>WJXW01000005.1:0-2688571 GCA_015832175.1 Paraphaeosphaeria minitans
GATGTTCTTCTGTTTTTTCCTCCTACAGTCTTTACTATTCCTATATACTAGTTAAATTAGTAGTTCTATTTTACTTCACTTACGTAGGGTAGTTTGTAAAGCTGTCTAAATGTTAGCTATATAGTAGTATTCGCAGTCTTAGTTTAGACACGTGTACTAGTACAGTTATATACAGTTTCTATTAATAAGTATATTACAGCATTTATTACCCTTTAGGTAAGGTAAGGAAAGTATTTTACTTATTATTTATTCTAGAGTGTTTATTGTAAGCTGTAATAGGGTAGTCCTATCTATCTATCTATAGCGCAGTTTCCTTTTAGTTATTTCTTGTCTCTTTTTCTTTATCTTGTGTTATATATATATTAGTTCTTTGTAATGCGTCCATTACAGAATTAGTGTATAGGATTTTAGTAGTCTAGGTATACTTTAGTACGTAGTCTAAACTTCTTATTTTTATAGGGTTGCATTCCTTTTAGTGGCCTAGTAGGGTTCTATATAGTCCTAAACATTTAGTTTATACTTAGGTGATATAGGGTTATCTTCTTCCTACCTACTTTATAAGTAAAGAGTAGGAGATTTTAGTATCTCTTCTACGTCTTCTGCGTTGTAGTATACGTTAGAGTTGTCTTCTAGATCTTTATATAGTTATAAGTTAGATAAATCTAATTACTTACTTTACTCTAGTGTAATGCGTTAGTAACTAAATAGCGTTATAATAACTTTCTATTCCTTATTAGGTTCTTAGTCCTTAATAGTTAGTATATTTAACTTAGTTTAATAGACTTTGTTCTTTAATCTATAGTTTTCTAGCTATATAGCCTAGTTTGCCACATGTAAAGCATTTATAGGTCTTAGTTATTAGTTATTAACTTCTATTAGACGCGTTTATTAGGCTACTTAGGGCCTATTCTTCCTCCTTTTCCTTTGCCTAAGTAGTTAAACTAGACATCTTTTATTAGTTTGTATCTTTAGTAGTTCCTTAGCTATTACTTTTAGATAATTCTAACAGGGTTCTTATAAACTACTTTTACTAGTTATCTAAAGCTTATCACCCTAGGGTTTTAGTAAAGCTCCTATTGCAGTAAAAACTACTCTCTATTAATTCTAGTAGTTTCTTTATATAGTTCTTTAAGGTTAGTAATTTGTGCACTACTACGTAAGAGTTCCTTATATAATTTCTATTTAAGTCCTTATTATACATATCCTAAAGAGATTTATTGTCCTAGTTAAGTTACACAGTGTATCTACGAAACTTAGCTATATACTTAGCTACTAATTATTTCTAAGTTATAGTCTAAATCTTTGCTTTCGCAATAGAGTCCTTATTAGTAATCTTAAAGAGTTATTTAAGGTATTTCTTAAAGTTATTATAATCCTTAATAATATTAACTGTATTAGTATAGTTGTCTATGTAGTTATTATTGTTGTTATTGTGGTCTATTCCTAGGTACTTTTTAAGGTAGGAATAGATCTATAATCCTATATCTTCTTGTATATATATTACTGCGAAGATAACTTTCTTTTTATCTTTAAGAGGTTTATCTAAGTTAAAGAAGTAGAGGTCTAACTAGAGAATCTAGACGTTAGTTTAAAATTGTTCACTAAAGTAAAGATTAGGTTTATGCGCCTTACTGCTATCTTTTATAAGAGTAATCTTGGCAGCACCTAAAGCTGTAGAAGAGGTAGGAATTTGTAAAGTACTTATATTAAGGGTGTTTAAGATATTAAATCTAAGAGGGTAGCTAGTCCTAAAGGGTTAAAGTTAGTTCTTAGGCAGGAGTACTTATAGAAGGTAGAAGGTCTTATTAATACAATAGTATCTTGCGAAGTGTAATAAGTTAATAATTTGGTCTACTAGAATCTAAATAATAGATTAATAAATAGATTAAACACAAGTATAGAGAGCCTATTCTTACGTTCCTATATACTAAGGCTGCTCCGCTGCTTAGTGCCACTAAGCAACTAAGCACTTTACGTAACCAGCTCTACTGCTTAGTGCTGCTAAGTAACTAAGCATATTACGTGACCTAATCTAAGTTGCTTAGCGTCTCTTTGTTACGTTTGTAACCCTGTTGTCGCTTTATCACACCTTTATAAGCGCCCGAGTCCCACGTTGTTATCTGGTACGTAATAAAAAGCTGCTAGTGCATTTATAAGTCTAAATAGCATAACCTTATACTTAAATAGTCTGTAGCGTAATTAAAACGCTATTTTCTATTCTTTACTTTTCTTAATTTGTATAAGGTGGTAACTGTCTCTTAGATCTATTATTATAAATATCTTGGCTTAAGATAGTTAATCTTGTAGCTCTGTAATGTTTAGTAGTGGATATTAGTTCTTTATTATTATATTGTTAAGTTATTAGTAGTTAACATATAGTCTGTCTAATCTATCCTTTTTCTTAATAAATATAAAAGGGCTTACTACTAGTAACTTTAATAGTTATATATATCCTTTCTTAAGGTTTATCTTAATAAAATTACGTTCTTTAAGGAGTTCTTCTCCTATCTTACTATATAGTAGTCTAAAGGGTGGCGTCTTTCCTTCTTCTAGGTCTATCGTAAGATCCTAGGGTTAATATTCTAGTAGGTTTACTTTTCCTTTCTTTTCTATAAATATGTGTGTCTATTTCCTATACTCTCTTAGTAAGGTAAGAGGTGTACTATTGTCCTCCTTCTTACGCTTCTTAACCTAGTGGTTCCTGCTAGTGTCTGCTAAAGTGTATTTCTATTTTTTAACTGTCTATTGCGGTATTATATTATTAATAACTCCCTTATCTACTATTATTTTTAGTTAATACGTAGGCTTTGCTTATAATACATAATTACAGCGTTTAAATAATATTTTCTTTATACCCTAGTTAATTTGTAGGTTGTGTATTGTTAACTAAGGTAATCCTAAGACTAACTTATATTTAGATTCTAGTAAGATATCTAAGGTAAGTTTCTCTCTATATCCTTAGACTATTATTATAGTAGTAACCTTTTAGTATATTTAAGGTGTCTTAGGCATTAGGGATCTATTTGCGATATAGATAATATAGAGTACTTTTTTCTCTAATATTATAAGTCCTGCTTGTCTTACTATCTAATAAGATATAAAATTCTTTTCTACTTCTAAGTCTATAAGAGCTTAAGCCTATGTTTCTTTAACCTATACTAGTAGTTTAACTAATACTGTGCTTACTATAGTATTTAATTTAATAAAGGCGTTTTTTATCTAAGTTTAGGCCTAAAAAAGACATCTATTTATATAGGTTATAGTTAAGTTCTAGTGCCTAGTATACGTTGCTAAGCATCTACTTCTATTATTATTTTTAAGTACGTGGCTTATGTAGATTATCTTCTTCTTCTTCCTATAAGGATATTCTTCTGTTTTTCCTCTTGTAGTCTTTACTATTCCTATGTACTAGTTAAATTAGTAGTTTTGTTATTACTTCTTACGTAGGGTAGTTTTATAAGCTGTTCAAATATTTAGCTATATAGTAGTATTTGCAGTCTTAGTTTAGACACGTATACTAGTATAGTTATATATAGTCTCTATTAATAAGTATATTATAGTATTTATTACCTTTTAGTGTAAGGTAAAGAAAGTATTTTACTTATTATTTATCCTAGAGGTGTTTATTATAAGCTGCGATAGAGTAGTCTATCTATATCTATCTACAGCGTAGTTTCTTTCTAGATTATTTCTTATTCTCCTCTTTCTCTATCTTATGTTATACGCATGTTAGTTCTTCGCAATATGTCTATATATAGAATTAGTGTGTAGGATTTTGGTGGTCTAGGTAGTACTTTAGTATATAGTCTAATTCCTTATTTTTATAGGGTCACATCCCTTTTAGTGCCTAGTAGGGTTCTATATAGTCCTAAACATTTAGTTTATACTTAGGTAATATAGGGTTGTCTTCTTCCTGCCTACTTTATAGGTGAGGAGTAGGAGATTTTAGTATTTCTTCTACGTCTTCTACGTTGTAGTATACGTTAGAGTTGTCTTCTAGATCTTTATATAATTATAAGTTAGGTAAATCTAATTACTTACTTTACTCTAGTGTAACGCGTTAGTAACTAAATAGCGTTATAATAACTTCCTATTTCTTATTAGGTTCTTAGTCCTTAATAGTTAGTATATTTAACTTAGTTTAATAGACTTTGTTCTTTAATTTACAGTTCCTGGCTATATGGCCTAGTTTACTATATATAAAGCATTTACAGGTTTTAGTTATTAGTTATTAACTTCTATTAGAGACGCGTTTATTAGGCTGCTTAGGGCCTATCCTTCTTTCTTTTCCTTTGCCTAAGTAGTTAAACTAGACATCTTTTATTAGTTTGTATCTCTAGTAGTTCCTTAGCTGTTGCTTTTAGACGATTCTAATAGGGTTTTTATAAACTACTTTTGCTAGTTGTCTAAAGCTTATTATCCTAGAGTTTTAGTAGAGCTCTTATTATAGCGAGAACTATTCTCTATTAATCCTAATAGTTTCTTTATATAGTTCTTTAAGGTTAGTAATTTGTATACTACTACGTAAGAGTTTCTTACGTAGTTTCTATTTAAGTTCTTATTTATATATATTCTAAAGAGATTTATTATTCTAGTTAAGTTGCACAGCGTATTTATAAAACTTAGCTATATACTTAGCTACTAATTATTTCTAAGTTATAGTCTAAATCTTTGCTTTTATAATAGAGTCCTTATTAGCAATTCTAAAGAGTTATTTAAAGTATTTTTTAAAGTTATTATAATCCTTAATAATATTAACTATATTAGTATACTTGTTTGCGTAATTATTATTATTATTATTATAGTCTATTCCTAGGTACTTTTTGAGGTAGGGATAGATCTATAATTCTGCATCTCTTTATATATATATTACTGCAAAGATAACTTTCTTTTTATCTTTAAGGGGTTTGTTTAAGTTAAAGAAGTAGAGGTCTAACTAGAGAATCTAGACATTAGTTTAAGATTATTTACTAAAGTAGAGATTAGGTTTATACGCCTTACTACTATCCTTTATAGGAGTAATCTTAGCGGCACCTAAAGCTATAGAAGAGGTAGGAGTTTATAAAGTACTTATATTAAAGGTGTTTAAGATGTTAAATCTAAGAGGGTAGCTAGTCCTAAAGGGTTAAGGTTAGTTCTTAGGCAGGAGTACTTATAGAAGGTAGAAGGTCTTATTAATATAATAGTATCTTACAAAGTGTAATAAGTTAATAATTTAGTCTACTAGAATCTAAACAATAGATTAATAAACAGATTAAATATAAGTATAGAGAGCCTATTCTTACGTTCCTATATTATAAGGCTGCTCTGCTGCTTAGTGCCACTAAGTAACTTAGCACTTCACGTGACCTAATCTAAGTTGCTTAGCGTTTTTTTGTTATGTTTATAATCCTGTTATCGCTTTATCACACCTTTATAAGCGCCCGAGTCCCACGTTGTTATCTGGTATATAATAAGCGGCTAGAAGGTCTTAATTAAACATATACTAAGATACTTTATAATATTAATAGGCACGCTATAGTTAGCTAGGCTAATCTTAGTTATTTACGCGCTCTGCAGCTCTAATAGGCTCTTACTATTCTTATTAACCTTAGGCTCTTTAATTTTACCCACCTTGTCTTAGTAACCCTACCTAAACACATCCCTAACTACCTCCTGCCTAATCCCTACTACTGTGTGTTAGTAGTTAAGCGTATTTAGCGCTACCCCTAGGTGTTTACCTATTAAGATCTAAAGGCTAGGCCTCCTAGGATCTTTATATGTATCTACATTTATTGTTTAAGTGGCACAGCATAAAAGGTCACGTAACCTAATTAGTGTAATTAGAGCGCCAAGATAACTAATTAGACTAAGCACTTAATATACTAAGCAACTAATTAGTACTTAATTAGTTTAATTAGAGCGATTAGTCTACTAATTGCTTAAAGTATATAGGAACGCGAGGATAGGCTCTCTATACTTATATTTAATCTATTTATTAATCTATTATTTAGATTCTAGTAGACTAAATTGTTAACTTATTACACTTTGTAAGATACTATTATATTAATAAGACCTTCTACCTTCTGTAAGTACTCCTGCCTAAGAACTAACCTTAACCCTTTAGGACTAGCTACCCTCTTAGATTTAACATCTTAAACACCCTTAATATAAGTACTTTATAAACTCCTACCTCTTCTACAGCTTTAGGTGCCGCTAAGATTACTCCTATAAAAGATAGTAGTAAGGCGTATAAACCTAATCTCTACTTTAGTAAACAATTTTAAACTAACATCTAGATTCTCTAGTTAGACCTCTACTTCTTTAACTTAGATAAACCCCTTAAAAATAAGAAGAAGGTTATCTTCACAGCGATATATATATAAGGAGATATAGGATTATAGATCTATCCCTACCTTAAAAAGTACCTAGGAATAGACTACAATAATAATAACAACAATTACGTAAATAAACACGCTAATATAGTTAATATTATTAAGGATTATAATAACTTTAAGAAATACCTTAGATAACTCTTTAGAATTACTAATAAGGACTCTATTACGAAAGCAAATAATTAGACTATAACTTAGAAATAATTAGTAGCTAAGTATATAGCTAAGTTTTGTAGATACGCTGTGTAACTTAACTAGGATAATAAATCTCTTTAGAATTACTAATAGAACTACGTAAAACTTTAATATTGCATGCTAAGATATAGACTATAGAATTAGAAACATAATAGACTACTAGCTATAATAGCTAAAACTAGTATATAGATATAGACTATATAACTACTAGAACTAAGTAGTAATAAGTATATAGCTAAGATATTATAAGATACTAGCTAGTACTATTACTAGTAACTAGAATAATAAATTAGACTTACTATAGATATATAAGATAAATTAGATAGATATAGTAGAGAGACTAACTATTAACTAGAATAGAATAATTTACTTATAAGAATAGTATTAATAAAGATATAATAGAGTTAATAGTTCATACTATAATAGATTAATACCTATAAGTAATAAGATTATACTAAAGATAAATTTAGCAATAAGAGCTAGCAAACTATACTGAAATACCCTATACTAGAATTATAACTACTAAAGGAATAAGTAATAAGGAAGATAATATACTAGTATACAAACTAATAATATGAAGATGTCTAGTTTAACTATATAGGCAAAGGAAAAGGAGAAAGAATAGGCCCTAAGTAGCCTAATAAACGCGTCTCTAATAGAAGTTAATAACTAATAACTAAGACCTATAAATGCTTTATATATAGTAAACTAGGCTATATAGCTAGGAACTATAGATTAAAGAACAAAGTCTATTAAACTAAGTTAAATATACTAACTATTAAGGACTAAGAACCTAATAAGGAATAAGAAGTTATTATAACGCTATTTAGTTACTAACGCGTTACACTAGAGTAAAGTAAGTAATTAGATTTACTTAACTTACAATTATATAAAGATCTAGAAGATAACTCTAATATATACTACAACGTAGAAGATGTAGAAGAGATACTAAGATCTTCTACTCCTTACCTATAAAGTAGGTGGGAAGAAGACAACCCTATGTTACCTAAGTATAAACTAAATGTTTAGGACTATATAGAACCCTACTAGGCACTAAAAGGGATACAACCCTATAAAAATAAGGAATTAGACTACGTACTAAAGTATTACTTAGACTACTAAAATCCTACACACTAATTCTATATATAGACGCATTGCGAAGAACTAATATACGCACAATATAAAGTAGAGAAAGAGGAAAATAAGAAATAACTTAGAAAGAAACTACGCTATAGATAGATATGAATAGACTACCCTATTATAGCTTGTAACAAACACCTCTAGAATAAATAATAAGTAAAATACTTTCCTTACCTTACGCTAAAGGGTAACAAATACTATAATATACTTGTTAATAGAGACTATATATAACTGTACTAGTACACGTGTTTAAACTAAGACTGTAAATACTACTATATAGCTAAACATTTAGACAGCTTTGTAAACTGCCTTACGTAAGAAGTAATAATAGAGCTACTAATTTAACTAGTACATAGGAATAGTAAAAACTATAGGAGGAAAAACAGAAGAACATCCTTACAGAAAAAAGAAGAAGAAGACAATCTACATAAGCTACGTACTTAAAAATAACAATAGAAGCAGATGCTTAGAAACGTATACTAGGCACTAGAACTTAACTATAACCTATACAAATAGATGTCTTTTTTAGGCCTAAACTTAGATAAGAAAACGCCTTTATTAAATTAAATGCTATAGTAAGCATAGTATTAGTTAAGCTACTAGTATAGCTTAAAGGAATATAGGCTTAAGCTCTTATAGACTTAGGAGTAGGAAAGAACTTTATATCTTATTAGATAGTAAGATAAGCAGGACTTATAATATTAGAGAAAGAAGTACCCTATATTATCTATATTGTAAATAGATCCCTAATGCCTAAGACACCTTAGATATACTAGGAGGTTACTACCATAATAATAGTCTAAGGATATAGAGAGGAACTTACCTTAGATGTCTTACTAGGATCTAAGCATAAGTTAGTCTTAGGATTACCTTAGTTAATAATACATAACTGTTAAATTTAAGAGGGTAGCTAGTCCTAAAGGGTTAAGGTTGGTTCTTAGGCAGGAGTACTTACAGAAGGTGGAAGGTCTTGTTAATATAATAGTATTTTATAAAGTGTAATAAGTTAATAATTTAGTCTACTAGAATCTAAATAATAGATTAATAAACAGATTAAATATAAGTATAAGAAACTTATTCTCGCGTTCCTATATACTAAGTAGTCCTACACATCCCAGAATCCTATATGTCCTAGAGTCCTATATATCCTAGAGTCCTATATGTTCTAGAGTCCTGTGTGGGCGAGTCCCACGCGTCCTAGAGTTCTTGTATAGGCGAGGCCTGTGCAGTCCTTAGGACCCTTAGGACCTATAACCTATTACCTAACTGCCTAGTTAGCTAACTCTAGTAGACTAGTAGTCTAATAAGCTTATGCCCTACTGCTTATACGTAGCTAGATCCTAATATTATCCTCCCTCTCTAAGCTTAATATCCTTATAAGTTAACTACCTATAAAGTTATTATCTTGTTCTGTTTAATATTGCTATAGTTAAGCTAATTATCTTAAGAAAAACTGCGTTTTTGCAATAGTTACCTATTTATACTATGCTAAGAAGAAATATACTTATTATCTTTCTTCTTTACACTCTTAGTATACTAACTACGTTAGATAGGGAAACTAGAAGTGCAAGCCTAAAGAGATCCCTTTACTAGATTATTTAAAAATAGATGCTAAAATAGAGAGGTTAGAAAAGTTAGAGGCTAAAGAGGAGGCAAAGCTCTATATTAAAGAAGAGCTAGCTAAGGTAGCTCTCTTTCGCGCCTATTAGGTGTAAGAGAAGATAGCGCGCTTACGCAATTAGTAAAAGAAATTATATTAGAAAGAATAAGAATTATTTAATTATAGCATAAGTACTATACATAAGTTAGAAGCGCTTAAGGCGCAGGAGGAGTTAGTATAAGCTACTGCGTTAATAAATTCTAACGCGCTATTAGGCGCTAAGGTAATTAACTAGTCTATTTTATAGGCTAGCCCCTATACTAGTAGTGATTCCTAGGTGCGTCCTAGTTATTTCTAGTAGAACTTCTTAATCTTTTACTAACAGTTTCCTAGATTATTTTTTAGTTCCTAGGTGTTTTCGCTATGTAGGTAACCTTTCTACTTAACAAGGTACATGTTATTATGCTAATTGTATTCTAGAATTCTTTTAACCTCAAATTTATTTTCTTCCTTAGTCTAGTAGTAGAAGGTGGTTTTAACTAGTGTATTAGGGTCTACTAGTTCTAGTAGTAATACATAGAATACTAGGTATATCTTTATATCTAGCGGTAGTTCTAACTTATAGTTTACTAGTAATATTTGCTTAGAAATGTAAAATAGTCTAACCTTAATATAATCTAGTTTCTTGTGTTTTTTCTTCTAAGTTTAAAGGTTCTTTGTAAGTAGATATACTTTATCCCCCTTCTTTAGCTAAGGTGCTATTTTTTATTTTCTATTTTAATATAAAATTAATTGCTGCTAAGCTTTCTTAAGATTTTCTTAGAGTTATTAGTGTATTTTCTTTATATTTTCTACTATATCTATAGCTTCTTTTGCTTTGATTATCGTAGGAAATTATTAGTTAAAGGGATATAGGTGTCTTCTATAGTTTACATAGAATAGTGTATGTCCTAATACTGCTAATACTTTATTATTATAGGTTAACTGTGCTATAGGTAGTAATAAAACTTAGTTATTCTTCTAACTATTATAGTAGATGCGTAGGTACATTTCTATAGTTTGGTTTATACATTCTGTCTATCTGTCTGTTTATAGATAGTAAGCTGTTAATAGTTTTTATTTCGTTCTAAGTAGTGCTATAAGCGTTATCTAATAATTTAATGTGAAGAGCTTGTCTCTATCGCTAATAATTATTTTTAGGATTCTGTAGTGTCTAATTAGTTAGTCTAGAATAAGAAAAGTAAGTTCTTTTGCCGTTATTCTTTTAAGGCATAGAATAAGCTTGACATACTTAGTTAGTTAGTAGACTATTACTAGTATGCTGTTGTATTTAATTCCTATTATTAGATCCTTAGAGTTTAGAATTTCTATAACAAAATCCATAGTAATATCTTCCTATAGTGCTGTTAGTATTCTAATTACTTACATCTCTCTATATTTAAGATATATACTGTGTTTGTTTCTTTAGTATTCTACATATTTATAGATATAAGTTATTATAGCTTTCTTAATTCCTTTAAAAGTGTAATTCCTTTAGATAAGTTCTATTGTCTTTGTGATGCCTAGGTGTCCGTACATAGGGTTATTGTGGTATTGTTAGATGATCTTAGTCTATAGATATTCTAGAACTTCTTAGTTAATTACTAAAAGTTAATTTAGTTCTACTGTTAGCTCTAGAGATCTATCTTTGGCTTTACAAAGGATTATAGAGAAGGTTTTTGCCTTTTCTCCTACTAGATTACTTTGTTAGCTAAGAGCGTCTGCTCTGCTATTTTCTTTTCTAGCTATATAGATAATTTTAAACTTATACTGCCTAGTAGTTTATAACTATTTTTATTATTATGGCGTAAGTTCTTTTGTTGTTGTGAACCTTAGAAGGTTCTTATAATCTATATAGATTTCTAGCGTTAAGCAACTAAGCGTATAAATCCTCTAGTGCTTTAAGGCTTTAATAATAGTGTAGAGTTCTTTATTATATATGTTGTATCGTGTTTCGGCGTTATTAAATTTGCATAAGTAATAGGTAATTAGGTACTATTTACTATTACGTTTTTATTTAGCGTAGGCGCCTAGCGCAAGATTGCTAGCGTTTATTTTAAAGTGTAGTAGTTTATCGCTTCTAAAATAAACAAGGACAGGTTCTATAATACATACTGTCTTAAGGAGTTAGAATAATATTTTGCACTTATCTATCTATTTAAAGGGTATATCCTTCTTTATAAGATTTATTAAAGGTATTATAACTTTTACGTAATCTTAGATGAATTGTTAATTAAATTTATAGAATCCTAAGAATTCTTAGATGTTCTTAGCTGTCTTTGATATTAGCTAGTTCTTAATATATTTAACTTTACTCAGTGCTATCTTAATTCCTTTTATAGTAATAATGTGTCCTAGGAATTTAGGTTATTTAACATTAAACTTACATTTCTTAAGTTTAATGTAAAGGCATGCTTTATCTAGTGCTTCTAGTACTATCTGTACATACTTAGTGTAGTCTAATTTATTTTTAGAAAAAACGAGGATATTGTTTATATATGCGATAACAAATATGTCTAGATGTTTACAGAGTACGTTATTAATAAGTGCTATAAAAGCTGCTAGTGTATTTGTGAGTTTAAATAGCATAACTTTGTACTTAAATAGTCTGTAGCGTGATTAAAACGCTGTTTTCTATTCTTTACCTTTCTTAATTTATATAAGGTGGTAACCGTCTTTTAGATCTATTATTATAAATATCTTAGCTTAAGATAGTTGATCTTGTAACTCTGTAATATTTAGTAGTAGATATTAGTTCTTTATTATTATATTATTAAGTTATTAGTAGTTAACGTATAGTCTGTCTAATCCATCCTTTTTCTTAATAAACATAAAAGGGCTTACTGCTAGTAACTTTAATAGTTATATATATCCTTTTTTAAGGTTTATCTTAATAAAATTACGTTCTTTAAGGAGTTCTTCTTCTATCTTACTATATAGTGGTCTAAAGGGTGGCGTTTGCCCTTTTTCTAGGTCTATTGTAAGATTCTAGGGTTAATGTTCTAGTAGGTTTACTTTTCCTTCTTTTTCCGTAAATATATGTGTCTATTTCCTATACTCTTTTAGTAAGGTAAAGGGTGTACTATTATCCTCCTTCTCGCGCTTCTTAACCTAGTGATTCCTACTAGTGTCTACTAAAGTGTGCTTCTGTTTTTTAACTGTCTATCGCAGTATTATGTTATTAATAACTCCCTTATCTACTATTATTTTTAGTTAATGCGTAGGCTTTACTTATAATACATAATTGTAGCGTTTAAATAATATTTTCTTTATACCCTAGTTAATCTGTAGGTTATGTATTATTAACTAAAGTAATCCTAAGACTAACTCATACTTAGATCCTAGTAAGATATCTAAGGTAAGTTCCTCTTTATGTCCTTAGACTATTATTATGGTAGTAACCTCCTAGTATATTTAAGGTGTCTTAGGTATTAGGGATCTATTCACAATATAGATAATATAGGGTACTTTTTTCTTTAACATTATAAGTCCTGCTTATCTTACTATCTAATAAGATATAAAGTTCTTTCCTACTCCTAAGTCTATAAGAGCTTAAGCCTATATTCCTTTAAGCTATACTAGTAGCTTAACTAATACTATGCTTACTATAGCATTTAATTTAATAAAGGCGTTTTCTTATCTAAGTTTAGGCCTACAAAAGACATCTATTTGTGTAGGTTGTAGTTAAGTTCTAGTGTCTAGTATACGTTTCTAAGCATCTACTTCTATTATTATTCTTAAGTACGTAGCTTGTGTAGATTATTTTCTTCTTCTTCCTATAAGGATATTCTTCTGTTTTTCCTCCCGCGGTCTTCACTATTCCTGTGTACTAGTTGAATTAGTAGCTCTATTATTACTTCTTATATAGGGCAGTTCGCAAAGCTATCTAAACATTTAGCCATATAGTAGTATTCGCAGTCTTAGTTTAGACACGTATACTAGTATAGTTATATATAGTCTTTGTTAATAAGTATATTACAGCATTTATTACCCTTTAGCGTAAGGTAAGGAAAGTATTTTACTTATTATTTATCCTAAAGGTGTTTATTGCAAGCTGTAATAGAGCAGTCTATCTATATCTATCTACAGCGTAGTTTCCTTCTAGGTTATTTCTTATTCTCTTCTTTTTCCGCTTTATATTATATATATATTAGTTCTTCGCAATGCGTCCACATATAGAATTAGTGTATAGGATTTTAGTGGTCTAGGTAGTACTTTAGTACGTAGTCTAACTTCTTATTATTATAGAGTTGCATTCCTTTTAGTGCCTAGTAGGGTTCTATATAGTCCCAAACATTTAGTTTATACTTAGGTAACATAGGGTTATCTTCTTCCTACCTACTTTATAGGTAAAGAGTAGGAGATCTTAGTATCTCTTCTATATCTTCTACGTTGTAGTATATATTAGAGTTATCTTCTAGATCTTTGTATAGTTGTAAGTTAGGTAAATCTAATTACTTACTTTACTCTAGTGTAATGTGTTAGTAACTAAATAGCGTTATAATAACTTCCTATTCCTTATTAGGTTCTTAGTCCTTAATAGTTAGTATATTTAACTTAGTTTAATAGACTTTGTTCTTCGATCTATAGTTCCTAGCTATATAGCCTAGTTTGCCATATATAAAGCATTTATAGGTCTTAGTTATTAGTTATTAACTTCTATTAGAGACGCGTTTATTAGGCTACTTAGGGCCTATCCTTCCTCCTTTTCTTTTACCTAAGTAGTTAAACTAGACATCTTCTATTAGTTTGTATCTCTAGTAGTTCCTTAGCTATTACTTTTAGATAATTCTAATAGGGTTCTTATAAACCACTTTTACTAGTTGTCTAAAGCTTATTACCCTAGGATTTTAGTAGAGCTCCTGTTATAGTAAAAACTACTCTCTATTAATTCTAATAGTTTTTTTATACAGTTCTTTAAGGTTAGCGATTTATACACTACTACGTAAGAGTTCCTTATATAGTTTCTATTTAAGTCCTTATTTGTACATGTCCTAAAGAGATTTATTATTCTAGTTAAGTTACACAGCGTATCTATAAAACTTAGCTATATACTTAGCTACTAATTATTTCTAAGTTATAGTCTAAATCTTTGCTTTTATAATAGAGTCCTTATTAGCGATCCTAAAGAGTTATTTAAGGTATTTCTTAAAGTTATTATAATTCTTAATAATATTAACTACATTAGCATAGTTATCTGCGTAGTTATTATTATTATTGTTATAGTCTATTCCTAGGTACTTTTTAAGGTAAAGATAGATCTATAATCCTATATCTCCTCGCATATATATCGCTGCGAAAATAACCTTCTTTTTGTCTTTAAGGGGTTTATCTAAGTTAAAGAAGTAGAGGTTTAACTAGAGAATCTAGACGTTAGTTTAAAATTGTTTACTAAAGTAGAGATTAGGTTTATGCGCCTTACTACTATCCTTTATAGAAGTAATCTTAGTAGCACCTAAAGCTATAGAAGAGGTAGGAGTTTATAAAGTACTTATATTAAAGGTGTTTAAGATGTTAAATCTAAGAGAGTAGCTAGTCCTAAAGGGTTAAAGTTAGTTCTTAGGTAGGAGTACTTATAGAAGGTAGAAAGTCTTATTAATATAATAGTATCTTATAAAGTGTAATAAGTTAACAATTTAGTCTACTAGATCTAAATAATAGATTAATAAATAGATTAAATATAAGTATAAGAAGCTTATTCTCGCGTTCCTATATACTAAGTAGTCCCACACATCCCAGAATCCTATATGTCCTAGAGTCCTATATGTCCTAGAGTCCCATATATCCTAGAGTCCTGTGCAGGCGAGTCCCACGCGTCCTAGAGTTCCTATATAGGCGAGGCCTGTGCGGTCCTTAGGACCCTTAGGACCTATAACCTATTACCTAACTACTTAGTTAGCTAACTCTAGCAGACTAGTAGTCTAATAAGCTTATGCCCTGCTGCTCGCGCGCGGCCGGATCCTAACAACAACCTACAGATTAACTAGGGTATAAAGAAAATATTGTTTAAATGCTGTAATTATGCATTATAAGCAAAGCCTACGCATTAACTAAAAATAATAGTAGATAAAGGAGTTATTAATAACATAATACTATAATAGATAGTTAAAAAATGGAAGCATACCTTAGCAGACGCTAGTAAGAACTACTAGGTTAAGAAGTGTAAGAAGGAGGACAACAGCACACCCTTTACCTTACTAAAAGAGTATAGGAAATAGATACAGATATTTATAGAGAAGGAAGGAAAAGTAAACCTACTAGAATATTAACCCTAGGATCTTACAATAGACCTAGAAGAAGGAAAGACGCCACCCTTTAGACCACTATATAGTAAAATAAGAGAAGAACTCCTTAAAGAATATAATTTTATTAAGACAAACTTTAAGAAAGGATATATATAACTATTAAAGTTACTAGTAGTAAGCCCTTTTATATTTGTTAAGAAAAAGGATAGATTAGATAGACTATGCGTTAACTACTAACAACTTAATAATATAATAATAAAGAACTAATATCTACTACTAAATATTACAGAGTTACGAGATTAACTATCTTAAGCTAAGATATTTATAATAATAGATCTAAGAGACGGTTACCACCTTATATAAATTAAGAAAGGTGAAGAATGGAAAACAGCGTTTTAATTACGCTATAGACTATTTAAATATAAGGTTATGCCTTTTAGACTTATAAATGCACTAGCAGCTTTTATAGCACTTATTAATAATGTACTCTATAAATATCTAGACATATTTGTTATTGCGTATATAGATAATATCCTTGTTTTTTCTAAAAGCGAATTAGACCACACTAAGCATGTACAGACAGTACTAGAAGTACTAGACAGAGCATACCTTTATATTAAACTTAAAAAATATAAGTTTAACGTTAAATAACTTAAATTCCTAGGACATATTATTACTATAGAAGGAATTAAGATGGCACTAAGTAAAGTTAAATATATTAAGAACTAGCTAATACCAAAGATAGCCAAGAACATCTAAGAATTCTTAGGATTCTATAGATTTAATTAATAATTTATCTAAGATTACGTAAAGGTTATAATACCCTTAATAAATCTTATAAAGAAGGACGTACCCTTTAAATAGATAGATAAGTGCAGAATGTTATTTTAACTCCTTAAGACAGTATGTATTATAGAACTTATTCTTGTTTATTTTAGAAGCGATAAACTACTGCGCTTTAAATTAGACACTAGCGATCTTACGCTAGGCGCCTACGCTAAATAAGAATGTAATAGTAAATGGCACCTAATTACTTATTACTTATATAAATTTAATAACGCTGAAACACAATATAACGTACACAATAAAGAACTCTACGCTATTATTAAAGCCTTAAAGCACTAGAGGATTTACGCGCTTAGTTACTTAACGCTAGAAATCTATATAGATTATAAGAACCTTCTAAGGTTCACAATAATAAAAGAACTTACACTATAATAATAAAGATAGTTGTAAACTACTAGGTAGTATAAGTTTAAAATTATCTATGTAGCTAGGAAAGAAAATAGTAGAGTAGACGCTCTTAGCTAACAAAGTAATCTAGTAGAAGAAAAGGTAAAAACTTTCTCTACAATTCTTTGCAAAGCTAAAGATAGATCTCTAGAGCTAATAGTAGAACTAAATTAACTTTTAGTAATTAACTAAGAAGTTCTGGAACATCTATAGGCTAAGATTATCTAACAATACTATGATAACCCTATATACGGACACCTAGGTATTACGAAAATAATAAAACTTATCTAAAGGAATTATACCTTTAAAGGAATTAAGGAAGCTGTAATAACTTATATCTATAAATATACAGAATACTAGAGAAATAAACACAGTATATATCTTAAATATAGAGAGATGTAAGCAATTAGAATACTAACAGCACTATAGGAAGACATTGCTATAGATTTTGTTATAGGAATTCTAAACTCTAAGGATTTAATAATAGGAATTAAATACAATAGTATACTGGTAGTAGTCTACTAACTAACTAAGTATATTAAGCTTATTCTATGTCTTAAAAGAATAATAGTAAAGGAACTCGCTTTTTTTATTCTAGACTAACTAATTAGACACTACAGAATCCTAAAAACAATTATTAGCAATAGAGACAAGCTCTTTACGTTAAATTATTAGACAACGCTTATAGCCCTACTTAGAACGAAACAAAAGCTATTAACGGCTTACTATTTATAAATAGACAGATAGATAGAATGTATAAACTAAACTATAGAAACGTACCTACGCATCTACTGTAATAGTTAGAAGAATAACTAGATTTTATTACTACCTATAGCATAGTTAGCCTATAATAACAAAGTATTAGCAGCATTAGGACATATACTATTCTATGTAAACTATAGAAGACACCTATATCTCTTTAATTAACGATTTCCTACGACAATTAAAGTAAAAGAAGCCATAGATATAGTAGAAAATATAAAGAAAATACACTAATAACTCTAAGAGAATCTTAAGAAAGCTTAGTAGCAATTAATTTTATATTAAAACTAAAAACAAAAAATGGCACCTTAGCTAAAGAAGGGGGATAAAGCATATCTGCTTACAAAGAACTTTTAAACTTAGAAGAGAAAATACAAGAAACTAGATTATATTAAGGTTAGACTATTTTACATTTCTAAGCAAATATTACTAGTAAACTATAAGTTAGAACTACCGCTAGATGCAAAGATACACCTAGTATTCCATATATTACTACTAGAACTAGCAGACCCTAATACACTAGTTAAAACCACCTTCTACTACCAGACTAAGAAAGAAAATAAATTTAAGGTTAAAAGAATTCTAGAATATAATTAGTATAGCAACGCGTACTTTATTAAGTAGAAAGGTTACCCACACAGTAAAAACACTTAGGAACTAGAGAACTACCTAAGAAACTATTAACAAAAGATTAGAGAATTCCACTAATAACCTACATAGTATAATAACATTTATACCTAAGACAGTAAAGGCACTAGATTATCCTAGAATTTTAATAGGAAATCCTTAAAAGCGCTCTATATCGCAGGGAATAAGAAGGGACCTAAAAGAGTCTTATTAACTACTAGATTAATAGCCTTATAAGATTTAGCCTCCTTAATATTCTTCTCCTTAACTGCTATTACATTCTTAGTACGCTTATTTAGTAAGTCTATTTACTAACGCAACTAATCTTTATGTGTACGTATAACCTATAATTTCTCTAACGCCTTTTTATAGGCCTTAAACATAGCCTCCTACGTTTCTCTTAACTCTTTTATCTATACACGCAATTTCTCTTTCTCTGCTAATAAACGCTTAAACTTAGACTCTAAAACGTAACGCAGGGCGAGCTCTAGTTATAACTAGGCATAAGACATAGTTATATAATTTAAGGACAAATCCTAGTAAGGAGGGAGATAATGTTAAGATCTAAAGGCTAGGCCTCCTAGGATCTTTATATGTATCTACATTTGTTGTTTAAGTGGCACAGCACAAAAGGTTACGTAACCTAATTAGTGTAATTAGAGCGCTAAGACAACTAATTAGACTAAGCACTTAATATACTAAGCAACTAATTAGTGCTTAATTAGTTTAATTAGAGCGATTAGTCCACTAATCGCTTAAAGTATATAGGAACGCGAGGATAGGCTCTCTATACTTATGTTTAATCTATTTATTAATCTATTATTTGGATTCTAGTAGACTAAATTGTTAACTTATTACACTTCGCAAGATACTATTGTATTAATAAGACCTTCCACCTTCCGTAAGTACTCCTGCCTGAGAACTAACCTTAACCCTTTAGGACTAGCTACCCTCTTGGATTTAATATTACCTATCTCGCGCTTTAGCACCTACGTTAGGTAATCTGTGTGCTATAGACCCTACTTATTAGCCTATAGGTAGTTAGTAAAGCTACCGCCTAGCACTTTTATAGTTAGGTACTCTTTAAACAGCTGTATATACGCTAGGTATATAATAAGCACCTATAAGAGCTGTAAGGGCAGGAACCTTAGAATAACTTTAGACTTATTAAACTATAACTATAACTTATAGTAATAGACTACTATTATAATCTGTCTATCTATTATAAAAAGGTTACAGTCCTGTAGTGCTCTATTATAGAACTATATTACTATAATCTTAGTACCCTAACCTAGTATTCCCTTATTAATATAGAGATTAGTAAGCTCTAGCTCCTTAAAGCGCTTAACACTACGTAGATACAGCTTTACGTATGTAATATTCTAAGTCCTATCTCTAGAGTAGAGCTTCTAACCCTACTTATTCTATATTATCTATTTAAGCATCTATTGTAAGCTATTCTCTAGGCTATTATTCCTATGCGTAATAAAGAACATACTACGTTATATATACGCAATATTATCCTAAATTAGGTTAAGCTAGATTAGGAAATGCTAACTAGGACTATAGACCTAGAGCAGCTTACTCTAGAGTAGGTCCTCTAGCTTAGTTAATAGTTCTTAGGCTATTAGCTAGAAATAGTGTATAATAATAGGTTTACTATTAAGATAGAAGATCTTCTTATCCTCTAACTAGAAGGCGTTGCCTACGTTACTAGTATTTATACTAATAAACTTGCTATAGGCTAGTAGACTAAGTAGCTAGCTTATTAGGCTAAAAGACCTATCCGCTAGGAAGCGCTTTCTTAGGTTAAGATAGTAGTTACATTCTACTAAGCCCTACTATTCCTATTACGCGGGTAGAAGTAGATATTTAACACTAATTACCTAAACGTAGTACACTATCCTAGCTACTAGATATAAATAGTTCTTTACAGTGCGCAGTTAACGTATCTCTAAATTAAACCTAAGTATAGTAGTAAAGTGAATAAGCCTGCTCTTAAATAAACTATAGATATAGGTTATTATAATAAACGTACTAAGTATCTAGCGCACTAGAATAATATAGCTAGCTTTATTATTACTGTTTAGGGCCTCTTAGAGCATAGTAGCTAGTAGCTTTTAGTTCTTTTTTTATAGGAACATCTCCTGCGCGTCCTTTATAGGATTAACTTTAACTTAGTAACCTATATAGGCCTTAGGCGGGCTCTTATTACTATAGTTACTACTACTACTACTATACTATCGCTGCTATTATTAGTGCTACTACCCTTACTCTCTTTATCTGCTTCTTTAGTAGTAATAATACGTAAGACATAGCATATAAATATTATAATATACTTAGTATAGTACGCCTAGTTCTCTAGATTCTATAGTTAGGCTATTAGCTGCTAGTAGATCTTATTAGCCTACGCACTCTTTACCTATTATTAGGTCTTATATAGTAGCGAGGATAGCTTTTAGACGCTCTACTCTACTAGCTACTCTATAGCCTACGCGGCCTTTTATAGCTTAGGCTTATCCTAGCGTAATAGCTAGATTACGTAGGTAAGATATACGCAGTTATAGTTTGTAAAGTGCTCTAGCTACTCTATAAACTTTTACTAGCCTATTTTATCTATCTTTATAACTTCTATATCTATTACCTACTTTTACTGCTTCCTTTCCTCCTACGTTTATATATACTCTACTAGAATATCTTCTACCTTTTCTTTATATACCTTAGCGTCTGCTCTGCTGTCCACTATATTAGGGATGTAAACTATAAAGTACTACTACTATTGTAAAGCGGGGAAGAAAGACTATATTTTTACCTTCTAGTAGAGCGCATCTAATCCTATCTTAAACGCTAACCTATAACTATTATAGTGTAGTTATATCTAGCCCTTATTTCGCGTAAAATAGCTATATGCTAGCTACTTATATTAGAAGCTATCTAATAGCGCTTCTAGGACCTAAATTAGTAGTCTACTAGCGTCTAGTAGCATAACGCTGCCTAGCCCTTATCTTTTTAAAAGAGCGCAGCTTTTAATAAATTTCTTTTATTTATTAACTAGTATACTATGCTTTTAATAGAGATATATATTAAGATTTTCTATACTAGCTTTATACTCACTATAGTAAAGCACGCTGTACTTCTTAATAAAATAAATATACTTTTGTATATTAGCTTACGCTAAGTTTTCTCCTACTAGTTACTATTACTGCTAAGAGTTCTGTTAATATAGTAATATTAGTACTCTATTAGCTAGGCTTAACGCAGAAGCTTAAGCGTCCTAGCAGAACTCTATTACAAATTAGTAGTAAAAAGTAATAACTAAACCCTGCGCTACCACTATCTTATTTTATAAATAAGAGATAGTAGACTAGTATAAGAGGTTACGTTAAGATAAATTAGAATAAGAAAGAAATAGAAATAGCTAAGGAATAGGATTGTTTCTGCCCCTAGTCTAACGCGTTTCTAGTATTAAATCCTACCTAATTCGTTAACTCTAACCCTAACGCTAAGCCAATCTTAGCGCGTCTGTGACCACCAACGCCTCTTCCTCTTGGATAGGGAAGAGAAGGTACTAGAAAGTCTAAAAGGTTACCTTTTATCCTCTAGTCTTTACCTCCTCTTTACACTACTTACTTATATAAATCTATTTACTATATATATTAGTCCTATTCACTAATATAGACCTATATACTAGGTATACTTTCCCTACCTATCTACCTATACCTACTAGGCGTAGTATTCCTACCTAGCCTATAGAGTAAAGAATATAGAATTATACCAGGTTTCTATTTTACCTTTAATATATAAACTTTATATAGTAGTATACTAAACCTTTTCAAAACTTTTACTTTTCGCTATATTACTATTATACTAAGGTAAAGAATATAAACTATTATTAGATAGTACGCCCTAAACTAAGTATAAAAATGGCATCCAGATAATTATATTATAGAAATATAAGAATAATCTCTTATACTTATATATAACCTACTTATTAATCTATTATTTAGATTAAACTTAGGCTACATTATTAATATATTACTCTATATAGAATACTACACTATTAATAAAACCTTTTTTATTCCCTTAGTTCTCTTACCTAAGAACTAAACCTAATCGTCTTAGACTAGCTATCCTATTAGATTTAACACATAGCTATATCTTTCTTATACTCCCTAGCGAGCGCCTAGTCCCTTTTAAAAATGTACAGTAGTTGGCGTAATATAGCGCTATATATACATCGTTTATTACCTTTGCAATAGCTGGCGGCAACCTAGTAAGTATCTTTGTTAATTTAGCAGCTTCTTTGGCATTAAGATTGTTAAACATGTACTTATCTAAAGAGAGGCTAGTGTGCCTACTGTAGCCCTTAGAGACTATGGGCCTAAAACAGACGATTAGGTTAGCGGTGGCATGAGTTAAGTGGAAGGGGGCCGCTTCTGTGAAACTTTAACTAAGATGGAATAATAAGCGGTGCATCCTTTGGCAGAAACAAATACTGTGGATGGACTCTCCTACTAGGATAATGAACGCTCCGTGTTAGAATATCCTAATAATAACCCTACTAAGTCCTTCTCTAGATCTTGTCTTCGCTTGTAATTCGGGAATAGCTGCTTGCAGCCCAGCCGCCCGCTGAATAAGCGAATAGCAGAACGTTTCTTCTATTATCTTGTACAACTCGTTTCAAAAAAATTGGAAATATCTCCACATCGTCGTCCCCCATACGATATTCACTTGCTGGTGGTCCAAGATCGAAGTTTCGATACGCTAGGTCACCAACATTCAATTTGGCAAGATCAGAAGTAGAAGGTTTTAGGCAGCATGTATTAATCTGTCGTGACTCGAAAGCCTTAACGAGATTCTGGCAAGGTTCTGGGTTATAAAGTAGCCGAGGCTGATAGCGACCGAAAGATTGGTTTTCATGGCCACCGTTGATGATGAAGGGAGATCTGAAAACTTGAGAAACTGCAGGAAGCAAGATATATAGGTCTCTGGGGTGACGCGAGTGCGATCAGGGGGCACGGTTCCCGGATACCATAGGTATCCACTCTGTGAGCAGGACTCGTGCATTCGTCTAGTTAAGGTCGCGAATCAAGGCGCTTTCTCAGCCAGCTCAAGTTCCACTTAGGTACGGTAGGTAGGTAGGTATGCTCGCTAGGCTGGTTCCAAAGCAGTTAATTCAGAGAAAGTGCGTGACTGTACTATATGCAGTAGTCTATCGTTTGAATGCTTAGGAATGACCTGCTGTGCATTTTGCTGTGGTAGTGACTGTCTTAGTCTTATTCACCATCATGGTCTTAGTATGCGCCACTTTTGGCTTCACGAAACTAAGACAGCCTGCAGTGATAATCCCCGCATCCATGCCAGCCATTAAGCACGGCACACCAACCTCAGGGCAAAACGCGGCGGGTATGCGCTTCTGCCGTTTCGGTACCTCATATCCTGGTAGCTGAATTGTTGAAGTACTTTTATGGGTTAGCTACTGCAACGTGGAATTGAGACAGGATCATACATGATGGTTGTTTTAGTCATGTGTGATACCACAGGGCCGGTGGCAGTAACCGTGCAGATAGCATTACATGTCGCTTCGGTTAACGTAGTCAAGAGGGTTCCGCTGTGTTGAGTGGAAGTGGGTACGATCGAACTGGATCCAGGCTGCGGGCTAGATGAAGTGCTCTTGACGGAGGACCTTTCGATCGAAGAGCTTTTGCTAGAAGAACTCTTGCTGGTAGATTTTCTTCAAATGTTAGCTTATCCTTAGAAAACATGCTTTACACGTACGATGCGCTTGTGGTCTTCGTCGCTGAGCAAGATGCAATGTTGGTCACTGTGACCTTTCGGGTTTTTGTTGATGTACATGTTGACGTTATATCGGTAATATCAGCATAAGACGAACAGAACGAGCTTGCGAGCTTTTCTGGCATGTCTCGAAGTATAACACCGCATGCTCGGACGGCTTCGGGATTGTCTGAGTGGGCATGAACCGCCGTTTGAAGAGCCGGCAAAACCAGGCACACGACTGCAGCGGACAGATTGCGAAACAACATATCGACAGAAACAATTAGGTAGCGATGTCAATTCAATGAGTATCTAGAGACAATCTCAGATTTTTCAACTATTGCTTTCTTATTGACCATTCAAAGTTCCGTTTTCGGCGTTGGAGCAATTGCATTCCGCACGTCGCCGCGCGGCGCCGCACGAGGATGGATTCAGTCTCGGCACACGAGGCTAACCTTGCGCACGCGAGGAATGTAAACTAGGACAATAGCGAACCGGATTACTCGGCAGCCATTATCATTTTCTTCATATCAGTATCTATGGCGCTACCACCAGTGTTGACGTTTCAGGTCGACTCTGCGATTACCCAGTCCAAACTGCTGGTCCAGGCGCCTTGTAGCTCGTTGCAACCGGATAGTAGGACCATAGTAAACCGGGGTCATTTGCACTGTATGCGCCGGGGAACGAGACGAGCGGCCCAGGCGTACCCGCACCGCCATTTGTGACCTCTACTTGTGCACAGCTGAGGTACATCTGGGCGCCGCCGACAGACTGCGCTTGATGCAGGGCAATACTTTCCACACGGACGAGGTATTTACCATCAGGCACGTTTTTCGGCATTCGGAAGTCAACAACCGTTTTCTCTGCGCGTGCCCCATCAGTGACATGGCCGAACCAAACTTCAAAGGGAGAGTAACGTACTGTAAGCTGGCCACGTTATTTCGTCGCTGGTCAGAGGTCCATTTCCTTGCAGAGCACTGATAGAAGCAACTTTGAACCAGACGTTTCCTGATGCTTCCCAAGTATTGATGTTTGCACTGTCTGGAACTTTGGCCATGTAAAACTGCAACGGCCCGAAGTGCGACACCATCGCATTTGCGATGAATCCAAGCGTATCCCCTGCTGCAATCGTCGCAGTCGCGGTGCCAGCTTTGTTTTGGAAGCAGCGCATGTCCGCGCTGCTCACACTCGTCACACCTTGATTGCCCTGAAAATCCTTTGTTTGACGCACAGCCGTCCACTCTTAAGCTTCTGGCGTGCCATCTATCACGATCCTCGAGAAGCGGTCTGCGTCCTATAAGTTCTTTGATTGACTTGAAGACGGCGTGGACAACTTACAGTGGGCTTGGGTGGTTGCCGCCAGCATCAGTCGAAATAAGAAGCGCATGTTGGATGTCCTCCGTGAAGACGCCAACGCAAGAATGGAGCCAAATAGGCCAGAGACTGCCGACTCGTTATCTGTATGTTTTCAAGGTTCCTTATGTCCGTGGTTCCAAGTGCTGGCAATCTACCTTCGGCAGTTGGGTGGAAGCACAGGTGGGGCCGCTCAAATTGCTGACTGCATCTAATTAAATGAAATTCCACATAGCATCGCGATAATGGATATACCAGCTTCACTTTTGGTGCGACAAGACGGCGAGAGTAGATACCAGTGCGTTTTGCTTGCAGCTCCATGGAAATCGCAGTAACTCTACATGCGACCTTGTCAAAGTTACATTATATGTGTTGTTGTGAACTCAAGAAATGCGCTGTGGGTATGAGTTTTGCAACATTGTATTCTCATTGAACAACGCTACCCTGTATTATTACGTCTCACATGACGTTCCGTACTGATACGTGTTCGAAGAAAAAACGAGGATGTCCAATTTTGGTATATGTCGTTGAATGAGTGAAACTATTTACACGTGAACGATGTTTTTCTAGCCCAGCTGTAGCGATGTAGAATGTGCAAGCCTCAACGACTTTTGCGCTGCTTATCATAGCTTCCATTGTCTCATACGAAGACGATGCCACTTCTACATTTCTCGTTGCGTTATTGATGTTAGCCAGTCGTCCAATGATATAGCGAGAAAATAGTAAACTTGAGGAGTTCCATTCAAGTACCACACCCAAGCCATTATTCCAGAACGTTTTGTGAGATACCTGTAGAAGTTGCAATATATGTAGACTCCCTTCATCTTAAAGATGTGCTTGGACTGACCGTTCGGTACCTCGCCAGATGCTTTGATTTATTGGCACAGGCTGGTGCCAAAGACATCGCCGGCGCTGCGAGGTCTAGGTAGCTGCCGTAGCATGCACAGACAGCTTCACTGGGAGTGAGAGGTGTTGTATGGACTACGAAAACAGTGACTTTGAGGACTGTGGTGAAGTACATGACTAGAAGAAACAGCGGAGTTTCCTGGTGTGAATTATAGTGTCGCGATGAGAAATGCAGTTGCAAGTAACCCTAAAGGAATTCTTGTTGGCATATGAGAAACACGGGTAGGGCCCATTGGCCCTACAGGACGATCACCCAAGAGGTGATCACATGACTAAAACGAGCTTCCCACTCAGCTTACTACTTCCTTATGTAAATTAGGTCTATATAAGTCGCACCTCTGAACAGGCTTCTCCTGTTCAGTGACAATACAGTTGATCACCCTAAGCAGTACCTTCAGCTCACCTCCACAATTCTTATATCGCGTAGACATCCAGTCGGTCTCTAAGAGTGACCACTGCGACCATCTAGAATTACTCAACCTCCACGAGTTCGTACATGTCATTTCTAAAATTCTTCTAGACCATATCTATAATAAGGACGATATTATGACTGATTGTTACGTCCTGGGGGGCCTTCGACATTGACATATTGATTCAGGCCGTCGCGGAGACGAAAGTTATGGTAGCGGTGCAAATACCCAAGTTGGTGCAGGCGTATATGCTTGCGTCGCGTCAAAGATTTTTAACGTTGGAAGTTAATCGGCTTGGAGTTTGATGAAATAGTTGTTGAGGGCAACAGATGTGTATGGGATGGAGCTGCAAGTCGCGCAAACTATAATCGATGGCCATTTCGGTTTGATCTCCGCGTTCGAGTTTATTCTTTCACAGCGCCTCTCCAGAGTCAATGCGGCTAGTAGGTAAGGTTGTCTAGTTCACTGGGAAGTTCAATTGTGCATTGATAACTTGAGCCGTGAAGATCGAAAAGCGTCATGGCATAGGCCATCTCTCTAAGTAATTCCTCCATGCTTATCATAAACCATTGTCTGCACGAATGGATCAAGTTCATTGATGATAGTTTTGAGTAAAGTAAATAATGCTCTTCTGTAGTGTACCGAAGGTACGTACAAGCGCTATAGCCGTTTCGTCGTACCCTTACCGCCCCTCGCACTTAGACTAAATCTTACAAAGTCTGCATGTTGATTTCCACCTGAAAGACAATGTTGTTCATGATTTTTCACGAGCATTGATGCAGGATGAATGTTATCGGACATGCAAGGATAACTCCGGATGATGACGTAATGGCCGCGAGGCTAGATCCGAATTTCTTTGCCCCCGAATAGGTACGGTTCTACAGATCCACATAAACACCGGCCTTGCTACCCATTTGCTACATACTTCACGACGACGCAATTTTGGCTGCTCGAAATAGGTACAGTCGAAGACATACCATGCGCTCATTCCGGCCCTTAACCTCGGCGCTGCGCGCTCCCGCGTCATTTAGTGCATCGCGACAATCGCCATCGCCGTCATTATGTTTACTCTACACACACCAGATACTATCGCGACCATCGCGCCGCCAACAATCGAACTTCACCAACCCTTCCACTTCGACCGCGACACCCGACGGCCGCGGCAGCACTCCACAATCTATTCCCCAAACACACTTCGACTTATTCCCGACAGCCATCCCAGAGGGCCCGCCGCCCACGGGCCACTTCACCATCAATATCAGGGCGCTCAAGCGCGAGTTCTTGCAGCTACAAGCGCGCGCTCACCCAGACCTGCATCCACCCGAGAGCAAGAACAAGGCGCAAGCTCTGTCCGCGCGCATCAACGAGGCCTACAAAACACTCCAGAACCCGCTGCTGCGAGCGCAGTACCTGCTGTCCCTACGCGGAATCGAGATCGCTGAGGACGAGACGGCCAAGGTGGATGACCCTGAGCTGCTGATGGAGGTGCTGGAGGCGCGGGAGCGGATTGAAGAGGCGGAGAATGAGGAGGAGCTTGCGGAGATGAAGGTGGAGAATGGGGTGCGGATTGCGGAGAGTGTGAGGGTGCTTGAAAGGGCATTTAAAGAGGATGATATCGAGAGTGCAAAGGGTGAGGCGGTGAAGCTGCGATATTGGATTAACATCAAGGAGAGCTTGGACAACTGGGAGAGGGGAAAGCCGGTTGTGCTGGAGCACTAGGTGTGCAAGAAACCGGTTGTACGATAGATAGATGGCATGATACCCACCACATCCAAGCGGTTCGAAGATAGACTCGGAAATAAGTCACTTTTCCCCTCGCCTTGCACCTGCCTACATTCCAGTACCCTCACTGCCTACACGATGCTCCAGAATGTTTGGACAATGCCCCCAGCACTCTCGGCACAGCCTTGGGCGCTTTGCTGTTTGTATATCGGCAAAGCTCACACGCCTTGTATTGCTCACGGCCTTTAATGACATCCACCCTCATGCTGAAAAATATACACGATGTATGATTCTTCTATAGATGATGTATAATTTTCCCTCCCTGGGTCGGCAGAACGTCGAGAGAAACACGCACCCATCAGCTCTTTTACGCGGCAAGTGCCTGCCTATCGGACCCCACTCACTATATACCCATTCATTTCATTTCTTGTTTCTTTGTTCCCTGACACCCGTGGGCCCACGTGACTTGGTGGCAGCGCGGTTGCCTTGCGAATGAGGGAGCCGCCATGTTCCCCACGAGCAGCCACATTGGCCAATCACCGTTCATGGAGCTCGGGCGGACTGAGCTCAGTCCTCACCCCAAGTCTCAGAGCGGCGCGACTGTCGTCGAGTCTCGTCTCTTCGCGCTCAGAACACGAACGAGGGTGCTTGCAGTTGCCGTTAAAAATAGGTGCGCTTGCTTGCCCATCCATCTCGCGCTGTGGTAATGCTGTTATGATGCGCAGAAGAGGCTGACAAATGATGTAGAAGAGCCGTTTCTAGGGCAACACTGTCTTCCCCGCCGAACCTGCAGCAGGGGCAAAGGATAGGTGCTGCTATAGACTCACGACTTCGTTTTCGCGTTCGCGCTGCTATTCATATCTACCATCGCTTGAACTCCATTGTGCGCTCACTACTTCGATTGCTCCTTGCTCCGAAACCCCATCCGACCGCAACCACTGCGGGGCCTCGATATCTCGACTATTGTTATATGAAGCGCAACGAAATCGTGGAAACAGCAACGAAGCTGCTGGGAACAGTCGCTGTGCAAGAAACGCGGCTTGACCCTGCTGGCAGGATAGTGCTGGACTTCTGCTTGGAAAGACTGCACCAGGCCGAGGACCCAGAGGACTTGCCATAGGCGGCCGAAGGAGGTGTCCCATTAGATTGGCTGACACACGAGGCTTGGATTCTGGAAGATAACGTCTGTTGGGCATATCCTTGTTGACGCGATTTACATGTCGTCTAGCCTCGGACTCAAATCAACACCCATTCACCTCGGCGTTTTTTTTCGCCCAGCACACCACGGGCGCACACCACGTCGACCGGGTGACCCGAGAAAGCGCGTTGTTTTCGTGAACTGCTGCCTGAGGACTGTCCCGTCTCTACCGAGCTAAAGCTATACCCATCAGCATCCCAACTCCCCCGAGGCTACACAACTTGTTGAATACGCACCTCGGAGTTGTACTGGACCCTCACCTTTTTTTTCCCTTCATTTTTGGTGAAAATGACATCTCAATATGAGGACACGCAGCCTACCCAGCAAGTGCTCGATCCGCGACGCGTTGGGGAGGATAATTCCGGAGTTGGCGATTACGACTCCTCGGACATCATTCTACTGCTCATCGCAGGCAGTCCGGCCGCCACTAAGGTCGTGGAACAGACTGCACTTGCCCGCGACTACCATGTCTTGTTTCATGACATGGAGTCCTATGTCTCGAACATTGAAGAGCAGGAGACAATCATCATTGGGGATGACGGTACCCCTCGGGGTAAGATGTCTGTTCAACCACCCGCGGACCTTGCGCTCCGCTTTTCGAGCATCAGCCACCTAAAGCAGAAGTTTTCAGGCTTCGTATTTGGGCGCAATGCACATATGGTCGATATCGTCTTTGGCCAAGATTCCGGGAAGCGAATCAGCAACCAGCATTTCCGGATATACCTCAACGCAGAGGGCCTGGTGATGATCGAAGATCTATCCACCAACGGGACTCGGGTCGACAACACGTTTTTGAAGAGCAAGGATCACCGCGCCGAAAAGACCCGCGTGCTGACCAGCAATTCTGAAATCATCATCGCAAGCAGCGCGAACGACAACGAGATGATCCGATTCCATGTGCGCATTCCGCCTCGGTCTTCACAAGCTCAGATCTGGAACTATGAAGAGAACAAGCGCAACTTCATGAGTGAATGTTTCCAGGGAAAGGAACGCGATAAGGTGCTACGGCGCCAGCAACAACCGTATCAGAACCTGATGCGGTGGAACGGTGGACACAACTACACCATCATGGGCGAGCTCGGCAGAGGCGCATTTGCAACCGTTTACAAGATCGCCGAGAAGATGGACGGGACTGTTCTGGCCGCCAAAGAGCTTGAAAAGCGACGGTTCATGAAGGATGGTCGGCTCGACAAGAACGTGGAAAACGAGCTATCGATCATGCGCAACTTGAAGCATCCCAATGTTGTCCGGTTCATTGATTACCATGATCAAGGCGACTATCTTTACATCATCATGGAGTATGCGCCGTATGGTGATCTGCGCAAGCACATGGAGGCGGGCATGCGTCCCGGTGGCGAGGGTCCGATGAAGGAAGACGTGATGCGACTTGTGGCCCAGCAGGTTTTGAGCGCTCTAGCTCATCTTCATGCCCAGAACGTCACACATCGCGACATCAAGCCCGACAACATCCTCATCTCGGACGTCGAGCCTATGCAGGTCAAGTTGTCCGACTTTGGCCTGTCAAAGATGGTTCAGCACGAGGAGACCTTCTTGAAGACGTTCTGCGGCACCCTCTTGTATTGCGCGCCAGAAGTGTTCCCGTTTTATGAAAAGTCTAAGAAGCGCCGGCGTGGGAACGAGAAGGTGTACAGCTCCGCCTGCGATATCTATTCGCTCGGTGGAGTGCTCTGGAACGCTCTTTGCGGTGCTCCGCCTTTCGAGGGCAAGCAGGATTCCACCGGTCGCGCCATGTTCGACCACATCATGGACTCGGTGCTGGATGTACGTCCTCTGCAAGCACGCAATGTCTCAGCCACTTGCATCGACCTACTCACGCAAATGCTGCGCCGCGACCCATCGCAGCGTCCCTCGGAAATCCAATGCCTGCAACACCCTTGGCTCCGAGAGGGTGCGAACATTCCGGAAGGTATGTCATGCCGGGGGCGTTTCTCTTTGAGATTGTCAGACACCAATCACAAATTCAAGCTACTACTTCTATCTTCCATTTCCCTCCACTTACGACTATTGTGCTGACTTTGTAACCTTTCGTTTAGACCCAGCCCTAGAATCTATTGCCGAAGAGGATGAGGACGAAGACGAAGCCGAACATCAACTGTCGCAGCTCAGCATCAACGGAAAGGTGCACGAATCTGATGAGGTCGACGAAGCTGACGTCTTGTTTGACGAGGAATTTGAGCATCTCATTGACGCAAGGCAGTCGAAGCGCATCCGTCACGACGCTTTGTTCCCGCGATACCAGCTGCGGGATCACGACGATGAATCAAGCGCCGCCCCATCTTTTCAGTCTGATATGGAAGGTGTTCTTGAAGAGGAAAGCTTCCAGCCTATGCCTAAGGCACCCAATCCGCATCGCTTGTTTGGCGAAATCGGGCAGTCAGCCCTAGAAAGCTCTAGCGCTTTCAATGTGCAAGCAATGCAAGCACTATCAGATGGCGGATCAGCTGAATCCAGTGTACAAGAAGCTTCGCACTATCGGGAGAAAGGCAGACGTCGCAAAGCATCTACTGGCAATACACCAACGCTTGATCGCGACGTTTCCTCCTCTAGCCTCTTTGGTGCTGAGTCCGGTGTACGAGAGTTGAACATGGCTTCACCGCAGTCATTCGGGTCCGGTAAGGAGACTCCGAATGAACCCGCCACACCCAAGACCCCAGAGGTCCCGCAACACAATTCTCTCGGTCATTCTCTGAAGAACCCTAGCCAGAGCAGCGAACCGACGCCAAGGGCACGACCACCTCCAAGCCGGATGATCAGTCTTCCGAAGACGCCTTCATTCTTCTATGATCCTGCTGATCCTTCCACGCACAACGTTGAGTACGCTCAGAAAGTCAGTGGGTTCGATTTTGGCGCGCAACAGCAGGATGCCACAGACGTCGCCTCTCTCGCAGACACGATGCAACAATCTGGTCACGGGGATAGCGACGCTTCGGTTACTTCGGTTGCTTCGGTGGCAGCTCTCCCGGTCCAAGCAAGTCCACAGCTACCCACTGAGCCAGACTTCAAAGCTCCGCCACGCCGAGTCGGCAAGCTGGTGGCGACAGCTGATTCCTTTGACCCTTTGCTTACCCTCAACATTGATCAGCGCTTGACTTCGTGGGGTCGTTTGAAGACGAGCACGATCGTGTATGAAGATGCCACAGACATCCGCATCCCTAAGACAGCCTTCCACATCTTTTGGTGGTCCCCTAGTGACGTGAACCTGGTACAAGAGCTGTCGCAAAACGGGCAAGACTGGACCAACGTAGAGGACCTGCAAGTTGGCATCTACACACAGGCCAGGTCCGGACTCTGGGTCAACGGCAAGCACCTCCGACAAAAGGACGACAAGGGCCGGGGTCTTTATGGAAATCTGCACTCGGGCGACATTGTACAGGTTTTCTCGGACCGCAACCAGTGCCTGAAGTTCAAGTGCGAGTTCTACTACGGCAAGAGCACACAGCCTCGTCCGGCCAAACAGAGCTTCAAGGTGCAGTACGGAACCAAGTTGAACTAATGAGCGAGTATTGTATCCACGTATGCATGCATGTATATTATTTTAGCGGGCATTGGCGGCATCTTTGCACTCATTGAGACCATCATTGGCTTTTTCTCTTTTGTACAGCATAGCGTAGTCTGGTGTGCCACGTAGCTCTGTGGCATGGTAGCAGGGCGATCAAATTAGGATAAACGTATGGAAACAGTGAATCTTTGAAGATTATTCGCGGGATCAGAGCGGTGATCGTGGGGTATGTAGAATGTACCGGAGGCTAGCCGGATCGGGCAGCGGCAGGTGAGGTGATGGGCGTAAGTGGACATGTGGCTCCAAGGTCTCCGGCCACGCCTCAGCGCATCTTGAAAACCTCCCGACCACATACAGCCTTTTCGCTCTGCGCCTGCCATGAGGAACTTTTGGGCCCTCCCGGCGTTCCTGCGCATTGCACTTGCCAGCCCGCACTCGTTCAGCGTCTTCGAGGACCTGCTTGCCTTCCCGCAGGTGCGCATCTGCCCATTGCTTGGAGCCGCTCCTAGCTAACCAGCGTCGCAGTACGAAGTCGTCTTCCCAGACGAGTACATAACCGATGGTGAAGCCACCTCTCTCCTCTCGCAGTCCGTGTCGCGCAGCACCAGCTCGGTTACGCCCATATCACAGGCGACGCAGGACCTCTCGAAGCCGGACAAGCCCGCGGCGGACGTACCGCAGCGAGACGACGAACTCGACCTTAGCTACGAGCCCGTGGTGCTCGACGGCCGCCGCTACCTCTGCAGCATCCCCGTGTTCCACGAGCATGTGCCGCAGAACAGCACCGTGTCGCCCGAGGAAGCAAAGGCCGAGGAGGAGAAGGAGCTCGTGCGCGCGTCGAGCCGCGGCGGGGAGCTGCTCGACGGCATGAAGGGCGATTGTATCTACTACCTGAGTGGCTGGTGGAGCTATAGCTTCTGCTACAAGGACCACGTCAAGCAGTTCCACCAGCTGCCGCCGGGCCGCGGGGGTGCGCCTATATACCCCCCGGTTGAGGACCACGCTGTCAACAGCTTCGTTCTAGGGAGCTTCTCTGATAAAGTTACGGAGGAGAAGAGGAGCGAAGGGCGGAAGACACTGGGCAGTGAGCAGGAAGCACGAGATTTGGACGAGGAGGGCAACGCGAAGCAGGGTAAGCCCGAGCCCGAGAGCAAGCCCGAGACAGGCCTCGACCTGCCGCGCCTGGAAACAAAGGGCTCCAGCCGGTACATGGTGCAGCGGCTAGCAGGCGGCACTAAATGCGATCTCACGGGCAGGGAGCGCAAGATTGAAGTTCAGGTAGGGACCCTTCACCCGATGCCCACGTCGATACTAATGCCATGTCCAGTTCCACTGCAACCCGCAACCCATGGATAAAATTGCCATGATCAAAGAAGTCAGCACTTGCTCCTATCTTATGATCATCTATACGCCCCGCCTCTGCAACGACGTCGCCTTCCAGCCGCGGCAAGAGAACCTTGCCCACCCCATAACCTGTCACCCCGTGCTCGCCTCCTCCGAAATCGACGAATTGGACCTCGCCCGTCTCGAAGGCAAAGCCGCGCAGTCGGACCTCCTCGCCGCCCTCGCTGCAAACCCCCTCGGCGGTGCAGACCCCGCCTCCAAGCCCAAACGCGGCCCCGTTATCGGCGGCATTGAAGTCGGCGCGCAGAAGCTGGTCGGCAGCGAGGGTCGCGTCATCGAGAAGGGCATCATCGCCGGCGGCGGAAAGGAGATTTTTCTAGGTACCCTGGTGACCAGCGACGGCAAGATGATGAGCAAGGAGGCGCTGAAGAAGGTGGGCATGGAGGTGCGCGATGTAGAGAAGCTGCAGCGCAATAGCAAGAAGATTGCGGGGAAGAAGGAGTGGCGACTTGATCTGATTGAGACCCCGGCCGGGCACAAGGAGTATCGGCTTATTGAGTTTATCGAGCCTGAGGAGGGGGAGGGGAAGGGGAAGAAGGGGGCGAACGCGAAGGGCAAGGGTATGGAGAAAGGCACAGAGGAGAGGGGCGAGCCGAAGGGGATGAGCAGCAGTGAGAAGGACGCCGAGGGCGAAGAGGACGCTGAAGCGCACGAGGGCAGCCAGGAGGTTTACAAGGACGAGCTGTAGAACGTGTCTTTTTGGCGGACATGGCTGATCTTGTTTGTGGGCGTCGTATTGTTCCAGATGGTTCACGGGGTTTGGGGACTTCTCCAGTAAACAAGCACTTCTCATTCCTCTCACCCTCGTTCACCTCCCCATACATTTACACCGGCACCGTCAACGGATTCATCACGCTCGCGCCCCCATCCACCCTGATCTCCGCCCCCGTCACATAACTACTAAAACCCGACGCAAGAAACCCCACAACCCGCCCGACCTCCTCCGGCCTTCCTGCCCTCTCCAACCCCACAACCCTCTTCTGTGTCTCCACATTCTGCCGCGCAACAGGCGGAAACTGCCCCTTCCCCAGCTCCTCCAGCCCTGCAGCTTCCAGGTCCACACCGACATCGATCTGCCCCGCCGTCACAGCGTTGATCCTCACACCTGTGCCCTTTAGCACGGCCACGCCGGCGCGCACAACGCCCAGCGCGGCGTGGCTCGACATGGTAAAAGAGAGGCCCCAGCACCCGCCGTACGTGGCTGCGACGCTGGAGACTACCACGATGGAGCCGTAGGGCACGTCCTTTGGCGTGGCGTTGGGATAGTTTCCGCGCTGGGTGGTGGTCTTGATCATGGCGGCGGGGGCGTACTTGAGGGCGAAGAAGGCGGGCACGGCATTTGTTTCGAAGGCGGCGAGAAGTTCCGTCGGGCCGGTGGATGTGATGCTGGGGGAGCCAAGGAGGCCGGTGGAGGACGTCCAGACGTCTAGCCGCCCCCAGGCGTTGAGGACGTCGTCTATTAGGCCGAGCGTGGCCTCTTCAGAGGTTGGGTGGTAGGGATAGGGTATGACCTTCGTGTTTGGGAATTGGGAAGCAATGGACGAACGAGGGCATCGTAGGGGTCTGAATCCGAATTTGAGCACGCGTAGATGCAGGCTGCGCCGTGGGCTGAGAAAGGCGTTAGCATGTAATGAGCCAGTTCATGCCTTGCGGTATGTGGAGAGGGTGGAGAGGTTGAGCTGGACTCTCGTCGATCTACAGTACATACCAGCGAGCTCAGCAACCATCGCCTTGCCTACCGGCTGGGTAGCCCCCGTCACCACGCACACAAAACCATACTGTGATTCTCGTCAGACACGATTGGAGGTGTTTCCATACACCTTTATCGACAGTCACTCACCAGCTTCCCATCGCTCCGATATGGATTCGTATGCTGCGAGTTGCCAGGCGCAATTTTCTCAGCCATGCTCACTTCGGACTTCAAGAATGGAAGGGAAAGCAAGCACAATGCCTTCGAGAAAAGGGCTTACACGACATACTTGCTTGTTTCGTGGATGCAGTTGCGACATCCACGGCGCGCGGAGATAGGTTGGCGGGGAAGAGGGTTGAGATAGGTAAGCTTATCGACGGGTGGCGTGCGGGCGGGAAGGAGGGAAAGAGGGAAGGCACGACTGGACAGTCGACTCAAGGGAAGCACGTGCAATATGTTGCAAGTGATATTCTCGGATATTCACATCATTTGTTTGATAATCCGTCTCAACAACCAGAAGGATGCTCATGCTGTGTCGATGGTACCCAGCCGCGAGGCCACGAGATCTAATGGATCTCCCGTCTACACCCAACCTCACAGCGACTCCCTCCACGCCCCGACCTAGCTCCAGAATCAACAATCAACCTTTACTCTACATCCTCATGCCTCAGGCCCCCTCCTGTACGCCTGCTCCTTTCAGCTCCGCCTCGTTCAGATTCTTCCTCAGTGCCTCCTTCGGCGGAAGCACATCCGGCCCAAAGCTCAGCGGCAGCAGCTCGCCCATCGTCCTCACGATGAACTTTCCTCCCCTATTGAACATGAAAATCGGCGTCTCGAGCGCCAGAAATTCCCGCAGGAACTGCCTGCACATGCCGCACGGCGAGCAGTAGTCGTCCATGTCCGTCACCACGCCGACGGCTTTGAACGACCCTAGCTTGTGGCCGAGATGGATGGCGGTGCCCATCGCGACGCGCTCTGCGCACGTTCCGACCGGGTAGGAGGCGTTTTCGACGTTGGCGCCGGTGATGGTGGTCTGCCCCGCGGCATCGGGGGTGTGTAGGAGGAGGGATGCGCCGACGCGGAAGAGAGAGTAGGGGCCTGGCGAAGCGGTCAACGGGGTTCTCTGCCTGCGGATCTGTCTTGGGACGGGAGCAGATCTGGGGTCGTGAAGAAGCAGTGTTCACGTACAGTACGCCTTTCCGCGCGCCTCCAGGCTCGTTGTACACAGCGACTGCAGCTCCGCAGCCGAAACACCGTGGATCAGCCCATCCTTCTCGTCGACCTGTTCGGCAGGGACTGGCTTGGCTGGTACTTGCGTTGACATGGCGAATGAGGAGGGGGAAGGGAGGAGCGCGAGGCCTCCCGAAGCCATGTAGCTTAGGTAGGCGGGACTTGGTAGATAGTGGGGTTATTGATACCCTTGTGGGCCGCGGTTGACCGTTAGCGTTGGTGAGATCTGCGTATGCATGTCCGAGGCCGCCGGTGCCCAGGACAGTGAGGAATGCAATTGCAAGGGGTTTCTGTGAGTATTCTGAACCAGGTATATCGAATCTTAGCGGATGGTGAGTGGCGCTTTGTCATTCATCTCGAGCACATAACCTAACAGTCGCCTACGACCTCGTAACGCTAGCCGCAGGTGACGCATTGCGCTTTCCAGGTTCACCGTCACAGCGACTGGTTTCCCATTCACAAGTATTTCTCTTTTGACTCTACAAGATCCCCACACCTAGGATATACAGTAGTACTCGGGATGGTCGCTAAGAGACGTCCATTGTAGCTCGCAGAATATGATTTGTCCATCCGCCTGGAAGGACGTTCCCAAGTCCTATCTCGTTGCTTCGAAGCGGGGCGTCGTCGTAAACTTCTGTGTTCATTGCTCATCGATATGTAGGTATGGATCGAAATTCGACTTTGGTGTGTGTCGCATAAGCTGGCTGCCTGTTAGTGCTCCACGTGCAACCATTCATCAGACCTCCTTGGTAGGTATATATGTGTTTTTACTTCCAAAACTAGTGCTTAACGGGATGCATGTCTGGATTTCTTCTCGTCGGACGGACTGCTACGCAATCTCGTTCCTAAGGCTGAAACCGCGTGCCTCGGTAACTCTCCAACATTGCTCTCTCCGAACCCCACACCTCACAACGCCATGACCCCAACGCGGGCACGGTAACTACCTAACGTCATCCGTGCATTGCTCCGACGTAAATATTCTATAAAGCCTCGGTACCGCTTTTTAGCATTACTTCCGGACTGATTTCAACTGCATCGCAACACTCTTTCACCATCACCGGGAACAGAAGAGCTGATTACTGGGCGCTCACCACCCCAGCGCCATCTTAAATCCTTCATCCCCACCACCAACCTGATCCGCCAAAATGACCTCCTACACCTCCATACACTTAGCAGAGCGCCCGAAAGACCAAATCCTCGCCGGAAAAACCTTTACCGCAAAGCAGCACCCCGTCCCCAGCGCCTCCACCCTCAAAGATGGCGAAGTCCTCTTCCAAACACTATATCTCTCTCTCGACCCTGCAATGCGCGGATGGCTCAACGACACCCGCTCCTACGTGCCGCCCGTCAAGATCGGCGAGGTGATGCGCGGCGCCGCAATCGGCATCGTGCTGGCGTCCAAGTCGGAGAAGTTCCCCGTCGGAACGTATGCTAGCGGCACGGTGGGCTGGACCGAGTACGCGGTTGTCAAAGATAAGCTGCTCCAGGCGCTGGATCTTCCCGAGGGTGCGGTGCCGACGGATGCGCTCAGTGTGCTGGGTATGACTGGCCTGACGGCGTATTTCGGCATTTTGGACGTCGGTAAAGTGAAGAAGGGGGATTTCGTTGTGGTTTCAGGAGCTGCAGGTGCCACTGGTAGCGTTGTTGGCCAGATCGCAAAGATCAAGGGCGCGACGGTGCTGGGGCTAGCCGGTGGTGACGACAAAGTCAAGTGGCTGAAGGAGGAGCTGGGTTTCGACTATGCCCTCAACTACAAAGATGCAGACTTTGCAAAGAAATTTAGGGAAGCTACGAAGGGGCTGATAGATGTTTACTTTGACAACGTCGGTGGAGATATCCTCGATTTGGCTCTCGCCAGAGCAAAGCCGCATGCGCGCTTCGTCATGTGCGGTGCCATTAGCCAGTACAACAAGAGCAAGCCACAAGGACCTAAGAACTACCTGATGATCATTTCCATGCGGATACGCATGCAAGGATTCATCGTCTTCGACTACGAGAAGCAGTACGCTGAAGCCCGAAAGGAACTGGCACAATGGCTGTCCGAAGGCAAACTGAAGCGCAAGGAGACCATTGTCAAGGGCGGTCTGGCAAAAGCGGAGCAGGCGCTTGTCGATTTGTATAACGGTGTAAACACCGGTGAGTCGATCCCTGATATGCTTTGTGACAGTCGCTGACGTGAGAAAGGAAAATTGCTTGTCGAGGTTGCGCAGCCTGATGATGTGAAGGCGAAACTATAAATCATCTACATGTAAGAGTTCACAGCAAAATCGATTTCTGAAAAGGAATGGAGTTTGAACCTTTCAAAGCATTCCCAAACTGTGCGACACTCAATGTGGACAAAAACGGAGAGAAAGATGAATCTGACATGCGACACTACTGGTTCAGCGGGTCAGGTCATAGAGTCTCGCACTGAAGTGTTCTATTTCTCTTCTCTCACCCTTAAAATAAAAAGAACTACCCATCATGTAGCTTTTCTTGTCATTCCGCCGTCATTCTTTGCTGGATTGTTATTCCTATTGTACTAATGCTCTAACACGTAGTCGCTCCACACTGCCTTTCCACATAGAAGATATCACTACCTCATTTACATGGATCACCTCTGGCGAGGAGCTGGCCTTTCTTTGAGAATCACTTGTACATCCACGAAGAACGTACGAGGCTGTAGAGAGAACAACCTTCAACACGAGCCTACCCTATGGCCTGCAGGCTGTGGTTGTCGCTCTCCAACCCCTGTTTGTGCTGGGCATTTCTTAAACTTGCTCTAAAGACAGCAGCTCTGTTAGCCAGTTGTTCAACCCGTATAAGAGATCGAAACGCAAGGTAGATATGGGTTCAGACCTTTCTTAAGCCGTGAGCAGTACGTTTTCCTGTTTTCTAGAACTTCGGTTTTATCTTTAGTTTCTTTCTGCTTCACAGTATTTCATTCTTTTGCTGGATTGCGTCCAAAATCCAAGGTGCTTTGATTTACGCACACGAACCGACAATAGCAAACGCTATTCTAAGCGCGTTCAGCTATTCTGGAACGCTGATAAATGTCACCGAGAAGAAATGGCTTAGCTCGGATGGTAATTAGGCACGTACGTCTCTGCAGGGCTCGCGTAATGGGATTAAATAGTTTGCGAGGGACCACGCGTCCGACTGACCATGCCGTCACAGCACATCTCATGCTTGATAGAGAAGGTAAGAGCTTAGATTGAAGGCCCTCAAGCACCACATGTAATTTCTTCATATGCATTCCACGCGGGTCGACCTGTACTGTATGTTCATTCATATTCCCCCGAATGTCTCACAGGCGAACGTTCGCTCTGCTTACCTGTCGCCATGCGGGTTAAAGTATGTGTAAGTGTGGAGCTCGTAACGTTCTAACGACAAGCCTTCGCTGTGCTTCGGCTATACGATCTCTACAAGGATATGCGCCACGCAATTTGTTCATCCCTTTATCGGGCAAGGCTAATGCGCGAATGCCAATAGTACCAAACTTCCATAGACCAGAATACGAACCTTCTGTTCCGATGTAGCATGGTGGAGGATTCTGTCGCAGATGATCACTCGCTCACCCCGCCGGTAATTCTGCTCAGCCTACATCTATATAGCGAAAGGGAATGTTGAATGCGGCAAAATCCTAGGTTATTTCTTACGGAACGACGGACACGGATTTGGTCCGTACCAGGACATTCGTATGTCCTGGGGTGTGTTGGGTGAGCGCATGGCCAACCAGTATCGTTTCACGCACCCAAAGGAGATGCCTGTACTCGTTAAACGCTATAAATACTCCCAAAGAACATCTGCTCAGTCGTTCCTCAGGAAAGGTGCCGCTCTACACCGAGGTCAATATGTATCGACGTAATCTAGCTTTGTCGCTGTCATGGGCGCTCCTGTCAAGCCCGTTCGTGGGGGCTCAACGAACGAAAGATAAAGTCTGCGGCCGAATAGCAGAGCTACAAAAGGCATCCCGCGATGCTAATCCGTCAGGTACAGTTCCAACTAATCACGCGTACATGGTGTCGCTGAATCATTGGCAGCTGTGCCTGTCAGCATTCCAATCGGGCCAACACTTGATTGCCTCAAGAATATCACCGTTGGACAAGGACGTACATACGACATCCAGATCATGCTGCAGAACTTAGATCTGTATCTCAATTTCGAAACTAGTGAGCAAGATAATCGTCAATAAGTACTCAATTAATCTCTCGACAGCTTTGGATTCTTTGAAAACACCCCCGGCTGACTGGCCATATCCGCCGCATGATCTTCGAGCAAGGTTGGCAGACGTGAAGTCCAAGGTCAAAAACAAAGAGTACGACAATGATTACGAATTTCAAGTGGAGTTGTTCGAGAAGGTGTTTGCGCCTGCACATAGTGGTCATCTGATCTTCTATCCTGACCTCCTCTCAAATCCGTGGTACTGGAGTAGGACGCAATCCTTGGTTTCGGTCAGCAAGGACGGTTCCGCATTGCCCGAAATCTTCTTCCGCGGTAAGACAACTGAAAGAAAAAGAGAAAAAGATGGCGACTGACCGCGACCGCTAGACGATATCTTAAACTTTGTTGCTGGTGCTTCACCTTTGGCCAAGATTGACGGGCAAGATGCGCAAAATTTCATTGAAGATCTCGTGTTTCGAGCAGCCTCACAAGATCCCGATGCGGGCTACAACGCCATGTTCTACAATAGGGCATATGTGGCGGCACACATCTCCAACGGCGGTTATTTTGCTCAAGGTGGGCGCACCAGCAATATCTACCCGGGCGAGAACACAACCTACACGTTCGAAAACGGAACGTCCATCACTGTCGATAATGTCGCTCTGTTGAAGTGGGACTTCACCGGAGCCACAGACAACTTTTTTTCATCAATCGATACGCCGGAGGAGGTAACAAACTGTCAAGCCCCATCAAAATCCCTAATGAGCCGGCGGGATACCCGACGGCAGTAATTGCAACGAAAGACGGCATGCTGGCCGGGTATTATCTCTCTGGTGACGGATTGGACGATGTTGCCGTGTTAAGCGTGCTTTCTTTCTCACCCCGCAGTGTCGTCGAATATCAAGCGGTCGCCGAAACCTTCCTCGCAGATGCGAAACGCGACGGCAAGAAGAAGCTTGTGGTTGACCTCAGCGCTAACAATGGCGGGTACATTCTCTCGGGTTACGACCTCTTCCGGCAACTCTTCCCACAGACTGAACAAGTCGGACTAACGCGCTTCCGAAATAACGAAGTCCAAAATAGAGCTATAGAAATCAACCAGAAGATCGTGCCTGAGGGATTTGACCCGAGCAAAGGCGCCATGGAAGAAGTTCGGGCATACGAGAAGAGCTGGGATTACCGACATGACTTGGACATGCATGGAAAGAAATTCAAGAGTGCGAAGCAGAAGTGGGGAGATCACACGGTTGGTGAGTCGAGTTACAGCTCGCTTCTGCAGTGGGATTTGAATGATCCGTACTTGACCACACAGGGTCCTGTTGCGTTTGGGACCGAAATTACAGGGTACGGAAATAGGACCAATTCCACCCAGTCGTTTGCTGCGGAGGACATAGTTATGGTAGGTTGCTGCAGAGGTGAAATCAGCCAAAATGATTCGATGGCTAACGGAGAACTGTACAGCTTACGGACGGATTCTGTGCCTCTACGTGCTTCCTTTTCAGCGACTTTATGAAACAAGCAAAGGTAAAATCCATAGCCCTTGGAGGATTGCCCAACAGGAAGCCCATGCAAGCGGTTGGTGGCGTCAAAGGCGGTGAGCTCGCCACCTGGGATACTTTGTACCAAAGAGTCTACCAAGACGCTTTCTACCTTTGGCAGACGATCAACATGTCCGACCCCGACTACGTTTGGATGGACAATGCATTCTTGGGCCATCGAGAATATATAGGGTACACCGCGACAGCAGGCGTCAACATCCGCGACGTCGTTCAGCAGGATCACATCAACGACGGGCTCGCGGCGCAATTTGTGAGGGAGCAAGCCGACTGCCGGCTGTTCTATACCAAGGACATGATTGCTGATGTAGAAAACGTGTGGAAGAAGGCTGTAGATGTTGCGTGGAAGGGAGGAAACTGTGTCAACGGCGGCCTGTCGAAGATTAATGCATTGAAAACCCAGAGCGCAGCAAAAAAGACAGCTGAACCTCGGGCTAACCCATCGAAGATTTTGGAAACAAAGACACTGGGAGTGCAGGAGGAAACGGTCGAAAAGAGTGTAGCATGGCTTAGCTTGCATGGGCAGCCTGCCCTAGAGTAAACTGGTCTAGAAAATAGAACGATCCTTTTAAACTTAACGTCAACGTATTATACGCGTGCAACCTGATCCATCTCTTCAATCATGGGCCCATACAGATATCATGACCCCTTACTGTTATCGACCTGCATAAACACCATCAGCACGGCAGCGTACGCCGCAGTTGCAGCAACCACCTCGCCAGGCCTGTTCACCGTGGCCACCGACATGAGCCCGACGAAGAGCCATATGAATGCGGTAATGATTGCCAACTTCTTCACATTGGCGTTCACATACATTAGGCACCATAGTGGAGCTAGCAACATGGAGACTCCACCAATTACGATGCTAGTGTTGGTGCAGAGGTCGAATCGATAGTTGGATGAAATGATCGTCCCAGAATCCCTTTTCTGGGCGTTATTGCAATGCTTTGAGCGGAACAATCTGTTGCGGTGAAGTTGACTCAACGACTCTAGCCAGCGGCCAAGAGGAGGACGCATGCGGTGATGGATTGAAGTCAAGTCATCAGTGTGATCGAGGAAGGAGCACTCTTCCGGAGCAATCGCGCCACGGGCGAGCCAGTTTTTGACGTTCTCGAGAAGACGTTTGTCGGCGCGGGGCCGAGCACGTACTTTTGCGTAGCCGTCGATGAATTGATCTGTATCGTTAGCAAAGCTCGAGTACTTGAGCTGGTGGAAGCACAAACTATAGTGATTTAGAAGGTGACTCAACTCTGCCATGTGTGCGTGACGTTGAGTCATGAATCTCTCGTCCCATCTGAAGCTGTTGTTGCGCAGTTTTTCGTCTGGTTTGGAGTTTTCAACAAACTCATCAAGCCTCTTGAGATCATCCTCTATGCGCATGATGCGATCTTGCAACCATAGTATCGTTCGGGAGTTGAGATCTCCGAAGCGTCGGAAGAGGAAGAAGTCGTCCTCAGAAGCCATCCATGAACTGAAAGCCTTGTAGCCTTCGTACTTCCACGCAGAGTTGCGTTTGTCCTGCGATGTGATGGTTGAAGTGGTTGTCGAAGATAGGCTATGCAGAGAAATCGCTGACGACGTGCCGGGCAGAATAGATGAAGATGCAGTTACTGGACCGGGAAGAGGAGAAGGGGCTGGAATGTGAATGTATGCCATTTTGAAAGACCATTGTGTTTGTCGTTATGTCGTATGCTTCCGTTGATTGCTCTATAGCTGTAACTTATCAGTTGTGCAGGAAGGCTGAGCCTGAGTTTGGGGCACGATGCACAAGGCTATGGCCCCGGAACACATGGCGTAGCGTGTCTTGTGACGATTTCATCCGGTTGTACGCAGTTTTGGGAGCCTACCAGTTTCCGAACGCGTCTCGCCGTACTCTCCTGAGCTTTATTGAATGGTCAATACGAACCCCCGTCGTGTCTGCCGGAAAGTGGTGGCTTCCAGTGAGGTCACAGATTGGGCCTGAGGCATCTCAACATTTGTGAGGCAGCCGCGCGGGGGACCTTGGTGCGACCGAGTCACGTTGCTCCGTCAAAGGCGAATGCCACCATATGGTCGAATATAATACAGACGAATGTTGCAAAGAATGGATTGCTTTCAGCCCGCGACTGGACCAGATTCACGTCCAAGACATCCCTCAACTGTTAAGCAAGCCAACGGACGGAATACGCCCTGAATCTGATCAGTCGTTGTGCTACAACGACTTTGGCCCATAATTTACTGTGGCTATGAACGAGAAGTGGAAGAAAGCTTTCGGAGGGGCCAAGGCTGTGCAGGCGTTTGACACCCTTGACAGGGGTGGTAGTCAACTGACTGACCCTCGATACGATACTCCAGGACGCGTTGCCCCGCCTAGTGAAGATCCACCTCAACACGTACAGTATCAGATCTCACAGTACGGTCAAAATGCTTCATACTTCAATGGCCATCCGCAATCCACGGTCTCGCCTCCGTTCGCAGCCAACACGGTGCAGCCACCGGGGCCATACCAACACTCTTATCAATCCGCTCCACCGCAGCAAGGCTCTCCTCCTGGGCTGAATTATAACCATACGCCGAATCCATCGACGTATGGTGCGCATAATGGTACAACAACGATATCGAACTTTAGTACAACAGGGCAAGGCTTCCCATCTCGAATGGGATATCAAAACGCCACTGGACATCCGCCAAGGCAGCAGGACCGCGCGTTTAATATCGGCAATGGAGCTAACTCGGCGAACTGGAGGAGTGCCGATACACCATACGACCCATACAATCAGCCCAGGGTTGATTATTCGCAGCGGAGCAATACCATGCATCAAGAAAATTATCAAAAGCACTACGACTCAACGCCAGTACCGCTCTATCGGAGCTTCACCGAACCAAACAATTATGATCACAACTGTTCAGATCATCGCAGCCAGTAAGTTCCTGTACATACCTCCAATCTGTCATAAGGGCTCGGAAGGTGACTGGACGTAGATATGATGGAACATGCGTCGTCTGCAAACCGCCATATTATCCGTCTTAACGCCAATGCAACCCTGAATGATAAGGTTCAGATATAGCTAGTGAATAGTACCGAAGTGACATTCTGTATGGAGAGCGAGGGAGTGGCTTCAACTATGGTAACGCGGACCCAGAGCCGGTGGTTCGCTGTCTTCATCCCGACACGGATCATGCATTATTAATCGTGTACGGGTTCGACCTAATGCGCGGGGTTAAATAGTACTGCTGAGGACTCTCTGAATAACTAATAACTTTACAGAAGAAATTAAGGGGTGGCGTGCTGCTCCGCCAAAACAGCCTAAGACGTGACACCGCAATGCGAAAAATGGGCATGGTTACCTACTTAATAGGTGGTCGCAAGGAAAGGGCCACGAAAAAAAGCGCATACATATTATAGGCGTGTATAGATTTCTGTAGCATTCTAATTCGGCTTCAGAAGAATTGCGATGATCAAAATTGAAGCGACTGACATTGCGCATCGTAAACGGAATGAAATTGCTAGATAGCTCATTCCTCCTTGAGCCTAGGGCGGACCTGTTAGGTACATCGCTCCTCCACGCCCTAGAAATGATTCGGACCTACGTGTAGATAACCCAGCGTTGCCCCTCATGCCGCCTCCCCCGATACAAACACTTTCCAGGCTCTCCAGTACGTGGTTTTGCCTGCCGCGCCCGATTAACCTCACGCGCACCTAGTACGACTCTTATTGAAACCCCAACTGGGTAGACAGACCCATCGCAACCCCACCACGCACCACAAGCTTCACACGTCCTCCAGATTGCCCAACATGTCAGAATTCGCACAGTATACCGCCAAAGGTATCAAGCAAACCTCGAATAATGGCCCTACGCAAGGGGAGATAGCCTGGGGCTCGCAAAAGAACCCAGCCGCCTACGACTTTCGCTCCGACGTCCACACTACGCCGACAGCCTCGATGCTGAATGCGATCGCGCAATGCTCGCTCCTCGACGATGTCTCAATGGAAGATCCTACAACACTGTCCCTGGAACGCTTCATTGCCGACCTCACAGGGAAGGAAGACGCGCTGCTTGTGTTGTCAGGCACCATGGGCAACCAGGTCGCGCTTCGATCACACCTGACCGCACCGCCGCAAGCGGTAGTATGCGATCGGAGGTGCCACGTCATCCAATATGAGGCTGGAGGTGTAGCGAGTCTAAGCCAGGCCCTGGTCCAGCCCATTGATGCGAACAACAAAAGGTACATCACCCTTGACGAGGTACAGAGCCATGCAATCATATCAGACGACGTCCACGCGTGCCCTACACGCGTCATCTCACTCGAGAATACCCTGAATGGAGCGATCATGCCGCTCGCCGAGGTTCGTAGGATATCCGCGTTTGCGCGCGAAAACGGCATCATAATGCACTTGGATGGGGCACGGCTCTGGGAGGCTGTCGCGGCCGGCGCAGGGACACTCAAGGAGTTTTGCGCTGAGTTCGACAGCGTGAGTCTTTGCTTCAGCAAAGGTCTTGGATCACCAATTGGCAGCATCATCATTGGCACTAAGGCATTCATCAAGCGCTCCCGTTGGATTCGCAAGTCTATCGGAGGTGGTCTGCGCCAAGCCGGTGTCGTAGCAGCACCAGCCCGTGTTGCAGTCGAAGAGACCTTCCTCGGTGGCAAGCTTACCAAATCACACGAGAACGCAAAAAAGATCGAGAAGCTGTGGTCAGATTTGGGCGGTAAGACTTCATATCCTGTCGATACGAACATGGTCTGGCTCGATCTCGAAGGCAGTGGCATAGACTTGAACCGCTTCATTGAATTGGGTGAACAGTACGGTGTCGTGGTAAGGGCCGGCAGACTTGTGGTGCACTACCAAATCGGAGAAGATGCCATCCAACGCTTGGGCCAACTTTTCGCCGACGCGCTGAATGGCGAGGCAGGTGATCTGAAGATAGGTCAGGTCGGGCATGACCCCGAAGAGCTGAAGCTCAAGGGTAAAGGCGTTGAGTAGACGTGTACGTACAAACTCTCGCCATGGCTCGACAAATGCAAAGCTCGCGCAGAACGCCTCAATTAGGCACGAAATCAAGTGGCCACAGTACTCAAAGTAGGCATGAACTAGATTGCTCCGGAATGCCCCTCGTTTATTCAGCGGTAGAGTCGTGCGCCGGATACGTCCACGACCGCCGGCTCGGTTTGATAATCTTCTATGCCTTGAGCTGAAACAGGAGGTGTGTAACAGGCACATAGGAAACCCGTGCACCCACGAACGACGCATCGTACGTCGTCTTTCAGAGTCAAGTAACAGCGTGCGGCCCATTCTCTCTGGATAGTTGCCATTAACGCCGGTGCCCCTAATTGTGCGAGCGAGCTAGCCCAGTTGGCGATAATCCTGCTCAACACAACTACGGTAGGCACATATCCTTGCGGTGATGTGTGATATAGGCCAGAGCTCACCATGATGTGACGCGAGATGGATACCAGTTATGGAAACATGCAGAAGGTGAATCGGCATGGAGTGAGTCATATCTCGAACGGGGTTTTACACTCACAGCACACGGCTACCACGGACGAGATAGCCAAGCACTCGCACACGTACCGAAGCATGCATGTTGGGCCTAGAGACTAAGGCACATGGATTTGATATCAATGCTGCAATTCTAGATAAGGCTATGGCTCTTGATCTGTTCTGGAACATTGTTAATCTCATTGGCCTGGGTGGTGTTCTCTGGCTAGCTCCTCTGGTCACTGTTACTCTAGAGGAGATCGAAGGGCTCCAGATATTAGATGAGGCGTTCAACCTTCTTTTTGAACTTACGGGAAAACCACAAGTGGGAGGCAGGCGCTGCATAATTGTCTTGTAGCTACCCAGTTGCATTAAGCATTCATTTGGGAAAAATTCACCAGTTGAAACTATGATACTAATAGAAATGAATCTGTTTTCAACTGTTAAAACCTTTCTCAGAAAGGAGGCACCCAAAAGCCGTGACGATAGTAGTAGCGATGACGGCGCTCAGCTTTAGAGACGCAAGTTTGTTTTACTGTCACCTGGATTGTCGCGCATATACAGAGTAGCAGGATATCTTTGGGATGTCCAGTCAAGTGACAAGTCATTTCTCGGCGTCCTGAAATCTTTAGGTCTTGAATGGATAATCAACACACCAGCATGCACGCACAAAGAATCCAATCACGGCGGAATAGTATAGATAAACATTTAAACAGAGGTGATCTGGAACAGATAGGATGTCACATTCCCCTCAACTCTTCCTCGATCTTCGCCCAAGCTGGTCGTAGTAGTATTCCAGTGATCCATTGATTGCCACCATGATCTTGACCTAATACCATGATGAAGTTCCGTGCCGCTGGATTCGGTTTCAGGGCTGCGGCATGATGGTATACAATAGTGCCAGGTGGATTAATTCGAGAAGGTCCGGTTTCCCCCTCTTTGAGAACTGCATCACCGAAATCGACTGCATGGATCAGGTCGGCTCGAGACCAGTTGGTATAGGGCATGAGCAAAGCATCAGGGTCTCCGCATATCATTGAAACTGGATCAACGCGTCCTGGTGGTTGTTTTCGGAGCTCACGAAGGTTCGCGAGTATCTGAGCTTCAGTAGCTTGTTCTACCAGATGTTGCCGATTCAGCCGTGCGATAGGACCCAAGGGTCCGATCGCAATTGAATGCTCCACAAATGTGAAAGCAGCCACGACCATGTTTTGGACAAACAGGCCTGGCGCATCAACTAGCGAGCGAAGTCGAAGGCGGGCATTGATTGCGTGTACTGCAGTTATTGACCGAGGTTTTGGCAAAGCTGAAGCTACTGCTCGCATCGTCCAAGCTGTGAGTACATCTCCTTCGCTGACTTCTTCTTCTGGTCGAAGCTCTGTCCGAGCCTCGAGTCGTAGATTGGCAACTGTATCCTTGGGTAGAAAGATTGTCCGAGTCTCTGCAGTCCTGTACCAGAACAGGTCCCAGACGAAGTTCATCAAAACCTTCACTAACGCCCATGTCTTCATGATCTGAGGTTTCAGGACGTATTCCTCCCTCAACGTCTCAGATTGATCGGCAGCTTTGATTAAAAAGTCCTCTTTAGCACCAAGCATGGGTGGTACTTCGGACATTCTTCCTGCCAGCACGAGAGACCAGGCGCGCAGCAAGGCCTGCTGACCCATGACGTCCATCAAGGTGTGCGGCCAAGAAAGTCCAACGAGGGTACCATTCTGGAATGATGTGATGTGAAGTGATATCATCGGTACATCCCCTGCAAGGTAGTGGTCGAGGGTTTCTGGTGCACCTGGCGGAGCAGCGAATTCTCGAAATTCTTCCGGCGCTGGGTGTAGACCTGGCTTTTCGGAAGCTTTGGGCAGTCTTCCTGCAAGAGGGTGATCCTCTATAGGGATGTTATATGACTGGCTCGTGAATGATACAGGCGGACGTTCGGCTGTATAGATTCGTGGCGTATAAATTTCGAGCTGTCCCTGTCCCTAGGGTCCCACAATTAGAATAACTTTACACCAGGTGGCGGCTCCAGATACCTACCTTCACTTTCTGTCTGAGCCGACCACCAGCCTTTCTCCAGTCCCCTCTTTCCAGAAGAGTGACGAGTGATTTGTGAAGTTTGTCCTTGTCCAATACATCGTTGAAGCGCATTGTCCATGATGTGACAAGTATCTCATTTCTCCCCGGGTCGTCAAAAGTATGCACTGGATAAACATCGTCCTCAATTGCCGCAGAGTGTGCAGTTCTGGTTGGAGGCTCCGCTGGCGATGCGCCAAGGATGTACTGTAGAAAGCTCATATCGGAGACTATATGTATCAGGCCCGAGAATTTCGAGAAGTGTAAGCTCGTTACTGACCGTCCGCAACTCTAGTCAATTATTCGAACCGACACGCCTTATTAGTGCTGGAGCAGTCCACATTCCAAGTCAATGCAGGTAAAGAATGTATGGAATCTCCCATTCATCTTGGCATAGATGAGGAATGCGAATGGTATGTAACCTCAAACACACAGGGAATCGATTGAAACCCGAGTGTGATCATCAAGGGTGGACCAAACAACAGGAAGCGCCAAAAGACACGAGTAGGGACTGCTTTGTTTTGCTTAATTCTGACCCTTAGCATCGCTAATGGCACAAAACTCGCGGATCGGTATAAAGATCTGCAGACAACTAGCGCTCGTAGTGCGGGTGTCAAGGGAATTGGTCATCTCTTTGGATGATAAAGCGCCGGGCTGGATTTGATACTGTATGAGTGCTACGTCCGGCTGTGCAGCAGGCTTCGCAAGTTGTAGGGTACATGAACCATCTGGAGCATGCTGGAATTTACAACTAGGACGAGATGGTTGTTCAAAAGGCATATGCCGAGAGTTAGTGCCTTTAACACTTCAACGGGGCAGACGGTCCGGAAGTGAGAGACACGTCGGCGGCTCTCGGTTGACCGGAAGCATTTGCTCGATGATTTCTGTGACGTCATTCATACGGTACCTACCCGCGGTCATCGTTGGGACCTGCTCTCGCTTTTTGATCTTCTTCGAAAAAAAAAAGCTGCCTGACTTTCGCGGAGCACCGACTGCTTTAGTGCGGCGCAGCAGCCTTGGAGATTTGGTGATGAGTGCAGGATGTCCTGGCTCGTGCGCTGCTGCTGCCGCGGCACTAGGTAGGTACCTACCTACCTACCTACACAGTGGGTAGGCATCCGTGCTGGAGATAGCAACAAAACATAGGTAATGGCTTTCGATCAGTGGCCAAAATTGCCCTTCTTGTATGACCTGTACTTTAATGGGCATTTGTTACCTGCCATAAACCCCGTCTTTCTCGTTGCTTCGTGAGCGAATTTACATTGAATTCAGCGCAACCCTGCACTATCGATAGGTACCTAGGTAGGTAGGTATGATCTTTGTTCTAGCTTTTTCGCATGAGCTGGACAGCAGCCCAGTCATAGCTGTGGAGATGGCATGATTTCACGAGGTTGACTTATCAAAGTGCCAGAATCACACAGACGCATGCGCAAGGTTTTGTAGCGTACTGGATTTCAAAGTCCATACGTGGGATCTTGCCGAACCATATATGATTCTGCCCTCCAATGAATCTCGCTACGGGCACGAGACATAATGATTATGATTAAATCGCGCCTAAGGCACTATACTCTCACCTCGGACTTCAAGAAGAAGGTTATGAGGCAAAATCGTCTGAAGACTGCGTTGTCACGATAAGAGAGTGACCCGTACCCATGCTACCGAATCACTGGAAGTGGTCGAGTACAAGTGCATGAAGACTGTGTAATCCAGCTAAAAGAGATTCAGGGTCCCAGATCATTTCATGCAAGCATAACGTAGACCGCTACTTGCCATATGACTTGCAGGGTATGCCGTCATGATGAAACAAGAGCGCTATACCCGTAACATTGATGGAAACGGGACGTCGTGGTATCGTAATAGCTTCTAGACTGTTCGAAGGCTCGCGCTTTCATCAACACCGAAATTCTCTGAGCCTACTATTTATTGACCAAGAAAGTGACCCATGAAGGGGATTCGATTTGTGATCAGTCGATCCGGTTGTAGTACCTACATGATAGACGAAGTATCACGATATAATTAGACGAATTGTTGATAATGAGCCGAGCACTGACTCCACAAGCACCTCAGTTCTCCACCCGAAATCCTTCGCCGCCAATTACTATTTCCCATTCCGTTCTTTCGACTTTACTGCCCAAATCATTCCGATCTTCTTGTCTTTCCCGTCTCCCCACCACTAAGCTGTCGTTTCTAACTTGTCTACATCCATAGCTTTTTTTTAGTCTTTCCCGTTCCAGACCATCGACCCCATGAACGATGGGCCTTCTAATTGTTGTTGCATTTCCATACCCATCCAGCAGCCTACCACTACGTACAATACGCCATGGCTGTGGTCGGAAGGGTGGCTCGTAGGATGCTCCCCGATTAAACGCCAATTGGAATTTCTTGGACTGTTGCCCAAATTGTAGTACTAAGATGTAAGTGGGTGAGGCGAGAACCGAAGTGTAGCCTGTCATGTTTCCGAACTTGACCGTGGATGGGGGCGAATTGCTAAGGTCCAGAATTGGATAGGCACCAGTGTTCATCAATCGACTGAAAGCCTCAGGCGAATCATGCGGTACGAGAATAGTCAAACATTGTGATGCATGCGATGTCGGAGCGAAGATAATGGTCGGGGGCTCCTTTGCCTACTGTAGGTGTGTATTGAAGAAGCACTCTCTGGATAATGATGTAACCGTCGGACTTTGAGGGTACTCATAATCTAACTAATAACCATCTATCAACCTTGCAGACCGCACCCAAAACTCCCGACATAATCTTTAATGTACGCATCTCTACACCATTACATTATTCAATGTGTGATCATGTTGGGGTTGCACGAAATGAGACGCGGCGCACTTTACACCGAGACACGATGTAAGCTGGGCGAGAGCAACAGCGATTGCGCATGGTTCGCAGATGATAAGTCCAAGCTCGGGAAGGTGCTTGAACAGCTGTAGGAAGATCTCCATGTCGCGTAAAAAAAGATGGAAACGTTCAGTGATGCGTCCTGCTGATTACTCTTCACATTCCACGCTAAACTAATCATTCTGAAAACTAATCACATCAACTAAACCCCCTAAATCCAAAGCATCCAAATTCCTCGACCTCCCAACTAATCACGTCCAGCCAACATTCTGCAATCGGTCCTTCCAGCCGACTCCCCTGCGCACGCACTCCTCGGTAATTTATGTTCAACCGCATCCCGGCGTCATGCGGTCTGTCTTCCCTCCGATCAGAAGAGCCTCAGAGTCGGGCTGACCTAGGCCGCTGCTGAATAAGGCTGCAAAGGGTCGTTACGGCCGTATTCTGTCTGTGGTGCTCTGTGCACAATGTGGAGCGGCGGAGAAGTATCAGGCCGGCCAAGGAAATTGTGAGAGTCGACTACGGTGAGATAATCGATGGCTCTGAAATGTTGGAATGGCGTTTTGGTAATCTGGTTCAGTATACCAATGTACAGATTTTGCGGCTCTGCTTTCCTACATAAAACTTCATGTTCAACATCAGCGATCTCTTCATTCCACTAAATCGTACATCTCCTTGCAGTCTCTCCAATTTTCTTTCTCAACCGTCAATTCCTTACCTTATAGACCTATTGCAACGACTCCCACGAGCCAGCAGTCATAATGTCGGACTACGACTCTACCCCCGAACAATCCGAAGGGACCCTGATGAAGGAGGAGAACAACAACTACAACGACAACAACGATAACACAAGCGATTCACGGTACATCCTAGACGAAGTTCAAAAGATCAAGCGATGGAACGAGTCGGACGGCGGAAAGCCGAAGAAACTCGGTGTGACATGGCAAAACCTCACAGTTCGCGGCATCAGCAGCGACGCCGCCTTCAATGAAAACGTCATCTCGCAATTCAACCCCTTCGGCAAGAGCGCGAGCAAGAACGCGCCGATGAAAACCATCATCGACAATTCCTCCGGCTGCGTGAAGCCCGGGGAAATGCTCTTAGTTCTGGGCCGTCCTGGCGCGGGTTGCACATCCCTATTAAGCATGCTTTCGAACCACCGCCTGGGCTACGCCGAGGTTAACGGCGATGTGCACTTTGGATCAATGACTGCGGATGAAGCGCAGGACTACCGGGGCCAGATCATCATGAATACCGAGGAGGAGGTATTCTTTCCTACGCTGACGGTGGGCGATACGATTGACTTTGCGACAAGAATGAAGGTTCCGTACCATCTACCGCCGGATATTGAGAGCGAAAAGGAGTACGCGAGGTTGTACAAGGATTTTCTCTTGAAGAGCCTAGGCATTGAGCATACGCATGATAGTAAGGTTGGCGATGCATATATCCGTGGTGTATCGGGGGGCGAGCGCAAGCGTGTATCAATCCTGGAGTGTCTTGCGACGCAAGGAAGTGTTTTCTGCTGGTGAGTTGCCCCAAAACATGAAACAAACCTTTCCTAACCATGCCTTCTCACACACAGGGATAACTCCACCCGCGGCCTCGACGCCAGCACAGCTCTCGACTGGGCAAAGGCCATGCGAGCCATGACGGACGTCCTCGGCCTCACCACCATCGCAACCCTCTATCAAGCCGGCAACGGCATCTTCGAGCTATTCGACAAAGTACTCGTCCTTGACGAGGGCAAGCAGATCTACTACGGCCCACGAGAAGGCGCAGTACCCTTCATGGAAGACCTCGGCTTCGTGTGCGATCCAGCAGCCAATCAGGCAGATTTTCTGACTGGTGTGACCGTCCCCACCGAACGTGTCATTAAAGAGGGCTTTGGGCATAGGTTTCCACGGAATGCAGATGATATTGTCGCTGCCTACGATCAGTCGAGTATCAAGGCCCACATGATGAAGGAGTGCGATTACCATGAGAGCGACGAGGCGAAGAAGAACACAGTAGAGTTCAAGGAGATGGAGGCTAAGAACAAGCACAAACACCTTCCCAAGAATGCTCCCGTGACAGCTAGTATCCCGACGCAAGTCAAGGTTGCTGTAAAGCGGCAGTTTAAGATTCTGTGGGGTGACAAGTCGACCCTGATCGTGAAGCAGGCTTCTACCGTAGTGCAATCGCTGATCGCTGGATCCCTTTTCGTAAGTACCTTTCCATCATCTTCTTTTTGGGTATAGGCTGACTCGATACGCAGTATAACGCTCCAAACACATCTGTAGGCCTTTTCCTCAAAGGCGGCGCACTCTTTTTCACGCTACTCTACCCAGCTCTCATCGCCCTATCCGAAGTGACAGACTCCTTCACAGGCCGACCCGTGTTGGCCAAACATCGATCCTTCGCTCTACATTACCCAGCTGCGTTCGTAGTAGCTCAGATCGCTATCGATATCCCGATTATGATGTTTCAGACCTCCCACTTTGGTATCGTGCTATACTTCATGGTTGGCCTGAAGACCACAGCTAGGGCCTTCTTTAGCTACTGGCTTATCAGCTTCACATCGGCGATGACTATGACAGCCATGTTCCGAATGATCGGCGCAGCCTTTCCCACTTTTGACGCGGCGACGAAGGCATCGGGCCTTGCAATTACTGGCTTTTTCTCGTATATGGGATATGTGATCAAAAAGCCTGACATGAAGCCATGGCTTGTGTGGATCTACTGGATCAATCCTTTATCGTACGGATTTGAGGCTCTTCTCGGCATTGAGTTCCATGACCAGAACATTCCATGCGTTGGACCCTATCTCATCCCAACCGGTCCTGGTTACACTTCTGGAGAAGGCGGTGCGTCCTGCGCAGGCGTCGGCGGAGCCCGTGTCGGGGTGACCAGCGTCTCAGGCGACGACTATCTCAACAGCATGTCTTTCAGCCACGGTCACGTCTGGCGCAACTTCGGTATCCTCTGCGCGTGGTGGGTCTTCTTTGTCATCACCACGATGATCTTTACTTCCAGGTGGAAGCAAGTCGGCGAGGGGGGAACTGGTCTCCTCATCCCGCGTGAGAAAGAAAAGTTGACGAAGCACATTCTCCCTAAGGACGAAGAGTCGCAACCTGTTGAGAAGGCACGAAAGGATTCAATCTCAGAGAAGTCAGATGAGACTCTCACCACCCAACTAATCCGCAACACCAGTGTCTTCACCTGGAGGAACCTGACGTATACTGTCAAGACTCCCTCTGGAGACCGTGTCCTCCTCGACAACGTGGAAGGTTTCGTCCGACCCGGTATGCTTGGTGCATTGATGGGCTCTTCGGGAGCTGGCAAGACCACCTTGCTCGACGTCCTCGCTCAACGCAAGACCGATGGTACTATCCACGGATCTGTTATGGTCGATGGTCGTCCTCTCCCTGTATCCTTTCAAAGGTCTGCTGGCTATGTCGAGCAAATGGACATTCACGAGCCGCTATGTACGGTCCGAGAAGCCCTCGAATTCTCCGCACTGCTGCGCCAGTCAGGGCGCGATGTTTCGCGCTCGGAGGAGCTCCGCTATGTCGACACGATCATTGATCTGCTTCAACTTCAAGATATCGAGCATACCCTTATCGGACGCCCTGGTGCAGGACTCTCTGTCGAACAGCGCAAACGTCTTACTATCGGTGTTGAGCTTGTTGCGAAGCCCAGCGTTCTCATATTCCTTGACGAGCCAACGTCTGGTCTGGATGGCCAAGCAGCCTTTAATACTGTACGCTTCCTACGTAAGCTTGCCGAGGTTGGGCAGGCAGTACTAGTTACTATCCATCAGCCATCTGCGCAGCTCTTTGAGCAATTTGACACCCTCCTTCTTCTAACCCAGGGAGGAAAGACAGTGTATTTTGGCGATATTGGCAATAAGGCAAGCACAGTAAAGTCGTACTTCGCTGGTCATGGCGCACCATGCCCAAAAGAAGCCAACCCCGCCGAGCATATGATCGAAGTCGTCTCCGGAAGCTTGTCCAAAGGCAAAGACTGGAACAAGGTCTGGCTAGAATCGACAGAACACGCGAAGATGATTGAGGAGCTAGACAGTATCATCTCCGATGCTGCTGGCAAAGACCCTGGAACGTTCGATGACGGATTCGAATTCGCTGCACCGATGTGGGAACAGATCAAGATTGTGTCGCATCGCATGAACATCTCCCTGTCGCGCAACACTGAGTACGTTAATAATAAGTTTATCCTACACATCATACTGGCCTTACTTAACGGTTTCACCTTCTGGAAGATTAACAACGATCTTAACGGCCTCCAACTCAAGCTATTTACCGTCTTTAGCTTTATCTTTGTCGCACCAGGTCTAATCTCGCAACTGCAACCTCTCTTTATTGATCGCCGTGACGTGTATGAGACACGCGAGAAGAAGAGCAAGACATACCACTGGGTGCCTTTTGTAACTGGGCTTATTATCTCTGAGATTCCGTACCTAGTCATCTGTGCAGTCCTCTACTTCGTGTCGTGGTACTTCACGACCGGTCTGCCGACTGCGCCGAAGTATGCCGGTAGCACATTCTTCGTTGTGGTAAGTTCGCCTTTGCACCTGTCTTTATACCAACTCTCCACTAACTTTGACATAGCTTGTCTACGAGTGCTTGTACACTGGTATTGGGCAATTAATCGCCGCATACGCCCCGAATGCTGTCTTTGCGTCCCTAGTGAACCCTCTCGTTATCACGACTCTCGTTTCTTTCTGTGGTGTTATGGTGCCGTACAGCCAAATTGAGCCATTCTGGAGATATTGGTGAGCCCGTTTCCCACCATGTTCATGCCTACCAACGCTAAAATGTCACGCAGGATCTACTATCTGGACCCATACAACTACCTGATGAGTTCTCTCCTCATCTTTGGTAGCTGGTCCACCGGCGTTACTTGCCGGCAGAGCGAACTTGCCATCTTTGATCCTCCGGCAAACCAGACGTGCGGCCAGTATTTGTCGATGTACCAACAGGGTGCGGGCATGGGCATTAATTTGCTCAACCCAGACGCTACTTCCGACTGTAATGTGTGTCAGTACGATTCGGCCGCGAGCTACTTGAAGACACTGAATCTAAAGGAGGAGTACTACGGCTGGAGGAACGCAGGCATCGTTGTGCTATTCTCGTTTGGGTGCTACGGATTGGTGTATGTAATGATGAAGCTAAGAACGAAAGCGACGAAGAAGGCTTCATAGTGCTCGTACAATGGGTGGTGGTGGACACTTAGGGGTGGAAAGAGAAGTTGTTGTACCCTCGAATTATTGCAGAGGTTAATTATTAGCCCTTTGGCATAACTTTCTTTTGTTTGTTTAACTCTTTTAACTATAGATAGACCATAGACTGCACTTCCATACCACGGCTTAGTATTTTCATTTATTATGACAAATTCCATGTACTCTTGCCTAATCTACGCTTTAATCTACATATAGACCTATGCTGAGCGTGTAGCAATCATGCCACACATGCGAGGCCTATATCGGAAAAAAAAAATCTGCCAAACTTTACGTGTGCCATATAAATAAACAAAGGTAGAATTTTTAGTACATCGCAGAAATAAAAATTTGCTAAACCTCAGAACATGTGCTGTACAAATTGTAGAGGTAAGATTCATGGTAGGAGCCTGGTATGATCCCTTATTCTTCGCTCTACGGCACTACGTAGGTCTAGTAGGTCTGGTAGGCCTTGGTGGCTGGGTAGACCTGGGTGGCTGGGTAGACCTAGCATGCGTGGCATGTTTTTAGGATATTTTCAAACCGAGTAAATCATCATTATCAACGCACGAATACGGTACTGCTGCCCTTGGCCAAAGGTGTTCCATCACGCAATGACGGAAGCGCTCCCAAAAAGCTCAACCAAAACGGTCAAGTCTCTTGGGCCCCCACTGTCCAAACGCCAGGACATCTTGACGAAATCAGCATATATGATCGACTTGAAACGTCACGAAAGGCCACGAGCGGTCGGAGGCTCCGCTCCCGAGCTGGAATTCAGTGCACGCGCTTACTACCTTCTCTCAAGGGGCGAGACAGCGAAGATCTTCGTGTCGCAACTTCACCTAGGCACTGTTGTCGTGATGGCGGCAGTTTGCATGCAGACATGAGGGGGCAACCCGCGTGTGTTATTAAATTTTGAGATATAAACTACGTCTGCAACCATCGGATGGTATGATATCTAGATTTCATAAGCCGGATTCGCAATTTGCCCTCGTCCCAAGGGGCAACGTTGTGCAACGATACAAAGTGTCAGAATTACGTGAATGAATGTATACACGAGCTAGACCGCAACAATTCGTCTTTTTCTTGTACAATACATTTGTGGGTTATGGCCCCGTCCCGAGGCGCTGGCGCTGTGAGGTATAGGAAATAGGCTCGAGAAACGAAGTGAGTGAGGAGACGGCGCAAGGAACAAGCGTGGTGCTGAAAGATAGGAAAATGCTTTTATGGTATTGTCTTCTTCGGAGAGCGGTTGTTAGTGATGTTTGGTGCTGCGCTGGCGGTGCGCGCGCTTCGCTGATTGTCGGACTTAGTCCTCGACGTCTTCGTCCCGGCCGGGATACATAATGTCTTGGACCACAACCGCTCGGATATTGTGATAGAGCACAAACACCCACATGCAGAGGATAGCAATTGTCAGGCCGTTCGCGACATACAATATGACTTCGTCTTTCAGGCTGTTGCCGATGTTGATGGTTGCGATTATGAAGCCGGAGTTCGGGAACACCATGGCCCACCAACCGAGATGGAAGTATTCGGGACGCGAGTGAAGGACCTAGTGGTAGTGTCAGTAAATTATTACTCTGAACGACGCGAAAAAAAAAACCCTACAGCAATGAAAGCAATCATGAAGAACCACATGGCGAGGACCCAAAGGAAGAGCGCCGATACAATAGCCAATGTTCGTAGCACATTAGCATCGATCAAACCATCTCCCTGCAGGTCAAAGTCGTCCTCGAGGGCGTTCGCCATACCAATGAAGGCCAGTGCCGTGAAGGAAGGCGGTCCCACACCGATGAACATGGCACCTCTGTGCTCGCGGTTGGGGTAACCAACTTGCATCAGACGACCGATGTAGTGCGCATACATGATAATGCTCATTGTGAACCCCAAGCCTTGACAGCCCAAGCCCGCAGCGATGATCGGCATTCGTGAACCGACTGGTTGATCTTTTGCGATGACAGCCGCAATCGTGCCACCGAGCATGATCGGGAAGATAGGAAGCAGCCAAGATGGCATGAACTTGGTGAGCAGGTAGGTGTGCTTGGCGAATAAGAACGAGTATTGGAAAATAGCAAGGCAGAAAGTCATGAACACGTACACCCAGAACGCGATAGCCATACTGGTTACGATCCATCCGCGCATCGGATGATTCGCTTCGTAGGATTCGACGACATACTTTTGCGTACCAGTAATGATCGTGGCAATTGAGAGAAAGAATGGACCCAAGAAGAGGGCTTCTCGCTCGTGGGTGACGGACTCTTTGAATGTGCCAGGGAACTTGGTAAAGCGAAGAACCATGCAGGCGCCGAGGATCGCGAAGAAGAACAAGTTGACGATATAGAAGATGGCACCGATAGTGATCAGGCCCGGGAACCGATGCGGTTGAACTGCAATAAGCGTCGAAATACCCCCAGTGGCCATGGTCAATGTGTACCAGGCCCATGTGAAATGCTTCAGCCTCGGTCCAAACGCCATCCAGGGCTGGTTGGGGTCTTTCTTGTGAGAGTCGTGAGGTTCTGTGGCTGGTTTTTCCTTCTCCAGGTCACTGGAGTCTCGTGAAGACTCGTTGGGAGTAGGCATCACTGAACGCTCAGTCACGTAGGTGGAATCCTTAAAAGGATCTTTGCCCTTCACATCTTCAGCGTAGCCGTTGATGTTGATTGGTCCCTGGAAATAGCCTGGTTGCTGGTTGGGACCAAAGTTCTGATAATTTGGATTCTGGTCCTGGGGATATGGTCCTCCGGGCGTTTGTACCCATGTGTTTGTGCGTGTACTTTGACTCGACAGATCATGAGCATGGTCGGGGCTAGGATTGGAACGGTCGAAATTAGGGTTGAAGTTGGGGTTAAAGTTGCTGCTGCTCTCGTACGATTGATCCGCTTGTTGGGTTCGGGGATCCATTGCTGGAAGGCGGAGGGTGTCCTGCACCACGGAGAGAAAGGAGCAAGAACGCGTCTAATAAGGAAAAGAAAAAATGGAGAAGAGGAATGAAAATTGGATCAGCACCGGGCCGCAGAGGAAGAGAATGGGCAAGTGGAACAGCTGGGGGCGAAGTACTGATAGACAAGAGCCTAAGCTATGAAGCACAGATTCGACCCTCCTCCAGGCTGTTTCATAGTGGGCATCGATTGGCGTTTCCGTCTGGAGTAGCGTTTAGTAGAGCGCCTGGGCAGCGTCGCGTTGTAAGGGTGGAGTGGGATCTCATATGGCTTGGCAGATGTGATGTGTTACTTGGATACAGGTCGTGGTACCCACTGCGAAGCTTCAGATCAGGACTTATATCAGAATGCACGTGAAAAATACCATAGCGTCCTTGTCGTTGCCGCTTCTCGAGAGCAAACTGGGCTAGGGCGGCTCCGCTCTGTGGCTGCCAAGGTGTTTTGACGTCGGGTCCCGAAGTGGACGAGCACCGCCATCATGATCACATTGGCTATGGGCTTCATTGTTGCGTAGGAGGAAATGATGTTCGCCGCTATGATGGCTGTGCGCCTATGCCACCCTGTGCAACAGTGTCGAACTGGATCCCGTGGAATTCAGTCTTTGTTCGTAGCTTGGTGAGACCCCAAGGACGGAAAATATCCACTGGACGTGGTGGAATCACACAGATAATGCAATGCACAAGACAGTGTGGTTCCGGTTTACGATCCGTGGATAAGAAGTTCACCCAACGGCGACGCGTGCACCGCAGGGGAAGCGGGAAGCTTGAGTGCGCCAGGGTCTAACCCTCTGTAAAACATAGCACCCTGTTAGAGTCTGCGCGTCTTCGCCAAATTATTGTCATGAAGAGAGCCGCAAATATCCCGATATCACATCTAGGCCAATGTGGGACTCGGGGCGGGAGATGGACGCCCAGACGAGTTGGCTGGGAGGAGGTTGAAACCGGCATCGAAACCGCCCTAAAGAGCCGCTTGTGTCGTTGCAGATGCCAAGAATCCCACGTAAAACACGCACAAAAACACCCCCACATAATCCATACCGACTGAGCGCGAAAGTTGGCTTAGCCATCAAGGCTTTGGTCAAGGGCAACGTTGCGCAGAACAATGGTGGTTTAGCTCCCCTTCTAGCACGGTCTTGGTAGGTAGGTACACCGAATTGCGGCGCCAAGGTCGATGGCAAGGTTGCCGCCCAGGGCTAACTTGAGATGCTGAGGACTCACATCAGTTACAAGAAACACTTTCGCAGATACAAGCATAAAGCTTATTCGTCCTTTGCCCGATTGTGCAGAGAAGCTTCTGCACACGTTCTATGCAGAGGTGCAATGTAGCGGCCACGATTGGTGCCCACACACGCAGGGCTTGGAGTTCGAAGTCGGGTGTGAATTGTTTACTGTCCCTTTCCTACTCTTGCGGTGCAATTCTGTGAGACTGTGGACGACGGTACCATCTCGTCCTGTGGAGCTCTCCCTGCGCATCGCAATTCTGAGGCTGCGCCCACCGATTGCAGAGCAGATGCGCGCAGAATCGACTCTTGGCAATACAGTACACGCGTCGGTACACATGGAGAAGTCGCGCACGAGCAGGAGCATGGTGTTGATGCGTTGTGGTGGGAAGGGATGCTTGGCGACGGAAGAGTGATGTGAACAACACAGCTCGTGTCGGTGCAGGAAAGGGGTTGCGGACGCAGCGCGTGCCTCTCGGCAGGTATCTGGCTGTTCAACACCTCCACCAGATATCCGCATCACGATCCGTAACAAGGCGTACGGTATAACTCTTTACATTGTCGGTCAAGCATAGAGATCTTCAACAAGCTCGCCATGGCCACTTTTTTGTTGCAAACACACCACTTCAGAGTGAATACGGACGAGCAAGAGCTAGTACCTAGGCCGCCGAAGATTGACCTTGTCCTGGGAGAGAGAGGATTACCTAGGTAGTCGGCGAGCAAAAACTTCTACAGCGCGCTTGGCACTCTCTGCCCGTTACCCAACCTTCAGCAATTCATAGCCCGTCCAATGACACAGACTCCGTGGCGACCAAGCACCTTTGAAGCAGCACGAACCCCTGTGGGCACGGAGCTTAAAAACATCCTACGATATTTAGCACAGCGGAGCGGGGGCGAAGGCGGCGTGTGCAACAGCTCCGCTCCGCCCCACTTGTATCAGGCACCCCTGACAAGTGGAGGCCTTATCTAGACGCTGGCTTACACCATCTCTTGGACTGAGGTTGGATTCTGGAATAATTGGAAGGTGGAGACGGAGCCCAGCCGCTAGATAAGCCTACGCTATGCAATGACAGTGACCCAATTGCGTGAGCGCCAGTCACGACTCCTACTTCGGAATCTTGGGAGAAGAGACGCCCCGGATATACAAAAAGAGTCCCCTGAATTACAAAGTGCAGCACAACTCCCACAGCGACAGCAACCTCTCCGCCCAACATCGGCACATTGTCTGGAAGGTGGTCGAGCCCTGCAATGAACGTATGAGGAAACTTATGTCATAGTAACGGACAGATAACTTATATCCGTCTAGGTCATCGTTCACCGTGGTTTTAATCGTGCACTGTTGGCCTCTGCAACGCTGTGTCTTTAGGTTGTTATTGATCAACCTTGTAGAGTCCACCGCTTTCTGCAGCGCGTCTCCCTTCCAGCCAAATAAGTAGTCACGATGCGTTCCATGGCCGTGACGGGTTGTACTGAGGGCGTCGCACAGCCGAACTGTATGCAGGCCCGAGAAGGTGCCCTAAGGGTGAGAGTGAGAGAAGGCCACTTCATTATTACAGGATGTAGTTGCGACAGCTTTCGAATGGCTCGGTCAAAGGCAACCTAGATCAGTTGAGGTGGTTTCCAGTGAAGAGATGTACAGCTCCTCCCGTGCAAGATGATGATCTTCTCTTCGGAAAAGCCGTGCTGGTCGTTACGGCAATGATGACAGCCGTCAATTGCAAGTGTATCTTCCCAACCATCGTCCACACTAGTAACGCGTGCCGCACTGTATTCACCACTCCCCCCGCAATTGAAGTTGTTTCTCTGCAATGAACTCACATCGGCATGATTAGATGTCTGCGCGCTTCTACAGGTCCAAGAGTCGTTACACGAGCTTCTCTAACGGCAGTGCTAAGATTGCTAAGAGGTGGCGACTAGATAAACGTTGCAGAGCATGTGGCCATTAAGCCATTGACAAAGATCCTTAGCCTTTGAAATACGAGCCTTGGTGTCCTGGTCAGAGATTGGGACCATAGCCAAGTATAGAGGCTTCGCGAATGTAATTTTGACCGTCATAGAATCGCGTAGTCTTCCAGCACATGTCTCAAGGTTTGGCAATATTACCAGTGGTTGTGAAAGGCTTACGCACATATGATGTGTCTCCGGCCACATCAGGAACCACCTGGTCGCGAAAGATAGATCACAACCCAAGGCATCATCGGTCTTGCAACAACACGGTTGCTACTTCCCTGGAAGTGGTATTTGAAGATGTACGTGCCGATGATCACAAGGTCGATGGCGATGCGGGTGAAAGTCGCCGGCGACGTCGAGCTGGATGACAAATCGGCTCTACCGACCTAGTGGCTTGGCGTTGCACTGCTCTCTGAAGTGTGACACGATTCCGCCAACGCGATCACACTACACATCCGATGCCTTCGCGCGCTCATCCATCTTCTCAGGTGGTTGATACCAGCCCTTGACGTGTTACGACATGGCAGCGTCACAGCGCGATTTCAGGAGCCGCTCTCGCTAGCAGCTCTCGACTATTGCCTCGCGATGTCTCTCGTACCCTCGAGTATCTCTGCGACTGATTCTCTACAATCAAGAGAAATTGGACTGCTATAACTTCGGTTTTAGGTCGTCCCGACCTCAATCTACTCGGATAACAGTCATGGACTTCTGTTGCACAACATGTTGACCCATGGCGGTATCGACTTTTCCCTCCGAGGTCGATGGCGCGAACGGTGGGCGACCATCACACTCGACATTCTAAAGTCTGGCCGTTTTCACTTGCTAAAAGTTTCGATTACACGGCGCCCACGTGTGCAAACCTGGAGCTCAGCGCTATGGCTCCTGCGCCTACCTTCACCTCTCACTTTTAGCCCAACCCTAACCTCTCACTTTTCACCCACCCTATAATTCGCTGTCGAACAACATAGTCCATCGAACATCCACCCGCAGCTTGGCGTGTGCTGAGATGGCCCATCGGTGATTGCAGGGAATCTGATTGCCTGTAATTCCTGGGTTAACCATCTCTTACCAGGTCAACCTGAGGGCGCGTGTTCGATCCTCACAATCAGCAAACCGCTGTTAAGTCCTCTTAGCATGGCAGGTTTCTGAACGTAACTAGCCTTAATTGGCGCTGTAGAGTGCACTTTTTTGTTTTCTTTTTTTTTGTGTGTGCTATGCACAAGGTAGGTAGACACGTTCAGCTATACCTACATATGCAGCCGTAATTTGGCTAGATAAGAGATATACTACGTCTCCGCCCTCGACAAAATGACGCCGATCTTCTCCATTATTTGAGGTAGCGTTCTCTCCAACATCATTGTCTCAGAATGAGACCATGGCATCATCAATTCATGGTAACTCACGAAGACCATACGCGTACGCCTCAGAGCTCTCGATGATTCGCCTGCATATGTTGCATCTACAACAACCCGCACAAACAGACTGCTCCTGCGTGACACGGTTCTCCTGGGATTAATTCTTCTGCTGGCTGAAATCCAAAGAATGCAACACGTCGGGTCACAGAGGCTGGAACCTCCAATCCCCACTCAAGGTCTAGGTAGCGACCCAAGCTCCAGGCCTCTCGGGCAGTGCTTCTGCCCTCCTGCGTCTGCGTATTCCATGAGGCGCCCCATCTTCACATATCAATGCCTGACATCGCCCAGCGAGCAAGGGCGATAGTGGTGGGCTGGTACTAGAACACAGCAACGCACTCAAATAGCTTCCTATGCGCTCTAGCTCTAGCTGCATTCCAGTTGTGAGGTGGACGTAGTGCTAGGGGCCTCTGGACACTTTCGCTGCGGAAACAGCCCTACGAAGACGCGTCCAGCCATAACGCCGTGCAGACCATTGGCACACCATCAGCCAGCGAGTGATTGATCACCTAATGGTATGGGCACATCAATTCCGGATAAAGCCTCACCCTCACCCTCACCCTCACCCTCACCCTCGTCGATGAGCCGAAATCGGGCCGTCGGGGACTCGCTTGCGTCGTCGGACGTCGCAGGGATGGGATGGAATGGGACCCTGAAATGGGTAAGGGCTAGGTACGTACCGGTAGATGGGCGGGCCGGGACAATAGGGGAGAAGGACAAGGACAAGGAAGACGATCCCACCGACGGGACAGCCGCATGGGGTCCGAATCTCCGACCGCATCGTGAGGGAATGAAATGTCACGTCGAGGTGGCTCCGACTTGGGGCAGCACACGGTTCACGGTTCACGCACGGTAATGAATATGCTTGGGGCAGATGAGCATGGGGCGTCTCCACTGCACTGCACGCCGCACGGGCGTGCATGCGTACGTCTTCCATTACTCGTATTCCCTTTGCCGCCATCCAATCTCCCCATCCAAACCACCGCCTTTCTTTCCGCGCCCACCGCCGCCTCCTCTCGCCAAGATAGAAAGTAGATGCCAAACCGCGAGATGCACTTCGCTCAAGCGCCGTGTATTAAACGCATAAAATGATGTAAAAAGGATAGCTTTCGGCCAGACTTGTGCGAAGCTGGCCATGCGAGGAAGGACCGACGAGACCCAAGCAGCAGGGTATATGCAAAGGAAAGGACAGAAAAGCGCCAGTACATGTGCCGAGCGCTATGCATAAAGGACAACCGGAGGTGCAGGAAGGTGGAGATGCAGTCTGACGCTCAGAGCTGCAGACGCGAGACGCTCATAGCAGAGTGAGCGAGGCGAAGATGCCGACCAGCGTGACAGCCATGCCGTAGCTGGCACCGAAGCCGACGAGCCTGGAGGCGGCACCGGGGGAGTCGGGCGAGGTCGTCTGGCCGGCGAAGCCCGTGGCGGGGAGGGTCGACGAGGCCTTGGAGTCGCTGGTGGCGGTGGACTTGGCCGTCGAGGCGTGCGAGGCCGTCGACGAGCTCTTGGTGGCGTTGCCCTTGAAGGGCTCCTGGGCTCCGCACGGGTGGTCCTTGCGGCACGAGTCGGCGCAGTCGTTCTGTCCGATGCCGCAGGCGGCGACGCAGTTGGTGCCCCACTGCTGACAGATGTTGTACGGGAGGGTCTGGGTGTACTCGGTGAGGTTGGGAGAGATGCCGTTGTCGCACACGCACGTGGCTTTGAGGGTGTTCTGGTGCTGGGTTAGCAAGTGCTGGTATGAAGTGCACAGGCAAACAGGGACAGTTTTCAGGCAGCGATTTTCCTGTGCAGCGTTTCGGCGTGCACATATTCGTCTGATGATTGCTGTCATGCCTGGGTCGAGGAGGGCTCAGTCAAGAAATCGAACAGGTACGTACCGAATTACACTCGTTGCTGACCGTGTTCATGCTCGAGACGCCGGGCTGCTGCAGGCAGATCTGGGGGCATGACGCCTCCTGCTGCTCGCACCAGTAGGCCCGGGTGGACTGCTGGACAGTGTCCGGGTCGATGGTGTACTGCTCCTGGGCGGCAGAAAAGGCAGCGAAGGCGAGCAAGCCGAAAGTGAATGATGGATGCATGGTGACGGTGGAATGGGGTGGAATGGGGTGGAGTGGGGTGGAGGTGGAGGTGGATTGGAGGTGGAGGTGGAGGTGGATTGGAGGTGGAGGTGGAGCTGTAGAATCGAGGTCAGTCCAAGTCTTTTTGTACGTAGCCGACTGTTGACAGGTGGAATGCACTTACCGTCCTTCGGAAGCAGGTGGGAGGCCAAGTATTACAAGGTGTATAGCTGAAGCGAAAGTGGCGTGTATTGAGAGGAAATCAAGAAACAGAGTGTCGGCAGCTGCGTGTCTCCCAAAGCGAATGACGACCAAGGTGAGTAGAGAGCAGCGAGAAGCAAGCAGCGAGAAGCAAGCAACAAAGGTCCGGGGAGCAGGCCTGTTGATAAAGAAGGGAGAGAGCCAACGCTACTGTGTACGCACCTACCCTCTGGCACGGACCCGCACTTGGATTGAGCATTCGCTAGTCCGGCGCCGCACCCGAGGCCAGACTCAAGAGTCAACACCATGCTTGTTTGCGGCATGGAGAGGGCGGCGGGGAGCTGAGAAGATGGCGGCGTGCAGGTGGGGTGGGTCCCGGTGCGGGTCAGATGGATGGCCGATGGTGCATGTTGTGCGTCGTGGAGGGGAGACAAGACGAGGTCGCAGAAAGGGTGCAGGGATGTGACGAGGGTGGGTCGATTGGCCACTGGCTCAGCGTGTCAATAGGTAGTAGATACTGGATAGTGAGGGTGTCTGCAAGTCAGGCAATAAGCTGTGGATAGTAAACACGTTAGGGTGTCTGCAAGTCAGTCAATAAGTTGTCGATGGATTAGTGTGTCGATAAGTGAGGGTGCCGATCAAATAGTGTGTCGACAAGCTGGGGTGTCGGGTGTCGATAAATGAGGGCGTCGACAAGCGGGTGTCGACAAGTCAGGGTGATGGCGCTGCACGGCACGGGACCGCCCATTTTATGATAGTCGATCGCTTCGTCTTCGTCTTCGTCTTCGTCTTCGTCTTCGCCTTTCGTCTTCGTCTTCGTCTTCGTCTTCATCCCGGCCTGCTGCTGCCGGTGGCTTTTGCACTGTACTGAGTGACCTGCACTCCCTGGCCCCGTGGTTCCTGCCTCGCTGCCTGCCTGGCTCCGCGGTTCCTGCCTCTCTGCCTCCCTGGTTCCTGCCTCCCTGGCTCCCTGGGCTGCACTAGGTAGGTACGGTACACTATCGATACCGTAGAGGGGCGCACCTACCTACTTCGTACACCAGACACTCGACAACGGCCCACCCCCGCCTGATGGATGGAGTCCCGTGATGCACCAGCCAGAGAGGAACCCGCCACTGCCACTGCGACTGCCACTACCACTGCCACTGCTACTACCACTGCCACTACCACTGCTACGACCATTGCCACTACCACTACCACAGCCACTGCCCGCCCAGAGCGCAACTCCATAGTCCCGCCCTACTGGCAACGGCACGACCGCAACCACAGCCGCTTGAGCTGCCACTCGGTCGAGGCTCGCCACCCCATCCGACGCGAGGACCACCCGGTCGACGCCCGGAACCCCATCCGCCGCGAGGACCACACCGTCGACGCTCGCGACCCCATCCGCCTCGAGGACCACACCGACGAGGGCTCGGAGCAGTGCAAGGCGCTCTGGGCCAAGCATGTCACCATTGACGATTACGTCGTCGTGGGCAGCGGCACCACGCCCGCCCTGGGCGCCTACGTCGTCTGGAACATCACCGTGGACACGCTAAACGTGAGGGCAGTAGACTACCCAACATGTTGCTCGCTCGACTGACGCCCTCGTCCACCAGGGAAGTCCCATGAAGATGATCAAGAGGTAGACCGGTCCATGCCCCTTCCACCGCATCGTGGGCATCCGCCGTGGCTGGCCCTACCTGACAGATGCCTGGCTGGCCCTACTTGACAGATGCCTGGCTGACCCTGCTCCCCAGATACTCGGACTTTGACGATCTGCGCCAGAAGCTGGTGCACACGTTCCCGCACCTGGTGGGCTCCATGCCGCCCTTGCCACCCAAGTCCATCGTCTGTGAGTCGTCGCTTGCCGCCTCGCCCGTTCCGGAACCCTCGGTGTATTGATGCTCTGCAGCGCGCTTTCGCTCCAAGTTTCTGGAAAGGCGGAGGATTGGCCTCGCACACTTTCTCAAGTAGGTCCAAGGTGCATGCCGCTAGTCTGTGGTCGTCGCTCATTGTTTGTTAGCTGCATTCTGCTGAACCCCGAGTTCGCCGGCTCGCCCGTCTTGAAGGAGTTTCTGTTTGAATAATCCAAGTTTTCCTCTTCATCCCTTTTCTTCATGTGCATGTATACCTTTTTTCGTGTACATGTATACCTTTTTCGTGTGCATGCATACCTTTTTTTTTCGTGTACACGTATACCTTTTATTCGTGTGCATGTATACCTTTTCTCGTGTGCATGTAAATATCTTCTTCGTGATCATGTAGAGAATCTATCCGTGTGCATGTAAACATCTATTCGTGATCATGTAGAGGTTCTATCCGTGTGCATGTAAACATCTATTCGTGATCATGTAGAGGTTCTATCCGTGTGATCGTATACATCTTTTCTGTGGGTATGCATACATTTTATTTATATGCATGCATACACTTTACTTGTATACATGTATACATTTTACTCGTGTGCATGTGGTAACCGATTCGTACATGCGGTGGACTAGCACTTTGCCTGTGCATGGTCTCCTCACATGATCTGTCAAGTCGCCATCGAGCCGCAGACCCCAGACCCCATGAACTAGAGAACCACCTAGTCTACATCTCTCGCCTTGCCCGCCGTCAGCCAACAGCAGTGGCCTTGTGTCGGAGATTCTGATGCCAATGTCCATGTCCATTTTGATGTCTGTGTCCATGTCCATGTCGGTTTCCCTATCCACATCCACATCCACATCCACATCTATATCCAATCCACATCCACATCCACACCCCCATCCATACCCACATCCAAATCCAAACCCATATCCCTATCTAGCGAAGCTACTAGCAAGCTCTCTGCCCTGCCCTGCCGTCGCAATTGCATGGTGAAGCCTGCGGTCCGCATCCCACAGCAGCGTTCGAGCTCGGCCTGGCAGGCCCGACGGCACCCCTAACGCGAGTGCCTTTCACCAAGCCGCGCGCGCAGCACAGCACTCAATCCGTGGGCAGCCCGCAATCGCAATCGCAATCGCAATGGCTCGTAGTTCCCTCCGGTGACCATGCGCCCAGCACGATGCTCAAGGCAATCAACACAATGGCCGACTTGATGCGGCCAGCTGCTGACGGCAGGACCGCGAGGCCCACCACCCACGACGACGTCGCAAAGCAGCCCGCCGTCCACCACGCGCAGCCCGCCGTCCTTCACGAGCAACCCATCCTCCACGACCAGCCTGCCATCTTCCACGACCTGCCCGCCCTCCTCCGCCCGCAGAACCCCATCCTCCACGACCAGCCCGCCCCCGCGCCTGCGGCTACGCGCCGCCTGTCCAGAACCCTCGCGCCGCCTGCAGAAGGCCCCAACCCACCCGACAGCCTGCGAAAGCGCTCCATCGCCCACGTCGATACGCCCGAGGCCCCGCCGCGGTCAAACACCAGACAAAGGCGCTCCTACGACGACCTGTCGACGTGGGCAGACGATGCTACAAAGAAGCTGCACAGCAATGTCGACGACGTCGCCTGCCGCCCGTCGACGCCCACGCCCACACCCACGCCCGAGGACACGCCCGCTGCCATGGCCGACAAGAAGAGCCTCCGCAGCAAGGCCTCGGTCCGCAAACCCAGCGTGCTGGCCGAAATATTCACACCAGAGGGCTACGACGACATCCTGGCGGGCTTCGATGCCGTCGACAGCGCCGAGACCAGTACGTCACGTTTGGACGACGGCATGCGACCAAGCTAACCCGCCGCAGACGCATCCTCGATAGGCAGCGACGACCAGATGACCCTCGTCGACGAGCCGCTCACCCCCGCCCAGCTCGCAGAGTACCGCGAGACCCTCAAACAGACGGCCACCCGGCTCGCAGGGTACCGCGAGACCCTCAAACAGACGCCCCTCCAGCTCGCAGACCTCAAACATACGCCCCCGGAACCCAAGCACGTCTACACCCCCCTCTCCCCCGAACACTACTCGCCCTACCTGCGTCTGCCTGCGACCGCAGACCCCCTCGCCGACGACGTCTACACGAAAGAGCACAAGCGCCACGAGCGCGAGGAGCGCAAGGAACGCAACTTGGACGTCGAGCGCCACCAGTTCCGCATGTCAAAGGCCCCGGCGGTGCTCGAGGAGCTCGAGGGCGACGACTGGCACAAGGTCTTTGTCATTGGCAAGAGCGTGCGCAGACCCTGGGAGCCGAAGCGCGCCCATGTGACCACCCTGCTGCGAACCGCCCTCGCGAGGCAGGACGCGTTTCGGGACATCGAGCTGAAGAAGCGGAGGAGGGAGAAGGAGAAGCGGAAGAGGGAGAGGGAGGGCACCGACGAAGACGACGACGACGACGACGACGGCGAGGACGAGCGTGAGCATCTTTCCATACCCCCTTCCAAGCAAACAAGACTGACAGATTGGTATTCAGACCCTAAACGCCGCCCGCCCCGCCCTCCCAGACCCTCGAATTCACACCCCTCTCCAGCCCCAACATCACCCCCTAAGCGTCGCCCTCCACGCCCCCAAGGCTACCTCCTCGACATACCCCCCACACCTCTCGTCCCCGCCACCCCCTTCAAATCCTTCTACCCCAAAGGCCACCGTCCCGCCTTCCTCGCCACCAACAATAACCCCGATTCCACCACCACCACCACCAAACCCTCCCCACGCAAAGCCACGCGCTCCGCCGCCCCACCCCCCTTGGGCGTCCCTTTGCCTTCCATCCTGACGAGAGTCGACGACGAGGTGCTCCTCGACATGCTCAAAGCAGACCAGCAGTACGCGCGGGAGGGTCTGCCGACCGAGGAAGCCCTGCTGGAGGATGAGCGGAGCTTTGGCGTCTTCGTGCTCGGTGGCGAGTTCGTGACGGGCGCGTTTCTGCGGGAGAATGAGAGGATGCGGAGGGTGCGGCGGAGGACGAGGGCGAGTACGGGTACGGGCACGAAGGAGGCGACGAGGGAATAGGCTAGTCCGCCTTTGCTTTGGTTGGATGGGCGAGGGGCTGTGGGATTTCTTCTGCGTGCGGGCAGGGGTTTGCTTGCGGGAGGGGATGCGTATCCTGTTTTTTTGTTTGTTTGTTCGTGCGTTTGTTCGTTCGTTTTTGTTCCTTTTGTACGTCGGTGCATGGCTGCGGAGGATTTGTATACCATGGTCCAACGGCGAGATGTATCATATTACAACTAGACTACTGTTTCAGCATCGTGCCCTTCTGCACGTCTTGCCGTTAGTCTACCCCCTCCTCCCGACTCGTGGGCCCGAGACTGCGATGGCAGGTCGCTGCGGGGGCGTGCGAGGTCGGAAAGCCACCCAGACAGGACGAGACGAGACAAGACATGGCGAGCGAGACGCATTGGACGCGAGAGCACGGGCGAGCTTCTAGATGATGACGGCAATCCACCACCGCCAATCTAACACGTAAATCGCCTATACATCTATGCACCTTTGTATTCTATCTATGTCCATCCCTCCGCTACACCGGGCTCGGGCTCGGGCTCGGACTCGAACTCCTCTCCCTCGCACCCTCCTCCGCACCCCACCCAACCGCCCTCTCCACAAACTCGAACCCCTCCATCCCCTCCAGCCTCCACGCCTCCCGCCTCAAGCTCCCCGACCTCCTCAGCCTCAACCCCGCCTCGTCCACCGAATCCGCCGCCGTGGACGGCCTGGAATTTCCGTCTGCGGCAGGGACAGCAAGCAAGTGGTCGGCGTGGGCGTGGGGATAGGGTGCGGCAGGCGACGAACCAGGGATGGAAGACCCCGGTATTAGCGCCCGCGTGGCGAGGGAGGGGCTTGGGAGGGAGAGAGTGGCGGGACGTGCGTTGGTGAGGTGGGCGGGGTCGATGGAGGTGGTTGTGGGGAAATCCATCAGCGGGGCGCCCGACCGAGCCTGCGCTGGGGAGTGCGGACGGGATGGCGTGTGCAGTGCTACGGTGGTTGGACTTGCTGTCGTGGGGGGCTGCGCAAAGGTCGGAAGTGAGAGGTTGGAGGTACTGTCCACGGAGGAGAGGGAGGGTAGGACGCCGATGGTGGAGGTGGATGGGGATGTGGCGTCTGCTTCTTCCCAGGGGGCGATGGCGTATCGGGCCGAGGCGTGGGCGACGGTAACGTCCATGTACGTTGCGTTTGCGATGGAAGAAGGCCCGGCCCTGGGGCGCCGGAGGGAGCTGTGGCACGGGTGGAAGTTGACCATTGCGGTGTTGGGGTAGTGGACGGAGCGTTTGTTCTTGGGGGTCGGCGGGGGACTGTAGCCTGTGACGCTGCTCCCGACGCCCTGTAACATGGAAGGTTCATTGGAGTCAATGCTTGCCGCCGCGGCGAAGGCCTTACGGCGCTTACTCTCTGTGACATTGGGATTGACGAGAGGGTCTAGGCTGATGCCACCCAAGTCGACCGGGGAAGTTCTGTTTGGCGTGCTGGCAGGCAGGGCGCCGCTCATGTAGATGATGTCGTCGGGATCCGAGTTGAAGGGGGACTGCGGGTGGTTGGGCGAAGAACGCTTCCACAGGCCGGTGGCGAGGTCGTCTTCATCCAAGAGGGGCGCTGGGAGGAGTGGTTTTTCGGAAGTTGCGGAGTCTTTCCGCTTGCCCCAGATGAACTCGATGAGCTGTTTCAGAGAAGATTTCCGCCGTTCCGCAGTCACGTGGCGTCTCTTTGCAGTGGGTTGCACATGTTCATCTGCCTCCCCGTCGTCGGGTGCTTCCCGGGGATGCTGTGCTGGGGCAGCAGATGCATTGCTGCGGGTCCGTTGGGGCGTGAAGATGTGGAAGACATTGGACGCTTTCCTCGAGAGCTTCCTCGACAGTGGCCGGTCGCAGTCGTCTCCGCTTTCCGAGGAATTCGAATTGCGGTGGAACGACCACGGATTTGTGCGTTTCCTCTTTGGGGGATCCTGCGTGTAGCGCTTGGATTCATCCAGTTCCGGACTGATGGGCCGCGTGAATGTCGGATACTCGTCCGGTGCGACTTCGTCTGGTGGGACTGCGGCGCTCTTGCGGCGTGATTGTGCTTCGCGGCCGCTCCTGAGGACAGAAGCAAGGTGCGAAGGGGTTGCCATGGTAGGGGAAAAGGGGATATGTGATGAGATGTATGGGTCGAATATAGACGTCAGCGGGGCAGAGATGGGAGAAGGAATGCAGATAAGAATGATCGGAATGGGATCGAAAGGGTGCACCGTTCACGAGCTCAAAGGAGGCTGCAAAGGGACTGGGGACTTATGTGACAGCGAGTGGAGAGACTTGACCGCACGGTTGGGCTTGCTTTCTGGACTGCGGTGCATCATGACGGATTGGTTGAGCAGATGTCTCCCAATGATGGCAGTTGTGATGGGAATAGCAGTGCGGATAGATACTGCGACAAGAAGCTGGGAGCGAGTGAGATGTATAGCATTGCAATTCGGGATTCTCACGGCCATGGCTCGAATGTAGGGTCCCACGGTAGGTAGTTGTTGAGGGGTGATCTAACGATTAGCTGACCCGGTGCATGGTGACCTCGACGATAGCCTGGCGTGTTTCAGGTCGATTAAGATGGAGTGTACCTGCATAATGTAACATTGAGACATGGAGGCGAGCCGAAGCTGTTGACCGCGTGGAGTATGGCGGTGGAGTGCACGATGGAGGACGAGCACGTGAAAGCTTGGGCTCGGAGCTATCCCGGATGGGACTAGCGCAGTTCAAGCTCACGACTCATGCCATCATGACGGTAGCAAACGATGCAAACATTGGGCGGTCGTCTACATCGAATATCCACACCCCCCAACATTTACCATCCAGCACGACACCAGTTGCAATTGCATTCTCCCCCATGCGAATCGTTTAGACAGGCACGTGATGCCACCTCGGATACCATGCAGAGCGCACCGGGCCGCCTGCCCCACACCCACTGCCGCTGTGCGCTGTAGAACGCGGCTGCAGCAAACCAGGTTCGCGTCAACCTCTGCCAGCGCGCCCGAGATATACGATGTAGTGTGTGTTGGTGGTGGGCCAGCCGGGCTCAGCCTGCTGGCCGGTCTGAAGGCCTCGCCCACCACGTGTGGGCTTAAGGTTGCGCTCATTGAGGGGCAAGATATACAGAAGAACCGTCTGCCCAAGGATGCGAGTGTGGTTGGCTTCTCCAACAGATGCAGCTCCCTCACCCCGGCGTCGGTGAGGAACCTCCAGGGCAAGCCTTCAATGTCTGTGATGTGCGCAATTGCTAATCTCCAACAGAAATCGGCGCCTGGCGACATGCGAATGCCTCGCGAATCCAGCCCTACCAGGAGATGCAGGTGTGGGACGGCGTCTCCGATGCCCGCATATCCTTCGATTGGGACACGGCGCGGTCTCTCGGGCCTCGCAAGCCAACCCAGCCCACGACCATCGCCTACATGATCGAGAACGTGAACACGGTTTCCGCGCTTCTAGGGAGATTAGAAGAGCTGGGCGGCGTGGACATGTTCGCTTCTACAAAAGTAGACGCAATTGAGTTGGGGACAGACACAGAGCAGCTCGATCTGTCGTCATGGCCTGTCCTCTCGCTGTCGAATGGAAAGTCGCTGGCAGCCAGACTGCTCGTAGGCGCAGACGGCGCCAACAGTCCGGTGCGCACCTTTGCCGGCATCGCATCGCGAGGCTTCGACTACAGCAGACATGGCGTCGTGGCAACACTCGACCTCTCTACCGCCGGCTGGGGCGGCCCAGACCACAAGATTGCATACCAACGCTTCCTACCCAGCGGCCCCATCGCCATGCTGCCCATGCCCGGCAACTTCGCCACCCTCGTCTGGAGCACCACCCCCGAGCGCGCCGCAACACTCAAATCCCTCGCACCCAACGACTTCGCCGCCATGGTGAATGCCGGCTTTCGCCTCTCCCCCGCCGACCTCGAGTACCTACACACCCTGCCCTCGGGCCAAGCCGAAGAAGTCGCCTGGCGCGAGAAGCACACCCCCACCAACGAGCGCGGCCTCCCCGTCCGGGTCACCGACGTCCAGGCCGGCAGCGTCGCCTCCTTCCCGCTCCGCATGCGCCACGCAGACACGTACACCGGCGAGCGCGTTGCCCTCGTCGGCGACGCCGCGCACACGATACACCCGCTCGCCGGCCAGGGACTCAACCAAGGCCAGGGCGACGCCGCGGCGCTGGTGCGCACCATCTCGCATGCGGTGCAGACGGGGCAGGATATTGGCAGCACGCTTGCGCTGGAGAGCTACAATGAGGCAAGGTACGCGGAGAACAATGCGATGCTGGGCGTGTGCGATAAGCTGCATCGGCTGTATAGCGTGGAGTCGGGGCCGATTGTGGGACTGAGGAGTTTGGGGCTGCGGGCTGTGGATGCCATGGGTCCGTTGAAGGGGTTCTTTATGAACAGAGCGGCTGGTGGCGTGTAAAACTATACCTTGTACCTTTAGTGTAGACGTGATTATAGGTGTGTAAATATATCTGTATGATGTGAACGATTTGATGAACGATTTGCTGCACATGTCCTCCCTCGAACACTCCGATGGTTGCGCTGCGCTCGCGCCATCGCTCGCCATCAGACGTCCGCGGCGTTCCTGCGCGATGATTGCTCGACTTGACTCAAGCTACTTGCCCCGCTGAACTACCCCTCCACCACACCAAGTAAACACCTCCTCCTATACACCCCTCCTCATTCACGAACCTCCCACTATGACAACGGCAGACCACACGCGACAGCTAGCCACCTTCGGCCAGAACGACGACTTCTGGCTCTTCGGCTACGGGAGCCTGATATGGAAACCTCCACCGCATTTCGGTACGCTTCACGATTGCAGAAGGAGAGGAGACAGGAGGAGGAAAGGATGGGAAGGGGACGGGATGGGATGGTGCTGAGGGGAAACAGATGAGCGCGTACCCGGGTACATCGAGGGCTATGTGCGGCGGTTCTGGCAGGTATGTCCACCCAGCATCGTCTTGGCTATGGGTAGCTAAGGGTGCGGGTCGAGAGGATGCGTGCTAAAGAGTGCAGGCAAGGTATGCTCTTTTCCCACCCACGGCAGAGGTTGGAGGGGTGTGGGGGGCAGTAGAAAGAAGCTGATCAGCTTGGACGGGCAGCGAGGATCACAGAGGCACGCCCGAAGCGCCAGGCAGAGTGGTCACGCTGATCGACCGCGCACACTGGGACACGCTGACCGACGCCCACGAGCCGACGGAAAGGGTCTGGGGCGCCGCATACCACATCCCGCGGGCCAAAGTCGCAGAGGTGCGCGAGTATCTCGGTGCGCCCTAGCCCTAGCCCTCGCATCTCTTCATCTTCCCTATGAAGGCTGCATGCTGATGAGGCGTCACGGTCAAACAGACATCCGCGAAATCAACGGCTACTCCATCCAGTTCACGCCTTTCATCCCATCTTCCTCGCCCAGCACGCCTATGCAGACGCTCGTGTACATCGGCCTCCCCAGCAACCCTCAATTCCTCGGCCCCCAAGATCCCGACGCGTTAGCCGCGCATATACTCAAGAGTCGCGGGCCGAGCGGGGAGAACAGGGATTATCTTTTCCAGCTGGAAGAGGCGCTAGGGGGGTTGGGGAGTGGCGCGGGGGATGCGCATGTCAGTGATCTAGTCGAGAGATGCAAGACCCTAGAGGCGAAGGCAGGGAAGGGGGTTACGGTTGCTGAGGCGGATGGTGAGGAGGCAGGCAAGAAGAATGAGGGTGAGGGTCTGAAGAAGGTGGGGAGTACAGAGGAGCAGGAGGAGGTGGAGAAGTAGATGCCAGTTTGTGGTAGCTACGGCTATCACACTGCGTAGTTTTAGACGACGGGAATAGATTTCCTATTCCAACTCCTCCACCGCCGGTCCGTTGGATCCTCGTTCCATAGTGCGTTTCCTTGCTTCTTCTTCGTGAGCATTTTGTACCATCCCCTCGCTACTGAGTGGCTTTGTATGCGGTCTCTCAAAAGCCCCAACACACACTCATCAACATGGCGATCGTGTATTCACGTGAGTGATCGTATATGCCTGTGCCGACCCCCCTGCCCGACACAAGCAGATATTTGCCAGTCTCTTTTCCAACGGTACCTTTTTGCGATTCCAATGTTGTCATGGCATGGCATGTAGTGTCAGAATCCGTATGCGAAGACAACCTCTCTATTGCCCGCAGGTGAAAGCTGCTAACGTCGTATATCCGTTGGGTGAGTGTAGGAGATGTAATCCGTTTCAATATGCTCATCAGCGAGGCTCCTGTGTGCCATATTCATTAGCTTCAGCTGTGCATGGGTGGTCCGTATGCCCGTTGCTCAAAGTTCCATGAGGATCTCGTCATATAAGCACTCTCCGAACTCCTCTTCGCCAGATTCACGGATAGGACATGCATGAAGCTCGGTCTTCCGCTCGATCCCAGCCATGGGACTGAGCTGGGTCAACGTTGTCCGCTGATCGTCGAAGACAATTTCCTCCTCGGCGCCCTTGGCACTCTCTCCAATCCAGCCATCTCCCTCACCATTGTCCTCCCTCTCGCCCAAGGCATTCCTGATACCTCGCTCCAGCGTTGCAAGCACACCCTCCTTGTCAACCCCTGTATCAAAGCACTCGAGCATGCCATCAATCCGCAGCACCCATGCCTTCAACAAGCCATCCGTGACCCCCAATCTCAGACTATTATAGGCGGGCGCATCGGTAGGGTGCCCCCACTCGACGCTGTTCCTCCGCATATCAAGCTTCAACATAGCCTCCTTGATGCTCGCGAAAGGCAGCGAAAAGTGGATCACGACGCCGTGAATGCGACATCCATGTGGGATTCGCTCGAATGAGAGGCGTGAAGACTTGATGCGTTGCAAACCGTCGGTAGTGCGGCGGCGTTTTGGGATCACACGTGCAGGCTGAGGAGGCCTCCCTCGAGTGGGACGAGGATTGTCGGTGGGGAGGTTTGGGGCGACGCTGTAGGCGGCAAACATGGCGGCCATCTCGTGGTCAGTTGTTTTTTGGCGAGCGGCTGGGAGACGAGAGGGCTCTGCTGATTCGTCATGGCGGATGGTCTCGTCGTTTTGAATCATAATATTGTTTGACTCCTGAGATTGTGCGGGAGGTTCACGCTCGGTACAGGCACGATGCTGCTCTACAAATTTGAGCGGTTGGCTACCACCTGAGTTGTATGGAGGCTGGTTCTTAGTAAATTCTGGACGTAGCGTGGGTTCGGCGGACGAAGCTCGAGAGAACGCTCCATAATCACCCGAACGCCTTTGCCGCACGCCCTTCTCCACATCCAAGACCCCGGGCTTCTTGAAAGGCCGATTTATGGGCGTGAATGCCGATGGACCAGGTGTCGGCTCGAACGAAGTGCTCCGTTGTAAGACAGGCCTATCTTGAATAAGAAATTGGCGGATATCGGTGTTGTTCTCAGACGTGGAGGGCAGGGCGATGTTGTCGAAGTCAGCCATTGGATGGCCCAAGCCATGGGCGCGTCTTGACCGCCGAGGTCGAGATGACTTGGGGGGAGCTTCTCCACGCATGGGCTTTCCAAACCAGTCATCCCCATCAGGACGACCCTGGAATGCATGTAGCGACTGCTGACCAATATCACGCTGTTGACTTCGTCCGCCAAGGCGTACAGCTGGTGACGAAGACGGAGTTACCGCCATAGACCCAGTTAAATTAGTGCTTCGAGTCGCTGGAATTTTATCCCTTTCAACATCCTCTTGGTCAATAAACTGGCACATACCTTCGTTAACATACATCGTATTCGACTAGGATCAGAGCCAACTTACCTGTTGCGCTTGTGCAGAGGCCTGGGAAAGGCCCTCAATACGCTGTTGAACAGCCAGATTTCTCATTGTCCGAGTTCCATTCACTCTCGACGAGGTTCCAGGCGTTAGTGGTTCCAGTGGTAGTCTCTGCTGCATGTTGGATGTCGGCAAAGGGGAGCTCGAACCCATCGTAACATCACCATGACCCTTGGCTGGGGTCATGAGCTGGACATTGCGGGAAGGCTGCTTTGGTTTGAGAGAAGCATTCATCCGAGCGATAGTCCAGGGATTGGAGACGCTCGCAGCTCCCCGTCCGTCTTCCTCCTCATCAATCACAGGAGGCTGGTTCTCAGAGCTCAGAAGCTCCAGATCATCTTCATCGATGCCGTACATGTTTGATCGCCAACGCGGTGGGGAATTGTGATTGGCAGAATGGACACCATGCTTGAATGGGACCGCTTCTTCCAGGATAGAAAACGCTGTCCCAGGACGCTTGGATTGTACGTTCGTAGCTTCTTCGAGAAGCGAGAAGGCAGTAGTGGGTCGATTCAATGGTTCTCCAAAATTGCTGCGAGACATTGGGCGATCGGAAACCGACGATCTGGGCTCATTATTTACGTTGCTGGCAATGACAGCTTCAGGGTAGTAGGCTGTGAAAAGCTTCGCCCCAGCACCGACAACGACATCCTCCCTCTCGAATAAAACGTCATCTTTGGCAGGCTCGATGTTTGGATCGTAGCTGCCAGACGGACATTTGATGTTCATGCAGAGAAAAGGGTCTTTGATAGAACTGCAACTGGGGTTGCCCTTGCGCAGTCTCTCTTTAAAAATAGTGGCGATCTTCTTCGGAGTGCCACGGTTGGTCGAAACAGGTCTTCCATCTATAGACAGAAAGACGCCTAAGTTGGCAATCTTTGGACCGAGGGCTTGGGGCTTGGGTAAGAAAGCATGAAACTCGTAGCCATCGAGTTCCATGGCCGTCCAGTCACATTGCAGAGCACATTCCTTGCCGATGACTTTCAATACGGCGTCCTCAACGTTGCCATTCTTCTTGGGAGCATACACGAAGTCACCTTTGCCCGGCTTCGCCTTCAGTACGCGTAAGCTGAAGCGTGCAGATGGTCTTGCCAAAGCGTAGGACTGCATGAGGCGCTTGACCTTCGCAAGTGTCTTCGCAGACTCCTTGAGCGCCGTTTCTCTGCGCACTGGCAGAGTCCGTAAGAAGTCGGTCATTTTCGCTGTTGTTCCGACTGGTGCAGATGCATGCTCGGTTCTGTCGACGCGCCCATTAGATGGTCACCGCTTCGATGGTTCTCGACACTCACGACTTCAACTCTCCATCCCTCCCATATTTCAATCTCGCCGCCACTGGCTCACCCTCAACCCTAGTGATCACCTCCACCACACCGCTCATCTCAGCCATACTCGCCAGCGCCTCGCCCCGAAAGCCGAGCCACTTGCCACCGATCTCATCAAGGTCACGAAAATCGCGTATCTTGCTGGTACAGTACCTGCGGCATACCAAGGGCCGATCTTCTGCTGAGATGCCATGTCCGGTGTCCTTCACCTGGATGGAGTCGAGTGTATTTGCAGAAATGTCTACAAAGATGGCGTTTGCACGGGCATCGAGAGCATTTTCGATGAGTTCTTTCACGACCGAGCTGGGGTCGCGGAGGACGTTGGAAGAGCCGAGCTGTCGCACTGTCGTTGGAGGTAGCGCGGCAATACTTGGTGGGGGCGCGGGATCAGCCATTGTCCCCGGAATGAGAAGAGGCTGAGAGACCTTGGTATCCCAGGACTTTGAGTGGCTTTGTGCGAACCATTTCGACAGCTTCCCTCCTGCCTCGTTCGTGCCTGCTTCAATGGGGGTGGTCGCTCCTCAGAGGGAAGCGACGACGACGCGACCTGGTCGCGGTATCAGGTGACATGTCGGCAAGCTGCGCAGCGAAGAAACCAGCCCCATCTACACAGTGATAGTTCTTAGCAAGTCTAGTAACTCCGGCGGCTTTCATGGGTTTGGAGCATACACAGAGCCGTTGTGGAGTCATCCCTACATTGAAGGATGCCGTAAGATGCTCACAAAGTGACCAATCAGCACTCAGTCTCTCCGCGCCCAGCGTCCTCAGCGCCCTCAACCACAACTCGGTAGATAAACCTCTCACACCCCAAATGCAGACCCAACCCTGTCTCAAAAACCCTTCCCCCTTTTCTCCTTTCTTAGAATCTCATCATCTGCGAAAAAGGCTTCCAAGCGCCGCAGAGGAGCCATTTCCACCCCTCAACATCTCTCCAGAGCATCAAAGACCAACCCACACAAACCCTCCTTTCACAATGTCCTACACAACCGACGCCTCCCGCTGGCGCGCCCTCAGCACGCGCGACCCTCTCGCCGCCACTGCCTTCGTCTACACCGTAAAATCCACGCGCATCTACTGCCGCCCCACCTGTCCCGCCCGTCTCGCCCGCCGCGCAAACGTCGGCTTCTGCTCCTCCCCCGGTGAAGCCTCGGCCCTCGGATTCCGCCCCTGCAAGCGCTGCAAGCCCGATATCTCCGCCACCGAAGACCCGCGGGAGAAAGCTGTCGCGCGGGCGTGCGGTTTGATCGAGGAGGCAGTCAGGAGGGGGGAGAAGGGGAGGGAGGGGCTGAGGCTGCAGGATCTGGCGATGAAGGTGGGGCTTACACCAAGGTATTTCCATAAGATATTTAAGGAGAGGATGGGGGTTACGCCGAGGGAGTGGGCGAGGGGGAAGATGGGTGGAGTAGATGGAGAAGGTGAAAGGAAGGAAACGGGGGAGACGAGGACGCCGAGTTTGGTGCGGGACAGTCCGCCTGAAGGGGAAGGGTTCGATTTAGACAGGTTCGACTTCAATGAGTTGGTGGGCTTTGATGTGGAGGCAGGCACGATGGAGGATCCGATGGCAACGGGCCCGGCGATGGCTCCGATGGAGGGGTTCGGCGACCCATCCGATGTGAATGGTTCCGATGTGAATGGCTCCGATGTGAATGGCTCCATGTGTGGCTGGGATACGTTCGCGTCTGACTATCTGGGTGAAGGATTTCGACTTGACGACGCGCTCCCGAAGTGGGCGAACGGCAGCTTAGTCCCGGACGCCGCCATGGCGAAGACTTCGGCGACGTTCGAGCAGGATGCGGCCTTGCTTTTGGGTATGGGGTGCGTACCGGAACTCAACGAGACGCAATATGCGGACGCGCTCGGGTGAGCGATGGTTTAGATAGACAGAGTGATAGCAGTGCCTTGAGTATGCAAGTTGCTCTCGGGCGGCTTGAAATGCTAATCAGTATGTACAAGTAAATCTATGCCCATGCGCCAACAAGTGCCATGAGTGCTGCGCCACCGACAACACTTCCACATGCCTGCAGGCGTCTCTTGCCTTGCAAGCTTACATAGCTCTCGTCACTCAAAAAGTCTTCTGCGAGAAGCTCAACCAAGCCTGCGAACAATAGCAAGCCGCTAGATATGGCGTTCATGAAGCCGACCATGAGCAGGCCGGTCTGACTGGCAGGGTCGTATAGCGTGTGGATACCGAGACCGATCGCCTGTCCGATTGGAGTTGTTGTTCCGTATGCCAACGCCATCAGCCATGGCTTCAACGAACCAGCAGGGAAAGCAACAGCACTGATTCGCGACCCAAGCGCGAAGCCCTCAAACGTCTGGTGGAAGGTTATAGCCACTAGCAGCACAATGAAAGATGTGCCGGTTGCGACCGAAAGGGCCATGCCTATGAAGACGCTGTGAAACAGGATGCCGGCTTCCAATAGAAGACACTGCAGAAGCTGCTTCTTGCGCTGTGCTTCCGTCATGTCCGGCGCGTGCTCAGCATACGGCGAGGTCGAATGATGGGTATCCTTGTGCGCAGACGGTTGCGACAACAATCGCGATTCGTCTTCGGAATCGTTCGAGGCACGCGGGCCCAGCTCATCGGGATCTATATCAAGGTCGGAATCCTCATAGTCTCCGTCTTTGTAATTCCTTTGCGAATCTGCAGTCGGTGTACCAGGCTGAGGTGTTAGGGGTGAGGAAACGAACGAAGGTGATCGTCTTGCAACGAGGTTGTCCGATGACCCAGCTATGTCGTGCAGGACAATATCAGGTGGATGATGGTGCCCGTTGGCTCGAAACCTGCTGTAACTGCTGGCCCTTTTGTGGCCTGGGCGCGAGTTTCCCCCATGGTCGTCTGCACCAAGAGCCCCGAAGTCCATAGAATGACTGTGCCCGGCACCCTTCGAGGCAAAAAACATCTCGATGCCCACCACCACGAAGACCGATACCATGGCGATCAGGCCAGGCATGGCCGCGTAGCCCTTATTCCAAAAGGGTGGGAGGCATGGATCGGTCAGGGAGACAAAGGCCGTGGGTAGGAGGTGCACGAACGCAGTGGCGATCAATACACCGGTCCCGAAGTGCCTCGACGTGAAGAGGAAGTGGTGTGGTACGGGGAATCGAGGAAAGCGCTTGGCGACGATAGGGAAAGAGCACGCTGGGCATGTTTAGTATAGTTGTAGCATGGTTGTAGCGCGCTCCGAAGGGCATACCAGCAGTGCTCACAGTGAGGATCAGCACGAGAGCGAAGACATGGAGGGGCGTGTTGTAATAGCCGCCGTTGCCCTTGGTGCCGCACTCTGGCCGTTCTTGTTCTTGGTCTTGTTCTTGTTCTTGTCGGCGCAGCAGTTCAGCGCGCAACAGATGCGTAGGTATGTCTACCCACTGCAAGCCTGAGACAGATTTAGTCATGCCACACCGTCGCAGAAGAAGCGTGGCCTACCAGCACCAGCCCGCGCAATCTGATGGCTCGCCGCCGTGTCCATTGTTGAAGGCGACTTGCAAGGGAGCCGCGAGCGGCCGCGCGATGTCGTCGAAGCTAGTTCGGAGTGGACCCTCTTTTCCTCACCTCACCTCGCCCGTTACTCCTCCGCGCGAGATGGCATTGTCCTTGCTGGTTGATCGCCGAACACGCTCGCTGCGTGGTGGTGCTTTGAGTGAGCAGCCGTGAAACGTAGCCCGTCATCCGCACACCCGTCCGGGTTCGCTTGGCGTACGGTACCTAGGTACCGTAGGTTCCGTACGGTAGATACCAACATACCTACCACCTACTGTGTACCTCCTTAGCCAGTGCGCCGTTTGGGCCTGCTGCTGGCCCGCGAACGCATTGCTAACGGGTTTCTTTAGAAACATCATCTCGACGACAAGAGAAACCAGGGCGAAAGGACATTCGCAAGTCTGCAGTCTATTCTTGAGCACCGCTGCATCGCTCTGTTCGCCGTCCAGCGTCCAGAGCCCAACGCTCATACACAGTCCCTACTTAGCACATGTGGAAGCCATCGCAGTCTCGTTGGTCGGCAGTCCCGAACACGCCTCAGCTAGAACCCCCGTGCTCACAGCTCGCCTCAGCCCGGCATGACGTCTGGTCAGATCGTCTCTTTTCTGTGAATGAAGATAACCCATCAGTCAGCACCTCGGAGCCTGCCCTGCCATCCTCTCTGGTGATCCGCATCAATAGTACAGGAACGAATGCAATAGAGACACGGTGCATGGCTCCTGCCTCAGTACTTATACATCAGCGGCCCTTACGGCTATCCTACTGAACGACCTCATCATCGCTGCAAAGAACAAACTATATTACCTACCTGTTGCCAACAAGCCATCTACAGCCGCGTACATGCTCAGGGCCAAGGACTAGGTAGACTACCTAACATCGGCTGCAGCAACCCAGCGCTGCCCTGCCGCGGCCTAATACTAATCGGGTCTTTGATAGTTTTGGCATCGCGGACCCCTCCAGTTGCCTTCGGTGGCATCCCAGCACTCGATGCTTCAGCCTACGAACAGCGGCGACCCCGGTACCTACCTATCCCTGGAACCAGAAAATGGTTCCCGTAACATTCGGAGGGAGTTCTCGCACAGCCACTACCGTAATCGCAACAAAATGATGGTTCTGTGCTTCTAAGCACCTCCACCTACCGCCATCCTGGAATCTGGGAACAGCAGGGCAGTATCGTCCCGGCCCGCCAGATCTACGTGGGGTGTAGACTTCATGGCAAGCCAGCGGGAGCCCGCCGCTACCGTCCAACAGGAGTTTCTCTTCGTTGACGCAGCAAAAGCAAAGAGTTCCAAACAAGGGCGTCGCAATGCTCGCTCATTTGTTATGCAAAGAGCCCGAAGGGAGCGCCCATGGTCAACAAGTAAATACGCAGCAAAGCAGCGGAAAGGCCCTGAGAACACAAGTCCTACAACGATTGGTACGCCCGACCTGTCAACCACCCCGGTGACCTCGATCCCAAGCCCACCCACCGTGCTTCCTGGACTGGAGCCCTTCCCCCTGGTGGGTTCGAGTAACCTTCTGGTAGTCAAACAAGAATCGTGTCCCGAGTGCCAGATTTTCCTATGTCGGCCTGGACAACATCTTTGCCCAAGATGCATGCTCTTCCGCCCAGCGGCGCCGAACGAGGAGCCTGACAATAGCCTGTTTGATCCGTTTGGAACAACGTCAGTGAAAATGAATGCAGATGTATCGGTATTACTGGATTATTGTGAGTCTCATTTCAGGCTTTTACCGTCAATGTTCGTTATCTGCGTGGTTTGACGGTTTGGCACCGGCCACAAACCACAGTAGGATCATCGTATCATTGTGGCGTATCGACCTGCGCAAGTGTATCTTCTGAGTGCTTCTCGGCATTTGCTCACTGCGCTTTCAGAGCACGGTCGAGTTGCTCCTATTCGTGGCATCTGCTAATGTGATCTTCTAGTTGCCACCGAAATGGCTCCAGGAATTATTGCGGTCGACGTTCGAAATACCTCCCATCTGATGAGATCGCAATGGTTTGGCACAGCTATCGGTAATCCAGGGTTCATGCATAGCTTGCTCAGCACGATTGCGCTTCACCGACACGTATTCGGGCGAGGGCCTCTTAATACCGTCTTGTATCACAGAGCGCATGCAATAGCATCCGTGAACAGTGCCTTGGCAAATCCTGATATGGCTGCGGGGATATCGGACGCAAATATCGGTACCGTGTTCAACTTGCTTAGTGTCGAGGAAACCCTCGCCTCCCCATATTTTGGGCATCTCCGCCCAGACGGTGACAACCTTGAGCAGCGCGCAATACATCTCTGTGGGCTCCTCAAGATGGTCGAGTTGCGAGGTGGTTTGATGGCGATGGATTCAAATCGGATCCTGCAAGCATTTATACTATGGTATGTGGTCTGACTGATGCGGTGCACGAGGGATGGCATTTTCAGCGTCTCAATGCATTATCGGTACCCAATGGACCGCAAGCCGCTACGAATCATTGGAATCGTTACGCACGAGGATGCCATAATTCCTTGTTTGCATTTGTATAACCCAGTCCAAGCACGCTTGGCATTTGCTTACTGAGCCTAGGCATGCGACGGCACACGCGGTCGCATCCTTTGATACGCCGTACCTTTCTACGAGCGACCTCATTCTCGCAGCATGCAATCCGCGCCACCCTCCTGGCTATGAACTGCAAATATGCCGACATCTGCTTGAATGCTGTGCGGTTTTACGGATTCAAGATTCCCTGACTACCTATGTTGAGTCTGCTTTAATTTTGATTGCTGACCTGAATGCATTCTTTAGTGATACAGACAGTCCGCTTGATCCACTAGACATGCAGAATTTCTCCTGCGTTCTGGAGTGTATGCTGTTAAAGTGGCTGCGCGACAGGGAGCACATGGTCTGTCCACGCGAGGATGCCCTGTGTGTAGCGCTCCTGATCTTTACTATTCGAGTGACCGAGGCCTTCAAAGGTCGCAATCACGTCCATATGCTACACTTCCAAGCCAGCGAACGGCTCGAAAAGGCGCTCAGCGCCACACGCTGCACCGATTGGCGGCTGTGTCCTGACCTCCTCCTCTGGATCTTGGCCATTGGTGCCATATCATCAGAGGGCTCGGCGCGGCATCCGTGGTTCGCGTATCAAGTATCTTTAGCGTGCGTGGAGTTCGAAATCCCCAGTGCAGATGCGTTACTCGATCGCTTGCGCCTTTGCGGCTGGGTCAGCTTCAAGCTCGATAAAGCTGTGGGCTACCTGTGGGAGCATGTCATTAATCTCAGGTTAGAGGACCGAAATATCTCACCGATTCAAGTCTTTACTTATACATGAGTTCGAACGGTAGGCTCAAGCCCTCGTTCGACTTCGGTGCCGGCACAGCTGGGCCGCTTCAAGGCAAGGTAAACTCGCCAGACTTCACAGACTGGCAAAATATCGACTGGTCTACGTTGGGGATCTCCACCGCCGAGACGATGGCTTCGCCTGGAGAATTCGTGGGTTCTCCAGTTGAGGAAACTGGCCTTTTTGACCCGGGAAATGGCGTTGTAAGTGCACATAATACTACCTACGCTTGCACGAGATGACTCAGTGCTTGCCGATGGCTGCTGACGCTTGGCGGTTCAGGCCTTCTCCAGCAATAGCCCGTTCTATATAGGATAGCCTCAGTGTCGACACTAGCGACGAGCGGGGCTCCTTTTCCAGAGAAAGCCCATGATACCGTAGGCAATCCATGAATGCCGCTTCGAGGTACCACCGAAGAGTAGCAGGGGTCAGGTAGCACGACATAACCCGCGTTCATCAGCCAGCCGACATCGGAGACCGTCACATCCCGCCCGGTATAGAGGACAGGGAAGTAGCGCGGCAGAGCTTCGACCTCCACTCACTTGTTATAATAACACAAGAAGATAGACGGGGAGATTAGAGGGGGTGCTTGGAAGACGTAGGGTGAATTACATCTCTGTGGGAACAGTTCCCGCACAAGTTCATCTGACCAAACATGTTGGAGGTCGCTGGAACGGGGTCAGATCGGTAAACAGCTTGGATGTGGTGTAGGGTGTAAGGTGTGCTTATGTTAAACCTCTATCACGTGCATGTTAGTAGCATAGTTGGCAGAGTTCTATGCTGGCTCTACTTTTCCGTTCATGAGAGGCGCTGTACGGTAGAGGTTGTGCATAATAAACGAGCAGGATCGAGAAAGTTAGAAAGTAATCTGCGCTACCTATCCCCCCCGTTTGTTCACTATGACCGGGACATAAATGTCGTGGTAGGCTTGCTTTTGAACTGGTTGAAAACCGGGCCGACGGGGCTGCGCTTGCGCTTAGTGAACGAGATCGGCGGAGAAGGGAAATCGCTCGAAATAAATAAGTATGGGGTGCGCAGTGTAAGGTTAGCACATTCAATAAATAAACGGAAGCACGGCACGCTGAGCATCAAGCATATCGAAAAGTGAGGTATCTTCCATGCACGTTCTATCATTCGACCAAAAAAGAAACTCCGCCTGCGCCAGTGCACAAAGAATGCACGGAGATGTATATACAATGAAGGGGTATCAGCGAAGCAAAACTATCAAGCCACATCCTTACAGCCTGTGGTGATGCGCCATCCTCTTTCCAATCTCCCTCCCGCGCCTCACCATGCGCGCCATGCTCGCCGCCGGTGCACTCGGCTGCGCTCCAAACCAAGTCACAGTAATGTACTCTGTCTGCTGCACCGTCTCCTGCACCGTTGCAATCGGCTCCGAGCCGTCGCCGTCACCGCCGGTTGGTGCGTCCGTCGGCGCGGGTCCAACGCCAGGCACGGTTACTACTTGCGTCGTGTAGATGGTCTCCCAGACCTCGGCGATATTGCCGCTGCCAGTGCCAGTGGGGAGGACGGGGTAGCCAGTCTGGTTGCTCGCGGGGAACGGAGGGACGGCTGCAAGGCCGGATGAAGGGACGCCAGTGCCCTGCGGTGCGCCGGGCCAGTTGAAGCCGCCACCATTTCCGGGGGTGGGGAGGATGGACGGGGATACGCCCGTGGCAGGCGTTGAGATGGGTGCAGCGGGCGAGGGCTCGGTCTCGGCGCCGGGGGTATCTTCAGCGCCGTCATTGCCGCCGCCCTCGCCGTTGGTGCCCCAGGACCCGAGCGGGATGTTCAGCGTGCCGTCGGGATTTTGCTGGATGGGGGCGTCGGTCGCGAGGGGGATGTCGGCGGCGGTGGAGCTTTGTTCGATGATTGGGGGGGAGGAGTCGACGGGGCCGGCGGGCTCGGTCGCGGGATCGGTCTCGTTGGGGACAGGCGCGTCGGATGAGACGGGGCCATCGACGGGTACGTCGATCAGGGAAGGTTGCTCGACGGGAGCTTCGGTGGGCGATGGCTGCTCTCCGACTGGGGCCTGCGACTCAACGGGGGCGGCGGCAGGAGCATCGCCTTGCTGGTAGACCTTGAGGGCGTTGACGGTCCAGAAAGCGTTGGTGAACGCATCGGGGTTGTCGCGGACGTAGTCGTTGCAGGTCGGGGCCTTGGAAGCGCACGAGCTGGACGACCATGTGTTGCCGGCCCAGTCACCACAGAATGTGGTATCGAAGATGATGTTCAGGTCCTTGAAGATGCCGTCGATGTCGCACGATTCCTGGACCCACTTGGCAGAGGGAGTACCCCAGGTGCTTGGGTCGGGGTTGTCACCGGTGACGCCCTCTGGGACGGAGTCGCGGGGGAAGAACCAGATGCTGATGGCGTCGCTGGTCCACTCTGTGGCGTATACACCACCTCCGTTGTCATTGAGTCCGGCACCGTAGGACTTGTTGTCCTTGGACTTGATAGAGCAGCCGGCGTTATCGGCTTGGCCTGCAGCCTTGACGTCGCAGTTCTGGGTCTCGACCGAGCCGGAAAAGAGGCTTGTGTCGGAGCCAATGGAGCAGCCCGTGCTAGTGTGGAGAGTGAGGGCGTTTGTGTCCTGCTCGTGTACACCTTCGAGGATATCAATCTCACCCTGGTACGGCCAGTTCGGTCCGAACATCCAGAAGCTGCGTTGTGTCAGTCACCATATAACACTGTATCTGTTGGAGACTTACGCAGGCCATGTACCGCAGCCAAAAGGCATGTGCTCGAGATCAATCACTACAAGACCCTTGTTGTACGCCGTCTTACTTTCAAGCCTAACGCTCGCCCTACCCTCTGGGTCTTGGTTGACAGTGTCCACACCCCATTTGACCGGTACCGGCGGTCCCGAAGCATCAATCAAACCCGACGAGCGCGCAGTCGCCTCATCCACATACTTTACAAACCCGTGAGTCGGATCCCCCTGGTCGAAGAAATTGAAATGCCCGTAAAAGTCGGTCATGTAGTCATCCTGAAGCACATAGCCAGCTAGTGCCGGGACAGCAAACGCCGCCGTAGAAACGATTGTGGAGAAATACATCGTCGAGATGATTTCGTAGCTGTTAAAAATGAGTGACGACGTCAAAGACGCAAAGCAAAGCAAAGCAAAGCAAAGCAAAGCAAAGCAAAGCAAAGCAAAGCAAAGCAAAGCAAAGCAATGAGTGGATGAAAGAAAAAGAAGGAATGAAGAAGCGAAGCAAACGGGTACTGCAGAGCTCGATGTCCTCTACTAAAGAGATAAAGGTGAGCAAGCGCGTCGCTCGCCTATACATGTAGCGTCCGAGGCCCGCCGTCCAGACGGACTCTCCAGAGTCGCCATCATCGGTCCTGCTTCCAAACGCGGTGGTGGAGCCGTTCATGGCCCGATGTCCATCGTTCGTTCAAACATTGTCTCGCCTACCTACGGACTCTAGCCATCCACCGGCAAGGGCAGATCGCAGATGCTACGATCCGTCCTCATTACCGTACTGTCCTAAAGATATTCAGGTAAGACGCATGAGCCACTGAGGTGCACGGGGCCCCAGGTGGGCTAGCTGTCTGGGGCAGGCGCGAGATGCCGCGGATGTGGAGGGCAGAGGTGACCTGTTTCAAGGACATTGAGCAGAGCTGACTTCAGAGCCAGGCCGGATGTGAGTGGTGGCTGCGAGAAACGATGACAGGGACGCCTGGAGAGGCATCGTAGGAGATTCACTGGGATTTCTAGGGGAAACCTGCCGATTTGCGTTGAAACAGACAGACGGCAGAGACATCGAGGTCGCATCGGGGGTCGATTGGTGGAGACGCGGTCGGAGGCTCAGGCCCACGGTTCTTATCCCGTGTAATTAATGCTCGTCAGCAAGACTAGCTCTTGCAAGCGGCGTTTAGGAGGCGCTAGTCGTAAGTTATTCGCGTACTAACAAGTGAATGTGGCTAAGCGCATACTTACTGTAAGTTACACCGGAGATGCACTTAGCGCGCCAGCAATTCCCCTTCATCAACATCTCGCAACAGTGCGCGCTGCCCAACTCACTTAATCTCACATCTCCCAGTCACAGACTCCCGTTGCCATCCGCTCATAACTACAACAACCCGCAGCAAGCACCTCTCCCACCAACGGCCTGTGGCTGTACCTTTTGTTATCTCCCATCCGGACTTCACAACCCGGCCTGCCTACCGTACGCTCCGGACCTCCTGCAACGCACACCAGCTTGACCAATCCGCACCCATGCCCCCAATCGAGCGTGATCTGCGCCAGGCCCTCACGGACTGTTGAAGCGTAGCGTGGGTATTGTGCCAAATATACGAGCGGTGTCTCGCTGCCATTGGCAGTCGAGTCCGCGGACGCGTGTGCGCCATCGACGCCGGAAGGGATGCAGCTCCCAGGTCTTGACATTTGCAAGGCCTAGCAATATCAAAGCAAGGCAGGTCGCAGATGCATTCCAATTTGACGTACTGAGGAAGGCGAAATCAAGATAAAGCTTGGTCTGCGCCACTGGGGCGTAGGTACGTGTACCTCCGGTAGTAGGTAGGTATCAGCACCATAACGCGCCTAACGCCCGAGGCAACCTCGAGGCACAGTGCAGCAACCTTAAACCTGCAACAGCTGACGAAATTATTGTTTCCAAACTTTTCGGTTTCAAACACTTTCGTGCGGGTCCTGCGCATGATGATGGTGACCGCCCAGCCTCGCGGACAGCATACCTATAATCCGATTGATCCCCCCAGCCCTCGCGCTCCATTGCGCACGCTTCGGAGCGCCGGCACAGCTGCGCACACTCAGCGCGAACGACGTGCTATGAGACTTGGCCCTGAGGACAACAAGTGCGCTCATATGATGAGATTGCGGTGCGAGATGGGGCCTTTTTTGGCACGCGAAGTCCGGCGCGAGTCGACGCACTGTGGACCAGACATCTTGAACCTCCCGACGTGCGCACAACGATATGCCGTCTCATGCACTCTTGAACGGAACTGAATGTCTCTTCCTGGTGTTCCTTTGGAGTACAGAATGCCTCTCCCGCAGACATCAATCTGCAGCTTGGTTACGTGCCGTGCACACCGTTACTCCACCGGGGACCTGTTAGCCCCCACGCATCTGGGATTCTGCCGTCCTCACTGTACAGCGCACAACCAGCAGCCTGGAGACAAACCCAGAAACTCTCTATTTGATGAATCCTGAGCAGACGCTATCCACTTCCCGTTCTAGTAAACAGATCGCACCAGCCACAACCCCACACGCCCACAGCCGCAATCTCCGTACTCCGACGCCGCGCGTGTTGACGATTGGCGATTGGCACTGGGATATCTGGCAGGCCCACGACAGATATAACGACTCCAAGGCATCGCTGCTGCGAACAATTCGAGCTCGGCCAAGGGTCATCATGGCTAGCCATTACATCTATGACCTTTGCCAAATCAATAAATCTCACACAATGTGTGGGAAGACGACCTCACACTGTTCTATCTTGACGACGGAGGGTTCTCATCGCGGCATAGACGCTACTATCTTAGCCCACAAATAACGAAGAGGATATAGACGAGGTTGTGTACAGTCTCGCACTCCTTCACGTTCCCAAATTGGTTGTCGTAAACATATCTGAGTCTGCGCGGCACCAACTCTAGCGTTTTCATCCGGCCACCTCGTGCTGGTTTGCCAAACGCCTCGTTTCGCCCATGGTACGTGCGGTCTACGTGCCGGGCTTCCTTACCTACAGTACCTACCTACCTAATCTTTCGGCCTCTAGGCCGGATCTGCTAGACCTTACCCCGTTAATCGCCAGCACCATCACAAGTAGCCACAAGAGTCCTTTCTGTAGTCCGGTTCTACTGTGTTTGTGTCGTATTTGTAATTGTAGACTAGAACTGCGAGGAAAAACAGTCAGAAGAAGAAAACCTGTACTTCTACATCGTTTCCACGATCATGTATACCTACTCTTTGAATGTCTAAAGTTCATTATGTCCTGCACCCTCTCGCTGCTATTGCAGCATCCTAAAGTTTTTCTAGAAGATTGTGCCAAAGAATCTCTACTTGAGCAAATCGTACCCAGTTAATTTCGCCCGTTGATTAAGGCCTCAACAGTAATTGAGCGCTGCATAATTGTAAGTACTGTGCAATGCGTGCTTATCGTATTTGCGGACAAGCTTAAGCCGAATATCGCGCGCAAAAATACACTGCTCTTAATTCATGCTGTTGCTTATCTTCTCTTGTACGCATAGGTAACGGGCGTAGTTTTGCTAGTCTTTTACGTTCTAGAAAGTTGATGGATTGCAAACATGACTAAGTTTACTAGTCACACAAAACCGTCTACGCAGGGAAGGAAATGTGTGTGTAGTGTGGCTAGTCGTTGACGTTTCAAAGCCATTACTACCAAGGTAGTCAAATTTACCTAGCACGAACCCCAGTATCTGATGGCGTTTCACGCAAGAAAGAGCATTGCCCGACAGTCTGGGGGAGTTGGCGTAAAATGGCAGTGTGTCCAGCAAATGGGTATATTCAACCACGCTCCACACTATACTATACTATCGTACTTTTGCCCGCCCTTCATTGGAACCACAATGCATATTCTCGAAGCCCAAACGCCCATATCACCCTCTTCCCCTCCTTCCATGATCCTCTTTACTGCCCACCCTCCAAAACCCCGCTCTCCCTCAACTGCCTGAACAGCTCGGGCTCCAGGAACTTGCTGATCGTCACGTCCTCCGCGAGTCCCTTGCGCCGTCTCGTCTTAAGTACAAAGTCTCTTGCCGTCGCCTGCGCGCTTGCCGGCTCGAGCGGCCGCAGCTGTGCATCTTTGTCGAGGGGATCGCCGGGAACGATGGACCAGCGGTCGAAGACGAGGGAGAGTGAGACTTGGCCTTGCGTGTGGATCTGTAATTCCATTAGTACGTCATTTGTTGTGGGGAAAAAGGGAATCGGGGACTTACGCGCAGATCCGTCTCGAAGCCGAAAGAATCGATGACAGGGATCAGACCACGGACACTATACAGCGGCGTCCCCGCGATGGGGCCATCCTGCAAAACATGGCCTCTCCGCCGCGAGAGGACGTTGTACACGTCGGCCTTTGTGTTCGCAGGACCGACCACGCTGCAGCTGTACACGGGCTCCATGAGGCGGGGGCTCGCCATGAGGAAGGAGGAGTAGCACGCGCGGCGGGCGGTCGGGATGATCTGGCCACCGCCGCGGAAGATGGCTTCGGGCGCGAGGTCGACGTCTGTGATGCGGAACTTCGTGTTGCGGATGGGCTCTTCGCAGAGGGGGCCTTCGCGGGCGGCCCAGCTGAAGCCTTGGCGGATGGTGTCGCGGACGGAACGGAGGGTCTTGGTGTCGACTTCGGATGGGAGGGTGTCGTTTTGGAGGATGTTGGCGCCCATGTCGTCCGGGCCGAAGGCCCAGATGTTGCGGGACGCAAGGAGGTCGTAGCCGTAGTTTTCTTCGAAGAATTTGCCCACGACGCGGACGGGGTCTTTAATCGAGACTTTGCCAGCTTCAATATCTTCTGCGATACCGGGGTCGAGCTGCTCTGCAACCATGGTGATCTTGTTCTTTTTGTTGGGGGTGAGGGCGTAGCATTTTATGGCGGACATCTCGACCACGGTCTCGCAGAAGCGGGTCACTGGGTCAGAAACCTTGATTTCCATGTCTGCATACAACCGTCGTAGATCGTGAAGCACGCAGTCCATGTACAGTTCTCCAGTGCCGAGGATGATATGCTCACCAGATTCCTCGACCTTTGTGGTGATGAGGGGGTAGGATTTGTTGATTTTGCGGAGGCCGTCAAGCATCTTGGGGAGTTCAGAGGGGTTGATGGGTTCGACGGCAACTTTGAAGACGGATTCGAAGAAGTGGCGAATCGGCCGGAAAATGTAGGCGTCTTCATCATCTGGCAGCTTTTGCGAGACTACGGTAGCAGTCTTGACTATTGAGTTGTCGACACCTCCTAGGAGCACCCAGTTACCGGCGGGCACGCCGCATGTAGGTACGTTGTATCTTGACTCGGCGATCCAAGTGTCAGTGATGGTAGCGACCACCATGTCTTCCTCGTCTTCGATGGTGTATCCTTCTCCGAGTACTCGCACGGAGGTGGCTGTCGTAGCTGTACCGCTCATTACTCGTCCTAGAGCGTGGAACGACTTGGCATCTGCGGTGTTGTACAATTTGGAGACGTGGACGACTAGCGGGCCATTCTGGTCGCACTTTTCCATAGCTTCCGCAGTTTTGGAATCCAGGGGACCTGTGTAATGTCTCTCGAGCATTCTTTTTGCGCCTTCTGCCGGTGATGGAACGTGCTGTGTGATCATGTCGACGAAGCCAGTCGAAGGACCGAAGTACTGTTGACAGACCAACCGCATCAGCTCTTTCGCGTCTGTTTTGTATTCTGACGGCTTTAACCGGATGTTCAGCTGGTCCAACGTATCTTTCAAATCCTCCGCGCTCTCGCTGAGGGTGTGTGCGTAGAGTTTGTAGATGGGTTCCAATATCCAGTGCACGAACGAGCGTTTCGAGTCCTCCTCTTGCGCCTTGCGGCTGAACTTGCGACTTCCAGGGTTGTAGAAGATGTCTCCCCAGAGGCGCACTGCGAATTTTTCCACATCGAGGTTCTTCATGGGCTTGCCAAACCCAGGCGCTTTCGCGGGTCCAGGGTAAAATTCGGCGTACATCTTCGCGAACGACTGCAGCGTGAAGCACCAGCGCATGCTTGAGCAAGCGAAAGCAACGTTGCCTCTTTCAGGGCTTACACGTCGACGCTCGCCCCGGCCGGGGATGGTGTTCTCGATGACTGTGTTGACTTCCTCGATTACGTGCTTGATCTTGAAGTATGCGTCGCGCGGCGGCAGTTTCAGCTCCAAGATGAGGCGGTCCATTTTGTTGACGACTAGTGTCAGGGGTAAGTCTTCCAAAACTGCATGCTTGATGGCCAGCTCGGTCGTCACCTGCACGCCTTCCACCACATCGACGACCAGCACCACACCGTCCACTAACCGCAACGAGGCCGCTACCTCGTCTGCAAAGTTGACGTGTCCAGGTGTGTCTATGATGTTGAAAAGATGCGACTTCATCAACGTGTTCTGGAGGACCAGCGTCATAGGCGCAGCCTTGATGGAGAGCCCACGCTCGCGCTCGACCACGTGCACGTCGGTGTAGCGCAGCTGCTCCTCGCGCTTCTTGCCCCGCTTCGAATCCAGGCGACCCTGGATATCGTGTGTCTCCATGACCAGCATGTCCATGAAAGCCGTCTTTCCGTGGTGCAGATGTCCCGCAATGGCGATGTTCCGGATCTGATCAGGGTAGTTCATCAGGTCCGTCATGAGCTCGCGCGAGTAGTGCACCGGCGGCAGGTCCTCCTCTTGCACCGTGAACTTCTTCTGCACGACAGGCGCAATTATGGGCTGCGACAGTGCCTGGGTATCCTCCTCTTGCACCAAGACTTCAACATCGGCGCCGTACACGTCGGATGCGGAGGGGTAGTACTGCTTGTCTTCGTGCAGTATGACGGCATTCGAGGGCCCCTCGTCCACCTCCATCAGTTGCTGGCCATGCGCCTCCTCTTCCTCGGCCTCATCATCGAGCACGTAGGCGTCTGCGGCCTCGCCGGTGGACTGCACATCGTCGTCGGACTCGGCTTCGCCGATGAAGTTACCGAACCTGCAGCAGTTAGGATCACGAGCTTAGTAAAGTCACCGAGAAGCACACTCACTCGTCGTATAGGTCGTCCATGGTTACGGGGTGGATGGCGCAGGCTGCGCGCGCGCGAAGCTTGCATCCTAGGTACCCAAAAGTTCGAGGTCTTGGCGCCATCAGCTCCGGGTAGCGGCGAAACATTCCGCCGGACAGGGGGGACCCACCAAAGCAGCGGTCAAACAATGTCAAGGATTCGTCCAATCGGAGAGCCGAGACCGGGGCGAACACTCAGGGCAGGAACCACCCCACCCAACCCACTCGGACTTTTCCTAACGGGGACGCCACGACGACTGCTGGACAGTTAAAGTCGCTGCCCCTCGCGTGCTTTCTGCTCAATTCACTCCCCTTTTCCTCTCCCCCGTTTGCTGTATACCCCAAAATGTCTTCTCTTCCTCCTGTCTACATCGTTTCCGCCGTCCGGACGCCCACGGGCATGTTCTTAGGGTATGTCTGTGTCAAGCGGGGAGCTGCATGCATCGACTGATTGTTTTGCCAGCTCACTCTCGAGCCTGAGTGCTACCCAGCTCGGTTCCCGTGCTATCAAGGGTACGCAAATTCAAGTCTTTGATTCTATAGGAAGCGTGTCTGACTTCCGCAGCTGCCGTCGAGCGCGCCGGTCTCAAGCCAGATGATGTCCAGGAAGTCTTCATAGGCAATGTCCTCTCCGCCAAGTCAGTCACTGTGCCGCACAATCCTCCTACCGCTCTAACAGCGATCCAGTCTCGGCCAGAACCCCGCCCGCCAGTGTGCTCTTGGAGCAGGCCTCCCCGAGTCCGTCGTCTGCACCACCGTCAACAAGGTCTGCGCCTCGTCGGTCAAGGCTCTCATCGTCGGCGCCCAGACCATCATCACGGGCAACGCTGACATCGTCGTCGCTGGAGGCGCCGAGAGCATGTCCAACACTCCCCACTACCTTCCCAACCTTCGCACGGGCGCCAAGTTCGGCGACCAGCCCCTCGTTGACGGTCTCCTTAAGGACGGTCTCACCGACGCATACAAGGACCAGCACATGGGTCTGCAGGGCGAGGAGTGCGCCGAAGACTACGGCTTCGACCGCGAGGCCCAAGACGACTACTGCATCCGGTCCTACAAGAAGGCCATCGCCGCCTCCGAGGCTGGTTGGTTCAAAGAGGAGATTGTCCCGGTTGAGGTTTCCGGTGGCCGTGGCAAGCCCGCGAAGCTCGTCGACCAGGACGACGAGCCCAAGAACGTGAGCCTCCCATAACACAAGCGTCCAAATGGCTCGCTCAGTAATCAACTGAACCGTTCACTAATCCCGTCTCCAGTTCAACGAGTCCAAGACCCGCACCCTGCGCCCTTCCTTCAAGCCCAAAGACGGTACCGTAACCGCCGCCAACGCCTCGCCCCTCTCCGACGGCGCCGCCGCTCTCGTCCTCGTCTCCGAAGCCGCCCTCAAGCAGCACAACCTGACCCCCATCGCCAAGATCCTCGGCTGGGGCGAGGCAGAGCAGAACCCCTCCAAGTTCACCACCACGCCCGCGCTCGCGATCCCCAAGGCCCTCAAGCACGCTGGTGTTGAGCAGAGCGCCGTCGACGCCTTTGAGATCAACGAGGCGTTCAGCGTTGTCGCGCTGGCTAACATGAAGATCCTTGGCCTGAGCGAAGAGAAGGTGAACCTGCACGGTGGTGCGGTGGCATTGGGCCACGCGCTTGGTGCTTCGGGTGCGAGGATTACGACGACCCTGCTGGGTGTGCTGAAGGAGAAGAAGGGCAAGATCGGCTGCGCTGGTATCTGCAATGGCGGTGGAGGTGCATCGGCCATCGTAGTCGAGTCGCTGGTGTAGAGAGGATGAGGATAAATACCCTAATGTTGCTGATGGATGGCATGTGCATATGATGGATGAAAATGAATAGCTATGGCCTGTTTTGGATCATGCTGGATGTCGTTGCTGTGTGTGATGCGGGTTGGGGGGAGATGCGGTGATGTGCAAAACCCTTGGTCGTGGGTGTTACTCTGAGTTTGTGCGAGTATGGAGGTGTGTAAATACTGCCTCGAATCTTTTTTTCCTTCTACATCACTCCCATGGACGTTTCTGGTCTTGACTAAAAGCCAACGTATGCCGGATCCATGTCTGGTGCTCGGAGCAGGGAGACTTAGAGAAAAAAGAAGACATTTCCCCATGTGTGTGTCGCGGCGGAGACTACTTAAAACTACCACCAACTACTCCTGATGTGTGGACTCAACACTGTCTGGGGGTGCACTGATGACGCCAGCCGTAAAGAATCCGGGCCGCCGTAGTAGTTATCATCACCACCACTGCTGTAGACAGCACCTGAGTGCTAGATCGCAACAGTCCTGTATAGAACTTAATGTAGAGGATGAACTCACAAGTGAAGTTCTTTTGCTGCGTGCGACAACACCGTACAGCTGACCAACTCAGGGGTGGTTTTTAAGTTTTTTTGTTGAAACGTTCTGAGATCTGATAGGGTTTCGTATAATTACCTTGTTGCCCGGTCATAATTCATAGTGCAGCTTGAATCTGCACGTGTGTTAGATTACACTTACCCATTTCGAGACTGGTGGGGGCTCGAATACGAGCTCCCTCGTGTTCAACAACTCTTGGCGATATCCTTGGTATGTTTTGCATAGCTCTGGAGTTGGATCTCTAGGTTTCGACCACCAATCTAAGCTACATGCTATCTCACACGTATTTGCCAGAATGTCGAAATTCGATTACAAGTCTTGCGCACTGCCATCGGCGGCCACGCATATCCGCCTACTTGAGCTTCGTCTAGTTGGGTCGGCAACAGTCTCCGGAGATAACACGTCAACACCCAGTGGGACCCTCCTATGCAATCTCTTGACTACATCTATCGAAGCGCCACAACCGTACAAAGCCCTCTCCTACACCTGGGGTACCGATGACAAGACAAGCTTCCTGAAAATAGCAGGAACCCAACTCAGTATCACGCCATCTCTTTACATTGCTCTTCTGCATATCACTAGTTGGCAGGAGGTCATCCATCTATGGGTCGATCAGGTCTGCATCGATCAAAGCAACGGCGACGAGAAGGCAGATCAGGTATTGCTTATGGCAGACGTATACAGCAAAGCTGAGCAAACTCTCGTCTGGCTAGGTCCGGCCGCGGATAGATCAGACGAGCTGATGGATCTGTGGCTTTATGCTGGGCGTCGAGCGGAAGCAATGGGCTTCGATGGCTACTTCACCAAAGAGAAAAAACACATCCTGCTTGCAATCTTGGACAATCGTTCTGTGGACGATCCTTTGTCAGAAACCTATCGCCGACTTGTTGACGAAACGCGATTCCGGTTCGAGGACTTGATGCAGGCAATGGCTGATTTCGATGAGAGGCCCTGGTTTCATCGTTTGTGGGTCGTGCAGGAGGTCAGCTTGTGCCCGGACACAGTGTTTGTTTGCGGGAACAAAATCGTTCCAGTCGACTTTGTCAGACATGCAAGCGAGGTTTTCACCTCAGCTTTGAAGCAGTCTAGAGACTCCAATCGGGACCCTGACTTCCACAACCTCATGTTGCAAGCTCAAACGCACCGCATCATGCCTCTTTTGAGTACGCGACGGCGTCGACAGAATTTCGCAAAGGGTTGTGGAGAGGGCGACGAGCTGTTCCACTTGCTCAGAAAGCTCTTTGTGGAGAGCGAAACGAAAGTGACCCAAAATCGAGATCGCGTGTACGGGTTGTTAGGGATTGCTGTTGATGCCAAGCAACTGGATATAAAGCCAGACTACACCAATTCGAACGAGGGGCCGATCTTTGCAAGATTTGCGCGGGCGATGATACAAAAGGGGCGCATTGAGCTCTTGAGCTTCTCCCAGTTCCCGAAGGAAGATGGTCTCGAAGGACTTCCAACTTGGGCGCCGGACTGGCGGCCAAACCTTGCGTCGTCGTTCTATACCATCTTTGAATTTGCCGAAGATCACCTGTTCGGTGCGTCTGGAAGTACCAGCGTCTCTCTGCTGACGACAATGGAGGCGAATGTGCTTGCTATCCGAGGACACGTGGTCGACGTAATCGAAGAGGTGGGGACCGTTTGGCATGCTTCTAATAGCCATGCCTTGTATCTGCACTTGTTCGAAACTATCAAAGACTTTTGCACCAGGTCCGCTGAAAAGGGCGAATCCATCTACGAGGATCCATCACGACGAGCAGAAGCAACATGGCGGGTACCTGTAGGCGATCTTTACTGGACGCCTGAACTAGACAATGTGCGTGCCACCAAGGAACTTGTTGAAGACAGATACCAGGACTGTGTCAGGCTCTCTGAGGTCATAGCAGGAGGGAAAGAGGTATTGACGAGAGAAGAGGTGCATCGGCTTTTAGCTGGGAGATACCGTGGTAACATGAGTGTGATGGATGGCAAACGCCCTTATATCACTCAGAAAGGATATCTCGGCATGTGCCCTGGATCGGCGCTTGCAGGCGATGTGGTGGTCATCTTCTATGGCGCTAGGATTCCCTACGTCCTCAGACCGCGGCCGGAAGGAGACAAGCATACCTTTGTTGGCGAGGCTTACTGTGACGGGATGATGGACGGGGAAGGTCTAGTGCGTGGACAAGAAACTTCTTTCTTTATTGAGTAGGTTAATCAAGATGTTACGGAAAGAGCTCTGCTATAGAGTGTGGTGGAGTTGTAGACTTTTGCGTGTGAAGACTGTGTGACCCATAATGTGTGCTCCGGCCTAACTGGGGACGGGGCAACTATCAGTAGATCGATAAACTGCGTAACTCACCACACAGCAAACGATCTATCTCATTTGATATCGGCTCTTCATTCGGTGAATGATCCAGTCTAGCACTTACCCAGTCTACAATGCAATAGATCTACAGCACAGCCTGCCAATCAGTCAGCCTTAGATTTACCGGAAAGCTCCCTCATGATATCTACAATCACCATCGTGCGGTCCAGAAAATTCATGCCGCCTTGATCAGACTGCAATACGCCACAAGAACGAGCACACCTGACTACAATCATGGGGCAGAGGGGTATGAACCCGAGACCACACCGCCGCCACCAAGATTCTTGGCGCAGACGCGGTAGGGGGTCGTGTATGGTGAGTTGTCTTGGATACGGTTGTGTCGAAAAGGTTGAATATTTTCTGGCCTAGTGAATGAGACGACCATGTTGTATCCATGACGCCTTTAACTGAGCATTAGCTGATCATGTGGTGATCGACAGATACAGAAAGTCCTTGAGATGAAACCACGCATAGCTCTAGATGGAAAAAACCAACGATCATGGTCGAAAGCTCGATCGACTTGTCTTCCGTCTCCTGCACTATGCATGTGGCTTCAACAAACATACGTTTGTATCATACCAATTATGCTGGATTTTCCATAAAACTCACGTACCCGACCCAACGATCCTGACACCCAAAGTGTGTGTCTCGCTGCCATGTCTGGAAGCGATAAGCGATCATCCATCATCAAGAGGTTCAAGAAAGGCACCCTGAACGTCTTCGGTTATCGCAAATCCAGCAAGCCAGGCAATAAGTTGAGAAAACCCGCACCATCAATGCACATGACAAGCGAACCAGGCCATGCTTGCGCGTCACCTGACGACCAGGCATCTCAGGTAAATTCGCCTCCACATCGTGTCTCCTCCGAGCCTCCGGACCGTGAGAAGATTCTACGGACGCAAAGGCAGCAGCAGGAAAAGGAACAGGACGGGACATCGCCCATGCATAACCATCCAACCAGGACATCGAAATTCCAAGAACACGATGATCTAGCGACTACAAATGGATTAAAAAAACCGAGACCACTGACGCCTATGAAGGCTACACAGGGCCAGAACAAGGCCTCGGTGTTACCTGCATATCGCCAGGCGCCTCGACTCTCGCCATTGCAAGAACAAGATAGCCCAGTGAAGACAGATGACGCTGATAGACCCTTTTCTCCAACGCCGATGAAGGCTTCACGGGGACACGGCAGGGGTGATGTAGATTCGATTACGCCAGCGCCACCGAATATTGTTCGCAGGGTCTGCTGGGGTCTCTCCCGTGCTGGAGCGTGAGAATGCGGTTGGAAAGAATCATGTCGAAGACGAGACCATGCGCTGGGCGACTAGGAAGCAACGAGAAGAGAGCGCTCGTGGAGAAGGAGAGGTGCTCGCGTCGGAGACTCGAGAAAGTACCAGAGCTGAAGCACCCCGACGGGACCAACCCGCAAGACGGGCTGGTTCAGTCGATGGAGCGAAGAAGGCAGAGATACTTGTTGAACAAGAGACATCAGCAACGAGAAGATTGTAAGATGTTCGCGGGGCTGTCTTGGAGGCAAGACAGGCGCACCAAGCGAAGCGTGACAGGAAAGAGCAAGAGCGACCTGATGATGCCGAGGCAAGCACGCTAGAGGGCAAGCAGTTTGAGGCTGCGAAAATTTGGAAAGCGGCAGGGTATTGCCGAGGGTAGTGTTGAAGTTGAGTAGATGAAAGTACCGCATTACAGGCGTGCATGACGAGAAAGCTAGTAGCGGGATAGATGGTTGCAATAGAAAAGGAATTGTCGTAAAGAACCCTCCCATCTTTCCAACTGCTTGTCTTGTTTCTGCAAGTGGGCTGGTACAATTCACAACTCCCATGGACCCGTGGTCGTCAAGCACGTGGCTCGACCTTCACTCTCACCTTCATCTTGCGCAACGTCTTGGTGCCTAGCCCGACCCACCCTTTCCATCACCGTATACTGCCCAAAACTCCCAAAACTCCCAAAACTCTCCAGTACCCCCACGACAACTCCATCGCAGCATACAGCCCGTCATGTCGGACCGCAACAGCTCTCCGTTCGCGGACGCGTTACGCCGCTCAAAATCTTTCCTCACAAAGATCGCGCCGAACAAACCCAAGTCCAAGATTGAAGACAAACATGGGACCGCTTCTGGCACCGCCACCGTCGCCGTCACCGACTCAACCGGCAACAATCCTAACTACAAACGCCGCATGCGCGTCGTCACCGACACCGAGCGCCACGAACACCCGCTCAACCTAGGCGAAGCCGGGTGGGGCGGGCAGTCATGGAGTGCCGCGAAGCAGGAGCAGAAGCAGAAAGAAGAGCTCGAGGAGCTATGGAGCGAGATGGGCAGCATGGGGCGGGATCGTGGTGCAGAGAGCGTGCGGGAGAGGGTGACGGATCCGCGCGTGCTCCTCGGGCAGGCGCAGTCGGAGCGCGCATCGCACAATAGCGGGCAGAGCAGACACTCCAGAGAAACAGCGACGAGGAGTCAGAGGCACAGCAGAGGGGGGAGCAGCGGGAGCCCAGCGCAGTATCACCGTCCGCTGCCGTTTAGAGAGTCTGGACCACGGGATCCGCAGTCGCCCACGCCCTCTCGGTCTACACGGGCGGCGGGAGTAGCGGCATTGCCTCCGGCGGGTGCCAGGGTCAGCGGACCGTATCTATCAGCAGAATCCGCGGCGGAGGTGGAAGCAAGGCTGGCTGCTCGTTCGACATCGAACAACCCTCCGCGCACGCGAGTCGCGGGCCCAAGGCCGAATAACATGGCTGGGAGAAGTGGAAGCTATGCGTCACACGGGGCGCGTGTGACTCCAGGCAGCTTTGGGGATAACGAAAGAGAGGATTATCTCGCTAGGTTGAGGGCAAGGGGAAGTGGTGGGTCGTAACATTGGCGGGCGGGAGATGGGGCGAGCAAGAGGGTGGGTGGCTCGTCCTTCGAGAAATGAATGCATGCCATGGATGTGATGATGTGGCGTTGGATGGCGTCAAGTCGCACTTTCGTGGATGAAGTAGACTATAGAAATGCAGTCTGTGGTGGTGGTTGAAGATGAAGGATGACCCTAGCGGTCATACCTACCTACCTAGGTTAGGTAGGTACTGTACGTACTTAGCTCGTGTTCACGCGGGAGATCGACCCTCGCGGCTCGGGCGCGCACATCACCACGAGACTTTCGAGCCTGAACATATTAATGAACCGACGTCCCATAGCTGCGATACGGCACTCTTCGCACCGCCCTTTCGTTCTCGCACCCGCACTTCACCCACCACCAGAAATGCCGCCCCGCACCCACCACCGCCAGCGCCCTATCGCCCTCCTTACCCTCCTTGCCGCCTCCTCCCTCCTCCTTCCCACCCTTTCTCTTTCGCACCTCTACCTCCACGCGCACACCATCCTTCCTACCATCTACACCCTCGTCCTTAGCTGCTTCACCTTCCTCCTCTACGGCTACGACAAGATGCAAGCGCGCAACCTCAACTGGCGCGTCAAAGAGAGCACATTGCAGTTGTGCGCGGTGTTGGGTGGGTGGCCCGGTGCGCTGGTGGGCATGCATTATTTCCAGCACAAGACGCGGAAAGTGCGGTTCTTACTTGTGTTTTGGGGGATTGTGGGGTGTTGGGAGGGGGTGTGGTGGGCGGTCTGGAGGACCGATCACAGGAGTTGGACCTGAGGATGGGCGGTGGATTGCACCGTACTGTCTGGCTTGCAGTACTGAATGATGCCCAGGTGGAAACGAGAGACGGAGAAACATGAGGTCGGATTAGGTTCAAGAATAATCGCTAACTCCAAAGGCATGCAACGGTGACTGTCATGACGAAGCCTCCCGCTTCCCTATGCGAAACATGGACTCATTCCTGAGCTGTCGTATACCCCTCGGCGGTATCCTTCACCTTCTGCGCCAGCCCGGACTCCTTGGCCTGACCCGCCTTCTTCACTGCCCCATCTCTGGCTTCCTTTGCCATCGTCGACACGCGCTCAAGGAGTATCTTCGAGAAGTCCTCCACGCTATCCCACGCCTGGCTCGCCGCTCGTCCTACATCACACATCAGATTAGCGACCGGTGAAGGGACTCGTCAAAGAATCCGCAGCTTCACCAGTAGCTTCTCCGAGCGGATTGCTAGCGAGGCCGCCGACAGCACTGCCGAGCCCTTTCTTGAGCTCCTTGACGTTCTCCTGTTCGGATGCGGGGATCTTGGAGATTTGGTCTGCGGGGGTGTTAGCGGCTTGCAGGAGGCTGTGTTTGGCTGGTTGCAGGTGGACGGAGGAGGCTGCTGGGGTGCGGAAAGGCTTCTGCTTACCCTTGGCCATGTAGGAGAGCTTGTTTTCACCCATGGTCTTGAGGGCGGACCGTTCGAGCTTGCGCTTGATTTCGGGAGGGATGCCGAAGAGGTAGACTGCCAGGGCGAGGATGCCGACGATGCCTGTGAGGACGGTGAAGAACTTGGTGGTTGTCATGGTGGATGAAGATGTTTTAAATTTACGGAAGAGGGCAATGATAGAGGGAAGGGTATCAGATCGTATGAGGAAGATTGTTCGTGGCGAGGAATGATAGGTGTCGTTGTGGGAGTCTGAATTTATGAGGTGCAGTGGAGCTATGACATCAGTGCTCGTGAGTGACACGCAAGCTTGCAACGCACTTGCATTTTCAAGGCCCACCGTTCACCCCGGTGGAGCGCAATGCAGATCGGCTTGGCTTGGTAGCAGAGAACAGACAGCTTCGAACATGTTCTTGTGCTTGAGGTTGTTACGAGCGCCAGGCCGTATATATCTACGTGGTCTGATAGGAAGGGTGGTGGGCGCGTCTAGATGCCCGCCAAGCATCAGATCAGCTGGTCAGCCTTAAGGCCGAAGAGGAAACCGCAAGGCGGCCCCCACCAGCAAGAACGCCTAGCCGTGCCCCTCAAACGGCCGTTAATTCTGAGAGCTGATAGCTGCATTGGCCCTCCTTTCACAGTCGCACCCATACGCACCTACACTCCTCCCTCTCCGTCCACGCCTATCGTTTGCCCTACGATTCCGTATCTACCGCACGCTGGACTCGCTCGCCTACCCCTCCTCCAGAACCCCGCCAATCTCTCCCCGGTCGCCTAACAGACGCCTTCGTCCAGCCTTCAGCCTCAAGGACAGCGCAGCAGTGCGCTGCGAGCGACACCTGCAACTATGAGTTGTGCGCCCTCTCTTTGCTTCTTCTTTCTTCGCCGAATTGTTGCTAACGTGTGGTCGCAGTGACCAACATGCTGAACAAGCTGCACGGCCAGCCCGACAGCTACGACCGCAAGTTCGTTCCCCCGTGCGCGCCTTATCAGGCAGCCCATATGCTAAGCATCGCCCGCCAGGTCTCGCTACCGCTTCGGAAAGACGCTGGGTGCCGGTACCTATGGCATCGTCAGAGAGGCGGACTGCCCCGAGGGCAAGGTTGCCGTCAAGATCATCCTGAAGAAGAACGTGCGCGGAAATGAGCAAATGGTATACGACGAACTAGAGATGCTTCAGCGCATGCATCACCCGCACATTGTCAAGTTCCACGACTGGTTTGAGTCGAGGGTGAGGGTCTTTGTGTTTTACACGCGAGACAAGAGCTGATGAAACCAGGACAAATACTACATTGTGACCCAGTTGGCCACGGGCGGAGAGCTGTTCGACCGCATTTGCGAGAAGGGAAAGTTCACAGAGAAAGACGCGGCTGAGACGATCCGACAAGTGCTCGAAGCTGTCAACTACCTGCACCACAACAATGTCGTTCACAGGGGTATGTATGCGCGCGCGTCTACAGGACTTCTGCTAATAGGACTCCAGATCTTAAACCCGAAAACTTGCTCTACCTCTCACAAGAACACAACTCTTCGCTCGTGCTCGCCGACTTCGGTATCGCCAAGATGCTCGACTCCAAGAACGAGGTTCTCACTACGATGGCTGGCTCGTTCGGCTACGCTGCACCAGAAGTGATGCTGAAGAAGGGACACGGCAAGCCGGTTGACATGTGGTCCTTGGGTGTCATCACATACACCTTGCTTTGCGGTTACTCGCCATTTCGGTCTGAGAATTTGGCCGACCTGATTGAAGAGTGCAAGAACGGCCGCGTTGTGTTCCACGAGCGATACTGGAAGGACGTCAGCAAGGACGCGAAGGAATTCATTTCTACGCTGCTCCAGCCAGAACCAGCCAAGCGACCTACCAGCGAGGTATGTGTCTGCATCGGCGATGAAAGTTCCGACGACTAACGTCTGCACAGGAAGCTCTCGAGCACATCTGGCTCAGCGGCAAAACTGCGTCGGACCACAACCTGCTGCCCGAGATTCGTGCCTACGTTGCCAAGGCACGACTCAGGCGTGGCATCGAGCTGGTGAAGCTGGCCAACCGCATCGAGGCGCTGAAGATACAAGAGGACGACGCGGACGGAGTGCCCGGTCAAGCAGACGTACCTGCGAATGCGAGCGAGGCGGCGGGTGAGGCACTGGCGACGAACAAGGAAGGCAAAGGTCTGACGACAACAGAGGCTCCAAAGCCTAGCTCAAGCACAGGCAAAGGCCCTGGGCGCTTGAGCAGGCTGGCCAAGGGCGCCATCTTCCGCGAAGTCGTGCTGGCGAAGGTCCGCGAGATGAAGGAGAGTGAAAAGCAGAAAGAGTTTGAGAAGCAGGCGCAGGAAGCGTCCAAGAAGGCTTGAGCAGTGTTGAAAGTTGTCGTTTATGTTTTCATGGCAATGGGGGCTATTCTAGGGTTTGCAGCTTCTCTGGTTCGTTCTACATGGTAGGGTGCCATGGTGTGTGTTGGGAGGCGGGGGGGGGGGGGTGTGCGCGTGCGTGCGTGTGCGTGTGCTATTCTTGGGGAGTTCCTTGAAGATGATTGTTGTGAATGAAAACTATGACGGTGCCATGTCGCTAGGTTGCTCAATTTTAACTCAAGGCGCGGTGTTTGGACAGGTGAATCCGTGGATCCAAGCTGGTCACGTGCACTAGGGGCGGCACTACCCGAGCTGGCTTGCGTCGATGCTGGGCAGTCGCGTCTGTAGCAGTTGGCCAGTAACTCAACTGCACACCGCGCTGCACCCGCGCCAGACCTGCTGATACAGCTATTGTTCCTCGAAAACCGCTCGGGTACCCTACGCGACGGCGAATCTGCGCCATGGAAAACGCAGCGAAACGTAAAGCTGGCGGTACTGCCGCGCCCGAGAACGAGGGCCGGCCGTTGAAGCGCCAGAAAGTACCGGTACGTGCACGTCCCGGTGGTGATTGCAGCCATATCGGCGGGCGCGAGGACGAGACAACGGGCTTGCGACGGTTTGCGATGCGCGCGATGCGGGAATCTGGTGGAGGGGAGCGCGCGACGGCCTGGTTCAAACCGCGACCTGCCTGCCCTGCCCTGCCCTACCCTACCTTACCTACCCTACCCTACCCTCCCCTACACCACCCCTCGTCGCCCGCAACAACACGCGCCCCGCCGCAATGCCCGCAGACGAGCCCGCAGACGACGTCGGCCCGCCATGGCCGGGAGAGAGGCAGTGGACAATGCTGACGATGGCCGCGTGCGCGTAGGACTCGGCCAAAGCCGCGGCAGCCGGTTCGGAGACGTCAGAGTCGACAACGGAGATGGGCTTGAAGTTCCTCGAGAGTTTGAAGCAGGCAAAGGACAAGACGTGAGTGTCTGGCTCGCAGCATGCGCTAGCCACGCCCGGAACAGTCATTGACCACCAGCAGAGGCCGTCCCATCTCGGTGCACTTCCTCACACTCCCTGACAGGGTAAGCACCCGCCTGCGCTGCGCTGCGCTCTCCCCGCGACAGCCCCGCTAACCATCCGCCCGCAGGACGTGCTCCCTGAGTACTACGAAGTCATCAAGCTACCCATTGCGATAGACACCATCGAGGTACGCCCTTTCCGCAACATGTCTCACGTCACTGCGACCCTGCGCCTGCCAGCACACGCCCACGCACACGCACACGGCATACACCATACGAGAGTGAAGGCTAACACCCGCACAGGACAGACTCAACGCACGCGGATACACGTGCCTGGCGGATGTCGAGAGTGACGCTAAACGCCTCGTCAACAACGCAAAAGCCTACAATGGTAAGAAGTCTGCCATATACGAAGATGCCGAGCGTCTCCGCAAGACGGCCTCCAACTGGATGGTCAAGCACAACCCAGCCTACCGAAGAGAAGGCTACCAAGCCGTAGCTACGCCTATCCCTGGCGAGGACCCTGTTCCTTACGGAAAACCGATCCCGCGCATTCATCCTGCGACTCCGAAAGCGACCCCTTCAACCCCAGATTCGGCTTCCACCGAAAGGCCGCGACGAGCAGCTGCCGTCGCCGCTACGCAAGCAGTTACCCCAGCGCCGTCCAAGCTGCGACAATCGGCCTCCGCTGCGCCCGAAGAAGGTGACATTACGGATTTCAAGGGAAAGAGCTTCCAGCAAGCACAAGAGCAGATCATCAACGGTCTGATTAGTTATACAGAACCAGACAGCGCGCTGCAAATCTTCCAACCCTTCGTCAACCTGCCCAGCCGTTCCATCAAGGATTACTACCAGATCATCAAGGACCCAGTGTCATTATCAGGGGTGTTGAAGAAGGTCCGCGGTGTTATCGGTCGTAATGCGCCCACGGGGATCACTGAGCTCAAAAGCTGGGAGGCTTTCGAGCAAATGACGTCAATGATCTGGAAGAATGCTCGCATCTACAACGAGGACGGCAGCGACCTTTACAACTTGTCGCTCGAGCTAGAGGACATGTTCAATCAGCGGCTTGCTGCAGCCAAGTCGAAAGTTGAGGAGCCGTCGCAACCAAAGCTTAAACTCAATATGTCCACTGCAGCACCCTCTCCAGCACCACAGCCAAAACAAGCATTGAAGATAAAGCTACGGCAGAGTCCAGTATCAGATCCAAATACTCCAGTTGCACGGGGCTCCGCTACTCCTGGCGTTAACGCGGACAATGACGCACTGATTAGGCAGCATAAGCACGTATTGGACAGCATGCCCGGGTCGCGGTCGTCAAGGCCTCCATCTGCGGGCCGAACAGGAACACCGACAATTCTTAGCAACCCGTTCAATGGACCTCGAGGCGCTTTAGCAGCGATCTCATCAATACCAGCGGTGCAGACCAGGACAGCAGGATCGCCAGGGGTGAATGGCATCAAGAACGATGTGCAATCACCATCTCTGAACGCGATCAGGCCAGTAAGCAATGCTTCTGATAGCCAACGCATGAGCATTCCGGCGCGCACACCCCACCCAGTCATGCCTCCACCACATGCAGCATCGCGCACCAGTGGCAGTCCCCTTCCAAATGGACCGATTGGTCAACAGACCGGAGGTTACGCCAACCCTTACCCGCCTCCGACTCCCTCATATTATGTTCCGCCGGTGACGCCGCACTTTGAGAACTTTCGCAAAGTGCCATTGAAGAGTGCGTGTCCCTCATACATCTCGTAGTCCACCACACTGACAAACCTACAGGCGCCGACGAAGCACTCATCCCCAAGATCACACTTAACACGCACCCCGCGCTCAACATTAGCAAACCCTGGTCCATGACCATCCCTGCGAACAAGTTTAAAACCTCGCACTCCGTCACCGTCCCCATCCCGACCACGCACTCCTACCTCCAAATCACCCCACACGTCCCCATCGCGCACACCGCGCGCCTCTATCGCCTTTTCGTCATGGTCAACGGCAACAAGACGTTCGAGGTCAACCGCATTCCAGTCACCGCAGGCATCAACGGCGCCGCCGTCGGTTCGTCGCCGCAGCCGGGCATCGAGGCGCCCAAGAAGAAAGGCGAGCCTGTGTACGAGGCGAAGCTTGGCGCGGGGGTGAATCGCGTGGAGATTGAGATGGTGGCGGAGAGGGAGTGGGGAAAGGGGGAGAAGGAGAGTGCAAATCCGAAGGAACAAATTGAGAGTGAGAAGTGCACGGTTTTTCTGCATTTGACAAGGTCTCTGTAGTGTGGAGATGAGAACGTGGGGTGCCGGAATGGGGTGGGAGAGGGTTTGAGCGAGGATATGAAGGTTGGGGATAGGATGAGGTTGAAGGCGAGGAATCCGCCCGGTGAGGAGATTTCGGAGCTGGAGATGCTGGATTGAAAAAAGACACTGTGTGGGCGGGAAGCGGGTGGCTTGAATTTCCTTTGGGTGGTATGAGGTCGGTATGGCGTTGTTGAGCCAGAGTCTGGGTCTGCGTTGGCCCGCAGGGACGGAGAGCATTGCGCATGTTCCTTCCGCTTTCTTATCTACCTGGGATTCCACTTTTCTTTGGTTGCATGGGATAGGATAGGATAGGATAGGATAGGATAGGATGGGCAGGGCAGGGCAGGGCAGGGCATGTACCAGCACAGAACAGTAGCTATGCTAGGAGATTTGATCTGTTGCGAGTATCGATATGGTGAATTGCAGTGTGCGTGCCGTCGGTCCGGTGATGATGCCGACGTGTTTGATAGGATGTCGCAAACGTTGCTGGATGGAGACGAGCCACTAACGAGACTTCGCTGGGTATGCGTCGTCGCTCAAATTGGGACGGTGGGCGTGTTTGGACGGGATGTTGGACCCCGGGGCTTTGCGAATGAGGGGGTTGGTTCTGCTGGGGTTGGTTGTGTGCGGTGCGGTGCGGTGCATGGTGGGAACGAGGATGTCAAGCTTGTGGCTGACCGAAGGTTGCGGCTGGTGCTTTTGAATGCGACGAGTTTGAGGGGCGTTTGGGTTGGGGAGAGTGGATGTGGGTTTGGGAATTGGGAATTGGATATGCTGTTACCTACTGATGTGCGAATCTCGGAGAAGGAGAGAAGGGGGGAGGGGGGGTTCTTTTTCACCCAGGCGTGCATCAAGTATAGCTGCTACCTACTAATGTGCGAATCTCTGTATGGGGGGTTCTTTTTGACCCAAGCGTGCATCAAGTACACAAAAGCAAGCCGGGTCGGAATGCGGAGGATGGATATGCGGTTGAACGTGCTGTGCGGGGTGTTTAATGTGCTTCGTACCTAACGCGACTGCAACATGTGAAGGATGGAGTAGATTGAGAGATAGTTTTGTTTTGTAGCGGTACGGGATTTGTTTCACTTTTTCGCATCTCTGCGCTGAGTGGCCCGACTCTGGGCAGTGCCGGCTCTCTTTACCATACCTGATCTGGGTATTCGATGGAGTGATAAAAGCATGTGGCTATGCTGCAGGCTGTATATTAAACAAGGGGGAGTATGTGCGTGCCTCGTGCTCTGGTGTTCAAGAGAGGGCAAATTGAGGCTATTGTACTGGATAATGAGGCCTTTGAGTTCATGCCTGACCTGAGCTTGGGTGCTACTAGGGGCAGGCTCCGTGATGGTCCGTGCGTGACTAGCTTTCACCGTGCGCGTCTTGGCATTTTCACTCCGCAAAAATACCGATATATCAGACCCTCGAAAACCTGTCGTTTTGTCACTCACACACGCACACAGCGATCACCTCCTGAGTCCAATTGGCATTGACACAGTCGAGATGGTTCGCTACAATCTCCGCGCGCACCCAAAGCCGGCTGCCTCAGCAAGCGGTATCCAGAAGCGGACCAAACCGGCCATTGGCCAGGAGGAAAAGAAGATGGTCAGCTTACACCGTGGCCTTCTTTCTCTTCAAGAATCCTCGATGCGCTTCGAGTCTGCGTAAGTGTTTTTACATATTCATGCAATCAAACCCGCTAACAAGTTTGCTTACCAGCACTCACTTCAACTCACTCGACTGCCCCTTGCTTCGACTCCCAGCCGAAGTCCGCACTAAGATCTTTGAGTACGTCCTTGTCAGCGAGAAGCCTGTATTGGTCTATTGGGACGACATACGAGGCATAATCCAACGCCCATATAGTCTCGGTGTCCAACAATGTCTCTGTCTCGGACGTCTCTGTCTCGTACGTCTCTGTCTCGGACGTCTCGGACTCGAACGTCTCTGTCTCGAACGTCTCTGTCTCGAACGCGGCCCGTGTCAATTCTTCCAATCCTCAAACTTCTTCTTCGAACGCGTATGTCGCCAGATATACAACGAAGCCTCGATGATCTACTACGCTCGCAACACGTTCCACGTGAAGTGCCGTCTCGTGAACACCTTCGCCGACAGCCTCCTCCAGGGCCATCGGCACGAATTGCGCCACCTCGGGTTCCCCGCTATCGCGATCTCGTATGAGCTGTTCGGCCGCCGGGATCCCCGCCAGGACTGAAACGAGCGCTTGTACGGAGGGAAGTCGCTCGCGGAGTTATTTCCCAACCTTCGGTTGGTCAAGGTGGAAGATTTCGATGCGATACACTATCGCTTGACGTGGCTACATGGCCTTCTACCCTTGGGACCTTACTTGCCGGTGTATTCTGATGTGGCCCTGAGACCAAGCTCCACTTTCCGCACGAAGGCACTGGACCAAACCTTCCCATAATACTTACTGAATGTACGATGCCATGCCGATAGCAGTCCAAAGCCTCAGTGAGGAAATGGTGTGCAGCAGCGAACGTGCATGAGGGTGAGTTTGCTACCGAAGTTTGGCCACGCACGAAACTGCACCATGTACCAGCATGGCAAGGCGTCTGAGTAACTTTCGAGAAAGTCAACATACTTCCTACAACCTTTCCTATCTACTTCTGGACCGAAATCGCTCCCTCACCTTCACGGTCTTCCTTCCTCATCATTCTCGCGCCTCTGGCCTCCATATCCGAAAAGAATCCACCCCAATGGCCTGAATGATGTATCATCGCAAGCCGCACAGTCTCCCCAAACTTCTCATCTTCACCACGGCACCTCATAACTCCGCCATCCGTACCAATTTTGTCCCGCTCCTTTCGCACAGCACCATTAATTCCACTCATCGTCAAATAAAACGGCTCCAAGTCAATCCACGATAACTCACCGCCTGGAGGCTCTGGGCAATCTTGGAAAACAATTGTTAAAGACGCTTGAAATCACTTGAAATCACTTGATATCACTTCGAAAACACTCAGAAAACACTAGGGAAACAACTTGACTTCTCGCCATGTCGAGTGATGCAATTTTGACGTGGCATTCTACCAAACGGGATCATGGCTAGGAGACTTCTACAGGAGCGTATGGTTTTTTTGTCCCAGTCGAGCATGCTGAGACAGCAGCGCTGGTAAACAGCCCTGTCCTCGGGGACGAGGGCGGCGTCGCGGATGCTCTCGAGGTGTCGGTAGACCCATGCGTGCTTCCAGAAGAAGATCCGGATCTTGCCGGGCGACAGGGTTTTAGCGGAAGTTTCGGGAACTGTTGGGGTGTCCGGACATGGTCTTGGTTAATATCACGAATGTGGAATATTGTTACAACTGGAGGAGTAGGCTGGGCGCGTATGGGCGGACTTTATGAGGGAGGCAGAGACAATGTAAAGCATCGTTTGTCAATCAAATTCTATGGACAAACAGCCGACTGGATGATCTCAAGGATTGTGTCGGTGTGTTGTGGCCGACAGACATTTTAGCCAAGTGGATTGCGATGCAGGTTCATTTGGAACCTAAAATTAACTTTAGACAGATAAATATCAAAACTACGGCTACCCCTAAGATGGTGCATGAGCGGGTAAACGACTTGGTTCATAATGACCATGACACTAGAAAGTGAAGTTGCCCCTTCCAATGGAATCCCTGGAAATATATCGAGGTTTCGCACGTCCGCATTTACATTCCATACTAGACATACACATCATGGAATTCTCTAGCAAGATTAGCGCCCTACGCGCAGCCGCGCGTTAAATACAGGGTGCATCGCAGTCGTAGGACGCAACTTTACCTTGCGCTCTTTGCATTCGTTCTGTGCTTGACGAGTACCTCCGCTGAGATGTGTCACTCCCTATTTAGAAGTAATCACCCATTCCTTTAGGTTTCAATACTCACTCAAGACTCTAGCATGATCCCTCATATCAATAACGAGGAAACTCAGTCTCCGAACCTCTGATCTGACGACGCAATGGAAAGTAACTAACCACCCGACTCAGTGATCTTACACGCTCTCGTCCTCTCCTTACTCGCGGGGCTCATGACCGCAGACCATGTTCTCGAACCTCGCGGTCCAAGTCCCCAACCAGCAACCAGCCTGCCCGAGGGATGGCGCTCGTTGGGCTGCTTCCAAGACAACCAAAACGACCGAACGTTCCCCTACGCTGGCTTCTACAAGTATGACCACATGAAGATGACCCCGTTGAAAGTCGACGACTTCCGCTACGACCCAGACTACAACAACGACGCGCAGAAATGCATCCAGTACTGCGCATCCGACGGATACCCTTTCGCCGGTACGTGGCAAGAGGCCCTCTCACCTCCCAGCTCCGCTCACAGTCTTCAGGTCTCTCGGACACATGGTCATGCTGGTGCTCCACGCAGCTCAGACAGTCCCCGCCACCCGCCTCAATCAGCCAGTCCGGCTGCGACTCGTCGTGCCCAAACAACGCCCTCGAATCCTGCGGCGGCCAACAGCGCCTCAACATCTACACCAACGACGCGCCGTTCGTGGATCCCGCGCCCGTGCGTGGAGCGTCTCCGGATTGGATCGTCCTGGGTTGCATGGCGGACGTGTACAGGCCCTTCGTCAGCAGCGTCTACACTGCGCCCCAGGGGGAGAGCATGAATATGAAGCTTTGCACGCGCCAGTGCGGGCAGGGTGGGATGGATATATCGGGCACCGCGTACGCCAGTGTGTATAACGTCGATTACTGCTCCTGCGATGCAGAGCTTGGACCCAATGTGGCGCCCGCACCGCTGGAGTTGTGTCTCTCACCGTGTAAGGGGCAGTTGCTCGGGGCGCCGAAGGAGGCGTGCGGTGGGGATGGGAGGGAAGGCGACTATGCGCTGGTGTATAAGCGGGTGGTTGTGGTGAGTATGGTTTCTGGGTGGAGACATCAACTTGGAGCTTACCTACGATTGCGCTTTCAGAATGATATGTCGACCACCGCATCGACGGCTACTGTGCCGAGTACTACCGCGACTTCGAAGATCGAAATTGCGGCTACGGAAACGTCGACCACCTTGTCTGCGACGACGTCGTTGTTTCCTACCGAGACACCCGACAATCATCACAATGTAAGTGAAGTCCGCTTGCCATATGCTCTGCAGGTAGGTCGTCTTTCTCTCACGCAATCTGTAAAGTATCCTACTGTGATAGTCAACAATGAAACGAGTTCTCTTCATCGTGAATCTACACTCATGGACCCCAACAAACCGACATCCTTGCCAATATGTAGGTACCCGCTATACCCGAGACTTACCTCATATCCGAGCCGCGCCGCCCGGCGCCCACCCTGCGGCGCAAGCAATCCATCGCGCCATCTCATCCCACGTAAATAACTTCACGCAATCTCACCGAGATGACTCTCCAGTGCCCCGGAGTGCAAGGTCGAACTTGAGACTTATCATTGCTACATGCAGACAGACGCTATGATACAGTCGGAGCGTACCCATAGGACCAACAAATATGAGCTAGAAAATTAAACACTAGAGATATTGGATAGCGTTACCGTACGCAAACACACACACACACGCGGACAATGCAAAGCGTAGACACGTAAAACAATTGATTCGAAGGATCGCAGACAGGTGGACAGCAGTGCCGCTATCATAAGCCTGGTGAGACGAGTCGCTTACAAGTTGTCGGCGCAGCCAAAGAACTGCTCGACGTTGTATGCGCCGGGGCTCTTCCAGTTGTCGTTCTGGTACGAGAAGATGCAGGCGTGGTCGCCGAGCTTCTCGATGATGCTCTGCATGGCCTCCTTCTGCTCGGCCTTGCCGGGGATGGCAACGCCGTTGGGGGAGCCGCCCGCGGGCCAGCCAATCTCGGAGATGAATTTGCCCTTGGCAGCGGCCTCGGGGCAGACCTTGGCGGCCTGCTCAAGCTGTGAGTACGCGAAGTCACCGGCCTCGGAGGCGGTCTTGCCACCGTCGAAGTAAGGCTGGACCTGGGCGGCGAAGATGTCGATGACGTCGCAAAGCACGCTGCCGTACTGCTCCCACGCGGCGACGGTCTCGGTGGTGGTCACGGGGGCGGTGAAGCCGGCGGCAACCCACTTGGTCTTGACGGCGGCGACGTAAGAGGCGAGGGAACCAGCATCGCCGCCGTGGCCGGAGATGTACTCGTTACCAACAATCAGCATGGAGACGGTGTCCTTGGGGGCGTTGTCAATGATGTCCTGGAGCTGCTCGTTGGCGCCCTGGGAGCCAGGGGCACTAGTGGCATCGAGGAAGATTCCGTAGATGACCTGCATGCTGTGCTTCTGGGTCGCCGGGATGACGTTCTCGAAAACACCGCAGTCAGTGCTGTAGACACGGATGGCAACGTAGCCGAGATTTGCGATCGTAGCAATATCGTTGTTGACATCCATCTGGGACTTGCAGTCACCGCCCTTGGTGTAGGGGGTGTAGGTGATGGCCCACTTCTGGCCATTGGGCTTGTTCCAGGTACCAGCACCGTACGAGGGGGTGCTAGGGGTGCTGGGCTTAGGAGCAGCCTTTGAAGTGAACGCTGGGGGAGCAGCATGGTAGCTGGAGGGCTTAGGCGGAACGTAACCGGCAGGCGAAGATGGTGCCGGTGCCACAGGGACGTAGACGGAAGACGGCACTACGGGCTTCTCGGTGGTTGAGGGCACAGGAGCCGCAGTGTAGGCGGCCGACGAAGGGTGCTCCTCCTCAGTGCAAGAAGTAGAGGTTTCCGGGACAGGAGCCGGAGTGAAAGCAGTCGACGAAGGGTGCTCCTCCGTGGAAGAAGTGGGGGCTTCCGGGACAGGAGCCGGAGTGTAAGCAGCCGACGAAGAGTGCTCCTCCTCAGTGCAAGAAGTAGAGGTCTCCGGAACAGGAGCCGGGACAACGACCACGGAAGAAGTGTACGCCGGGGCCGATGAGACTAAAACAAAATTAGAATCACGTTCCTTCTGCAGAAAGGTGACACATACTCGGAGCGCTGGCGGTCACGTAAACGGTCGTGGTCACCGTCTGGCAGACGCCTTCCTCCACGGGGTAGGCACCATTGCGACGGAGGTGGAAACCGGCGTGAGCCTTGTGCGATGCTGCGACTGCAGATCCAACGAGGGCTGCAACAATTGCGCCCTTCATCTTGTCTTGTTTACTTGATTTTTAGGTTGCCGGAGCGGTGATTATTCGTTATAGGTAGGTGAGCGAGTGACGATTATTAGAGTACGAGGGCGTAACGCAAAACGAGTGACTATGGCACAAAGGCCGGGAGGTTTGGGGCGTGCGAGGTTGTCGACGTACAGAAGCCTTGCGCAAAGGAGCGCAACAAGGGCAGATGGGTTCCTTTTGATGGCGCATCGCTCCAGTAGCGCTATGGCCGCGATTAGGGGTCTATGGAGCCGTAAATTATGCCCGTATACGCATTGCCACAAGTGGCCTAAGCTGGGTCTGCAGGGCGCCAAACTACTGCTCGAATGAGGTTGAGATGAGCGTGTCGAGTGCATTGTGAAATGAGCAGTCCGGGGCAAGAGGACTGGGGTCATCTCAGTTTAGCCTAGACGATCATGGACGTGGTTAGGCGGCGCTATTATCGTTAGCCTCAGCTCCCCTGACAAGCCCGACAACTGCACAACCCAGCACAACAGCGTCACAATTTGCGGAACAAGTGACTGGCCGGTAATCGATAGGAATGGTCTTGTGATGGGGGCCTCATGGCGGGGCGAAATGAGAGCTTGGGGTCCTCGGCACTCAATCTCCCAGCCGAGATCCCACGGCACAATCTCGTATCCAGGAATCAAAGACGTGAAATGAACGTCTTCAGACGGTTCTCTGATGCTCGCCACGCGCCAGTAACGCGAGTGGTTCGCAGGCTAACGAATACAGGCACCGACTCGCTGCGCCAAAGGTCGGGGAATTCGAGCGCTGCTGCAGGAACGGACACGAGAGCAGCATCTGTGCTCAGGGGTATCCCGGTCGAGGGCTAGGTGGAGACGATTCTTTATTGACGGTGAGGTTCGCACACAGGATCGTGCACCGTGGTGTCCCATCGTTCATCGACAAGCCGTGGGCGAGCTCCCGCACGGCTCTATCGTTTCATCTCGTGGTGGAGCATGGTTCGCTGCGCCTTGGGTTGCCGCAAGGTACCACTCCTATCCTTGTTCGCCATGGTTATATCGTGGCTTGGGCATGATTATATCGTGGCTTGGGTTCTTGAGTCGCTTTTGAGTCGCTTTACGCCGGGCATTGGCAGACGTGTACGCCGAGCGAACGGGGTGATGCGGTGGTGCCTCGGCGCCAACTCCAGCTGCCGATGTTCTGCAGCATCGGTCCTGGCAACAGAGACGAAGAGTGCGCGCCGTACAGAATCGAGGAGTGGACGGCACGTGAGGCTGCGAAGGATGGATATACTGGAAAGAGTGAACGAGGCTTGGTAACTGGAGGTGTAACCATACCCAACCGCTAGCCAGATTACGTCATCAATACTACAACAGTTCCGACGGCATGTGCATACATCCTCAACGTCACTAGATAACATATTTGATGCTTCTGAAGTTGACTCGTTTCGTACATCGGCTCGTCAAGCCATGAATCGCACAGTCGCAAGACCATCACGAAGTCATTCATCACTGTGCAGAACTGATCACAGCTCAACATTATACATTTTGAGCATCTTTTTAATAATCCATTCCCTCTGTCCAAATACACATCAAAGAGTGACTCTAATACCCCTCGGGATCTTTACTTCAAACCCGACCTTACCATCCCGCTCACCCTCTAGTAGAAGCTCCACTCCTGATCCACATGGTATCTCCCCTGGCTGTTCGCGCACCCACTACCAGCGTTGCTGTACGGGTTGAAGTGCGCAAAAGAGTTGAAGCTTCCATCCGCATTCTCGAGATGGAACGCGCTGTTGCCGCAGTCCTTGACGGTGTCTGTTCCCCGGGTTAGCGCACTGCATGACTGCCTGGATATCCTCACTGCGTTGAGCAATGCAGAATCGAGCGGGTCCCTCCCACCCAGCCTGGCCAACGAAGAAACAAAGTCGCAAGTGGAGTTGCACATACACTTGAACCCGTTCTGCGCCTGGAACTTCCCGCCGTTGAAGTCACACGGGTTGTCGTGACCCTGGTACACATAGGTGCACGCATTCTCGCCGTCGATCCAGATGGCGTTGTCGACGTTGCCGCTGTCGTACCGGGCTTTGCCGAAGTTGATAGTGGCAAGGGATGTGCCCGCCATGAGGGCGGCCATGAGAGCGGTTGTGAACTGCATTGTTGCTGTGGTAGCTTAGATTGGTTCCTTCGAGAGAGGGCTGTGGAGGTGTACCTGATGAGAAGCCGAGTGGATTGGAGCTGGTAGGATACTGGGAGATTATGTTGCTTGGTGTTGAGGTTTGATGGTGGTGAGGTGGGTTTATATACCCTCGCCTGGGAGACTGCTTAGCGAGGAAGTTGGTGGAGGGAACATGATTCATCAGCACATCTGGCTAAGCTACTACACGATTTCACGATGCTGTTGGATTTGGGATTCATCCGCCTCGGCGTGGCGATTGTGCCCACCTCCTTCCCAATGTCACTGATGCAACATCAGCAGTCACACACCCACGATCAACATTGCATTTGAACATCGTACGAAGATTAAACTCGAACTCGGAAAGAGGAGGTCTTGGTAGAGGCGGACATTTCACTAAGCAGAAACGTGTGAGATGGAAGCATTCTGTGTGTGCATTTCACAGCTAGCGAGATCAGCTGCTACATTGAGTCGCCCCGTTGGATTGATTTTGTCTTCGCCGCCGTCAGCAACTTCGTGTTGGAAGTCGTACATTGCGAAGACCGTCCACTCACGGCCGAACATGTACGTAATTCGTTTCCTCCAAGATTACCCAATGTGGTCACTTGTCTTGCCATACTGTATTGCTGACGCGCAACTAGCTGTGTGTACACTAGTCGCAGTGTATGGGCGGCCAGTGCATCGACTACGATGGAGGCGCAAAGCTACCAGTGGCGGTGTATAGTGATCAAAACATCGGGTGTTACCTTTTCGTTAGGACTAATGCTGCATAAGCAAGAAAAACCTATCACATCGCGAACTTTGTGTGACATTAGCCAACCACTTCCTCAATACGGTTCCAGACCTCTGGCTTCGTTCAACTTGGGCGTTGGCATTCAGTATAATGTGAGAGAAGGCCTTCGCATAGATTTAGAAGTCAATGCCGAAAATTGGCCTTCCATATAACACGGATGTTCAATTCTGTACTACTTCTGGCTGGCAGGTGACCTGACAGGCGTAATGAAGTAAAAGGACCGTAGAAAGACTATATGCGTACGGAAGATTGCACGTATTAAGGTATATAACTGGGTAAGGGAGAAGCGGAGCCATGCACCTTTATTCAAACCCCTTAAAATTGATTGTCTTGTACGGAACAAAAACAAGAGTTGTTCAGTCTTTACTACCTTTTTCCTCCGAAGGTTTCCAATGTGGCCTCTATGGCCTCTGGTACCTCCACCGGTCGTTCCGATGGCCAAACATATCCTTACCTTCTTTTTCCTTTCCTGGAAGCCATCCGTTTTGACACAGTTAGCAAACCCCAGTCACCGCCTTCGGGTTCTTGGATCGGGCCTTCCTCATCTGGAAAGGGCTCCGGTACCGCTTCTACCTGGGCAGAGAGAGAATTTTTGTCGAAATCGGAGCCATTATTAAGGTCGAAGTTTGTCGTGGACTGGAGGTCTTGACCGCCTAAACCAAGCTCGGGAAATCGCTTCACGATTTGGTGGTCTTCTGCTGTGTCGGCCTCAGCTATTGGCCATCAGCGACTGCTCCAATTGAGCATTTTGTGGTTAGATACCCTGATATGTAGCCGACGGGATTCCTTGTACACCTTTCAGTTCCCGTAGGCCGTTCTCTAAAACCTTAAGCTTCTCGCTGCATCGGGTTCTCTCGGCCACAGACTCTTCATCCTCCGCAGCTAGGGTCATGATTGTCTCATGGAAAGATCGAAAACGTCTTCTGGGCAAAACAAGTTTGGAAGTTTCTCCATGAAACAGGCTTCAACGGCCAGCACACTAAAGTCGTCGATGACCTTCTTCAATGCAACCTACCCTGAGTGAGATAAAAACGCGAGGTGGAAGATAAAATAGAAGCTTACCTTGTAATATGCTTCCATGAAGTCTGTAGCAGTAGAGCTTGCATAATTGTTCATGTCAGCCTCGGTCTTTGTGACGAGGACTTGAATCAGATTGTTGACGTTGACATGCATGGCAAGGGTTCCGGCAGACGTGTAAGCATCACCAAAGAAGCTCTCAAGGGAGTTCTTGATATCACGCGTGCGGCGTCTTTCTTGTGCCTTCTGGATGTTTTCGGTCAGGTAGTGATTGTACGTGATAGGATGGCTTGTGTCGTGCGGCTTAAGGAGCTCTTCGACTTTCGCGCGTAGTTCCTTAGTGAGACCTTCTAGTCGAGGATAAATGAAGTGCTTTAGAAGTGCATCCAGCGTGGAGATGTTGGAGTGGTGCGACAGAACCGAGCGTACAACGAAATGAGCCGCTTGAACGACCTTGTCCACGGCGCTATTGACTAGGTTGCTCCAAGGTTTACGTTGTTCGTGAAAGAGCTGCCCGATGATGAGCGGATCAAATGTTCCTGGTAGTTCACGCAGCCGGGTTCGCTTCAGAAGTGTTTTGACCTTCTCCACGTAGGCTGTACGAGTGATCTGTCGAGGATGATCTGCCAATTCCTCATCCACAATAGTGTATGTGTGTCCCTCCTTTCGCATCGTCTCTGCAAAGTCCGTCAAGACGTTCTGAAGGATAGCCCTGAGGCGCCTTCGGTAGCCAATCTCTGTAGAGGCGTCTCCAAAGAAGGGATCAGAGTAGAGACCGTCGACAGCAGCTTTGATCATCTTGCTAAAGGACTGACTCACATGCAGAAGATATCGCTGCTGCTCTTGTAGACCAGTGCGAGAAGCACCTAATACGTCCAATAGATGATCGCAATCTTGAATACCGTCTCGTATCTGTGCCAATACATCTGGAAGCTGGACCAGGATCTGCTCCTTGAGAATCTTGCTGAGTCTAGGCTTCAAAGAGTGTACTCCTACTTGGGTTGGATGGAGCGATGTCCATGCACCGGAAGCGAAGAACTTCTCCCCTTCAAGGTTACGCTCGTGCAAGGTGGAAAGCCTTGTTACGTAGTCTCTATTGCGCAAGACATGCCATCCCAACCGAAACTTAACCTCCTTGTTTTGTGCGAGCTCAACATAAAATTGTTCGCGGTCTGAGCCCTGTCCAAAGTGTCAGGCTTGGTAATCAATCCAAGCGTTCGAAGCCCCTTTGGATCAATTTCACGAGAGGTACTTGGTGATGGCTTGGTTGTTGAAGTCATTCTTCGCGGAAACGACCGCGAGGACGATGCTTCTCGGACTCCTCATGTAAGCCAGTACAAGTGACGTCACGGTCTCGCTATCTGCATCGGACTGTGTACGACTCCCAGCCTGGAACAGACCCGGAAGGTCGACCAGGGTAAGGTGGGGTTGTTCCGGACCAGAAAGCTCCAAGCGAAGAATGTCGGAGCTGAAGAATTTATTATCGTCATCGATACTCATTGCCGCCTTGGCGGACTCGATGACTTTTTCCAGCTGTAGAGCTTCTGCAGAAACAGAATCTTCATGCTTGAAATCCGAAAGCTTTGTTTTTTCCTCTCCTGAACGCTTCTCATTGGATCCTGGAACGATGCTTATTTTGATAGGCGAGGGCGGTCCGCGTCTTAGTATCAGCTCGGTTGCAAACCTAGTGCAAAGTTTGTCCTTGCTAGGGAAAGTCACCCCCGAGATCGCCTCCAGGACTGAGCTCTTCCCGGACGACTGTTCACCGCATACAACGATCTCGGGAAAATTAATGTATCTGCTAATACCTTGGGAGCGAAGGTTGTCGACAATGTCAAGAGGATTGCGCGTGTCGTTATACTGAAGGGAAGTACTGGCATAACCCGTTCTGTTGACGAGAGTCATGTTTGTGCTGCTTGCACCGTTAACGAGGTCCCCCTCCGCCATGATGCCGATCAATGTGTTTCTCTAAGAGATCGCAAAATGTCAGCTCGTGATTATGAATGTTTGAGCAAAGGTTCAACATACTGAAGGTTTTGAGAAAGAAACGTAGCTACCAACCCTTCCAAAGTGAGAGGAAGAGAAGACGGGCACCAGGCCGCAATTCTTCGATTTTTGTTGTTTGAATTGTTACACAGGCCCACTGTGCTCGGACTCAGCTGCATGATGACAAACAGCAAGCTGTTCCAGTGTGCAAGGTGTGTTTCCTCGGAACAACTTCGACGTGTATATGAATCTAGGTATTCCAACTGTGAAGCACTCGCAAATGAATCCAAGTACTTCTTTGGCCTGGGATCTAGTGCAGCATTGGAACGTCTCTTCGATGTTCCAGTCATGTTTGCTTGCATGCGAGGATGCGGAATGACGGAGCAGGGATACAATAACTCTAACTCCATTATTGAGCGCACGAAGAATGTATCACAGGATACTCGTGGCTGATTATATCATACGAGGGTAAGTACCTTGTAGGTGCAGGTAACGCCCCTCATTTGACAGACCATTCGTCAACATCACAACGAAAGTCCGATCGACGTATCGAGAAAAAAGTCTTGGTACAAGTGAAATCAATATGAACGAAGATAGTGTTGCGGGTGGCGGAGTTCGTGAAAGACGTCGCCGGTCAGGCCGGAAGGAGGTCGGAAGTGTACGCCGCACTTGCCACTTTCGTAACTCTCTGAGCTCCTTGATTTATACACTGCTGTGACAATCACGCATGTGACGATCGAGCATCTGGCAAAGACTGGCCAAGTTAAGATTCCCAATTGCGATTTCTGAGATTCAAATTTCTCTTGACCTAGAGGACTACGAAGTACTGGGATACGTGAGCTATCATGGACATGGCTTCCAACTTGGCGTAACGTCGTACGCATGAGACCATCTTCGTACGTACAATTCCCTTTAAAAAATACGTACGTACGTTACAACAGGACATGCTAGGATCTCTGTACCACCCCTTATATAGTATATAAACTACCTAGATTAGAAGATAGGTAGTGTAGAGCTTGATATGATTAGTAACGACTATATTCTGCCTTACTTTCGTAGTCTTCTTTGATACATTGTAGTAATAATATTAATTCTACCCTAGAAACAGTACACAAAGTAACATACAGTAAGACTGTTATACTCATCGCGTAAACGCAGTAAAACTTAAAAGGTATGAAATAACTTTATTAAAAGGTTACAATTTTCTAGCTAGAAAGCGGCCTCTGCCTCTGTAGACCTGTAGTCCCGTACTCCCGTACGTATTCTAGAAAAGTTACTCTATACAGTGCCCTGTACGGACCGTGAAGCCTATACGTCCGTATGGCTTCATTCATTCGGAATGTACTTTGTATCGCTTAGTACGCTACATTGGAAGCCTTGGTCACGGAGCTATGACTGAAGCGGGACTGCGCAGGACCAATATAATGATAATTTTGTAGATTCGACTCGTATTATACAAGGAAACTCCACCACCTGGTTGAGTTCAAGGTACCTCAGAAAGATGACGATACCACCGCAGGTCATGGACGGATCGTGACTATTCTATAACGCCGACCCATGCAACCAACTTCACAATATGCGTACAAATGCGTGACTCTTGCGATCTCAAATATGCATGTCCTACTCTCACTCATGCGGCTCCTCCACAACCAACGCTATCAGCGCGGCAATGTCGTCTGGCTTTCCACCATGCCATGCCTCGCCTGGGAAGTGTTTCTGCACCTCTTTCGCGAAGGGACCATCTCGTCGCTGGTTCAAGCCCGTCTCTTTTGCTTCTTTCGCGATGGCAATGGCCAATCTCGCTTGCAACGAAGTGGCATCTGCTTTGCTTTCTTTGCCCGCCTGCGCCAGGACACGCAGCTCGCTTCCAACTTCGATAGCACCATCGTTCTCCACCCACGCCCCAATATCCACCATGTTGCGGCTCACTATGCCAAGCACATCCTGGGGGCTAAGATTATCCCAAACTCCATCTGTGGCGAAGACGAGCACGTCCCCGTGGCGTACACGGTGGTTCGTTACACTCGCCACCTTAGGAAGGTCTGACAGCGTGCTGGGCCCGCCAAACACAGCCATTTGCACGAGCATGCGCTGCGGGGTTTTGGACAGCTGATACGGCGTGTTGAAGCCGTGGGTTTGCGGTTCCGTAAAATGTCGCACGGCATTCAGGCCCAAGTGCATGAAGCCAGAGTCTCCGAGATTGGCCACTTCCACATGGCCGTCCGCCTCTGCAACAGCCAGACATGCGGTGCTCCCACCTCCGACGATGCTATCGTCGTCTATGACATGGTCGTAACCGACCTGGAGCAGGCTCTGCGGGTGCATGGTGGAAGAAGTCTTGCCCCTGGGTGCCCATGTGCGGGCTGCGCAGGCCATGTACTCGCATAAGCCGTGAGAAAAATCGGCAGGATCGATGCCCGACTCTACCCAGCCGCCCACCCCGTCTGCTACACCAAATGCGGTGCTCCTTGAGGTTCCGATCTGGCTGAAGAAGAAAGCATCCTGCCCACTCTTCGCACGAGAGCGCCTTGCTTTTGCTGTCTTGCACTGCCTGAGGTCGACCACCTCGATCTTGCTGGGGTCGTAGCTGTCGCTTGTGTAGATGTTTCTGTTGGCGTTGAACCTGTCCTGTTTGGCCGAGTACGACGAGGCGACATGGTATGTGAATTGCGGCGTGCTTTGCCAGTTATGCGACGACGAGTGGAACGAGCGCAAGCCAATCGTGGCAGGCGAGGAATCGCGGTCCAATGGGCATGTCTGCGGTGCGTATAGCGAGGAGGAGCGAGTAGTGTGCGAAGAGTAGCTCCGGTGAGCGTGAGCCGGTGTTAGAAGCGACGAAGTCGAAACGCAAAGGAGCAACAGACGCGCTGATGCGGGTTGACGTGAGGCACGCAATGGAAGGCCCGCGGCGCCGGCTATGGCAGATGACATGGCCGCAGCCCAAGCCTAGAATCGTAGGGTCAGTATGCGATTGTGGTGCAAGTAGGATGGGCCGGTAGGGGCGGGCCTCGCAATGTACCTTTGCGGAGCGTGAAAGGGACTACTTTTTCGATGCGGCTAGTGACCACTGTACCTACCTACTCGTACCGTACGTGGGTTGACTTACAATTGCGACCAAGATATCCAGCATGCTTTGCACGACTGCTGGCCGAACACAAGGAGGAGCTTGAATGCGCCCCGGCCCTCGTCAGATCCGCCATCTGGCTCTTGTAGCCTTCCGGCCCTTGAAAGCACACATCGCACCTCGCATGTTTCACGAAGCCCTACCTATCGGGGAAACTCCGGCCCGCTAGGAACTTTTGGCAAGTGCATTGCAGCTCTAACCCCACGACGTCCTCCACAACCACCTCTCCACTCACCGGAGAGCCTAGCCAATATGAACATACACCCGTCGCGACAGGCGTACGTGGAGGAAGACGCAGAGGTAAGCACTCCATCCCTCCCTACACGATCCTCGTATGCGCCAGGCGGCAGTTGCCGCCGCGCGAGCTCTTCCTCATATCGAATGCGAATGGCAAGGCTAAAGCTGACAGATGGGGGATGATACAGGATGTGCCTATGGAGGGCATCGATCTGGCCAATGTGCCCATCGACCGCAACCACTTCATGCCATCGGACACACCTGGCGGCGGGAATGAGCGAGCATCCGACGTCCTGGGCCAATTTGAGCGCAAGAAGCGAGCGCAGCAGATTCTGGTCCCAACCGCCGATCGTGACATCAAGCTAAAACTCCGCTCACTGGGCGAGCCCATCACCCTTTTCGGTGAAGGCTCTTCTGAGCGCCGCGATCGATTACGAGCTATACTATTTGAGCAGCTCGAGGCTGGAGGCGAAGATGTGGATATTCAGATGCAAGAGGCAGACGAGGCACCGGGCGAGGGCGACGAGGAGTTCTACACACAGGGCACTGCGCTACTGCTGGACGTACGGAGAGACATGGCCAAATACTCGCTACCGCGCGCGAAAGAACGAGTTGCTTTCCAGCGACGGGAGTCAACCATACCGCTCAAGACGCACATCGACTTTCGCAATAATATCAAGGACCGCTTGAAAGGATTTGAACTCTACGGATCGCAGACGTCGGATCGACCAGTCAGTATCGTGCGATTCTCACCCAACGGCCAATATGTTGCCTACGGAAATTGGGGAGGGCAGGTTCGGTTGCTCGAAGTGCCTAGTCTGGAACAAAAGAAGGCATATCGTGGTGGTCATACCGAGCGAACCACGGGTATTGACTGGGTTCCAGGTGCTACTCTGCCCGGCTCGGTCGTTTCCTCGTCAAGCGCCAATTTCGCGTCTGGTGGAGCAGGCGGAAAGGTTCAACTTTGGTCGCTCGACGATGACAAGCCATTGCGGACCCTGGAAGGCCATGCCGACCGAGTGTGCCGAGTAGCCTTCCACCCGTCTGGAAGCTATCTTGCATCCGCCTCGGACGACACTACCTGGCGCCTCTGGGACGTGAACACCGGCCAGGAAGTACTCATGCAGGAGGGTCACTCCAAGGAAGTCTACACTGTCAGCTTCAACCAGGACGGATCACTCGTGGCAAGCGGCGGTCTAGACAGCATTGGTCGGGTCTGGGATGTTCGAAGCGGGCGCGTCATCTTCCTGATGGAGAGCCACATCAAGCCCATCTACGGTCTCGACTGGAGCACGGACGGCCATCGACTTCTGTCAGGCTCGGGAGACGGCTTCATGAGGTGTTGGGACGTACGAGCCATGCGAGAAACGAACGCCATCGCCGCGAATACTGGCGGTGTCACTGACGTTAGATGGTACAAGGGCACTGACGGTCCTTTGGACCGTGTGCCATTGCAAGAAAACGGGGATGGGGAGCTGGTGCCGAAGAAGGCGTCTACTTTTGTCATCTCGTCGGGATTCGACAAGAACATTCAGATGTTTTCGGCCGACGACTGGGCGCATTGCAGGACGCTGCAAGGCCATTCGCAGGCAGTGTTTAGCACCGACGTGACCAGCAACTCGGAGTGGATCGTCAGCGGAGGAAAAGACCGCACGGTGAAGTTGTGGGCGAGAGATGACAACGAAGGAATATGAGCATATACCCCATGAAAGTTTCTTCCAATTTTTTTTTTTGAAGAAAAAGTCGTACGGTTGATGGACCGTCGATAGCATTCGAACAGATGCCGGGTGGAGGATTCAAGACGCTTCACGCGGTCTACGAGGGTACAAGAGCTAGTCAAACGTATCGGTCCCGTCTCATCAACAGCCGCAAGAGCCGCAAACGGCGCAGCTTCGCGCGGAGGGATTGCAAAAGGCCAGCACTTGGCAACGCTGCCAGCCTGATGGTGTCTAGACCATGAGCTTCAAAATCAATCTGACAAATGCCTTGACGGCGCATCTCTCCCGTCCACCTCTTACGTCTCTCGTCTATCCTTTGCCAATGACCCCGATGCTAAGGAAGGAAGATGCGCGAGCTCCAAGCAGTACCTAGGCATAGCGTAACGTACGGCCTCGGTAGTTGTGAAAAGTACCGTCGTCGGTCCACTGCCACGCGGCTACGTGCGCGTGGGGTGATGACGGCTTCCCAAAGGGGGCCAGCATGCCATGAGGTTACTCCACCAGCGGTCGCACGATACAATGCACGGCACGCTGCCACCCTTCCGTCGGCCCCCGTGGTGGATGCAAGTCGTCCCATGCACGCAGTTGTCTCTTACACACGGCACGGGGGGGCTGGACGCCGCCCAGCAGATGATTTCCCATGGGCACTCTCCACACGTCCAGGACGGTTGACGGTTGCTACCTACCTGGAAGATGGCGTGGGCAATTGACCCTCACGCACCGCACAATGGATCAGCGAATCCAGCCATGTTGTGTCGGATGTTGACTCGTTGCTCGGACCATCAAACACACGTCCACGTCCAAGCGTAGCGTCCGGCGACAAGCATCAATTGGATCGCTCACCGTACATCCGGGCTGAAACGCTGGGATCCACCGGCGTGGTGAAAATAGAAGGCAGGCGCGATCGATGACGGTAAGCGCCCGTGGGTGGCTTTGCCGGCTCCCAAAGTGCAGGGCGTGGACAATTTTCGTGTAGGTAGCAGTGCTGTAGGTAGACTAGGCGGGGAAGTGACTCCTGTTGAAGAAAACCAACGTGTACGATTTTGCCAAGCCAAGACGGTTTTGTCTGCATGTCCGTCCAACAACATGGCAGCTCGTCCTAGCAGCCGTGGTGGCCGACTCCGCAGGCAACCCACGCGAGCGCGCAGTAGACTACGAGGTACTGTGCAAGTCGCAGCGCGATGATGCACGAGTGGGCTGCGAGGAGACGGGGACCACTACCTGGATGGAGACCTACCTACCTAAGCGATCCATTCACACCACGTACCTAGTAGGTCCCGCCTCACCCTTCTGGTACTGGCAGCCGCACTTTGCAGCGCGGGAAAGGGAACGTTGAACGTCGTCGCCTCGCACGTTGGGCCTCGATGGGGTCTCTGCGGCGCAGGAAGACGGGGGTGGTGGTTGCTTTCCGCATCGGCGAGGCGCTCGGCCAACGTCGCAGCCGTCTCGGTTCTGTTCACCAGGACGCCACGGCAGCGGAGCGAGTGGACCGAGGGAGGGATGCTCAGCTCAGCTCAGCTCTAGGTAGGTAGACTAGCCTCGGACGACGGTCGCGGCACTAGATAGATATCGATAGATGGCTACCATCCATTGTCTGTACGTGTACGCGTACGCGCACGCGCGCAAGACAGGATCAACACGCAGCGGGCCATTGCCGAGCCAGAGCAAGCCGGGCTTCGCACGCGGGCGGAGGGCTCTCGCGGCGGCGGCGTCGTAGCCGAAGAGGCGCAAATGACCGCTTCTCCGGCGTGACGCCTTGGTTGGGGAGGGATGGATTGTCTTAGGTAGTAGTCGCCCTGCTGCGCGTTGCACCAGTGCGGATGGCGGCTAGATGCCAACAGGAAAAGCAGCGTCTGCAGAGGGAGAGGAATCGGGGGACCAGGTAGAGGAAGCCTGTTGGCCATACCTTAGCTTGCCCATCTACCCGTCTGCCTGGGACGTGAGTGTTCCGCATGAGAGCGTCTGTGGTGGGGACCAGAAGGATTGCGTCTCCCTGGGACGTGAGTGTTCCGGATGGGAGCGTCAGTCAGTGGTGGGACAAGAAGGATTGCACCGTGGCTGCAGTGTTTGCGTCGGATCGCCTCCAGGCAGGCCTGCACCAGCCGCATGGAGACGCAGCTGCTTGGTAGGTAGGTAGGTAGGTAGGTAGGTAGGCACCTACTGTGCAGCGTGCACCTTGGGGCCAGGCGGTGGTCACGGAAATGAAAAACGAGCACAGAAGGGGGACCGAAGCAGGCAGGCCTCCCTGGGCATGGGCATGGGCGAGAAGCGGTGACATGACTCGTGCTCGCGGAAGTTGGCAGATGACACGATAGGTCGGAAAGCGAGGGGAGAGGGTGCACCTGGGCGAGCCACACTGGCAGGCGTGGGCGAAGGTGGGAAGTGGAAAGTGCGAAGTGCGAAGTGCGAAGAGCGTCGGCTGACGTGCGGAAGACGGATGCAGGATGGCAATGCGGCAGAAGGCTCGAATGGTGTTGAGGGCCGCAGCAGAGGACCTGGGGAGCCCGCACGCTTTCGGCACGCTTCACCATGGGTCCTCTTCTTCTTCCTCTTCCTCTCCTCTCCTCTCCACCACGTTTACGGCGCCATGCGCGGAATGGAGTCGCGAGTTGCTGGCTTCAGAGTTTTTTTTTCCGATGACTGGAAGACGGCTGGGCTGGCACAGACGAATCAGGGGGTGGGAATGTCGCAAGAAGGGCCGGCCCGCGCAAGCGTCTAGTGCTATCTAGCATGTGGTAACTCATCTAGGTAGTGTCTAGCAGGTAGTAACTCATCCAGGTAGTGTCTAGCAGGTAGTAACTCATCCAGGTAGTGTCTAGCGGGCAGTAGCTCCTCTTGGTAGTGTCTAGCAGGTAGTAACTGCTCTCGGTAGTGTCTAGCAGGTAGTAACTCGTCTGGTATCTAGTATCTAGCAGGTAGACCATGCAGCATCTAGTGTCCGGCATCCAGCATCTAGTGTGCAGCATCCAGCGTCCATGGATAGATGGAATGGCACCGGCGGCGGGCGCGCGGCTGTCGTACCAGACTCGGCAGGCTGCTAGTCCAGGTAGTCCTGCACGATACGGCAGTGAAGGGGGGCGGGTGTGAATGCGATCCGGGCCTGGCAGCACACGATGGTGACAGCGGCGAGCCATCGGGGCGACAAACGTCCAGAGCAGACGGGCAGGCGGGCAGGCAAACAGGCGGGTGGACAGGTGAAGCCATGGCGGGCTGCATGGGGCGTCGTCTTTCGCAGCGCTCTGGCCACGCTCCTGCGCGCAGGACAGTCTTCAGCCAGTCGATGCCGACGAGGATGCAGCCGTGAGTGATGCAGGCATACCCGACCAGGCCGGGGCGCCGAATCGCAGCGCTCGCTGGTGTTTCGCTGCATCCCACGGGAATTGAAGGCCCCTACACGCCCAGCACCCGCCAAGGCCACCCCCGGTCGCCTACTAAACGCACCGAAAGCCCACCACGCTGACACTGACACTGACCCCACCACCTCCGCCTGCATCACTTATCACCAGGCCCAGCCCGCGTCCGCTAGCTGCTCTCGCTCCCCACCACAGACTCACCTCACCTCACCCACCTCACCTCACCTCACTCACGCACTCACTCACGCACTCACTCACGCACTCACTCACGCACTCACTCACGCACTCACTCACGCACTCACTCACCTTCTCACTCACCTTCTCACTCACCTTCTCACTCACCTTCTCACTCACCTTCTCACTCACCTTCTCACTCACCTTCTCACTCACCTCACTCACCCACTCACGCATTCACCCACTCACTCACCCACTCACCCACTCACTCACCCACGCACCCATTCACTCACGCACTCACCCACCCTCCCACGGCCTGTCGCTCTAGCAACACCGCCCGTTACCTAACCCCATTCCTATCCTCTGCAGACCCCAGACGTAGCGCGGTCGCCGCTTTTTGTCCCTGGTCCGCGCTTGGAACCCGCCGTTGCCGAAACAGGCGTTCCACACCGCCAGTCCCGCTGCCACACCGGTACTTTGCTACAAGACTACCCCACCCCCCATGGACTTCGCAACCAATACCCCCATGGACTTCCATCGCCCCTCCAGCACACTCGGCTCCGTCGACCGGAAACCCTCCGTCTTCTTCGACGACCACCATATCGACGCCCACCTCCTCGACACACCCGTCCTCATGTCGCCCACCACCAGTACACAGGGCATCTTCTCGCCCGACACCTCCCTCTGGGAGGACTTCTCCAGCCAGGGCCAGTTCATCGACCGCACCGCCACCAGCTCCGTCGTCAACACCAACGCGAACAACCCCTTCTTCACCGAGCAGAGCAACAACCCCTTCAGCCGCCTGCCACCCAACCAGGCCGCCAGCTATGGCCAGCAGACCTCGTGGCCCGTCCAGGAGCACGCCGGATCACAGACACCCACCGCCTCGAAGCCCTTGAATCCCTTCGCCCCCTCAGAGTTCGGTGCCGCTCCACCGCCCTTCGTCGCCGACCCTCCCCAGCAGATGCAGTTCCACGGACTCCCCGTCCAGAGCAACGTTCGCCCCCGCGCCGTCTTCCCCCAGGCAGGTCCCGAGCAACCGCTGTCGCCGCACAACAACTCGGAGTGGATGGCCTTCAACCAGCAAGAGATGGATGCCCGCCCCGGGCCCAAGCGCATGCGGGTCAGCTCCCCGCCCCGCTCCTTCACGCCCCAGCGAGGCGGCGGCATCAGGAAGAAGAACGCTCGTTTCGACATCCCCTCGGAACGGAACCTCTTCAACATCGACCAGCTCATACACAGCTGCACCGACGACCAGGAGCTCAAGGAGCTCAAGCAGCAGAAACGACTCCTCCGGAACAGGCAGGCCGCGTACGTACCTCTTTTGGTTTCTGCTTCCGCACATTTGGTCTTGGACGCCATTTGGTCGGCGCTTCCCATTGTCCTCATTCGCTAACTTATCGTAGTCTTGACTCCCGGCAACGGAAGAAGAAGCACACCGAGGAGCTGGAGGAAGAGAAGAAGACGTGGTCCGACAAGATCTGCGGCCTGCAGGACGACTTCAGCAACCTCCGCGTTGAGTATGACCGTCTCCTCTCCGAAAAGGAGAACTGGCACCGCGAACAGATGGAGATGCACCAGCTCGTCAACCAGCTCCACTTCGACAAGGAAGAGCTCGTCCGCACCCACACGCTCGAGACTGGTGAGCTCCGCAAGAAGGTCTCCGTCCTCACCGAGAGGCTAGAGTGCGCCACGAACAGCTCCGCTCCCATGGCGCCCAGCTCCGCCTTCACCGACTTCACCTCCGACATGGACAACCTCAACATGAGCAACAGCGAGTGGGACAACTACATCTTCGTCAACGACTTCGATGAGCAGACGCCTGGTCAGCAACCCCAGGAGCAGTCACTTGCTGTTGTGCCGCGTGCCAAGGATGAGGAGAAGCCGGTCGCGTCCGGTCTCCTGCTTATGCTGCTCCTCTGCGGCGCCTTTGTCGCTAGCAAGTCGTCCGGTTCTGCCGCACCGCCCATCCCGCGCATGCCTGATGAGGTCCGCGCCGCTTCTACCCAGGTTCTTGACAGCATCTTCAAAGACGCTGGTGTCGCACCCACCGTTACTGAACAGGGCGTTGTCGCCAACCGTGTGTCCATGGTAGAGCCTGGCCCGTCCGGCATGGCTTGGGCCAAGTCTGGTGAAATGGACGCCATCACTGGATCTGCTCTCGATCAACTCCACACTCAGCTCACGTCCACCAGCAAAGAGCAGGAACACGAGCAACTCTTCTCCATCACCCCGGCTCAGTACAACAGCATGGCTTCTATGGACTTCACTCGCACCCGGTACAGCATCGCAAGCGATGATTTCAGTGATCCCCTGTCGCCCGGCTCGCAACCTTCTCACCGCCGCAACCTTGCCGCGACTCTCGCCACCATGCGTGAGCAGAGCAAGGGTGACTCCGCCGCCGACATCTACACGCGAAGCCTGCTCTGGGACAAGATCTCCCCCGAAGTCGTCGTGGAGTTCAAGCGCATGGTCGAAGAGTCTGCTGCCGCCTCCCGCCCCAGCACCTCTGACGGCAAACCTACCAAGGTTGACACGGTCGGCTGAACACGCACCACCCTTCCCCTATGTGCTTCCTCGTCACGACTTGCATCATTTGCTTTCAGCATAGCGCTTGGCTTCTTCTGGCCCTCCATCGGCTTGGAGGGCCCCGTAGGGACAACTCTGCATCATGGGTCGGGGACCTGTTTTCGCGTCGACCGCACTGCACGCTCCTCACCGAGCTCCGCTTCCCGCACGTCATCCACGTTTTCTCTTGCGCCGGCTCACCGGCTCCTCCGAACACTTGGGGACGGCAACGTCGACTTTCGAGCATACTCGTATCTGCTTTCCGGCATGCACTGCAGCCGGGTGGACTTTTCCCACCCGCGGGCTCGGCCTCGAGCGCTGCTTTACATCGATCCCATCTATACCTTTCGCAAGTGCCGCGTCTCTAGACTGCGAGCAAGGCTCTTTTCCACCGTTTGGTTACATTTTTTTTTTCTTTTGTGTTTTTTGGGTTATTTTTTTTGGCATAGTAAGCGAGCAAGCGAATTTGGCACATGTGGGACCTTGTTTCTGTCTGGACTCTTGTTTTTGAATGTATCCCAATTTGTTTCCCTATCCATCTATCTCCTTTTTGGATTTGCAGAGCGTAGCGAGCGAGCGTGTCCTGTGTCTGTGTGTGTGTGTCTTTGTTTTTTTTTTTTTTCTTCACTCATCAATAACTGCTACGAACGAAGGAAACGAACGAAGGAACGAAGTAAGGAAAGAAACAAAGAAAGAAAGACGATTTCATGTATGCTACGACAGCGATTGCGATTTTGCCCGGCTGACCCAAGCTCCTATGTACATGAGGCACCAACGGGAGGCATGACGGACGGAAAGGCTCCAACAAATATACGCTCATCTCCAAGTTTTTACCCGCACGTGTTTTGTTGCCATGTGTTTAGTGATGTAGGTGGTTTATTTTTCTTGTCTTCTTCTGCTGGGAGGAACATGATGCAAACATGATCCGTCTACCCACCGGTCGACCCACTCGAAAGAAACGTCTTTGCGCTTGAATCATGGTGGCTCGGTTACGATTACCCAGAGTACCTACGCTTGTCTTGTCTTGTCTTGTCTTGTCTGACCGCGGGGCGGAGTGGGTTCGTCTGTTCGGTTGGGTTGGGTTGGGTTGTGCGGGATCTGGATCTGGATCTGGATTGGCAGTGCTGGATAGGTAGGTAGGTAGGTATTGGCTCGTATTCATCCATCCATCCTACCATTCAGTCATGCATACATCCATTCCATCGACCATCACCATCCCCTGTCCCACCACCAGCGCCTAACCACTCGTCCTCGTGCCTCCCTACCTATCCCCATCCCCATCCCCATCCCCATCCCTATCCCTATCCCTATCCCCCACCCCGCTGCCACGCACTCGTCGTCGCAGCATGGCATGCTAGTCCCGCTGTTGCCCGAGCAACGCGCGCTCCTCCGTGCCGTATGCCGTATGCCGTCTGCCGTCTGCCGTCTGCCGCCTGCCGCGGCGCGATGCGATACGGCGCAGTGTCGCGGTGTGGATGGGTTGGTTGGGTCACGATGGATACAGAACTAGGTAGGTACTTTACTCAAGTTGGGTTGGTTGTGTAGGGTGGTGTAGTCTGGGTATGTGACGACAGTAACAACGACAATAACGATGACGACAATAACAATAACAACAGTAAGGTGGTGTCGTCGTCGTCGTCGTCGTCGTCGTGCCACCCCTCCACGGCACTGCACGTCCGCCCTCCCCGCCATCGCCGTCGCTCACGCTGTCGTGCAACTTTCCCCCTTTGCAACCCCGTACATAGCCCCCCGCCCCTACGCAACGCTGCCCTCTTTCATCCCCCTGCGCATGCTTCCCCGCAGCGCAGCGCACCGCGGCAGCCGAATGGGAGGAGTGGGCGTTGGCGGATTGGGGAGGGGCATGGGTGGGTGGGTAGTTATGGTATGGTATGGTAAGTAGGTAGGTAGATAGGTAGGTAGGTATGGTAGGTATATCATTAAGTTCAACAACGGGATGGGGATATTGGATTGGGGAGGTGATGAATCGGGGGGGAAGGGGCCGCTGGGTTCGCCATACTTCCCTCGTCGGCGTCGGCGTCGTCGTCATCGTCGTCGCTCGTGAATGAATGAATGAATGATGGCTTGGGTCTGGGCCTGGATGTTCATCTCTCCGACAGCAACGCCTCGCGGTACAGTACGGTACGGTACGGTATACCATACGTGCGCCCGACGCCCTCTTTCGACAGAATCTTACCTTCATTTCGGATTGTACTTGTCCTTCCATATCCTGTGCGCATCGCCGTTAGCAGCGTCCTGAAGCATAGCATAGCATAGCAGAGCACAGCACAGCACAGCATGACATGACATGACACCACACCTCCCCTCCCATCGCGTCTCCTCCACCAGCCAGACAACGGACGGAGCATCGCACCATCGCATCCCGTCCCGCCACACCCATCGTCGATACCTAACAACACGCAACCCACACCACCCACACACCCTGATGGCTCCGCCAGCACCAGCGAGCTACAGCTCGCCACGTGTATGCACCGCCGGGCCCGCCGGCGCGGAACGCACCCAAAGCGCGTGCATCCCCGCCCGAGAGCGGGAGCGGGAGCGCAAGCCAGAGCCAGAGCCAGTGCCAGTGCCAGTGCCAGTGCGAGTCGAACCAAAGCCAAAGCCAAAGCCAAAGCCAAAGCCAGAGCCAGAGCCAGAGCCAGAGCGAGTCGACAAGACGGGTAATGTGACAAAAGCGCACGATACGGTACGGTCCCGGCCGCCGCCGCCGCCGCCGCAGCAGCAGCAAAAGTCACACCCAGCCATGGCGCATCATCGGAGGGTGTGTGGTGTATGCATGGGGGCTAAGCGGGGGATGCGATGCGATGCGACAGCGTGCGTGAGAGCCAATGGATGGGGCTTGGCGCGTGCGAGGCGTGACGAGGCGAGGCGACGCGAGGCGCTAGGGAGGTAGATACCGAGGAGCGCTGGTGGGTCTGCGTTGGAGACGAGACGATGCGTATACCTACCTACCTACCGACCTACCGACCTACCCGTTCCGACTTGGACAGTGTGCGGGAGCGCGTATAGATTTTGCCTGGTCTCGATGCCGATACATGGCTCTGCTCGGCTGCCCACGACATGGACGGAGGGGCAACGAGGTGGAAGAATGAATGGATGGATGAATGAATGGATGGATGAATGAATGAAGGGGTAAATAAGAGATGGAAGGCGGCTTACCACGTGTTGCCCAGCGTCTTGCTGCCCTTTGACTCGGCGAGGCGGAGGAACTGTGCCGCTTTGAACTGCGGACGGGCGTCAGCCAACGACTTTCCTGAAGCGTCGAGCGCGCGCCGCGGATGCAGCCCAACGCACGAGGCTGGGCCGGAGCAGCAACATCGCCATCGAGGCCTTGTCTCGGATGGGACGCGTGATGGAGAGGTCGATGGGGGCATGGCGGTGGTGGTGGTGGTGGTGGTGGTGGTGACCGTTTGGGCGTTGGACCGGTGACGGGAGGTGCCATGTGAGCGGGAGGAGAGCGGCGGGCGGCGGGCTTGGTGGGACATGAGTAGCATGTGGACTTGTTGGCGTCGAAAACGATCCGCGTGGATGTTGTTTCTGGCATCGCAAGCTCCATTGGAAAGGTCGTGGGTGGCCTTGCAAGCTTGCCTTTTGGTCACGTTTGAATCGTGGCTGCTGGACGTGTTTGAGCTGCAAGCCTGGACTAGAGCACCCCCGAGGTGACGGAGCAATTTCTGACCGTTCGAATACTCATGGCCATGTTGAGCCGTCCGTCCTGGAGCCTTGCTGTGGTCACACTCGGAGGCAGCCATCGCTTCTTGCATGTCCTTGGATTGCAATCCGATCCTGCTGTACCCCCGAAGCAGAGGTGTGGGAAGCAGAGACGCCTGCGTCCTCGTCTCCACAAGTGGATAGTGACATGTCCGTGAACAAGAGCAATAGGTCTCCACACGCGGATAGCGACATGTCGGTGAACAAGAGCAACAGATCTCCACAAGTGGATAGCGAGATGTCCAGGAACAAGGGTAATAAGCAGACAACAAAAAAAAACTCAAACATACCTTATCCTTCCTCGTCCCAAAGCCCTCGACGTAGCACCACGCAACCTCATTCATCGCATCCGTATCCCCCAGATTCGCCGCAGTCTCGTAGTACTGCTTCGCCGCAACGGGATCCTTCTTCGTGCCCCACGCATACCGGAAGCAGTTGCCCAGCTCAAACATGGCAATCACCAGCTCCCCCTTGGCCGCACCCCCCTTCTTCATGCCCGCCTGCAGCGCGAGCCGCTCCACCTCGGCGCTGTTCGACGCCGCCACCGACAGGTACCGCACCGCCTGCTCCATGTCCGGCTCGCAGCCCCAGCCATGCCGCAGCGCCAGGCCGTACAGCACCTGCGACAGCGCATTGTTCGCGCCGCCGGGGTCCGCCAGCCGCCCAAACATGAGCGTGCTGGCGGCGTAGTCGCCGGCCTCGTGCAGGCGGATGGCCTGCTGGATGTCGGCGTCGTCGGGCGCGGCACCGACGCCGACGCTGGTCTTCCTGCTGCGTCCGTTCGGTGGCGCGCCCGGCGACAGCGGATTGTGGACTTCGATGGTGGGCGTGTTGCCGCCGCTCCTCAGCACCGTGTTGCCCGAGATCAGCACCGTCGCGCGCGTCTCCCAGCTCGCCTCCTCCTCCTCGTTGCGCGCGACGCCATCGCCGCCGACGGCGGGGAGGTCGCCGGGCACGTTCACGCTGGACGCGCTGCGGCCGCGTCCAAAGTGCAGCTTGTGCCCGGCCTTGCCGCTCTCCTGGCCGCGGCCGCCCGGGTGTTCGGTGGCATTGCTGTGCCGTCTGAATCGGTCCTTGAAGCCGCGGTGTTCTGGCGCGGGCGCGAGGAAGACGCGCGTGGGGTCGCCGGGGAAGACGGGAGGTTCGATGGATTCGCGCGTCGTGGTGGTCGTGCGGTAGAACTGGAACTCTGGCACGTCTGGGCTCAGAGTGGGGCCTCTTTCTGGCACGTTGCCATCGTCTCTGACCTTGTCTTTCTTCTTCAGCAGGCCTTTGAGCGTCATGGCGAGCTTGCGGGACCGGTTTGCGGCGCCGCGGCTGATTTCCGTTCGTCTTGCTAGTGCTTCGTGGCTGGCTTGTTGGGATGCGCCGTGGGATGCGCCCGTGTTGCGCGTTGCTAAGGGATTCTCTGGAATGTCTTGTATTTTCGCAAGGTGCGAGGGTCATTAATTACATGCATAAAGGGTGACGACGGGCGCTGGTGCGTCTTTGTAGGCAACTGTCATGTCCGAGGCTGAGACGGCGGCTCGCACAGCCGCAGTCCACCGACATCATCTCAGCGCTTGCGTCTGCAGCATCACTTCAATTGAACCAAACGTGGAGAGACTTGCTGACATTGGCAATGCATGCACATGGTTCCGAAAGCACTCCTGGCCAAGACTTCATGTTTCAGAATGGATTTGCATTGTAGACGGCATGCAATGCGCGGGGGCTCGACGCTCCTCGAGCTGCCCCGCATGGCTGGAGCATATATTCAAGGTGCTGGATGATCTCATAGGCAAGATACACTCCAAGCACCTGGACCAGTATTGAACAGAAAAAGAACTTTTGAAGCCAAACGCTGAAACGGAAACGGGTATCACGAAGACTCCGTAAGAACGCCTCAAGCCAGGTAAGACATGGTATCAAGACCAATGAGATCCGGCCAAATGTGCTCGGAAAACTTACCTTCATCAAGCGGAAGAGACCAAGCCCGCGGGAACTTGAACGCGACCAACAGATTAGGAAAGAACCGAATGCGAAGGGCCGGACACCTACATAGTTCCGATGGGAAAGGTACGTGTACAGGGGTGCCGGCAGAGTCCTGGGTATCGACGAGATTGGCTCAGTCCTGGGACTCGAAAGCAACGTAGTCATGTTGCTGCGTGATCGCATGGTTTTGAGCATCGTCTGAAGAGCTCACACCACCCCCCCGGTTTCCAATGTATTCGTCACCCTCGTCGTCCACCAAGCTCTCTGGTGATGCGACGCCCGAGGAGCCAAGTCCAGCTGCCTTCATGCGAGAGGCATTGTGGACGTGCCGCAGGGGACATGAAGTACCCGCGTCACAAGAGCCATTGTTAGCAAAGTCGGGACACTCGTAGGCGTGCAGGTAGGAGCAGGCCTCTCCTGCCTCGCAGTAACCAAGCCTGCCGAATGAACCACAAATTGGAGCATTTGGCTCGAACTTGGCGTGGACGAACATGCACGGTGACTTGGTGCATCGGCCTTCCAGTTGGTAGAGGCAGTGCGGGGTGTTGCTGGGGCTGGCATCGTGGGATAGCGAGCATAGTGTGTCCTTTGTGCAAATGTGCTTGTACAGGAATCGTTTGCAGAGAGCTAGCTTGCGGATGTCATGTACATCAGGGCACCTGAGTCGAGCGCATTTGCCTGTGATGGGATTAGATACTGCAAGACAAAGGAGGTAATGCCATTATCAATGAAGATACCTGTTGCTGTGAAGTTTGGGCATAGCTCATCCGAGCTGACCAACCGGTTGTTCCTCTGTTGAGTTACAGTCAGACCGTTATTCGTAGTCTCTTGGGGAGTATGACTGGATTTTACAGTGCTGGTGTCGTTCCGAGCGACCGAGCGATTGCCACGATTCGACCTCGCACGGTGGGAAGTCGAATACGGTTCGTAGCCGGTGTGACGCCTCGCACCATTGCGCGAACGCACACGTTGAGGCCCGATAACATTGCCACTAGGAGGTGATTGGTGATCCTCGCTCGAGTCTGCGTTGGGTGTGTCGCTAAGGTAGGGAATGGAATCGCGACGGAAACCAACGGTGGCACCATTGTTGGTGTTCGTCAAGTTGTAGTTGGGGGAGCTCAAGAGACCTTGCTCGCGGAGATCTGCCAGCTTATGGCCCATGATGTAGCCTAGAAGTCATGTCATGAGCCAGTCGCTCCGTATTTCCGTCTCTTACCTACTTCGTAGCTCGGCCTGCGCCTTGAATTTTGCCTCGGGCGTGCTCAGAAGAGCGATCTCCTCAGCCGTGTAAGGCGGAGGTCCTGGCGGACGCGACATTGTGCGGTGGTTCGAACCTGAATCTGTGTAAGATACGTTAATCACGGCGCAAAAACTAGGAAAACGGGGTCGTATAGCGAAGTTTTGCGTGCGGAGGAAGGAATTAGGAAGCGGCTTGCGCGACGAGGTAGAAGCAGGAAGAGAGCTGTCGGCGCGGGGTCCGCAAGTAGGTAGTTGGCTCGTGCCCGCCCGCGCTGTCACGTGATCGGCAGCGCAACGACGACGAAGCGACACCTTTTGAGCAAGTCCATGACCAGCTTGCAGCCGCTTGCTTACGCCGTCGCCTATGTTACTTTTTCCAATGACGAAACACCACATGAGGATCGTGCAAGAAATCAATGGGCACTGAATAACATATCACATTCAGTTTTTTTTGTCTATCTAGTGTCATAAACAAGAGTCAAAAGGTTGCCCAGAGGATTCAAGCCCTCTTCAGCGGTGATTATTCGCTTCGGGATTTCAAACTCAACTTCAGGATCCTTCTTCAGATCTCTGTTGAGCTCATTATCAAGGAGCGCGGAATATGAGTGATCTAGGAAGTCTTCCAGGTTGTACGACCGCTTCGTGAATTGCTCCGCAATAATTTTCGCCAGCGTAGCAACGTTGGGGTGATAGTGCGACTGCAGTGTCTCCAATTCCCAAACGCTACTCTCGATGGCGTCTGTAAGCAGCGGGTCTGGCTCTTCCATATCGAATGGATCGTCCATGCCTTCTTCCTCTACTTCCTGCTTTTGGGCCGGGTCTCGTATCTCGCGATGCATCATGAAGGTGCACGCGGGATGGCGCTTGAACATGTTGTACACCCATGGTATGACAACGACAATACCAGCCGGTGGTGCGTACAGGGCTAAACGTGTGAGCCTTTTGATGAAACTTGCTACCAATGTCGCCGGCAGATGTGAGGATGCCATGAAGGTATCCAATAGTCTGAAGAAGCGCGATCGGTGTTTCGAGTGCAGCAGGCCGTCATCCAGTAGCGAGTATAGCTTTTGATAGAAAGAGGGATAGTCGAGGTTCTTCTCGGAAATGAGATAGTATAGTCCAGAAAGCGCGAGGAGAGAGGTAGCACCGCCAAGATTGTACGAGTCTGTCAGAAAGTCCATGAGCATCTCAGGCTGAGCAAACCACGGCGCGATCTGGTGCGAGAAGACGCCAAGAACGGACTTGCGCTGCTCTTTTGTGATGCCCGAGCGCAGTGTTGCCAGCCAGGCTTCTTGCGCTTGCAACTTGTATGCGCTCAGCGAGGGTACCGGGCTCTTTCCCTGGACTTCGGTGTAAAGGTTCTGGATGTCGTCTTTCGAAGAAGGGATGGCCTCAAGTCTAAGAAGGAGTGACAAGCTGTTGCGCGCCACACGTTCCTTTTCTGTGTCGTCGAGTTCGGATTGGAGCAAAGACTTGATCGACCGGAAGGTAGAATATCGAATATCGTCGTAGGTGGCAAAGAACTTGTCCGCAAACTCGTCCCTCGAGCCATCGTCCTCTGGCAGCAAGAGAAGCGCCTCCACAATTCGATCCAGTGGGCTATTCTTGATATTGAAGTCTCTGTGCGCTTTTGATTCTTCCTTGACCAGCCGCAGCAGTAGGGTCAACGCTACCGACTGCTTAGGCGGATGCTCGCTGCGGAGAAAGTCGCTGAGCAGCACCTCTATGTATTCCTGATACCTCTGCTTCAGCCACTTGACGATCATGGTTTCGGCCTCGGTCATTCTCTTGTTCTTGGCCATGTCTCCAGTGGTAACAAGTCGTGTGAAGACTCGACATAGGGCGACGGCTGCGAGGACGGATGCTTCGTTGTCGGGCTCGGGGGCTTTCGCGCGCGTCAAAAGGGTCGCAATGTTGTTGTAGTGCTTTCGCGACTCTGCGATCTGCGTTTCGAGGCGCAAAATCTCATCGTGAGAGTCTTCCTCGTCGTCGCTAGAGGGCTTTGGGCGGGGTTTCGACTTGGTTGCACGGCGCTCTGGCTCGCCCGATTTTCTCTTCCTCTTCACACCCGCTAAAGAGGCAGCATTGACACCCGACATGGCGACGGCTGGGCAGGAGTCCGTTGTTGGGCGTGGTCGCAGTGCGGTCGTGAACTTTTTCGAGGACGCCGGGCCATGTTCGGCTAGTTTGTAGGTGCCTTACCTAGTCTAGGTAATCATGTTAGCGCGTTGATTCTGCACCGGGCAAGAGCTCCCAACTCCATCACCGTCGTCGCCCACACCTCCCCACTCTCATCCACAGCAATGGCATCTCGTCTGGCAAGGAGCGCGGTCGGTACGTACAAGCTCCCCGACGCCATTGACCGCCCTGCTCACCTGCAACAGGCGCCGCCCGTCTCCGCCCATCGCTCCCTCTCCGCAACCTCCCCAGCATCACGGCCCAGCTCACCCCGGCCCGCTACCAGTCCAATGTGCCCGAGGACCCCAAGAAGAAGGCTCAGTCGCTTCTTGATGCCATCCCCGTGCCCGGAAACAGCCCCGTCACCAAGGCTGCCGTCATCTCCGCCGCCGCTGGTGTGAGCACCTTCGCCATCAGCAACGAGCTCTACGTCGTCAACGAGGAGTCCATCGTCGCCCTCTCGCTGCTCACCATCTTCTGGGCTGTCGCCAAGTACGCTGGCCCGGCCTGGTCCGACTACGCCCAGTCGCAGATCAACAAGATCTCCGGCATCTTGAACTCGGCCCGTGCCGACCACACCACGGCCGTCAAGCAGCGCATTGAGAGCGTCCAGGACCTCGGCGGTGTCATTGACATCACCAAGAACCTTTTCGCCGTTTCCAAGGTACGACAATTGCGATGGACAGATGAACCTTGGTTGGACAGAACCCTTGGGGCTGACTCCGTGTAGGAAACCGCCCAGCTTGAGGCCCAGGCCTACGAGCTCGAGCAGAAGACCGCCATTGCCCACGAGGCCAAGACCGTCCTCGACTCATGGATCCGCTACGAGGGCCAGGTCAAGGCGAGGCAGCAGCGCGAGCTTGCCGAGAGCATCATCGCCAAGATCGAGAAGGAGCTTGAGAACCCCAAAACCCTCAAGCAGATCCTCGACCAAAGCGTCGCCGATGTTGAGAGTGCGTGTAGCCGCATGCCTTCGAATCGCTCCGCTAACAACTCTCAGGGATCGTGTCGCAAAAGGCATAAGCTACCTACGACGTTTCCTTTCTCATCGATTAGCATCATCCAATGTTACATAAATCTGTGCTATAGTCAATCGGGTCGGATAGATTACCCAAAGTCAAAGTCAATTTCATTTGGTCCAAGTACCTTTGCGAGCATCCCTGTTGCATCACCACGCTTCAAGTAGCCGGACAGGGTACACTGATAAATTGCCCGGGAAATTGTAGCCTGTCAAAGCCAGCCCCTCGCCTTGTTCGGATCTTTGGTTTCAGTGTCGCATCGTGAACCACCATTGCTCGAAACACCGCCTGTAGTTTCAAAGAGCTGCGTGCATTTACTCGGGGGATGCTACATGAACCCATGAATGGCACATCAATGCCCGACCCGGCTGCAACCAGCGAAATCGAGCAGAACCCCCATTTCGCCCGCCAGATAATACTAGAGGTTATTTGTCTTTTTGAAGACCATGTCCGTCAACCCATGTCCGTCACTCCAACAGTATTAACAATGCAGTGGGGTACATACCTACCCGTTGGAGCTTAGGGCCGCAGATCCGCTATGCATTAGGTACACTAGTGTAGGAATGAGTCTTGCATCTTGCCTCGACCACTTTTAACCTACGCTCAGCTTTTCGTACGTCTCGCAATAGCAATGGCAGATGAGCACTGGCTCAATCGATATGGCAATGGATACTACGCCTGGAAAGCAGCAGACCGTGGTGGCAAAGAAGGATTCGAGCGGCCCATTGGACTGGTGGAAACTTCTTTTGACACAGACGGACGGTCAGTCTTCCTGTCCAGACGAATGCGTGGGGCTCGACTTACGATGCATTCGAGAACAGGTATTTTGGAGGCCGCGCAGATATGACGGCGCTACTTTCGGTGTGTATAAAACATAGGCTCGGGAAAGAAGCTTTCAGACGGAGGATCGCACTCGCGTGGGCGAATCTGCGGCTACGACATGTTATGCTTATGAGCCGGACGCTTTTTGACAAAGAATCCAGACAGCGGAGATTCGTTGTTGATCTGCATGATAGTATTGAAGAGGTGTTCGACGATGTTCTGTGTAATATTGTCTGGGTCGAGGATTACTACGAAGAGGTGGACGCAATCGAAAATGCATCGCCACGCTTTCAATGTGGGTCGTATTGTCGACCCGGAGAAATGTTTGTCCAAGATCCATGTGCTACCTTTGGTGGAAGGACCTGACGGTAGGTTCGAGCTGAGGTTCATGATTGTGATGGCGCACCAAATTTCCGATGGATTGTCTTCATACAACTGGTTCAGCGACTTCCTCCGTATGCTCAACCTATCTGAAAAAGAGCTAGAAACCGAGATAAACACAGGCAGGCAAGAAGACGTGATAAGATCGAAGCTCCCACCCGCCCAAGAGGATGTCTACCACCGCGTCGCCACAATCAAAGCGCGACAACGCTGGTTCTGGGCCATCACCCACGTCCTCCGACACCTTCGCAAGCCGACCCTCCAATCCTTTCCTAATCCCCTGAAACGCGAACACCGCCTCCAGTACCCCACCACCTTCCCCCCAACCTTCTCAAAAATCTTCAACTACGACCCTGCCTCAGCGCCGCCCCTAACCGCCAACATCATCACCGCCGCGCTCTCCCCCGCCGCCTCAGCACGCATGATGTCCCTCTGCCGCTCCATCCACGTCTCCATCGGCGCGGGCTGCTTCGCGCTCGCCGGGCTAGCCATGATGGCGCTTTACGAAGAGCGCTTCCCACACGTCCCAGCGGCCCAACGGCTCCCCTTCGGCGCCGGCTTCCCGCTCAACCCCCGCGCTTTCTTCGGCTGGAACACGCCCGCCGACAGCTGCATGCTGGCCTTCTCCGACGGGTTCGCGATGCCGTTTCTGCCGTCGGAGCTGCCGGTCGAAGCGAGGTTCAGACTGGTGGCTGCCCGTGCGAATCGGGAGTTGAAGATGTATCAGAAGCGTGGGAAGCGCGGGGGGGATGGGGCGAGCGGGAGGGAAGGGAAGAGGGAGAGGGGCGCGTGGGAACCCCATGATCCCCGGAGATTGTTGGCGAATGCGTATTTGAACGCTATCGAGCGCTCCGACTCCAAACTACCGGAGGGGTTGGCCTGGGGCGTCACGCCGCACGGCGACTTGGCACCTCCGTCGTCGTCGTCGTTCAGGGCGACGTGCGGCGTGTCGTCGATTGGGCGGACGGCGCAGTGGCTGGCTGCGGGTACGTACAGTCTTGATCTTGATGGTTCTGAGGGGGGGAGGGAGAAGGATTTTGCGGCGGACTTTTTGGACCTTAGACAGGGGGTTAGGGCGAGGGAGGAGGAGTTCTTGGTCGGGAGTAATACGGATGCGGAGGGGAGGGTGAGGTTTGGGGTGAGCTATGATGAGAGTGCGATTAGTGGGGGCTGGGCGGGGAGGTGGAGAGATGTTGTGGAGGGGTTGATGGAGGGTGGTGGGAGGGTGAGCGAGAGGGCGAGGATCTGAGGGGAGAACCGCATCGTGGAGTGGGGTGTATAGGATACCTTGATCATGTGATTTAGCAGAAGAAGTAGGCGTCAATGACACGCCAGCGAACACCAATTCGGCCTCATCCGTCTACGGGACTGTAACTGCGTCCCCCCTCACTCTTCTGGCGCACGGCCATCTCTATACGCCCACAGTCTCGAACGATCTCTCACGCTCTTCATACCTTTTCTTCTTCTTCTTGCACCACACACCGCTCCTTCCACTTCAGCTTCCCCCTCAGCCATACTTACCGCCTCCCAGTTTCCCTCTTCCTCCATTACTCTCCCATCCTCACCCAGTGGAAATAGCGCATTGAGATAATGCTGATTCATAAGATGCCCCGTCCCCTGTCTCACAAACAAATTCCCCGCATACCGATTCGGCAACTTTGCAAAATACAAGACGCCCCAGCACGCCACAAACTCCGCGTCCGACGCATAGTGCTCGATATGCCGCACCGCGGCAGCGGAAGGCGCACAGCGCGGGTTATTGAAGTGGTTCGCCGCTGACCCAAAGGTATATATCTCGCACTTTGCCACGCACGCCCGGTCGACTGCATTGCACGTCAGCACCCCACACATGCCCCTCCCCTCGCAAAAAGAAGGCCTCGGAAGTCGCGACGTACCTTCGGTCAGCAGCCAGTCCAAGATGATGCCCCCCTCGATGCCCCCCTGGCTGTGCAGAATCAGCACCACCTTCTCGGTCGCAGGCTCCAGCAGCGCGGCCTTGACGGCCGCATACGAGCGCCGCATGTCCGTCGTGGCGTACAGAAAGTCGCGCTCGAGGATGCACTGCACGAGGTCGAACAGGAGGCCGTAGGTGCGGTTGTGCACGCCTGTCACGGGCCGGCGGAATGTGCGCGCCAGACGGTCCAGATTCGACTGCAGCCAGTGGCGCCCGACGGACACGCCATTGAGGTAGATCCAGCGCTCGCCCGGGTGCGGTGGCGCGGAGGAGACGTCGATGGCGCTGTGCAGCACGTCGGTGGTGCCGTTGAGGAGGTGTGCAACATAGGCGGTCACGGTGTAGACGGCTGCGAGGTAGATGGCTACGACCCAGACTGGCAGGACGATGAGCAAGGGAAGACTTAGAAGGAATAGCGATTGGAAGAGGATGAGGAAGGCGTGGAGGGTGAGGCAGTAGAGGTTTGGTAGGGATGGGTAGAGCTCGTCTAGTTCACCGCCTTGCCATTGTGTTAACGGCGTGAGGATGCCTGGTATTGACCACGCGAGGCTGAAGAAGAGGCGTATGTCGGCGAGACAGAGAAGGAGAGGGGACCCGGTATAGGGGATCGGGGCGTGGGCATGTGCCCGGCGTTTAGGAGGTGTGAGGATGAGGTCTACGGCCATATTTACAGGGCGAGGAATGAGGAAGGAAAGTCAAGACGTGGGGCCAAGATACAGGAGACTTGCCGCAGGTCGCATGTTTATTATACGAAGCCATGTGAGATGCGGCATGTGAGCAGGCACATCGGCTGAAACTAGGCGGTGGAAGGGGGTGGAGGAACCTGCGGCATATGTAGTTGCGGCTGGCTAGGAGTTGAAGCAGAGTTTATTAGTTGGAGCGACTGTGCTCATCAGCTGTGTCGACCGATGGCGGATCTGACGTACTCGTAGTTCAAGCCTGTGGCTGAGCTGGCTCAGTTCATGAGGTGTGGTAACACAAAAGGGATGCCTGGTCGTGAATACGAGCATCGTGCTGAATGGAAATATCATATTGCGTTGTGTCCAGGCTTTATGACTTAGAAGTGTAAATATTGAGATAATGACCGATGGGAGAAATTGTTTGATGTTTTCAGGACATCCAGGTACGTGTCGCGTGTTGGATGTGCAGGTCGGTCGCATGCACATGCAGGTTCAAATGGTCAGCTGCAGCTGTCAAAAACGTCACTCTGCATACCTATCACCGCAAATTAGCAACCACAACATCGTGTTTCCTGAAGACATCTCATAGCCAACGTAAGATGAGCATGTATACGTGAATGGCAGCCAAGTACTCTTCACACTATAGTAACCGTGAATTTCCCATCGGCATCCGATTCTTGATAGAGGCAGTCCGCATGCAGTGTCTGGAGTGCCGCATAGGTCACCGAAAACCCATCCGAGGAATGGATGAGTAGAGGACTTGGATCGATACGCCTCTTGTTGAGAATGAATCCTTCCGCACCATGTGCGAATGCTGAAGCGGATACCATACAAGCGCAGTTTCTGTAGACATTATGCATCACTTGCGCTTCATGTTTCCAATCATCCAGATCGTCCGGTATGATACAAAGAGAGTCTATCCAGATGTACTGGAAGCCCATAGTTTCTGTGGCAAAGAGCGCATCCTGGAACGTCTTGGACAGCTCATGCAGAGGAAGTGACACTTCGAAAGCACCTGCATTTGCGCGAGTCATTGTAAGAAACGCAACGTTGCCCCAACAGTGAGAGAGAGCAAGATATGGTGTGTCCCGAGGGAGATCGTCACCACGACATATATTAGCAGATAGTTCAGAGCTATCGCCGGATCGCTTCACGTTCACAAGCCTTGTTGGCAGCGTTCGGCGAACAGTCGATACTCGGCAGTCAACACCTTCTAATCCATTCTCGAACCTGGGAGAAAGTCTCGTCAGATCTTAAAGATGAGCTCATCTTTGTACGGACACGTTTCGGATGTTGTTCTAAGTAGGTAAGCCGTATGTATTGAGACGGAGAACCCACTCACCCATGAAGCTTCGTTCCAGGCCCCAAAAGACACTGTCAATGTCACTAATCGGTGGAGACTCTGCTTGGCCACCCGAGAACCAATCACGAGCTCCGACACGTTCTGCATCGTCTGATCCTCCCATCTGTATACCGTGTGTTGCACTGGCACATGCTCGATGTAGCCTTGCGGTCTGATCCATCGCATCTCTCTGAAAGTCCAACTGCAAATATGACAGCCTTGTGCAACAGCTCGGAGAAAATCATCACGGTCGTTATGACGCCGTTCGTCTCCTTCTCTCCGATGCGTTGAGAAAATGTTTCGACAGGCCGCACAGAGGCGGTTGTCAGCCATAATGGCACTGACAGGTTCACTGCAGACCTCGCTAGGTGCCTGCAATCGAGGACGATCTTCTGAGATTTTGCGACGGAAACCTCGCCGGGAAGAATCAGAGCAAGTGACAAGTCCTTGTTTACGCAGTGGAAACATAAGTTTTGTAAGGGGGTGAATTTTAAGAAGGAGTGAAATGACGGGCAGAAAGCTGGGAGCCAGGTGGTTGCACAGGGCTGTGCACATTGCCACTGCCGGCGGAGGAAGGAGCTGTGTACCTCGACCTTGGCAAGTGCGACTGACTGACTCCGCTTCTATCTTTACATCTCCTTTCACTGTCTGAAGGATTATCGATACCGTACTTTTCACAATACAAGAAGTGGTCCTCTGTACAACTCACCTACCGATACTACCTACATCATGGTGTTGTGGTGGAGAAATGAAAAGCTGGTAAGGCGCCATGAGAGCCTCTAAATACGAGCTCATTTGTAGAGATGTTGATCAGTAGCCCCCCCCCAACACGAAGTGTTTACACTGGTGCACCCACAAGGCTACACAGTGCTCAATGCAGCCCAAGCAACGATCGCATATATGCGGGTCTACCCATTGCACCATCTCTAACCTCACGCACAGGGAAGGTTCTGGTATGCTTTCAGCCTGCGCATCATCACCGGTTGCGAGAATGGTTCGTAACCACAGCTTGCATTGCGTCTGTCTATTGGTATCGTTCGTCCTCGTGCTGATGCTCCCGAAGCCGTCTCTCCCCTCTCCCTGTTCCTATCCTCATCCCAGCGTAGCTCAATATGCCAAATACCCTCAATCCCTCAACGCCGATTCGATTTTTATCCCCGAACGCCGTAATGATGCATTGTCGTGCGCAAGGCAATGTGGTCAGACGAGCAGGACTGCGTTCAAGCATCCATCGTTCTCAGGGTTGTTCGTCACCTGCGCATAGCGACCCCAGACGACCTTTCCTCCTGCAGTGACAAGGCCCAACTCGCTCACGTTGACCTCGATGACAGTTCCCTTGGTGAGAACGCCTAGTTGGGTGTCTGCAAAATATTAGCTTTGTTCCACTCAGGGCATGCCAGGAGAACCTACACAGCGGATTCTGCGGATTCTTCTTCACGGAGATAATCGGCAGCTGCACCGTAACCCCCAGCTCCGGATGCGTCACATTCGCCTTCTTATACCGCAGCCCCATCGGCCGGATAAAGCGCTCGTACTTGACCGGTCTACGCGTGAACCCGGGCCCCACAAACGTCGGTTTCGTGATCATGCGCTTCCAGCTCTTCTTCTTCGTCTTCGCACCCGTCTTGACCACGCTAAACATCTCCTCTTCGCTGATGCCCTTGACCTTGGGCAGCGGCACCGAAAACTTGGCCGCCTTTTCGTTGCGCCGCTGCTTGATCGCCGAAGAGAGCTGCTTCGCGTTCTTCTCATTGCTGCGGTCCAGGAGGTACTGCGGCAGGGCTTCGGTGGAGGGCTCGGCGGGCTCGGAGGTCTTGACGTTGCGCTCTTCGTGGGCCTTGATCTGCTTCTTCATCTGGATCTTCTCCTTGCGGCGCTTCTCGGCGTAGAGTTTGGCGCGTAGACCGCGCAGGTTCTGAGCCTTCTGCGAGGCCTCGTGGCCTTCACGGGCGATGCGCTTGCGGCGGCGCTCGGCGGCGTCGAAGCGTTCGCCATGGAGTTTTTCTGGGGAACTACGTTAGGACATGGTGCCGATTTGTGGAGGTGTAAAGCAAAAGGCTGCACGGACTGTGGCGTTCCATATACTCATTCTGAGGCATCTTGGCGGAGGGCGAGCGTCTGCTCTGATTATTTCCTGGGGGATGGTACTGCGAGCACTTGCTCTTTTCGCCGTGTTGTTCGAACACTGGAGGCTGGCGGCGAAAAAGTCCCAGTCCCGCATTCGAAATCTTGGCGGGCTACCGATATCCTATCCTGGCGCGCTCTGATCCCTGCAGCGCGCTCCGCCAAACTTCGCCATTTCTCGAACATCCAACATCAACGGGACGAGGACAGCCATTGCCGCCGCACACCCACCATGGCGCTCTTCGCCCGCACCCTCCGCGCCTCGCTGCTCGACGCCCGTCCCGTCCTGCAAAGCACCAGAGCACTCACAACCGTATCGCACACCTTGGAGACGGGCAACGTGCCCGACGCCCTCCTCCACTCCCACCAACACACCTCCTCGAACCTCGAGCAGAAAGTCGAAGCACCGCCTTCACCGCCCCACATGCCGCCGTCTTCAACAGTTCCCGCAGCCCCGAATGCCCGGCAAGACGTGGTCACCACGCACCTCACCCCATCCATCCGCCAGCTCCTCCCCCTCCTCACCTCCCAACCCGCGCACTACATCACCGCGCACATCCACGGCCACCCCTACCTCCTGACCCCCGGCGATACCCTGCGTCTCCCGTTTCTGATGCCGAACGTTGAAGCCGGCGACGTGCTCCGACTCAACCGCGCGACGCACATCGGATCTAGAGACTACACTTTGAAAGCCCCTGCGGCCATCAAGGGGACCGCGGACCACGGGAAGATTGTGCACTACTTGGACGAGAGGCTGTTTACGTGTCGGGCGACGGTGGTGGGCGTGGAGAGCGAGCCGATGCGGATCATGGAGAAGACCAAGAGGAGGCAGAGACATGTGAAACATGTGTTTAGCAAGCACAAGTATACCGTGTTGAGGGTGGGAGAGGTCGAGGTTAAGACGTTGGAAGAGTATGAGGAGGTGTTGAAGAAGGATGGGGAGGCGTGATGAAGGGGATTGTTCAGACGGAATTGTGCATTGAGGAACCCAGGTAGCTGGAAGTGTCGAAGTGCGCATGGAAATGTGTATACTGTATGTATAATATGTGACGGTAGAGGATCGCATTGCATAGAGAACTTGTCTCGATATACGGATGGATGGGAACGGGTGCTTCTGTATAATATCTACCAAACCATCGGCGGCCATGCCGCATCCTATCTTCCCTTCCCTTTCCATGGCGTTGCCCGCAACGGATCGTGATACACCGCTCGCTATGCTTGGAACGTGATCCTCATCGAGGGGGTCCATTTGCTGACCGTTACGGCCGCAAGCCACTCTTCGCGCAGCGTCGTTAAGATCATAACAAACCCCCGCATCTTGGTGCTGTATTTCAAGGCTCAATGTACACAGCCTCTCAGTGCACCGTCTGCGCAGCGTAGAACTCCTACACACAGTCAGCCTGGTCACACAGCAATCGAACTGAAAATCTCACCGGATACTGCGTCTGAATCATCGTCGTCACCCGCTCCACCTCCTCCGCCAACCCCTGCACATTCGCATCCCACTTCCGCAGCTCCCTCCCCACCACCCGCTCGCTCTGTCCCGTCTTCCGCTCCCCGCTGCCTTCTCCCTCAAAGAAGATGCACCGATCAATCTGATCAATGTACCCGCTCAGCCGCCCCTGCTCAAACATCTTTGCCGCATAGTCCTCCGCCTTCTCCGCATCAATGCCCAGCAGCTCCCCTAGCTGGTCGAACCCAATGTTGTTGTACAGCTTGGACGCGCCCACGAGGTTATGCTGAAGGACGGCCTGGTCGAGTACGGTGGAACCGTCGGAGGTAAGAGCAAGGTGGTGCGGCTGGAGGCCGGCCGCGAAGGCTTTGGTCTCGTGGGGCGGGATGAGGCGGTCGAAGAACATCTTCTCGAGCACGGAGTAGTTCTCGACGGAGCTTGCGCGGTCGTCTTTGTAGAGGGTGGCGAGCATCTTGGAGCGCGGGGGGCCTGCGGGGGAGAGGACGGCGCAGACGATGGCGGAGGAGAGGGCTTGGTGGCGCTCTTCTTCTGCGATGCTGGACTCGAGGGATAGGGAGTAGTATGCTTTTGCTGCGTCGAGGAAGTTGCGTTGCGAGTCGTTGATGCGGGCCTGGCTGAGTTGGAAATGTATCCGTGTCTCCTTGTCCTGCACGCTGTAGATGACATTCTTGATCTTGTTGAGGTGGAGCAGCGCGCTCGTGGGGTCGTCTTCTTCGAGATAGCACCGCACGATCCGGATCCAGACCTTCGCCTTGTCGTCGTTGGTTAATGAGCGTTGTGTTGACTCCAGGTTGATCGATCCTAGCACCCGGGCGGACTTGCGGTAGTCGTCTATCTCTTCGCAAGCTTCTGCTACAGCCTCTTTGATCAATGTGTCCTGCTCCTCGTACTGGCCCACGCCTTTGGTCTGGAGAAGTGCGATCACATTCTCGCCGACCTCGATCTTGACCTCTGGGTCTTTAACATTGCGGAACTGCTCCACGAAGTGGCTGACGAGAGGGCGAAGTACTACGACACTCAAATTGTCGTCTAGCAAGGTACGAGAGTAGGCATTGAGGTCGACGGCGAGATTGCTCGACGAAGCGGTGATTTGTTGGAGAAGGGTCGAGTATCGGGAAGGCTTGTCGCCGACGGAAGCTGCTTGGATCTCTTGAAGAGCGGCGTTGACTTGTGGGGACGTCATCGTGGGTGGATGTGTGAGCGTGTAAGGCGTGGAGTGAAGCGCCACCTGGTGGTTTGCCGCGGTTGAGGTGGGGGAGCTTCAGGCAGCAGAGGGAAGGTACGATCGAAGCGGGCGGCGAGAGTCGAGGGTGGGACGGTTGGTGTAAATCTGGGGACTAGCTGACAGCACCGTGGGTGAGCGCGAGATCGGTGAGTCTTATAACGAAGGCGACTTCAGTGGTGAAGGTACTGTCTGTGTTGTTAGGTACCGCCGCGGTCGCTAGCGCGAGTGTAGGTAATCGATAAGCTCTCCTACCTTGAACAGAGTTCGCATACATGCCTACACGTACTCAAGCTTTTGATCAGGGCATAAGTGCATAAGAAATTGTAAAGGCCTCGCAAGGTTCGGTCCGAGTTATAGCCTTTTCCCAGATAGATTACAACTTCTCTTGAACGTAAGACCAAGATCCTACACGGACACGCAGAGCCTCAACGTGAGCCAAGGCGCTAAGCTGCGGGCGGACTCCCGCAATCGAACCGCAGCTCTTTGATTAACACGCCCTCAAAGCCGGCGTCTGACCACTCAACCCTCCGAAAGAACACTCGCCTCTTCAACGTTCACTCGAGACCCACACGCAATAACTCACGCTCACTCGGCGCATACAAGTGCATCGCACCCGCCCAGGATGATGAAGACGGAGGGAGGCTCGCCATCCTTTGGCGAAGGCGGCTACATGGACGATGAATTCTATGAGGACACGGGCGAACTCTCATTGCCGCGCGAAGGCGAGAAGCACGTCATGATCGCGCGCATCCCGGACTGGCTATACGACCACCTCACGACTTGGGACAAGTTCCTCGCGCAACCCGGCGACGACAACGAGAAGATCACCCTCGGCGAGGTCTTGTCTTTGCCCCCGGACAACCCATACGATCGGAAGAAGGCTCAGAAGGATGGAAAGAAGCCGCCGGTGAAGCAACAAGGCCCACCAGAACCACCGTCCATGCGCATCTTCTTCAACAGCGAATGGAACAAAGTAACCAAACTCCCGACAGCCTACGAGATCGAGGGCCAGACCGTCAACGATACCTTGCTGAATAACACGTACGTCTTCACCGAGAAAGACCTCCCGGGATACAAGCACAACGGTGCTGGACATAATAAGCCCAACACCTCCAACGGCGCAGTGCAGGACCCCAAAGCGCGCGTCAAGAAGAGCAAATACAAAAAGGCCATCCCCAAGCAGACCGCCCTCATCGGCAGCGTCAACACTCAGTACCTCGCGAAACCCCTAAACACCGCCGAGTTCATCGCCTTCAACACAGCGCGCACCAAAGAAGCCATCCAGGGCCGCAACTCAAGCACCAACATCATGACCGAGATCGTCGACGAAGTCACCGTCATGAACAACCTGCAAAACCACTTCGACGGATTCGTCCGCCCGGACAAGAAGCGCAAGTCCCAGCAGAACAAGTTCGCCCGTCTGCCCCGCAACGAGCTCATCGACATCCTGCACGCCGCCTTCGACGCCCACATGTACTGGCCCATGAGAGCCCTCAAGGCGCACACCAAGCAGCCCGAGGCGTATCTCAAGGAGGTCCTGCCGTCGCTTGCGAACTTGATCAAGAGCGGCAGTTACGCGAGTCTCTGGAAGAGAGATGATAGCTACAACCGACCGTCTCAGCATGATGGCATAGCCGACATCAAGATCGAGGATGACGATGACGACGAGGAAGAGGAGGAAATGGAGGATGTGGTTTAAGGCGGCGTCGATAGTGGAGGGTTTTAGCTTGGCATCGGCACGGCGTATGTGGTTTTTAGGTTGCTTCGAATCATGCGGCTGCTCCTTGGCGTTATCAGCATTCGTGCGGAGTTTGGGGGTTCGATTTGCAATCAGCACTTTCGTTGTGGGATGGCTTGGATGGAGACTGTAGGATAAATGGTAGGAACACAACGTGCGGTCAGGGATACCCAATAAAAACATCACCAGCCCATCTTACATGCGCCCCTGGCCATTTTGTATACTTTTCGCGTGTCTTGCAACTCGGCGGACGCCAGATTACTGATGTCAACAAACCAAAGCTACACTAATCGTGGTATCTCTCGTGGAGTATCAGGCATCCGATTCATATCATGCATCACCTGGAAAGGTAATACAATATCCCGAATCTCTGAAATCGAACACAGATAGCTACCTGCTTTCGTCGCAGTCGGCGCCTATTACTTTCTACTTTATAACCCCTTTTGTAGTGCTAAATTGCCCAGCACAATATAACACATTCCATTTCACCTCCCCAGCACTAATCCTCAATATCATCCTCACTAAGCACCAATTTCCTCCCCTCCGCCTCGCGCCCCGGAATGGCACTTTCTTCCTTCTCTCTACTCTCGATCTTCACACTCTTCTTCTTCCTCCGCGTGTTTGGCGCTGGCTTGTCTGTCGACCACTGCTCGCCCTCTCCCACCCCGTCCTCAGTCTCATCGCCGTCATCGTCCTCGAGCGAAGCAGACACCCCAGACCCCGTGAACGCTGTAATCTTCCGGATCTCGCGGACGGTGGCGGCTGCAGAGGGGTTCGCGGGAGAGCGTCGGCGCAGGATGGAGGGGAGGTAGGGCAGACGCTCGAGGAGCATTTCGTAGCGCGCGGAGCCGCCGCTGCCAAGGAGGACAGGGGTTAGCGTGTCCTTTTCGAGCTTGTGTTGCGAGAAGGGCGAGGCTGTGGGTTTTACGGGTGCGGCGAGGGGCGCGATCTTGCGCCATGTGTCTACGCCACCGGCGACTGCGGGCGCAGGTTTTGATAGTGGGCCGTGGGTGCCGAAGAGGTCGCCTCGTTGTGCGCGGGATATCCAGAGTTCGAGTAGTCCGCCAATTTCTTCTTGTTGACGCCAGAGACGCAGCGATGAAGGGTAGTACATGACGAACGCGCTGCCCCTTGCTGCGGCGGCAGATGCACCCGCGCCTTTTGCCTTCGCTCCCATGGCGCCTGGTGGAGGTGCAATGCGTTTGACGGGGGTTGGGAGGTTGTAGAGTAGGCCTCGGACGCTGGCTTGGAAACTCATCTCGTCCTGGCGAAGGTTGTCTGCGCTTGATCCCTGGATGTTTCGTCGACCGGATTCAGATACACCGAAGCGATCAGGCGACAGAAGGTCGGCGTCAGAGAGGGCATCAATGCTGCCATTGATGCAATCGAGGGTTTCTTCACTGTCTCTTGTGTCACATGACAGGACGTAATTCTCGTGTAGCGCCGCAACAAATGTTTGAGTGTCGGTGCCGAGCTCATCGATGAGCGCTTCGATGTTGACTTCAGATGCTTTTGGTCTCCGTCGTTCGGGAAAGAAGTTGGGAGGCTGAACGACCGGCTTGTTAGGATCTTCAGGATGCCGCTTGTTGTATACTACTCTACCGACAGCGTGGAATATGCCGAGTGTGCTTTCACGTTGTGTGACCATCTCCAGCGATTCTTGCTCCATCTGCGTCATGGGTATGTCTTTCGATAGATTCGGCGCTCTCTTCTTGGTGAGGTTGACTTTTGCGCCCCACCCTTCCGTCTCATCCCCTCTCAGGCAAAGAAACTCAAGTGATGAAATAGCGCTGCGAATATCTCCGAGTTCTGTGAGACGTTGTATTACCTGTGGACCAACAGTCTTCTTTCGGCCTGTCTTGCGTGCTTCTTTGACAACTATGAGATCTAGCGCTTTAGTCATGAATGTCGGCGCAATGGGATTAAACTCAATAACGGAAACCCCGGGATGGGTCAGTATCTCAGGACCGAGCAACCGATGGGCAGTGAAGCTATCAGCTGCGGCGGTATTGGTTGATAGCAAGGTCTCAGAGATGACCATAACGATTGGCGTTACATTTTGAACATCAGCTTTTCCCGAGAAGAAAGCAGTGGCCGAAGGGGTGGTTGCGGCAAGGTAATTGAGAACAGAGGACCGAAAAGATTGTACAGCAGATGAAGTGCGCGTAAATGTATTAGGAAATTCCTCAACTAAGATCAGTTGCTTTTCTCGACTTATCTCAGTCGAGTTCTGGGTTTGTTGGCAAGCCTCAGCGGGTTCGTCGAACGTAAGGGTGCCGAATGTGCCAGTCCTGCCAACAAAGTCTTCGAATTGCGCAGTGACAGAGACGAAGCCGCCCTCAGACGTCTTCGTGCTTTCAGGATTCTTCCATTCGTGCATATTGAAGGCTAACTCCTTCGAGAGGAGCGCCATGGTGGTAGTCTTGCCACTTCCAGCAGGACCTTTGAGAAGCAACAGTCTCTTGCGCTCCTTTCCACTGAAGACATCCGTGAGCCATGTTCGAACATCGGCGACCTTTTTTTTATGCACAGCCAGCTCATCGAGTGATGTCGGACCGTATTTCTCGTTCCAAGGGCGTCTGTCCATAGTTTCAACAACGGGCACCGGCGACGGCGTGGGAGTGGCCCGGCCTCCACTGACTGTTCGCAGAAAGCGATGACTGCTTTTCAAGCCACTCTCCTTGTCCACCGCAGGAAATTTGCCCTTCCGCACCGGCAAGGCGGTAGGTCGTGCCTTCCCATACTCGTCATCTGAAGAATCGAAGATATCGTCGATGTCGAGCGGCGTGGCTGCAGAGGTCTTTTCGGGGCTCGGCGTGGGTTGCGACAAGGCAGGCTTCGGAGCAGCACCAAAGAAGGACGTAATGGGTTTCGAGATAACCTTTGACTTCGCTGGCGACTTTGCTGGTGACTTCTTGACTCCGGTGCTAGAGGGGTTTGACGATGAAGCGCGTCGCGTGGATTTGGAAGGCTTCACGTCTCCGGGTGCGCGGGACCCATTCGCGAGGCTCAGTAGCGTGCCCTTGCGGGGACGCTTCGCAGGCGGTGAGTATCGATCGTCCTCATCGCTGCTGGAGGATACCACTACTGGCTTTTTGCGCGCTGCCCGCGGCTTGAGCATGCCGCCTGGAGTGGTTGCGTGGACCGAGACAAGCGTGCATTCTTGATCCTCAGTCGTGTTAGACGGGCGCGATCGCAGGCGTGGACGCGCCCAGTTGGTTGACACGGGTGAAGTGCGCAGTGGGGGCGAGGAAAGTGCACCCGCCTTGGCGCGCTCCGCGAGGCAGTGACAGATGGCGTCCTCACGTGATGCCGCTAGGCTAGAAATGGCTAGATCCACGGGCCGTTTTGACAACTCACACCGCATCGTGCATCGGCGAGGCAGTGAAACCAGCCACTGATGATGACTCCGCCCACAATTTTTGCGAGGCTGGCGGCGTGTTCGAGCATTATCGGCTACCTTTCATGCATGTGCGACCAACCGAACGCCTCCACGCAGACGCACCATACACCTTCTGCATGGTAGCCCGATGTCGAGCTTCACATTACACCCAACGGCCTGTCGATAGTCCTCCACATCTCCATTAGAGCAGTTCCCCAACCTCTCCATTTATCTTTGCTCGGTACCGCGCTCCATTCCTGACCGCATTCGTGGCTCAGAGGTAGGAGGGCGGGGCCATCTCACCTCTTCCGCGGCCCACACATGCACACCTACCGATAGTTGGAGGCCGGACGCGTTTCAATTGGAGCGCATAGATTAGTCTGCTAACTCTGATATGCATCTCCTTACTCGCTGGCGCCCTCCCATTGGTTGAATTGGCATTTCCGGTTCGTGTCGTTGCCATGCATGGCTCTTGAATCCTCCTGCAGCTGCGCACGCAGAAGCCCGTATATAGCCCCTACTGCGCTGTCTCGTGCACCTTTACATGCTCTCCCGCTATTGTGCCACGCAAGCGTGCGCCTAACTACACTGAGCCTCATCTTCCCACTGCGTCTGACTATCTGTAAGACGCAAACATTTTAAGCAAGCAGCCAGCAGGGTCCTGCTCTCCGCTATAAACAGGAAGTCTCGCAGTCGCAAAAATGGCGAAAAAGAAGGGCAAGAAGGCTCAGAGCCAGCCTCAGAAGCAGACTGTGGAAGCCTCGCCGCCACCGAGCCCAAAAGCTGTACCAGAAGAGCCTGTTACCGCTGTACCTGCATCATTACCACTTTCACCAGAGACCGCGCCGACCGATTCGATACCGGACGATAGCGTACCTTCGCTAGACTCATCGACTGACGCCAAGGCAAACGACTTGCCTGTGGACGAGCCTGCGACTGAACCAGCCAGTCAGGAGCCCACAGTCGAGGACCCACCTGTCACTGAGCAGAAAGAAGAGGTAACTGCACCGGTAGAGGAGGGAAAGCCTACAGAAGATCCCGAATTCGACGCAAGCGCATGGGACGAACCTGCGACCGAAGCACATCCAGAGCCTGAGAGCGATCCCAAGGCAGAAGAGGAAGCCAAGGAGACAACTGCAGAAGTGATCACCGAGCAGCCGGCCGATACAACGGTTGAGGATACTGCGCCGCCTGCAGAAGACGATTGGAATTCTTTCGCAGCCAGCAGTAAGAAGAAGAAGAAGAAAAAAGGGGAGAAAGGCAAGAAAGATCCGGAGGTCGAGCCGCCGAAGAACGACGCGCCTGAACCGGTCATCGAAGCCCCCGAACCACCTGTCGTTGAAGCGCCTGAAGCCCCCGTCGAAGAGGCCTCGGAACAACACATTGTTGAAGCTGCAGAGCCTCCTAGCACAGAGGGACCCATTGTTGAAGCTGCAGAGCCTCCCAGCACAGAAGCACCCGTTGTCGAAGCTGCAGAGCCTCCTAGCACAGAGGGACCCATTGTTGAAGCTGCAGAGCCTCCCAGCACAGAAGCACCCGTTGTCGAAGCTGCAGAGCCTTCCAGCACAGAACCACCCATTATCGAAGCTGCAGAGCCTCCCAGCACAGAAGCACCCGTTGTCGAAGCTGCAGAGCCTCCTAGCACAGAAGAACCCATTGTCGAAGTGCCAGAAGCCCCTCCAGCCGAAGAGTCAGAGCCAATTCCAGTCGAAGCTCCGGAACCTCCTCCCGTAGAAGTACCCGAGGCTCCACAAGCTCCCATAGTTGAAGCAACAGAACCTCCGGTTATCGAAGCCAGGGAAGCGCCGTCCGTCGAGGTCCCAGAACCTCCTGTCATCGAAGCGCCAGAAGCGCCGCCTGTTGAAGCACTCGAAGCACTTGAGCCTCTAGCTGTTGAGGCACCACAAGCTCTAGCCGTCGAAGCACCCCTGCCGAAGAAGAAAGGCAAGAAGGGAAAGAAGGTCAAGGTCGAAGAAACCCCGGTGATCATTGACGAGCCAGAACCACCAGTACCCGAGTTGCCAGAAGCACCATCAGTTGTGGATGCCCCTGAAGTGCCCATTGTCGAAGGAACCGAAGCACCTGAAGCATCAACCGTCGAAGCGCCTGAGCCTCCAGTCTCAGAAGCAACCGAAACCAAGCCTGAGACCCCCCTACCAGAACCACCGGTAGAACACAGCCCGGAACCTTCGCAAGTCGAAAAAGCACCTGTCGAAGCACCGAAAGTCGAAGACGCATCGCCTGAACCTGCTAAGGTTGAAGCACCTGCCATTGACGACTGGACACCACCGGCAAAGTCTTCCAAGAAGAAAGGCAAGAAGGGGAAGAAGAGCAAAGATCTTGCCGCTTCTGCAGAAGAGTCAGCTCCGGTGGTCACTGTCCCAGAGCCCAAACCTGCGACCACAAACGAAGAACCCATACCGCAACCAGAGCTCGTTGCCGAAGCACAGCCCGAACTACCAACAGAGAGCGCTCCTGCACCTCAGCCCGAACCTACGATAGTGTCACATCCCGAATCCGAGCTGACAACAAAGGGAGTATCTGCATCCGATTCAACTCCGGAGCCCGAACCAGATATCGTCGAAGCACCGAGAGCACCGAGCCCCTCGCCTGCACCAGACCCTCCATCTGCACCTGTTGAAGCACCGAGACCGCCGACGCCAACGCCTCCTCCATCTGTGCCAGCTTTTGTGGAAACGGAAGCTCTGCACGTCTCAAAGCATCGAGCACCGAATCCTCTATCAGTGCAAACGAGAAGCTCTCCTGTGCCCAAATCCGCATCACCCACACGCGCCTCATCTCAAGCAGAGAGCTATTCGTTTCCAGTCGTACCTGCTCCAGTCAAATCGAGAGCTCCGCCCATCGCGGAACCCGATCCCATCTCGCCAAGTTCTACAGCAACCGAGCGTCCACCTGTGCTTTCTGCTCCGACAAAGTCAGCGGTGAGCCAAGCAATCGAAGAAGACAGACCCCCAGCTCCTACACCACCTCCAACCAGAGCTCGACCACGACGCGCACCTGTATATGACGACGACGACGACGATGACGACTACGAGTCAGCTTTGATACAACCCCGACTGAGGCACCGAGAAGACGAACCACTCTCCCGCGATTCGTCTCGCGGATCCTATCCTCCAGCCCACTCCCGGCCTCTGTTCGCGTCCCGCGTACCACAACCAGAGCATCACTCAAATCCTCCACCCCCGTCAGCTCCGCCGCAGTATCACCATCCAAGGCACCAGTACCCTCCTACTGCGCCACCGTACTACCATCCCTCTAGTCACGGACCTAGCCACTCGCCTAGCCACGCGCCTACGAACAGCATGAGTCAAGCTAGTGGGTATCCAGACTATTCTCCATATGGGCCTCCTTCGCATCATTCCTCCCCGCATGGGTATCAGGAAAGTTGGAGTCATGTCCCACCGAACTATGGATACAATGGCCATAGTTCACCGCAACGCCATGATCCCATGCGGCCTAGAGACTACGGCAACGGATATCCCGCTATTGAAAACGGCCCTGCAATCGATGACGGGAATGGAGATGCATTCTCTAGCATAGCTCGGGCTATTAATGACCTTCCTTCGCTCTTAGCTAACTACAAGGAGGCCCAAAGTCAATTGGCAATGAGGGAAGAATTGCTTCACCGGTCCCGTATTGAACATCAAGATAAGCTACGCGCTAAAGACGATGAAATTCAAGCTTTGAGAGACAGGATGACGAGCATAGAGCGCAAGCATTCTAGTGAAGCAAGCAGATTGCGCTTTGAAGTTGGTAACATGGAGGAACAGGTGAAGGATCTGAAGGAGCGACTGGTCGAGGCTGAGAAGTTCAGAGTAGAGGCAGGTCAGCTCAAGGTGGCCCTCGACACTACGGTAAGGTCGTGGGAAGACAAGTACAAGGGTCTCGAGGAGACATCCTCCGAGGAAATCGCTAAAACACGCGTTGAATTCGAGGAATGGAAGACCACCACCATTACCAGGAATGACGCCGAGAAGATTGCACTGGCCATTCAGTTTGACAAGAAGCTCAAAGAGGCTGACGATAAAGCCGAAAACGAGCGACAGGCTGCATCAGCTGCCCACCTCAAGGAGAAAGACGACCTCCGTTCTGAGCACCAGCGGCAACAGCGAGAACGTGAAGAAAGTTTCGACCGACTTCGCAACGAGCTCGAGCAGAAGCTGGGTGCTTCTCAGCTCGACTGCGAACAGGCACTCAAGCGCGAGCGTGACACCATGGAGGTCTGGGCGAAGGAGAGAGGCACGCTTGTTCAAGCTCATCGGGAGGATGTTGAGAGCCTGCGCAAGAGCTGGGAAGATCAACGTTCCCTCCTTGAGGGCCAGCACAAGAAGATCAAAGACGAGTCTGACAAGGCTTGGACCGAGCTACATTCGGAGGCAAATCGTAAGGCGGATAAGAACAAGGCGATTGCGGACCAGCTGAGCAACGAGAAAGAGGAGTTACTCAGACAGTACAACGAGCTGAAGCTGCAGCATGAGAAAGAGAAGGAGATCATCAAGAGCGTTGCGAGCAACATGGAGAGCGAGAAGTCGAGACTGGAGAAGCTTATGGAGTCGTACGGTGACATTGCTGAGATCAAGAGTAAGGGTGATACTTATTAGTAAGTCTGCCATGGTGTTCAATGTTTCTTTGTCGGAATTTATCCCTGTTTTGCGCATTTCTGTTTGGGCTGGGTCACGAGGGAGTACAAGTCGCTAGCATTTTCATGGACGTAATGCAATCTTCGTACTTTTGTCTCTCTGTTCCGTGCCGGCTGTCGCTAACTGCTCTGCAGTTTGGTCTCCTTCACGCAACTTCAGAAGCAAATTCTTGATCTCGCCGCGACCCATTTCGTCCATCTTCCCGTCATCCCTCCTCCAGAAGAGTTGCAGCAGATACCTTCTCTCTTGCCTTCCTTTTTGGCCGATACCTCGTCTTCCAGGTAAGTTGTTCCATTTTCTTACTCCCGACGTTGAGTAACCTTCACCCAGGCAGCTTCGCGCCGCATATGTGGCACATACCGTCTCCAAGCTCGTCACCTATCGCGTCTTCGGTCCTTTCCTGTTCAGCTTGGGTCGCCGGTACGACAAGGCTGACTCTTTGTTCTTGTCCATGAGCAACCACATCCGCGACAAGAGCACACGCAAAGAGGCCATCTGGCGCCAGCAGACACTCCTCGCAGCTTTTACGAGCAGTGGTGCTAAGCAGCGCATCAACACCGCTGCTGGTACCGTAGTCGAGGAGATCGTCAACGCCATCAAGCACTTCGCTGACCCCAAAGAGGAGGAGGGCATCAAGATTTCTGTGAAGCGCATCGTCAAACTCGCTGCCGAAACCTGGCGCTTTGCTCGTCTCGAGCGAGAGATGATTTCGGCGACAATGCCTGCTATCACCGACGGAGATCATGATTTCACGGGACCAAAATTTTGGCCGTCGCACAGGCCTGAAGGCAGCCCCATTGCCTCGCTTGTTGGTACCGAAATGCCATTGGACGAGCAGCCCAAGATGGTATTGAGGCTGTTCCCGGTCATATATCGCGAGCCCAAGCATGAGAACTTCCGCGACGAATCCGACGAGAATCTCGACGAAGGGTGTATCTACCACCATGGTCTCGCCTTGTACGACGACGCAGAGCTAGTGGTTCAAAGGAAGCAGGAGCTCCAAGCAGCAGGTTTGCCACCTACCACCAACGCTGCCTCTCCGACGACTGCTGACTTCCCGCCGCCTCTGTTGCCCGCGCCTAGGGCCTCTTTACCACCTACGCCAGCTTTAAAGAGGGCTTCTGTTCAGTCGAGATCGCCGCCATCGCCTGATCCAATGAAATATGCCGTTCCGACCCGTCCAGCATCAGCCACTTCGATAAGCTCGGGTAAAAGCTCAATCCGTTCGAGAACGCCACCACCGGTTCCGCCCAAACGAAGTTCTATTCGATCCAAATCATCTTTATCATTTTATTCGCTCAAGTCCTCAGTAAGATCGTCATCTCCGCCGCCTCCTCCACCGTCACGTGTACCTCCACCGCTACGTGGACCTCCACCGTTACGTGTACCTCCACCGTCACGTGCACCTCCACCTCCACCGAAGAACCCATCGATAGCTCCCTCTTCTCCCAAAGCCGCTCCGTTAGAAGTTCCTCACATACCGTATACACGTCCACCTCCCGGTCCTATCGATTACGACACGCCTCGGAATGCTCCTCCGCTCCCCACTCCCACCGAAAGTCTTCTCGGTGCACCTCCAGCCTCAATGGTCGTCCTGGCAGCAGAGTTTGACGAAAAGGACAAATCTGCCCCATCACATCCAAATCCTACGGCAGTCGGCTTGCCCGATGCCCTTGAAGCCGGATCCAGCGCGCCCGAGGAACAGCTTCCGCAGGTTACGCCAACCGAAAGCGCCATCATTCCACCTTTCAACCCTCCCGCCTCCAATCTGCCCACACCGCCGGTGTCCCGCTCGCCCACGCCCGCCGACCGACCCGTATCCCCCCTGTTCGCCGCCATCGACGAAATGGACGCTCTATCCAGCCACCGCAGTCACAGCCGCCGAACCTCCTCCTCCCGCCGCTCCGCACGCTCCAAGCCCTCCGAAGACGACCTTCACCGCACGACCACCGATGCCACAGAGTACACCACCACCAAAAACGTGCACTCCAAGTCCGGCCCCAAGGCCGAAGAAGCCGACCAAGAACGCCCCGACAACGCGCGTCGCACGTCCGGCTACACGCTCAGCACGCGCAGCTCTCGCGAGGCAGACATGGCGTCTCGCACGGATAACACGGAGAGACCGGGCAGCGGAAGGAGTAGTAGGTACCTCTGTGAGAGCAGGAGCGCAGCGATCAAGGGGCTGTATCCGAATAGTCCGCTTGCTGGGGCGAGTGCTGCAGGGAGTCCATCTGTGAGTCGCACGAATTCGATGAGGAGTGAGAAGAGTAGGAGGCGTAGTAGTGAGGTGGAGAAGGGGACGTGGGATTCGACTGTCACTGGGACGGACGGGGAGGGGAAGGAGTAGAGTAGAGGCGTGGCCTCCTCTTATCTCTGGCGGTTTCCCGAGTTTCTTTTGTTTTGTTTCGCACTTTGGGATTTCATGTTAGTATCCTTTTTCCCTCACTTCTCGCATTCTTTATTATGTATTACTGGCCGTATTTTGTATTTGGCGAGGCGTTCTGGGTTTGCACATGCATATAATGGGATGGGTCATATCGGGTTGGGATGCATTGGCAAGGATACAGTGTGCATGTACGAGATCAGGGTATGGTAATGACGGTGTCTAGCATGTTAGCGTTTTCTATTGGGCGTCTATATAATTTCGACCTTCCTATCTTTCTCAAGGCTTGGATTTATCTCACAGTGACGGACATAAAAATGGGAGCGTAGTACATTTGTGCACCTTATTCTGCATTAACGCACTCAGTCGCACACTTGTAGACATGTAGCATACACGTTAGTGTAGATTTCCAAAGTAGGATGCGTTCCCATTTTATTATCGGCCACTGCGCCATCCCTTTCACCGCAAATCTTAACACAAAGCCCCCACAGTCTAAACTTACCTCCACCTCCCACAAAGTCTCCATATCCTTGCGAACGACATCCCACAGCTTCTTGAAACTGCTAACATCGTGCATCTAACACTTCGTCTCATTCCACTCCCTCCTCTTCTCAATATTGCTCGTGCCAGTCCGATACCCCAGAACCACAAAGCCCTCGCCTGCTAACCCAGCAGTCACCTTACAAGCCCCGACCTGCCTATTCCAGCCTCACTGATGTTACAACTGACCTACGTGCACTACATCGATCTTCCCCTGCAACTTCTTTACCTCTACCCCGGGATTCAAGATAATACACAGTATTAATATCGCGTTAAATCTATCACGATTGTAGAATAATGTGTACCTCAAGTCCCTGCGATTGACAAGGTCCATCTCCATGAGCCGCTCTTGAGGTACGCCATCGATTGCGAGCCAGCACATATCTTTCCCGAGGAAACACTACATATCTAGCAGTATCCCTCCATCCTTGAGATGCGATATCATGGACGCGTAGTCGGGGTGGTGTGGAAGGCTTGGAGTAGACCCCGCGAGACTGGTGCAAGGGTACGGTAGGGCAGGAGGTGGAAGCCTTGTTAGCGCTGTGGGCGCTGTCAGGTGGCGGGCAAGAGACATGCGGCTCTGACTCGTACGATGGCTTGGATATGCGCGCCTACTTGGTCGGGCGGGTGTGGCTGTATGTTTCGAGGAGGGTGCGGACCTGGACGGGTTAGTGGGCCTGCTGGGGAAGGGTTTTAGAGGGTGTACTTTGTCGGTGATTTTGGAGTCGATGTTGGTGCTCCACCAGGGTAGGTTTTTGGACGGTTGGCGGGATGCGATGGGGTCGGATTCGGAGGTCATCGCAGTGAGTGGACGCAAGTTCACGAGAGTCGGAATGTGCTAAGATTGTTGCTTCGGTGGTTCCGATGGGAGTTGGTAGGCATTTTTTGAGGGCATGGATATCTTCAAAGGTTGGTGATGAGTTTGCGGAGCGCGCCAAGGCATTGTATCGTTGGTGCCGATGAATAGATTGCAGTCAAGCGGTGGCCCTCGGGTCCAATTGCAAAACCAGATGCATCGAAGGGTTAGAAGGAAAGTTCGATGGCTCGGGTGCGGCGTAGTTAGGCAGCAGTCATGGCGATGACGATGCAATGTCGGCTATATTTGTTGGTGCTTAGGTACTTTTCTCTTCACGCGTCAGTCTCGTGTTGTTGCTGCGTCCAGCAGCCCTACTTGCCTGGCAAACACTTTTTTGTGAGCCAGTTCTTACTAATTTACGTCTTTTCTCGCATCCGTAATTCCCAATCTTAATGAAAATAAAGCGGACATTTAGTGACAACAGCCAATAGTCCCTCCCCAAGCGCCACCCGACCGTGCTTCTTTCGGCCCCCGGGTCTCAGAATGCTGAAGCCGCCTCCCGCCCCAGCCCTTCACCGCGTCGCTCAGAACAAGTCCTTTCCCATACTTTCGCGGTTCCCATTAGAAGATTCATGGATTCGCACTATTATTTTTCTAGTTGCGTTCCACCCACGAGCGACACTACAAATTTGATGACAGTGCGCTCGTTCTTCCACGCGGTGGCTGCAGGGCCAATTTCCACGAGATAATTTTATCAAACTGGGTATTGGCAAGTGGTAGCAGATTCACTGAGTCGCTCCAGGATCACTTCAGTAAGCTCTCATTGTCGACTCTGCTCCGTTTTCTGCAATCAGCTATCTCTCTGACGGCGTTTAGATATCGACACGCATGGGACGCCATTAACGGCCACTGGATTACAACGAATTTATCAGCTGGATGCCGCCGGGCTGCTTGAGTACATCCGCGATGAATCCTGCCGTTCGACCAACGCGCTTTCCCAACAAACCCACATACGAGACGCTCGATTCTTGTTGCCGCTCGGTACATCACCTCAGATCTCTACCAGAGACTTTTCGATGCATCATAGAGTCTTATAACAGACACTTCCATGCTCGATCGAACAACAAGTCGCTTTTTGACAACACCAAGTTCATCACACGCATCGAAGCGCTGCCGAACAGGCTGTTGAACATACTATATACTACATGATTCGCTCGAGTCGATCTATTTACATTGCGTTTCTTCACAGACGCCAGGTCTTTGCTGGTCGCAGAACCTTTGATAGCTTCTGGCTCCATGACTAGAGCGCCAATCGGGTTCTGTGACTTAGTAGTTGTTATGGGCGTAAGTGAGAGTTAACAAACCTACGGAACATGCTGAAGTTAAGTTTTTGAGGTGTTACCACACCGTGAATTCTCGTGCACATGTAAGATTTTGTGTGGCGTGCAGGCGCAGGTGCAAAAGACAACTTTTTCACACGTACGCGATAGATAATCTATATACCATGGACCCTTGTTTCCACATTTTGAAAATTAGCTAATTAGCCAGTAAAGTGGGCGAAGTTGATGTAAAATGAGGGATCGAGGGCTGAATCAACACTATTAGCTTTTCAGTCCGTTGCAGGCTTTATAGTAGCGACGGTAGACTCGGTTACTTGTGTGATGTTAAGTAATTTCTACAAATGGTCGAAGGCAGCGTTACGGGAATGTACTTTTGAAATTTTAAATAAATAACAAGGTCTCACTTGACTATCGACATGTCCAGTTCTATTGTTCAAATCCGACCAAGTATGTTGGTGCCACACGATCATGGAAAAATCCTCCTATTGCCAAGTGCCATGATCACCGGGGATGTGAGCCCGTAGCAGCTGTGTGGCTTGGTCACAGCAGAACTTCATGGCTCATCATACGTCGTATCTTCGGAATCGTCGATTCATTTCAGGGGCTTGGTATCTGCTAAGTCAACGTTTGAAGGGCGCCTCGTAATGTTCGGCGAGCTACCGGCACCGTCCCATGTGCGCCTGCGCGCTCTTGCCTGCTTTTTTGCCTAAGATTCTCCTGAATCTTGTACGCGACACCATGTGGCTCTTACATTCGAGCTATAACGTATCTAGGTAGGCGACTTTGCATAGCTTCTTGAGTTGATCACTGGGTTAGTGACGCTACCTGTCGAGCGAGAGCTCACATTTAGACCGTGCACATCCGCACAGCCTTCCAAATTCAACTCGCAGGTGTGGATCTGCATTTTCGTGGCAGGGTTTTCAGAATCCGACCAGCTTAGCCGTTATCAACTCGCTTGCTCCAAGATATGTCAAAATGCAGAGATAATCATGCATCCAGTTTCTCTTGTAGTTAGGCTTACGGTCGGTCTTTAAGCGATGAGAATTTTTGAGTTTTACTGCATAATTTCGGATGCTTGTGTTGGACAAAGGGTTCAATGATTGGCATACAATCCCTTCCAAGACCAGTGTGACGAGCGGACGGTAAAAAACGAGCATACGAGCCTGAAGGCTACAATATCTCGGATGCTGTGAAACAAATGATCAGACCCAGAACAACACGCAATAGATTGGCCAGAATGCGCCCAGAGAGCTAGAAGTAACAGCGTGACAATCCTGCATTATTCCAGGCAAAATGATTCTGCCTTGGCCCTTGCAATCGGCCTGGAAAGCCTAGTTCAAGCATCAGTCCCCTTTTCCAATCAATTGGACCAGGACGCTCTGTAAGGCTGGAGACTGCCGGGGTCACTATGAAACCATTTGAGAGCCGCTTCCCCGGCTGTCAAGAGGGTACCGTTGACCGATCAGCAAACAGTTATGCAGGAGGCTGATCATGCATGCACTTACAATCTAGAGCATTGAGCTTCGCAGATAGTCCAAAACAGGGCGTTGCTCAATGCTTGACGGAAGCTGTCTAGTACCATGGGTAGCGCTGTGCGACAAGGGTGCAATACTTCCAGTGGCGTGGAGCATGAGTGAAACTCTATTAGGATTTGGGCGCTTCCCAATCAGACTACGCTCCTCGGGCACCCAAAACAACAGGCGGTGAGGAGGGGCTAGAGATAAGCATGCGTAGAGCATTAGCGTCAGTGGCCTGAATAGTGACTGTGCACGATGGGAGCGCGTTAAATCAAGCAAGGGAGCCTTTCCCTGGTAAGCAGCAAAGCCAAGTTGGCTGTGTTTCCACTAGGTACCTACTCGGCTACATTGTTTTGATCAAATCATCGATAACTCTTGACCACTTTGCCGGCAGCAGCAGCAGCGGCACATCAATGCATTAGTGAACTAAAATATACGCATAGTAGCTTTAGGTCAGTTCAAGAGCGAGAGACGTCTCTTATCCTACCGTAATAATTGTCAAGCTAGGGCCAACAACGCACGCGCCTTGTTTCCCTAGCCTTGCAACTATCCACACTATCAACAAACACGCGTGAAATACCAATAGCGCACTTTTCCTATGTATTGCCCAGGTAAGATGTGACGCGATCTCCTGTGACCACCAGGTCAGGGTCAATTTATGACAACCCTAGATGCCCTTATAACCCCAACGGCCACTAAGATCTAAATCATATCCCAGTGGGCGGTTCGAGTAACGGGCCGCTACCTAGGTACCATGCCAGAGCAAATAATGTCTAAGAGAGCTTGAACACAACAGTTTTAGTACCCGTACACTTGACAGATGCATACTATTCGACTCTTAAAAGACTCTTTCTGAGCATTACATATGTTCAATGTATGAGAAAATGCTATACAAGTACTAATGGGTGCTGTATCCCAGCCTGGAGTAGCACCCATTACGTCCTCAGAGATATCTGTCCTAATAAGCGATGAGCAAAGAACATGAGGGACCGTCAACAGAGGCGATGAGTTTGAGTAATAAGAAAGCAATGTGTCTGGTGTTTGGGGGGCATATAGAAGGCGATGATGCAGTTAGAGTCTAATATTGACATATGTGTAAGCGCAATGACATTGTATGAGCAGGTGCTGATGGTGATAAAAGATCAGCTCGATCCATCGTTTAGTGAAATACTCCTTCTATTGCTTGATTTATGTTCATGTAGGCTGCTAAAATAATGTTCCACACATGCATTACCCGGCTATCAGCTTTGACGCTTGCACCTTTAACTGGTCACGTCTGTGGCGATTCTCCTTTGGCAAAACGGGGCTTCTGATCGCTCAATTGACCAATGACAGTCAGAGATTGAGATATGCAAGCTTCGCTTGCGCTCTGCTGCGAGGGACCAGATGGGGTGGTTTTTTGTTCTTGTGAGCTGCCACCACGCTGCTGCGAAGGACCGGACGGGCCGTTCCCTTGTTCTTGTGACTTATCGTTGCCCTGACCTGATTTTTATTAGCATACCGTCGCTGCGCGTTTCGAGATACTCACCCAACGGCGGTGGGGGTATTGTGCGCAACACTGTCCGAGGTGCCATGTTGAGACCGGCAATCGCGAGCGTCAATAGATTGAAGGATGGATGAAGGTGTCTTGACCGCACAATGACTGCGGCAGCAATTTATACTGCTGTAGGCGAGGTGCAAGGCTCTTGAATACCCTTATCCTATTCCTCGTAATAGCCATGAAAGATCGCTCTGGCCCTTGGCGGTATGCCCCGACTTATTTCCACACATGCGAGTGCAGAAGAGATGCAGGGAGGCAGCAGCACGCCTCTGCAGTACCCCCTGTGGCCTATACCAGGTTTGCCTGAGGAGCTTTACTATCGAATCCTCCGCTTTGGTGGCCGGGGAACCTTCGACGGTAGCGTTCCTATTGGATGGTGTCCTTTTTTGCCAAGGTTTCTCCTGGAGGCAGGGCTATAGGTACCTTCCATAGCTACCGTACCTAACGCGTCGTGCCGACGCAAAACGTCTGCAGATGTGCAGGTGACGAAAAGTCGACGTGGCACGTGGGAAAACACCGAAAACTACCTCTCTGGAGGCTTTTATGAGCAACTGACCAAATGTATGGTCATTGCCCACTTTTCCATCGATATCGTAGGCAGCGGTCCACTATGCAGAACTGCCAGGCGTGTGGTGCGTATCTAGGACGCGGAGCAGTCGAGACCTGATACGTAGATGCCCAGAGACCAAAACACTACAACGAAAATGGCATAATGAGTTCATGTGTCAGCTGTTTCCAACACATCGAGGCGTTCACTGTTGTATCCGCATCCGCTAAAATCATGTGGGAGCTGGCCAAAGGGTGCTTGCTTGTGAGCGTTGACTTTCTCAATTTCCCTTCAAGGTTGATCCAAATCCTCTGCTGAAGGCAGTAGGTATCCTACGGTACCGTATACGAGCTTCGTACCCATTGTTGTGTTTGTGGTGTGCCTTGAGTGACGAGTATAAAAGAATGAGTTAAGTTATCCTATCCAAAATCTATCATACAAATCCAACTGCTGCGATCGTCCATCGGGTGGTCCCTTTCTCGTGTGTTTTTTTGTTTTTGTGTTTCCCCTGATCAGCTACCTATCTAAACGATACCTAGCTGATCGGCCCTACGTTTCTCCGACTTTCTATCGCAGGCCAACCTTTACACCACACCATAAAAAATGGCTCAACAGAGTTCATTCAAGCCCATGGTTTGCCTCGGTGCCTGGCGTGAAACGGGTGGCCCAATAGAGTCAAGTGTGCACGTGCTGTCGGTGCTAGGTAGACGCGCCGTGCCCGGCCGCCATTTTCCACATAACGTTGTATCTTTTCACATCATCTGGCAAGCTCTGCAGAACGACTAATTCGTCCTGCAGGCACTCTCCCCTGTTGTCGATACGAATACAGACGCGACAGCGAAGTAGGCAGCTGTCAGAGAAAAGATCGAGGAGCGCGATATCTGGCCTCCGAGCAGCTTGGCCGATGCCGAGAAGACGAGGCCGAACACCCCGACCACAGCGATACGGACCATGAGACTGGGAATCCGAGCCAGAGCAAACATCGTTGTCGTTAGAAGAACGGGAACGAAGATGAATGCGACCGTGTCGAAGAAGGCAACGAGTGTCGAAAGTCTGATTTGGCCTAGCCCTGCGCCCATGCGGAAACATTGGCGCAGCCGCTCCAGAACTCTTTGGTCGATCCAGGCGATATGCTTGACAGCCAAGTCTGTAAGGACATCATATGAATCGACACCCACTACGGCGACGAAATCAGGCGATGTCGGATCTTTATAGGCCCTGGCACCATCGGTCTCGTTCGTGGGGCAAAAGGTGCCGTCGTTTTCGAAGAGCTCAGGATAATCGTTTAGTGTCGCACCTGCATACGAGCCATGTGTAGGCAAGTTTTGAAGACTGTGGACCAGACACAGATCTTGACCTGTGGACGATCAGACATCGAGTGGGTCGAGATTATACTCGCAAGGCTCACCGTGAGCTTTGAGCTTATTTTCGTATCTCATCCATTTGCCATAGAGCTTTCCGTCTCTTTTCACAAGTATGCGAGGAAAATCGAGCGTCGTCAGAGGGCCCTGACCATCCCGGCTTCGAAATTCGGCTATACTATTGTTAAGCTCACGTTCGATCACAAGAAGTTCTTCTTCATCGTCATAAAGCTTCTTGGACCATTGGGGTCCAAGTCGACGATACTTGAGTTGCTCAGGATACTGTGCGCTTTCTCTGTAGAATCTTCCGCATCGATGAACCGGCCGTGGGGGTTGTTGTGCTTGCATGACGCGGGGCCTTGGCCGAGACAAGGATCGTAAAGGGTTAGGTAGGTAGGCGACCAAGAGACGAAATCCAAGAGCGCTGGACTTTTAAGATCCTTCAGAAAGGAGGATTAGACTGTGTTGTAGTGGACTCCGAATCTTAAGGACAACCTCCGACTTTATACATCGCTGGAATATGCTATACCTTGCGAGGCGGCACACCCTTCGGCTTACCACGGCACGATCTATGGCATCGCCGTCTATGGAACATCGAACGAACGGGCCCGGTCCGAGAGGGCACTGCATGCAGTCAGCATTTATTCAGGCAGTCGACTAGGTCAACTTGACAGGGAACATACACAGAAGACCTCCCGCGAACTACACACGAGTACGAAGTCCTTCGATAGGAAGATGGTGTCATTTCAAGGCTCGAGATCTCCATGGACCATCCATGCAGGCTCGGGACAACTTTTCAATTCATCGCACACTCATTAGTGTTCATGAATGCAGGCCTTGTCTTCGTGCTGGTCGCGTTTGATGGCTCCTGTCATTACTTGAGCCTGTATCGGTCGTCAATCGAGCTATCTACAGATCGCAAATCCAATCCTACCTATGGTGGTAGTCGGACCTCACGGATATAGGCGCGTGACGCTCGGATCTCGATCATCTGAAGCGTGGCAACGAATTTACACCTGGATCTGCGCAGCATCAGCCCCTCGCAACCCACCCAAATGAACGTCGTCTCGGCAGAGATGTGGCACGGAAGTCCATTCAAGCAATTCACCGTCGCACAGAGCGCTTGAGTGCGTCGACGTAGGGCGTGGTGAAAATAGATGTAAGCACGATCATTTCCTAGCGTGCGCAGTTGGTTTTTAGGGGACCAGGCTACCTGGTATAATCCTAAGGAAGAGGCGTGGGTGGTCAGCTTTATGCGAGCACTTCATTCGAATTGGTCAAAGTCGACTCTCACCTACGTTTGCATACGCAGCCTTGTAAGCGATGACCCCTCGACCCTTCGAACGCTTCCAAAGACGACGATCATCTCGCAACGGCAAGCGCGTACATCTGATTCCTGCATGAAGGACTGCCGTAAAGAGTTATTCCAAGATTTTCGGGCTGTCCACATTGCGACAACGATGATGGTGGACTGCAGCAGCTTCATAAGATTTGGCGACCTCGACGTCCAATCCGCGCGGAAATTCTGCCTGTCTTAGACCTACAGGCAGTATTCTCGATCAAGACATGAAGAACCAAGAGCATGATAGTTAAGATCAGAAAGACATAAGTCCATATCAGGAACCACGGGCGCTTTCGTTCGTCAACGAATCACAGAAACCCTTTCCTCTTAGGTACAGCTAAGCATTTCGCCACTCACCCGCTCCCAAACCTTGCAACGAACGATTCGCTACCATGGTGGTGTCAAACATGATGGCCTATCCCGATGTGGGGAGAAGCGCCTGGACATTATCGCCGCGCTGGCTTAGCACTACCTACTGGGACATGATGCTGGTGAGGTCCTTCATGCAGGTGTGGAAGGTGGGCTGATTCTGCCTGCTTATTAGGTTGAGCTCACATGTAAGTAGCTTCGGCCCAGCATATGCAACAGTCGGTAATTCGGCCCGTACTTTACGGCTAATACTTGATTTTAGGCCGTACGTACTGTACTGGTTTTTGATTGGTACAGTAACTGTACAATACTAGGATTTAAGTGGTGGTACAGCTGTACGGTTCCTAATTAGGAAGGAGGGGTGAGTTAAGTATTTATGCTTTAGAGTAGACCTGAACTGCTTTAGTATATGTTTAGACTATGCTAGGTATATATTACTCGTAATTACAAAATTTGTATATCATCTAAACTATACTAGCTCTGTATATACCTAATTGTAGTACTTACCGGCCCCAAACAGTACTATACAGACATCTCTGCTGTACTGAATCGAGTGATGCTGCTCATGTCCACTCATGGTATACAGCCTTCTGTATGGAAGCTATGGTCATGCTGACAAATGAGGCGCGCAACAACCGCTTGTTAGTCTTGAGATACCACGAGTATTCATATGCACTCGAAAAATCAATCAACCAATGTATGGACGATATTCACATGAAAGCTAGAGGCGCCAGCACTACCTACTGAAACTGTCGGGGTATTTAATTGGATTGATGAATCCATTGGAAGAGCACCTGCGTAGCTAAGCCCTCGATACCCTTGATCGGTCACACGTAACAACTCTAGACCCAGCTTATCTATTTACAGGCCCGAAAGTGTTTTTTTATATCTCTCTGTGAACAATTGGCACACAACGCAACTTGCGGATTCAACGAACACCAGTTCCCAGTGGTGCGATACCACGAGGGTACCACCATCAGATTGGGAAATGCCCCAAGCTCTGCAAGAAGATTGCGCCCCAGGTTGGCATTGGCACTGTGAGGCTGCGCGAAACTAATAACAGTTAGTATTAAGGATCATAACAGTGTGTTCTCTGCCTTATGGGAATACTTGTGGGAGTTACAGTATTATCCATGGATTACACAGCGCCCATATTTCTCCTCACTTTGCGACCACGCTATCTCAAGTCAGCTTCTTGCTTGGCCGGATGATTTCCCCAGGTTTCTGATACGACGAGAGGTGACCGATCAAATCATTTTACGTTCCTCGGGTTCTGCGCGTTAAGATCCCAACAAGCCATTGGCATCATCCAAGAGACTCGGCAGGGTGGCGTCGTAGCGAGCAAATCCGCAAGCGCTAGAGAACGAGGTTGCACCGGCCCATCAGCTCGGCGAAATTTGTGCTACATGCGACACCGCTGCTCCAGAGGACGCGGGGGTCTATAATCTAGAGAATCTCTCACTTCTTATTCCCCGCTAAAGAGCGAGTCGATAACCACCACCAAATACCACCCTGTTGCTGAAAATTCTAACCACCAAAATTCTTACTGTGCCTAGTTTTTGGATATCTTGTGAACAGAAACCATGGCCTCTCCGAAACCCATGGAAGCAAAGAGCAAGGGTTCGACGCGGCCTCTTTATGAAGATGAAGTTGGTGCCGAATTCATTCCAGGCACCGAGATTATGAAGGATATAGGCGGAGTGCACTTCGGGCATGTTCAGGGTTCTACTGAATCCGTTATCCTGATTCCTCAGCCTACGAACAGACCTGACGATCCTCTGGTAATCATTACCTTGGCCAGCAAGCAGTTTGCAAACATTGACTGATGGAATCACAGAATTGGAGCCCGTGGTGGAAGTTCATTGTCATCTTCAATCAAGGCTTCTTCGTAATTTCGAGCATTGTTCCCGCCTTGTCTATCTCGCCTCTGACGCAACTCCTTATGGACAAGTGGCACAAGAGCCTGACCGAGATTGCCTTGCTGGTAAGAACCCAAGTTCCACAGCAGATAGAGTCAAATAGAGGGGAGGTAGTGCTAAAAAAAAGTCTAAGAATTCTTTGGTCTATTTTTTACCCTCCTTGGGGTAGGACACTGCACGAAATATCTGCCCAATGGCTGTGGCTAGCAAATATAAAACGATAAAGCTGATGAAGATGCAGACTGGAGTCCTCGTTATCACAGGAGGCTACTTCAACTTCGTCATCATACCTTGCAGCGAGATCTTCGGCAGACGCATTACCCTCCTCGTATGCGCAGCGCTCAATCTCGTCGCCTGCGTTTGGTCGGCCACAGCGTCATCTTATGGGTCTTTTCTTGGTGCCCGTATATTGACAGGGACCGGATCTTCCGCAAACGAGAGCATAATGAATGTTGTTGTTGCAGACATGTTTTTCTTACATGAGCGTGGACGGTACATTGGATCATACTTGTACGGCACTATAACCCATCACTTGTTCGTGACTCCCGAAGTCTCCTGAGCTGACCTTTATACTAGCTGGTGCTATTTTGTAGGGGTCCTCCTTGGCCCCATTCTCTCTGGAGCCGTCGCGGAACGTGTCTCATTTCGCTGGTTTTTTTGGGCTTGTGCCATGGCGCAAGGACTGAATCTACTCTTACTGATGTTCTTTTTCCCAGAAACGCGCAGACTTTACGAACCAAAAACCACGCACACACCAACGGAGATTTTGAGTGAAGTAGCTCAACAGTCGGCGGCGATGGGCAGCAACAAGCAAAACCAAGCAATATTGAGCAAAAACATCATCAATTTGACTCCAGAGCACATCAGCGCGCTCACGATAGTCAAACGTGACTACCTAGGGAAGGGGAAGCCTAGCAAAGCACAATTTGGGATACTACAGCCCGTCGATAGAGCTGCATTGAAAGTAATCATGCGACATTTGTTCTTACCAGTTCATATTTTGTTCTTCCCCATCGTACTTTGGGCGTCAATATCGATGGGTTCAGCAGCCAATTCTCTTCTGGGAATCAACCTGCTTCAAGCACCGGCATTGTCTGCGCCTCCGTACAACTTCAATCCGGCTCAAGTCGGGTACGCCAACTTCGCGCTTGTGGGTGGGGGCGTTATCGGCCTCGTTACGGCGGGGCCGTGGTCTGATTGGGTCTCGGCTCGAGCAACAATGAAGAACAATGGAGTTCGTGAGCCGGAAATGCGGTTGATCTCGTTGATTCCTTTCATTGTGGCTGCTCTCATTGGATTGGTGGTAAGTGAGAACCTGCTCAAGATCGTCGTTGCGTACTTATATCATACCTGTTCGGCCGATGCATTGCCGATATTGGGGTAAAACACTTTCTTTTTACTGTATACTGACTGTCTGTTAACCTGTAGGTGTCCGGGGTAGGCATGCACGACAAGTGGCCATGGCCTGCGGTTGTGATCGTAGGCTTTGGTTTTGTTGGACTGCAGGTCGTTACCATCTCAACCATCACCATCACCTACGCAATTGATTGTTACAAACCGGTGACTGGAGAGATCATGGTGATTGCTACTGTATGCAAGAATACATTTGGTGTAGGTTACGTCCCAGGCTATTGTTATCTCTCACGAAATGTTCCAACAACACTAATTTGATGAACAGTTTGGAATGACTTATTACATGAATGATTGGGCAACCAATAGTGGTTACATTTCGCCAGTCATGCTCCTGCTGGCAATGAATGTAGGCATTACTCTACTTGGCATGGTTGTCTTTATGTTCTTCGGGAAGACTTTCAGGCGTTGGACGAAAGATTCCAAAATCCATTCACTGTGATTGGTGAGTTAAGACTGAGCGTAGATAGGAGAGAGCTGTGTAGGGTTGAGTGTCCGCTTGAATCTGAGTACTAGCTCCCCAAATGTGTTGTAGCATTCATGGATGGTTCCGATCACTCGGTCGTAACTGCTACTTACTGGGGCACTCTAGCTACGTCCGTAGTTTCTGAACGTATCTGTTTCATTGATACTTTTGTGGTGCTGGTGCTACCGTCTAGAACAGTTTCAAACGTACCGTACCATACCATACCATACCATAGGTATGTATCATGTAAATGGTAGAAGATCCAGTCTTCGCACACGCATATAGCTTGCGCATCTCCAGATTTGACTGTCGAGGATTTGATGATCCTCGCCTTGCACTGAGTCTTCCCATTGACACGGGGGAGAAAGCACAGCGCACTAGACCGACAGTGGTTTAGCGCTAACCCGACTTTCGCGTCTCTCTCGCCAGGAGCGAGTATCGTAGACTATTGCGCTTTCCATTCCATCTCATTCATTATCGCGGCCCTTCCGCAGTCCGATAACACTGTGTTGCATTTGGAGGAGCACTCATGCGCATATTCATTGTCAATTGCGCATAGAGCGAAGCGATGCCGGTCGATCGCGGTCGCGCGTCAAAGGCGTGTGCAGCGTGTCGCAAGCAGAAAACAAGGTGTTATGAGGCTGCAGTCGGTAAGTCATTTTGAAGCATAAATTCGCAATCGGCTTACTGTGAAGGTCGAGCGTGTCTTCGCTGTGAACGCATCGGCCAGGAGTGTTCGCTACGTGCTGAGGCGCCATACTCCCGTCCTACTTTCAGTGGCAACCCTCTTGGTGATAGCAGTGACATCAATGACGAGAGAGTTGAGCGACTCGAACGGCTCGTAACTGCTCTAGCGAGACGATTAGACGATGTCGAGTCTGAGCTATATAGCCAAGATGGAGGAAGGAATCATAGGCAAAATTCGCATCTGGAAGTAAACTCTCTTCTAAATCCCGAGTCGGAGACTGGAGAACAGGCTCGCGCACCATTGTTTGTCCTCCGGGACGTTACTGCACAGTCCGGCGTTCGGCGCGCCGACCGTGGCGCAATGAACACTCCATCACGGGCTATTTCCGACGACATTATTCTAAAAGGATTACTAAGTGAACAGGAGGCATCTTCGCTGCTTGCCCTTTTCCAAGAGAACTATGGCAGGTGGGTGTCTTTCGATGCGACTGCATCCACGATCCGCCTACTTGAAAATGTCAGGAAATCCCCACTGTTGCTCACGGCCTGCTGCTTGATCTCTGTTCGCCATGTTTCACAGGAACTAGCATCCCGCCTCGCTCCGAAGCTCTTCCAAGATGCGAAATTATTACTTTCAAAAGCAATGCTAAGCGTCCCGCAACCTATCGAGTTCTTCCAGGCTTCACTTGTCCTTTCAATGTGGTCAACCACTATCGGACAACTGCCGCTGGGGATCGACAGCTGGCTGCTCAGTGGATTTGCCCTTCAGCACAGTATCGCAAGCGGTCTCTTTGCCTTTGCACGAGGAACTCGCAGCACTGCTTTGGAACAGCAAGATCTCGATCGTTTGTGCGTCTGGAATCATTTATGCCTCGTGCACCTCCACTACTGCGTCGGAACGCGCCGCAAGTCAGTCCTTGACGAAGAGGATATAAATAAAAGTCGGCTTATTCTTGGATCTCACAATGCCACGAACTTTGAGTCAAGAATGGTGGCAGAAGTCCATCTGTATTGGGTGATCTACCGCAATTGCAGCGAAGCACTCGACCTACCACGGACTCAAGAATCACTGTCCAAGTGGAAAGAAGAATGGGGCTGGCTTCTGGACCAGCCGCGTTCGCAATTCGTGCAGATGGGGTTCTACTTTGCGCAGCTCATGGCTTACGATCAATCATTGAAAACCGGGTCGTCTGCCGTGCGAGAGTCTCTTCTTTCCGAGATGGTACGCCTTTCATCATCGATTATCAACCTCGCCATGAACACGACCGACGAACGAACGCGACATCTCACGGACCATATCTATCACATGATTAGTTTTGCTGCAGTCACTCTGTGCCGACTGTTAAGCAATCACGAAGAACAACTCTCTCTATCCCACGATCTGACCAGGCTGGACGAAACTGTGCTGTCTCTTGTGTCATGGCTACATGCGATAGGCTTTCCCTGTCACGTCGCATACACAATGGGAGATGTCGTCGCTGCTTTCCACAAGAAGCTACGCCCAAACACAGGACCTAGCCCCAACACCTCCTACCTTGGCGTGGATCCCGCGATACAAGACGATTTTGCGCAACTCTTTCCTGAGTTCTATGGTACCTCGTCCTTTGATCTTATGAGCGGCTCGATGCTCCCTGACTTTCAGCCTCTTGTATGAAAGAGACGGAATGCCACGACCAATAGGCCGGGTTGGAAGTGTTTTGAGTAAGCATACGAACAGTCACAAGTTCGATCTGAGCGTTTACCACTCGGCGGCACTGGGCAAAATTGCGGACACTCTATTGCTGCTTCTGGGGTAGCACATAACACTCAAACTCCTTAATGATCCTTCTTAACGAAATAAGATTGACAGAGTGTGTTACGAAGCTGTTATTGCTTAAACACGCCTGCACAATCGAATACCCTCCACAGTGGCTTACAATAAGATATGGAGTTTCTATGGCTGTGAGATGTTGGGATAGACTATCATATGATAGCTTTATGACCGTATCATACACTGAGTTTCTACAGCACGAGGTGTGCTCCATAATTCCAATCTCTTGTGTCAGCCGCTGTGCTACTGCTCATCTCCAACAATTCGAGTGGAGCCAGGGAATTTGTTCTGGGGGTGTGCTGGTACGCTCGGAATAGCGCGTTTGCCGGATAGGAAAAATATCCTTCCATCTCCTTCGTATCTAGCCATTTGTACTCCCAGATGCTCGATTTGCCATTGCAGGACAACTGGATGTCTCTGGAGTATGTTGCGTTCTCACGACGACGGAAGGTGCCGTGGTCGAAATGAATATGCTGTTGTCCTCCGCCTCGCTTGCACAATGCGGTTGCGCAACTACGGTCGAATCGAGATGCCAGATGACTTCCCAATCTCGCGGCGGATGATAACATGTGCCGATACACTGCGAAGCGACGCTAGGATGTCACCGACTTTGAAGGAGAATACGGAGTTGATTAACGCCATTTATAGCGAGGATAGTGCAACTGCTAGTAGCGAATTTCTTTGGGTCCAGGTGGTCGGTTGCCTTGCGCGACCAGAGCAACTATCCTGACTGTGGGCGACACATGCTGGATAAAGTCCGCATACACTTTCTACCGGGTGCTTCGCTGTTTGGAATGCCGCTCAGCAATGCACCACCTTTTTCGGAGCCCAAACCTTCTACAGTCGTACAGGGCAGTTCACCATTACTCAGGTGGTGATATTATGGTGCGCGAGTGGGTCCCTGCGCTCTGATATAATATTGCCTCGCGGGTCTACCTCCACCATCACTCCGCCTCGATATTTGTGCCAGGGGAGAGAGCTGCGGAAAGAGCAGTAGTGCTTCAATATTGACACCATTGTAAGCGAGGTTCCCATTTTCCAAAATTAGCGCGTGTCGACCTGGCCGATATGGGAGGACCCATCGACGGACTTCTTGACCGTGGTTGTCGATCAACTAGACCGTACCCAGACTCGTGAAATGGGCGGAGAGGGTGCAAACTGACGAGACCTTGTCTGATTCAATCCCTCAAAGTCCAACGCCCCGACGGATAAGTGTACTCTAATAGACTCCACAGCGAAGCGATATAGGAGCAAGGAAGCGTTCATATTCTATATCGAAGTCGCTCACGAGAACCAGCTAACTGCATCGCCGTCCCCCATTCCCCAATCCCCCAGTCCTACAGCTTACTCGCAAAACCCCCAACATCCTTGGTAAACAGTATCTGCATAGGCTCGCTCACCAAATCCTCCTTCTTCAGCGCCCGGCTCATCTCCTTGAAATACTCGCTCGAGCCGTGCGCCTGCAGCGCCACTTGGTCTCTGTATCTACGCACCCGACAAGCATCAGCTGATGACCCACACGGACCAGCCACGAAAGTGACGTTGGAAGGTAATAAGAGCGGACCGCGACTTACGTCTCCAGCATCACAATGCACGGCGCATCGCCCTTTGTCTCGCGGTTGATCTGGTACCTCAGCGTGCCGGGCTCTTTTGCCTCGACGGATTCTGCGGCGGTGCGGAGGAGCTCGACGACCTGGGGGGTTAGAACTGCGCGGTGAGGAAGGTGGGTGCGGTTACGCGGTCGGCGGAGCCGGGTCTGGGCTTGATGATTGCGATTACGTCGAAGGGGGCGGACATTTTGGTGGCTCCGTGGGGGTGAGATTGACGATGTTTTTTAGGGAGCGAGAAAATGGATGCGGTAGAATTGATTACGGAAGAGATGTTGTTTGGGATTGCGGACGCGGCGATGATGGTGTTGTGGGGAAAGAGTGGGACCGAGGTATGCCGAGGTACGTTTCGAGCTTCGTGGGAGAGCGTCTTTAACTACTTACAAATACAGTATGAGTAGGCAAAAAAACTATTAAGGGTTCAATTGAGAAATGACGAATAGATGGATATGCCGCTGAGTATAGAAAGACAAGAAAGCGCCCCTGGCTTGGATGTAAGGTTGTGTTTGGATCACGAAGGTCGCATCCTCGGAGGTTGCCATTCTGGGTGTTTTCGGTGCAGTGCAGATGGAATTTCTTTATCGATAGTTGGGACCTACTTCTTGTGCATGCACGAATGATTTTTTGATGCATGTCTCAAAGGAGCATGATAAATCGAGTTACCCGAGGATACACCATGTAACATTCACGTTGTTCATGTTTTATCCTTCAAGTCAACTCCAGATCCCACAAAAGGCGTTTCACGCCCACCTCGACTGCGCCATCCTCAACTCCAAATCATCCGCATCATAGACCACATATGCACTTCCAATGAACGTGTTGCCCAGCAAGACTATCCCCGACCCATTATTTGATAGCACACCCAAATAGCACAGTTCCGTTCCGTCCTCACTCCGAACCTCGCCCGGATTCGCCGGCATGCCGAACAGATAGATGATCTCGCTATACAGCACGCGAATCTGCGGTCCATCTGAACCGTCCTTGCCTGCGAATGTGAAGTGGAGTGAGTCGGGCGATGAGCACAACGTGACGTTGAGCGGTGCGGCGAGCGCGTCGTACAGGTATTGCGGGACGTACATGTTTGGAGAGCCGGTGTCGAGGATGGCGTTTTGGGTGGTGCGGAGGAGTGGTTCTTCGCTGCCAGCCTGGCCGGCACGTCTTGTAAGAGAGGCCAGGTTGACGGACCACTCCGTGAAGTCGTTGCCATTTGGCGTCTGGACTACAGATGTCAAAGGCGCGCTTTTCAGCCCACCGTGGGCCTTGGATTTGTCCACGCTGCCGAAGAGAAGGGTGCCTTCTTTCGCGTTTTGGTGGTTCAACCAGACGCTGAAAAGGGCGCTTCTTGGTGTGACCGAGCCTGTAGAGGTTTTCCCAGAGGACTACTGAGGCATCGACATCGCTATTCTGCAACTGGCTTCCTAGGCCGACAATGCCCCATGTTTGCGCATCGTAGATTGTGTCGATGACATCGACGAGCGCAAGATGAGCTGAGGGAGTGCGACGCCACCAATGCCAATCGTGTCGTTGTAGAACTCTCCGAACATGATGATGTCAGGTGTAAGGCCGTAAGACGCATTGAAGACAGCGTGTATGTCGACGGCAGTCGATGAGGCGTTGGGGTTCCAGACTGGTAGCGGACAATTTGGTGTACACGCTTGGGATGATGCAGATGGTACCCAGGTAAAAGGCGACCCGGTGTCAGGCATGATCGAAAACTTCCGAGGTGTATTTCCCACAATCAATTCGATTTCAAGGTGCTGAATGGATAAGTATGTGAGGCGGGCGATCCATAACTGGAATAGCCTACTTGTTTGTCCAATCTGTTGTAGACGGGCACTTCGACGATCCGCCTATGCTTTACATGTCTGTGTACAAAGTTTTCATGGTTGTTTACTGGCTCTTGTGTGCTCAAGCTCATGGCTTGTGCAAGAGCTATATGTGTGCATATGAGGCTGTAAACCAGAGATGTCATCGTTCCGTGGATGCAGGCAGCAATGTCTGACCCGGAAGGCTTTAGAACTTTTCACCTTTCCTCTCTGCTTTGTAGCGAATACGGAGGATCTACCTGCCTGCACTGGTATTGCTCGCTTGCTGTCCCATCTGACCGGAAGTTGAGGGCTAGCAGGGTGCCTTGCATAGCGTTCGCATGGTGCAGGCCAATGGGGAAAAGAATGGCACGCCAGCTTGTACACAAAAGATTCTTGTGAATTGAATGAATTTCAACATTTAAATTTGAGATGAACGACAGTTTGCTCACGTTATGAAAACGCGAGAGGCACGCGTGTTTTTAGCGTCAACACGACATAGCGGATGACATCATCGATATTCATTGACTGAACGAAACAGAGGTTATCGCATGATAATCAACCGCATTCCCACAAGAGTGATACGGAGACATCAGGTTACATACATCTGCTTGTGCATGTTGAAACAGAGCGATTTCATCCGAGTGGCGTGGCAATACAAATCCTTCTTGACAGTCAGTATGAAACGCGGCGCAATAGACTCGTTCTTCAAGCCTTCCACACCAAAGAAGCCCAAATACGAAGCCAACGCGAACACTTCGAGCCATGCTTCCTACCCTCACCCGGTACCGCACCTACCGAGAGACTTCCAGGACCAGTTAGCCTTCGCCCCTGCCGAAGAGGGCAAACCCATCAGTGACCGCCTCCATCTCGATCTCGTCTACTACCAGCCCTACATTACCCCGTCCATAGCCCCAGGCGTCTTCGACTTCCTCCGCCAAGAGCTCCCCTTCTACCGCGTGCAATACAATATCAAGCGCGGACCCGTCGAAACGCAGATCAACACGCCACGGTACACCACCGTCTTCGGCGTAGACGAGACATCCCGCTTCAACGAAGCCGGGGACATTGTGGACCCAAAGTCAGGAAATAAGGTGGAGAGGGGCAAGTACAAGTGCACACCGCGTCCTCTGCCGCAGTGCCTCGATTACCTGCGCAAGCTCACAGAGGGGACGACAAACGAGACGTACAACTTCTGCCTCGTGAACTACTACGCCGATGGGAAGGACTCGATATCGTACCACTCGGACGACGAGCGCTTCCTAGGACCGGATCCCGCGATTGCATCGTTCTCGCTGGGCGCGAAGCGCGACTTCTTAATGAAGCATAAGCCGATTCCGCCGGGGCTTGAGGCGGTGCCTGAGCCGAAGCAGGTCAAGTTGCCGCTAGGGTCGGGAGATATGGTATTGATGAAGGGAAAGACGCAGGGGATGTGGTTACATAGTATACCCAAGAGGGTGGGTGATGAGGCGAAGAAGGGGAGGATCAACATTACGTTTCGGAAGGCGTTGGTGAAGGCGGGGACGGAGAATTACTATCAGTATAACGTCGGGACTGGGGATGTGTTTCGGTGGAGCGCGAAAGAGAAGATGATGTTGCCGTGGACGGCGGACGCTGGGAAGGATGCTGGGAAGGATGCTGGAAAGGATGCTGTAGCGTTGGATGCAGCAGAGGCGGACAAAGCGATGCTGATAGATGAGGAGCGCGGTGAGATGAAGGCTGGTGTGGAAGCGTGAGGGACGAAGAAACAAAAAATACTCCAAGAAATCGGTAATTTTCGAGCGCTCTCTCTCTCTCTCTCTCTCTCTCGCTCTCTCTCTCTCTCTCTCTCTCTCTCTCTCTCTCTCTCTCTCTCTCTCTCTCTCTCACTCTCACACACACACCTGCTCAAGCACAGGCTGGTTCGAGTGATGATGCTGTGTTAAAACCCACGAGATGGTTGTTCTTGTTTGGACTCGGTCCGTTGCAGCTTATTCATGCTGAACACATGACAAAGAACAATTCCTCCAGCCTCAGGGGCGTCTTGATAGTCTTGGGAGCCTACAGTGGATGCAAGTTTCAGTGGAGGCGATGGTTAGTCTCGTCTGGGTGGCAATAGGTAGGTAGGTAGGTAGGGTGATAGGTAGAGTCGGTGGCTTGTGCGAGACCCCGCCCCGCCTCAGGCCTCAGAGCTGTCGACCATGGCACCCCAAACAGATGCGAGAATCAGTGTTGATTGAAGGTTGCATCGCCGATGTGTGACTCATACTGTAAGTGCAATATTACTGCAGGGATTAGTAAGACTAGCCTGCATATCTACAAGGGCGATCGAGATAGCTCTTGAGAGCGCTTGGCAGCCGTGCCTTGTGAAAGAAAGGCAGGCAAGCGGGCGCAGGCATTATTAACTCCGCGTCCTACCCTTTGCCTCGCGCAACTCTTCGCATGCTCGACGACGCCCTCACTTCACGCCCGAGAACATACACGGCTCTTCTAGGACGTCATTGACTGGCTTCGCTGGTTGCGCATTCCTCTCAGCGACCAATCCGTACAAGGCGGTGAAGTCGACCGAATTGTTGTGCGTCGGTCGCATCACCATTCCAACCGGCAGCGCGAAGGCGACCGCAGCGCATCGAGTAGGCCCCTCGCGACGGCCGCAGGCCCATTTACCTGGCCACATCTCAGCTTCGGAGCCTTTTTCGAGCGCCTACCTACCCGACGAGGGACCCTTCGCGCACCGTGGCTGTGACGAATTCGCCCGGCATTCACAATCACTGCTTCTTTGCAATCTGAGCGCACACACACACACGGATATCACACGCGAGCGCCTACTTACCGGACACGAGCTTGCGACGGCTCTACCGACCATACAGTCGACCTAGGGAGAAGGGAGACGACCACAAGGACCCCGCCAACAGCTGGAAGCACCACGCTTAAGCTGAGAACCATACTGGCTTGGCGCTGGAGATACAACTATATTTAAGCCTGCGCAGCCGCAATCCATCAGTGGCAGTTCAGGCGACCTTTTCGCTACTCTCGTCTTGACGTTACTCGCTGGCTATTCGCTGGCGCGACGTCCTGCTTGCTTGAGCCCTGAAATCAGTCCACCAGCAGCTGCTGTGAATTCACTCTCTTCGGACTTAGGCCTCTAAAGTCCGTTTGCATCCGCGCAGTGACGAGGATGCCGCCGACTCCACCCTCGACGACCTCGTCGAATTCGGGTCACTCACCGCCCGACCCCCATTTCAGGGTTGTCCGAAAGCGCAACCGCGTCCCTCTGTCCTGCGGGCCCTGCAGGCATCGCAAGTAGGCTTTGATCCATTTCCTACAATATTAGGACAGAAGTCTTAGTACAGTGCATTACTCCAGGTCCGCAATACCATTGTCGATTGTACTCAGACTTTTGTCCTGGTATTGTATTGAAGCACAATGCTGATGCTCGCAGGTTGAAATGTAATCGCGGCCACCCGTGCGACAATTGCACAAAGCGGGGAGATACCGCATCATGTACGTACGCAACTCCAGGCAACCGCAAGAAGAGCGCGTCCAGCACTGGCTCCGCCACTACTCCAGATGACATGCAAAATCGCATTGACCGTCTTGAAGGATTGGTTCTTTCTTTGATGACCAATGGCGCCCAAAGTGCTGGACCAGCCGCCGCACAAGCAGCAATCGCCGCCAGTATCAATGGCAGTCATAGCTCGGCCGATCAGCCCTATGACATCAGTCCCGAATCGATACCTGAGGAAGATGCTGGCGACGAAAGCGAAGTTGAAAATGTCACCAAATCGATTGGTGTCATGAAGGTCGATAACAACCGTGCGATTTTCGCATCAGAAGCGCATTGGTATGCGATATTAGGAGAAGTACGTCCTGAGCGCAAAATGCCATCCTGAGCTAACAAGGAGTAGATTTCGGAAGTGAAAAACTATTTCCACGATCACAAAAAGCAGTACGAAGAGCAGCTCAAGCGTTACAAAGCGGCGCATACGGACGACATGAACGTCGGCACCGCCTTCCTCTTCGGCAGCCAGAAGCCCATGACCCAACCCGAATTATTGCAGCGATTTCCTCCGAAGCAGACCGCCGATCTCCTCGTATCTCGATACTTCAATACATATGATCCGGGAATTCATATCATACATGGGCCAACCTTCCAGAAGCAATATGACAACCATTGGATGAATCCTAATGACACCCCTGTCATATGGCTTGGCCTGGTGTTTGCCATGACGTGCATAGCACTTCAATCATATACGCGGGCGGGTGATGAGCCTCCAGAGTACCGTGGCCAATCGTGGGCCATGTCGAAGGAATACCGGGAGTATACGGCGCAGTGTTTGGCTGCAGCGGATATTACATCACCCATCACAAACATGCTGGAGACGATGATCCTGCATACCTACGCCGACTACGCCCGCAGCAGGGACTCCCAGGCCGGCATGATAGTTAGTACCAGCATAATTGTGCGACTGGCCATGAGGATGGGTTTACACAGAGACTCGGGACCTTACGCAGGCATCACCGCCTTCCAAGGAGAGATGCGGCGAAGGGTATGGGCAGCCATCCGATCTATGGATCTTCTATTCTCTGCCCAGGTTGGGTTACCGCCAGTTGTCCGAACGCGCGATACGAATACCGAGATCCCGCGCAATATCTTTGATGACGAGCTGTTTGAGGACATGAGCATCTTGCCACCCTCGCGACCCGAGGAAGAGGCAACGCCGACATTGTTTCTCATCAATCGCACACGTCTTATGTACAAACTCGGAGAAGCTGTTGAGCTTACCGAGGTTCTTACGTGCGCCTCATACGAGGAGGTCATGAAGCTTGATAATCAAGCGCGAGAGCTACACGACAGAATATCACCCCATCTCAAGATACGTTTGATGGACGAATCCGCGCGAGACCCATCAACTCTCATTATGCAGCGATTTACGCTCGACCTGCTGTTCCTCAAGATTATATGCGTGCTTCACCGAAAGTTTATATCTGCGTCGAGGGTCAACGCTCGGTTTGGCTATTCACGACGCGCATGCATCGATGCGTCGATGAAGATGCTCCAGCACCAGGCCACGCTCCACCGCGAGTGCCAGCCAGGCGGCAGGCTACGCAACGTCAAGTGGTTCATCTCTTCGCTCACTACGGTCGACTTCCTGCTCGCGGCGATGATAGTATGTTCCGATCTATATCACACTGCACGACAAGAACGACAAGGAAGGAGAGACTCCACGGACATGTACTACTGGAGCGAAGACCGACGGAACGAGATGATCGATGCGATTGAGACGGCTCTCGGCATCTGGGATGGCTTGAAAGAGCACTCGATGGAGGCTTACAAAGCGCACGCGACACTGAGCGTCATGCTGGGCCAGCTGAAGGGAAACCATTCACGAGCACAGACGCAAAGCTTCTCCAACACACCGGCCTTCAACACGTCGAGTGCGATGGACGATGCCAACGTAGCGCCTGAGCACTCGGCTGCGATGACGCTGGGGATGCTTAGCACGGGTGGCATGACGCCCAACTCGGCCAACATGTTTGAGACGCGATACCCACCGTCAATGGCAAACCTTCTCAACGATCCTGTACCGCAGCAACCGACTGGGTTGACGCCTAACTTTGGAGCAGCCCCGAATGGCGCAAATGGCGCGAATGGCGAGGTCCGCGCGCCCAGTCCGTTCTCAAATCTCTTCGGAGGCGGCTTCCAGAACATGGACTTGCCGAGCGCGGACAACATTGACTGGGTACGTTGTACCGATGCAGCCTCACATATGTAGCTAACGCGTGGCAGAATGCATGGGACTCGTACATCCAGGGGCCGAGCATGGACGCCACAAACTCATTCTTCCCCATGGACTTGGGTGGCATGTCGATGCAGACAGATGGATTGCCCAACGGTGCATCGACGAGCGGGCAGCCCAATGCCAACATGTTTGCTGCAAACGGCGGACCCTTTATGGGCGTGAGTATACCTGCGAATGATATCGACACCTTGTCTCATGACCTCCAGGCACCCCAGGATCCGAAAACGTCGTCAGGAGATGGTTACGTCATGGGCTTCGCGCTGCCAAAGCCGTCGTAACGAATGTTCCTGACTGGAACTGGTAGCGGGGCGGGAGTACAGTGGCAGTGACGGTGTTAGTTGCATTTGGGTTGATCTAAACGCTCGTTCCGACGGTCTTTGAGGCAGCGATGTTATTGGCGAATATGATGGAATGAGGCGATGCTGGTTTAAGTAAGATAACTGTACCAACACGCACAAGCAGGCGTCGGCGGAGAAGTAGATATGAATGATATCCATTTGGTTGCTCGATGCCCGCGCTCATGCCCGCGCTCCAGATGTGGCTTAGTCTGTAGGTAGGTAGGGCTGCCGCGCTGTGTATGTACCTAGAATTCCCAATCGCTGCTCCACACGCTGTTCCGATGCTGCAAGACGTCTCCATGCACATTTGCAACTCACAGAGTAAAGACTTTTGTAGACTACGGTATCTGGATTACTCACACTCGATTCAGTCCAGTCTCGACCCACCAACGTCAACTCTCGACTTGACCCACACCCCGTCGGCTGCTACCGCTGCCCCACCTCCGCCTCACGTCAGGCCACTCTACCCGCGCATGCGAGACCCTGAGGCTCCTCTTTGACGACACGACACGGGCGTGTGGAGTCGGGAGTCGGCTCTCCCGCTGCCACTCGCACGACATCGCATCCTTCTCTGTGGAGAGGAGAGTGGGTTCGCGCGTCACGTGGGGGCGCACACGTCATCTGGTGTAGCATTGTCGCGCGTTTGTTGGACCCCAGCCGTGTTTGGTCTACGGTACATAGGTAGTCGCAACCCCAGCCGTGTTGGGTCTACATACAACCCCCGAGGAAATCCAACGACCACGCACCGCAGCCATGTCAACACCCACACCAACATCAACACCCATATCCCCACCCTCTTCCTCCTCCTTCTCCTCTTTCCCCGCCCCCGCCTCCGACACCGCAACCTCGCAACCCCCCATCTCCCCCATCACCCACCAAACCGAATTCCTGCACAAAACCAGCGCCGCTGCATCCACGCGCACGCCCTTCATCGCCACCGCGACGCCGGCCATCAACGACGCGCCCGTGGAGCTGGACGGCGTGCCGACAAGTCCGCCCGCCGCCACGGGGGCCCGGAAGGCGGGGGTGGTGGGACTGGGCGAGGAAGACGAGATCGAGGCTGAGTTTTTGGGGGACGGGGGGAGGAGTGCTGGGGGGGTGGTTAGTGAGGTATGTCCTGTCCTGTCCTATCTTATCCTATCCTATGCTATCCTATCCTATCCTGTCCTGTCCTGTCCTGTCCTGTCCTATCCTATCCTATCCTGTCCTGTCCTGTCCTATCCTGTCCTGTCCTGTCCTATCCTATCCTGTCCTATCCTGCCCACCACATACTCGACGCGGTAGCGAGCGAAGAGGAAGCGGACGACGGGCAAGTAGGTACCGACGTACGCCGAGGCTGATGCATGGGAAACAGAAGCGCAAGGAAATGCTCGCACAGCGCGGCCGCGATCCTGGCGTCATCGTGGATCTACCTACCGAGCCGACGGCGGAGGAGGTGAGGGCTGCGAAGGCGATGGAGGGGGCTGTTACGCCGGCGGTGGAGGGGGAGGATCGGTGAGGCGGCGTTTGGGATCGCGGTTGCGTTGCGTTGGGTGGGTTTGGATACGATACTGGAGAAGTGGGTGGGTTTGGGTAGGTACATTGGCTTCGGAGGTGGGTCACACATGTCTATTCCTGCAACTCACGGGACGAGATGAAATGAGTATGTCGTGGATTTGCTGCGCGACGGAGGTACAGGTCGTCAGTGCGATGACGATGCCTTTTTTCAGAGTTCATTCCTTTCTGCTAGGTATGGGCCATATCGGGGTTGACTCGATCAGATGACAGTCGTCTCTGCAAACACTTTTTCTTCCACCTCCACCTCCACCTCCACAACTTCTTCATTCTTCGCAGTCCACTGCCCTGCTTGAGTGCTGAAAAGAATAGTCATGTGGCACGTGTCTTCCTGCCCGTGTGCCGGACTACCTACATAGATGTGGTCTTCGGCTCTGCAACTTTCGCATGATGGTACCTACCCATCCGGTCTACAATCCATGACAATGCAGTGGGGGGTAACGGAATTTCCGACAGCCTTCTCTTTGCCATGCTCGTGCCATCGTGCTCTCCAAAGAAAAGAAAAGAAAAGAAAAGAAAAGAAAAGAAAAGAAAAGAAAAGAAAAGAAAAGAAAAGAAAAGAAAAGAAAAGAAAAGAAAAGAAAAGAAAAGAAAAGAAAAGAAAAGAAAAGAAAAGAAAAGAAAAGAAAAGAAAAGAAAAGAAAGAAAAACTATCACTTGCGACGTGCGCTTTCCCACTTTTATACGCTTTGTCAAAGAAAAGAGCCAGAATCACTTCTGCAAGGGTTTTTTCCCGTCGTTTATACTCTTTTCACGCGCTCTTAAAAAAAGGACGTTCAAGTCTATCTTGCATAACTTATCTTGTCTTCGTGCTCTCCCAGCAAGACTCTGTTGTGAGTTTGACTACGCGCCTTTCCGCTTCCCCCTTCCCCTGGGGTAGCTTGTTCATTTACGCTGGAGCTTAGCTGCGTGTTTTTCTAGCAAATCCCCATGCGCATGTCTACCTTGAAAATTGTTAGCATAGGTCGAGTAAAAACAAAAACGGTGGGGCGGTGACGCAGGCTTCAAAAGAGGTTGCAGTGCTAGGATTGGAAGTATCGTGGGGGTGTGATACTACGAATGGAGAGAGCGCTACGCTTGCGTTGGGTTACTGATTTTTTTTTTGAGACCTGCGAAAAGGTAGTTTTGAGATCAGGCATGGTGGGAGGGAGGCGGGTGAGGGAGATGGCGCGTTCTTTATGCACATTACATCTGCTCCGATCATCAGTTGGCAATCACATTTATTCAATAATGATGCGGTACGGTATTTAAGCGAAATGCTATAACGAATGCGTGCGTCGCCGGTACTGTGCTCCGCCTCCTTTGGGACATACCTCACTCGTCCTCTGCAAAGCTCGGCGGTGGCGCAACGTGCACCTCCCAGTACTTCGTAACACTCTCACCCATCTTTTCCATATCCCCCATCTTGTCCTTCTGCAGATCCGTCCTCGTATCGTTCCCGTACGATGCGTGCGTGGCGCCAATATCAAGCACACCATCCCTAGTCCCATCCCTGAGATAATGGAGGAACTCCATGCTCACCCTCGTGTACTCTCTTAACCCCTCTTTCACATCAATCGTCGCGCCTGTGGTCCACGACAGCAATAGCGGCTCGATCAGAGGTGCATCGGTGATGCTGGGATGGGAGGTCTGCAAGGACGTCATGAACCAGGTTGCTCCGCAGCGCTTGAGCACGTCGCGCGCGATGTCGCGGACGGTGTCGAAGTGCGGGCTGCCGTAGAAAATCGTGTACTTCTTCGACCAAGAGTCCGAGTGGACGATGAGGAGAGGAACGTCGATGTCTGTATTCAGACGGCCGGATTCTTTGCCCGGGTCTAGGATGATACCACCAATGGCGGGATTGCGGTATATGCTTCTGCTTTCGCTTGCTGCGGTTTTGTTGGCGCTCTTGAGCGCTTGCATGGCTCCGGTGGCTCCAAATGAATGCCCAGCGATGATGGTCTGGGATATATTCAAGCGTTTCTTCCAAGCGTCCAGGGTTCTCCCTTCTTTGCGATAATTTTGGGCGAACAATTTCGCTCCGCTTCCAGCGTTGAGCGCTTCCAGAACACTGATCGTCTCCTGGATCTCAGCGTCCCGGAAAGCCAACTTCTTGTACCTGTAATCGTCGTTGGAGACCTCTTCGCCTGGATCCTTTGCTTCCAGCTGGTTTGCCCTGGAGAAAATCACCCTCTTCTTCTTTCCGTCAGGTAGATGCACCAAAGTACCTGGGCCAGAACCGTCCCTGTGTTCGATGGCGGCCACGACTACTCCACGACTCGCTAGTTCGCCACAATATGCAGTATAGTCTGTACGAGAGCTTACATCGCCATGCGACAACACGACGATGGGGAACCTATCCAGGTGTTCCCCATCGGCCTTGTCGGAGACACCCAGCAAAGGCACGTCGACCTTCGCAGGAATATCAATGCTCGATGCCAACCCCCAGAGCGCAAACGTGAACAGCGGCCTCGAAAAGAAGTTGTTGAAATGCGCCGCGGTAGCATAACCCTCCGCGATCAGGTTGATCGGCTTGGGAAACCACTTGTGCTTCGGCTTGGAACTTCGAGATCCTTTCACAGCGGGGTAGTACAATGTGAAGAGCACCGTGTCGAGCTCGAAAGCCGGCTTTCTATCGGATTTGGAGACCCCGTCGACGATTTGCCGCGGGTCCTCTACCGGAACTTCAACGTCGATGGCGCCAACGTCGTGAGGGCCGGTGTATTGCGGGAGCTTCGAGGCGAAAAGAGGTGACCAGAATATATAGCAGTACAGTATGTAAAGGGCTACGATGACCCATAGGACGTATGCCACCGTTAGCCGAGGTCGAAAGAAGTGCGCAATTCGCTGTAACCATGAAGGTTGGTTTTGGTTCAGCCACCGAGGCAATGTTTTCGTGCTGGCAGTAGCCCTCTGGATCCATTTGCTCCCAAAGGACGGCGCGTTTTGGAGCCATCGCGGCTGCGTGAACTGGGACGTCATTGAATCGTCGGGCCCCAAAGGTAAGGGTGAATCCGGCTCTTCCGTAACAGGCGCATCGTCCTGATAGGAATGCAGCTGCACGTTATCGTGATAACTGCTGGGCGGTGACATTTTTGATTGGCATGTTATTTATAATTTTAAAACATATCTGGAGGAAGGCAGCGGTGGCTTTGGCAAAGATACCTCTGGGAGTGATGACGTCGTGGCAAGTGGAGCGTCAAAGCGCGTCGGATTGAAATTGAAGGTCACGTGCCTTAATCACGTGGATGAGCAGATATCTCACACGTTCAACTGAGGTCGAGAGTTATGTGCATGATAAGTTGTGGAAGATGATGGAGAGATTTGAGCAGCTGAATTGCACCGGCTAAAAAGTATTCAATAGCTAAGATAATGCACTTTAGAAACTCTTAATGACTGCGATTGAATGCCAGTCTGGTATATACATGAAAGTAAGAAGGACCTGGAACGCTATTCAACAAGTCGTCCCACATGATAATTCTCAATCAACTTTTCTGGGGCTATGACTCAAAGTTGTCCTGGTTGGCGTTACCCATCAAGGTGGACGCGTCCGGCTTGTACTTCTTGTTCAGTACACGAACTTCGTATTCCACGTCGAGAACAGCACCATTCTTCTCGTCCTTGACGGGCTTGAAGTCCAAGAGGAGGTCGTCCTTGACTGCGCAAACAGTGTCTGTCTTGAGGTACTGGTCGTCATTGGGGTATAGCTGGACAGTCACGGGGATATAATCGTCGTGCGTAATCATGGCGTGGATGTGGGCGGGACGCCATGGGTGGCGGCCCATAATCTTGAGCAGGTCGGCGGAGGGTCCGGAGGTGTCAATGGCGTACTCGGTGGGCTTCAGGCAATAGAACCAGAATTTTCCTTCCTCGTCGGTCTTGAACTTGCCGCGGAGGTTGTGTCGGGTCTGGTTCTCAGGATCGAATACGTCGTATTTGCCGTTAGTGCTCGCCTGCCACATGTCGAAGACGGCACCGGGGACGCCCTTTCCTGTGTCAACGTCACGGATGACGCCGTGGAAAAATGTGAGCTCTCCTGATCCGTCCTTGGGCATGTCTTGGACCACGCTGGCACCGTTCTCGCGGAAAGGTGTTTCAGGCGACCAGAAAGGTCCGAGGATGGTAGAGGGGGTTGGGGTCAACTTGTGCTCGACATCAGTAACGACGGTGTGGTTGATCTCATCTACGAGCCTGTTAAGAGAGTCAGCGGTGGTTCATTTGATACGATGGTCGCCAGTCAATGCGGGGGCACTCACGACTCAACACCAAGGATATCGCACACCCTCCAGGCTTCGTTTCGGTTCTTCTTGTAGGCTTGGCCGATGGCATTGACGTAATTAACGCCAATGATCCATTCCTCCTGTGTGAGCTCGACCTCACGGCAGAAGTCATGCAGATGTGTGATTAATGAGGTGAGGATTTCTCTGTGGCGGGGCGTTGTCTCGGCGCTCATGAGGTTGATGACATTCTGTGTGAAGTTGGGGTCGAATTTTTTCGCGTTACTCTTCGCACCATTGCCGTTGGGACCGTTTGTTGCCATTGTGGAAAAGATGAAAGTTGTGCAAAGTAGAGAAGTTGGAACGATTGATCCGAGGTTCTTCGAGGGAGGAAGTGGGGGAAGCAAAGAGGGACGACGTCCAATTTAAACCTTTCGCTGGAAAGCGCGGTTCCTTACAATTGATAACTTACCTAGCATCAGAGCCGACAAGAGCTGCGGGTCATGCGACGAATCGTACGTGACGGCTCCGGTAGTTTCGGTAGTTGACTACGGTATGGCAAGGTCACGATTGGATGCCTGTCGCGGGGCAGAAGAGTCTGGATCTTGAACTCGCCTTTTCTGCTCGCAACTGCATAACGAAAGCGTTTTAGAAGAAATCCACAAGTAAAGAAGAACCACATAGGAGGATAGAGCACGTCCATGAGTTTTTACATGTCCCTGGTGCTCCGTCATTGTGTAATGCTGTAACAAAGATGTGTGTAGCTGGTCATCTCGGCGTTCCCACCCTGCGCGCGCCTGTGCCGCGGGGTCTCAGACCAGGTGGATAAGCAAACAGCCGAAGGAAGAATATTCACCCTTGACGCTAAAACCCCTAGCGTTGCGCCATAGCTTCTGACCAGGCGCTGGCGCTCACAGTCGGCATGCAAACGGTTCGCGAATGTCTGGGGAAGCGTGCTTGAAGATGTCATTTCCGACCCGGCTCATTGGTCGTGATGAGATTGACGTTCACGCATACATGTACATAAACTATATATCTTTAGACATATCTATGCCCTTCACCATGAAACCGTTGCACACTCTTCCGTTCTACCTACCCCACAAATGGAACGAATCAAAACACAAAACAACTACTTCAAGTTCGTGGCCGTTTTTAGGAAACACTGTTCTCGAGAACAATCTGCAATACTTCCCATGCCCAGGATTGCAGCATGCAATCTAGGCGCACTTGAGCGATGTAACCAAAATGGATTTGAAAGATCAAAGGGCATCTTGGACGACCTCGTGGATGTGGACGTTGATCGACGTGAAGTCTGAATAAGAGAGATCTGTACTGATTCGTTTTGCATTGAGAAGGACATCTGAAGCGTTGCGCTTCAATGGTATTACACTGGCTCCGAAGTCTCAGTGCGCTGTACTATTCCAGAGGTGGATAACACGTTGGGCGCTGTACCCTGATCTTCGAATGTTGCTGTATACCTACGGAGTCTGTAATCTTGCAGCCTTGAATCACGTACCACCTGGACATGGGGATGATCACGTGCATCGCCGAACACGCGGATTCCTGCGTGATTGAATTTCAGCAATATCGCGATGCTTGACTCCGAGACTGAATCCAGAAAGCATCCAGCAAATTGGGAGCAGTGGAAACGGGATTGATTAGTGTTCCGGCGGTGCTGGACGTTCAGTTGCAGTCTCGCTCTCCAGTTGGGACGAGGCTCGGCCTCGCGCTTGCGTCGTGGCCGAGGCGCAACTACGCCGCGCCGACGGAAGGGCATTTTCATGCAGAAAGGAGAGTGAAGGATGATTTATGAGCGACCGGAAGTAGACCTAGGCCTATCCGGCTACGATGAGAAAATATGATCAAGCTGCAGGTACCGTAGTGTATCAGTGTTGGTCCCTGTCTTCAAGGCATCTAAAGCACGTGATCTCCTTTGAGGTATACATAAAAAACGCTCGAACGCAGCTTTCAATTCCCATGAACACAGAACCTCTTCACATACATTTAGGACTCTCAGAGCTTTCTGCAGACATCAACGACTTTTTCAAACGACCTCTCTCAGAAAAGACAACGTTCCAGTAAAGGCGGCAATCCCATCCACCATGTCTATCCGCGCCGGCGTTGTCCAATCCTGGGGCAATGCGCCTGTATATGACACTATCGACCTTCCCGCACCCTCCGATGGCCAAGTCCGCGTCAAAGTCCTTGGCGCTGGTGTCCATACTTTAGTGTGCTCTCGCGCCGCTGGGAAGCACTTCTCCGTGGCCGGCAAGCACCCACCTCACGTTCCAGGTACTGACGGCGTCGGAGTCGTGGCTGGAACGAACCAGCTCGTCTATTTCAATGCTCTTTTGTCACCCACAGGATCGCTTGCACAAGAGATTAATCTGGGCGAGCGCGATGTTTTCCCGCTGCCCGAGGGCGCGGATCCGGATATGATTGCGGTACTCGTAAATCCTGCCATGAGTTCGTGGATGGCGCTTGCCTCCCGAGCGGGCATCCAGCCTGGAAGCAACGTAAAGGTTGCCATCGTCGGTGCAACGGGTGTGAGTGGCCAGATCGCAGTACAGATCAGCAAGGCATTCGGAGCGAGCGAGATCGTTACGGTCGGGAAGCCAGGACCCAAGCTGGAGAAGACAAAGGAACTCGGAGCCACTGCCTTGGTCAATCTGGCTGAGAATCTAACCGAGACCGACTTCTCTGCTGCAGCCGATGTGGATGTCGTTCTGGACTACCTCTGGGGAGATGTTTCCTCGGCCGCCTTCGCCGGGATCATCAAGGCTCGTAAGAACAAAAGCCAACGGCTGAACTGGGTGGAGATCGGATCTCTAGCCGGCGAGACACAACCGATACCAGCGAGTCTTCTGCGATCGGCAAATGTAGCCTTGCTTGGTTGTGCACCCGGCAGCTGGACTTTCCCGGAACTATATGGTCACCTGCCGGCGATGTTGGAAGCGCTTGTGAGAGGAGCAGTCAAGACGGACTTCGAAGTGAAGAAGCTTGAGGGCGTGGAGAGCTGGTGGAATGAGAAAGGAGGCGCTAGACCGCTCGTCAAGCTGTGATCAATGGGCTTAGGTATTCTTTCTCTTTACTTCTTGTTAGATACGTACTGAATTGTCCAAAGTCATAGAATATTCTAATGAAGATGCCAAGATCAAACAAGGCTACCACGTTTCTAGACCGTAGAATGCATAGCAGACTTAGCAAATTCTCTGTCTCTATTTGACAGCCACGGCTTGGAACATCCTCTTGGCGTACCGCGTATCCCCATTAGACGCCGCGTCCACCGTTCCGTGAGGCCCGGACTTCCTGTAACACCAGCCATCGCAGGCGAAGCCACCTCAAACGAAACGTCATATCTTTTAGACAATCTTCTACCACATCCGGGAGTACACTTGCATTGTATAGTTCGTATTGTAGAACGCTAAGGAGCATAAGTGAACGCCCAAGCACATGATCGCGCGTCGCGGACGCGTGCCGATTCGTGGACGCGTTCCGTGTGCCCCTGTTGAGATTCTTTCGTACCTCGCTAACGTGTTTCCATGTTTCAGGATGAACCTCGCATTCTAGTCGCTACGTAAGCACACATGCGGGATGCAGCTCACTACCTGATAGTGTGGGTTGCCTGCGGCACAGCACCTAGATAGGCAGGTTTTGCTCTACTTCATAGACCACACAACCATCCAATCTATTTCGATCCAGGTAGCCTCACCGCTCGAGTGATAGCCGGCGTTCCAGACTCCCTGGCTCCCCCTAACGCCACTTGTACCGGGTCATGTCGTTGCGGGAGCTTTACGTAAACCGTCCAGCAGTATCACCCTCTCGACGACCCGTCATGCGAAGTGGAGGAATGCAACTGCAGCATGCGCGCTCGCAACGGGTGTCTGTTCATTTTCCCAGGCCGAGAAGAACATCACGTTTGCGAACGGCGAGAAGAGCGAGTTTCAGGTACGGCGAACGCCAGAGCTAGTTCGTGAAGCCATAGCTCGTTGTAGACCTGATCTGTTCCAGAAGTATGCGTCTGGAAAACACATCTTCGCGCATCATTTACGCAGCTCTTGCGGCGTGCGCTGAATGGCGCAAAGTTTGGGTCCGAGTCTGTGGCCGGATATTATCGCGGTCAACGTGAGCACGTTGCATGATGTGGATTTCAAATTTTGAATGTCAGGTCGACTGGCAGGAAGCGACTGTGAGAGGTACATTGGAAGCGCAGCATCACGATGCGTTGAACAAAGGGCCAACATCATGAACCGATTCGCGGTGTGCGAGGGTAGGCAGTAGATAGCGTTTGTTGGAATGCGCGGTGGAGGCAGGGTCACGTAAGTGCTGTCGAGTTCGTCTACCTGGTGTAAAGGTGAGCCCATCGCCTTGCGAGTTATGACAGGATGCCAAGGTAGTTCGAACAAAAGATATAAATTATTATTTTGCAGTGTCGCTGATTGATCACATTCTCAGTGGTATACGCGTGGAACCTTTGTAGTCTTCCTCAACTCTTTCGCATTGTTGCAGAATAGCGAACCTGTTTAAAAATGGCGCCATAGCTCTTCGTCCTGCTCTCAATATCTTGTCGCAGCCCTCGCAGCATTTCGCTCCGTTTGCGAGATGATGTACCAAGCATGGAGCACGCCTGGAATCCAACCTAGGATGGAAAGACAGATGTTGATGAGAAAATCGGCGCCGCAGCCCCTCTTAATAAACACCGGGACGGGCGGAAGGAAGAGAGCAAGAAAGTACAAAAGCACGTTGCTCTGTATCACTGCTGTTAGAACAAATAATCTCGCATCACCGAGGGCGCTTTACCGTTGACGATGGTGGAGGAGACATGGTAGTTGTGTGCGGTAGGTAGCGATTCAAAAGGTTCGTTTGCGGCTAGCGTGAGGTGTTTTCAGCGTTCGTTTTTGGAGTGCAGTACTTGAGGGTTTCTGTGGCAGAGGGAAATTGTGGCGCAGTGGAGCGTGAAATGCGCTTTATACTAAAAGTTTGGAGGATGGCAACCTGTTCGCAACTCAACATTCAGCCTTTTGATGACGCGGTTTCGTCCAAGATTGGGGATCCGCATCCCTGTTTCTGGAACGCTCGGAAGCACTAAAACCGCCACGCTTCATTCAGCTTGCCGTTTGCCGAGAGGCTCTCACGAAACCTGGAACACGGCGAACAGGAATGTTGTTTACCAAGAATCGCCGCTGTAGTTGAAGTTGGCTAGGTGGCCAGGACTAGGATCGCCGCCTGTAGCACAGCCACATGTTTTTTTCCTCCAGCCTATTCGGACGCCACGGCATCCGCGCTGCCTTTCATAGTTGTCCACTATCGGCCTATTTGTGGCAGTGTCTCAAACTTTCGTCCTGGCGCTGAGAAGAATTGCTAGAATCGCAGTACCAGCTTTGCACAGACATATTGAATCGATAGCAAGGATCGGATAGAGCCATGGCCTCATTGTTGGCGTGGAACCCTTTTGACGTGGGGCTGTCCTTCCAGGTACATTTTGGACTTCATCTTTGCACATATGAACGATTGCGCGACAGACACTGCATGCTGATGAAATTAAATACACGTAGGAAACATTTTACAGGCTCCATAGGCCCGACAACTGAAGATACGGTACAGCAGTGGCGCTAAGTGGCATCTGATCATAATCCTCAACTATTATTACTCTAGTTGGATACATACTGTACAAGATTCAGAATATGGGTCTTGTAGTACTCCTCTTGAGCAGACAGAGCGTACACAAGCTCCCGACGCGATGCTTTCGAGTTGACTTCACTCTTCCTCAACAACCCCATCCTTGAGTTGACTTCCATCTTTCTTCGAAATACAATCCCCCTTAAGAATAAATACAACCGCTAGTATGTCCCACGAGTTGTCCACTAAAATCGGGAATTTCTTCTCCATGTATGGTACACCAATCTTGACATCTTTAGCAATTTTCTCGTGCGTGAACGTTTTTAAAATGGCCGCCCCTTTCACGCTCTCAGCGCCTCCCGAGAAGTCGACGTCAAAGGGGGCCGAAGTAAGGTTTTCTATGAAGACTGTGACTTGATACGTATGCCACGGGCCTCTGATATCACCCAAGCTAAAGGATCTTGGGATGTGGGAGAGCTTTTTCGTTTCTTTTGATGCCACAGGAATTTTGACCAGATGTTTCGCAAGGTCGATTGTGAAAAAATGCTCCACAATCTTTTGGTAGCAGGTGTTATGGTTCGCCTCTCCAGTTTTGAAATATGGCACTCCACCCACGAAGCCCAAGGTACAGTTCACTTGCTCTGAAGCCGAGATTACTTTTGGGTCCGCACGCGGTTGAAGCAGTTAGCAATTGTTGATATATTTTTTGCACGGATAGCTCATACCATTCATTTCGCAAGAGAACTTTTTGTATGATAATTTTTACTTGTAGGATTTCCGAATTTAATACTGATGTACGGAAGATGGGCTCTGGGTTGCCCAGGGAGCTCTCTTATACCACCCTCGAAATCGCCTGGTTGGCAGTCGGCAGTCATGGCTCCCGCTCGCGGTGATAAAGATTGCTCATATGCGACCCTGAGGAACGATGTGAAGCCATCGCGACGGAGCTATCTAACTACTCACCGGGGATTATATTTCATTTTACTGTCAATTGTTGGTGGCTGACCGGTGACGGAATATGACTGCTCAGGTGCTCAGCATTTGTGCAGCCTTATAACGTGCTCAACAGGTTGACAACGATAGAGAAGAGTGACTACGATCTACAGCTTGGATAGCAGTGACTCGAATGGCGCTCCTGTCAACGATATGCTAAATGCTTTGTTTTAAGCCATGTGATGATCCCTGTAGGTGTTCCACGTGACTCACTAGCGGCAATGAAATATCCGGAACTTTTTTTACAACATCTAACGACTTCAATTTTTATTGTGGTGATAGCCGATATTCCCAGAATCCTTCTGTGCTCCCCAAAGGTCTTTACCCTTAGCCGCCAGTCACCCAGTCTAGCCCTCGCCAACAAACGACCAACACCTGGACCATTTTCACATACATGACTCAAGCCCAACTTCTAGAGATGCCCCTCTAAAGTTCTACCACCTAGCCCACACATATGATCGACCCCGCAGCACACTCGCTTTACTTTTCTTTAAACTGAGCTCTGATACGGCTAGTTCAAGCTGGTGGGCGCATGCTTTCCATTGTTTCAATGTGCGGAATTCTCGTTGTACAACGGCTCAGCTGTGAGACGTCCTATGACCTGTGACTCCTCGCGAAGAGCACGGTCGTATCACTACTCTTTAAAGCTTGGGCAATTTGCATTAACCCAAGCTTGTGAAGTTGCAAATCGCACCTAGAGTGGCCACAGGGGGTTCTCGTCCAATTGAACCAATGTACGTGCATAGGGAAAACGTTTGAGAATCGTGAAGCCCACGCATTTCCCACCCTGAAGGAAACCCGTCACTCCGAATATTGACCCGGCTTCGGTTGGTTCGAGTAGACTCCTCGCCACCTGCGTTTCAACCTTCTCCGCAAAATTCAAAGAACACAGTCAAATGGGTGTCGATCTGGAACCTTTTCGTCTTTATGTACTGCGCCGTGCAGCCCGCTTCAAGCTGCGCGTGCATGTTGTTCTTGACATAATCCAGAAGGACCGTGATCGATGGATTCGGTATCGGCACCTCAATACGTGCAGTAGTCGGGGACGTAGGATCTCTGTATCCGCCATGAGTCGAGCGCCCGCCATGGCTTGAGCGCTTGCCTCGGAGTGTCACTGTTACACTGGAAGAACGTCTCTGATCGATTATTTTGTACTCGCCGTCAAGCTCGATGCCGTTGGGGTACTTCGAGGATAGGCCTTGCACAATGCTTTCGCAGCATTTCTGGAACAGCGCAAAGGCTTGCGCAAATTGTAACTCTTTCTCTTCGCTGGTATGGGCGCTGTCCTTTGCCGAACGATCGGAACCACTCACTGCGGAACCTTCGCGTGTTGTATCGCTCATGCCCTTCCGCGGCTTCGACTTCTTGTTCGAGATGTCTAGATATGATTTGGTAAAATTGAAGTTCACGATGCGGAAGTGGTGCACGAGACGGGTCCAATGTTTCCAGGTACGCGAGGTCGCGTGGTTGGACCCTTTCTTCGTGCCCAGGTGGTGTGAAACCCCAAAGCAGTCAACTTTTTTGGTCTCGTGTCAGGTAGGCGGCGATTGTCTTCGAGAAGCGTGCAGAAAGAGGCTTTTGACCGCTTAGCCAGTCATGCTATCGTCCATGTGTAGTAGAGTGCTCGAGAGGTGAACTCGTATAGAGTAATTTCGATGTCTGAGTATGCAGGGATTTGTGGAGGCGAACAAAGCGACGAATTAAGCTTCACATATATGAATACATTTGCAGGCACGGTCGCTTACCCCTGGGTGTTATCAACTGTTTTTCCACGGGACCCACAACCCGCCGAAAGATCTAGCACCGAAATGGTAGCGTTATGCCACGAGTTAAATGCGGCCTGTTGCGGCGGTATGTAACAGCTCCCACGGAAGCCCGCTTTGTGGTCACGAGGGAGTCGGGGCGTACGTGTCACCACACAACACTGGCAGTAGGTTTCGCTACGAGGTGGCAAATATCACGGTCAACATTATTGTGTCCCATGATCGGATTTCTGAGATCCCTAGTCCACCCATAGGTAGCACTTGAGCGGTAGGTACTGATAGCTGTCCTAGACTCGGTGCCTTCTCGGTCCTCTATCGATAGACTCCAGACGCATTTCAATCAATCGAGCGTGAGCTTTTGTAAGTTTCGATGCACAGAGAAAAAGCGCGTTCTGATGTGCTATACGGTGATCTACCATACACCGTGGTGTCTATGATGTCCACAAAGAGGAAGTGAATACATGCGCTAGCACGAATCAGGCGCCGGAATACGAAACCAAGATAGGACAGAGTAACCACGATAACGTCAACTTTACGTCCGAACACCTTGCATAAATGTCATATTAATTGAGGACCTGGACAGTGGCATTGAAGTCTCATCTCCAGTGCTTCCATGGTACCAGCACTCAACAACTCGTGTCCCCCACAAAGCCATCCAGCCCACCCCACCTATTCAAATTACGGACTTCGGCCTCACCAGAGCCACGAGGTTGCTCTCACCCCCTTCCCTCTTGTATACGCATAACCTCCTGATGTAACGTTTCCTACCGGCTGTTGACTTCTCCGAAGTTGATCCTAGGATGACTTAGTCTATCGCCGCTGCCCTAAACTTCAACCTGACCCCATATCAGAACTTGTTCTCTTCAAGTATACCAACACCACAAGGCTACTGTTCTTGAACCCCATCAGACTAACAGATTCACTGAACATAGTTTATCCATCCTTCCTTCTTCGCTGGTCCAAGACAACATTTCTCCATCCCACCTCGAACGCCAACACCCTCCAATGGTTGATACTATCTCCCATCCTGTTCTTTCTCGCGCTCGCAAATGTGCCTGCCTTATATCCTCCCTACCTCCAAACACCTGCCCAGCCCCTCCACTGTCCGGTTTCTCTTTAGATGACCCCAGGGCGACTCACTCTACCGTCACTGTCCAAAATTCCAGCCTGATACTACTTCGCCCGTACCCAGCCATCAATCCCTTCACCGCACGCAGCCACCAAAACCACCCGCCCAGAATCTCACGATAAAGCGCGCAATATGCGACCAAGGGGTACTTCAGACCACCATGCACGCCAGCAATATCCAACCCGATGCCAAGTAGGTATACCACCGTGGACGACGATGGCCGCAACAAACAGGCCCTTGCACTTCACCTCCCGGTCCTGCACAAAGCCACCCAACCGTTCACCACACTCTCAACCCTCTTTCTGCGTTTCTTCCGCACCCTTCCTCCCACCGGAATACACCACCTCGCAGTCCCGAGCAGTGCACGCGCTTTTTAACACCGGACACTCTACTCGCATACCGCTCCATCTGCAACCTCTTCTTTCACTCTACAACCCAACGAGCCTGCAAAGGACCATGTTATCCCACCGCAGCCTTGCGGCCAACCTCACTGTAACAGCATGCACACATGGGAATAAATAACAGCACCGCACGCATCCCCGAGTCCCCAAAGATCCACATCACACATGCTCAGCTGCAAGATTCCGAAGAAACAAGTCGTCATATAGGCAAGCGAAGCCCTCCCCCTCCCCACCGTCCGAAAATGTTACCCAAGTACACCACCACACGCACATTTGAAGCACACAACAGTGCAGCACCAGAGAAGAGGTATAGAACAAAGCACAAAAGTGCTCCAACGAAACGAAGCGTATGAACAAAGCGCGAAGCAACGCGAACCCAAGCGCCCCCAACGACCCCACGATCCCATCAACGTTTCCCATAAGTCATGCCATCGTACCCTCCTCCCTCCCTCCCTCATCTCTCTCTACCTCTTCCAAAACTTCAACCCCCTCTTCCTCGGCGCTTCGAAACTCACCTCACTCTCCCTATCCTCATCGTCCCCCGTCCGAAAACTCCTGTCGTCCTCCCCCTCCCCCTCGGAACTAGCCTCGCTATCCGCATACCGTCCCCGGCCGAGATATTTCGCGCCCACGCCCGCACCTCCCCTCTCCCTCTGTGCGAAATACCCATCGCCACCCCCGCCTGCGGCTACGGCCACGCCAGTGTCATCGCGGGCTTGCATGTCGCGCCTGGAATACGGACTCTCCGGTCCGGCACCCACGATCGCGGGGTGCGGGGGATAGCTATCCCGCTTGCTATCCCTCCTCGTGTTCGACGCCGGGCGGTGCGCGACGACGTGCGCGTCGTGCTCGAATCTCGCGTCGCGGTGCTGATTCAGTATACCGCCCATGCTGCGGCGCTGCACCTTTTCCTCGTCCGGGGGGGCAGCCTGCGCGCTCGAGTGACGGTGCGGCAATTGCGACGAGTGGGATGCGTTGGTGTTCGGGATGCGCGCGGAGCCCGCGCGCGAGGGGAGCGCCGCGGTCTGCGTCTGTACGCCGGTGTAGGCGGGTACGGGGGCGCTGACGTGGCGATTCCTTTGCGCCGCCGCATACGACTCCGCAGACGACGGCAGCGCAGGACGGCCAGCGCCGATGTCGACGCTCTGCCTCCGGCTCTGGTTTTGTGGGGCGCGGGGCGCGGCGAGGGCGGGTTCTATGTCTGTGGGGGTGTGAGCGTCAGCGTACTGCGGAGGTTGGGACTGGGAGGAGCTGCGCTTGCGGGAGGTGAAGCCTGGGATTATTATCCTGGGGCCCACTTTGTACCTTTGGCGGATGCGCTCCTCTTCGTCCAACTCCTCTTCGCTGCCGCTCTCCGACTCGGAGCCTTCGGTGTGGGAGCGTCCGTCGTCACCGATAGTACGACGAGGACGCCGCTTCCCAAAGACTCCGAAAACGCCGCTGAGGCGGGACTTTTGTTGCTCCTTCTCCTCTTCTACACCGTCCTCGGGAGGGGTGTAGTCTAGTGCAGGTACGAGCAACCGGTAAGGAGTCGTGATTCCAGCAGGGTCATGTTGTGATACTTCCAGATTGAGACAGATATCGAGACCTCCCGCTAGATTGATGTGGCCTCCTTCGCGGCGCACTCCCTTCCTGCTCAAGATGCTTGCACGGCGGATAAAGTTTGGTGGGCCGCCTGATGCATCTCCGCCAAGCGAAGGGCGTCGGGCCGGGACACTGTGTGATGACCCAGGAGCGTTGACACTGTCGACCGAAGCTCTTCGTTTGAAGAGCGATGTAAGTGAATTTCGCCGAGAGCGAGAACGCTCGGGTCGTTCAGGTGAAAAGGAAGACTGAGGCTCGGTCTGACGATCATGTGCAGCCGTATTTGTTGGGTTGTTGTAGTAAGAAATGGGAGGACCCCGCTCCTTGCGTCTGCCAGACCCACTCATACGGCGGACCAAGTTCCCAGGGGTGTAATCAGACAGCGTCCTCGTCAGCCGTGGTCCATTTGCACCGGACGAGGCAGGTGGCGTATCCGGGGGCGTACTTCCTGGGTTGTACGCCCGCAGGCTGCACCAGTTTCGGCGTTGGAGCAGGTGGAGATTGTTTCTCTTCTTTCCGTCAACATCGTGAGTGAAGAGAGGGATCATGTTTTCATCCGTGTCTGGATCAAGGTGGTGTATCTTGTTACGCTTGTTGATGATGTCCGCCATGATCTCGGGAGGTGGCGTGTTAACAATGGCGGAAGAGACGACGTTTGGCATATAGCGATGGTCCTTGTCCTTGGAAATGCCCAACTTCTTGTTGGAGAAGAACTGACCGACAGCAGCTAGATGAACGTCGCCACCAAGGATAGTGACGCGGACTGACTTCGTGCGTGCAACGTGTTGCAGCTCGTGTATGAGCCAGTTGCGCTCATCTTTGTGGTGTTTTGCCGTCCAGTGGTCGTCCAGATCGTCGAGAATCTCAACTCCACCATCAAATTTGTTGACGAAGCCGCCCAAGAGACCCATGCGACCTAGCGCTTTGACAGGATCCATAAGTCTGCTGGTGAGAACGTTCTCAAGGAAGTTCAAACGAGGGTACGCGATGGGTACACCCAGCAGGACTATGAGGTGCTTCGTTTCCCCTTGAACGAGCTCTTCCTCCAAGCGATCGAAGATGTTGTCGTATGAATCTTCCGAGAGGATTTCGTCCCGTCGGCGCTCAGTGCGACAGTCGAGGCCTAGGAATGCGACTTCTCTCCCAAGCTGCATGAACACGCTTCGGGATTGCTCTTTGATGTAAGGCCCAGGATGAGCGCCAAGAACCCATGAGGGCTCTGCTGCCCTTGTCTCGGCTGGAACAGACTGATGCTGGAAAAGCATGTAGTACTTGAAGGCGACAGCGCCAAGCCCGGTGAATACAGGCGTTTCCATGAAGTGGTGTGGGTAGGAGCCGTATCCCTAACAAGATCAGTGGTGTTATTTATTCAAGAGAATGTTACTTACGTCAATAATGTCATGATCGTCCCAGATGTTGATCATTGGGATCTGGGAATTTGCCAATCCAAACAGACCTTGAGAGAACCACATTGAGTAACGGTCCAAGTAGAACTGCTCGAGCTCGTTTTGCAGCTCCTCCGAAAAAGGAGTGCGATGTTTTTGCCAAACATTGCTACTCTCGGTCCACTGCCTGAACAGTGTCGTGTCGCGCATCGCGGCATCGTTATAGATCTGATCACCACCACCAATCATGACGTGGAAAGGCCGGGTTTGATGATTGTTTAGCACGTCTCGCCACATGGGATCTGGGCCGCAGAACTCTTTCGAGTCGACGCTCAGCGAGAATCCGTTGCAGCTATGGAACATGATGTTCATAGTTTCACCTCTGGCAGGAACCCAGAAGCCAATGGCAGGCCCGCGGTTGATCCTGTATGCGATGCGCGCTTGCTTCGGTCCAAGCTCGACTTCGAGATTGAACCGCCAAAAAGTGACGCCTCTTTCAGCATGTAGCTTCACGGCTGAGATCTCTTTGAATTTGCCCAGTTTCTCGCCGTCCCGCTTCTTAATTCGGGAAGACTTTTGCGGGCCTGCGCTCTGTGTGCTCATGGAGCTTTGGAGTTCCGAGAATAATCCGGTGTCATCTTCTTTCAAAGAGAGATCGACGTCCTCCGGAATCTCATCAATAGCTTTGACGTAAAGCGTCTTTCCAGTCCGTGACACCTTCACCTGGCCTTCCAGAGGATCAACGTATGCCGGATGCAGGTTGTCTGGATCCACATCAGCAGGCGGATGGGGTAGTAGATCCATGGGCTGAGTGAACAGGCGTAGCGTAGGCGGCCTCTGGTAGGAGGACCCTTCGTCGATGGTCACAATCATCACGCTTCCGCGCCATATCTCCCGTTCTCTGCCCGGTCTACTCTTGTCTCGACGAAGTCCCGTGTAGCGGAGGAGTGGCCCGCATTTTAAGTGCAGCGGCGGATTGAATGTGGTCTGGGTGATTGGAGGATCCACGTAGCCGTCGTAGGTTGGCTCTGCATAGCTGCCCGAACGTCGCCGATGTGTTGCACCGCTGTCCTCCCACCAGGCTCTGTTGCCTCCCATACTGTTAGGTCTCTGAGGAGCATCCAGATCCAGATCGCCCTCCACGAGCATACCGACTGCGCCTCTTTTCCACTCGTCTAGCATTGGCGGGGGAACGTAAAGTCTGTCGGGATCATGTTCCTCTGAGAAGACATCTCCGACGGTCTGATGTGGTGGCGGCGCCGCGTGGACTTCCGTGGTCGACTCAGAAAATCCCACACTTCTTTTGTTTGCCACTGGGGCCGCCGATGTACCATGAGGCCGAATATGGTCGTCTCTGTTCAGGGCACCCTTCTGGTCGATCTTCTGCTGTTCCATCCCCTTCTGTGCTTCGAGAATGCCGCGACTATCTCTCTTTCTCTCATGGTTAATCGTGTCCTTCGGTGTGGGAGGCAAGTCCTTGGACAGCCTCCTGCTGTCATACCTGGCGACACTACCGCCTACGTGTCGCGATGCATTGGGCGGTGATGCACTGGACGGTTCAGCAACTCCAAACAACCCCAAGGCAGTAGGTACAGGAGCCGGTTTGCGTTCCAGCTTTGCCACAGATTTCTCCCGAGCTTGTACTGGCCCTGGTCGGTCCCGAAAGCTGCCCGACCCTCTTGCTACCCCGACCTCCTTCCGGCTTGCACTGGACGAGCGCGCAACAATAGGTATGTCCGCATGGCCGAAAACCTGGTGACTCGGTCCAATTGAGACATGTCTAGATTGAGAGGGGACTCGATGCGGCCCAGTTCCAGCGCGGTTTCCTGAGGGATCCCATGGTTCAGACAAGTCATGACCCTGTCCATCTTCAGATTCGCTCAGGTCATCCGGCAGTAGAGGGGATTTTGCTTTGTTCTGCACGGGCATGGAGACATGTCGCTTGTTACTCGTGGAGCGGGTGGGCGTTGGATCGGGACTTGTCACCGGTCCAGGCTCATTCCGCTGCTGCTTTGCCATAGCCTCACGCTCTCGTGCGCGACGGGCGCGCATCTCCGCCTCGACCTTCTCTTGGGCTGCCAGCTCCATCTCCAGTATCCTTGCCCTCCTCTCCTCCTTGCTTATGTCATCCAGCTTTCCCTCTAGCTTCTGGAGCGGAGACCTGTCCGGCACCGAGGGTCTACGGCCCTTTGAACTCTTCCGAGGCACGCCTTCGGCTGCTCCCGAGAGCGACTGCGGCGGCGAATATGGTGGTGAGCGCAGCTGCTGCAAGCGTTCGGCAGGTATGGTGATGGCTGGCTGCTGGCGACTCGCGTTCATGTATATCGTCGGGTCTCGAGAGCGCCCCGACTGGGAGCGACTGGGCACTCTCGAGGTGCTCTTGGGTGCGTATGGGTCCTTGTACGATACCGGTGGCGGTGCTCGGGGGACGTCTGGGGCTGCAGGCAGGGCCTCGCCCGTTGGCGTTGCGCCCGTAGTAGGAGGCGGTATGGGCTGGCTCTGCCTGCGACGATGCGATGAGGAGCGCGAGGGGCCATTGTCATCCGAGGAAGTAGCGACAGGTCGTGCGGAAGTGATGGGCATTGCGGTCGCGGTTGTAATGGTTGGTGCATGTGTTGGCTGGGCGTCGACCGGCCGACGATAGCTGGCGCCCTTCTTCGAGTAGCCATCAGGGAGCGGCTGCTGCGAATTGCTCGCCGTCTGCACGACATGGGTGGCGTTGCTGGCGCGGTTTTCCACACTTGGGCGCGCCATGCGATGCGCTCAGACAGTGCGCGCGAGAGAGGAGCAGTCCTCGGCGAGGGACAGCGGGGATCTGCGGCGGGAGAGGGTGGGGATGTACACTATCCTATCTATTCACAGAATGCCATCTACTCTGGATCCAATTGGACTTGGGCCGAATGATGTGCAGGTAGCAGTAACGTGCGTGGGCGGGAGGACGGGATGCGTGCAAGAGCGCTGGACGAAGGATGCGCAACGGTACAGACGCAGAAACCAAGAAACCAATTGCAAGCGCGACAAGCAAAACTGTATGTACATGGACGGATGGATAGATGGATGGATGGAAGCAGCAGGATGAGCGCGCGCCGTCTGATATCCACCCCCAACGCGGCCAGCGCATCACCGCGACAAAGATGGAGGCGGGAACGGTGTGGCTGGGGAACCGCGCCTGGCCCAAGGCGGCTAGCGCCTTCTGTCTTTGGGGCCACATCTTGCCGCGCCTACAGCCTTCAGCCTCGTTAGGACAGAACTTGGTGCTCAATAGCCCGTCCCCCTCTCCCTCTCCGTCTTGTCACCACCAGCGTCTCTCACCACGTTGCTGACGCCTGGTGCGCGCTTTTCTTCCCCACCCACAGCCGTGTACAGCAGCATTGCTATCCCGACCTGCTTCTCCGAGCCTAGCTATCTGCAACTGCGCCTGTGCCAGCCCATGCACAAGCGCGTCCAGTAGCCTTACCCGACACCCTTCCTTCCCTCACCAACTGCTTCGCCGCCGACCTTCCCCTCTCCAACAACACTATTTATCGAGGATACCGTCCGTTCGTACCAACACCTGCTTCGCTCTACACTCGACGGGCGTCGTCCACACTCTCATACCTCGCCTCGGTGCATGCTCTAGGCAGCCCTGCCCCCCTCCTCGCGATGCGCATCTTCGGTTTCCTGGGCCTGCTTTCAGCGGCGACGCTGGCGTCTGCAGCCCACCTTCCTCCGCGCAACTACACGAGCCACGACTACTACGCCATTCACATCACCGCGTCAACCTCCCCGGCGGAGTTGGCTGCCCACCTGGGACTGACGTGCGACGGTCCCTTTCCCGCGCTGCAAGACCACTACGTGTTCAAAGCACCCAAGCACGACAACGACATTGTAGACGATGCGGTCCAGGAGCTTAAGCGGCGACGACGGAAACGCGAGGTCGGCATAGAATACCACATCCTCGACAGCGTGCGCTTCAACCAGAAGCAGAAGCTCAAGCCGAGGCACTGGAAGCGCAGTCGCATTCCCGAGGCCAGGGCAAAAGAGAGCAACGCTGTCAAGGCCCAGCGCGAGATTGCGAACAAGCTCAAGATCAACGACCCCATCTTCGAGGAGCAGTGGCACATATTCAACGTGGCCACGCCCGGAAATGACATCAACGTCACCGACGTTTGGATGCAGGGCATCACCGGCAAGAACGTAACAGCTTGCATTGTCGATGACGGTCTCGATATGGACAGCAACGATTTGAAGGACAATTTTTTCGCCGAAGGGTCCTACGATTTCAACGACCACCAGGACCTCCCTGTGCCGAAGCTCTCGGACGACCGTCACGGTACGCGATGCGCCGGCGAGGTTGCTGCAGGAAGAAACGATGCCTGCGGTGTGGGTCTGGCCTACGATTCGAAGATATCCGGCGTCCGCATACTATCGGGCGATATTACCGACATGGATGAATCGCTCGCCATCAACTACAAGATGGACAAAAACGACATCTACTCCTGTTCTTGGGGCCCACCCGATGACGGTAGAACCATGCAAGCCCCTGGCATTCTGATCGAGAAAGCCATCATCACCGCGATCCAGCAGGGCCGCGAGGGCAAAGGCTCCATCTACGTCTTTGCTGCAGGCAACGGCGCCGCCGCCGACGACAACTGCAACTTCGACGGCTACACAAACAGTATCTACAGTATCACGGTCGGAGCTATTGATAAGGATAACAACCATCCATACTACTCCGAGGCGTGCTCTGCGCAGCTTGTCGTCACATACTCTAGCGGAGGTGGCGATGCTATTCACACTACCGACGTCGGTGCGAACAAGTGCACTGCTAACCACGGAGGCACATCTGCCGCTGGCCCCATCGGAGTCGGCGTATACGCTCTTGTCTTGCAAGCTCGTCCCGATTTGACTTGGCGCGACCTGCAGTGGCTCACCGTCATGACCGCCGTTCCTTTCGATCAACCTAGCGATTGGACCCAGACGCCTGGTACCGGGCGTACATTCAGTCACCAATTTGGTTACGGCAAGCTGGATGCATGGGCAATTGTTGAAGCAGCCAAGACCTGGAAGGGGGTCAAGCCGCAGGCCTGGTTCTGGTCGCCATGGATGCACGTCAACAAGCCCATCCCGCAAGGCGACCAAGGCCTTGCGAGCATCTTCGAGGTGACCGAACAGATGTTGAATGACGCCAATTTTGAGCGACTCGAGCACATTACCTTGACGATGAACATTGAGCACCAGCGACGCGGTGACCTCAGCGTCGAGCTCATCAGCCCCGAGGGCATGACCAGCCACCTTTCTACGGCTCGCCGTAACGACGAGGCACCCTACGGCTACGTCGACTGGACTTTTATGAGTGTGGCCCACTTCGGCGAGAAGGGTGTGGGCAAGTGGACGGTCATCGTGAAGGACACGAATGTAAACGCCCAGGTCGGCACCTTTACCGATTGGAAGCTGCGCCTTTGGGGCGAGTGCATCGATGCATCGAAACAGAAGCTCCGACCCATACCGACCGAGCACGACGATGACGACCATGATGTTATCGATGACCATCCGGCCCATACGACCTCTATCTCTATACCTGCTTCTGGTACCAAGACTGCCTCTGTCAACCCTTCAGACATGCCCACTCGTCCCGTAAACCAGAAGCCCTCTAGCAAGCCTACTGACACGGAGCAGGCAGCAAGCTCTCCAGTCCCTACTACAACTGAAGATTCAAGTTCTGGCTCGTCGGCCTCTGCGACCGCGTCGCCAGAGTCTTTCCTGCCCTCCATTTTCCCAACGTTTGGTGTGTCCAAACGCACCCAAATCTGGATCTATGGTAGCATTGGACTGATTCTTGTCTTTTGCACATGTTTAGCCGTGTACCTCTTCCTTGCGCGGCGCAAGCGCCTACAGTCGAGCCGCGACAGTTACGAGTTTGAAGTCCTGGACGATGCGGAAGATGATGAGAATGCGCGGATGCTCGCCGGTGGGGCAGCTGGTCGCAAGGGCAGGAGAGCGAAGAGGGGTGGTGAGCTTTATGATGCATTTGCAGGAGAGAGCGATGAGGATCTTTTGAGCGAGAGCGAGGATGGCGATGCGCCGTATCGGGATCGCAATGAGCCTTACGATGAGAAGGCGGCGCACAAGGACGATGGAAGCGATGCTGAGGGCAGCAACGCAAGTGGAAGTTCTGGGGGCAAGAGGCAGTAGAACGGGCCTTCTTTTCATTCCTACATTGGGCGGAGTTTCTAGACATCCTTTGATTCATGTTTTTGTTGCTCTGCACTGAAGCGTTCAATGTTTGTACATAGGCAGATGTAAGAGTACGGCACCTGCGCGCGGGCGGTGACAGCTAGCGTGGCAGAAAAAGTTCGGGTCCCACATCTTCCATCGCGACCACTTTGTGGCCTTTCTGCGCCGCGTCTAATCACCGCAGAAACTTCAACACACCCGAAAGCATGGCCGACGAAACGGTGCAAACCCTCCTCCAATTTGAGGGCCATCGACACCTCACAACGCGCCTGCTTCTTTCCACACTCACCGGCCGCCCGATCCGCATAACCAAAATCCGACCTTCGTCAACGCGCCCAGGTCTCACGCCGTACGAAACGAACTTCATTCGCCTCCTCGACTCGATCACGAATGGCGCGCAGATTCAGTTCTCCATGACCGGTACCACGCTCGTATACCGACCCGGTCTCATAACGGGCAGCGCAGAAGGCCTCGGAGCTATGGGCGGGGTGATCAGACACGAAATACCACGAGAATGCAGCCGGCGAGGCGCAAGCTGGTGGCTCATACCGCTCGCGCTCCTCGCACCTTTCGCGAAAGACAAATTGAACGTGGTTCTACACGGCGAAGGCTGTATAACGAGCAGCACCCCGGCCGGCGACGTCAGCGTGGACTCTGTCCGGACCGCCATTCTCCCGCTATACAAGAGCTTCGGCATCGAGCGGAGCATCGAGCTGCGGGTGCTCAAGCGCAGCTGTGTGCCCGCGCAGGGCAAGAGCGCGGGCGGCGAGGTGCAGCTTGTCTTTGGACACCAGGTGCGGTTGCCCAAGACACTGCATGTCATGAACAAGGGGCGCGTGAAGAAGATTCGCGGTGTGGCATATGCGGTTGGGGTTAGTGGGTCGAACAACGCGCGCATGATTGAGACGGCGAGGGGGGTGCTTAATAAGTTTGTGCCGGATACGTACATCTTCTCGGACGTGTCGAAGGCGCCGCTCATATCTGGGCTGGGCTCGAAATCCGATCCGAATGGGAAGATGAAGGGCGCCGTGGGGTTTGGACTGAGTCTCGTAGCGGAGAGCTCCACAGACTGCATTTACTCGGCGGACGTGGCGAGTCCGCCGCAAGGAGGCGTCACGCCAGAGGATCTGGGTAAGCAGTGTGCGTACCAGTTGCTGGAGAAGATCAGCGCGGGGGGTTGCGTGGAGATCACGAGCGCGACGACGGTGCTGCTGCTCATGGCGATGGGGAGTGAGGATGTGGGAAGGGTGTGCTTGGGCCGCGATGTCCTGGGTACCGAGGAGATTGTACAGCTGGGCCGGGACGTCAAGGTGTTTACCGGAGCGGCGTGGGGGTTTAGGAGTAAGGGGACCGCAGACGCGGAGGATGAGATTGTGGTTAGCGTGGTAGGAAGGGGAGTAGGCAATGTGGGGAGGAAGGTTGCATAGAACGGTTGTTTTGCTGGTGGGACGAGTGAAGTCAAATGATACCCATGGACGATTCATTCTTGCTCGGATGGTCATGCCCAGGCGTACTCGTGAATCCCTGCATCCTACATCCTGTCTTCACGTCCGACGCAGCCCACGAGGACAGAGAACCTTAGCTACCCCATGGAAAGAAATGCTTGCAGGTCTTTACCTACTTGGTTTGGTTCCTAGGTTCGCAAATTTAGCAAGGTAATCTGGCATCAACAGGGTTGCGTCGGCTGTGAAGATCCACTGCTCTGCACAGTGCATCCTACCTAGGTACCTACTAACTACCTCATCGCACGGTTCGCTCCTTCCCGACGCGTCTTCCCGCGTACCCACCGTACCTACCTACGCGTCGAGTCCACTTCACCAACATCCACCTTCCGCGTCAGCAACCCGCACCCCTCCCCTCCCACCTCCTCACTCACTCACCTGCCGGTCTCACATCTTTCCGCCGGCCGGAACATGCCGATTCTATCCCGCTTCAATGCGCCGAAACTGCTGCGCTCGGTGAACAACCGCCCGCACGCGAGCGAGGACGACCACGAGGATGCCCCTCGCAAAGCAAACAGGGAGGGAAGAAGCGGACCGCAAACGAAGTCTGACGCGGACGTGGACATGGACGTTCTTGCCAATCCTATCTCTTCGAGCGATGGGGAGGAAGGAGCGGTAGGACGACCGCCGCCGCCGCCGCCGAGCACGAGCAGGAGGAGGAACGAAGCTCTCCCGACAGCATCGGTGAGCCAGGGTTCGAATGCGTCTGCGTGGAAGGGGAAGCGGGGGAAGGGGAAGGGGAAGGCAATGCGTGCGCCGCAGCGGGGGACGTTTAGGGCTGGGATCGAGCATAAGGATAGCTTGGGAGAGGAGAAGGAGAATTCGCAGGAGGCGGGGGAGGAGATGGATACTGTGTACTTTGGCATGGGAGACACGCCGAAGAAGAAGGTGAAGACGAAGAATGTACACGCAGCGCCCGTCGGCTTCAACAAGAAGTTATTTGGCAAAAGCAAGCGTAGGCGGATTTCAAGACCCACGGTTCAGGATGCGGTGTTAACAGTCATCCAGCGAGTAACGCATTCTCCATACCAAAGACCCGCGACGTCAAGCACATCGACAACCTCGACAACGCCCTCAGCAACATCATCGACGACCACGAGAAGTACGTCGAGGTGTCCGACGACGATGACCTCTCTCCGCCCCCGAAGAAACGCAGGCGCACGATACAGCGGCTGCCACCTGGCTATGGTATATCGTCCAACCCCACGGCCAAAGACTCCCAAACCAGTGTTTTTAGCTCTCCTCTCACACCGAAGAAGCGTGCGCGCACAATACAACGTCTGCCACCGGGCTACGCAACGTCCTCGAATCCCACGACCAAAGACTCCCAAACCAGCGCCCCCAGTTCCCCCCTCACATCCGTATCATCCCACCTCGGAGACGACGATCACACCTCCGCCCATACCATCGCATTCTCTCCCAAACCAGTCCCAGACTCCAAATGTGCTTTATGCCAGGACCCCGTCGACGCCTCCGAACAGCGCGACTTCTGGGCCGCCCATCCCACCCACACCGTCCGCGACCAAATGCTCTTCTGCAAAGCGCACAAGCGGTCCAAAGCGCAGCGCGCGTACACAGCGCGCGGCTTCCCAGCGATAGACTGGGCTGTCTTACCCTCCCGAATCTGCAGATTACACGACGATCTGGTTGCCATACTGCGCAATGAGACACCCAAGGAGTCTGTCTACCGACAAATACACGCCAAGCGTCTCGGCTCTGGGAAAGCCGCCGCGCTGCCGTCGAAGCGGCGGGGACGCAAGGACGCGTCGGAGGTTATGGAGAAGGGGTTGAAAGAGCGCATCGACGCGACGTCTTCGTCGACGGGGTATTATGGTCCCCGCGGGAAGCGCGTGATGATGGATGTCATTACGTCTGACCTGTCCGATGAGATTCGACAAGTCGCCCCGAAAGATCCTGTTGTTGGGAGGAGTGGTTTCGCAATGTTCTTGCAGGCGGTGCTGGTGCCGGAGTGTGCGGTTTTGCTGGTGATGCAGGACTTGGGGGTGGGGTGGGAGGGTGCCAGGGAGGTTGTGGAGGGGAGTGGGGGCGTGGGGGAGAAGGTGAATGAGGAGGTGGAGGATGAGGTGGAGGGGAGTGAAGACGATGGAGCAGAGGAGGAGGATCGGGAGAGCGAGCACGATGAGGACGATGGAAAAGGGGAATATTGATCGTCATCTTCATGATTGGGAATGTGGCGTTTTGGTGGATCTGTGGCATGTTTATTTGCCTGGGATTGGCTAGTTTGTGCATGTTGGCATATCGGTACAGGATCTACGCATGATACCATTTCTGTAGTTTTGGGACAAAACATTTGACACGCGATGGACACTATTCTGTCGACATACCATCATCTATTCATGCGTTCATTCATTCATTCATCCATCCATTCTCCCTCATTTTTGCTCGTTCATCCCACGGTTCCCCACTCTAATCCGTCTACCTACATACCCCCCCTCCTTCTTTCCACCAATGCTCTCCTGTCCCCTCCACCCTTCGCACCTCCCCGGCCGTGTCGACTGGAAGAAAGACACTATTCACTGTTTACTAGGTGCATGTATCCAGTGGTGGGGTTAAAAAAGCAAATCGCTGTAAACGAATCACCGTAAGTGCCCGCGTCTCTACGGATAGGTAGGTATCCCGGTGGCGGTGTTTCACGTGCTGGGCGGCGTGTTTAAAAATGAGCGTAGACTGAGGTGGTGTGATGTGATGTGATGGGCTCTGGTCGCGTGGCTGAGAAATGATGTGTTCGCTACGGGAGGTACGTATAGGTAGGTAGGTGGGTAAGCGATGTGTTCGTCCGGCGGTGCGGTCGATCACGAAATATGGATTGCATTGCATTGATGGCGTTGCGCTGGGGAGGGGGTGTCGGAGGAGGGATCTACATGCTTCGCACATGCTTCGTAGGCGGTGGTGACTTTTGAAAATAAAAATTGAAAAAAAAAGAAGAACAAAAAAAAACAAAGCAAATAATAACATGTGGCTGGGGGGGGAGGGGTCGATATCAGAATGTCGGAAACAGCATGTGTCCGGTAGCTGAGTCTCAAAACCCTAGATGCGTGACGATACCTAGGTAGTTAACGGTGTCTAGTCGCTGGTCTAAAATAACGAGGTCAGACACTTTTGCGTGTCCGGCACCGTGTCAGGACAAAAGAAAAGAAAAGAAAAAAATACTCTCCCGTCCTCCCATGTGTCTGGTGCCCGCGGCGGGACGTTATCTTAAGAACCTCGTGGATGGTTTGGAACACGTGCCTTCTGAGATAGTACCGTAAAAGTGCCATCCTTATCTCTCATAATTATCGTCTTCTACCTACGCGTTCACCCAGGTCCTTGGTATATAAACCAGCCTTCTTTCCACCTAGAGGAATGACATTCTCCTCTGCACTTCACGACCAAGACCATTGTTACTAAAAGACACAAGCGCAATGTTTGATAGATTCGGTGGCCAGGGGGTTGTCTAAAACACATTTCCCAATCATTCATGCCGGCGCCTCGTTCTGCGCGGTTAACAATCTTATCATTGTGTAGATTATGGGGGGTTCTGCTTCTCTGGAAAGAGCTTGTATGGATTATCATGTAAGATCTGCCTCTCTAGAAACAGCTAGCATAGACTATCGTGTGGGCTCTTGTTGGTCTTTCTCGCGATTACGTTTTGGAGGTCGTGTTGCAGAGCGTCGTCTAAGCTCTCATCACGCAAGATCGTTTGTATACGCCCCTTTACTGGCGGGATATGCTTTTAACACTAAACCTCTACTACCTGTGTGGGAACGAGAGATTTCGCAAGCATCCTGCCATGTGTGCGGTAGCCAGCGGTTTCTAAAATCCGAGACAAAGTGTAGGCATGCTGGTATCTACGTCTAGGTATCTAAAGATACTAAGATTCCGTACGATGTAGACTCTTTGTTGCCCTCCTTAGCTTTGTGGGATATCTTGATACTTAGAATCGTCTATGTACATAGGGACTAAAATGCATGGACATTAAGTACATGTGTGGAGTGTATAGTAGTGTCTAGAACCTATAGTGGGAAGTAACCATGCCCGCTGTCTGCGTTTGGGAGAGTTGGAACATTTAACAATCGAAATTATATAGATTTTTTTGTTGTTCGTCTTTGTAGAGAGTCGTGTTGTTACGGTATACTACGCTCGTTGGTTAGTAAAGGGATGTATTGGGTAAAGTCGCAGTGGAGCCCTGGTGCAGAACTAATACCTAGTGCAGGGGTGGGCAAGAGCATGCTGGTTACAAACATTATGTGGAGAAATATAGTGCTACAGTGATACGGTAGGCATGGAAAAGTTATACAATTGCTATACCAAAGGGCAACTCGTCCGATGAGACTGCATTTATGGTGTTAGCGTTAGATGTTTATGTTGAAGGTTGACGTTGAAGGTTGACGTTGATTGTTAACGTGAGAGGTTGATCTTCACACGAGAATCTCCAACGCTACCTACCAGTACGTTCATCAACAGCACTTGGCATGACGTATAGATACCGCACCCTACGCTCCGAATAGTCTACCGCCTTGTCACAGAAATGTTCAACCTCGAACCTCCACGATAGCGCTAGTATTGTGGCGCGGAAACCGTGTCCCACAGATGGTGGTTCGGTCCCTACATAGTAGTCTTATCTCGCGGCTTGCGACCCTAGCTCCACACCCCACGGCTTCACCTTCACCTTCACCATCACCATCACATTACCGTCACCATCGCCAACACTTTGAAATCCATTCAGACATGGACACCCCGGCCGTCCATCGCCCCATCCTAGTCCCCTAGTACATGGCAGCAGCGCAACAATTCCGCATCCCAGCTTCGCGACTGCAGCGTCTACCTACAGGAATGCACCGAGACGACCCAAGTCCTGCGGGGTACGTCTAGGAGCTCTAAAGCCCCCGCAACGCAAACGCAAACGCTCCCGCGCTCGCGATAAGACTACGGCGCCCGTCCCGTCGCAACTACTGTAGCCCGCACCCCGCGCCGCAGCTTATTTGCTGGTGTCCAGGCTGGACTATCTTCTTTGGACTCTACGCGATCGGCGTCTTGGTATCCTATAGGACGACGGGATGCTTGGCGTGTAGCTGAGGACGACGACCTGCTGTTACACGGCTATGTCCCTGTGTGCTGCATGGCTTTGGGGCCAGGTGCTGCTGTTGCATTTCTACTTCCGCGGGACGATACTCACTCCACGATACATGTCCGTCTGTTGACTTGAGCTGCTGTCTGTCGATTCGAGCCGCACATTCCTCGCATGCTTCCAGTCCATGCCCACGACCACACCACACCATCCCGCTCCCCTCCACCATGGCGAAGCACGTCTCCGAGGAGCCCGTGACCTCTGTCCTCCCCGCCGGCGACGGCCCCTTCTCCGCCGACGGCCGTGCCTTTTCCGCCGATGACGAGGTCCTGGCCGCGCTGGGCTACCGGTCCGAGTTCAAGCGCGAATTCTCCCTCTTCACCACCTTCTGCGTGTCCTTTGCCGTCCTCGGGCTCCTGCCTTCGTTCGCCTCCACGCTCTTCTACGGCATGGGGTACGCCGGCACCGCCGGCATGACCTGGGGCTGGCTGGTCGCCATGGTGGGCATACAGAGCGTGGCGTGCAGCATGGCCGAGCTGTGCTCGTCCATGCCCACCAGCGGAGGGCTGTACTATGCCGCCGCGGTGCTGGCGCCCCCGGGGTGGGGGCCCTTTGCGGCGTGGATCACGGGCTGGAGTAATTGGCTGGGCCAGGTCACTGCGGCGCCGAGCGGTACGTCCCATCCATCCTTCCCCCTTCCGTCTCTGCCTGGTGAAAGAAGAAGAGGAAAAAAAAAGGCACTGACGTGATGGCGTGGAACAGTAAACTACGGCACCGCGGCTATGATGCTCGCAGCAGCCTCCATCCAAAACCCCTCCTACGTCCCCACAGACTACCAGCCCTTCCTCCTCACGACCTTGATTATGCTCGTCCACGGCGTCATGTCCTCCCTCCCCACGCAAACCCTCGCCCGCGTCAACACCGTCGGCTCCACCTTCAACATCGTCGCCCTCGTCGTGGTCCTCGTCCTCATCCCGGCCGGCACGGACCGCGAATCCCGCGGCCTGCCCAGGTTCACGTCGAGCAAGGAGGTCTGGGGGGACATCTACCCAGGGACCGAGTTCTCGCCGGGGATCGGCGTGCTGATGAGCTTCGTGGCGGTGATCTGGACGATGAGCGGCTATGACAGCCCGTTCCACCTGGCCGAGGAGTGCAGCAATGCCAACGTCGCGAGCCCCCGGGCCATCGTGCTGACGAGTGCGGTGGGCGGGACCTTTGGGTGGGCGTTGCAGCTGGTAGTCGCCTACACCGTGGTCGACATCGACGGCGTGTTGGAGAGCGAGTTGGGCCAGGTACGCTCTCGCCCCGCTTTCCCGCGACGTCGTCTGAGGTGCACTCGAGATCGATGCAACGCGTGCTGACCGACAGCCCAGCCCTTCGCCGCCTACCTCACCCAATGCCTCCCGCAGAGACTCGTCCTCGCCATCCTCGCCCTCACCATCATCGCCGGCTTCAGCATGGGCCAAGGCTGCATGATCGCCGCATCCCGCGTGACCTTTGCCTACGCCCGCGACGACTGCTTCCCGCTGTCCTCGCTCTGGAAGCAGGTCCACCCGCTTACCCTCACGCCGGTCAACGCCGTGTGGTTCAACTGCGGCATCGGCATCCTCAGCCTGCTGCTCATCTTCGGCGGCAGCGTGTCCGTCGGCGCGCTCTTCAGCATCGGCGCCATCGCCGCCTTCGTCGCCTTCACGACGCCCATCTTCATCCGCGTCTTCCTCGTCGGCGACCGCTTCCGCGCGGGCCCGTGGCACCTCGGGCGTGCCAGTCTGCCCGTCGGGGCCGTCGCGTCCGGCTTCGTCATGCTCATGGTGCCCGTACTGTGTCTGCCGAGCGTGACGGGGAGGGATTGGACGGCTGGGCTGATGAACTGGACGGCGCTTGTGTACGGGACGTTGATGCTGGCGGTACTGGTGTGGTGGGTCGTCGACGCGAGGAAGTGGTTCAAGGGGCCGAAGGTCAACGTCGAGCACATGATGTTGGGGCGGGAAGGAGCGGTGCTGGAGGGCGCGGAGAGCGAGGAGGCGGGCGGGGCGCAGTTGACGGGGGTGGGCATTTTGGATAAAGGCAAGGTTGGTGGGGAGGGGTAGGCGTGCTTTGGCAACGTGGGGAAGTGGGAAACGCGTGGTTGGTCCGCACAGAAGTTGGCTAGGAGCAGCAACATGCCAAATCGTTATATTGTTCGTTATTGTTCTGTTCGTCTCAGTAGTAGCTCGAACCGGCCGAGTAGTCGGCTTGTGTGCCGGGAAACGCGCCCACGGGCGCTGCTGCTGCGCGCTCGTCCTCATCTGCACTGTCGTCTTCTTCGCCCTCGAAAGCGTCGCCGGGGTCTGGCGGCGCCCGCATGCGGATGATGGCGTCCTCATCCAGCGTTGGGATGATGTACGGCTTGGGCGTGTGATACTCTCTTCCCGAGGGCATGGTGGCGACGAGCTCCGAGGACGAAGGGACGACTTGGACGGACATCTGGATGGAGTCAGCGAAATCTGCACGTCAAGTCCAGGAGAGCTTGCAGCCGGCGCTGCCCTCTCGATGAGACGGAGCATGTGACGTGGGCGTCTGAGCAACACGCCAAAATCTGCAGAACGTCATCGCCAGAGGAGAAGAAGGGTTTGTACATACCGTATCATTCATCTTCTCCCACTTGGTCAAAAGCATGTCCACGACCCTTCCCTCCTCGAACTTGCCCGCATCCGTGCCCCACGCACCCCCCTTCTCCACCTTCCTATCCTCGCGCTTCTCCGCCCACCCCTTCTTCAGCTTCGCCAGCCCGGAAGCCTTCTTCTTCTCATCCGCATCCATCGCTGCAAACCCCAGCTCTTTCCTCGCACCCCGCAGCCAGGCGATCCCCTCGCCCGTCTTGGTCGCCAACTCAGCGTCCACCCCGAGAAACCGACACGCCTTCCCCTTCGCCGTGCGGCGGAAGTCGTCGACGTACCGCGCGAAGCCCTCGTCGACCTTGGCCGACCGACCCAGCATCGCCTGCGCTTTAGCCGCGTGCTCGGCGGACGAGAGACACAGACGGGCGAAGAGATGCGCGCGGACCTTTGGAATCTCGACGCTCTTGAACATCCAATCCTTGCTGTTCTTGTTGCGGTCCTCCACGACGGCCGCCGGATACGGATCGTCCTTGAGCACGGTGATGAGAGTAGCCTCAGCGAGGGTGAGTTCGGCGAGGGCGCCCAGCACGGGGCTGGAGATGTCTACGGCGGCGGGCTGCGCGTGCCACAGCTGCGCGCGGGCGACGAGGAACGTGTAGATGGCGTTTGCGTCGAGGAAGTGCTTCATGGCGGCGGCGATGGCGGAAGCGCGCTGCTCGCGCGATGGCAGCGTGGCGCTGTACAGCGTGTGCAGGTGCGCGCGCGCCTGCAGGCTGTGCACGTATGCCTGCGTCAACAGCGTGAAGAAGAGCTCGCTCTCGAGGCTCTTTAGCTTCACGCGTGCGGGCTCGCGTCCCGGGACGGTGGCGGATAGCATCGGGCGCCACTCGACTTCGAGCTCTTTGATGAGGACGAGGTCGATTTCCTCGCCTGCGCAGCTGGTCGCGCTGAGGCCGGCATCGAGGGCAAAGAGGTAGGGGATGTAGTCCTGGAGGGCGGAGAGGACGGTCGAGAGGTTGGAGGCCTGCGAGGAGGGCGGGATGCGTTTGTAGCGTTTCAGGACATCGCGGACGACGCCGCGCGCCGTGGTGGCGCAGTTGGGGAGCGAGGGGTGCGTGCTGCTGCCGAAGGAGTCGGTGAAGGAGACGCTGGAGGTTGTGGGCAGCACGAAGGGAAACGGCATGTCGATGTGGTGGTGGGGTGTGGGCGAGCTCCCGTTGTTGATGCATCATAGCACATGCAGGTACAGACCCCACTCTGCCATAGCTTGGCACCATGCATCCAACAGTACGACAGAGACGCCGAACAAGTCGAATTCGCACCTAGCAAAGTACCATGAGTAGCATGAAAGAGAACAACGAGACCGGCGCATTGGAAAAAGATGGTCCTTGCTGTAACAGAGCTGGCTACTCGAGCTGGCCCGCTCAATGGCAGGCCTATGTACACGTTTACAGCTCACCACTGCTGTCGCTGCCTTGCCAATGCGCAACCGAACGCCTCCTCTCGATCCGTACATGATCCTCGAAGCTGCTATAGCCCATGGTGCCGTGTTGCTCTTGCGTCCAGCCAATATCCCCCGCTGCTGTCTTGTTCGCCCTCTATTTCTTCTCGAAGCCACTGTTCTCGAAAGTGTGCGTTTGCGCGAAGAGGTATCCCTTGACCTTTGCGTCTTTCAGAAGCTCAAAGTACCGCTCTGCAAAGCACGTTAGCTCATCCGCACCCATCACCCACACCAATCTCTCCCAAATAGCAGCCAGCACCCCCGCTGCCCGTATTCCGCCCTCCACCCCTCCCCAACATTGCCTCCCATACGCAAGCCCAAAGTTTCATCTCACCTACCTCTCAAATGCCCACACTTCTCCAAATGATTCACGCCCTCACGACGATAGCACTTGCCCATCTCCTCCCTCACCAAGCGCGCCATCATGCTCCTGACCCACTGCTCACGGATGATCGCATCCTGTGCCGCCTTGAGGGCTTGGTTGTCGTCGTAGTCGACGCCCGCAAAGGTAGGCGCAACGCTGGGCTTCTTCGCGAGGAACGCGGCGGACTCGGGGGTCGGCATTGCGGGGGCGGGGCTGCCTGTTTGGCGCGGGGAGAGAGATTGATTGTCGGAGGGAGCGTGGAGGGCGCTGGCCTGGGTGTTTCGGCGTGCAATTGGGAGGTGGGCGTGGTGTGGGAGCTGGAGGTGTGCACGGCGTGGAAGTGATGATGGCCGGCGCAAGAGCTCGGACGGCGCTAGGATGGCTTGGGGTGGGACGTCACGTGCTGTCCGGCTCACGATGGTCGTTTCCAATGCCAGTGTTTGCTAAGTATCAAAGGTGTATGTACCTGCCTATATCTCCCCATAAATCACACAAATACACCTTCGTCCCCCCAGCAGCATCAACTCTTCTCAACCCCACCCCTAAACCCTCTCGGCCCCCCTCTGCTTACTCCCCGTCCCCAACACACCTTTGATCCCTAGTCCCACCCCGCTACCCGCGCTGTCCCTCTTCCCTTCCCCCATCGTCTCCCTCAACGCCAGCGCCCCTAAAATCTCATCCCCCTTAACCTTCCAGTCCTTGACCCAACTCCCCATCGCGCTCCCAACGTTCTTCCACTCAGCCGAGTACCGGGCCTCGTCGGGCGTCGGCGACATGTACTTTACCTTCCAGCGCCAGTCCTCGAAGCGCACTGCCGATGTTGAAATGTCTTCCTCGAATTGCTGGAGGAGGGCGGCGCGTTGGCGGAGGCAGAGTGCGCAGGAGGTGTGGATGGTAAGGGTTTGGAAGGGGTGGGTGAGGAGGTCGGCGCATTCTTCAGATCTAGTTGGTGCGTCGGGTAGTCGTGATGTCATGGGATGTTCTGGGTCGGTTGCGGCGGGCGTGTGCGGGTGGGCAGAGGGAGTTGGAGCGCTGGGATGGGGAGTATGGAATGTGGTTGTGTCTACGGCATGTGTGGCTGCGGTCGTCGGGGTAGGCCGGTTGGATTGCGGAAGCATTTGTAGAGTGGTTTCTTGCGCTGCATCTACGTGCTGGTGCTGCGATGCTGCTTTTGGTTTCGAGCGCGCGGCTGCGCAAGGGCGGACGGGTCGCGCGGAAAAGGTGGTGTGGCCGCAGCCGAGGAAGATGTATAGACGGTAGTAGCACATGGTGTAGAGTGCGCTGTTGTCGAGCTGTGCTATGTGAGGGTTGTTGCGTGAGACCTAACTTCGAACAATGGAAGCGCGCCCAAGTGTTTATGTACTCGTGTTGACGCGGCCTCGTTTCTTTGTTCTGTCTGCGGCCTTCATCTTGAGGAAAGTGGACCAGGGTCGCCGAGGTGTAGTGAGAGATATGTGGGAAATGTTGGCGGCTTCACGGTGGGTGATATGCGATTTCCGTTCACGGCGGCGTGGACAGGGTCCGGAATAATCCCTAGTGCGACCACGGAACAGCTGGGGAAGCGTGAAGCGGAGCTTTCCAAGCACGGCAGATCAATGAGTTCTTAGAACAGAGAAAGATAAAGACAGGGAGACAAAAAAATAAGTCCACAGAATTATAATATCGTTTGCAAAGAAGGTAAGGAAGGAGAGTCGTGGATGCGTAACCGCGGGATGCGGATACAGTCGGCGTAAGATGGAGGACAAAGTAGAAGTGTGCCGCTTCTATCTAGATTGAGCATGATATCTCTTGGAGTAGTTAAGGCCTGACCATTGGTTTGGCGTCTTTACGAGGCAGCCTGCGTCCACTCTTATGCCACCTCAACTAGGCTGACATGCAACGGACCAAGCGATTCGCGCGAACGCTGCCATGCACTAGAATACCGACGGCCAACGTTCAACACATCGTGTTTAGAAGTGAAGTTATTACATCACACATGCCTGTTATGACGTCGAGACGTATATGCTCGATTATGCAATCCACTTCGAAGCAGACCTCTACAGCTTCTCCGCACTCGAAGGCACAGTACCTCCGGCCCCCTTCTCAACATCTGTACTCAGATCTCCACTACTCGCTGCAAGATCCCTACTAGCCTGCTTACTCTTCTTCTTCTCTTCTCTCGCAGCCTCTCTTTCTACTCGCCTCTTCTTTTCTTCTTCGATACCGGTCTTGGTTTCTTCGTGTTGCTTTGAAAGTACGTTCCTTGTGATCAAGAAGCTAACAGCCAGACCAGCTGCAGCGAAACAGACGTACAAGATCCACATGGTGGACAGCGCTTCAGAGAAAGCCTGCCTGGCAATTTCCTTCTCGTTGTCAGGGAGGGTTTGGATAAGGCCAACGTTGGCACCGGCGGAGCCGCCACCAAAAGCTGCTGCGGTTTGATCGCCCAATGCTTCCCGGAGCATCGGCTGCTTGGAGATCATTTCGTTTTGGAAGACCACGGAGCCGACGACGATGGAAATAGCCGAGCCGAGGTTACGGACAAACCCGAATGTTGCCGTTGCAGTCGCAATATCGCGCTTCTGCAGCATTGTTTAGCATGCGACATCGAAGAGGTGGAGTGTTGAGATGTTAGACTTTGGCACGTGCGTTGGAATTCGGAGACTAGATACTAGCCACATATGCGTGCAGAAATAGAGCAAACAGATGGAGCATGACGGGGAAGCGGAACACATACCGGAACCAAACTTTGCAGCGCAATGAGGGGCGATTGGAAGTTGGGGCCAACACCAATTCCAGCAATGATCTGGAAGATGATAATCTTGGCCCAAGACGAGTGCACCCCAAGGTCGATGAATGTGCCGAAGCCGGCGACGATGAAAACCATTCCAAACCAGATGCATGGCAAATATTGACCAGTCTTGCGGATGAAGACACCGGTGAAGGCTGACAGGACCGACAGTGACAGAGCGGTCGGGAGCAGGTACACGCCGGAGAAGATGGGTGTCGCACCAAGTACTGCCTGGAAGTAGAGAGGCAGAAAGTAGGATCCAGAGATGAAGACAAATGCGTGGAAGAAGCAGGTACCCAGGGCGGCAAGGTTCGATCTCTTGGAGAAAAGAGCAAGCGGCATCAGCGGGTACGGCGCGACGCGGTGTTCAACGAAGAAGAACAGGCCTATAGTGATGACTCCAAAGACGATGAGGCAGATGACGGTGGCTGAATTCCAAGGGTAGGTGATGCCGCCAAATTCGAGCCCCAGGAGAACCATGACCGTGCCAGCGACCATAGTCAATGAGCCCAGCCAATCCACAGCCTTGAGCCCCTCCCAAAGAGGTGTCTTGGGTGTATGCAGGTCCAAGGCGAACATGATGATGAAGAAGGCGAGGCCATCGAAAGGTAGGTTGATGTAGAAACACCAACGCCAGCTGACCTTTTGGGTTAGAGCGCCTCCCACGATGGGACCCAAGCTGGATGCCAAAGCCCAAACACCGCCGATGATGCCGAAGTAGGCTCCTCTTTCTCGCATGGCGAAGAGATCAGATATGCAGATGTTGACCAACACAATGAGGCCTCCGCCACCAATACCTTGGATGACACGCGCTGCGATCAGCATGTTCATGTTCACCGCGACTGCTGCCAACAGCGAGCCGACAAAGAAGATGGCGTTGGTGACTAGCAGGATGGGCTTCCTCCCGAAGATATCAGAAACCTTGCCCCATATTGGGGTGGCGGCGGAGTTTGCGATCAGGTAGGCGGAACCAACCCAGGTGTATCCCGAGGCGGAGTGGAACTGTTCGGCGATGGTAGGGAGGGCGGTGGTCACGATGGTGATGTCGAGGGCCACGAGTAGGACGGCGATGCCCAGGGAGAGCATGATGAGGGCGACCTTGAGCGTGCTCCTTTGCGGTTGCCCATCTTCTTGCGTCTGCGCTTCGGTCTGCGCTTCTGGGCTGTTGTTTGCTACACCATGTTCACCAGTCGCCGGGTGGGTAGCTCCGTCGGAGGCGATGTGTGGATCGGGGCGTCCGGCAGTACGGCTGGAGACCGAGCTGCTTACGGGCTTATCCATGGCGTCGATGTCTTTGTTCACCAGTGGTGCAGGTGGCGGCGTTGGAGAGTGCGACAGAAGGCCGTCCTTTGCATGCGATGCCATGGTGGGCGTGGTTCAAGCAGGGCGAGGGGCTGTTGTTGTCGCGATCAATGGTGCATCATGAGCAAACCCAGCGTCGCAGCTTCGTACAAAAAATGGCTGCCATGAATGATGAGATAATGGACTCGGCTCGGACGCCTGCGCGCCGACGGGGAATGACTCGATGGGCCCCGCACATTGGCGCAGGGGTGCGAGATGTCGGAAATGGCAAGCATCGCGATCTGCGCTCTTGCGGACCAGATGGTGCAGACAGGAAGCATGAATCTGGATGGCTAGGAAGTAGGAATCTAGCTATATAGCCCGTCGGAGAGTGTGAGGAACAAGAGGGTCGAGCTTGGATGATTGACGGCTGTGCCCGCGCACAGGAAAGCTTGGTTTCCTTGGCTACGAGATTAGGCCGATGGATGAGAGGCACTGAGACATGACCTAGGGCTGTTTCATGACATAGGGTATGTAGTAATGAAGCTTGCGATGACATGTGTGAGTGCAGTAGTAATGGTGCTTGTGAAGATGACATGTTGGGAGGGTGGTGCTGTAATGGTGTGCTTGCGACGACATGTTGCGATGGTGCTGCTGTAATGGTGCTGCTGTAATGGTGCTTGCGATGACATGTCGAAGCGCAGTAGTAATGGTGCTTGTGAAGATGACAGGGTGGTGCTGTAATGGTGCTTGCGATGACATGTTGGGAGGGTGCTGCTGTAATGGTGTTTGCGATGACATGTTGGGAGGGTGCTGCTGTAATGGTGTTTGCGATGACATGTTGGGAGGGTGCTGCTGTAATGGTGTTTACGACGACATGTTGTCAGAGTGCAGTAGTAATGGTGCTTGTGAAGATGACAGGGTGCTGCTGTAATGGTGCTTGCGATGACATGTTGGGAGGGTGCTGCTGTAATGGTGTTTGCGATGACATGTTGGGAGGGTGCTGCTGTAATGGTGTTTACGACGACATGTTGTCAGAGTGCAGTAGTAATGGTGCTTGTGAAGATGACAGGGTGCTGCTGTAATGGTGCTTGCGATGACATGTTGGGAGGGTGCTGCTGTAATGGTGCTTGCGATGACATGTTGGGAGGGTGCTGCTGTAATGGTGTTTGCGACGACATGTTGTCAGAGTGCAGTAGTAAGGGTGCTATCGAAGACGTCTTTCGTCGTACAAGAAAGACGCAGATTGTACTCGGGTGTTGTACGAAGAGCGGCAACGTTTGGAGAAGCACTGTACGATGGCATGTGCAGACATGAGCTTGGGTAATAGACTACCCATCTATCCTGAGTGTGAAGGCAGTCGTGGAACGCACGGCTCGAGAAGGTCAAGCAAACGTGCAGCTGTGCGCATGGCCTGGTGCTTTCTCGTTCCCATTGCGCGATTCGCGGGCCACTAGCATGAACGAGTATGTGAGGTGAGCAAGATGTCGGGCAAAGGCTGGTAGTCTACTTGGTCTAGATAACTGCTGAGAAGCAGGGTCGTTCTCTGCGCGTACGGATGGTTTGTTCCGAAAGCGGGCGTGATTGTGTGCATGGAGATGGCAATGTTGGTGTTGAGGACCTAGCTAGGGCTGCCTAGGCACCCACCTACCGAACGCTGGGCCATCGAAGCTGGAGAGGCGCCCCTCGAAATTTTCTAGCGGCCGCAGCCCTACCATGCGCAGGCCCAGGCCAGGCTCTGTTCTGTTGGGACCACAACCCACCGTAGCCATGAACGGAAGAGTGGTGGGCCGGTGGACCAAGCCCAGTCAAATGAGCGCGCGGCCCAGAAGGCGGGGGGAGGGGGGCCCACTAGGTGGTCTAGTAGCCTGTCTAGTAGCCTGTCTAGTAGCCCGTCTAGGAGCCCGTCTAGCAGCCCGTCTAGCTACCTGCACGCCTTCGGCTAGGCCCTTCACTTGCACCTTGCAGGCTCAGCCAGGCCAAAAGCCTCTGCCCTGGCCAAAGCGTCGCCAATGCATACCGCCGACGAGGAGCCCAAGCCGCCATCCCAACGTCGCGACACCCCCCGACGCATCCCGACAGCGTCCACCCTCTTGCCTCTGTCTCTGCATGCCCTGCCGCCCCTTGCCTCCTGCTCCCACGCCATTCCCACGTCCCATTCCGAACGACGCCCACAACAACAACACCCCGCCCCGCACTTTGCCAGAGCGCCCTCCCTGTACATAACGGCTCTCGCCGCCCACCCACGCATGTCGAGCTCGCCGCCTGGCGTTCACAGGAGGGACCTCTTGGTCCGATAGACACACACCCACACACGCACACGCAAACGCATACGCACACGCACACTCATACACATACACATACACACACATCACCAGCAGGCCATTGAGCCCGCGCGCACCCAATGACAGACGTTCTGGCTCTCCCCGTTGAGATGCTGTCGCAGCGTGCCCCGCTCCGCCCCTCCGCCTCCCACACCTCCTTCTTCGACTCCCACCAGGCCTCCTTTGCCCTGCGCCGGAGTAGCAGCTTCGGCTCCCATCTCGACGACCTGCGCTCCTCCTCGTCCCTGCCCTCGTCGCGCGCCTCGTCCATCCAATCGACCCCAGCGAGCAGCTTCTCGTTCGGCCAGAACTCTAGCGACGAGTCGAGCAGCAGCGGCGACGATGATGACGACGACGAAGACGACGGCCTAACCTTCCCCGCCTACGACACTGCAAGCAGGTTCAAAAACGTCCACGCAGACCCGCCCTCGAACCCCTTTCTTGCCCTTGCCCCTGCCACGCCCTCGCCTTCAGACGAGTCCGCCTCTACCCCGGACCACGTCCCCGTATCCGAAGACGACACGAACCTACGTGCCGAGCCCTCTCAGCACGTCGACTATCTCTCGTACGATTGGAAGGAGGAGGACATCTGGTCGTCATGGCGCCACATCGTCGAGCACCGCAGCGTCTATGGCGAGCGGTCGCGCCTGGAGAATGCCTCGTGGCGGCAATGGGCAAAACTGCAGTACAGACTTCGCACCGTCACTCCCGAGTCTTTAAATTGGTAAGACAGCGAAACGTGCCCGACCAGGACGGATGGCATTGGCTAACCACTCGATAGGTTGAAGGAGAGCGACGTGACGTGGCTCTATGGGCCACTCCAACCCTCCGAGAATCGTCACATTAGTCAACACGCCTCGGAACCCGTCAGCCGGTTATCCAAGACCAACTCGTTTCTTGCTGCCAAGAAGCCCATCCTGAAGAAGCGGAGCATGTCCGAGGTAATGCTGCAAAAGTCAATCTCGACATCATCCTTGGTCAGTCAAGCTGCGGCAGCAGTGGAAGCCCAGCAAAACACACATGTCAACTTCGATGGACGGAGACGACGGCCGTTTGTTGGCCGAGCCACTGCGTCGGATTACACCATGCTGATCCCAACGCGGACAATCAGCCGCGACACGACCGACTACTTTTCCTCACAATCCACCTCTGGCCTGTTGACACCAGGCGATGGAGACAAGAAGCACATTCGGTTCGACGAAAAGGTGGAGCAGTGCATTGCCGTCGACTGCAAAGGTGTGGATGAAGACGAGGAAGATGAGAACAACCACAACCCCTGGGCAAAGTACCGCGACGACGACTCCTCGTCGGACGAAGGAGTCGTGATGATGAGGCGGTCAAGGCGAAAGCGGCCGTTATCAAGAACCAGCTCGAAAACGAGCATAAGTGGAGAGAACAAGACCATAGCCAAGCTTGAGCCCACGACTCTCAAGTATAGGACAGACTCTCCAGACGTCGCAGAACCACATCCCACACACTCCCTGGGCTTCTTCCGCTCGAGCCGGCTGTCACCATCACCCTCCCAGGAAACTCTCCGACCCACCCACCCATCTAGTAATTTTCTCCTCTCCGAAGACGACAGCGAAGATGACTTTACCTTCAACCCCGCAGGGGCCTACGAGCCCAAAGTGCCGCATACCCCGACACCTTCCGATCCTTACTCGATACCTCCCGACGGATCCCCTTTAGGAGGCTCATCGAATTCAACTTCTAGCGGCTTACGACGCACGGCATCCGGCATGTTTATGCCTTTTGACGACGAAGACGAGAACCCAACGGCGCCTGGCTTCATGGGCAAGGTAGTAGACACGGTGAACACGGCGCGGGACATTGCCCACGTGATATGGAACGTGGGGTGGAGGAGCGGAACCTGATTACTGTGCATTATCATCATCATCAGCTTCGGCGTTACAGGGGCGGCTGTTTCCATGAACATTGATTCTGGCTTTCTGGTTTTACTGCGCACATAGCGTTTTCGTTGGTATTCGGGCCCGGGTCTTGGTCCGACTCGGGCGGGCTGGCACACTGTAATTTTGTTGGATTGGATTTCGGGCTGGGTTTCGGGCGCTTTCGATTGGGGGGGTCCTGCACGGGGCTGGGTGAGATGGATAGTCTACCTGCGTGGTAAGAAAACGCCATCGCGATGGTGCTGCTGCGCATGAGAAATAGCCAATCAGCAAATGTCTCACTAGTGCGGTCTGACGTGCTGTGACATGATCTCAGAGGCTGCATCCAGCATGCGCGAAGTGCAGTATGAACCGTATGGACCAAGCACGGCGGTGTCTCCAATGGCTTCTTGGAGCCCGCGAAGCCAAGGTGTTTACCGTGCGTTCACCCCACCACATGTCTACGGGAGCGTCGCGATCGATGAGGGACGGGTGGGCGTGCATATACGTCTGCGTCTGCGTCTGCGTCTGCATGTGCTAGACCGAGACTACCGAAAACGGAGTGGTGCTGCGTCCACCACAAAGAAAGAGGGAGAACGATACGGTATCTAGCAGTTCGTTCGACCGGGTGTCGGTGCGGCGTGGGGCGGGACCCCTCCCCGCTAGAGATAGATGCCCTTGGGTCGTCTTTGTTCGATGGACAGCAGCGAGGGATGATGCAACGGTGCGTTGTGCTGTGTTGGTGTGAGGTTCGCTTGAAATCATTGCGCATCTTGTGGATGCGAAGGCCACGCGCGAAAGAGAGGAGGGGGGGGGGGAAAGGGGTGGCTGGGTAGGGAGTCTATTCCAAGGTTGAAGGAACCACAAGATAGACGCCGGATCGCATTGTGATGGCTATCTATCTGGTAGGATGACTATCTTTGGTCCACTACGGCTTGAATCACGACCAGGTAAACATACCCGTTGTTTAGGAAGGTTGTAGCTTTGGTCGGGACTGCACGCTGACGTATGAACGGCCAGAGGGTATCTACCTATGTGTTTATGACTAGCCTTAGAGCATGAATAAAACATGTACACACGGTCTCGTTGTTAATTAGGTAGAATGGGTGTGTTCGCTTGGAAACAGTAAGGCGTACGTCGCTTCCATCACCTGATCCGGGGCAGCATACACCGAGGTATACACATAACGAGCAGGTGCTTCATGATGCGGTAGAATCCGTGTTTGTGCGCATCCACGACACTGTGTTGTGATCCGGGTTGGACAGACGGTCGAATTAAAGGCCGACAGTCAGACAGCGCAACACTCCCAGGAGATACTGCTATCCACCATGTCGTACATGAAGGTGGGATGGGTGAGGGGAGGACGCGGGGACAGAGACAGGCACGGGCACGGGCACGGGCAGGCAGGAAGCCACATACAGGAGACGGCGCATGTATTCAGGCGGAATTGATACATTATAGGCAACTTGATAATCCAGCATATGCCAGCTGGCACAAACCTGATGCTTTCTCGAAGAATCCATGCGAGTTAGTTGACGGTGCCCGGCAGTCACCCTGGACGCTAGGTGGCCCGCGCGCAATTGTCAATGTGGCCTTTGCTAGAGCTCTCCCGCCGCCATTATATACGACCAGCTCAGCCTCCGCACTTCTCGAACACCCACTTCTCTACTTCTTCGCCGTCGTCGGTCTCCCCTGCTCCCGCAAGCTAGCAGGCATCGCCACCATGCGTTTTGCAGTTGGAGCTATCGTGCTTGCCGCCGCCTTTGTGCGCGCGGAGGATGCGTCGAGCTCTGAAGCCGAGGCTTCGACCTCTACCTCAGTCGTAGCCAAGTCTACCTTCACGGTAAGTACCCAATCGGATAATTCGAGAGCACAGTGTACCCTTGGAAGTATTCTTTACTGCTTGATTATCGCGAACAGCCACGCAACGCAACGCACCCAGCTGGGCTGTTGGCTGTCGCGCGCCAGCCCCTCCGCCTTGTGAAACATTGCTGACCTCAATTGTAACAGCCCACCAGTGTCAAGGCCCCGTTCTTTGAACAGTTTACCGACGACTGGGAATCGCGATGGAAGGTTTCGCACGCAAAGAAGGACGACAAGTCCACCGAGGAGGATTGGGCCTACGTCGGCACCTGGGCCGTTGAGGAGCCCTCCGTGCTCAAGGGCATCGAAGGCGACAAGGGTCTGGTTCTCAAGGACAAGGCCGCTCACCACGCCATTTCTGCCAAGTTCCCTAAGAAGATCGACAACAAGAAGAATACTCTCGTCGTCCAATACGAGGTCAAGCTTCAGGGTAGGTGCTATCAAGCCAATCGAGCTTCAGCGCGATGTTGACAATGCAACAGACGGTCTTGAGTGCGGTGGAGCCTACATGAAGCTCCTCCAGGATAACAAGGCTCTTCACGCCGAGGAATTCGCGAACAGCTCGCCTTACGTTATCATGTTCGGTCCCGACAAGTGCGGTGCGACCAACAAGGTATGTCGCATCTTTTTTCCGCGAAAGCTCAATCTAATGGTTGCAGGTTCACTTCATTTTCCGCCACAAGAACCCCAAGACCGGCGAGTACGAGGAGAAGCACCTCAAGAACCCCCCGATGGCCCGCATCGTGAAGACTACCTCCCTGTACACTCTTATCGTCAAGCCCGACAACAGCTTCGAGATCAAGATCGACGGCGAGTCCATCCGCAACGGTACTCTTCTTGAGGACTTCAGCCCCTCCGTCAACCCGGAGAAGGAGATTGACGACGTCAACGACAAAAAGCCCGAAGACTGGGTTGACGAGGCCCGTATCGCCGATCCTGAGGCCACCAAGCCCGAGGACTGGGACGAGGAGGCGCCATTCGAGATTGTGGACGAAGAGGCTACCAAGCCTGAGGACTGGCTTGAGGATGAGCCCACCACCATTCCCGACCCTGAGGCCGAGAAGCCCGAGGACTGGGATGACGAGGAGGACGGTGACTGGATCGCCCCCACTGTTCCCAATCCGAAGTGTGACGAGGTCTCTGGCTGCGGCAAGTGGGAGCCCCCGATGAAGAAGAACCCCGACTACAAGGGCAAGTGGACTGCGCCGTACATTGACAACCCGGCCTACAAGGGCGTCTGGGCTCCTCGGAAGATCAAGAACCCCGACTACTTCGAGGACAAGACTCCCTCCAACTTCGAGCCCATTGGCGCCATCGGTTTCGAGATCTGGACCATGCAGAACAACATTCTCTTCGACAACATTTACATTGGTCACTCCATTGAGGACGCCAAGAAGATCCAGGAGGAGACCTTCGATGTCAAGATCGCCGCTGAGAAGGCCGAGGAGGCCGCCAACAAGCCCAAGGTTGAGGACACCCCCAAGTCGCCTTCCGACCTCGTCTTCAAGGATGACCCCGTCCTCTACGTCAAGGAGAAGGTTAATCTCTTCATTGAGATCTTCCAGCGTGACCCCGTTGAGGCGGTCAAGTTTGTTCCTGAGGTTGCCGGTGGTCTTGGTGTTATCGTCGTCACCGTTCTTGCCATCCTTGCCTCCGCCCTCTTCGGCAGCGGCGCTGCTCCCTCCACGGAGCAGGTCAAGGCGCAGGCTGAGAAGGCCAAGAAAGCCGCTGTTGACGCAAAGGACAAGGTTGCTGAGGCGGCCGCTACTGGTGCCGAGAAGGCTCAGGCTGAGGTGAACAAGCGCACCACCCGCTCTTCCGCTTCGTAAGCGCAGAGTCGCCAGAGGGTGACGGCACGGATGCAGCTGGTTGGCTATGACAATGTGGGAAGAACGTGGCAAAGGAGAGATAGAGAAAGTGAATGGATGGTCTCTGGCCATTACTAAAAGGGCGATTTTCAAAGTTTGGGAGGAGCAATGGCTCCCCACATGGTTCCATATTTCTTGGATTTTCACTTCGTTTATATTGCTCCGGGTGACACGGCACTACGAGTGTATTATAGGGTACTGCAGCCTTGGGCTCGAGAATGAAATGATGAAACCAAACTCGGGATTGTTTTTCTGATGCGCAGGCATCATGTATGGGGTGATTGGTCTTGCAATATTGTAATGAGACCGGGTGAACAGTTGGTCTGGGCAATTGCCGTGCTGAAGTTGATGCGAGGGTGGGAGAAGGCGAGTTCTTCTTTTGGTGGGTGAAATACTGGAAGGATATCATACATGGTGGAGCGGTGTACCCATTCGGAGCTGTGTACCCACTCAATTGGGGAAGACATTCTTCAAACAGTCGGGTACGATGACTGTCGATCGATGGAAGAAACCATCGTAGCTATGTACGATATCCATCTAGTCGCTCCGAGACTCTCGGAAGGCATTGCCTGATAGTAAGCGGAATTAGCGGAAACGGCGGAGACGCCCCAGACGCTGAGACGCTGAGACGGTTAGTGTTGGTGCAAGCGGTGATAGCCGGGCTCCTCCCCAATGTGGGGTTTCCGAGGTCACAGCTGCTCGGCCCTGGGGCAGCAAGGAGCTATGAAAGGGACAGCTTTTCCGAAAGAAACCACTTCGCATTGACCGCACAGCTCGCGGAGCATTTTTTTTTTCCCTCGCACACGCTGCTCTGCAATCGTCTGACACTGCAGCTGCTCCCTGTCCTGATATTGCTGGCCGGCTTGTTGGGTCTGCTTGATTGTTGTCCTCTTTCCTCCTGCCACCTCCACATCGTCGGCACTTGACCGCCTCCGCAGGAATGGCTGCTCGCCATGCTATCCGCGGCATCGCAACAATAGCCACCCGCACCTCTGCCCCCCGAACCGCGCCCCTCTGCACCAGGATGTCCACGCCTTACAGCTCCAGCCAGAAGGCTGTCAGGCGGTTGCACGCCACGGCCCAGCACCTCAAGCCCGCCGTCGCTGCTGCTGCTCAGAGCTACCCCACAACCCACGAGCGCATCGAGTCGCCGCCCGACACGCAGAACTTCCTCGACAACAAGTTTGTCGCTTCAAACGCCTCGCAATGGATCGATCTGCATGACCCCGCGACGAACAACCTCGTCACCCGCGTGCCGCAGAGCACCGACGAGGAGCTCACTGCCGCTGTCGACAGCGCCGAGAAGGCGTTCAAGAGCTGGAGCCAGACCAGCTTGCTCGCGAGGCAGAGCATCATGTTCAAGTACACGCATCTGATCCGGGAGAACTGGGACAGGCTTGCGGCGAGCATCACGCTCGAGCAGGGCAAGACGTTTGCGGATGCGCGCGGCGACGTCCTGCGTGGGCTGCAGGTTGCCGAGACGGCATGCGGCATCACCACGCAGATGACGGGCGAGGTGCTCGAGGTCGCCAAGGACATGGAGACGCGGAGCTACAGGGAGCCGTTGGGTGTCGTCTCCGCCATCTGCCCGTTCAGTGAGTGCAAGCCTGACGTCGAAAGCTTCAAATGGATGCTGACGTAGACGCCAGACTTCCCCGCCATGATCCCGCTCTGGTGCATCCCCGTCGCCACCGTCACCGGAAACACCATCGTCGTGAAGCCCTCGGAGCGCGACCCCGGCGCGTGCATGATCCTCGCGGAGCTCGCAGAGAAGGCCGGCTTCCCCGCCGGCGTCATCAACATTGTGCACGGCTCTGCGAAGACGGTCGACTTCATCATCGACGAGCCGCGCATCAAGGCCATCAGCTTCGTCGGCAGCAACAAGGCCGGCGAGTACATCTACACGCGCGGCTCCGCCAACGGCAAGCGCGTCCAGGCCAACCTCGGCGCAAAGAACCACGCCGCCGTCCTGCCCGACTGCAACAAGAACCACGCGCTGAACGCCATTGCCGGCGCGGCGTTTGGTGCGGCGGGCCAGCGCTGCATGGCGCTCAGCACGCTGGTCATGATTGGCGAGACCAAGGACTGGGTTCCCGAGATTGCGGAGCGCGCAAAGGACATCAAGATGAACGGTGGGTTTGAGGAGGGCGCCGACCTGGGCCCCGTCATCTCTCCCGAGAGCAAGAAGCGCATCGAAGACCTGATTGCCAGCGCCGAGGAGGAGGGCGCCACCATCCTCCTCGACGGGCGCGGCCAGAAGCCCGAGAAGTACCCCAACGGCAACTGGGTATGTCGCTCGACTCTAGCCCCATCCTCCCCCTCATGCACCACTAGCATACAGAGACTCGCAACTGACAGCAGAAACAAATCAGGTCGGCCCCACCATCATCGCCAACGTGAAGCCGCACATGCGGTGCTACAAGGAAGAAATCTTCGGCCCGGTCCTCGTCTGCCTCAACGTCGACACCATCGACGAAGCCATCGACCTCATCAACGCAAACGAGTACGGCAACGGCACCGCCATCTTCACGCGCTCCGGGTCCACGGCCACGCGCTTCCAGAAGGAGGTCGAGGCGGGCCAGATTGGGATCAACGTGCCGATTCCTGTGCCGGTGAGTTCTCCTTCGCTTTCCCTCTTCCCCTAGATGTGGTCATGTGCGAGAGAGAAGAGAGGACAGAGGCTAATGTGTTTTTCGTGTGTGCGTACAGCTCCCCATGTTCTCCTTCACGGGCAACAAAAAGTCGATTGCTGGCGGCGGCGCGAATACGTTTTACGGCAAGCCTGGACTGCAGTTCTACACGCAGCAGAAGACGGTGACGAGTCTGTGGCGGAGCGAGGACGCGGTTGCGACCAAGGCGAGCGTGAACATGCCGACGCACAGCTAGAGGTTTGCGGTGTGAGCGAAGGGGAGGGCTAGATTGCTGGAGGAAGGGAGGAAGGAAGGAAGAAGAGAATGACTAATCGTGCCGTGTCGTGTCGTGTCGTGTCGTTCGATGTAAATACCTTGCTATGCTAAACGTACGTTACTTGACGACGATGACTGTCGTGTCGTGTCGTTCGATGTAAATACCTTGCTATGCTAAACGTACGTTACTTGACGACGATGACTGTCGTGTCGTGTCGTGTCGTGTCGTCCAAAGTAAACACCTCGCTATCTATACCACACCTACGTTAGTTACTCGACGCGGCAAGGACGACGACGCTGCGTGCGTGACTTTGGTGCCGTCTGCTGATTGGCTGGCGTGCCTGCCGAAATCTGAAAGTGGGTACTACTGCGCAGGTAGGTACGGCCAGGCGGGTTGTCGAGGAATGTACCTAGGTAGTCTAATAATGTATTGGATGGATGCAGGGCAGGGCAGGGCAGGGCAGTGCGAGGTCGAGGTCGGGTCCCGGGAGCAGAAATCAAGCTCGGAGACGGTGGCAGTCAAGGCGATTCCGGTGCTTCCCGAATCGGAAAGGTCGGGATGTGAGCTTGCCGTTGCGTTGGGGCTGCATCGGACGGTTGTGGTGTGGCCGAGCGTTGGTGGCACAGCTAGACTGCCTAGCCTTCTATCTATCTATCTATCTATCTATCCATCTAGTGGTTGGCGACTTCGCATCAGCCATGGTGGACACGGAGCGACCTCGAGACGACCCCGAGACGACCGTGTGGTGCCGCAACGAGAACAATACCTACCTAACAGATGGCGAAGTCGTGTGGTTGTCACTGGGCGATAAGCATGGCGGTCTAGGGCGCGACTACCTACACGGCGGCCGGGGGCGCAGGGTCGAGAGATGGGAGTGCGGCTGTCTCGCAGCAGCGTGCGCCCTCGCGTGAGCAGGCGAGAATGGAAACCGCGTCGAGCCTATCTACCTAGGCGACGAGTACGGGGATAGATAAGGTGTAGGTAGGTAGACTATGCGTGCCTGTGGGTGTTGCACGTTGAAACGGCTGGGCGATCAATGGAGCGGAGCGGCTGCGGAAAGCCCGCGCCTTCACTGCTGGATGGCCAGGCTACCTAGGGCGTCAGGCCTCGGAACAGACGCGGTCGGTCATGTCAGACGTGCGAAGATCAGTTTCTTCTCGGTGCTGTTTTGCCTGTCTGCATGTCAGGCGTGCGAAGATCAGTTGCTTCTCGGTGCTGTTACGTGTCTGCATGTGGAGGCGTGGGCTCGACAGGGGGACGAGGGCGATGAATCGGGCAGAAGCGCCAAGAAGCGTACGCACGCAGCTTGCGAAAGCAGCGCAGTGAATTGGCTGAATTGGCTGAAGTGGCTGCGTTGGCTGCGTTGGAGGGCTGACGGATGCGGGATTGGGGACCTGGGTGCGGTTTGCAGCATATGGCGACGCGGGACAGAAGACGGGCGTGCGTTCTAGGAATGGGCGAAAGCACTACCTAGTCTACCTGCGGCGGGCGTGCTGCGGCTGGACTTGCGAGGAAAGAAAAGAAAAGAGGAGAAAAGAAAAGAGGAGAAAAGAAAAGAAAAGAAAAAAAGGGAAAAGTAGGTATGGACGGAAAGGTTTCCAGGCTCCGATGGAAGCTCCGGATGCTCACTGCTGGCATGGGTCAACGTTGGGCGTGTGGCTGGCTGGCGGCTCGGTGCTTCGCGGCATGCTCGCAGTGGTGCAGTGGCGGCACGGACCCCAAGGAAGGAAGCGCAAGATGCAAACAGGAATCCGCCAACTATTGGGAAGAGAAGAGAAGACCGGCCCTGGACGCTGGAGCACGTCGTGGAACGAGATGGTGGCGACGGCGTGTGTGTATGGGCGCAGACTCGGACCATCTACTGTCCTTCTAGGTGAAATCTGGTCCCTGGCTGGTCGCGCTGCTGCAGCTCCAAGTGCCTGTCCAGTGTCCGCCGCCCGCCTGGCTTCTTCACCATCGCCCGCCTCTTCCACCGTCGCCCGCTTCCCTCTTCCACCATCCGCCACGCTCTGTGTTTCGCCTCGCTGGTGCATTTCTACCCGGACGATCGCCTTCGCCTGCCGCCCCACCCATCCCCAATTGGCCGCCCGCTCTAGCCAGCGTCGGCGCGGATGACGAGTACGCTGCAAGCGCTGCCGCAACTCACCAACAATACATTGATCAGCTTTTCGCTGCCGCGCCCGCTCTTTAACCCATCGCTCCCCCCCCCCCCCCCCAGCCACCCCGCTGCCTTGACCTTCATCCTCACCTGTTGCCTTGACCGCATCCTCACCTGTTGCCTTGACCGCCATCCTCACCGGCTGCCCCGTCGTCTCGCACGGCCTTGCACTCGCTACAGTTCCTGACTCCGCGCTGCAATCTCACTAGCCTCACGCTCCACTGCCCAGCGTCGACGTTGCGATCAAGCTCCTGGCTCCGCTACCCACCCACGACCCACGACCCACAAATCCACGTCTTGCAGCCTTGCCACCTTCACCGTGCGCTGCAGTGCCGACTCGCCGCCAGTTCCATCATTACCGCTATCCTCATCCTATTCTTGTTTTCCGTGCCCACGCAAGGACCCATAACCGATCCCACCGAGCACGAACCGCCGCCATCTCACCATCGTCCACGGACACTACGCCGCACGCGAGTTAGCATCGTGCCAGCCGTCCTGTTTCAGTTTCGATTTACCTGATAAGAACCATGTCCGTCGCCATGGAGAACAACCCCCAGCACACCCGCCCGCGCTCAAAGTCCACCTTCAGCTTCAAGAGCCAGAACAGCCACACGAACGACCCCATCCGCCACGACAGGAAGCACTCGGCATCTGGACACGAGAGGAAGGTATCTGACACCTACAAGCCCCACCTCACCACTACCGGCAAGGCGGACCCGAATGCTGCCATGAACGAGGTCCAACCCAGTGCGTTGTGCCATTCTTTGTTATCGTCGTTGTCGTCGTCGTTGCACCTGCTGATCATGTGTAGTTGCCGCTGCGCTCGAGAAGCCCACATTGCAGTCTCTGCGCTCTTTCCAACACACAGACAAGGATGGTGTTCCAATTGGTACGTCGCTTTGACACGGTCCGTCTGACCATCAGTGAGCTGACGACCCGCAGCGGAGCCCGACCTTTCCAACCCCACGCGCTCACGATGGGAGCGCCCGCTCGATACCATTCGTTCTTTCGAGGCGGCCATTGATAGCGAATACAAGCGGAGAGCACACACAATACGCGGTAGGTTCCGGTTTTCTCCAGATGGTTTGCATGTGTGCTGACGGACGACAGATTCGTCTACCGAGGTCATGAGCGGCTACAACAGCCGAAGGAGCAGCTACTATGGCGGAGGCCACCACGACCAAGGACGCTTCTCACAAGCTGGCTACTACGGCAACCGACAAGCTGCGCGCGAAAGCTGGCACGATAACGGCCATGGTATGGGCGGACCTGTCGGCGGAATGGGAGGACCTCCCCGAACACGCTTCAACCGCATGCAGTCCGATCCTGGGTGGAACCGCTACCCGCACGGTAACGGCGGCAACGGGGTCTATCCTGTACAGGGATATCAGCAGTCGCGCGACACAGTGAATACCAACGGATCGAATGGCAGCCACAGCGAACCCTACTCCACCGATCCCAGCAGCGAAAACAGCTCGATTGAACGATCAGCGGGAGGGATGAAACCCGATATGGGAGAGCAGTACGGGTCCATTGCTTTCGGCTCAGGCCGCATCCAGGAGGAATTCCACAACGGCATGGGACCTGTGAATAACGGATACGCTGTGCAACGTCCCAACGGGACGCTAAACTACGGCGCGCCGACCGCTCCCATGAGGCAAGGCCCGCCAGCACCGCCCGTGCACGCAAACAAACCCATTAAACTCACAAAATCGAATGACGCCGGCGCTGCCGAAAGCAGACCGGCGCCGTTGCAACAACAGAGCACGGAGAAGCGCAAGAGCTGGTTCAAGAGGCGATTTAGCAAGGACTAGAGGGTCACGATCGGCGTTTGGATCTCGTCCCATGAATTGGTTTGAGAGTTGCCACCATGCTCCTAAGCTTCGGGCACCGGCTCTGGCGCAGGACATCTTCGGCGGTTTTTGTGCATTTAGTTAAGAAGCATGGAGGGATGCTGCGACGGAGACGCCTACGCACAGCGACGTAGCTGTGTAGCTGCCACGATAACGACGCGATGCGGTTTGGGGGTCATGGCTGGGTGGTGATGTCGCGATTCCACCCCAGCGGCGCAAACAAGCGCCTTTTAGGGCACGTTTGTGTTTCGGCGGAGTTTGAAAGGGGATTTATGTCGTGGAACTAGGGTTGGATGGTAAAATATCCACAATTCCACTCTTCATACCCCCTTTCTTTTCCGGTTGGATGGCAGAGCTTGCTTTGCTTGGTGTACGGGAAAGGTAGGTAGTAATCTTTAATACATTGCGTTCGCTTTTTGGGCACGGTGTACGTTCACGAATTCATGTGAGACAATGCTGTGCGTTTTCAAGCAAGCCTGGGTATGCACTTTTATTTCGCGTGATCACGTGCTCCGACCTCCCCACCCCATCGCACTGAGCATACGATACTACTTCAAATAGCTTTCTTCTCCTTCTCCGCGTCCTCCTTCTGCTCCGCCTGGTCGTCCTGATATGCCATCACGATATACGCAATCAGCACCACATTCGCCATCACCGCTGCCAGAGCGCCTGCGACGGTATTGTTGCCTGGGGTCGTGTCAGTTCACCGTTCCCCGGGCAGGTCAATCAACTACAGGACTCACCGACGAGGACGTAATTGGTGATGAAGAAGTAGGTCCCGATGGGGAGTGTGACCATGGCGAAGGTGAAACTGAGGAGTTTGAAGAGGACGGAGCTGGGGGAGGAGGTTAGTTTTGGATCGCGGAAAGGGAGGACGGGACGAACGCGGGTACGGCGGGTGCGATGTTTGAGGGTCCTGGGGCTTGCGGTGCGCCCGAGGCATCGACGTCGAGGGGGTCGTTGGTGCTGGATATGATTCTTCGTGTTGCCATTTTGGAGTTGGGGAGGTGGGGAGATGGGAAGGTGATGCGTGGGCGTGATGAAGTCTTCGACGGGTGTAATAGATGGTTATTCTCTGTGTCAAAGTCGAGGTATGTTCTTTGTTTCAAGCGGTTGACGCTGGGAATTGTTCCTCGTCGAGTATGGCTCCGTGCGGTCTTGGTGAATAACGATGTCATGGAGGGAGGCGCACGGACCGTCTAGGTACCTACGTTTCTTAAGTGGCTCCTTCGTAACGCGTGCTGAACGCGAGACGCTTTTCCCCGCCACTCCTCGCTCTCGTTGCTCTCCGCTTTTATTATCGCAACTTCTTTCGTAGGCGTGGATTGTTGCTCCGTCCGCTTGCTCTTTCCTTTGTTTGGCACGCTTCCTGCGGGCCCCACACACCCTTCTATAATCCTCCGCCGCATCGCCATCAAGCGGCAAATTTCTTGTTGCACTGAAAAGAAACCCAGCATGGCGTACCGCAGAGACCCAATTGAGACGTCCTCGCCACCACCCTTTGGTGGTGAGGACACCGCCGACGACTATAACACCATACCTACGCAGCCTTTGGATCGCATGGAGAGTTCGCCACACTTTGCGATGCCGTCAGGAACTTTCGTTACGCAGCCTACGCAGATCCTCCCGCCGCATACGACGCAGCCCACACAGCCGTTAACGCCCGGCAAGAATCGCATGTACAATCCTACATCCTCACAGGTCCAGGTTCCGCGCTCGTCGCCCGCTGCAGAGCGCTTCACGTCGCCCTTGATGCAAAAGCCGCAATCACAAACCCGCATGGTCAGCGCAATGGCCCCGCCAGGCACGCATGCGCGTTTTCCGAGCGCAGTGCCGCGACCCCAGACTATCGATATCACTTCGGACGACCCGCCAGTCGCGCAGGACTCGGATGAGGAGGAGTACAGAGGGTCTAATATACCCATGTCGAAGATCGAGCAGCAGCGCGTGCGTGAAACACCCCAGAAGGCTTCGTCGTTTGGGTTCGATCTGTCGGGTCGATTCGCGCACAACCAGAACGGGAAGAGACCTGCGGATAGTACAACCTCTTTTCCCCCAGCCAAGAGACCGGCGATTCACCAAACTGGCCCGTCGCGAGCGATACCGATAGATCTTACAGACGAAGTAAAGCTTGAGAGCCTCGAAGAAATCGCCGATTTTAATCTGAGGACGAAAGTGCGCCGGTTACGAGAAGTCTACCCCAACCGGACGGTGTTTGAGACGTACCAGGCGTTGATGTACAAGAAGGGAAACTACCCCGACACGATAGATTACATGGCGACCCTGCCCGAAAAAGAAGGACAGCATAGCGCACCTATAGGCACGGCTGTGGTGCGGTCATCAGCAGAACCTATCGTAACAAAGACAACGACCGCGAAGCGCGTGCTCAGCAAGCCTTCCGTGAGCCTGCAGGACCGATATGCGAAGACGACTAGTCAGCCGAGTGCGTCGATGGCTGAGAGCCCGCAAAAGCCAGCGCGGAAAGGAAAACTCATGCGAGGGCGTCGGAATCGCTCACCGTCACCGATCACGCTTTCGTCTTCTCCACCCCCGCCCGCCCCGCGTCCGCAGCAGAAGCTGAAACAGCGGGTTCCGCACGAAGACGACGAGGGCATTATCATCTCCGACGACGATGATTCTATCGTTCAGGAAGAAGAAGAGGTGTACCACGATGATGGAGAGCTGCTAGATTTTTTCAACAACTGCACTGTGGAGGGCATGGTCGATCTGTCTGGTCACAAGGCAGAGGATATCCGGCTGATTTTCGAGCATCGCCCTTTCCTCACACTTGAGAAAGTCGAGAAACTACACGTCGACTCGCGCAAACCGGATACTGGGAAGAAAGCGCGAAAACCGAAGGTCACTTTAGGTGAGAGGCTTGTGGACGCTGCAAGGGCCATGTGGAATGCCTACACTACGATTGACGAGGTGGTTAAGAAGTGCGAGGAACGAGGTCGTCCCATGGTCGACGGCATGGCCCGCTGGGGCATCAATATCTTTGGGGCTTCCACTGATGGCGAAATCGCAGCAACAAGCCTGGACGATAGTGACACAGGCTCCAACCGTGATTCTGGATACCAGAGCCCGAACACCGCCGGAAGCGACTCAGATCGAGAGGATATGCGCAAGGTGGCAGATCGCGCTTCTAGAAAGAGGAAGCTTTTGAAGAAGCCGGGTAATATGAATGCCGACGTCGAGTTGAAAGACTATCAGGTTGTTGGGCTGAACTGGCTGAACCTGCTATGGCAGAATCAGATCTCCGGTATACTGGCTGACGACATGGGTTTGGGAAAGACATGTCAAGTCATTGCGTTCTTATCACATCTCAAGGAGTCCCGTGTTCCAGGCCCTCATCTGATCGTGGTCCCTGGCTCGACACTGGAGAACTGGGCTCGCGAGTTCAAGCACTTCGCCGAGGTTATCGATTTCCAAATCTACTATGGCGGGCAGAACGAGCGCTTCCAGATGCAGGATGAGATTCTGGAAAAAATCGAAAACAACGAGATTGATGTTGTTTTAACCACGTACGATCTCTGCGGCAGAAAGGAGGATAACAGTTTCCTGCGCAAATGTAAGCCGCAAATGGCCATCTTTGACGAAGGACACATGCTGCGGAGTTCGAACACGAAGCGGTACCAGGACTTGATGAAGATCAAGGCCAAAGTGCGCCTGCTGCTTACCGGCACACCGCTGCAAAACAGTCTGCAAGAATTGGCCTCTATCCTTGCGTTCCTCATGCCGGACATCTTCGAGACTGAGGACGTCCGCGAGAGCGTTGCAGTGGTGTTCAAGCACAAGGCCAAGGTCAACGAGAGCGATACTCATGGCACCCTCCTTTCGACGCAACGTATCAACCGTGCTCGCTCTATGATGACGCCGTTCGTTCTCCGAAGGAAGAAGGCTCAAGTGCTGAAGCATCTGCCCACGAAGACCTGCCGCGTGGAGTACTGCGATCTCACGCCGATCCAAAAGAAGCTCTACTCAGAACAGCTCGAGCGGCAGCGTAAAATCCTGCTCGACCGCGCCGCCGGTCTTCTCCCTAAGGAAACTGCAAACGTCATGATGCGCCTCCGACAAGCGGCCATACACCCGCTCCTCTTCCGCGAGCGCTACACCGACGACATCCTCCGCAAGATGTCCAAAGTCCTCCCCAAAGAGGAGGTCTTCCGCGAGAGCGTTCCAGAGTACATATACCAGGACCTTGAGCTCTACCGCGACTTCGAAGCCCACAAGCTCTGCCTGCAGTACCCGCGCACGATTGGCAAATTCGGCCTCAAGAACGGCGAGTGGATGGACTCGGGCAAGGTGCAGACGCTCATCGCGCTCCTCCGCAAGTTCAAGGCCAACGGCGACCGGGCCCTCGTCTTCTCGCAGTTCACCTCGGTCATGGACATCCTCGAGTGGGCGCTCGACGACGAGGACATTGGGTACTGCCGCATCGACGGCTCCACGCCCATCACGGAGCGCCAGCAGCTCCTCGACGTGTTCTACGCCGACGAAAGCATCCCCGTATTCATGCTGTCGACCAAGTCCGGCGGCGCGGGCATCAACCTCGCCTGCGCAAACAAGGTCGTCATCTTCGACAGCAGCTTCAACCCCCAGGACGACATCCAAGCGGAGAATCGCGCGCATCGCGTGGGGCAGACGAGGGACGTCGAGGTCGTGCGGCTCGTCACGAGGGGTACCGTCGAAGAGCAGATCCACGCGCTGGGCGTGAGCAAGTTGGAACTCGACAAGATGGTTGCGGGGGAGGAGACGGAGGATGCTGCCGGCACGAAAGGCACGAAAAGCAAGGCGGGCAAGGGAGAGAAGAAGGACGAGGTGGCTGGTCTGGATGCGGCGGAGAAGAAGGGGCTCGCGGCCGTGCAGGAGATGCTAATGAGGCAGTTGGCGGGGGAGGGGGATGTCAAGGGTCAGTTTTTGGACGGGTTGAAGATGGCGGGCTTGGATATGAGTGCCGCCGAGTGAGAAGGTGCGTTGCGTGCTGCTGCGCTGCATCCATGGCACTGGTCGGCTGGGAGTTTGGATGGTATCAAGGGCTGTGCGTTGGATTCGGCGAGGGGAACTCGGGAGTTTGCGTACGTGCTACGCCGCGATTACCCCGGGCTTGGACATGGACGGATAGGGGGCTGTGACTGGCCTCGTCCTCGACACGGATGCTGTAGTTGCACATTGGTTTTGCATGGCGTCGGCGTTTGTGGGGACGCAGCACGGCACAGCACAGCACAGCATATAACTAGAGCTTTTTATCTCGTTGCAACTCCCACCGCGGCGCAGTGACCTTGAAGACGAATGCGCACAGGCACATCTGAAAGACTGATGGATACGATATGATATGATGATGCAAAGACGGTGAGAGTGACGTTGATATGTTTTTGCCTTGCTTTTGTTCTGCTCTGCTCTGCTTTGCTCTGCTCTGCTTTGCTCTGCTCTACTTTGCTCTGCTCTGCTACAATCAACGCACGGCCACGCGGCGCAACAACGCGGGCGGAAGTGGTGTGGTATGCATGGTATCCTGAGGAAACGAAGAGAAAACGCTGGGGGGAACGGGGGATGCGACGACGAGGAGGAGAAGGATGGGGGGTTCAGGATTCAGTCCTCGACGCTCACGCCGGCCTTGTCCACGGCTCCGGCGAGCTTGGGCTCTTCTGCCTGTTTCGCGGGCTGCGTCGCGTCGGGCTTGTCGTCTGGTTTCACGGTAGCCTTGGCAACTTCTTTCGTAGGCTTCTCGTCTTCGTCCTCGTCCTCGTCTTCAGAGTCTTCCTCCCCGCTGCTGCTCACCTCCTCGATGGCCGTGTGCTGCTCCACCGCTTTGATGTCCTCCGCCCCGGGACTCTGCACTTTCCTGCCGTGGAACTCGCTCACCACGTCGCTCTCCGCTTTGCCTACGTTTGCTGGCGTGGAAGGTAGCGGTATGCTCCTCGGGCTGAGGATCCCGCTCGGCGACGCGACCGCGGGTTTGCTCGGGGTGGTGGGCGTGGACGAGGCCGACGCCGACGCCGACGCCTTGGCAGCGAGCAGCGGGTTCGTGGTGGATATCTTGGCCGGTGCGTGTTTCTTCGCCGCGGCCATGGACGCAGCTTGGGCGCCGAGCTGGCGAATCGCGAGGTTCTGCTCCGGGGTCTGCGTGGGTATGTTTTCCTGGGCTGCCGACGTCGCTGCGGGTGCGGAAGGCGTCTTGCTCGCGGCGAGGGGCATGGCGACGGCGGGCGCGGGGACGGCGGGCGCGCCCAGGGCTTCCTTGAGCTCGTCGTATTCGTTCCATTCTTCGACCTGGTCGAGGTCCTGAGGTCCGCATCGCGCGCATTAGCCTGGGATTCTCTCGTACTCGGGTCGCGCCCGGTGGGACTGGTTGGGTCGTGGGAGATGGGGCACACTTACCGCGATGACGAAGCCCTCTTTCACCAGCAGCGGGAGCTTCTTTCCACGTGCACGCCGCTGGAATAGCTTCTTCGCGAGCTCATCTGTCGCCGTGTCCACGCCCTTGAAGGGTATCTTGTTCGCCTTGAGGATCGTCTCGATGCGCGAGGTCGCGGTGATGATGTGCGAGGAGCCCGCGGTGAGCGAGGTGAAGAGGTAGATCGTGGGGTCGTTGTCGTAGACTGCGAGTTCGGCCATTGCTGTTGCTGCTGCTGCTATGTTGATGGTGTTGCCGCGGGGTGTATCAAGACACGCTTCCACTTGGCGAAGGGGTGGAAGTAAGGATGCCGAGACAGATGCTGCAAGGAGAGAGAACGTGGCAGAAGCGAGCAGTGGGCAGCTATCGAGCAGTGGGCAGCTATGGCGAAGCAAGGTGAGACAGATAATGGAGGTATGCGGGAGGACGTAGACGGCTAGATTCACGTGCTGCGGGGCGAGCTCGGGCGAGTACCCTATGCAGGGAAATACCCCTAACCCCTAAAGCCGCGCATCAAGGCCAGGGTCAAGCACCCCTTCACAAAGTCATAAATTCCGTTCGACTCGATAATAACTTCTCAACTATGAACGTACAGTGAGCGCATTATATATTAAATGCTGCATGCCATCCCCCTTTTCCTACTGCATTATTGTGTCCACTGACAATGGCTGCGGGATTATGTTGTTCGTCAAAGTGTTCCCACTCCCCTTCTTCGCAAAAGCCGCCATCATTGCGTCTCTGACCTCAAATTCCTCCAAGACGGCGCCGAATCTGTAGAGTTATTAGGATCGAAATTCTTGTGGGAAGACGAGCGCACTCACCCATAGCATCGCACCTTGGCCAGGAGCTCTCCCTTGATCCCCTCGACATCGGCCTTGCTCAGCTCCGCTAGCCTGGGTTCCTTCAGCACCATGACCCAAGCCATGATCGGCGTGATCTCGCCGTCCAAGGGAAGGCGGTTGCTCAGATCCAGCAGCTTCATCAGATCTGGCATGGCGATATCCGGCATCTGGTGCGGATATGTCTCTTCCGGGTTGTTCGCAATGTGCGAGTCCGGAGGCGCGCTTGCCATCAGCGCATGCCCAGAGATGATCTCTTCGGCGTCGTGCGCGCGCACCATGAGGTATTGCATGTGTTCCATGCAGGGGCGCTCGAGACTGCGGTGAGCGGACCAAAGTCAGAACAAGCGCATTAGGTTGCAGACATTATAGACGTACGGCGAGTAAATGAAGGAAAAGAGATTGAAGAACGGACTGAGGGTGTGTGTGTACAGTGCATCATTGCTGGGGTGGAGGAGAAAGATAAGGCGTTTGGTGGTCGTACGTTAAGACGAAGTCTATCCCGATCTGATCGTAGTCGAGCCCGCTGTTCATGTGAGGGACTTGTTGCGGCTGGTTCATGGAAACATTCATGTCTTGGGAAACGGATCCTCGATTCCCATGGCCGACCGTGGGTGGCGATGTGTAGCCAGTCGAAGTCGTGCCAGTCCCAGTGCCAGTGCCAGTGCCGTATCCGCCTGACACGCTACCAGATGAGCTGCCTCCGTAGGAACTATTGAACCCTTGGAGACCGTTTATTGGGCTCAGGCTGTCGAACTGTATGCCATGAGCCATCAGTAGTTCTTTTAGGCGACGATTCTCCGCTGCGAAAGCGTCGCGTTCCTTGGAGGCATTGGTGAAAGATTCCTTGATGCGGAGGACTTCTAGCTCGAGTGCTTTGATGTACATTTCTTTCCGCTCTCGGTGCGTCCTTCACAGATTTAGCACATATGCAATTGAGCATGGGCAGTAAGAATACCTCTGCGCCTGTCGGTTCAACTCCTGCCGGCGAGTCAAGGCCGGCTTGCTGTCAGGCTTCGGCCCTCTTCTCTTCGTGGGTTGCCCATCTACTCCATTTTAGCACCGCAATCTCAGTCTTGGGAAGCACTTACCTCGCGTCGTCTTCTTCTCGGTCAGGTTCTTGAAGAAGGTAAAGTTTGCCAACGGGCTCTTGGTATCGGAATTACTGCCTATAGATTGGCAATGCCCTTTACTCTCCATGTCCGACACGAATGCCGAACTACCTCTCTGACTACCCGGAGCCTCGGAGAAGCAGTCCGAGGCGCGGCGGGATACAGGCGAAGGGTAGTCGACAGGCGCGCCGACAGGAGGGTAGGTGGGCGCCATGGTCAGCACATCCGACGACCATGACATGTAACGACTATGCGACATGGCTGCTAGAAAGGAAAAGTAGATATTAAATAATGTAAGATGAAAGGGTTGGGTTGAACAGAGATTACAATAGGCGTGTTTGCGAGACCAGCTGCATTGTGTAAGGACTGCACGGGCTTGTATATGTAGGCTGAAGAGGATAGACCCGGTGCGATGGTGACAACAGCGACGGCCGCTGCGCTCGTCAATGCGGTGACTGCATCGTCGGTAGGAGGGCTTGCCGTAGTAGGTACAGGCGATATAGCATTGCGGTCGCTCAGACGACACTGCGAACACGAGACTCGCGGCGTCTCTGCAGTGTGCTTTTGGACGGATGACGAGCCGAGGAATCAAAAAGGACGAAGTAGACCAATAAGAAAGGGCGATGGGTGGGCGCCGTGAACACGGGGCAGACCCCAAGTGTAGCAGAAATAAGACTAAACAGTTATGCCTTCAAACACCAGGCAATTCAGGCCATGTGAGGGATGCCAAGGAACCTGTGCACTCACTGGAGCCGTTCGGAAACTTCGGGTCCTCCATTGGGGGGTCTGGAGAAAGTTGCGAGGTTGACGTGGAGATTACCACGGCCCGAGCAGTCTTGTTGTATTTAAACTGGGGCGCCAGTCAGTTCCGGGTTAATGGAAAGTAGATTGGCGAACATACGGCATAGCTACGCGACAGAGCGCTATACGATATCTATCTAGCGGAAGATAGGCAGCACGTTCCTTTGCTCAATGATCAGCAGGGGTCGAAAAGATGTTGGCTGGACTTGGCGGCGGTGGTGGTGGTGGTGAGGCGTGAGCCACGGCGCGTCTTGTGGCGAGGGATCAGTTGAGGCACTCAGTGGTGCTTGTGGCGGGGGGATCAGTTGAGACACTCGGTGGTGCTGTTCGTGTCGCAGGTCGAGGCCACACGGCCACAAAGGACGGACCGCGGCGGAGATGCCTATCAGCAGCCCTGAAGCACCACTGGATGATGACTGGCTACGGCGATGTCTCCGTCGCGTGGAGAAGCCGGAGAGATGCAATTGCAAAGGTGTGCACCGCCTTCGGAAGCGGTTTGGAATGATGGATTGAGCAAGTCAAGGGCCCGAACAGTGCCGGTCTGGAGGCTCAAGCCTTGTCTTGTGCAGATGCCTTGTTGAATTCGCGGTGGATAGGCCCGTCGTCAGTGCGGGGCGTGTGTGTGATGCGGTAGATGTGGTCACCATTGTTGAAGCTGGTCCGGACCCATGGATGGCCATTGGCTTGTGCTTCTGTGCCCTGGGCGAGATCCGAGATCATGGAAGCCACCGGCTGACCGCCTTCCGCATCCATCACCATCACCAGCACCAGCATCATCATAATGCATCGCTCCTCTGTTTCTACCTACAATTCAATCAAGCTCTCCGCTCCGTGAACCTGCCTTTCGCACCAAACGCAGGCTCTGTAGGCTACTTCTGTCTCCCACGAGGTCTTGAATGCGGGCATGGCCAATCACAACCATTTCATATATAGGGAATAACTCACTTGGCTCCAGTCCTGACTGGAAAGTAACGGCGGTACAGTTCCGTATTGCTGCATCGTACTGGAAAGGGCACAGTGGTTGGTACTGGCCACGGTGCATGCGATGATTTGGAACGCCAACGTCACTTGATGTATTCTCCTCGTAGGAGGCTTCGTTCACGTTGAAAAGTGGACTGGGGATCGAAATTTGAATTTCTCTATTGGCACAAGGGGTGTATCATCCTAGCCGACCCCCGCTCGGACTTTGCTCGCTTCGGGGCAGTGTGAATCGCCGTCTTCTTACGCGGCTTTTCGGTGTTACTCAAACAAGCTCACATGATCACGCCTTGGGCTTGTTCTGGAGGATGTCCTCAATCTCTTGGTACACGTCGTCGGTGAGCTTGGCCAACAGAGGCAGTGCCTTTAGGTTGTCGTGAATCTGCTCGACCTTGGACGCGCCGAGGATGACGGTGCTGACGTTGGGGCTGCACTACGGTCAGTATTGCTCATCACCGATGCTTGCGACTCTCGCATAACTCAATCGAACATGACTTACTTCTTCGCAGCCCAGGCCAGAGCGAGCTGAGTGGTGTTGCCACCAAGCTTCTCGGCGATTTTTCCAAGCTTCCTGACCTTCTCGAGCTTCGCCTGGCCCTCCTCGGACTTCAGCTTCTCAATCGTGCCCTTGAAAAAGTCGGAGTTCGTGGCAAAGCGCGAGTCCTCTGGGATGCCCTTGTCGTACTTTCCGGTGAGAATACCAGAGTCCAGCGGAGACCAGATGGTCGTACCCATCTGGTAGCTCTTGAAGAGCGGCGCGTACTCCTTCTCGAATCGCTCGCGGTGGAAGGCATTGTACTGCGGCTGCTCGACGATGGGCGCGATGAGGTTGTATTTCTCGGCGGTGTCGACGGCTTCTTGGATTTTCTCGGCGGGCCACTCGGAGGTACCCCAGTAGTATGCGAGGTTGAGGTCGCGGATGGTCTGTGTGAACGCTTCGACGATCTCCTTCATGGGCACACTACTAACCGTCAAAAGGCCGTAGAGCAACATTTCGGCATGACTTACTCGGGATCATAACGATGCGCGAAAACCACATCAACGTAGTCATGCTGGAGACGCTTAAGAGAGCTCTTCAAGCCTTCGACAATGTGCTTCTTGCTCAAGCCCCGAGTGTTGGGCTCCTTTCGTCCTGTTCCGAAGAAGACCTATGGCCGTTGGCAGTTGCGTCTTGTACGGGCCGGAAATAGCTTACCTTTGTGGACAGCACATATTCGTCACGCGGCCAGTTCAGCTCCTTGAAGGCATTGCCCATCTCCACCTCGCACTCGCCATTTGCGTAGACCTCGGCGGTGTCGAAGAAGTTGATGCCATGGCTCCAGGCAGCTTCCATGCATTCCTTGACGATGCTTCCTTTCTGGGTTCCTCCATACGTCAACCATCCACCCAGCGAGAAGACCGAAACCTTGAGGCCGGCCGGCCCGAGGCGACGGAACTCCATATCCTTGGGATCGAACTTGGATTCTACGGCAGGCATGTTGGCGGTGTTGTTGTTCAAGTAGATGGGTGCACAAGGTGATTTGTTCGGTGTCGAAGCTAGATGTTTGCAGCAGGATGGTGCCGTCCCATCTATATAGAGGGGCACCTTCATATCGCGATTTCAAAGCCGTCTGAATATTGTTACGTCATGACGATACACAAGCGAGAAAATTTGAGGGGCAAAGGCAGCCTCCCCGCCCTCGTTCCCCAATGCTGAACACACACGGCACGGCAGACTTGATGAAGCTACCACTGTGAGATGTGGTTCTGTATGATCAAGACGTGAACGCGCTGGGCCAGCGTCTGTTGCTACAAACGACCAACACGCTCCTCGGTGATCCGGGACATCTGCCAGCACAACCGAGGCAGCGCGAATACGGTAATGCCCCACGCCGCCTACCTTGTGTATGCGCCTCTCCATACATGTCTGTCGGTGCACGAAAGAATGCTTTACAACTTCACGCAGTCCGCGCCAGGTTTCACATCATCGCAGGGGCTTGCGCTTACATGCATACATCCAGTCTTTGCCGCATCACCAACGTGTCTTGGACTGTGGCATTCCAGATGCAGCATTGACAGCGAACACAAGCAATGCCAAACACGCCATCCATACTGACAGGGCACACAGGAAAGCTTGAAAACAGGGGTAAATGTTTGAAACACATTCGCGCCGCCCATCTCCAACTCAGCGCTTACTCACCGCCAATCAAACATTCGCAAGGGGCTCGTCACGTGGTGGCGTCGACCCTTCGTTGGTTGTCATGGCCTCTTCATTCCTAGCTCTTCACTTCATCTCTCGACTTAGCGACTATGGAACAAAGGAGGCACGTTGCGGGGTTGGAATGCCATGCTGTGTCATTATTTTGTTGGTGAAGATACATCAGGCCTGAGGCCTGCACAATGCCTACCATCGTCCTCCATCATCTCCTTCATTTTCTCATTCAGCATTGTGCAGGTGAAGACAGTATTTCACACGTACGTTCCTTTGTGATTCATCACCTATATTCATACTCTCTATTCAACGCGGTCGCGCCATCTCGGAACCCATATAAGAGCGACCCAGCATCTTGAATTTGTACCACCTCTTCCTCAACCCACAACGTTATAACCACAACCGAAATCACTACAACGAACAAAATGTACTCCACTCGCTCTCTCATCATGGGCTGTGCCCTCCTCTCCGCCGCCCTCGCCCTCGCCCTCCCTACCCCCCAAACCACGGCCGACGCAGCCCACTGCGGTATTACTGCTGAGCAACTCACCGCCATGGACCCAACCACCGCCTCCTGCTCCGGTGCCGCCTTCGCCGCCGAATGCGCCGACGCCTCTACCGCCGCACCCGCCATCAACTCCGCCTTCGAAAAGTACTCAATCCACGAGCCCGGCGTCCAAGCCGCGCTCATCGCCATCATGCTCTTCGAATCCGGCTCCTTCAAGTACAACCACAACCACTACCCCGCGCCGGGTCGTCCTGGCCAAGGCACGCGCAACATGCAGATGGCGCCGTTCAACGAAAAGTACGCGACGGACCTCTTCGGCGCGGGCGCCGTTGCCGCCGCGAGGGCCGCGCCCAACGGCCAGGATCCCAGCGACGCGATGCTCGCGCTGGTGAATGCCAAGGACGAAGACTCGTTTGGCAGCGCCGCGTGGTTTCTGACTACCCAGTGCAATGCTAGCATCAAGGATGGGCTTGCCACGGGCTCGTCGGCGGGCTGGGAGGCGTATCTCGTCGACTGCGTGGGCACGACGCATGATCCTGCCCGCGACGCGAGCTGGACGAAGGCGAAGGAGGTGCTGGGAGCTTAGGGGTGCGGACGAGCGGCGGGAGGTGGAGCTCAGGGAGGGCCCGCTGGGGAAGCCGAGGAGCTGAAGCCGAGCGCTGCTCGTCGTTTGGGGGTGCATGTGCGAGTGATGTTGACGCCTTCGATTCTTGGGCTGTTCTTGCTCTTTTGATACCCGGCTGATGCAGCGAGTCAAGGCACTGTGTGCTGACTTGTGGCAGTCTGAGCTTTTGACGATTCACATGTTCCTTTTGCGAGTCAAGGCACTGTGTGCTGACTTGTAGTAGTCTGAGCTGTCAACGATTCCCATATTCCTTTTGCGAGCTGCGTCGTTCCCGGTGTCGAGTTCCCGGTGTCTTCACTTTACTGCTACTGTTCCGCAGCAATGCCCTCCATCCGCACATCTGCAGCCAGCCTGTCGCAACTCGCCATGCCAATCAACCTTGCATCATATTCACTTATGTTTCTTGATCGTGAAGCTTTCGACTGTCAGGAAGTAGACTCGGGCGCTCTTTCCTCCTGGGGAGGTGGTGATGCAGTCACGGGGTCGTCCACCGGCGAGGAAGGCACCGCCCCGTTCGTGGTGCTACGAGCCCGCCTGAGCTTGATCATGTTTTCTTCTCCTCACCTTTATCACGTAGCCAAAACGCAACAATGCAACTAAGACGATACAATTCCAATACAAACTTGCCTCCTGGAGGCCTGCCATCCAACACTCACCCTCTCAACAGAACCCTGTCCAAGAAACAGCGCAGACGACAAGTGACTCGCCCTCTTAGTCTTCAGGTGAGGAGATTTAACATTGGCATGTCTTTGCCAATACTGACGGCGAGTCCAGCTGTGGGTGCGGAATCTAGCACCAATGCTGACCCGTTCTACGGTCACGAGAGTGCGGCCTACGCTACTGAAAGGGTTGGTGAGGGGAAGGTCGAGATACATGAGTTATCTAAAGTTACTCCACGATTTACATTGCTAATTCAATAATATAGCAATACATCGGAGTCCTGACCAAAGTGGTCTTGAGAGTGGGCAGAGGCTGAACCCTACTCCAGTCACAGCCGGTTGTTCAGGCAGCGATTGCACACCCTAGTCCTGCACGTCTTGCAAGAATTGACGAATCTCAAATGATGATGACAAATCCCGCACACTTCGAGCTCCCCGTTTATCCCGTGCGACCGTTGCCAGAGATGCTTGCATAGATCGAGGGACTGAACATCGTCGTCGCTAGCCTCTTCCTCGGCATTGGCAACGGCAAAGCCTCCAGCAACAGTCGCCACCCGCAACTGTATGTCATTCAACACGTCAAGCGCTGGGTCCAGTTCTACGATTTCTTCTTGCTCCGGCATTGCAATATGGTTCTCGGGCTCATCTGCCATCTGATCATCAGCTAGAAGACGATTCACATGCGAATGCGGACACGAGCAGGTCTTCCAGGGCTTTGCACAGAGATAGCAGAATTCTGCAGTGCACCAACACCTGCAGGTTCGTTAGCATAACGATCACACTTGTGCTTTCTGAGCGTCCGGCTAAACGTACCGCATATGATAACAACCCGTGAGCAACTCCACCATGGTCCTACACCTGGGGCATCGTTGCCACCGCTCTTCACCAGCAACGTTCATCAGCAGCTGAACGGTTGGATCCTTCGGACATAGCCCATTATGTTTGGGGTTTTTACAAACAGCACATGTTTCCGTGTTGCAAATCTGACATACTGCGATGCCAGCGATGACGCTGTCAGGCTCTATGAACTTGACACAGAACCGATTGCTGCAATACACAGGATTTGGCGATGCTAGTTCGACCTGCTTGTCATTATATCGCCTCACCAACTCTGATGAGAGAAGATCAAAGCAAGCCGATACCGGTATGTACTTTCCGCAACATCGTGGTGGAAAGAGCGTTGTGTCAGTAAGGCTTGTTTCGAAGAGATCGATGAGGCAGCCCCTGCAGTATGCGTGGCAAGTGTTCTCTTCCTCACGTTTGCAGCCCAATTCTAGCACGTCGAAGTGGGTATACTGTTCCATGCAGGCGGAACAGAAAGTATGTGTCACATGCTCGTCTTCGAAAACGCCCTCCTTGACTCTTCCTTTGCCTTTTCCCATTGAACGAGCGGACGATTCGGCATAACTGAATGCCGGGTCGCCGGCTACTTTTTGAATGCGTTGAACTCCATGGCCGCGATAGGTGGCACCCGTATCCGCCACAATGCTGACGAGAGGATCGTCTGCCCTAGCATCTCCAAGTCTCGCATCAGGATCTTGGAAGTCGTCGCCCAGCCATGGGCCCTGCCCCTCGAAGCACTCTCCTGATCCCGGAGCTGAGCGCTCCGTCCCACCATCAGTGACATTACACATTCCGCACGCGATTCGGTGGTCGCGCTCCGCCTGTCTTTCCTCCTGGATGAGATTATGCAAGACGACACGATCGTTATGGTCGGCTTGGAGGATCTCCATGGCCCGGGTTTGATCTTGCAGCAGCAACAAGGCGGATTTGAGGCTTGCTTGCATGGCGTCGAAAGCTGAGTACGCGTCTCCTGCGTCCAAATCTTGCATGATGTAGTTGATGTCTGCGAGTTGAAGCTCGACCGCCAGTCGGGCGGTAGCAGGAGGAAGGCTTGCTAGTTCCATTTTCTGATAGTGGATGCTGCAGAATTGTATTGAAGAGGTTTCGTTTGAGATAGTGGGAGTTGCGCAGCGAGATCTGTTGATGAGACTCGAAACCTTTCGAGCGATCTGGAAATTCTTTGGTCGGAATGTATCACAAGAATGCCAATTTCGCTTTCGTGAACCTCGAGCGTGGCATCAAAGCAAGCAACATAAGACACCGAGCAGGTACCATGGAAATGTCGGACCCGAGAGGCTACCTTCTAGTACAATTGATACTTGCGTTCTAAATTTCCCAAGGAAAATTGCACTCTAAGTCTCCCGTACCAAGGACAATTGCAGGGTCACACCGGGTCGTGCTAAAAAGCCACAGCTTGCGAGCACTATTGGTACACAGCGATCGCAGGATAACTGGAAACTTTAGTCTTCTGTTAAAGTCCTCTAGCTATTCTCAAGGTGTCCGAGTTGAGACCGCACCTACCTTCCATACATAAATCGGAAGACAATGACACCGTGGAAGAACAGTACCCAAGATGTAAAAGCCGATCCGCTGACGCTGGCTGAACACCTAATGATGGATACGCTTGACGTGGACTAGGCTACGTGATGTACAGTTGCACTTTGTGATATTGCTTGGGAATAGGTGTCCTACGTGGGCGGCGGTTCGAGGTAGGCTGTAAGATTTCAAGTTTAGCAAGTTCTTCCAGGTAAGTAGTCTTCCATGTACTCGCCCACGGTTGTGCCCAAGTGATGTTTCTCCACCGACCCACTGTTTGCAGTCTACGTCTACCCCTCGAGCTTCTCAACCCTCTTCGACGCATAGAAATTTCCAGAAACGGAAGGCGAGTTGTGAGAGTTTTTACCTGCACCGTAGATGTGGATGCTCGAGGCTTTGGAAGCATCCAATGGAGCTGAGAGGTAGGAATTGCAGGCGGGGTGGGAGGCGGTCTAGAGGTGTCTGTAGGCACATTGGGTTTAGGTTTAGGTTTAGTACCATAGTGCTGCTCACGTCTGCTTCGCCAGCGTGGAGAGAAGTCCCAAATCGTTTGTTGATCTGGAAATATTGGTTCTGAATCGGTGACGGCCGGTCCTTCTCTCGAGTAGTGGTAGGTACTGCGTCCATCTGGATTCTACGGGTAAGATATCTCGAAGAGATGTTCAGAGTCGGCGAATGTGTGTCGAGGTTAGGTATTAATAATGGCGAAGAGTTCATTAGTTGAGGCAGCGGAGGTTCTGGGAAAGTGGGCGACGCGACAGGAGGAGGGTGTGCACTCTACGACGATGCCTCTTGCTTGGACTTGTATAGACCGCATTCTAAGTGCGTATTCGTAATTCGGCAGGTGAGCGCAAAAGGGCAGACTGATTCTGGGCGAGCGCTTCCTCTAATTATGTCATTCCTTTTTCCGCTGTGTTATTGACGATTTTACAGCAAGTAGATAACTTTCTAGCTAATGGGCTAAAGGGTGTACGAGTGATTTGCAATGAACTTAAAGCGGTCAAGGTGCTCGCCTCTATGTAGTAAATTTAAGCGTGCCAACGTGACGTAGTTACGTGTTTGGTTCACCATGATTTGAAAGGGGTTGATGCTCGCAACAAACTATATAACACGTGGTACACAATCGCAAGCTTACTGTAAGACAGAGAGCATACATTTTCGGCTTTCCATAGTTCTAAAATGTCGTCCCACCTATCCAAGAGACCGGAGTACGCACTTCAGTGTGCGTGAGATTCCCAGGCGGTTTAAGGTCGAGCGGCCTGGTACGCAACCTTAATGTCATCCCTCCCGGTAGCCACAAAGACACCAATTTCAGCCAACGGTTTATCAGGCAGATCCTCTTTTGCTCTTTGAAACATTCGTGTCGTGTGGAAGCCTTGCAGGAATCCTCCTCTTGCGCGGAGCAACCTCCGTCACAACAGTCTTCTTCCAGTTGTCCAAGCCGCGCAGGGCTGCTACCCACTCGTACGGATCGTCCTGTGGAGTATCACACAATATATCACGCTCATTAGCTCTGAAGATATTCTTCAGAAGCAGAAAATAGCAAGCACAGAAATAGGTATTCTTTCTTGTTCAGCAACGCCGTATCAAAGGGTAGAGATGGGAGATAAGATTCTAAGCGTCTCTTAGTTACTCATAATATGTGGTTAAAGAATAAGGCAAATCCTCAAATCCAGGCGCCTTTCGCTGCACGTGGCCGCGCAGAGAGCTACGCAGGCTTTCGCGCCATATTATGAGACATGGTCTAGCATTTCAAAAACTGAAGTACAACGAATCGAAGCGTGTCCCATGCTATTTTGCGATCATATTTCCCAAAACTCCACTTTACACATCCACCTCGCAGCTTGATCGCGGCCCTGGGGAAACATGTTCTCGTCTCAAGGGATGTGGGCGTGCTCACAAGGCGGCATGTGACATCATGGATTCCATGGAGGACGTTTTAGTCGCGCATGTGAGCAGTAGAATCAATTTAAGGGGAAAGAAGTGTTGATGTTTGTTTGATAGCCTTGGAAAGTCTTTTGGTCACGTGTGTGAGCTCTGGTCCGAAGCCGAAAGCCACCAATTGGCAATTCGCTCATCTCAACTCGCTTGGGCGCTACCATAAGAAGACTGGAGAGGAGAAATATACTAGATACGAGAGAGTGAAGATTATTGTCGTCTCATGGAGCAATGGCCGATGAGCGGTGTAGGTGCGGAGGATGTGCGAACCAGTGGGCACAGAGCATCACCCGGATCACCTCCACTGCATCTGCGCTAACTCACGATAGCGCAGGGCGCCACCGCCACCGCCCATGCTCTTCCTGCACGACATGCGCCTGCGCATTGCTTCTATCGATACCCCATGATTGAAAAGAAGCTCTCTACACCCCTCATGCCAATTGTTGCTACGTGTCCTATCCACCGTCTAATCTCGCTGCCTATGTCGCCCCTTTTCCCGTGGCCGTGCGGTGATTATGTCCCGCTTCGGTTGCCACCCCCCTCCTGACTGCGCCATTCCTTAGCAGCCTGGGGCAGCCGGTGGGCACGCAGCGGTCAGAGCGGTGCAGCCGAGCCGCAGTTAATATAGTAAGGTAGCGCATCTCGAATCCGTCTGTTCGTTGTACGTGTACTCGTCTTCGCCGTCAAGCCAAGTCAACATGTTTCTCAGCGTCAGGGAACGCGCGCGCCAGATAGCCCTGGGCCAATTCACTGCCCCGACCACAAGCACGCCATTAGTCGATCTTGCGTCCGAGCCTGTACCTGCACCGGCGCCACCGAGAAAGACGGGAGCAAAGGAGACGACGCAGGAAGTCGCCGCCGAGTCGAAGGGTGCGCCGACGAAGGAACCTACGCCAAAGGCTGCGCCGCCACAGAAACCGCCTGCGAAAGCTGCACCACCAAAAGCTACAACCGCGCCGGCCTCGAAGCCGACATCTTCAAAGACGAACCCAACATCTCCAGAAGCACCGACACCGAAGAAGCCGTCTTTGAGGTCAAAATTAACAAAAGAGCCACCCACACCCACCACAGAAGCCCCTCGACCGAAAAGATCATCCAAATCAAAAATCACCAAGGAACCCTCCTCTCCCAAGCCCAGTCCCTCAAAAACACACAAGGAACCCCCGTCTCCCAAGTTCAGCTCCTACATGTCCCCATGGACATCCTCCGCCAAACCTCCCCCCTCGCCAAAACCCGAATCCCAAAAATCCAAATCCTCCGCAACATCTAAATCCAGGCGCGCCAAATCCCCACCCAAGCGCGTCGACTCGCCCCTCGCCTCCTTGGACGACGAAGACGACGATCCTCTGTCGGCGTTGAAGTCCGCCAGCCTCAAGCAAATAAGCGCCGTTCCGGGTCTCGGCAGCCGCCAGCTGGTCGTTGTTTTGAAGCAGCGGTCATCGGGGGAGTGGTATGCGGCGCTGAAGGATACCGGAGCGGACAAATATCTGAAGTCGTGGATGAACCGGGAGAAGACGTTCAAGACGCGACGGGAGGCGCTGGAGGCGTATTTAGGGTTTGCGACGAAGATGCGGGAGAAGAGTGCTGGGTCGGGGATGGGTTGGTTTCCCATGAGTCCGCGGACGAGCAGTCCGAAGGGGAAGGGGCGGTGAGAACAGGCTCAGGGTGCATGTGGAGGTTGATGAAAAGGGGATGTATTTGGGCGGGAGGAGTGAAGGTTCTTTGACTTTGGATTTGGATTTGGGCGCCAAGCGTGGTGCGTCTCGACACGCATGGCTGGCTGGCTGGCGTTGTACATATACCCTGGCTGGACTCTAGGACTGCGGCTTAATCAGAGAGTTGATTCTTGCGGATTGGTTCGCGTGTACAAGGAAGAGACGTGGTAGTATATAATGTAAATTTAATAGGCAACACGACGCGTGTGACAACGCTTCACGGACGTCAACATACATCTTCCAAATAAGCCTTTATATTGTGGTACACCATCTGTTTAAGTCTTCCAGCCTACTGCTCGGCATTAAAGTACCCCTGGGAGGTGAAAGGCCTTAAGCCTTGGACGTAAATCACCACCACCACTACTACTACTACTACTACTACTACTACTACTACTACTACTACTACTACTACTACTACTACTACTACTACTACTACTACTACTACTACTACTACTACTACTCTCGGAATTAAAGAACTCCAGACCAGTCCGGATAACCTTTTGGCGTCGGCGAGAATCACATTTCCCCGTCTCTGGGGAGCTCTGTGTGCAGAAGGACCAGTAGAAATAGCCGTTTGCCCGAGTCTGCTAGCCATGTCTGCTTCTCTGCCGGTACGCACGACTCTGACGTCCGTACGGTCGTATATGAACACCGTACAAGTATGAAGACACTGTAACTAGAACATTGCTTCTGCCGAACTCTACTGTAGCAAAGTTAACGTTATCAACAGCACATATTTTTCCATGCGAGTACGCTACAACCAAACATTCAGAACAGCATCCTCAGCCGATCCCCTAATCTGTTCAACTGCGGGCGAGACAGTGTTCCATAGGTCCTTACCTTACGCCTTCCAATGTTGATACCATAGACTAGGTATATACTCCACCCCGCAGACGGCGGTTGTGGAGCATAGATGCTAAACGATAAATGAATTCATCCATGCCTTTCAGATCACGCTCAAACAGAACAGACCCTAGCACATCTATACTTCCAAGCACTAACAATGCCGGGCTTACCCAAAGCGACTGTAGGCGTCTCCTCTCCTCTCCATAGAACGCAGCCACGTTAGCGGGACAAAGGCATGATCCCTTATTTCGGGCTTTCAGAAACTTCCATGTTACGCAAACCTCGGAAAGGCTCCGCTTAGAGATCCAACGGAACAGTGCAAAACAGACCTGCGTAATCTTCTTCGTTTCCAGTATGCCTGTGGATATCGTGTATGGGATGACCCGTCGCAATCTCTACACTGCTGCAATTCTCAACCTCGACTTACTACCTTGCCATCGAACCCCACTCCCTGTCACACAAAGCACACCCACCACCACCACCACCACCATCCCCATCCCCAAACTCAAACACAGACTCAAACTCAAACACATCCTGCAATCGCTCAAAAACGGGTATCTCTGCACGGCCAAAACAACTTTAACAACCAAAGATGGGTCGGATTTACCGATGCTCCTGTGGCCTTTCATTCTCCTCGCCCTCCTTCCCATTCTTCAGCCCCGTGAAATGATCCTTCAGAAAATTATCGACCCACTCCTGCGCCCCCTCCGCGAGGTGCGTCAGCCCCTGCCACCAGGTCTCCGGCGCGTGCGTGCCCGTTGGCGCAGCGCTGGACGCAGTCACAGGGGATGCTGCGTTGCTGGGCTGCGGTGCGGGCGATGCGGAGCTCGGCGGGTCAACGTGGATCTCGATAGCGTCTGCGCTGGGTGATGGCGACGGAGAAGAGGAAGGAGAGGGAGAGGAGACAGAAACGGGGACGGGATCAGCGGGCGTCTCGTCGGGGAGGTTGTCCTCGTCGGAGTGCAGGCCCACCGGCTTCAGGGGGAGGCGCAACGTGCCGTTGTTGGCGAGCGGCGTGATGCCGATGGAGTCGCAGATGATGTTGTAGACCTCGATGTTTTCTGTTGTAACATCTTATTAGCAGCTTTCTTCCTCACACTCAACCCGACGTGACTTACGAAAAGGTTCCACCCGGCTATTCGGCGTATGCGGAAACGCGGGCCCCCTCGCGATGAAAATCGCCCGCATGAGCGGATGCTCGTGGTCGTACCCGTGAACGCCGCGCGGGTGGTACGCATCGCCGTTCTTCAGCATCTCCTGGACGTCGCCGTCGGCTTTGGCGATGACGGCCCAGCCCGCCTTGGGGATGATCCAGAGTGGGGCGATGCGCTCATTCTGGCTGAAGTGGTAGCGCTCCGGCATGTCTTTGTCGCGAAGATAAACTTCAAGGCCGGTCATATTGCGCGCGCGCTCAACGATCTGCTTGTGCAGGCGCTCGAGGTCGCTGAGTTTCTTTGGGCGAAGACCGAAGTGCGGCCAGCCGTCGATGTGTTCGATTTCGGTCGGGTCGACGAGGTCTTCCAGCTGGATGAGGCGCGAGGTGTCGGTTGTGGCCATGCCGTGGTCGGAGACGACTACCACATTTACAATATCTGTGAGATTGCGCTCTTCGAGGCCTTTGAGGATGTCGCCAACCATCGTGTCGGCGTCGTTGATGGTTTGACGGATTTCCGTGCTGTTGGGCCCGTACTTGTGACCATCGCTGTCTACGTTTGGAACATATGCTGCGATGAGCTGAGGTCGCGGCTTGTCCGATAGTGCGCCTACGTCTATTGGACCAGGGCGGTCAAGAAGTTCCATAACGCGGTCAACCTTTCTAGGTAAAACTTCCGAGCCATTGTACTTGTCGACATAGGCGGGATGGAATTCGTCCGAGTGAACTTCTGACCCAGGCCACATATGCACCGCAACCCGGACATGCTGTCGTTCCGCGGTCCGCCAGATAGGCTCGCCACCCCACCAGTACGGCTGGAGAGACCGCTCTGGGTCGGTGTAGTAGAACTCTTTCTGCAGATCTTCATCCCAGAAGGTGTTGCCCACAACGCCGTGCGCTTCGGGGTACAGCCCAGTCGCCAGCGTAAAGTGATTCGGAAACGTAACGCTAGGAAAGCTGGGGCGCATGTACTTGGGCGAGATACCCTCCGCGACGAACTTGTTCAGTGTAGGGGTCAAGCCGCGGTAGAGGAAGTCTGCGCGGAAGCCGTCGAGGGATATAAGAATCGTTGTGGAAGCGAACAGGTGCGTGCCATTGGACAACATGGCCGTGGCGTCCTTCGGGTGTTCCGACTTCGAGGCTCGATATGCGGCGAACAAGAGGGCGAAGAACAAGCCTAGGACCCCCCCATATATTCCTACACGGCGCCATGTGCGTTTTCTCCCGGTCTGTCATATGTTAGATCTGTGCCGTCCTGCAGGGCTGTTGCATACCTGTCTATGCGCGCCCGCGGCCATCAGCCTCCTCTCATCGCTCTCGATCGAGCCCCGGTCCAGTGTGGGAGTCGAGATGCCAGCACCTTCTTCCATTTCGTACATGAGCGCGCTCGACTCGTCATTGTGTCCTCTCTTGACCCTCTTCTTCGTCGGCGCATTGCTATCCTTGTTCCCTATCCGCCCGCCCTTCTTGTTGAACAGGCCGCCAAGCCCATCCTCCTGCGTCAACAGCCGCTCCCTCTCATCTTCAGACTCTAGGATGTCGTGGTCGTAGTCGCCGTCGGACACCTCGGAGCCGTAGCGCTCGTCGTCGGAAAGCGGGTCGATGAGAGTGCGTTCATCGGCGCTGTCCGAGTCGCGTCTTCGTCCGATGGTTTCGCGTGCTGAGGTCGGCATTTTGAACGGCAAGGGCGCGTTCACATCGTAGGAGCATGGAAGCGTGGAGGCGACTTGACGTTTGGGCGCTGCTGATCAAAGCATGCCGCAGTCCACGGTTTCTTGGCGGCTATCTATGATCCACGCGGCGTTGGTCCAGGTCCCTGCATGCGAGGCGAGGTATGCACATCATCAGACTACTACATTCAATGTGGACTACATTCTCAACTGTTTCAAACACAGCTGGCTCTACAATATTTGGTCAAAATTTGAGTACGTCGCGTGGCCTTCAGGAGGAGCAATGCAGTGCTCAAGCTTTCCATGTTTCCATTCATGACGGTGGTCGCAAAGGTGTCCACAAGTATTGATGATGGGAACTCAGACTGAATTGGTCATTCGTGACCATACAATGAAGAGTGAATTCTGGATCTACCCTGGGGTGCCGTAGAGTCCTCGAACCTTTGCCAATCTAAGGAATGCTCAGTACCTCGACGTCCCCGCCATCCAGCCACACAGCCCCCGTACTCCACACTCGCCCGCCCGAATGCAACCACAGGGCCAGCCATGTTTGCTCGACAGTCTCTCCCCAACAATACAGCCGGACTAATCCCAGCCTCATCCTCATAGGATCCCTGTGCAGAGTCACGCCCCATCCAAGCCTGCCACTTTCAACATCCTTCTGGAGAAAATTCCAGAACTGGTGCTGGACATGCTTTGGCCACAGGCGGCAATCCACGCACCAATGCCCTCTTTCATCCGCCTCTAAAGCCCTCAGCGCCACCTTCGTCTTGAAGCGTCCTGGGTTCTCTTGCTTCAATTGGTCGAGGTAAGGCGTGATCTGCGAGGGTAGCGTGCTGGGAGCTATGATGGTGATCTTTGGAGACGGCGGACAGACTGTGGACGGGAGAGAGTCGAAATCGACACGGTAAGCTTGGATCCCTGGTTGTCCTTTTTGACTGGTTTCCTTGCTCTCCTCATCCACAGAAATGATGGAATGTTGTGATGAGGGTGCCTGGGTAGTCCTCTCAGGAGCATCCGTCTTGTGTGACTTTTGAGTGGCCGACTGATCCTCATCCGGAGCGTCAAGCTGCGGCTCAGTTTGCAAATTGCCGGACGATGGCTTGAACGGAGTGCGGTCAATATCGGGTCTCGCCACCTCAGTCGCACCCAGGGTCACATCTTGGTCAACAGAATCATCTGCATCATCCTCGAAAGCCTCTTCCGAAGCGGTCGACATATCATCTGGGAGTTGGCTTTCCATGGCCTGGATAGCTTGTTGGGTGTCTTCAATGAAAATGCTCTCCTCGACCGGTGCAATGACGATACTGGTGGTCTGTCTGCGATCTTTGGCCAGACTTGATCGCGCAGTCGGTTGCTCTTTCCATCTGCTCTGCATGCGCTCCAGTCGCTCAAGTCTGCTGATGGACACATCCTCTGGAGACGAATGAGCTTCATAGTTCACGGAGTGATGTTGATCACTAGAATCTCCCGAGTGGAGATGCGATGGAAAACTTCCATACGAGTCCATGCTGGTGAGGACGGAGACTGCAGTAGCAGAACCTAGTGGTAGTCTTTGGCTCGGTCGAGTGCGATTTGATTGGGAACCGACGTGTCGTGGAAGCGCTTCTTCATCGCCTGCTTTGTTATTTAGGTGATGTGGCTCAAACGCGAGGTAGGCGTCGGCCAGCGATCGATACAGGTCATCGTTAGCTCTTGTCGCGGGGGTGGAAATGTGCACAAGCACTTCTGAGTTGTCCATGATGTCGAATGCTCCGGACTCGAGGGTTCAGCGCAGGCTCCATGGTATCTCAAGCCTCGCAGCCCAGGGCGAGGTTGGACAGGGGTCACGGGCGGCGCTTCAGTGATGGAGAGGCGGAGCCAATGTCGCTGGCGGAGGTGCTACATATAACAGACTGGAGTGTTTCCCTGTTGAGAGAGGCAGCGGCGCTCGGATAAACTAGCGCGCGCCAAGATTTTCTCCCACTCGTCGTTTTCACAATTGTGTTGCGCGCGAGCAAAACTGCCCCGCGTCAACTCACCCACATATCATGGCGCCTGTATCGCTTCTCGACCTCGTGTCGGCACTGCCCACGAAGGAGGCATGGGGCCCCGAAGTCTCCAGCGAGACGATGCTCGACGGCGTCCCGTATGCGCCCTACTCCAAGGCCGACAAGCTGGGCCGCATGGCAGACTGGACAGACAGTAAAGACCGCGACCGGGGCGGCCGCCAGAACTACGGCGGACGCAACTACAGAGGTAGGAGTGCTTCCATCAAGGGGCTACATGAGGAGCGGAGAGCAACTGGCTAACATGCCCCACAGACCAGCAGGTGTATGGCGCGAACCAGACCACGAACCCGTTTGCAGTGCAGATGGCCGAAGAGGAGGCGACTTTTTCCGTTGTCGACAACTCACGCACATCCGCCCGCGGCAGGGGCTTTGGCAGGGGCGGCGGCACCGTCTTTGGCCGTGGACGCGGACAGCGGGGTGGACAGGCGCAGCGCGGCGGACGGGGTGCCTTCCAGCGCGTTGGCGGTGGCCGCGGTGGACAGCAGTACGACAACCGGGGCGGACGTGGTGGACGTGGAGGCCGTCGCTTTGGCAGATGGGACGACAAGCCGCAGCGCAACCGCGATGCCTCGGTGCAGGTCAAGCCGGACTGGCAGGTGCTGGAAGAGATGGATTTTGCGCGTCTGGCCAAGCTGAACCTGGCCACGGGCGACGGCGAGGACATCGATAGCTATGGCTTCCTCTACTACTACGACCGCAGCTACGACAAGCAGCCGGGCGCCGTCACCTCGCAGCGCAAACTCAACGTCCTCGAGCGCGCCGCCTACAATGTCACCACCTCCAGCGACCCTATACTGCAAGAGCTTGCCGAGAAGGACGAGGCCACCATCTTCGCCACCGACAGCATTCTCTCCGTGCTCATGTGTGCCACCAAGTCGGTGTACTCGTGGGATCTCGTCATCACAAAGAGGGGCAGCAAGCTTTTCATCGACAAGCGCGACAACTCAAACCTGGACATGGTCACCGTCAACGAGAACGCGACCGACGCACCGCTCGAGACGTCAGAAGGCAACAAGGACACCATGAACAGCCCCAGTGCCCTGATGCTCGAAGCCACCCACATTAACAACGTGTTCCCGCTCCAGGTCGTGAACGAATCCCAGACCAACAAGGTCGAGATGTCCCACGAGCACCCCTTCTACAATGAGGAAGTCGAGAGTGATCCCCCGGCCTCCAAGGCTTACAAGTACCGCCGCTTCGACCTGTCTCTGGACCAGGACGAGGACCCGCTGCACCTCATCGTGCGGACGGAGTTCGATGCTGTCGTCAAGAACAACATCAACGGCGAGGATCAATACCTGATAATCAAGGCCCTCAACGAGTTCGACAACAAAGCCCAAGGCAGTGGTGGTGCTCTTGACTGGCGGACAAAGTTGGCCAGCCAGCGTGGTGCTGTCCTTGCCACTGAGATGAAGAACAATGCCTTCAAGCTGGCTCGATGGACGACTCAATCCATTCTCGCAAAGGCTGACTCCATGAAGCTCGGGTAAGATTCTTACAATCATTGTGCAAATAAACAAACTAATGTTTCCAGTTTTGTCTCCCGCGCCAACCCCAAGAACAACAACGACCACGTCGTCCTCGGCGTGCTCACCAACAAGCCCCGCGATTTCGCAAACCAGATGGCCCTCAATCTCAACAACGGCTGGGGTATCGTCCGCACCATTGCTGACATGTTGCTCAAGATGGACGATGGCAAGTACGTGCTTGTCAAAGACCCGAACAAGTCCATGCTGCGCCTGTACTCTGTTCCGGAGAACACTTTCGAGGAGGAAATTGAGGAAGCTCCTATTCAGGAGGAGGAGGAGAACGACTCCTAATTGCTGGGCGTGTTACGATTTACGTGCATGATTGATCCGGGTGGTTTCATGAGGGATGATGGGGTAGACAAAATACCACGAGCAATATGCTTCTTGGTCAAATTCGACTTTTTTTTCATCAAAGCATGTTACACTCAGCCGAATGACTGCTAACATTGCGTAGCGAAGGTTCTTTGAGATTGTGTTCCCCATGTGCACATTATAAGGCCCAAAGCCTCAGTACTGAGATAAAGTGTACTTATGCCGGCATTGGGTTTAACAACCGAAGATACATGTGCATGCGGCTACTGAATCTATTTTGGGGCCAGGCGCCTGCTCTATACGAAAACACTGATCAGTCAGGCTGGCACAAGCGAGTGGCCTGTCTTCAAGCTTGAGCGAAACACCATCCTACCACATACCCCGCTACGATGGAACACCTCGACTTCCCAACCACGTACAAGTATACTCCTTTACCGTCACCTCGCCACATCCGTCTTTTGCACATCCATGACTACAGTAATGAAGAAAGCACCAACACCACGACCTTTGAAATCCATGTCGTGGAGCTACCCTCTGACGGCAAGCCGTTCGCATTCGAAACCCTTTCATACACATGGGGCGCTCCAAAGCGCGTGGCTTCCCTCTACTTCCGCAACGAACCCGGTGCCATCGGCCTGACACAGAACCTGTCCCAAGCAATTCCACATATAGCACGCAATTCACAGACGCGATACCTCTGGATCGACCAGCTATGCATCAACCAGAACGACCCACAAGAGAAATCCCAGCAAGTTAGCATCATGGACCAGATCTACAAAGCCGCTTCCCGCGTCATCATCTGGCTCGGTCCTGCCGACGACTCTTCCATCATCGTCAAGGAGTGGCTCGGAGAACTGAACGCGTTTCTCGCGAGCCGCGACGACGCATCTAGAACCATGCCCACTGGTGAACACTACAACGCCAGTGTTCGTATGCTCCTCGTCCGCTCCACCTGGGTCGACTCACGTACAGACATCAAATACGCTCCCGCAGCCCGCCGCTTCTGGGGCCGCCCCTGGTTCCGCCGCGGCTGGGTGGTCCAGGAACTCCTGCTGTCACCCGTCGTCCTGTTCCTCGCTGGCCCCGACACCTTCACTTTGGAGGACCTTTACGATATCCAGACGCTACCGCCGGACATGGCGCTGCCGCCAACTGTGGGCGACGACAACAGGGACAACACCGCCGCGTACAACACGCTGCTGAATCTTAAGCGATTCCCATTCATCGATGTCCAGCCGCGCAGGTTTCTAATGTACATGGCTGAGTCTGCGAGCGAGTTTGAAACCACCGTACTAGTAGACCGTCTGTGCGCCTTTCTAGGTTTGCTGGAAGGGTCGACCTTCCAGCCCGACTATACGCGCCGTGTGCGCTGGAACTTCACAGCCTTCGCGGCGAGTCTCGCGGCGGGATTTGGCAGTCTGGATTTCCTGTCACTGTGGTCTGCCAACATCGACGCCAAGATCTCTTCTACACCAGAGGAGCTGAGGGGTTTCGCGAGCTGGGTACCGTCCTTCACGTGGCTCCCACTAATCGCACCATTCCGCTTTGCGACGGGGGCTACGCGTTCGTTTTTCACGGAGGTGAAGTGGGACGCTGCGGCGGGTCGAAGGCATGCTCATTCCCAGCGCGAGGACGCAGCGGCCACGGAACGCCTGCACGTCCGCGGTCGTATCATCGACCGCATCTCCCTCATCAGCACCGCGAAGATCGACCGCTACTTCGCCGACGCAGACAACCCCTATCTCTCTTCCATCGTCGCACGGATCCAGTTCGATATCCCCTCTTCCCCCTTCTCCACCTGGACAGTCGTAGAGCTCGTAGCCTTCCTCAACAACATCTCTGCCAACGGCCATCCGCCCAAGCAATCTGCAGAGATAATCCTGGGCATAGAGAAGCAGCAGTGGAGTACCGGGCTAGCTGACAATTTGGGGTACAACGAGGCGCTGTCGTCGAGGCTTAGTATTGGGAGGGGGAGGCGGTTTGCGATGACGGAGGAGGGGAGGATGGCGCTTGTGCCGTTCGTTGGAAGTCGTCCGCGGTATGAGGAAGGGCAGTCTGATGAAGAGAAGGGCTCGGTGATTGCGGTGCTACATGGGTGTAGCGTGCCTATTGTGTTAGATAGAGTGGGGGATGGGAGCGAGTGGAAGGTAGTTGGGGATTGCTATATCGAGGGCGTTATGCATGGTGAGGCTGTGTGTTGGGCTGAGGATGAGGGTGAAGAATTCATTTTGGTGTAGGGGAGCGAGATGAAAAATAATATTACCACCTAGTACTACAACCCAATGCTCTGGGCAAAGACTTCATTTGTGACAGAAGAACGCTGTCCACAAGACTAGGATAGCAGACCAGCTACATCCTTGTCCATGCTCACATCTCTAGTTCCCCGCACGGCGCCAGCCGACATGGCCACACCCAATCTATATATGTATTGGAACGTCCCGAAACGGCAAAACGGTGATAGCATTTTTGCGGCTCTGGCGAGGCAACCTCGAGTGCAGTGAGATCTGCGCTCCACGACTATTGATTTGCAAGGTACCGTAGTCAGGCGTACCATTTCGTGATGTCGCCCGTGTAACAGCTGCAGCACCTGGGGAGAGGTGCGACGCTGTCCATGATTTGGAAAGTATTACAGGGAGTCGGAAAAGAACTATATAAGCTCACCACTCCAATTTTATTCTCTTCTCCACCCATCATCACACAGGCCCACACACACTCGCTCCAACTCCCATTTCCCCTCGTTTCCCCTTCAACACTTACCCACGTTCGCTATATCATGTACTACACTCTTGCCGCCCTGACCACGTTCGCCTCCTCTGCTGCGGCAATTGGTAACGCTGTCGTTCTCAACAAATGCAGCAACACTATCTACGCATGGTCTGTTGGTTCCTCTGTCGGTGCCAAACAGACTATCGCTACAGGTACGTACACAGTCTGATTCATTTGCATGCCATCTCGTATAAAATTGACAGGACATAGGCAAGAACTTTACCGAGCCGCTCCACAGTGATGCTACATCCGGTGGGATTGCCCTCAAAATCACGGCTGTAGACGACGGCCTGTACAATGGCGCTGCACAGCAGATCTTCTCGTATAGTTTGGATGGGGCGTCGGTCTGGTACGTCTCTTTTTCATTCCCCTTGCCCAAACGCGAGCCATTCAACTCTATGTTTCTTGGAAATGTTTTGAATACTGATTGCGGGATAGGTACGACCTCAGCACTGCCTTCGGTGAGCCGTTCCTCGGAAAACGCGTTACGGTGACGAGCAGTGGGAGTCCGTCTATTGAATGGCCGACCGGATCGAACCCAGGCGGGAGTCAGGTTAAGGTCGGGATTAATGGGGTGGACGTGGTGTTTACGGGGTGTGCCTAAATGCGATTGATGGTATGGGGAAAAGGATCAAGGGCTGAGGTATGTGGTAGCGTTAATGGTATAAGTAGAAGGGAGGAGATGTACCCTATACCTCAAATGCTCAGCATATAATCTCAAACTTTGAGAATCGCTCACTGGCCTGCCACTTCACTGCCATTCTCTACGCACAAGATCAATAATTTAACGTAAAGACTTTATTCGAGTTCTTACTGTTTGTGAGTGCTTGAAAATAAGTTTAGAAACTCATGGCAGAACGCAACTAAGATCGCCAGGACTGGATGTTTGAAGGTTGGTGATATTTGAAGCCACTCTCTCTCGCAAGGTGACTTCAGACCTGGCCCGGTACCTATATCTTGCCAGTTCTGGTCGTTTGGTGTTCTCAAGGGATTATAAAATTTGCTTATGGTCGTATGGTTGTCCCTTTTGTCAGGGTAGAAAGTTTTTCAAAGGTTTGGATGAGCGAGCGGCAGCATTGGCTGGAACAACAGCTCATACCTGTATCCTGGACGCTATATAAATTGACTGTGCTAGTTTATACGCGGCCGTTTATTTCATATTTACAAGCTCCTCGGGTTCATTCTCGTTTTCTAGGCACCAGCTTTACGAGACTATATCAGCTGGTGTAACGTTCCCAAGCAAGTTGGTCAAATATCTAGCACATGCTGAGAAGCGATCGGCCCTTCAAAGTGATGAAAACACGCAAATATTTTTGGAAATACTGTTTTTCGAAGTGTAGCTCGCCAGGGAGATTTGCGGCCGCATTTTTCGCGAGCATGTATCGCACAGTCGAGAATGCTGCTGCCTAGTAAGGCCCACCACTTCGTTCTCAACAAGCATAAATAACCCACATTCACGTTCCATCTTTTAAAATTCCGGTAAACGCCCCTCATATGCCTTATCAAAGTCTTGCGGTCGATTCACTGAAAAGTGTTCTACCACGCAGTTTGCGCTTCGTCCACAACTAGGTTCAATTTCGACAGTGAGTAGGATTGTATCGCTTCACAGCTATGCATTCTCTCTCTAAAGACTTCAAGGACGAGCTCAGCACCAAGGCCAACGCGAGCCTGCAGCGACACTACAAGAACCTGGATGATGAAGCTCGAAACATCGAGCATGATCCTCCCTCCGCAGTGATGCTCGCCCCATTCACGGCTCATCTACAGTCTTCTAATCGCATCTTCGTCTTGATCGGTGCTGGGCTCTCAGCGTCTTCTGGAATCCCAACATACCGCTCAGCCGGAGGCTTTTGGCGCACCTTTTCCGACCAGCAGCTTGAGAAGAAGAGCGCATTCGAGGAAGATGCTATAATGGTCTGGCAGTTCTACAACTACAGAAGGCAGCAGGCTAAAGCCGCACTGCCAAATCCTGCCATCATGCGCTTGCGGAACTTGCGGTACAGAAACCGGGATTGCTTTCGATCAACCAGAATATTGACGCGCTGTGTCAAAGAGCCGGGCACCCTGCGGGAAAAATGATCGACCTTCATGGGTCGCTGTTTCGCGTCAAGTGCTTCGACGACACATGTGGATACGGGGAAGAGAACCACGACATACCTATCATCCCGCAGTTGTCAGTCACCGAGCCACCTGGTGTCCTCGACTCCGCAGACTCCAAATCTGTACAATCTGGAGTCAGCATTGAAGATCTGCCGCACTGTCCGAAATGCAAAGTCAATTTGCTTCGTCCGGCCACGGTGTGGTTTGGTGAAAGCCTTCCGGAGGCCAAAGTTCACCAAGTCCATGAATGGCTACGTAGCGGCAATTCGGATGTTTCTGCGGGTGCGAATGATGCGATAGAGGATGAGAAAGTTGATCTGATGCTTGTCATTGGAACATCAGCTGTGGTGTGGCCTGCGGCTGGGTACATAGGTCGAGCAAGGAAGGCGGGCGCTCGTGTGGCGTTCTTCAACATGGAGGAGAACTCCGCTGGTGTGGCCAGGCCAGAAGAAAGCGACTGGATATTTCTGGGAGATGCGGCCGAGCTCGTCGCCAAAGCTTTCGAGGGGTTCCTAGGTGGCGTTAACGATTAGGTAGGTACCTAGGTAGTCGCGCTGTTCCAGCCCCTGCCCACGATGTATATATTCGGAGTATAGACTGATGGGTCGTATGTAAGTGTGACGGATTCTGCCCTTAAAGATTTGGAGCTCGGTTGAGAAAGTTTATATCTGAAGATGTATCAAATGGACCAGGTGTCCGCATCCGTCCGTACAATACCTATGGTACTGAAGAGATGACGTCATTCATTAATTGAGGAGCTCGTGCACCTTGAACACAGGAGCCCGATCCGAGTCCCTGTGAAAATTCTTCGCACAAAGATTGGACCAATATAGAGTTATATCTTCACACAGTTGGATCGGGTTACACGTGGTATTGTCAGGTACCTACCTACCTAGGTACGGTAGGTAGGGGACTTGGCGGGTGGGTGGGGCCTTCGTGACGTGACTCCACAGAACTACCATCGTCCTCCATCTCGAAACCAACTTCATGCATCAATGCCGCCTCAGAAGACGCCACGTCGGGTAGGTAAGCTTTCTTCACAGTGTTCAGAGCCTCTAGTGATACATGCTCATCCGCGCCCAGACCCAGTGTGTGGGACGTGCCGTAAAAAATGTCGAAAATGCGATAGGACGAAACCTGAATGCAAGAGATGTATCTCTCAAGGCTTGGTCTGCGAAGGTTATCCCTTGAACATCAAGATGTATGGTATGGAGGGAGGGAGCCTGCGAAAGTCACGACCTCGAGCACGACGAGAAAACGCCCCCACAACAGTCACAACTCTACAAGCATCCAAAGCAGCACCTCAATCGGGACCGGCACCGGCACCGGCAAAAGTCACAGAAATAGTCACAACAGCGTCTCCAGACGAAGTAGCGCCGACATCAGAATCTTCTTGGGGCACTGAGTTACCCGTGCCTGCGGAATATGGAGCTGGTCTGCCGCTATCCACATCTAATCTAAAGCTTAGAAATGATGATGACATTCAAGAACTGTGGTTGTATTGTAAGTGCTCTAAAAATATTTCAACTCACCTACTAACGTTAAAGACAGATGAGAATGTGGTGTGTCCAAAACTTTCCGTCACCTCGGAGAGCACACCTGATCCATTCAAAACGTACATCCTCCCACTGGCTCTTCAAGATGTCGGGTTGCTAAAAGCCGTGTTGGGTCTCACAGCCTGCCACTTGGCTACCCAACAGCCAACACCTAACCGCCGACTGAACACAGCTGCGTTAGAGTACCGTGTCGCTGCTTTACAGTCTTTGAGTGCACTGCTACTGAAGGAAGAATGCTTAGGCCTGAGCGAAGCTGAAGAAGAAATTGCTTTGGCTATTGTTCTAATGCTTGTACTTCACGACACATTTGAGTGCGGCAGATCGAATCATGGAGCTCATTTAAATGGCGTAGCTTTTCTGTGCTCCCGTTTTGCGGAGCGCTCCAGTACGCCGAGCCCGAGCCAAATGTTTTTGGTAACTTCTCTGACTTGGTTTGATCTACTGCGCGGCTTCAGCGGAGCTGAGAAGCTTGCATTCCCACAAGGAGTTCGCCGCTTCGTTGCAGATTCGGCAGAGTCTACTATAAACTCTTTGGTTGGATGCCCAGCTGAGGTGTTTCTCGCAGTCGGCGATACTCTTGCTCTCGGCAAGAACTATCTAGCACAAGAATTGGAAGAGAGAGATTTCCAGACATCTCTGGACAGTATTCTGCTACAACTACAGAACTGGGACCCTCTCGCTGGCCATTACTCCAACACAGATCCTGAATGGACACATCTTGCAGAGGCCTACAGGCATATGGCAATCCTCCGCGTTCTTCGCTTTCCGGACCCTTTCGCCACGCCATGTAGCGACTCTCGCATACGTGCTTCGGTCGACGCGATCCTCGATGCGACGACTCTGATATCTCGACGCTCTCCCTACTTCAAACGACTACTATTTCCACTCTTCGTTGCCGGTGCCGAGACCGCCTCACCTCACCAGCAGCAATATGTCGTCATGTGCGTTGAAAATATCAAAAACATGACAGGAGTCACATATCACAGTGTCACAGAACTTCTTGAGAAGACTTGGAAAGACCGCAGGGCGTCCGATGGCTCACGGAACGTACCATGGCACGAATACGTATGTTTTCTTCGCATCATTATCCACGAATGCTAATGACAATAGACTTGTTCCAAACACCTTCCACGACAGCACGACTATCTCTTTTTTTGATACCCTTTCTTGAATGCACACAGCAACATCAACAACCACGGGCCGAACCATCATCAACATTACCTGACACTTCGGACTGTATCCGTTCTCCTGAAATAATGCCCTGAAGGCCTTCACGATACCACACATAGCTCATGAAGCTCAGTCGCTACAAGTCCTGAATCGATCGTGTCACAGTCAATTTGCGGTCCCGTAAACTTGTGGCCCAACGAGATCCAGAGCGTCATGATGATGGTAAAGAGACCGACTATACTGACGCTCGTATAATTCATACTGTTCAACTCGACCGGAAGATGCGGTGGCATGCAAACGTACACTCCTAGGACAATGATCCACAGCACGGAGACCGGTGCAAAGGTAGCCGACGCACCCGAGGCGTAGCCAACGTGACGGAAGCTTGTTCCTACCTTGAACCAAGAAAATGCCCTGTGGAATGACATAAGAGATGTTGAGGAAGAGCACGGCCGACGTTACGATCGAGTTGAAAGCCATTCTGTAGATAGAAGAGAAGAGTCAGTCTACTGATGGCACGCAAGGCAAGGTGATCACGTACGTGGATGCGAAGTATAGGAGTCCGTGAAGACACACGAATACGAATGCGGCAGATGTAGTTCGCACTGGGAATTCTTTTCTTCGTCCACGTGTGAGAAGTATCCAGAGCATGGTAGTCCACCCTATCGATTGGTCAGCAAGAAATGGCGCCTTTTCAGAGAGCTTTACATCTTGTGCAAAAGCCCAAGCTAATCTTCCGACAGTGAGAAATTGTAAGCAGACTGTCTCTGTTGGAATTGCAGGTAATCAGACGAACATTTTTAACCTACTGATATACGCAACGAGAAGCCAGACCGAGAGAATGGCAGTCGCTGTTGGACTCCCAGTGCTGGACTGATACTTAGCAGCCACTTAGGCGTTTATCGCATAGACTAACGCTTGGTAGATGATTTCCAAACTTGGTAGTGGCGATGACGTGACAGCATCCAGATCGGTTATGCAGAACAGTAACGCAATGATGAGTGGCAAGCTTGATAACAGACCGACCCATACGGTTACGCTCATAACCTGTGGCACCTGATGACCTGGTGAGGGCATTTCTTCGCTGATATGTATCGCTAATCACAGCAGAGATCCCTTCACAGTTGAACGTGCGAGATACTTATCACCGTCGGTACCACCGTACGCATACATTGCGTTGCTGATCCCTAGCAGCCATGCCGTACTATACGACCAGCCGCTTGTATTGTATCCAGTGCTTGTAATAAACGATCCCAGTTGCGTGTGTTGTTTCATGGCCACCGTCGTGATGAACCAGATCACGCACCCAGTCAATGAAGCGTACAAGGTAATCTGAACCGTCTAAGGGATTCGCTTTGGGACACACGTACAACGGCAATGCTGGACGGATTAGCTTTGAAACCTTTTCATTTAGGTGGGTGAGGGCTTTACCAGTGATGAAGGCAATCGTGATATAAACCAGCCAGATGTGGTACGGTTGCGCGACAAATCCTGGGTGGAAGAATGCCGCAATACCAAGTGTGCTGACTGCCGCCAGAGAAAAGCTTGAGCAGGTGACGAGACACCATGCCAATACAGGAAACCAGCCTGTTATATAAGCAGCGAACCGTCGAGTTTTGGGCGGTGCGAGGATGAAGCAGTAGTGGTATTGACCACCGGAAGACTGATTGGAAGTGCAGTCAGTATAACTTGGATCTCTACAAGATCCAACTCTCTAGCACTTACTGGATACGCAGATGCCAGCTCACTGAGGCCAAGTGTGATGGTGTACTGCACAAAAAAAAGCTACAATGAGCCCAAAGATCACACTGTTTGGCCCACCATACTTCAGATTCTGCCCGAAACAGCTCTGCAAGATCGAAGTCAGCAGATAAATGCCATTTCTACTCTTTTTTCTGCTTACCAGGTACCCGACCCAAGAATTGGTTATCGAGAAGCCCAAACCTAGCGTAGAAAGCCAGCTGAACTGGCGCTCCAAGACCGCCTCGTGGCCGTATCTTCTGAGTATCTCATCATCAATATTGGCAGTGGCCAATTTTTTCACTTCCTCAGTTCCTGCAGCGTTATAAGAGTCGACAGTGCCATCCTGGACTGTCACAGCTGACGCCGACTGGACCTTCTTGATATCACTATCGAACATGGCGTTGTTGAGTATATTCGCAACACTGGACAAGTGATATTGAAAACGGATGCACAGAACGAAGAATTAGTACAGTATATAGGAAGGAGCTCTACATAAACCACATAGGCGTTTTACCCCTTACTGCATACCTTGCGCATGCTGGTATGCCCTACAACACGTCTGTGTCCCATACGTATGGACCTGACACCTATTTTTTTAAGAAGCTACGTTATCAGCTGCGTTTGAACCCCGCACCCGAAAGCAGACTGTTAGATGGACCTGAAAAGCACCATTTTTGTTGCGATGCGTGCTCTGCATGAACGCAGATGTAACTTCCTCAACAATTGGACGCAGACTGCTTTCCACCAGGTAACTTAAGCACCAGATGACCTTTCACCAAGCAATTCCTCAATCAGCTATATTGCTTGGCTATATGAATTAGCATTGCGGAGGCGTACGACAGCATGCTGCAGAAGTAGAGACTCGGCCCACGGAAGCTACCATTTCTTTCCCGAAGAAATCTAGCGTGGTTGCCCGTTTTCCTCATAGCGGTTAGCGTAGATATTGGGACAAGCTGGCCAAACGTCTTGGTACAGTAAAGATCGGCGATGGCAATTCCAGCTTCCAGGTGCGCGCGTTGCTAGACTGACGTTACCTATCATCAGCTTGCGAAACCCACGACCGATGATATATTGAAACAGAACAGCGTAAAATTCAGAGTCTTTGAATGCACATGAGTTGAGTCGCACAACCACGACGTCATCGACTTATCAACATGCCCGGTACCATCAATGAGCTTCCCTCCGGCGTTCAATCTGTGGCTGCAGACGTTCCTCTTGACTACATCATTCGCTTGCTGAAGCGCGATGGAGGCGTCTTCATCAAGAACTTCGTATCGGAGGAAGATGTCGAAAAAGCGTACAGCGAGTGCCGCGACCGCATCGACAACGACATGGAATGGGAAGGTGACTTTTTCCCGAGTGAGTATAGCACACCTGAAGAGAAACTCGAAACACTGAACGCCATCAGAGGAGACACAGCGAGCGCCTGGTTTGATTGGACTGAGTCCGACATATACGAAGACACAGCTCATGCACCCTCTGTATCGAGCAGTCTGTGACCACTTTCTTACAACAAGAAGCATGTTCTGGTGGGGCAACGAGAGAAAGGAGTCGGTATCGAAGCCTTACGTACATTCGGCTGTAGCCATGAGGATTGGGCCGGGTGGAAAAGCACAGCCGCTGCACCGAGACGATTACATCGCACACAATGTGCATACTGAAGTTTCGGAATGGGCCGATGCTCGAGATATGAACCGCGAGAGTGCTGTCGGCTGTTTCGTAGCAGGATGTAGAGTGACACCAGAAAATGGAGGGACGAATTTTATTCCCGGGAGTCATCTATGGCAAGTATTGCATTTCTGCCGGAAGTACCAACCTGCTTACCCAGGTCACAGGGGAAACGATCGCAAGGAACCACCAGACGTCAGGATGTGTATCCAAGCTGACATGGAGAAAGGAGATGCATTCTTCATGCTGGCTTCTGCATTTCATGGCGGTGGAGCCAACATCACGAAGGATGAGCAACGTCTTGTCTTCGGAACTTTTGTGACACGAGGCTACCTCCGCCAGGAAGAGAACCAGTTCCTTGCTGTGCCTCCTGAAGTGGCGAGGCAGTACCCTCGAGACGTACTGGAATACCTCGGATACTCTATCTCCGACCCGGCTTGTGGAACAGTCGACCAACTCGATCCGATATATGCACTCTATCCCGAGTGGAAAAAAGATGCCAAGTACAAAGATTTTTAGGTCACGGATAGTGTTTTGCAAAAGATCATTTGACGCCTATAATAAGTGTTTCACTCGCTAAACTAAACTAAATCCTTGCATGCAAATTACGGAAGGTACCCAACATCAAATCTATGATTGGGGCTACTCTGACAATGTAAAATCTCGGTCTTCAGCCAGAATTCCGTATCCCGACGTTACATTGAAGGAATATCTTAGCATATCCATTTGGTTGAATGCACACTTTCCAAAGCTCCGAAGATTTCTCAATACACGCACAGAGTGCAGCCCAAGATCACAATTCCGACACAGAGTCTCCCGCAGCGATAATCACGTCTGTGAAGATCGCGCAAGCTTCTTACTATGGTTTTTAGGGACGATGATACGAGACATGACCGCAAACCCATACGTGTTTAACGCCAGGGTGATGTTCGCTGGAAGTGTTCCCCACTCAGACTTGGCGTGCAGTAAAACAGCTTGAAATATCGCTTATTTAACACTCTCATTTCACATTTACCGTATCCGCAGCCCGATTAGGCATTTTTTGCAGAGTAACTAGTGATGCCACTGCTGAATTGCTTGGGGCGTATCGCACTGAGTCTTTGCGATAAGGCGCCACGAAAACCCCTCAAGCTGCATGCGTCAACTCTAGCCAAGAGGAGAAGTTTTCCCAGAGACATAGACCTCTCAAGGTATCTCATGTTTGTTCTTGTATTTTAGCACTTGGGCGGAGCCCCAGAGGGGCCTTGGACCTCATCGTTACAGGATTTAAGTGTGCAAATGTCCGGGTTACGTGGAGCTTCTTGACTTCTTGAGTTTCTTCAACTATCTAACTCGTAGCGTACTTCTTGGTACTCCTATAGATATAGAGAACACTCAGCTGAAGATATCGTATACATCCACGTCGCCATAATGACTCAAAATCACAACGGTCGTTCAAACGCTTCAATGGTGGAGCCTCGCAAAGTATACGACCTAGCAGGCTTGACTTCCATAGTAACCGGCTCGTCAAGGTGCGCAAGTCTCCTCGTGGCTTATTTGTAAGAACTCGCTAACTTTTTGTGTTCAGAGGAATCGGTGCCGGGATAGCACTTGAGCTTGCTCGTCGCGGCGCCAATGTTGTCGTCAACTATACCTCGGATAAGAGTAAAAATGCAGCAGAAAGCATCGTCAGCACCATTAAGGGCTGTGGATCGGGCGCACGTGCCATCGCGATTCAAGCGAATGTCGTTCTACCAGATGACCAGAAGAAGGTGGTTGAGGCAGCTCTAGAGCTGAGTGGAGATGAAGCCATAAACATTCTTGTTCACAATGCTGGAAATGGGGACGACTGCTATCTGCCTGAAATTACGGAAGACTTTTACAGCATGCAGACCGATCTCAATGTCAAAGGTATGCATCGCAACGACCACTTTCTGAAAGAAACATGCTGATGCAATTGTTCGCGCAGCGCCCATCTTCCTCACCCAGAAAGTCATTCCCCACATGCCCCGTGGCGGCCGCATCATCCTCATATCCTCATGTTCTGCACGCATGGGCGTCGCGCAGCACACTGTCTATGCAGCCAGCAAAGCTTCCAACGAATCTTTTGCGCGTGTTTGGGCTACGGAACTTGGTCAAAGCAAAGGCATCACAGTTAATTGCGTCAATCCTGGTCCAGTGGCTACGGATGGATACTTCGATAGCACCCAAGAGTTCATCGATGATTTAAAGCCCCTCGTAGACTCAACACCTGCGGAGGCACGAGTAGGAGAAGTGAGGGATATCGCGCCTATTGTGGGATTTTTGGCAAGCGAGGAGAGTAGGTGGGTGACGGGAAGCACTGTCAGTGCTTGTGGAGGGCTCCTCTTGTTCTGATGGCATTGTTACGGAACTCAAAATAACTAACCCAGACCAATCAAGCAATATAAAGTTATATTGGACCTGTCCCTGTGACTTGAACTGAGATCACATATCGCCACCGCCAGGATTGACTGTGAGATGTGTCGACCACAAGCATACTTTCATGGTCTTGATGTGCGTCCACTGCAAGAATGTTCCTTGCCCCCAGTATATGGTATCGAAGAGCCCGAAGGCGGTGAAAGCGGGCAGACTGACAGCTAGATCCTCCTCATTATATCACGCCAAAAGCAAATTTGCTACTTTCCGAGATGAAGAAAAGAGTATCTCATCGGTATATGAGCTACATAACACACTGCACGACAGAGTGTACAATATACTGAGCACCTGCAAGATCCGTCAACTTGCTTCACATTCGAAACGCACTCCTCGGACAGCCATTTCGATCAGTGAATTTCGACTAATTAATTTTCCGGTTCGATCGCGGGACATGGTTCGATGTACTGTGTTCGAAGAAGCTTGTAGATCTCCGCGAGACCATCACCTTCTCTGTAGGCATCATTGGAAAATTTGAGCCAGGCAAATTAGCATGTGCGCTGAAGTAGGCTGCCCTTATGATCTTACTTTAAAGTCGTGTTACGTGTGTAACCCCAAATGTGCGCGATAGCATTACATTTTCGTTTTCGACCTTATGTGACGTTGATGACCGCTTTGCATAATTGAATTGATTCAGTCACATGATAGTACAACCTCGGGAGTCTGTCCATAGAAGTAGCACTGTCCGCTATTCATGCTGAAACATCGTTCTTCGGATTTTCGATCAAGTCCACAACCTTGATCCTGAATTGCGTCCGATATGTCTGTTGTCGCAGGTCTCGAGGCTACACGGGGTTCTGTGAGAGGAATATACCAAGTGGATGAGACGAGGTAGAAGCAGCCATAGTGAAGGCGTGGAAGCCCTATATCCTCGAATAATATCTCAAAACCCGCGGTCAACTGGCCTACTGTAAGATTTTTTCTCTGAGTCTTGTATCTGTAGTGGGCCAATTATTGCACGATACCAAATTCGGAGCCCGTCAATGTTGGTACAAAGGTTCGCGCAGAAGGACAACTTGCTGAGCTCTTTGGAGGTACCATGCTGCGGGGCGACTCTCAAAGTGTGCATCTTAGTTGCTCCACTGAATGCAAATATCTGCAGGATCGGGAGACTGAGTGCGCACGACAAACTGACACGAAAGTTAGGTTAGGTTAACTCCTGCGATGCCTAGGCAAAGCGCTCAATGGACCCAAAAAAAGATCTGCACTTGTACGGTAATCTTGGGTCAATGAATTTCTATGAACTAGCGGGAGAACAAGTGGACCAATACCTAGGTGGAGGTTGAAGACGAATGAGCCGATATTCTTAAGAGGTTATCCGAGCAGTCTCTACCTAATCCAAAGAGGCAATTCCCTCCACTCCGTACACGTTGGAGAGCATATAGACTGTAAATGCAGTGTCACGGAGCCGAGGCTTGTCGGTTAAACACGTATCATCATCCCAGATGTTGGGAAGGTCAAACTAGTGAGGGGCGGCTGCCTCGCCCACCCACGAAGTTCTTACGCATGACCTGGCATTGGAAGTCTACTGTCCACCTCGACGCTGGTTTGCACCTCATCAACGCGGAATCGACTTAATGCGTCAATTACAAGGCATCTTCTAGACAAACTCTCAAAAAGTTTCTCACTGTGCATTGTCAACATGGGTTTAATCAACGATGTACCAAGCTATAAAGCGAGCATTCCGGAACTCAAGAGGACTCTCAGTGGTGTGTATGAATATCACAGGATGCTTAGAGGGGAGCTATACTATTCATTTGGCCCCGAGATGACCTGGGCAAGACGCCGATGCGCAATCGCCTGCCGGAAATACAACGCTGCCGAGGATCCCACGCGAAGAGAACAGGTAGCGATGTGGAGAGAGTGTGTCAATGTCTAAAGTGCGGCTTCTGAACACCTACTGACCGTCGAACAGCATTTTGGGGAACACCGAACCATTGCCAGCACAGGTCGCCCTCCAAGAAGAAGACGATGCTCAGTTTGGCGGGGATCCCTGGGTCGAGGGCCCGGTCCGCATCGACTACGGAATCCACGTCACAGTGGGCCGGGATTCTTTCATTGGGCCCAATTTCATGGTCTTAGATACTTGCAAAGTGAGTATTGGTGCGCGCGTGTTAATAGGTCCAAACGTGTCCATCTACACTGCGACGCACCCCGTGGATCCAGCGATACGGCAAGGCATTGTTGGGCCAGAGATGGGCAAAGAGATACATATCGGAGAAGATTGCTGGATCGGCGGAGGGGCGTATATTTTGCCAGGTGTTACCATCGGGCGAGGCGTCACGGTTGGGGCCGGATCGGTGGTCACAAAGAGTGTGGACCCATTCACTGTAGTTGCAGGCAATCCGGCCCGCGTTATAAAGAGATTGGAGAATAATTTCGAGAAAGGACACAGTAAACAGTAGAGCGTTTTAGCTAGGGATGCAATGTCATCTATGAGCTTAGATACCAAAATAACATTGCTCTGCTATATTCGTTCCTCGAGAGCTCACCTTGATTTGTGAGAAGAGCTTAGATCTTGTCGTATTGATATGTCATGAGTTTCACGCTCACCAAGAAGGGCGTTTTCGCTACGAATGGTCGGTGCTGGTTGAGTCCATGCGTTAGTACCGGTTCAAAGTCCTTAACCTGCCGTACATAAGCTCTCTGCACCAAGTATCCCATGACTCCCACGTCGCCAACGACGCACACATTCCAAATGACGAGCTCTAACTCTCCCGGACTTCATGCGAGCTCCTCACCAGAGGCACCCGTGGCGATGGAAGAAGATACAATTGTAGCTTAAAGGGTGATCAGGCCGTCTTGGAAAACGCTCCTTCCCGACTCCAGCCGCGATGTCACAGCGATTAAAGAAACAATATAAGTGGTCAGTTGCTACTTGATGATTTGAGATTTTATTTTTACTCACGCATGCGCAGCACAAGACGCAATCAGAACTCCTTCCCACTTCTACGTCTTCTAGGTTAGACCTAGAACAAGATATATGCCTACGCCTCTGAAGACATAGAGAACTGCCCCAAAAATCGCATGAAGCGCGCAAAGCCCTCGAGCTGCCGAAAAGGGAGCCTCTCACTGCCGTTTGCATGCCGGCAACCTATGGCAGAAACAAAGGCTATCTGCACAAGGAACGTAACGTCCATGCTCAATGGAATGTATAATGATATAAACGACAAGCACTGGACCATCGATTCTCGTTCGTTGGCGGAGGGAAAGAGTAATAGAATTTGGCAAGTTGATTGACCAGCGACGCTGAGATTTGATTACCGATCGCCTATTTAAGGTGACTGGCAATCGTTTCCTACAGATGCGATACTATTTTCAATAGCAATGCAGAATAAGTCCTCAAGTACGCTCGCGCAAGTTGTTCACAGGCAACTGACAACCCAATTGATGACGACAAGTATACCACCCAACTGAGTGCGGCACGGAGACTTACTTTCTCAGCGCAAGATGGGCCAGTGTAGAAGCAGAAAACGAGTGGAAACAACTTGTCCTTAGTCTAAATGTACAGAGACTGCCATGAATACATCCCCCAAACCCCACTTCCTTCCCTTCCTCGATACCAACACCAGGAAAATAAGTCTCCCCATCCGTGCAGTTGTCTCTCAGAAAAACGAAGAAGCTCGCCGGCCGGTTGAACAGCCGCCCACTCCCATCGGAGAGGCGCTGGTGGCGGGGCCAGAAGTCCGTGTGCAGGTCGTAACGCTGGGTCGGGAAGTAGCGTACGAGCTGGGGACTAGATAGGATGCGGAAAATGTGAGCCTAGGTGTGGTTTTCTCGAGGAGACTGGGAGCTAGGGTGGGGTGGTGGACGTACGTGCTAAACCGCTCGTGGGCGTGTAGCATGGTTCCCAGGAACGCGCGGGCGCGGGCTACAACTTCGGTTCGGATACGTGTCAGCATGGGCGTCGGCGACGTCTGGGGAACGCGTCGGAAGTACTGACTGCATTCCACGAGCGGCTCCTCGATTGCGAGCGGCGCGCTTTGGCTCGTTCGCCCGCTGGCCTTTTGAGTACCGCCGCTTGGCCGCGAGATGAAACTGTCTTCGAAGTCGTCCGCGCCTAGCTTGATGAGAGCTTCGGCTTCGGCGCTGGAGGTGAAGTTGTTGATGTAGATCATGAGGGGGTCGAGGGATACGATCTGCGTTGTGTAGGTGTGTGCACGGCAGGCGGGGAGGAGGGAAGGGGAGGAAGGGTCGAGGGAAGTGTTGGAGTCATTTTGTGGGGCGTGGAGGGGTGCGAGGTGGGGGGTGAGGTAGGTGTTGTAGAGGGCTTGGAGGAGGAGGGGTAGGGTCAGGAGGGTGAAAGTGAGGAGGAGGACTTGGGAGGTGGACTGGATGATGATTATGTTAGAAATCACTCGACATAGGTCTAGATGCACTTACAAGCTCGAGCTTGCCAGGTCTGTTGGATTTGCGCGATGGAAGGGAAGCACTCTGTGATTCACTTAGCTTCGCCATCTTGGCGGTCGGGGAACGAGCATTGTAGGCTGGCGCAAGTATCAACTTGTTCGTGTAGGTAGTGTTGGCTTCTGACATTGGGAAGAAGACACCGTGCGATGGTTACATCACCATATACAGCGGTAATATTATTCCCTGTGGCAGGCCGAAGTTCCACGTTGAATGATTGCAGGGTACTCATATATTCAGTCTCATTGCCATATCAAGAGCAGGGATGAGAACAGCCTGAGCGGGGTGCGGCGTCCGGGACAATACCTATATCTTGGCGGGATGCTCTGCCGCAGATTGATGAGAGGCTGTGAACTGGAAATCTGATCAAAGGATTCACTCTATGTATATGCAGCGCATCGAAAATGGCAAGAAAATCATTGATATATATCGCACTTCCCGTCTCGTATTAGCACTTGATTCTATGTGGACTATCTATTCCACCAGCTTATTCTTCGTAAAACTCAGGTGTTGAACTGCCATCTCGGGTGCTTGTCTCCAAGCTTTAGATCATCTTCTGATTCATGGAACCCGCTGGTCTCAGGGTTGGCCGCAAGATACGCTTGCTTTTGCTTGTTTTCCCTCGCCAGCAACCACCATAGGACACTGACCACAATCACGTTACCAATCAGATATCCCAGTGCAATTGAATGTCCCAAAACGTATCGAGGGGCGGTAGCTGGACGATACAGCTGAGTTCCGATGACTGCGCCCAAGTTACCGATCGAAATCTGCAGGGCGTTGGCCGTGGCTCGCTTTGTTTGACCGGAAACATTGATGGCGGGCCAGGACAAGACCAGAGCGACTGAAGGATAGATTCCCATTGCTGCGAAGAAAGTGCCAACATAGGACACACCAGGCCTTTTAGTGGGATGCTTATTCGCGAGAAGAATTATGTATCCAATAATAGCCAGTGTCGATGTGGTGATCGTGAATAGAGCGCGACGCTTGTACTTTTCTGCAAGAACGGCCCATCCAATGGTGAAAAGCGTGGCTGCCGCATATGGTGGGATGGAAAGGAGTTGCGATTGCGCGGCGGTGTATCCCATGTCCTTGATGATAGTAGGCTGACGCCGTTAACGCGCGTCTTTTTCGCTGTGCAAGAACAATACAGTACTCACCAGGAATAGTGACAAAGTGTACAAGGGCAAGCTCATCGTATGGAAGCAAGCGCCGTACAGCCATACTTTTGGGTCTTTGACAGCGTTGAGAACCGAAGCCCAGGTGAACTTTTCGTCATTCGTTGCATCACTGTCGGCTTTCAGACGAGTATTGATATGCGAACGTTCTTCTTTGGAAAGCCAGCTCACGGTCTCGGGGTAATTCGAGATGAATAAGTACGCAAAGGCCGCAATCACTATCGTAGCGAGTCCTTCCTGGGTAGAGTGTAAGCCACAATGAAAGCCAAGATCCGTATTGACCATACCAGGATAAATATCCAACGCCAGCCTGCGTAACCTCCAACACCTCGCATGTGTCCGATTCCATATGCAAGGATACCTCCAAAGGCACCTGCCAGGGAAGCGCAACTGAAGAACAGGGAAATGCGATACTGGCGCTCATCTCTCTTATACCACATGGATAAGTAGTATACCACACCTGGGAAAAGACCGGATTCAGTGACGCCAAGGCTACAAATATGTCAATACTTTGCCATGAATGATGGTGGGTGGACAGAAACTCACAAGAAACGAACCGCGAAAAAGCCAGCCATGTTTTGCGTAATGCCCATCAGAGTTGCGACAATACCCCATGCAATCGTCAAAGTTGGGAGCCAGAATTTGGGCGTCGTGCGCTTCAAAATAATGTTGCAAGGAAGTTCAAAAAGCACATATCCAATGAAGTACAGGGTCAGACCAGTCAGGTATTGATTTCCAGTCATAGGTTTGCCGTCGGATTGCTTAAGGTCATTGAGCATACCCTCGATTCTTGCGTTGGCAACTAAGCTGTTATGTTAGCAAAGCCCACCACATGTTGCGACAAAGTTGCGAAACGCACCATTGCTGCGATCCAGAAACGAAAGCAGATACAAAATAGATACCGCCGGAAGAAGCCTCAAGTCAAGTTTTCTGAGCAGTGCCTTGTCATTCACATGGCCTTGTGCAATGCCCTCGAGGTCCGAATCTGAGTTGGCGGACGCACCAGGCCTCTCGATTTCTCCCTTTTCCGAAGCCATGGTTCCAGAAGCCGCAGATGGTTAACAATATGCAACCAGAATATTGTGCGTGGAAGGGAAACACCTCCTTAAGAGTACCATTCTCTCAACCTCCTACGTCAGTAACTATCCCCAATTGCAAGACGCCCGCCGATGACACCATACAGTGGATTGTGAAGCGAGCGGGCGAAGACGACCCTACGGGCATGGTCAATCGGCGCCCCGGTAGCCATCTTGACATGCCATTGGGGGGGGCCATTTGTGATGATCACACAGGAACCCCTCCACGGCTGGCTTGTCGGCAGGCCCCCAGTGGATGGCGGGAGGAGGGCGAGCCGTGGCTTTGTGTTTGGTGTTGGAAACGAAATCCTGGGGTCCGATCACGACATCCAGATCTGCATTAGTGTCGAAGGAAGCTAGCCCGTCTGGGCTGGAACGTGAACGTGAACATGAACGTCGACGCGTGGGTATATCGAAACATGGCAAATCTGGCGATTGGCGTGAACCGCGTGTCATGTTTCTTTGGTGATGGCACTTGGAGCGATGACGTAGTTCGGGAGAAGAGGGGAGCGGGAGGAGCCTCGAGGGGTAGGTAACCGTACCTACCTAGGTAGGCACGGTACCTACCCACCGGTACGGACCCCACTTGTGAGTTCCTACAACAAAGCGCTTCTCTACCACATCCTACATCTACGTCCACAGATAGTCTCTAGACGCGCAAATCTGGAGTCAGTACGCTCGTCGAAGCTCGCCGATATTGCAAGAGTCGATCGCCTAGTTGTGGCCGTGACCGCTACTGGAGCTACAGAGGACCATTCGATGCCGTCGGCCAGGACACCCTGCCTTATCTGTGGCGACGAGGTGTCTCCAGTCCTTTTCGCGATGCTATCAACGCCTCGAGGTCAGTCTACACAGGTTCTATCACGCCCGAAGCGTACTAATCACTCGAGCACCGGAGACATCGCGATTCGCTATATTAGATGCATTGGTAGCAACTAATGACAGCTACAGATGATAATCGAGCCAAAGTTCCATGAAAAATGCCCTAGCCATGGTGAGCAGTACCATGGTATGCGGCTCAATTCCCGTCAATGACGCCAAACGCCCCTGGAAACCATGCCGATCGTGGAAAATAATCCGGTGAGAGAAGAGATTTAGCGCGCCCCATCTCAGCAGCTAGTCAAGTCTTTTGAGAGTTGCGTCGAGGTAGCGGAAGTGAACACAGCACCTAGATCTCCTCCTGGTGGGGAGTGGCCTCGGGCTTGTCGTCGTCGGCGTCCTCTATCTTCTCGTCACCCTTGTGGTCAGCGGGGTCCTCGGCCTTGACGGCAGCTGTGGATTGGTTAGCAGTGCACAGCACATCACAGCACATCACAGCACATCACAGCATAGCACCATGTAATCTGGGTTCACTTACCGGCCTGCTCCTCGTCGGAAGACTTCTTGTCCTTGGGAGCGGCGGGACGACCACGCTTCTTGGGAGAAGCTCCCTCGCCGTCCACCTCCTGCTTCTTGGGAGTGCGCTTGCGAGGCGTGGGCTTCTTGGGCGCTAGCAGCTGTCAGCATGTCATGACTTCAATCAAGGACATTGCGACTACACGTACTCTCCGGCTCGCCGTCAGCGTCATCGTCGGTCTTCTCGGCCTTCACCGCGGCCTTCTTCTTCTTCAAAGGCGACTTCTTGGGCGTAGCGACACCACCTTCGGCAGTGGCGGCGTTGAGTTTGTTGCGAATCTTTGCCCAAGAGTTGCCGGCGGAGCGCGGGTTGGTCATTCCAGCGTATTGGGCCAGCTTCTCGTAGTCGACCTGTTACGAAGAATCAGTGCACGCCGCGACACTGTTTGGGCATGGACTTGCATCGGGAGGACCGGACTTGAGTGACTGCATGGCCCAGGCCAGCATCTGCATCTCGCGCTCAGTGAACGCGGGACCGGAGGCGGTGGCAGAAGCGCCAGCGTCATTGCCAGACTCGGACATTGTGGTGGACTTGGGGTTTGGAGGCTTAGAAGCGTGGAGGCTTGAAGCGGACGAAGTAGGGGGGAGCGAAAGAGGCTGTTGGCTGAAGAAAGCCAGAAGATTTCGTGCGTGAGGAGAGAGTGCGGAAGATGTCGTGCGTGAGGAGAGAGTGCGGAAGATGTCGTTGCGTGAGGAGAGAGAGCGTCCAAGAGGCGGGGTGTCGACGTTTTATATGCAGTGGGGCACGATGTTGCCCAGGTGAAGGTGAGTGTCCGGATGTTACGCCATGGCGCGCCATGCGACAAACATCCGATTTCACCTAGCCAACTGAACGTAGAATGACGCTGATGGGCGGTGAGGGAGATCTCGTCACCCAGATGCGGCAGGACCGTACGCGTGTGCATGCGAAATAGATGCCTTGTATCAGATATGCAGACCAGAGATGCAAAGATACTCGCGGTCGAATCTTGAGTCGCTAGAACAGACTTCACTAACGCTGGCTATACACGAAATAGGAGTCAAATGGCTAACGAGCAAGACTTTTTGCATTCAAACACAACAATGCTCTCTATTGTGCGTGCTGGAGTGATACACGATCAATTTCCAGATGCAACATGATATCACTTCACTCGTATCAGCCCGAGGGAGTCTCCACAAGAGTAAAGCATTTCTGCAGCGGCCCGGGTGAAGCAGGGCTTCTCGATCATGCTGTCAGTGGACACAATCGACTCGAGCTGTCACTTCCAGACTGCTCAAGTGAAATCGAGACGTAGGATATTCTGCCTTGCGCCCTCCTGCAAGTCTGGTCACTGGGAACACAAATGAATGCGGCCGCCAGATTGTGCCGGCATTTCAACTTGGATGCGTAGGTATTCGTCGCTCTTGATGGCGTAAAGGTGAAATGGGCGCAAGCCAGGCAGTGGAAGGTGCAGCCGGCCAAACTTTCGCTGTCAAACGGGAAAGCACTGCGAACAATGAGAGAGAAGTGGACACTTGCCGTCTCAACATGATGCTTCTGTGTCTTTGACTATTCTGCACAATCCTCGAACAGCGACATCGTCAACAGGTCACCACTTACACGAGGGGAGTTGTGGGACGTCGCGCTATACCACAATGGGCGACCCGCGACAGCCTGACTCGTGCCTGGTGGGGTACGGGAAGGCCAAGCACATACGCCACAACTCCGTTGAGCTGTACCTCCCCCAGCACTACATTGGCCACGGAATCAACATGGCAGAACCCATAGACAGCGCCCTGTAAGTCTAGTCTCTGATTTCGGGCGTGTCGTTGCCTGCTGACATGTGCCAGCGACCTTCTACGGCGGCTGAACCCTAAAGATGTCAAGCAGAACGTCGACAACATCATCAACCTCAACCCCTCGCTGGAAGAGGAGCTGCTCGAATCCGTCGACATACCCCTGTCGGTGAAGAGATGCTCATCCACGAAGCGCGACTTCCTGTGCTGCGACTACAACCGCGACGGCGACAGCTGGCGGAGTCCATGGAGTAACAACTTCGAGCCGCCGATTGACGAGGGCATCACGCCGAGCGAACGCATACGCAAGATGGAGATCAAGGCCAACGAGGCTTTTGATGTATACCGGGAGTTGTGAGTGGTCTCCGCTCCGCTGGAGGAAGACTGGCAGCATTGCGGGGGCACAGCTGATGGGGACAGGTACTTTGAGGGTGGCATATCGAGCGTTTACCTCTGGGACATGGACGACGGTTTTGCAGGCTGTGTGCTGCTCAAGAAGTGTACGTCTGTACGTGTACAACTGTGCGAGGCCTGCTGACAGAAACAGCCGTCAATGGTGGTAGCTGGGACTCCATCCATGTCTTCGATGCCCAAGATCGCGCTCGCACCGCTCATTACAAGCTCACCTCTACCGTCATCCTCTCTCTCGGTACCGAATCAGAAGCACTCGGCGGTCTCGATCTGTCCGGCAACATGGTTCGCCAAGTCGAGCAGGATATGGCCGTCGAAGACGATGGCTCGCACGTCGCCAACATTGGCAAGATGGTTGAAGATATGGAGCTCAAGATGCGCAACTTGCTCCAGGAAGTATACTTTGGCAAGGCCAAGGATGTCGTCGGAGACCTGAGAAGTGAGAAGCTGACATGCTACGTGACCTACCGACGTTCGCTGATGAAGTCCACAGGTATCCCGCCGCTCAGCGTGACGAATCGAGACAGGCAGACACAGCGAGAGATGATTAGTAGCATGAGCAGGTAGGATGGGCTTTTCTACGACGACATAAAGACGGTCCCAAGTTCAACAACACCCACGATGAAACGACCGACATCTTCATCCGGAACTCCAGTCACCAGCTCCCTCAGAACTGGGCTGATGTGTGGATTCTCACCTCGGTGTAACTAAAGGCAAAAATGCAGCTGGTCGCTCGCGGCAACAAAGGACACAAAGGCTCTGAGACCTGAAAGTCTCTCAGCTGACAGTTCTATATCTTCATTGGTACCAAAATACAATCTTTCTGGTCCATGGTACTTTCCGGGTTTTAAATGACAATACCTACCCGTCCAGTGCAATGTGCTCGCAAGACAGTGTCTGGATGATGCGTATGACTGCGCTTGCCGGCAGTTAGACCAGGGTAAGAACGCCAAGCGGATGGGTCATTCTCCCGGATATCCACCCCTCTTCTTCCATAGATGCCCTAGTCTAGTAGAGACAACGTCACGCATGATACTATGCCCGTCGACCACCCACGAAAACACAGCCATGGTTCAATTGCCGCGCATCAGATTTAGGGTCACACTGAGCTTTCCGACATTAGACCACACGCTCTACCGACTGCGCGGCTCCCAAAAGCCGGTAGCCTCACATCCAATATGTTGCAAATTATCGGGCACGACAAGTGCCCCAGGCCATTTCGATTACCGGTCAACATTGAGCGCGATGCGCTACTCACTGACTTTGATTTCTCGTTGACATACTGCGCAGGTCTAGGACAACGTCTGCTGTTGAGAAGCTTCTCCATCAACATGTCCAATGACTACTTGGGCGTCCCTGCTGTAGTTACTTTCAGCCTAACCTGCATGGCCTGCTCCGCGGTTTCATCTATACAGTTACACAATTTCAAAGCTCTTTCCCCACGATGGATCAGCCCACCGGATCTAGCAGAATGCCTGCGCAGATCTCCGGCGGGCTTGTATACAGCTCCTTATTGAGGTTGCCATACAACGTCAACGAGCAAGATAAACGCCAGGACCGTCCCGTCAAGTCCAATGACACGATCTTGGTAGGCGAAACTAATAAAGTATCCCAAATCGCTAGCATGCTCACTCCAATTTCTGAACCCAGTCCAGTACGAAGCAAATACATAACCCGAAGTCACCACCCATGCCCTGAATACGAGGTCGATCCTTCTTGCTGTCGGTCCAACATGGCGTTTTACTACAGTATTGATGAGCTCTCCACATTTGACCGCGAGCTGTCCCGGGTTACGCTCAACGCTGCATACTTCGGACGGCATGATCCGCCTTTGGGCTTACGGACATGACAGATTCCTCTCTCGAGCTGAGAGCAGAGCACAGCACTGCGCCCCTCTCGATGAGCCGAATATACGACACTTATGTCCGAACGAGTACGATAACAAGCGATATCTGTACTGACATTCCCCGAAATACGCTTGAATAGGTTAATTATTGTATTGATTCTCAGACCTACATTCTGCTGTATAACGTTCCCTTTCGTGAGCGGAGATTGTCTGGGGCCGGTTCAGTCTCACATGCATACGACATACATTCATTACCTTCACTATTTCACAACTATACAATCCTCAAACTACTACCATCGCTTCTTCACAAGAAAACTTTCCGTTGAAGATATGAAGGGCTTCTTCGCGATATTCCTCGCCGGACTCGTCGGGTCCTGTGTCTCCAATCCTATCAATGATCTCGTGGCCAGAGGAACGTCCATCATCCCAAGCGCTGCCCCTACACCCACTCCTACGCCCCCGCTAGCCGATGGTTTGCGTGTCGACAAGAACAAACGATCCAAGAATGTCCACAACTTTTTCAAAGCTTACGGCTGGTTGAAGAAGGATGAGGTCATTCCAGACTCGAAGCTGCCCGCTGCAATACGTAAGATCCAAAAGATTCTGAAGGTGCCAGAGACGGGGGTATACGACGCGCACTTGGACATAATCATGAGCAAGCCACGCTGTGGAACGATACCCCAGTACAACCCATCCGAATCACTAGAAAACAGTACCTTGCAGAGTCGCTATGTCTTGTGGGGGCCGAAATGGGACCATACTTCGATCACATATCGCTTCGTCAACTACACTGCCGACCTGCCTGCCGCGCAGCAACGCTCGCTTGTCGGGTAAACCACCCTATTTCCACAAACCCTTCCGTGTAATCCCCATCTGAGATCATATGGCCCGTTTACTAAGTCTCATCAGTGCTGCATTTGCTCGATGGACACAAATAGCTCCAATAACCATCACCGAAGCTCCGTCAAGCACACCACGAGCTGACATCTACATCCGCTTTATGACAATGGGCCCAACCGAAGATGTCTACGCGTTCACAAACATGATAGCAGATGGTCTGGCTCTGTCGTCCGGCTTGATAAACATTACATTCAACGACGACTTCGCATGGAACGACGATCGCCTCTTCAACTATACCGCAGTCCACGAAATTGGGCACGCTCTCGGGCTGAGCCACAGCAAAGTCGAACCAGCTATCATGTTTCCCTTTTTCGAAGGCGACATCCGGCCGATCCATCCCGACGACCAAGCCGGCATCCACAGTGTCTACGGCTGGAAGAACCCGCGGTGGAGTAGAATTGACAGCAACGTCGCGAGCAAGGGCGTAATTCAAATCTCGTCTGCCTCTGGCGCCGTCAGCACCCTCGATGGCCTCTACCAACTGCGCTCAACGGGTCAGATTCTCCGGTACAATCCTGCCGGTTCCTGGACGTCCGTCGACAACAACAAAGGCACGATCCAGATCGCCGGCTCAAACAACTTCCTCTGCCAGCGCCACATAGATGGAACCATCTGGAAGCTCACTGCGGGCAGTTCCACCTGGCAGCAGATCAGCCCGGCCTCCTCCAACGTCATCGACATCTCCGCCGCCGCAAACCAGGTCTACATGCGCCGCAAAGACGGCTGGGTCGCACGGTACTCGGGCTCAGGCCAATCCTGGCTCACCGTCGCGCAGCCCTCAGCACTCGCCTCCCGCCAGCTCGCCGCCTCTGATTCCGCCACCCTCTGGAACCTGCTCGCCAATGGCGACGTCGTGCGCTCCGAGTACCCCTACACGTCCGACGGATGGCAGGTCGTCGATTCGAATCCATCCAACATAGCAATCGCTGTCGGCGGGGAGGACTTCTACAAATTGCAAAGCGACGGGAGCATCGTGTGGCTCGACTCGACGGAGTGGTTCTGGCGGACGATCGAGGACGATGAGAGCGTGGCGGTGTATGCGGTCGGGAGTTTTGTGTATAGTCGGCATAAGGACGGGAGCGTGTGGCGATATACGGGCTCGCCCGGGGTTTGGGAGATGCTAGATGGACGGGCAGATTCGGTGGTTGTGGTTGGGGATCGGAAGGGGGGTGTTTGGGAGATGGTCAGTGGAGGGGATATTTACAGGCTCGTGTCGTAGGGACAAGATGGCGATATGGGACCGTTTATTGCGCGGATCATTTAGAGGGCGCACGGAGCGCCAGGTTGGTCTCTTCTGTACGGAATGGCTATAAGGCAACGTGTGCGGAATCGCAATGGTCTAACTAGAGTGTTGAGAAGTGGTGCGCGCCGGCCGATTGTGCTGGGGACGGAGCCATGAACACGTGACAAGAAAGTTTGACATGTGGGTCCTGAAATCTACCTCGTCCTAAACCTGACACTAGGTGCACCCGTTTCCTGTCAGGTACATGACTTTGGTTGTTGGAAAGTGGGTTCTGAGATCGTGAGCAGTGCAGTGGATCCCATAACGGGCGATGTACCATGGGCCCGGCGCCGCAAATTGGGGGTTGGATCTACGGACTCGCTCGCCGTCGCAGCACGGGCCCTGCGTGCACGCTAGACTAGGTATCGTGTGATGTTTCCAGACGTGCAAGTGCGAAGATGCAGATGCCGGCCCGCCTGCGCAGGGTCGATACCTAACAACACAGCCAACGTAGCAGAGTTTTTCATCCGAGTGCCGTTCGTCTGGACGCACCCATAGGTTGAAGACGTCAGCTGCTCGCTGCTAGGCGCAGTGACGCAGCGGGACGAATGCCGTCTTACGGGAGATTGGCAGGCACAGCAGAATTTTCCAGTCTACCGGTAAGCTGCCGGTGAGGTGGTGTACCGTACGGTACCTACTGAAAGGCTGGAGCTTTGTTTCAGCTTGGGCGTCTTGGGGGAACGCGGGGCCCCGGATCCGCTAGCAATCAGCGAACATTCACCGGGCCCCAAACTTTCGTTATCGATTGCAAATAGATAGACTTCGCCGAGCCTGTAACAGTAGTCTACATATCATGTCCCAGCTTGTGGCAGCCGAATGCACCACGTCTGCGGCATCACACCACAGGTGAATTTAGCGCAGGGTTAGTCGCTGACGAACGCAGGTGCGTACATCTTGCTTGCATACCCGCAGGAGGTGGAGTCTTCCCGGCCCTGCATAGAGCGAGAAAACTCTGCGCACGCTGCTCCCCCCGCGTCCGCTGTGCCTGACGGCCATGTGGTGCACCGTCGGCCTACAAGACTTGACCCGGTTTCGGCAGCTTCTCCACATCTTGTTAGTGAAGCTACGAATGATACGCTGAGATTGCTGTGCCTGAAATGGGACCATGGAACGCGTTACGCGGAGGCGCGGCAATTCACCTTCGAAGCAGCAAGTTGTGCACATGCTTCCAGCGCCTATTCTTTGAGTTTTCACAATGCCGTCGACGTTGTGAGACCCTTCCCGGAAGCGTTACGACCAGATTCTCACTAACAGTCTGTCAGGCACACCGTGTTGCCAATTATAACGCAATATTTCTCTGTCACTACCTATGGTGGCGTACATCGAATTTGGTTCTTGCGCCTAGACACGACCTCCCCTGCCTGACAATCGCAGAAACTACCACACTAAGAATACAGACCAGCTCCCGGCCATCTTGACGTTCAAAATCTGATTTCTCACAAAACGCACTCAGGTACGGAAGAGAATTGTGTACCTGCATGAAATCGATTACCCAGTTCGAAGAAGAGACGAAGTAGCGTGCTACCCTGCCTCAATGAAGCATGCAAGCAAGCCTGCGTGCTATCTCGCAGGTACAAATACACCTTCCGCTCTCACAATGTCCCCACGGTCGCACACCAACACCAACACTTCTCATTACTCCAATCCCATTGCGATACATATCGACCATCAGACCCCGTCAATATCGACATTTTGAATACTTCGATATCACACTCCCATCAAAACCCCACCCTTCAAACATGGCTCCCGTGCTCCCATACACCATGCACCCAACCACCGCCCCCACCATCTCCTACAACATCACCCCGAACGCCTCCCACAACGGGACGTTGCCGTCGGACCAACAGTGGGGCCCCAACGGGAGTGACTGGATTAACGTTGCGATTGGTGTTGCCGGGATCTCGGTTGCGGTGTTGGCCGTGGTACTCGACCATAGAGTCCGAGGCATCTTCGACGGTGAGTCTCTCAACCTACCTCACACAGAAGGTATAGGTATAGGTATAGTAGCTAAGAATAGGGGTAGCAAGTTCGATGACGGGGACGGGTGCGAGGATTTCGAGGGCGATGGGTGGGTTCTTTAAGAGGAGGGGGGCTCGTCTGGACGAAGAGGAGAGTTGAATTGACTGGAGCGGGATTCGAGATGATCGGGGCGGGTACCCAGTAGGTAGGTAGCGGTGCTACGAGGAGCGGGTGTACGAGGCGTTGAACATGTTTTTCCAGCGACGTTTCTGTGGCGATATTTTCTTTTTCTTTCCTCAGCAATTATCCTTCCGATGTCTTCTCCTATATTGCGTACTTCTGTAATTGCCCCAATAGATTCGGTCACAGCCAGTCGTATCCACGTCGTCCTTTCTTCTACGCATTTGGTCATAATGGTACGCCGTACCGCTAGGTAGCGTCGCCGCTCGTGCATTACCTAGCGAGCCCGCCTCGTCCGCCAGTTTCCCCTGCTGTGACCTACACCACGCCTACCAAGCATGTCTTTTGTAAGCTTTTCTCTCGCCGGATGTGCGGGGACGAGCGGGCTCGGAGTTAGCACGTCGTTCAGGCTTGCGATGATGGAGTTAAGTACTGTGGACTGCAGTGGTGCTGTAGGTATATAAGCCAGTGTGAGCGCTCGTAGGAGGATACATCATCAATCCATTCAAACTATTCAAGTTCAAGTTCAATCGAAATCATCGGTTCAATCCAGATCCGCACATACGTACATCAATCCAACACCTTGAGAATGGCTCACCCCAACCGCCTTCACAACGCCCACGTCCTCGTCTTCGGCGGAACCTCAGTTATCGGCTACGGCGTCGCATCCATGGCCCTCTCCAACGGCGCCATCGTCACCATCTCCGGCTCCGCACAGCCAAAGGTCGATGCCAAGGTGGCAGAACTGCAGTCGCTGTATCCGTCCGCCAACGTCAACGGCATCCCGCTCGACCTCGCCGACATCGCAAAACTGGAAGCCAATCTGAAAGCCCTGTTCGAAAAGGCTACAAACGGCGGGCAGCAAAAGCTCGATCACATTGTTCATTGCGCAGGCGACGCGCTGTTGCTCCCTAAGATCCACGAAGTCAGCGCCGACAATGCACTGCAGGTGTTCCACGTGCGGTGGTTGGCTCCGGTGCTGATCGGAAAGTGGCTTGCCACGGGAACGTATATGAACGCGGCTACCAGCTCGTCATTCACGTTCACCGGTGGATCCAACACCGCGAAGCCGATGGAGGGGTGGTCTCTTGGAGCCTCGTGGGGCGGCGCGTTGGAGGGCCTCATGCGCGGCCTCGCTGTGGATCTGAAGCCCATCCGCGTGAACCTGATGGTGCCAGGTGCGATTGACACGCCGATGTTCCAGAAGTTCCTGGATGGTGTGGGTAAAGAGAAGGAGGCGGATATTAAGAAGGCGTATACGCTGTTGCAGACGTGGGGCGATGTGAGGGACATCGCTGAGGGGTATGGGTGGTTTATGCGGGACCACTATGTGACGGGGACGATTGCGAGCTCGGGTGGTGGGAGGCTGTTGAAGTAAATGGCTTCTGGGGATTATTTATCAGTATGAGCTGAAGATAGAATTGGTAGACATGCTTACTTTGTTTATTCCGATCACGACATTGTCATGCCCAGTTTCGCGACTTCGTCTTTTACGATTCCCCACTTGGAGCAATCGGCAAGCAAGCCCCTGTATCCTCTTTCTCTAAGACGGAAGAGGTCTTCGCGATTCCTTTCTTTATCACGTTTCAAGGCTATGGCGAGTTTCTGTTCTTTTACACTAAACACCTCATTCATTCTCTCGAAGACAAGCTCCAGGAGATTGATATCGTTCTTCAAGCTGTCATCTTCTTCTAATCGGTGCTGGATGACCAGAAGGTAGCATGCTAATGCACTCAATCAATAAGCTTCTTTGCATGTTCACTAACGGAAACTCACCTATGTAGAGCGACGACGCGATATGTACATTGAGCAGCAAATCAATGGATGTTCGAGAAGCATCTTTGATGGTTTTAGAAGTCGTCTTAGCAACCATTACGGTCTTGCTAAAGAGATCCTTGACGCCTTGCGGACTCGAGGAAGCGACAGCTCGATAATTGCAATAGCATCAAGATAATGTTCAGTGTAGCATCAAGCCAGACCACTTGGCCTCGGTCTTCCGGTGCTGCCTCTAAGACAGAAGAGGCGGCACGGGGCATACTGAGTCGCAGCTTCAAAACGTAGGTATCCAGCTCCTCACATTGTTCCGCGAATCCTGGGCTGCTAGGGTTATCGTGAATGGAGTGCACAAGGTCTGCTGAACGACCGAGCAGGACGTATGCGATGATAAGGTAGTGAAACATATTGAGTGGAGTTTGGGCTCGCGATGCAGTACTCAGCAATCTGTCCACACTCATGGTGAAGGGAACATTGACAGCATTCCCCTGAGTCGTTTCGGGACTCATCGCCTGGAGTACGGAGTCGGCAATGGGAATGTCGACCTTGAACTTCCTCTCATCAATTGCAATTGGCCAACCTGTAGGCCACGACTGGTTCCTGTCCATGAAGAAAAGTATCCATAAGGCTCGTCGACATTCTTCTTCCTCCATTGCCTAGGACACCACTAAGTCATATTCTCCGTAGGGCTGATACCAACGTACAGTTCTGCCTTCCCATTCCGTTCGATTGTAGTAGCCGCGACGCTCATTTCCTACGCCATCCTTCAACCCCCTAAAGGCATAACTACAGCATGCTCAGAGTCCATGCGATTCATGCCAAGCGCTGCAGCCTGTCGCCACGCTTTCCCAATATAAAGCCAACAAGCGGAGAAGTCGCCACAAGTATAAGCGTGATATACCAGGAAGACTACAGCTTGCATTGTGCGTAGCGCAGGGTACATATCTCGTCCGGTGATGTCGTATAGAAATTTGGCTTGTTCGTACCATTCGGTGCGTCGGGCTTTGATGGAGGGGTCGCTGTGATAGCTCGCGGCCACGGCAAGCATGGAATAAAGTAGAAGAGGCGATTTTGCCTGTAAATGGCCACTCTGAAGCTCTTTAATAAATGTGTCTCTGTGAAAACATGGTAGAACAAAGTAAATTTGGTTGAAGTAAATCTCCACCAACTCGATGATGACGGCGTCCGATGGAAGGCAAGCCTCTGGAAACATTGCAGGCTCGTCGTCTTCTCTGGTGGCTGAGGGGACAACATCGACGTTGGATGTAGGCGTAGGATAGGCGTCTTGGGAATTGCTAGTAGGTTGCAGCGCGTCTAGCCCAAAATTAGGAAGTTGCAATGGAAGGGTTGGGTCCCAGGTGGCAGATAATGCAACAGATTGACTCATGCTACCGATACTCGGGTAGTCAGTAAAGCGATTTTCGCCGTCTGTATGAAGTGATGCTGGGACAGCATATTCACAACGAATATTCCATTTTCGGCATAAGCCGCAAGGTCGTTCTCCCTGACATGAAGTCAGCATCATCTCCTGGAGATTTGGAAGACATATTCCGCTCACATTGCACCTCCTCTTACGCTGGCGGCAACTCTGACATGCTTGCTTCCTCTTCGACACCGACGCAGGTACCGTCAGGGATTGCATGTCAGGCTATAGAAATAAGTGCATCTGCTAGCTGGCAGTGTAGACCGTCATGTCATTCAGTTCATTTCAATTATTAGCCGAATAGGCTGAGGTAGGAGTCTCCCAGGTTGCGATAGCTGACATCACCCAGTGTGGAGAGAAGGTCATCTACACAAATGTTGTGAAATGAGTTAGAATGCTGACTAATACCTAGTAGGTACGTTAACTAGTTAATCCAAGCTGAGAGATTAGCGCCATTTCTAGCGCCGCCTACCACCGTCGCGGACACCTATCTTCAAAGTTTCAACAGCATTGAAAAGCAAAGAAAGTATCGAACACCACATCAGCGTACTGAGAAAATACTTTGCTTGCCATAAGATACAGAATCGATGTTCTTAGTAACTAAAGGACGCTTCCTCATCGCTTACCTACCTCCACACAAACCTGCGCGTGCCTCCCATGCCTCCCATGCCTCTAGCACCTCAACAGGATTTCCCTCCGTCAAAATAACTTGTTTCTCTCGGCTACGATACCGTATTGTCGCCTGGTTCATGTGGAGACGAACCAAAGTGAGGGTATACAGGAACTGGCAACGTCAACTGGCACCCCCCGCTACCAGTTCAACTCTCCTACAGTACCATTCAAAGAGATGATCAGGATTACGAACGTCTGAGTTAAGAGCCTGTAGAGGAGCTTATGCACAGCCGGCGCGTGCTAGTTAACGCAGTCACCCCCTGTATATCACTCTGTCTTAACTCATACTGACTTTGTACTCGCACCTTCAACGTTGCCATCTGCCTGAAACTAGTCCTGCACTTTCTTTTCGCTTTGTTCCGATAGCCAGTAGCCCTCTTGGTCTACCTTCAAGCCTGTCCTCAACTCTTCGATCAATGGTAACAACACCAAGACACGTTTCTGACCTCTGCGAGTGAGCAACAGACACGCATATCCATTCTTCGTACAGCGCATGCAGGCTGCTTGCTCCTCCTGTCCTATGAACCATTCGGAACGAGAACAAAATTCTGAACGGAGACAGCCATGGATGTTCGCTTTTCCTGTGACCATCGCGCGACCTTCGTACGTATACAACAGCGTGGCAGACATCGCATCTTTAACCGACTCTGGCATCTGCAGTTCTTTCCGAAAAACTGACGTGAAGCTGTCCCTTGAAGAATCTTCCATGTTACGAATGAAAATCTCCATCTTAAGAATCCGGCCGAAAGGGGGTTTCTTGGATTTTCGAAAGTTGACGTCGCCGGCAGCTGAAGAGCCTCCGGACTGAACTCGCTCCAGGGATTTCTCTAGGCGCCTCCGCTTGTTGCTAGCACCTTCTGAATCTGGACTAGTAGCCTCGTTTCCCATAAAGCACGGTGGTGTCTGTGGCGGAGAATTTGGAGAGTCGATGTCTGTTGCATCGATAGCCTCCCGAAGACCCACCATATGCTTCAACTCGTCGCTCTTCACCTCCAAGGCTTTGTTACGTTCCACCAACATTTCGAGTCGTTCCGCGATATTTTCCAGAGACTGAGTCATCCTTTCTTGGGCGACTTGTAGATCCATTACTTGCTCGTCTTTCTCGTGCAGTGCGGGCAGCATGCGACCCTCAAGATTAGACATCCTGGATTTGACGAGCGTCCTGGTCGCACGCGATGCCTCCTTTATGCGGGCTTCAAACTGTGGCATTAATTTATTTATAAGCTGGGGCTTTAGGGATTCCATGCACCGTTGCTCCAGGCTCTTGAAGACTTGTGTCTCTGATAGTCTCGAGGAAGGATAACCATGAAGCTTCGTAAAATTATGATCCAAGACTGCCAATCGCCGTTGCTCAGAGATTGCCAAGGCCTGCTTTACCGGGAGCTTTGTGGGAAGACGCTCTGCTGTTTTCGAAAGCCGTTGCTCTAATACCTCTGCAATTTGTTGATCCATGGCGGCCAATAGCTCCTGTCTGATGGTTTCCGATATGTATTGATACATGGCTTCTAATAGCCACTGCTTCATTGTCACCAATAACCGTTGCTCCATCTGTTCGAGGTTTTCCCATACTTGTTGCTGAAAATCTCGCAACTGTTGGGTCATATCTGCCATCAGGTGCTTTCCTAAAGATTCCAGTAGTTGCTGCCCTAAGATTTCCAATGGCTGCTCTTCGAGCGTGTTCAACAGTTGTGTTGGTGTGGAATCAGGGTTGCGATTCGGACTGCCGCCTTTAGCTGGCCCTGCTTCCCAACGCTCATGCGCAAGCTCGACGAATTTTAGTCGTTGTTCTAAGGTGCGGAGAAGTTTCCTATCCCGTTCTTCCTCCACAGTGGCCGGACTTGAATCTGGCGAGACTTGGCAGTCACTCTGTAGTTCCCGAGGCGAAACGGAGCCTATTATCTTCTGTGATGTAGAGATGACTCCTTTGTCAACCGTTGCTTGGAGTGCCGTAACGCTGATTCTCAACTTCTCGGTCTCTTGGACTATGTTTCGAATGTTTCTGTGGCACACCCCGATGTTGATTTCATGGGTTTGCACCAATGAATGAGCGCTCTTCTTGAATTTTTCCAGTTCATGCTGTCTTTTCTCCTGTCGTTCGAGCCTTTGCTGTAACTCCTGAAAAGCTTGGAAAATTTTCGGAGACAGCTTCACGACACGATGCTCTGCGAACTGACGTTGAAGTTTCCCAACCGCATTTTCCCACTTTGTAATGGCCCTGAAGTGGGAACTCGTTATGCCCCATAGCTCTAGGTACTTCGGGTCGTCGTGGCCGCCGGCTGACTGTGGCGGCATAATGAAAGGAGACAACGAGTGGGCTGTCAAGTTTGTCGCGATCTTGGTGAACTCGCCCAGCTGCTTTTGCAGTGTCTCGAGTTTCTGTTCTGTGCCGTGGTTCATAAAGTTGATATGAATCGTATGACGAAATCATGAGTACATCAAGCTGTGAAACCTGAGTGAAAGATCCAGTATTTTTTGGAGGGAGAACTTTTGAAGTGATCATGTGTGGTGATTCTGAGACCTTCTGTTGCAACATAGGCCTCTTTAAATACATGTGCACTCGTCGAGCACGCTTGCAGGTATCAGCAACCACGCTGTTGGGGCACCTATCTACCGTGGGGTGGTGATTTCACAACCACGGCTCCACAGCAACCGCGAACAATGAAACGACTTTCCCAACTGCATCATGACTGCGCCCTCTTGATATTTGCTTGACTTATCGCAGCCCTTCCAAAGGCTCAGTATCATGTGTTACTGTTGAATTAATAATTCGTGTCCAGTCTTTGCAGTTTCTCATGAGCCACAATCAAATGCGTGGTCCACTTACAGCGTCTTCGCTTCTGCGCTGCCAGTACGGTATCCCTCTCAAGATATCCAACGCTGGGGGAAAACCGGCACAAAATTGTTGTAGGGTCCGCCCAACGCCGAATCCCGCGCAGCCACTAGGTAGTCAAATAGTATCTTCTCCCATTAAGCGCTATTGAATCGCGCGTACCACCAAGCTTGAAGGATAATCTGTATAATTTGTTGAGACCAGGTTCCACTTTCGTAGAGAGTTTGAGTCATCGTTTGTCTATCCCCAAGTAGGAGAAGGCAACTCTTCCAGATGCTTCCAGATGTATCTGTCTTCTGGTCTGAAGTCTCTGCCCGGAACCGCTTGCCCGGGTCAATATTCTCGTGGCTGCGCACAGTTTCTGCGATGGTCTCTCCAGGTTGCTGGGGGGTGCTCGGTTCTCTGACCGGCTGTGTGGTCTTTTTCTGGACTTGAATAACTCTTCGCGGCGTACGGAGACCCACGAGCGCCTCCCGACGGTCTTCTTCGACTCCAGGATCAACATGAAACAACTCTCTTCGCGCTCAGAAACGGCGGGTGCTGACGCGAGGTCACCATCACCATCTTTCGCTCGCATCCCTCGCGGATCCTTGTCCAGTGGCTATGATGCGGTCTATATTACGGTGGCTCGGTATGATCGCTTTAAACTGGTGATACGGTCGACATCGTAATGGTCTCACTCAGTGGTGCCTCTCATGCTGTTGGTATCGCGGAGTCCGGTGACATCTCGAATTTTTCGTGCTCAGTCCAACCCGAAGAGATTCAGCAGCTCAAGCTTTTGCAAATGAGTGTGAGCGGGCCTGTGCCTGGGCTTGAAGTGAATGGAAGCTTGACCGATGTACGTAGATCATGTAGCTAGTGGCTATACTGTGTAGAGTTCCTTGGAGAGACCCTTGAGACTGTCTGCGGCTGCTTTTGTATTTATGCCACTAAGCGCACTAGGTACGGTACCTAGGTATGCCTGATTTTCGATATTTCGCTTGTGCGTCACTTGACGAGGCGGTATGGGTACTTTTTGACACTCACCATTGCTCAACGAATTCGACATCGCGAACAAACTTTTGAGATCACACTCCCTGTCCTCTTTCCTGTGTTTTCGGGGAGCGGTAACCACGGATCGCTCGCAAACATTTTCCTCAAGATTCTTACAACATTTTGCTACAGTCTCAACGCCAATGGGCGAAAACCCCGGTACAGGCACGAAAGCTCCGTGCGGACCGTTGAGAGTGGCACACACACAAATACTCAACATACATAGCTATGCTGTGCACGACGGACTCTCACTCTGCCTACGTGAAGTTCTTCCATCTCACGCAAACACCCGAGTCAACACACCGAACTTCTCACAACTACCAAGACGCCGCGCACGATACGTTTCCTTGTAATCTCGGATACCCAAGGTGACTGGCCTTATCAGCATATATGCCCTCACCTGGTTGACGTTCTCCTACATTGTGGGGATCTGGGAAAAGCTGGAGGGTCGAGTCTCCGAAAAGTGACGGATGTTGGGATCTGGCTTGCACAAGTTCACACTTATGTCTGTGTCTATGTTCTCTGTATACGCGTCGCCTTATACAGCCGAATTCAACGACCGCGCCTACCTACAAGAACAGTGAGCTAGCCACGATCGACGCTATGGGAAAATGAAGAAGTGTGATGTCCGGCAACATCAACTGGAAAGAATTCTGAGTTCATACCACTCTATGGAGCGGATGGGAATGACTGACGCGCTTTTGAGTGTAAAAGAAAGTGACGCGTCAGGGCGCTGTCGTCATTGGCTCAACTAGCGCCTCACGTGCTCACGCGCGCCCTTGGCAGGCACGACCCGTGAACTACCATTTTGCCTCCCACTTGCCGAACATTCATACACGCAAACGTTGCGGTGATGTGACACACCAACAATCGATGTTTCGAAATCCGCGCGAGAACCGAACCCTCCCATCAACGTCCCACCTTACGCCTTCGACAGGCCGCCCTCCTTCGCCACCCCGCACTTCTACTAGCACTCCTCCGACGATGGCTGCTAAAGCTACACCGAGAAAGCCCGCCTTTAGACCTAAGGCTGCCTCTTCACAGAAGAAGAAGGATGACTCGAAGCAGACAACCCTGGTGCCGACCGATTGGGGGAAGAGAGCGGCTACGAATAATGCACGGATGAAGCCAAAGGCGATACCAAACGGGAACATCATGGCATTTTTCAAGAAAGCGGAAGAAGAGAACAACAAGATTTTTTTACCGGACCATAAGCTTGATCCTAACATTCTTCTGAACGATGCCGGTGAGGTCATTGGATGGAGCGACGAAGCTCAGGATAGTATCATGGACACAGATAGCAGCGCGCAACGGTACAATGAGAACGGCGGAAGCATCAAGAAGCGCAAGATGAGCGAGGAAGCTACAGAACCAACATGTTCACCTTCACCACCAGAAGCAATTGTGGCGGCAGCGAAGCCTCCACCAGTCAACACTGCGGAGAAACCCGTGCAGACGCGCAAGAAGATCGGTCCTTTTGCGGACGATTCAGACTCAGAGCCGGAAGAGGAAGCCCCATTTACGAGCAGAGGTACGATGAAACAAGAGGAAACAAATGATTGCGATGAAGATTCTAAACCTTTGGAGGTTCCGAAATCCGCTAATAGCCCCGCACCACCCGTCACTCCCGTACCACCGCTGTTCAAGGCCGAAGGAACTTCGCAATTCGGTGGAGAAGACCTCGAGGAATTCGAAGGTCTAGAAGATGAGGAACTACTAGAAGGCGAAGAGTTCGACGAGCGGCGGTGGATGAAGGAGCAACTGAGACTGGAGATGGCCGAGGCCGGCTACGAGGGCGATCCAGATGACTTGGAACCGCCTTCACTGTTCCCAGACGACAGTATGATAGAGAATGACGAAACGGACACCGGTGCACCATCATGTCCATTGTGCAGTGCACATTTGGTTGGCTTGTCGGAGCAGGAAGTTTCTCAGCACGTCAATGCGTGCCTAGATGGGAATCCATTCCCGCTGCCTAAACCGAAGGAGCCCGCCAGAGAGGCTACATCCACAGTGACCAATGCGAAAGCCTTCAAGCGGCCTGCGCATCCACCAAGACCTGGTCAAGAAAACCCTTTCCAGCTAGGCGAAGCGAACAGTGCGCCCAAGTCAGCGTTCTCTAAGCTGATGTCGGGTCATGCTGAAGATGCTGCATGGGCTAACGCTGCTGATGCTGAGAAGGCAGCAAGGGGCAAACCGTCCTATCAGCGTACTTGTCCTTTTTACAAGATTCTCCCCGGCTTCTATATTTGCGTAGATGCGTTCCGCTATGGCACCGTCAAGGGGCAGAATGCATACTTCCTCAGTCATTTCCACAGTGATCATTATATCGGACTGACTGCTTCTTGGAGTCGCGGACCAATATATTGCAGTAAGGTGACAGGGAACCTAGTTCGACAGCAATTGCGCGTGGATCCAAAGTGGGTGGTGGACCTTGACTTTGAAAGGAAGACCGAAGTGCCCGGCACCGAAGGCGTTTATGTCACGATGATATCAGCCAACCACTGTCCTGGAAGCTCGCTGTTCCTTTTCGAGAAAGAAATTGGAAAAGGAAAGAGCACACGACTACAGCGTGTGCTGCATTGTGGCGACTTCAGAGCCTGTGAAGCCCACCTTGAGCATCCATTGCTGAAGCCTGACGTGCTCGATGCTGTGAGTGGGAAGAACAAACAACAGAAGCTCGACGTGTGTTATCTCGACACTACCTACCTCAACCCGAAGTATGCTTTCCCGCCACAACAACAAGTCATCCAGGCATGTGCGGATATGTGCGTGAGCCTCAGCAAAGAGAAGGTCGACGAAAGCGACGCCTTCGAAAAGATGAAGAAAGACCGCGCCGGTGAAGGTATGGCCAAGTTCATACAAAAGGCTGCCGAGGTTGGGGCCGGCATCGACGACGTCGAAGCAGCTTCAATGAGTCCTACGAAGATCGGAGTAAACAAGCCACGAGGCAAGCTTCTCGTTGTAGTGGGGACATACAGCATCGGCAAAGAACGCATCTGCATCGGCATTGCCAACGCGCTCGGCAGCAAGATCTACGCCCCAGCCAACAAGCAACGAATTTGCCGCGCACTTGAAGACCCCGAGCTCGACGCTCTACTCACATGCAACCCTCGCGAGGCGCAAGTCCACATGACTCCACTATCCGAAATCCGGGCTGAAACGCTCGACGACTATCTCCGCGACTACAGCGATTGCTTCTGCCGCGCCGTCGGCTTCCGGCCCTCAGGCTGGAACTACCGCCCACCCACAAGCCGCTTGACAGAGTCTCCTTCCGTACAAACCGTTCTCTATTCTCAGAACTGGAAAAGCTCGTTTTCGATGCGCGACCTAACGCAGCAGCGTGGTAGCACGAATCGTGCGAAGTCCTTCGGGGTGCCCTACAGCGAGCACAGTAGTTTCAGAGAGTTGACGATATTCTGTTGCGCGCTGAGGATTGACAAGATTATCCCGACTGTGAATGTGGGAAGCGCGAAGAGCAGGGAAAAGATGAAGGGGTGGTGCGAGAAGTGGGCTGCTGATAGAAAGAAGAATGGGCTGTTCAAGCTGGGGGAGGGTGGTGGTTCGTGGTAGCAGCTCATCGATGATCCCACGGACGACCAATACACCAATTACTTTATCTTATCAACGACATTCTGGTAGTGCACCGACGAAGAATACAGCTATTCGAGTCACAATTCCAACCTCTTATCTAGGCTATTCCTACTCCTCCTGTGCCGACCTCAAGTGCGTCAAGCAACTATGATTGAGGGATATCCCAATGAGCCCAATGCAAGGTAGAATCATTCCTAATTGGCACCATCACGCCTTGCATTCTAGCCTAGACATGCTCCTGTGAAGGTTTACCTGGTGATCAGCGATCTAACCAGAAAAAGGCATCGATCGTAAAAGTGGAGTCTTCTGATGATTCAGGGCAGATGATTGGTGCTCACGCACAACTGCAGGTACACGCTACTTGCCGCATGAATAATGATCTGGGTTGGAACATCCAGCTCAATTGTGATCTCATCACTAACCATTGCTAGGATTTCTTGTCTTGTCGGCTATTGCTCGGTTCATGAATGCCTCGGTACATCATGAATGTACAAATAAAGATATGCGAATATGTCGATTGCCCACCTAGTATCGCTTATGTAACACGGTAAGACTTCCGTATCTTCGCTTTCCTACTTTCTCCAACCAAGCCAAGGGCAACACCTACGCCATTCCCACTGTTGTAATCACCATGCCAGATTTCGCGGAAACTCTGTCTGATCAAGTTGCCGTGTCCGCGCTCGAAAATGATCGCTTTGTTTCGGTCTTCAAACCCGAAAGCATGGGCAACACAGCTAAGATCGCGTATGGGGGTTGCGCCATCGCCATCGCCATCTCAGCAGCATACCAGACCCTGGACAGCCAACATTCTCTTTACACTGCCATGGGTCATTACCTCGGGCCCGCGCTGATCGACCGACCTCTTTTCGCAGCTGTGCGTCGAATCAGAGACACCAGAACTTTCGCGACGCGTCAAGTGGAGATCAGTCAGATACAAGACAATGGGAGCGCGCGAGTCTGCATGATAGTCTCGCTGGATTTCCATGCGAGGGAGAAGGCTTCCCTCCTCGAATACTCTGCGTCGCCGTCCATTCGGTATCTGTCGGTTGAGACTCTACCAACAGTAAAGCAGGCGAGTGAAGACATGGTTACCCGAGGGGCAGTGTCGAGGGCCACTCTCGATTTCAACGAGAGCCAATACGCGTTGAGGGAACGGCTTGTAGAGTCACGCTCTTGTCCTGAGGGGATGGCCTTCCAAACCATGAATGGCGAGATCAAATTGCCTACTACCCAAGACAACCTTCCTCTAGTCGATAGGTTCTCAGGCGACTATTTCAAAGCCAGACACCCGCTCGCGAATCAAGCTGAACAGATGGCCGCGTTGGGATTCATCATGGACGCAGCTCTGTCGTTCATTCCTCTTACCCATTCTTCCATGTCGCTGAGAGATGCCACCGCATGTTCAAGTCTTGATTTCGCATTGCGGATATTCGCCTACGATATCGACATCAACGACTGGCATTTCAGAGAGTTCAAGACGGTGGTCGGTGGTGAGGGGAGAACGTACTCGGAGTCCAGACTTTGGAATGAAGCGGGAAAAATGGTCGCAAACATGACGCAACAGTCCATCTTGCGGCCGTTTGCGCTACCGCCGAAGGCATCACTGTAAAATAGTCTGTAACACCGGCTTCTTGGATATCTCCACTCCATACACAGCGTCTGTGTACAAAAGAGAGGATGAATGGGGGCCGTTTGGCAGAGTCTTTCCAACTGCAAATGTCAGCGCGAGGCTTAGAGCAGACAGAGAGTATTATGATGTAGCTAGATGCATTTGGAATCCAGTATACAAACCATTACAGTTATGCGGTTCATGTGCAGCCAGTGCTTGGTCGACTGAGAGGGTTCACCTGCTATGCGTGATGGGCGACAATGACCGTCAAGCGTCTGCTCGATTGGGAAGCTGTCACAGTGAAGCTGGGCGGCGCTGGGCGTCGAACGTGCACGTTTACCTACCCCTCACCTCGGAAGAGAAGGATTCTAGAACACGATCTGAAGGGTACGTGGGTATATGAGAGATGGTGTCTCAGACGGAACAGAACAGCAGCCCGGCGCGCAACCAGTAGTTATAAACATTCCATTCAATTCTATTCCCTTTTTTATTTCCATTCCTGGGACCGGTTCGCGGTATTGCTCACATCCTTTCTTCTTTTTACACTCACTTCACCACCGCCGCCATGAGGATCTCTCACAGACCGGATCTCAATGTACCACTGCAGCACCCCCTTCCGAACCCCTCAATATGCGTCAAAGCAGAGGGCATCGAGAATTGAGCGCTCTAGTGGAGACCTCCCGGCGCCGCTTCCGAGCCTCACCAGCGGCGATGCAAACCTACACCTACCCTACAACGGCGCAGGCCGCCACTGCAGCAAACGCCCCACCGCCTCCTCGACGTCCCGCCTCCTCCGTTCCCTCCCCCTGTCACTCTCCCGAGAAAGCACCTCCTCCATGACCAACCCATTCTGGAAGAAGTTCCGCAGAGCCGTCTTTTCCCTCTCGCCCGTCCACACGGCAAACTCAAAGTCCAACCCGTACCGCTCCAGCATGCAGTACAGCAGCCACGGGCCCTTCCACTTATCCTCGTCTTGGCCTCCGTTGGTGGGGACCTGGAGACGCTGGAGTTTCTGCCGCAGCAGCATTTCGATACCCGCGTTGGCGGGGGCGCCGAAGTCGATGTCTGCGTATGTGGGAGAAGCGGAGAGGGTGCGGATGCGGAGGGAGGTGCGGAAGGTGGTAGTTTTGGTGTGGTCGGCGACTTTCCAGGTGCGAGCGTTTGGCGAGGCGAAGCAGAGGGTGTATTTCATCCTGCGGAGGTGGACGAGGGCGGCTTCGCGGACGGGGGGAGGTTCTGGTTTGGGGTCGGATACTGTGGTCACGAGAGGTGGGACTGTGGCTGACCAGGGTGTTGTCGGGGAGTGTTTGATTATGTGGAGGGAGTGGATGGTGAGCGGGGGGGTCTCTGTAGGGAGGGGGAGTGAGGTTGCGCGGGAGAGGGCGAGGCGGTAATTCTCCATCTTGTGTGAGCAAGGGAGTGGGACGTATCTTCGACGCTGGACTTGTCAGGGAAGCTTTGAGCGTCCCATCTTCGCTTACTTAAAGGGGTAGGAATCTGTTTTGCGCGTGCGACTACATTTCAACAATTAAACACCAAACTTGGTACTATTTACGTGCGGCTCCACAATTCGCTCGACAAACCAGAACACCTTCCTCTTACTAATCCGAGTGGCCCCAAGGCTCTTTTGTCTTCTAAACCATCCAGCGTTCCGGATTAGTGCCATAGTTCGACGCCTCTTCCACTCCTATCTCTTTTCCTACCCAACATACGCCCCCCTTGCACCCACCATCCAGCCCAGGCCCACTACAGTCACCCCCAACGGCACCGCCGCATCCCCCACCCGTACCGTCCTTCCCACCACCACCTCGCTCCCAAGCAGCCAAATCACGCCCACGTACGTCCCTAGGGCGAGGTCGTACAGCGCCTTGTTGCGTATTTCCCACGCGGCGTAGGCGCGGATCGCGCCTATGGTGATGTTGAGCACACCGTACAGGTGCGCGAGGAGTGGCGTATGTGGAGGGGAAGAAGGGCCGGAGAAGGGCTTGAGCGAGGTGCGGGGGGAGGCGTAGCAGATTACGCTGTGGAGGGTGGCCATCAGGGCGGTCTATGTGGGGATGTTGGAGGTTAGAACGTTGGTAGGGGAGGGGGAGAAAGATGCGTACGAAGAAGATGAAGTAGGGGAGGTAGCCGTCTTCTTGGGCTATTGTCATTGGATTGCGAAGGGTATGGATGGAAGTAACAGAATGTGGTGGCTGTGGTGATGTGCTGAACGATGGATGTTTTTTTTTCATGAATTGAATTTGGCAATTTCGAAACCGGGACTTGAGCTAGGTGTACCACGGCATCGTAGGACTGTTTAAATATCGTGTTGTGCGCCCGAATAGGCCGTAGGTAGAGGCGTTCCGGTCGGAGAGCCGCCGCGTGTAATACATTCCACTCAACATTGTTCCCGTCTGAGGCTGACGCCCGGATGAAGCGAGGGCCCGATCAGTTTGAATGAGAAATTTTCCGCCATGCGATGAAGGCGTTGATGAGCATGCGTGGTATTTTGGATTCAATGAGGTAGTTCCGCAAAAGCAAAAGCAGTGCAGCAATCGTCCCAGTCTGCGAAAGTTAGCCTACGGTAGGTACCTACCTGCCTACCTACTTCTTGGACTCGGCGCCACGGTATGTTCGTAACCCTTGAGCTGAGCGCGACAAGAGCACGTTCGCGTACATGAGGTTCGCAAACTCCCATAGGTTCTCGGCCTCCCGAAAGGGGAAGCCTGCGGCATCCATCGACCGCAGCACCCCTTGGCACATCTCATCCGCCCACTTGGTTACCTACCCGTACCTCGTCGTCATCATGCCCAACCGAACATTGAAACGAGAAAAAGAGAGCCGCTTTCGCGAGTGTTGATTGCTGTTGCCCTCCACCTATAGTAACAAATGATGATGTGTTGCGTGAATACATTCTGTTCCTCGAGGTCCGACAGCTCGTCCTGGTGGCGTCTGCCGCGACAGAGGGCGCCGCAACTAAGCATCAGCCTAAGACGCGGCAGCGAAAATAGCACCGAAAAGGGTCTGCACTGGATCCCAAGGCCCTAGGAAAGCTTCAGCGCCATTTTCACGCCGCAAAGGGCAACCGTCGAATGCAGTGAATTGTGCTTGGCGATCGTTCATTCGTTCAGATGCTGCTCAATATTTGGACATGTCAGGAACATGGACGGGCTACGGTAGCCCTGCAGCAGCATTTGCGCCGCCGACAGAGGCATGTAGGATTCAATGTGGGCGTTTTCTTCAGGGTATCTAGTGACAACAAGGAGATGCATCTCTCAGGGGAGCTATGCAAAATGTGATGTGAAGAGTGCACGCAAAGAATTGTATGGTGTGCGCGTACACGTGACCAATCAGATGTCATGTATAAAAGAACTCAGCGTTGTACACCAATCAGATGCCACTTATAAAAGGACTCTACGTTGTACACCAATCAGATGCCGCTTATAAAAGGACTCAGCGTTGTACACCAATCAGATGCCATGTGTTAAAGAATTCAACACTGTACACCAATCAGATACTGGGGAAAATCAATAGTCACACAGCAGGAGAAGGTCGTCCCGCAGCATAGATATCTATCTAGATACTCCCTTGTCCTCACACTTTATTGCCTATGCATTAGAATAAATCCTCTTAGATCCTTCCTCACGCCAAACACTCGGTGGTCAGCAAAATGCATCATCACGTAACGCGTTGCTGCCTTGCCCCAATCCGCAGGCCGACGCTGACATTCGGTGAGACAGCCCCGCCAGAGCAGCGCTTTCCAGCAGCAACCAGATGCAACTGCAACGAGTAGCCCACCGCGAGCTGCACCGCCTTTCGTGCGTATACGATGCTCTGCCAGGCCATGGTTGCGCGAGGCGACGAGCAGCACTGGCAGGACGCCTGCGTGGTGACGCGCTTGTTGGGGGCCTCGAGCCTTTGCGTTTGCGGGAGGGCTGTGCATGCGGCGTTGGGGCAGCGTAGGCGATGCTTGTCTGGCACAGTCAGGATGCCCGAGGTGGGTCTTGTGCGATGAGATGATGTGCTGGAGAAGGTCGGGGGCCGCCATGCCATGAGTGTTGGTAGACGACGGGCACGGAGTTGGAGGGTGTGTGACGGGAACAAGACACTGTGCGTTTCATTCGGTCGTGCATTAGGACGATCGACTGTGAATCACGGCCTGTATGACGAAGTGTTTGATGGATGGTCATCTTCGGAGAAAGAGACAGTCGTGCATCAGACCAGTGATGGGGGATTTCGTGGCTCGCTCGCTCGCTCTGATTATCAGACCACCTAGGTACCTGGGCAGGGTTCCCCAGAGCCGTAAGCATTTCTACATGGCCAGAAGTTGGAACCCACGGCGAGACTAGCGTCACGCTCAGCTTATTTTTAACGTTTAAGAGAGATGAGTGAGATGAACCATGGCATTAGCGTATGGATTGAGTGGAGCCACGTGAGGCGCGGGTACCTACCTAACAGTACCTACCTAACAGTACCTACCTAACAGTACCTACCTAACAGTACCTACCTAACAGTACCTACCTAACAGTACCTATGCTCTGGCAGCTCGCTCGGCGAAGGTTTTGCGAGAATAACGGCGGTAGGGCTGCGAAGGAGGGAGGATTCTACCAAAGCAATCAATCGCCGACATGCCAATATCCCACAGCAAGGGGAAAGGAGGCACAAGCTTACTCTCTGACCACGTTCGCTCGAGGACGGTTTGACGGTCGATTCCCGACCATGCATGACTTTTCGGGCACAGCATGGCATAGCATTCCTCGTGGCTGGGGTTACGGGCGGGGGCTCAACGCCCCGTCTGCTGACAGGCGCTGCGTGATTGGGTCGCCAGCCTGCCTTGCGCCCCCTAGCAAGCCAACCTCTTTGATTTCATCGCCGCTCGCGCCCCCGATTCGGGCATGCTGAAAAGGAAAGGCGTGTAGGTGGAGCTGTGGAGCCTCCCGCTAATCCTGCTGCTGCTATTTCTGGGCGGGCTCTGCGGCCAAGTGCAGCGGATGGACGAGGATATAAGGGTTGTGGAGTTCGCTGGTAAACTTCATCATCACACAACAACAATCAGGACATTCACTCCCGCTTCAAACACTACCAACATTCGCTGTTTGCTTCCGGCTCGGTTCTTCTGCTTTCAAGTCCTTGACTCCTTCCAGCAACACACCTCCTCTCCACTAACACACTTCCTCTTTCGGAAGACTACACCACCACCACCACCACCAACCTTCAACACCCCACACACCACATCCACAATGAAGGGTTTCACTTTCGCCACCGTCGCCGCCCTCGCCGCCACCACCTTGGCCGCCACCGTCAAGCTCGAGCAAACAGCCTGCATCCAAGCCAACGCCACCTCGCTCTTCCAATTCAACGTCGAAGTCGACAAACTCACCGTCATCAACCTCGACTCCGTCTGCGGCCTGAAGCTCGTCTCCGCCAACGGCGCCGACGTCAACGCCATCAAATGCCAAGCCTACATGGACGCCGAAGGCAAGAACAAGGGCTCCAAAGAATTCACCTTCGCCGACCCCGCCCAGATCGCGACCAACCCCGTCCAGGAAAAGGCCATCCTGTGCGTAGGCTCCGGCGCCGTGCCCACCGCCCAGCCCACCACCTTCGCCGCCGTCACCACGTCTGCTGCGCTCGCGGCGTCCACTGGTGGCGCGTCCGCTACGGGCAGCGGCAACGGCAACGGTAACAGCACCAGCGGCAAGCCGTCTTCGCCTAGCCCCTCGTCTTCGTCGACGAACGCCCCGGGCGAGGGCGCCGCTTCTACTCTTAGCATGAGCCTCGGTGCGCTCTCCTTCGCCGCTGTCGCTGCGCTCTTCTTGTAAACACCTCTTTCTCTCTCTCGATCAGCTTCAGCGCAGGAGTTCTTGTAGCATATGCATGGCTACGGCGTTTCGTCATTTTTTTTTTTATTTTTTTTTGGATTCGAGCAATGGGATAGAAAGGGACTGCGATTGCTCGGGCTCACGCTTTTGCGAGCTCGTGGGGATCGGGATGCTTAATTTTTCTTTTTCAACGACTACAGCGGGATACCAGGACTGCATACCTACCTAACGGCCAGCGCCATAAGTCACTCCCTCACTCACTCACACGAGATATCATCTTCTTCATGCCCAGGTGTCTGGGGAGGGCGAGGTGATCCCTCGGCATAGTACCTAATAGATGAATGATAAAAAATAATAAACTTCAAAAAAAAAAGATAAATTCCAAAGCTTCAAAACCAAACACATTTCAGCTTCTCTACCTATTATTGTGACTTTTGTCTCGATTTTGATTTTTTGGCTTCTTGCTCGTTGGTGTTTGTGTCCCAAACCAAACCAAACCAAAAAAAAAAATGAAAAAAATGAACAATGTATCTTTGCGTCTATTGCACGCATGGCTTGAACATAGGGTGTGAGATGATCCATCGCTACTCTCCCCGTTGCATCAACATCTGCATGATGTGATGTGATATGATACCTAGGCGTTCTTTCGCGAGCTCGATGCAACCGAGCCCTCATTCGCTCTTGTCACCGTCAAAGAGGAGCCCCTCAGCTCTCCCCGTACACTCGACCATCTGTAGTGTTTCCGCCGGGAAGAGCTGTCTCGGAGCTACCCAAGGTCCATCATCACTTACCCTACAATGCATGGCATGAGCCCCATATCCCTTCCAGACGCATTTCACCCCCCGTTGAGATACCCAAATACACTTCATCCACCCCAACTATGCCCTCACCCATCCCACGCACTAGCCGCCACAGGGTCAGAGCCGCAGCGGATCGTGGATTCGCAGGCATCGAGATAGTGCCCGGCGACAGCGGCGCCAGCAGCCTCAGCAGGACCTCTGCCGCACACGGTATCCGCAAACAATGCGCTACGCTCAAGCTACACATTTTCTCTCTCCGCCCGCTCGAAAATCTCGAGAGATGTTCATCTCCGCTGAAACACGGGTTGGAACTTGCGAAGAAGTGGATTGGGTTAGCGCGGGTGCTGAGGTCCGTAGTGTACACTGCACAGGAGCTGGTGGCCAGGCCCAACTTGGACATCTGCATTAACAGCTTCCGCGTCGCGTCGCGTCACTACTCCGGGGCGACCCGTCCCTCGGAAGCGGAAAGTTCCCTGATGCAGACTGCGCGACGAGGGCAGAGACATCGGTGAAGAGGTTGCGTAAAGCGGCAGGTGATCGAGCTGCCAACCTCAGAATGAGAGCAATTCAAGCAGCCACTCTAGCCGGTTTAACCTTTGCGTCGCTTGCACAAGGCAGCAACGACGCTGATATCATCGAGTTTGCCTAATACCATGAGCTGCGTCATATAACAAAACGTAGCGTGCATGTACTCACCTCCTTCGATGGACAACCCCTCGTCAATCGCCTTCTCCATGTACGGGCTCTCCGCAAAAGGATCTTCGGCAATGGTTCGTGCAGCGTTGACCAGCTCCTGGGCAACATATTGCATCCCGTCCGCATAGCTTTGTTCGGCAGGGTCCTTGTCCGGATGCGATAAACTTTTCTCGTCCAGCCACCTGTACATGCTGTCCACCACGTTCTCCACAACCTCATGTTCCCACAGGTTGTCAACCACGCCATCCGTCATAGCGATGACAATGTCATCTTCCTCAATCTCAATACGATCCATTGCCGCGTTTTGAGTGGGCGTATCCGGACTGTTTGTTCCCAACTGCCGCGGGCAATCAAACCAGTGCCATTGCTCGGTGGTCTTGAAGACGACTTGCTTGTTTTTGGGACGTATGACCAGGATCTGCGAATCGCCCAGCTGGGTAACGTACAGGACGGGGCGCGCCGGGTTATGAGCATCGGAACTGAGAAGCGCGGCGCATGCGGTCGTGGTGCCGTACCACGCGTTGGGCTCGGACGTTGCATGCTGTGTCTGCTCGAATGCTTTCTCGAGATACGAAACGGGGTCTGGCTCGTGTTGGGAGTCGTAGTTTGCCTGTTCGGTTTCCAGGGCCCAGAAATGGAGGATCAGTCTCGACCAGAGTCTGTGGCAAGATCAGCTGGCAGTTCGCCTCAATGTCAACGATGCAATTCCTTACGCAGCATGTCCCTTCTCCTTGGTTGCCCAAGCACCCACGCCATCGTTTGCCCCGATAAAGTAGTCACTGACCAGCACCGCATCGTCCCCATTTGTGACGCCCCGGATCATTTCACCATTGACCTTGGGCCGCCTGTCTCTGCTCTTGTGGTGGGTGCTCAAAGGCTCGGAAAAGCTCGTCGACGGCAACGACAAGAAGGGCGGCGGAAAAGGACGCGACGGCCGCTTGTGATACAGTGCATATCCGGCTTCAAAGTAGAAGGGCGGCTTAGAGACGGGCGGTGCAGCACCTTCTGGAACCGGGGTGGTCGTTCCAACCCTCGGTGTCTGCGCAGGACGCGCATAGAAATGCACACTGGCACCACGGAGCGCGAGACATGGGGTTTGCGCAGGCTGGGTTCGCCGGGCGGCAGAGGCGTGCTGGAGTAGAAGGCCGAGAGAGGAGCTGCGTGGGGTCATGCCAGCTATACGCGAGCGGACGAGCATAGGCGCGGTGGCCGCGTTCGCGTATGCGGTGCGGTGCGGGCTCAGATGCGCATGGGAGCGGTTTGCTTTGGCCGGGCGTGTCTGTTGAGGAGGCGTACATGGCTTCGGAATGGCTGCCTGCGCGCTGAATAATAAGCCGACAGTGACGTCGCAGGCGATCCACGGCGCAGAGCGGCCGTCTGCCGACTAGACCATCAATTGCTGGACATTGACAATTCGAAAGCACATCACAGAGTTTCTACGGCTTCTTGAAGTAAGCCTACGTCGCCGTCATCTACACCGACCTGACCTGCATGTGCAGGTACCATCTAGCGGGAGCCCCTATGTGTTTGCTTTTGGCTGTCTGAGGAGTAGTTGCGATGAAATGTACTTTGTACTAACTGCCGGGAAGCCCTATGTGTTTGCATTTGGCTGTCTGAGGAGTACTCGCGATGGAATTACTACTTTATACCAACTGCTAACAACCCCTACGTGTTGGCTTTTCGCTGTCTGAGTACTTGCGATGGAATTTCTACCTTATACCAACTGCTAACAACCCCTACGTGTTGGCTTTTTTGACCTAAAGAGTACCTGTAACAAAATTTATACCTTATACTAACTACCAAGAGCCCTTCACCGTTTACCTTTCGCTGTTCAAAGAGTACCTGTGATCAAAATTCATACCTCATACCAACTGCCAGGAGCCCCTACGTGTTTGCTTTTCCCTGTCCGAAAGCACCCGCGATGAGATTGCATACACAGAGACCCATTTGAGCGAGTAGGTATCATGTCGAACGGGAAACCTCCCCCCCAACGCCGCCCAGCCACCCCAGCCAATCCCTCTCGAACGCCGTAGCAATGCAAGCCATCAATAGGCCCCTGACCAGTGCGGACGCATGCCTCGAACCCCGCCCACGCTCACGCCCTCCTCTTGACGAAGCTCTCCAGATCCTCCTTGGTCGCCACGCCCAGCACAAACTTCCTCGACCCGTCCGTCACAACCGCAAAGTCCTGCTTCCCCGACCCCTCGACCCCGCCATTGAAAAAACCCTCCAACTCCTCCAGCGGCGTCTCCAAACTGATGACCTTGTACTTTGTGCCGCGCCTCCGGAACCTCTGCATCGCCGCCTCCACCGGGTCGCTGTCCTTGACCTTGCCTTCCTTGAGGAGCTCCTGGAGGCGAGGGATGCTGATGTACCCGAGCAGCGCCCGGTTCTCCGACGTGACGGTGAGATGGGTGTAGTCGCGTTCGAGGCCCGACATGAGGGCGTGCGAGATGGGGTCTGTCGGTCGGCACGACAGCGCGGGCGGAGGCTCAAGGTCTTCTACCGTTGCCTGCAAGCGTCAGTTGCGACGTGCGAACCCAGCACCCAACCTACGCACTCCGCGATATTTGTTTGCCCATAGTGACTGGTAATCTTGGTTTGCTGTACTACTCGCAGCTGCGACAGGCGTGTCGGCAGACATGGTCACGAACTTGGAGATGGCGTGGCGGGCTAGCTTCAATTGTTAGAAGGGATCAGACACTCGAGAAACTTCCCCGCACTAACCCGCGCACGAGCCAACGCTGAAGCCCTGGAGATCTTTACGGCGGGCAGAGTCGAAAAAGAAATCAAGGATAGCATTGTATATGGGATATGAGACTGCACGTTTCTTCTACATCAAGTATGCTCCCAAGGATCCGTCTTGTGGAATGCAAAGGGAGCTTCCCCAAGATAGACAATCCACTGGTCGCTGCATGGTCAATCAGCGCTTCATGAGCGCTTGATATTCGACCGACTGGCTTTACTCGTACACCTAACCATGCTTGTTCTGGCAACTTAGCAATCGAACCTTGGACAGTTGAGTGTTTCTCCAAGCAGCAATCTGATGCGAGCCTAGAATTGGGCGGCCCAAGTAAGTATCCTGCAGGTGAGTACCGTCCGATTTGCTTCTTCTTCAATACCGACTCATCCCTTAAATAAGGCTGTGTTGCAACTTCGAGGCAATTGACCTGATTCTCGTCCAACTCAATCCGCTCCTGGTGTCCCTGCCGGGGATTTCGAGACCCGACGGGCGGACCTGCTGCGCGATCTTGACCTCGAGGCTGCCTGTTTGCGCTTCTTCACATCAGCTCGTGGTCCAGAGTCCTCAGAAGATGAGGAACGTCTGCGACGATTCGCCTTTCGCTTAGTTTCTGGGGTAACAGACCGTGAATCGGGTGATTGGGATTCAACACGACCTCGTCGACGACGCGGAGGGCTTCGGGACCGGGAACGCGACAGCCTGAGTGATGGTGAGCTAGACTTGCCCTTCGGTGTACGAGATCTAGAGCGAGGCCTGCGCAACCTCTTGCTGTCGTTGCTCGGGGAGGTTACTCTGTCGCGGCTTCCGGCTCTATATCGACGCGAAGGAGACCTCGAAGGGGAGCGGTGGGAGCGGCGAGGGGGGGACCTAGAGCGACCGGACGCGCCTCCCCTCGATCTTCGTGGTGGGCTCCTTGAGCGGCTCGAAGAGGGCGAACGGCGGCGACGGCGACGAATGGGTGACCGAGAACGCCTAAGCGAAGGAGATCGACGGCGTTCACGAGACCTGTCGCGACGTCCACTGCCACGGCCGCGGCCGCGACCCTCTGGCACGTACACGTCTCGCTCGCGACGCGGTGGCGGAGAGCTCCTTCGTCCGCTACGTTTGTCAGTATCCGATTGATTATGCGCGGCGTTCGTAACGTACGGAGGCGGAGACCTTCCATCGCGACGTGGACCACGCTCACCGCGATCAACACGGTCACCACGATCACCACGATCACCGCGGAAACCTCCACGGCCGCGACCGCGCTCAGGACGGTCACGGCCACGATCGGAACCATGATCAAAGGTCCGGTCGGAACCGCGGTCGAATCGATCGTTACGGCGGAATGAATCGAGCATCTGCTCTTCTTCGCGTCGGTGCTGTTGGGCAGCTTTGGATGCCTGTATAGATGGTTAGCATCGTAGACATGACCAACGCTGGAGTCGGCGGACCTTTTCCTGCTGAAGCTCAAGCTTCTTCGCCTCCAGCATCGCCGTCGGTACGCCCAACGGGCTTTCCTGCGCACTCAACATCAGGTTCCAGAGCTCTTTGCAAAACTTGGGGCCTTCGGCGTCGAGGAAGCCTTGAAGCTGGACTTGGAGCTCCTTGATCTTAGGCTGCATTTCACGCGTCAGCTCAAGAACATCTCTGTCTCGGTGTATGCTCACGAATTGATCTGTCTCCAGGATGTTGTAGACCATGTCCACCACGATGTCGTCCTCGGGGAGAAATTCGTTGATCTTGCCAGCAATCCATGTTTTGATCACGTCGAGGTTGACTTTCTTGGTGTCGACACGTTTGTCGAACTCGGGTGGGAATTTGGTCGCCTTCAGGACCCTCAGCGTTGCGGCATCTAGGGTCATGGTCGCGGTACTGCCTCCAAGTGCAGTATGTCGTGATGCTGGAGGGCGCTGCGCGGGGTGGTTGCGCGTCGTGGAGGAACGAAGGAGCTCCTCTAGAGCTGCTGCACGCTAGTGAGTCCGAATCCCAGCCAATCAGATCGGCGCTTTCTCCGCCCAGCACGTCTCAGGGCGGTAGGAACGCAAACAATCGTGAGCGTGAGTGCAACAAACACCCGGGTAAGTGAGCAAGCATGTGGGGATATACCGATTCTATGGTCAAGTTCATCGCTCGGTTCAGTTTCGCCTGGCTGCAAGGGCTCCTTTTACGGGCTGTCATATGTACCATTCGTTGCAAGTGACTTATCGTAAGGGATGAGCAGAAAATCTTTCTCACGCACACCGTATCTCAGAGATTGACTGGCTCTGATACGCCTGTTCCCAGCATAACACAGGAATATACCATTGCAGGGTCCTCGAGAGATGAGATGTGACTGCCTCACTTGAATGCCGCCTTCTAACCCTGATGAAGCGCAACTTCCATCGCAGTCGACGAGCTTGACGGCGCAAACATGATGCCGGGTAAAGCTAGCAAGACCGACAACAGCCCTCCGTCTATGCTCTGCCCCTCTCACCAAATCTACCTCCTTCGCCCCAGCTGCTGCTTGCCGTGCCGTCTTATCCCATCCTTACCACCGCATACTACTTGCGTCCCCTCTTTCCTTCTCACTGGCACACTGAGCTCGGCTGGGCCACGCTCTTTCACCGTCCTTCGCGCCATCACGCCATGTCTGATGTCGAGGACCCGTCGTCCCCTGCCGTCATAGAAATAGCACAGCCAGCGGATCCAACACCTACCAATGAGGAACCACCCGTCCCTCCACCGCCGACTCCAGCAGCGGAGGAACCGCCGCAGCTAAGTATGTCGTTACATTTATACGTTGACGCAAGCTGACTTTGTCAGTACTTCCAGAGGACACCATGGTCATCACGACGGAAGACGGCAAGCCGGTCAAGGCCATCGTGACTGGATCGGCTGACGAAGGAGTCGCGGCCGTCGAAGCTATTCTCAAGCCCGAGCCCCAGCCGGAACCTTCTCAACCGGAAGAGGAGCCTCCGAAGGAGCCTGAAAAGGAGCCTGAACCTGGATCCGAGCCCGAGAAAGAGCCCGAACCTGAGCCTCCCGTTGAAGAGGGACCGGGACCGGAACCTCCAGCTGAAGAGAAAGCTAAGGAGCTCCAGCCTGAGCCCTCTCCTGCGAAGGAAGAGCCGCCTTTCGAGCCTCCGGTCGAGAGGATAGCTGATCCCGAACCAGAGCCTGAGCCTGAGAAGGAAACGGGGCCAGGATTGGAGCCGAAAAAAGAGGCTGAGCCTGAGCCAGAACCAGAAAAAGAGCCTGAGCCTGACGAGCCGCCTCCTGCAGAGGAAAAGGTCGAAGAAGAGCCTCCCCAGGAAGATTCAGCTCCTGAGCCTGTTGAAGAGAAGGTTGAGGAAGAACCCAAGCCAGAGCCCGAGCCCGCTGTCGATGTGAACCCGCCCGTCGAAGAGCCCGTCGAGGAAGAAGCTCAGCCGGAACCGGAGGCTCCTGCCGAAGAGGAGAAGCCCATAGAGCTACCACCGACCGTCGAAAGCAAAGCGGAGGAACCCCAACCCGAATCTGAGCCAGGAAAAGAACCAGAGCCTGCTGTTGAGGAAAAGAAGGAAGATCCGCCCGCAGAAGAGGCAAAAGAAGAAGAGCCTGTTATCGAAGCAGTTGGGGAAACGAAGGCTGAGGAGCCACCGCCGGCAGAGGAACCAAAGGCGGAAGAAAAGAAAGAACCTGCACCGGCGCCTGCGCCTCTCAAGCGCAAGAAGAGAGATGCTGTGCGGGCCAAAGCTGTCCCCAAGTTCCCCATCAAGCTCCTCGCGGGCAAGGACATTGGAGCTGCAGCAGTTTTCCTAATAAAGGAGAAGGCCAAGGGTGCCGATATCAAGCCGCAGCTAGATGTGCTGATGAAAGGTGGTTGAAGGGTCGTGGCTAATCCTAGATCATCGTGTACGAAGTATTCCTTTCCTACTTTATTTGTTCGCTTTTCTTTCTCGTCTTTGAGTAGACAGTCTTGGATCGTAACAGCTCAGTGGTATCCTTCTCCTAGCAATGCATGCCCTCGTTCTGCCATTGCGCTCGTTCCTCGACGCCTAGCCCCCTTCGAACAAGATGACAAAACCACAACCCTAGATCCCAGCGCATCCTGCTCAGCTGTCCCGACGTTTTGTTCTTGGCGTATGGCCCCCGTCGGTCTAACCTTAAGATGTCCTGATCCCCTTGCTCCTCAAGAAATCGGGCATCGGCACAATACCCATCGTGTCCTTCCGAACCGCAACCCCCTCGGGTCTCGGTCTCGGTCTCTGCTCGCGACGGTCTCTGCTCACGACGTTATCCCCCCGACGGCGCGCTCCACGCTCGTCCGCGCTTCGGCTAGTCCTGCGGCGAGCTCACCTCGTCGATGCGCTTCCTTGACGGCGTGGTGTAGGGCTACGAGTTCGGTGGCGCGGGTGATGTCGGTGTCTGGGGTGTCGTTGGGGGGTTGGGCGGCGGTGGAATTGGAGGTCGAGGTCGAAGTGGTAGAGCGTGCGGAAACGAGGGCTAGGGCGGCGGCGGGGTCGGTCAGGCCGAGCGAGACGAGGTCGGAGAGGAGGTGGGCGAGTTGTAGGTCTTGCATTTTTAGGTTGTGGCGTGTGTTTGGGTTGGGTTGTGTCGTGTCGTGTCGTGTCCTGTCGTGTCGTGTCCTGTCGTGTCGTGGCGTGTCGTGTCGTGTCGTGGCGTGTCGTGGCGTGTCGTCGACTGAGTGTTTGATGGTGGACAATCCGGTGGGAAGTGTAGGCAGGTAGATGGGATGATGTGGGAGGTGGATCTAGGTACCTAGCTACCTCTAAGGCCGACCTCGGCACGGCAGGGGTTCCGACGCGCGACTCTGCAAGTACCTACCTACCTACATCGGGAGCGCGACCGTCCGTACGTACGCGACTTCTCTTCAATAGATACCTAATCGAATCGCTCAATCGTTTTCTGCGTCGGTATCTACCTATATTATCCTTTTCGCTTTCACGTTGGTCACGTTTGCATACCTATACCGGGGTACAGTATCAAAGAGATTGAGAAAATGGCGGCGAGTATACAGGCCGTTAAGGCGGGGTGTCGGAAGGTACGTTTGTTTGTTTGGTTGCCATGTGTGTGTATGTGTGTGTATGTGTGTGTGTGTGTGTGGTTTTAAAGGGATGGGGCATTGGGTGTTGACACAGGGGAAGAGCGTGGGTGCTGTGAGGAGCGCCTGGAGATGTTGTGCGCGAGAGGGCACGCTGTGTGTGTTCGGATGGGGAACCTCGCGTTCGACGTCGTCGACTTGCCCAAGGAAAGCAATGCGTCTTCGATCGCTGACTCTCTCTGCCTCAGGTCATGTGCATAGGGCGGAACTATGCGTAAGCCCCCCTCCTCCCTTCCATCGCCCTTGACAAGAAAGAAAAGAAGGGAAAAAAAGAGATGGAAAAAAAGGGAAATAAAAGAACATGGAAATAACACAACCCTCCAGCGACCACATCACGGAGCTCAACAGCGCGCGCCCCAAGCAGCCCTTCTTCTTCCTCAAGCCCCCCTCCTCGATCCTGCTCCCGGGCGCAGGGCCCGTCCTCCGCCCCCGCGGCGTGACCATGCACTACGAAGTCGAGCTCGGGCTGGTCATGGGCAAGACGGTGCGGGATCTGGATCCCGAAGACACGCAGGGGGCCATGGACGCGATTGCAGGTACGTTTTTTCGACTTGTACAACTACCATGTGTGCTTTCTACTTTTTGCTTTCAAATCTCGTGATTGCAAATATGATGTGCAAATATATATCAGGCCGGCGAGCCCCAACTGACATGGTCTTCCAGGCTACCTTCTCGCCATCGACATGACCGCCCGCAACGTGCAGGACGAAGCAAAGAAAAAGGGCCTCCCCTGGTCCATTGCCAAGGGCTTCGACACCTTCATGCCCGTGTCGAACCTCATTGCCAAGTCGCGGATTCCCAACCCGCAGAACGCGCACATTTGGCTGTCTGTGAACAACGAGGTCAAGCAGTCTGACAACACGGAGCTGATGCTTTTCCGGATCCCGCGGCAGTTGAGCGACATTAGTCGCGTGATGACGCTTGAGGCGGGTGATATCATTCTGACGGGGACGCCGAAGGGGGTGGGGCCCGTGAAGACGGGGGATGTCATGAGGGCGGGGGTGAAGGTTGATGGAAAGGATATTGAGGAGGCGAGCCTTGAGGTGCCGGTAGCTGATCGGGAGGGTCCGTATGAGTTTAAAGAGACGTAGGATCTATGGGGAAGCTGACGATAAGAATATAGCAAGCATAGCTGCGTGGTTCCTAACTTGATGTGTGGTCGTGCTTACTACGTGTTCAATCGTCTGGAACAGGAGGCAGCCGACGTGGTTTCGTCTTCAATCCCTTTAAAATTTTGGAGGTGCTGCCATAGACTGGACCCGCCGTCTTTTGTGGCTGCTGAGTCTGGTCCCATCCGAGCTCATAGAACGTGGCATTGGCTGACCTTCGACGACTCCTGCGGGCTGGCTGGGACGGCTGCTGTTGCTTCTCCCGTGATTTGCCTTGGTCTTTTTGGGCCTGATTGACTTGTTGTCGTGAAGAAGACGCCACGTGAGGCTCTTTGGCAGGTCTCGGGGTTGACATCGGGGATCCTGGCCTTTTCTTGGTTGTACTGACTGGTAGCCTGACTATCTTGGTCGATGCTGCTGGTCTCTTTCCTGGATTGGCGACAATTGGTGGCTGCACCTTCGGCTGCTTTTCTGACCTAGACTGGGCCATTGTTTGGGGGATTAACAGATTCTTCGGTAGGAATCTTGCTTGCATTCTCGACTGTGGCTTCGGGTGTGTCTTTGGCTGGGCTTTCTGCTGATCCTTTGGCTTAGGCTCTATCGGCTTCTTTCTCGGACTTGCGTGCGAGGGTGGCGCATGTGGAAAGGTCGGTGAAATAAAAGGAACGAACGGGGTATCCAGGTCAAGATCTTCAATGTCCCCGGTTGGTGCACTGGTCTGCGTAGTGCCCTGCGTCTCTGTCTCTTGGAGTGCTTGCTGCTCCTTTGACGGATGACTTCGTGCTATCTGGTGCAGGGCTTGAGGTCGGACAAGGATCCAATTCCCATGACTATCGGCAGATTTGTTCGTGACTGCGTCCACGTCTGTTGGCCTTGGGTCCATGTCAGGACTCCTCGGCACTTGCATATACGGTTGTTGGACTTCCGCAGTCCTCCTGGCTGCTGTCAAACTCGCCACTTCTGTCCGCAGTGCTTGCAAGTCGCCATTGCATTTCTTCACAAACTCTTCTTGCATGTTCCGAATGTGTGCTGCCTCGCGTGACCTCTGGAGCTCCAGCGTGTCCAGTCGAGCTTCAAGACTCTCCATCTCATGAACGTGTTTACGACCCACACTGTTCTTCAAGCCCTGGATCTCCCGCTCAGCACTCTCAACACGCGGGCCCAACGTGAACAGGTCTGCGATGCTATCATTAAGCTCTCGATACGACGACATGAGCTTCTGCACTCTCTCCTGCGTTTTCCGAGACTCTCCCAAATCCTTGTCCATGTCGACGAGGCGCTTGTGCACAACGCTCATAAACTCCTGCTGTTTTACCTCCAACTGGTCGACACCGTGCTTGATGAGGTCGACTTCTCCTGCCATGTTGGTACATGTCGTTGCCGCTTCTTCTGCTACCTGGATACGCCTTTCTTGGTCGGTGAACTTCGCTTCGAGGGCGTTCATTCGGCGGAGAAGCGTGGCATTATGCCCCTGTAGCTCGTGTCGCCAAAGTAGATCGGTCGGGGAAATTGGCCCCGTCGGGCGTGCAGGTGAGGGCATGTCTCGACTTCCGTTTGAGCGCGATGCAGCTCACGGCTGCTCTCGGAGGATTCGGTAGTGTGCGAATTTGGGATCTATGGTGTTGCAACTGTTGTAGGGAGAAGGCCGGACTTCAAAGCACCATATCTCGAGGAATTCAGACCGTCCATGTCGAGGTATGTGTGAGTGGGTAAGAAGTTTTCAAGCGGAGAACTGCGGGGTCACATGGTCAAAGAAGGTGCGGTTGTCGTGCTTGCCATCGGTGCAGTTCGCCCCTTCCTCACGCCAGACGCATGGACCGAGAAGCCGCACGCATCCTTTCATGTACGCATCCTTTCATGTACGCATCCTTTCATGTACGCATCCTTTCATGTACGCATCCTTTCATGTACGCATCCTTTCATGTACGCATCCTTTCATGTACGCATCCTTTCATGTACGCATCTCATACCTGAAAAGCAATCAACAGAACGTTTTAAGAAAGCACAAAGCGGAGAGCGAATGAGAGTTCACGTGATTCTTATTGCTTTACCTACTACGGGGCCTGTGTCATACCGCTGCCCGTTTCGGTCCTTTCGGCGCATCCAGCACCTCCTCCCTCTTCATGATCCTCACCTTGGTGTCCTTCTTGACGCCGTCGACATCGATCGTAGCCCCATACTCCGTCTCCGTGGCCCGCTCCGCAACGCTTTTGTCGTAGCTACTAGCGTCAATACCCAGGATGCCACCAACATTGTTGCGGTCTCCAGGCACGGAAAATTCGCGAAAGGCATACCGCCACTCGTTCAGATGACCGCGTATCGCCTTGCCGACTTTGTCCTTGCCGTTCTTGGAGTGGTGGCCTGTGCCGGTGATGGCGTAGACAGGACGGGATGACTGCTTGTGCTTGGTGAGTATGCCTTCCAGATACGAGACTGCTTCGTCTGGATGGAGGCCTGTGGTAGTTAGCACTGTTTGCAACACACAAAGTAAATAAGAGGTACTTGCCATGAAGATCAACGTAAAGCTCACGCGCGTCCGCCCCGTCATCCTTGTTCCGCTCTTCATACAGAATCTGAGCGGCCTTGCGATGGGCTTCTCGCATCAGGTTGTTCTCGCTCTGGCCGCGAAGAGACAGCGCCTTCGCTGCACGGGAGTCGCTCCGATTCCAAGCCTGAGCTGCGCTCTGCAAGAACTTGTTCCTTAGACTCCCATGCTTGAAAGCCTCTTGCCGAGCTTGCATGTATGCGGTATTGCACTTCTCGCCAGTCTCCAGCCAGGGAATGTGTTGCGGAGCAGGAATCGCTTGAGCAGCGGCGCTGTTCTCTCGCGAGCCGGTGAAACTCTTGGTGAGACGCAGACCTTTCCTAAGTTGCGCGGGGGCTGGCGAGGGCGACATGCGCACGACTTCTGCGAGGTTATTCGGTCCGGTAAGCTCTTTGTTGTTGTGTCCATGCCCACCACGTTTGCCATGGTGTCGCTTTCCAGCTTTGGCCGCGGCTGCAGATCCCAGGCTTGGGAACGCTTCATTGTCATCTACAGCGGGGACCGAAGGGGTGGGCGCTCGTGACTGCTGACGGCTGGTACTCCTGGATTGCGGGCGGCTCAGGCTGCCGGGAGTGAAGGTGGGAAAAGGGCTCAATCCCGGAGGAGGGTGCTTCGGAACGCCGGTAAGCCCGTACAGTTGCTCGAGCGAAGCCGTGTCCATGGCGGCAAACTGAGGGGTCCAGCCAGCTGAGCCAGTGTTCTGAAGGCTTGGGAACTCATAATCCTGCATCTGGAAGTTCGGCAGGGCTGATTGGAGTGGGGGCGTGGATGCATCTGAGATGGCCAAACGGGCCATTACTTGGGTAGGGTCGTGCGAGAACATGCACGTGCTCCCAGCAAGGCAATTGCCGTTGAGGAAGTATCTAGACGATGGTTAATACTAATCACCGGAGACTGACTTGAGCAAGGCAGTACTCACTTGCACAGTGTTTTGGTCGTATCATGGCTGAATCTACAATCAGCTCTCGCACAGGATCCCGAAGACAGGAAGTATTTGCAGATGATGTTGCTTTTCGCCTGACCAGCAGGCGTGGCGGGTCGGAAGGCGGGGCTCATCGACTTTCCGACCTGGAAGGTGGTCTGGTCGGGGACGGGCACTGGCTGGCCATCGAGCGTGTGGCCACCCATGAGCGTAAGAAGCGCAGCACTCAGATCATATGCATTGGCCTCGAGGGCCTTTTCGATGTCCTCGTCGGGCCGGTCATCGCGGAGAATAGATCGCAGCATGTCATAGGGGCCCATATCTACAGTCTGAGGCTGAACCCATTCGGCGGCGGCGCCGTTGAGGGTGCCGTCGGCGAGCAAGGAGGAGGATTCGGTGCTCCCAGAATCATCGTTCACAAGCCAGTCTACGGAATCGCTACCAAGGTCACCATAAAGCTCGGGGTTTGGAGTAATGCCTTCGCTGAACTGGTAGGCGCTCAGGCTGGGACTATGGGGAATGTGGGGACTCGAGAAGGCGAGACGCGGCGAGGGGCGCGGAGAAGTGAAGGGAGAAGCAGTGGAGGATTTGGCACGTGTGAAGGCGGGCGGGGCGATGCCGAAGCCGGGAGGAGGGTGTATGGTCCGTGGCGAGTGGTTGACGGGCGTGGGAGCGCGGTTCATCTGCCAGGGAGCGGGCGAGGCGCGGCGGATGACGGTATGGCGGCTCGGGGGCGGCGAGCTCGAGGCGCTGCCAGCGTCGCGGAAGCGCCAGAGGCAGTCGAGCACAGCATTCTCCAAGGGCTTTCCGGCGAGCCCAGTCTCGTTGCGCAGCAGGTCCTCGAGCTGGTCCGTCTTGTCCTCTTCGTCCAGCGCATGGTTCTGCAGGACCGGCAGCACGGCATCGTATACGTCGTCGGAAACCATGGTCGGCGTCACCACATGCAGGCAGCGCAGGCGGCGCAGGCAGTGCAGTTTTCGGGGGGTTTGCAAGTGCGGTGGCGAGGCGTCGTTGAGCAGCGGCGCGCCGTATTCAAGGTGTCGGGGGGTTGGTTGCAGGCGCCGTGGTGAAGGGCGCGCCGTGGTCGGGGGGGTTCAAGGCGTCTGGCTGGGCGCGGCGAGGCCAAGAAGCGCAACGACAGCCGCGGGAGGGCAGCAGCTCTGCCTGGCCGAGCGAGGGACCGAGTGAGGGGCGGAGGAATGAAGCAGTGAAGCTGTGAAGCCGTGAAGCCGTGATGCAGTGATGCAGCGATGCACTGGACGAGCTTGGCTGCTTGGCTGGTTCGTCCCGGGCGCGATGGCCTCGCTCGTCTAGCTCGAGCGTTAGCCCTGGGTTGGCGGGCAGATGTGGGTGTGGGGAACCAGGATCCCGGTGGATCGACTGCGTATATCTAGTAATTTCACGGTTGACCAGCACTGTTGCAGCCCAGGCGCAGGGCACGGGACGGCGCGAGGGTGCAGAGTGATGCTGGGGGCAGCTGGGGGCGCGTCGACGGACCGGATGGCACTTGAAGGACTGGACGACGGTTGACGGACCGGATGGCACTTGAAGGACTGCACGACGCTTGACGGACTGGACGACGCTTGACGGACCGGACGACTGGATGGCGGGATGGCTGGATGGCTGGATGACACTCTGTTGCTTCACTCGCGCCTGCACGTCTTCGCTGCAGCCTGCGATAAAACCCCCGAGCCTCCAAAGAAGGACAAGTCACGTGCACTTCCCTCTCCTGTTCCCCGAGGAGGCTACCTTTACCATTCAGTCGCAGCGTACACACGGCCGTGGCTCGAGGCGGCTGCTGGCTGCTGGCTGCTGGCTGCTGGCTGCACGCACACAAACTTCTCCAACAGATAGATAGATAGATATCTATCTATCCAACTGCTGGTCTGCTTTCTTACTGTGTAGGTAGGGCCGAGGTGGGCTAGTGTACCTACCCAGGTGATGAACCAGCACCGCCGCTGCCCATGCTGCTGGTTCGGTTTCATCACCGCTCTGTGTCAAGTCGCCAACCCACACCTCCCCGAACGACGCCCACCGTGTCTCGCCCTCTCGCCCTCTCGCCCTCTCGCCCTCTCGCCCTCCTCCTGAACCCTCCTCCACACTCGGAATGTCCGCATCCAGCCCGCCGTGAGCAACCGAATAACCTGTACACACCGTCCGCGCGCCCTGTTTCCGCATCGTTGACGGCGTTTCCGCTGCACCTCCGCTTACTTCCGCCGCCCGCCGCCCTGTGACGATTGACAATGCCCGTCGATGAAGACTATGATGCGCGCGCCCTAGCCCTGCCTTTGGACGACGACGACGAGTCCCCCGAACGAACCCCCGGCCCCATCTGGAGTCGCCACTCACACTCGAATTCCTTCCGCCAGAACAGACCCCACGCTGCAGACCATGCGCGCCCGCGGTCCCGGATACGGACCCTGGTGGACACCTACAACAACCTCAGCCACCAGTTCATGAGCCGATATGAGAAGCAGTCGCCATTCAAAAAGGTCCTGTTCGCCGTGGGAGGACTGGCCATATTCGTCTTGTCCATATTGTTCCTCGTGTACAATGAGAAGATATTCCACGCCTTCTTGCCCGCCGCGAAGAAGTGGAGAGACATCACCGCCGGCTGGCTGATACTCTGGGCCCTCATCTTCGTCGTATCCTTCCCGCCTTTGATCGGCTACTCCAGCCTCCTGACCATCGCCGGTTTCGTGTATGGCTTTCCAAATGGGTACGTCTTCTCCAATCCCGCGCTGTAATCCAGCACTGCAGTCCACCACTGCAGTCCACCACTGTCATCCAATCTATCCCAAGCTCCACCATCAACAGCTAACCTCCCCAGCTGGTTCGTCGCCGCAACCGCCACCATCGCCGGCTCCACCACCTCCTTCCTCGCCTCGCGCTCCCTCCTCAAGAACTTGGTCCACCGCCTCGTCGCCCACGACAAGCGCTTCGCCGCCCTCGCCCTCACCCTCAAATACGACGGCCTCAAGCTGCTCATCATGATCCGCCTCTGCCCACTGCCCTACTCCCTGTGCAACGGCGCCATCGCCACCTTCCCCACCGTCTCTGCCGCCTCCTACGCCCTCGCCACCGCAATCGTCTCCCCGAAGCTCATGCTGCACATCTTCATCGGCGCCCAGCTCGCCGTCATCGCCGAGAACGGCGGCAAGATGGACGCGAAGAGCAAGGCGCTGAGCTACGTGAGCATCGCGATCGGGGGCGTCGCCGGCGTCGCCACGGGCTGGTTCATGTACAAGAAGACCAAGGAGCGCGCCGCCCAGTTGGAGGCTGAGGAGCGCGCCGGCGTGAGGCGCATGTCGATCGAGGACTTGGAGAACGAGTATGCGGATGATCCCGGGGCCTTGGAGGCTGCGGCGACGCTGAGAGAGGACGACGACGATATCAGTCTCAGGACGGGCTGGGGGGATGACTACCATGACGATGTTACGGATGCCGAGGACGATGCGCTGGAGATTCCGGATGATCCTTTCGGTGCGGGGGATGCGGAGAGGGGGGACGACGGGACGATCAAGTAGGGGCTGTGTCTATGTGCAACACACGTGTACGATGGGCCTGGGATTCGATGCGTTGTGATTTATGCGTGGCTGGCTTTTGAGCCTTTTGACGGGATGCATATAGACGACGGGACGAACAAGCAGGAGCTGTATCCATGTACAACACGTGTACAATGGGCTTGGGATTCGATGCGTTCTGCTTTGTGGGTGGCTGGCTTTTGAGCCTTTGGATGGGTTTGCATATAGACGCTGCGGCGGCAGTCCGCTACGGTATAGAAGCACGGCATAGATGCATAATGCTACGACATCACTCACATTTTCTCCCAGTGTCTCGCACTCGGTGAGTGCTCGATTCAAGTCAGCATCGGCGTCGGCATCAGCACACACACACACTACGCCCCTCGTCGATATCTACCTCCCACACGTCCCTCTTCCCCTCCAGCCCCGCTCGCCCACCCCGTACACGCTGCCGAAATGCGGCAGCGGAAAAGCGCTGCACCGCTTCACCTTCACGCCGTCCCTCGATGCGAGCCGTGGGTCGTACACACCCCCGCTTCGTCCCTGGGCCACACGCATTTAATGGCACGCCGCTGTCTTCGCGGACGGGCCCCCGCTGAATAGGAGATAGCCTGCAAACGCGCCCACGGCGACCGAGAGCATGACCCATCCGTTGTATGTCATGAATAGTAGCCTGCTTGCATTAGGTCTTTCTGCTGGGACGGGGAGCGCTGGAGTGGGGGAGGTGGGGGGGACTCGCATGATGAAGAATGAGTAGAACACTTGGACCGCGTAGAACAGCGCTTTGAGGGTCTTGGTCTGCCGTTCCGAGGCGGAGGCGGAGGCGGAGGCTCGGCCGTGTCGTCCTGGCCACAGCAATGAGCTCGCTTCAGTAGATGCGATCGAGGTCGAGGCGTGGGCGGCGGGGGAAGCAGCGTCTACGAGTGGGAGTTGCGCATCTCAGCATCATCGCTCCACGTTGTCCATTCCGTTCCGTTCCGTTCCCTCGTATCCACGCCGTCTCACCCCCCAGCAACGTCTCCGCCCGTTCCTCAACGGTCCGCAGAGCCACATGCCCGGCTCGCGCAACGGCACGACAAAGAAACGGCCAGACTCACGGGAGAGATCGTCGCCGCTGATGCGCCCCTCGCTGATGCGCTGCGCATGCGCGTCGTATCTGCGGCTCGCCTCGCGCACGGCTTCGTAGCCTGCGGTAAGGAGCGCGATGGCGAGGAGGCTGAGGAGCAGGGTGCCGGTGCCGGAAACGTGCCACGATTTGAAGACGATGCAGAGGTCGGTGGTGTCCCATGTGAAGAGCATCTGTCGATGCGTCGGTTAGAGGAGGGGAGGGACGGAAAGAGAGGGATGGAAAGAGAGGGACGGAAAGAGAGGGACGGAGAGGCGGGCGTACGTTCATGTTGCACTGCGGGCCGTGGTCCATGCCGGGCATGTTGTGGCCTTCGTGGCCGCCGTGATCCATGTGGGAGTGGTCCATTGGGAGTGTAGTTTGTAGTGTGGAGAGTGAGGTGTGATGTGAGAAGAGGAGGTCGGGCAGAGACCAGCTGGCTGGCTAGGAAGCTAGATATCTGGCACACGGCGCGGAGGTGTTGCGCGTCTCAGAGCCATGGTCCGAGCGTAACATAGCTCGCCGCGGGGTTTCGGTCGCGTGGGCGGCGGCGGCGGCGGCGGGGCAGGGAACATGCAGCGCAAGCGCCAGGGTTCACTCGCGGCCGCGCTTCGGTGGTGGCCGGCGTCGCCGTTACAAATGCATATTCGAAGCTACGGACTACCTATCTATATGTCGCTGCTTGGGACGTAGTCCAAACAGGAGAGTTTGAGTCAACATGCAAGCACTGCGACCAGCGCTCCAGCTCCAGCTCCTCCGGGCGCCACTCGCGCGCACACCGCGGACGCCCGCAGCCACCGCACAACGCTTTTTCTCCCACACGCGGCCAGCGCGGTTACTGGGACCACCGGTGAACATTCCAAAATGGTATCCTCCGCCCCCTCTCCCTCACACTATCATTATCACTCTGCTAACCACGCCTCCCTCAGGGTCGCCGAAAACTCGCACAGGCTCCAGCCCCCCGTGAACAACTACTGCGTCTACAACGACTCGGCCACCGTCATGATCGTCGGCGGCCCCAACGCTCGCGCCGACTACCACATCAACTCGACCCCCGAGTGGTTCTACCAGCACAAAGGTCGCATGCTGCTCAAGATCATCGACGAGGGCGAGTTCCGCGACGTGTACATCAATGAGGGCGACATGTTCCTGCTGCCGCCGGACACGCCGCACAATCCGGTGCGATTCGCGGACACGGTGGGCATTGTGCTGGAGCAAAAACGGCCAAAGGACAGCATCGACAAGCTGAGGTGGTATTGTCAGGACTGCGGGGAGCAGGTGCATGAGGCGAGCTTCCACTGTACGGATCTGGGGACGCAGATCAAGGCTGCGGTGGAGGCTTTCCAGAAGGACACGGAGGCAAGGACGTGCAAGAATTGCGGGGCGGTGTGTGATACTGCGCATAAGACGAAGGATTGATTTGATAAACCGAGATATGATGTACAATAACGACTGTACAGTAGGAAGTGTGTTTAGCGGTTAGAGACCCTTCCACATCATCTTCGCAACGTGGTCGGCCTTCTTTCTGCTTGGTTTGATGAGGCCGAGGAACTTGAGCTCGGCTAGGGCACGTTGGAAGAGGGCCCTGGTGTGGTCAGTATCATTCGATATCGTTGACATTTGCATCACATACATGGTCTGCGACTGGTCTTCTTCGTCGTCCTTGCTGACAATTGCATGGAAAGCAAACCACAGATCGGTAGCGTTGATTACAGCCCCGGATTCCAGATACAACTGGTACACGATAGCAGTCGCGGGCTGCGTGCCCGCGAGAGTATTTTCACGATCTGGCGTGTTACCACAGCATTCGCAGCCCAGATAGTCGTGGGGAGTGGCAAGGGCGCGTTCAATAGCCAAACGAGGCCTGGGCTGGAACACCTCGGTATGCGGAGACTTGAGGTTGTATACGAGGATCTCGTAGAGTAAGAGGGTCTTCGGGTCAACGAGAGCGGAACTGAAGTACGACTCCAGTCGCTGATAGAATCTCGCTACGATCTCCGAGTAGGCCTTATCCTGCTCGGATAGGGCAGCTTTGTGCTTACTTAAAAGGACTTTTTGGGCCACTACCGTCGTTCTCACACTCTCGTTGCGTATATCGTCTTGGCTTCTCAGCGGCCCTGAGCCTGCATTATCTTGAACAAGCGTCTTCAGCTCGCGCTGCAGTTGTTCCAGCTCAATGGGAATTTCGATTTTCTCGGCGTCTAGGCCAAAATCTTCTGTCGCGAGGCTGATCAAGGAGTCGATGAGACGCGCTAGCCTATCGGACGGGGTCTTTTTGATGGAGAGCATTGTCTCACGGAGGAGTGGAGAATCCAGCAGCTCACCAGAGGCTGCTCGGGACCAGACATTGGAAAGACGGACTTTTGGCGTGATTCCTAGCGACTCGCGTATCCGTGTCAGAACTATGGCGGCAATGCTGAGTGAAGACAGGGCATTCTGTACGGTGACAATGAGCTTCTCAATGACTTCAAACAAGAACTTGTCGGAGCTCAATAGCTGTCGCACGCTCTGGGTGTCGCCAGCTTCCAGCTTCTCCTCTATGTATCTTGGGGTCGTCAGTCACGGCGTGGAGTATCGGCTCTCATTACTTACCTCCTGAATGATGGCAGGTTCCGTATGGCCTCGAAAGCGTCGGGCGAAAAGTCTTTGAACTTGGCATCGTACTTTAAGAAGATGGTTGCATGATTGGCGTAGAAATGTGACATGTACGCATATTTGAGACCATGAACGAAGTCTTGTGTGTTCTGCACATGGTCCTTTTGCCTTTCAAGGATGCGCCGACACAGGTTGGGGCCGATATGAGGTTCGGTGTCAGGGTGGGCAATGGTCGCGCGGAACAACTTCTCAATGATATCATCTGATTGAGTGACGTCGAACTGCTGGCCATCGAGGTAGCGCAAGGACTTTCCCAATAGCCGGTCCTCAAAGCTTTCGGCCGATGTAGCAATACCGAAAAGTAGAACAAAAGGCAGACGATCAAGCCAGGAACTGAAATGATTAGACCTTACAGATGATTTGCTGACTGACTTACTAAAACAGATCGACCATCTCGATAAGTACTGCTGTATTAAAGGCCTCGCTGTCTTGGATCGCTACAACGATGCTCTGCACCGGGTTCCTTGAGGTCCATTCCTGGACATGGCCAAGATCGAAATTGAGAAGCTTAGGGCCTCGTACTGATGAGTTCACGGACCGGCCGATCTCATCTTCTTCGTCATCGTCATCTTCGACTCGCGACGTGATCTTATTAATTAGAGTCTTCAGAAAGGTTTTGAGATTTGGGCTTTCTCCGGATGTCAAAACGACATAGGAACTATTCGTCACATCTCTGATTCCTCGTCCCAGTCGTTCAAAATAGGGTCCATGGGAAGCGATGCTGGGTCCAGCGACAATAAGACCGGTTGGGATAGATATCCGGGGCACATCTTCCGAAGGAGCATTAGCCGCCACAAAATCAACAATCTTTCCTTGCGTCGCTCGATCCGCTTCCTCAAGGGTACTCTACAAGACGTCAGCGCAATTTAGTTAGACACATATAACGTAATTTACCTGTACTTTTTTTTCTTGCTCAGCCCAAGTCTTGCTGTATATCTTCAGTCGTTCGGAGAGGCCTGCGTGAGGGTCTGATTTAGACGTTCGCTGGCGCTTGGAAGGCCGCGACTCCTGCTCTAGAGGCGCATACACATAGCATTTCTTTGTGTCCATTATGTCAATATGTTTGAGGTGACGGAACAATTGAAATGATTGAAGATGCAGAGCTTAGGGGCCTGACACGGAAACCCACGTCGTTCGCTAGCGCCGGCGCGCGGTCACGTGACCATGAAGCTTGGCTGCATCGACATCTCATGTGTAACTTTGACCGGGATTGCATAGTGCACGTGGAAGAAGAGGGTCTAAACTAAAAAAATATCAAGGTTGGCGTGGATCTTTGGTTTGCGATCACGCGTTTACGACAAACTCGCACAATGTATCATCTTAGGTATACGTTGGAGTCAAAGTTGCACGAACCCGGATATTGAATGTGTCCTATGTGCCTCCCTAATCCCCGCAACGACTGAAGGGGCGTGGGCGGATTCTACCAACTATGATAATATATCCAGGCTAGTCTCTGCTGATCTGGTATGCGAAGTCAAGGTCTAGAGACAAATGATCATAGAAAAGCCTCGCTGCCCAGCTGTGCATTGTACCTCTTCAAAGCGGCATCCGTGACTTGGAGCCATGCGAGCTCTCTCAAACAATGCGCGAAATCCAGGCTGCTATTATGTGAGCTCAGTAGGCTTTTGTCATACAAATTCTAATGCCAGAGAACTACGTGTCGACTTTGTATATCTAACATACCTTGCTTGAGCTTGAGAAGTGCAATACCGGCTACATATCATGAGGTATTGCATTAGTGATGGGTTGTGTCTGCCCTGAGATAAAGAAGACCGAGGTTATCAGTCGTGGTCCTCTTCGGTGATGCCTGGACAGCCTTCCATAGCTGCATCGGGGTACTGGTATCCACAGTACAGGCAATACTTGAACTCCTCTCGCAGAAAGCCGAGCACTTTTATCAAGCGTTCGGTTACCGGTAAGGCTTCGAATTCTGCAAGCTCCGGGTCTTCATCTTCTAGATCGTTCTCAAGCGATGCGTAGAAAGGTGTCACGTCATGGCCTTCGGCGACCTTGGAGTCGTCATCTTCATCTTCTTGCGCCAGCGTCGGAAGTCGAGATGCAAGACTGTTCTCCAACTCTCTTCGCTGTCGCCTGTAATGTTCCTTTTCGACTCGTCGTCGTGCGCGGATGCGCCAAAGCACGTTGATATCTTTCAACGGCTTCTCTTCTGGAGATGCCCCGTCCGCTTCTTCTGCTTCCTTATCCGACAAACGCTCAGCAGTTCTCTGCGCATTGTCCAGATCCCACTCCTTCTTCTGCTCCTTTTTCTGCTGCTTACGGTCTTCCAGGTAGTCGCCCTCTTCTTCCTTAGACCGCTTGGCTGCCCTCGCTGCTTCATCCCACGCCTCTCTTAGCTTGCGTTTCTTCTCCGACTCGAGACCAATCCCGCTTCTGTCCTCCTTAATGTTAACTTGTATGGGCTCCTTTCGCGCGTTCTCCGCTTTGCCCAAAGTGTCGCCCTGTTTGAACCCAAACTTGGCCATCATCTTGAAACCCTTGTTGTTCTCTGGGAGCGCGGTAGCCAGGGCTGCTTCTCGCGCTGCCTCTGCGTCTGCCTCGCGTTCGGCCTTGGTCTTCTGACGGGCTCTGGCCTCACCCTAGGCACCATGTTAGCTTGTGTGCTTGTGACGTTCGCGGGTAGTGCGGGGTCGTACTTCTTTGCGCTTGCGCGCAGCGCGCTGGAGCGAGGTTTCGTGCGTGGGCTGCCTCGGCGTATCGTCGAAGATCATCTTCATGTAGTCCTCTTCGCTGTCGGAGTCCGCCATGATGGGCTGCTCCGAATTCGGCGGTTCAGTGTTTGTGTCGTTCGCGTGTTGGCTGCTGCAAGGTACGTACCTACCTCCCTAGGTACCTACGCGTTCTAGCGCCACAAGACTTCTCCAGAGCTTGGCAACATGACCACGGATCTTGCGTTCTTAAACCTTACAGGGTCAATTCCAAGACGCTACCTACCCACGGCATCCACCGAGGTAAAAGATACCACGCACCAAGAGCACGCCCAGGTCTTCTACGAAAGCGACCCACCTCGGGTACGAGGTCTTATCATTGTGAAAAGGTGTACGTCGTAGTGGGACTGCGGCACAATGCAGAATATTCTCTCACTCGTCTATCGTATCATTTTTGCCGGAACGGCTTCAACCGCTTACGCAACCGCCAATACTTCCAGCCAATCCTCACTCGCCGAGCAACTTGGATCGGATGGCGACAGTGAGTGTCTTAGCCTTCACGGATCTGTCAGAAAGACAAAGGCACGCACCACTTCGGAATCAGCTTTGTGCGTAGAAGCACCAATCTCCATCTGCGCGGTACGCTTGGTGGAGACTGAGTTTCGCAGTGAGTTTCCGTAACAACATATCAGCAACAGCCCTCTTCAAGTGGTTCCAAGAACCCATGAAGCGAGTTCCAAGATCTCGTCCGGTGTGTCACTCGAGCATTGCTGGAAGCGAGGCGGCTCGTAGCAGCTTCTTCAACATGTGAACGCGCATACGGCCTCCAACAGCGACGTTTATGTCTATCGATTTAGACGCCATACATGGAGGCATCGAAAAGAGAAGGTGATAATGCTCGAAAGGGGTCCTTGCGCCGGGCGGGCCGACACAACCGGCATTCACATTGGCTGGCTTTCCCCACAGCTCCGAGTGGGCTAACCCGCTAGGGTGCTGTTCACCGGGCGTAAGATGCTCCTGATACCAACCAACCCGATGCTGTCCATGTCGTTCTCACTAGGGTCCTTGCAAATCCCTAATTTCCATTGCCGCAGAGGCCTGCGCGCATGGTGCACAGTCGCAAACATGGCTTTCCACCATACGGAGACTCCGGGTGCTGTGTAGGCGGCTCCTGGCTTGAGGCTGATGATTTTGAGCTTGCAGTACAGGACCAAGCAATAGGGTTGCAGGGTTGCTCCAAGGGTCAGCCACTGTACGAGGATGGACACAAAGCGCATGTGTTCGTTTGGTTGTTCAGCATCCTGCCTCGGTGGCCTGTTCTACCACCTATGGCTACAATTTCGGAGGCTCTCCAGATCTAGTTACCCTGTTCACCTCTGATTCGATGGAGCGCTGTCAATAACTGGTCGCCACCGCTCCTCCTTTCGACGATGCGAATGATCTACCCTTTCCTCGGTTTGCGCACGATCCCTGTTGAGGCCTTGCCTGCTTCGTTGAGAATTCTCGGTTTTCCAGTATTCATGTGCTTCTTCTCCGCATGCATAGACTCGTTATAAGCTTGTTTCCCCGCAAACTCTCCACATGTCCCGACCCTGAATTTGAGTAGGGCCCGTTCTGTTGTGGGTGACCAGTCTTGTTTTCCTTGACATCCGACCGTGCCCAGCTGCTGCTTATCGAACATGGAGGACAAGGAACTTAGACCTACTCGCTCAGAGGTCACACACGAGAGTGAGGAGCATGTAGCACCCGCCTCAGCACCCCAGAAGAAGGGAGGTGTCTTCAATACTTTATATCCCCCTGGCCCAAGGCCTGGTGCCGGACCACGAGTCAAGAATCACTGCAGGAAGTTTTGGTGGTGTGGTACGTATATGACAAAAGTCTCATCGCCACAATGTTGAGCCGGACTCTTGCTAACGAACGTAGACCTACTTTTACTTGTCGCTATCATCCTGGTGATCGTTCTGCCTATCATATATGTTGCGATTCCGAAAAAGGCTCAGCACGACATTAACGCTTCAACCCTTGAGGTCACTGACCAGGAGGTTACCAACACGGAGCCAGAGAAGATTCACCTTAAGATAAAGAGCATCGCAAGAAGCAGCAGTTCATTCCACCCTACTCTCGATACCTTCCAAGCCGGTCTCTCGCTGCCAGGAAAGGAGCCCTTCCTCTTCCTCAACGTTCCGAAAACCAAGGCCGATGCTGAGACCGAGATCGACATCGAGCAAGATGCGCCCATTGTCAACCTGGACTCTTTCAAGGATTACACCAAGACCGCCATGGCCAGCGAAACCTTCGCCATTGTCATGAGCGGCAAGACCAAGGTCCACCAGAAGGGTCTGTCGGCCATCTCAGTCGATTACACCAAGAACATCGAGATGAAAGGTAAACCATATCCCCGTCTCTCCCGTGTACACCCACGATGACTAACCGCAACCAGGCCTTAACAAGCTCTCCGGCCTCCAAATTACCAACATTAAGATCCTCTTCGGAACCAAGGACAAGCTCTCCGACGGCTCCAACATGATCGGCAATGTCATCATCCCCAACCCCTCCGTCATGACTCTCGAGCTCGGCAACGTCACCATGAACCTGTCTATCGACGGCAAAAGCATCGGCACCGCGCTCCTACCCGACCTCCTGCTCAAGCCCGGTGAGAACAACAGCACCATGTCAGCCATCCTCGACCAAGAGGGCCTTCCGGTAATTTCGCTTGTGCAGAGCAAGTACAAGGATGGCGTTATCCCGCTGGTGATTGTGGGGAACAGCAGCATCCGCAATGGAGAGCACCTGGAGTACTTCGAGGAGGCGATCAAGAGCACGACTATCAATTTGGACCTGGACATTGGGCCCGCGCTCAAGGACATCGGGCTGTTCAACGTCACGAGCTCGTCTTAGGGTCGCGGCGGGACATGCCGCGGGTGGACGTTGTATCTGGCGGTTTGCTTGCTTTCGGCGGCTCTTGCTATTGGAGCTGGCCGCGCCGCGTGCTTGAACGCCACGCCCCTGTGGGGTCGGGATCCAAGACACCAATGTATTTGTGCGATGGGGCTTGCGGATTCTGGGTCAACAGTCGATTTATATGACTTTCTAATTGGTTTCAATGATGCATCCGGGCCATGCGAGCCAGGCTTTTCCTCTTCCAAGTAAATGACGCCTTTGGTGCCGTTGTGTCGGTCCTCCACGTGCATGCCAATTGGTAGACGTCCTCCCAGCATGGTAGTGCCAGCAAGCCCACCTCTCACGCCCGCTCACCACATCGTCCCACCTAAAATCTCACCCTCCGTACCACCGCTTCCACTTACTCGCTCCCTCATTCATTCACTCACCCATATCCCCATCCGCCTCGTCCTCAACTCTCAAATCTCAAACTCCTCTTCCCAAAACTCCACAACCCCCCTAGCACCCCCCTCCCCCAGCGCCTCCCTCAACACCCCCGCAGCCCGCTCATCCATCCTCGCCCTCACCGCAAGAACAACCACCTCCCTCAGACTCCCCGCAACGTCGCTTAGCCGAACGACTTGCTGCTCCGTCAGCAGCGTGTCGGCCGTGCAGTAAGGCAGCAAATCGCGGTATGCTGACTTTGCGGAATGATTGTTAGGTTTGGCGCGGAGTTGTGGCGTCGTGAGGGACGGCGGGAGGGTGTAGGTGTGGGTGCGGGAGCGATGGTCTTGGGGGCCGTCGAGCTGGGCGATGGAGGATTGGGAGGACGTTGGGTGGAAGTTTGACTGGGGGGAAAGAGCGATGGGAGAGGTTGGAGGCGTGTCGCTGCCGTGGCGGGCTGGGTTGGAGAGCATGTCGCCGTCGGTGGCTCCGTGGGGATGGATTGGAAGGGCATCGGTGTTGCTAGCTGTGGATTTCGGCAGCGAGTGTTCTTTGCTCTGAGTGTGGTTGTGAGGATGTTGGAAGGTTGCATCTGATGTAGGGCTGGCAGCCTTGCTTTGGAGGCCTGGAAGCGTCATGGAGTGCTTGCGCCGAAGGGGAAGCGAATACTCAACGCCCTAGATGCACCGACGGACTGAGATGCTTGATGGTCAAGTGTGAAATGTTTAGAATGAGAGGTGCTGCGCGTCGCGTGTGTTGGGGTAGGAACGGACAGACGCGTGCCTTCCAAAATCGGTGCAGCAAAGAAGCACCGTTTCGAATACATGTTTCTGTGCTGATAGATAGCTTGTTATACATATTCTACATGCTTTTGGTGATGGTGCTAGGTAGTGGAGACAAGTAATGGAACATCTATGGTCTAAATCTAAGGAGATGGGGTATCATGAGAGGAGTATGGACCGCCCTTTTTAAACCTATCGTACAACAGGGACGTGTCAGGAGCACCTCGTGTCGCCCTTCAGAGAACACGCAGCCTGGTTTTACTGGACCATGGTAGCAGACGAAGTCATTGCGTTGCGCGGATTATTTTCAAGGGACTGGAAATCAAAAATAAAGAGGACATGATCTCAACTCGTCTGATCCGTTGGTGACGGGGCAGTAGAGGATACAGATGGCTGAGCGTTGATGTTCTGCGCTTCGGTTGCGTGAGTTTTCTTTTCAACCTCTTCATCCTTCCAAAATGACAACCGTGACAAAAGTGAGGTCGACTGGTGGCGCTCCTTGATGGTTTCTAATTCTTGGTCTACCGCCTGGAGCTCCTTGCGCAGTCCCCTCAAACTGCGTTTTATATCGTCTTCTTCCGTCTTGCTCAGGAGCTTTTCGGTCGGCTTCTGGGGTTCGCTCTTTCCAGTCAAGAACTTAGGGAGCAGGCTTGTCGAGCTCGGTTTAGAATGGATTGATTTCAGCTCCGCCAATTCTTCCCTGACACTCTTGAACTCTTCCTTCAGCTCTTCTACGTCTTCGCGAATATCATCGCGCTGGTTCCTCGCCTTTCTTCTCTGCCTCCACTGCTCGAACACTATGACACTGATGCCAACAGCGAATATGAAGGCCTCGGCTACAAAATTTGCGCCCATTTCGATCGCCTTCGTTTCGGAAAGGGGACGTCGTCTAGTCGCTGCTTCGATCTGCCTCTTCGCCTCCGCCTCAATCTTCTTCCTCGCGGCTTCTTTTTCCTTTTCTGTCATTGCTTCTTCGGCGACTGTCTCTGCCTCCGTTTTGACTGTTGGCGTCTGATCCAGTTTCTTCCGCGCGGCTTCAGCAGCCTTTATTTCCTTGGCTACCTGGCGGTCGATGACGGCGGGGTCCTGAAGAAGGCCGAGTCGCATGCGCATGTCGAATCTGTGGAGGCGCTGTGCGAATCTCACACAGTAGCCGCGGAATCGTTCGTGCTCGTGGGCATTGCGTTTTATTTGGGTCTTGTTGCTTGTGTCAGCTGGAACACGCTCGAAAGTTGAAGACACATACAGCTATAGGCTTGGCAAGTGTTCGAACGGCAAGAGAGGCAATCTTGAGTGTGAGCGACATGGTGAGGGGTTAAGACAGACGCGCGATGGCTCCTCGTAGGATCGCAACGGAAGATCGAGGTTCACGGCTTCGGCGGGATATACGTATGGGTTCCTGAGCTTCAAGTTTATGTTGGCATGGGCATCGAGCATCGGTCTGGGGAGTTATTGGCGCATTGTAAGAATTGAGGTATGAGTCGTGAGGTTGGCTTGGGGAAAAGCGGTTACCTAGTGACGAGGTCGCAGCTTCCGATGCACCCTTTCAATTTGGCTGCAGTCGAGTCGCGCAAAAGTCTAGTATATGTGCACACAACAATACAATAACAGCTGCGACAAGATCAAATATGCATTCAAATTGATGGTAGGCTCCAATGACGAGGTGCGCGCATCGATCATGGGTGCCGCTCCACTCGCGTGCACGGTTCCGTCCAGAGTTCGCCTAGCAACGACCCAAACAAAAACATTGGCGTCAATCGTTCCATAACAGCAAACACCTTCACACCCACTACCAAATGTCTGCTCCTTCTGTTCACGCCGACGCGCCGCCCGCGCTGGTGAGCGATCCAGAAGGTCTGCAGTATGAAACTGGCCCTTTGCTGGGAAAAGGCGGCTTCGCTATATGCCATCCCGCGAAGCTGCTCAGCCATGAGCATTTGGGCAACACTACCGTCGCTTTGAAGATTGTCAAGTCGAAGATGGAACCTCCCAAACTCGCGCAAAAGGTTTGAGCAGCCCTGAGCTGGGCGCGTCCAATACTGACAGTCTGCAGTTCGTAACCGAGCTCCAAATACACTCCAAACTAGCACATCCGAACATCGTTGAGTTTTATCGGGCCTTCTCCTTCCAGAAGAGCACATATGTTGTGCTCGAACTATGCGAAAATGGATCCCTTGCCGACGCGATCAAGAAGCGAAAGTACTTCACCATGCCTGAAATCAGGCGCTTCATGATACAAACGTGCGGCGCCATCAAATACCTGCATCAACGGAACATCGTTCACCGAGACCTCAAGACTGGTAACCTCTTCCTCGACGGAGATATGAACGTCAAGGTTGGGGACTTCGGGCTTGCAGCACTCCTCGTATCACAGAGCGACTACGGCGCCATCCGGCGAACGACCATGTGCGGGACACCAAACTATCTTGCACCCGAGGTGTTAGAAAAGACTGGAAAGGGCCACGATGAGAAGGTGGACCTCTGGGCAATAGGCATTATGATGTGAGCGATACTGGCCTTGCTTCGTGAAGTCCGCGCTGACCTTTCAGGTACACGTTGGCCGTCGGTAGAGCACCTTTCCACTCCACGAAACGAGAGGATATTTATCGCAAACTTAAGGCGCGGGAATATTCATGGCCCGACCTAGCGAAATGCCCAAACGAGATCACAGACGATCTTCGCGATATTGTTTCTTTATTACTTGTTCACGAAGACGAACGTCCCACACCCGATGAGATCGTCGCCCACCCGTTCTTTACTCTAGGCCATATACCATTGACACTGGACAGCGCATGCACGTCTCGCGTCCCGAAGTGGTCAAAGGTACGGCCGCCAACCGCCGCAACAATCAAGCGCGGATACACAGATGAGTGGTGGACTTTGTGCAAGTCCTCTGCTGTGGGCAAGTATGGTCTTGAAGCCGGCCAAACATTTGGAGCATATGGAGCTAGGAGGAACAAAACGGTGGCGCGAGACTGCCAGAAGGAAATTGAGTCTGGAAAACAGCCGAGTATTCCCTTCGCACAGGAGACCGTATACTTGCCATTTCCTGCCCGTGTGCAATGGCCTTTCCAGAGCGCGGGTGGACTGAGTGAGATAACGGAGGAAAAAGATTCGTCTTCGGAAGGCCAAGCGCTGGTAGAGACCACGGGGAACGACCGGATGAAGGGGCGGCCAGTACGCACCGCTAGAAGGGCAGAAGTCATGCCAACGTTGCAGGAAAATAACGACCCAGCTCGAGAACCGAAACCAGTACAGCGAGTGATGGAGAAGCAGCCGACGCGCCTGAGGAGCGTTCGCAAGATATCGAACCCAAGGGTGACAGCAGCTCCTGCGCCTGCCGCAGTACCTCTGAGAGCACCTAAGGAGACTCGCTCGTCCCAGCGAACGAAGACAGCCAGAGACGCGTTGAAAGAGAAGGAAGAACCACTGCAAGAACTGCCTTCACTTCGAGTATCAAAGATCAGCTCTAGGGCAGCACAAAAGCAGGAGCCAACGGCACCTAAATCGGTGGCATCACAGTCGACCAGGACACGCACAGCACCGCGGCTTCGTGCGTTGAGCACCGAAGTGCCTGCAACTGACCCTACAGCGGTGTTAGCGCAGCTGTACACTTTCCGAGACAACCTGGCGCGGGCGTTAGAGAAGAAGCCTACTTATTCCAAGCGCGACAAACAGAAGAAACTACCATTCGTGTCTAAATGGGTGGATTACTCGCGAAAGTACGGTGTTGGCTACGTTCTGGATGGCGGGAGTGTCGGTGTCTTGACAGCCGCGAATAAGGACTACCCCGTGACTGTGGGCTTTACGACAAACGGACTGCACCACCTCAAACAACTTTCGAAGGACCCTGACTACTTGAAATCCATCCCAATACAATTCTGGGCCGCTCCAAAGAAGGACCAGGGCATCTGTCGCGTCCAAATTTCCGAACAGCGTCGCGCTGACGACATCCGATTGTACTGGCAGAAGTTCTGCAAGTACATGTGCTCAGAATTAGGCGACGAGAACTGGCCCGAAAACGATGGCGAACGGCCCAACTTTGTCAAGTTCTACCAGCGTCTCGGAAACTTCGGTGTCTGGGGCTTCGACGATGGCTCTTTCCAGGTATTAAACACTTTGACTTCTCACTAGACGCATTTCCTAACTTCATTTCCAGTTCAACTTCCCAGACCACACGAAGCTGGTGCTATCGCCGGATGCGACCTACGGCAAGCTCGTATGCCTCTCAATGGAGGGAGCGGCAGTTCTACATGACACGAACAAGGTTCCGTGGGACTTTGTGAAGAGCCGCGAAACGCTCCACGGCTCCCTTCAACAGCTACTATACGGTTCGGTGCGGCAAGACGACAGCTATAAGGAGCTAACAGAAGCCAACGGTTTGCGAGAAAAGCTGGAGTTTGTTCAAACCATTGTCCAAGACTGGATTTCTGGCGGAGGTCTCGGATGCCTCGGAGAACTCAAGGACTACGAATGGAGGGGGGTGCAGCCGGCGACAGATCGTAAGAGGCACGACTGGGCCAGCGTCGGAAGATACGGAGGAGATGTTTTCTCTTGAAGCGTTCACTGTGCTTATTTTGACGACTGAGCGGTGGCGTTTTGGATGAGCGATATTGCTATTATGGCATTTGCATAGGCGCGGCGTCTTGTGTGTTATTTCTGTCTGGGGATGGTCTTCGAACGCTCATTATGACGAACCTGCATGTCTGCTGCGGCACGACGGCGTATGAATTTGGTTAATCGAAGTTGAATAGGGCGGTTGCCTAGATTGAATTGTACGAAGTCAACGCGAGTGCCACGTAATGGGTCCTCGAGGGAGGCAAATTGAAGTGGAATCTAAAAGTGGGCGGTGTTGTCGGGATTTATAAGAGAGAAGCTGGAGCGATGCTAGGTACGCGTTGCCGTTAGTGGCTGAGCCGTAGCCTAGCCACCTTATGTCACAGCAAGGCGGCGGAACCCAGGGAAAGTCATCCATAACCGCCCGCACGGCGCCGTCTACCAACAATCGCTGTCGCGCCGAACTCCGCACCGCTCTCTCTGTCGCCCTTCACTCGCTCGCTCGCCCCCTTTCCAGTTTCTGCATCTGCGCATCCTGGGTACACGCCCGCGATATCGATTGACAGTGGATCACGAGACTGAGCGCGCTATTGGGCAGTAACCATGCCAGCGGTAGGACCCTGACCCCTCATTGCGAGGAAGCTGGAGGCGCTGACGGCAGCTGGATAGGCTGTGAGCAAGCGCGCCGGGCGCAAGAAGGATGCCGCCGCCGGTGGTGGGGGGCAGAAGGGCGGTTTCGCGAAGAAGGCCGTCTTCGAATCCACCAAGAAAAAGGAGGTCGGCGTATCAGATCTCACGCTGCTCAGCAAGATCTCAAACGAAGCCATCAACGACAACCTGAAGAAGAGATTCGAGAACAGGGAAATCTACGTACGTGCGGGCCCCCGCAACAGGCGCCCGCCAGCGCGCATCGCCGAGCCTACCCAGGACAACCGCTGATTTGGGCGCAGACATACATCGGACATGTGCTGGTGTCAGTCAATCCGTTCCGTGATCGTACGTTTCGCCTGCAGTTGCTCGCGCGAGGGGTACTGACATTGGGACAGTGGGTATATACACGGACCAGGTCCTGGATAGCTACAAGGGCAAGAACAGATTGGAGGTAGGCTTCGCACCCCACCATCCACTGCGATCGGTTGACTGATGTCGCCAGGTGCCTCCGCATGTCTTCGCGATCGCCGAATCTTCCTACTACAACATGAAAGCGTACAAGGAGAACCAGTGCGTGATCATCTCGGGCGAGTCCGGTGCGGGCAAGACCGAAGCCGCAAAGCGAATCATGCAATACATTGCCAATGTCTCGGGCGGCAGCAATAGCGGTATTCAGGAGATCAAGGAGACTGTGCTGGCCACGAACCCTCTACTCGAATCATTCGGCAACGCGAAGACGCTAAGAAACAATAATTCGTCGCGATTCGGAAAGTACCTTGAGATTCAGTTCAATGCGCAGGGCGAGCCAGTGGGCGCAAACATCAACAATTATCTTTTGGAGAAGTCAAGAGTAGTGGGGCAGATCACGAACGAGCGCAACTTCCATATATTCTATCAGTTCGCAAAGGCGGCATCCTCAAACCACAGAGGTAATGTTGTTTGCAATAGGTACACGCGCGCTGCTGACACATACAGAAATCTTTGGTATTCAGCAGCCACAGCAGTACGTCTATACAAGCCGCTCGAAATGCTACGACGTCCAAGGCATCGATGACGACGCCGAGTTCAAAGATACCATGAATGCTATGAAGACTATTGGACTGTCGCAGGACGAGCAAGACAGCATATTCAGAATGCTTTCGGCTATATTATGGCTAGGAAACGTAACGTTCCGGGAGGACGACAAAGGTGACACAGTAATCGCGGATCAGTCTGTCGTAGACTTTGTTGCGTACCTACTGGAGGTAGAATCTGCGCACGTGAACAAAGCGCTCACCACTCGCGTGGTAGAGACTAGTCGAGGTGGACGCCGAGGTTCAGTGTACGATGTCCCGCTGAACCCTACACAAGCAGCATCTGTACGAGATGCGCTAGCAAAGGCCATATACTTCAACCTGTTCGATTGGATCGTCACACGCATCAACATTTCGCTACAAGCCCGAGATGCAGTGGCCTACTCGATTGGTATTCTGGACATCTACGGATTCGAGATTTTCGAGCGCAACAGTTTTGAACAGCTCTGCATCAACTATGTCAACGAAAAGCTCCAGCAGATTTTCATCCAGCTGACCCTCAAGGCGGAGCAAGAAGAGTACGAGCGAGAACAGATCAAATGGACTCCGATCAAGTACTTCGATAACAAGGTTGTGTGCCAATTGATCGAAGAAAGGCGGCCTCCGGGCGTCTTCGCTAACCTGAACGACGCCTGTGCAACAGCGAGCGCAGATCCCGCCGCTGCTGATCAGACTTTTGCGCAACGATTAAATTCTCTATCTTCCAACCCGAACTTCCAGCCACGACAGGGCCAATTCATCATCAAGCACTACGCTGGTGACGTGTCTTACGCAATCGATGGCATGACCGACAAGAACAAGGATCAATTACTCAAGGACTTGCTGATTCTCCTCGGCAACAGCTCCAACAACTTCGTACATACGCTTTTCCCCGATCAGATCGATACTGATAATAAGAGACGTCCTCCGACAGCCGGTGATAAGATCAAGGTTTCGGCGAATGCCCTTGTTGAAACACTCATGAAAGCGCAGCCTTCGTATATCCGTACTATCAAGCCGAACGAGAACAAGTCGCCTACCGAATTCAACGAGCCAAACGTCCTACATCAGATCAAGTATCTCGGTCTGCAGGAGAACGTCCGCATTCGACGTGCTGGATTCGCGTCGCGTCAGACTTTCGACAAGTTTGTCGAGAGGTTCTTTCTTCTGTCACCGAAAACAGGGTATGCAGGAGAGTACACTTGGAGTGGGTCATATGAGAGTGGTGCCAAACAGATTCTGAAAGACACAAACATTCCTGCCGAGGAGTTCCAGATGGGCGTAACCAAAGTTTTCATCAAGACCCCCGAAACACTGTTCGCACTCGAGACGATGCGAGATCGTTACTGGCACAACATGGCTATAAGGATCCAGCGCGCGTGGCGAAACTACTTGCGCTACAGGTCAGAATGTGCTATTCGAATCCAGCGGTTCTGGAGACGCATCAACGGTGGATTCGAATTCATCGAGCTCCGCGACCAAGGTCACAAGGTTTTGCAAGGCCGGAAAGAGCGACGAAGGTACAGTTTGGTCGGCTACCGCAGGTTCATGGGCGACTACCTTGGTATCGGAAACAAGGGTGGACCTGGTGAAGTGGTCGCGAATGCGATCGGCATCTCCAACCAAGAGGTGCTTTTCTCGTGCCGCGCTGAGCTCCTCGTAGCGAAGCTTGGTCGCTCTAGTAAGCCCGAGGCGCGAACACTCGTCTTGACCAAATCAAATGTCTACCTCGTTAAGCAGGTGCTTGTCAACCGACAAGTACAAATCCAGGCTGAAAGAACGATACCGGTAGGAGCCATCAATTATGTCAGCTGCACTACTCTGAAGGACGACTGGTTCTCCATCGGTGTGGGTTCACCCCAAGAGCCTGATCCTTTATTGAACTGTATCTTCAAGACGGAATTCTTCACCCACTTAACCAACATATTGCGCGGGTCGCTGAACATCAAGATCGGAGAGACGATCGAGTTCAACAAGAAGCCTGGGAAGCCAGCTCAGGTGAAAGCAATCAAAGATCCTGCTGTACCGAGGGACGACCTGTACAAGAGTGGTACCATTCACACAGCCGCTGGAGAGCCACCCAACTCACAGTCGAAATCAACGCCCAAAGGAAAACAGGTCGCAGCGAAGCCAATCACTAAGGGCAAATTGCTACGACCCGGTGGACCCGGTGGCGGACCATCAAAACTCGCGGCCCGGCCCAAACCTACACCTGCCCCGACACCAGTCGCGGCGCCCGTAGCTGCCCAACCAAGAGCCGTGCCACAGCCAGTAGCAGCACTGTCAAATGGACATGCACGCAACACATCTACATCGTCAAACCGAGCGCCTCCACCCCCGCCTCCACCCCCACCCGCTGCGCCTCCCGCACCTAAAGAGCCCACATACAAAGCACTGTATGACTTTGCTGGTCAATCCGCTGGAGAGCTCAGTCTCCAGAAAGACGAAATCATCCTGGTGACCCAAAAAGAGGGTAACGGTACGTACTCACCTTCTCTCCCATGCCAACCCAAAACTTACCCCCACAGGCTGGTGGCTCGCAAGCAGGCTCGACAAGTCCGCCTCCGGCTGGGCACCCTCCGCCTACCTGCAAGAATACATCAGCAAGCCCGCGCCGCCGCCCGCGCCTCCCGCTCCGCCAGCTCGGCCTGCAAACGGCGTCCGCGGAAAGGGCGCACCGCCGGCTCCGCCTGCCAAACGGCCCGTCGCCAAGAAGCCGGTTGCTGGCGGCGAGGCTAGGGATAGCGGGTACTCTGGCAGCAACTCTGATGTCGGCGCAAGGGATAGTGGGGGGAGTATTGCGGGGGGTTTGGCAGAGGCGCTCAGGCAGAGGCAGGCGGCGATGCAGGGGAGGAAGGCGGCGGAGGAGGATGAATGGTGAGGAGGTAAGCAGTATGGTGCTGGCGGACTGGCCTGGCTAGCTTGAACGATAGACGTTGATGTTTCAAATGCTTGGGTTTGCCGATGTATCTGTGGTGTAAGGCTGTCTTGCGTGCATGCTTCGACCTTGTGGATTTGACACGAGATGGCTAGTCTGGCCTCTCTGGGTGGCAACTTTGGAATATCTCTTACGAGATGGGTTGCGAATTTAAGAAAAGATTCGATACAAGATGTAGGACTGTTTTTGCTATAAATACGGCACCGTGGCACCAAGGTCCATGATGATCATCACCGCCGCTGCCACGCTGGCTTGACTGGTGACTGTGCACTCGGGGACGGGATGTGATGACTGATTCCAATGCTCTGAATCCAACGCCGCTTCTCTTATGTTTATTGTATTTGTTGAACCTTTTGCAGAGCAGCAGTTGAGCTTTGGCGCAATTGACTGATGACTGCATTTGAAGTGTCTACTCTACCTCGACTCATTGAATTTCCTCCATTGACTCCTGGAGGTAGAGTGAGTTATCGGGAGAATTGAAGTTGCTTTTCGCCTAGGGTGAGGCTTCTGGTGTCCTCTGATTCTTGAGAAGGCATCGGATCACCTATTCCAGGTCCCTCGAGCTTGAGCTCTTCCCCAAAATATTTTCGCGATCGAAGAGCATGTTCTATGAACTTTCAGGATCCTTGAACATCAAAAATCGAGACTTCATGTCCGAGACAGCTTCATTCCGTCCTTGGGCTGCGAAATGGAGTCACTTTCTAGCATGTGCATTGTAGACATTAAGACCCAGAAAACCGAGGCTAGACATTCTTAGAAATCATTGGCGTCACTTTTAAGGCAGATTTGCGTTATTGTGTATAATGCCTTGAGCAGACGAGAGACAAGGATCTTGATGAGGACTTGCTGCCTATAGGTAGTTGTATTACCTGCATGTATAGCCTTACATCTAATGATCCTCGTCCAGATGCACAACCGTCGCATCTCAATGAACATTCCTAACAGAACCTAACCTGGTGTCTCTCATCCAGTGAATCGATCATTGACAATACAAGCATATTCATTGAATATAGCTCGACACCAGGAATGTATATCTTTCCGGCACAACCCCTCTTCGAGCAGTCCAACGGGCCAGTCTTGAAGACTTCGACTTCCATTCACTCACCTCCGTCATCTACAAGCACTGTCGCAAAGAGCAGCCGAACTACGAGATGGCATGACTGCTAGGAGTTTTTCAATGTCGGTCTTCGTATCTATCATGATCAGAGGCGAGTGAGGGTTGCATTCGCTTAGAGTAACATGAAGGTGACCGAGTGCTTTGGGACTTGCTGGTTTATGATATGTATCTTGCAGCAACTCCTCCAACATACGACCATAGGATCCTGAGAACTAGGCTTCCCGTCCGCTCAGCCATATATAAGCAGGATACCGGCGGATTAGTACGAAAGTTGGTGACAATTTCGGAATCCCCGCTGTTGTATGTTTTTGCTGAGGTTTTTAGCCCTCTTTTCGGGTGGTTGTGCGCGGTGTGGGTCCCTCCTGGCGACCTAGCAACACGTGGGAGTGACACCTAGCTAGCCTTTGTGGTGTGTTTGTTAAAAGTAGCATTGGATCAAATACAGAGCAAAACTCAATATCCTCTTTCTAAATCTCGTCTGACTCGTTAGCTGGCCGTGACCCAGGTGTAAGATATCCGCCGGCGCTGTACGAAGCTTAGGTATGGCAGTGGGCAAAAACAACCTTGGAAGCAATTCCTTAGAAGGAACAGGCTTTGGATTGTTGCTGCTGACTTCAATACCATATGAATCGACTCGTATGCGCGTCATTGCAAGGACGGTTTTATTAGTAGGACGTACATTCGATGTCTGTCTCGGAAAAAAGGAGCCCCACCTACCGCACGTACTTACCTATAGGACCGAAAGACCATGCTTCCTTCGCTATCAGACCGAATATAATGCCGCCCATGAATGTTTTATGAACGGATCCGCGGATACATGATATCCATTGGGTCTAGACATGTGAAGTGGGTGGATTTCGCGGAAAACATGCTGCGCTAAGGCTACGATTCCCGCCCGTCGCTCGGAATTGAGGCCCGCAGGTCCCGACTCGGGCTCGACCCGTGCCTCCAACAGCGCATTCAACACAAGTTTATCCGACCATTTGAGGCTTGCAAACCGCGAGATCCTGATGCCGGCATTGCTCGCATGAGCATCGAGATCCGCCAGCGCAGTGTACATCCGCTGCTACAGCTGGGATGTTCCTCTCAGCCGACGTCCCTCACATCGGCGCCTAGGTACTCGCCGACGTCGCTACAAAGCTAGACTCGCTACTTGTCTTGCATCTAGACGTCGCCTCTATGAAACATTGAACCTCTCGATTCCCCTATTACAGAGTACATGATGAGGTGCACTTCTCGAGATATCGCTGTCCGGTGCCGAACCATCATGAGGAAGCGTCGGATGAGAACAGCATGTATCGATCAAAACGGTCAGAAGAGACGCGTCTCGAACGGGCGAGAAAGCGGCTGAATGACACTCGCGGCTCATTGCCGGCACACCGGGCTTCGACGCTCTAGGCGATTTGCAGCTCCCTTCCGCGCCCTTTCGAAAGGATTCGGATGTTCGAGCCTCCCGCCACACCAGATCCCCACTTCCATCATCTTTACGCGGATTATACGAGGTCGTTGTTTTTCCACCGATGGTCCTACCAGGGATGCTTAAGAGTGTCAAATTACTACTATCATCCTCCAGGCAACACTCTTCTCTGATACCGTTCGCTCGTTACGTGTCTGCCTGAAACGACCAACCTGGCCCGCGGATCTTCTTGACCGTCGAGAGAACTTTCTAACCCATACACACTCTCGCAATCTTATCAGATTATACCTTTTGGCCAGTTCACTATGAGTGCTGTCGAGCTCGAACAACCTCTTCCGACGGAGAGCGAGCAATTCCACTATATCGACGTGAAAGAAGGCCACATTCTAGTACGGCCCGTTTCCGACGATTTGACAACTGCAGCAACGCTCGATCAACAGTCTCGAGAAGAAGCCAGAATGACTAGCAGCATCGGAGTGCAACTCGAAGTGACTGACGAAAGGGCGAGGGCCCTGGCAGCGTCCTTGAGTCTCGAAGAACAGGTCCGTACTGCCTATTTCTTTCGGTCCGCGGAGTTTGGGCTTCACTGCATTGCCTTCATTGACGTGCTGGAGGATCGTATATATTGCTACGTGCAGGTTTATTTTCACAGCGCAAAGCAGAGATAAGTTGCAAGCATCGGAATGAGCGCAAGCTGCACTTGCAGCTTGATGATGAGGCTTCGGAACGTCAAAAATAGAACAATGCGCTCCGTCAACGCTTCTAGCCGCTTTTTTCTATTGCTGCTTTGCTTACAGGTCTGATAAATCGATCTAGATCTCACTACTAGCTGGAGTTGACTTCTGGCGGTCAATGCCAATTCCCAGCAAAGATATTCCCTCGATCAAGACTACAGATGGCCCCAACGGCGCGAGAGGAGAGTTCTTCACCAACGGCACGCCTGTGAGCAAGACATCCCTTACTATTCACTCCCGCCTGTTGACCCCATTAGGCAGCACTTTTTCCTTGTGGAATATCCATGGCGTCAACGTGGAATCCAGATTTGATTGAGGAGATAGGTCGGCATTTAGGAGACGAAACTAAAGCTAGGGGTGCGAATGTTTTGCTTGCGCCCACGATATGCATGCATCGATCACCATTGGGCGGGCGCAACTTTGTAAGTGCACAGGATGCCCGACGTGGGTCTTCCATTGATTTACACGTGATGTGGTCACACAGCCAATCTCATACTTACTGACAACACCCGACTTCTAGGAATCATTCTCTGAAGACCCTTTCCTCACAGGCAAGCTAGCGGCATCCTACATCCGTGGACTGCAAAGCAAAAAGATTGCTGCAACAGTCAAGCACTTCGTTGGCAACGAGCAAGAGACAGAGCGCAAGGCATACGATGCAGTGATTGCAGAACGTCCTCTAAGAGAGATCTACCTTAAGCCATTTGAGATAGCTGTGAGAGAGGCTTCTCCGTGGGCATTAATGAGCTCGTACAATATCGTCAATGGAGTACATGCTGACGAAAACACACATACACTCAGAGAGATATTGCGTGGCGAGTGGGGATGGAACGGAGCTGTCATCTCCGACTGGACCGGAACATATGCTACGGCACCTTCCATAAAAGCTGGAGTGGACATGGAGATGCCGGGCCCAACCGTGTGGAGGCAAGTGGACCAAGTAAAGATAGCATTGGAGAACGGTGAGATCACAAGAGAAGAGATTGAGAAAGCGGCTGGAAACGTGCTCTACCTTGTAGACCGTACAAAGGGCTTGAATGATCAAAACCCAGAGCCGAAAGAGCAGTCGATTGATAACGAGGGAACTCGGAAATTGATCCTCCGGGCGGGTGTCGAAGGATTGACTTTATTGAAGAACGAAGGCGACGTGCTTCCAATCAAGGACGCAAAGAAAATCGCATTGATCGGACCAAATGCCAAGAGAGCTATCGCGAATGGAGGTGGCAGTGCTGGCTTGAACCCCTACTACAAAGTCAGTCCTTGGGATGGTCTCCAGGACCGATTCGACGGAGAGGTTGTCTTTGCGCAAGGATGCGATAGCTTGAAGTGGCTACCACTAGTCGCACCGTACTGCACAGCACCAGACGGGCAGCAAGGCGTGCAGCTAGAGTATTATTACGGTGACAAGTTTGAAGGAGTGCCGGCAGTCATTCAGCACAAGGTGAATACCGATCTTTGGCTTTGGGATTCTGCACCCAAAACTGTTCTGCCGGCGTATTCCTTCAAGGTCAAAGCTACAATCACGCCGAAGTCTACCGGAAACCATACTTTTAGCTTTGCGTCTGTGGGACCTGGAAGGCTCTTTGTGGATGGAAACATCCTGATCGATAACTGGGATTGGAAAGAGGACGGCGAAGCTATGTTCTCCGCTTCTGAAGACAAGCTGCAATCAATACAGCTGCAGGAGGGCAAGCCATACGAATTGCTTGTCGAAAGCACAAACGAGGTGCGACCGGCTACCAAAGCATCGATTATCGGCCGCCAGCACGACTATGGGGGTTGTCGCATTGGATATCAAGAAGAAGACAAGATCGACCGTTTAGAAGAAGCCACCAAGATTGCCCGCGACGCAGATGTAGCCGTGGTAGTTGTCGGTCTTGATGCCGAATGGGAATCGGAGGGCTACGATAGAGGCAGCATGAATCTTCCAAAGGACGGGTCACAAGATCGGCTGATCGAAGCTGTCCTCCAAGCCAATCCGCGCACCGTTGTAGTCAATCAATCGGGCACACCAGTCGCTATGCCTTGGGCTGATCGCGCCCCAGCAATATTGCAAGCATGGTATCAAGGGCAAGAAGCGGGACACGCCCTTGCAGACGTTCTACTCGGAAGTACAAGCCCAAGCGGAAAGCTCCCTACAACCTTTCCTGTTCGTCTAGAGGACAATCCATCTTACCACAACTGGCCTGGTGAGAACATGAAGACGGTGTATGGAGAAGGCATATACATCGGCTACAGACACTACGAGCGCTCAAAAATCGCGCCTCTCTTCCCTTTCGGCCACGGGCTCACGTACACGACCTTTGCCTATGGAGCACCGATCATCGACTCATCCATACTCTCCGCATTTTCTCCGATAACCATCACTGTCCCAGTCACAAACACAGGCTCCGTTGCCGCTTCCGAAACCGTTCAAGCCTATGTCAAGGACGTGAAGTCCCGGCTCCCACGGCCAGAGAAGGAGCTTCAGGCATTCGGCAAAGTTTTCTTGCAGCCAGGCGAGACGAAAGAAGTCAACCTGAAGCTGGACAAGTACTCAGTAGGCTACTTTGACACGAGTCTGGGAGAGAAGGGGCTGTGGATCGCGGAGGAGGGAGAGTTTGAGGTACTGATCGGAGCGAGCAGTGTGGACATCAGGTATGCAATTCGTGAGAGCGAGTGGAATGTCACCGACTAACAGTCACAGGGCAAAGGGAGAGTTCGAGGTCAAGGAGAGTTTCACGTGGGTGTTCTAGAACAGGTAGAGCTGAAGGCGCATAGTGGCAGAAAGCCGACCCAAAAGAGACCATTTGGCAGGAATTGCACAACGGTCTTGTTGGAGAAAACATTATTGGTGTTTTATATACCGTGTGGACGATGAAGTGATGAGCTGAAGTGCGTGGTGTAGCGCCAGGACGATAGTGCAGTGTTAGGTACCGCAGAGTAGGCGATGTATAGGCCGATTGTACTCAAGCTTTTTTCATGGCACTGCAAACAGCCAAGCAGCTAAGCCGCTCAATAGACGATCTGACTATGAATGCTCGAATCCAAGATTTGATGGCGGGTGAAGCGCAACATTGCAGCTAATGCAATTGGCGGGGCTGGGCGCTAGGGCACGTGAATGTCGCCCCACACTCGCTAGCGTCGGAGCCGGATCAACCCTCACGGAGCTGGGGGCGGCGCTTTTGCGATCGCTCCTACACCCTGACCTCATTGCCATCACCTCCTCTTCAAGATACCCACGGCGCACGGCATTTGACTCGGTCGCGCGTTTTTGCTTCCCTCCTTCCACGCTCTTCTGGCGCGACTCGCGCCTTACGGCGGTCACAGCAGCTGTCAGCTGCCTCGGTCGCTCCTAATCAACAGTTGACCCTGCGCTGGCGAGCTGCCCTTTTGCCGACAATCGGAACGTCAACGCCCACCTCCTACACCACACTTCTTCTGGGAGATCTACATGCTGCACTCGTTGGTGATAGCCACCGTCGATCCTCCAACGCCTCTTCGCACCTCTCGACGCTGCCACGCTTAAAGCCGGCGAGCAGCTGTAACGCCGAGATGAATTCAGCGCATCGCGAAGGATGGCCCCCGACGCAATCGCAAGCGTCGGGATCTGGTCAACAACCAGCAGAGCAAGGCCAAGCTCAGCCGCCACGGCCACTGGGCTCCTTCGGGTGCGTACTCGCTGCTCTCCTTGTTTACTGCCACAGGCCACTAAGCATAGTACCATGCTTCGGCTTCTTTGCAACCTACCTGTCGGTTTGAGCTTTGCTGACCATGTGCTGCATTGCAGTCCCGCCAATGCGACCCAACAGACGCAGTCTCACACATCACCGGCCCAAGGCCCCGCGCCTGTGCTCCCTCTTCCTTCTGGTATGTACCTGATGGGTGCGCGTGTTGATTTTCTAGCTAACAGTCACGCCTAGGAGGACCTTTCTACCCCTCCAACGGTGCGTCACAGCATAGCCAGAGTCTCTCTTCCTTAGCGGGTCTTACGGGACAAGCCCCGCAAGCGTCTCCGCACATGTCCACGCAGCGTCCGCCGTCCTCTGAAGCCGCTCCTATCACGACGAATCCTCAGGCAGCCCCTCTGGGCCCACCGTACTCATTGCCTGGTCTCTCGCAGACTCTGCAACCCCAACAGCCACGCGGTCCCACGCCAAGCCAGGCCAATGTAGAGCGCGAGCGAGAGCTTCGCGAACGAGAGACGAGGGAGCGAGAGATGATGGAAACGCATGCTGCTCAGCAGCACGCAGCACAGCAAGAGGAACTGGTGAAGCGCGAGGCTGACCAGCGAGAACGTGAGATCCGGGAGCGACAGCAGCAGGAACAGGCGACACACGAGAACCACTCCGCGCCCATCCAAATACATCAGCCGGTGGCAGTCGCGCCTTCAACGCGGACAGTCCACGGCCCGAACGGACTCTTAGGACAATCAGGACCTCTGGGTGGGCCGGCGATGACGGCACCGAATGCCCCAAACAACATCTTTGGAGGCGCCGTTGTCCAGCCTGTGCAGCAGGGCGACACTACTCCGAGGATGCAGCATGCCGTCCAGCCTCCGCCGCAAACATCCATGCTCATGCCCTTCTCTGGGCCCCAAAGCGCCGCTGCAGCAATGGCCATGGGTCAAGGACAGCAACCCATCCTGAACGATGCCCTCAGCTATCTTGATCAAGTGAAGGTTCAATTTGCGGAACATCCTGATGTGTATAACCGGTTTCTGGACATTATGAAAGACTTCAAGAGCGGCGCGATCGATACCCCCGGCGTAATTGAGCGTGTGTCGACGCTCTTTGCCGGCAACCCAAATCTTATCCAGGGGTTCAATACCTTCTTACCCCCTGGCTACAAGATCGAATGCGGTACGAATGGCGATCCGAATGCAATTCGTGTTACCACGCCGATGGGTACGATGGTATCCACTATGCCCGCTCCACGGCCGCTCTCTCCACCTCGAAGCGCAGCTGTAAACGGCAATGTGCCACCCACCGAGACTACCTTCTACGATGGTCAAGGGCGCTGGGCACAGAACATCAGGGACATTCGTCCTCCCCAAGCTGCAGAAGCACAGGATCCTACCTTCTCCCCGAACGCTCGTAATCTAGGTCAAGCGTTGTTTGGTCCGCAACAAGGCCAAGTTGGACCCGCACCCCTCTCTCCAGAGGCTACAGCTCGTCCTCATCCTGATGCCGCTGCTTCGGCTGCCACTCTTGTGCATCAACAGGAGCAACGTGGTGTGTCTCAGCTGCAGAACGCTATCTCCGCTGCTGCTGGACGCTCGATCTTATCACCTGGTGGCGACATTTCAACGCCAATGGCGGGACAGGCACTGAACGGTGTTGCCCAAGGCGCTCAAGGAGGTGTTGGTGCTGAGAAGCGTGGCCCGGTTGAGTTCAATCACGCTATTAGCTACGTGAACAAGATCAAGGTTAGCTTTATGGACTTCAAATGGTTATTTGCGTGGTTACTGACAATGTTCTCAGAATCGGTTTGCGTCCCAACCAGATATCTACAAGCAATTTCTCGAAATTCTCCAAACATACCAGCGCGAGTCAAAGCCCATTCAGGATGTTTATGCACAAGTCACAAACCTTTTCGGCGCTGCCCCAGATCTGCTAGAGGATTTCAAGCAGTTCCTGCCCGAATCGGCGGCTCAGCATCGAGCCCAGCAAGCGGCACGTCACAATGAAGAAGCTGCCATGCTGAGCAATGCACGCGGAGACGCAGGGTACGGCCAAGCACCCAACCATCAGCAAACACCCCGCGCGGATACTTCACGTTTGCCACCAATGGGCAATTTTGCACCCACCCCCACAGCAAACCGGGACAACAAGAGGAAACGTGGTGAACGCCAAGGTGCAGGTGCAGGTGTAGCCGCAGCTACTATACCTACTCCCATGCCACAAGATGCCCAGCAATCTAGCGTACGCAGTACGTATGGACAAGCAAATGCTCATAAGGTACGTTTGTTGTGTTTGCTACCTTTCAACTTCTTCAAGCTCGTCTCCTTTGGTCGCTGGAAATCATTGTGTCCACACGTACACTCTTCACTCTATCACTCGTTGCTTTGGCCTATGCGACTCTGTTCCCATTCTATTACCGTCTTTCTTTTCCTTCAACCCTTTCCTCATCATTTGCTGCAATGTCCGTCCTAAAATCCCAAATGAAACGGGGTTACCATTCTCTTTGCGACATTACTAACTGCAAAAAGCGCGCCAAAACAGGCCATGCGAAGCAACCCATCGTCGTGGATGCTACGCCATTGTCACCGACACTCATTCCAGCACCGCCGGCACCAATGCCTCCAACTACGACAACGAACCCCTCTCAGGAGGATTTGGCCTTCTTCGATCGAGTAAAAAAATTCATCGGCAACAAGAACACCATGAACGAGTTCCTGAAGCTATGCAATCTTTTCTCTCAGGATCTAATCGACAAAAGCTTGCTCCTATACCGTGCTCAATCGTTCATTGGTGGTAATCAAGAGCTTTACGCGTGGTTCAAGAGGTTCCTCGGTGAGGATGAAGAGCAATCGTCAACGCAGCCGAAGACCGTGAACTCCCGCGTGTCTCTGTCCAATTGCCGCAGCTTCGGGCCCAGCTATCGATTGCTGCCCAAGCGGGAGCGCGAGCGGCTCTGCAGTGGCCGGGATGAGCTTTGTCGATCTGTTCTGAATGACGAGTGGGCTTCGCATCCAACCTGGGCGTCTGAAGACTCCGGCTTCGTCGCTCATCGCAAGAACCAATTCGAGGAAGGTCTCCATCGAATTGAGGAGGAACGTCACGACTACGATACAAATATCGAAGCATGCAGTCGGACGATCCAGCAGCTTGAGCCGATCGCCGGCCAGCTTCTCACGATGAAGCCCGAAGATCGAGCCAACTTTGTTCTTCCCCCTGGTCTTGGTGGTCAGAGCGAGACCATCTACAAGAAAGTCATCATGAAGATCTACGGTCGAGAGCGAGGTGCGGAGGTCATTCGTGAGCTCTTCCAAATGCCCTGGAGTGTTGTCCCGGTTCTTCTTCATAGGCTGAAAGCAAAACTCGAGGACTGGAAGGCGGCTCAGCGCGAGTGGGAAAAGGTCTGGCGGGATCAGACGCAGAAGATCTTCTGGAAGTCGCTCGACCATCAGAGCTTGACCGTAAAAGCCAACGACAAGCGCCAGTTCCAGCCGAAAACGCTGCAGAACGAGATTCAGGTCCGATACGAAGAACAAAAGCGGCTTCAGGAGATCCAAGAGATCACTCAGCCCGACTATCAATTCAAATTCTCGTTCTCGGACGAGGACGTGCTGTACGATGTCGCACACCTCATCTTGACCTACGCGGAAAACCTCCCCGGCGACTACTCTAAAGTCACCCCCTTCATCAAGGAGTTCGTACCACTGTTCTTTGGCATTGACAGTGCTAAGTTCGAGCAACACGTTCAGGTATTTGCTCGTGAGTCCTCGACCAATGGATCGGGTGAGGACACGCCAAGCGCCGACGAAGATGTCTCTCAGCGCGCACAGAAACACAAGAAGGGAGACTTGCGCCGCGATGTGCTGGACCCCCGTGGCAAGTCACGTAAAGATAAGGAGGGCAGCACTGCCTCTGTCAGCCGCGACAGCTCACCTGGCGCGACATCTGCGGGAGAGGAGGAGGCGGCCGTCCAGAGCTCAAACTCTGCAAGTCACGATGAACGGCCCTCTGCCACGTGGGTTTCTCACACTACCGAGCAACTCGAAAACCGAGACCCTGATCCGGAGGAACCTTACCGCCGCAGCGAGTATAACATGTATGCGAACGCATCCATCTACAACTTCTTCCGCATGTTCGTCTTTCTTTACGAACGACTCTTCAAGCTCAAGGAACGGGAGGATGAAGTATGCAAGATTGTCGCCCGAGCTCAAATGCCTAAGCCGGCGCACGAGCTCAAGATGGTAGACAAGATGCCTTCAGACTTTTTCAAAGACACTTCGGAAGGCGCGAACTACTATCAGCAAGTATTGGAAATGCTCCAAGATCAGATCAGTGGCGAGGTCGACATGGCCCAGATTGAAGAGACACTTCGCCGATACTACCTGCAGGTTGGGTGGCAGCTGTACTCCTTTGATAGGTTGCTCAATTCGCTCGCTAGGGCATGTGGCAACGTCGTCAACAACGACAGCAAAGATAAGAGCCTCGATATCTACAACTTGTTCAGGAAGGACAGGGTCAACGACACGACTACGCACCGGGCGGAGATTGCCTACAGGAAGCAGGTTGAGAAGTACACCAAGGACGCCGATACTTATCGCATCACCTTTGTAAGTTACTAGCCCTTCCACGAAATACCATTATTAATGCGCAACAGGATCCAAGCCAAGTGGAGGCGTACGTGCGACTCTTCAAGAAGGATGACCCGACGTTCGAATTCAACCAGCTTGACAAGATCCGCAGTTGGCGAGCTTATGTCGCGTCCTACATGGCTGTCGAGCCCACCGAAACACTCGAGTTCAACAAGCTTCGACATCCATACCTAAGTAAACGCTTGGCAAAGATCGAAGATGTGAACGAGGACGACCGCTTCGACACTTTGAAATCAGAAGACAAAATCACCGTCTCCATCATCCCAGAGACATACACGATGAAGTTCATTGCGAGCGAGCCTCTCGGTACCGGAGGTGTACAATACTTTGTGCAGCCTGATGCGATTCGTTCCGGTGCTGGTTCCAAGGAGGAGTACGAGGCCTTCGTGGAGTCACACAAGGAGCGCGCTCAGGAGTTCTTCGTGCGCAACAACGAGTGGATGAAGAACCTCGACCGCGACGAAGTGGATAAGAACAAGGCCAAGTTCAGGAAGGACTTGGACGAGCCTCAGAAGGTTGAGGATGTGGAGATGACTGATTCCTAAATGTGCGCATAGTAATATGCGCGCGCCTTGTTCCATTTTCCCAGACTGAGTGGTTTTCGGAACTGCGAAGTCTTATTTTCGCCAATTGATTTGGTTTTCATGTCACTGTAAGCTAGCTAGTTTTGTAATGTGTGCATGGCATCTGCGAGGCTGGGGTACGGCGTGCAAATCATACACGGGAACGACATGTGGGCTTGTCGGGGTTTGGTACTTGCTGCGCTCCTTTGATACACCTGACTACTCTCTATATCCACTTACAGTTTGATGTCTCTTTTCTTTGGAAAATGGTAGCTGGGCTTCGGTCCTCCACAAAAAGTCTTATCTCGCCGTGAATGCTCCGTCGCATGATATTTGCGAATCGTAAGAGGGAATATTGTCAGGTGCTGCACGTGGCACATCGCGGGTGTAGACTTTCTCGCACGCACAAGCACGTGAACATAAACCCCGCTGCCGTCATAGACACTCGTTCCCCACTTGCGAAGCTAGACCACCCCTCTACGGTAATGTTTGTAAGCTTCAACCAGCAGTACTATCATCGGAGCTCTTTATTGCGCAATTTGACTTGTACATATATTATCTGCTTACCCTTCAGCATCCCGTCTCCTCAACATACCATCCTGATAACACGGCCATGGCACTCGCACCGCGTTTCGCAGGACAGAAGCTGGCTTCCAGCTCCATCCAACCCAAAGCCGTACACACGCTGGAGCTGTGTAAGTTCACACCACGCGCTCGACCGTCCTACCGCTAACGACCCACTCCACCCCATCTAGACCTCGACTACGTCTGCCCCTTCTCCGCCAAGCTCTTCAAAACCGTCTACTCGTCGCCCCTCCGCGACGCGTTCCTCCAGAAATACGGCGACCGCGTCGTGACCATCTTCCGCCAGCAGATCCAGCCGTGGCACCCGTCGTCGACGCTCGCCCACGAGGCCGGGTACGCGGTGCTCAAGCTGTCGCCAGACAGGTTCTACGCCTTTTCGGAGGTGCTGTTTGAGCGGCAGAAGGAGTTTTTCGACGTGAGCGTGGTGAACGAGACGAGGAACGAGACGTACAAGCGACTGGCCAAGATCGCGGGCGAGGTCGGCGTGGATGAGGGGAAGGTGTTTGCGCTGTTGAAGATTTCGGATCAGCCGGGGGAGGATGGGAGTTTGAACAGTGGGAATGGGGTCACGGATGCGGTCAAGTTGCAGGTCAAGGCGAATCGGTTGGTGGGGGTGCATGTGACGCCGGTGGGTTGGATCACTTTTCTTACTTCCGCGACTGGATCTGCAATGCCTGATGCGGTTTGCTCGTCTAGAAGCTAACATTATCGCAGACGGTTGTGTTTGATGGCGTCGTGAATAACGACATCTCGAGTAGCTGGACGAAGGAACAGTGGGAAGAGTGGCTCGAGAAGAATGTGGTTTGACTACCTGGGAACGAAGATGCGCAGCCCAAGGGAAGATTGTAGACATGGGTTGTACTTTTGAGACAGAATGGTCCTGGTGGATACGAGTAGCTGTCTTTGGATAGGGCACATCACAAGCTCCTGAGCCGTTCAAAGTTATTCTCGATTCAAGTCATTTTCAGGCCTGTCGTAGTAGCCCATTCGGATTTTCAACATTCTTTCACATTTCCAAGTAGTGTTTGTATGATCTGGGTACACTAACAGTACGCCTTAATGGACAGCTCGTCGAGTCTGTCGAGATTGACGGGTGCTGGGAGAGGACGGAGAAGCCCCTGCCAGTGAAGCTTTACAGTGGGTATGGAAGGAATGTAATGAAAGAGTGGGAGATACTAGTACAGCGACTGACCGTGAGTATTCGACCCCATCATCTCACACTGTATCTCATAGTCAATGTCAACGATACTAAAACCGCGAGAGCTGTCCTGAAGCCACTCGATCGACTTCCGACGCTCATAATTTGAATTCTTCGTCATACCGCCATCCAACCTTTTCGCCTTCCGGCGTCCAGACCATTTAAAATCCGACCCCGGGCGCTATGCCGCGCCTAGAGTTATACCTGTTTCTTTCCTCCCTCGCACGGGACGCTCTGAGGGATGTCCAGTATCTGGAATGGATCTTACCACAATTCAAGAATTACAACACGGCCCCCAAGTCTGCCCCTGCTGACTATCTCGACACCATTGAACTGATGGCCCGAGCCATGGTTCTCCCAGAACCCACGCTCTTCCTAGATGTCCGAGGAGGCATCAAAATCGAGGGCTCGATAGAGGGTGATTGCTTCTACTGGCAAGCGCGGGTGGCTTCTGACAATAAGGTCTACGACGGGGTGCTCCATCCGCTGCGAAGGCTGGATGGTGTTTTCTTTGTTTATCTGCAGCGCGTAAAAAGGAAGTTCCCACAAGGCGGTTGTGCATACGACAACGACGAGATGAAATAGAAGAAGGCGGTCATGGGAGGGGAACGAACGAGGGGCAAACCGTGTGGTTAGGTTTGAGGGGCGGCGGGAAGGGGTGTGGGGCGGACTTGGGGAGTAGAGCAGTACGGGGACTTTGATGCCCGTTTCGAATAGTTGAGATCAGTGACGAGTGCGTCTGTGGGATATATCAAGATGGCGAATTTTCTGAGCGCGGATAGATATAAGAGATGAACTGGTGTGTCGTGCGGGTACCCTTTCAGCACGATCAGCATGTTCGTGATAGGGCAGTAGGTCTGGATAGGCAGTGATTCAGTCGTTATTACTTAGCTCCTTAAGAATCTATTATCTTACCTACAAGCTTGTCACCTCCCTGCGTTCCGTCACTGCTTTCACGCACAGAACGAGTTCTGGCGTACACGCTTCGCTTGGTGCGGGTACTAGGACATCGTTTCGCAGGACAATTTCAGAGACAGATCTTGGCTCGCACACCTTCGTCCCACCGGCTCACCAAATTCATATCTAAATAGCTAGAAAATCGGGCCAAAACCACCGCCAGTGAGGAATCAGAGGGCCTCGAGATAGGTGCGGTTAGAGAGCAGGGCTGCGTGTGCCGGCTACATAACATATATAGCAAAACGTCCAATCAATTGTGCTTATTTCCACGATCGACTCGATCGCCGTCTGCACCGACAATGGAACGGCATAGAGCTGTGGTTGTGGATTGCAGTTAGCGATGGGCAGGCCACATCGAGATTCCTCTGATTCGATCCGCTGACTAAGACGTATGACATCAGTTGGGACCCTGCCTCACATGGCAAATGGACGTGGCTGCCCATGCTTCATTTGTGGAAATCACTCGCGCCCTCGCCCTCCTCCGACTCATCGATGCGCGTAAACTCCTCAAACATGTCCATGTCCTCGAAGCGCGCAATCAGAGCGCTGACGTCCGCCGCATCCCGGTCCCGCACCGCAAGATCCAAGTCGAGCTTGTAAGTGCTGCGCTGCGTCTGCTGCTGTCCTTCCCGCCGCAGCCGCACCCGCTTCGCCTTGCCGTCTTGGTAGAAGCCCTCTTGCATCACCCGCGTGGCGTCTTTGTGGGAGATGGCGCCGTAGCGGACGGCGATGGCGAGGAGCGACTGCACGAAATCTTCAACGGCGGCGTAGCAGATGAAGAGCTTGGAGTAGCAGTGCATGCACAGCCAGAAATAGAAGGGCCACTGTGGGTCCGACTGGTCTTTTACAATGGTGTTGAACACGTAGAGGAGGGCGGTTTGCCAATATAAATGGTGGGCCGCGGAGGGGTGCTGGGAAGTATATTCGACAATTATGCCCTTGAGTTCTGAGGGGGTTAGTGGTGGATCAACGAATGGAGAGATGAGGCTTACGGTGCACAGACGAAGCGAAGATGGCTCCAGGTGAGTTTTGCTTCTGGTAGAACTCGCGGAAGCCGTCGTCTCTCGGGCGAGTGATGAAGGGCCGGAAAAGGTCCGTGATGAGGGTATGAAGGAATATGCTAACCAGACGTCAGGAGATGCACGCAGTCCGGAGTAACCAACACTCACTGGAAGTCAAGCACTGGAGCGTAGTCCGCGCCTGCACCTCTTCGCATGCCATTTGGCAGGCTATCTACAAATTCGAGCAGCTGACTGAACTGCTGCAAGGCAAAGGCTAGTGGCGGTGGCGTTTTTGAGCCAGTCGTATCTCGCACAACCAAAAATATCCCAGAAGCGTAAACCGACAATTTACACAAATGGTAAAATACACGACCTGCATCGTGGCTGCGAAGAATCTTGAGGTTCGCGAAGACCTCCGATTCATTGTCCTCGGGCGGCTTCGGTATCGAAACCCTTGGCTCATATTGCGTTGACAGTGCGAGGTAGAATTGCGCTTGTAAGCTATGTCATGTAAGTAAGGCGCTTGAGGAATGAAACGGGCTCGCTGACAGCTCACATGTGTAGATTGAACACCCCCCAGGTGGTATGCGCCAATGCCCGCTGAGCCACAGGAGATAGCATCGAAATTTGTGCATCATCGAGTACGTTTTTCACGCCGAACAGATTCAGGCGCTTAGCCATATCGGAAGCTTCGTGGAGTATTTCAAATTCCCTACCCGAGCCATGGCCACCATGAGACAAGAACAGTAGCGAAAGACCGGCAATCGTCAGTATGGAGTCCTTCTTTTCTGCACGCCAAAGCATTTCTGCCTCTTTCTCGAATTCGAAGCTTTTGGAGGCCGCATCGGGGTCTTTCGACGAGTACGCTTGCTAGCACTAGTCAGCGAGGCCGCATATAACAGCTACATTTGTTCTACGCACAGAGGCGAATGCTAGCAGAGAAGTGACAAGGAATGAAGAACAGCATTCGTGCTTACGCTCGATCAGGTCTTTCAAAAACAGCCACGCATCGAACAAGCCTAACGTAGGATGATCGTTCTCCAGGTACATGCAGATGGCGCTCGCGGCGAATTCATCAGTCACGTCGACTGTGGACCAGTATTTTATCCTCAGGTCGTCTAAGAGCGGGTCTATGCTTTGCGGAAATCCTCCGTCGGTCTCGATATTCGGCTCAGCTTGAGCACGGAGAAGGTCTTGCGGATTGTCGCCCAACTCGCGTGGGTCTGCAGAAGACGCAGCAAAACTTCCGGACGCCGCTTTCTCGGGAGGGAGATCGTGTGCCAGCATCCGCGTGGACTCTAGGAGAGTGGTCTTCGCTAAAATCGCGCTTCGTGTCAAATCGAGGGCAGGATAAGCCGCTGAGTGGTCGACCATGAGCTTGAACTCCGTTTCCGAGTGCGCGAGGGGCAAAGCGGCAAGCGCAGTCTCTCTTTGCGAGGGCTGGACCATCGACAGGTTCCCGTCTCGGATGTTCTTCAAGATGGACTGCGGGTTTGCCGAGTTCCTCACTAACTGCAAGACAGCATGGGCCTCATCATCCGGCATGGTACGGAGATGGTCGATGAGTTCGTTGAGCGTCTTGTTCTCGCGTCTGAGGGCCTGCAGCCTCGTCTCGGATTCGTCCTTGGTGAGGTAGTAGCATTCTGTCTGGCGGGTTTCGCAGGCAGCACACACAGGGCGGACGCTATTGCACTGAACAGACGCGCATCAGGCAAGAGCTCATAGCAGAAGCTGGAGATGTTATCAACGTACCGCCGATTTCCGCTCACGACATGGCTTGCAAGCAATGGCCGCGCGCTTCCTCTTCTTATTCTCGTCTGGCGGAGGTTCGAGGAGTGGGTGCGGGCCGAGAGGGCGTGGAGCTAAGGGTCTACCCTGGACGTGCCCGTAGTCCATCAGCGATTAGTCGAGGAACGTCGATGCGCGAATCGGTGTACAGGCAGTGTAAAGCGAAAACACATGATCGGGTTCAGGAGGGGTGTATGAGATTCGAGAATAAATTGGCCCTGCGACGATGGCGAAGCTAAACAAGGAATTAAAGATCGAGGCAGTGGGATACTGTGCCGAGCGAATGAGGTCTCTGGAAACACCGATCACGATTCCCTGGGAGCGTTCGTGACGGCGACGCTTTTGGCCTATTATTCGCCGCAAATGTTCCCGTCGACCCTCTCGACGGAACGTTCGAGATGCTGGGCTTCCGCGGAGAAGGTTCCAGATTCTATCGGGGAGGTGGCGCTTACCCGCACGATGGGAGTTCGCCGCCACCTGGTAAGGCCACCACGGCAAGCATGATAGCGCGGATACATTGTTCGGCAGCGGTTTGAAGGACATGAAGGATTTGCGCTCACGGCATCGAGTGCGTGTTCTTCAGCTTCGGGAGAAGCACTAGCGCCTTTGGGATGCTAGGAGGCACACGCGTAAGGTTGACGTGTACAGATATTCCATCACACAAAGTCTTTTCGCAAGCAACGTGGTTTGGAAGAGGTAGGTAGACATTACTACGAGATAGGTAGCCCAACGAGAGGACCAAGCACGGTGAAAGGGTATCTTTCCAGCTCCGGAAGGAAAAGAAAGAAAGAAAGAAAGAAAGAAAGAAAAATTCAAACCAAACTCCGTACCGTTCGTTCCTCTCGTAATGCATCACGCGACCCCTTCGAAGAGACGGCACAGGGAGACGATACATCTATCCTACCGCCGGTCACGACTTGCCGTTCCATCCACGTTCATGATACTTGCCACCGTAGCCAACACACGTGCGTAACAAGACGATGGACTTTGCTCCAGCGTAGGTGCTCTATAAAGTGAGGAACACGGCGCCGACGACCAGCAAGCCCAAGGCGAGCCCGTCGACAGCCACGATGCCCACGCCGGCGGTGAACTGCGGCGGCGTGGCAGACGCGGTGCCCGTGGCGGAGACGCCCGAGCCGGACGAGTGCGGCGCGGTGTGGGAGGGGACCACGGTCCAGGTGCCGTTGGTCGTCGGGTACGGAGCGACCGGGACGAATCTGCGTGCGAGGTGTCAACATGGTGCTTTCTGAGCAGTCTTGGGAAAGGATGCTACGTACGAGAGAGACGTCGAGGTGATGACGACGGATGGCTCCGAGGCGGTCACGTTGGGGTTCACAGGCGCAGGGGTTGGGAGGACGGGCTCTGCGCTTGAGGAGAGGGCCGGGGACTCCGAGGGGGTCGAGGAGACCACGATGATGTTGGAGGGGTGCTGTGGGTGGGTTAGCGGGTGCTTTTTGCGAGGTGTGGATGTGAATGGGGATGGGGATGGGAGGGAGCTTACTTGTGGCTTGGTGACCGTCACCGTCGTCGTGGTGAAGATGGTGGTAGTCACGCAGGCGGTGGTCTCGTCGGCGGCGCTGGAGAGGCGGTCAGCGGGGTGCTCGATGAAGGTGTTGTCGAGGGAGCGACAGGCGCCATGTATCGCCGCGAGTTCACAGCCGCGAGAAGTACTGCATGCGCCCGCGTGAAGCAACTCACCTAGTCTCATTGGCAGCCGCGATAGCGAGCGCCATCTGGCCAACGACCATGAAGAAAGTAGCGGGCTTCATGTTGCAATGATCGAAGAGCTCGGAAGTGACAGTGTAGTAGACGACGTCTAGCCGTGTAGCAGAGTGACTTGGAGAGCAAGGGAAAGAGAGTGAGGGAAAGAGAGTGTGGGCGACGAGCTGTCAACGAAGGAGTGTGGCGGAAAGAAAGGTATGCAAAGAGAGTGTGTGTTGTGTTGTGTGGTGTGGTGTGAAGAAGCAGTCGCGTCGCCTGTCGACGTTGTTTATATAAACCCACGGCACGGCACGGGGCAACCTCTGGCTGCCTTACAAAGCCGGGTCGAAGCGAGCAAACGCGCACAAAGGCGCCGTTCACTTGAGGAATCAACCGGCCATTGTCGATTGCAAGCGGGGTCTCTATTGTACGGCGGCTGTGAGGGGCTTCGAGCTGTTTGCTGGCCGTGCGACGGCGTGCTCGTGGCAGAGCTTCAGCATGGGGATGCGATAGGTGCGATGGGGGATCAGGCAATTAAACAGAGGGTTGGGCACGGCATGTCACGATGTTGGTGCTTGGTGTTGGGCTGGAGGGACATGGTACGACGGTACCACGCGATGGGTAGCTGAGTGGCTGCAAGGACAGACGTTTGCGATTGTGATGGCAGCGAACGAAATGAGAAGCACCTTTCAATGGCGTTGTTCGGCGATTGACACCGGTGGTCTTGGATGGAGTTATCCAGACAAAGAAACGAGGCTTTTGATCCGGCTGGTACATTGGACATTGTAGACAACACCTCGCTATCCTGAATCTGTCTACGGCATCATACAGACATACCCTGCATACCTAGCACGCTCGCCATCGTGACCAGTTTGCCCGTGCTACGTCCCTGCGTGGCAGTATCACTCCAATTTCTGTCCCGTCACACGCAGCTGAAACGGATTGGACACATCTTCGTGGCCAAAGTAACACTGTAATCTTCCCCTTCCTGGAATCGTTCGCAACTTTACACTCGTCGTTCGACTCTTTGACTGCCCTACCATACAAGCGGCAATGTCCGGACTCAAGGCCAGCAGCATGACCACTGTACTGCTGAGGGCGGCACGACGACGGTGTCCCCAACTTTAGCTTCTCGAGATCATCTGGTGTGCCGCCTCATTGCGCTCCGTCACCGCTTCCACGCACGATCGATATGATGTTGAATGCATTTCACTTGAGACTCGAGGACGATGCTTCGCATCCCAGAAGCTTAGCTACTATATATTGGCCGATTCAGATATCTACATACAAGCCGCCGTATATCTCACCAACCCAGTTCCCCCGCCCACTCATAGCACAGCCTCACCTTCACAACCTCATCCTTATCCTTCCGCCTGATTGCAAACTTCCTCACCAGCCACCTCTCCCCATTGACCGTCGCAAACCCCCAGATCTGCCTGTCCACTGTCAGCCCTCCCATCAAAGCCCCCAAAGAAAAGAAAAATGCATCGGGAAAGAAATAAAAAGAAAGATAACTCACCACCCCGTCCACTTCTTCCCCTCGTTATCCACCCAACTCTCAATCGTCTCTCCCCCCTCCGTCTCATCCAGAAAACCCTCCGTGACATACTCAACATCGCTCGCCTTGGTCCCGCCCTGCTCCCTCGCCTCCTTCCTCACCGCCTCCAGCGTCGTCAGTCGACTCCGCCCCTGCAGCTCGCCAAACAGCCAGTCCGAGTGCGGGCGGTACTTCCAGTCGAGGGCCCGATGCTCCGAGGTGCCTTTTATGCCGCCCGTGGCGATCTGGTCGATGTCGATCTGGATGACGTCGCCGGCGGCGGCGTTGTCTGAGGGGGTTTGCACGTACATCTTGGTGTGCAGGGTCACGGTGGCGAGGCCGAGGGCTTTGCGCGTCATCCAGCCGATGCCTTGGAGGGCGAGGACGGGATCGGTGGAGTCGGAGTGGGTTTTGTTCTGGGAGGGAGATGGGGGTTAGTGGTGTTGGGTAAGGGGGGCGGAGTGGTGTCCTTGTCTTCGCATCGATTTGAGACTGGATGGGGATCTAGGTTTGGGTGGGAAGGGTAGCGGCGTAACATACGATGATCCATTTGCCGTTGAGGTCTTTGATGCTCTTGTTCGCTGGGGCCGCCATGGTGAATATCTCTTTCTCTTTGCTTAGTGTCACGATGTGTACGTGTAACTTGGTAGGTATAGGTAGGTACGCAGTGTGTCAAGCTGTTCCGACTAACGGCGGGGTACCGTAGGTACGGCAAATTGTTTACTACCTCAACTAACGATATATGAATAGTAGAAGGTGATACGGTCGGGTATGAGCAAATGCGCCACGAGCCAATGCGACGCGAGGTAGTGCTAGGTAGGTGATTTATATCCCACGGTACGCTTCACATGGCGGTAGATACTGCCCGTGTGCCTAGGCACTCCTGTTTCGGCAGTGCTCCGTCGCGATTTTCGCGGGGCACCCCTGCAAGTCGTGATCTGCGCCTTCGCGGAATCAGACGTCGATGGCTTGGGCCGAGCAAGCCAGTTGAGACTCTGTGGGATCATTGGCCGAGACGTAGACGATGGTCTCCTTCTTCGATACGAGCATCTTGGGCACTTGCTGCTGAGCCGCGTGCCAAGATCATACAGTATGTGCAGATGCAAGGTACGGCGCAACAGGAAGAGGCCTTGCTAAACTCGACTTCGTCGCGATAACACATGTCTTTTCATCTTCTCTAAACGCCACGCGCCTTCATGATGCTCTGTTCGCTCGTCTTCAAATGCCTAGCCCTGGCACAGCACCCCGCTAATCCGCAGTCCCAGGTCCAACATAGCTAGATGCTCGTCTCCTCCATCCCCTAATCTCTTGTCCACCTCGCTGAACAGCCCCGTGATCCTCATCTTCTGCAGATCGCCCACCCGCTCATCAAACAGCACTCTCTCGTACAGCTGCCCAACTGTCTGTGTAGCACTCCATCCCTCCGCTACCATATCCTCTACCACCTTTGCGATTTTGGTGTACTGGATTTGTGATTGCGAGCCAGGGAAAATGGCCGATGTGAGCGATTCGAGGGTACTCTCGGGAATAACGCCCGCGATCTCTGCAATGTGTACTTTTGAGACGGCAGCAGTAGATGCACCCGTTGAGTCGATGTCCATTTCGTCATCCTCATCCACAACAGCACGCGCCTTCCGTTTGCCTCCTGCAGCAGCCTCCTTCTGCGCCGCGCCAACCAGCCGCGCGGCAGACTGCAGAAACGTGATAGCTTTCCTCAAATCGCCCTCAGCTACACGCACAAGCTCCTCGCTCACTCCCACATCGAGATTGACGCCTTCCAGCTTCGCAATGTCCTCCACACGCTTCACCGCATTCCCCTGATCCAAGCTCTTGAACCGGAACTTCGAGCATCGCGAGGCAAGCGGGTCGATAACCCTCGTCACGTAGTTGCACACCAAGCAAAACCTCGTCATCTTGCTGTACGTCTCCATTGTCCGCCTCAGCGCGCTCTGTGCATCCTGCGTCATGCTGTCCGCCTCATCCAGCACGATGATCTTGAACGGCGGGCACGGATACCGGTCCTTATACCGCACCTGCTTGAAGCCTCCTACGCTCTCATCTTCTACCGTGATGCTGTGCGTTGGCGCAGATGAGAGCTGCTGCCGTGCAAAGTCCTTCACTTTCGCGCGAACAATAGAGATACCGCGCTCGTCGGAGGCGTTGAGCTCGAGCACGCGCGTTTTGATGAGCTCGGGGCCGTAGAGTTGCTTCGCGAGGGCGAGGATCGTGGATGTCTTTCCGGTGCCGGGAGGTCCGTAGAAGAGCATGTGCGGAAGGTTGGTGGACTGGAGGGTGCGGGAGAGGATTTGGATGGTATTGTCTTGGGCTGTGACTTCGGATAACGTCTTCGGACGGCTGCATAGCTAGTTAGTATTGCAGTCTGTGTGCAAGGTAGCTTGGGCAGGTCTCACTATTTCTCCACCCATGGCTGTAATCGATTCGTCTCTGCTTTAGTCGTGGGAGTTTTGGATGAGCTGGCCTGCGCAGCTGCCTGCTGTCGCGCCTTTATATTGAAGAAGTCAGCCATAATGGGTGTTATGTGTAGGTGGGTTGGTGATTGTGATGTGCAGATGCTAAAGTGGAACGCGCGACGCGTACGAAATGGCAGTCGCGCTCGCGCGTTCACGTTCACGTTTGGTGGTCTGTGCGCGAATCTTCTCCATCACCAGCTAATGATGACGTGGAAGAGTTCGGCCTTTTTGATACGGCAGATAATGTGAGCACCTCAATTCGCCATGAGCGAGAATAAAAATTTATTTCGTTCAGATATATTCCAGTAGCAGTATCAGTTGTTGATACCATTCGAAGTACGCATTCCCTCGCCCATCAGTTTTGCCCCATCCCACCCATTCCAGCGCTATATACGCCCCCACGGACACGCCTCACCCCAATACCTACCATCTTTTCTCATCCCACACAGATCAGGACAGGTACAGCATCGATCGAACGCAAGCGAGTCCGGCGCACCTAAGAAGCAGCTGCAGGAAGATACTATCCTCCCTTTAGGCTAACCCCCTTGACCCTCTTAGCTAAGTTACTTGATTCGGAGTCGGAGCCATGCGATGACCTCCGCCCGAGCACGCGTTTCGGGGGGCGCTCACCAGCTTCCTTGAGGATTGTCAATAGCGTCGCCCAGCCGCCAGAGTGCTGCAGCTGTAGCCCGTCCGACAGATCGTGCCCTGAGGCGACCTTGGCCAAAAGCGCTTCTTCTTCCTAGTAGGGTCATTGTTAGCGGTCAGCATATGGCAGAAGGGGGTTGGATTGTACTTTTGCGAGGATGCCTATGCCATGGAGGAAGGTGAGAAGGTGGAAATTTGAGACGGCCTTGAGCCCGCTGGTGGTGTTGAGGGCCACCCCGTTCGCTTTCGCGTTGAGAGCCTTTGATAACAATCCAAACTCTTGTGCCTCGCCCATAGCTTCCCGGTTCTCAATAGGGAACTTGGGTCCTGTGAACAGAGGATTGGGTTGGTTAGGGAAACCGTGGGTTAGAGTGACGAGTAGGTAGTCGACAGGGAAAGCAGGTTTCGCGTTTTCCTGCACGTTTGCTCCATATTCGTTCTTTTTTCGGTAGAATACCTCCGGAATATATCTTGCACGATTGAGCGCATCGTTGTTGTCTTCTGACTGAACAAGCATGACTGATGGCTCTGCAGACGGCTCAATGATATCCGCTTTGACCATCTCGACTGCTGAGTTTGATGCTTGGTATGCTGCGATACCAATCTGACCCTCCGCATCGCCGCTCACTACGCAAGTCACGAAGTTCGACCCAAACTTGCCCGTCTCGCTCCACTTGGTCGGTCGCGGATATTTCGCCTGGTAACGTGTCGAGAAGATAATTTCAAGTGACGATAGGAAGTAGGAGTCAATATGCCGCTTGCATATCACAGTACCGTCGCCTTCTCCGGCGTCCGTCAGATCAGTGAATATGACGCCAACTCTCTGCAGCCCGCATTGTTGTGCCAGCTCATCAACATCCTTCTCGTTGTCCCACTCGCCTAATGAGATTCCGTCGGCTTCGTTGACTTGTGGTGGTTCATAGATGGCCTCGACAACAGCCTTCGTTCCCAGTGGTACCTCAGGATACTCCTCATACCGACCATACAGAAAACCTAACCGCTGGCAACCAGTCGTCCTCCAGAAGTTGAGCAGATCGTTCACAATATCAAAGGACGCGAACTCGACGTGATCCACCATACGAAATTCCTGAGGCTGCAACGAGATAGCGCTGGGCTGACACTTTGTGCAAATCCCCTCGGGGAATGGCTTATGGCCCGAAGGACAATCTGGTCGAACGCGGTAGTACGGCTCGGTCAGCGGCGGCATATACGAGGTCCCGCTCTCTGGCTTGTTCTTTCCCGCGTTGATCTTCCGGAGGTACGAGTGAAACGAGAGATGCTTGATTTTCTTGTCCGCCAGATATTCCAGGGCGTATGGCTCCAGTGGCATGCAAAAGTCGCACATGCCCTTGGGTCCATGTCGGCACATCTTGTGGTCCAGTTTCCGCGCTATTTTGCCGTCGAGCTTATCTAGCCTGTCATCGAGCGGGGACTGCTTGACCACCTCCCAAGGATTCTTAATCAGCTGTGGAGGCGAGCCGAGGGGTACGGATGGTACTTCTGAGGAATCGACGGGCTTGCCGTTGAGGCGGGCGACGCCGGTGGGCGCGTCGGAGTGGCCATTCGAGACGGTCGTTTGCTCGTCGAAGTTAAGGAAGAGCTGGTCGCCATGTCTGGGAGGATGTTAGCTTGGAGGCGAAGTGCGGCGAGCTATAACCTACTTGAGGCCGACTTGGTTGAAGGTAATGCCCCTCAGCGTGCTTAGCTTGCGGGCATCGCCCCCATGCGGTTTGTTGCTGACGGTGATGCTCGAGAGGTCAACATTGGAAGGTAGCTTCTCCGCGATCTGGGGGAGAATGTCGGGGAACGCGGTCGCGGCATCGACCGTGAGCCGGAACTGGCCCTCTTTACTGACGAACCGGAGAATCATGGTGCATCTACTGCGTGGAGCGCTGACACAGTGTAGTTGTAAGTGCAAACAAGCAGCAGTGCATAAAACAGACGCAGCGACGCGCAGGTAAGTAAGAGAAACAGGCAGCAGGTAGCAGGCAGCTGCGACGGCGGCGTGTTGGTGAATGCTTGTACCTATGCTGGGTAAAGGTGAACGGGCCGTGGAAGGCCGCCGAATGATGACGCGCGCAGCGCTTTGCAGGGGTGCGCTTGTTAGAGAGTTTCGGCGGGGACGGGCAAGAAAGGACAGATATTCACCACAAAGCGGACACAACCCTCACGGTTTCCACTTTCCCTACCGACGCCCGCCCATGCCAGTGCCGCTCATTTGAACGCTCCCTCGCCGTGTATCGCCCCGTGTCACCTCAGCCTTGAGCTACTTTCTCAATCCCACGCCCGCCTGCGCCCAACGCACATCCATCCCGCCTGCGCACCACAGCAACCATGTGGCCGTTCGACGCCGTCGACTGGGTGATGCTCAGCATCCCCCTCGCCTACCTTGGGATCCTCACCGGCTCTCTCTACACCTTCAGCAGCATCTACCGCAAGCGCAAAGCCTACCGCGCCGCCTCGCTCGAGCCCTGGTTCCCGCCGCACCTCCAGCGCAACGTCTACCTCTCGCTGCTCCACCAGGAAGACCCCAAGGTGCCCGACTCCATCCTCAAGGCTGCGCTGTTACGCCGCGCTACCGAGGATATTTCCCGCATCATCCAGGTCCGGAGCCAGAAGCAGGCGCTGCAGGTGTTGCTGCAGCGGGGCAGTGTGGGCGATGACCTGTTCCAACGGTTCCAGCGCGCTGAAAAGGAGATTGAGGAGGAGCTGAGGGATGTTGTGCAAGAGGTACGTCCATTCCGCCCAGGCCTGCACTCAGCTAACAATTCCTAGGCAAACGCTTTCGCACCCAACTGGGGCCAGTCCATCTTCCAGTCCGCATCCGAGCTCTCGCAGAACCATATGCTCCGCGAGCGCCTCAACGAGATCCTTGCCACCACTGACTCCGAGCGGCAATGGTGGAACCAGCGCCGGTCGGAGATCCAGTCCGAGCTGCTTGGCGAGCTAGATGCAGACAAGACCAAGAGCCCGACAGAGGGCAGCGTGGCGGGCAGTGTCGCGGGCAGTCTTAGAGGTGTGAAGACGGCCAGCGATGACGATGCCGTGTTGGTAGAGAGCGGAGGACCTGCAGCGAAGACAGGCAAGGGAAAGAAGAAGGGCAAGAAATGAGCTATTTGGGCTGCAAGAAGTGACCGAGGGCGACCTTTTGAGATCTGTAGGTTGAGCAGATGTCTGAGGACCGGTAGATACGAGGGTCTCGATTATTCGATATTGCATTGCCGGCGTTGAGGTGTTGCGGCATAGGATTCGGCGCGATCCAGGAGGCGCTTTAGATACACAATCCTTGAATGATCAGTTTCATTCCACCACTCGCATGGCATCGAGTCACGTTCACGGGTACACTTCCAAGCCTCGTCCGCTTTAGATCATTTACTTGTTTGAATTGCAATGCTATAACGCCACGAACCCACTTGGACCCAAACAGCCACTATGATACACGCTGTCGCGCTGAGAATAGAAAACCCTGTCGTACACCGGCTATACAATTCTCCGCACTCCTCCCGTCGTCTCTTCTATCTATCCATCGATCCCTTTTACCTCCTTACCGGGCCGCTGACACCAGCACCAATGACGCTAGGCAGTTCCTCGCTGCCGACCGAGTACAACAGACCGATTCCGCCAGAAATAAGGAAAGCGAAAAGAATACCGCTAGAAGCGAAAAGCCAGAACGGAATCGAGACGTCCTTTTTCTGACAAGCCGGTCCGCCCCAGTAAGTGGTCTTCTTGTGCGACTCCATGCCGGTGTCGCCCCTGTCCACAACGGTAGGCTTGCACATACAGCCGTAGCAATCCGCGCGCTCTCCCTTCTTGCCCTTGTGGAGAATTCCGCAGGAACCGTGGCCGGAGCATCCATGCGTGGCCTTTGTGCAGGCGGATTCCGTCTTGAAGCAGCGGGGAAGGATGCCAAGAGGCGCGGTGGTGTCGTTGCCTTCGGCCATTGCAATGACCGGGAAGTCCTCCATGTCACTGGGAAGATCGGGGTTAGGTGATGTAGCAGGCTCAGCACTGGCTAGAGACATGACGGTTTCGGAGAGTTCACGGCGAGCCTCCAGCGTGGCTCTTTGGTAGGTGCCGTAGGGGTTCGCAGCACGCTTAACATTCGAAGCTGACGGCGGCATGACAACTAGTGTGACTGCAAACTGGTTTTCCTTGGGAGCTGCCATGAGCGCAGAGATCATGTCACCGAGCGCCTCGACGCTGGGCTTGGCCATCTTGTCCTTGCTCTTGAGATCCATATGGAGAACAGTGAGGTAATCGTTGAAGAGTTCAGGCTGTCGGAGCTCGGACAACTGGTGATCGATGAACTGGTTCGAGTGGTATGTTGCGCCCTTGGGATCCGACTTTTGAGGGAGCGACTGGGCTTGCAGGATCATATCTTCGATCAGGTGCTTGTTGTCTGACGCGGACGGAGGATTCGCTATCGTGAGGCTGGACGACCATATCTTGGGGTCCTTAATTAGGGCTGGAACAGATGTCAATTCTTGCAAGTATTCAAGCCTGCGATGTGCATACCCTCGGCGCCTTCCACGCCTTCTATCCACACAAGCGCGTGCGCCTGCGTCCGGTCTGTATCCTCCCCTCCAAACAACTTCTGATGCCTGCCTCCGAAGGCATTAATCTGATTGAGGTTCTCTTCGCTGCGGGTCTGCTCGATCGTATGGAAGCGCGAAAGGCCCAGCCGCTGGGCGAGGATTAATCGCGCTGTGCCTGCGTCGACGGTCGTGGCTACCTGTGGCGAGGTTCTGGGTACAGGGTCGAATAGGTAGACATTGCCTTGCTGCGCAGCGGATGCAGTGCAGTACAGCGAGGATGTGATGAAGCCCCAGGAAAGCTTCATGGTGGCGGGCGTGATGGAAGTGGGCGTGCTGTAGCTTGCGGAGTGAGGGCCAGACGTCAGTAGTCGAGGAAGCTACGACCCTCTTCTGCGGGACTTGCCAAGCATTTCATTGCGACTGTACGACATGGACTACCTATTTGCGCCTACAGTTGTTCTGCAAACTACCACAGCTTCTCGCTATCACTACTGCACTCACCTGCACTCTTATTATACAATCCCGCGACTAAAGTCACTCTATGTTCGCTCGCAACGACACCCTCAGCCAACTGCGGTAGTCTTGCCTCCCCGCGTCGCCTCCGCCGTCCATGTTCAAGCCGCAAGTCTTTCGGCGCAGCTTCTCACTCTTCCGACGCGCCCCGACATCTGCAATCGTCAAATCGGCCTCCCAAGATGGAAATGACGCGATAAGAATACAGAGAGTCCGTATACAAAAGCGGGTTTTCACCACATCGTGAGTACACTCGCATGAGCTCTGCCTGCTCTGGCCTGACTTTACCCAGGCGTTTTGCGGGATCCGTCGTGGTTGCCGTAGGTGCCTGGAAATTCCTCGACTGGTTGAACGAGAAAACCGAGGATGAGGAAGAACTGGAGCAGCATCGGCGCGCGCGACGTGCATCTATCCCAGGACAGGGCAGGGACGACAAGGGCGGACGCGAGATAACCCCCGAAGAGGAGGCCGAATGGGAAGTGCAGGACAACGAAGAAGGGGAGGAGGAGGAAGAAGAAGAAGAGAGCCTACTATTCTTTCCTACGGGATTCTCCCGACCCAAACCAAGAAGTTTCTACCGAGGATCCGACCCGGAGTGGCAGACATTTGTTCGATTGGCACGGGATCGGCCGCGAGTGGAAAAGATCAGAGGCGAGCTGGTTACAATGGTGCGAGAATTGGCCTCGAAAAATCCCAAATTCACCGTTCTTCTCGGGAAGATCGACACTACCAAGGGCTCGATCTGGATCGAGGTCAAGTTCCCAGATGGGCCACCGTTGGAATATGAGCGTCCTGGCATTTTACTCACGGAAGATCTCACCTTCCGGAAAGGCGCACAAGTGGTCGATCCGATACATCACAGAACACTAGCAAATGTGCTTATGCCGACAGCTGTGGCCAACTCGGTGTATGCCGATATGAAGAGGAGACTGTACGGCCAATGGCTAGATCTCAGAAAGTACGTGGGTTTTGAAGTAAAGCAATCACCCGTGGAGAACATGTTCAAAGGACTGTCTCCCCCTACCGGGAAGGCAACTACCACAACGCAACCGCCTGTTGGTCCAACCACGCCAGGTGCGCCTGCGACAGCCGACGCTGAGAAGCAGGCCCAACTTCCAGCGCCATCCACGCCCACGAAACCCGCTCTCGAGAAGTTGGGGTTGACGCTCCCCGATCCCGGACAAGCCCCAACCATGAACCTCGCCTACTTCCGCTTGATGTTGATGAAGAACCGCCAACCCTTGTCCCTCGAGCCACCGCGCGGGACGTTCATCGTTACCGGTCTAGTCGAGCTTATCGGCGACAAAGCCAAGATGACCCTGGATATAACCGCATGTTACGACCCGAACATGGCGGAATACGTCATGCTGAACACGCGGGTACGTAGTATGACGAAGTACAAACAGCAACCGAGGGGTGGTTCATAAGCGCAGGCGAGTTGTACGATTGCAGATTGAGGTCTACGAATGATTGCATTAGCGGGATTTGGCGTTGGGGCGAACATTGCGCACGAGTACCATCTCTGAGTGTAGCGTGCACGAATCGTGTATTATATTGGCATTGAGGTTGGAGTAAATGGTCAGAGATACCTAGGCCCGGGACATAGCAGATGCGACAATCGCACAATGGCATGACATTGAATTTATTCACTTGTCGTACGATCATTCCCTACCCTTTGTTTGGCAAGCGCAGCGTGTCCTATTGACGTTGCGCTTCCTCGGAACTTGGGCCACCATTCAGTGAACACTACTGGTACCACGCAATAAACTCCAGCCAAAAGCATGGTATGCGCGTCTGCGGGATCATACACAGCTAGGTAAAATGTGTATCGCCCTCTAGACCACTGCTGTTGACCGCCTTCAGCCCACGTGCGCATCTGGGTTGCTTCCCATCCCAAGGACCTGGGTCGTCCACCCCGCCGGGTCGGCCTAGGCCAACCTGCCCTGCGCCCCCACACCAATACAGACTTTTTTTCTCTACACTGCTGTTGTAGTGCCCAACACCTACATCTGATTCCATAAGCCAACAGTACCCCACAACATCATCGCTACACGCAGATCTGGCCTGCAGAACATTTCGTGGTTGGCCCCCCACTCCCCAAGCACCCGTTCGCGTTCATAAAATGCGGAGAGCAGGGGAAAGTCAGCAAATATGACGATTTGGTAGTACAGAGCTACCGTATGTTAGAAAAGAACCAGAAGAGCGGGACCAGGCGGCGTATTCGGAAAGAGAGGGTGTGAGCACCGAGTAAGCACGATGCAGTCAACCGATCAAAACCTATCACGACTCTGGTCTACGAGTCTGCAGTACGTACTCCGGCGTTCTTAGACGTGAAACCCCCCATGTATGTACCCTGGTCGGTTGGCCGTCAATCGTGGTATTATCTGTGGCGATGTAAGCTTCCATAACTTGGGGTCTCGCGTCGAGATGATGGTACCAAGGATGGACAAAGGCTGCAGATCAGTATCGCAATGACTACCAGAAATTTATCCACTCCACGGCTATGTCAATGAGGACCATCCCGTCGAACAAATCTTCCTGGACGACGGAGACATGCTCACGACAGCATTGGTGACAGCTAGCGCCCATAACGATTACATCTCCTACGAGCCCCCGAGCAACCATACACGGCATCTCATCGCTAAAACTATTCTCTATCTTGATTATCGTTTGAAAAGAACGAGGACCGATCAAGAAACTCAGCAATCTGCATCATGACCCATCTGGCAGGCGTGGCCATGTTCTGTGGAGTACGACGCAGCATCTATACACACATCGGATCTGTTCGAGATTCTCCGCTTGTACAAAGCCCAGCAATCAAGCTACGGCGTCTCGCGCACCACCATCCAGATCCTTTACGACATTCTCAAGTATAAATCGAGAGAGTGGCGTTTTGTCAATGTTACATCACCGGCGAAAGCGTGCCGTTCTACTCCCAGCCGAGCCCGTGGGAACCACTGGAAAAAGAAGCATTCTTACCCCACTGAGAGGTTCTCATAGGATCCCTAAAACTAGAAAACGTCTTTTACCACTTCCGCGCGCTCACTCGCACTATGGAACAGACAAATGCAAGCCGCCTCAAGGTCGAAGCACAGTACTTTCGCAACACGATGCACTCGCTACAAGCGGATAGTGTTAGCCCCGACGAAGGCACCTCGTTCACAGAGTGCCTGCGTCTCGCCGTAATAGCGGCGATTACTTACCAAACGCAGCTACCAATAGGCGCGTGGACCACCACCACCTGAACGACCAGTTCCGCCGCTAAATGCCGCTCCTTGAGCTTCCGGCTGACCAGCAGGGGAGAGATGATGTTCTGTGAGTTGTAATGTCTGCATCCATTGTCGCTTTCCACCCGGAGAAGGAGAATGATGCGTGGGCTGAGAAGCTTTTGAAGAAGGTGGCTGGTGTCGCGGAGGATTGGGAGGCCGCGAGACCGAGCATCAGGAACATGATTTGGATTCCGGTGTATCTTCATGCAGCGGACGAGAAGTGTTTAAACTCGCTGCGCAGGAAGTGGTCGCTGACCGGAAAGACGGCAGTGCGGGAGGGCCATGCCGCCATGCCAGGGCAGAAGGTAGCGTTGCCTGTGCGAATCGCATGGCTAGAAGACATTACAAAGTTCTGAAGCATTGCCTCAGTGTCCATCTTGGCTTACTTGATAGAAAATTTAAAGTGTGAAGTTGTTGTAGGTGTGTCTATGCTGTGTAGTACAACTAGAAGAAAAAGAAATTATTGAATATCACACGTCTGCCCTAATGGACACCGCGAAGGGGAGCGGGCATATCTCTTGCTCTATCTAGACTTAACATACTCGTTACTCTCAAGTACACTTGCAGATATCCTTCGCGCATCCTTGCATTCTTACTGAGACGACTTCGACTCTCTAGTTATATTTGCGATATTTGGTTCTATGAGGGAGCTGGGCTATTAACTCTCCCCAGATTCACAATACAATACCATGGCGTCGGTGTCTGCTTTCGACCACTGCGAGACCAGCCTTTCTACGCAGCCTCCCGTGACAGCACCGAGAAAGCGCAACGAAGCACTGGACATTAAAGTTCTTGTTACTGATTTTGAAAGCAATCGTGCGTGCTTCGATAGTTACTGACTTTGAGTGCAACTGAGTGTGCTTCAAGTGTTATGATCCAGAACAAGATAACTACATCGCCAATCTCCACAGCCATACTCACTTACTAACGCACACATCAACTATGGCACGTAGCACAGCGAATGTACTTTCTAACAGTTTCTATCTCGACCAGTAAGCCTACTAAGCGCCTATACCGCGTTTTGTCTTTGGCTGCTCACAAAGCGCACGAGATGTCGACACTCGATCCACGACGAGTGAGCATAAAGGCACACCCCGCTAACACACGTTACCTACCCAATCATCCCGCCTACAACATTACCGTAAAGATGGGTGAGCCATGCCCAAAAATGTGCCTCGGCACTCGCACTCTTACCACTGCACCACTGCACCACTGCACCACTGAGACCCTTCAACCCTCCCTTCATCCAGAAAGAAACTCAAAAACAATGAATAACTCTCCCTCGGGGAATCGAACCCCGGTCTCCCGCGCTCGTAACCTTACGATGACAAGCGGAAATCATGACCACTAGACCAAGGAAGATGGTGAAGCTTGTTGTGCTTACTGATTTGATGAAGGACTTGTAATGTTATGAATATATATCCAAACAGCAAATTTGAGGAGAGGAAGCCACAAAGAGTTGCTACCGAGGATGGGCTTTCAAGAATTTGGGAGTGCGGGGCAGCTGTGGATACCATCGGTGTGCGGTCAAAAGCGGTTAGCGAGGCGGATGCAAGGAGTGCAACCAAGCGAGCGAGTACCGTACGTAGTAACTAAGAGCATCCACAGAAAGACGCCAACAACACCACGGTATTCGTTGTAACATAGGTATTACCATAGGTGCTCTTCGTCATAAACGAGGGTTACCATAGACATCCATGCGACTGTTTCACCGGAAAGCTACAGCATCCACACAAAGTACATACAATATTGTAACAACTCGGGTCAATTCAAAAACTCGACGCTATGTTTTACATTGAAACATTTCTACTCATCGCCACGTGCAATCATCACCGAGGGTATCTATCCACCGCCCCAGCTTCTCAAATCATACAATCGACTCCCCACGACATGGCTCGTTTACGCTAACGGAGCGGACTTCTCCACACTGCTCCGGTCCAGACCCACCGTCCTCTCATCATGCGCATCCGCCTGCTTCAACGCCGTATTGGAATCGATGTCCTGATCCATGGCGTTCATCTCGTCCTCGGTGTCATTCAAGTGGTGGAACAGCACCCAGATCATACAACCCGCCACGAAACTCGCGACGGCAATGCCGACGTACATCCACTGGATGGCCGGGTCGTACAGCACGGGGTTCAGCGCCTCGGAGATGGCGGAGCCGAAGGCGTTCGTCAGCAGGAACATGGACTGCACAAAGGACTTCATGCTCGGCGGGGCCTTGGTGTAGGCGTACTCGTAGCCAGTGACGGAGGCGAAGATCTCGGAGATACCGATGAGCATGTACGCGCCGGTTTGGACGGCGATGTGGATGTTGTTGCCGTGGGCTTCGCCGTTTGCGTCGAGCGAGGCGTCGCAGCCCGGGTGCTCGTAGCAGGGGCCGGTTTTGTAGATGAAATGCTGGAGGACCGCGGCGTACACCATGGCGAAGGAAGCGATCCAGAAACCGGCGACGATGCGGCTGATGGGCGGGAAGCGGATGCCGGCGCGGCGGAGGGCGGGCATGAGCAGGCGCTCTACGATGGGAAGGAAGACGATGATGGCGATCGGGTCGAAGTTTTGCATCAAGTCGTTTGGGATCCCGTGGTTGGCCATCTGACCACCCTGCGAGATGAAGTTGTTGGAAAATTGTCCGTAGACAACCCAGTACACCGGATAAAAGCAGAAGACCTTGCACGCGGTGAGGGCGCGCTTGACCTCCTCAACAAACTGGTCGTCCCACTTGATCTTCGACGCGACGCCGTCGTTGCCGAGGCCAGCCTGGTACGTCGGCTTCGCAGCGTTCATATTGCGGCCCTTGATCATCATCCAAATGGCGCGGAAGGCGTCTGTAACAACGGAGCCTTGCGGTGGGCGCACAACGTAAATCTTGCGTCCCAACACGAGGGTGACCGTGCCGACGAGGAACATGCACAAGCAGAGCAAGAATGCTGACCAGAAGCCAGTGTCGAGCTCCATGTAAGGCGTTGCGATGAGCGACAGGGAGCCCAGGTTGATGCAGAAGTAGAAGATCATGTAGATGCGCGTGATGGTAATGGCCGGATCGATGATGATGCGCTCGCCCGTCTTCTCGTCGGTGGAGATCTTCATCTGGCGGCGTTTGTACTGGTCGGCGATGAGAGGGGCAACGTTGGCCTTGATACCACCGGTTCCTAATCCGATGACGATAATCGCAGCGAGGAAGCCTCCCAGGCCGGCACCTTGGCTCAGCACACTGGGGATCGAGGTAACGGTTAAGATGAGGAGACCGGCGATGTAGATGAAGCAGAAGATGAGGATGGCGTTGTACTTTCCGAGGTACTGATCAGCAACGATGGCACCCAAGATAGGCGTCACTAGAGACGTTAGTAGAGTCCTTTCATGTCCAGATATTTTGAAGGCTTACCATAGCACCAGAACTGGAAGAAAGTAGTAAGACCGCTTGCACCCTGGTGACCCATACCGAGGGCACCAGGTCCATCACGTCCATCGAGCGGGCGCTGGGCGTAGTTTTGGAAAAGACCAGAGGCACCATAGTATGTGAAGCGCTCGCAAAGTTCGACAACCGCGACGAGGAAGGCGGCTTTGGGGACCTTGTCACCCACTCGTCGGAGGGTCTTCTTCTCCTCCTCGGTGGGAAGTTCACCACCGAAGCCATCGTCCTCGCCCGCTACTTCCGAGGGAGAGTGTGATGAGGACTCAAGCGCGGCGGTCTTCTCATCTGCAGTGAACGGCGCCTCCCTCAATGGCTCCCCAGCAAGATCCCGCTGCTTGTTGGATAGATCAGGCTGATCAAGGATCTGGTGAAGGCTATTCGCTGTCAGTGGACATGCTCGAAGTCGCGCACGTATAACTCACCCTGCAGCCTCGGTCTCGTATGCCGTCGCCATCTTGAATTGCGCTTCTCAAGGCGAGCTCACAACACAGCAAAGGGTAAAAGGTAGAGAGTTTCACCCCGGGATTGACGACGTGCAAGAACAGCGCGACGGCTCGTCCATATTTAACCACTCTGTCTCCACCAGAGCTACCCACACACCTGCACCCAACGCGCCGGGAACACAGCACCTGTCGCCTCCACCGCGATAAGCATCTCCCGGCTGGGGCCACAAGCAATGCCGCGCGATGTAACCTGCACCCAGCACTTCGTTGCTAACCCTTCTCAGCCGTTCTGCCGTTGCGCCGTCAATCAAGCAATTCCCTTGGCAGCTTAGATGCGCCACTTTGCATCCACCCTTGTCCGATCCTAGACTCTTCGCCGCCCGCGGCGTACGTCGGTGGAGCTCCCGGCGCGTGATTAGACGGGTCTTGCTGCTGAATGAGGATGTGTTGTTGATGATCAAGTTGGCATTGCCAAGAGACCTTCGCAGCCGACTCGTGGGCGGGCCGGAGAGAGAGTCGCGCACCCCTCCTCACGCGACGTCGAGTACCGTAGGCAAATATCGTACCTGCAGCCATCCATACCGTACCAAACCACGATCCCACCGGCGCACCGTGGTTGCGACCTGCGTACTCAATGCTCGTAGGTACCGTGTAGTATGTACACTTGCTTTCATCGCGCACGAGGGGCGATCCGGAAACAAGCGCTCGGGCCTCTTACCCTCCCGGTCGAGCTGCCTTCTCGAAAGACCTAAAAATCTCTGTCGCCGGTGCCGAACCCTCGCCGTCGCCTCCTGATAAGGGAGCGTGAGCGCGTGAGAATGAGTGCCAACGGCTGAAGCCCGGTAAGCTGTTCAAGTAATTCCACACTCGCGATTCGCTGCACGTACTCGGGGCCGCCGAGTGTAGGCCTCGCCGCCTGCTAGTCCACCTGTTTCGACACTGCGGGTCCAAACTTCATCTCCGCTAGACATCTCGAACCCCAGCCTGCCCCGGCTGGCATCCACATCACTCTGTTCCGCACACACATTCGCGCTGGAGAGTGGTGATTCTATTGCAAATGGGCTCGATACCGGACCTGTTGCGCAAAATTCGAATTGCGCCGGTGAATTCAAAGCCTCAACTAAAAGAGAAAGATAAAACTCATCTCCTCTACCTACCATAAGTCCGGAAACGACGCGAAGGCCTCGCCCACGCCAAACACCCGATGCAACCCATGCCTTTGCGTGAATTTCACCACTCCCAACCACCTCCCCGGCTCCCTAAGCCGACATCCGAATGCTTGTTCAGCGCCTCTTACGACCGCCAATCCTGGGGAGCACACGTTATAGAGATAAGCGTCTGTCCTGGCATGCCAACTCTACTGCATGGGGAAGGTGCATCACATCCATCGCAGCGTGTACGCCAGTATGGGTCTTCTGCCACCCGCCGATACCGCCTGACCCGGTGGAGCTCCATAGCTTCGCGTGCGTTAAGCATGGTTGGTGTGTGGGGGTCATCTTGCGCGGACATGGACGCGACTCAGGGGCTGCTAGAAAGGCGTAGCTTGTACCTCGCTTCCATAGAATCTCGGAGCTGTGGTAGAAGATGCTTGTGAATCCGCAGGCATAACCCACCCGGGTTGGCATGTTAGGCGAGTATTCCTAATAAGATGTAACCGGGTATCACTCATGGGGCCCAGATAGGGAACGACGGGTTGCGGGCGACCTTCACCTTTATTACAGGTACCAAGCCCTTGCATCGATTATCAGTACTCGTCCAACGCCCAAAAAAACCAAAACACCGTTCAAAGCTAGAAAATGCCGACATTGCCAACGTACATGCATACAGACTCCCCTCTACGCGGCAGTAAATCTACCACGAGTACTGATTTCCAAATTCCCATACAATCCAAGTCTTGGAGGACTGCCCACAGTGTATCAACAAAGGAAAATGTCCACGACACATCGGCCCCGTGAGCCTTTCGGGCCTGATATCCACCATATCATACACTTTACAGAGATAAGGAAATAATGACAACGAAGCAACGCCGCCATGTCGCGACGACAAGAATTACCACGACTAAGAAGCAGGTTCACAACACTGCTTACTGTTGCCGCATGCATCAGAGCACTCCAACAGACACGTCTCGCCCTCGCCGCACACGCTGCCGGTCTTGCTACCGACCTTGGAGGCCTTGCCGTGGGATGCAGCCGCTTCGTCGGCGCTGCTCTCGTCCGTGTTGCCGGCATGGTCATGGTTCTCGTCGAGGCAGAATTCAGGCTGGATGGTGGAAGAGTGAATGCCGTATTCGTGAAGACATTGCCGGATCTCGCGGGCGAGGGCCATGTAGCGTGCGGATCCGTCACCCTTGAAATCGAAAGCCACCTGAACATGGAGCGAAGCGACCAGCTTGGTGTCAGAAAGTTGCCAGACGTGGATATGATGGCATGACACAATGCCGTCAAGTTCGGTAATGTCGTCCTTTATATCGTCGATTGAAAGGCCCGCTGGTACGGCCTGGAGCAGAATACGTGCCGCAGCTTTGCACAGCGGGATGGCAGAAGCAAGAATGATGACAGTGATAACCAGGGAAATGGCAGGGTCCGAGTAGAACCTCCATGAGTAGTCGGTTAGCCAGATGATGAGTGCCGATGCAATAACACCGATGTTTCCTAGAGCATCACCCATAACGTGCAAGAACACGCCGCGCATGTTGAGATCGTGACCATGGCCGTGACCGCCTTTGCCCTCTTCCTTTGGCTTTGCGTGCTTGTGGTCGGTGTGAGCGTCCTTCGGAGAACCGAGCTGGCCAGAAACGCCATTAGCTTTCGGCAAAAGCGGTGACTGCTCCGTAGGTCCACCGTTTGCTACTGGGTTTTCGTTCTCTGCATCTGAGCTGGAGTCTTCCTCCAAACGCGATGATTCAATGATGCTGTTGCGGAAAGAGGAGGGGTAGACGGGAATGTCCTCGGGTCCAGAGTAGCCTCGAGACCGCGATCGGTGATGCTTCTTGGAGATACGCTTTCCGGATGCTGACTTGCGGGGAGCGGCGTCCTTCTGGGCTGACCAGGAAATATCAGTAGGTCGCTTTCCAGGGGTATGCGGGCCATCGGTGGCGGCCGACGGCCAGTTTCCAATGCGACTTTGCGGAAGCACATCAGCAACATTTCCTCCGTCGTCGGCTACCGCATGGTCTTCGGCGTCGGTTCCGTGGGAATGACCCTCCTCTGCCGAGTGGATTTCGTCGCCATGTCTATGAGAGTGCCCGCCGTGGCTATGTCCGTGGTCGTGGAAAAGGAAGAGACCGACGATGTTCGAAGCCAGACCAAAAGACCCTACGACTAGCACAAGCTTAGGTTGGCTGACTTCTTGGGGCTCGACAAAACGTTGGATGGCATCGAGGAAGATAGTGAGGCATAGTGCGACAAGAAAAACACCGTTTACGAGTGCACCGAGGGTTTCGGCCCGTTGCCACTGCGCTTGTTAGTCGAGCAAACGCATGTAGCAGAAGTAAACTCACGCCATAAGTGTACATCTTCGAGTTCGTTTTCTGGTTGGCGACTTTAACGGCCCATAGACCGACTAGTAGTGAGATCACATCATTCAACATGTGGAAAGAATCAGCAACGAGCGCGAGCGAATGAACCGCATATCCTCCGGGTGTCAGCTTCGGTGACTATCATAGCGCGTAGCTGTACTGACCGACAGTTATCTCAAGCAGGAAGAAAAGAGAGTCGATGGCAAGCAGGATCAGAATCCTGGTGGTTTTGGAGAGACCCATTGCTAAACCGGGTGCCGGCTCACTGGGAGGCTCGGAGGATGGAGGGACCGTCTATTTCAGGCAGTATGCAGCAGCCACAGGGCGCTGGAAATGCTCGGAGGAGTGCCACAGCTGTGCGACGACGTCTGGAGGGTTGTAGCGGGGTTTGATGGAGCAGACGCGCGCACGTTGGGGAGACTTCGCCCTGCGCCATGACGCTTTTCGCGAGTGCCAAGCTTCGATCCGTGCGCCCCACCTCCGCTTTCAACTGTCGGACCGGTCCGTTCATCACTCGCAGTCGGTTACCTACAATCTCACCAAGAACCAACATGTATAATCGAGCGACGTGCATTTTTGACGCCTTCGCAAGTGTCTCACGCTGGCGATACCAACCTACTATCCACTGATGGGACCGTCGCTCCTCCAACGACGCTGCAATGAAGAGTGTTTGGATTATCTGAAATCGCCTCGCTCAAGCGTCCAAAGGCAGGGACAAGCCTTCGATCTATACCTATGAATGAGTGGAACCACAATTCATTTTCGTGTTGAAACCTCCTTTCGATTCATTCGGAATCTCCAGGGCTGATGCCAGTACCTACCTCTCTAGAATGGACTTTTTCCTGTGCACTGGGCAGTTACCAGCTGTACCAGGGCTTCAAAAAATTCTTGATGCTGCATCTCATGGTATTGTGTCACGACCCAGTTTCTATCGGGGGTCAAGGCGGCCGCAACTTCCTCGCGAAAGGCGACCCGGATCTCATGCATCAAGAGCGGCCCGCTGACATCACTCTTGAAAGCCATCGTCAGGATTGATCTTCATCTTCACTCCTGCTGTAATTTTCAGAGAGCGGATATCGAAGTGTCGACGCAGTTCACCCAATGGTTCACCGACCGATTCACTTTCACCGCAGGCCTTCTGGTGACAATCGTGGCTCGTCCAAGTCTCTACTCCCCTAATTCTCTAATCCACACATCCTGAACTTTCCTTGAGCAACAGTCTCTTTCAAAATCATGGAGTCTCCTTGCGTTTGCCCTGCCACCGAGCCTGCCTCCACCCAGAAGAAGGAGCAAACAAAATTACCGGCTTTCAGAGTCACGAAGCCAGGCGTGAAGCGTAGCCCGAGAAAACTTTCAAAGGCGCTGAAGAGACCCATTCGACCAGATGGCAAGGCCTCGCCTGTGAAGATCAAAGCCGATGGACTGGTGGACGTCAAGAACCCTCCTTCCGACTTGGTGGCTGAGTAAGTGAGATGGAACGCTTCTTAAAAAACATGACTGAGGACTCTTATAAAGCGTCAAACGCAATACTGCCGAATCTCCGCTTCTTCGCCTGGATGAGAGCATTCGCAAAAAGATCTGGGATACGCCATGGGTGGCCTCACGATCGAGATCAAGGCTCGAAAGGTCCAGACTGCGGAAGAGAACGCTCCAGCTAATCTGGCATCCGACTATGGATCTGCATATTTTAGCAAAGTCGCTCACAATGGCCCAAAGCGCGCCAAGCCGAAGACCGCCTTCCGCCTCCCGGAAGTCAGTCGATTGACCTATGAGGAGACTGCAACACTTGGCTACGCCACCAACCGATTCGCTTTCGTCGGTGAAGTCAATCAGAAATTTGGACCCGACAATGGACCCGACGGTGCGCTTGAAGGCTGGTGCCGCGAGCTTGTTCCGGCCCAGATCAATGCCGTGAACAGCATTCGACCCCACTGCCACGATCTACAGGACTACCTGGACAAGAATAACATGAGGGCGTTCAGGCCGTTGTTCCCAACCCTCAAGCAGATTCGCGTCCCATCTCGTGCAGTCAACTGTGACGCCAAGTGGCCCTGCCGCGGCGATTCGATGCGAAAGCACTTGCGCCAACAGGCAAAAGAGCGTGTCTCCGCATTAGTAAAGCAGCAGGAGGGTGAACATATTGAGGTCGTCTCTCCAGACATCTGATTTGTATGGCACTCGTCGGGAGGATACATGAGTTTTCAAGATTGCTTTAGGAGATGAGGTGAGCTTACTCGATAATTGTCGGTCGAATCGTCTGCGAGTCGCGTTGGCTGCACCTGAATTTAGGTGAGACTCTATTTGAAAACTACGTTGCAATGGCGATGTGTACTTTGGCCGCCAGCATAGTTTTACACCAAAGGTAGCTAATGAGATCTCTCATTTGAGCGATAATTCTGGGATCTGATTCGGTCTTGACCAACTTGAGCTTCTGGGTTGCGGACTGCGTTACGTAGCTATCCAGTCTACCTGCTTTTTTCTTCTTCCTTTTTTTCCGTACTTTCCAGTGAAGTTGACTTCGTTCGTCTTTCTCTCTCGCTCTGAACTCTTTCGAACTCTCACAGTGAGATTACGGTCTTTTGCTGGCCAAGGTCTGGAAACCCAAGACCTATATCCAAGCGATGTTCATTGCCGACAATCTTGTCTTCGCCTGTCCCAAGTCGTACGATCGCACAAATTCAAGATTGCGAGCTTAGACAGAGGCAACGCGCGTGGAAATGTACGGATGCGGCGCTTTGGGCAGATTTTGTGTTTGAGTAGTGGGGATTTGATTATGAAAGAGTTAACAAATCCGCTGCAGGTTGGCTTGCCCGCCACACGTCTTCCTGTTCACGCCGTACCGCACCTTTGCCAAAATACCTCCAGTGGCGACAAAGGTGTACCATCAGCGTCGTCATCTGTGTTCAATACAACCGATCGTATCGTATTCACCGTCGGATTGAACTGCAGAACCGGCCACTCCACTCTCGCAAACACACTGTCTCCTGGCATCTGCCTGCTAGGCGGCAAGGCGAGCACAATATCACCATTACACTTCTGCGCAAAAGCTTCAGACAAATTGTCAAAGTACTCGTTGCGCTCAGCTTCCCCCCACCCGACTCCAGCTTCAGCATACTGCTTTTGAAACGCCCAGGACATCGGACACTCTGCGTTGTAGTCGGGTTGACCGTCTTCGTCTTCTTGGGATGTAGCTGCCCAGCCGTCTTTGTCTAGATCAGCCAGGATGAATAACTCGTTGTCATCCGCGTACTGTTGTGCTGCAGCTAACGTGCCGCCGGTGTAGAACATGCAGCTGCTGGATGGCACGTCTTCGAGATGGGGTCGGAGGTCGGACGCGCCTGGTACAAAGGGTTTGTCGAGTCGCTTCGCGAGTGTTTCAGTGGTTGAAAAGACATCGAGAGGCCATGGTGATGCAGTAGGAAGAAGTAAGAGTGCGAATGCTGAGACAATAATTTGAATCGTCATCTTAAAGCGAGAAGGGAAGAGAAACTGATTCGGCCTCTTGTGATGGCACTTGTGCGATACTGATTTTTCCGCGTCCTACAAAGACTTTTTATTTCCACTACGATGTCGCCCATTTTCGCATATTAACACCTCCCGGTCTAAGATTAGCTTCCATTTCGTGGCGGCTCGCACAGCCTCCTTACCTTCATTCCTCAGCAGACTAAACATTCGTATTCGCGAGACTAAGACAAACGGACTCGTGGTATGCTCGTGTGAGGCGGGTGAATAAGCAACCATTGTTTCAGCCTTACTATTTGGCGAAGTCACTAGCTGACGAAACATCATCACAAGTGCAAACAGCCCCACAACTCATTGATAGATATGCCTCTCATCATAAAGCTCAAAGGAAAAGCAAGATATTGTAGATCTTTTCAAGAGGCGAGAGCTAGATCAATAACCCGAATCCTACAACTTCGCCATCAGCGCCTTCGAAAGAGGTCGCATTGAACAAACTTCATCTACAAATCGTTTGTTATTCAACCTACTGCCCTTTCTATCCTGGTTCAGATCTCTTTGCAACATGGCTCACATGGCCCAACTTTTGATATTCTACTTTGGTGTCTTCGCACAGCTCATCAGCCTTGCGACAGCAGCGGACTGTTCGCAACAACGAAAAGAAGGCGATCCTTCTGGCGTGCAGATCGCAGATGCCTTGACGAAGAATAATGCATTGTCAAACATTTGCTCAGGAAATTTCTCGCCGCAAAGTGAAACAGATAACACGTGGAACTACTGGTGAGTAGTGTGGCTTCCAGGGACTTACGCAGAGCTCACAATGACCAAAGGTACATAAATTACATCGTCCACCGAGACGACGGCACTCAAGCTCTCCAAAACTGTAATGATGCATTCCAGAACATCATCGACCAGTGTATTTCTGGTGGCAATTATTGGGGCGGAGAGTGGTCACTGAACGGCTTCAAGTATTCAATCTCAAACTCCATATACGATCAGACGCCGAATAATCCGCTGGCACCGGGGGATGCGGGTGGTCCGCTACCAACACCATCGTCTTCTGAAGCGGCGGCTCCTCCTGCAGGCGCTACAGTTGTCACCGAGACCATAGACGGGAACGCTGTACCCGTGACAGTTAGTCGAACTTGCCAAAGGATATTGAATGGGGTGGCTGACTTCAAAAGTTCGTTCCAACAACGTTTCCAGACTACGCTACACTTACGAGCACCACAACAGTCACTACAACGACAAGTGACGACTCTGGCAATGTTGTAGTTATTCCCTGGATTGTTGGCCCTGGCGGTATCGCTTTCGGTAAGATCGCCTCACTACCACCGCTTTTGCACCTGTAACAGTATAGTTCTGACTTTCGACAGTGCCCATTGGAGGCGTTCCCTTACCTCCCGGCATCACGCCTCCCCCAGTCGCACCCACCGACCCGAATAGCCCCACCGATCCCGACAACAACCCCACAACAGATGACCAGCCATCCTCATCCTCCTCCTCTTCTTCAGCATGCAAGAAGAGTCTCACTTTCGCCGCCGCAGCCGGCACACCCCGCGAGGGTTTCCAGATCCCGATCTGGGTGCGAACAGGCCGCACGCCCACATCCTCGTCTTCTTCCTCATTCAAAAAACCTAATGTTCAGACCGTCACGGCGGACTGCAACGTCTGTACTTTGATTGAGGGGAGCTTGCATCCCGTGTGTACGCCGATACCGGAATGTACGTTGACGCCTTCAACGTCGACATCGGCGGATCCGCCGGCGCAGACTTCGTACCCTGCTTGTGCCGGGTGGACCTTGGGGGCTTTAGTTGCAGGGGCCAGTGTAGGGGTTGGGTGCCTTGTCCGGATTGGTGCATCGATAATTGCGCGGATTGCTTCAATGCTCATAATGTGTGTTAAGGGGCCAATGGCTTGTCATGTAGTAGACTCCAGTGAAACACATTGTTTATGCTATGACGTTGAAAAAATGAGAGGTTTGTTACGATCTGAGGCGATTATTTTCCAATATAATGGCGACCGAGCACTTGGGGCTTCAAAAGCGCTGAATGACACAAAAGTCTTGAGGATCGATCTTGCACCAATTTGTTGTGTTCAGTGTGGTGACCACCCTTGCACGCCTGAGAATGTTTGAGGTAGATGAGGCGGTAGTCCCGGGTTCTTGGAGTCTTGCGACACGTGATCACGCGTCGAGGCTTACGCAAATACCTAAATACTGTACCGGTAAATGACGCAAGCGCATCCTGACTTTACATTCTAGAGACTGAAAGTCTTCAGACCATCTCAGCACTGATATTACGATTCAGCCCGAGGATGCTACAAAGCTTTTTGACTACGCTATGCCTTTCTTTTTCGACACCGCATAGAGCGTAAAATCCATACATGACAGACTGATGTTGAGATTCCACTCCGGCGATATTGCACACGTTCTCGGAAAGATCGAATATGGCAAACACAAGATCGCGATCCGGCCTTTCCAAAAACCTTTGACGGATATCATGCCAGTAACGTCTCGTAAGTAGACACGTGACCTGTTGATTCACCTGAGGCTGACCTGAATTCAGTGATCACATCGGTGGCAGTATTTTCCACTAGCATGATCCAGAAAAGCTCAGTCTCCCTGCAAAGCCCAGTTTCTGAAAGCCGATCCTTCGTCGCTTCAGACACATGACGCGACCGAGAGGGCGCATTAGTGCACAAAGGATCGTGGAGCCACGATCGCTACACCATTTGTCAATGTCATCATTTCTACTTCTGCGGACTACCTACCTTCTTTGCGAGAAAGACAACTACATCATCCCGGAGGAACGGCGCAGATCCCAACACTGATGAGTGTGAGCGCCCCACATGGTCGGGCTTATCCGAAGCGGAGAAAATCCACGGTGCTTGATCTGCGTTGATCTGCACAGCTAGGTAGCAGACATGCTGCGTAGAGACTAAGATGGTTCCTGCTCTCAAGTACTGAAGTAAACTACGTGTTGAGCTGCTAGGTGAGATGGCCTTCGAGAGTCGAACCAAAGTTGCGTTTTATCGAAGTGTGCTCTACGACTCTGTGAGCCCCAGGACGTACGAGCTATAGGCCAAGCTTTACATATGTGCTTCTGTGGAAACAAGGGTCCATGGTATATAGATTATCTATTGCGTACGTGTGAAAGAGTTCTCTTTTGCACCTGCGCCTGCACGCCACAGCTTCTATTTGCAGGTCAACTCAGCTTGCATCGAGACCCATCCGTAAGATGATCTCGTCGCACTGCGGACAGCACGGGAGCATTGCGGAGCTCTGAAAACGCACACCTCCAGAAAGTGTCGAATAGTGAAGACATCCGGTTTATGTGCAGAGCGTCCGATATTGTTGATTGGACTGAGAAATCAACGGTCCGCGATACGTCATCAAGTCTCACGGACCGCGTGTTCTGCGACTTCCTTCGGCCACCCTAAATAGAGCGGGAGCACTGATTCAGTCCAAAACCACGCCTAAATAATCCCTGGTAGCACCCCCAGATTCCATCGCGGCTATGGAATCACGTGGGGCGATCAGCGCTAAAAAAATTAAGCTACAGCACCCTCGTCAATCGATGAGCTTAATATTCCCCGTGGCCAACCAGCATTTCCCCGAGAGAGGCTATGGTCTACTGCAATGAGCTTAGCAGAGCTTGATGAGAAGCTAGCGTGGGTCCAATGGAGAGCGTCCGAAGCGCCGGGCCTACGGGACTTTTTCACGCCCATGGTTACGGAAGTGGCTTACGGCCCTGCCTTAGCTGCTGAACTTCTTCAAGTCTGCCGAATGGGTCATTACCTGGAGTTGAAGGTGGCTTCGTGGTTCAAGTTTTGCGCATGTGGCAAGGCTCTACCCACCTAAGCATCATTTAAAGCATCAATGGTCAACAGTAATAAGGTGCTCCGCATGACACTGCAATCTCACGAACGCCGCCAGAACACACAAGCTGCACTAGCTCGCGAGAGCGCCGTCGCCGTCGATGTGGAGAATTTCGTCCAGGCGCCGGGGTCCCAATGCTTACTATCGGATCGGACAGATGACGCAGGGGACTGCGCCCTCAATGTACAGTTTTGTGCCGATGGGCAAGAATAACATCAGTGGCGCACCTAGCTTATATGCATCAACAGGAATCGTCTGGGAAAATGTTTCCGAGATCGTTGCCATGGGCACCAGCATCACTATTCCCTCTGAGATTCACCAGTCGCAGCGCGCGGGACACTCCACATCAGCCACGCGGGAACGCCCGCTCGCATAGCATCCGATTAGCCTATTCTGTGGAAGGAAATACATCTTCTCCTAACTACTGTCACTTCACGGTTAGTGTCATTCTTCAGAGACTGCGCGGATGCAGTGCTCGAACAGTAGTCTGCATCTCAACGCAGTCGAGACCTCGCAGACTCAGCACCGGCTGGAAAACGACGTGCAAGAGGTGAGATTAAAGCTTCCAGACAAGATGGTCGGGAAGCTGTCCGATGGCGTCAGTGACTACCGCAATCGCTGATTCTGAGAGCTGCGGAGTGGTCTGAAGCTCCTCACGTCGAAGTATAAAGACAGGTGAAAATGCCACATTCTCATCATTACAACACAAACAAAAATCAACATCGAATTGACAGCTTCACTTCGCCCATTCATGTTCAACCTGTGGAAGAACTAGGCACGACATCCGTGAGCCTCATTCACCAAACTTCTTGTCAAACTTCACAACCCCAACCACCGATCCTCATCAACAATATCGATAATGCCTTCCATCTCCAAGATGATGCTCACCTTCGCCCTTCTCACGGTTGCCTACGCTCTCCCTACACCCCAACTCGCAGGCGAGGGTGCAGCTGCCAATTCCCTCCTCTCCTCCACTGACAACGGCGTGGGCTACGGCATCGAGAACGCCGAAGAGAACACCGCCGCCCTTGTCAGCTCCGTCAAGGGCAGCGTCCCCGCCGTCCGTCGCCAGCTCGCCGGCGAGGGCGCCGCCGCCAACTCCCTCCTCTCCTCCACCGACAACGGTGTCGGCTACGGCATAGAAAACGCAGAGGACAACACTGCTGCCCTCGTCACGTCCGTCAAGGGTAGTGTCCCCGCCCGCCGCACCAGCCGCCAGCTCGACAAGGTCAGCAATGGCGCGCAGACGGTAAGCAACACCCTCGGCACCGGGGCCGTGACGTCCAGCACGACGAGCGAGCTCGACACCGTTGACGGGCAGTCCACCAGCGGCGCGGCCGATCTCGGTGCTCAGGCTGGCAATGCCGAAGCGAGCACGCTGGAGTCGGTCGGCAGTGCAGTTACCAAGCGCCAGCTGGACAAGATCAGCAATGGCGCGCAGACGCTGAGCAATGCTGCTGGGACGGGGGCTGCCACGTCCGCTACCACGACGGGACTGGATTCTGTCGATGGCACCTTGACTAGTGGGGCGGCAGACACGGGTGCGGATGTTGGAAACACTGAGGCGGGTACGCTTGAGGCTGTGGGAAGCTCCGTGCCTACTTCTCTTAGGGTTTGAAGGCTATCTAATGGTATAAGTGAGGAGTGGGGATGTGAGAATTATAAGATATGTTTCTTGTATGTTAGGTTTTTGTCTTGTGGATTTTGTGGAAGGTTTTTGGTTGGCTTCAGCGTCGAGTTTGGTATCTTTTGCAGGGATAGTAATGGTTTGTATGGATTTCAAAGTTGAGCTCTGTGGAAAAGTTGTAATCGGTGTCTTGCAGCTGGTATTGAATGTACGATATCTTCTTCTTCTTGTAGTGTACTTATTAACTTGAATTTCATGAGCTTCCAAAAGCCAATAACACGTCATCTCCCCTTTCTTGTGTACTTTGACACACCATTTCGACGTCGTATTGCACCTGCTTCAACTGAACGCATCCATCATTGACAGGGTTTTCTGAGATTATACATTAAGCACGTATCTCACTTACCTGAGAGCCACCCTCCAACAGAAGCCGCACCACGTCCGTGCCGAGACCACCAAGCTCACACCCCCAGCCTCCGCAGATATTCAGCACATGCCGTCATCCAAGACTCTTCCCATCGAAAATCCATAAAGCGTATTGCTTGTGCAACCGACCACTGCTATTATCCATATACTCCCCAAGCCCACCCCCGCTACCCCATAGCTGCGACGACACCGGTGCGATGGCTCCGAGCACCGCACCGCACCGCACCAAGCCACATCCACCCCCACCGGCAGACCCATCCATCGGCAGGTCCACCCACCATCCAATGTAGCCCATCTGCCTTCGCACGACACGATGCGCTTCCACCGATCTTCCATTCCCCCTCCAAGACACCTTCCACACGTCCTCCAGAACATTTTCACATGACGACCCTGTAGGTACATGTCAGTGTCGCAAACCAACTCGAGTCTTCTATAGGTAGTAGACGCATGCAATGTAATGCAATGTAATGTAATGTAATACAGCCTACCCATCCCAAACACAAGCCATCCCGCGTTCCCAGACCTACCTACGTACCTACTTCTCCAGCGCCCGCCCCCCACCCCAGGAGATCGCGGCAGATACCTAGATATTGCGCAGCATCCCTGTCCATACGATTCTCCCCAATCCACTCTCCGCTCCCGTCGCCATCGCAGATCCTAGATAGTCATTATTATCAGCAGGTAGGTAGGTGGGAAGGGCAGAGAATCCTTCGTCATACCTAGGTAGCACCCCTGTCCCGTCCCGATTGCATCGACGAATCACAACCAACGACCGACTACCCACCTAGGTACCTACAGTACCTACCCACCCTTTCCCAACTCTCCTCTGCTCTCCTCTCTCCTCCTCTCCACCCTCACGGTGAATCCACTACCATCGCATCTAGCAGCTCGTTTTCCAACCCAAACACATAGTCCCCCTGGCAGCGACGTCTGTGTTACCTGGCTGACCGTCCTCGCTTTACCGTACCGTACCGTACAGCACCGTACGGTACCCCGGCGTCCGATTCGCCGGCTGAAGTCCCCGACGTATAGCACCTCTATATGGCAGACCTATTTTCCCAGACGAATAGCACGCTCCGCATACCTACCGTGCGTTGGGATTCGCGACGGCATTATTGTAGGTAATAGAAGGCGTTGCACGGCATGGCACCGCACATTCTAGAAGGCGGGCAAAGTGGCTGTCGTCTGCTGTGTAAATCTCGCTAGGCAGTAGGTAGGTAGGTATGCACAAGGATGACTCGAAACCCTCTTGCGACGCAGGATGATTTCGAAACTCCTCCCGCAATCACCTGCAAGCCGTCGAGGAAGAAAAGTCCCTCCTCCGCAAGCAGCTCGGCAAGCAGCCGTACATGTCCTTTGTCCAAGCCAGGATACCGTACCGTACCGTAGCGCCACCAGACCCACTCCGCAGCAGCCAACAAAGCAGGAAATATCCACGTCGCGATGGGGATCAGCAGGTTCTTACTATTACCGTACCTAGGTACCCCCATGTACGCGCCATTCAACAATGCCCACCTCCCCTTCCATCCCTCGGTAGATACGCATCCCATGCATCTATAGACTTTCATTTCCGACCCACCCCACCGCCCAATCATGTGGCCGCTGGCGCATAAGCAACCGAGCCCCCTCGAGTGGATATAGTGATATCTAGGTAAGCCCCCCCCCCCCCCCCCCCCCTCCCCCCTCCCCATGTGGATATCATAGCGGCGTAAACGATTGCCAACCAGCCGCCAAACCGAGAAAACGCCATGATGCAGCACATCTTTTTTTTGTTGGGTTTATCCAAGCAAAAGCACCCACGCAGATGATGCCCGAATCTCGGATAATACAATCAGCCGTGGGAACTGGGAACCGGATCGCCGAACCGGGCAAAGCAGAAAACCCCCAGCCGAGGATGCAAAGCGATGCAGAGATCGATCATGCAACCGTGGCCGTGGACCCCGTGCCCTCCGCAGTTCTCTGCGAGGTCTCGCCTGTAGTCTGCGGTGCCGTGGCGACCTCTTCCCTAGGACCCTGAGCGGGACCTTGCTGCTGCTGCTGGGGCTGGGCGTCCTGTCCCTCTGCATCGTGATACTGGCTCTCTCTCCCGGAACCGTCGCTCTGCTCACCCGGCGTCTGACCGTCATCGTCAGCATGATCCTCAGGTCGATCCATATCCACATCCCCTTCAGGCACGCGCTGCTCGTCGCCGTGCTGCTCGCGCTTGATCTCGGTGGGAGGCGAGACGTGCGATGCCGAGCCACGGTCATGATGGTGATGTTGATGCTGTGCCGTCCTTGGCTGCGCCGTGTGGTCCCTATCCTCGTCGAAGAGCTTGCGCGCGTAGTCGTGGTCCCTTCTGACTTCATCGACCCCACTGGGGAATATCTTGGACATGAGCTCGTGGTGCTTCTGCTGGCTCGCGGTGGGGTCTTGACTACCCGCCGGTCCGTAACCCGTAGGACTAGGCGTCGCCGTGCCTGTGACGCTGTTCGACAGCTTGGACGGCGTGGGCGTGTATCCCTGGTCCTCCGCCATGCGCTCTTCCTCTTCCTTGCGCGCATGCACCTTGCGCAGATTCGCAGCTGAAGACTGCGAGCGCATGTCCGGGCGGCCGTCTTTGCGGATCAAGACGCCATCCGCGTTGCGGATCGGCTTCGTGCGGGTCTTCTTTGTGTGAGCGTAGGGATCAACCGACACGCCGAATTCTGCACCGCCAGTCACGCCCTGCAGACCCAAGCTTACAGAACGACCGCTGGAACCGGGCCGGCCGCCACGTCCGCTGCCACCGCTCCCGCGACGGATGATGCCTCTGCCCGAGCGAGCTGCGCTGTAGAATCCATCGGGATCGATCTGTGAATCAGGGACGCCGTGCCACACATCCCGTTCCCAGTCCGGCGTGCCCAAAACGTGAGTGTGCTCGACGCCCATGCTCTTCCGGACGCGCCCACCGCGACTGCCTGAGCCTCCACCACGACCCCGTCCGCGAGGCGTGCGCAACTCTGACATGACGTGCTGCGACTCGGGTCGCCAGCTGTCGTCGGAAGGTCCCTCTTGCGTGCCATAAGGAATGAAGTGGTGCTGGGACGCTAGAGTCGACGGAGCCGTGTTGGGTGGAAGGCTTTGAGAAGGTAACGTATGTCGATGAGTCTGCATCCGAGCCGCGTCCGAGTCGTCCGTGTCTGCGTGCTCATGAACGTAGGCGGCTCCGGCGTAGGCACCCCGGGGCTCGATGGCAGCTAGCTTAGGACGCTTGCCCGGAGATCCGAGCGATGGTCCAGCAGTGTCCTGGGGGCTGTCTGTGCCATGTGCATGTGTGCGCTTCGTGCCAGCGTTGACGGTGACCCATCCAGGCTGTGTCTGAGCAGGTTCAGGTCGCTTCGAGGCATCAGGGGTGCCATCGACAGACTGGCTCCCTTGTGAGTGATACGACTGCGTCCGCTGCCCAGACGGAACGGGAATATCCATCTGCGGCGCCTGTGTTGGCGGTGCACGATAGGGTGGCTGAGCCGGGCGTGCAGAAGCCTCCCGTGGCGATGCATACTGAGACGATGGCACCTGTGCTGGGGCAGCCGCAGGGGCAGCCGCAGGGGCAGCCGCAGCAACCTCCTCGAGACGCTGAATCTTGTTCTTCATAATCTCAATGGTGATCTTCAACGTCTCCACCTCATTGGTCTTGTAGCTCATGACAGCCATCTGCTGTGCCATGAGCTCAAGCGCAGTGTCCTGCCCACTGAGAGTAACTCCGCCTCCTGCAACACTAGCACGGGCCTGCACTTCGCGGCTAAGGCCTTCGAGCAGTTCCCGGATCCCAAGCATCTCGTGCTGCAGTCTTCCCACGGCCTCGTCGACCCGTAGGATCTCCGCATTTTGCTGGTGGAAGTGGGTGGTGAGCTCACGTCCTAAAGTGCAGGGTACAAGGTCAGTGGAGTGATCAAAATGTTGGAAATCGAGTATACAGTGGGAGGTCTAGCTTGAGCTTGTTACTAGAGTCTGAAGATTTCAGACATTAATAATAGCAGAAAACAACCACTTTGTACCCTGGACGTACGTACGGAGATTGTCTCCTTCTTGCTTTAGAGTCTCTTCGTAGCGCCGCATGTCACGGCTTTGGGCTACCAAGGCGCTGCTGTTCTGTGAGATCTGAGTCTGGAGACGCTCGATGGCGTCTAGTTGAACCTCCTGGGGTGGGCGGGGGTAGCCATTGAGTCGTTGGTCTACAGGAGACTGTGGGTGCGATTGTGGGGCACTGGAGGGCAGTCGAGGAGACTGCTTGGGTAGATGCGGTGCATGGTACTGGACGTCATGCTTCACCAAAGGAGATGGCGAGGCCAGTGGGGGATTGCTGGGTGATTTTTGAGGCAGACCATGCAGGGGAATTGGTGCTGGGGGCGAGAGAGCCGTCTGCGAAGGTGGCAGCGACTGTCGGCTAGCCTCGAATGACCGGCGGTGGTGGTGATGGTGGTCATGGTGTTGCTCGTAGTGCATGTGGCGTGGGCCGGGCAGTGGAGGATGGGGCCGGGAATCGACCTCCATGGCTGCTGGATCGGGCGAGTCGTGGACGACTAGCGTATCAGGTTGCTGCACGTGAGGTTGTACTGGAATCTGGTGGTCAGGGCCAACTTGACATCGCAGCTCGATCTTGGAGAGCTTGAACAGGTCGCGGCCGCTGGAGGAGAGTCAGCGGGCGGTACCTCTTGCGGGTGCAGGCAGGTTTAAATGGTATGGTTGTTGTGGTGTTAATACCCAGCTGCAGCGATGTGCATGCGGGATCCCAGCAAGACCAGCGCCACAGACGCGAGGGGTGATATATATATGTACCTCACCACACGTCTGGCCTGATGTCAGAGCAAGACGGAGACTTCTCACCGAAATTGAAGCTTCTCTGGGGGAGATTCGACGACGCGGAAGCCCAGCGGAGTGTCGCAGGCGGCGCACTGCAGAGGATCGACGGTGCTTGGGAGGGTTAGCAAAGGGTTAGCATCAACGCTTGCCTCGCACAATGCGGGCATGCGAGTTTAATAGATGATAAACGTATAGTGTGGAGATTATCTGGCAAAGGGCTAGCGCAGGCGCTTGAAAAATTAAAATACAAATGGCGGTGATTGGCGCCGGGGTAAGGTCATAATGCTAGGGGAATATCGAATGCTCGACTGGGCAAAGAGACTGTGCGACGGCCAAGGTTCAAGCTTACCATCCATTGAAGTCGCTGCCTGGCGACGCTCTCTTGTGGTGCCCTGTTGCGCGGAGGTTGCTGCGGTAGGATCCGAGCTCAGCCGGTAGATAGTAGGACGTTGTGATCTTGTGCCACGCATTGATCAAGAAGTTGCCCGCTGTTGCACCACATTTGCGGCAGATGGCCAAAGTCGACTCGTCGGGACTCTCTGCCCTCTCTGGCTCACTGGCCTCTGCCATTGGCTGCGGTGGTGAGTATTTGCATCCAAGTGGATGGGCACCAGGGGCAGATGATGAGTATTTGCATCCAAGTAGATGGGCACCAGCGGCGGATGATGAGAATAGCAAGTCGAGACTCGACAGGGCAAGGCTGACGCTCGGAAGGGAGGAGCAGTGGGAGTCCGGCCACCGCACTGGATGACTTGTGCAGGGTATCTAACAGATCGGTGAGGGCTCGGCACGGCGACTGATAACTCTTACGCTATAGCGCATTGGTTGAGGATGGATGGTTGATGAGGGCAGCGCATTGGTTGAGGAGAGCAGCAAAGACGGCAGCGTAACGTTTGCAGCAGGCGGTTTCAGTACGCGTGGCTGGCTCCTTCTACCTGCCCTACACTTTGCACGGTCTGTCCTGCACAGGCGCCGTGGTGTCGACGTTATCCGGAGAAGCCAAGAGACGTTACGGTTCGGAAGAAGGGACGGACACGGAATGGTCTAAATCAGGAAGAATCGAATTGGAAATTAGCACCACCCGAAGCAGGCGTAGCGTTGCGGCATGGCTAGCCATGCCGATGACTATAAGCCGTCTATTACGAAGGTCAAAGGGCGGGTCTATGTGAAGCCATGGCCCCTAACTCGCTGCACCGGCGATCCGACGTAACCTACAGATTAGCATTTCCTCCATAATACCCTTGGCGCCACCACTCTGCCTCCAACTAGCCTTCTTGGCCCCTCGACCCGGCTGCCTCGGCGCTTCCGGTCGACGATAGGTATAACCCAGGCATAACATCATGCATGCGTTTCCATGCAAGAAAAAGGGAAAAAAGGAAAGGGAAAGGCCCATCTCGCTTGGCTGTTGCCATGACTGATCTGCTGCTGGTGACTTCGGAGCTCTGCTGAATGGAAGGACTGATCTGCTGCTGGTGCCTTCGGAGCACTGCTGAATGCGAGAGACTACGCCGCTGAGACGCGAAACAAAAGTGGGCATCATACGACACGTCTCGCACGAGATGGCACCAAAGGGGCCGCCAGGATACAACAAGGCAGAGGTGGTTCCGCTCCGGGGCGTGTCTAGCGCGAAACCCTACGCCTCTGTCGCAAGCAATAATAAGTGGAATCATGTGCCTCCTTACGTGCGTAGTACTATACACATGGCGGCGTCATCTATTTCCCCATATTCGGCCCTATGTCTGATCTACCTGATAATGAACTGTACATGATAATTCATAAAGCGGCGTCGTCTATCTTGCACCCTGATCGACCTGATAATGCACATCACACATAGCTGGCCCAGTCGACATGATAATCCACACAGCAGCATTGGGTTTCGGCCTGGCCTACTTGATAATCCACACAGCGGCGTCGTCCATCTCCCACCCTAGTCTACTCGACAAACCACACACACACAAAGCGACGTCATCTAGAGTTTTTTCCGAGCCAGGCCTACTCGACAAAACCCCTACCTACGCACATGCGACGCCGAGTTTGGCGCGAGATGACTCCTCCTCCACCGGCAACGCGCGAGACTCGGTCCATTGGCAGCATGGAAGCGCGTCTGTAGGTAGGTAATAATAATAATAATAAGTCTACACCTGCCAAGGCAAGGCCTAGTAACACGGCCCGACGGCTCGCAGCAGACGAAAGAAAAGCAACGCGCTTATTCACAACTAGCGCCTGTCTCATGGATAACAAATCCACGAGCTGCTGGGCTTGGGACGCTTGTTTTCAGGTCGTCTAGTCATGTACCTGTACCCAGGGTTTGCATTGCCGCTTGCGACGCCTGCCTACCTCCCCGCTTTATTAGGTATCTCGTGTTGCCGTGAACTAAAAAAAACTAACACTAAAAAAAAGCCAAAAAAAGCTCTAGAAAATTGAAAGATTACCTACGAGCCTAGGAGACTAAAAAGATGAGGAAACGAAAAGAAAAAAAGAAAAAAAAAGAAAAAAAAAGAAAAAGAACTTTTCAGAATACCTTTTCACACCTTCTTCTCCTTTGCCTCCATCAACCATCAAAGCAAGGACATCTACGTCCCTGCAGGTCATCTAGTCTAGTCCAGTCGAGCCTAGTGAGGTGCACCCGTGACACCATCGGCCCCTCTACCAATTGCAGACATTGAGAGGCGCGCTCAGCACCTGCATTGTCCCACGGTACCCAGACTGGATAGACTACCTACGCCATTGGCAAGACAAAAAAAAGCGCAATGCAACACGCCCGTTGCACCATGGCTAGCCGAGCATGAAAAGCCTCCTCCATCCATCCTGGCCCACGCATGCTCCGTCCGTTGCGATAGGGCGCTTGCACACTGGACTAGGTAGGTACCTCCCCCGTTCACGACAGCTAATGCCAAAGTAGCCCACCTTGTTCACGAAAGCCCACCTTTTTCGCGAAAGCCCACCTTGTCCACAGAGCTACTATAGCCAACCCGGGTCACGAAAGCTACTATAGCCAACCTTATCCACACGAAAACGAACATAGCCAACCTTGTCCACAGACCCAACATAGCCAATCCGATTCACGAAAGCCAACCTTGTCCACGAAAGCTAACACCGCCAACCTTGTCCACGAAACTAATATAGCCAACCTTGTCCACAAAACTAATATAGCCAGCCTCGTCCACAAAACTAATATAGCCAACCTCGTTCCACGAAAGCTAATAATCCAGCCAGCCAACCAACCCCGTCCACAAAAGCTAACAACACAGCCAACCCTGTTCCCGAAAGCCAATATACCTGGTCACGAGACACAAACGCACCCTACCCTACCCTGCCGTATTATTATTAGGCATCATCATCATGTCGCCGAAAGAACCAGATGCGCGTTCGTCCCGGACGCTGCAACGCTAATCGTTTCAAGGTGGCGCGGTACCACGTTTTTCGAGCTGAAAAAGATTTTTTCCTCTCTTCACGTCGCACGAACCGCTAGGTATATGGTTCTAGTTTCTATGCCGTGGGTCGGCCGACAGTTGCAAAATAAAAATTTCTTTGAGGGTTTAAATTATTGATTCCTCACAAACAAACGTCCGTGGTTGGCCGGGGGGGGGGGCGCCCATGTTGACTTGCTCATTTCACCCACTGTGAACCCGGGGCAGCCGTGTAGATTTGCTCACTTCACCACCATGAACCCGACGCCGTGCCTCGCCCGCCGCACGGCGCGAGAAAGCGCCTCGTCCTCGTCGCTGCCCCATTTGGTGATGCTGTCCCAATTCTGCGTTCGGTACTCGTTTCTGTGCCGTTCGTGCAGTTGGCGCAGCCGCCGGACTTCTCGAGGGTCCCCTGTGCCGCTGTACACGATGAACGCCGTGCAGGGCGGCAGCGCGTCGTACGTCTGGACAATGTTGCCGACCGTCTTGGCCACCTCTTTGCCCAGAGCCTCTTCCGTGACTTCCTCATCCGAGTCTGGCGAGAGTCGGAGACGCTCCAGGGCTGCCTGCCGTCGTGCTTTTGCCTCCTCCGATGCTCTGCCGTCGTCCCACCACCCACGAACCAATTCGAGTTCCCGCAAGCGTGCGAAGACGAAGTCGATTGGCTCAGTAGTGCCGTTCTTGCCAACGGCGAGATCACTGAGAGCGTGTTTGATGCCTTGCACCACATCAGCATCGCTCTCGCATCCGATAGCCACCTTTGCCTGCGCCCCAGGGCCCTGGTTGGGGTTTCCCCAATCGACCATGGCGCCAGCTCGCTTGGCCTCGCTCGACTTTGGTCGGTGTGCGCGCTCCAGTCGTTTAAAGATGGATTCCGCGTTTGTTTCGCTCGTGCCCCATCTGGGCCCCCTTTCGCACTTTTGTTGTACGAGATGAAGACAAGTCTTGGCGTCCTCTATGCTGTCGTGGCCATCTGATCCTTTCTGAATGTCCTTCCGGAGAAATTTCTGCGCCAGCCACTTTAGTGATTGCTTATAAGGTGGGCCTTTGATATGCGGGAACAGGATTCCGGTGTCAATGAGGAATGGGTGGGTGAGTTTGATTGCGTTGAGATCCGAGTTCAGCGAGTGTCCGATGAGAATGGCCTGGGGTGTGAGGATTTCCAACAATTCCTTCTGGATGTCTGCGAGCGTGGTGGTCACATCTCGAAGCATCTCCTCAGTTATGCCAGACCATTGGGTCACGTAGTCTTTGATGGGAGTATCAGGCTTGACTAGCCTGTCCATTACCACAGTGCCGTCCCAGTCAATCAGGCTGATGCGGGTTAGTACGGACACGTCGTTCTCGTCTTTGCACATTTCGCAGTCAACCGCCAGGACTTTCCTCCCACCTGTCACACTGCCTTGCTCGATGTCCTTGTCAGGGATGAGGCCATCCTCGAGACAGGCTACATGGCTATCTACCCAGCCATCATCAGCTGAGCATCCGGTGACCTTGCGTCGCTCCTGGGCACCATTCCGAGCTTCGTCTGTGGTGAACCAAGCCGGATGGACGACATATTCATTCTCCTGCTGATCAGCAAGCGTGGCGAGATAGTGAGAAACGGGCGTGCGCTGATTTTCCCAATGATTGGCTTTCTGCGGAAGTGGTCCTTTGTGTTTTCCGCTCTTCTTCAGGTGCTTCTCCTCTTGAGTTTTGGGGATTTGTGAAGATAGCATGGCATGGATTGGTGAGTGAAGCTTGACATAATTTTTTCCACGATTCTCGACAGGGCCCATGACGGGCCAAACATGAGGGAACACCTCGGACAAGGGCTTGAGTGATTCCGGTAGTCTCTCTGGCTTCAACGAAGCAGGATAGTAATCGTCCCTCCCGATGTCTAGCCGCTTTGGGTTCGTATCGGCATCAGTGACGCGTGACTCTAGCGGTATCTTGCCGTTGAACATGTCCAGTTCCAGACCAGGAACCATAAGCACAACGACTTTGTGAATACTGGTGCGACTCTCCACACCAACCCACTGGGGTGCCGTGCCGTCGGCAAGTATGTAAAGTGCGAGGGCCTGCAAGTCTGAGATCTTGGTAGAGTTGTTTAGGCGAGCATTGTGCGAGTGTATAATTTTTGGGTAGTGCCGTTCGAGTTTGCGGTCTTTCCGGCGCTCCTCTCGGCTTTTGCTTGCATCTTTCATGGATGCTTTTGTGCGCTCGGCTTCTTGTTCCCGCGTACTGAAGGGATTGCGCGGCTGCGGCAACAGATCTTCTGAGTCGCCGTCCTTCGTTGCAAAAGGGTTTCTCTCGAATACGGCAGGCGCCGGGGCCGAAGCCTCAGTGGGCTTGCTATCAGGCTCAACTTCGTCAGCAGATGGTGGATCGGCCGACTGCGAGTGGTGCGGACTTGGGCTACGCAGACGTGCGCGCTTATAGGCCTCATATCGTCTTTGATCCCGTATGTCCGCCTTGCTGCCGTGCTTCTGCGCATGCTTATGCTGCCGATGCTTCGCTCCGACCACAGTCCAACCTGCGTCGTCGTCGTTTGCTGCTGTTGCGCTCGTTACAGATACAGCTGCCTCTTTGTCCCCTTTCAAATATGCGAGTGTTGCTCCCAGGCCAAAGTCTGCGGGTGCAACTTCATCATCGGGCTGGAAGCTTCCGCGCTTTCGTTTCGTCATGTATGGCAGGGCGCGATCGCAGACGTGCGAAAGCTATCTTGCTGTATTTGCACAGTTCTTTATTGCGGGTGCGCGGAGGACGGCAGAAGCACTGCGCAAGTTGGGAATGTGTTGCGACACTGAACGTAGAAAAATGTCGACGACGTCGAAGAGATTCAACAGCAAATCGGAAGTTGCGACTGCCCGCGGGGCCGTGCGTCGTTCGCGCCAAGGATTTCGCTCGACCAAGGTGAAAGTGAACAACTTATGGTGACAAGGACGTGCCGTCAGGTTGAAGCGAAAAAGTGTGTTCTGGCGCTGCATCCACCGAAAAAATTACAAATCGAAGCTGGATATTGTATCTCCCGCTCAGACTCATCACGTTGCACAGCTACCTTGATCGCGCATCTATATGCCTCCGCTGCTCACGCTGTAAACTGCGCAGTCTCAATCGCACTATCGATCAAGCTCCCACCCCTGATAATATTGGTGGAGCAAACCACAATCCTGCTTCCTCTGCCCTCTCCACCAACCTCCTTCAACTTGCCGCCAATAAACCTCAAAGCCGCAATTTCAGCCCTTGTCACACCGCCTAAGAAGAACACCACAATGGTCTTCGCGCCATCATTGTGGCTGCCGTTTAGCATACTCCGTGCTTTGATAGCTTTCTCCTCGCCCGTTTGCGTTTCGTCGAACGTTGCACCGCGCACATATTTCGACGCATCGTCAAAGATTCGTAGGCCTTGCGCTAGAGGGTTCGCTTGAGCAGCGGCGCGAGGATCGGAAGGTGGCTTGATGGCGTTCGCGAGGGTGTGTTTCTGGATGATGGACTGGACAATGCGGACCGAGAGCGGCGCATAGCCCGAGAACGTGTATGATATATCGTTCGGCTCGGCTTCGTTCACGTCGTCGTCCCAGATCTTCAGTGACTTTCGAAGTGGGGTGTAGTTCGTGACGGAACCTGGCTTTGCAGCTGGGGTGGCCCCCAAGCCTGATCCGCCGCGAGGCTGCAAGAGGTCCATCTTCTCGAGGTTGGATAGCGTGAGGATATGTTGGGAGCCGTAGGCTTGGATTACAGTTCGCTTGAAAGTCTCCAGGTCTTTAGGTCGCATGCCAGCGTTGGAAGTGCTCTCCAAACAGAGTAGTCGGAGAATTGTATTCAATGGGACGTCACGGTTGATGAGCTCATTGATGGTGTCGTGCTGGGTTGTGGGGTCTAATCCGGACATGATGTTCTGCTGAACTTCGAGGGACCGCCGGAAAATGTCAGTATGTGTGAACTTGATTATCTCTTCGGCAAGCGAAGTATGAAGCTTCAAGCTCGCTTGCTCAGCCTGATAGCCAGGTAGCTTCGCAACGAAATCACGCAGTTCTGCTGTAGTCTTGGCTGACAGTTGGTCACGCCCGGTGCTGCTTTGCAGTCGTCGAGCTGCCTTGTTGAGCAGGTTTCCCACGACAGCAAAGTTGGAGTCACCGAGCGTAGCGTACAACGAGTCCTTCGGATCGATCAAAATCTTGCGCTTCATGCTTGTTGATGCTGAACCTGTTTGTCCAGGCTGTGGTGCAGCCCCACCAACAACAGACGAGTCAACTTCTGTTTGGTTGGCGGACATGTTGAAAACTTCATCTATCAGCCCCTCGTATGTGAGTTGTGTGAGAAGCACAGTCGGAAAGTCCACCGCTCGGTCAATAATGATCAAGCTGTCAACCGTGGAGCTCGCAGCCAAGCCCAAGAACGAAGGCGTGTTACTACTCGAGGATTCCCCAGCGGTGACTTCAGTACGCATGCGGATAAGTAAGTCAGCGAGTCGCTTGCTATTGTCGCCTTTCCCGATGATACGTGGAAAAAGGCCGTGCTTTTGCTGCTGCTGCATGAGTGCCCGGGCGGCCAGATATATCGATGTGGGGTCTTGACGCTACAACTATGAGCTTGAGTCTAGAAAGTAGCAACATCAGGCATACCAGATAAAGATCTGTCACGGCATCACCGTCCTCCAACGATAGTACATCGTCTGCAAGTGGGACGAAGAAGAGCGGCCACTCGCTCACACTTGCTTCGCCCAGCACACCCGCTTCTTCGAGAAGCTGGTCTGAGACAAGAGTACGTCGTGGAACCCAAAAGATGGAGAACTCATGTTCTATTTGGCTATCTCGACGCAGACGCTTGATTTGATCTGAGCTACATGTTAGCATCGTACAATAGATAACACCTCTATGGTAACGCGAGAGGGTATCCAGTAAAAATGCAATGATCGATATAGGGCGCAAGACTGGCTAAACAGAGTGGGGTGCGATCTGCGTAGCCTCTTCTTGTCCCATGTCCCAGGATTTCACGATGCACGAGAATGACGACAAAGCAAGCAAATGGACCTACCGGCAACAGCCATCACGGTCTTGGCCTTCTCGCCTCTGACGAGGAAAACCACATTCCGTTGCGTTGAGTTGACATTGTCATTCTCGAGGAAGAAAAATTTGTCGACGCCATATTCTTGCAGTGTTGACGACTTGACGAGCAGGTTTACGGATCCCGCAAGTGCTTTTTCAAGCACCAGGTTCTTCTTGCCTCTGACCTGATGGACGCGTAAGCGGGGGGAGAACACAGCGATGACGATATTACCCTACACCCTCAAGCAGCAGAAGCAGGTCGCGGCGAGCCTTCTCGGATATCTCCGAGGCACTGAATGGTGTTATCGGCGCCATGCTGGCAGGATATCAAGAGACAGAGGAAACAGTTTCAGGGTGCACAGGCATAGTGACGCCGGTGTTGCTGTCGCCTGCAGAGCAAGCATGAAGAATCGAGGAGGTTGGAAGCGAAGCGCGGCGGAGATTCGGGTCAGTCACGCACGGTGCCTGCTGACTCATCTGCGCTAAAGACATGAGGCAGGTACCTCGCTCTGGTCATGGCGCGGCATTGGAATCAATTTTCATGATGTGAAGCATTTGTTTATACGGTCTATGTACTCTTGCGGGGTATACGACGATTCCAACTTCGAAAAAAGAAGCACAATATCTTAAACTCATCAAAAATATCCTACAGCATGAGCAGATGAACTAATTTGCGCCCAATGACTGAAGCGCTAATCTCAGCTCTTTCACTGCAGTGTTCACGTCTTCAAAGTTCAATGCCGAGATAGCCCACTTGGCGTGTTTTGCAGCTGCCATCTGGGCCTCTTCATCGGTTCTGAACGGACCTTGATGCGTAGAGGCCTGTGGGGGCTGAGTGTACTGCTGGGGAGGAGGCGCATGATGAGGTTCCTGTGGCGCGAAAGAGTTGTTGAACTGCGGCTGCTGGGAATGTTGAAAGGCTGGTTGCTGCGGTTGTGGAGGTGGAGTCGCATATGGATTCGGCGACGGTTGGTAAGAAGCCTGCGGTGGAGGAGCCTGACGCGAATTTTGTCCAAGTGGTGCAGGTGAGGTTGCGTTCTGGTAGTATTCCTGGGGACTCGGTGCTTGTGAAGGCTGCGGTACCTGCGGGCCCGTGAGTAGAGATGACGCAAGAGATGAGGGATCGAATTGATTGCCACCCATTGGCTCATCTTGGACGGAAGGTGCTGTAGGCAAATTTGGTGCTGCGGTGTCGGCCGTAAAGGTCGGGACATTGACCCTCGGGAAGTAGCCACCACCTTCAGATACTACAGATCCCTGTCGTGAATTGTTGCCTGGCTGCGAGATGGGAGAAACGTCGCGATGTGCGGAGTAGTCCGTGGGCGCGGTAGGCAACATTGGTGGTGGAGAGAGCTTTGGCGCCGAAATCGTAGGGGAGGGCTGTGCTGTGGTATCAGGGGCTGATTCAACATAAGGCTGATAAGGATTCCGTGCTGATGGACTGGCAGCGTCCGGGGCCAGATTTTGAACCTCGGGATCATTCGGGTCCAGCGCGGAGGGCGAGCCTATTGCCGGCGTCTCATGAACGGGATTTGTGAGATTCGGGTCTTCTCCATTGCGAAGGGCCTTAAGGATGCGCGCAGCGTGATACTTTGCAAATTTTTGCTTCGACTTGATTTCGGATTCGGGGTCCTTCTTCCATATGGTGAGCATCTCGAAAAAGGTCGCGGCCGCCAAGAGTGTATCGGCAGTATTCTTAGTCACAGCATTGGCAGTCATGTCCTTCTCTCCTTTTGCGAAAGTCGTGAAGGCAAATTGCTCACAGTATGCCTGAGCGGCTGCCTCGTCGTGCAAGGCATCTTCATCCGGGTTCGCTGCCTTGGTCTGCTCAAGCTGGTCCATCAGGTTTGCCGTATATGTGGTGCATTCTGCATCGGCCGTATGGAGGCCAGCACTGATTATCTTCTGGATTATATAGAACTTCACTACACATGATTAGCATACAGGCTTCGCCAGTCGCACTACACTTACGCCAGTAGGTGATGAATGGCTTGAAGCGCTCCAGCTGTGCCGCCCGTTGGACGAACGGCGTGATCTGCGCAGCCCTGAGCTTCGTAGGTATCCTTTCTGCCATGGTGTGTGCGATCGAGAGCAACCAATATGCTAGTATACCTGGTTGCGGTGTGCCGGGAGCTCGTGATGGAGGCAGCGATGTCATCTGGACCCCTGCACACGGTGGCCTCGGCGATGACTAGCGCGGCGCGGGGTGCAGCAGGAGCTTTGGAGCACAGCCAAAAGACACTCTGGCTTCAAAGAGCATGATGTGAGCCACCTCCACATAAGCGCACTTCGGCTACCGAGCTGTGCAGCTCAATTCTGCTCTTTCACACTCAACAGTGTCGACTGCAAACATGGTACGCTCCACCGCCATTGCTGCCGCCGTCGCAGCGCTCGCCTTCCAGGCCGACGCAGCGGGCCTCTACCCCAAGAGCTCCAAGGTGCTCCAGGTTACAACTGCCGACTACGACCGCCTGATCGCAAATTCCAACTACACCTCGATTGTTGAGTAAGCTCCAACTCCTCTTTGAACCCCTCACAGTGTCTAACTGCCTTAGATTCTATGCGCCCTGGTGTGGCCACTGCAAGAACCTCCAGCCCGCCTACGAGAGGGCTGCCAAGTCCCTCGAGGGCATCGCAAAGGTCGCCGCCGTCAACTGCGATGAGGAGCTCAACAAGCCCTTGTGCGGCAAGATGGGTGTCCAGGGCTTCCCCACCCTCAAGATTGTACGACCGGGAAAAAAGCCTGGCAAACCCACGGTGGAGGACTACAACGGCCCGCGAGAGGCGAAGGGGATCGTGGAGATCGTCAAAGACAAGGTGCCGAACAACGTGAAGCGCGTGACGGACGCGAAGCTGGACGAGTGGCTGGACGAGAACAAGGACAGCGCAAAGGCCATCCTGTTCAGCGAGAAGGGCGCTATCAGCGCTACCTTGCGCACTCTAGCCATCGACTTCGCCGGACTCGTACCTATCGCGCAGATCAGGAAGACTGAGAGTGCCGCGGTCGAGAAGTACGGCATCACCAAATTCCCCGCGCTGGTTCTTCTGAAGGCTGGTTCGGACGAGGCCATCAAGTACGACGGAGCTATGGAGAAGGCGGGCATGTTGGGCTTCCTTTCTCAGATTGCTCCGCCAAACCCCGACTGTCCTCCTCCCAAGGCAAAGAAGGACAACAAGAAGAAAGATAAGAAAGATGTGAAGAAGGAAAGCAAGTTCTCCACGGCGTCAGCCTCACACAAGTCCTCCGAGGCATCTTCCGCTGCCACATCGGCTGCAGACGAGACTCTTGAAGAGGCCATCAAGCCCACAGAATCCCCCGATGCGAGCCTCAAGGACGAGGATACTCCGGAGCCAATCGTTATCCCTGAGATCAAACCCACGATTCCTGTTGTCGCCGCAGCATCTGAGTTGCAGGCCATTTGTCTCAATGAGAAGAGCAAGACCTGCATCCTCGCTATCCTGCCCAAGGACGAGTCTGCTGAGCCAGCTACGGCCGCTCTTGCCTCCCTCGCTTCTATCCACAAGAAGTATGACGACCTAAAGAGCACTTTGTTCCCTTTCATCGGTGTCCCAGCCTCCAACCCTATCGCGACCTCCCTTCTCAAGGAGCTCAGCCTCGGAGGCGATGACGAAGTCCACCTCGTCGCAACCAACGGCAAGCGTTCCTGGTACAAGAAGTACTCTGGAACCACCTACGGCCCTACTGAGGTAGAGTCGTGGGTCGATGCCATCCGCATGGGCGACGGCAAGAAGGAGAGGCTCCCAGAGTCGTTACTGACTGCTGCTGAAAAGGAAGAAGTTAAACAAGAGAAGACTGCCGAGCAAGAGCCCATCAAGATCGAGATTGGGGAGGTCGTCGAGGAACCCGAGCCAGTGCCCGAGCCTTCCCCTGAGCCCGAGGCCCCCATCCCGGAGCACGGCGAGCTCTAGGCGCGTGGGGTTTGTACAAAACCTCATTGGTATATGGTCGATGTCTTTTAGCGGGTGCGTGTATACTACAACACAGTCTCTTAATACAAATGGTGTCACACATACTCATTGAAGATCTTTCTTATCTCATGACTTATCACCCATGCATCACACCCCCGCGCCCCATATTTAGGCCCCCATCTACACAAATATTCTACACCATCACTCCCCTTCCCCACTCACTCGCAAAAAACAGCACCGCCCCTGCCAATATACCGCTTGATGTATATACCAGGACAACCTGGATGATTGGGCGCTGGAAGCATCACGCATGCAAGCTATGTTTAGCAACGCAGCCTGCACCATTACCACAACAGCAGGAGAAGTATCGACCAGGGATTGTTCTTCAGTCGCGACTCTTGGCCATTGCACCCTCGACGTTTCACAGCTACTTGGATTCTAAGCATAAAAGTGGGTGAAGATGCAAGCCGCAGGAGATATGGAGGGATACCCTGATCAGGTCAGACGTCTCTGGCCAACCCTAGAGACGGTGGAGATTATGGTGCTCCTTGCCTTCTATTGTGATACTTCGCGTACCGGTACTTCTGGAGGGCACGGACTCACTGCCTTCATCACCAATCATTAAAGACCAAGCCACAACCGTTCTCGGTCTCGGGGACCTCGTGGGGTGATGAACGACGCAAATGGTTTTATAATAAAGCAGGCGAAGACTTGCGTAAGTAGCTCACCGCATGTGCCAAGTCGTCTTTACGAGGCATTTTATTTTTCAACATTTATAAATGTGAATGCGTGGACAATCTCGTACACTCGAGTTCAATTAGGGAAATGTGAGCTTATAGGCATTACCGTATGATGATATCATGGATATCGCTTGCGGGTATAGTACCTCAGGGAATCCTCCCACACTGATATGCACACTTCGATAATACATAGTCTCTCGCAATATAGTCAGTGTCACTATCAAGTACAATAACATAGGCTTCAAGTGGGTTGACCCCAAAGAAGTACCCCACTCTGAGACCAGCGTAAGAACCGTAACTACGGTGAGACTTGATCAGAATCTCGATAGTCAAGCCCATTCTACCTCAGGCTATAGTAAGTCTCTAGATATCTCACCCTATATTGTATCCAGGTTGAGGCACAGTCATATTTGGACGAATAAATGCATTCGCTATCAACATAGAGATTACTGCTATGATAGTTCGCTCCGTCTACGGAAGCGGTTTCTGCGTCTTAACAACAAATGCCCCGCGGTCCATCGTGTTGATCAGAATGAAGCCACTGGGGTATCCCGCATAGTTGCTCCAGCTCCCACTGAACTTCAGTTGACCACCGCCCTCCAAACTGTCATCTTCGGGATAAGTATCGAACCAGCCGACCTCCCTTACGCCCCGGCCCGTCGGGTCAGTCGGAATGCTGCTGATATCCAGAATCGACAGACCAGCCGTGTACTGACTCTGGTAGCTGTACTTGCCGAAGATGTACTGGTTGTGGTCGATGTTCTTGCGCGGGCCCTGGTAGTAGCCCGTCTGCTTGGGGTGCTCGAGGTCGCGGATGTCCCAGATAAAGGTGACGGGGCGGCCGTTGGAGGCGACACCGCGGCCTTCAACTTCGTCGTATTCGTCGTCGGAGATGAGCCATTCTTGGTTGTTGACGTCGAGCAGCCAGCCCTGGTGGGTGTAGGTGGCGCCCTCGTACGAGGTGATGGATATGGTCTCGGGGAATTGCTTGTCGGTCACGTCGTCTGTGCATGTTAGAACTCGTGTATCTGGAATAGGTGAGCGCGGCAGAACTTACAAATGGTGATGGAGTCCTCGTTGTAGCCGTAGCAGATCTCACGGCCGAGATACTTTTTGTGGGGTCCCTTGTAGATGACACACTGGGCATCGTGCACGTAACCGTCGTCCCGAGCGCATCCTGGGTTCTTCGGGTTGGAAGGATCCGTGAGGTCAAGGAAGATGAGACCAGAGAGACAGCTCGAATTGCGGGGCTGAGCACCGACCACATACGCAAAGTTGCTGTCAGAGTTGGCGAGGACGTTATGCACACGTCCCAGGGGGAGGTCGTTCCAGTATCCAGTGAGGTCAGTATCAGGGCTGAAGGTGACGGGTCCCTTCTTGTAGTCGATGGTCAAAAGCTTCTTCAGGTCGAAGATCTGGACGCCGTGGCCAGGCTCCTCGCTGCCGACAACGATGTAGTGCTTGAATGTGCGGATCTCGCGCCACTGGCTGGGAGCGATACCAGTGGTTTGAGGCAGACGACCGAGGTACCGGAGTTTTCCAGCTGAAGTGATTTCGGCGAAAGCAGCGCCGTCGCCTTGAGCGATGATGGCGAATTCACGGCCGTCATCAGACACCCAGCCCCACGACGATGAGCCCTTTCCAACGGCCGATCCAAGGTCAGTGTGGGAAAGGAAGTGGTGGAGGTTGATCTGTGTAATATTAGTGCTTGGTCAAGCTCGCCAGCCGAAGTGACTCACGTTGTTGCAACGGAATTTGGTGCTGGCGTTGTTACTCTGGAAAGGGTCCAACGGGGCAGCCAACCCGTTTTTGCATTGAGCGAAGGGAAGCTCAGGGAACTGGGGACCAGCGAGCGAGTTCAATACGCCCATCTGGTCCTGCAGGTCCCACTGGGCGTTCTTGTCGGCCATGATCCTTTCATGCATGACACCCGAATCATAGAGCTCAGCGGCCCGTTCCGGGTCCTTGGGGATCTCTTTGGCGAATACCGTCGCCGCAAGGGTAGCGATTGCTGCAGCGTACTTCATGATGCTAGGATTACCAGGTATCAGGGTATGGTTAAGCCTCTGTAACCTGCTCATATGCGCGCAGTGCTTGCTGTATTTATACAAGCCATTCACTGTGGCGAGAGAGTGAAAACTGATTGCGACTTATCGGTACAGCACCTGAATGACTCGCTCTAGACTTACCAAGACTTACCGGTAGCCAAGGGAATGCAGACAACAGCACTATAAGTGCTCTTCATACGGAAGGTGGCACTAGACTCGGGCCCTCAAGAGGGCAGTCCCAATTGAGATTATATGGATTAAGCTTCTGCCTAGGCAGAGCAATCACTTGGCCTAATTGCGATATAGCTTGGCTTCAGTCAGACGTGAGGTCCTTAGAGGAGGCTGTCTGGCCTCGTTGAACGTAGTATGGAAGTTATCGTGGCTTCTGCGGTGCAAATCGATTTTGCCATGTTTATAACATGATCATTGGGTGTTTGTGGCATTGTGGAACCCATAGAAGATTGATGTCTGGGTGTTAGTTCTTCTCCCACTTAAGTGGGAAGGTGATGGTCGATATTGCAGGATAAATAAGGCCTTGGCTACACCGTTCGCGAACCTCGCATCCTCCACACCGGAACGTATCGGCGCAGCGTTGTGCGAGAATGGCATTCGTTCAAGACGATCTGAATCCTTCAGGGTTTTCGTGTAAGGTTGTAAGCGCGTCGCTGCCGTCTACCATTCCTCGCGTGGATGTGAGTGAGCAGTGCAGCATGTTGTGAATTTGAGCGCCCATTGTAAAGCAAACTTCCCAGGAAGCATGCTCTGCGTTTGACTTGCCAATGTTACAGAATAATGTTATATTCCCCCGTAATGTTTCCCAACGCCAACAATGCTGATGTATTCATACACAAATTACAGCTGCGGATGTCTCCAACAGCACTCTGGCGTGGCCAGTACTAACAGTCCTTCGATGTCCGCGATGCTCTCAAGTCTACTGCTTGCGCGCTGCAACGGCCTGCTGCACGCTCTGGGTGGTGCTCGGAGCGGTCGGCTGCGGCTGCATCTGGACGATTGATCGCTTCACAGGCTCGTCGGGGACAACGACATCGTCGAACTCGTCCTGAGAGATGACGTTGATTGTGTACGTGTCTGCAAACTGTGAGAAAGGCGCAAAGACGCAGGGGCGAGGCCTACAAATTCCAATGACCATAGTGCAGATGGCAAAGCCCGTGATGGTGTTCTTGATCAGGTACGGGGCGCGGGCACGCAGCAGTGCGGGCGACTGCCGCATTTTCTCATCGTAGTAGGTCGACTGGAAGGGTTTGCTGGCACTGTCAGCATCGCATGCGGTGCCAGAGGAGACGCGCACTCACTAAGGCATGGCGGCTGCTCGTTGCGATGGACTTTTTTGCGGGGATCGCCATCGCCATCATCACCTGAAGCTCCGCGCACAGGCCACCTTGGCACCCGCCCATCGCTCTTTCCCTTTCCCGGCAGCGTGCCTTCTTCCTACTATTTCCTTCTACTACCTACCTTCGTTGACGTAGAATGCACCACTCCCGCTCGCACGTTCCCTCAACTTCTTTCCACGACAGAAGCGGCCGGGGATGAGACTGCCTCAAGCGGAGGATATCAGAGCTTAGTTACGCGCGTTCGCTGGCCTGTTCAGCTGCACCGCAGCGTGTTCAACCACCCTTCTTTGCCAACAGAAACAAAGCCCGTCACATCGTGCCACTGCTGCCCACTACACCTCCACCATGTCGAACACTCACCTAGAGCATGCGCGCTCGCTTGCGCTGACCGACAGCAAATACTACCCCAGCTTGATGCCCGGTGTGCTGCCGCTCATCGGCCCCAATGCAAATGCCTCGCTGGAGGTGCAACGCTTTGGCGCCGACTTCCTGGCTGAAATGTTTGCCTCGCCCATGTGGTCTGCAGAAGCGAAGCAACCCATAGCATTGCTGGTTCTCGACACCCTCAAGTACTATCTGGATGAGGTGCACGACCGGGGCGTCGTCAAGGGCGCGGTGCAGGCGGCAGCTTCCGTCTATCCTCTGGTATACAGGCACACGTAAGTGACCCCACATGCTAGATAGACTTCGAATTGCGGCAACACTTGTGGAGGAATGTGCGACAACCCCCGTAATTGCGCCCTGGAGAACGCTGTCTTATGTTTGAATTTGATTGCAGAATCTCCGACCCAAACGACAAACCGCACTGGCAGACCATGATCGACATCAAATCTAATATACTGAATCGGATGAACACCGCCTCTCCAGGCATCCGAATATGCTGCGTCAAGTTCGTGCAGCAGGTGGTGCTTGCGCAGACACCTGGCGTGATAGATCCTAGGGTACTTTGCCCACACCCATGGCCACACGCGCAATCAGCTCACAGAAGACAGCGGCCCGATCACAGCGACGTCTCGCTCGCCCTTGTACCCCGCGATCACCCGCTGTTGACATACGTACACCTCGAAGCCGAAGGGCACGGCTTGCTAGATCGACTGCTAGATATCATACATGGAGATCATAGGTCAGATAGCATGCCATCGAGTGGCGGGACATATCTGACGGGATACAGTGATGCGTTGTCGGTCACCTCTGTACTCAACAGCTTGGGTGTCCTGATCCATCGACGGCCTGTTGTCGCGAACAAGGTCCTGAACAGCGTGCTGAACTTCAATCCACTCAAGCTAGCAAACTCGCCCATGACACCCAAAAACAAGGTCAACATGAAGGCCATAGAACGCACAACGCGAGCTCTGCTTGTGAACACCCTTAAGAGGTATGCTCTGCTATCATGGGCATTTCCTTGCATCAAACTCACCAAACCAGGAATACCACTGAACGACCGAATGACCCCAACAACGGTCGGATACAACACTTCTTGGAGCGTATGCATCGTATGCGACAAGACATGATGGAGGAGAGCAGCCGGAAACGGCCAGCTCCCGCTGAACGCACTGACGGCTTAGATCCTGCAAAGCGACAGCGTTTGGCAGCTGGACCTCCAACGGTTACCACAACAGCCCCCCCTCTATCCCCTGGTCCCGTGAGCTATCGTCAGCTATTCACAATAGACCCTGAGAACGCTGCTGCGAACTTTGATGTCAAGATGTTCCAAGATCCTGCGCTTGTTCAGCAGATCCTTATACCTATTTTGCAGTCGATCGACGAGAAGAAGCTTCTTGAAGCTAGCAACGTACGTGAAATCCCGCTAGATTGCCAAGATGCGGCCAACCTCCCGTGGACGCGTAGCTTCCGGGTCAGGTGTGAACGCGGTCTCACGTGACCCTCTGCTTTTGGACCACAACGCAACCTTCCCCACACTTGCAGCTTAAACTTGCCTCACGGTATATGGACCATGCTGATACAATGCTTTCTCACAGGTCGTCCGTAGTCGCTACCTTGCACTTAGCCATTCCATGTCGAGACAACAGCCTCCTGCACCGGTTGACGAGGATGAGTATGAGCCGGACGACTACGAGCCAGAGGACGCTGAGCAAGTCGCGAATAGACTTGACAGTACGGGAGATATTACACATGTTGCACCAGCAGCCTTCAAATTGCCCGAAGCACCTCGTCTCTCACCAGAGGAGGTACAGCAACACGGCGCGCTGGCGGTACGGCGCACATTCGGCTTGATAGGTGAGCTCGAGGAGAAAGGCAAGGCCACAAAGGGTGGTTTCAACCGCCTCGCGGCCAGCGATTACGGTCGGGACGCCTGGATCACCATCGCCGCTCGACTAGCTACCCGCGCAAGCGCCGGCCTAGACGACCCAGACGACGGCATCAAAGACGAGTACGCCGTGAAGAGCATCAAAGGAACCCTCTCCATCGGCGACACAATACGAGACCTCCTCTACGACTACGTCATCCGCGACTGGAAAAAACGCATCGACGTCGCCGTCTCCTGGCTAAACGAGGAATGGTACAACGACGCCATCCTCGTGCAAGCTGCAGCCGCATCGTCTGCAAAATCCAGCACGAACGGCGTGGCTCCGCCAAAAGGCCACTACCACCGCTGCGCCCTCCGCCTCATTGACGGCATCCTCCCGTACGTCGCGCCCCAGGACAAAGGCCTCATCCGCCTGTACTCCGAGCTACCCACCCTCGACTACGAGATCCTGTCCCGCATGAAGACCATGGCGCAGGACCCGGAGCGCGTCGGCCTCGCGACCCAGGTTCTGCAGTACCTGCACATGTTTCGGCCACCGGTTAAGAATGTCGTGGTGCAGATTGCGGCGGAGCTGTGGCGCGAGAACGACCGCGCGAAGCCGAAGGCGGGGCAGCTGCTCAAGGCTTGGAGGCCGGAGGTGCTGGCTGAGGCCGGGGGTGTGGAGGTGAAGATGGAGGAGGCGGATGCGAATGTAAACGGGAATGGGAATGCGGTGGCGGAGGTGCAAGCTGCTGCGTAGCCGCCACGAGAACGTCTAGGTGAGCACCTAGCGGCCACACTCTGCGTCGGATCAATCGTGTGGATGGATGCGTTGGACGGGATGGAATGGAACGAGGAGAGATCTGTATCATGGCCATGTACACTTATGTTGCTCGTCTGGACTGGCAGACGGGTGGATCCGTTTGGGTAGGCATGGTGGCGCCTTTGCGTCGTATATCAGCGGGCGGGTTGTGCTGTGACATCGCGGTTTCACGAAACACCAATCGTAAAGTGTAGAATTCGATGATACCATGTGCTCTTCGTGTTCTTAGTCTCAGCGTTCAAATGCAATCCACATTGCCGCGAGTTTTGCTATTGTGCTGCGGGAAGAAGATGCTTAACTCAACATTCGAGCAAAGTCGGCCTGAAGTTTCAAAATTCATCATAAGTGTGCATTTTCAAGAATATCTACAAATGAACAAAAAAAACCTTTTTTTTTTTCGAAACGAACGAGCGTTAGACCCGGCACAGCCTCCCATCTTGCGTCGGGACCCCGCGATCGCCGTCTTCGACCACCCACTCATCACTACCCACACCGTGGTGCACGTAGAACAAGCCCGCGGGATCCCACTTCCTCTTAAGTGTCGCCAGCTCCGCGTAGTTCTCCCCCCAGAAGTCTTGCTTCCAGTTAGTGTTCCACGGATCCGCCTCGTTCCCGTACTCGCCCCCGTTCGGCGTGACCTCCCTCAAGGGTCCCATGATCTTGTTCGCAAAGTCATCCTTGGCCTGCTTGAGGCCCCCGGCGGTGGACGGGTCGGCGATCCCGTTGATCATGAGCACCATGGCTTCTTCCTTGCGGAAGGCCGGGTTGACGCTGTTGAGGATCTTGTCCTGGGTCGCGGGCCGCTGATTGTAGATTGTGATGACGGGGGCTGTGTCTATGGCGCTGCGAATCGCGGACCACGTCTGGTTGCGCAGGGGCTCGGTCGCCCAGTTGTCGGTGGGGACGAGGCGGACGCCGGGGGTGCCAGCGGTGCTGCCGATGTGAAAGTCGTCGTCGGACCAGCTGGCTTGGTAGGCGGGGTAGAAGGTGTCGTAGTATGTGGCGTTGAACTTGTATTGGATGCCGAGTGCGGTCAGCTTGTCGAAGAAGGGCTTCAGGAGGGCGTTGGTCTCCGCGACGGTCTTTTTGGTCGCGAAGAAGGGGGCCATGGTGTACAGGTAGCCGACGCCGGCATTGATGATGGTGCCATACGAGTAGGTCTTGTTCGCGTTGTAGTTGGGAATCTCGTCCCAGAAAAACTTGAGCGCCTCCCAGAATGGCTCAGGACCGGTCATGAAGGAGTTGAAGCTCCAAGTAGCGACCGTCACGGGAACTTTTTCGTGGACCTTGACGACAGCTGAGGTAACGATGCCGAATGTTCCGCCGCCACCGCCGAGCAGAGCCCAGTACAAGTCGCTGTTGACGGTCGGCGTCGCAGTAATGAAGAGGCCACTAGCAGTCACGACTTCGAGGGCCAGAACCTGGTCGGAACCCATTCCAAAAAGCTGCATCAGTGGAGAGTGGCCTCCATTGGCAGAATAGCCACCGAAGACGCCGACCGTAGGGCAGATTCCTGCAACAGCAGACACGCCATACTTGTCGGCAGCCTGATACAGCTCGTAACCCAGCACACCAGCTCCAGCCTTGAAGACAGGACCGTTGTAGGTGGAGCTCTTATAGTTTTGGATGTACTGGATTCCCTTCAGGTTGTGCATCCACAGGCTCAATGCGCCTCTTCCGGTTGACCTTCCGTTGTAATCGTGGCCAGTATTCCTAACAACGAGGCGGAGGCTTGAGGTACGTGCGAAATTGACAGCTAACTGAATTTGAGCCACATTGGTGACGTGGACAGAGTACGTAGAATAGCCACCCTGGGTGCAGTTGCCGTGCGATGCAGCATCGCCTGGGAGCAGGCATGTGGGACCCGTGTACAGCGGAAACATCATGGAGCCGGGGTCATTGTAGCTACGATTATCAGACTTGAAAGTTGACAATTTTCAGGGAAGCCTTACTGGAGTTCACCGGTTGTCCAGCCGGCAGTGACAGCAGCGCACTTGTCGGCGTCGTAGTTATCGAACTCGGAGTCTTTGTAGCAGTAGGAGGCAAGCGGGACAATTGGCTCCAATGCCCCACCGAGCAGGAGGTCAAAGATGCCCCAGACAAGCTCGGCGGGGTACAAAAAATCTCCAGGAACAGACTTGCACCTGACCAGGCGGCGCTGGCGTTTGACGCGCTCGGACAATTGCGTCGTAGTATTCTCGAAGGCGAAGAGATGGGCATACTCCTGGATCTCCGGGGTGTTGACAATGTCAGCGACCACAGCGTCCGTCAATTGAGTCGTTTCCTCCTCAAACAAAGGTACGCCCGCATCGGTGGAGTCTGCGGGCACCTCGGTCGCAGCAGGAGCCACTGCGGAAGAGATGGAAGCAGGGACAGAAGGCACGAGCTCTTGAGCTCCTACGAGCACAGCCGCCAAAGAGAGGACGAGAAGGGCCAGCATACTGAACGACGGTCTGCTGGAGATGCTGCTGGAGTCAAAGACGATCTTGTGCTCGGCAATAAACGCTCCATTCTCGCGACTCCCACTCTATTTAGGATACCAGAAGCAGCTACAATGGGATGAGCGCAATCACCTCTCCGGCCATCGCGACATGTTCGGCACTTACGCACTTGCTGGGCCAGTAGGCCTGAAGGAATCGTGGGGCGAGTCAGTACGGTATCGAGTGACGAAGCCACGCCGCGCACCTGCACCCAGAGCCGCAGACAGATGGAGATGGGCACCGACTCCGCGGGTGGGCAGTGCCTGGGCCGAACATGTGAAGCGCACGCGGCTCGGGCCTCGCGTTCTCGAATCTATGTACGGGACCCTGAGGGCCTTTTATCCGCCTGCCGTGCGACCGACATGCAGGTGAGCACTTTATAGCTCTTGTTGGGATATATCCTGCGGCGTGGTAGATCGACCCGAAACCTTGTTTTGCCCACGGTTCCTGCGAAGCATCAATGCTGACAGGTACAGACAGAGTCCGTATAAAAAAGCGAGATAGATACGTCCCGTTTGCACTATAACGACCGAAGAAACGTACTGTGTACTGCGTACTGCGTCCCAGTGTGTATGGGGCGCAATCGAAAAGACCCCACGCGGCTAGGTAATCTAGCGATCTGTGCGCCAGTCCCCTTTGGTGCTAGTGTATTCCATAGTCCATCTCGCTTGCAGAACGACATCCTCGATATGGAAACACTCCATGATAGCCGCCACGAACTCCTGCAGCCCTGGGCGAGACCCTCTCTTCGACATAGCTATTTGAAATCCAGCTCGCAACGCCCATTCGAGCAAAAGGCGCCGTGTTTTCGACCCCGGGACTCGTTCCACCGCAGCATCGGCAGGTGTAAACGTTGCCAAAGTTGCACGCGACGGCCAACCCACCGCGGCAGAAATAGACCCCTGATCATGGTTCGCACATGTGATTTTCGAGGAGCAGTGTGTGAGGGGCTTCATGCCCTTAATTGTCCTTGCTCAGGAACCTTGAGGATTCGCCTGCTATGTCACCACAATCCAGCACAAAACGCTTCCCAAGTGAGGCGTTGAACAGGTTGCAGAATAATACCACTTGGTTGTATGAATCTTGTAGCGAACTCGCTCCACCCAGGCCTCAGGCGAAATTATTGGCAGCGCGACTACAGCAGGTATTCTTGGCGTATACGTCTGTAAAAGCTGCAGATTTTGCAGGCAGTACTCAGCCCCCGAATGCTCGAATGGAGTCTTATATGGATCATGGCTCCTCTATTGTACTTGCGCTTGCAAGCTCGGCATCGCATCACCGAGAACCCCGTCCCCTCCACTTTCCCAATTTCCCTAGATTTTGTAAATGCCTGTCCTGCCGCGTCGCCAGTCTCTGTCCAAGATCGCACGACCAACAGGGGGACTAGCCGCCACACCAAGTCACCAAAGCATCAACGGCCGCTTGCTCCCAATCCATCATAGCATGTCGTCTTATTCGCGGGGAGCCTTCGTATCCTGCCTCGCGTCCTCCAGAGGGTCAGACTTGCGCCTCGCGAAGAGAACACAACAGGTTTCGTCATGGGTGTCTTGCAGGAACCCAAATCTTGCTCCTCATTCCTTGCCTGTGAGTGGCTCTAGGACAGCCGTGAGTGCAGCCGCCAACGTGATGCTCTCGCTAGGTACATGCACAAGTGATATGTAAGGAATGTCTACTGTATACATACATGCGCCACATACGTCTCCATCGTAACGGCCACACGACACCATGTCGACCCCGTTGACGCTGGACGCGATTCCAGGCGCCGGCATGCCCATCTTCAACCCCAACCCGAGTAAAGGTCTGCAGCCGCTGCTCATCGCGCTGCTGTACCTCTTTCCTGCAATCGCAGGGCTGATCGTCGCGGTAAGGATTGTGAAGAAGCGTATCGATCGCACGCTTGGAGGAGGTAAGAACTAAGCTGGTATTTGCTACGTTAGTGGGTAGAGTTGACCACCACAGACGACGCACTGATTTTTTTGGGGTGGGTGCTGGCACTGGGGAACAGCATCATTGTACATTTGTGTAAGGACATCAACATCCGTGTGCGAGGTGCTGAAGTGACTGGATACAGATTCGCTCGAAATGCGGACGGGTTACCATGACCAAGATGTTAACTTCATGGCGATAGACTGGGTGCGCGCAAACAAAGTATGTTCGATCTGAACCACTCCATCTCAGCGTGCCTAACAATGACAAGTTGCAATTCGCCCTCGGCGCCGAATACAACCCCGTTGTCTGCATCGTCAAGATGTCCTTCCTGTGGTCTCTTCAAAGACTTCGATCGCCAAACAAACGGATCCAACGCTCCCTCTGGGCCATCCAAATCATCAACCTCATCTATATGATCGTATCCACCTGCGTCGCACTCGTTCCTTGCCTTCCTCTCCGCAAAAAATGGCACCCCGAGATCCCCGGCCACTGCATGCAAGGCGACAAATACGTCCTCGGCAACGTCACCATCGTGCTGGTCACCGACGCGCTAGTCCTGCTCATGCCCTCATGGATCATATGGGACCTGCAGATGCCGCTACGACGCAAGATCATGACCATATCCTTCTTGTCCTTCGGCATCGTGCTCATCGCCGTCGGCATCGCGCGTATGACATGGTTGTACAATGCCTTCCTCGGGAAATCCAAGTCCTACTCTGTGGAATCCGCTTACTCCGCCATCGAGTCCAGTGTCGCCATCGTCGGCGCGTGCGGACCCACCGTGAAGTACATCCTCTCGTGCTGCGTGCCGTCGCTCGCGTGGGCGCCCGTCTCAAGAAAGCGCTCGGGCTACAACAGCAGTGCGCATGCGCAGAGCGCTGCGAAGCGCAGCGGTACGGGCCGTTCAAGAAAACCAACAGATGGGTACGACGATCTGGATACATTCGATGTGACGGGTGAGCACTACGAGATGAAGAGCGACTGGAAATGGACAGGAAACCAGGAGGTGGATGCGCGGAGCGACGAGCAAGAGATTACACGTGAGGTCGGGGGTGGGCATGGGGGGATTGTTAAGAGTGTGGAATGGACGGTGAGTTCGAGGGGAGAGGACGAGAGGGAGCAAAAAAGTCAGACAGATGTGAGGACGGAGCCGGCGCATGTTGTTTAACACCGGACGTATTTTTTTCTGGTATTAACCTAACGAGGCGTACACAGTTGGTGGGGAAAGTAGCATGCGTGGAGGTTTGTAGTGAAGTGATGCTGCATGACGTTCAAACATTCTTAACGCCGGAGCAAAGAAGGAATCGCCGCTGAAGATTCATTGAGAGTAATACCACTTGATCATAGCTCTTGGTATAAAAACAACACGTCATCGTTTGCTTGAGTGGATACGTGGACGTCCAGATCCAGATACAGAGATCATCTCCAGTGGGCGATCTCATTCACTTCACCCAGTTCACCTCACCTCAACCACCATGGACCCATGACCTCCATCAACTCCCCTATATATACCTCTCTGATCGAAGTATTCTTGTCAAATCAAACAAAAAATCAACTCCTTGGTTTCTCTGAGCCGGACTCCGAATTGGCTTTTAGTTTTTGCCGTTTTGTTTCTTTTTGCATTTGATAGATGAGACGACGCGGTGATTCGATCCCGCCTCTGGCCGCCATCTACCTACCACCACGAGCGCAACCGAAGATGTCAATATTCAGACATGTGGCCCGATATATGTACTCTCGCGCTACGTCCAGCATAATCCGCATTGACATTTGTCTACCTGCGCTACACCAATTATAAAACGTCTACAAACTCTAGCAACCGTCGGATATATATGCTTTTTATTTGTGGCAAAGTTCTACCGTGCCCGCTCTACTCGTGAAAACGGTAAGTCATGTCAGTCTTCTTGAGCTTGAGAAATCGCCATCTCCTGCGATACCCACGCGTGCGTGTCCTTGTGATCCACAGCGCAGAAGAATAAATCCTCCTCTGTAGGCGCCAACAACAATTTCTCCGTGAACTCATCCGTGGTTGATACGCAGTGGGTGAGCTAGAGGGCGTGGCTAAAGCGGAGAAGGCAAAGGGAGAGAAGAGGAGTGCGGAGATTGCGATGGTGGGTTTGGAGAAGACTATTTTGAAGAAGGTTGACTGAAGAATAGATATTGAGAGGTAATGGGGTGTGGTACTCCGAATCGAAGGCAGGATTTTGCTCTTTTTATGGCTTCCGGATCTTTTTGCAACGTTGTTCGCTGTGAATGTGCTAGGCAATGGAGGCTGGATTGGTCATTAGATCGGGACAGGTCATGCGAACTACATTTAGTCGAGTGAGTAGTGCCTGAAAGGATTATTAGCTTTATTCTTTCGCAGAGCATCGCATAGGACCCTCTCAACTGGCTACTTTTCCATTGAAAAAGTTAACTGGCTACTCACGGCTTACAACAACTAGCGTAGTTCTACCTATGCAAAAAGGACTATGCGAGCTGACCTAGCACGGCTGAGCAGCAACTTAGTGACGAATCCGGGCGCGAAAGTAATCCGAAAAAAGAAATCGCAAGTGAAGCTGATCTGTGAGCAAATTGTACCTCCCTCCTCCAAGATTATGCGTTGTAGTCTTGCAATGCCTGGCCTTTCTCCCCACTGACCACCGAAGTCTGAATCTCTGGGCCATTGATCCCATCCAGAAAAGTATTGTCAGAAAGGGGAACGACCCCAATTCTGCGTGCCTCTTCCGCGGTGAATGTGCCATATACGTCCACGTCGTCAATCTGGTTCATGTCGGGGACCGGGAAGGCGAGGTTGAGGACGTAGAATACCGTCGCACTGATGAAGAAGCCTGACATGATTAGTGCCGCACACAAATACTCTGGAGTATCAATACGTACCGATAAGGAAGGCCATATAGTATAGTTGCACAAGCGGTCTCGGTGGACTCGGGTCCATGCGAACTGTGACAACGAGCCCACCGATAGTCGGCCCCCATCCGCAGATCCACGCTGAAATGGCTCGCCAGTTGATCCCTTTCCAAAAGTAGTATGTACTATCTTCGGTCCGGTAGAGATGACTGAGTCTGACTCTTCGTTTGCGAAGTATGTAATAATCGCAGGCCATGATCCCTATCATGGGGGCCAAGAACACCGAGAAAGAAGAGAGGACAGCAATGAAGGTTGTCGCGCGGTTGATCAGCTGCCAAGGCTGGACGATCCATGCGGCAAGAAATGTGATGATAGCTCCCCGCCGAATGTCAACATAGCGTGGAAACAGACCGGCCAAATCTATGCCACCTGCAATGGCATTGCCGCAAATGTTCTCAAACATGGCAGTGAATGCGAAGCCAGCGGAAAGAAAGAAGACTCCAGCGCGTGCCTTCGACGATCCATTGCCGTTATCCATCATGACCATGAGTAAGTCCGGAGGATTCCAGTAGACCTCGCCGTAGATCTTCTGTGCGGCTGCAGCAGTGACCAATCCAATCAGCGACACTAAGATGCCAGTGATGAGGCAGCTCGTAATAGTACCGATAACGTAGTGCCTGCGAGCTGAAGCATATCGCGAAAAGTCCGAACCGTTGGTAATTCCGGCGGCGAGGCTGCCAATAGACTGGTTGATCCCAGCCATGATGAGCCACGACGAACTCCAAGATGACCCAGCCGGTATTTGCTGACCTGTGTTCCAGAGCGGCCCCACACCTTTTGCGACGGTCAACGCCCAAATCATCCACGCCAACATGCCAACGCTGCACCAAGTACACACGACGAGGAATGGGATCCTGAAATTTTCCGGTCTAATCCACAGGAATGGTGTTGAGAGGAACCAGAAGACCACGAAGCCGACAAACTCGTAGGTAGTCGTTGGCATATCCGGCCCGAATGTATTCTCGATCCGCGCAAATGAAGGCCATATCGCCGTGATACAGACTGCGCAAAGACGGCCACCATTCCAACACTGGACTGCATTCCATATGAAGTTCAAAAGGATGCGCTGCAAAAGTGGGATGTAGCTAGCACGCAGTCCCCAAGAGTATCTGTTCTGGACCGTAAAGCCAACATGCCACTTGAGGCCGGCCCAGGCAATCAAGGTGGAAAACATGGCGATAAATACTCGGCCAACAACGATGATGAGCATAGCCTGGCGTACTGAGAGGCCCTGGGCTACTTAGGGTTAGAACAAGGCCATTTCTTTTTCGATTGGGACATACTCAGGTACGTATTCGGGGTTTGCCAATTTGCCAAATTCAGGGAGGCTATTGACCAGAAGCCGAAGAAGTTGAACCAGCCCCAAGTCCTCCGTGAGGGGGGCAGGGGGATGAGATCGCGATTGCTCCAGGCATCTGTCTGCTCGTGCTGTGCTGCGTCGCCCCGGAGCCGAACACTCTCGTTCAAGGCAACGAATCGCTGACGGATAGCCATGTCGTTACCTGGTGTCAAAACAGAAGGGGACGAGGAACCTGGCGAGAATGCCGCATGGGGAATCCGAGGCTTTGGGACCGGGACGTATGATAAGAAACATCGGAGTTGATGTTGCGCTTGGCTCGGAGTGTAGGTGATACGAGGGAAGAGCGAAAGCGGGGTTCATCTGATCACACTGATAACGCACATTGCAGTGAATGCAATGACTCGTCGAACAGGAGCCGAGATGTCCGTGTGATGCAACGATAGGAGCCGACATGTCCGCGTGATGGAACGGCTTGAAGTCAAGTTTGGGGATAGATTAGTAGCCTAGTAGACTGCCTAGATAGTGGATTTGTGGGTACCTAGTCTACCCCACCCTCGGAGTTACGGTATGCCTTCCGACCTTCGGCTGTTACGATATCGATAGTAAACATAGCTCACGACAGTCTATCACATCCTGCAGAGCTGCTTATTTGCCTCTTTCCCCGCCGTTGCTTCGAGACCACACTTCACACAATGGCGTCTGCATCTGGGCAAAGGAATTTACGAATTGGCGTAGATGTGGGTGGGTGAGTGATCACGTCGCCTCTTCAAGTAAGGCAAGGCGGCTAACATATATGAGCACGAACACTGATGGGGTTATTCTTGATCCCACAAAGTCGCAGGACACCGGCAGAGGCATAGTCGCGTGGTGAGTGCGAGGTGCTAGTAGAGGAAGCCTGGCCGTTGATACTTGGGCATTCGCTTGTGGTGCATAGCTGACCGAGACTGGAGGCACAAAGCGCCAACGACTACAGACCCTAGCCATGGCATCGCGGCGGCAATCACGACCATGTTCAAATCTGCATCGATTGAGCCATCATCGGTAGCTAGCGTCACCATAGGAACGACCCACTTTGTCAATGCGGTGATAACGAGGGATCATACACGCCTTTCGCGCGTTGCTGTCATTCGGCTCGGCGCTCCTTTCAGCAAGCATGCCCCGCCCTGCGTTGACTGGCCAGCCCCTCTACGCAACCTGATCCTTGGGCATCATGCCCTGCTTAAAGGCGGTATCGAAGTGGACGGCAACCTCATCTCAGACATTCGAGAAGCTGAAATCGTTGAACAATGCAACATCATCAAAGAGAAGGGAATCCGTAGTATCGTCATCAACGGGATCTTTTCGCCTATTGATACGGTAGAGAAGCAAGAAGAAAGAGTGGCAGAGATCGTGAAGAGGGAATTAGGAAATGTCGATGTCGTCCTGAGCAAGACTGTCGCTAATCTGGGATTCCTGGAGCGAGAAAACGCTGCCATCTTGAATGCATCCGTGCTTTCTTTTGCACAAAGGACAATAGCCTCATTCCAAGAACCCATCAAGAAGCTTGGTTTGGACTGTCCTGTCTTCATCACACAAAACGATGGCACCATCTTTTCTGGAGATGCAGCTGCGCGCCTACCAATCCGCACGTTCAGCTCAGGTCCAACGAACAGCATGCGTGGAGCTGCGTTTCTGGTCGGCAAGCAGGACTATGGCGAGGCAATGATGGTAGTTGATGTGGGCGGCACCACGACAGACGTAGGGCTGCTCCTTGCCAACGGCTTCCCAAGGCAACAAGCGGCATACTCGGAGCTTTCTGGTGTCCGAATGAACTTTTCCTATCCAGATGTGAAGAGCATCGGCCTAGGCGGTGGTTCGCTCGTGCGCAGGATAGAGGGAAAGCTGTATGTAGGACCGGAGTCTGTCGGCTATAAGCTTCCTGAGAAAGCTTTGGTCTTTGGCGGAGATGTACCGACGGCGACCGATTACACAGTCGCGGCAGCCAAGGACCTTGAAATCGGTGACCGAACTAAGGTTCAAGGACAGCTGGCAGGCGACGACATTGATGCCTTCAAAGCGGAAACAAAACGCATGCTTGAAGAGATCATCGACACAATGAAGACCTCTCCCGAAGATCTGCCTGTACTGCTCGTCGGTGGGGGTGCTGTAATCGCGCCCGACGAATTGAGAGGAGCAAGTCGAGTCATTAAACCAGAGTGGTCCGGCGTTGCTAACGCAATTGGCGCTGCCATGGCACGAGTAAGCGCCGTCATCGATACAGTGAAATCCACCGAGAAAACCAGCGAGAAAGAGCTGCAAGCCGAAATAGAAGAGGAGGCAAAACGAAAGACAATAGAAGCAGGCGCATCAGCAGACTCTATCGAGGTTGTCGAGGTAGAATCACTACCGCTGCCATACATCGCACATAAGACGCGTTTCATCGTGAGAGCGGCCGGAGACTTCGACTACAAACGATCAGCGGACTTTGCTACGTTGCACATCAACTCTGCTCACGAACTGGATCCAGAACCGACCTATTCACCTATCAACAACACTCCTCCCTCGACTGAAGCAGCGGAGGTCGAACATGACTCTGCGGTGGAAATCGACTTTTCCAGCTATCGACCAAAAGTGGAAAAGCGACAATGGCATATATCCGAGACCGACCTCCAGTGGATTACAATTGGCTGTTATATCCTTGGTACGGGTGGAGGCGGTTCGCCTTACTCTACCATGCTGCGGGTACGCCAGATGCTACGAAGAGGAGATACTATACGCGTCGTAAGTCCGGATGACCTAGAGGACGGTGATCGAATAGGTAGTGGGGGTGGCGCAGGAAGTCCTACGGTAGGCATTGAGAAGCTGTCAGGAGACGAGTAAGTTCCATAGCTCCTGGATACCAACAAGCATGCGAGAAGGCTTGCTGACCCAACCCGCAGGATGATGGACGCTCAAGAGCACATGTACAGGCTCTTTCCCGGCGGACGCGCGACACACATCATACCGATAGAGATCGGCGGTTCCAACGGACTTCAAGGCCTCGTGCTAGGTGCATCATCCAACATGAACATCCCATGCGTCGATGGCGATTGGATGGGCCGAGCGTATCCGACAAAGTGGCAAACAACCCCCGTTGTTTTCGGCGAGAGAGAGATCGTCTTTGCACCTGTCTGTATGGCAGATGGCAATGGCAACGTTTTATACATGCCGACTGCGACCAGCGACTTGAAGGTCGAGCAGGTAATTAGATCTGCGTTAAGTCAACTGGGATCCCACGTAGGCACTGCCGATGGTCCAGTGACGGGTGCGGAGACGCGGAGGTGGGCAGTCGAGCATACGATATCGCTATCCTGGAGAATCGGACGAGAAGTGATTCGCGCGCGCAAAGAAAATCGCATCGATATCGTCGCCGAGTCAATTATTGACGCCGTGGGAGGTCCGCAGACGGGACGTGTCCTGTTCAAAGGTAAGATTGTCGGTGTAGAGCGCAAGCTCTGGATGGGCCACATCTACGGCGAGGTCATAGTCGAGGGCACCGAAGGCACAGAGTTTGCTGGTAGGATCAAGATTCCCTTCAAGAATGAGAACATCGCTGCAATCCGGCTACACGAGGGCGTGGAAAGCAAAACAGGCGATGAAAAGAATGAAGATGTCCTGGCTATTGTGCCCGACCTCATCTCGGTCATAGACGCGCAGAATGGCGAGGCCATCGGGACACCTGAATATCGCTATGGGTTACTGGTACTGGTCATTGGCCTTACTGCGAGCGAGCGGTGGACTACTCCTAGGGGTATCGATATAGGAGGACCGAAAAGTTTCGGGCTGGACCATCTGGAGTACAAGCCTCTGGGCAAGTTCGTGAAGCCGGTCAGCGTGATTGACGAGTACAACGTACCATCGTAGAGGGGGAACCTACACAGTTAGAGAGCCAGATGGAATCAAATCAAAGCAAGGATGCCATGCTGCGCGAAATCAAGGAACAGATTCTATACCACTTCGACCACTTTGTGATTGACGCCCGAGTACAGCGGCTCGATGACCTTGACCGCCGCCTCGTAACTCGTGAAAAGGATTCCTCCACTGAACACGGTTCTGCCCAGCCTCATCGTTGTGCCTTTCCAGAAGCCTCGCATCCCGTAGTCGATCAATACACTCTTCACAGCCTCAGCTGTGCTAGCGCCGTGCGCGGACTGGCTTCTAGTCTTGATAACATCGAATGGCTGCGTTGTCAATGTAGTGACAATACCAGCAACAGACCCGTTGGCAAAATTCACCAGGGTGTTTTGTTCGATATTCTTCGTCTTTTCGTAATCTTTCAAGATGTTGTATGTTCCCATTCGGAATGCGGTCGCCGAGGCTTGCTTCAGCGTTGTCCCAGCAAAGCCACGATATAAGCCTAGAATTCCATGTTCTTGCCAAATGACCCTAGTGGCGTGAAATCCGGACCGAAATCGTTTCTCGTTGCGAGCATCGTCAATCAGAGCTGTCTTGATGCGTTCTGTTGGAGTAACCGCTGTGGTGCTGGCAATCACACCGGCTGTCATGCCAGCGAGTAAATTGCGACCAGGTGAAAGCGTGCCGGTTTCTTTGTCGGCGAACGCATGCTTGATCTGATCGAAAAAGAGAAATCGGACTCCGTCCTTCGCTATTGATCCCTAGCACTCGTTGGCATTTGACTCCATACTACTACTCGGGAACGTCTCAGAAAACCAGTTCCGACATAGCATGGAATGGAATACGAGGAATAAAATGGGCCAATGGCTTTAGGACGTGAACTTTTGAAGAGACGATGTAAAGATTTCTTACCACTACGAGAGCGGCACAACCTTTATACAAAGCTCTCAATCCTTCCGTCTGGTAGACAATTGTAACTACCCGAAACGGATTCCGTGGTGTCGAGATGCCTTTCTGCTGACGCAATTGCACTCTTGTTTTCGCGAATTCCATAGGGTACTAGAAGGAGTCGCTATGTCAAAATCTACATTTGGTCCTGATCTTGGTTGGAGTCTTACACTCGTGAAAGCTTCCACGCCGCCTGCTACACCGCCGGCGGCGAGCGAGACTAACGGCGGCGTTTGCGAGTCCTAACAGTAAATTGTCAGTGTCAATATGGGTGAGCATGAGAGGAGACTGTACATTTGAGCTGGACACCATTGGATCGCAAATTCAGGATAATAGGTAGAAGTGCAGATGTCAAGTACGCGTAGCTAGGAAAGCTGCAGGCATTTGTTGGTTACCGAGAGCCGAATCAAGGGTTAGCGCATCACAATTTCGTCATGTCACGTGCTGTTGTGCTTCCCAGTCATCAACACACCGTCTCTGCAGAACGCCCAGTATTCTCATCCACTTCTCAGGTACCGGATAACGCTGTTATATTCAGCGATTCAAACCATCGCAATGCGTGCTATACCTTCTACGCACCTTCCGCAACCATGCGCCGTTCTTGGTTTCACATCAACCGCTGCAGAAAGGGCAAGCATCTCGTCATGCTTCGCTCGCGATGCTACCAAAGAGTAACGAATGTTATAACCATCGAAAAAGAGGTGGAAGGCCCTACAGATAGCCATTTTCTTTAGCTATGCAAGGCAACCCAGACTATTATGACTTACGGCACCATCCATCTTGTCGTGGGGAGCCTCCAGTGGCACAATATAACCAGCGGGAGCGAAAACGTTCTTGACTAGACACTGCATCATGATCAGTAGAATCCTAGAGCGATCGGGAAAACGTGCTTGTCCCAGTCTGAGTGTTTATTACCGGCCATTATGAGCGTGTTGACTGGCTTCTGGATCTTGTCGAGCTCGTTCAGAAGATAGAACTCCGATGAGTTCTTGTGTTGGTTATTTGGTCGGGCCGGAAGACTCACGCAGCCAACGCCTCAATGGGCCGAGGCATCGCTAGTAAGCACCGAGAGATACCACGCTTCACGGGTGTAAAAGATTATTCAACCTATGTATGTGCTTACTGAAAAGGTATTAGAATCCACTATGGAAATGCTCGAAACAGCACATCGTACTAGCGTACGTTTTTACTACCTAGGCAACGTCCGCTTCATCTAAAGGAAGCATAGGCATAGACGTTAGCCAGGCGCATGAGACCGAAAACAGGCGACTTCTCCTCTATCAATCGGTTTGCCAACCCCATAACTCCTCCAGCTAAAAATCAGAGAAGAGAGCACATCTGAGGGACCGCGTCTTACATCCTTTTGGTGGGAAGTTTTCCCGGTATGTGATCCGACGCTGAATGTCCGCAACAAGTCTGCAGCTCGTATGAAAAAGAAAGAACGGGAACACTTAGTCCTTGAACGAGCGAGGCCTCATAGATTTGAGGTAATCATCCGCGATCCCATATGCGAAGAGGTCGCCAGGCAGCGGGCCCAAGTCGGAGACAGGACACGTCTTCCAATACGGTACAAAGGGAGGTAGTGCGGACAGGACATCGATGATACAGCGCTTGCGAAATGCGATATCTTCTTTGGTCATTGGCACTATGTCACCATTCTTCCAGATGTGTAGATGAAGAGCGATATCTGTCCAGTAGAGGCCTAAGCTGATGTCCCTGGCATGGAATTCGGCTAGCATCCACAACAGCCCGGGATATACTTCAAAGCGGTGACCGGATCCAAAGAGGGTGAACAGAGATGCGAACATACCCGGAGACACTTTCTTATCTTGAAGGAGCACAAGAACGTTGTTGACAGATACCATGTCGAACCCGATTTTGACCGCCTTTAGCGAGGGTAACTGGTTCAGCAGTCTCTTGTTCTGAAGCTCGAAGATCCTGTTGTATATGTATATATCATTGCACCAGTCCAACCTTCGCTGGAGAGCGGCCCCGCAATTGACCCATCGATAGGCATCGACATCGTGTGCGAGGATATGAGGAATGATGATCTCTTTGATGAGCGCAATGTTCTTCTTGCCAATACGATCACAGAATTTTTGGAGTACTGGTTCGCAGGGTTAGCAAGGAGCCAACGCTACTACTGATTACCGCGATAAATGAGCCCAATGCCAAAGTTCCCTGCCCCGAGTGCCATAAACTAGGCGCACGAACACTAGAGATCCGGAAATTGTTTGTACTTACTACTGTAACTCGAAGGGTCAAGGTCACTGAGTGAGAAGCCGAACCTGCTGAACGTATATTCGAGCACCTCATGTGACATGGACTTGTTTACGAGAATAGCCCCAGCGACGTTCTTGAGCGAATCCGATATGAACTGCGTGTCGTTAACGGCAACTTTGATGACCTTCTCGTTGCTGTTGTCCACTATTACATGATGGTAGACCAGCTGGCGAAGCTCGAGCGGCAGTTTCGTAAAGGGCGACGTTGGGGGGCCCGACATGACAGGCGTTTGCGCACAGAGCGGCTTGAAACAGTTGACGGAGCTGTCCAGCGCAGTGGGTTCCGCCGCCAAATTTGTATGTTCGTCAATTGGAGACTTGTCGGCGAAGTGAAGCAGACCGAGCAAACGCGCAGAGAAACGCGCTCTTGTGTACATATAGACGCAGGTGGAAGGAGCGCTAGTGTGGCATGGCACCGTGCACAGGTCTGTGCGCAAAACACTGCGGTGAATTAAGAGACGTGTCGTCCATTGGCTTCAATTTCGAGACAAAAGCCATGGACAGTAATGCTCGGGTAGCACATGATAGTCTGAATCTGTATGCTACACCACAAATTAAAGTGCCCCTGAGAGAATCTTACGAGAGCCCTCGATTTTGATTCCATTTCGCAAACTGCCTCGTGGAGCACGAATAACTTTGAATAGGAAGTTAAAACGGGCGGATTACAGAAAAGCTTTTTGGATGGCCCCACAATGTTCGCCGAGAAAAGAAAGGCTGCATGCCGAAGATGTTTAGATGTGGTTCTTTGAACGGGTGAGGACCATCGCGATTATGACCTAGGGTACCGTTGCTTGGATGTGTAGATACCAGGCATCAGCTTCACGACAGCTCATTTGAAATAGTAGCCCGATTATCACAAGCTGAAAAGCATGAGGAAAAGCAATGGAAGGTATAGTGCGGCACGGTTGGAAAGCATTTGCTTGACCCACGCCATCAATTAATATCTACACCAAGTACAGCCAGAATTCCATTTCCAGGTACGGACTCAAGGTATATGAGACGCGCAGGGGCCCTTAAATGACAGTTGAACAGCTCTTACCGCTGTTACGCTGCCTTCCGCTTTTTTGAACCTATAGGCTATGACCAAGACGCCTTCACCTGCATTTCACCAAACTCGGCCAAATTTCCCATGCATTTGCACCAAATTTGCCATCTCTATAAACACAGCCACTCGCAAAAGCAATGAGTAGCCACGCAATCAGTTAACACTAGTCCTGGCGAGTCGCAGTTCACGCCTCTTTCGAAGTTCTCAAGCGCCGCATCAGAACAATGAATGACACGGTCAGGCTGCTAACTGCGCTGCTATTCGGGATCTCGGCGTGCGGTGAGTCGTTCGGCCAGTGACATCGATGAATCTGTTGCAGCATCCAGCCTAACCCAAGAGCATTGCATCTCGGATACAGCCAGAAAACAGCGCGCTAATATCCTATGTCTAGCGATTTGTTATGTTTCCTGGATAAAGATGGGGCCACCCGCTTGGTCCGAGTCCAAGTCCTCCCAGACCATCAAGCCGCCCAGCGACATCGACTTCATCACCAGCATCATCAAGAAGCGCAAGTGGTTGGCACTCGAAGAGGCAGATCAGCTTGATAAGCTCAAGTTTGTGGACACCAACGCGAACAACGAGTGCGAAGACCTACCTGACTCTGACAACGATCGACGGGCGAGACATATGGGGTCCGGTAGGACGTACAGTTACTGGGCGAACCAGGCGAGGATGCGCAGGAAGCAAGCTGCTGCGAAGAGGAGGTTGGAGGCTCTGGAGAAGCACCGCGAGTTGATGTCGAACTCAGTCGCGAAAACAGGCAAGGAGATGCATTGATTCTGTGTTGTGGAGCGATGTGAAGGGACTGACTGCATCGGCCTGATGTAGCGTTTCATGCGCTACTATAGCCAGGCGCTCACTGGTCTTCAGCGAATGAATGCACAAACACGTTTTTAATTATTCTGATTCAAACATTGTGTCTCCATTCAAGTGTACGTTTCCCAAACATGTTGGCAGATCAATCTACCAGTCTAGACCTGCGACGTACTGAAGATCGTCCACATTAAGCCGATCCACACCAGCATCTACAATCCGCTGCCAGCTATCCTTACCCGGTATATCCCAATATCTCACTTTGAAGCCCTTAGAATGCGCCTCATCCAGCTTAGTCTTCGAATCCCCAGAAATAGGCAGACCTTTCGGGACTGCATCGCTCCATTTCGCGCTCGCGTAGTAAGAATTCAACGAGTCAAAGTGTGACATGTCCTTATGGATGACAGCATCTACGAAGATCGCGCGTTGGGGGTTCGTCGCATCAGAAAGTGCCTTGGGTATGGGAGATGGTGCGGAGGAGGAAAGGTCTTTGATCGCATTACCAGAGGCCACGATGGTGATGAAACTTTGTTTGAAATCGCCATCGTAGTAGCTGAGGTAGCCCGCATCTCGGAGAGGCTGAAGATCAGCGACGAGCTGGTCCCACGCCTTGTCGGTGTCCGAGCCGCTGTTCTTGAAGTCCACTAGCAGGGAGAGAGGTTGGTCTGACTTCGCAGGGAATACTGCTTTTCGCTCGTCTATAAGCTTCTTCAAGGGGTTGACGTAAAGATTGACGAAGGTCTGGCCGTTTGATCCCGGATCGATGTGTCCAACGACGAGCTTTGTGCCATGTATCCAGACATCGGCTTCTACGGAGATACAGCCAGCGCTCAGAGCGGAGTACAGCGCTTTGTCGCGGGTGTAATCGTTATGCGAGTGGCATGCGAAAGGGGTAACGTCGTTGAAGGCGTAGGTCGGAAAAGGATCCAGCGTATTGCCCTTGTCGCCGTCGCCCAATGAAGAGATTGCTCCAGTCTGCGTGACAACCTTATCCACTGAATCGGAACCCGGAGGGAATTTGTTCGCGAGTGCGTGGTAGGAGACAGTGTCACTTCCAACCTGCCAAGTGCCTCCTTTTGTGTCCTTATTTGATGGCCCATAGCATGAGTTGCCACTGAAGTTCTCAGAGAGCTTCTTCAAGTAAAGTTTGCAGCTCTCAGCTTGGTCTCGTGTCAGTTATCGGAAATTTACTCATGTAGTTTTATCTTACCGTCTACCACGTGCGGACCATTTTGCTTGTTATGGATTTCAAAGTACACCCACCCATTCAGCCCAGTTATCTCCGGGCTGCTACCGTAGTCAAGCCAGACGCGTGTTGCCATAGAGGTGTAAGCACCTGCGCTTACTGAGACACCCCCAGCTTTGTTGCAGAACGAATCGACCGCAGTGTTGTATCCGACCCGCTGCACAGTTCCGTGATTTGTCTTCACATCATTTACGGCCATCCAATCCGGGCCACATGATGATATGTAGTCGGATTTTACTTGAGCTGCTGGGAGTGCAAGAACACTCTGCGTAAGGATCGAATTAGGCATCTGCAACGAGTAGAAGACGGAATACATACGCGGACTAGAAGAAAAGCTAAGAATAGATGACTGGGGAACATCCTTTCGAAACCCAGCACGAGATGCAGCACCTGTAAGCTAGAAGGGCGGTTCTGGATTTGCCGTGACAGAAGATCTGGAAACCCCTGGGTTCGCAGCTTTTGTACTCGGTACTATAGCTACGCAACTATAATTCGACGCTCGAACAAAAAATTTACAACTGAACAGAACAGAACAGTGACCATCGGGTCCTTAAAAGGTAAAAGAAAAGAGATCGACAAGGCGAGGCTGTTTCTAGGCTAAAGACGGACATCGAGATGCATCCTATGAGGGCATCAGCCACGTACACAAGCAATGCCTCGATGCGTTGACATGGCCAATTAGAACCCACTGTCCTCTTCGAAAATGGCGATTATCGCATCGCGTGGTAATGTTCCTGCCCTTTTCGAGGTAGCGGAGATTGTCGTTGCGGCAGATTACGGGCCTTTGGGGGCCCGCCTGGGGGCGTTCATGCACAGCCATAAAATACTACACGTGTTGGATCCCATTGCGAGAATGCGATCTGCGTGATCACAGGGGCCGCAGGACCAGGATGGTTTGGGAAGGAGAGGTGCGAGGCTGCGTTTTCTGTTCCTTGCCTCGTATCACTGCGCTCTGCTCTCTCAATCACAGTTCCTTTTGGTACCTTATAATTCCTCTTTAATCGTGACGGTCTTTCATCGTTTGCGGGGCGTTTGAGTTGCAGATATCGTGGACATATAAGTGAATGTAAATTCAACACACTGCGGGTGCATTGTCGCACAAAACCGGTGGGCCGTTGACTTCCCTTTCATCATTGGGGCCATCCGGCATTGCTGTCTCTGTTGGCTAGGATGAAGTGCACTTGAGAATTTGACATTCTCCGCCTTAAAGGACCGGTCTCCAAGACGAAATTTTCAACATAAAATGCATTGATATGCACAGAATGTTGACCGGGCTTTGCAGTTCTCAGGGTTTAAAGCTCGACAAGGTCTGTTTGTGTTTCCAGAATGTCTGACTGACTGAAGAAGCGATGCATTCTGGTGCAACGTTGCAGTGTCCGCGGACTAAATCTGGCCAGTGACCAGCTACCTACTTCCTGTCCGGTTGCTCAGACTGCCATGATCCGGAGCATTGCGGCCTCCACTGGTATAGACGGTGTGGGAGCAGCGCGGGTTTCGAAGAGCCGTTCAAAAGGCTGTCGGCGCGGATAACAGGCATCTTGATCAGCACTGATTGGCTCCTTCCCGCCACCCGCCGATCACCCACAAGCGACTGACGTAGGGTTTGTCACGCAGTCAGGATTCAATATAATATGTACTGAAGAAATGTCACACTCATCCTATGACTCCAAACCGAAGCGCGCGTGCTACTCGTACGGTACAGTGTGCGACTATAGCGGCAGGGAGGGATGAGCCAACCCGGGAGACGTGGTGAACGCGCCCACACGGCCTCCTCCACTACCACCACCCACGGCCCGACCATTACTACGACAACACATACTGGGAATGGTCCTCGAACGACTGTGATAACGAGAGCGCCTCATGCGACCACAATCGCATCGCCAACGGTGACGACTACGCACCAGATACCGTTCCCGCAAACACCTCGATCGTCTGCTGGAACGCAGACCGAGCGACAGCCTTCAATCCGCATCTGCCGTGCAGGAGCTGATCCGAACCTACAAGGAGACGATGCGGACACGCAAGAAAATCGCAGGCGCAGTTCTTCCGAGCCGGAGAGGCCGCAGCCCGCGCTTTTGAAGGAGGTGGAAGACCTGGAAATACGTCGGCATGCATCGACCACGCCATTGCAGACACTTCACGAAGAAGGTTCAGGGTACTCGGTACCACAAGTGGGTTACTATACTCCAGTGTTACCGGAAAAGAATCCGCGGCGGCCAGCATTGGGACGGCAGGTATCGGCCATCGGTTTGCGTCATGCGCGAAACTTCCCGGAAGGCATTTACGGCACGGATGTGGTAGACGTGCTTGATGTTATTGGTACGCATATTCGAAAATACAGTCTCCATTGTGCTAACGCCCTACACAGACCCCGAAGTGTCGACGCTTACGACTCTGAATAACGTTCAAAATTCCCTCTTCATACCCAATTTCGGACGTTTCTACGACCGTCGGCCCACGTATGAGCTCTCACAATCCGAATCTACGAGCGACGAGGAAATGGCACGGCCACAAGCAGATGGCCAGCAGGGTGGGGAGGAAGAGACAGCGAATGAAAAAGCGAATCAAGATTCCACTGGACATCTGCGACCGGGTGATTCAAGCCGCTTAACGCGGACGAACACCATCTCTTCTGTCCTCACTGGCGTTTCAGAAGGCCATAATTACGCTGTGCTTCCACATGGCGCGTCACTGCCAGGGTGGACAGCAGAGGAAAAGGCACTGCTCAACGATCGCGTGCGGCACCTGCTCCATTCTAGGCGAGCAAAGTTCAGGCGTAGTATGCGCGGCTTCGGACGATACGTGCGCAAACCAGTGGGGTTCCTTATCACTCTATACGCTTTCCTTTTGACATTCTGGGGTGCTGCTTGGGTCCTCTTCCTCATCGGCTGGATCGGTGTCGGTGGCCGACAAGCATACTTCATTGAAATCTGTGATCAGATCTTGACAGCACTGTTTTGTGTGGTAGGTATCGGCATGGCACCTTGGAGAGCCATTGACACCTACCACATGGCGTACGTGGCCAAATACGTTCACAAGACTTGGAGAGTAAGGAACCAGCGTGGACTGCCGGCACTGAGAAATCACAACGAGCTTCCGACTCTTCCAGAGACGCACAACTGGGAGGTTGACCGAGATCAAGATCGCGACGCCGAACAACCAGTCCTCACCACAGCCGAGCAAAAAAGGTTGGAGCATCATCAAAACAAGCTCGCCGACTCACATACGTTCTACAAACCACACGAAACTACCACGCACAACGCATTTTCTGTTCGACTCCTCATCGCTATTGTCGTACTCCTAGACTGCCATTCGTTGTTTCAAATGGCACTAGGCGGCACAACGTGGGGCATATACTACAAGGAACGCCCAAAAGCACTTACAGCGGTCATTCTGACATGTAGTATCAGCTGCAATATCTCGGCTGGCATTACAATCAGTGTAGGCGACAAACGGAGCCGGAAGAAGCTCGTAGTAGAACAGATGTTCCGACAAGGGCTGACGGAAGAAGCGTTGCACTCGTTGAGGAAAGAGCGAGGACTGGTTGCAGATGGTATTAAGAGGAAGGCCTCAAAAAAGGAGAAAGGTAAGATAAAGAGCGAGGTCATTGCAAGCGCGAACTGAATCTCCCGTACCTGTCAGCCATGAATCATACCCCTAGCGTTCTCGCTCATACCTTAATGGAACTTAATTTCGGCCTCCCTGTCACTCTTATGATTGTGATAAAATTGGAGAGGGACCGCAATGTCGTCCACATACGCGAATATGCGCCCGCTTGACAACCACATTTCCAGGTAGCGCTCAAGAAGCCATACCACCCCCAGATTAGGGAACGTCGCGTCCTAATGCGAACGGCACGGCCGAACCATGCCCCCGCACTTTCTGAAAAACACATGTGCCCCAGTGTTACTTCCCATGAACTTCAGCTCCCGGATAGACACGTGCTGCGCCTGGTTCAAACTTTGGTGAGGTGCGACAACAGCTCATGCGACCTGCTTGAATTGGGACTGATGCTCAAAACGAATGTGTTACCCTCGAATATCAGTGTCGCGGTCACGCTATAGATCTGGCGGCTGGTGCGTGACAGGTAGAAGCCGCTACCGTTGGACAAAAACATGTACGTTTCAGGCGGGCCATACATGAGCCCAGAGGCGGTGTGACAATTGGGGGATGTCCATGTGGAATCCGGTGGGTGTCTGTCCCTCATATGAATCAGTCAAGTGCCCCTAGGTGTTATCCAAGGTCTCTCAATGGAAGTTTCTGGAGACTGGATGCAGACACGCACCCACTTCACAGCTCATCCTTCCCTCCAATATTCCACCCATTCCCCGCCCCCAGCATCCAATTCACACCCACCAGATGCAACCCCGGCTTTCCAACCCATTCTCGTGCGCCGAAACTGCGTCGCTCCACGAACTCCTCGCCGCCAACATCCTCTTTGCTCAACTTTTGCTTTCCCTCCGGCTCACGATAAAGAAGAAACAGATACCTATGCGGCCTAGAATCATCCTTGGGCCCGGGTGCCAGATACTGCGTCAGTGCCTCGCCTGCTGCTACTGTAGCGTCAGACGGGATGCGTGTAACGACCCAATGGCGCCAATAAGCAAATTTGGGATCATCGGGAGTCGGTGCGTCAGGGTCGATCATGAGCAGGGTGTAGGTTGCATCGGAAGGGACATGGGACTAGGAAATGTCAATCACATGCGTGTATGAGTTTGGTTCATGGAGATCTAGATATTTGTGCCAAGCAAAGAAAGCAGGATGTGAACGTGTGGACTAGCTCAAACGTACCTCTGGACTGAATGAGATACTCGGTGCTTCCTTGACCTCGCTCACTCTGAATAAGCTCCCCGCTACGATGGTTTGTCGTTGAATGAGACTGAGAGCTCGACCGAGGGCTTGAAGGTCTCAGGAATGACTGTAGAGGGAAGAAGGGAGGCTTTGGACAGGGACGCGAGCAGTGCGGAAGGTTCAATTAAAGCTGCCATGATGACTGAGCTGCAGAGGGGTGGACAAAGAGAAATGGCTACTGTACTTCGAGAGATGTTCGTGGGGTACCTCTTGGTGTTGAGGAATAGACGCTGTCCATTGGTGGAAGATATGTCTGCCAAGGTCGATTCCTTGACCACTTATCTGCAACTCATGACAGTTTAAAACATTGTATTTAATAGGCAAAGACTTAAGATCGTCTCTCCATAAGCAACACCGCACTTGTAGTTTCCTGGTGGTGCTTCTTCGTTCGGATGGGCTCTGCTCTTAAAACATTGTCCATGTTGGCGGACGGGGGGGGGGGTTTGGTATTTGCAAGAAGCTGCGGGAGTGTTTCTCTAATTTTGGTACCCAGCAACAGTGATTAATTTACATCGGAAGCCCCGGGTGTTGCACTTCCCTAGTGTGCGGGTATTAACTGCTACTGAAGTTAGGGCCTGTTCGGTGGGCGTGATCTCAAATCGTGATCTGGGCTTGATCTCGCCCGGTTTCAGTAAAGCGCTGGCGTAGAATTTTTTGTTAGTGTAGCCATACAAATCGTTCCAAAGACCCGCTTCTGACGTACCCAGATTAACCTGTGTTCGGTGACCGCCCATCTAAAAGTCTCATCTCGTTAAACTTTAGTGTTATTAATTAAGGGCCTATTCGGTGGGCGTGATCTCAAATCGTGATCTGGGCTTGATCTCGCCTAGTTTCAGTAAAGCGCTAGCGTAGAATTTTTTGTTAGTGTAGCTATATAAATCGTTCTAAAGACCCACTTCTAACGTACCTAGATTAACCTATGTTTAGTAACTGCCTATCTAAAAGTCTTATTTTATTAAACTTTAGTGTTATTATTAATTAATCCTTTATACTAACTCTAAGTACTTTAGCACGTAAGGCGTTATAAGAGCTCTTATAGAGCTTAACACCTACTTTATTACTAATATTAACTCTCTTTCTGTCCGTACAGTTTATCGTACAAATAGCACTGAGTGAAATAGGGGCCTGCCTACCTATAGGGACCCGCACAAGGACCCACTACTTAGGTTAGCGCTAAGAGGCAGAGACTTTATAAGGCCTTGCCTACCTATAAGAACCTACACAAGGACCCCCTGCTTAGGTTAGCGCTAAGAGGCAGAGACTTCATAAAGCCCTTAGTGCCCCTTTATACAATAAATAAGACGTAATTAATTAAACCTACTTCTTACCCTTTATATAATAGTATACTATTAACCCTTAAATGCTTAATTGCAGATTAAGCTAAACTAACACTAATTAGTAGTTAATTCTAAATTAACTATAAACTAGTAAGGTCTAAAGACAGAGCGCCCTACAAGCTAAATACGCAGGCTCTATATTGTTACCTTTACTAGAGATTAAATTTTAGATTGTATAATAAGTAGAAACAAAGCGCGCACATTTGTAAAGAGTTGCATAATCTAGTCTAAGCTATTTTATAGAAAAAAAAGGAGATAATACCTTTACTAGAGATTGAATTTTAGATTATACGATAAGTAGAAACAAAGCGCATATATTTGTAAAGAGTTGTATAATCTAGTCTAAGCTATTCTATAGAAAAAAAAGGAGATAGTAAGCACATTTATAATCCTAAAAAACATATTACATAATTAAACTAGTAATAACTAAACGCAAACACGTCGCACAATTAAACTAGCAATAACTAAACACAAACACGTTGCATAACTAAGAAAGATAATAATAATATAGCCTTAAGACTAGGAGACTTCCTAGAGGAACTACAACCTAAGAATATTACGTAATAATTAATACTACCTCCTTAGTAGAAAGACAAAGCTAAAGTAATATAGCTTTAATAAGTAAAGGAAGTAATAAATATTAAGGCTATTACCTTAAGAGAAGAGATTACATAAAAGTACTAAGTAGATAGAGTAGATCTATATAGCTACCTACCCCTTTCTCTAAAACAGCTAAACACTTATATAGTGTACATAATCGCGTAATATCGCGTAAGTAGCCTTAAAGGTAAAGAGGTAATCTCTTCTTTTACTAAAGATTTTAATAACTAGAAGGAGAGAATCTTTAATAAGATTAGTTATATAGTAAGAAGAGAGCTTATTACTTTTCTTATAAAGAAAGGCTTTATTACTACTAATTCTATAACAAAGAACACCTATGTAAAGAAACTCTTTAAACTATTATAGCTTAACTATAAGCTACAGACTCTTTATACAATAACGCTATAACTATAACCTAAACTACTTTATATAATCTTAACAATGCAACCTACACTATCTATAGGCAATGTATATATATATAGAGCATAGCTAGGGCCTATCCCTATACATGCGAGGATAGAGACACTATATATAGAGCTACACTAGTAGCAGCAGCCTAAAACCTAGACTGCTTTTACCTAATAAACTACATTATATAAAGAGGCTAGACACTTCTAGTCTCCTTAATAACTAGGAAATTATGCTTATATCTAGCTAGACAAGATTATTCTCTTTTAGAAGGCTTAGAGTAAAGAGAATAACTACACTAGTAGGCTATACAATATCTTAGTAGATAAAGTAAAAGTCTTTAGAGAACTATACTATAGGCTAAGTATACTATAGGACTAGTATATAAACATCTTCCTAGGAATCCTTTCTAATTGTGCGAGTACCTACTACCTATATAACATTAGACTAGGACTTCTATAGGATGAATTGTACAACAGACTAAATAGGCACTTTAACACTAGTGTTAATTATAATTAGTACTAGATAGACTAGACCACTCTTACCTTTAAACACTATAAAAGGGATAATCTAGCTACTACATCGCACAAGGCCCTAGAAGTAATAATTAATAAGCTCACCTTAGCCTAAAGGGCTCTTAGACAAGGCTTTAGTAGTAAACTATAACTATACACTACTATTATATAAGCATACTGCGGCTATTCTAACCTTAAATAAGCTATATTTAACTTTAAAAATATAGTAGAAGGCTTACTTAGTAACCTTTATACGTTACTCTAAGTTACTAAAGATAGGAAAAAGTCACAGTTCTTCTAAGATAGTAAAGAGGTGTACTATACTAATTAATAATATAATAATCCTAATTGTATAAGAGGATCTAGCCTCTCTAGAGGTAGATTAACCTTTAGACTAAAAGGAAAGAGTAACTTTAGAAGTTTAAACTCTTATATAAAGTAGAAATACTTTATATGCTATAAAGAAGGATGCTAGTTCACTAACTATCTACTAAGGGATACTTAGCGAGCTAGAAGGTAATATATATTATTATACGCTAACTTCTATAAATATAAACTCTCTGCTATAGATGTATAAGTATACATCTTTAACTTTAAAGGAGAGCTAGAGGAAGAAGACTATCGCATAAAAAAGAAGGAAGATAAATAAGACTAATAGAGTAATAAAGAAGAAGCACAGAAGGCTACCTTATACCTTACTTCTACTATATACCTTTATTGTATAACTAGGAGCGATCCTTCTATACCTACTTACTAAGACCTAGCGCTAAGCATTATATTACTTAACACCCTACTTTCTATTTACGCATAGGACATATATCTAGAAAGAGTCTTATTACGTAATATAACTCTACTACTATGCGAAGGGGTAGAGTAAGAACTAAGCAGGTTAGCTATTACTACCTATTTACATAAAAGTAGGTATAAACAGGACCTCTACTACACAGTAACACTACACCTACCTTACAACCTGTTCTAATAGAGGAAGGCTAACTGTATAGATAGAGAAGGATAAAAAAGGGAAAGCGTATAATAGATATAAGCTATTGTATAAAAAAAAAGTTACTAGTGTCTGTATAGTTTATCGTACAAATAGCACTAAGTAAAATAGGGGCCTGCCTACCTATAGGAACCCGCACAAGGACCCACTACTTAGGTTAGCGCTAAGAGGCAGAGACTTTATAAAGCCTTACCTACCTATAAGGACCTACACAAGGACCCCCTGCTTAGGTTAGCGCTAAGAGGCAGAGACTTTATAAAGCCCTTAGTGCCCCTTTGTACGATAGACAAGACGTAATTAATTAAACCTACTTCTTACCCTTTGCACGATAGTATACTATTAACCCTCAAATGCTTAATTGCAGATTGAGCCAAACCAACACTTTCTTCTATTATAGACGCTAGTGTTATCTCTATTAACGTTTACAGTGTTGCTAACGCCTAGAGAGAGCTAGAGTTAAAGTCTATAGTTACTATATATAATTAAAACGCTCCTCTTAGCGCTTATAGAGTAGGTAAAGAACTATAGGTAATATATAAATACTAGTTATAAGGCAACAGTGTAGTGTATAGTAGCTAAAAAAGTAGCCTTAGTGTCTTTGCTAGGCGTAGTGTTATCTATCTAGTAGTGTAAAAATTACTATAATAGCTATAAGGTAGACTAAAAAGTCTAGTAAAAGCTAAACAACCTCTCTAGATTTACTATAAACAAGTTTAGCGTTATTATAAAAGACAGCTAGGCGCTAATAAAGTACTTTAAAAAATACCTAGATACTTAAAAATATTATATAAAGCCTCTAGCATATAAGAACCTACACTAGCAACTATTTAATAGCGTAATTACTAATAGAGCTAGGGTAAGAGATATTAATTAATTAATTATAGTAATAGTTAAAAGTAATAGTAAAGAGGATAGTAATAAGATAGAGACTCTAGGGCCTTATAAAAAGTGTATAGAAATATTAACTATAGCAAAGAGATCTTATAAAAAGATAACTTTAACTAATAAGTTAAGTAAGTAGGTTAGCAATATAGCTATAGAAATTAGAGGATTAGCAGAAGCTCTATTAAAAAATCTCTAGTAGGAGGTAATTAATTATTTTATAAAAATGTACAGTGTTCTAGATTACTACTTAAAGATACTAATTACTAAGTGTTTTAAGTTACTTTTTATTACTAAGCTCTATCTAAGTCTTAAGCCTTAATTAGTGTAGAAAATCTAGGTAAAGAATAAAGTAAATAAGCAGCTAGGTGTTCTACGCGACAAGCAGCTGCGGCTACACGCTATTAGGCTAACTTAGGAGGGTAATAGTAAGTTAAAAAAAAAAGAGTAAGTTATAGAGTTTCTATAGAAAGTTAATAAGTATATAAAAGTAAATTAGCGTAACGCACTAAGACTAGCAATAGTAGTCTATATACTAGTTAGTGTTTTACTTACCCTTTATAGTATTACTACTCTAGCAACCTACGCCTTCTCTCCTATACTTTACTTTCCTAAATCGCTTATTTATACAACGCCTATATCTCCTTTACTATCTCTTTGCGCTATAACTCCTACTTCTCCCTTATTAAAAGCTAATTTATTAGGTGTTAATCCTCTACAATAACAACCTCCTAAAAAAAGTTCTTATGCCACTTACTAGCGTACGCAGGTAGTTACTTAAAGTCCTTACCTACGCTGCCTATTTAATTAATTAGATTATATATAGCTATAAGAGCGTATATAAGCTTAACCTAAGTTATAATATTAAACTTATAAGACCTATTAAAAATCCTCTAATAACGCTTAAAGACGCCAAACGTACGCTTAATAATATTTTAGAGACTACTATACTAGTAATTAAATAGCTCCTCTACTATTTAAAGCCTACTATCTAGCAGCTGCGCTATCTCTTAAAGGTAATAGCGTACGCTACAATATAGTATAAGTGTTATATCGCTATTTATATACCTAGCGTCCGCTAGGTAATATTTACCTAGAGGAACTATAAATCCTTATTAATAAGCGTCTATAAGCACTTAGGCGTTATAAGCGCTGCCCTCCTAGCTAGCTAAGATATATATAAAGTTTATATTAAAGTTAACAGCTACTAATACGTTTTAGGAGAGGTATCTATAGCAATTTCTATATTATTTAGAGTTATCTACTAGCACGTAGACCTTAAAGTTTAACCTATTAAGAGCTCCTACACAGTCCTTAAAAAAAGGTATATATTTTAGGTTATTACGTATAGCCTTTAGGCAGGCGCTAGAGGGTAAATATATAACTTCTAGATATAGTAAAAAGACTATAGTAAGGACTTTGTAAAAGTTACTACTAATATTAGTAAAAGTTAGGCAAAATCTCTATATATATCTGTATAGTTTATCGTACAAATAGCACTAAGTGAAATAGGGGCCTACCTACCTATAGGGACCTGCACAAGGACCCACTACTTAGGTTAGCGCTAAGAGGCAGAGACTTCATAAAGCCCTTAGTGCCCCTTTATACAATAGACAAGACGTAATTAATTAAACCTACTTCTTACCCTTTGCATAATAGTATACTATTAACCCTTAAATACTTAATTACAGATTAAGCTAAACTAACACTAATTAGTGGTTAATTCTAATTAACTATAAACTAGTAAGGTCTGAAGATAGAGCGCCCTATAAGCTAGATACGTAGGCTCTATATTATTACTTTTACTAGAGATTAAATTTTAGATTATATAATAAGTAGAAACAAAGCGCGCACATTTGTAAAGAGTTGCATAATCTAGTCTAAGCTATTTTATAGAAAAAAAAGGAGATAATACCTTTACTAGAGATTGAATTTTAGATTATACGATAAGTAGAAACAAAGCGCATATATTTGTAAAGAGTTGTATAATCTAGTCTAAGCTATTCTATAGAAAAGAAAAGAGATAGTAAGCATATTTATAACTTTAAAAAACATGTCGCATAATTAAACTAGTAATAACTAAACGTAAACACGTCATATAATTAAACTAGTAATAACTAAACGCAGACACGTTACATAACTAAGAAAGACAATAATAATATAACCTTAAAACTAGGAGACTTTTTAGAGGAACTATAACCTAAGGACGTTGCGTAATAATTAATACTACCTCCTTAGTAGAAAGATAAAGCCAAAGCAATATAGCTTTAATAAGTAGAGGAAGTAACAAATATTAAGGCTATTACCTTAAGAGGAGAGATTACATAAAAGTACTAAGTAGACAGAGTAGATCTACACAGCTACCTACTCCCTTCTCTAAAACAGCTAAACACTTATATAGTATATATAATTATATAATATCGCGTAAATAGCCTTAAAGGTAAAGAGGTAATCTCTTCTTTTACTAAAGATTTTAATAACTAAAAGGAGAGAACCTTTAATAAGATTAGTTATGTAGTAAGAAGAGAGCTTATTACTTTTCTTATAAAGGAAGGCTTTATTACTACTAATTCTATAACAAAGGACACCTATGCAAAGAAACTCTTTAAACTATTATAGCTTAATTATAAGCTATAGACTTTTTATATAATAACGCTATAATCGCAACCTAAACCGCTTTATATAATTTTAATAATGTAACTTACACTATTTATAGGCAATGTATATATATATAGAGCACAGCTAGGGCCTATCCCTATACGTGTGAGGATAGAGACACTATATATAAAGCTATACTAGTGGCAGCAGCCTAAAACCTAGACTGCTTTTGCCTAACAAACTATATTATATAAAGAGGCTAGACACTCTTAGTCTCCTTAATAACTAGGAAATTATGCTTATATCTAGCTAGACAAGATTATTCTCTTTTAGAAGGCTTAGAGTAAAGAGAATAACTACACTAGTAGGCTATACAATATCTTAGTAGATAAAGTAAAAGTCTTTAGAGAACTATACTATAGGCTAAGTATACTATAGGACTAGTATATAAACATCTTCCTAGGAATCCTTTCTAATTGTGCGAGTACCTACTACCTATATAACATTAGACTAGGACTTCTATAGGATGAATTGTACAACAGACTAAATAGGCACTTTAACACTAGTGTTAATTATAATTAGTACTAGATAGACTAGACCACTCTTACCTTTAAACACTATAAAAGGGATAATCTAGCTACTATATTGCATAAGGCCCTAGAAGTAATAATTAATAAGCTTACCTTAGCCTAAAAGGCTCTTAGACAAGGCTTTAGTAGTAAATTACAACTACACACTACTATTATATAAGTATACTGCAGCTATCTTAACCTTAAACAAGCTATATTTAACCCTAAAAACATAGTAAAAGGCTTACTTAGTAACCTTTATATATTACTCTAAGTTACTAAAGATAGGAAGAAGTTATAGTTCTTCTAAGATAGTAAAGAGGTGTACTACACTAATTAATAATATAATAATCCTAATTATATAAGAGAATCTAGCCTCTCTAGAGGTAGATTAACCTTTAGACTAAAAGGAAGGGGTAACTTTAGAAGTTTAAGCTCTTATATAAAGTAGAAATACTTTATATACTATAAAGAAAAATGCTAGTCTACTAACTATCTACTAAGGGATACTTAGTAAGCTAGAAGGCAATATATATTATTATACGCTAACTTCTATAAATATAAACCCTCTACTATAGATATATAAGCATACATCCTTAACTTTAAAAGAGAGCTAGAGGAAGAAGACTATTACATAAAAGAGAAAGAAGATAAATAAGACTAATAAAGTAATAAAGAAGAAGCACAGAAGACTACTTTATACCTTACTTCTACTACATACCTTTATTGTATAACTAAGAGCGATCTTTCTATACCTACTTACTAAGACCTAGCGCTAAGCATTGTATTACTTAACACTCTACTTTCTATTTGCGCATAGGACATATGCCTAGAAAGAGCCTTATTGTATAATGCGACTCTACTACTATACAAAGGGGTAGGGTAAGAACTAAGTAGGTTAGCTATTACTACCTATTTACACAAGAGTAGGTGCAAATAGGACCTCTACTACATAGTAACACTACACCTACTTCACAACCTGTTCTAATAGGGGAAGGCTAACTATATAAATAGAGAAGGATAGGAAAGGGAAAGTGTATAATAGATATAAGCTATCGCACAAAAGAAAAGTTGCTAGTGTCTATATAGTTTATTGTACAAATAGTACTAAGTAAAATAGGGGCCTGCCTACCTATAGGGACCCGCACAAGGACCCACTACTTAGGTTAACACTAAGAGGCAGAGACTTCATAAAGCCCTTAGTGCCCCTTTATACGATAGACAAGACGTAATTAATTAAACCTACTTCTTACCCTTTGCACAATAGTATACTATTAACCCTCAAATACTTAATTGCAGATTAAGCCAAACTAATAATATACGTATATAGTAATTGTGCTTAGTAAGTGCCTATAGTAGTATTTAGCTTCTTACTACCTAGCTCTTTACGCGCAGATATATAGAAATATAAGTACTTTCTCCTTAACTTTAATTTATTAGCTATCCTTAACATATTATCTATAGTAAGTAATAAGAGCTATAAAGGTGCTCTACTAGAATTACATCTCCTTATATAGGTATAGGTTATTAATAAGGCACCTAGCTAGCTAAGCTAGACCTAGATATATATCCTCTACGCATTTATTTACGCCTATAGGTAGAGTTACGATCCTCTCTACAGCGTTAATTAACACTAAAGTGTTAAATCCAAGAGGGTAGCTAGTCCTAAAGGGTTAAGGTTAGTTCTTAGGCAGGAGTACTTATAGGAGGTAGAAGGTCTTATTAATACAATAGTATCTTACAAAGTGTAATAAGTTAACAATTTAGTCTACTAGAATCTAAATAATAGATTAATAAATAGATTAAATATAAGTATAGAGAGTCTATCCTTGCGTTCCTATATACTAAGTAAAGTCCGCTCTATAGGGAGCGCTCTATAGAGAGCGCTCTATGTAGAGTAGTTATATATATTATACTCTACACAGAGCAATTAAGCGCTCTATAGAGAGTAGTTACGTAACTTCTTTATTTAAGGCGTAGCCAGCATTAAGTCCCCACTTAATCCTTACTACGCGCCCACTAGGTATAAAACTAGCTTCTCGCCATTATATAGATTTTAGATCCTAACATTATCCCCTCTCTTTTACAGATTCGTCCTAAATTACATATCTAGACCTTAGCTATTGTTACGTAAGCTGTTCTGCTAACCCTACTTACTATAAGTACGTTTGTTAGCATTATACCTAGCGACTCTACTATTTAAAAACATTAATTATATTACAAGATCTAAGAAGCTAACATTATCGCAGAGAGCCCTTATATTAATTGCAGTTTTAAAGGTTCTATTTACTACATTATACTAGATTTAGGTTTAAAGTGTTCCAAATATATTCGCTTAGGTTGTCCGTGTGTAAACATAAGCTAGTTATTGCTAGATAAGACTTATAAGGAGTATAAGAAAAAGGTTAAAGAGGATAAAAAGGCGTTATCTCTCCTAATAGTGCGGTTGTTATAAAATAAGAAAATACTAGCTTAGGCTAAAAAGCGTACTTGTAAGAAGACGTTATATCTAGCTGCAGAAATAACTACAGATAGTAAGAATATAAATGCGGATACTATTAATTATCCTACTACTACAGCAACTATTAGTTACTCTATAGCGATGTAGTTAACGCTTAACATAGTAGACACTATAGCGTTAGTACTATAATCCTCCTAGGTATATTCGTGTTTCTAATAGAATTCCTTAATCTTTTACTAACAGTTTCCTAGATTGTTTTTTAGTTCCTAGGTGTTTTCGCTATGTAAGTAACCTTTCCACTTAACAAAGTACGTGTTGTTATACTAATTATATTCTAGAATTCTTTTAACCTTAAATTCATTTTCTTCCTTAGTCTAGTAGTAGAAGGTGGTTTCAACTAGTGTATTAGGGTCTGCTAGTTCTAGTAGTAATATATAGAATACTAGGTGTATCTTCGCATCTAGCAGTAGTTCCAACTTATAGTTCACTAGTGATATTTACTTAGAAATATAAAATAGTCTAACCTTAATATAATCTAGTTTCTTATGTTTTTTCTTCTAAGTTTAAAGGTTCTTTGTAAGTAGATATGCTTTATCCCCCTTCTTTAGCTAAGGTGCTATTTTTTGTTTTCTATTTTAATATAAAATTAATTACTACTAAGCTTTCTTAAGATTCTCTTAGAGTTATTAGTGTATTTTCTTTATATTTTCTGCTATATCTATAGCTTCTTTTACTTTAATTATTATAGGAAATTATTAATTAAAGAGATGTAGGTGTCTTCTGTAGTTTACATAGAACAGTGTATATCCTAATACTACTAATACTTTGTTATTATAGGCTAACTGTGCTATAGGTAGTAATAAAACCTAGTTATTCTTCTAACTATTGCAGTAGATGCGTAGGTATGTTTCTATAGTTTAGTTTATACGTTCTGTCTATCTATCTATTTATAGATAGTAAGCTGTTAATAGCTTTTATTTTATTCTAAGCAGTGCTATAAGCGTTATTTAATAATTTAACGTAAAGAGCTTGTCTCTATTACTAATAATTATTTTCAGAATTCTGTGGTGTCTAATTAGTCTGTCTAGGATAAAAAAAGCGAGTTCCTTTACTGTCATTCTTTTAAGACATAGAATGAGCTTAATATACTTAGTTAGTTAGTAGACTATTACTAGTATACTATTATATTTAATTCCTGTTATTAGATCCTTAGAGTTTAGAATTCCTGTAACAAAATCTATAGCAATGTCTTCCTATAGTGCTGTTAGTATTCTAATTGCTTACATCTCTCTATATTTAAGATATGTACTATATTTATTTCTCTAGCATTCTGCACATTTATAGATATAAGTTATTACAGCTTCCTTAATTCCTTTAAAGGTGTAATTCCTTTAGATAAGTTCTATTGTTTTTATAATGCCTAGGTGTCCGTACATAGGGTTATTGTGGTATTATTAGATAATCTTAGTCTATAGATATTCTGGAACTTCTTAGTTAATTACTAAAAGTTAATTTAGTTCTACTATTAGCTCTAGAGATTTATCTTTAGCTTTACGAAGGATTGCAGAGAAGGTTTTTACTTTTTCTCCTACTAGATTACTTTGTTAGCTAAGAGCGTCTACTCTGCTATTTTCTTTTCTAGCTACATAGATAATTTTAAACTTATACTGCCTTGTAGTTTATAACTATCTTTGTTATTGTGGCGTAAGTTCTTTTATTATTGTGAACCTTAGAAGGTTTTTATAATCTATATAGATTTCTAGCGTTAAGTAACTAAGCGTATAAATCCTCTAGTGCTTTAAGGCTTTAATAATAGCGTAGAGTTCTTTATTATGTACGTTGTATTGTGTTTTAGCGTTATTAAATTTACATAAGTAATAGGTAATTAGGTGCTATTTACTATTACATTCTTATTTAGCGTAGGCGCCTAGCGCAAGATCGCTAGCGTCTGTTTTAAAGCGCAGTAGTTTATTACTTCTAAAATAAATAAGGATAGGTTCTATAATACATACTATCTTAAGGAGTTAGAATAACATTCTGCACTTATCTATCTATTTAAAGGGTACGTCCTTTTTTGTAAGATTTATTAAAGGTATTATAACCTTTACATAATCTTAGATAAATTGTTAATTAAATCCACAGAATTTTAAGAATTTTTGGATATTCTTAGCTATCTTTAGTATTGGCCAGTTCTTAATGCATTTAACTTTACTTAGTGCTATCTCAATTCCTTCTATAGTAATAATGTGTCCTAGGAATTTAAGTTATTTAACGTTAAACTTACATTTCTTAAGTTTAATATAAAGGCGTGCTTTGTCTAGTACTTCTAGTACTGTCTATATATACTTAGTGTGGTCTAATTCGTTTTTAGAAAAGACAAGAATATTGTCTATATACGCAATAACAAATATATCTAGATATTCATAAAGTACGTTGTTAATAAGTGCCATAAAAGCTGCTAGTGTATTTGTAAGTCTAAATAGCATAACCTTATACTTAAATAGTTTGTAGCGTGATTAAAACGCTGTTTTCTATTCTTTACCTTTTTTAATTTATATAAGGTGGTAACCATCTCTTAGATCTATTATTATAAATATCTTAGCTTAAGATAGTTAATCTCGTAACTCTGCAATATTTAGTAGTAGATATTAGTTCTTTATTATTATGTTATTAAGTTGTTAGTAGTTAACGTATAGTCTATCTAATCTATCCTTTTTCTTAATAAACATGAAAGGGCTTACTGCTAGTAACTTTAATAATTATATATATCCTTTCTTAAGGTTTGTCTTAATAAAATCACGTTCTTTAAGGAGTTCTTTTCCTGTCTTACTATATAGTAGTCTAAAGGGTAGCGTCTTCCCTTCTTCTAGGTCTATTGTAAGATCCTAGGGTTAATATTCTAGTAGGTTTACTTTTCCTTCCTTTTCTATAAATATGTGTGTTTATTTCCTGTACTCTCTTAGTAAGGTAAGGGGTGTGCTATTGTCCTCCTTCTCGCACTTCTTAACCTAGTAGTTCCTACTAGCGTCTGCTAAGGTGTATTTCTGTTTTTTAACTATCTATCGCGGTATTATATTATTAATAACTCCCTTATCTACTATTATTTTTGGTTAATGCGTAGGCTTTGCTTATAATACATAATTACAGCGTTTAAACAATATTTTCTTCGTACCCTAGTTAATCTATAGGTTGTGTATTATTAACTAAGGTAATCCTAAGACTAACTTATACTTAGATCTTAGTAAGACATCTAAGGTAAGTTCCTCTCTATATCCTTAGACTGTTATTGTGGTAGTAACCTCCTAGTATATTTAAGGTGTCTTGGGCATTAGGGATCTATTCGCAATATAGATAATATAGGGTACTTCTTTCTTTAATATTATAAGTCCTGCTTGTTTTGCTGTCTAATAAGATATAAAGTTTCTTCCTACTTCTAAGTTTATAAGAGCTTAAGCCTATATTCCTTTAAGCTATACTAGTAGCTTAATTAATACTATACTTACTATGGCATTTAATTTAATAAAGACGTTTTCTTATCTAAGTTTAGGCCTAAAAAAGACATCTATTTATATAGGTTGTAGTTAAGTTCTAGTGCCTAGTATACGTTTCTAAGCATCCGCTTCTATTATTATTCTTAAGTATATAGCTTATGTAGATTATCTTCTTCTTCTTCCTACAAGAATATTCTTCTATTTTTTCTCCCACAGTCTTCACTATTCCTGTGTACTAGTTAAATTAGTAGTTCTATTATTACTTCTTACGTAGGGCAGTTTACAAAGCTGTCTAAATATTTAGTTATATAGTAGTATTTGCAGTTTTAGTTTAGACATATATACTAGTACAGTTATATATAGTCTCTATTAATAAGTATATTGTAGTATTTATTACCCTTTAGCGTAAGGTGAGGAAAGTATTTTACTTATTATTTATCCTAGAGGTGCTCGTCGCAAGCTACAATAGAGTAGTCTGTCTATATCTATCTATAGCGCAGTTTCCTTCTAAGTTATTTCTTATTCTCCTCTTTCTCTATCTTGTGTTATGCACATGTTGGTTCTTCGCAATGTATTCACATATAGAATTAGTATGTAGGATTTTAGTGATCTAGGTAGTACTTTAGTACGTAGTCTAATTCTTTATTTTTGTAGGGTTGTATTCCTTTTAGTGCCTAGTAGGGTTCTATATAGTCCTAAACATTTAGTTTATACTTAAGTGACATAAGGTTGTCTTCTTCCTGCCTACTTTATAGGTAAGGGGTAGAAGATCTTAGTATCTCTTCTACGTCTTCTGCGTTATAGTATACATTAGAGTTGTCTTCTAGATCTTCGTATAATTGTAAGTTAGGTAAATCTAATTACTTACTTTGTTCTAGTGTAACGCGTTAGTAACTAAATAGCATTATAATAACTTCCTATTCCTTATTAAGTTCTTAGTCCTTAATAGTTAGTACATTTAACTTAGTTTAATAGACTTTGTTCTTTAATCTACAGTTCCTAGCTATATAGCCTAGTTTACTACATGTAAAGTATTTACAGGTCTTAGTTATTAGTTATTAACTTCTATTAGAGACGCGTTTATTAGGCTACTTAGGCCCTATCTTTCCTCCTTTTCCTTTGCCTAAGTAGTTAAACTGGACATCTTCTATTAGTTTATATCTCTAGTAGTTCCTTAGCTGTTACTTTTAGATAATTTTAATAGAGTTCTTATAAACCACTTTTGCTAGTTATCTAAAGCTTATTACCCTAGGGTTTTAGTAGAGCTCCTGTTGCAATAAAAACTACTCTCTGTTAATTCTAATAGTTTCTTTATACAGTTCCTTAAGGTTAGTAATTTGTACACTACTACGTAAGAGTTCCTTACATAGTTTCTATTTAAGTCCTTATTTATATATGTCCTAAAGAGATTTATTGTCCTAGTTAAGTTGCACAGCGTATCTGTAAAACTTAGCTATATACTTAGCTACTAATTGTTTTTAAGTTATAGTCTAAATCTTTACTTTTACAATAGAGTCCTTATTAGTAATCTTAAAGAGTTGTTTAAGGCATTTCTTAAAGTTATTATAATTCTTAATAATATTAACTATATTAGCATGCTCGTTTGCGTAATTATTATTATTATTATTGTGGTCTATTCCTAGGTACTTTTTAAGGTAGGAATAGATCTATAATCCTATATCTCCTCGCATGTATATTACTGCAAAGATAACCTTCTTTTTGTCTTTAAGAGGTTTATCTAAGTTAAAGAAGTAGAGGTCTAACTAGAGAATCTAGACGTTAGTTTAAGATTGTTTACTAAAGTAGAGATTAGGTTTGTGCGCCTTACTACTATTTTTTATAGGAGTAATTTTAGCGGCACCTAAAACTATAGAAGAGGTAGGAGTTTATAAAGTACTTATATTAAGGGTGTTTAAGATGTTAAATCTAAGAGGGTAGCTAGTCCTAAAGGGTTAAAGTTAGTTCTTAGGCAGGAGTACTTACAGGAGGTAGAAGGTCTTATTAATATAATAGTATTTTACGAAGTGTAATAAGTTAACAATTTAGTCTACTAGAATCTAAACAATAGATTAATAAATAGATTAAACACAAGTATAGAGAGTCTATCCTTATGTTCCTATATACTAAGCAAAGTCCGCTCTATAGGGAGCACTCTGTAGAGAGCGCTCTGTGCAGAGTAGTTACGTATATTATACTCTGCATAGAGTAATTAAGCGCTCTATAGAGAGCAGTTATATAACTCCTTTATTTAAGGCGTAGCCAGTATTAAGTCCCTGCTCGATCCTTGCTACGCGCCTACTAGGTACAAAACTGGCTTCCCGCTATTATGTGGATTTTAGATCCTAATATAAAGTTATCGCTATTAACGCTTTTATAACGCCTATAAAAGCCTCTCTACTAAGTATTACAGTATTAAAAAGCTCTAAAATTAGGCGAGATAGACCTCCTAATTTTATATTTAGTTTAACTTATAATCTCGCGCTTAAATAGGTATAAACGTAGATCCTATTAGCACTAGTAGAGTTTAATTTAGCTAGTTAATTGCTCCTAAATTAGACCTCTATTTATAACGTTAAGATCACGCTCGAACTAAACACGGCGTGATCTTAATATGAGCCTAACTGGATCTAGTAATCGAGATGAGATCAAGCCTCCAGATCACGTCTACCGAACAGGCCCTTAGTGTAGCGCGAGTCGTTCCTGATGATGTAATCAATGTAGTGTTCTTAAGGCCGAAAGGCCGAAGTGTGGCACACCTACAAAAGCACCGTTACCTACACCTCGTGTAAATAGAAATCGCAACCTCATCGAACCCAAACCGCAAGTCCACCATCATGCCGAATCTCTTTCAATTCGTCTACGGACAGTTGTTTACCCAGTTGTCCAAGCCTACCGCCTCCTTCGAAGGCAAAACTGTCATTGTCACAGGGAGCAACGTTGGCCTCGGCAAGGAAGCCGCTCGCCATATCACGTGCAACAATGCATCAACAGTAATTCTTGCCGTACGTTCTCTCGAAAAAGGCGAAGAAGCCAAGAAGGACATTGAGGCGAGTACGGGAAAGAAAGGTGTAGTCAAAGTATGGCAACTGGACATGTCAAGCTACCAATCCGTTCTTGACTTCGTTGCACGGGCAAGCAAAGAGCTACAGCGGCTCGACATTGCGATTCTCAACGCCGGTATTGCCAAAAATACATGGGAAGTTTTCGAGAACGACGAATCAACGATCACCGTGAATGTGGTATCGACATTCTTACTCGCACTTGCACTGCTCCCTCAAATGAAGCAAACGGCGAATCAGTACAACGTTCGCCCCACTCTCACAATCGTCGCCTCCGAAGTCCATTTCTGGGCCAAGTTCGCCGAGGGAAACGCACCCGACGGCCAAATATTCAACGAACTCAACAAAAAACCCGCAGTGCTGAATGCAGACAATTTGGGCGACCGCTACGAGGTTTCAAAGCTGCTCGAAGTTTTCGGTATCCGGGCAATGGCAGACCGCAAGTCTGCGCAAGCGGTTCCTGTCACCTTCAACTGCGTCAACCCGGGTCTCTGCCATAGCGAGCTTGCGCGTGACTCGGGTATTGCATTCACAATCTTGAAATTTTTCTTTGCACGCACCACCGAATTTGGAAGCAGAACATTGGTGCATGCTGCCTCTTCGGGAGCTGAGAGCCATGGGCATTATCTGAGCGATTGCAGGGTTCAGCTGCCCAGTGAATATGTGCTCAGCAACGAGGGATACGTGGTACAGAACAGGGTGTGGGACGAGCTGACAGCGAAACTGGAGGCCATCAAGCCTGGCGTGACGGCCAATTTGTAATCCTCGAAACCCGGGAAAGAATGATGGGGGGAAAGGGAATGTCTGGCTGCTGGCCTCATCAGGACTGGGTTTCGTGTGTCCACTTGAGCGTTGACTTTCAGTAGATCACAGATACCATTTTTTTCTGGCTACAATACTATTCGGTGTACCATTACTGTCAAAATGCAATGGTGTTGTCATCTAATAGAGCGTTGTACAGCGGTTTGCTACTTCCGCTCTCAAATTCAAGGACTGTAAGACCGCATGTAACTCGCCAATAAGTCCAAGTAAACGACGCTTGACCACACAAGATAGCAATGCAAGCGCAATCGGTGAACTACCTGCCTGCATCGCTTCACACTCAAGCCAAAGTATTGAGACGCAACTCTCAGCACAATCGGTATTGCCAACTCTGAGTGAAAAACGTTATGCTTCGCTCTTCAAGGTGTCGGTGTAAATTGGGGTTGATTGCAATGGCGACACTGGGGCCGTCTTTCACACTGGATATCTGTCCAAGATTATTGGATTTGTCTTTGTCTGCGTAAATAGCGACGAGTGCAACTGATCTCTGTTGTCCACCAAACGCATAAATTACCCTTCCTAGACCCTGAATCACAGTCCAATAATGCGCTGATAAGTGTAGTAAGAGTGCAAACAGGGGCTCCTATGCTAACCTGCCGCCTGTCACCCGTTCATTCGTAGTGCAAACGGATCGGCTGTCAGAATTCATAGTTAAGCTTCAGTATGACATACCTTCATCTTCTAACTTTTCGGCATTCTTGGTCCCTAACAGGAGCTTGACATTGCAAAGATCCCTCTGTTCGTGGAGATTACCGGGCAAGATGCGTGTCTCAAGCCTTCTCTCGACCTTGCTGCTAAGCAGCAGCGTTTTCGGAAATCGCCTTCCCAAGGGTGCCAGTGGTGAGTAAACCACCTGGTACAAAGAGGATGTGTTTTTTGCATAAAGAAAGACTTCTCGCCTACCTGAGACATGTATTATCCTTGCCTTAACTCACACTGACTTTGTATCCGTACCTCAGGTGAGATTGGCAAGGTACTGCTTCCCAGACAACTTCTCAAGACACGGGCGATTGATTCATTAAAGCGCAAAGAAGACGGCACAACGTCCTCTAGCTTCAGCGATCCCCTCGAGCCGACGCCATCTCCTACGAGTACACCCTCCTCCACTACACCGATCATCACACCCTCTCTCACCCGCACGATCCCGACTCCCGGGCCCAGCGACACATTCGACCCAACCTGCCACTGTGCCACAGGCAACCAGACCGTTCCCACCGAAGGCCGCTGGCTGTGCGGCTGGTGTGGCGCTGTTTCGGGAATTCCGCGCCATGGAATTAAAGTGTTAGATACAGTCGAGTGCAAAGATAACAAGTGCCGGAACTATGGGTTGTTGGACGGGCAGTGCGAAAAGGCGTTTGAGGAGCAACCGCCCAACTTTGACTTGTGGTGCGTTTAGCAGGTCAACGGGTACAGTAAGAAGCTCCACTCTGACTGATGATAGGTGTGATTGGCCGGTCAGTTCGATTGACCCAGATTGGCCAGATGGTACGGCAACGGGAATAGTCAGCGGCAGGCCGACCCCGTCAGGAATTGTTACGGTATCTGTGCGTGGTGAGGTTGTCAACGTATATACCTCCCGGACAAGCTCAGGATACAGGCGACTAACTCACCACAGCGCAAAAAAGACTGCACAACTTCCTCCAACTCGAGCGGTTTCCTTAAGCCGACACCATCCCTGACGAGTACACCCTCGCTCACTCTAACTTCAGAGACCACTCCACTTCCCTCTTCCTATTTCGAGTCCGCGTCTCCTACCCTCCCTACCACCACTACAATCACAGTCATTGTTACATGGTCTGTGCCTTGGACAAACGGCAGCTGGACGTCGGCTACGCCAACTCTGGCTTCTACGGCAGCGACACCGGTTCTGCCTACTAGCTTGTCTGAGAATACGGTGATCACAAGCTCCAGCACAGACGCATGCCTGTGTGAGTGCTCGAGTATGTCCAGCTCGGCTTCCACAACCTTGGGACCTTCAACGACCACAGAGTCTCCCGCGTCCACAGCGACACCGACATTAACTGAAAGTTCCACGCTGACAGAGACTGTCACATCAACCGAAACTGTCACTTTGACGGAGACTCTGACATCAACAGATACTGCCACATCCACCGAAAACTCCACTTTGACAGAGAGTTCAACACCGACTGATGCTATTAAATCGACAGACTTCCTCACATCAACGGAGACTCTCACGCCAACAGAGACTCCCAGCCCAACAGAAACGTCCACATCAACCGACACTTCTACATTGACCGACACTTCCACATTGACCGAAACTTCCACATTGATCGAAACTTCCACATTGATCGAAACTTCCACATTGACCGAAACTCCCACGTCGTCAGAAACTTCATCATGGACTTTGACTCCCATATCGACAGACACGACGACTTCCACATCTTCAACAACATATACTTCCACGTCGACCGAGACTTCCACATGGAAATTAACTCCCATATCGTCGGACACATCTACGGAGATGCCTACATCCACAGACTCTCCCACATCCCACCCCACCAGCTCAGAAAGGTTGACCACCCTCACGGGAATCACGATCATACCCTTCCCCCCAGTGGCGAGGCCTTCCACGAGCACTGCACCTGACGGCGGTGCAATCCGCATGAACAAGCGTGCTGAAGACGTTGTTCACCCGGAGTGGAGCGTCACGGGATGGGAGAAGCGCGCTGAGGCTACCGAGGTGGACAAGCGACAAGGTCCTCATATCGAATCGTCTGTGACATGCTGGACGTGTCGTGATGCATCCACTGGAGCCGCCCATGAGAAGCGACAGAGTCTTCACATCGAGTCGTCGGTGACTGGATGGACGAAGCGCGCCCAGCCTACCGTGGACGTAGACAAGCGACAAGGACCTCACATTGAATCGAGTGTGACGTGTTGGACGTGCCGTGCGCAGCCCACCGCAGAGGTGGTCAAGCGACAGGGCCCACACATCGAGCCGAGCGTGACAGGATGGAAGAAGCGTGCTGCGCCTACCGACGTCGGAGACGAGGACGACTCAATTGCCACGTCAGGTGTTACCAGGCGGTGGTGCAGGTACAAATGGTGTTGAACGGGGATGTGAAAACGAACATGTGAAAACGAACATGGGCTCGAATCGGCGAGGTCATGTCGAGTCAGGTTGTCAGGCTCACTCGTAAACCTGCGGCATGCGTGACGTGTAGACTAGTGTCTTTGTAGCGGGGCGGGCTTTTCGAGCCTTTCAAAATCAATCCTTGATTGATTGAGGTCCCAATGGAAAGCCATCTACCTTGCCTTCCGCCTTTTGCTGCTGCGCGTCGACACCTCTTCTTTGACCTCGACGCCTTGTTCCGGCTCGTCGACTTCCTTCTTGACTCTCTTCCTTTTGACTATCTCGATTTTCTTCACGTCTTCGATCTCATCCGTGCCGTCTTCTTCTTTTTTCACGGTGATGACTTCCTCCTTGACTTCGGTCTTGGCAATAACGCGCTCCGAAAAAGCCTTCAGATCAGCGGTGAACAGAACAGAGTGCGCCCATCCTGCCTCTTTGCCCCAGAGCTCGCGGAAGCGGTTCGCGATGGCAGTGTATGTAGCTGCGGTCAGGCTGCTGTGCTTGCCTTTTCCGAACTTGTAATCGCGCTGTGCTATCTGCCAAACATGGGTGTCGACTGGCACTGATTCAGACCAGCCGAGCCCGAACAAGCAAACACAGTCCGCGACCTTCGGGCCCACGCCGTGCAGTGCAAGAAGGTCATGGTGTGCCTTGCGATAGCCCTCGCGCCCACCCACCTCTAATTGTCCCGCAGTCTTTGACTCTTTGCCAAACACCGGATTCTCGGGATTACACAGCTCTTCCAGCCAGGCCAAGCTTTTGTCTGTTGCCACAATTTGTGCCGTCTTCACAATGTACTTCGCCCTGTACCCGAAGCCCAGCTCCTTCAAATGCGCCTCAACCTTTGGGTCTGCGAGCGCTTCCGGCGTAGGAAAGTCATGGTACGGCTCGTCACCGATGTGTCCAATGAGTGGCCCGTAGTGCTTGCATAGGTTGTGTACCATGCCTGATATCCGACCGATGTTGTTGTTTGAGCTGCATATAAAGCCTATGAGGGCCTCCCACGGATCTTGGCGCAAGATGCGTATGCCCGTGAACTTTGGCGCACGCTTCCTGAAGTTGGGATCTGCGGAGGCCCATTGTTCGTAAAGTTGCACCAGATTTGGCTCCAAGTTAAGGTAGTGTCGAACGAGGGCGAGAGTGTCGTCGTCATCGGATACGACTGAAGGTGCAAGAGAGGGCGCATTCGAAGGTGGCGGGGTGGGGAGAGTAGAGGGGAAGATGGCACGGTAGTGGAGGTGGGTTGCGTCCTGGCGGAAGGATAGTATGCAGCCGTGGAGGGCCATGGAGTATTCTTCTTCTGTTGATTTCCGCCATCTATAGATGCGGTGTCAATTGGAGTTGCGGCGCGCAGTGTGGCAGCTGTACCTAAAGGACTGGCCGCAGCGCAATGTTGTGTTTATGCAGAGCTCGGAGAGGGACATGGGCAGCTTGTGCCATTCTGCAGCTCTCACGGGCATGTTTGGCATAGCAGTGAATGTGGATTGATGTTCCCGCAACAGAGTAGCATGTATGCATAGGTACCTAGGCATGGAATTCTGGACTCGGGCGACAGGGGTGGCTTGGAGCCAAGGCCCTAGCTGCTCCCCATCGTACTTTCTTCACGACACCCGTAGCTAGGTGCAACAGCCCCGTTTCCAACCATCATCATCGCTTTCGTACGGCGCGCGCACATACAGGCCCCCCCGTTGCATTTTCTGACCAGCCCGGCTGTACGTGCTAAGCCCAAACCCGCCAGCAAACCGCTGCACGAGCCGCGACTGCACTGAACGCGCGCAAGAGCTCGACAGCATGAACGGTGACGGCTATTCTCGAGGTAAGCCGGCCTAATCAGTACACATACTGACTGGTGTACAGTTCAACAAATATGCCTTACTAACTACAGCAGACGGAGGACGCTCAGGCGGAGGCCGAGACTATGTGGGTGTACCCAGCTCCCATCCACGGCGCCACGAGCTGACGGGACAGTCTTCGAGGGATGACCATCGCGAACGCCGGGGCGACCGAGGCGACCGCGGCGATCGAGGGGATAGAGGAGACCGCGGCGGTGACCGTGGAGGCGACCGCGAGGACAGGCGCCGCCGCCGCTCGCGCTCTCCGCGCCATAGCTCGCGCCGCGACTACGAGGTAGACACGTATTCGTCGAGCCGAGACTACCGCGAGCGTGAGCGCGAAACCACATATGCCCGCCGCGAGCGCCGTGACGACCGCAATTGGGGCGACTCGTATGCTCGCCGCGACCGCCCGCGACACGACCGTGACGACGACCGCGGGCACGGCCGCCGAGACAGGAACGACCGAGACTTTGAAGACCGTGGACGTGGAGGCGGGGGCGGAGGCGGAGGCGGACGACGTGGTGGCGGTGGTGGCGGTGGTGGTGATGGCGGCTTTGGCGGTGGTGGGCGCGACAGGAGGCAGAAGTCGGCATCCCCTCCGTACAAGAAGCGTGAACCGACGCCCGACCTGACCAGCTTCGAGTCCATCCTGAACCATCCGCGCCGTATGACCCAGTGGGACATCAAGCCCGCAGGCTACGACAACATCACGGCCGAGCAGGCCAAGCTCTCGGGCCAGTTCCCGCTGCCCGGTGCTCCCCGCGCTGCTCCCATGGACCCCTCCAAGCTCGCTGCCTTCGCGAACCCCGAAACTGGCACCGCTTCCACCTCAGGGTTGTTGCCGTCCAACTCCCTGCAAGCCCGGCGTCTGTTCATTTACAACATCCCGGAAGAGGTCACAAACGACGACATTGTCGAATTCTGGAACTTGCAGCTGAACGGTCTCAACGTTGTGTCAGGCCGCGATTCATGCGTTAGTGCACAGCTTGCCACCAGCCGCGCCTACGCTGCCATTACTTTCAAGACCGCTGAAGATGCGACCGTGGCCCTGGCCATGGACAACATTTCCATGCGTGATGGCGAACAAGTTGGCCTTTCTATTCGACGTCCCAAGGACTACATCACTCCCGTCGCCGACGCCGCTGCCACCGCGGGTGACACAGTCTCCTCGCACGTCGCAGACAGCCCTAACAAGCTCAGCATCACTAACATTCCTACGTATGTGGAAGAGGAGCAGGTCCGCGAGCTTGTCGAGACCTTTGGCGCGCTCAAAGCCTTCGTGCTGGTCAAGGACACTAGCACCGAGCAGCATCGCGTAAGTGTCTCTAATTACCTGCCAAGTGAGGTTGGCTAACACGGAAAGGGCATTGCTTTCTGCGAGTATGTAGACCCTGAGATCGTCGAGCACGTCATTGAAGGCTTGAACTCCATCCCTCTCGGCGAAGGAACTCTCAAGGTCACCCGCGCCACCATCGGTCTGCAGCAGCAGATCGCCATTGACGGCGGTGTGGGCGCTATCTCCATGCTTGCCGGCGCCACCGCTGCCGACACCCGCGAGAGGAGCCGTGTCATTTGCTTGATGAACATGGTGACTCCCGACGAGCTCCTCAACGACGATGAATACGACGGCAAGTCCTGCTTTCTACAATGCACTGGCCTACCTACTAACAGTGCATCCAGAAATCAAGGAAGATATCACAGAAGAGTGCTCGAAATACGGCGCCATCCTCGAAGTCAAGATACCCCGCCCCGCAGGCGTCCGTTCAAGCGCCGGCGTCGGCAAAATCTACATCAAATACGAAGATGCCGACAAGGCGCAGACGGCCATCAAGAGTCTCGCCGGAAGGCAGTTCTCCCGGAGAACGGTTTTGGCAACCGAGTTCTCGGAGGAGGGCTTCGACGTGGAGGCGTGGTAAACTGCTTCTGCGCGTTTCCCATCCCTACTCCTCGTGCCTCTGCGTTTCTTCATTGGACTTGGGCGGTGCTTCCTTGGTGCCAACGATTGTACTTGGGGTTGGTGGTTCGTCGAGCGGCAGCGCCGGTGCGGGGGTGGAGTGGAAGTCTGAAAACGAGCCGCGTCGCTGAGCAAGCGGCACGCTCAACGGAGAGGAGAGGAAAGGCAAAAGGAAAGGAAAGGAATAGCGCGGCTCCTGTACACTAATTTGACATGAATATCGGAATGTGCAAAAACGGACGGGAAACTTTGTTTAGGGCTTTGATACCGAATGAAGAAAAAGATGCGTGAGTGCGTGTGCGTTTTGCGGTTAGTGTAGGTGACGTTGCGATTGATGGCGTGAGGGTTGTAGGCCGAAACGCTAGAAGGCACTGTGGTACGCACACGTCTGTTCCTGGAGTTCAAGATTCGAAGATCATTATGGCCGTGGCTTCCGTGGCTTCCGGGGGTGTCTGGAGGCGGGTAGGTTGCGTTGATGACCATACTGCGTATCGGCGAGTAAGTCATATGGTGATCGTAGTATACGGTGCGTAGGTGGGTAGATTTGATGGTGATCGTAGCGCATATCAGCGAGTAAGTTACGATGATGATTGTACGGCTCGTCGGCGGGTAGGTCACGGTGGTGAGAACACTGTTCGTCGGCGGTTAGATTCTGTTGGTGATCATGCCGCCGAGGTCGCGCCTGATGTTCTATCCGATGTTTGAAGAAAACATGTTCAATGCGGTGCTGCTGTGTAAACAGCTTCGGTAACATGGGAGTATTGTCTCAAAAGGGCCATGTGCACATGTTCTGCTGGTCCAAACCGTTAATGATGGAATTTCTTGAAGACGACCGTTGTGAGGCGTTCCACCTGCTGCTGCAGAGCCTCTATCGGAAGTTAGCGATCATTTTTCATGCGCCTTTCTTAGACCCGACTCGCGTAAAAGCTTCAGTGGGCAGATCGCCGGATGCGTAGGGACAGCGCCATGGGGAGAAGAGATCAGCACTGCATCGAGAGAAACAACTCTACGCGAGGAGGGATCGCCGCTCCGAGTTTCCTGTGCTGTTGGCGAAGCGTAGAATCCACGCGAAAGGGGGGATCGGCGGGTTTGAGGTTCCCCCTTCTGCTTGAGATGTCCACTTGGAGATAGGTACGTCGATCGGATGTGATGTTGTTTGCTTCGAGTCAGTGACGTGGAGGTCTTGCTGCCACTGGAGTAGAACGTAGTATATGTTGATGTCGATCACATCGCGCAAACACAGGCCTGAGGTTGTGACCGTTGAGTGGATTTGCGAACGAGAACACGCTATATTCCAACGTCACCAATAGCACCCTTCCTAGGTAGGAATACATCTGATGAGAGCCTCATGATTCAACTTGAATGTAAGCGGCATCCGACTAAGCTGCATGAGTCAGCGAGTAGCCTTGGTCGCTCGAAGGGGCAAATTCATCGAATAGCTAGACATGAACTGACAGGTCTGGCGTAGGCCGATATTAGAGATCGTCATATAGCATCGGCAAGAAGATGCCTCAGGCCCAGAGCGATGATGAAGGTTGTTTTGCATGAAAGTTACTCTGGCAATTGCAATCCCGCCGAAATTTTCGACGGTTGAGCATACAATTTTCGATAGTTGAGCATGAAATCTTCGGCGGTTGAGCATACAATCTTCGGCGGTTGAGCATGTTTGAACCACACACGTTCTGAAGCGGTACAGGATCCTCATCCATTGAGCCGACAACCAGGTCGAGCAATGCGGCTCTTCGACCCAAGGGAGGAGCTGAGAACCTGCAGAGCCTGGATACAAGCAACTTCCATACGAAGTAAAGCGCAAATTTCAATATATTACGCGCAAGAGTATTGCCCTTGTGTCCAGGAGTCGAGACTGTGAAGCCCAGCATCGCTTAGACGGGGGATCTTCCGGGATGTCGATAGGGCTGACAGCTGATGTGCTGAGCCAGACACTGTTCGTTTGCAAAAGGTGTCAAAATTTGTTCCAGGTTGACGTCGGATGGGCTCGAGCGTCGACTAGACAGCCCGGGATAGATACCTGGGCTGAGAACGGAGAGTGCGCGATACTAGGTAACTAAAGTCAGGGGCATCGCGCTACTGCATCGCGTGCCACTGCAAACCTTAAAAAGAGGACGATCTGCTTCTTGCATGGCGTGCAAGCGGTACTATTGACGGGAATTCGCGAGAGATTGAGTGGACTGCTGGTGGAGAGAGACTGAAGCGAGCGAAGGCGTGAATCGAAACAGGAGCAGAACCTTGAAGTGCACGCCGACAAAGTCGGTGTTGAGTAGGTATGCTTCGTCGGAGACATGATTGCGTGCCGAATTGACCCGGAGCGACATCGTGTGTGGACGGCCAAGGGGGTTGACCATTGCATACCTAGCAGACCTGTGTGTGTAAAGTCCAGTTTCTGACAGATGTTGTCTTGCCACAAACGGATGCTGTCATCAGCTGTGCAGTGGAGGGACAGCGACTACAATTCGTCGATGAAGCTTGACGTCGTTTGACCGTGTGTCGCAAAAGTGGTGAAATGACACCTGGCCAGTACCTAGGTAACCCGCATGTCGCCGGATGAGATGCGGAACGAATCGCAAATACTTCGGCAATGACCTCTCAAGCAGGCAGGTGGGCGAGGCATGTGTAGCGAGGAAGATGTGCGTGGGCTGCGGTGGGTTGTCGGGGGAGGGGGCTCGGGGGAGGGGGCTCGGGAGCATGGGAGACTTCGCCAAAGGATCGCACCCGGGTGCCTGCGTGGTGGAAGATCGGCAACCGAGGGAGAGCTAGGTACGGTAGACGGCAGGCTCCTGCCGTTGCCGCCTCTACAAACTCTATCTGAACTGTGTGGCATGATTTCGTCGTTGCGTGCGCGAACATCTGCTGTTACGGTAATAGGCCCTCACCAGATTCGGTGCGTACGGTACCTAGGTAACGATGCGACGTGGAAGTTTTCCGTCTTCTAGGGGCACAGTTCTACCTATACGGGTACTTGGCGTTAGGTATCTACCTAGTTTACCCTACCTACGGTACGGTACCGCGGCCGGCCTGCTCTCTCACCCTTGTGTGAACGGGGCTTCATTCCTCTACCAGAAGGTACTTACTCAACAGCCGCCATGTGCGGCCCCACTAGCTAAAATGACCAACCGATGCTCACTTCCAGGGCATCTTTCGGTTCAACCTCCGCGGATGGCGAAGGTTTGGAGCGCTGCTTGCCCATCAAGCATGCCCATGCGGCGAGGGGTCGGTCCGGTTGGCGGCTAAGAGCACCCTCGAATCGAAGTGCACCGTCCATCGTCGACCCACCTGCTGCACTCACCCTGTGTGGAGTCGAACGCGTTTGAGCATCGTCTGTCCCAGGCCCTTGCCGTCCATGGCATTCAATCAATGCTAAGTTTCACGTGCAGACACCATGTAGCGAAACGTCCAGCCTGGTGTAGTGGCGGTGGACCATTCGCATCGACCTAGTGCATTGCGCCTGGTCGCTAGTTCGACCAGAGGGACGTTCTGTTGGCACTTCAGCCTGTGGTGTCCTACAATCCCAGACTCGAGGCTCTCACAAATTGCCCTTCTCGTACTGTCTCCAAGAGACGTCCGCTCCGCAGTGCGGTAGCTCAAGGATACGATGAGGTTCGCGGCTGGCATATCGTTGCTGCTTCTATCACTTGCTCCACTGGGGTTCGCACAGCAGCCTGGAGACGAGTCTGGCTTGACTGCCCTCATCACACAGCTGCCTTCGTGCGCGGTAGGTCTAGTGACCATGGCCTTTCAGACTCTTACTGACCTTTCTCCAGCTGTCATGCCTTACACAGGCCATCGCGGCGTCCCCATGCCAACTGACTGACACAGCATGTATCTGCACAAACGCCCAACTGAATGCCAACGTGGAGGGTTGCGTTCTCCTGTCGTGTACTCTGCGAGAGTCGCTCACGACCAAGAACCTCACGACCACAGCATGCCACGCCCCTGTCCGCAGCAGAAACATGATGTTGAAGCTTACCAATATTATTCTGGGAACCGTATCCGCGGCCTGCGTTCTTGCTCGCATTTTGTACAAGTCAATATTCTCCGCTGGCGAACTGGGATGGGACGACTACATGATTCTCGCCAGTGTTGTCTTTGGCATTCCCTCGACCATCGTGCAGGACATCGGAACAATCAAACATGGACTCGGGAAAGACATATGGACCCTGTCGTTTGGCACCATCACCACTTTCATCAAGTGGTTCTACATCATCGAAGTGTTGTACTTCTTCAATGTGGCCATGCTGAAGCTGTCGCTGCTGTTCTTCTTCTTGCGAATCTTTCCGGCGAAACCGATCAAACGACTCCTTCGGGCCACGATCGCAATCAACATAAGCTTCGGGATCGCCTTCATAGTCACCGCCATCTTCCAATGTACACCGATCAAGTTTTACTGGGAAAAATGGGACGGTGAACACGCGGACGGCAAGTGCATCGATGTGAATGCCCTGGGATGGGCCAACGCCATCATCAGTATAGCCCTGGACATTTGGATGCTCGCCCTGCCGCTGTGGCAAGTGCTGCAGCTGAAGCTGGCGTGGAAGAAGAAAGTCAGCGTCGCCATGATGTTCTTCGTGGGTACTTTGTAAGTGGCGCCGCGCCCCTCTGCACAAAGACCCTTTCTGATACCTACCCACCCTTACCAGCGTCACCATCATTTCCACCATCCGCCTCCAATCCCTCATCTCCTTTGCCAACTCGCCGAACCCCACCTGGGACCAAGCCGGCGCCGCCAACTGGTCCACCATCGAGATCAACGTCGGCATCATCTGCGCCTGCATGCCCGCGCTCCGCCTCATCCTCGTGCGCATCTTCCCCGGCGCCCTCGCCTCCACGCACTATGCCTCCGACCAGCACTACGCAAAGTACGGCACGAACCGCTCGGGCGCGCAGCACATGGCCAGCCTGGGCAGCCGGTCGCACATGGGCCACGCTGACGACGCCTTTGCAGCCAAGGAGTCCAACGCCATCACCTACACGACGACCTTCGAGGTGCGGCGCGGCGGCGGCAGCGGCGACGACGAGGAGCAGCTGGTCCCCATGCACGACCTCGGCGCCGCGGGGCACAAGGTGCGGAGCAGCGGGTCGAGCCAGGCGAGCGTGAGCGCCGCAAGCACGCCCGTGGCTGCGGTTCCGCCGAGGAGACTCTCGTGATGCGGTACGGTAGGTAGGTATCCAACTAGACACGGAATTCATCTCCGTACCAACCATTCCTCCCACCATCGGCAGGGAGAACCGTCCCCGGGCCAGACGCCGGGTTTTATCTACACCAAAAAAAAAAACTGAAAAGTGAAAGCTTGGTATCACGTTCGATGGGGGCTTCGTCGACGCAACTCAATTGAGCCCTAGACTACCTAGACTACCTCTTACCTACCATCCATCCATCACCGCCCCCACAACCCATCGCAACTCCCTCCTCGCCTCCACCATGCCATGCCATCCCATACCATCCCACCCCAACGCCACCGTCTCCAGCCCTACACGCACACACACACACCGAGCCGACCCGAGCCTAGCCACCCACAGCACGCAAAGACCCGCCTACCTATGCACACAACCCCAGAAGTGTAAACACTGAACAGACACTGTACAAACACGAGAGTGCAGCGTAACAAGAACAACAACCGCGACGACGACGACGGGTGATAGAGCGTGACGAAGCCGCGCCAAACACCCATTCTCCCACTCCCACTCCCACTCCAACTCCCACAAAAGCCCGCGAGCGCAATTACCGTCATCCGATGACATGTGCGAATCCGCACAACCCCCATTCCCCTCCCCCATTCCCATTCCCCTCCCATTCCCCTCCCATTCCCCTCCCCTTTATCCTCCCCCCAAAAAGATACACCAAAAAAATAGTTACACCAAAAAAGGTATACACGTACATCCAGGACCCCTCGGACCCCCACCCCTCCCCCCACCCTCCCCCGCCGGCACCAAAGTCCCAGCGAAATCGTGCTGATGTGATGTGATGCCCTACCCTACCCTACCCTGCCCTGCGCACAGAATCCCGGATGGGAGACAAGACCATCCCCAGTGTATATCATTCCATCATCCACAATCGATATGAAAAAGCCATGCGAAGCAAAGCAGAGCAAAAAAAAAGAAAGGAGGGGCCGGGGGGGGGGGAGGAGGAACGTGAAACGTGAAACGTGGAAAAAAATAAATAAAAGGATACCTACCAAATGCCAAGATATCCTCCATGTGCATAACCTCGCATCCATCATCTACACCCCGCATTCACACAAGCACGCTCCCCAGATCCAAGCCCCGCCTGTTCCTCTCCCCGCCCCCACACAGCACGCCGCGGTTCCCGTCCATGTCGTCCTCGACCCCCCAGTCCACCATGGCGTCATCCCTCCACCCCTCCTCCACTCCACCCCGCACCCTTTCCGCGTCCCACCCGCCCGCGCGCTCCAGCTCGACAATGCCCCCGAGCCCAAACTCGCTGTTCGCAACGAACAAGCTCTGCCCGTCGGGCGCGAAATCCACGCCGCCCGTCTGCCCAAAAAAGTCAAAGACCTGCTTGTTGGCAAAGGTCGTCGCGTTGACGATGGAGACGTAGTCGTCCGCCTCGGCGACCACGAGCACGCGCGGGCCGGAGCCGACGGGGGAAAACTTGAGGACGCGCGGGATGGACAGCTCCGAGGGGAACACGGCGAGCGGGGCGCGCCAGCGGCGCGCGTCCCACACGGCGATGGTGCCGTCCTGCGCGGCGGACGAGACGTGGATGCCGTCGTCGGCCCAGGCGCAGGCGAACGCGTCGCCCTCGTGCGCCCGCAGCGTCTGGAGGATCTCGCCCGTTTCTGCGTTGGTGATGAGAGTCTCGGGGAAGTCGCCGGCGACGACGCGGAGGCGGCCGTCGGCGCTGGTGGCGGAGCAGTTGACGGCTGCCGAGAAGGGGAAAGTGTAGCGGAAGGTGTTGGTTGCGCAGTCGAGGACGCGGAGGCTGAAGTCGTTGGAGCTGAGGACGGCTTGGGGAGTGTAGGAGGAACGGTCGTTGAAGAGATGGACGTGGTTGGTTATGAAGGACTTCGTCCCTGGCGCCCAGTCTCGGATGACGTCCATGGAGGTGTGAGGCCCATTGTTGGAGGCAAGATCCACCACGGCGTACTCGCCTTCGAACCCACCAGCGATCAAGACATGGTCCATGGCCGCCATGGTAGTGAGCATAGGCATGTTGCCGTTGACGGTGTGCTTGGTCGTGTCAAGAATGGGCTGAGCCTTGGATCCGGATGCATCTGTCCTAAATACACCCTTTAGACGTTCTGCATAGTAGATGTCTTGCCGTGAAGTGACAGCCATCATGTTGCGCAACTGGAAATGCGGGCCCCAGGGTCGATGTCGTTTGTCCATCCTCCGGAACGAGAAGAAGTTCTCTGTTTGATTGATCGGGGCATGTCTTCTACTGTACTGCCGCATGACCTTGGATAGCCTGGCCTTCTCTTCCTCCCTCCTCTTCGACCGGAACTCGGCTCGCGGCATGCGCTTCGACCAGACGATACCCTGATAATCACGATCCTCCCCTGCAAGATCATCCCGAGTGATGACGGATAGATGGTCGCCCTCGGCCTCTTCCAAGCCCATCATGATATTCTTCTGGGAACAGGCCTTGAGGTAGAAGAGATGCGGGCTCATGAAGGCGGTGTTGTCCTGGAAATCCAAATGTTCCTCGTAGGCGTGAGCCATGTAGTCCTGGATGTGTTGGTGCGTCACTGCTCCGCTGTCGGTCGCAGGAATAGTGTCTGGCGAGGGCGCAAGCGCAGGGGCCGAGGGTGTTTGTTCCTGGTCCATGGAGAGCGCCTCGAGGGCCGAGACATGGTGATCGAGCGTGGTGTGTGGTGAGTAGGGCTGAGGCGTGTTCAGACCATGGGTGGCTAGCGGGGGTGTGAAGGGCAGCAGCGGCTGGTCCCCAAACTCGACTGGATAGTAGGTCGTCATGTCCGGGAGTGGCGAGGCGAGGCCATGGTCTTGGGTCGGATCGTAATGGTAGGCGTCCAGCAAGGTGATCCCCCCCTCGTCATCGCTCTCGGTGAGGTCGTCCTGGATGTCTTCGGCGGCGTGGCTCGTGGAGGGTCTGCTGGTGGGAAGCGCGGCCAGGGTCTCGGCCGCCGACATCTCGTAGGGCGTGTAGGGCAGTGAGGAGAAGGAGGGCAGCATCAGGTTCAGGGTGGCGCCGTGGGCCGACGAGGGCGTGCTCTGTCCGGATGGCCCCGAGCTGGGCACGGCTACCTGTCCGACCATGCGCCAGCCCTTGGGTTCGGCGTGCGTTGGCGCGGAGGGTCGAGTGCGTCGTCGCTAGCAGGCGTGCAGGCGGGCGGGTCGTGGATGTCGAGGGCGAGAGCGGCAGTGGTGTGCAGTGTGCTGGTGGGCGGGGCAAGGGGCCTGGGGCCTGGGGGGCGCATGCACGGCGACGGCTTCTGGAAGGTGCGAGGCAGGCGGGGACGGGGACGGGGACGGGGACGGGGACGGGGACGGGCCTGGTGGGCAGCGTCCTGCGCGCGCTGGTGGTGTTTTGACCGTGGCTACGACATGCGAAGATGCGTGGTGCTGGCGGCGGGCATTGGACGAGGCGACGGGGCGGGCAGCGTGAGATGTGGGGGCAGCGGCAGCGGCTGTCTTGCTGCGCCCGCACGCAGGTCCGGGAGGTGAGCGACGTGTGCGGCACTACTGAGTAGGCATCGGGGCTGTTTGTAGCATCGGCTCGGTGGCTGCGTCGTTGTTTGTCGTATCGGTTCGGTGCGGTGGGCGACTCCTTGCCTCGAGTCCCGGCGGTGTTGGGGGGCGTCGAGGGTGGGTGAATGGCTCAGATGGGGCTACCGAGGGTGAATGGCTCAGATGGGGCTACCGAGGGTGAATGGCTCAGATGGGGCTACCGAGAGCCCGTGGCGAAAGCGGGAGCCAAGTGCAATGTGCGATGTGCGATGTGCGATGTGCAAAGTGCAGAGTGCAGTGTGCAGTGTGCAGTGTGCAGTGTGCAGAGTGCAGAGTGCAGTGTGCAGTGTGCAATGTGCAATGTGCAATGTGCTCGGCGGGCGACGTGATGGCAATGGCAGGCGGGCGGGGACTGGCCATTCTCTCCCAACGCGCAGAGGCAGGCTGCCGTGTGCACGCTGCACGCTGCACGCCGCACGCTCTGTCCATGATGGCCATGCGGACGGGAGCAGCGTGCGCAGACGACCATCTAGGTAGGTAGTGCGGCCATGGAAGGGGGAAATGCAACGAGCATCACGCACGAAAAGTGGGTGGGGTCCCTTTGCTCGCCTCCCTCGCGCCGGCAGCCAGCGACAAGCACAGCGACACAAGCACAGCGACACATGGCAGTACGCCCAGCGCCTGCGCCTGCGCCCTTGAGTCCTACTAGGTATCCATGCTCATGATTCCATCTTCACTCCGCTTGACATGCTCACCGCCTCACCATGCTATCCATCTCCACTGCTCACCATGCCATCCATCTCCCTGTCTTCTTACCACGATATCAATCTTCCCTCCTCACCATGCTATCCATCTCCTTTTCTTCTTACCTCGATATCAATCTTCCCTCTTCCCTCCTCACCACCACGACCACCACGACCACCACACCCACCCCCTCGACCGTTTCCGTCCCCATGCGTACAAGTTACAACCCACTCGCCGACCGCAACCCCCTCCCCCCCGCACCCGCACCCGCACCCACCCACCTCACTGGACCACGACCACACCCGTACGACCTCTCCACAGCGCCGCCCACCCCAAGAAGCGAACCGTCACGACCGCTTCGGGACGGAAGCGCAGCTGTCGCGCCCGGCACCGTCCCACGAGCGTGAGGTGTGGTGTGGTGTCGTTGCTGTGTCGTGTCGTGTCTTGTCGTGTCGTGTCGTGTCTTGTCGTGTCGTGTCGTTGCCGCACACTACCGCGTCCGAAAGAGGCCACTTCGCCGAACCCCTCCCCGTGCGCCCTCCCCGGAGCCTCGACGCTGCACGTTTGCACGCTGGCTCTCACCGCTCGCCGTGCGCCTCCCTTTGAAGTTGGACGACGACGACGACGACGACAGCAGCGAGGACGACGGCGACAACGGTCCACCGGCTCGTTAGCGAGGACACCGGGTGGACGGTGCAGACATGACTGTCGTCCACCCCCGTGCGTCCCGTGCCGAGCATGCACCTGGACCGCGCAAACGAGCACCGCAGCACCCGAGAACGCGAGAAACAACATCATGACCATGACCGCCGTGCCCCTCCCTGTCCGAGACGCGAGAAACAACATCATGACTAGTAACCGCTACCATTATTAGACTAGTAGATACCGCCATGACCAAAGCCTACATGGCCACCGTACGTGCCAGGTCCCGTTGCGACGTTCAACATGTACAGATCCATAAGAAATAAGCGCACGAGACAGACAGACAGACAGACAGACAGACAGACAGACAGACAGACAGACGACGACGACGACGATGACGACAAGGCCCAAGCCAAACCCCCTCTAGAACGATCCACAAGAAATGCAATAGCCTTGACGATGCGGTAAAAATAACATGCTTCTCACGTAGCACCGACAGGAACCACCGTCGTGTCGTGTCGTGTCGCGTCGCGTCGTCTTTGCTGACCCTGCAAACAATGCTAATTGTCATAGTACGATTCGTACATGTGCTGCGATGCTGCCGCAGGCATGGGCGGCGGCCACTGTCCCGATGTCGTGGATGGCTGCGACCACCCGCCACCCGTCGCCGTCTTGAGTCTCCGTTCTGCAAGGGTCCCAAGTCAGCCAAAGTCAACATGCACAATCGAAACCCTTCCATGCACCCCGTGCTGAGCGCTTACCTGCTTCAAAGTCGTGCCACCGCTTCATCGTGATCTTGCTGCTGTCGAATTCGCCCTCGTACTCCAGGCCTGCCTTTTTGGTCTTCTCCCCCGCCGTCTTGCGCGTGTCGCCCCAGCTGAAGTCGTCAAACTTCCAGAAGGCGTACGTCGGCAAGATGAAGTTCCAGACCGGCAGCGACAGCAGGTAGACAAACATCCACGCCACGTACGACCATCGATGCGCCGTGATCACGATGAGGACCCCCGGCAGCCCCAGGATGAGGGCAAGTAGTACGAGCGGAATAAGAGGTGCCGCCGTATGCAGCACCGCGGCTTTGATGGCGATCGCAACTAAACAGCGTCAGCACGTTGCAACCGTCGGGTGGCTTGCGGCCCAGGCTTACTCAGGTAGAAGGTGAAGGCGATGGCCGCCGGCAGGACCAGAGTGCCGATGAGCTCGATGAAGACGACGAACTGCATGCTGAAGCAGAAGGTGCCGCACAGATCGCGCACCAACACCAACTCCATCAGATTGTGGACCGTACTATTGATCCATCGCCTTCGCTGCGATAGAAGCACCTTGAACTCCTCCGGCACAATGGTTTTGCACACGGCCTGGGGCACAAACACTTGTTTGCGCTTCGGGAACGTCTTGAGCATCAGCGTTGACAGGTATCGGTCCTCGCCGAGCAACAGCAGATTCTTCTTGTGCAACGTGTCAACCACGTTCTCGGAATAGTGCTCGACAACGTCGGGATTGGCAAGGATGGGGACCCAGTAGTTCTGACCGCCCTTCGGAGCCTTGATACGGTACATGCAGAAACAGCCGGGAAGGCACGTAACACCACCAAACACCGATTCGAAGGATTTGGACAAGTGGTGCGAGATGAAGTATTCAAACACCTGGATCATCGACACCCACGAGTCTCGCTTGTTGGCAATCTTGGTCTCGCCGCAGAGACCCATAATCTCAGGGTCCTTGACCATGGCAGAAATCATGTGCGTCAGGGAGTCGGGGAAAACCTTGGTGTCCGCGTCCACCATGAGCACGATTTCGTAGAAATCAGGGGATATGCCCGTGACCTTCCAGATGCCGTTGAACATCTCAAACTCGAGCTCCGTCATACGCTCGTCGAACATGACCTTTTGCAAGAACGACATGAGAATGATCTGACTGTCTCGCTTTCCACGGTTGCCAGGCTTCGACTTCTTCTTTTCGTCGGGTGTTCCGCACTTGACTACGACCATCATCGGGACGCGCTGTTGCTTTTCGGTGGCGATCCGGCTGTTCTCGCCATAGTCGTAAAACCCAGAATAGACCTTTGCCATGTTGTGGCGCTTGGAGCCACTTGCAACGGCGACGTACGAGAAAGGCGTGACTTCGTGGGGCAGGACCGCATGATCTTTCATCATAGCAAGAGTAATCTCAGGCGTGGTGAGGTCTTCTCCGGCACCTTTGATCATGCCGTCGCAGATGACCAGAATCAATTTGTGACTGTTCGGGTAGTCGGTAGTGGCGATGGAGTCCAATGTGGTCCGGAGACCTTCAGCTCCCTCCGAGTACGCAGTCACCAAGCAGATAGAATGGGCCAGTGGGTATCCGAAGGGCTGCCACTCTGAGGGTGGTTGCGGTACAACAGCTTCGTGGATGAACCCGGCGGGACCGGGGCCTTCAAAATCGCCATAAGTGCTTGAACGGTATTGCTCGGGGGTCGTTCCAGAAAGGAGCAGGCTCGATCGGCTTCCTGGCGCCCTCGCGTCCATTGGCAGCGTTCCCTGGCTAGCATTCAGCTGTTTATACATGCCACTGCCGCCATAACTTGACAGAGCGCGCGAGGCACTTTGGCTGGTCATGGTTGTGGGAAGAACGCGAGACTTGACATTCTTCTCCATGGAATACGGGCTGGTGAATCTGGACGTGGACGGCAAAATGCTGCTACCACGCCTGCTGCTCCTGTCAGGGCCTGCAGGGTCCATCAGCTTTGGTGGTGGGCGATAGATGTCGTCACTCCATTCCTCGATTTGCTTCTTTCGCTCTTTCGAATCAACAGGCCCAAGAGAGGTCTTGCTTGCGGCGAATTTTCTGCAGATGAACCATTGGAAAGCCAGAGCCAGCACGAATTTGGCAATGACAATAGCGAGAATGAACACCAAGGAGACATAGAGTACGACTTTGGAGGCGATGCAGCCAATACTCTCAGTATCGATGGACCCGACCTTGACGATCTGGGTCAAGCACTTGGCAAGCTGTTTGTCTGCGCTGGAAGAGAATGCGCGCGTCACATCGACACCCTTCACAGCGGGATTGGTCCGGAGCTTTTCGAAACTGTCGGGTACGCTCACTTGCGTCTTGTTGAACCATTCAAGCAAGTCCAAATCCAGGACATCGCCGCCCCACACCATGAGGTTGCGAGTGCTATTCTTGATGTCGTCCCAAGTAAAATACACGTCTCCGGAGCTGTGCAATCCGTAAAAGGCCGTCCGAGCCAAAGCCGAGGTGTGACAGTTCATTCCAAGGTAACGACCAACCGTCTGGTTGGGCTTGGTAGAGCCGTCCTGGTTGAAGGTGTTGCAAGGGAAATACCATGCCAGGTCGCCGTTCGCATTGGTCGGCACATCGGAGCCAGGCGCCAGATCAATAAGTCCTTTGCAGGCGCCATTGACGTTCTGGAACAAAAAGCTTGCATCTTGTCCTCCATGCTTTTCCGGAAGGTCGTACAATACATTCTGTCCCTCTTGAATGTCGAAAGCTCTGGGGTGGTGTGAGTTCAGGAGATTGTAAGCCTTGCCATGGATGATCAGGAAACCCGTATCCACCTTGTTGACTTGGAGGCGCTCGGATCCCCCTGAAGGACATACGGTCTCGGTGAATCCGAATGTGAGATAACCGACCACGGTCATGATGATGAGAATGATACTGCACAGTCCCATCTTCTCTCTCCACGCGCGCTGTTGGGCCTTCTGCACCTTTCCAAAGCACTTCAGAACGACATCAGGACACCAGAAAGTAATAATAGCACAATAGACGTTCCACAGACTTGGTGACCTCAGCGCATCCTTTTCCTTCTGACGCTGCTTTTCCAGCCTGTCTTGCGTTTTACTGCGTTGTAGCCTCCGCTGCTCGTGCGCGTCGTCGTCCAGAGGAGCATCCTTGTCGTTGTAACCTCCGCTAGATGCGTTGCGAAGATGAGGTGGCTTCAGATCTGTGCTCTCGGAGCTGACAGTCTCCGACTCATACTCCTCCCTGCTCTCCCTGATGGGGTCGTTGCCAGTGGTCGAGGGGTGGACGGGCATCTTCTTGGCATGCTTGCGGTAGTGGTAGTTGGGGTGGTTCTCGTCGATGCGCTGGCGCTCCGGGCGGACAAGACTGCGCTTCCGGCCCAGATCGGTCGAGCGAGAGCCGTGGGGGACTGCAGCCATCATCGGGTCACGGTCCATGGGGACGGGCGTGCCCGGCGAGGGCAGCGGTTGGTTGGTGACGGAGTAGGTGCCCGTCTTGCTCGGGGTGCGCTCATGCGATCGCGTATTCTCTACGTCGGAGGTGCGGCGGCGTCGGGAGGACGTGTTCTCGCGGAAGACATGTCGCTGGTCCCGCCGCGGCGAAGAGGCGTCGGGTCGCTGAGGCAGAGACATGGTATACAGCCGCGGAATGGGTTTGCGTGGAACACGGCGGGCGAAATAGGCGCGGAAGCACCAAGGGAGGTCGAGGGCTCGCGGCTACTGCGAAGAATAGGATAAGGCTGGGTGGAGTGAGGGACGAAATGGGCGGCTCGAGGCACCGTTGCGTGTCCTTGGCTGGTGTGGTGCGAGGGGAGACGGGCGCGGCTCTTCGCGCAGTGGAGCGAGCGAGGGCCAAATGCACACGGCGTAGCTATGCAGAAAGAACGACGCTCAGGTCAAACGAGGGACAAAACAACCCTCCAGCTGGGGTTGCAGTGGGAACCACAGCCTGCCGCCTGCGAGGCGATAGACAGGAGTGCCCCTGATCGGGTCCGGCACAGCAGCGAATCGCACGCCGCCCCGCGAAGGAAGGGCGGGCTTAAGGCGCTATCTACGGTTGCTGCAGAGACGGCTAGGCGAGGTGGGTGGCGGAAACGCGGTGGGAGTCGACTCTCTTTGTTTTCGCGCGCTGAAGGAAACACGCTTTTTCAGGACATTCTGGCTATGCGTATGTCGATGGCGAGCTGGAGGTTGGTGTCGGCTTCGGAGCGCCGATGACCAGCTTCAGGTGGTACCTCATCCACGTGCTTTGCGGAGAGCCCTCCTCTCCGGCAGCATGACCCGACGCACCATTGCTCGCCCCCAATCGAGCCATGTGAAACGACCTCTGGGCATGATCATTTCCAGGCGTTGGACAAACCTCGGCCGCATGGTGAACACTGAACACGGAGCAAGCCGCTTCGATTGGTAGGTAGCTATCTAGCGGGCCCACGCCGCAACCCCCAAAGTCGCCAATGTACCTATGCAGTCACCTCTTACGTGCAGACTAGACTATGGGGCCTTAGTCTGCTAGCCTCGACGGCGCTTTACTCTTCGCCTCACGTTGCACTCCGTACACTAGACTATTGCCTTAGCAGCGATTCTTCTCCACTGACAAGGCTGCCGGTGGATACGTCCCAAGCGTGGCAGGCGTGGCAGGCGTGGCAGACATGGCAGACTGCAGACATGGCCGACATAACTTGCTTCAGTCTTCGTCAGGGGTGAAACCGTAAACACCATGCCTATCTGTCCGCATGACTGGCCAAATTCCTCCGCGCGGTCCCATGTCGACGACAAGACTGGGTAGTCTAGCACCCGTAGTCTAGCACCCCCGCTGATAACCACTTCTCGCCAGCTTCTCTGGCCGGGAAACTTGAAGCTGAAGTGGAGAGTCCTGCATTCCTCACCACTATTCGCACGTATCCAATGGAAGGGGCCCATTCCGGCTCATGCTGACCCATCACAACTGCTGGCGATGGAGAGGGTGAATCTCCCAAGCTCAGTCCACCGCTCTCCCGCCCGCCGCTGGTCATCTCAATGCGGTCGCCAGTGTCGACAGTGGGCAACCACAAGATTACTTCTCAGGGTCGAGTCAGTGCGGGTACCCTCGCCCACGTAAACTCGATCGCCCTCGGTGATTATTCCTACAACCATCATCAATTGTTGCAGCCTGTCCTTGGACGTCGTCTAACCACGCTGGGCAGAGCCGAGTCAGCCTTCGCTCCTGCACTGCAACAAAGGACTTCCGAAAGTGGCCTGCAGCAATTCATTGCAAAGGGGGGCCTACAAAGCGCCGTTGTATATGATTGCAAAAGCAGCTGGACTGGGCCGAATACGGGCGGCCAATTTTGTCCGCGAGTATTGGAACATAGGCAGCTTTGTGGGGTGAAGAAGGGTAGCGTGCCAAAGGCCCTGCATTGCGCCAGCGGTGAGCTATTTCAGGTGCGAGGCGTCAAAAGACAAGATTTAGTACGAGGCGTTAAAAGAAAAGATTTAGTACGAGCCGTTGACAGGTCCGCGAGAAGCTGCCGGCTGCTCCGGTCTGTGGTGAGTTCCTTCCCATTCCTGTGCAGATCATCCTCTTCGAGCTCGCCGGGCCACATCAATGCGACGCACCTTCCGACAGACTTTTTGCGCGCAACACACCGCCCATGTGTGCTTTTAGCTGAATTTGTGCGCCTCTCTGCGCTTTGTTGTTACCATCCATCCCGAGCCCCTCGGCCTTATTGCAGAGGTCGACAGCCCCTCGGCGAACCTGCTAACCCCGCGGTTGGCGGCGTGCTGCGAGTCAGGCCAGCCCTGGGGGCAAACACGTCTCCCACAGCAGCAGCAGCAGCCCCTCGAACAACATTTCCTCGACACAATGGCCATGGCTGATGCCATGCCTCCCGCGCCGACGAGAGCATTGCCTCCAATTCCCACCGACGCCGCCAACGGGCGACCCGATAGCTCCCTGGAAACCAGGCGATCAAGCCGCTCCAGCATCGACAGTCGCACACAATCTTTCGGGCTGAAGCCGTTGCCCCGTACCACGCCGTTTGGCATTCCCTCCTTCAGCATTGACGAACACGAGGACACGACGGCGGGCGCTCGCGAATCCAGGCAGTCTGCGTCGTCGGTGGTGCCCAGTTCCCCCGGCCAATCGCGGACACCCTCGTGGGAAACGCCGGACATCGCAGCAGGAGGCATCGAGTCCATAGCGCGAGACATTCCTATCCGGCAGCTGAACATGAGCGACAACTCGTACGCCAGATATTCCTCTGTAGCAGAAATAGACGTTGCAAACATACCCAAGGAAGACGACCCGGTCAGATATTCTCCTGACTCTGTCTACGACCAGCCTGAGTATCAAGTGCTTCCCCCACGTCAATCTCCCATACCACGCGGTGCGGCCTTTTCTCCTGAAGCCGGCTCGCGGCACTCTTCGCAGAGCGACAACAGCGGGGGACAGAACAACTTCAACTTCGGCTTTGAAGCCAACTCACCTCTCGATGTTCCTCGCACGTCGCTTCCGCCGTCCAACTCTACGTACACACTAGGCAACGAGCTCAATGCTCAAAATCGAAACTCACCACGCTTGTCGGTGGGAGGTGGTTCGGCGTCCCCAACTTCTAATGGCCCCCAGACACATTACGCTAGGCAGGTGTCCGCCAGTCGCAGGTCACCCGATAACAGACCCGTGTCATACATTGACCTTTTGAACCTTCCATACAACCAGCAAATTGCACCAGCTGCAAACATAGGAAATGCGCAGCTTCGTGGTGCTGTCGGTGTGAATGCATCGCTCCTGGATTCGAAGAAGACACTCGAGATGTACAGAGCAAATGTGAAGAAGACGCAAGACAGTGCGGTGCAGTATGAGTTTGCTTTGTTCATGGTTCAGGTTGCACGTGAAATCATGGCGGCGGACCCTTCCGGTGACGACCAGGGGCTAACATCCCTGGAGCTGTTCCGAGAGGCACGGCAGATTCTCCAGAAACTTGCAGATCGCAGCTACCCGTTCGCGCAATACTATCTTGCAGATGGATATGCATCGGGTTTGTTCAATAAGGACAAGCCTGATTATGATCGCGCGTTTCCGCTTTTCGTGGCTGCCAGCAAGCACGGGCATGCCGAGTCGGGGTACCGCGCTGCGCTTTGTTATGAGTTCGGGTGGGGGTGCCGGAAGGACTACGCCAAAGCTGCACAATTCTATCGCGCTGCAGCGTCCAAAAACCATCCTGGTGCTGCTGCTCGGCTGGGAAAGGCGTGCCTAACAGGAGACATGGGTCAGTTGAACAAATACCGAGAGGGTGTCAAGTGGCTCAAACGAGCAACCGAATCGGCTGACCATCAGTACAACAACGCTCCGTACGAATTGGGCCTGTTACACGAGACGGGTTACGGCGACGACATCTTCAAAGATGAGGTCTATGCGGTCCAGCTGTTCACTCAAGCCGCAGAGCTTGGGCATGCACAAGCTGCGTTAAGGTTGGGCGAATGCTATGAACACGGTCAACTTCGCTGCCCCAAAGATGCCGCTCTCTCGGTGCACTACTACAACTGCGCTGCGCAAGCCGATATACCAGAAGCGATGATGAACCTTTGTGCGTGGTACATGGTCGGCGCCGAGCCTGTGCTGGAAAAAGACGAAAATGAAGCATACGAGTGGGCTAAGAGAGCAGCAGAGCACGGTAGGCCGCCAGACGATGTTCCGAATGAGTTTCAGACTAATCGATCCAGGTCTCCCCAAAGCCGAGTACGCCTGCGGCTACTTCACAGAAACGGGTATTGGGTGCCGTCGCGACCCTCTCGAAGCGAACGTTTGGTACGTCAAAGCGGCCGACCACGGCGACGAACGGGCCAAACAGCGACTCGCCATCATCCAGGCCGCCGCCTCGGGGCAATCGCATCTTCCGGCGAACGACAAAAACAACAAACTCAAAAAGGGAGGCAAGGACGACAAGGATTGCTTGGTTATGTGATTGTGATGGAGCACTTGGAGACCGGCATTGTTTGGGCGTTGTATCTCGCTTTCCCGCATCGACATTGGCATTGGGCTTTTCTCTACCATCTTGACTAATCTTCGGCGGGTCCCGTCGTACGTTTTTCTTTCCCCTTCTACTTTTGGAGCCGATTTTTGGCGGCATTTTGGCGATATGGAGGTTTTGCATGGTGCTTCTTTTCTGCTGGGACCGGTTCGATCAATCGCATTGTTACCGCGAGGACGGCCTGGGAAGGCAGGCGTCTGCATCGCTGTTTGTCCGCGAGGCTGGGATACCCGGCTGGCTAGATGAGTTAATAGCGTAATGAGGCGAAGACGAATCGATGGCGTCGGTTGACGAGCATTTCACGCATGGCGCGAAGTGATATGGTCACGTGTCGATGCGATTCGGGACATGCATGCGCGACTCCGGATCCGATGCGCGTGCACCACCTACCTACCTACTTACCTACCTACAATCGCAAAACACTTCGTGTCGGAAAAGAACCCAGACGTTCGTCGTGTGGCTAAAGCCGCGTCCAAGAACAGGCTAGGTAGACCACCGTAGGTACCTAGGTACCTAGGTAGACTACCGCCTGCTTGCTCCCGCCCGCCGGCTGTTCGCGGCGCCCTACCTACCGCACCGCACCGCACCGCACCGCACCGCACCGCACCGCACCGTGCCGTACCGTACCGTACCGTATCCGTCTTCACCAACAACACCCACTCCCCTCCCCTCCCCTCCCCTCCGCCCTAATCTAGCTATTCTAGACATTTCCATCCGCACGAGCCCCCGCCAAAACACATGCGTACCCCCAGCCCAGCGCACGCGCGCAAGGACGCAGACTGCGCTGCGGGCTGGACCTCAAGCACGTGACGGGGGTGTAGCTTGGCCTGCTCGCGCGCCTTGCGACTTTGATGGGGCTGCGGGGGCCGTGGGGGACCGTGCGTAGCCGTGCGTAGCCGTGCGGATGGTGCATGGTGCATGTGTGGAGCGAGGCGGGGGTTTTTTACATAGCTAACCTAGGGGAGGTGGTGGTGGGGACGGAGGTGCCCAGGCGAATTTTTGTTTTCGAAAGAACGTGATGAGGTGGGGGTGGTGGGTTGGGGAGGGTGTGTGGGAGGTTTGTTGTTTGTGGAGGTTTTATTGCGTGTAGAGTTTTATTGCGTGTAGAGTTTTATTGCGTGTAGAGTTTTATTGCGTGTAGAGTTTTATTGCGTGTAGAGTTTTATTGCGTGTAGAGTTTTATTGCGTGTAGAGTTTTATTACAAGTGGAATCCGGATGAGTTTGATTTCTTGCTTTGTAGGTAGGATGTAGACGCTTGTGGCAGGCATGTTGCGGAAGGTGTGCTTCTGTGTGATCTGAGGGCATTACAACCATACCTAGTTGCTTAGTATGCAGCTACGAACATGAATATATGGACGCGACCAACAACGCCAGAAGAAATGCTCAGTCGCAGGTACAATCATTGCCTGTCGTTGAAACCACCATGCTTTCATTAATTATCATCATCAGCACCGGAGCCCATCTCCTTTTCCCCAACCCCTCCGTAACTCTGCGCCTCAGAGCAGTCGCGACTCCTGTTCGTTGACCACGTCCGACCCCTTCGCCAGCTCAAACTCCTCCCGAATCGCCTCGCCGAACCTCCTCACCGCCTCCTCGATCTGATCCGCCCTCGCAGCCCCGTACGTCGCCCTGAAGAACAGCGTATCGTGCGCGTCCTCCTCGCTCGCGTAGAACCAGCTTCCCCGCATGACCAGCGCACCGTGGTCAATCACGCGCATGAAGATCTCCTCTTCGATCGTTTCGATGCTCTTCTGCGGGTAGTCCGGGTGCTGCTTGAAGTCGACCTGCATCCAGTGAAACATGCCGGCCATGGGCGGGTTCCACGAGACGATGGAGCGCGGCAGGTGCTTTTCGCACGCGCCGAGGATGACGTCCCGACGCTTGGTGTACTCCATGCGCATGTGGATGAGCCAGTCGAGATAGCCGTCGTGACCCCAGTGCTCGTCGAGCAGCTTGAAGAGGACGAGCTGAGATATCCCCGAGGGGTTCTGCGTGGAGACGTCGGCGTACTGCTGGTATTTGTGGATGAACTGCTCAGATGCGGTGAGCCAGCCGATGCGGGAGCCCGGGGCGATCACCTTGGAGAAAGAGTCCATGCGGAGCACGCGGCCATCTGTATCCATGCTGAGGAAGCTTGGAACGAGCGTCTTCAGGAAATCGGCGTGCGAGGATGGTGGCGGGACATCGGGTGCGTTGGCGCCGGTGTACGGCTGCATCTGGAGGAAGAAGTAGGGCTCATCTTCAACGATGAAGATGTCGTGCTTTTGGCAGACTTTGTAGAGTTCCCGCCGCCTGGGTCCGGGGATTGTTGCGCCTGTAGGGTTCTGGCCTGTTGGGATTGTGTATAGCAAGTGCGGCTTCCGTGCTCCTTTCTTATTGACATCCCAGTTGGTGAGGATCTCGTCCATGGCTTCAGGAATGAGACCGTCGGCATCAATCGGTACGCTTGCCATATGGACGCCCAGCGGTAGAGCCGTCTCGACAGCAGCGGAGAAAGTGTACTCTTCGGCGAGAATGCAATCTCCTGGTCGTGTCATCAAGCGGAGAGTCATATCCCAACCCGATGTGCTTCCGATGGTGAGCGTGCATTGCCAGTCCTGGTACGGTGGGCTGTGCACAAACTCGGTGTGTTCTGTGACCCATCGGAGAAGCTGCGCTGATCCTGATCCTTGACCATAGTTGAAAGCAGTGGAGATGTCGTAGGTGGATTTCATGTTAGCGAGGTCATGCTTCCCTGCGGTGATGACCACGCCCGATTCCTTGGTCTCAGCTTCCGAGAACTTGCCCTTCGCCGGCACTTTGATTGAGATTTCCTCAAACGGGAAGTACTCGCTAGATGGCAGGCCACCACCCAAGCTGATGATTCCAGGCTTGCTTGTTAGAAACTTGGCTGCGCCCTTGAGCCTGTTGCCTTTCCGGATTCTGGCTTCATGGCTGAAGTAGTCTGTTGCAGAGTTAGCATAGCATAGGACGTATGTGACAAATGCATTGCTTACGATCCCATCTCTTAGCCTTCGGCTTTCCTTCATAGTCCTTGAACCTGAAGTCTCTTGAGTCTGATGGTGCAGCGATACCCCACTGGCCCTCCCTTGCCTTCCTCCTCCTCTTGCCTATCTCGTTCGACTGGATAGGTGCGGCCAAAAAGTCCGGGATAGTAACGGCAGCGGTATCTGTGACAGCTGTGACCTCTGGTGAGGGGTCAATTGCGCTTGGGGGTGCCATTTCAAGATCCGGTGGTCAAGACCTTGGCTTCAAAATGGGAAGAAAACGATGGTGGTCGATGGGGGAAAGTTGATGTGGTGGGAGTGAGAATGATATGTATACAATGGCCGAGGTTTAGTGTTGCACTAATTGACAGGGATGCACGCCCTATGCAGTGTTATCTTTTGCAGCAGAGAGGGAAGATAGAGCTTTTAGGAGAGAACAATGTAGCATCCAAACCTGCCGTTTTGTTTGTTCCCCAAACGGCAATTACGGTACGGCTAGGAGCGGACCAGCGAATGAAAGGCTTGCGCCGTCGCTTCTTGCAGGGCCAAGTCTCGAAATCAGCAGGCTAATCCAACACGCCGAGGTGCGCCGAACACTCCGACCGCGCGCCCTCCGAATGTACATGGCGACTGTCCAAGCAGATGTCTCCCGTTTGAATCGAAATACACGACAGTCGCTGTACTATGCGCGATCCGTATAGGGATGACGCACTCTACCCACACTCTACTCGCACTCTACCACTCGAGATGAAATCTCCACGGCGAAGAGTTTGCTGTCCGGCGGAAAAGTACCGTGATGGTGATTTCCCGACGGATGGCAAGGCAGAGGCAATACAAGGCCTTAAACGGTCGCCGCTCTGGCGTAGGCGGCTCAAGATAGCGGCGACTGGGTACGGAAGTCCGGCGCCGTCGGGCCATGCGATCAAGTTTGTTAGCTTGGTTGGAATTCTTCTGGGGCACAGTGGGCAATCAAAGGGAACTGCGGACATCGAAGCCGCGAACAGCCGACCGGCGAGCGCGACGTTTTCAACTGCGTCATTGTTCTTCTAGCCAGATGGACTGATGGGGCCTTTGCAGAGCTTTCTTGCCACGGGACCATCCTTGACTGCAATGGGGCGAAGAAGGTTTACATTTTGAGATTTCGATGCTACTACGCCACTAATCTTATCTTCTCGGCCTCAGCACTTGGTCAGGAAGTAGTTGCATAAAACATCTACCGACAATCCGCCCATAACGCAGGGTCATGAAAATAGGCACACCGAAATTCAGCATTTCAACATTTCGTTTTCGTGCATATCTTTTTTTTCATCGACTATCCGAAATTTGAGCACCACATCGCATTTTCAGTGCATCATGAATGCCGAGTAACAGACTTACTACGGTATCCTCATCACCTCATCACCCTCGCAGAGATCTTGTGGTTCAGGGCTTGCGAGGATACGGACAAAGCATGTCCATAGATTAGTAACGTTCTTGTCACAATGCTTGAGTCTCTAATGAAAATATTTGACCCCTAGAAACAGCTGGCGCTAGCAACGCTTTTCCGTTAGAGGCTAGTGACGCTAGTCATCATTTGACCTAGTCTTGAACGCCTTCTCTTAACCGCGTGTGCTCGTACTCATAACCAGCCACTGCACACCATCCTGTTCAACTGACGACTCCAGCTCAAAGCTTAGCAGTACTGGTAGCAGGCCCCAGAACATACTCGATAGCCTTTGACGCTCGCTGTACAACGAGATCTACTTCCTCGTGGTTAATATCGTACGCCGGAGCGAGGACGATCAGATCGCCGTTCGCGCCATCTACGACACCGCCACCGGGGAGCAGAGCGATCTCAAACTTCTGCAGGCCTGCTGCATGGATAGTAGGTGCAACTTTTTGCTTGACGGGAAATGGTTCCTTGGTTTGCCTGTCCTTGACAAGCTCGATCTGCGACCTGTTGGATACGTCGAAACCTCCAGCACTCAAAGAGCGTGAATACGTACCGCCCACGCAAGACCACGGCCCCGTATGTCACCAACATTTGGATGAGCGCCCAACCGCGCTCTCAATCTCTCTCCAAGATATTCTCCCATCTTTCTGCAGTTCTCGACCAAGCCCTCATCCCGAATAACCTGCTGGACCTCGTACGCCGCCGCACACGCCACAGGATGTCCATGATACGTCTGTCCTTCATCAGCACTATCTACCCCCACTCATCCCCCTCCAGGTCCAACTCACCTGGAAATGCATGAAAGCTTTCGATCCTCTATCCAGAACATAAACCACTTTTTCCCCCACCATCAGCGCGCCGATAGGCATATACCCGCCCCCTAGCCCCTTCGCCACAGTCTGCAGGTCCGGCACCACACCCTCCTGCTCCCACGCATGCAGCGTCCCCATCCGCCCCATCCCCGCAAACACCTCGTCCAGGATGAACAGCGCACCGTGCCGCTCGCAGACTTCCTTCATCCGCGCGAGATAACCTGGCACGGGTGCCACGGCGCCCAGCGTGAGTCCCGCCATCGTCTCGAACACGACGCCGCACACTGTCCGCGGGCCTAGCCGCTGGAACTCGTCTTCCAGCTCCTGCGCCAGCCGCTCGACGTACGCGGGCGTCGACTCGCCCGCCCGGAGATCGCGGTACGGATAGCACGGGGAGACGTGCGATGTAGACCCGCTGAGCAGGGGCTCGTAGATAGCCCTCCGCGCCTTGTGGCCCGACACGTCGAGCGCGCCCATCGTGTTCCCATGATAGCTCCTCTCTCTCGCTATGAACCGCTTCCGCTCCGGCTCGCCCTTCTCGACGCAGTACTGCCGCGCCATCTTGATGGTGGCTTCGACAGTCTCGGAGCCGGAGCCCGTGACGAAGACTTTCGGCAGCTGGCCGTTTGTCGAGTCGACGAGGAACTTGGCGAGCTTTTCGTACACCGGGGTAGTGAAGTGGGGCGCGAAGCAGTACTCTACGGCGTCGAGTTGTTGCGACATGGCGCGCCTTACCCGCGGATGGTTGTGCCCGATGCAGGATACTGCGGCGCCGTCGGAGGCATCGTATATGGCGGTTCCGGTGAAGGTGTATAGGTAGTGGCCCTCTGCGCGCACTATCTTGGGCGGCTCGATGGATAGCGAAGCATGGAGGACTGAGCTGGGTACTGCTTCTGTGGAGATGGTTCGAGAGGACATTGTAGAGCCTGGTGGTGGAATGCTCGATACGCTTTCAGGGGAGAGACTCGTTCAGTGTCATGTATTTCCATCATCTATAATCTTGTGTTTGCGTTTACGGCGTGTTGAGCATGGAGGGGTAGATAAGCGTTGACGGAACTAGTAGCCGATGTGACGTGGGGTAATGCAGCTAAATATCAAGAGTGGGAAGCGAAGAGCAGTGAGTCGCGAAGTGGTGCTGATGTTTGTCACCTGTCGTGAGAGCTGAATGCGTCGAGCAAGTGGTTGTAGGGCCCTGAATGGGAATGTGAAGTCACGGTGCCGGGCTGGCATCAGGTGCTGCATTTCCTAGTTATGTTCGTGTCGTAAATTCGAGCCCTAGGTATAACACAATGAATTTTCTCTTCCCACAGAACGCCGGTGATTGCTTAATCCGAGTCATGCTTCCTTCCAATCCCGCATATGGCTATGCTCACAATACCATGCCCGCATCCTCGATGGGCCCTTCAGTTTATGAAGTTGATGCAGAAGAAGTGCAGGATTAACGAGCCAAAGACAAAATCGGCAAAAGCGCGCTCGTGCGAGATGCTCTCGAACTCGGCCTTGTTTTCGGGGTTGGTCTGGATGCGGAGGGAGGCGGTAAGGACGAATTGGCCCACGGTTGCGCTGAAGCCGGAGAGGAAAGCGTTGAAGGGCTGTACGTCGCAGTTAGCTATTGTTGATCATAAATTCGTTTTGTAGGATGTCAAACTGAGCACAGAGCAGCGCGCAACATCCTGATGGGATGCAGTGGTTGCAGGCTCTTGAGGATGGAGTTTTGGGATATACATACAAAGTTGCCGACGATTAAGCAGTAGACGAACTGCAACACGCCAACCACAATCAAGAAGACCATAAAGCTATCCAAGAGCTTGACCCGCTGCGGCGTCTTGTTGACATATTTGCTCCACACGTCCTGCACGATCTGTTGCGCGTCCGCGGAGCCGGCCTTCTTTGCTTTGGGCGCACTTGACGTAGAGACAGACGACTTCTCGGGAACTCGCGATTTGGGCGCCATGTTGGCGTCGATTGGAGGATGGGTGGGGGAGAATTGAGAAAGCCGGATCGTGGTGGTGCTCTGGAGCTTGAGGCCAGTTGGAGAGTTGGGCGGACCGTGCGTGATTACGTGGACGTGTTCCTGGCAGGGATACGATGTGAGGGCGGAGACGTCGGCTTTCCGGGAGCGATGATACAATACCTAATGGGCGCCCGAGCTCCGCAAGCATCCCCGCGCAAGCTGTTAGTGATCGAGGCTTCCAGACCACGACAACATCGCAACGCCTTACACGAGCGGTCTCTTCACTGTCGCTGAACTTAGTCAACAGTCGCTCCTACACACAGCAACAATGGTGAGCGAAATGGTATCGCGCAACGTATGCGCTACCTAACACAGCACCAGGCTCTCGACAACATCGGCCTCATTCTCGGCGCTCTCACCGCGGGAGGTGGTATCACTGGCTACGTCCGCACTGGCTCTGTGCCCTCTGTTGTCGCAGGTGTTTCCGTCGGTACTCTTGTATAATGCCCGCCTCGTACGCAGCCAGAAGATCACGCTCTGACACCAGCTGTAGTACATCCTAGGCGCCCTCCGCGTCCGCAACGCCCAACCATACGGCGTCGAACTTGGCCTCCTGGCTTCCATCGTACTTGCTGGCAGCTCCTTCCCTCGCGCGCTCAAGACGCAGAAGCCCCTGCCAATTGGGCTCAGCCTGTTGGCTGCTTTCGGACTGTGGGCTTTTGGTTCGGCGTGGACGCAAGGACGCAGAAGCTAGGCTGGAGGTGTGAGAATGGAATAGTGGAACGGCCTCAGAGGCAGAGGGCTGATGTGTATGTTCGAAACTGTACGAAGCTAGGAATTAAATAATGGTATGCCTACTTGGGCTGCCCAGGTTTGCTGGAATCGGGTCCTTCATCTCAGAGTGTCCACATACGAGATTAATGCAAATGACAATGTTGCGTTCATCTTTGAGCTTTCAGCCAGAGCGAATATCCTCCTGTGAAAACTCGTATTCATCACCTACGCTCATCTTTCTGTCCTTCCTTCACTAAGTAGTGATGTATTAGAATGTGATAGTGCTGGTAGACATTGTGCAGTCTCGCGCGTGGCAGTCATTTGCATCGTGTATCAGAACGGGAGCACAGGCAGAAATTCGATTTCCTCTGTCGTGCTAGCACACCCTTCTCCTGCAAGTCAACACGCTCGCAGAGTAGCGACAAAAAACGATGAAGGGTGTCTTGTAAGTGAAGAGGATTGACGATCTCGCTGCCTCAAATCTCCGCTGGGTGAGCCCGTTCCGCTCGCGTCAGGAGAAAATCTGTGATGGACCTGCTTTGCCGGAACGCCTCGAGTTGCTTTTGCACTTCTTCTACGATCGTGAGTAGAGTCATGTCGAGTATGGGGTTCCCAAAGATTTTTAGCTGAGCTCTTGCTTCCACTGTCTTTCTCCTCTCCTTCTTCTTCGTCGGCAGCTTCTTCGTTCGCTATATCACCTAGTTTCCGCTTCTCGCTCGACTTGTCTAAGTATTTCTTCGTTCCGGGGTTTCTGCATGAGTCGAAAAAAGAGGGAGTCTTACTAACATAATGTACGTAGGTAGTGTAAGATAAGCAAGCAATTGCAAAAAGTAATGCTTCGAGAGGGATTCGAACCCTCGCGGGAAAATCCCATGAGAATGCGCCCCCGTATCGGGGGTAAGTTTGAAGAAACTTGAGTCACACGCCATAACCGCTCGGCCATCGAAGCGATGTTTGATGGTAGGAACGATGTTTTATAAGTATATGTAGTAGTTTTAGAATTGGAGGGTAGTATGAGAAATGATGTGACGCCCAACCTACCTACTGACTCGTCAGGAAAAAATCCGCAGCGAAGTGGGGTCATTAGCTACCCGACCCCCACACTTCGTGTTGGAGCTCACAACTCATGAATAGAAACAAACTATGTGTGGAAAACATACAGAAGCTGTTGCCTACTGATCTTCGAGATGAAAGGATATTCTCTACTAAAGTATGTTAACGTTGGTCTTTGTCCTGGCGGCTCCCACGCGCCAGGACGATTTTCTTTTGCAGAACCTCAACATCATCAATTTTCCTTGTTCTACCATCAACGTGAACGTTAGACGCGTGAAAGTCAAGTGAGCTTCGGCGACCTTCCCTACAGTCTAGGAGGCATTCTTATGGGCGTGCCTTGTCCGGACCCCACGCCTAGGTACGGCCTGAACTGTTGAGCTGTGCTTTGAACGCGTCGCGTTTGAGACGCGCATCGGGCGACACGCTGATCCTCTTCAAACAATACTGTACACCGCAGCAGGCGGAGCCGTAAGCAGAAGAATACGGGGCTAGCTGCAGCCACGGCGCGTGTTCCCGCATGCATGCCTATCAAATGCGATACCCACCATGTAATGTGGCTGTGATCACTCCCCACGTCTTCTTGGGGTTTCAGCTCGAGCAAGGCACATTTGACTTCCAGCTTGTGTTGCAACGCAGGTCTCTTGGTCGATATTTGGTCTTTGGAGACTTGTTCGGTCATCAACACGCTCAAGATCGACGGAAGGGCGGGCTTGTAGCGGCCCAAAATCAGCATGATCTGAACTGTTCCTGATGATTCGGAGTTCCAAGCCACCATCCCTCCCATAAGGCCGATTATTGGCACCGCTGAGCAAGGGGAAGCGAAGGCTTCGCAATGCAGGTCTGCCTGATAAGAGCAACACAGCACCACTCTCTTCTCGATCATCCTTGTTCACCTTGTCGCCCAGAAAGTCCCCTCAGCATTCGAACCATCATGGAGGCTGCCGCTGCGGTCGTCAGTTTTGTAGGCCTGGCAGGCCCCGTTGCACAGGGTCTAAAGTTCCTGTATGACTTCACGACCGACATGAAAGACTGTCCGAAGGATATCCTCGAGATGAAAACCGATCTGGAGTTGGTGGAGGCCTTGATCACGAACGTGATTAGGCAATGCAATGAACGCGACTTGCAACTTCGGGAAAGCGTGGCGCTGGCGCAAGCCATTGCTCGAGCTCAGGAAAGCGTTCAGAGTTTAAAGGAGGCGCTGGCGATATATGTGGTGAATGGGAAACATAGGCGATTTAGGTTTGCGGTCAAGCTCAGCCAAACCCAAAAACTCAGAACAAGCTTGGATCGGACGAAGACCATTATGTTTGAACTCAAGAACCAATTGCAGAGGTAGGTTGTTCTCTCGTTACGGTACCTTTGGTTGTTAATACCAGGTAGTGATATTGTCTACGACATTCGCGCCACGAATCAGAAGATCCTCAGAACAGTTGAGAAGACAAACAAAGATCTGGAAACACACGACAGAAGCATTCACAATGTCGCTCAACGACTCCAGAACCAGGCAAGAACCACGAATCGTACCATGCACACGATCGAGCATTCGGTGCAACAGGCGAGCGATAACTCGCCTGAAGAATTGACAAACATCAAGCTTGTGGAGAAGCAGCTCGAACGCATTACGGAACTGTTGACGGAAACAAAAATCTCGCCTTCGCCGAGTTCAACGCCATCAACACCTGCATTATCACCCGAAGTCAGTGACTTCTCTGTCGTCTCGTCTCAAGAAACCATCGCCACCAGCGTTACGAGCTCTCCAAGTATCTCGCGGTCAGTTTCCCAGAACCCACAACCAGCGGACATCACCTCAAAGCACCCTCTGCTGCAGTTCAAAGAAAACCAGGTAAAATTAGATGCCGACACACTGCCACCTTGCTAACGAATGTTCAAGTTCCACTTCTTGGTCGCATGCATCTTTACACAACGTAGCCGCAACCAAAAGCTCGCCTGTCAACGCGCCTCGGAATGTCTGGCAGCATGCCCTACACCAACAGCGCTTTCGCAAGCATCGGAGCCATTTCTCAGTCAATATTTCGGCGGAATAGGCCTGCAGAACATCAAACCGCCACGTTTGATCGCGCTAGCTCAAGCATACATCGGAGATCCCCCGATTCAAGGCGTCCTTCGTTCCAAACCAAACAGAGGTTCTTGTCCTGAATCTGATATCACACATCTACCGTGGATAGGGGAGCAGTCGGTAAAGACTTGGTGGGTGTATTGCTGCGAGAGGACAGACGTAGCGACCCAGGAGAAACCGCTGCTGGAATACATGGGATATTTGAAGAGCAAGGCAAGTGCCGAATTGGATTGGATGCACTGAAACTCCAAAATCGCGAACGGAAACAGACTTGTGAAATATTAGCGACGACTCTGGCACTGTCGAGGTCGGGAGGCTTGGGATTGAACGAGGACTTTCATATGAACCCGCCTGGCGCTGCGGCCGTGGGTAGATATGAGATTCACGACCCACTCCAGTTCGTACAACTACTCCACCACCGACGGTAGCTACTACTACCGCAACCCCATCACAAGTCGATCTCGTGGTTCTAGCAAGTAGATCGCGCGGTACGATACGGTCGAAAATCATTCAACCTGGGTGCGCGCAGAGGCCTCTGTCCGAGGGTTCTACATCAATAGACCTACTATTTGGATTCGATCATCTAGCGGTGGATATATGGTGCGGGCATTGGTATCAGCAACGGGCTGTGGGAAGTTTTTTTTTTTTTTTTTTTTTTTTTCCTTCATGGCGTTGGATCCACGGCCTCGAAAACTCTGTCCACACACACGTCGAACGCACGAGGAATACCCATGAGTAAGACTCCTCGCAAAAAATCCAGGAAAGCGAAGCGCTCGAGCCCCACGCCTTGACCACCCGGCCACGTTGTCTTCGTTGCATGAAGAGTATTTCGTCTTCTGGGTAGATACTCACATATAAGCCGAGACGCAACCTCTTATAAATTGCGATGGCAAAGTCCGAGCCGAAGCAAGTCCTCACCACATCAAAGAAAAGCCTCCACTTTCCACGCTGACACACCCAACTCTTCCTCTTTATCTCATGTGCTACCATATCTCCCAATATAATACACAGCCCCTTCGCGAAGCCGGACAAGAAATCCGCGCCATCAAATCCCGTGCGACCTACCTACCGCGTTTCACCGCGCTTTGCAAAAGCACGCCAAGTATTACCTACCTATCAATCGAATCGTCGTTACGTGTGATGCTATGCACACACATGAAATCGACTGCACCAGCATAGTAAGTAAACAAAAAAGCATAGATCTCATCCCATCACAAGTCGCGACCAGAGCCAAGGCTGTACCTACCTACCCGCGGTGCAAAATCCTCGCGATGCTGTCACTCACTCATCCCACCATGATACCTATCAGCGCATCGATCTCTCACAGGCTTCATGGGGGGGCAAGGAAACGTTTCAAATGGGACCCGTCCATCACTGTCTCCTTCTCTTCTCTTAACACATGGGCCTGGCCTTCGAAGTGCAGCTACTGAGTACGAATGCAGACCTCTGCGAGCCTTTTGTCGTGCCTGGGCTCCTACCAGCGAGTATCCACTTGCAATCGGCAACGAGGCACGATCAGCCCGAGTATTGCCCAATGCAGGGGCGACACAGTGTACGCAACGGACCCCAGCCCACCCCGTCGACATGGCGAAGCTGTTCCCGTCAGAACGTGTAAGCAGTCTTGGATTGCGTTGCACCTGGCGCGAGGTTGAAGGCTTCGAGGAGACAAGCCATCGCTAAAACACTTGGTCAGATGACGAGCTGGACGCCATATAACTCGCTTGCGATTATCTTTTTCTTTCAAAACATCTAGGTAGTCCATTGTGCATCATGCGTAAAGCCTACAATAGGCGAGCTAAAAGTATCACCCAAACGCCTCTCTAATGCTCTCTTGATAGTGCCATGCCACAGGGAAACAACGCCAAGGCTATGCAACCATGTACAATCATAAACACGTCCACTCTATAGCTCGTGGTGCTGCGGGATGTGGATGTACCAGCTCCGTGGACCAGGCGCTACACCAAGCCACCAGTTCCACAAGCGACCACTTTCGAAGATGAAGATCTTCGTGCTGCAAACCATTAGTACTCAAAACCTTGAATAGAGTGGTGCAATGTCACTTACAGTCTCCCTGGCATATCCAACCATCCCCTTATGACATACTTCCAGGCTCTGAAGACGAGATCGAACTCCGCCCAGAACTCCTCCGCTAAGGTCATGTTGTTAGGATCCCAATTACGCCTGAAGTCGGGCTTCTCTGGCATGCCATCGTCGGTAGAGGTGGCCTCATCGGTATTTGTGCCGTCGCCCAGTACTTGCTTCACTTTCTCGACCTCCTTCTCCGTCTCCGGGGCGGTTGGGACTGCGGCACGGCGGATCCCATCACGATCTTCGACCATCTGACGGAACTCTTTGATCGCCATGAGAGAATGCGAGAGTCGATGCATGGTGTTGATAAGCGCGACCAACTCTGTGCGACGGAGCGGGGGGTCTCTGGAGGAATCATGCTCATCAAATTCGAAAAGCACTTTGAGGGCTGTTCCGTAACCGTTGGTCTGGATCTTGCCCCACAATCGGCACTTGTCGCAACCTACGCAGTCCATAATGCGACTCACGTTCCTGAAGCGGTTGCGGAAGTCCTCCTTCAGGGCAACAGCGTCAGGGTCACGGAACATGACCGTTTCGTCAAAGATCTCGGGGCCGTCTGGGAGCGCTGATGCAAGGCGAAGTACTGAGTTCTTGGTGCGCTTATCTTGCTCTGGGTCCTCGGAGCAGAAGGTGTAGTCTTTGATGTGCTGCTTTATCTTTCCCACAGCGCGCATGATGAGGGCATAGTTGAAGTAGAGGTTCGAGATACGGTCAGGGTAACCGTGCAGCCGCTGCTCGTAACAGGTAAGGTTGGGGCCCCATTCTCCCGTCGTCTGGTTCAGATAATCCCAGCAGAGATGGGTAGAGATGGATGCGTGCATTCCTGACACGACACGGTGGAAGACACGCTTCTCAAGACAGGTGTCGTCGAATTCGACAGGGTCCAGGCGTGCCGGGTCTGCTCCCTTGGCGATGGCAGACTTGACAGTCTTGCCAATAGCCTGGTCCTTCAAGACATTGCGCAATTGGTTGGCGGCCTGTAGCTGTTCAGGGTTAGTGAAGCCTCCGAAGGGCGATGCTCCTCCCGGAGACGACTGAGCGCTCGACTGGACCACCTTGGGTGGCTTGCTGAAGCAATTCTCGCGATAGATGGCCTCCCACACCTGATGAGCTCCTACGCCAGCGTAACCCGTAAAGCGCTCTGGATTGTCCACGAGCGACACATAGTCGCCTTTCGCCGTCGCGGATGCGTCGTCTGGTATGCAGTAGTCGCGCTCGTCACATTCGTCATCGTACTCGACCACGCAGCTCTCGTCCACCTGGTCACCCAAGCCGCCCTGCAGAGGCTTCTGCGGGTGCTCTCTCTGCTGCTGCCTCCCTGGGTGTTGCGCAGTCGGTCCCTCGAGCTTTCCCAACTCCTTTGCGCGCCAAACCAAGGGTATATCCTCCTCGTTCTCCAGCGTGTTGACGGCACACGCCCTATTGCCACACATGCCATCTTCGTCGTCCCAGAACGGGCACTTTTTGCTGTACAGACTCAGTCGGTAGTGCGAAAAGAAGTCGGTGTTTTGCGTGATCGAATGGAGGTATGGGTGTATCGCTTCATTGAGCTGCTCGAGGGTATCGTAACTTGCACACGCATCGGAAACAATAGCGCCGGGTTCGAACTGTACAGCGGAATACTTAGTATGTTTGCCCGGAGGGGCATAGTTGCAGTGGGTAGCCGAGGAGCGGTTGCTTACATCGCAGACGTCTGCTGGCGCATCCTTGGACTTCGCGGAAGCGGCATGGCTGGCAGCATGCGAACTACCCAGCAGCGCAAACACCGCCAGGTAGAACACTTGAGCCGCGGACCGCATCCTGTGCTTTGGGAAAGCGAAAGTCTCTTTGAGGGTCAGCCAACGTCTGCGAGCAGCACATGTTGCGAGACGGGACTCACCTTCTTTCACGCCAGGCTATATATCGAGCGCCCAGGCTCGCGGAGCCGACAGACAGCGGGGTACTCAAAGAGGCCAACTGTATTAATCGCCAGTGGACCACGGAGCAGCTTCAGAAGTGGGTGTGGCGGTGGCCGGCGGCTTCTATTGAAGGCCTAATATGGGAAGTCGAGAAAATAGATGAAAGGCAATAGCGCGGGGGAAAGAAGCGACAGGTGAAGGTGCACGGATATGGAGGATTAGATGAAGGAGCGAAGGGCCCTGCACCGAGAGTTGTAATCACGCTGCCGTCGGACCATGCTGGAGGCTGGAGCGTTGAAATGTGTCCACTCCTTCTGACGCTGTGGCGAGTGCTGTGGCGGTGACAGATCGCCCTCGCGGAGAATAACCTAAGGGCTGAGAGCCGCTTTGAGCCCCACCCAGGCCGCTGCTGGTTAACAGTGGAGTGAGAAGCTCACCACCTGACAAACATCCACAACAATGTCCGAAGCGCCCAAGACCAACTGGTACGACGCCTTTCCGGCGCCCAAGGCCACGGCGGCCCTTTTGTCACGCGAAGCCGCCCTGGCCAGCCTGTCTTCGTCCGACCTCCTCCTCGTCGACGTGCGTCGCACCGACTACGAAGGCGGCACCATTCGCGGCAGCATCAATCTACCCGCGCAGTCCTTCTACATGAACACTGCTGTCCTGTACAATTTATGTAAGCGCGCAGGCGTGAAACAGGTCGCCTTCTACTGTGGTACGTGGTAATAGTCTACCGCTCGCGCAGTCTACAATACGACGCCCTTTGTAGCAAAGCAAACGATTGCACGTTGGGCGCACCATGGCCTGACATGTCACGTTGCTCGGGCTTCTTGTGGGTGGCTGTGGCTGATCCGCCGCAGGATCAAGCAGCGGCAGAGGACCACGGTGCTCAGGCTGGTTTGCAGATTATCTTGCTGAAAGAGGCGAGACTGACATCCAGTCGCTGACGTTGGTTGGGGGCATCAAAGGGTGGGTGAAAGCCGGTGCTTCTTTCACGCAAGCCGTGGACGGCTACGACCCGGAATACTGGAAGCAGTTTGACGAAAGCAACTAGATCGACATGATCGCAATCATTGCGATATGCACATCATGTGCCATGCATTAGGCATGCCCGGGTGTTCCCGTGGGAGATCAAAATGGGTATTAAACGCTCTATATCAACGCTGTAACCAAACTCATCATTCATCGTCCTCATCGTCCTCTACAACTCGCCGAGCCCTCTTTCGGGGTACGACTGGCTCATCGTCATCGTCATCTTCGATCTCGGAAGCGGAATTGACAACAAAAGCTCTCGCATTCGACGTTGCCGGTTTGCTCGTTCGAAGCGGAGCGTTGTCGTTACTATCGCTACTCACGACCAAATCATCATCGCTGATATCGCTGGTGAAGATCTTCTCCGCCCTTTTCGGTCGTTTCGGTCGTGCCGCTTTCAGTACAGCCTGCGTGCCCATCCCAAGACCACTAAAATCATTACCTGGTAGACTTGACGTTGGGGGCAGGTCCACGTTTTCATCGTCCTCAGCGATGAAACTGACTAAATCAGAGTCCAATCGATAAGCTTGAGTGTCCTGCGGACCGAACGCCCCTTCCGAGTCTTGGGAACCTATTGTCTCTGCTTGAGACGCTATCCTCATTCGAGGATCTGTGGGCGGTGGAGAAGATTCCTCACCCTCGTCAGCGAGTCCAGAGTCTTGCCAGGGGCGCCTTTCGATCATTGCGATTTTCCTCTTCAGTGGGCGCGTAGGCGTTACCGTCGCCGTTGCGTCTTTGCGTGGACGTCCGCGTGGCGCTGGCTGCTTCGGCAACGCTGTGGCTTTGGGTTTAGGTTCAGCTCTTGATTCTGCTTTCGGTCGCGGTCTGGCCTTGGTTCTGGACAATGGTTGTGAGGATGGGTCCTCGTCAGCCCACATGTCCTCAGGTTCTACAGGCTTGGGTTCCACTCGCGCCCTAATTTTAGGTCCCGGTTTTGCCTTTGGTTTTACTTGTTGCAATGGTTGCGAAGCCGGTTCATCGTCTACCCACATATCCGTGATGACCGGGGTAGTAACCTCATCTGACACTACGACGTTCGGAGGCATTTCCTTCCAGTCCTCAATGTGGAGCTTGCTTTGAAAATTATCCAAGCGATCATCGTCCATGGTGTGCATTTTCTGAACGGTCCTTACAAAGGCGTGAGTTGCCCGACCATGATGGGGGAAATTGTGGGTTTCAGACAGTATTCGTTGGTGATCTGGATGCGCTCGCAAATCTAACGTGCTTATGGTTTCTTCGTCTTCCTCAAAAACGCCGGCGTAGCGGTGCTGGAGATCTTGGGACGCCGACTCGTCCAGATATACGCTTTCCAAGGATGGTAGTTCCAGCACCTCCTCGCTCGGGTACACTCGGACGGCTTTTTTGGTTCGGCTTTTTGGTGCAATCTCTTCGTCCATGCGATTGGCGGTGACGAAACCAGTAATAACACCATCCGGCATATTGAACTTCTTCGGAGGGTTTTTCGGGGCTCTGCCTCGCTTCTTCCTCGGCTCTGGAAGCCAGTCTGACTGAGAGTTCTCGATCGGAATCTCGATAATCCGTCTTTCCACGACCGGCTGAGCTTTTCGAGGTAATATTCGGCGAGAAATTTCATCGTGGAAGTTGAATTTGGAGCCTTCCGCAATAAGCTCCTGCATCATCTCGTAGCTATCTTTGGCCTTGTTTGCATCGTTTTCCTCTTTACCTTCCATTTGCAGGAAGATAACTTTGCCTTCGCGCTTGCGCCCAGTACGGCCCATTCTTTGCAACATTCGTATTGGAGAGGCTTTCGAATCGTATAGAACGATGAGGTCTAGATCACCAATATCTAGACCTTCCTCGCCAATCGAGGTCGCGACAAGGGTATTGAAAGTACCGACCTTGAACTTCTCGATAACATCAAGCTGCTCTTTCTGATTCATGCCTTCGGAGGTTTTTCCCGATGACTGACCGATAAAGACACGTGGACGGATCATGGGCTGATGCCTTCGGAGGACACGCACAATTTCTTCAGCGCTGTCGCGGAAGTGGGCGAACACCATAATGCGAGTTTGGGTGGCAGCAGTATCGGTGCCCGAACCATCCCCAGCGTTAACAAAATGGTCGAGGATGGCCTGTTGGAGGAATTCCATTTTGGGGTGGCCGACAAAATTTTCGTTGCTTGTCCACGTCTGCAGCCTGACCATAAGCTTCTTGAACGCATCGCCGTTGCATATACCCTCCTTGATTTTCGATTTTCCCTGCGCCTGAGATTGTTTGAACTCTTTCATCTTCACGTAGAATGGGCCGATCCCATGAAACTTGAGAAGCTCCATGCCTTGTGAGATAGATCCAAGGATGGTAAAAACCGAGTTGACCATGCCTTTCTGTGCTGGGGTAGCACGCTGGCCAGCGTCTTGCTGCCATCTCCTACGGGCGAGCGTCACTCCGTACGGGGTGATGTCTAGGGGATCCTTTGAGTAGAACGCATTCAAGCCGGCCACCTTGTTGACTGTAGGTTGAAGTGCCTGTGCATACAATTCCTTGCACATTTGTATCTCATCGCTATCTTTGAAAACGTGCTTCTCGACTCTGCGATGGTGTATGTATTTGACGATGTCAAGTGATCTCTCAGTCCGAATCTCCACGCGGGAGATGTCCAGTCCATCGATGACTTTCTGGACAGCCTCGATATCGGCACCTGGTGTCGCTGTAAGGGCGAGTACGCGGAAGCTGTTGTTGAAACGGCGTAGAAAGCTCACGGCCTCTACATAGGCATACCCGCCGGTTGCGCGATGCGCCTCGTCTACAACAAGCAGTACGATCCTTTTGGGATCTGCGTAGCCATGCTTAAGATCATTGACCAGGGTTTGGGGAGTCATGAAGAAAACTCTCTTGCTCGCCCACTCTTCTGCGCGAATTGCTGGAGGAACACCACCGATGAGCATGGTCGTGGCTGAGCGGGGTATGCCGCAGATATGGTAGCAGGCGTCTATTTGCTGAGCAACCAGAGGTTTCGTGGGAGCAACGAAAACAATCTGCGCATCGGTTGTCCATCGAAAATAATTCAACATGATGGTGGCTGCGATGAAGGTTTTCCCGAGGCCGGTCGGCAGGGCCACCAATAGATTGTGGAAAAGCCCTCGAGCAACGATGTTGAATTGATAGTCTCGAATAGTGCCCAGATTGGTGGGGTAAACCCACGTTTTGATGGCTTCAGGGTCCAACTTGTGATGCGTGGGCGGTTCTTCCTTTTGGTCTACGACAAAATTGTAACGTTTGTTAGCTTGGGATTGGGAGATCTCGGCGTTCACAGTCGGGCGACCAAATAGGGTTGTCTGCCTCAGTCCGGTCTGCGGTGCTACATCTCTAGTGCGCCTTTCTGAGAAAAACACAACCTCGTCAAGCTTTTGGGGTGAAGATTGGGAAGAAGCGAAAGCATCCGAAGGCAGATCAGCCAGTTCTTCTGTGGCATCGTACAGCATTGACGTTCCATCGATTGCCGGGAGCTTTGGTATCCCTCTTGGCCTTGCAGGGGACGCCGAGTCCAAATGTCTCGAGGCTTGTGACAGCGGTCTTGACGCAATGGACTGCCTGCCAGGCATCATCATGGTCTTCATGGCGTCAAAAACGACAGGCTTATGTACACCAATGCTGGTCGCTGGTTTTTGCCATATGGCTCCTCGTGGCATCCAAGGTGGAGACGCCTCTTGCGGTGGCTGAGTCAAATATACGTCCGTCAAGTCACGGGCGACTGAGGGCTGGTGGATCCTGGTTTGCCGTTGTTCTGCGACGCCAGTCTTGCGCGGAGACTCACTCTCGCGCTCGTTTCCATCGTCGTTCATCTTTGGCCGTCCTCGCCTTTTCCGGGTCGTCGATGCGACACGCGTTGGTACGGTAGAATCATCGCCAGCGTCATGTTCAGTTGAGGCGCGTTTTCGGCGTGTTGCTACTGGCGCAGAGGCATCGTGATCCTCGTCGTCGACGTCATCATCATCCTCGCCTGAGCTCACAAACGGGCGTGGACGTTGATTTCGCGTACGCCTTCTTGGCGGCGCTGGTCGGGTTGTTTTCTTTTGGAGATGAATCTTTCGCCGCTTGAGCGGTCGTGGCGATACCGGTGGCGTGGTCTCCTTCTCGGCCTGTGTCGCGGCCTCGAGGAATGCAGTGTCATCCAAATCGTCTCCAAAGTCGTCGTCGCTGTCCATTCCGGTCCGGCTGTTGCGGCGACTGTGTTGTAGTCGCGTCCTGGAAGGGTCGGCAGAGGTCGCGTTGTTGGATTCGCGTGCCCATGTGACGCAGCCGCAGCCGCACCCGACGGCCCGATTTCATTAGCGCGCGCTGATCAAGGGAAGCAGCCGTGCTCTTTGATTCCCCACATAGATAGAACCATGACTACACCACACCACACCACACCACACAGCTGGCGAGACGTGCCGCTAGACGATGGACCGACCAAGGAAGCAGATGGAGGCAGCGTACTTATGCGGACTACGCTCAACAGTCGTCGTCTCACGAGACACGGCTTCCTGAACGGGTGTAGAGCAGCAGAACTAAGGCACATTGGTTTTCGCAAAAACCCGGAGTGCATGCGTCCAAGCCGGGCTAATCGCGCCACACCATTCAGCTAGTCCTGCCGTGGTTACCGTGTCTTAGCCATATGCAAGATGAGGCCCTGCCTCCTGAGACGAGCCAGTGTTAAGATTGCTGCCATCGCACCACACTTTCCCTCTCAGCATTCTCCAAACACACTCGCTTTCGTTCGATTGTTCATTAATTCATACCCTCGCTCACACTCTAATCACTTACTAATTTCCAACAACTTTCGACCTTTCATCTCTCAATCCATACGCCGCTAATTCCAGCACCGTCAACAAAGCCAACATGAAGTACTCCGTTGCCATTCTCGCTTTCGCCGCCAGCGTCCTTGCCTTGCCCCAGGAGTCTGCCTCCATCACCTCGGTTCCTGTCGCTTCTGCCAGCCTCAGCCCGGCAGTCAGCTGCGTCCTCGACTGCACCCCGGGCGACGTGACTTGCCAGGCTGCGTGCATGGGCAACGCTCGCCCCAACTCGCAGCAGGTCGTGGAAACCAACAACTGCGCTGCCGCCTGTGACCAGGGAAACGGTTCCAAGGAGGCCTCCGAAGCATACGCCAAGTGCCAGCAAGATTGCTTCGCCAGCCTCTTTCCCAGCTCCCAGACCAACTTCCAGGGCGCTGCAGGTGGTGTTTCTTCCGCCGCTTCTGCTGCAGCCTCTGCAGCGACCAGCGCTGTTGCTAGTGCTACCAATGCCGCTGGAAGCGCCCTCTCTTCGGGTAAGCTCATGTACATCAGAGCTACACGTCATCAGCTGATCATTGTGAATAGCCGCCGAATCTGCCACCAGCTCTGGCGCTGCCACTGGATCCGAGACTGGATCTGGTGCTCAGTCCACCGAGTCTCCTGGTGCTGCTAGCGCCAACTCTGTGAAGATCGCTGGTGCTGGTCTTGCCGGCCTCATGGCCATCTTCGCCTTGTAAAAGGTGCAACACAGCGTTAGCTGGTAGCCCAGCATCGCCAGGGAAGGCTCCTGTTCAAGACTCCATGCCGCGCCCGAAAAGAGGACATGGAGCCGCGTTCCGTGTCCGAGGTGGAATGGAGGGCTGGGTGTCTGGGGGTGCAGTCAATATACGTAATACGCTAATTGGTAAGTGGCACTGGAATGGTGCGGGAATGTTAGGTTGTGTAGCTGTAGAACCATTTAATCGCAACGCGCATCTTCAGTTCGAATCGGCCTCCCTTGCATAATGCTCACGTGCACAAGAGCAGTGGCCTGTTCCGTTGCGGCTTAAAAAGCCTTGGCCGTTTCAAGTAGAGTACTAGAGGCCCCAGCGCAACGGCGTTTTCGGTGTGATTGCTAACAACAACGCCGTAGTGAAGATGGGTTGGAGCGCGTTGGCAGTTGGCGACCATTCGTCATCCTCGAGATTCACCATCGATACTCTGGCGCTCAGAGCTCACTCATCGCTAATCGCTGGTCGTTGATCCCCACATTCAAGGTTCCTGGCATGGTCGTCTGTTTTTTCAACTGCGCCGGTATCAAGAAAATGCTGTCGACAATGAGTATTGCCTCCGACAATCACGCTCAATGTAGAAAAGCGGGTTGAAAGAATGGATGACCTTGCTAGAATCGAGGGTGAACATGAACCACCAACGTAAGAGAACGGTGAGTAATTTTTTTTTTGGTTGTGTGCTACTTATTACACTGCGGTAGCAATCGTAGCGCCCAGCATATTCCGCGGACTAGCGTCACGTGCGGTGCCCGCGATATCGGGAAACATCTGCGATCTTGCAAAAATGCCCGCATTGGCGACTTGGGAAGCTCTGCCGGCGGGATCGAAGTCTTGGAAAGGTAGGTCTTGGTGAGATGTAATTCGTCTCTCTCCGTAGCAATCAAGACGAGGAAAAAAAAAGAGTGGAATGCAGCCTCCAGGAAACGAGCCTTGAGGCTCTCTCATGTACCGGATTTTTATCGTGTGTGTCGGATGTGAGGTCCACGTACGAAACAGAAGAGTGGTTGAATGCTGTCGCTGCACGCGATATACCACGGTCGGAGGAGGCCGAGCATACCGAAGGGTGGGTTGGTGTGATGCCCAAGCATCGGAAACAAAGACATCAGCCTCACGACATGAAACTTGCTGCAAAGTTATTCAGCGCAAGTTGTCGATGCAGCAGCGTGGTTGCCTTGAAGTGCAGTGTCGTCTACCATGGGGGTCGCGAAGGCTTGGCTCGAGGTCAGTTCAGCGTTGGGCGTGCGTCCAAGCGAAGTTGGGGCGCTAAGCAGCATCAGCAAATCAAAAATGTCGAATTCTTTTTGGGTAAAACATGCGAAAGACAGGCGGCCGCTCTTAGCGGCAGCGCGCAATCGAAGTGCGTCTACTTTCTCCAGTGGCACCTTGGGATGGCGGAGGACGAGCCCCACGATCCACGGCTGTCCGCGCTTGGCTGGCCAGCGGCAGGGAGAAGCTGTGCTGGAAGAATCCTGCGACTTGTCGTACGGAGCCCGCGCATGTGAGAGACGGCCGCAGCGCATTGCACCATGGCTGCGGAATCACTGTCCAGCAGTGGAAGAATCCTGCGACTGGTCGTACGCAGCCGCGCATGTGAGAGACGGCCGCAGTGCATTGCACCATGGCTGCGAAATCACTGTTCAACAGTGGAAGAAGGCTCGTGAATAAGAGCGTCGCCGAGCCTTCTGGAAACGGATGCGCCTTGATGGCGGTGGGAGGCACAGAAGCACCGAAATGATGGCGAAAAGACGCATTCAGGGCGGGCGTGAGTCGTCTCAGACTGCTAGACTATCTACTGGAGGCAGACTCCTGCAGCTGGGGATCTTACGGTTGGGTAATCCGCCATCGGGGAGTGGCAGCCAAAAGAGGGCCCGGCCTGGCGCATGGTAAGCCATATCCCCTAGGTACGTACGTGCAAAAAGCTCCCACTTCTTCTCTCACGCAGGATGGCCTCAAACATATGGCCATTTTTCTGGTTCTGTCGGTGCCACGGCGACGACGACGAAGACGACTGACACGAGGGCTCTGGGTCTTTGTTCCTCAACACTGATGTTGTCTCTTGGAGACCCTTGCTGCGCTAAAAGAAGCGAGACCAAGGCGGCTTAGGGCTTTTTGGACTTCACCGATTCCATTCGTACCTCGCCTCCATCCATCGCCGTTGACTGGCCGGTGCGCTTCTTCCACCCATGTTTGCTCCCGCCCTGCAGCCCAGATTCCATGCTCGAGCGCTCCGTCAGAAGGCCCGGCAACGCCAGGAGCACGCTTAACGTGTACGGCTGCTGTCAGCTGCCGTCAGAGCAGCGCCCTGCTGGGCATGTTCCATCAGGAACCATCTCGTAGTACACCAGGCGTGCACAATGGGAAGCGTGTGGATGCGGACGCACAAGGCCACCGGCGTGGTCGTGAGGGTGAGCATGTCGAGGCTGTTGCCGCACACAAAGCAGTCGGCAGCGGCCGAGTGACACTGGAGCTCAAACAGATGCAGAAGGGCTGCGGGTCCGAAGCCCCATCATCTCGACGTGGAACAGCGCCGTAAATGTGTGCGAGGCCGCGGCGCAGCTGGGCCGAAACCAGACGGTTGTTAGCCGATGATGGAGGTGACATGATATGATGAGATGGCCGCACCTGCAAAATCGGCCCTGGAAGCTCCTGCGCAGTGCAGCGTACGTACAGCGCAGCGGCTGCATGCGCCATGGGGAAGAATAGGCGGGCATGGCTCTGCTGATCTGGAAGCCCCCGGACTGACGACTCGTCTTCCAAGAGGACAGGGATGCTTCTTAAGAGCGTGCCCGTAATCAGCAATGGTCGAATGCTTTGGCTTGGCGTAGTAGGACCGGCATGGCGGGCGATCGTCTGCGCCCGACTTCTTCTCTCCCGCGTCCCCATCTGTCGTCTACTGCACTTCCTCTCACCTTCCATAATCTTCCTGCACGCCCACGCTCCCCAGGGCCCGGTGCCCTACTAACCCATTCTCGCGTTCCTCCAACGGCCTTGACATCCCGCTTCTCTCTCCTTTGGCTATTGCCCTTTTCGAGTTCCCTCCCTCGTCGAACTCGCATGTATGCACTTTTAGGGCCTTCCATGCTGCTTGATATTTGCCTCTAAGGCAGTTTTCTCGCACCTGCCACCACGACGGCTTGCGCTCCCTCTTAGAGGCGCTCTTGCCGTCTCTGCGCGTCGTATTGGACGATTTACTCCTGCTCCGAGCATTTCACCATGGTCGATGCTCGGCATGGGGGAGGCGAAGTCCCATCTACGAAAGTCGACAGCCCACCCACCGCCGACGCGCGGCGCCCTGGAGACCCCAAACTCGACACTACTGCCCGTCTTAACGCGCCAGATGATATGTCGGCGTCGTCAAAAGCGCCCAGCAAGGCACCCTCCACCGGAACTTCCACACCTGCAGTGGCATCGCTGGAGGACGGCCAACCCGTGCAAATGGCCAATGGCTCCCCAGCTCCCACCGAGCAGGCCCTGCAGTCGCAGCCCATGAGTGCTACCGCATCGAATTCGCCAAATGCCGCTACCAAGGAGTCCACCGAAGCGCCTGCTGCACCCTATGGCACGCGCTCGCGCAACCGTCCGGAGCGCAAGTCGCGGGTCAACTACGCGGAAGACGTCGAATTGGACTTTGAGATGGCGCCCGACCCAACCAACGGCAACAGCAACGGCAACGGCTCTGAACCGCCATCGCGTGGGTCTGCGGTCACAGAGAGCGGGCAGGCCGCCGGTGCTGGTGGGAAGAAGGGTGCCGGCGCAGGCCAGGGCAATGCGTCGTGGGGCGCTTCCGGACCCAACGCCAAAGACATTCCGCCGAACGCCAACACGCCCGGAACATCAACCTTGCCTGCCAGCCCGGCGACCACGCCTGCACCCCAGCCGCAGCCAAAGCGACGCAAAAACGCGGCCAGTCACGCTACGACCCCAAGTCATGCAAATGGAGCCGCGCCAAGCCAACCAAGCGCGAGGCGCGCGCAGAACGCCGTCGCCAGCCCGCGCGAGACCAACATGCTAACATTTGAGAACTCCGGCGCACGCCTCAAGGATGGCTGCCTCGTTGCGGACGATGGCCAAACGGTTGCAATCAATGGTAAGTGACGCTGCGTTGCCGAGTCATGTTCCGTGTTCCCACGGGCATGCCACGTCCTTTTCTCCCACTTTGTTCTGATTGGCCGTGCAGACCAGGTCTATCTCGTATGCGAGCCACCCGGGGAGCCTTACTACTTGTGCCGGGTTATGGAGTTCCTCCACGTCAACAGCGACCCCTTGCAGAAGGTTGAATCGCTCCGTGTGAACTGGTATTACCGCCCTCGGGATGTGCAGCGATACAACAATGACACGCGCTTGGTGTACGCGACCATGCACTCAGACCTGTGCCCCTTGACCTCACTCCGCGGAAAGTGTCAGATCTCCCACCGGAGCGAGATCGACGACCTGGACGACTATCGGAAGACGAAAGACAGCTTCTGGTACAACCAAGTCTACGACCGCTTCAGCCACCGGTGGTACGACGTAATTCCGACCTCTCAGGTCATCAACGTTCCGGACAAGGTCAAGAAGGCCTTGGACGAGCGCTGGAAATATATTTGCCTCGAGACCAGCCGCGTTAAGGAACTCACAAGCGCCGTGAAATCGTGCAAGCGCTGTGTAGGGTTCTGTGCCACGTGAGTGACACCACACATTGACACATGACAACCACTAAACATTTATAGCAATGACTCGGTGCAATGTGCCGTCTGTCACAATACATATCACATGACTTGTGTTCGACCGCCTTTGCTCAAAAAGCCCTCGCGCGGATTCGCATGGGCTTGTGGCCCCTGCAGTAGGGCGCAGGAGAAGAAACTCGAAGCCAGGCGAACTCCATTGTTAGGTTCCGGTAATGATGAAGGCGAAGATGAGGAGATGGTTGAGGAAGAGGAAGAAGATGCGAATGTGGAGACCACTGCTCCCAGTCCCAACGGCTCTGACACGCAGATCGACCATCATCCTGGCACCCAAGCGGAAATCGCACTAGCAAAAATGTGGCCCATGCGCTATCTAGGTATCCACTGTCGCATCGAAGATGCGCTGCAGTACGATGACCGAGCCATATATCCACGGGCTAGTTCCCGATTAGGGCCTCGCCACCAAGCAAACGTAAACGTGTGGCATGGGCGACCGGTAGAGCTGGCGAAACCAATTGAGATCAAGAAACGCTATGTCAAGGCTGCTGGCCACAAGAAGGACACAAAGCTGTCCAAAGAGACTGTTGCAGCCATCGAAGCGGATAAGGCAGAAAGAGCGAAGCGACCGAAATGGGTGATGGATGAGCCGCCTGGGTATGTTCGACGTGGCGAGGACTACCCCAACAAAGATTCCAAATGCACCGCCGAGCTCACTTTCAAGATGCCACCTCTCGGTGTACATTCTACAAGGGGCGAGGACGATGCACCTAGCATCATGCCAGAACAGGTTGAGGGTTACATGACACGTGCAAGGGGGTTCGCAAAGAGCCACGTTGGTGTTGAGCCGTTCAACACGAACTTCTTGACTAGGTGTCTGGCTCTCCTAACCAAGCATCAATACGACGTCGAAGCAGCACTCAAGGCCGTGAAAAAGATCGACAAGCGGAAAGACCTCAAAGAGCCAGAGCTTACCAAAGAAGAGGAGAAGAAATGGAATGAAGGCGTCAGCAAGTATGGTTCGGAAATACGAAGTGTGCGTATACACACGAGTAAAACGATGCATTATGGAGATGCTGTACGGTACTACTACATGTGGAAGAAGACATCCAAGGGCAAGGAGATTTGGGGGTCGTATAGCAACCGCAAGGGAAAGAGCAAGAAGGCCGAGGTCGATCCTCAATCTAGACTCGTCGACGACATCGCTGATGATCATGATGACTCCGCCTTCGACAACGAGAAAGCTGTGCAGCGAAAGCGCAGTTTCCAATGCAAGTTTTGCAATAATCGGCATTCACGCCAATGGCGGCGAGCACCAGGTGCTTCACCAGGGCAGACGGTGACCGCAGATGGTAGGACCAGCAAAGATAGATCGAACGGCTATGTTGTCGCATTATGCCAACGATGCGCAAACCTTTGGCGAAAGTACGCAGTCAAATGGGAGAACACGGAAGAGATTGCACGGAAGGTCGCTCAGGGCGGAGGTAAGGCTTGGAAACGACGTTTCGACGAGGAGCTCCTACGTGAGGTCTACGCCGCAACAACGAACCCTGGACCAATGAATGGTGTCGCGGAATACGTTGAACCTCCGCCTGCTACCGTGCAAGCAACGATAGAGCAGCCACCAAAGAAGAAGCAGAAGATCGCAACAGTTGGAGCTGCTGATAGTGGCACCTCTACCCCAATATCCGAAGCGGCTTCCAAGAAGAAGGAGAAACCCATCGCGCCGCCAAAAGCTCCCACACCGCCTCCCGTTCCTGCGCAGCCACGACTTAGGGTGTTGCCCTGTGCTGTCTGCCGACAAACTGAGGGTGCACGGCTAGAATGCGCCGCCTGCCGAATGAATGTTCACAAGACCTGCTATGGTATCGAAGACGTTCGCCAGGCCAACAAATGGTATTGCGACACGTGCAAGAATGACAAGAAAGAGAGCGTTTCATATGTAAGTAGCGCATTGCTGTACGGGTTGAGTGCACGACTAACAATAATACCAGAACTATGAGTGCGTTCTGTGTCCTCTGCGCACGACTGAACCAGACCTCTACGAACCTCCTAAGATTTCCCATAAGAAGAAAACCGATAGAGAGCGGGAAAAGGAGCGCTTGGAGAAAGAGCTAGTAGAAAAGGCCAGAGACGAATATCGCGTCAGACAGCTGGAGAAAGGCAGGCCTGTGGTACCCCGAGAGCCGCTGAAGCGCACCGCCGACAACAACTGGGTGCACGTCTACTGCGCTCTATGGCACCCGGAAACCAAATTCAGCAGCGCAGTGCGTCTCGATATGGTCGAAGGTATCGGCGCGCCTACCTTGAGGTACGACGCGATGTGCAAGCTATGCAAAAGCAATGACGGTGCTTGTGTCACATGCCTGCAATGCCATGCCAATTTCCATGTTGGATGTGCGCACAACGCAGGCTATACTTTCGGTTTCGATATGACACCTGTCAAAGCGACGCGGCGAGACACTGTGCCTACAGTCACGCTCAACGGGGAAACGGGTACGATGATGGCCGCGATCTGGTGCAAGGACCACACGCCAAAAACCCTAGTCCATCCGATGTACGAAGAAGTGGAGGGCACTGACATGACCGCTCTCCAGCTGTTTGCTAGGGAGTTCAAACAGGCTGATCTGACTCTTACGGGCACTGCACGTAAGGCTAATCTTGTTGACCAATCTACACGGGTGGTAGTGCCGCCAGTGCCAGCTCCAGCACAAAGTAATCGTCGCACCTCCACCGTCATGACACAAACCCCGACATCTGCTCGTGGGCGTCTTTTGCATGCAGGGCTTGTCATGAAAGAAGAAGAACCTCCAGAATCAACTCCGACCAGGATCAAACCAGAGCGGAAATGCGTACGATGCAAGATTGATGCGAGTCCCCGTTGGTGGAAAGCTGAAGACACCGTACCCCTTGAGCAGAAACAGATTCGCATCATGAACGGCCCACTAGCAGCAAATGGTGTCAACTCGCGCCAATTGTCAGATCATACATCACATCCAGATCACCTTGAATCGACCAACGGTGCGGTCGATTATCCTATGCCGGATGCGCCACCTGCAGCTGCCCACGACCAGCCAGTCCGTCTTCGAGTGAAAACCGACGTTGGTAATGCCTCACCTGCCTCTTATCTTTGCCAGAAATGCCATTGGAAGAAATTGAATGCGCCAGACGAACCCAAAGAACGCGAGCGGTCGGTGTCTGTACGCCCGGAAGCCGCACAGCTCCCGCTGCGATCCCCTCCAGTGCAACCTTTCGTGGCTCCGCCTCCGCCATCTGCGATTGGAGGACCTTGGGCGCCACCAGCGCAACAACCTCCCCCACTATCTCACTGGCATAACGGTGGACCCCCAGGACCCCCTCAACCTCACAGCCTACACAACGGCCTCGGCCATCTGCCACCAGGATCTATGGGACATGCGGCTCCTTTCCATGCGCCGTACAATCCAACACATCAAACGAACGGCTACCCAGCGTACTCTGCACCTCCTGTTCACTCTCACATTCCTCCTGCACCTCTCCGAGGTCCATATGCGACCCCACATCATCATAATGGACCTCCTCCATTGCACCTTCCAAATGGTGGAATGATGGTCAATGGTATGCATTCACCTCGAGTGCCCTACTCACCAACCCATGTACATGGTCACAACTCATCGCGCTCTACCGAAAGTCCCTACAATGCGCCGCCACAATTATCATACCCTCCAATCCATCACGGCAGTCCTCCATCTGGTGGAGTATCAGTCCCGAGGGACGCTACGATGCGGGACGCTCCTGCAGTCACGGCACCACCGCCGCAACCACCGCTGGAGCGCGTCAATATGGGAGCTAGTGCATCTCCTTCCTTGCGCAACCTCTTGCACTAGAACACATCTTCATCCAATACTCTCTCGCTGCAATAGTTAGGGAGAATCGTTTCAAGAGACTGCGTCGCGAGCATGGCAGTACTTGAAGTATCATTGTAGGATCTTACGGCGTAGTGACGGTGCTTTGTTTGGTTCCGTTGGACCGGATCGAAGGCGTCTGGAAATTATACCATCACATTTGTTTGCCTGGTTCGTTTTCCGCTTGCATTGCGTTGGACTGAGCGTATGTTTGACCGCTCGACTGTATGTTTAGAAAGTCGGTATATGTACACGGAATATGCCGTGTGCATCAAGGGGCCGACGCGTGTTCGATAGTAAAGAATAAGCATAGTTTGCAAAGCAATTTATACCTCGGATAATTGTCTTCCGTCAGATTTGGAACCGATGACAGCGACGACAGCAGAGCATGGAGAGTAGCAAGCGCCGGAACCAGCTGAGCAGCGCTTCGGGCTGAGCAGGGCAACGTATGGATATTACATGCATCGGTGACGCGCAGTGTTTGTTCTCCGGCGGGAGGAATGCGAATGTGGACTGACGCCACACGATGGACGTTGGACGCCAAGCTTTGTACCCCGGCTCCCTGCGTGGGGCGTCATGCAAGGGTTAAAACGGACCGCTTCCCGTGCATCATGCACGCGTTTTCCAGCCTCGCGGTATGCCAGCCAACCCCCACCGCCGCCCCCAACCACCGCCACAGAGATATATCCCCTTCAACATGACACCCGTAACTACGTCTGCACATACCTTCTGGATCGATTGTGCAATACAAAACCCTTTTGCTTCATCTTTGCTGCATTCTTTGCCAAACTCGGTGAAACTCGATCCGGTTCGCTGCGAGGGTTGCGAAACAAGACTTGTGTGAAAAACCCACAAACTGAGACGGAAACTCCACCCGGGAACCACTCGCGCCGCCCCTTGCCACACCCTCCCTTCCGCCGCTCCAGCCTCACACTCCACGCTCCGCTCTCCTCGCCGCGGTCTGCTCGAGCTCTGGTACGCCCGCGCGTGGGCTTATACCCCCGAGCATACCACACCCACCCCTTCGTTGCTCGCCGTTCCTCGTCCGCCCTCCCTTTCTTTCTTGCCTGCTCGCCACCTCTGTTGCGTTCTTCTTCCGGGCTGCGCCTACGCTGTGGATCGGCATCTTATTGACTTGCGCGTACACTACTTTGTAATCATGGAGTTGAGCAAGAGGTATTGCGTGCAGTATCTGGATGGCACGGTCGAGTGCTTTCGCGATGGCTTCTGGTATTCCAACGTGAGTGTGCCCCCCACCCCGCTGCGGTACTACTGCCGTCCGTCCGTCCGTCCGTCCATCCGTGTGGAAGTGGATGCTAACGCGTGCCGCGCAGACGGGCATGATAGTGAAGTGGGCGATCCTCGCAGGATTCTTCGTCTTCTTCCTCGCGTGGTTCCTCGGCGGCCATCTGCACGCGAAGGCGAGGCTGAGGAAGGGAAAGCCGCTGCTCGCATACCACCGCGTACGTCCCTGGTCGTCGTCCCTTTGGCTTGTCGGTGCTTGCTAATGCGAGAGGAAGTGGCTCGTGTCCTACCAGGACCGCAAGCGCTACGGCCAGACAGCGCAGAACCGGTACGAGTACTACGCCCAGCCGCCCTACACACAGCAGCAGCAGCAGCAGCAGCAGCATCCGGACGGCACGTGGCCCGAGCCGCCGCCCATGTACAACGGTGATGCGCCGCCGGGATACATGCCGCCGCCGGGTGCGTCCAAGATGGATCCCAATCAGGCGCCGGGCAACGTCGAGATGGGACAGTATCCACCGCCGCCGCCGCTGATGGGCGCGCAGCCGACGGGTGAGCAGGGCGGGTTTCAGCAGGAGATGCCGCCGCGACCGGCGCAGGCGAGGTTTGCGGGGTTGCTGGGACGGTTCAGGAAGTAGGAGGGGGTAATTTACTTGAGGGGGGCCAGGGTTTGGATAGAAGGGAGGGCCAAAAGACTTGGCTTGCGTGACTGGATCACTGCATGGTTACCAGTAGATACGATGCCAATACCCAATTCAGATTCTTCAAAGACATGGTTGCTCGCTTTGTATGGAAAGAAGATATTACGCTATGCCTAGATGCTAGTCGATGTCCATGGCATCCGAATCAAAAGGCGGTGGGGGTATCTCTGTCGCGGTTGCTGCCGCTGCCGCTGCCGCTGGTGCTGCCGCTGGAGCTGGTGCTGGCTCCACGCTCCCGCTCCCGGTCCCACTCGCCTGCCTCTCTCTTATCCTTCGGCGCGCCTCCACAATGACCTTGCGCACGCTGTCGTGGGCCTCGGGCACCGTCAGGCTGCTGGGCATGCGGTACAGGATCAGCTGGTTGTCGTGGGTGGGCGTGGGCGTTGGCTCGGGGCCCGTCAACACATGCTTGGGTATCTTGGCCAGATGTTTCTCGATGTCGCTTAAGAAAATGGGGTTGTCTTCGTCGGACTCGATGTCGGAGAGTTCGGCGTCCAGGTCGGCTATGTAGACGCGGTGTGGCGTGTCCTCGACCTGCATGCAGTCTTCTGGCGGAGGAGGCCGTCGCGGTGGCTGCCGCTTCTTCTCTGTCTTGGGCGCGGCGGGGACTGGGACTGGGACTGGGACTGGGCCTGGATTTGGTTTTGCGGATGGTCTCGCGCTTTGGTCTGGGGTCAGGGCGGCATCAGACGACGATGCGACGGGCAGGTACAGGCGCGTGCCATTGTCTGGGCGAGGGTCAGCGACGACGGGTAGGACGGGTGTTTGGCATGGCATATATACCTACCGAGATTCAGCAGGTCGAAGCGCTTGCTCAGGCGCTGCTCCGACTCGGGTTGGCCGTCGGCGGCGCGCTTCTTGCCGTGCAGGCGACGCGGTTGAAGCTCAGGGGGGTCGGTGTCTAGGGCTGGGTCTCCGGGAGCTACCACCTCCGCCATGCATCCGACATCCACAGATTTAGTCTTTTTTCTTTTTAGATATTCTCTGGCCGATGGTAAGCGCGCAAGCGTGTGGGCGACTCTGAATCTGTTCCTGGAATCCTATCGTGATAGTCCAGCGGGCGGCTGCAACTTTGATGATATAGGGCCCGGCCAATCGACGAAGATTCTCGAAGCGTGGGGGAGACAAGAAAGGGCGTCCAAGTGTTGCTGTGGCGGGGCCTTCCCGCTGCAACTAACCTGGGTGAATGCAGCGCCTGCACAATGCCCCTCTGCCTCTGCCTCTGGCTCTGCCTCTGGCTCTGCCTCTGAGTCACGGGCACAGACTGGCAGACATCTGCACCCCGCGAAGCACCACGACGCTTCCTTTTCTCCGACCACGCCCGTTGCCTGCAGCACCTCCTACTCTGCGCGCGCCGTCCCGCCCAGCCCTGCTGCCCCTCCTTCACGCCCGCCGCACGCACACCATACACACCACCATGGCGCAAAACGACACCACGCCCGAGTGGGGGGCTGTCCGCGTGCGAACTACTTTCCTCGACTACTTCAAGGACCGCGGCCATGCCTTTGGTGAGTCTTGCCCCTCCAGTCGCCGCCCCATTCGCCCCGTCATGGCTTTTCGCAGAGCAGCAATTGACGCCCGCAGTGCCTTCCTCCTCGGTCGTGCCCCTCTCCGACCCGACCCTCCTCTTCGCCAATGCCGGCATGAACCAGTACAAGGCCATCTTCCAAGGCACCGTCGACCCCGCCTCCGACTTCGCCCAGCTCAAGCGCGCCGCAAACTCGCAAAAGTGCATCCGCGCCGGCGGCAAGCACAATGACCTCGACGACGTCGGCAAGGACAGCTACCACCACACCTTCTTCGAGATGCTGGGCAACTGGAGCTTTGGCGACTACTTCAAGACCGAAGCCATTGGCTTCAGCTGGGAGCTTCTTACAAAGGTCTATGGCATCGACCCCAAGCGCTTGTACGTGACCTACTTTGAGGGAACCGACGACCTGGAGCCGGATCTCGAGGCCAAGGAGCTGTGGAAGAGCGTCGGCGTGCCCGAGGACCACATTCTCCCCGGAAACATGAAGGACAACTTCTGGGAGATGGGCGACCAGGGTCCTTGCGGGCCTTGCTCAGAACTCCACTATGATCTGAGGGAGCCCGAGAACGGTGTCTACAGGAATGCAGCGTCGCTGGTCAACGCCGACGACTCCGAGGTTATCGAGATCTGGAACAACGTCTTCATGCAGTACAATCGCGAGCCGGATCGGTCGTTGCGGCCCCTACCGCACAAGCACATCGATACCGGCATGGGCTTCGAGCGATTGGTGTCAGTGCTACAGAAGACCAAGTCGAATTATGACACGGATGTTTTCAGTCCGCTGTTCAAGAAGATTCAGGATATCACAGGTGCGCGGGAATACAAGGGCAAGTTTGGCGACGAAGATTCAGATGGCGTCGATACCGCCTACCGGGTTGTTGCCGATCACGTTCGTATGATGTCCTTCTCCATCGCTGACGGCGGTGTACCGAACAACGTTGGCCGTGGCTACGTTGTGCGCCGTGTCTTGCGACGAGGAGCCCGCTACGCGCGCAAGTACTTTGAGGCTGAGATCGGCAGCTTCTTCTCCAAGATCGTACCGACGCTTGTTGAGCAGATGGGCGAAATGTTCCCCGAGTTGAAAAAGAAGGAGGCGGATATCAAGGAGATACTCGACGAGGAAGAGAAGAGCTTTGCCAAGTCTCTCGACCGCGGCGAGGTCATGTTCGAAAAGTATGCGCAGAAGGCCAAGGCCAAGGGCTCAAACGACCTCCCTGGTGAAGATGTCTGGCGGTTATACGATACCTACGGTTTCCCTGTCGACCTGACCAAGATCATGGCCGAAGAGCGAGGTCTCAACATCAACGACAAGGAGGTTGAAGAGGCTCAAGACAAGGCTCGCGAGGCTAGCAAAGGCGACAAGAAGGCTACCGCTGCACTGGTCAAGTTCGACGTACACGACCTCAGCGCTCTCGACGGCATGGACGATGTGCCCAAGACGGACGATTCACCCAAGTTCGGACGCGAGAACATCACATCCCTCATCAAGGCTATATATCACAACAAGAAGTTCCTGAGGAGCACCAAGGAAGTGCCCGAGGGTGAACAATTCGGTGTTTTGCTTGATAAGACCAACTTCTACGCTGAGCAGGGAGGTCAAGAGTACGATACTGGGAAGCTGCTTGTCGATGGTGAGGCCGAGATCAGCATCGAGAATGTCCAAGTATATGCTGGCTACGTGCTTCATACCGGATTCCTCAAATACGGCGAGCTGAAAGTCGGGAGCGAGGTCATCGCAGAATACGATGAGCTACGCCGCCACCCAATTCGGAACAATCATACCGGAACGCACGTTCTCAACTACGGACTCAAGGAGGTCCTCGGCGATGATGTCGACCAGAAGGGCTCGCTTGTTTCGCCCGAGAAGCTACGTTTTGACTTCTCGCACAAGGCTGCTGTTTCGGACTCCGAGCTTGCTAAGATCGAGAAGGCCTGTACCGAATATATTCGCCAGAACTCAGAGGTATACTCCAAGGATGTGCCTCTGTCCATCGCGCGCGAAATCCGTGGCGTGCGCGCTGTCTTTGGTGAGACATATCCCGACCCCGTGCGCGTTGTGTCGGTTGGCGTTCCTGTCGAGGACCTCATCGCGGACGTCAAGAACGAACAGTGGGAGAAGGTCTCCGTTGAGTTCTGCGGTGGTACACACGTCAAGCAGACGGGTGAGATTAAGGAACTCGTCATCCTCGAAGAATCTGGCATCGCCAAGGGTATCCGTCGCATTGTCGCCGTGACGGGGCAAGAAGCCTACGATGTCCAGCGACAGGCTTCGGATTTCGAGGGAGAACTCAACCGCCTCGAAAAGCTCGACTTCAGCGCCGAGAAGGAGGCAAAAGCCAAGACGATGCAGACCGAGCTCAACCAGCTCGTCATCTCCGCACTCTCGAAGAGCCAGTTCCGCGAGCGGTTCGCGAAGATCCAGAAGAGCATTCTAGACGAGCAGAAAGCGTTTGCGAAAAAGGACAGCAAGCGCGTGTTGGATGTTGTAACAAGCTACTTCAACGACAACAAGGATGCAAAGTTCTTGGTGCAAAAGGTCGACTGGTCGAGCAACGTTGCGAAGGCCATCAGCGAGGCGATCAAGAACGTGTCGGGTCCGAAGAGTGCGCTCAAGGACAAGAGCGTGTATCTGTTCAGTGCCGGTGACGGGAAGGTGGCGCACGGATGTTACGTCTCTGAGGTATGGCTTCTATGACTGCGTAACTGAAGATGGATGCTAACATGATGCAGTACTTCAAGGAGCAAGGTGCCGACGGACCCAAGTGGGCGAGCTCAGTTACGCCGGTGATTGGAGGAAAGACGGGTGGCAAGCCCGGTGCGCCTACTGCGATCGGCAATGGCACGAATGCGGAGAAGGTGGACGATGGTGTAGAGGAGGCGAGGAAGTTCATTGAGAATTTCAAACTATAGATATGGTAGCAGCAGTGCGGAGGACCAAGCATAGTGGATTTACCCCCTGAGAGATGTGCGAGCATGTATGAATAGAATAGGAACAGATTCGAAGTCAAATTTGTTCACAAATTCGTGTGGAAAAGAGTCGTATGCCCTGCGGTAAGTCTCCGACGCAGAAAGCTGACAGCAGAGTGCTTTGTGTGAATGGACATTCAAGCTCACTCAGGCTTTTCAAATCTGCAGCTTCGATCTAGAGAAATCCCAAAGGCCTTCGATTCTGCCATTACCAGCCCAATGATCAGCCGACTTGGTCCCGAGTCCTCATTGCGCAATACGAACGCTCCTCCAAATCCTTCGATCATCGAGACGCAGATGTTCTAAACATGGCGATGTGGAAATTAGGTACCGAAGCAGCATTAGCCTCGATCACACGTGCTGGCAAGGATACTGATCCTGCGCCCAACCCAGAAAAGTATATTGATCTACATATGCACAGCACATGGCGAAGCAGGCGTCCCATGCCAGATCGCGGCGCTGCTCTCACCCTCCGGACTCCGCCCCGCCCATCTCCTGCACGAAAGTTCGGTATACGTACCTAAAGCAGTGACTGGGGATTCAAACGACCATCCCGCCCTCCACCGAAGTAATGGGCTCCGAACAGAAGGAGCATGAGAATGCGCCCGAGGCCCGCTTTCCCGTCGTGGCCGCCTCCGCCCTGTCTGCAGCGCAGAAGCCTGTCCACGATCACATCGCCCAAGTCTCGGAGTTTGTGTTTGGTGCGGAACCGCCCTTTGAATGGACTGACAAGGAGGGCGGCCTCATCGGACCGTATCCTGTGCTTCTGTAAGTAATGCGCATCTGCTACCTACCGTACTGCCCATACCTACCGCTGCCTACAAATGAGCTTCATCGCACGTGCACGAGCACATCACGCACCCTTCCCTCCCTCCCCACAACATCTACCTACCACACCGTATGCACTCGCTGCGCGGCACGAGCGACTGCTAAAGCCCCTCCCCCTTCCGTAGCTACACTCCCTCCACCGGCACCGGCTTCTTCGACCACGCCATCAAACTCGGCACCGACACCCGCCTCCCCATCCGCGTCAAAGAATTCGCCATCCTCGCCGTCGGCGGCCACTTCGACGCCGCCTACGAAAACTACGCGCACACGCGCCTCGCGAAACTGATCGGCCTCCGCGACGACCAGGTCGCCGACGCGCTGGCCGGCCGCGAAGCGCAGGACTCGGCTCCGGGCGAGGTGGCGGCGTTCCGGCTGGCGCTGGCGATGGTGGGGGGTAAGGGGCCCGTGGGCGAGTCGGTGTGGAAGGGGGTGCGGGAGAGCTTTTCGCGGGAGCAGAGCGCGGCGTTGGTGTTTTTGATCAGCTCGTATGCGTACGTGGCCATGGCGTTGAATGCGGCGGGGGCGCCGGCGCCGGCGTCGGTGATGCCTGAGTGAGGGGTGGGGGCGCTGAGGAAGATGGCGGAGTGGTGGTTGTATATAGAAGGGGGGAATGGGGGAGAGGTAGTTGATCCTCGAGCGAAGTGTCGGTGATGGCTATCGCTGTGCTGACTTGGCTTCCTGGACTGCTTTAGTACCTAGTACTTGTTTGTAGAGGGTTTGGACGGCAATGAGGCAGTTTGGGGGTAGTCATCGAGGCTGAAATATGCAGGAGTATACTTCGTCGTGCCCATGCCATGGCTGTACGTCAACTCTAATGTCTACCGCCGTTATGTGTGCCGACGTTCCTGGCTCCAATGTACCGGTAAGCAAAGAGCTGTGCCACGGTTACCATTGGAAGCAGTACCGGCTACACGAAGTGCATATGCGACGTTCAGACGTGTCGCTGATGTGCAAGTATTGCCACAGCGCACCAGCGTAAAGATTGGCTAATCTGACGCCCAGGCCGGCGTTCTGGGAACTCGCCACGATCCTGACCAATTCACATGTGAACAACCCCCACAGTGCGTGACAATCCAACACAGACTTTCTGCTCCTATAAAAGTTCAGGCGTTCCGTCGAGGTGTTGCAAATAAGGCAAAAGGTATGGTTTGAACGCTGCAATTCTCATGATAGATGTGCTGATGACCTTGATTATAGCTCAAGTATCGTATCTTGGCAGTCGGTGTACGCCGGCACTCAATGCACGCCCCGCCCATGCAACACTATAACTCTGCAACGCCGCAGCTCCACCAATATAGATCTAATTAAGGCTGCGATTACGGCAATTGAATCGCGAGAACTAGATAAACAACTTGTATACTAGAGATATACTAATCTGTTTAGTGTTAATTAATCTACACTATCCTAGAGACACTAAGGCGTTATAGGCCTACATAAAGATGCTAATAAACAACAACGCAACCTTACCTATAATTAGGAGATAGAGCTTATACAGTATTTTAAGAAACTTACTAAGCGTGGCCTTACACCTATACGCTAGATAATATAGAGCTTTGCCTTTATAATAGCTAGAAAGTAGGTCTCTATTATTATAGGCTATGCCCTAGTAGATATCCTTATTCTATATACTTTAACCTTAGGCCTATTAGGTCCTTTAGATCTAATCTTCCAACCCTAGATATATAAGTTTAGTAGTAGAAGCTTAACTTCTACTCCTTATAAATTTATAAATTTATAAAAGTATCATCTTTAGTAATTTAGCTTATTAAGTATTAAGCCTATTATATTAAATTTGTTACTTCTTTCTACTATAGGGTAGGACGTCTTTATTACCTACTAACGTTACTAAGCAACACCTATAAACTATAGATTTAGAACTAAAAGCCTCTACTAAAGCTCTTTATCTAAGTGTAAATAAGTATATATAATAAGCGTATTACCTATAGTAAAATGTAGGATAAGATAATAAGAAAATTATTTACCTCTTTAGCTTAGAGCTTAAAGCCCTAGGAGTAGAGGTAATAGATGCGTAATAGTTCCTTATAGAAGTATAGGCCCTAACCTATTATAAAGATAGTTTTTAGGCGTAGGGACATAACCTTTAGAGGGGCGTAGAGACAGTGCCTAGGGCGTTATAAGACCCTTATATAATAACTAGAAGTACTATAGTGTTATTGGTGCCTTTACCTTAAGTAAGGAATATAAAAGATAAGTTAAGTTATTCTATCTAAAATCTATTATATAAATCTAACTACTCTAATTGTCTATTAGGTCCCTTCGTATCTTGTCTAGTTAGGTAGGTTTTTCGTGGTTCTATTTATTCCCTAATTAGCTATTTTAAACAATAGCTAATTAGCCCTATATTTCTGTAACTCTCTATTATAGGCTAATTTTTACACTATATTTTCCTCCCTCTCTTCTAGGCTTAGTTCTTTAAGCCTACTACTTTACTACCCCTTTAATACCTTATTAGTAGTTACCTCCTAGACCTATAATTTCCTTAATTCTTAGCTAGCTACCTTTACCTAATTATCCTACCTAGTAACCTATTACCTATTTGCTACTTATGTCCCTATAATTAAAGTTATTTATTAACTTCTTTATATATTAGGCAGTAACGTAGCGTTAGTCTAATTCTAGGCCTATAATTTTACTTTAGCCTCTAGCTAACTAACTATGTCTAATTATTCTAACTCCTAGTCTATCGCTTCTTTACCGCTTATGTTCCTATAATTAAAGCCGTTTACAGGCTTCTTAGTATATTAGGTAGTAATATTATAGTAGTATCTTTTTATAAACACTTTTACTAAGCCGGTTAGGTAGTCTACGCTTAATCCTTGAGATATATAATTCTAGAATTTTTTCTACTTTATCCTTTTTCTAATCTTTACTTCTATACTTCTTTCTCTCTTTCCTACTCTTCTTTTTCTCTTCTAGTCCTTCTAATACCTATTTAATAACTCTGCTATAGTTATAGCTATAGTTAACTATACCCTAGGTAAAATAGCTGCTTCTAGTGCTAGTAGTAGGAAGGGTAGTAATAACCTAAATAAGTGTAGCCCCACTAGTAATATAAAGGCGGACCTCTTTATGTACCCTTTTAAGTCTACTAAGAAGTATATTATTAAGTAGCGTATATTATTTTAAAAACCTTTTATTTCCTATTACTAACCTTTCTAGTAAGGGCGATAGCTAATTAGTGTATAAACTACAATCTTCTATATTAACTAGCTTACTTTATTTATAGCCTAGGCATATAAAGTGTTACCCTAGATCCTATTCTTTACACTACTAGTGTCTATAAAAATAATAGCTATTTAGATCTTGCTATTTAGCACTTTAATATTAGTAATACTAAAGTAGAGACTATTACTAAGTTCTTTAGCTTAGGTACTAGAGAGGCTCTGTTAAAGCGTAGATACTATAATACTAATATTAATATAGGTATCTAGTATACTACTGTAGTGTAAAGGTTGGCCTACGATAGAGAATCGGAGAAACATAGGGCTAATTAGCTGTCGTTTAAAATAGCTAATTAGAGAATAGACAAAGAAGGAGAGCGCTAACTAGATAAAACACAAAGAGACCTAATAGATAATTAGAGTAGTTGGATTTATATAATAGATTTTAGATAGAATAACTTAACTTATTTTTTTATATTCCTTACTTAAGGCGAACGCACCTACAATACCACATTTTTAGTAAGGGACATAGGGCAGCTTTTAAAAGGATGTAGAGAAGTATAGTAATAAGTATTTAGAGAACTAATAGAAGCTGTTTAGTAGACTTTTAAGTAGCTTCTAAATAGCTAGAAATAGAGCGACAAGACTAATAGACTTTTAAGTAGCTATTAGGTACACAGACAAATAGACTGTATAGACTTTTAAGTAGTCACTAATTACCTAGAAATAAAATAATACACTAATTGTTGGTTTGGCTTAATCTGTAATTAAGCATTTAAGGATTGATAGTATACTATTATATAAAAGGGTGAGAAGTAGGTTTAATTAATTACGTCTAGTCTATTGTATAAAGGGGCACTAAGGACCTTATAAAGTCTCTACCTCTTAGCGCTGACCTAAGCAGTGGGTCCTTGTGCGGGTCCCTATAGGTAGGCAGGCCCCTATTTTACTTAGTGCTATTTATATAATAAACTGTACAGACACTAGTAACTTTTCTTTTGTGTAATAGCTTATATCTATTATACGCTTTCTTTTTTTTATCCTTCTTTATCTATACAGTTAGCCTTCCCCTATTAGAATAGGTTGTAAGGTAGGTGTAGTGTTACTATAGAGTAGAAGTCCTGTTTACACCTACTCTTATATAAATAGGTAGTAATAGCTAACCTGCTTAGTTTTTACTCTACCCTTTTACATAGTAGTAGAGTTATATTATATAATAAAGCTCTTTCTAGGCATATATCTTATGCGTAAATAGAAGGTAGAGTGTTAAGTAATATAATACTTAGCGCTAGGTCTTAGTAAGTAGGTATAGAAGGATCGCTCCTAGTTATGTAATAAAGGTATATAGTAGAAGTAAGGTATAAGGTAGCTTTCTATACTTTTTCTTTATTACTCTATTAGTCTTGTTTATTTTCCTTTTCTTTTATGTAATAGTTTTTATCCTCTAGCTTTCCTTTAAAGTTAAGGATAATATTGTCTAGCTAGATAAAAGCATAATCTCTTAGTTATTAAGGAGACTAGGAGTGTCTAGCCTCTTTGTATAATATAGTTTGTTAGGTAAAAGTAGTCTAGGTTTTAGGCTGTTACTACTAGTGTGGCTCTATATATAGTGTCTCTGTCTTCGCATGTATAGAGATAGGCCCTAGCTATGCTCTATATGTATATACATTACCTATAGATAGTGTAGGTTATATTGTTAAGATTGTGTAAAGTGGTTTAGGTTATAGTTATAGCGTTATTATATAAAGGGTCTGTAGCTTATAGTTAAGCTATAATAGTTTAAAGAGTTTCTTTATATAGGTGTCCTTTATTATAGTATTAGTAGCGATAAAGCTTTTTTTTATAAGAAAAGTAATAAGCTCTTTTTTTACTATATAACTAATTTTATTAAAGGTTTTCTCTTTCTAGTTATTAAAATTTTTGGTAAAAGAAGAGATTACTTCTTTACTTTTAAAGCTACTTACGCGATATTACGCGATTATATATACTATATAAGTGTTTAGCTATTTTAGAGAAGGGGGTAGGTAGCTGTGTAAATCTACTCTATCTACTTAATACTTTTGTACAATCTCTCTTCTTAAAGTAATAGCTTTAATATTTATTACTTCCTCTACTTATTAAAGCTATTTTAAGTTATCCTCTTAAGTAGCTTATTGTGCAATTCCTTCTTGTACAGATTCCTTTAGGAAGTCTTTTAGTCCTAGTGCTATATTATCGTCTTATTAAATTATGTGACTAGACTGCATTAGTGTGTCGCTAGTTTAATTATATAACGTGTTTTTTAGGGTTGTAAATGTGCTTACTATCTCCTTTCTTTTCTATAGAATAGCTTAGACTAGATTATATAACTCTTTATAGATATGTGCGCTTTGTTTCTACTTATTATATAATCTAAAATTTAATCTCTAGTAAAGGTAATAATACAGAGCCTATATATCTAGCTTATAGGGCGCTCTGTCTTTAGATCTTACTAGTTTGTAGTTAATTAGAATTAACTACTAATTAGTGTTAGTTTGGCTTAATCTGTAATTAAGTATTTAAGGGTTAATAGTATACTATTATATAAAAGGTAAGAAGTAGGTTTAATTAATTACGTCTAGTCTATTGTATAAAGGGGCACTAAGGACCTTATAAAGTCTCTGCCTCTTAGCGCTAACCTAAGCAGTGGGTCCTTATGCGGGTCCTTATAGGTAGGCAGGGCCTTATAAAGTCTCTGCCTCTTAGTGCTAACCTAAGTAGTGGGTCCTTGTGCGGGTCCCTATAGGTAGGCAGGCCCCTATTTCACTTAGTGCTATTTGTATGATAAACTATACAGACAATAGCCTTATTAAACGTAAATCTCTTATTAAGTATAAATAGTAAGGGAAAAGCTGTTTCTAGGTTTAATTAGGTACTATTCCTACTAAAGAGTGTAATTAATATTTTTAGATACTTAGTACACCTAAGATTACCCTATAGGATATCTATTATATCTATTAAATTAACCTTTATATATTCTTACTAAAACCTACTACACTGCTAGGTTTCTACCTTAAACCGCGAGCTATTATGTAGTCTAGCGACGTGGCGCTTACGCCTAGCCTCCTTAAAGAAGCTGCTTGCACAAACGCCTGTCTAAGTATATTCTAATCTCTAGCATTCTATGCTTGTTTTTAATAACAGCGTTATCCTAACTACTATCTCTTATGTTTTAATTTGTGCAGTCCTTCTCATTGTCGGCCTCCAGATATTAAGTTTCTGCACCTGTGTCGGTAAGCGTACCTGGCAAGCTCAATAATATCTCTGACGCGATTTGTGTATAATTTAAAATTGGGAGTGTCTTGTGCAGTTTATTGAGTGTTAGCGCTTTAAGTGGCGCTATCAGACGCATTTGCGCAAAACAATAGAGCCGTGCATGGGCGAGAAAAACTGGCGTGAAATTCTGCCATGAAAAAACGTTGGCTTTGGGTTCGAAAGCCTGTAGGATGGCAGTTATAGGACTGCGGTTGACGAGATGGTTTTGACTGTTGAACAGAGTACGAAATAGGGTCCTCGAGCTGATTTGTAGGTCACACTGAGGTTTAGGAGGCGGGTCAGGTACGGCTTCGTCGTAGGCCAGGCTTTCTGAGGTTCAGTATTTTCACAGGAGTAGCGCACAATGTGACTTACCCCTTCTTACCATTCTTTTTAGAAAAGGGAGATCCCCGACAATCGTCGCCCCCATTCTCTTGGTTCCCATCGGATTTTGGCTTTAGTTCTGGCAGAGAATCCTCCCAAGGCGGCACTGTGTAGTCGCCACGGTAAGCGTACTCGCAGAACCGACTGAAGTCGTCGACTTCAATATCGTCGGGACTTGCACATCGCATAGCAGATTCCTCCATTCCATTATTCATAAGGGCACTCAGTTGTTAACTTATGGCAGCGATCGCGGCTGCATGCACTACGATACGTTTTTCCTCCTGCCCGACGCAAAAAATGAACAGGTGGGACTACATAATGCTATGATATCTTAGCTCTGCCAGTTTGACATCATAAGCAGTGATTCTTACTCTCCGAAGGTCTGCGCCATCGGTATATTAGCTACAGTAATGAAGCCCTCAACAGACTGGGTGAAGTGACCAAGGGAAAAGATCTGATTATTTATGCAGCGTGGAAAGTTAAGAAGACGCGAGGTGTCACGTAATTGCGTACCACATTCGAACTGGCCTTTGAAGGCTGGTCACGTAACACAGCATTACTATGAATGCTTGCTGTACGTACTGTAACATTATTGCAATCTCTCATAGCAGCGCCCCTGGTAACACGTCAAAGTCTTGTACGGAAATATTCAAGACTTTTGTGATAATTTAACCAATATTTGCTTAGATCACAGTACCCAGGTGTACTTCCTGGTTTTCCAAAACGGCCGGTTCAATGGATTAGTATCAACACATAAAGCGGGCCAGCCTGGATGCCTCCAAGACCAAGAAGCTCTTGTGAGTTCACCTCTCAACACGTAATCAATCTAGTATCTTTCAAGAGTAAAATCTACCCCATTCCAGTAATTAAATCACCGTCGAATGACCGTCCGCCATGTCTCAAGTTCCGATGCAGCCTACAATGTACTCCCACGAACATTTTGTGACGAGCGCGCCATCAGCTACAGACCAGGAGTTTGCTAGCTAGTTTAGCGGCTCACAGATCTTTAGGAACAGCCATGTGGACCGGAATTCTCCCGGAGAGGCGTGTGCTGTGAGTTGAAGCCATATTACGTTGGTCAGAGCTGAGATAGTGATCGTTTCAAGGAACATGGTATTTTCATCATGTCCGGTTTTGTTGATCTTGGTTGGGTTTTCAATGGATCGGAATTTCTGCTTACTTGAAGGCCCATTGGTATACACAGGCCAGTCAGTCTCCTTTCGCTTCAATGCCTCTGGTCGCTGCGTCTCTTGTCTGCGACATGATCTTATCAAAACAAGCACAAACTTCAGGGTCGGCAGTACACAAAGTCACGTGATTACATAAGACTAGTCGCGTTGAGGTTCAATTCCCACGGTGCTGCAGGAGCATGTCACCAGACATGCAATCAGCGATCACAAGCTGATCGCCTGATCAAAGTGATATTGTTGAACACATCCCCACCAGCGACATGAGTGCCATGGTCGTAGCCTAGCTACCGGTGCACAGCGCCGGCGGCGAGCGCGACTCTATTCCGGGTGGAGCAGGTTATTGCCTTAATATCCACCACTCAAGCTAAGCAAGCCCTCCCTTCCCTGCAAGGTGCGTTGGAATGTTACAAGCCAGGAAAGCGACGTTAGTCCTCGCGACTTCAATTGCTAACCAATTGGACCAGAGCGGGATCCGGCATACCTACCATAGTCCACCCAATCTTCAATCTCAATCACAAGTGAACGCAACATCTCATAGATGGAATGTGCAGATTGGACTCGAGTGTGACATGTATGCGAATCACTACCTCACATGAACCCACTTCTCTCAACTTTCAAACGAAACCTACGTTAGACCGAGTGAATTTGCACTTCAACGACTCTTTATTCAACTTGTACTTCAAAGCCAACGATTTGATGGTGCAGCTGTCAGCCAAGACAAGGAGAAGGAAGTTAAGCAGCGAATGAATCAATGCATGCATAAAATGACACTCTGTTGTCTTTATTTGAGGTCTATCAAGTTGCATGGTTTAGACACGGAGCAAGGGATCGTGCTACTAGCGATTGTGCTACCGCTTACTGTGGTACGGTATCCGGCGTAAGTACGGTAGTGTCGGTGGTCCGCGCTCTGACAGGGTTTTCCACGACACAGACAATCCACCTTTGTCCACGTCCACAACTGGGAACTTAAATCTAGATAGAATGACGGCCGCAGAGCCTATCGCGCCTGGGTAAGGTATGGAACAGAGAAGAGGATACGGGAACATGCCCAAACTAAGGAAGTTAAAGGACTCGTGCGCCGAATGGGAAGGGCATTGCGCCGGTTGCGAGAAGTAGAAGAGGAGCATCTGAGCATTGCGGTTCCGATGGGGACAGTAAAGATTATGATTATATGCCGGCTCCGACACGCCGTCACCGGAAGAGGAAATCCCAGGTCTGAGCATCCAGTACCTTCATTGTTGTAACTACCCTAATTGCGGTCGATGTACTTTTCTGCTCTCTTTCCGTCAAAGCACATTTGCTGAGTCCCAAAATCGCAAAAAGTACATGTCTGTGTCTGGACTGATTGCAGCCAGTATTGGAATTACCGAAAGTCGGCACATTATAACCTTTCACCCGCATGGGGAGCGGTTAGGTGGTATACTGTAGGACAGTCTGCTAGGATGCCGCCCGAGATACTGTGCCACCCAAACCACCAGGCCACACGAGCCCTGACTGCCGTAACGGAGATCCCCAACGGAGTATGGGACAGACGGAGGCCATTTAAACTCCACGATCTGAGGTGCCGCATATTGAAAGATTGGTATTAGCGGGTGGGTACGTCACTTTATTAGAACGATCACCTGTTATCGTGTGAATAGTGTAATTGCTCCCACAACCTTAGTCGTATTTGTCGATTTTGTGCTAATTCTCTAACTATTTAACTAATTTAGCTATCTTGCCTTCGTACAGACCCTAATTGCACGCTTTGCTATATACGTGTTAGAATAGACCTAAAAGCTTTGTGAACCCTGTATCGCATCTAGGACACGTAAATAGATAAACCAGCCCACTATACTCTAGTTTTACATTATCGCGGTTAAGTAGTTTGTTCTAGAAATCCCTTTCCACATATGCCTCCTATTAATAACACATGTAGCAGACTTATTCAAGTCGATAATATTAATACTAGAAGGGCATGTGCTAGACTCTAGGTGTAAGACTATTGTAGGATAGGTGATAAATTTCTAGTAGTAACTATAGCATTTAATTAATAGCTCTAGGTGCACTATTTTATGCTCAGTAGAGTCTGCGTGAGTTAAGTATAATAGACATTTTACTTACGTGATTAAGATTGCTTAGGTTCTAGAAATGCTTGTTGTAGGTCTAGCAACCGTTTTCCGCCTTTAAATAAGTAAGGTACTCCTGCGACCTAGCGACCTAGGTTATTCCTTCGCCATCGTCGCAGCTCTAGCATACAACTCAGTGCCCTATCTTCTGGTGATGTTTGAGCTATCTCTCCTAGGTTAAAGCATTAAAACCACAAACTTCGCAGCAATAATAATTAACGGAATTATTGAGGTACTGTTGTAATGCCTATAGCGAGGAGAAATCTCGGACGCATTAAGAACAATACGTCTTCCTACTTGCTCTATTAGAGACACCAGCACAACAGTAGGAATTTTAAGGGGTGCACTTACCCTATTAGGGCACGTATAAACCTTAGTATAGTCGCTGGATAAATAGTTCAGAGGTGAGTCCAGCTTTCTGCTTTGGACGTCTTCCCCGCCGCAAGTCCTCGTGAAGCGCTGCCACTTTCGGATCGTCCAATGATCAAGCCAAAGCATGCAACACCTGACCAAATCTAAGCGCTCGACCTTGATTAGGGCATCATTCAAGGCTTCCTCATCAGCGACCTTGAAGTCATCGGGTCACCAATGACAACAGACCCGGTCGTGCGAGGACTTGTTCTCAGAAAGACTCGCTCACGAAGAGACGAGGGGGTCATAGTCTTGAGATATCTGCTGAGCGCCCCAGAACGTCATGTTCAACATGTCCTGCGACTGGTGCTGGTCCTGCAACAGTCGTCCTGCGACTGCCAGGCTTGAAAGATTTCAGAGAAAATAGCAGGAAGCCACAAGCAGCCGCGACGAAGTCTTTCGACGAATGAGGAACAGGTTCAAAAGTGAACCTCTGACCTGCGCCAATGACAACTTAGGGCGAGCTCACCTAATGCATAACCTCGGCAGCGCTTTGACTTGGCGAACAGCGTGACACTTCCGAGATCCGTCTCTTTCTCCCACAACACGCCTTCATTTTCCTCATCACTTCCTGCTACGCAGAACACCCCCCGGCTAACGAGCGCTGTCATTCAATGTAATTCCGCGAATCCTACCTTCGGCCAAGACTCATTCGTGGCTGCGGAGACTTAGCGAATGGCCATTATGCCTGGTGCTACCACTCACGCCAACTACTCCTGGTCTTTGATACTACAGCTCAACTGCTTCACCACTAGGTGACTAACGTTGACTCCTCGCAAGCTTCTTAGGTACCGTCGTCGCATCTGCTGTACTGGCCGGGCTCCCCCCCCCCGCCGCGCCCCTCGATTTCGCAACGTCATCTGAACAGGCGCCTTAGCAAGGTACTGTCACGTCAGGACCCTACCCGCACACACCGGAGCCCGCCTCGCATGCGATACTGTACTGTACAGCCCCTACATCAAGATACTGCGAGGCGGTTATTACTGGCAGTGACAGTCTCAGCTTATGCGCAGCGGAATTTGCAGTGACAGCCATCGCTGATGTCGATTGTCTTCGGCCAATGCTAAAGATAGCTATCGCCAGCTGACCGCATGCTGGCGACAGTAACACACAGCGACTCCAGCGACCCACTTCTCCAGCGACAGTCACATTGTACCTCCTCGTTCCTAGTATTGCTCCGTTCTCGGCACCTGCCGCGCCTATTCGATCTGTTTTCGTCTTCTGAGGAATCCATGTTCCACGTTGACGTACGCAAGATCGGTATTGGGGCTTACGCCGCTGACCGTCGCCAGAGATGTGGGTCGCTGGAGCTTGATGGCTGACCGTCGCCAGAGCTGTGGGTCGCTGATGCTCCTCATCGCCACAGCCGCTCTAGGAACGAGGAGGTACTAGGAACGAGGAGGTACTAGGAACGTGGAGGTACTAGGAACGTGGAGGTACTAGGAACGGTAAGGAACTAGTACAGTGACGAGGCTGACACACAACGAGACCACTTAGGGACCAAAGATCGTCAGCGGTGACTATCTTTGGCGATGGTGGGGATGTTAGTCGCTGGTTGGTACACTTTGGCGACAGTCGCTGGTGTTGCGACCGCTAACGATGGTCAAATCGCTGTCAGCACCTCCGTATTCAACAGAACTTGGTCAGCACCGCAACACCTGCCAAATCTCCAAGGAGCGTGTATCTCCTGAGAGCAAGTCTCTCCTAAGTGTGTAGCTTTCAAGGACCCAGGTCTCCTGGGAGTGGGTATCTCCTGGTAGCCCAGATCTTCTAGGATCGCGTCTCTCCCCAGAGCCTCGATATCCGAAGAGATATACTCATGGCAGCGTGTATCTCCCGAGAGTTTCGATCTCTGAAGAGGTTTATTCATGGGACCTTGTATCTCCCCAGCAAACACTTTGTACATATGATTGAACATGGTTCGCACTTGTGCTCCACATCCGCTTCAATGTGAATCTCAGAATCAGAATCCCAACTGCATGGGGTGCTGCCTTCGAAACAATCGGTTGACTGAAACCACTAAATTCGGTAAAACTTGATGCGCACCGTCGATTTTCCCCCACGTGCGTCGCTGTCTAAGAAGTCGCCATAGACGCCCCAAAAACCTTAACAATGTCTTCCAGCAACAGAGCTGTATCACTCCTTCTAGCTACGATAAGGCTTAAAGTGCCAATGTCTCTTATGTAATCAAAGACTACGCAGTAGTCGCAACGATGTTTGCATCACGTGACTCTGCCTAGTACCAGCCCGAGCTGGCGATAAATCCTGTCAAATACTGATCTAATCTTTCCAGTCCACTCGCAGTCATTGGAAAAAAAGAAGAAGTCTGGCCTCAGACGGTTACCCACCCTTTCTATCAGCCACGGTCACGTGCACAAACCTTTTAAACAAGGTGGAAAAGGGTCCACGGGGAGCTTTGCGCTATCGCGATCCGTCCCCACAGACCAGTGAAACGTGGTTGTTTAATCATAGTCAAGTTCCCAAAGCGATGACGCTTCCTGCGGCAAGCCGCCTGCCAAGGTGCAGAACATGCAGTCGGAGAGCGTGGTACCACACAGCCTCGTATCCAACACGATAAAGGATAAATACCATCATGCCCTCAGTCATATATGAGATCGATCCCTTTGCAGATGTAGTTATTGTACTTAAGAGCCCCTGCAGAAACTTCGCCCCATGGGACGAGGCCTTCCCGCTCTCCAATAATGATTTGGCCGAGTCGGAAAAGGAACAACCGATATGCACCACAACTTCCGAGGAGGAGCGGGCAGAGATCACGCTGAGCGCGCTGAACCTTCCAATGGAGCCTTATCCAGAGAGCAAGAGCTTCCGGAACCAGGACTGACAGTGGATGATGGGTTAAAAAAAATTTCAGCGTCGAACCAGCTGAGCCCGCCTTTGAGTCGACCAAGTTGGAGGATGACGAGATTCACTATCTTGTCTTATCTCGCCACTTAATGCTAGCCTCACCACGGTTTAGGGGCACGTTAACAAGAGAGGAGTTTATTAAAGCCTCTAAAGATCTATTAGATGGACGGTACCATATTATAGCTAGTAGTTAGGACGAAGAAGCTCTTCTTATTCTTTAAACATCTCCTATATCTAAATACGCTAGGTCCTAGCTACTATAAGCCTAGAGATACTTATAAAAGTAGTTGTCAGATAGAATGAGGGCGTTGAGGTCGGATCTGCACAATCGAGCAGGGACCACTGCACTTGTCGCACTAGCCCAGGGGTCAAACCAACCGAAGAACGCAGAATTCCATAATTAATCATTACAGAATCATCACCCATCATAATACTTCATCACATACAACCATTTATCTGACACCTCTCCGTTCTTGAACGAGTCCTCCTACATCGGCTCCCGCCTTCGGCGTCATTCAACTACTATCGTCCATCAATCCAATAAAGTTCAAGGATTTGTCTGGCCTAAATAGCCTGGATGCTCTTGAATTCGCTGCCTCTGTCATCTCGACCAGCGATCTCGCATTTGTTGAGAGCTTGCCTGCGAATCCCAACCCAGACAACTTGGTCATTGCAACCACGGCTTTGGCCGGGGACATCCTCACTCTCACCGGCCACGTTGCCAATCTTAAGGCAGCTACATCTGTCCTTGCTCTGAGGAGCCTTGGCCTTCCTGTTCTCAGATTGTAAGCGATGCGGTTACAATGCTAGTGTAAAGGAGACGATGACATGGACTGGTGGAGGGCGGAAGAGATTGCGAAAAGACCCTTGTTGCGTCTCCTGTACCTTCTTTCCTTTGGGAGAAACTTCAAAACACCGAAATAAACGTTTCCTCTTTGTCAGGTAGTCGACCATACAGATAGCAGAAAGTCACATCGAGCAACATACCTTGACCATCATGAGCCTAGACCTCGTATTTTAGCTCTGTTGTCGTTAGTACCAAGTGCATAATGGCTTGGAAATTTTCGCGTAGAAAGTCGTGCTAAGTTCCACATTCCAACCATCCTTCACAAGGGAAGAATGCAGTACGCAGTAAGTTGTCGTACATTCTAGTAGTGGACTAGATTTCTTTGTGGCATTCAATTAATGCGTTTTGATCCTTTTGTCAAGGAATGTATGCTAAGCTTTAGCCAAGTAACGTGCTTGAAATTAAATGTTTTCTCTTTATTACCCCTCCGTCCTACGCTCTCCTTTAATGTCACATCCTATACTTCTATTTACTGACTACCATGAAGACCATCTTATTTGAGGCTCTAGTTACCCAGACATTATTCCTGAACAACCGAATTCTAGCGTTTCCGGTTGGAGTTTCTCCTACCGCTGACCTACCAACTCCCGTTAGGGAGTCTACAGCTGCTCTACTTCTACCGGAGCCTCTTAAATATGCTTCAGGTAGAACTAGGACCTGGTCTCCCAAAATGCGAATTATCGTAAACGTCGCTAAAGCGCTCAATATGGGCCTAAAAGTGCCAATAGGCACGCTTTTAGCTCCATTCAGGATTACTGCACGCCAAGTTCCTGAAGCCGCTTCTCCTGCACCTGCACCTGAAGTCTCTCCGGAGAGTGGAATCCAGGTCCCTCCCAGCCCGGCTGGGCCTGCTGGGCCTGCTGGTTTCCCTGGGTCTCGCGGCCCTGCCGGCTCTAACGGCCTTCCTGGCCCTGTTGGACCAGCTGGCATTCCCGGCTCTAACGGCCTCAACGGTCTTCCTGGACCTTCTGGGCCCGCTGGTCCTCCCGGTGCTAATGGCCTGAATGGTCTGAACGGCTTCAATGGCCTGAACGGTCCGTCTGGGCCTGCTGGTTTTCCTGGGTCTCCCGGCCATGCCGGCTCTAACGGCCTTCCTGGCCCTGTTGGACCAGCTGGCATTCCCGGCTCTAACGGCCTCAACGGTCTTCCTGGACCTTCTGGGCCCGCTGGTCCTCCCGGTGCTAATGGCCTGAATGGTCTGAACGGCTTCAATGGCCTGAACGGTCCGTCTGGGCCTGCTGGTTTTCCTGGGTCTCCCGGCCATGCCGGCTCTAACGGCCTTCCTGGCCCTTCTGGGCCCGCTGGCCCTCCCGGCTCTAATGGCCCTACTGGTCCGCCTGGACCTCCCGGTCCTGCCGGGTCTAATGGTCTGAATGGTCCTCCTGGCCCTGCTGGGACCGCTGGCCCTCCTGGTTCTCCTGGTCTCCCTGGCACTCCCGGTTCTCCCGGTCTCCCTGGCACTCCCGGTCTCCCTGGCCCTCCCGGTCCGCCTGGGACCGCTGGTATTCCCGGGTCTCCCGGCCCTGCCAGCTCTAACGGCCTGAACAGCCTTCCTGGCCCTGCTGAACCCGCTGGCCCTCCCGCAAAATACTCGTGGAGCGACTATGACGATGATGGTTACTACGATGGCGAGGACTATGACTCAGATTTTGACGAAGACTATGGCAAGAAAGCGGAAGGCTATAGCGCAGATAGTGGATGCAGGTGGTGCTACGAGTGGGTTGACGATACAGACGATGTGACTAGATCGCACGGGGATGGCTGAATATAGTTAGATTTACCCGCCTGGAGAACATATAAAGCCGCTCATCTACACGTCTTAACAACCAACAATGCAATTGATTGCCTCATATTGATAATTGATAGCGCTAATGGTCTCTCATGGTTACAGATGATGACTCTAATTTTTAATCCATTTTTTTCCTAGAGAAACTACCTGTGCATCTGGATACCTGCGCCAAAATATCGTCGATGATCTTAACGAGGCTTGAGGTGTAAGATATGCTCCAACACGGATATAAAGGAGGCTACTCTTCTCCCAAGATGGGCGCGCTGAAGCGTTCCGCTGCTACACTAGCGCTACCTAAAGGCAACGGTGGGCCGGACCCAATTGTAATGGCCGGGAGCGACCAATACTACAGCATCGAGTACGACGATGACGATCTCCGGCGCTGGATTAAGAAGAGCAAGGTTAAGAAGGTTGATGGCATTTTCACTGGAATGGCAAGAAAGCCAAAGGAAAAGACCAATCAGGGCTCGCAGACCTCTAGAGGGAAGTGATGACAACGAGGAATTCGCCGGCAACACCTTCTCTACTGTCTGGCCGAAGAAATGCTATTAAATTCGGCCAATTGGAGAAGAAGTGCTTCATGACCATTACTAACACGATGACAGGCGGCCAAGGTCTACCGTACTATTGTATTTGCTGTGCTGGCTACAGTTGTCAGATATCATGTTCGCATGCGATAAGGTATGATGATGGGTGATCATTGATGTCTTTATTGATGATGAAAAAATGCCCCGTGGTGTCTGCCACTCTGTTCGGTTGGTTTTGACCCCTGGGCTAGTGCGATAGGTAAGTGCTGCGGTCCCTGCTCCATTATGCAGATCCGACCTCAACGCACTCGTTCTATCTGACAGGACTGTTCCAATCGTACGCTTCACAAGTATTCCCAGAATATGCCCTTATATTTGACAACAGTAGACTGAAAATATGATAATAGTCGGCCTTGTTCTAAATATCTCAATGCATCCGTACTAAAAGAGGTTTTAAGTGCAGTTCGTCATTCATTTTATATTATACGACATAGCCTGGCTTTTAATTATGTTAATAGTTATGGAAATAGTAGACATGTGGTCACTAGCGTCGCGAATCTCTTTGCTAGTTACGGCCGGGGTCGCAACTACTATTTAGAAGGATAAGACTATACGAATGGGGACTTTTCGTTTCATTTGCCACAGCTTCTATTCTGTCCGCGACCCAGTCAATCTCACTCTTTAAATGGTGATTGAATTTGTTAAGACCTTCCAGGTAGCTATTCCTAAAGGGCTAGGGCTGGTTCTCGGGCAGGAGCGTCAACAATCGGAGAAGTGATACATTCAAATGACTGAGTCCTGGCCTGGCAGTCATGAGATACTATATCAACAATAAGGCCCGAGTAATGTCGAAAGATAGATTGGGAATACAGGTTTGACACGAGTATCAGTCGTGTTAGTGTAGGTGGCATCACGTTCAACACTGTCACATGATACAACCAACCTTATGTAGACTAGCTGCTGACTACGATCCTCGTACTTAAGGGATCCTCTGGTTAGCTTGTTACAATCAACTCAGTCTCTCATTTCTTCCTCCGCACCTCACTGATAAGTCGAGATACCTGAGTCCCTATATTCTCCTACTGGAGAGGGCCACTAAGAGTACTGATCATATTGGTTAAACTTTTACTCAGGAATCAGTATACAACCTGTTCAGGTATCGATGGCGCCAAGGCTTCTGGTTCCGATTGAGTCCTGTCGTAGCGTCTGAAGAACGACAGTTAACTACACGTAGGAATCCATGTAACCATTCCTGTGTATCATGACGGATCATAGATACGGTGCCCGTGCACCCAACGCGCGGAATCGGCCCTAGCCATCACCAGCAAACTTGAGGCTGTAGAGCCACATACAATAGCTGTTATCACTAGATTTTCTGGTAGAGTGATCTATAGGCCTATACGACAGAGTTTGCTACCAAAACTTACGTGGTTGAAGTATTCTACGGCCGCGGCTGTTCACCGTAGGTGCAGGTGCTGAGCACGGCTCATAAGCAACACTACCACTTTGCACAGCTGCAGAACCACGTTTCTGCCTCTTTTAACTCCTTGTTGCTGTGAGGCCTTGCGCTTACGTTTTTGTGCAGTCTGAGATTTGTTTTGAGAGTCGCGCTGCTGTTTCTTCCGTGCTCTCTCTGCTTTGCGCGCATCAATAGCTTGGCGCTGTTCTACACGCTTCCTCTCTCGCTCTTCCTTCTCACTCGCCGCCTTCTGGCGCTTCTCTTCTGCAATTTGCTTTTTGTAAGCTGTAGCAGCAGCCTTTGACTTTCTTGCCTCTTCTTTTTGGAACTCCTCCTCCTCTGCCTCACGCTTTGCTAACCTCATCCGTGTGCGCGCTTCTCGGAAGGAGCGAGGAGTCCACATCATGTACGGTCCCCAGTACTCATAGTGTTGTAGTAAGAGCGTCTATTAGACCTTCGTTTTCGCTCCTTAGAAGGGTGTTTGGATGGCCATATGGTGGAGCGATTGCCGAATGATTGATGCCTGCTTCTCTGTTGCACCCCTCAACGGACGCCTTGCTACTCGGTCCAGAAACCTCCCCTGATCTCCCTCATAGATAGTAGCGTCAGAGTCGCTATCTTCTGCAGTCTTAGAGTCGCTGTCCACGAACTTGTCCAATATAACCTTGGGGTTGAATGGGCTCACGCCCACTGCCTTACAGGAGCAGAGTATATTCGATTCGGTGAAGCTAGCCACCCAGGCATCCCAGAATAGCGAGAAGAAGTCAGGCTTCTGCACTGGTACCAGGCCTTTGTGCTTGAAGAGGCGCTCTCCTAGCCTCTCTGAGTATGCTGTACTGAGAGGCTAGAACATTACCACATCAAGCGGCTGAAGCGTGTGGGTGCTGTGAGGTGGATAGATACCCACAAGGATCTTGTGCCGGTGGCAATACTCTAAAAACTCCTCAGTTAGGTGACTCCCATGGCCATCCACGAGTAATAGGCGGTACTTTCTTCGAGCTTTAGATGCAGTGAAGCGCTGGAACACCTGTTGCAGCCAAGCAAGGCCTAGGCCGTCGTTGCTCCAGCCACTACGTGATACTCCAAAGGAGGCCATATGTTCTCCCACCTTCACATCCTCCACCCAGGTGCTCTGGATGTTCTGAGATTCAGCCGGATATGAGGCCTGGAGGAAGAGCAGATCCATCCGCGCACACACTTGCTATTAGGCTCACCCACTCACGATTGCCATCCTGCAGCATCTGCCTGAAGGGCTTCTTCTTAAATTGACGCTTGCTGAAGATTCTCTTCTGTCTGCCAACAGCTCCAATCATGAAGCCTCTCTCGTCCATATTGTATGTGTGCGCAGGCTCTATCTTGTAGAACTCAATTTTGTCGCGCAGCGCGTCGTAGTACAGCTTGTACTTCTCACCAGAGTCGGCGATGTGGCGTTGCTGGTCCATAGGTGTGGTGAATTGAGACGTTAGCTCATCGTTGTGACGAGCCAGGAAGCGCGATACCCAGCTCTCGGAGGCCTGATGCCCAGCGATATTTGAGGCGAAATCTTGAACCATCTCTCTTGTAGGTGGGAGGTGTTTTTGTGTGAGCTTGTCTACGTACTTCACAAGCTCTGCCTCCTCCTGTGGGCTGAGGTTCTGATGCGTTACTACATCCTCTTGGTGGGAACGCGTACCAAGCTCCACTTTGCGCGTCAAAGTTGAGCGAACAACGCCATGCTTTCGAGCTATGCTTGTCCATGGGATTTTCTTTCCAAGAGGTGTATTTTTTGCTTCTGCAACTGCTTCGTCAATGACTGTCATCGTTGTTGTGCTGTGTTGGGATAAAAAAGTGTCATGTGGATGGTGTTCCGCGCGTTGGCCGACGGCGCGCGTTGGGTGCACGGGCACGGTAGACAGGGTCGTAAATATCTATCGTTTCTCAAATTTCTTCAAAGGGATTTGAGCTGAAGGGCAGCAAGAACTGGCTCCGTCTACGGTAAACAATCGCCCATTTTAGGAGACTAGCTATAGATTGCTGGTATACTTTTTGCGGCTGCCTTCGTATGTATCATTAACAGTTGCCTTTATTAGAGCTTTCCGTTCGCATAAGCATAGAACACAAACAAGGCATTCTCCGCCATGTGATGCCTAACTTGCGGTGCCGGCCACTAGATGGTATCGTAAAAATCTGTCACTATTGATTGTGAGCAGATTGAGCGTAGCGGGGGTGCAAAAGCTTTGTGCGGAGCCCAGTAGACGTCGATGATATTAGGGGAAGAACACCTGAACAGTACTGTCATATTCGCATACTCAGTTGTAAAAACACAAGAGACTCAATGTATATGATAGACACTTGACTATAGAAGCGTTCCCAAGAAGCTTGCCATAGAGATATCAGCCAAGGATTCTAGGTGACGGCATGATTCGTTGGAAGTATCACAAGAAAAGTAAGTTGACGCAAATTCAAGATGAGCTTAAACATCTACATACTTCATCCAAGCGACCTCCAAGTCCACCAGAAGCCACAATGCCATTTTACTAATGCAACGGTGTTCGTGTTTCCTCGCCTTCGTTCTCCATCTCCTTCTCCGTTATGATATCATCTTACAAAATGCGTGGCCTCGGAAACCTTTATTTCAGTCCGGCTTGTTACAGAGCAAGTGATGCTCGAGGCCCAGGAGGTCCAGGAGGTCCGGGCGGTCCGGGCGGTCCGGGCGGTCCAGGAGGTCCAGGCGGTCCGGCTAGTCCAGGGGATCCGTTCAAGCCATTACGGCCAGGAGCCCCAGGAGCGCCAGTAGGCCCCGAGGGACCAGGAGGTCCAGGGAGTCCTGGGGATCCATTCAAGCCGTTACGGCCTGGAGGACCAGAAAGGCCAGAAGAGCCAGGAGGACCGGCAGCACCAGGCATACCAGCCGGGCCGGCAGGGCCAGCAAGGCCGGGAATGCCGGGAGAGCCAGCGGTGCCAGCCGGGCCAGGAAGGCCAGGAGAACCGTTTAGACCTTTAGGACCAGCAGGCCCAGCGGAACCAGGAGCGCCATTTAACCCATTAAAGCCGGGTGGGCCAGCCGGCCCAGGACTTCCAGGAGTTCCAGGTCTGCCGGGAGATCCAGGAGGTCCAGCAAGGCCACCGGCGCCGGGAGGGCCTGAAAGGCCAGGGGATCCAGGACGACCAGAAGCGCCAACAGGCCCATTGGAACCATCAAGACCAGGGGGACCGGAAGGTCCCGGGGGGCCGGGAGGACCGGGGTCGGCTTGGGGACCGGGTACGCCTGGAGGGCCAGGAGGACCCTCAAAACCAGGAGAACCTTCGGCGCCAAAAGGGCCCTGAGGGCCTGGAGGGCCTGGAGGGCCTGGAGGACCTGGAGGACCTGGAGGGCCAAAGTTGCCGTCCTCAGGAGGAGGCGTGACGTCGGATGGAGGAGGCGTGACGTCGGATGGAGGAGGCGTGAAGTCGGATGGAGGAGGCGTGACGTCGGATGGAGGAGGCGTGACGTCGGATGGAGGAGGCGTGACGTCGGATGGAGGAGGCGTGACGTCGGGTGGAGGAGGCGTGACGTCGGGTGGAGGAGGCGTGACGTCGGGTGGAGGAGGCGTGACGTCGGGTGGAGGAGGCGTGACGTCGGGTGGAGGAGGCGTGACGTCGGGTGGAGGAGGCGTGACGTCGGGTGGAGGAGGCGTGACGTCGGGTGGAGGAGGCGTGACGTCCGGTGGAGGAGGCGTGACTTCGGGAAGTTGGCGTAGAACATTCTTCACTGGAGCCAAGAGCGTGTCCATAGGCACACTTAGGCCCATATCGGACGCTTTAGAAACATTTGCGATGGTTCTAGGGGACCAGGACCTAAATCTATCTAAAGCATATCGAAGTGACTTTGATAGAAACTGAGCAGATGTAGGTTCTTCAACGGGAGTTCGCAGGGCGGCGGCGGAAGAAACTCTAAGTGGGAACGCTTGAACTGGATTGTTCAGGAATAGGGTCTGAACAACTAGTGCCCCAACTAACATAGTCTTCATGGTAGCTACCGTAAGGAATATTGTGAAAGGAAGTGTAGGATGCAGCATATCAAAGGAGAGTGTGGTGAGGAGGAGTAATTAAGAGGAAATCATTCTGGCACATTGCCCAGCTAAAGCTTGGCATACATTCCTTTACACCACAAATTATCACGTACTGCATTCTTCCTCTATGATGGTTGGTTGGCATGTGGAGCTTAACACGGCTTTCCACGCCAAGTTCGCGAAATATCAGCTTTATTTACTAGCGTACTGCCTGGACTAACGCAAAGGAAAACTATATTTCCTATGTGCATCACCTGGTTAAAGCTTGGCATGTGTTCCTTCAGAAAGGGTCAAAACAAACTGTGATAGGCGTTGTGCAAGGAGAAAAGTGACCTGTGCAGTATTAAAAAGGGGTTGGATCTGATGTCGAATAGAAATGTGGTTGATCACTGGAATGCACCACAAATTGTCGCGTGTTGCATTCTTCCTCTCTGATGGATGGTTGGAATGTGGAACTTATTATGAATATCACGAGAGGTCAACTCTGATCTGGTTTAGGTAGTGCATATTAGGCTCATATTGCATTCCAGTCAAGCAGGTTAACGCCAACTGCTGGCATCCCAGTTATTCTACCATCCCAGATTTAATTGTGTGCTTCCTTACTTCGGCCCTCAGTGCTGTGGACGTGATGGGCACTGCAGAGATTCATGCGGCCCAGTTAATGTGGCTGCATAAACTTATGGCGACCTAGAAAGTGGTTCTTGAAGTCTATTCCTTCCTTTGTCTTCAGTCTCACTGTCGACGTCGAAATCTACTGTCCGGCAAATGCTGTTGCTCCAACTATGCCTTTTGAAGGTAAATGGTAAGCTCTACGTACCGATCAGCCTGCTTGAATAGGCAATAATCAATGCCTAGCTGATATTGGAGGCTATTAGGTGAAACAACGTTTCGTCGTCATCCCGATTGCTCATGTCGACGACCTATGTGTAGGGTGCGTAGCGAGTATCTTCCAGAAAGCGATTGCACAACCCCTCACACTTGCTTCATTATAGAAGGGAAAATCCAAGTACGGTTGGCCCAGAACGCCCGGCGATTAATAGCAATCCATTCCTCCGCAGGCACCAATATTTGCAAAACTTGTAGCAGCTGAGCTTCCATCCATGGATTAGTTACCGCAAAAGCATTCCATATGCAGAAGACCTTGTAAGTAGAAGGTCTTTAGACATCAGGAATTTTAGAGTTTTCAATTGTCAGATTGGCGCCTCATTGCCGAACAAGGGCACGTGATCGGCCGCCACCCTCCAAAATAGGCCTCAAGTCTGCGCGTTAATAGGAGCAGACAACATCATCAACAATCCATCTCATTCATTAGAACCCCATCCCCGTGAGCCCAAATAGTGCTCGTATCTGACATCAATCCTTTGGCCGATGATAATCTCCAGCTCGCTTGGGTTGAGGTTCTTATATTCAATACCCCTCAGACAAAATGCTTGCATATCGATCTTAGGGCAGTGAAGGCAGTATGGAGATGATGGAAGTTTCTTAGTATTCTTATAGCCCTCAACTCGCCGAGATGGCTGAATTTGTTGGTAGCTTATCATTCACCTTTTTATTACCGTACCACTCCGTTGACATACCATACCCTTTCCTTTTACTATGAACATGAAGACAGGCCTATGTCTTACTGTCCCTATTTATAGTGCGGGCGCTTTGGCTTTGCCGCAAGCCAAGGCTTTGGCTTCAATTCTGCCAAACTCTACTGCTCCACCCATTGCTATTGGTGTGTTTATATCCATCCTCCTGCATTCATTTGCGGCTAATAGGACTCAGCAAATCTGTTACTTGCAGTTAAGGAGGGCAGTGAGCTCCAGATATACAGTCTACTCACTGTAATCTCGGCCCCAGCAGATGTACCGCAGCCGTCTTCTCAAGAAGCCCCCTTTATGGTCCCTATTACAATCCCTGTACTCCCTGCACTTGCCACACTTGGCGTACCGGCCTTGTGTAGTCTCAGTGCGCCTTCAACCACCCTGCCGAGGCCCGAACTAAGAGTGTCTTCGGTTGCTCTCACAAAACCTAGTTCAGTACCGCCTACACTTGGTGTACCTTCGAACGCTCTTGCAAGGCCGTAAGCCTTACCTAGTGTCGGTGTACCAGCTCTACCTAGCCCTGGAGTCCTTATTAACCACCCTGGTCGTAGTGGAGATATTCCTTCTGGTTTTGGTGGACAGTCCTCTCTTCCTTCAGGTGTTTGAGACGATATGCCAGGTGGCTGGTATTCGGAAAGGAAATTCATCCGCACTTCTCTTAAGGAAATGTGGATGTATTTGATGTAACCTATCTGGCGCAACGCCTTGTATCCAGAATCAATGCTTGCAAAAGAAAGGGCATATTTCCAACTACCTGCCATTGAACGTGTACGTGCGTGTGATGCACCAATTCGCGTGATGCACGCTCAGCCCGAAAACATGTCAAACTTCCACACCACACAACTCCACCAATATGGCTCCAATCGACGAGGCGCTTGCGGAGATAGCGTTTCTGTATCCTGGCGACAGACTCTGACATACGAAAACAGCTAACAAGCATGGCGTTGAGCGCTCAACTCTATCGCGGCGGCACCGCGCAGTTACACAGTCACGTGCAGACCAAGCAATCGACCAACAGCAGCTCACTCCACAAGAAGAGGCAGAGCTTGTTAAATACATAGAAGGGCTCACAGCGCGTCACTTGCAGCCTACGAGAGAGATGATACGAGATTCCGTGTTAATAATAGCCAAAGAGCCAGTGAGCGAGAGCTGATTACGCGCTTCATCAACCGACACAGCATCCATCGGATCTCTCGATGGGCAGCTGGTAAAGGAAATCAATCGCCACAGCGCCGAATCGGGCGATAAATACCGTCTATGGTTTGATTTAGTAAGAAAATGAAGGAATACGATATCGACCCTCGCCACATATTAATATGGAAGATAAGGGAGTCCTGATTGGAATCACCACACGATCGAAAAGTGTTTTCAGCAGACAGATATGGGAGAATAAGGAGGTAAGAGCAGCTCTCCAATATGGCTCCCGCGAATGGATTATCCTCCTAGCATGCGTCTGCGCTGATGGATCAGCCTTGCCACCAAGCCTCATCTATCAGGCTTCCAACAAGACTATACAAACAAGCTGGGTAGAGGAAATCAAGGGAGGAGAACACTTGGCACACGTCACCTCATCGCCGTCAGGCTGGACTGTCAACGATATCGGCCTTGCCTGGCTTGAGCAGGTGTTTAATCGCTTCACAGAGTCAAAAGCTGGACGATCATATCGAGTATTAATCCTAGACGGCCATGGATCTCAAGTTACTATGGATTTCATTGCCTATTGTGATCACAATAGGATCCTGTTGGCCATTTATCCCCCCCATTCGACATATACTCTGCAGCCTCTCGACGTCTGTGTCGTCAAGCCTCTATTAACTGCGTATTCAAGTGAGCTGTCCGCCTACCTGCAAAACAGCCAGGGACTCACCTCAATCTCCAAAAGAGACATCTTCAGCTTATTCTGGGAGGCCTGGGTCAACACTATGAGGCAGCCATTAATACTCCGGGCCTTCGAGGCCACGGGCATCTACTAGCGTGCTTCATTAAATAAATAGAACGCTACAGTGGCTAAATACTGGGCTGCAAGCGCTTGTAAGGCTTGCTGCCCCCGTCAGATGTAAAAGAGAGGTTTATGTTTCGAATTCGGCGTCCATAAGCAGTGGTTTGTTTCGTTTTCGCTGAGAAATTGTGCCGAGGTTACCAGGCCTAGCTGAAATGGTACCCACATTGTCCTAACTGACTACACGCACAAAAACTTTATACCTCATCATTATCTGTTAGTGTAGGTTGTAACGGTTAAATAGCCAGATGTAGTTAGCCTACCTAAGATGAGACATCCTTTATAAGCGGGACGTCTCTGATCTCTAGACGAACAACACAGTCAAACCAGACACTTTCTCCTCCTAAAGAAACGGCTACATAGGTGGCATCACGTTCAACACTATCACATGATACAACCAACCTTATGTAACGTGTTCGATCAGTCAGTGCGCCGGATCAGTTAGTGAGCCACCCCACCAAAAATCGCGACGCGTCTATGCATTAATCTACAATGCCTCCTACGTAGTACCCTTAGTACGTTTAAAAAGAGGCTAGAATAGCTTTATTAACTTATGCAATTTAATCTAAGCAAATTTTAAGCTATTACTACGCTGTAAAGCTTTATAATATTAATTAATCTACTCTTATAGAACGTGTTAAGGGCATTCTACCTTAAGTGTAAGCTAACGCCTAGAAATAAAAGGTACACCCTAGTAAGAAGTAGTTCCTTATTTAGTAGATCCTAGAGCTTAATTAATAAGGATTTCTACTCTAGATTATTAATATATAATAGATAGCTAATTATCTACTTACTACACATAGCTAGGATCCTCTACTTTAGCCTATAGGCTAGAAGTAGGTATTATAATTTATTAAGACTTAGCTAGAGCTATAGACTAAATAGAATAGGAAGCTATATAGCTAGCGTGCTCTATATAAGGATCTTATTAAAATTTCTATATAGTATATACGTATAGAGGAGACGCGCCTAGCCTATAGTATATTAGATTAAGATACCTATAATTTTAATAAAATAGAATTTATAATAGGTGTAGAATTCTTCTTATCTAAAGTAGTAACTAGTGTAGACACTATAGGTAGAGCTGTACATGTATAAGTAGGTAATAGAAACTAGATTATAATAATTAAGTATATTTACGCGTTTAGCTAGTCTATTCTACCTCTTATTATCCTATCTAGTAAGCTCTACTAAGCTATCTAGTATATAGGCCTACCTATAGGCTAGATGCTTATAGTTAGTAATAATAGCTAGATAATAAATTAGCTAGGACTTACCTAGCTAGAGCACTTTAATTAGTATATAGAGTCTTATATTATAGGCCTATAAAGGCTTCTTATTCTAGATAACCACAGTAGTTATGCAACTCTAGAGTTTAATTAATACTATATAGAACACAGGATAGTTACCCTCTATATACTTATATATACAAGCTATCTACTATAGCCTCTAGATATAAGCTATTTCTTACCACTTAAGACTATATATAGGTATAAGGTTACTAAGCTAGCACAATAAGAAGTCTTTTATATAAATAAAAAGGAGTTTCTATCTATTTATCTATTATAGGCTAGCCTTAGAGAGTGAACAGAACTATAAGTGCCAAAATGTAAAGAATAAATTCTAGGTATTAAGTCTCTATAGGGGGGTGTGCCGCTTATAAGAAGAGTTTTCCTTAGTAGGTCTACTTTTTTAAAGTAGTTCCTTTTCTTAAGATCTTTCTAAAGGCTAAGGCTATACCCTAGCCTATTATATACCCTAGACCTTACTTAGTTTAAAACATCTTGTAGTTATAAAGTAAGCCTTAGAGATCTTAGAAGTATTATACTATAGTAAGGTAGTAGTGTAGAGGCAGCCCTAAGGTGGCCTTAGGGTGAGGGCCCTTATTAGGCAGTTTATTTATTTACTTTATTATTATAAGGCGATAGAATAGCGCTCCTACCTTTTCTAATATAATTATTACGTGTCTATTACCTTAGTAGTGCGTTACTATTACAGTCTCTTTATATCTGTGTTACTTTACCTTCTTTCTTTCTTTTTCTACTCTCTCTTTCCTATACTAACTCTAACCTACGCCTATTCTAACTTCCTTAATTATCTACAACTACCTTTATCCTTACCTCCTTTTAGCCCTAATCTAGTTCCCCTTCTATTCCTACACTATGCGCCCCTATGCTTTTATTAGCCTTTTAGCCTTTTTTTTATTATTTTGTTCGCGGCTATAGCTAATATTAATATTATTAATAATAGCCTCTAAAGTAGCGCCACTTTAGTAGATATCTTTAGTCTTAGTAGTAGTAGTAGTAATAACTTTCTAGACCTAAATTAGCGCCTTACTAAGCCTAGCTATACGCACACTAAGGAGGAGATTAATAACACTAAGGTAGAAGAGATTTTTTAGAGCCTTAATACGCCTATATAGTAGCCTAATAGTAGTAATTACTTTCGCCCCTTTATAACTTCTAAAAGGCGTGTACTAGCTAATTACTTTAACCCTATTACTTCTACTTATACTCTAAAGCGGCTTTACATTACTAAGAGCGCAGTCCTTTAAGGAGATAGTTTAGATAAAAAGCTAGCTAACTCTAATATAGGCCTTATATGTATTAAATATATTAGGCGCCTAAAGTAGCTTAAGCGCGTAGAGTAAGTCTATAGTCTTGTATTCTAGACTATTATTAATATTTATATAGCTGTTAACTATTTTAGGGCTGCTTTTATAGCGCCTACTATTACACTAAGGCCACCTGCTAGTATAATTCTGCCCCTTTTACTAATAACCTAGGCCTAAGGTGGGCTCTGCGCCTTTAGATTAAATACATAAAGTAAGACTAGGTTAATAGTAATTTATATATCTATAATCCTAGAACGTATAGCACTAACCCCTAGAAGCCTATAACTAGAACGCTACCTACCTTTATAGCAGAGTTCTACTGCTTAGCCTAGTAGTATAAGTGGTACCTAAACTTAGCGCTTAAGAACTCTAGCCTAATCTAGGAGCTAGGCTCCCTTACTATACCTTTACTTTAGTGTAATAATAAAATAGTAGTTACCCCCCCTAGTATAGATATAGCCCTAGTGGCATCTTTACTCTAGATAACTCTAGTCTAGTATAGTAGTAACTATAATTAGAATCTAGTGGCGTTAGCTAATAATATAGTAGGGTGGATAAATAATATAGGAAATTATATTTAGTGATTTAAAGAGAGTATAGGCTGGCGCCTAGATAAAATAACCTAGACTTAAGCGTAGACTACTAACCTACTTACTACTATTATAGAGTAACTTAGGATAGCTCCTAGCTAACGCCACCCTATCTTTTTAGTAGCTCTAGCCTAATAACGTATACCTTTTAACCTATATTAAGAGCTTTGTAGAGTGACTCTACCTAAGCCTTTGTCTAGGGCTGGCTTAGTACACCCTTTTAGGTACTACTACTACTAGTGTAAAAAGTAATATAGTTATTATAGCCCCCCCTTTATTCCTACCTAGTGTTACTTTAGTGCTGCTTTAGTTATTATAACCCTAGGGCTAATAGCCTTTAGTAGTTTTTAGATAGATAGCGCCTCTACTAGGCTAGTAAAGGAATAAATTCTTAAATACCTATTATAGCTTCCTTTGTAATATTTATATATTCTTCTTTATAGGCTAGATAAGACTATTATTATGCCTATAGTCCCTCTAGGTGGCCTTAAAGCGGTCTAGAGCTATAGTGTCTATAATATTTTTAACTAGCACCTAAGTTAGTAATATCTACCTAGTCTATTTTACTAGCGCCTATTATTATTTTCTCTAGGTATTCTTAATGCGTAGGACTTTCTCTACTTCTTATTTACGTAGGTCTAGGTCTACTTCTTCTAGCTCTAGGGCTAGGCCTAACTAGGCGTTAGCCTAGATCTAACTAGGTAGGGGATTGTCTGCCGCTTACTTAAGAAGGTTAACGTAGACAGTCTTATAGAGATTACTAGGTAGGTCTAGTGTTACTATAAGTAGGAATAGTATAGCTATTATAGTATACTTAACTTTAAACTAGTTAAGTTTCTTCTTTAGCTAGTTAGTTTTTATATTACGTAGCGAGAACTATACTTTATCTCTAACTTAGAATCGCTTTATAGGGTAGTAGGTATAGTTTATAGCCTCTATAGTGCGCTGCTATCTATAGGTAATAGTAGTCTAGACTAAAGCTATTCCTTTTTTAAGGTAGTCTAGGAAGTGCTTTGCCCTCCTAGTAGGGGTGTAAGTAGACTTTACTAGTAAGGGGATTCTCTTAAGGAGATTAATATAATATTTATTTAGTAGAAAGTTTAGGCTTAGGCCTATAGTAGTAGATGCTTTATTATTTAATATAAGCTAGTAGGCTAGGAGGTAGTCTAGCTAGTCTATCTATTTAAAGTTAACTATAATACAAAGGACTAAGAGTATTTTCTAGTTTACCCTCTCTATGCTGCTATTAGTCTAGGGGTAGTATACTATAGAGAGAAGTTATTTTATTTTAGTTAATTTATATAGTGTAGTCTAGAACTTCTCTAGCTAGTCTAAGCCTCTGTCTATAATTAGTAAGGTAGGGAAGCTATAGAACTACTACTATATATTATAGAAGTAGACTGTATAGTGCTCTACTATTATAGAAGTTATAGTTTTTAGTTGTATATACTTTAATAGCCTATTAGTAATTATAAGTAGGTATTACGGTGCTGCTGTAGAGGCCTAGGGGAGGTTTACTATAAAATCTATTAAGAGTTACGCCTAGTACTAGTTTATAATTAGGAGTAGCTATAGGAGACCTTGCTACTTCCGCTAGTCTATATACGCCCCTACATAGTGGTAATTACGCACGAATTAGGCGACGTCTTTAGATATATTGTCCTAGTAGTAGTTCTAGTAAATAATCTTAAATGTAGAGTTCTTTCTAAGATAGTCTATAACTAGAAACTTATGTGCGCGCTATATAATAGCGGTAGTAAGAAGTTTCTAAGCTAGGACCTAAAGGACTCCTTACTATAGGAGGGACCTATACGCACTAATTATATAGTTCCTAATTTATTAGGAGGTAGTAGCTACTATAAGGAATATATAGTTACTATAGCGCACCGCCTTAAGCCTAATATAGTAGGGGGGGAACTCTGCTATAGCTACGTTTTAGAGTGTTTATAAATATATATTAGTAAAAATCTAAGCCCTTACTAGCGCTGTTAAAGATCGCGTCTATACTAGGGTAGCCTAGATAGTTCTAGGCACTATTAGTAGGGCGTTTATTTTTATTTACTAGGCTATATTTTACTTACGCTAGCTTAGTGCGTCTAGTCTAGCTACTTAGGATCTAGGCTAGTAGTAGAGGTAGAAGTAAAAAGTAAAGAGTAATTTTAACTACTAGTGCTAGCGCTTACTTAATTTTTAGATTTTTATAAAGTATTTAAGGTTCTTATAGTCTATTAGAATTTTAAAGGGGTGTACTACTCTTATTAGCTCTAGTCTCTATACTTATAGGGCCTATATAATTATAAGTAGCTCTTTATTATAAATAGTGTAGTTCTGCTAGGCTAGTGTTAGGGCTATAGAGTAGTAGGCTATAAAGTGCTAGATCCCCTTAATATATTAGGAGAAGTAGGCCCTAGTAGCACTATCTAAGTAGTCTGCCTCTACTAGTGTGTTACGCTCTAGGTCCTAGAGCGCCAGGATAGGGCTCTATATAAATATGTCCTTTAAGGCCTAAAAGGCCTCTTATTTCTTAGGGCCCTATTAAAATAGGACCCTTTTCTTAGTAAGGGTATATAGGGGTGCAGCCTACTTAGAGAATTAGGGGAAAAAGTTGTAATAGAAGTTAGTAAAGCTAATAAAGTAATAGACTATATATATTATAAAAGGGGCGTCCTATTAATTAATTACTTATATCTTTACTAGATTAGGGCGAATAGCCTTACCTACTATAATAAGATACCCTAGGTACCTAACCTCTATTATCGCGAATTTGCATTTCCCTAGGTCTATATATAGTCTAGCTTTTTATAGGAGTCCTAGTACTTATCGCATATAGTCCTAGTGTTAGCGTAGAGGCCCTGTTATATAGATAAGGACATTATCTAGGTAAGCTATATATATATCGCCTAGGGTATTTTTTAGAGCGCTATTAATATAGCGCTAGAATATAGTAGGTGCCTTAGTTAGTCTAAATAGGACTACTAACTACTTAAAAAGGCTAAACTAGATATAAAATATAGTATAGTGTTTTTTCCTCTTTATAACTTACAGCTTATAGAAGGCAGCGCGGATATTTACCTTTATAAACTAAGTAGCCTAGGAGAGGGTGCATAGTGTCTCTTTAATAAGTAGGAAGAAGTACTAACCTAGCTTAGAGATTATATTAATCTTCTAATAGTTAATATATAGGTGCTATTTCCCCCTAGGCTTTAGGGCTAGAAGAACTAGAGCACCTACTAAAAAGGAGCTAGCTTATATTTAGCCTTTATCTATAAGTTCTATAAGTTAGCGCTAGAGTTCTACTAGCTAATCTCTAGACATGCTGTATAGTAGGCCCTAGGGTAGTTTTAAGAGGGAGCTACTTAGGGTCTACTTTAGGTAGATATAGTAGTCTAACGTGCCCTAGTGCGGTAGGAGGCTAAACGCCTTAGTTTTATTAAAGATAGTAGTGTACTCTGCTAGTTCTAAGGGGAGAGTCCTGCTATCTTTAGTAAGGCCTAGCCCTACTATATTATAGGGGGGTAGGGGTTCTACTGTCTAAAGAAGCGTTATTATAAGTATTTAGGTAATATCCTAAAGTAAAGTTAGGAATACTCCTTTCTAGTCTTTATTTAGAGTATTAAAGAGTGTTATATTGTTCTCTTTGTCTACTATTATAGTGAGGAGGCCCTACCTTTCTACTGTCTAGGTGTTAAGAGTAACAAGACCCCTAGCTGCGCTAATTATAATTTTACTACTATAAATATTTACTACTACCCTAGACTTAACTAGCTAGGGGGCCCCTAGGATTATATTCTAGTAGAGGTTAGGGATTATATAAGCGTAAAGGGTTTATTACTACCTAAATATATTATAAGGCACTACTACTATCTCTATAATAAGGGTCTATAGTAATAATCTAGCGGCCTATTCTAGCTCCTAGACTAGGATTATAATACGCTATAGTAAGAGTAAATCTACTAGCCTAGGGCTAATTACTATAAAGTATTTATACCCTATATTAATTAGGGCCTCTATATACTATGTGCTGTTAAGGAAGACGTAGAGAATAAGAGTAGGCCTATTTATACCTACCCTAGCCTTAGCCACTCTAACTATTGCAGCTTGCCTTAATTATACCTCTATTGATGCTATTACACTTAGCCTTTATATTAGCGCTAAACTAGGGGCTATTCTTTTCTTAACTAGATACTTATTTTATTATGCTAAGGTTAGGTTATAATTACTTAGAGTAAAATTATATTAGGGTAGGCTCTAGCTATATAGTTAGGCTTACTATAGTAAGTATATATACCTACGTCCTAGTATTACTAAAAGATATATTTAGGTATCTAGTTTAGGCGCTACTTACTTGCCTTCTTACTAGCTTAGGGCTAGGTTAAGGTTAAAGCTGCTATAGGAGTTATATAAATGTTACTATTACTATCCTTAGGAGGGGGCTAGCCACCTTTATAGGAGGTAGCTTAAGTAGTAAGCTTGTCTTCTAAGGCCTTTATTTTAAGGTCTGCTGTGATCTGTAAAAACCTAGCAATAGCTATATTATAGTCCCTTTTAGGAACGTTGCAGTTAAAGGCAACTATATAAATGTTGTGCTAGATTACGCGGCGTAACTTACGCAGTTTCTTAGTGTTACCCTACTAGCCGCTACCTACCTCTACTAAGGTCTATTTAAAGCGGATGTAAAAGTTAGAGAAACTTTTTCTAAAGCTTTACCTAATTATATTAAAACGTGTTTTAGCCTTTTACTAGGCGTGTTTGTTAGTGTATATAAAAGTAAGGTACTATATAAACGTCTATAGGTTAAACTGGCTGTCTGCCCCCCTAGTTTAGTAGAAGGCTACTACTGTGTCCTAAGGACTATTATCTAGGTAGTTCTATATTAGCGCCTATTCCTTTTAGGGGGAGCTAATAAACTACTTATTAGCCTAGAGCTTATAATCTATTATAACCTTTTAGGCCCTAAACTATGTCTTTAAGCCCCTAAACTTAGTTAGGCTTAGGAGCAGTTTACGCTGTAGAATTAGCTAGTCTATACTAGTAAATAGGGATCTACCCCCTATAGTAAAGGTAGATAGGCCTAGGGTAGTGCTAGCGTAGGCCTATTAGCGTATAAAGAGCTTACGTAGCTTTTTATTCTAGAGTTATAGTGTTTGTATAGTAGAGTAGTCTTTGTCTTTAGTAGTAATTAAGTTCTGCAGTTATTCTACTAACTTAGTAATATTAGAGGTATCTATTAGTAAGTTATTCTAGACTTTATTACGTTTCTCTGTTCCTTTAAACAACTCTTTTCTAGAAGACCTAGAATTTAATATTATAGGCTAGCCTTAGAGAGTAAACAGAACTATAAGTGCTAAATATAAAGGATAAATTCTAGGTATTAAGTCTCTATAGGGGGGTGTGCCGCTTATAAGAAGAGTTTTCCTTAGTGGGTTTACTTCTTTAGGGCAGTTCCTTTCCTTAAGATCCTTCTAAAGGCTAGGGCTATGCCCTAGCCTATTACATTATCTATATGTGCGCAGGATAGTCTTTACAAAGAAAAATATTTAGAGTAGTTTTTAAGTAATAGAACTTATTTCTTCCTATCTAGATCGCGTCCTCTTACACCTAATAGTAGTTAGGACCCTATTACTACTAGAGGTAGTAGTAGATACTAAGTTTATATAGATAGCTAAAACGCCTTATACTACTTAGTAGCTAGAGAAGTAGGCGCAGCTTATATAAAATTACCTTTAGAAATTCTTATAGAGTCCTACTAGCTAGGCTATTACCTAGCTTATTAAAAGTTATTAGTATATAATAAACTTAGCAACTATCCTTATAGAGGAGAATAAAAGGCTATAGGTAGATAACTACTACTAAAGACTAAAATAAGATAGGCGTAGATAGTATATTACTATAGGAGGAGCTCTATAGGCTAAGTTAGGGTAAGCTCTAGCTACTATAGCTTATCTAGCTCTTACTAAGGCTACTAATACTAGATCTACTCCTATATACTAGCGCGCACTACTAACGTGTAGTAAGTGCTATAAGTAAGGACATAAGAGAACTTAGTGTAAATAGTAATAAACTATCTATATATAAAATTCTATAGAATATTACCTTGTTATTGTAGAGATATCGCTGTTAAAGTGCCGCGCGGCTTAGTAGGGTGGCTTACTAACTAATCCAGCGCACTAACTAATTAAACACGTTAACTAACGTGTTGGATTAGTAATAAGCTGGCTAGATTAGTAAGGGCCTATTTAGTAGACGTAATCTAGAGGCTTAATCTTATTTTAATTACTAGATCTAGTTAGGCTTATATTAAGATTACACTATGTTTAGTTTAAGCGTATTTTTAACGTTATAAATAGAGGTCTAATCTAGGAGTAATTAACTAGCTAAATTAAACCCTACTAGTGCTAATAGAATCTACGTTTATATCTATTTAAACGTAAGATTATAAGTTAAACTAAGTATAAGGTTAGGAAGTCTATCTTATCTAATCTTAAAGCTTTTTAACGCTGTAATACCTAGTAGAGAGGCCTTTATAGGCGTTATAGGAGCGTTAATAGCAATAACTTTAGTGTTAATTAACGCTGTAGAGAGGACTCTAGCGCTACTTATAGGCGTAAATAAATGCGTAAAAGATATATATCTAGGTCTAGCTTAGCTAGCTAGGTGCCTTATTAATAACTTATACCTATATAAGGAGACGCGACTTTAGCGGAGCACGTTTAAGGCTCTTATTACTTACTATAAATAACACGTTATGGATAGCTAATAAATTAAGGTAGAGAAGAAAATACTTATATTTCTATATATCTACACCTAAGGAGCTAGGTAGTAGAAAGCTAAACACTGCTATAGGCACTTGCTAAATATAATTACTATATATATAAAGAGATTTTACTTAACTTTTACTAACGTTAGTAGTAACTTTTATAAAGTTCTTACTATAGTCCTTTTACTATACCTAGAAGTTGTATATTTACCCTCTAGTGCCTACCTAGAGGCTATACGTAATAACCTAAAATATATACTTTTCTTTAAAAACTGTGTAGGAGCTCTTAATAGGTTAAACTTTAAGGTTTACGTGCTAGTAAACAATTCTAAATAATATAGAAATTACTATAAATATCTCTTCTAAAACGTATTAGTAGCTATTAACTTTAATATAAACTTTATATACGTCTTAGCTAGCTAGGAGGGCAGCGCTTATAACGCCTAGATGCTTATAGATAATTATTAATAAGGATTTATAGCTCCTCTAGGCAAGTATTACCTAGTAGACGCTAAGTATATAAATAGTAATATTGTCTATACAGTTTATTGTACAAATAGCACTAAGTAAAATAGGGGCCTGCCTACCTGTAGGAACCTCCACAAGGACCCACTACTTAGGTTAGCGCTAAGAGGCAGAGACTTCATAAGGCCCTGCCTGCCTATATGGATCCACATAAGGACCCACTGCTTAGGTTAGCGCTAAGAGGTAGAGACTTTATAAAGCCCTTAGTGCCCCTTTGTATAATAGATAAAATATAATTAATTAAACCTACTTCTTACCCTTTGCACAATAATATACTATTAATCCTTAAATACTTAATTATAGATTAAGCTAAACTAACACTAATTAGTAGTTAATTCTAATTAACTATAAACTAGTAAGGTCTAAAGACAAAGCGCCCTATAAGCTAGATACGTAGGCTCTGTATTATTACCTTTACTAGAGATTAAATTTTAGATTATATAATAAGTAGAAACAAAGCGCACACATCTATAAAGAGTCGCATAATCTAGTCTAAGCTATTCTATAGAAAAGAAAGGAGATAGTAAGCCCCTTTATAACCCTAAAAAACACGTCGCATAATTAAACTAGCGACAACTAAATATAAACACGTCGCATAACTAAGAAAGATAATAATAATAACATGGCCTTAAGACTAGAAGACTTCCTAGAGGAACTATAACCTAAAGACGTTACGTAATAATTAATACTGCCTCCTTAGTAAGAAAACAAAGTAACATAGCTTTAATAAGTAGAGGAAGTAATAAACATTAAGGCTATTACCTTAAGAGAAGAAATTACATAAAAGTACTAGATAAATAGAGTAGATTTACACAGCCACCTACCCTTTTCTCTAAAATAATTAAACACTTATATAGTGTATATAATTAGGCAATATCGCGTAAGTAGCCTTAAAGGTAAAAGGGTAATTTCTTCTTTTACTAAAGATTTTAATAACTAGAAGGAGAGAACCTTTAATAAGATTAGTTATATAGTAAGAAGAGAGCTTATTGCTTTTCTTATAAAGAAAGGCTTTATCGCTACTAATATTATAATAAAGGACACCTATATAAAGAAACTTTTTAGACTGTCACAGCTTAACTATAAGCTATAGACCTTTTATACAATAATACTATAACTGTAACCTAAACCACTTCGTATAATCCTAATAAAGTAACCTACACTATCTATAGGTAATATATATATATATAGAGTATAGCTGGGGCCCATCCCTATACATGCGAGGATAGAGACACTATATATAGAGCCACACTAATAGTAGCAGCCTAAAACCTAGACTGCTTTTGCCTAATAAACCACATTGTACAAAAAGATAAGATTATCCTCTTTTAGAAGGTAATATATGTTGTTGTACACTAACTTCTATAAATATAAGCCCTCTACTATAGATGTATAAGTATATATCCTTAACTTTAAAAGAGAGCTAGAGGAAGAAGACTATTACATAAAAGAGGAGGAAGATAAATAAGACTAATAGAGTAATAAAAAAGAAGTATAGAAGGCTACTTTATACCTTACTTCTACTACCTACCTTCATTGCACGACTAGGAGATATCCTTTTATACCTACTTACTAAGACCCAGCGCTAAGTATTATATTACTTAATACCCTACCTTCTATTTACGCACAGAATATATACCTAGAAAGAGCCTTATTATATAATATAGCTCTGCTACTATGTAAAGGGGTAGGGTAAAAACTAAGTAGGTTAGCTGTTACTACCTATTTACACAAGAGTAGATATAAATAGAATTTCTACTATATAGTAACACTATACCTACCTTATAACCTATTCTAATAGGGGAAGGCTAACTGTATAGATAAAGAAGGACAGGAAAAGGAAGTGTATAATAAATATAAGCTATTATATAAAAGAAAAGTTACTAGTATCTATATAGTTTATTATATAAATAGCACTAAGTGAAATAGGGGCCTACCTACTTATAGGAACCTGTATAGGGATCCACTACTTAGGTTAGCGCTAAGAGGCAGAGACTTTATAAGGCCCTGCCTGCCTATAAGAACCTACATAAGGACCCACTGCTTAGGTTAGCGCTAAAAGGCAGAGACTTTATAAAGCCCTTAGTGCCCCTTTGTACGATAGATAAGACGTAATTAATTAAACCTACTTCTTATCCTTTATATAATAGTATACTATTAACCCTTAAATGCTTAATTGCAGATTAAGCCAAACCTATAAATATAATAATTATACTATATCGCGGCGTATACTATTACCTTTAAGAAATAGCGTAGCTACTAGATAGTAGGCCTTAAATAGTAGAGGAGCTATTTAATTACTAGAATAGTAGTCTCTAAAATATTATTAAATATACGTTTAGTGTAACGGGTAGATCACGATATTATTGTGGTGTTGTGGTATCTAGCGCCAAGGCCTTATAGAGGGTCTGTGCGCTAAGCGAGCCAGCTGCGTAAAACCTACGCCGCGCGTTAACTCTACACAAGATAAGTATTATTCTATTAATATTACTAGAGTTATCCTTTCACTGTCCTTTCTGGTGTGAAGTAAGTACTATTGCCTATAACTAGACCTCACATTTAGCGTCTTTAAGTGTTATTAGAGAATTTTTAATAGGTCTTATAAGTTTAATGTAAGCTTATATACGCTCTTATAGCTGTATATAATCTAATTAATTAAATAGGTAGCGTAAGTAAGAACTTTAAGTAGCTACCTACGTACACTAGTAAGTAGTATAAGAATTTTTTCTAGGAAGTTACTATTGTAGAGGATTAACACCTAATAAATTAGCCTTTAATAAGGGAGGAGTAGGAGTCGCAGCGTAAGGAAATAGTAGAGGAGATATAGGTGTTATATAAACAAGCAATTTAGGAAAGTAAGGTATAAGAGAGGAAGTGTAGGTTACTAAAGTAGTAATACTATAAAGGGTAAGTAAAATACTAACTAGTATATAAACTACTATTACTAGTTTTAGCGCGTTACGCTAATCTACTTTTATATATCTATTAACTTTCTATAGAAACTCTATAACTTACTTTTTTTTTAACTTACTATTACCTTCCTATATTAGCCTAATAGCGTGTAGCTGTAGCTACTTATCGCGTAGAACACCTAGCTGCTTATTTATCTTATTTTTTACTTAGGGTTTCTACACTAATTAAGACTTAAGACTTAGATAGAGCTTAGTAATTAGTATCTTTAAGTAGTAATCTAGAACGCTATATATTTTTATAAAATAATTAATTGCCTTCTACTAGGGATCCTTTAATAGAGCTTCTACTAATTTTTTAATTTCTATAGCTATATTACTAACCTACTTACTTAACTTATTAGCTAAAGTTATCTTTTTATAAGATCTCTCTACTATAGTTAACGTCTCCGCACGCCTTTTATAAGGCCCTAGAGTCTCTACTTTATTACTATCCTCCTTGCTATTACCTTTAACTATTACTATAATTAATTAATTAATATCTCTTACTCTAGCTCTATTAGTAATTACGCTATTAAAGAGTCGCTAGTGTAAGTTCTCATACGCTAGAGGCTTTATATAATATTTTTAAGTGTCTAGGTATATCTTAAAGTACTTTATTAGCACCTAGCTATCTCTTATAATAACGCCAAACTTATTTATAGTAAATCTAGAAAGGTTATTTACCTCTTACTAAACTTTCTAGTCTACTTTATAGCTATTATAGTAATTTTTACACTACTAGATAAATAACACTACGGCTAGTAAAAACACTAAGGCCACTTTTTTAGCTACTACGTGCTATACTATTACTTTAAAACTAGTATTTATATATTACTTATAGTTCTCTACCTACTCTATAAGTACTAAGAGGAGCGTCTTAATTATATATAGTAACTATAAACTCTAATTCTAGCTCCTTTTAGGCGTTAGCAACGCTATAAATGTTAATAAAGACAACGCTAGTGTCTATAATAGAAGAAAAAGAGTTAATATTAGTAATAGAGTAGGTGTTAAGCTCTATAAGAGCTCTTACAACGCCTTACACGCTAGAGTACTTAGAGTGAGTATAAAGGATTAATTAATAATACTAAAGTTTAATAAAATAAAACTTTTAGATAGGCAGTTACTAAACATAGGTTAATCTAGGTATAGTAGAAGCGGGTCTTTAGAACAATTTATATGGCTATACTAACAAAAAATTCTACGCCAGCGCTTTACTGAAACCGGGCGAGATCAAGCCCAGATCACGATTTGAGATCACGCCCACCGAACAGGCCCTAAGCTGGCCACCCCACCAGAATCGCGCGACGCGTCTACCTACATACACAGTAGTAGGCATCCATCGTCGGCTGCGTTGTGCCAAGAGGGAAGCTGCATTCATCATTGGCCGACTTCAATCCAATGTTGGTTGACATCTGATTTGCTCCGCTTACTGCACCCCGCCGCGCTCCAGGCACCAGCGTTGTTCCAGCTTAAATGTAAATGCGATAGCTATGAAGGTAGATAGATAGATAGATTGATCCTACTCGGTTTCAGCCGCGATTTCTGCGCAGCTATGCCTGGCTGGCAGGCCTTGGCGAACAGCCGACGCTTCCTGGACTATCGCTGATCCGGCCCGCCCCACTTTATCTTGCAAAACAAGACTAGCTGTCTCTAAGGACCTGCCTTTCCTTCCTTAACCACTATCTAAACATGCTGGCGGGTTTATCTAGATAACAGTTCTAATACTAACGTAAACCACTTTCTAGGCTTTATAGAGGCGCTCGCGCCTTGTATGTCGCGTCTGTATACCTATAGTCTCCCCCTAGCGCTCAGCTTTATCTACGTGTCTGCAATTTTGAATTGCCTAAGGATCCGCGTCTGTTCTATATACTTAATAGCTTTAGTGGCTAGTTGTGGCTTATTAAGGATAGTCTAGAGGTTGTGTCGTCCTAGGCGGTCGCTAAAGATCTAGTTCTGGAGGTTGTTATACGTCCTGTAGTACAGCAGGACGTAGGCCACTGTCTGTCTCATGGCTCCGCAGTCGCACCTAGAGCTAGTTATACTAGGTACTTTACGTCTAAAAAAAAAGTCTTTTAACCTAATCTTCTTAGTCCTTAGCTAGACAAGAAGAGCGCTGTCTTGCTTTCTAAGGCCTTTATGTAGTTTAAGTACTCTCTTTGTAGGTAACAGCGTGTTCCTAAACATAGCTTAGCCTTTTGTTTCTTTCTGCCACTTTGCGCTCTATACGATCTCCGCCTACTACTTATATTTTCTTTTTAGCGTAGTTCTAAGGCTAAAGAATTTTAAGGGCTTACCTACAGTTAGCGCTCTTCTACTGTTCTCTCTTTATCTTATAGCTTTTTTTGCAGCTATATCTACTGCTTTATTACCTAGGATTTCTTTATAGGCTAGTACCTATCTAATTCGCACCAGACGTCCTCAGTCCTAGAGGTCCTGGATTTGGCGGGCGATCTCCTCTAGAATATAGGCTCCAGCCTGTTCTTCAGCCTTAGTAACTAACTATATAGCGGCCTAGTTGTCTGTGTAAATAGCGACGTTGCGCCTACTTCTGTTCTAATCTACGTACCTGCAGCGCCAGGCTAATACTGTACAGCTCTGCTGCATAAACAGTTAATGTTGTAGGCAGCCCTAGGTATACACTGCGCGTCTGCTGCATATGTGGATATACTGCTATAGCGCTAATCCTGTTGTCTATGCCGCTTCTGTCTATGTAGATGCTAAGGTCTTAACCTATCGCGGTTTCCCTGTCGTGTCGCTCTTAGGCTGTCTCGTTATCTTTATCTATATAGGTCTTTAGTCCCTGTTGCTAGGGGGGTGTAATGAACAGGGGAATTAGTTCCTGCGTTATAAGGGCCTGTCCCTACTTGTCTCTTATCTTGCTATAGATCTACTGCCAAGAGCTAGTGTGTTTTTTACGTTCAGTTATTTAGGCGGTGTCTGTAGGCTAAAATCCTACAATGTCCGCAATGTGTCTACTAGATAGAAGTTAAGTAATTATGTCTGTATTGTGTCTCTATATTTATTACTTAATAGGGAGGAGAAAGGCTTTAATATTAAGCGCAGCCCTTAATATAGCCTTAAACGCCCTATAGATAACTTATACTACTCTTGCCTATATACTCTACAGCGTGTTAAGTGCCTTCTTAGTATAGGTGTGCTTTTTCCTATTCTTATTCGTCTATATTAAGTAGGCGTATATTATCTAGGGCAGCGCAGTGCCCTTATATATTCTTCTAAGGTCTATTAGACTAGCGCCCTATATTAAGCTTCTAAGATTGCTTAGCGTATTAATAGTTTTTATTACTTTTTGTCTAATCTCCTTAAGGTGCGGCTTCTATGTAAGTTTAGCGTCTATTATTAACCCTAGATATTTGCAGTTTAGTCCTGGTTTAATCTCTCCCTAAATAGTCTAGATTAGGTAGTTTATATTAATCTTTTTGCGTGCCTGCGTGAAGTGTGTGAGTTAGAACTTGTCTAGAGCGAAGACTAATGTATGCGTGTTCGCCCATTGCTGTGCTTTTCGCAGAGTCTTGCCCAGGATGTCGCACGTCTTTTCTATGGTTTCTGCCCAGGCCAGGATCGCTACGTCGTCTATATACCCTGTTGGAAGAACGTTCGCCTCCTGCTTACACATTTCTATGAGGTCGGCATTGTAGAACAAGTGAAGATGTGAATCCATCGATTCTAATGCGCGTGTGTCTGTCGTTAAGGAAGCTTGCAATTAATCTAACAGTTTTCTCGTCGATCTTTCTTTTCCGCAGGTTGTAGTAGTCGCTAATCGTATCTAGAATTAAAAATTTCGCTAACGCGAGCATTAAAGAACTTATTAAATATCTTAAAAGTAATAACTAAATAAAATAAAGGGTTAAAGACTTTTAGCCACATAATAAGTTTATTACTAAAGTAATTATTTATTAAATCCAAGAGGGTAGCTAGTCCTAAAGGGTTAAGGTTAGTTCTTAGGTAGGAGTACTTACAGAAGGTAAAAAGTCTTATTAATATAATAGTATCTTGCGAAGTGTAACAAGTTAATAATTTAGTCTACTAGAATCTAAACAATAGATTAATAAATAAATTAAATATAAGTATAGAGAGTCTATCCTTGCGTTCCTATATACTAAGCAAAGTCCGCTCTATAGGGAGCGCTCTGTAGAGAGCGCTCTATAGAGAGCGGTTATATGTGTTATACTCTAGTATAGAGCAATTAAGCGCTCTATAGAGAGTAGTTACATAACTTCTTTATTTAAGGTGTAGCTAGTATTAAATCCCCGCTTAATCTTTACTACGCGTCTACTAGGTATAAACCTAGCTTCTTACTATTATATAGATTTTAGATTTTAATATTATCCCCTCTCTTTAATAGATTTGTCCTAAATTACATGTTTAGATCTTAGCTATTATTACGTAAGCTATTCTACTAACCCTATTTACTATAAGTACGTCTGTTAGCATTATACCTAGTAACTCTACTATTTAGAAACATTAATTATATTATAAAATCTAAGAAGCTAATATTATTGCAAAGAACTTTTATATTAACTACAGTTTTAAAGGTTCTATTTACTATATTATACTAGATTTAGGTTTAAAGTGTTCTAAGTGTGTTCGCTTAAGTTATCTATGTGTGAACATAAGCTAGTTGTCGCTAGATAAAACTTACAAGGAGTATAAGAAGAAGGTTAAAAAAGATAAAAAGGCGTTGTCTCTCCTAATAGTGTAGTTGTTATAAAATAAAAAGATACTAGCTTAGGCTAAAGAGCGTGCTTATAAGAAGACATTATATCTAGCTACAGAAATAACTATAGATAGTAAGGACATAAATGTAGATACTATTAATTATCCTACTACTATAGCGACTGTTAGTTACTCTACAGCGATGTAGTTAACGCTTAACATAGTAAATACTATAGCGTTAGTACTATAATCCTCCTAGGTATGTTTATATTTCTAATAGAATTCTTTAATCTTTTGCTAACAGTTTCCTAGATTATTTTTTAGTTTCTAGGTGTTTTTGCTATGTGGGTAACCTTTCTACTTAATAAGGTATATGTTGTTATACTAATTATATTCTAGAATTCTTTTAACCTTAAATTCATTTTCTTTCTTAGTCTAGTAGTAGAAGGTGATTTTAACTAGTGTATTAGGGTCTGCTAGTTCTAGTAGTAATACATAGAATACTAGGTGTATCTTTACATCTAGCAGTAGTTCCAACTTATAGTTCACTAGTGATATTTGCTTAGAAATGTAAAATAGTCTAACCTTAACATAATTTAGTTTCTTATGTTTTTTCTTCTAAGTTTAAAGGTTCTTTATAAGTAGATATACTTTATCCCCCTTCTTTAGCTAAGGTGCTATTTTTTATTTTTTATTTTAATATAAAATTAATTACTACTAAGCTTTTTTAAGGTTCTCTTAGAGTTATTAGTGTATTTTCTTTATATTTTCTACTATATCTATAGCTTCTTTTGCGTTAATTATCGTAAGAAATTATTAATTAAAGAGATGTAGGTATCTTCTATAGTTTACATAGAATAGTGTATGTTCTAATACTACTAATATTTTGTTATTATAGGCTAACTGTGCTATAGGTAGTAATAAAACCTAGTTATTCTTCTAACTGTTGTAGTAGATGCGTAGGTACGTTTCTATAGTTTAGTTTATACGTTCTATCTATCTATCTATTTATAGATAGTAAGCTATTAATAGCTTTCTTTTTGTTCTAAGTAGGGCTATAAGCGTTATCTAGTAATTTAACGTAAAGAGCTTGTCTCTATTGCTAATAATTATTTTTAGGATTCTGTAATGTCTAATTAGTTAGTCTAGGATAAGAAAAGTAAGTTCTTTTGCCGTTATTCTTTTAAGGCATAGAATAAGCTCAATATACTTAGTTAGTTAGTAGACTACTACTAGTATACTATCGTATTTAATTCCTGTTATTAGATCCTTAGAGTTTAGAATTCCTATAACAAAATCCACAGCAATATCTTCCTATAGTATTATTAGTATTCTAATTACTTGCATCTCTCTATATTTAAGATATATACTATGTTTATTTCTCTAGCATTCTACACATTTATAGATATAAGTTATTACAGCTTCCTTAATTCCTTTAAAGGTGTAAGTCCTTTAGATAAGTTCTATTATCTTTGTAATACATAGGTGTCTATACATAGGGTTATTGTAATATTGTTAGATAATCTTAGTCTGTAGATGTTCTAGAACTTTTTAGTTAATTACTAAAAGTTAATTTAGTTCTGCTATTAGTTCTAGAAATCTATCTTTAGCTTTACAAAGGATTGCAGAGAAGGTTTTTACTTTTTCTCCTACTAGATTACTTTATTAGCTAAGAGTGTCTGCTCTACTATTTTCTTTTCTAGCTACATAAATAATTTTAAACTTATACTACCTAGTAGTCTACGACTATCTTTATTGTTGTGGCATAAGTTCTTTTATTATCGTAAACCTTAGAAGGTTCTTATAATCTATATAGATTTCTAGTGTTAAGTAACTAAGTGCGTAGATCCTCTAGTGCTTTAAGGCTTTAATAATAGCGTAGAGTTCTTTATTATATACGTTGTATTGTGTTTTAGCGTTATTAAATTTGTATAAGTAGTAGGTAATTAGGTGCTATTTGCTATTACGTTCTTATTTAGCGTAGGCGCCTAGCGCAAGATCGCTAGCGTCTATTTTAAAGCGTAGTGGTTTATCACTTCTAAAATAAATAAGGATAGGTTCTATAATACATACTGTCTTAAGGAGTTAGAATAATATTCTACACTTATTTATCTATTTAAAGGGTACGTCCTTCTTTATAAGACTTATTAAGGGTATTATAACTTTTATGTAATCTTAGATAAATTATTAGTTAAATCTACAGAATCCTAAAAATTCTTAAATATTCTTAGCTATCTTTAGTATTAGCTAGTTCTTAATGTATTTAACTTTACTTAGTGCTATCTTAATTCCTTCTATAGTAATAATGTGTCCTAGGAATTTAAGTTATTTAACGTTAAACTTATATTTCTTAAGTTTAATGCAAAGGCATACTTTATCTAGTGCTTCTAGTACTATCTATATATGCTCAGTGTGGTCTAATTTGTTTTTAGAGAAGATAAGGATATTATCTATATACGTAATAATAAATATGTCTAGATATTCGCGCGGTACATTATTAATAAGTCTTATAAAAGCTACTAGTGCGTTTATAAGTCTAAAAGGCATCACTTTATATTTAAATAATCTATAGCGTGATCAAAACGCTGTTTTCTATTCTTTACCTTTCTTAATTTATATAAGGTGGTAACTGTCTCTTAGATCTATTATCGTAAATATCTTAGCTTAAGATAGTTAATCTTGTAACTCTATAATATTTAGTAGTAAATATTAGTTCTTTATTATTATGTTATTAAGTTATTAGTAGTTAACGCATAGTCTGTCTAATCTATCCTTGTTCTTAACAAACATGAAAGGGCTTACTACTAGTGACTTTAATAGTTATATATATCCTTTCTTAAGGTTTATCTTAATAAAATTACGTTTTTTAAGGAGTTCTTCTCCTATCTTACTATATAGTAGTCTAAAGAGTAGTATCTTCCCTTCTTCTAGGTCTATCGTAAGATCCTAGGGTTAATGTTTAGGTAGGTTTACATTTCCTTCCTTCTTTATAAATATATATATCTATTTCCTATACTCTGTTAGTAAGGTAAAGGGTGTACTATTGTCCTCTTTCTTACACTTCTTAATCTAGTGGTTCCTACCAGCGTCTGCTAAGGTGTATTTCTATTTTTTAACTATTTATCGCGGTATTATGTTATTAATAACTCCCTTATCTACTATTATTTTTAGTTAATACATAGGCTTTGCTTATAATGCATAATTATAGCGTTTAAATAATATTTTCTTTGTACTCTAGTTAATCTGCAGGTTGTGTATTATTAACTAAAGTAATCCTAAGACTAACTTATACTTAGATCCTAGTAAGATATCTAAGGTAAGTTCCTCTCTATGTCCTTAGACTATTATTATAGTAGTAACCTCCTAGTATATCTAAAGTGTCTTGGGCATTAGGGATCTATTTATAACATAGACAGTATAAGGTATTTCTTTTTCTAATATTATAAGTCCTACTTATCTTACTGTCTAATATGATATAAAGTTCCTTTCTACTCCTAAGTCTATAAGAGCTTAAGCCTATATTTCTTTAAGCTGTACTAGTAGCTTAACTAATACTATACTTACTATAGTATTTAATTTAATAAAGGCGTTTTCTTGTCTAAGTTTAGGCCTAAAAAAGACATCTATTTGTGTAGGTTATAGTTGAGTTCTAGTGCCTAGTATGCGTTTCTAAGTATCCGCTTTTATTCTTAAGTATATAGTTTGTGTAGATTGTCTTCTTCTTTCTATAAGGATATTCTGCTATATTTTCTCCTGTAGTCTTTACTGTTCCTATATACTAGTTAAATTAGTAGTTCTATTATTACTTCTTACGTAGGGTAGTTTATAAAGCTATCTAAACGTTTAGCTATATAGTAGTATTTATAGTCTTAGTTTAGACACGTGTACTAGTATAGTTATATATAGTCTCTATTAATAAGTATATTGCAGCATTTATTGCCCTTTAGCGTGAGGTAAGGAAAGTATTTTACTTATTATTTATTCTAGAGGTGTTTATTGTAAGCTATAATAGGGCAGTCTGTCTATGTTTATCTATAGCGCAGTTTCTTTCTAAATTATTTCTTATTCTCTTTTTTCTCTATCTTGTGTTATTGTTGAAGTAAAACACTCACTTCCGTGATTCTTTCTAGATCCACTAATTCATATTACGGGATTCTTGCCAAGAGGCTCGTTTCTTTTGTATATAGTCTGCCCTTTTAGCATCCTTTCCTACAATTAGCTATTTGTATTCTTTACAACTCTGCTCCTGAATATCCTATAATAGTTTAAGCCCTTTTTACTATAACAGTTATAAGCCTAGCGCTTAGAACGTAGGATAATTCTCCCTACCTATTTAGTAACGCTTAAATTATTATACAACACTCTATTTAGAACCTCTCTATAATACAACCCCTCTATTTCTAATTACAAAAATTATTAAAATAGTAGAAGTATAGCTTATTAATTGCACTAGCTAGCCCTACTAGTTTGTTTAGCTTTAATTCTAAGTAAACTTAAAAGGAATTTAGAACTAAATTAACTTAAAGGCGATTAACGCTCTAGCAATTAATTACGTAAAGCTAGAATAACCTCTACTCCTATAGAAACTATTACTAATTACAGATACAGCCTTTATAGCAAGTATTTAATTATACAAAGTAGAGCTTACTAAGTATAAAATAGATAAGGAGAGCTTTTCTTTATAAATAGTAGAATACAGAGCAGTAGTTTTAGACTAGTAAGTAGACTATACTAAGATACAGAATCTCTAGACTTAGGTAAACGCTACAGTATTGCCTAATCTACTTACTCCTGCCATAATCACTCTAGTTAATACACGCTAAACTACGCTTTAGTCTCTAATTTAACTCTTAAAGGAAGATCTCGCACTAAATAAAGGAGCTATATAGAATAATATTTAAGCTTTATACTGCGCTTATCTTAAGAAGGCTAAGTAGGCAAGATAAAGTCCTAAGACCTAGTTTAAAGAGTGGCAGCTCTTCTATTAAAAAGTAAAGACCTACTTAATTAGCGAAATTAGTGGACTACTTGCTACCTAAGATTTTCTAGATATAATCGCCGCACGTATAGCACTAGATTAGGCCTAATTAATGAACTAACAGCTAATTTAGAATAAGACGCTAGGACAGAATTAGATTACGCTAGACAATCTAGGGAAGGTATTTTTAGCGCTTATCTAGGAGCATTTGATCTAATCTAGTTCTAATAAAATAAGTGGGGTATTCGCCACTTTTAATAGATTATTAAGACAATCTATTAACTCTAATAGTTCTAGTTTGTCTAATTAGACAAAGAAACAACTAAACTGTCCCTATAAGCCCTATACTTATAGGTAGAAACTAATAAAGTGCTAAAGACTTTAAACCGCAATAGCTAGATTACTCTAGAATAGAATATTATTATTTAATCTCACTAATAAAGAAAAATTAGAGATTCTTAATTAACTTAAGTAGCCTAAGTGGTTAAACCTTCGTGATGCGATTACAAAGGCAGGATAAAATAAGAAATAATCCTCTACTAAGACTATTAAGTATCCTAGTAGTATTGCTACTACTCTACTAAACCTATTTAATCTGCCTACAGATAATAGAGCATTAGGTGTCTACTCTACTCTACATTCTAACGCTTATCCTCTATTAGAATATATAATACTAGATAGTGCTATAGTAGTTTACCTAGTTAATAATCACAAAAGACTTGTTCCTAGGACGTTTTAATTATTAAACAAGAGTGTAGAGGTAGGTACATAAAGCCTCCTAATCTTAGGAATTAGTAATAGACTAATTAAGAACGCTTTATATAGGAAAAATAAGAGATTTACAGAAAGTCTAGTACTCTAAAGAGTAAGAGTAGTAGAAGGCTTTTATATAAATATTATATTAGAAGCTCTTTTAAAGAAAGTAAAGATTTAGTACTTTAGTTTAGATTATACTCTTAGGATTAAAAGCCTAGAACAAAGCGTTGTCTTAGTAGACCTAAGATACAAGTATAACTTTACTTTTCTATAATATAAGCTAATCTGCTCTTATCTAACTGTTATAAGTGTAACTACTAAAAGATTATTCTAGGTTAATATTAAGAGATTAGATTCTAAGGACCTCTGGCACCTTTAAGTAGGGTATATAGGAAGTAGAGCCCTATAAGCTCTAGTAACTGTAGCCTAAGGTGTAAAGATTACTAGAATGTTAAGAAAGGATTATAAGCACTATACTACTACATACGTAATCTAGGTAATCTCTAGGAGACCTAGAGAACAATTACCTAGGCCATTTTACTTATTATTCTAGGATCTATTTAATATGCCTACTACTTAAAATAAAGAAAACTAGGTTTTGCTAATTAAAGAAGATTTTAGTAAAAAACCTTATGTTTTTAATCTTAGAATAAAGACGCTTTCTAAAATAATAAGAGTGTGGCAGGATTTCTTAGCTCTTATTAATATAAAATACGAGCTTTAAATTACAAAAATCTACTAGGATAATAATATAGCAACACTTCTATAGAGAGGGAAATCCTAGTACGAATTTTAGGCTAATTAGGAAGGGATAATAATTAGCAGACTACCACTCTATACGCATAAGCCTAATGGCGCTGTAGAAAGAGTAGGCTAGGAGCTTATAACAAAAGTAATTAAAATATAAATAAGCGCAAATCTTCTATTAAATCTCTAGCCTAAGATTATATAAGCGGCATGCTAGCTCTAAGGAATAATTCCTAGCCTAGTATTAGGGTATTAATTACCTAATAAAACGTTAGATGCTTAGTTTAGACAATATTTTTATTATTTTAAACTAGTAAAAACATAATATATAATAGCTAATCTTTATTTAAACTAGAGTGCTATCTACGCCTATGGCTGCTAAGCTTACCCTTTAGATTAGGAGCGTGCAGCTAGGCGAGACAGAAGAGGATTTAAAGTAAATCCTAGGGGCTATATTAGATACTTAGTAGGCTATAAAGCTTCTAATATTTACTAAATATAGATTCCCTAGCTTAATTAGATAATCACTATAAGAAATATAAGGTTTAATAAGTCCTTATTCTATAAAGGATTAGAGGAATAATCTATTCTAAAATTAAAAGTGTTAAAAATAGTAGAAAGCCTCTAAGAAGGAGAGCTAAATAATCTAAGAGAAGTGTATAAAGACGCGCTTAATATTCTTCCTAAAACAAATAAGTATACAAGAACTGCTACTAGACCTATAGGTGACCCTTAGGTAATTAAAAGTAAAGTAGGCTAGCTAAGTAATTAGGAACCTAAAGTACCTACTACTAAGTAAGCTATAGGCTTAGCTAGCTAGTAGCTAAAAATTCGCTTAAGTAAGAAAGGAAGCACAGGACTTGTAACCCCTAATTAGACACTAGAGCTAGGTAATTTTAGGGGTAATCTGTTAAGCAATTAAGAGATATCTAGTAGCCACTAGAACACTACTAGGAGAGCTAGCCTACTAGAATCTAGGGATTTAATACCCTATTTATTAGTAGAAACTAATTAGGTTACTAATTGGCCTAGCGTAGATAACTAAATTACGCTAGATAAAATAGATAACCTACTAGCGCGCTAAAGGCGAAGGCAGATCTATTTACAAGTAAGTAGAATAAGTAGGCAAAATTATAGTAAAGTACTAGAAATTAACTAACTAATAAATTGCTATCTACTATTACGAAGATTAAGGAAGTAAAATAATTAGGACAATTAGCTAGAGGGTGGGTAGAAGCTAGATGTTTATACACTAATTACTAATTATCTTTAAAGTAATCTTAATGCAATATTAGAGCACACGTTTATACTAGGAGTAGTAGAGGCCTAGTCTAAGTAAGAAGAATATATTATACTAATTATAATAGTATTCGCTTCTATGCTTAGAAAGGCGCCTAGAGCGTTTTATGCAGCTTAGACTTACAAAGATAAGCTTACACTAGAGCTAACTCTATAGAAACACCTTTATAATTATCTATATAGGAAGCTATTTCTCCTTGCCGCTTATAAGGAGATCTTAACTTTGTAAGATAAAGGTACCTAGACAGAGATTAAACAATTAAAGGTGTTAGAGCGACTGCTCCCTTTAAATTAGGTCTTTACCTATAAGTTTAATTAAAATAGATACTTTAAAAAGTGCAAAGCTCGAATTATTATAAGAGGAGATTTTTAGAAAAAGAATACTCTCCACTCTACCTATACTGCTACCCGAGTAGTAAGATCTTTTTAATTAGCTGTAGCTCTAGCAGCAGAATTTAATCTAGAAATCTTATAATTTAATATAGTAGGAGCGTTTCTAAATGCTCTTATTATAGCCGCTAATCTAGTAACTTATAAATTACCTAATAGTTTTAAAAAGCTAGGAAAGTGTGTGAGATTAAATTAAGCTTTATATAGCTTAAGAGATTTACTACTTCTTTAGTATAAGGAATTTACAGGATTACTTCGATCTTATAGGCTCTTAGCTTCGCTAGAAGAGCTATGCCTTTTCTTTAATAGTAATTAAAGTATTATTGTTCTATTTTATATTAATAACATTCTTCTTCTCTATTATAAGAGTAAAGAGAAAGAAGCCCTAGATTTTTAGAAGAAAATCGCGAACAAATACGAGATTAAATTAAAAGAACTAGTAGAGTGGTTCCTAGGTGTTTAAGTAATTAGGGACAGAGAAGTAAGATTAATTTCTCTAGTTTATAATACCTATATTAATAAGATTACAAAAAAGTTTAATCTTTTAAACTCTAGGAGCTTCCCTCCTATACCTCTATTAGTAGAAGATCTTGTTCTAAGCACAAGAGAAGCTACTCCTTAATAAATAAAGCTCTTTTAAGAAGAGGTAGAATTAGCTCTCTACACAGCAATTATACTACGCCTAGATATAGCCTTTATAGTGTTAAAGCTATCACACTTTCTAATAAATCTAAGTAAAGAACACTTTGCTACTATTAATTGTGTGATCCTTTACCTCTATTAAACTAGATAGTAGGCTATAGTCTTTAGTGGCTACAATAGACCTAATCTGCTAATATATAGAGATGCCTCTTTCACTAATAATCTAATATCACGGCGATCTTTCTATAGATATATTATCCTATTATTTAGAGGAGCTATCCTATAGAAAGCAGCTTAATAGAATATAATTACTACTTTAATAACAGAAGTAGAGCTTCTAGCGCTTAAATATATAAGTAAAGAAGCTATAGTAATTAAGAGATTCTTTACTAAGCTTACTCTAGATCTAGGACCTTTATAAAAGGTCTATTACAATAATCTTTAAACTATTTGTTTAGTAATTAGAAAGAACAAAAGAATTACTACTTAACTACGCTATGTAGATATTTAGAATATATAGTTATAGTAAGAGTATACAAAAGGATTATTTTAAGTGGAATATCTTCTAACTAGTGAAATGCTAGCAGATGGCCTTATAAAGGCTCTTACTTATAAGCAGTTTAATAGATTTAAAAGGCTATTAAATCTATAAGATATAAGCATAATAATTACAGAATAAGAATAGGTAAGTAGAGAATTAATCTATTAACTACTTAGAATTATTAATTTAGAGCTAGGAAATAAGAAAAGAAAAAGAAAAGAAAGAAAAGATTAGAAGAAGAATAGAAATTAGAGGAAAAAGAGATTAAAGAGCTTATCTATTAGCTTATAGACTCTCTTCCTCCTCTACTTAATTATAGAGGTGCGAGAATCTCCCTTACAATTAGTAGTAGAAGATTCTCTCTATTCTTCTCCTCTCCTCCTCTCTACAGTAGGTAATTCCTTACCCTATCTACCTCCTCTACCTCTGCTTTAATTAGTAGTAGGTAATAGCTTACCCTAGCCTCCCCTCTTTTAATTAGTAAAAAGAGAAGCACTTGCCTAGCCTCTACCCTACTTTAGAGCTAATAGGCTACTTATTTAGCTATTTTAATTAGGGTATTAGCTGCAACTGCGCTGCTCCTTAATAGGTAAGGTAGAAGGGTAATTACTCTATCCTCTACTAAGAATTAACTAAGAGGGAGAGAGTAGGATAGTAGCTATATACTAAACTTACTTCTCCTAACTACTAGTAGGAAAAAGAGCTTATAAGGCCACTTTAACTCTTTTATATAGCTTAGTAATTAGCCTCTCCTACAAAAAGTATTAGCTAAACCTAGAATAAATTTTAAAATAAAAGCTTATATTAGCACCCTCTAATAGTTAATAGCAGATAAAATCTATAGCTAGAGTCTAAATATGCAGCTAGCTATAGAAATAATTAGTAAAATTAGCTAAAGTAATAGAATAATCCTATATATAGTAGTGTAAGAGTAGGGAAAGTAGGTATAATAGCGCCTACCTAAGCTTAAAGCGTTATTATAGCAGCGTTTATTACTTTTTCTTACTAGAGCTTCTTTTAAGCAGCCTAAGCAGCTTACTTATCTAAGAGCACTAAGCGATTACTAGGGGCCTAGAGGTAGGGTAAGAGGAGCTAGTAGAGTAGGAGAAGTAGGAGGATCTTAGTAAGAGGATTAGGAGCTTTATTTAGTAGCTTTTATAGCCTTTGCTATGCGTGTTTTAGCTAGGTTATTAAATATCTAAAAGAGTTAGTAAAGCTCTAAATAATAGAAAAAGTGTAAAATAATAATTAAAAGAAAATAACTTACTATAAGGTAGTAGGATTTAAAGGCTTAAACTAGTAGGCTTAAATTAGATAGGAGGTTAAAGCGTTAAAAGTGAAAAATTAAAGAGAGAAAATTAAGCGCTAGTAACAGGCTTATATACTCTACTACCTATCTAATTATTAAGCGCTAAATACGCTCCCTTCTTACTACTTATTTCTCTTACTACTGCTCCTTTCTAATTAAAACGCGCCTGCCTATTATACTTACTAGCTAGTAAGAGTAGGGAAATTACCTTATAGTTAATAGGAAGTAAGCGAAAAAAGTAGTAGAACAAAAGCGTTTACGCTCTAGGCCTTTATACTACGCTTATAAGCTCCTAACCTACTAGAAGAAGAGATTCTAGACATAATTTATAATAGGATTTATAATTTAAAAGATAAATAGTGATTGTTTTGCTATTATAATAAGTGGGGGGTGATAGAATTGCTGTTCTTAAGATAAGGAGATTTAGAAGAATAATTCTTAATAGTTTTTTAATCTTTAAACAGCCTTTAGATAGTTTTTTAAAGATCTTTAGGAAGGATTTAGACAATTATAGATTAATTCTTAAGATAGGTGATCTGCTTTAAGCGATTACCTAGGGGGTGTGTTAAAGTAAAACACTTACTTCTATAATTCTTTCTAGATCCACTAATTCATATCATAGGATTCTTGCTAAGAGGCTCGTTTCTTTTATATATAGTCTGCCCTTTCAGCATCCTTTCCTACAATTAGCTCTTTGTATTCTTTACAACTCTACTCCTGAATATCCTGTGATAGTTCGAGCCCTTTTTACCACAACAGATTTATATAATAGATTTTAGATAGAATAACTTAACTTATTCTTTTATATTCCTTACTTAAGGCAAACGCACCTATAACACTATATTTTTAGTAAGGGACATAGGGCTGCTTTTAAAAGGATGTAGAGAAGTATAGTAATAAGTATTTAGAGAACTAATAGAAGCTATTTAGTAGACTTTTAAGTAGCTACTAAATAGCTAGAAATAGAGTAACAAGACTAATAGACTTTCGAGCAGCTATTAGGTACATAAATAGATAGACTATATAGACTTTTAAGTAGTTATTAGTTACCTAGACAGACAGATTAATAGACCTTTAAGTAGTCACTAATTATCTAGAAATAAAATAACACACTAATAGACTTTTAAGTAGCCATCTAGTGCTAGTATAGACTATATAGACTTTTAAGTAGCCATCTTGTACTAGTACAGACTATATAGACTTTTAAGTAGTTATTAGTTACCTAGGAATAAAACAATAATAGACTAATAGACTTTTAAGCAGCTATTAGGTAGAAAGAGCAATAGACTAGAGGACCTTTAAGTGGCCACTAGACTTCTAGAAAGAGTGAATGCGATAGACCCTAAATAATTCTAGTCTAAGTAATAATTAAGTTAGGGACAAAAGGGGAAGTAAGGTATTAGTAGTAGGATTCTGTTAAGCGAGATTGTTATCTGCATACCTAAAGCTAAATTGCTAATAGAAAACTAACATAAAAATAAGTAGATAATAGAAGAAAAATAGAAAGGAGATAAAATAGATTTATATAGGTTTTATAATAACTCTATTTATTTAACTACTTCTGGTAAGAGCAGCACTAGTTAGATAAGCTAGGGCATTACTAATTACTTTTTAAAAGATATAGACGAAAGAAAATAGTTTAAGGATAAAGGACTCGAAATAGGAGGCTTCCCCTAAAAGAAAAACGTGGCTTAGTTTACTCTAAGCCTAAACAATAGTAACGTACTAAGCTTTAGTAGTATTAATATTACTACCTTTTTAGAAAACTATAACTTTTAAGTAGAAAGAGTAGGGTAGAGTAAAGAGCTTAAGAAATAAAAGCTGCCTTACTTCTACTTAGGTACCTACTAAAGGGATATTATAAAGCTGCTAGCCTACAGAAGCGCTTTAGTTAACTAGAAAGACTTTTATAAGATACTTTACTCTAAGTACTTATTAATAAACTTAGAGTACTAAAAATTAACTAGAGCCTACATTAAAAGCTAGCTTAATAAAGTAAGCTAGTAGTCTATTATACTAAATAACTACTTCTATAAGTTTAATAGCTATACCTAAGCTACCCTTACTTAATTATAAATTGTGTAGATAGAAGTAGGGACTCTTTTCTTTAGAGGTCTTAGCTAAGACGATAAGACTATAGTTATATATAGAATGCTAATAGAGAGTCGCCTAAGAGGAGGTAATGTGAACACCTATTAGGTATAAAAAATATATAATTTCCTTCGCTAGTGTAGAGACTAGGATGAGGCAATTAGGGCTATACAGCAGGAAGAGAGATAGGTTACTATAAATTTAGCTTATTCTAAAGCTGCTTTATTAGTAATCCTACTTATTTTACTACCTATGAAGTTTGTTAAGGTATAGGAGGAAACAAGAATAGGAGGAAATAAAGATTATAAGAAAAAAGCAGATGCGTAAGTCTAAGAGGTTATTATAAAGATAGGAGGACTTACCCTTACTATAGAAGAATATAAGTAATAAAAGTCTTTTATGCCTACTACTACTAGTTTTATTCTAAATAAGCTAGTTAATAACTAATACGCTTTTAATAAGCTTATAGGGCCAGCCTTTTATGTAGAACGTAATAATAGGTTGTTTAGGAGCTCTTATAACCTAATTAAAAGAGGCTAATCGCATTTTAGGTTAATAAGTAGTAAGCAGGGAGACTAGGAGCTAGACATTAAGGCGATAAGAAGGGCTAAAGCCTACTACGATACCCTATTAGAGGTTTCTTACCTATCTAAAGAAGTTAGCATAACTAAGGAAGTAAATACTACTACGGATAGGGTAGTAGAAAAGAGCTCTTAGGAATAACAGAACTAACTAAGTATTAAAAGGGTTATAGGGGCTAGAATTAGAGAATTCCGCCTAGGATCTCCTCTGCTAGTAATTAATAACAATAAATTAGTACTGTAGGCAGTAGTTATAGAAGTAAACTAAAGGGCTTCTAAACCTGCTAAAATAATAGAGGAGAGTATTATCTAAGCTGTGCGAGAAGCTAAAGCTGCGAGTAGAAAAAAGGGTACTTAAATAGCCTTCGCTCTTCTATTAGATAAAGAGCTAGTTACACTTATTAACACCCTAAATACTAATTCTATTCTAATAGCAGCACTAACCTAAAAGGTAAGAGGCATTATAGTTAGATTAATATTTTCTTAGGATAAACTGCATTTAAAGGCCTAGTAACTACTCTCTAGAAAGGAAAAGGAGCCTAATAACTAATTAGACAGGAGTAAATTAGGAAATGTCTTTATAGGAACACAGTAAAGACAGATTTTAATAGAAAAATAGAGTTAGAACCACCCTTAAGAACCTACTATCCTATTAGAAGTAATAATAGAGAAGTTGCGCCCTAGCCTACACTAGATTGTATAAAGAAACGCTGCACAGAGTACCTAATACAGTACTAGAGAGCTGCTAAAGGGAAGGATAAGAATTATGCTTAAGTACTTTCTAATTAACTTTTAGACCCCTGTACTAAAGCTGCCAAAGCTACTATAGCATTAAGAGGTTAAAGAGAGGAAAGAGTATAGTAATTCTAGCTTAAAAGTTAAGGATAGCCTTATTAGAACTAAAGAGGTAGAGTAGAAAAAGGAACTCTAATAGGCTATTATGCCACCTATATAGACAAGAGGCAATTTACTAAAGGTAGTTATTTTAAAGAGAGTAGAAGTATTAGATTTTAATATAGACTAAGATGTGTCTACTTTAGAGTCTAATGTTATATTAAACTAGCCTAATCCTTTCCTAATACAGAATTAGGAAAGCTAACTATAAGTAGTTAGTAAAAGAGAGGGAGGAAAAACAAAAAATAAAGAACACCTAGTTACTAGCTAAAGACATATTAGGGCACTAATTATTATCCTCTTTATTATTAACAGTAACATTATCTCTATAGTGGCAGCTAGACTAATAAGTATTTAGGGTTTAGGGCTCTGTAGAGCTAAAGGCCCTAGTTACTTTAGACTAAAGAAAAGATCTAGTATAATTTTAAGTAGCCTAATTAATAGACCGCTAATAAGGTAAGAGAGAAATACTAAGAATAAGTAGACTAAGAGAATAGCTAAAGCTAAAGAGGAGCATTCTCTCTAGTAGGAGAATCTAGGCGTATAGGTAATTTAGGACTAGGTGATCTATAATTAGAGCTAGAATAAAAACCCCCTTAAGCTAAAAGACTAAAACCCTAAAATAATAAAGCACTACTAAGAGGAGACTAGAAGGAACCTCTAAAAGACTTTTAAGAATAATCTTAAAGGGCTACTAAGGAAAAAGGACTATAGTTTATAGTAATAGTGTATTAGGGTTCTATAGACTCTCTAGAAATAAGAGTATTAAGGGCAGAAACAGCCTTAGAAGTGCGACTAAAAGGAGCCTAAAAGTAAGTTATACTAATAGAAAAGATATTAGTAGCTAAAATAATATTATCTATAAAAGAACTAGTGCTAGGGTTAGCTAGCTTACCTAAAAGGAAAGAGATATTAGCTTAGGTAATAGGGAATTAGAACTAGAACTTATAATAAAAATAGTAAGAGGCATAGTTACTATTTATCTAGTACTTATTATACCTTCCTTAGTTAAGTAGCTTACCTTTTAGATAGGAAATGCTATATTTACTACTAAAATAGAGCTTACTTCTTCTACTCTTATTCTAGTAGTAGGTGTAGCAATAGTTAATTAGAGAAGAAGGAGGAAAATAAGAGGAGGTAGTAGTATACTAAATGCCTATATTAATATTAGTAATATAGTATCTACGCTGTAATAGAGCCTCCCTAGTGCTTAAGCTAAAGAACTTAGTAATAGTCTCTGCTTTAGTATTACTAATATTAAAGTGCTAAATAGTAAGGTCTAAATAGCTATTATTCTTATAGACGCTAGCAGTGCGAAGAATAGGACCTAGGGCAACACTCTATATACCTAGGCTATAGATAAAGTAAGCTAGTTCACGTAGAAGATTGTAGTTTACGCGCTAATTAGCCTTTACCCTAACTAGGAAGGTTAGTAATAGGATGCGAAAGATTTTTAAAATAATATACACTACTTAATAATATACTCCTTAGCAGACTTAGAAGAATAGATAAAGAGGTCTACTTTTGTATTACTAGTAGGGCCACGCTTATTTAGGTTATTACTACCTTTCCTACTACTAGCACTAGAAGCAGCTATTCTATCTAGGGTATAGTTAACTACAGCTATAACTATAGTAGAATTATTAAATAGGTATTAAAAGGACTAAAAGAGAAAGAGGAGAGTAGGAGTAAAAGTTAGGAGAAAGATAAAGCAGAAGAAATCCTAGAGTTATATACCCTAAAGATTAAGCGTAAGCCACCTAAGCAGCTTAGTAGAAGCGTTTATAAGAAGATATTACTATAATATTGCTATCTAACATGCTAAGAGGTCTGTAAATAACTTTAATTATAGGGATATAAGCAGTAAATAGGCGATAGGTTAGTAGTTAGAATAATTAGGCACAGTTAGTTAGCTAGAGGCTAAGGTGAAATTATAGGCCTAGAATTAGGCCAACGCTGCGTCGCTGCCTAATATATAAAGAAGTTAGTAAATAACTTTAATTATAGGGACATAAGCAGTAGATAGGCGATAGGTTAGTAGGTAGGATAATTAGGTAAGTGTGGCTAGCTAAGGATTAAAGAAATTATAGGTCTAGGAGGTAACTACTAATAAAGTGTTAAAAGGGTAGTAAGGTAGTAGGCTTAAGGGACTAAGCCTAGAAAAGAGGGAGGAAAATGTAGTGTAAAGGTTAGCCTATAATAGAGAATAAGAGAAACATAGGGCTAATTAGCTGTCGTTTAAGATAGCTAATTAGGAAACAGATAAAGAAGGAGAGCGCCAACTAGATAAGACACAAAGAGACCTAATAGATAATTAGAGTAGTTAGATTTGTATAATAGATTTTAGATAGGATAACTTAACTTATTCTTTTATATTCCTCACTTAAGGTAAACGCACCTACAACACTACAGTAGCTAGTCCTAAAGGTTAAGATTAGTTTTTAGGTAGGAGTACTTATAGAAGATAGAAGGTCTTATTAATATAATAGTATTTTATAACGTGTAATAAGCTAATAATTTAGTCTACTAGAATCTAAATAATAGATTAATAAACAAATTAAATTTAAGTATAAAGAGCCTATCCTTACGTTCCTATATACTAAGTAAAGGCCGCTCCATAGGGAGCGCTCTATAAAGAGGGCTCTATAGAGAGTAGTTATATATATTATACTTTATATAGAGTAATTAAGCGCTGTATAAAAAGTAATTACGTAACTTCTTTATTTAAGGCGTAGCTAGCATTAAATCCCTATTTAATCTCTACTACGCGCCCACTAGGTATAAAACTAGCTTTTTACTATTATATAGATTTGAGATCCTAATATTATCCCCTCTCTTTTATAAATTTGTCCTAAATTATATACTTAGATGTTAGCCTTTATTACGTTAGCTATTCTACTAACCCTACTTACTATAAGTACATCTGTTAGTATTATACCTAGTAACTCTACTATTTAAATATATTAATTATGTTACAAGATCTAAAAAGCTAATATTATTATAGAGAACCTTTATATTAACTATAGTTTTAAAGGTCTATTTAGTACGTTATACGAGATTTAGGTTTAAAGTGTTCTAAATATATTCGCTTAGGTTATCTATGTGTAAATATAAGCCAGTCGTTGGTAGATAAGACTCGTAGAAAGTATAAAAAAGGTTAAAAAGAATAAAAAGGCGTTATCTCTCCTAATAGTGTAGTTGTTATGAAATAAAAAGATACTAGCTTAGGCTAAAGAGTGTGCTTATAAGAAAACATTATATCTAGCTATGGAAATAGCTACAAATAGTAAGGATATAAGGGTAGATACTATTAATTATTCTACTATAGCAGCGACCGTTAGTTACTCTATAGTAATAAAGTTAACTTTTAATATAGTAGATACTATAGCGTTAGTACTATAATCCTTCTAGGTATATTCGTGTGTCTAATAGAATTCCTTAACTTTTTACTAATAGTTTCCTAGATTACTCTTTAGTTCCTAGGTGTTTTCGCTATATAGGTAACCTTTCCACTTAACAAGATATACATTATTATACTAATTATATTCTAGAATTCTTTTAATTTTAAATTTATTTTCTTCCTTAGTTCTGTAGTAGAAGGTGGTTCTAACTAGGGTATTAGGGTCTGTTAGTTCTAGTAGTAATACGTGGAATACTAGGTGTATTTTTATATCTAGCGGTAGTTCTAACTTATAGTTTACTAGTAATATTTACTTAGAAATATAAAATAGTCTAACTGTCCATACAGTGTATTGGTCCTGGAGCAGTGGTGGAATTTCGGCCCCATAAGGGGCCAATGCACGAACGCTAAGGAACAGAGACTTCTTAAGGGGTTTAATGCCCCATTATACAATAGATAAGACGTAATTAATTAAATCTACTTCTTACCCTTTGTATAATAGTATACTATCAACCCTTAAATGCTTAATTATAGATTAAGCTAAACCTACACTAATTAGTAGTTAATTCTAATTAACTACAAACTAGTAAGGTCTAAAGACAGAGCGCCCTACAAGCTAGATACGTAGGCTCTGTATTGTTACCTTTACTAGAGATCGAATTTTAGATTATATAATAAGTAGAAACAAAGCGTGTATATTTATAAAGAGTCGCATAATCTAGTCTAAGCTATTCTATAGAAAAGAAAGGAGATAGTAAGTATATTTATAACCCTAAAAAACACGTCGCACGATTAAACTAGCGACACACTAATGTGATCTAGTCGTACGATTTAATAAAACAATAACATAGCACTAGGACTAGGAGACTTTCTAGAAGAATCTATACAAGAAGGAATTGCATAATAAGCTACCTAGAAGGACAACTTAGAATAGCTACCCTAGGTAGAAGAAGTAGTAAACATTAGAGCTATTACCCTAAAAGGCAAAATTGCACAAAGATACTAAATAGATAGAATAGACCTATATAGTAGTCTACCCCCTTTAATAAAGTGTATAAACACATATATAGTGTACATGCTTATTTAGTATTATATAAGTAGCCTTAAAGGAGAAGAGGTAATCTTCTCCTTCTTAAAAGACTTCTTTAAATAGATAGAGAAGAACTTTAAGTAAATTAGCTATGCGATAAAATAAGAGCTTATTACCTATTTTATATAAAAAGGATTTACTGCTCTAGACTCTATAGTAAGAAATATATAGTTAAAGAAGCTCTATAGACTTACTTAGCTTAAATATAAGCTACAGGAACCTTATACAACACTACTGTAACTTAAACCTAAACTGTATTATACTATACATATAACAGAACCTATACTACTTATAGAGATTCCACAAGTGGTAGGTGCACAGCTAGGGCATATACTCTAGTAGGCGAGGATAATAACACTATATATAGAGCTATACTAGTAGTAATAGCCTAAAACCTAAGCTGCCTTTACTTAGTAACCTATATTATATAAAGAGACTAGGCGCTTCTAGTTTTTTTAATAATAAAGGGACTATGCTTTTATCTAGCTAGATAAAATTATTTTCTTTTAGAAAGTATAGAATAAGGAGAATAACTACACTAGCTAACTGTATAATATACTAGTAGATAAGGCAAGACTCTTTAGAGAGTTATACTACAGACTAGGTATACCACAGGACTAGTATATAAATATCTTCCTAGGTATTCTCTCTAATCGCGCGAGCACCTACTACCTTTATAATATAGAACTAGAACTTTAATAGGAGGAATTGTATGATTAACTAAATAGACACTTTAACACTAGTGTGAACTACAACTAATATTAGACAGACTAGACTACCCTTACCTTTATATAATACTAGTAAAACAATCTTAGTAACGCAGCGCACGAGGCTTTAGATATAATAATTAATAAGCTTACTCTAGCCTAAAGAGCTTTAGGAGAAGGGTTTAGTAGTAAACTTTAACTACACACTACTATTGTACAAGTATACTAAAGCCACCTAGACCTTAAATAAGCTATGTTTAACCCTAAGAATATAGTAGAAGGCTTACTTAGCGACCTTTGTGCGTCGCTTTAGGTAGCTAAAGACAGGAAGAATTCCTAGTTTCTCTAGGAAAACAAAGGAGTGTTCTACACTAATAGAAGATATAATAACCCTAATTATATAAGAGGATCTAGCCTATCTAGAGGCAGATCTAATTTTAAATAGAGATCTAGGTCTAACTTTAGAAGTTTAAGCTCTTATATAAAGTAGAAATGTTTTATATGCTATAAGGAGGGATGTTAGTCAACTAACTATTTACTAAAAGATACCTATAGGGCAAAGAAGTAGTATATAGTATTGTACGCTAACTTCTATAACTAGGACCCTACTACTATAGATATACAAGTATATATTCTTAAGTTTAAAAGAGACCTAGAGGATAAACACAGTTATATAAAAGAAGAGAATAGCGAAATAGATTACTAGAATAATAAAGAAGAAGTATAGAAGGCCACTTTCTTCTTAACTTCTACTGCATACCTCTATTATATAACTAGAGAGGACATCTACTATAGCAAAGAAGAGGATTCTAAAGGAACACCTATATAACCCTTTACTCTAGAAGGACAATATCGCATAAGATTTTAAAAAGAACTTTAGGATATAGGTGCTGTATAAGTATCTATAGTAGGTAAGGATTAACTTACTGTATACTTGCGTAAAAACCCTACTATAAAGGTAGACTAGACACCTAGCTCTACTAATATTAGCTTTAGAGGCTAAGGATCTTAAATATTACTTAGTATTATATAAATTATAAACCCTATAGGAATTGTTACCTACAATATTCTAGATACCCTAATACTATTGCTGCTATTACTAGCAGACGCAGATAGGCTTAGGGTATACTTTAATAACATCCTAGATATTATTATATAAAAATAGGGACACCTATTCTTTAACCTTAGTAAAGAAGAATTAGCTTTATTCTTTATAGAGATAGAACTCCAGTATCTACACCACTACTTTGGCTACCCCTAAATAGAGAGACTGCACAAGCTTCTTACCTAGATAGGGTATAAAGTAGAAAGCTCTATTCTTAAGGAGGTAAAGAAGTTCTGTTACTATTACTAATTATACAACCTAGTGCTAAGACGCTTTAAGTTTTCTATTAAAGATAACTTACACTTTAACTATAAAATTATTATTAATATTGTATAAATAGACGATAAAAACGTCCTATATATTATTAATATAGACACCTTATTTTAGGCAGCCCAATTCCTAAAATTAATAAACGCACGAGATATCTAGGATACTCTAATAAGATACTAAATTAATATATACTAAGAACCCCTAGATTACATTGTTTATAACCTAGGGACTAACTTCGCTTCTAATAAATTTCAGAATTATGTAAAGATTATAGGAGTAGGAGGTAAACAGATGCTAGTGGAGGCACACTAGGCTGTAGGTAAAATTAAAAAGACCTATGCACTACTTAGATAAGCGTATAATATCCTTTATATAGAAATTAATTATTATATAGATAATAAGACAGTGCTATAGATAGCTATAAAGGCCTTAAACAACACAGCTGGCCCTAACAGTATAGTACCTACACTGCTAGTGTTTAGAGCCTACCTAAGGATTAATAAGAACTCCCTACCTTTACTAGAGCTTATTATATAAGCAAATACTATCTAAAAGGCAATACAAATACTTAAGAAAGAAAGAGTAAAGGTTAATATTACTTATTATTAGTTTGGCTTAATCTGTAATTAAGCATTTAAGGGTTAATAGTATACTATTATACAAAGGGTAAGAAGTAGGTTTAATTAATTACGTTTAGTCTATCGTACAAAGGGGCACTAAGGGCTTTATAAAGTCTCTGCCTCTTAGCGCTAACCTAAGTAGTGGGTCCTTATGCGGGTCCCTATAGGTAGGTAGGCCCCCACTTCACCTAGTGCTACTTATATAATAAACTGTATAGACACTGGCAACTTTTCTTTTATATAATGGCCTATGTCTATTATACGCTTCCCTTTCCTGTCCTTCTCTATCTATATAGTTGGCCTTCCCCTATTAGAACAGGTTGTAGGGTAGGTGCAGTGTTACTATATAGCAGAGGTCCTGTTTACACCTGCTCTTATGTAAATAGGTAGTAATAGCTAATCTACTTAGTTTTTACCTTACCCCCTTATATAGTAGCAGAGCCGTATTATATAATAAGGCTCTTTCTAGGCATGTGCCTTGTGTATAAATAGAAGGTAGGGTGTTAAGTAATATAATGCTTAGCGCTAGGTCTTAGTAAGTAGGTATAAAAGGATGTCTTCTAGCTCCCCTAAACCCTCTCTCCTTTATCCTACTTTAATGTATGTGTACCTTCCTCCCTTCTTTCCTTGTTCTTTTTGGTGTCCTAGTGTTTAGTGGCTAGTGCTCTATTACTAGTGAATATGTATAGCTTTTTTATATAATGCTGATTTTTAACAAAATATATATATATACACACACACTTACTATTGTATAATAGCTAACAACACTATTAGTTTATTAGGCGCTAGTGCCCTTGCTACTAGTGTCTTTGTGCTAGTTATTATAGGCCAGACTAGATCGCGTATCTAGGTTAACCTCCCCACTAGTTTGCCTAGTATAAGGGCCTTTATGCAGAGCCTAGCGGTAGACGTATAATAAATTCTCTAGAGCATCTTTGTTTTTATTATATAATGCTAATAGGTGTAGGATAAAAAGGCTAGGGTAGCCTAGATACCCTCCTAGGACATTATTGTGCAAATCCTAGTTAGTATAAACCTCTAGCGGTAGGCTGCTTACGTTATATAACATAAGGGATATTAGTAAGCGGTGCTTATCTAGTCGCGTAGCCAAGTTTAAAATAAGCCTTATACTTACTTATGCGGCACTACTAATGCTAGTAATTAGGTGTTCCTAGATTATTATGTAATCCTAGGTTATAAGTCTAGATTGTGTAGTACCTACATGTGGAAGTTACATAGTGCTTATTATAAGTGTCGTGTATAGGGGGGAGTGAATGTCTTTATCGTATAAAGGGGTAGGTAGGCCTAGTCTTAAGATATCTAAATTATTAATGTAGAAAATATGTTCTTTAATGTCTTTGTATAATCTCCTATAATATGTTCCCTCTCTTGTAATAAAACTGTGATGTTGAATTAGTAGTAGGGCTTATACAGCCTAAAAATAAATATATCTATGCGAAGTTGTAGTAAGTTAGATAGAAGAAAAGAAAAAAATTCTTTTTTTTTTAAAATAGTAAGTAAAATAATAAAAGAAATGTTGTGTAGTAGAGTAGTTACTCTGTTATACAGTCCTTGTTAATTCTGTCTACTAAAGCCTTAATAGTAATGTGTAGTTTATTTGTTAAGATTAGTGTTTAGAGTGCCTAGTTAGGTGCTTTCTTTGTATAAGTATTAGTAGGATTGTCTTTGCCATTAATCCACCTAATTTCTGTAATTTCCTATTTTTCGTACGACTCCTTAATTAATATAATATTAATTATAAGGCGTTTTTCGTTTATAGTGCCTAGTTGTACAAGGTATTTGTATAGGGATTTTAAGTTAGTATAGACTATAATAGGAATTAGAGGGATCTAAAGTGTTTATATAATCTATTAAAGTGTTGTACTTAATGCAATTTGTTGTGGTAAAAAGGGCTCGAACTATCACAGGATATTCAGGAGCAGAGTTGTAAAGAATACAAAGAGCTGATTGTAGGAAAGGATGCCGAAAGGGCAGACTATATACAAAAGAAACGAGCCTCTTGGCAAGAATCCCATGATCTAAATTAGTGGATCTAGAAAGAATCACAGAAGTGAGTGTTTTACTTTAATACACCCCCTAGGTGATCGCTTAAAGCGGATTACCTATCCTAAGAAGTAATCTGTAATTGTCTGAATCCTTCCTAAAGATCTTTAAAAAACCGTCTAAAGGCTGTTTAAAGATTAAAAAACTATTAAGAATCGTTCTTCTAAATCTCCTTATCTTAAGAACAGCGATTCTATCACCCCCCACTTGTTGTAATAGCAAAACAATCACTGTTTATCTTTTAAATTACGAATTCTATTGTGAATCGTGTTTAGAATCTCTTCTTCTAGTGGGTTAGGAGCTTATAAGCGTGGCACAAAGGCCTAGAGCGTAAACGCTTTTGTTCTGCTGCTTTTTTCGCTTACTTCCTATTAACTATAAGGTAATTTCCCCGCTCTTACTAGCCAGTAAGTACGATAGGCAGGCGCGTTTTAATTAGGAAGGAGCGGTAGTAAGAGAAATAAGTAGTAAGGAAGGAGTGTATTCGGCGCTTAATAATTAGATAGGTAGTAGAGTATATAAGCCCTTTGCTAGCGCTTAATTTTCTCTCTTTAATCTTTTACTTTTAACGCTTTAACCTCCTATCTAATTTAAGCCTACTAGTTTAAGCTTTTAAATCCTACTACCTTATAGTAAGTTATCTTCTTCTAATTATTGCCTTGCGCTCTTTCTGTTATTTAGAGCTTTACTAACTCTTTTAGATATCTAATAACCTAGCCAAAGCACGCGCAGCAAAGGCTGTAAAAGCTGCTAAACAAAGCTCCTAATCCTCCTGCCAAGATTCTCCTACTCTACCAGCTCCTGCTTTACTAGTTCCTCCTGCCCTAGCTCTAGGCCCCTAGCGATTGCTTAGTGCTCTTAGATAAGTAAGCTACTTAGGCTGCTTAAAGAGAGCTCTAGTAGGAAAGAGTAATAGACACTGCTATAATAACGCTTTAAGCTTAGGCAGGCGCTGCTATACCTACTTTACTTACTCTTACACTACTATGTATAAGGTTATCCTATTACTTTAGCTAATTTCGCTAATCGTTCCTATAGCTAGCCGCATATTTAGACTCTAGCTATAGATTTTATCTACTATTAACTATTAGAGGGTGCTAATGTAAGCTTTTATTTTAAGATTCTTTCTAGGTTTAGCTAATACTTTTTATAGGAGAGGCTAATTACTAAGCTACGTAAGAGGGTTAAGGTGGCCTTATAAGCTCCTCTTCTTACTAGTAATTAGGAGGAGTAAGCTTAGTACGCAGCTACTATCCTACTCCCTCCCTCCTAGCTAATCTTTAGTAGAGGATAGGGTAATTGCCCTCCTACCCTACCTATTAAGGAGCAGCGCGGTCGCAGCTAATACCCTAATTAAAATAGCTAGATAAGCGGCCTATTAGCTCTAAAGTAGGGTAGAGGCTAGGTAAGTGCTTCTCCTCCTACTAATTAAAGGAGGGGAGGCTAGGGTAAGCTATCACCTACTGCTAATTAAAGGAGAGGTAGAGGAGGTGGATAGGGTAAGGAATCACCTACTACAGAGAGGAGGAGAGGAGAAGGATAGGGAGAATCTCCTACTACTAATTATAGGGGAGATTCTCGCACCCCTATAATTAAGTAGAGGAGGAAGAGGGTCTATATACTTATAGATAAGCTCTTTAATCTCCTCTTCCTCTAATTCCTATTCTTCTTCTAATTTTTTCTTTCTTTTCTTTTTCTTTTCTTATTTCCTAGCTCTAAATTAATAATTCTAGGTAGTTAATAGATTATTTCTCTACTTACCTACTCTTATTCTGTGATTATTATACTCGCATTTTACAGATTTAATAGCCTTTTGAATCTATTAAACTGCTAATAAGTGAGAGCCTTTATAAGGCTATCTGCTAGCATTTCGCTAGTTAGAAAATATTCTACTTAAAACAATCCTTTCGCATACTCTTACCGCAACTATATATTCTAAATATCTATATAGCGCAGTTAAGTAGTGATTCTTTCGTTCTTTCTAATTACTAAACAAATAGTTTAAAGATTGTCGTATTAGACCTTCTATAAAGGTCTTAGATCTAGAGTAAGCTTAGTAAAGAATCTCTTAATTGCTATAGCTTCTTTACTTATATGTTTAAGCGCTAGAAGCTCTACTTCTGTTATTAAAGTAGTGATCGTGTTCTGTTAAGCTGCTTTCTATAGGATAGCTCCTCTAAACAATAGGATAATATATCTATAGGAAGATCGCCGTGATATTAGATTATTAGCGAATAAGGCATCTCCACATATTAGCAGATTCGGTCTATTGTAGCCACTAAAGACTATAGCCTGCTATCTAGTTTAATAGAGGTAAAGGATTACACAATTAATAGCAGCAAAGTGTTCTTTGCTTAGATTTATTAGAAAGTGTGATAGCTTTAACACTGCAAAGGCTATATCTAGGCGTAGTATAATCGCTGTATAGAGAGCTAATCCCACCTCTTCTTAAAAGAGCTTTATTTATTAAGGAGTGGCTTCTTCTGTGCTCAGAACGAGATCTTCTACTAATAGAGGTGTAGGAGGGAAGCTCCCAGAGTTTAAAGAGTTAAACTTTTTCGTGATCTTATTAATGTAGGTATTATAGACTAGAGAAATTAATCTTGCTTCTCTGTCCCTAATCACTTAAACACCTAGGAACTACTCTACTAGTCCTTTTAATTAAATCTCGTATTTGTTCGCAATCTTCTTCTAAAAATCTAGGGCTTTTTTCTCTTTACTCTTGTGATAGAGAAGAAGAATATTGTTAATATAAAATAGAACAATAATACTTTAATTACTATTAAAGAAAAGGTATAGCTCTTCTAGCGAAGCTAAGAGTCTATAAGATCAAAGTAATCCTGCAAATTCCTTATACTAAAGAAGTAGTAAATCTCTTAAGCTATACAAAGCTTAATTTAATCTTACACACTTTCCTGGCTTTTTAAAACTATTAGGTAATTCATAAGTTACTAGATTAGTGGCTGTAATAAAAGCATTTAGAAACGCTCCTACTATATTAAATTATAAGATTTCTAGATTAAATTCTGCTGCCAGAGCTACAGCTAATTAAAAAGATCTTGCTACTAGGGTAGCAGCATAGGTAGAGTAGAGAGTATTCTTTTTTTTAAAGATCTCCTCTTATAATAATTCGAGCTTTGCACTTTTTAAAGTATCCGTTTTAATTAAACTTATAGGTAAAAACCTACTTTAAAGGGAGTAGTTACTCTAACACCTCTAATTGTTTAATCTCTATCTAGGTACTTTTATCTTACAAAGTCAAGATCTCCTTATAAGCGGTAAGGAGGAATAGCTTCCTGTATAGATAATTGTAAAGGTGTTTCTATAGAGTTGGCTCTAGTGTAAGCTCGTCTCTATAAGTCCAAGCTGTATAAGACGCTCTAGGCGCCTTTCTAAGCATAGAAGCAAATACTATTATATTTAGTATAATATATTCTTCTTGCTTAGACTAGGCCTCTACTACTCCTAGTATAAACATGTGCTCTAATATTATATTAAGATTACTTTAAAGATAATTAGTGATTAGTGCATAAGCACCTAGCTTCTACCTACCCCCTAGCTAATTATTCTAATTATTTTGCTTCCTTAATCTTCGCAATAGCAGATAGCAATTTATTAGTTAGTTAATTTCTAGTGTTTTACCACAATTTCGCCTACTTATTTTACTTACCTCTAAATAGATCTGCCTTCGCCTTTAGCGCGCTAGTAGGTTATCTGCTTTATCTAGCGTGATTAAGTTATCTACGCTAGGTTAATTAGTAACCTAATTAGTTTCTACTAATAAATAGGGTATTAAATCCCTAGATTCTGGCGGGCTAGCTCTCCTAGTAGTGTTCTGGTGGCTGCTAGATATCTCTTAATCGCTTAACAGATCACCCCTAAGATTACCTGGCTCTAGTGTCTAATTAGGGGTTATAAGTCCTATGCTTCTTTTCCTACTTAAGTAAATTCTTAGCTACTAGCTAGCTAAGCCTACAGCTCGCTTAGTAGTAGGTACTTTAGGTTCCTAATTGCTTAGCTAGCCTACTTTGCTTTTAATCACCTAAGGGTTACCTATAGGTCTAGTAGCGGTTCTTGTATACTTGTTTGTTTTAGGAAGAATGTTAAGCGCGTCTTTATACACTTCTCCTAGATTGTTTAGCTCTCCTTTTTAGAGGCTTTCTACTATTTTTAACGCTTCTATCTTTAGAATAGATTGTTCCTCTAATCCTTTATAGAATAAGAACTTATTAAACCTTACGTTTTGTGTAGTAATTACCTAATTGAGCTAAGGAATCTATATTTAGTAGATATTAGAAGCTTTATAGCCTACTAGGTATCTAATATAGCCCCTAGGATTTATTTTAAATCCTCTTCTGTCTTGCCTAGCTGCACGCTCCTAATCTAAAGGATAAGCTTAGTAGCTATAGGCGTAGACAGCACTCCAGTTTAGACGAAGATTAGCTGTCCTATATTATGTTTTTGCTAGTTTAAAATAATAAAAATATTGTCTAAACTAAGTATCTAATATTTTATTAGGTGATTAATAGCCTAATGCTAGGCTAGGAATTATTCCTTAGAGCTAGCATACCGCTTATATAATTTTAGGCTAGAGATTTAATAGCAGATTTGCGCTTATTTGTATTTTAATTGCTTTTGTTATAAGCTCCTAGCCTACTCTTTCTGTAGCGCCATTAGGCTTATGCGTATAGGGCGGTAGTCTGCTAATTGTTATTCTTTCCTAATTAGCCTAAAATTTGTACTAGGATTTCCCTCTCTATAGAAGTGTTGCTATATTATTATTCTAGTAGATTTTTGTGATTTGAAGCTTGTATTTTGTATTAATAAGAGCTAAGAAATCCTGCCACACTCTTATTATCTTAGAAAGCGTCTTTGTTCTAAGATTAAAAATGTAAGGTTTCTTGCTAAAATCTTCTTTAATTAGCAAAACCTAGTTTTCTCTATTTTGAGCAGTGGGCATATTGAATAGATTCTAGGATAATAAGTGAAATGGCCTAGGTGATTATTCTTTAGGTCTCTTAGAGATTACCTAGGTTACGTGTGCAGTAGCATAGTGCTTGTAATCCTTCCTTAACATTCTAGTAATCTTTACATCTTAGGCTGCAGTTACTAGAGCTTGTAGGGCTCTACTTCCTATATACCCTACTCGAAGGTGCTAGAGGTCCTTAGAATCTAATCTCTTAATATTAACCTAGAATGATCCTTTAGTAATCACACTTATAACAGTTAGACAAGAGTAGATTAGCTTATATTATAGGAAAGTAAAGTTATGCTCGCATCTTAGGTCTGCTAAGATAACGCTTTGTTCTAGGCTTCTAATCCTAAGAGTGTAATCTAAACTAAAGTACTAAATCTTTGCTTTCTTTAAAAGAGCTTCTAATATAATATTTACATAAAAGCCTTCTACTACTCTTACTCCTTAGAGTAGCAGATCTTCTGTAAATCTCTTATTTTTCCTATATAAAGCGTTCTTAATTAGTCTATTACTAATTCCTAAGATTAAGAGACTTTGTGTACCTACCTCTACACTCTTGTTTAATAATTAAAACGTCCCAAGAACAAGTCTTTCGCGATTATTAACTAGGTGAACTGCTGTAGCACTATCTAGTATTATGTATTCTGATAGAGAATGAGCGTTAGAATGTAGAGTAGAGTAGACACCTAATACTCTATTGTCTGTAGGCAGATTGAATAGGTTTAGTAGAGCAGCAGCAATACTACTAGGATACTTAATAGTCTTAGTAGAGGATTGTTTCTTATTCTATTCTGCCTCTGTAATCGCATTACAAAGGTTTAACCACTTAGGCTGCTTAAGTTAATTAAGAATCTCTAATTTTTCTTTATTAGTAAGATTAAATAATAATATTCTATCCTAGGGTGATTTAGCTATCGCGGTTTAAAGTCTTTAGCACTCTATTAGTTTCCACCTATAAGTATAGGGCTTATAGGGACAGTTCGGTTGTTTCTTTGTCTAATTGGACGAACTGGAACTATTAGAGTTAGTAGATTGTCTTAATAATCTATTAAAAGTGGCGAATACCCCACTTATTTTATTAGAACTAGATTAGATTAAATGCTCCTAGACAAGCGCCAAAAATACCTTCCCTAGATTGTCTAGCGTAATCTAATTCCGTCCTAGCGTCTCATCCTAGATTAGCTGTTAGTTCATTAATTAGGCCTAATCTAGTGCTATACGCGCGGCGATTATATCTAGGAAATCTTAGGTAGTAAGCGGTTTACTAATTTCGCTAATTAAGTAGGTCTTTACTTTTTAATAGAGGAGCTACTACTCTTTAAACTAGGTCTTAGGACTTTGTCTTGCCTACTTAGCCTTCTTAAGATAAGCGTAGTATAAAGCTTAAATATTGTTCTGTGTAGCTCCTTTATTTAGTGCGAGATCTTCCTTTAAGAGTTAAATTAGGGACTAAAGCGTAGTTTAGCGTGTATTAACTAGAGTAATTATGGCAGGAGTAAGTAGATTAGGCGATACTGTAGCGTTTACCTAAGTCTAGAGATTCTGTATCTTAGTATAGTCTACTTGCTAGTCTAAAACTGCTACTCTGTATTCTGCTATTTGTAAAGGAAAGCTCTCCTTATCTATTTTATACTTAGTAAGCTCTGCTTTGTATAATTAAATACTCGCCACAGAGGCTGTATCCGCAATTAGTGATAGTTTCTGTAGGAGTAGAGGTCGTTCTAGCTTTACGTAATTAATTGCTAGAGCGTTAATCGCCTCTAGGTTAATTTAGTTCTAGATTCCTTTCAAGTTTACTTAGAATTAAAGCTAGACAAACTAGTAGGGCCAACTAGCGCGATTAACGAGCTGTACTTCTACTATTTTAATAATTTTTGTAATTAGAATAGAGGGATTGTATCGTAGAGAGGTTCTAAATAGAGTGTTATATAATAATTTAAGCGTTGCTAAGTAGGCAGGGAGAATTATCCTACGTTCTAAGCGCCAGGCTCATAACTATTGTGGTAAAAAGGGCTCGAACTATTACAGGATATTCAGGAGTAGAGTTGTAAAGAATACAAAGAGCTGATTGTAGGAAAGGATGCCAAAAGGGCAGACTATATACAAAAGAAACGAGCCTCTTGGTAAGAATCCTGTGATCTGAATTAGTGGATCCAGAAAGAATCACGGAAGTGAGTGTTTTACTTTAACACAATTGCATTATTAAAACTACCTACTAGACTGTATAATTTACTTACCAGAACACTTCTAGTTACTCTTTTACACTTTACTAAGTTCTAGTAGATAATATTGCTATAGATCTTAAAGTCCTAAGTTATTATGCGATGTTCCTCTGCTAGTATAATAATAAAGCTAAGCTGTAAGCTTAGGTCTCTATTATTAGTAAAAGAGCTATCTGTAAAGATAAATAGCTTTGTGCGACCTAGATTAAGTAGAATAAATTTTAGTCCTCTTTGTGTATTCTAAATTTGCCAGTTTAAACGCATGTTTAGTGCCTTAATATCTTCTTCTGTTAGTACTATTATTTGCGCGGCAATAGACAGGTTAAATATTACTTCTAGTTAGTAAACTAAAGAGATATATACACCTCTTACTTATTATATAATATATTAGTGTGCAGCGTCTTTATCTTAAAGATTAATTATGTAAAGGCTTTTAGCCTATCTCTTCTATTCTAGGGTAATAACACCCTAGGTAAGTTGGATTTTACCTCTATTAAACTTAATTACTCTGTCTTATGTTAAGACGCTTTTGTCCTTTATATAAAACTTTATAGTATAGAGCTACTCCTCTTCTTATTATGTAAAGCTTTCTATAACTACACTAAGGGTGTTATTAGTCTAAAGTCTAGTAATGCTAAATATCTTAGGTCCCTTATTTGTAATAAGTAGGCATAAATTATATATTAATACATGCATTCTTAGTTTCTTCTTATAGTAGTTGTAGTATGTCTTAAACTAGTAGAGACCTAATTCTACTACGCTATATAGAGGTTGTACAACTTATAGAATTATGTTTAGTAGGAAGAAATTGCGCATTTCTACTAGTAGTTAGGCGTATAATGTGCGAAGAAGTTTGTTAGTAGACTACATATAGGCCTAAGTAATGTCTCTAAGCTTAATGTGCATGTTGTACAACTAAATTAGTGTTATAGAAAGAGCTAATAGTAACCTCTAGCTTATACGCTAGATAGTAAGAGATTATATAAAGATCTCCTCTTTTTCTTTATCTAAATAGCCAGCAAAAACAAGTTTTAACTTCTTATATAGTTAGGTTATCTTGCCTTTAATCTCTTGTACAAGACGTAGGTTAAAGATATAGCTAGATTATTTATTAGAGTTATATAACAAGATCTTAAAAGTGCTATTAGTAATAAGGGCATTTATTTCTACTATATCTAATTCTTTAAAGGGCTAGCTAGGTGTAGTAATAACGCTGTCTGTATAAAGCTTTAGTGTAAGCTTAAAGTTATCCTTTTCTTTTTAGGTAATAAACTAGGTGTTTAGTCTTTCTAATTTTTGTTAAGCTTTACCTAATTGTGTGACTATGGTAGTTTAGTTCTTCCTAGGTCTTCCCTTTAGCCTTAGCTTTAGAGCTTTAATTCGTGCGGCTATAGAAGTATCTATATCCTATAGTTCCTGTGTGCTATCTTTAGTTGCGCGATAGTATAGTTTAACCTATATATAGCGTAGTTTTAGAGGTCTATTTTTAAGCTCTAGGATAATGTCTCTTCCTTTAATGCTCTTAATCTTATATAGTTTTTACTATCCCTTTTTTTCCCTCTAGGCTATAACTTTAGAGCCTAGTAGGAGTGTAAAGGTTCTGTGCAATAATAGGCTATTCCTAGTGTTAATTATATAAGTAATTTTAACTTTAGTTCTATTCTTCTTAAGCATTTTTATTGCTTTCTAAACTATATTAGCTTAGGCGATTAGTTCTAGTAAGGGTGGAGAGTCCTTATTAATCCTTAGGTAGGCACTAAAGACTAGGAGGGTAGGTACTATACTATTAGGCCTAGCTGTGTTATTTAGTGTCTTTACTACTATCTATAGCACTGTCTTATTGTCTATATAACTGTTAATCTTAGCTCTTAGGATGTTATACGCTTAGTATAGTAGTGTATATACTTTTTTAATCTTGCCTACAGCCTAGTGTGCCTCTACTAGTATTTGCCTATATTCTGCCCTAACTATCTTCGCATAATTCTAAAACTTGTTAGAAGCAAAGTTAGTTCCTAGGTTATAGATAATGTAATCTAGTAGGTCTTAGTATATATTAATTTAGTATCTTGTTAAGGCATCCTAGGTGTCTTATACGGTTATTAATCTTAGGAATTAGGCTGCCTAAAAGGATGTGTCTATATTAATAATATATAGGATATCCCTTTCACTAATTTGTATAATATTAATAATAATCTTATAGTTAAAGTATAAGTTATCTTAAATAGAGAACTTAAAGCGTCTTAGCACTTAGTTGTATAACTAGTAGTAGTAATAGAACTTCTTTACTTCTTCTAGTATAGAGCTCTCTACTTTATGCCCTACCTAAGTAAGAAGCTTATACAGTCTTTTTATTTAAGAGTGTTTAAAATAGTAGTGTAGGCGTTAGAGTTCTGTCTCTATAAAGAAGAGAGCTAATTCCTTATTGCTAAGGTTAAAAAAGGGGTAACCCTACTTTTATATAACTAGGACTATTGTACTGTCTCTTTATATAATAATATTTAAGATGTTATTAAAGTATACCCTAAGTCTGTTAGTATCTGCTAGTAATAGTAGGAATAGTATTAAGGAGTTAAGGATATAGTAGGTTACTATTCCTATAGGATTAGTAATTTATATAGTGCCTAGAGATATCTAGGAACCCTATCCTCTAAAGCTAATGTTAGTAGATTCTAGTAACTAGTCTACTTTAGTAGTTAGGTTTTTGTGTAAGTAGGCAGTAAGCTAGTCCTTTCCTACTATAGATACTTATGCGGCGCCTATGTTCTAGAGTTCTCCTTAGTACTTTGTATAATACTAACTGGCTAGAGTGAATAGTTGTGTAGGTTCCTCTATATTCTTATTATCCTTACTATATTAAATGTCTTCGCTAGTTGTGTAATAAAGGTAGGTAGTAGAAGTAAGGTATAAAGGAGCCTTTTATGCTTCTTCTTTATTACTCTATTAGTCTTGTTTATTTTCCTCCTTTTTTATGTAATAGTCTTCTTCCTCTAGCTCTCCTTTAAAGTTAAGGATATATGCTTATATATTTATAGTAGAGGGTTTATATTTATAGAAGTTAGCGTATAATAATATGTATTACCTTCTAGCTCGCTAGGTATCCCTTAGTAGATAGTTAGTAGACTAGTATCTTTTTTTATAGTATATAAAGTATTTCTGCTTTATGTAAGAGCTTGAACTTCTAAAGTTGCCCCTTCCTTTTAGTCTAAAGGTTAATCTGCCTCTAGAGGGGCTAGATCCTCTTATATAATTAGGATTATTGTATTATTAATTAGTGTAGTACACTTCTTTACTATCTTAGAGAAACTGTAACTTCTTCTTATTTTTAGTAACTTAGAGTAATACACAAAGGTTGCTAAGTAAGCCTTCTACTATGTTTTTAGGGTTAAATATAGCTTATTTAAGGTTAGAATAGCTGCAGCATGCTTATATAATAGTGGTGTGTAGTTGTAGTTTACTACTAAAGCCTTATCTAAGAGCCCTTTAGGCTAAGGTAAGCTTATTAATTATTACTTCTAGGGCCTTATATAATATAGCAGCTAGATTATCCCTTTTATAGTGTTTAAAGGTAAGAGTGGTCTAGTCTGTTTAGTACTAATTGTGATTAACACTAGTGTTAAAGTGCCTATTTAGTCTGTTGTACAATTTATCCTATAGAAGTCCTAGTCTAATATTGTATAGGTAGTAGGTACTCGCACGATTAGAAAGGATTCCTAGAAAGATGTTTATATACTAGTCCTATAGTATGCCTAGCCTATAGTATAGTTCTCTAAAGACTTTTGTCTTGTCTACTAGGATGTTGTACAGCCTACTAGTATAGTTATTCTTTTTACTCTAAGCCTTCTAAAAGAGAATAATCTTATCTAGCTAGATATAAGCATAATCTCCTAGTTATTAAAGAGACTGGGAGTGTCTAGCCTCTTTGTATAATATAGTTTGTTGGGCAAAAGCAGTCTAGGTTTTAGGCTGCTGCTACTAGTGTGGCTCTATATATAGTGTCTCTGTCCTCGTATGTATAGGGATAGGCCCTAGCTGTGCTCTATATGTATATATATTGCCTATAGATAGTGTAGGTTGTATTATTAGGATTATGTGAAGTAGTTTAGGTTATAGTTACAGCGTTATTGTATAAAGGGTCTATAGCTTATAGTTAAGCTGTAATAGTTTAAAAAGTTTCTTTATATAGGTGTTCTTTATTATAGAATTAGTAGTGACAAAGCCTTCCTTTGTAAGAAAAGTAATAAGCTCTCTTCTTACTATATAACTAATCTTATTAAAGGTTCTCTCCTTCTAGTTATTAAAATTTTTAGTAAAAGAAGAGATTACCTCTTTACTTTTAAGACTACTTGCGTGATATTACGCAATTATGTATACTGTATAAGTGTTTAGCTGTTTTAGAGAAGGGGGTAGGTGGCTGTGTAGATCTACTCTATCTACCTAGTACTTTCGTGCAATCTCTCCTCTTAAGGTAATGGCCTTAATATTTATTACTTCCTTTACTTATTAAAGCTATATTACTTTGGCTTTGTCTTTCTACTAAGGAGGTAGTATTAATTATTATATAATATCTTTAGGTTGTAGTTCCTCTAGGAAGTCTCCTAGTCTTAAGGCTATGTTATTATTGTCTTTCTTAGTCGTGCGATGTGTCTATATTTAGTTATTACTAGTTTAATTGTGTAACGTGTTTTTTAGGATTGTAAATGTGCTCACTATCTCCTTTCTTTTCTATAGAATAGCTTAGACTAGATTATGCGACTCTTTACAGATATGCGCGCTTTATTTCTGCTTATTGTATAATCTAAAATTTAATCTCTAGTAAAGGTATTATCTCCTTTCTTTTCTATAGAATAGCTTAGACTAGATTATGCGACTCTTTATAGATGTGCGCGCTTTGTTTCTGCTTATTATATAATTCGAAATTTAATCTCTAGTAAAGGTAATAATACAGAGCCTACGCATCTAGCTTATAGGGCGCTCTGTCTTTAGACCTTACTAGTTTGCAGTTAATTAGAATTAACTACTAATTAGTGTTGGTTTAGCTTAATCTGTAATTAAGTATCTAAGGGTTAATAGTATACTATTGTGCAAAGGGTAAGAAGTAGGTTTAATTAATTACGTCTGGTCTATTGTACAAAGGGGCACTAAGGGCTTTATAAAGTCTCTGCCTCTTAGCGCTGACCTAAGTAGTGGGTCCTTATGCGGGTCCCTATAGGTAGGTAGGCCCCTACTTTACCTAGTGCTACTTGTATAATAAACTGTACGGACACTTATATAATTAACACTAGGAATAGCCTATTATTATATAATATCCTAACACTCCCACTTAGCTCTAAAGTGATAGCATAGAGGGAGAAGAAAGGATAGTAAAGGCTATACAAGATTAAGAGTATTAAAGGTAGAGATATTATTCTAGAACTTAAAAATAGACCTCTTAAGCTGCGCTATATATAGATAAAGCTATACTACCGCGAAAAGGAAAGAAATAAAGAGGAACTAGAGACTATAGATGCCCTTCTACTTGTACAAACTAAGGCCCTAAAACTAAGACTAGAAGGTAGACTAAGGAAGGATTTTACTACTAAAGTTATACAACTAGCTAAGATCTAGAGAAGATTAGGAAGACTTTACACCTAGTTTATTACTTAGAAAGAAAAGAATAACTTTAAACTAGCCCTAAAACTTTATGCGGACGGTATTATTACTATACCTAGTTAACTTTTTTAAAAATTAGATATAATAGAGATAAATGCCCTTATCGCTAATAGCACTTTTAAGATCTTAAGGATAGATCCTAAAAAATATTAAGGACAGATTTTTAACTTATGCCTCGTATAAGAAATTAAGGGAAAGACTACCTAGCTATATAAGAAGTTAAGGCTTGTCTTTACAGGCTACTTAGGTAAGGAGAAGAAAGAAATTCTTATCTAGTCCCCTACTATTTAGCGTGTAAGCTAAAGGCTTATTCTAGCATTATCCCTATTATTAATTAAATCGCACAACATGTATATAGAGCTTAGAGACATTACTTAAGCCTATATATAATTTACTAATAAACTCCTTCGCACGCTTTATGCTAAACCGCCTATAGAGATGTATAACTTCTTCCTAGTAAACACAATACTACAGATCGTACGACCCCTCTATAGAGCTGTAGAATTAGAACTCTACTAGTTTAAAACATACCACAACTATTACAAGGAGAAGCTAAAGATGCGTGTGTTAACATATAACCTATACCTACTTATAACGGATAAAGGACTAGAGATATTTAGTATTACTAGCCTATAAACTAGTAACACCCTAAGTGTAGTTACAGACAGCTTTATATAATAAAAGAAGAGTAGCTACGTGCTACTAACCTTTATATAAAGGACAAGACTATCTTAATATAAGACTAGCCTATTAAGTTTAATAAAGGCAAGATCCAGCTTAATTAAAGAGTAGTTACCTTATTGTAAAAGGGATAAGCTAAAGGACTTTATATAATTAATACCTAGGATAAGGATGCTGCACACTAATATATTACACAATAAGCTAGAGGTGCATATATTACTTTAGTATACTAACTAGAGGCCACATTTAACCTATCTAATACTACACAGATAATAGCACTAATAGTAGAGGATATTAAGGCACTTAATGTATAACTAGAGTGGCAAATCTAGAATACATAAAAAGGACTAAGGTTTATCCCACTTAACCTAAGTCGCACGAAGCTATTCATCTTTATAGATAGATCCTTTGCTAATAATAAGAACCTAAGCTCCTAGCTTAGCTTTGTAATTGTTCTAGCAGAGAAGTATTGTATAATAACCTAAGACTTTAGGATTTGTGGTAATATTATTTACTAGAACTTAGTTAAATATAAAAGACTTACAAGGAGTGTCCTAGTAAGGAAGCTATATAGTCTAGTAGGCGGCTTTAATAATGCTATTACACTAAGCACAACCCTATAATAAATTATACAAATACTTAATATACGCTAAATCCCTATTATAGTCTACACAGACTTAAAGTCACTATACAAATACCTTGTATAACTAGGCACTATAAGCGAAAAACAACTTATAATTAACATTATGTTAATTAGGGAATCGTACGAAAAGCGAGAGATTACTAAGATTAGGTAGATTAATGGTAAAGACAATCCTACTAACGCTTATATAATAACTAGGCACTATAGACACTAATCTTAATAAATAAGCTATATATTACTGTTAAGGCATTAGTAGACAGAGTGAATCTAGATTATATAACAGAGTAACTACTCTATTATATAACATTTTTCCTTTTTATTATCTTATTCCCTTACACACATTCTCTTTATTAAAATTACTATAGACCCTTTATAATATAACACTTACTCTTAGGTACAGAGTACTACTACTAATTTAATATTACAGTTTTGTTTTTTAAAAAAAAACAAATCACAAGGAATTGTACAAAGGGATTTAGAAAATATATATTTTATATATATATATTAGGAAGACTATAACCCTCTAATCGCCTAAAGGCCCCTCCCCTATCCACCCCCCCCACCCCCCCTACTAGTGGAACTCGCACCTAATATTGTGCAATTTCTATATATAAGCACTATAAGCTCCACTCTTATATCTAGGGATTATATAATAATCTATAAATGTATAATTAGTAGCATTTCCTCTACCGCATAAATAAGGGTAGCGCGCCCCCTATAGGTTGCTACGCGGTTAGATAAGAATAGCTATTTAGTAGTCTTTCTATTGTATAACGTATACGGCCCACCTCTAGAGGTTAGTGCTACCTAGGATTTATATAATAATATTAATAGATAGTATCTAGGCTACTCTAGCCTTATTATCCTATATCTGTTAGCATCGTATAATAAACTAAAAAAGAATTTTAGTCTAGAATAACTATTATATGTTAATAGTAAGAGCCTATATAAAGGCCCTTATACTAGCCTAGCTAGTGGGTAAGCGCACTTATATACGGTTGCTATTCTGCCCTACTACTATAGGGACGAAAACCCTAGTAGTAACTATACTAGAGTTATTAGGGGTAAGGGCGTTAGCTATTATATAATAGTAGAATCGTTGTGCGGTGTGTATATGTGTGCTATAACAAGAGTTAGTATTATATAAAGAGACATACCTACCTACTAAGGACTAGAAGGCTATAGAAGCAAGATAAAAAAAAGGAGAAAGAATGTATAAGAGGTAGTAGTAGGCAGAGTAGTAAGGAAAAAAAAAAAGAGGTTTATAGAGGGGGGGGGAAAGGCTTTGTTATACCCTCCTACACTCTATCGCTTACCTAACTTCCTACCTACGCTAAATTATTATGCTATAATAAGGCCCCTTATACAATTAAGACTCTTTAATTATATAATAAGATAGAGAAAGAACTAAGTAAGTTTTTCCTTAGCACTTTTTATTTACTCTAGACACAGAATCTAGCTAGAATATGCTATAGCCTACTATAGAGGTATACCTTATTAAGGGCCCTATTGCGCAATAGGAAGGGCTACTCCTTTACTCAACTTTCTACTTATAAAGGTTAGGCAAGATAGTAAAAGGAACTTAATAGTTAATATAGAGGTTACTTACACGATAAAGCTAGTAGAAGTACTACTAGGTATAGGGCCTATAAGTAACAGTAAGGTTGATTGTACAATAAAACTAGATACAGGATTAGGCACATAATAGCCTACAGCTATTATATAAAGAAAAAGTTGCTAGTGTCTATATAGTGTATTAGTTCTAGAGTAGTAGTGGACTTTAGGCCCTATAAGGGGCTAATACACGAACGCTAAGGAACAGAAACTTCTTAAGGGGCTTAATGCCCTATCGTATAATAGACAAAACATAATTAATTAAACCTACTTCTTACCTTTTACACAATAGTATACTATTAACCCTTAAATACTTAATTACAGATTAAGCCAAACCTACACTAACTATAGGTTTGGCTTAATCTGTAATTAAGTATTTAAGGGTTAATAGTATACTATTATATAAAGGGTAAGTGTTAAATCTAAGAGGGTAGCTAATCCTAAAGGGTTAAGGTTAGTTCTTAGGCAGGAGTACTTACAGAAGGTAGAAGGTCTTATTAATACGTTAGTATTTTAACAAAGTGTAACGAGTTAACAATTTGGTCTGCTAGAATCTAAATAATAGATTAATAAATAGATTAAACACGAGTATAGAGAGCCTATCCTTGTGTTCCTATATACTAAGGCTGCTCTGCTGCTTAGTGCCACTAAGTAACTAAGCACTTCACGTGACCTACTCTACTACTTAGTGCCGCTAAGTAACTAAGCACATTACATAATCTAATCTAAGTTACTTAGCGTCTCTTTATTACGTTTATAACCCTATTATTACTTTATTACACCTTTATAAGTGCCTAAGTTCTATGTTGTTATCTAGTATATAACATTATCCCCTCCTTTTCTATTCTTTGTTCTAAAGAATTATACCTGCTAACTGTAATTCTATAAAGCGTTATTACGGCCTTATCTCTACTATTAAAAACTATAGAGTAGTTATAGTGTTAAAGTGCTCTTTTTATAAGTTATATTCTTACGTTTACAAAGTCTATGTTAGCTTAAAGAAGTATAGTAAGTGTTAGAAATAAAGCTTAAAGTGTAATGTAGCTATTACTAGGAATAAGTTCTCGCAGTTAATTACTAAGATGAAGAAATTAAAGGCGTAAATATTAGAGGCGCGAAAAGAATAAAATATAGTATTTAAAGCCCTACGCATAGCGCGCATAAAAGAGAATTAGTTATTAAAATAATTAGCGTAGAATAAAAAGTGTACTAGCGAGGTTATTGTAGTACAAAGTGCTGCGCTAATAGAGTTAAAGTTAGAGGAGGACTTAGCCTATCCTACTTAGCCCACTAGTCTGGCTAAACTTAGCACGTCTATATAGTCTATAATAGACAACCTGCCTCTAGAGTTCTAGGACAATTCCTTAGCGTTACTGTCTTAGGTAAGTCTATTAATAGAATTTTTTAATCTTTTATTAATAGTTTCCTAGGTAGTTCTTTAGTTCCTAAGTGTTTTCACTGTGTAGGTAACCTTTCTACTTAATAAGGTACGCGTTGTTATACTAATTATATTCTAGAATTCTTTTAACCTTAAATTCGTTTTCTTCCTTAGTCTAGTAGTAGAAGGTGGTTTTAACTAGTATATTGGGATCTACTAGTTCTAGTAGTAATATGTAGAATACTAGGTGTATCTTTGCATCTGGCGGTAGTTCTAACTTATAGTTTACTAGTAATATTTGCTTAGAAATGTAAAATAGTCTAACCTTAATATAATCTAGTTTCTTATGTTTCTTCTTCTAAGTTTAAAGGTTCTTTATAAGTAGATATACTTTATTCCCCTTCTTTAGCTAAGGTGCTATTTTTTGTTTTTAGTTTTAGTATAAAATTAATTGCTGCTAAGCTTTCTTAAGATTCTCTTGGAGTTATTAGTGTATTTTCTTTATATTTTCTACTATATCTATAGCTTCTTTTGCTTTAATTATCGTAGGAAATTGTTAATTAAAAAGATGTGGGTGTCTTCTGTAGTTTATATAGAATGGTGTATGTCGTAATACTACTAATACTTTATTATTATAGGCTAACTATGCTATAGCTAGTAATAAAATCTAGTTATTCTTCTAACTATTGTAGTAGATGCGTAGGTACGTTTCTATAGTTTAGTTTGTACGTTCTGTCTGTCTGTCTATTTATAGATAGTAAGTTGTTAATAGCTTTTATTTCGTTCTAAGTAGGGCTATAAGCGTTATCTAATAATTTAACGTAAAGAGCTTGTCTCTATTACTAATAATTATTTTTAGGATTCTGTAATGTCTAATTAGTTAGTCTAGAATAAGAAAAGCGAGTTTCTTTACTGTTATTCTTTTAAGACATAGAATAAGCTTAATATACTTAGTTAGTTAGTGGACTACTACTAGTAAGCTGTTGTATTTAATTCCTGTTATTAGATCCTTAGAGTTTAGAATTCCTATAATAAAATCTATAGCAATATCTTCCTATAGTGCTATTAGTATTCTAATTGCTTATATCTCTCTATATTTAAGATGTGTGCTATGTTTATTTCTTTAGTATTCCGCATATTTGTAGATGTAAGTTATTACAGCTTTCTTAATTTCTTTAAAGGTGTAATTTCTTTAGATAAGTTCTATTGTTTTTGTGATGCCTAGGTGTCCATACATAGGGTTATTATAGTATTATTAGATAATCTTAGTCTGTAAATGTTGTAGAACTTCTTAGTTAATTACTAAAAGTTAATTTAGTTCTACTATTAGTTCTAGAGATTTATCTTTGGCTTTACGAAGGATTGCGGAGAAGGTTTTTGCCTTTTCTCCTACTAGATTACTTTGTTAGCTAAGAGCGTCTGCTCTGCCATTTTCTTTTCTAGCTATATAGATAATTTTGAACTTATACTGCCTAGTAGTCTATAACTATCTTTGTTATTATAGTGTAAGTTTTTTTGTTGTTATAAACCTTAGAAGGTTCTTATAATCTATATAGATTTCTAGCGTTAAGTAACTAAGCGCGTAAATCCTCTAGTGCTTTAATACTTTAATAATAGCGTAGAGTTCTTTATTATGTACGTTGTATTGTGTTTCAGCGTTACTAAATTTATATAAATAATAGGCAATTAGGTGCTATTTACTATTACGTTCTTATTTAGCGTAGGGGCCTAGCGTAAGATCGCTAGCGTCTGTTTTAAAGCGTAGTAGTTTATCGCTTCTAAAATAAATAAGGATAGGCTCTATAATACATGCTATCTTAAGGAGTTAGAATAACATTCTACACTTATTTATCTATTTAAAGGGTACGTCCTTCTTTATAAAATTTATTAAAGGTATTGTGACCTTTACGTAATCTTAGATAAATTATTAGTTAAATCTATAAAATCTTAAAAATTCTTAGATATTCTTAGCTATCTTTAGTATTAGCCAGTTCCTAATATATTCGATTTTACTTAGTGCCATCTTAATTCCTTCTACAGTAATAATGTGTCCTAGGAATTTAAGTTATTTAACGTTAAACTTACATTTCTTAAGTTTAATGCAAAGGCATGCTTTGTCTAGTGCTTTTAGTACTATCTATACGTGCTTAGTGAAGTCTAATTTGTTTTTAGAAAAGATAAGGATATCGTCTATATACGCGATAATAAATATGTCTAGATATTTATAGAGTACGTTATTAATAAGTGCTATAAAAGCTACCAGTGCGTTTGTAAGTCTAAAAGACATAACCTTGTATTTAAATAGTCTATAGTGTGATTAAAACGCTGTTTTCTATTCTTTACCTTTTTTAATTTATATAAGGTGGTAACTATCTCCTAGATCTATTATCGTAAATATCTTAGCTTAAGGTAATTAATCTTATAACTTTGCAATATTTAGTAGTAGATATTAGTTCTTTATTATTATATTGTTAAGTTGTTAGTAGTTAACGCATAGTCTATCTAATGTATCCTTTTTCTTAATAAACATAAAAGGGCTTACTACTAGTGACTTTAATAGTTATATATATTCTTTCTTAAGATTTGTCTTAATAAAATTACGTTCTTTAAGGAGTTCTTCTCCTATCTTACTATATAGTAGTCTAAAGGATAGTGTCTTCCCTTCTTCTAGGTCTATTGGAAGATTCTAGAGTTAATGTTCTAGTAGGTTTACTTTTCCTTCCTTTTCTATAAATATATGTGTCTATTTCCTATACTCTCTTAGTAAAGTAAGGAGTGTACTATTATTCTTCTTCTTACGCTTCTTAATCTAGTGGTTCCTACTAGCGTCTACTAAGGTGTTTTCTAGTTTATTATTTTTCTAACGTGGTATTATATTATTAATAACTCCCTTATCTACTATTATTTTTAGTTAATATGTAGGCTTTATTTATAATATATAATTATAGCGTTTAAATAATATTTTCTTTGTACCCTAGTTAATCTGTGGGTTGTATATTGTTAACTAAGGTAATCCTAAGACTAACTTATACTTAGATCCTAATAAGATATCTAAGGTAAGTTCCTCTCTATGTCCTTAGACTGTTATTATAGTAGTAACCTCCTAGTATATCTAAGGTGTCTTGGGCATTAGGGATCTATTCGCGATATAGATAATATAGGGTACTTCTTTCTCTAATATTATAAGTCCTGCTTGTCTTACTATCTAATAAAATATAAAGTTCTTTTCTACTCCTAAGTCTATAAGAGCTTAAGCCTATATTTCTTTAAGCTATACTAGTAGCTTAATTAATACTATGCTTACTATAGTATTTAATTTAACAAAGATATTTTCTTATCTAAGTCTAGGCATAAAAAAGACATCTATTTATGTAGGTTGTAGTTAAGTTTAGGTGCCTAGTATACGTTTCTAAGCATTCGCTTCTATTATTATTCTTAAGTATATAGCTTATGTAGATTGTCTTTTTCTTCTTCTTATAAGGATGTTCTTTTGTTTTTCCTTCTATAGTCTTTACTATTTCTATGTACTAGTTAAATTAGTAGTTCTATTATTACTTCTTACATAGGTTAGTTTGCAAAGCCGTTTAAATGTTTAGCTATATAGTAGTATTTGTAGTCTTAGTTTAGACACGTATACTAGTATAGTTATATATAGTCTCTATTAATAAGTATATTGTAGTATTTATTGCCCTTTAGTGTGAGGTAAGGGAAGTATTTTACTTATTATTTATTCTAGAGGTGTTTGTTATAAGCTGCGATAGGGTAGTCTATCTATATCTATCTATAGCGCAGTTTCTTTCTAGGTTATTTCTTATTCTTTTTTTTCTCTACCTTATATTGTGCGTATATTGGTTCTTCGTAATACGTCTATATATAGAATTAGTGTGTAGGATTTTAGTGGTCTAGGTAGTACTTTAGTACATAGTCTAATTTCTTATTTTTATAGGCTTGTATCCCTTTTAGTGCCTAGTAGGGTTCTATATAGTCCTAAACATTTAGTTTGTACTTAGGTAATATAGGGTTGTCTTCTTCCTGCCTACTTTATAGGTAAGGAGTAGAAGATTTTAGTATCTCTTCTACGTCTTTTGCGTTGTGGTATATATTAGAGTTGTCTTCTAGATCTTTGTATAATTATAAGTTAGGTAAATTTAATTACTTACTTTGTTCTAGTGTAACGCGTTAGTAACTAAATAGTGTTGTAATAACTTCCTATTCTTTATTAGGTTTTTAGTCTTTAATAGTTAGTATATTTAACTTAGTTTAATAGACTTTGTTCTTTAATCTATAGTTCTTGGCTATGTGGCCTAGTTTACTACATATAAAGTATTTATAGGTCTTAGTTATTAGTTGTTAACTTCTATTAGAGACGCGTTTATTAGGCTACTTAGGGCCTATCTTTCCTTCTTTTCCTTTGCCTATGTAGTTAAACTAGACATCTTTTATTAGTTTATATCTCTAGTAGTTCCTTAGCTGTTGCTTTTAGATAATTCTAACAGGGTTCTTATAAACTACTTTTACTAGTTGTCTAAAGCTTATTACCCTAGGGTTTTAGTAGAGCTCCTATTGTAATAAAAACTATTCTTTGTTAATTCTTATAGTTTCTTTGTATAGTTCTTTAAGGTTAGTAATTTGTGCACTACTATGTAGGAGTTTCTTATATAGTTTCTATTTAAGTCCTTATTTATACATGTCCTAAAGAGATTTATTATTTTAGTTAAGTTACATAGCGTATTTACGAAACTTAGTTATATACTTAGCTACTAATTATTTCTAAGTTATAGTCTAAATCTTTACTTTTATAATAGAGTTCTTATTAGTAATTCTATAGAGTTGTCTAAGGCATTTTTTAAAGTTGTTATAATCCTTAATAATATTAACTATATTAGCGTGCTTATTTGCGTAATTGTTGTTATTATTGTTATAGTCTATTCCTAGGTACTTTTTAAGGTAAGGATAGATCTATAATTCTATATATCCTTATATGTATATTACTATAAAGATAACCTTTTTTTTATCTTTAAGGGGTTTATCTAAGTTAAAGAAGTAGAGGTCTAACTAGAGAATCTAGATGTTAGTTTAAGATTGTTCGCTAAAGTAGAGATTAAGTTTATACGCCTTACTGCTATTCTTTATAGGAGTAATCTTAGCGGCACCTAAAGCTGTGGAAGAGGTAGGAGTTTGTAAAGTACTTATATTAAGAGTGTTTAAGATATTAAATCTAAGAGGGTAGCTAATCCTAAAGGGTTAAGGTTAGTTCTTAGGCAGGAGTATTTATAGAAGGAGGAAGGTCTTATTAATACGTTAGTATTTTAATAAAGTGTAACAAGTTAATAATTTGGTCTACTAGAATCTAAACGATAGATTAATAAATAGATTAAACACAAGTATAGAGAGCCTATCCTCGCGTTTCTATATACTAAGCCTACTCTGCTACTTAGTGCCACTAAGTAACTAAGCACTTTTTGTGACCTACTCTACTACTTAGTGCTACTAAGTAACTAAGCACATTACGTAACCTAATCTAAGTTACTTAGCGTCTCTTTGTTATGTTTGTAACCATGTTATCGCTTTATTACACCTTTATAAGCGCCTAAGTCCCACGTTGTTATCTGGTACGTAACAGTGAGAAGTAGGTTTAATTAATTACGTCTAGTCTATCGTATAAAGGGCCACTAAGGACCTTATAAAGTCTCTACCTCTTAGCGCTAACCTAAGTAGTAGGTCCTTGTGTGGGTCCTTATTAGTAGGTAGGGCCTTATAAAGTCTCTACCTCTTAGCGCTAACCTAAGTAGTGGGTCCTTATATAGGTCTCTATAGGTAGGTAGGCCCTTATTTTACTTAGTGCTATTTGTACGATAAACTATATAAACACTAGTAACTTTTCTTTTATATAATAGCTTATATCTATTACACGCTTCCCTTTCTTATCCTTTTTTATTTATATAGTTAGCCTTCCCCTATTAGAATAGGTTATAAGGTAGGTGCAGTGTTACTATATAGTAGAAATTTTATTTGCACCTACTCTTATGTAAATAGGTAGTAATAGCTAACCTGCTTAGCTCTTACTCTACCCCTTTATATAGTAGTAGAGTCGCATTACGTAATAAGGCTCTTTCTAGGTATATATCCTATGCGTAAACAGAAGGTGGGGTATTGTTGAAGTAAAACACTCACTTCCGTGATTCTTTCTGGATCCACTAATTCAGATCACAGGATTCTTGCCAAGAGGCTCGTTTCTTTTGTATATAGTCTGCCCTTTTGGCATCTTTTCCTATAATTAGCTCTTTGTATTCTTTACAACTCTGCTCCTAAATATTCTATAATAGTTTAAGCCCTTTTTACTATAACAGTTATAAGCCTAGCGCTTAGAACGTAAGACAATTCTCCCTACCTACTTAGTAACACTCGAATTATTATACAACACTCTATTTAGAACCTCTCTACAATACAACCCCCTATTTCTAATTACAAAAATTGTTAAAATGGCAGAAGTACAGCTTGTTAATTGCGCTAGTTAGCCCTACTAGTTTGTCTAGCTTTAATTCTAAGTAAACTTAAAAGGAATCTGGAACTAAATTAACCTAAAGGTAATTAACGCTCTAGTAATTAATTACGTAAAGCTAGAATAACCTCCACTCCTACAGAAACTATTACTAATTATAGATATAGCCTCTGTAGTAAGTATTTAATTATACAAAGTAGAGCTTGCTAAGTATAAAATAGATAAAAAGAGCTTTCCTTTATAAATAGCGGAATATAGAGTAGTAGTTTTAGACTAGTAAGTAGACTATACTAAGATATAGAATCTCTAGACTTAGGTAAACGCTATAGTATCGCCTAATCTGCTTACTCCTGCCATAATCACTCTAGTTAATATACGCTAAACTACGCTTTAGTCTCTAATTTAACTCTTAAAGGAAGATCTCGCACTAAATAAAGGAGCTATATAGAATAATATTTAAGCTTTGTACTACGCTTATCTTAAGAAGGCTAAGTAGGTAAGACAAAGTCCTAAGACCTAGTTTAAAGAGTGGTAGCTCCTCTATTAAAAAGTAAAGACCTACTTAATTAGCAAAATTAGCGGACCGCTTACTACCTAAGATTTCCTAGATGTAATTACCGCGTGTATAGCACTAGATTAGGCCTGATTAATAAACTAACAGCTAATTTAGAATAAGACGCTAGGACAGAATTAGATTACGCTAGACAATCTAGGGAAGGTATTTTTAGCGCTTATCTAGGAGCATTTGATCTAATCTAGTTCTAATAAAATAAGTGGGGTATTCGCCACTTTTAATAGATTATTAAGACAATCTATTAACTCTAATAGTTCTAGTTCGTCTAATTAGACAAAGAAACAACCGAACTGTCCCTGTAAGCCCTATACTTATAGGTAGAAACTAATAGAGTGCTAAAGACTTTAAACCGCGATAGCTAGATTACTCTAGAATAGAACATTGTTATTTAATTTTACTAATAAAGAAAAATTAGAGATTCTTAATTAACTTAAGTAGTCTAAGTGGTTAAACCTTTGTAATATAATTACAAAGGTAGGATAGAATAAGAAACAATCCTCTACTAAGACTATTAAGTATCCTAGTAGTATTGCTACTGCTCTACTAAACCTATTTAATCTGTCTATAGATAATGGAGTATTAGGTGTCTACTCTACTCTACATTCTAACGCTTATCCTCTGTTAGAATGTACAATACTAGATAGTGCTACAGTAGTTTATCTAGTTAATAATTGTAAAAGACTTGTTCCTAGGACGTTTTAATTATTAAATAAGAGTGTAGAGGCAGGTATATAAAGCCTCCTAATCTTAGGAATTAGTAATAGACTAATTAAGAACGCTTTGTATAGGAAAAATAAGAGATTTATAGAAAATCTACTGCTCTAAGGAGTAAGAGTAGTAGAAGGCTTTTATATAAATATTATATTAGAAGCTCTTTTAAAGAAAGCAAAGATTTAGTACCTTAGTTTAGATTACACTCTTAGAATTAGAAGCCTAGAATAAAGTGTTGTCTTAGTAGACCTAAGATGCGAGTATAACTTTACTTTCCTATAATATAAGCTAATCCGCTCTTGTCTAACTGTTATAAGTGTGACCACTAAAGGATTATCCTAGGTTAATATTAAGAGATTAGATTCTGAGAACCTCTAGCACCTTTAAGTAGGGTATATAGGAAGTAGAGCCCTATAAGCTCTAGTAACTACAGCCTAAGGTGTAAAGATTACTAGAATATTAAGAAAGGATTGTGAGCACTATACTATTACACACATAACCTAGGTAATCTTTAAGAGACCTAGAGAATAATTACCTAGGCTATTTTACTTATTATCCTAGGATCTATTTAATATGTCTACTGCTTAAAATAGAGAAAACTAGGTTTTGCTAATTAAAGAAGATTTTAGTAAGAAACTTTATATTTTTAATCTTAGAACAAAGACGCTTTCTAAAATAATAAGAGTGTGGCAGGATTTCTTAGCTCTTGTTAATACAAAATATAAGCTTTAAATTACAAAAATCTACTAGGATAATAATACAGCAACACTTCTATAGAGAGGGAAATCCTAGTACAAATTTTGGGCTAATTAGGAAGGGATAATAATTAGTAGACTACCGCCCTATACGCATGAGCCTAATAGCGCTATAGAAAGAGTAGGCTAGGAGCTTATAATAAAAGTAATTAAAATGTGAATAAGCGCAAATCTGCTATTAAATCTCTAGCCTAAGATTATATAAGCGGTATACTAGCTCTAAGGAATAATTCCTAGCCTAGTATTAGGCTATTAATTACCTAATAAAACGTTAGATACTTAGTTTAAACAATATTTTTATTATTTTAAACTAGTAAAAACATAATATAGGACAGCCAATCTTCGTCTAAACTAGAGTGCTATCTACGCCTATAGCTACTAAGCTTACCCTTTAGATTAGGAGCGTACAGCTAGGCAAGATAGAAGAGGATTTAAAGTGAATCCTAGGGGCTATATTAGATACCTAGTAGGCTATAAAGCTTCTAATATCTACTAAATATAGATTCCCTAGCTTAATTAGGTGATTACCACACAAAATGTAAGGTTTAATAAGTCCTTATTCTATAAAGGATTAAAGGAATAATTTATTCTAAAGATAGAAGCGTTAAAAATAGTAGAAAGCCTCTAAGAAGGAGAGCTAAACAATCTAGGAGAAGTGTATAAAGACGCGCTTAATATTCTTCCTAAAACAAATAAGTATATAAGAACTGCTACTAGACCTATAGGTGACCCTTAAGTAATTAAAAGCAAAGTAGGCTAGCTAAGCAATTAGGAACCTAAGGTACCTACTACTAAGTAAGCTGTAGGCTTAGCTAGCTAGCAGCTAAGAATTCGCTTAAATAGAAAAGGAAGTATAGGACTCATAACCCCTAATTAGATACTAGAGCTAGGTAATTTTAGGGGTAATCTATTAAGCGATTAAGAGATATCTAGTAGCCACTAGAACACTACTAGGAGAGCTAGCCCGCTAGAATCTAAGGATTTAATACCCTATTTATTAGTAGAAACTAATTAGGTTACTAATTAACCTAGCGTAGATAACTTAATTACGCTAGACAAAGCAGATAACCTACTAGTGCGCTAAAGGCGAAGGCAGATCTATCTAGAGGCAAGCAGAATAAGTAGGCAAAATTGTAGTAAAGTACTAGAAATTAACTAACTAATAAATTACTATCTGCTATTGCGAAGATTAAGAAAGTAAAATAATTAGGATAATTAGCTAAGAGGTAGGTAGAAGCTAGGTACTTATACACTAATTACTAATTATCTTTAAAGTGATTTTAATGCAATATTAGGGCACATGTTTATACTAGGAGTAGTAGAGGCCTAGTCTAAGTAAGAAGAATATATTACACTAAATATAATAGTATTCGCTTCTATGCTTAGAAAGGCGCCTAGAGCGTCTTATATAGCTTAGACTTATAGAGATAAGCTTACACTAGAGCCAATCCTATAGAAACACCTTTATAATTATCTATATGGGAAGCTATTCCTCCTTACCACTTATAAGGAGATCTTAACTTTGCAAGATAAAGGTACCTAGATAGAGATTAAATAATTAGAGGTATTAGAGCAACTGCTCCCTTTAAAGTAGGTCTTTACCTATAAGTTTAATTAAAATAGATACTTTAAAAAGTGTAAAGCTTAAATTATTATAAGAGGAGATCTTTAGAAAAAGAATACTCTCTACTCTACCTATACTGCTACCCTAGCAGTAAGATCTTTTTAATTAGCTGTAGCTCTAGTAGTAGAATTTAATCTAAAAATCTTATAATTTAATATAGTAGGAGCGTTTCTAAATACTTTTATTACAGCTGCTAATCTAGTAACTTGTGAATTACCTAATAGTTTTAAAAAGCTAGGAAAGTGTGTAAGATTAAATTAAGCTTTGTATAGCTTAAGAGATTTACTACTTCTTTAGTATAAGAAATTTGCAGGATTACTTTAATCTAATAGACTCTTAGCTTCGCTAGAAGAGCTATGCCTTTTCTTTAATAGTAATTAAAGTATTATTATTCTATTTTATGTTAACAATATTCTTCTTCTCTATTATAAGAGTAAAGAGAAAGAAGCCCTAGATTTTTAGAAGAAGATTACGAACAAATATAAAATTAAATTAAAAGGACTAGTAGAGTGGTTCCTAAGTGTTTAAGTAATTAGGGACAGAGAAGTAAAATTAATTTCTCTAGTCTACAATACCTATATTAATAAGATCACGAAAAAGTTTAACCTTTTAAACTCTAGGAGCTTCCCTCCTACACCTCTATTAGTAGAAGATCTTGTTCTAAGCATAGGGGAAGGTACTCCTTAACAAATAAAGCTCTTTTAAAAAGAGGTAGGATTAGCTCTCTATACAGTAATTATGCTACGCCTAGATATAGCCTTTATAGTGTTAAAACTATTACACTTTCTAATAAATTCAAGTAAAGAACACTTTGCTGCTATTAATTATGTAATCCTTTACCTCTATTAAACTAGATAGTAGGCTATAGTCTTTAGAGGCTATAATAGACCTAATCTGCTAATATATAGAGATGCCTTATTCGCTAATAATCTAATATTACAGCGATCTTCCTATAGATATATTATCCTATTATTTAGAGGAGCTATTCTATAGAAAGCAGCTTAATAAAACATAATTACTACTTTAATAACAGAAGCAGAGCTTCTAGCGCTTAAATATATAAGTAAAGAAGCTATGGCGATTAAGAGATTCTTTACTAAGCTTACTCTAGATCTAAGACCTTTATAGAAGGTCTATTATAACAATCTTTAAACTATTTATTTAGTAATTAGAAAGAACAAAAGAATTACTACTTAACTACGCTATGTAGATATTTAGAATATATAGTTATAGTAAGAGTATGTAAAAGAATTATTTTAAGTAGAATATCTTTTAACTAGCGAAATGCCAGTAGATAGCCTTATAAAGGCTCTTACTTATTAGTAGTTTAATAGATTTAAAAGGCTATTAAATCTGTAAGATATAAGCATAATAATTATAGAATAAGAGTAGGTAAGTAGAGAAATAATCTATTAACTACCTAGAATTATTAATTTAGAGCTAGGAAATAAGAAAAGAAAAAGAAAAGAAAGAAAAGATTAGAGGGGGAATAAGAATTAGAGGAAGAAGAGATTAAAGAGCTTATCTATAAGTATATAGACTCTCTTCCTCCTCTACTTAATTATAGGGGTGCGAGAATCTCCCCTATAATTAGTAGTAGGAGATTCTCCCTATCCTCCTTCTCTCCTTCTCTCTATAGTAGGTAATTCTTTACCCTATCTACCTCCTCTACCTCTCCTTTAATTAGCAGTAGGTGATAGCTTACCCTAGCCTCCCCTTTTTTAATTAGTAGAAGGAGAAGCACTTACCTAGCCTCTACCCTACTTTAGAGCTAATAAGCTACTTATCTAGCTATTTTAATTAGGGTATTAGCTGCGACCGCGCTACTCCTTAATAGGTAGAGTAGGAGGGTAATTACCTTATCCTCTACTAAGGATTAGCTAGGAGAAAGGGAGTAGAATAGTAGCTATATACTAAGCTTACTCCTCTTAACTACTAGTAGGAAGAGGAGCTTATAAGGCTACTTTAACCCTCTTATATAGCTTAGTAATTAGCCTCTTCTGCGAAAAGTATTAGCTAAATCTAGAATAAATTTTAAAATAAAAACTTATATTAGCACCCTCTAATAGTTAATAGTAGATAAAATCTATAGCTAGAGTCTAAATATGCGGCTAGCTACAGAAATAATTAGCAAAATTAGCTAAAGTAATAGGATAACCCTATATATAGTAGTATAAGAGTAGGTAAAGTAGGTATAGTAGCGTTTACTTAAGCTTAAAGCGTTATTATAGTAGTATCTATTACTCTTTTCTACTAAAGCTCCTTTTAAGTAGCCTAAGTAGCTTACTTATCTAAGAGCACTAAGCGATTGCTAGGGGCCTAGAGCTAGGGCAGAAAGAGCTAGTAGAGTAGGAGGATCTTAGTAGAAGGATTAGAAGCTTTATTTAGTAGCTTTTGTAGCCTTTACTACGCATGCTTTAGCTAGATTATTAGATATCTAAAAGAGTTAGTAAAGCTCTAAACAATAGAAAAAGCGCAAGGTAATAATTAGAAAAAAATAACCTATTATAAGGTAGTAGGATTTAAAGGCTTAAACTAGTAGGCTTAAATTAGATAAGAGGTTAAAGCGTTAAAAGTAAAGAATTAAAGAGAGAAGATTAAGCGCTAGTAAAGGGCTTATATACTCTACCGCCTATCTAATTATTAAGCGCCAAATACGCTCCTTTCTTACTATTTATTTCTCTTACTACTGCTCCTTTCTAATTAAAACGCGCCTGCCTATTATACTTACTAGCTAGTAAGAGCGGGGAAATTACTTTACAGTTAATAGGAAGTAAGCAAAAAGAGTAGCAGAATAAAATTGTTTACGCTCTAGGCCTTTGTGCCACGCTTATAAGCTCCTAACCTACTAGAAAAAGAGATTCTAGACACGATTCACAATAGAATTCGTAATTTAAAAGACAAATAGTGATTGTTTTGCTATTATAATAAGTAGGGGGTGATAGAATCGCTGTTCTTAAGATAAGGAAACTTAGAAGAACAATTCTTAATAGTTTTTTAATCTTTAAATAGCCTTTAGATTGGTTTTTAAAGATCTTTAGAAAGGATTTAGACAATTACAGATTACTTCTTAAGATAGGTAATCCGCTTTAAGCGATTACCTAGGGGGTGTGTTAAAGTAAAACACTCACTTCCGTGATTCTTTCTAGATCTACTAATTTAGATTATAGGATTCTTACTAAGAGGCTCGTTTCTTTTGTATATAGTCTGCCCTTTTAGTATTCTTTCCTACAATTAGCTCTTTGTATTCTTTATAACTCTGCTCCTGAATATCCTATAATAGTTCGAGCCCTTTTTACCACAACAGGTATTAAGTAATATAATGCTTAGCGCTAGGTCTTAGTAAGTAGGTATAGAAGGATGTCTCCTAGTTATGCGATAAAAGTATATAGTAGAAGTAAGGTATAAGGTAGCCTTCTGTGCCTCTTTTTTATTACTCTATTAGTCTTGTTTATTTTCCTTCTCTTTTATGCGATAGTCTTTATCCTCTAGCTCTCCTTTAAAGTTAAAGATAATCTTATCTAGCTAGATAGAAGCATAATATCCTAGTTACTAAAGAGACTAGGAGTGTCTAGCCTTTTTGTATAATATAGTTTGTTAGGTAAAAGTAGTCTAGGTTTTAGGCTACTGCCACTAGTGTAGCTCTATATATAGTGTCTCTGTCCTTACACGTATAGGGATAGGCCCTAGCTATACTTTATGTGTATATACATTGCCTATAGATAGTGTAGGTTATATTATTAGGATTATGCGAAGCAGTTTAGGTTATAGTTATAATATTATTATACAAAAGGTCTATAGCTTATAGTTAAGCTATAATAGTTTAAAGAGTTTCTTTGTATAGGTGTCCTTTATTATAGTATTAGTAGTAACAAAGCCTTCCTTTATAAGAAAAGCAATAAGCTCTCTTCTTACTATATAACTAATCTTATTAAAGGTTCTCTCTTTCTAGTCCATACTATATAAGTGTTTAGCCATTTTAGAGAAGGGGTTAGGTGGCTGTGTAAATCCACTTTATCTACCTAGTACTTTCGTGCGATCTCTCCTTTTAAGGTAATAGCCTTAATATTTATTACTTCGTCTACTTACTAAAGCTATATTGCTTTGTTTCCTTGCTAAGGAGGCAGTATTAATTATTACGTAACATCCTTAGGTTATAGTTCCTCTAGGAAGTCTCCTAGTCTTAAGGCCATATTATTGTTATTATCTTTCTTAGTTGTGCGACGTGTCTATATTTAGTTGTTACTAGTTTAATCGTGCGACTTATTTACGTTTAGTTATCGCTAGTTTAATTATGTAACGTGTTTTTTAGGGTTATAAGGGGGTTCACTATCTCCTTTCTTTTCTGTAGAATAGCTTAGACTAGATTATATAACTCTTTATATATATGCGCGCTTTGTTTCTACTTATTATATAATCTAAAATCCAATCTCTTGTAAAGGTAACAATACAGAGCCTACGTATCTAGCTTATACAGCACTCTGTTTTTAGACCTTACTAGTTTACAGTTAATTAGAATCAACTACTAATTAGTATAGGTTTAGCTTAATCTATAATTAAGTATTTAAGAGTTAATAGTATACTATTGTGCAAAGAGTAAGAAGTAGGTTTAATTAATTACGTCTTGTCTATTGTACAAAGGGGCACTAAGGACCTTATAAAGTCTCTGCCTCTTAGCGCTAACCTAAGCAGTGGGTCCTTATACGGGTCCTTATAGGTAGGCAGGGCCTTATAAAGTCTCTGCCTCTTAGCGCTAACCTAAGTAGTGGGTCCTTGTGCGGGTCCCCACAGGTAGGTAGGCCCCTATTTTACTTAGTGCTATTTGTACAATAAACTGTACGGACAGTATCGCCTAATAGCTAATTGCCCTAAGTTAAGAAAGTGGCTAAGATTCTATACTAGAAAGAATGCACAAATTAAGGAAAAGTCTAATAGTTTATTAGGATTTATACTTACTATTACTAATAGATCTTCTACTTTTCTATTAAAGTAAAACCTTTATACATACTTACTAGGAAAGGCTAGGAATAGAAGTAGGGAGATCTTAAGCGCTAATTAATAAATATTCTAAAGGAGAGTATTACTACTACACTAGTTCTAATAACTCTTAATTATAAATTAGGAAGCCAGATCTTTGTCTATATAAATATAAGTTTATAAGAAGGAGGAGCCTATATTAAGTAAGTAGGAGAGGATAGGAAGCGCTATCTAGTGTGGTTTAAGAGTATACTATAGTCTAAAATAGAATTAAGGTGGCACCTAACTAAGCTTAAATATAAAGTGGTAGTATAGGCACTAAAGAAGTTTACACTATACTTATATAGGACCTAATTTATTATTAAAATAGATATAGCTACTCTAATTTTACAGCTTAACTAGTCTGCTACTAACCTCCCTAGATTAGTTATAAACTAATGGCTAGGTATAATACTACTAAAGAACTTTAAAATTGTCTATAGGCTAGGAAAATATAATATTATTGCTAATAGATTATTAAGGTACCCCTAACTAAAAGGATGGATGGCGCTAGAAGAATTAGAAGAAGACCTAGGTCCCTTTATAGACTTTATAGTGGAGAAGCACAATAATGGCTTAGTATTTACTTTATAAGAGGCCTAGATTCTTAGCGAAGACTTTTTAGACGAATTAGAAGAGATGGTAAGGTTCTTACTATTTAGAAAAAAACCTAATAGGCTAATACCCTAGAAAAGCCGCCTTGTGTGGATAAAGAAGGCCTGAACCTTTTTTGTAAAAGTAAACTTACTATTTAAGAAGTTAACCCTAAATCTTACTATCTAAAGGGTAATTAATAACCTAGATGTTTAAAAGGCACTTATTTAGGAGGTCTATTAGTACCTCTACTATAAAGAAATCTAGGCTATAAATACTGCGATCTAGTCTTAGTTCTAGTAGGAGAACTAGTTTAAGATAATTTAAACTAAGCTAAAGAAATGTGCTGTCTATGCTGCTAAATAAGGTAATTAGATAGAGATAAACCTTAAAATTAGTAACCCTAGGACCTTATTTAAATAATAGACTATTAATATTACCTATAAATCCTTCCTTGTTGTTACTAGGGAATACGCCTTAGAATAGCCTAAAGCTAGAGCGCTTATTAGAGTAGATTTAAAAAGTGTTGTAAAGTTCCTCTATGAGGATATTATTTATAGGTAGGGGGTGTTTCCTTAACTAAGTGTAGATAGGGGGCCTAAAAACAAATTAGTAGTTAAAGCACGAGCTAGATACTATAAAATATAGTATATTTAAGCTTCCTCCTATAACTCTAAGGCTTAAGGACTAGTTAAACAAGGTTACTAATTACTTATTACAGCGCTTGTAAAGCTAGGAAATAATTAGGAACACAATTTACCTATAGTAGTATAGGCTAAAAGGGTTTTAATTTAACAAAGCACAGGGTTAGCACCTATAAAGATAATAACTAGTATTTAACCTATATTACTTATTAAGCTGGCGATTAAAAGCTAGCAGACCCTACTATACTTAGAGGTGGAAAACTAATTAGATCTACTTACCTTAAGTGCTAAGCAGTTAGAATAGAGAGGTAATAAACTTTTAGAGGCGCTATCTAGGCTAAGAAGAATGCGCCTTAAGGGAGTAGAGTAATAGGATTTTAGTAAAGCCTATTAATAAGAATTTTATAAAGGAGACCTAGTGCTAGTTTAGGATTTAATTAGGGCTATAGATAAGTTAATACCTACAAAAATAAAGGATTACTAGCTAGGCTCTTACTAAATCTCTATTAACTACTTTAGCTAGTTATATTACTAACTAGAAAAGCTTAATAGAGCTATATTCTAGTATACTATGTATAGTAACTGCTTTAAGTCCTTCTACTAGTATACTTTAGATAATAAAGCTTAGGTACTAAGAGGAAGGATAAGAATTATACCTAAGGACCTACTAATTAACTCTTAGACCCTACTGCTAAAGCTGCTAAAACTACTACGCTATTAAAAAGTTAAAGAAAGGAAGGAGTATAGTAATTCTAGCTTAGAAGTTAAGGATAGCCTTATAAGAACTAGAGGGGCAGAGTAGAAAAAAGAACTCTAATAGGCTATTATACCACCTATATAGACAAGAGGCAATTTACTAAAGGTGTTTATTTTAAAGAGAGTAGAAGTATTAGATTTTAATATAGACTAAGATATATCTACTTTAGAGTCTAATATTATATTAAACTAGCCTAATCCTTTCCTAATACAGAATTAGGAAAGCTAACTATAGGCAATTAGTAAAAGAGAGGGAAGAAGAAAGAAAAAAGAAATAGAGAATACCTAGTTACTAGCTAAAGATATATTAGGGCACTAATTATTATTCTCTTTATTATTAATAGTAATAGTATCTCTATAGTAGCGGCTAGACTAATAAGTACTTAGGGTTTAGGGCTCTATGGAGCTAGAGGCCCTAGTTACTTTAGACTAAAGAAGAGATCTAGGATAATTTTAGGTAGCCTAATTAATAGATTGCTAATAAGGTAAGAGAGAATTAGAATAAGAATACTAAAAATAAGTAGACTAAGAGGATAGCTAAGGCTAAAAAGGAGCATTCTCTCTAGTAGGAGAATCTAGGCGTATAGGTAATCTAGAACTAGATAATCTATAATTAGAGCTAGAATAAGAACCCCTTTAAGCTAGAGGACTAAAACTCTAAAATAATAAAGCACTACTAGGAGGGGACTAGAGGGAACCTCTAGAAGACCTTTTAGAATAATTTTAAAGGGCTACTAAGGAAAAAGGACTATAGTTTATAGTAATAGTGTATTAGGGTTCTATAGGCTTTCTAGAAATAAGAGTATTAAGGGTAGAAACAGCCTTAGAAGTGTAACTAAAAGGAGCCTAAAAGTAGGTTATACTAACAGGAAAAATATTAGTAGCTAAAATAATATTATCTATAAAAAGACTAGTGCTAGGGTTATCTAGTATACTTAAAAGGAAAGAGATATTAGCTTAGGTAATAAGAAATTAGAACTAGAACTTATAATAAAAAGAGTAAAAAGTATAGTTACTATTAATTTAGCACTTATTACACCCTTTTTAGTTTAGTAGTTTACTTTCTTGATAAGAAATACTATATTTACTACTAAAATAGAGCTTACTCTTTCTACTTTTATTCTAGTAGTAGGTGTAGCGATGGTGAATTAGAGAAGAAGAAGGAAAACAAAAAGAGGTAGTAGTATACTAGATGCCTATATTAATGTTAGCATTATAGTATCTACGCTTTAATAGAGCCTCTCTAGTGTCTAAGCTAAAGAGCTTAGCAATAGTCTCTACTTTAGTATTACTAATATTAAAGTGCTAAATAGTAAAATCTAAATGTAAGGAATAGGTAACCTTTAAAGGTTCCTAGAGTTACCTTTTCTACATTCTAGAACTTTCTATAATGACGTCATAATAACGTTATAGCCCTATGGATACTAGGTAACGTTATAGGTAACGTCATAAGGTGACGTCATAGGTGACGTCATAGGTAACGTTATAGATAGTAGAGAATTACTAAGTAGAATACTCTAGAATCTCTACTGTATGTATATAAGGAGAGTTACCTTCTACGTATACTCTCTATCCTAGATAGCAATTCTAAGCCTATACATAAGGTTTTATTGCTCTATTTAACTACGTTCGATCTACCCTCTATTACTCTAGTCTCTACTATTCTAGGTAACTAGTACTAGGGGAGAGAAGGTACTAAAAGGTCTAGAAGGTTACCCTTTATCCTGTAGCCTATACCTCCTCTTTATACTAAATAGCTATTATTCTTATAGATACTAGTAGTGTAAAGAATAGGGCCTAGGGTAACACCCTATATACCTAGGCTATAAATAAAGTAAGCTAGTTCACGTAGAAGATTATAGTTTATACGCTAATTAGCTCTTACCCTTACTAGAAAGGTTAGTAATAGGATATAAAAGGTTTTTAGGATAATATATACTACTTAATAATGTACTCCTTAGTAGACTTAGGAGGGTAGATAAAGAGGTCTACTTTTATATTACTAGTAGGGCCACGCTTATTTAGGTTATTACTACGTTTTCTACTACTAGCACTAGAAGTAGCTGTTTTACCTAAGGTATAGTTAACTACAGCTATAACTGTAGTAGAGTTATTAAATAGGTATTAGAAGGACTAAAAGAGAGGGAAGAGAGTAGGAGTAAAAATTAGGTAAAGGATAGAGTAGAAAAAATCCTAGGGTTATATACTCTAAAGATTAAGCGTAGGCCACCTAAGCGGCTTAGTAGAAGCGTTTATAAGAGAATATTACTACAATATTGCTGTCTAACATGCTAAGAGGTCTATAAACAACTTTAATTATAGAGATATAAGTAGTAGATAGGCGATAGGTTAGCAGTTAGGATAATTAGGCATAGTTAGTTAGCTAAGGCTAAAGAAAATTATAGGTCTAGAATTAGACTAACGCTACGTTACTGGCTAATATGTAAAGAAATTAATAAACAACTTTAATTATAGGGATATAAGTAGTAGATAGGCGATAGATTAGCAGGTAGGATAATTAGGTAAAGGTGGCTAGCTAAGGATTAAGAAAATTATAGGTCTAGGAGGTAACTACTAATAAGGTGTTAAAAGGGTGGTAAGGTAGTAGGCTTAAGGGACTAAGCCTAGAAGAAAGGGGGGAAAATGTAGTATAAAGGTTAGCCTATAATAGAGAATTAGAGAAACATAGGACCAATTAGCTATCGTTTAAGATAACTGATTAGGGAATAGATAAAAGAAAGGAGGACGCGAACCAGACACAATAGGGAGAGACCTAATAGATAATTAAAGTAGTTGGATTTGTATAATAGATTTTAGATAGGATAACTTAACTTATTCCTTTTATATTCCTCACTTAAGGCAAACGCACCTACAACACTATAATACCTTTACTATAGTGTCTATTATGCTAACTACCTTACTATCTATAAGGCATAGTAATACTAGAGTGTTTACCTTTATAGTAGGTAGCTTATGTTATTATATAAACCTAGCGCTTACTATCTATTCTATATAGCTACTATCTAGTAAGAGGCTAGCTAAAATAGCTATAAACTAGAACCTCTCTACTTTAGCTTTTATTATTATCTATAGGCTTATTATAGGCGGTATAAAGGCTTAGTGTTTATTAATTATATTAAATAAAAACTATAGTTAGGGAGCTAGATACTTAGGCGTAAACGCGTAGAGATCTGTCGCGTAAGGGCGTAAGTTTAATGTAGAACTAGCGCGCTAAAGTTAGCCTAATAAGTAAGAATTTTATCTAATTACTCTAGTCTCGCGCCTAGCTTTACAACACTATCCTTTCCTCCTAAAAGCTTTGTCCTAGAAACTTTAAATAATTATCCTAGCTATCTACTTTTCACGTATATATCTTATAAGTTACTATATTAGTAGTAACGTAGTAAGGCGACTAGGTAGTGTACTTTAGAGCTACTCCACGCGACGCTTACTAATAGAACTATCTTATTAGCTTACTTATATATAAAAGTAGATAAGTATAGCGCTATTTACCACGCTAACCAGCCTTAATTATAATCTAATTAACTAGTGCTAACATTTGCTTTAAGCTCTAGTTATACAAATATCTATTATTAGGATCTACGTAATTACTATCGCCTTATCGTGTCACTTAAGAAACGCTATACTAGATAACAAGGGTATATTAGGGTAGCGTTAATAATACTCTAAGAGGTACTTTTAATAACCTATTATATTAACCTGTGCTTCCTATATAGCGTTATGAAAATTCTCCTACTTAATAAAAAACTTTAGTAGTCCTTTAGTGCCAGTGTCTAGATTAATAGCGTAATAATTAACTTTATTATTAATATTTACCTTAACGTAACACACTAAGAGCCCCTCTTCTATATCTACTAGTTCTTAGGCGTAGGTCTCTATCTAATAACAGGGTCTATATTCTATAGGTATAATAGCTATGGGTAAAACTATAAGTAAATAGCTTTAAGTGTTTTATAGTCCTTAAAGTCTAGCTTAAATGCCTTACTAGATCTATTAGCTATTAAGTTACTAGAGTAGGTGTTAATAACCTTAAATAGGCTAAGGTTCTTATTTAATAGGCCTTTTCTATATCGCGTATAGACGTTACATACGTCTAGTATAACCTATACCTTTACGTAAGATGGGCGTAGGTATATAATACTTATTAGTATACTCTTTTATTTTGGTTTAGGCCTATTTAATTAATAAACACGTATTAACTTTAATATTTTTAATTCTTAAGACTAGCTTATTAACTATAGATATATTACACGTGTTTTTCTATCCTTTTAGTAACTCTCTTAGGGACTCTATATTAAAACGTAGTAGGTAGTCCTTTATAGCTTTTAATAGGCTAACACTAGTAGTAGAGCTATAACTACTATTTGCCTTAAATTCTGTAATTAGTAAGAGTTCCGCCTAATTATTCTACTTATAATTAATATACCAGCGTAGGTAAGCTTTTAGAGCTTAATTTGTAAATTCTATCTAACTATCTATTTTAGGGTAGAAAGCTATTAACAGCTTTAGCATTATACTAATACACTAGTAGAGGCGCCGCTAAAACATAGATATAAACTACGTGTTATAATTAGTAATTACTTTAATAGGGTAGCCATCCTCTCTCTATATATACTTAATAAACGCCTACACGTACGTCTCCACGTCTAGCGCCATTAGTAGGATAAATTTCCTTTTCTTACACAACTAATTAATAATAACTATAATATGTTAGTAGTTACGCCTATTAAGGTAAGACTTAAGAAGCGGCGTAATAAAGTTAATTAATATACTATTCTAATAGGTATCTAGAATAGGTAAAGAATATAGTAGCCTATATTTTTCTTTACGCTTTAACTTACCTTACACGTATATTAGGCAGTTTTTTAACGTACTAGGCAACACTATTAGTATACTATAGTTAGTAGAAGTTTCTAGATAGTTTATAGTAGGTTTTATACTTTTCGCTATAGCCGCTAATAGGGCTGTTATAATAAAGAGCGATAACCTAGGTCCCTAAGGCGTTATTATATGGCATAAAGACTCTATTATTAAGGTATACTAGGTTATTTTCAATAGTGCAGCTTTGCAACTCTAACTGTAACCCTATTATATAGAATAAGTAGTACAGTAGATTTTACGCGCCTAACTTAATTGCTTCTATAATAGCTAGAATTATTTTATTATATAGACTATACGTGCGCACCTAGCTATTAGGTTATATTTAATAACTTTAGAACTATCCTAAAACAAAGCGTCCTTATTCTAACTATTAGAAATAAGGAGCTTCTTACTAAGTATATATACTATTTAAGATAAGCCTTACACGTCTAGTTCTATAGAGTTTATAATAATCTAGGTAAGGTAGATTACGTGTTGCGATTCTCTATTATAACTAGAATAGGTGTTCATCTTAAATCTTTCTAGGGGAAGTAGGATCTAATACTACTACTAGATACGTTTATTATCTAATCTAGATAGTAGGTTATTTAATTATTAAGTTAATGCGTTAGGTTTAGTGCCTTACTATGAGGTCTAGTTATAGACAATAGTACTTACTTTACACTAGGAAGGACAGTAAAAGGATAACTCTAGTAATATTAATCGAATTATACTTATCTTATGTAAAGTTGGCGTGTAGCGTAGGTTTTATATAGCTAGCTCGCTTAGCGCACAGACCCTTTATAAGGCCTTAGCGCTAGATACTATAACACTATAATAATATTATAATCTACCTGTTATAGAACCTTCCCCTCTAGCTATAGTCCCCTACAGTATACTATAGCCTTAATAAAAACCTCACATTATAGGAAAAGAAAAAAGTGTCTATAGGGGTGTATATTGCGTACGCAATAATAGCGTGTTATAAGTAAATAGTGTATGTTATAAACATATTACGCGTGTTATTTATTATAAGGCTTCTACGCCTTCTGTTTACTATAGCCTTTCGTAATATAGGGCAGTAGGGCTATATAGTGTTAATGTTGTTTTAATCTTCGTGTGCTCTCTACCTATATAACACATAAATAATATATTTTTAGCGTAGATAGAGCCCTTAATTTTTAAATAACCTCCTTAATTATCTAAAATACTATACTACATAGTGCCTAAGTATATTAAAAAGTCTAATCTTTATAATACTGCTACCTTTATGTTTAGTAAAGATACTAAGCGCGTAGACTATAACGTAGTGCTTATAACTTATATACACTATATATAGAACTTAGTAAAGCTTTCTAAGAACTATACTAAAGATAATAATAAGCGCTATAACTATTATATTAAAGGTAATTACAGAGGGTGCGACTTAGTATATCTAGAGTTACGTGTTATATATGCGCTTTAGCTAATACTTATAGGTGCTAAAGGCAATAAATAGGCGCCTTAATTGCCTATACGCCCTTTGTAACTACTACTATATTATAGTTATAGAGACCCTAGGTAGGCAGCGCAAGATAGATAAGTGTATAAAAGTAGTAGGCCTAAAGCTGGCTTATTACTAAAAGCAATTTAACTTAGAGCTAGCTAACTACTAGTGTGTTATAGCTTATATTAGTACACCTATAGGTGTGGCAACCTAGGTGCATACTACTTATATAATTAGATAAAGCTTAATAAAGATTAGGAAGACTAAATACCTAGTTTATTACCTAAAAAGAAAAAGATAACTTTAAGCTTACACTAAAGCTTTGTGTAGATAGTGTTATTATAACATCTAGCTAGCCCTTTAAAGAATTAGATGTAGTAGGAATAAATACCCTTATTACTAATAGCACTTTTAAAATCTTATTATATAACCCTAATAAACAATCTAGCTATATTTTTAACCTACGTCTTGTACAAGAGATTAAAGGCAGGATAACCTAACTATATAAGAAATTAAGACTTGTTTTTGCTAGCTATTTAAATAAAGAAAAAGAGGAGATCTTTATATAATCTCCTACTATTTAGTATATAAGCTAGAGGTTGCTATTAGCTCTTTTAGTAACACTAATTTAGTTATACAACATATATATTAAGCTTAGGGATATTACTTAGGCCTATATGTAGTCTACTAACAAACTCCTTTGTATATTATACGCCTAACTACTAGTAGAAATGCGCAATTTCTTTTTACTAAACATAATTCTGTAAGTTGTATAACCTTTGTATAGCGTAGTAGAATTAGGTCTCTACTAGTTTAAGACATACTACAACTACTATAAAGAGAAACTATAGATATATGTATTAACGTACGACCTATGCCTACATATTATAGATAAGGGACCTAAGATGTTTAGTATTACTAGACTCTAGACTAATAACACCTTTAGTGTGGTTATAGAAAGCTTTATATAATAAGAAGAGGAGTAGCTCTATACTATAAGGTTTTATATAAAAGACAAAAGCGTCTTAATATAAAATAGGGTAATTAAGTTTAATAGAGGTAAAATCTAACTTACCTAGGGTGTTATTACCCTAGAATAGAAGGGACAGGCTAAAAGCCTTTATATAATTAATCCCTAGGACAAAGACGCTAGATACTAATATATTATATAATAAGTAAGAGGTGCATATATCTCTTTAGTTTACTAACTAGAAGTAATATTTAACCTGTCTATTACTGCGCAAATAACAATACTAATAGAAAAAGATATTAAGGCACTAAATATACGTTTAAACTAGTAAATTTAGAATATATAAAGAGAACTAAAATTTATTCTACTTAACCTAAGTTGCACGAAGCTGTTTATCTTTATAAATAGCTCTTTTGCTAATAATAGAGACCTAAGCTTATAGCTTAGCTTTGTTATTATACTAGCAGAGGAACATTATATAATAACTTAGGACTTTAAGATCTATAGTAATATTATTTACTAGAACTTAGTAAAGTGTAAAAAAGTAACTAGAAGTGTTCTAGTAAGCAAATTATACAGTCTAGTAGGCGGTTTTAATAATACAATTACATTAAGTATAACACTTATTGTGGTAAAAAGGGCTCGAACTATCACAGGATATTTAGGAGTAGAGTTGTAAAGAATACAAAGAGCTAATTATAGGAAAGGATACCAAAAGGGCAGACTATATACAAAAGAAACGAGCCTCTTGGTAAGAATCCCGTGATATAAATTAGTGGATCCAGAAAGAATCACAGAAGTGAGTGTTTTACTTTAACACACCCCCTAGGTGATCGCTTAAAGCAGATCACCTATCTTAAGAAGTAATTTGTAATTGTCTAAATCCTTCCTAATCTTAAGAACAGCGATTCTATTACCCCCTATTTATTGTAATAGCAAAACAATCGCTATTTATCTTTTAAATTACAAATCCTATTATGAATTGTGTTTAGAATCTCTTCTTCTAGTAGATTAGGAGCTTATAAGCGTGGCACAAAGGCCTAGAGCGTAAACACTTCTATTCTACTACTCTTTTCGCTTACTTCCTATTAACTGTAAGGTAATTTCCCCGCTCTTACTAGCTAGTAAGTACAATAGGTAGGCGCGTTTTAATTAGAAAGGAGTAGTAGTAAGAGAAATAAGCAGTAAGGAAAAAGCGCATTTAGCGCTTAATAATTAGATAGGTAGTAAAATATATAAGCCCTTTACTAGCGCTTAATCTTCTCTCTTTAATCCTTTACTTTTAACGCTTTAACCTCCTATCTAATTTAAGCCTACTAGTTTAAGCCTTTAAATTCTACTACTTTATAGTAGGTTCTTTTCTTCTAATTATTACCTTACGCTCTTTCTGTTATTTAGAGCTTTACTAACTCTTTTAGATATCTAATAACCTAGCTAAAGCACACGTAGTAAAGGCTATAAAAGCTACTAAATAAAGCTCCTAATCCTCCTACTAAGATCCTCCTACTTTACTAGCTCCTCTTACCCTAGCTCTAGGCCTCTAGTAATTACTTAGTGCTCTTAAATAAGTAAGCTACTTAGGCTACTTAAAAGAAGCTTTAGTAGGAAAGAGTAATAGACACTACTATAATAACGCTTTAAGCTTAGGTAGGCGCTACTATACCTACTTTACCTACTCTTACACTACTATATATAGAGTTATCCTATTACTTTAGCTAATTTTACTAATTATTTCTGTAGCTAGCCGCATATTTAGACTCTAGCTATAGATTTTATCTACTATTAACTATTAGAGGGTACTAATATAAGCTTTTATTCTAAAATTTATTCTAGGTTTAGCTAATACTTTTTATAGAAGAGGCTAATTACTAAGCTATATAAAAGGGTTAAAGTGGCCTTATAAGCTCCTCCTCCTACTAGTAGTTAGGAGAAGTAAGCTTAGTATATAGCTACTATCCTACTTTCTCCCTCCTAGCTAATCTTTAGTAGAGAATAGGGTAATTACCCTCTTACCCTACTTATTAAAGAGCAGCGCGGTCGTAGCTAATACTCTAATTAAAATAGCTAAATAAGTGGCCTATTAGCTCTAAAGTAAGGTAGAGGCTAAGTAAGTGCTTCTCCTCCTGCTAATTAAAGGAGGAGAGGCTAGGGTAAGCTATTACCTACTACTAATTAAGGGAGAGGTAGAGGAGGTAGATAGGGTAAGAAATCACCTACTATAGAGAGGAGGAGAGGAGGAGGATAGGAAGAATCTCCTACTACTAATTATAGGGGAGATTCTTACACCCCTATAATTAAGCAGAGGAGAAAAAAGGTCTATATACTTATAGATAAGCTCTTTAATCTCCTTTTCTTCTAATTCCTATTCTCCCTCTAATCTTTTTTTTTTCTTTTTTTTTCTTATTTCCTAGCTCTGAATTAATAATTCTAGGTAGTTAATAAATTGTTTCTCTACTTACTTACTCTTATTCTGTAATTGTTGTGCTTATATTTTATAGATTTAATAGCCTTTTAAATCTATTAAACTACTAATAAGTAAGAGCCTTTATAAGGCCATCTGTTAGCATTTCGCTAGTTAGAAGATATTCTACTTAAAACAATCCTTTTGTATACTCTTACCGCAACTATATATTCTAAATATTTACATAGCGCAGTTAAGTAGTGATTCTTTTGTTCTTTCTAATTACTAAACGAATAGTTTAAAGATTGTTGTAATAAACCTTTTATAAAGGTCCTAGATCTAGAGTAAGCTTAGTAAAGAATCTCTTAATTACTATAGCTTCTTTACTTATATATTTAAGCGCTAGAAGCTCTGCTTCTATTATTAAAGTGGTAATTGTGTTCTATTAAGCTGCTTTCTATAGAATAGCTCCTCTAAATAATAGGATAATATATCTATAGGAAGATTGCTGTAATATTAGATTATTAGCGAATAAGGTATCTCTACATATTAGCAGATTAGGTCTATTATAGCCACCAAAGACTATAGCCTACTATCTAGTTTAATAGAGGTAAAGGATCACATAATTAATAGCAGTAAAGTGTTCTTTGCTTAGATTTATTAGAAAGTGTAATAGCTTTAACACTGCAAAGGCTATATCTAGGCGTAGTATAATTACTATATAAAGAGCTAATCCCACCTCTTCTTAAAAGAGTTTTATTTGTTAAGGAGTAGCTTCTCCTATACTTAAAACAAGATCTTCTACTAATAGAGGTGTAGGAGGGAAGCTCCTAGAGTTTAAAAGGTTAAACTTTTTCATAATCTTATTAATGTAGGTATTATAGACTAGAGAAATTAATCTTGCTTCTTTGTCCCTAATTACTTAAACACCTAAGAACCACTCTACTAGTCCTTTTAATTTAATCTTGTATTTATTCGCAATCTTCTTCTAAAAATCTAGGGCTTCTTTCTCTTTACTCTTATAATAGAGAAAAAGAATATTGTTAATATAAAATAGAATAATAATACTTTAATCATTATTAAAGAAAAGGCATAGCTCTTCTAGCAAAGCTAAGGGTCTATAAGATTAAAGTAATCCCACAAATTCCTTATACTAAAGAAGTAGTAAATCTCTTAAGCTATATAAAACTTAATTTAATCTTACACACTTTCCTAGCTTTTTAAAACTATTAGGTAATTTATAAGTTACTAGATTAGCGGCTATAATAAGAGTATTTAGAAACGCTCCTACTATATTAAATTATAAGATTTCTAGATTAAATTCTGCTGCCAAAGCTACAGCTAATTAAAAAGATCTTACTGCTAGGGTAGTAGTATAGGTAGAGTAGAGAGTATTCTTTTTCTAAAGATCTCCTTTTATAATAATTTGAGTTTTACACTTTTTAAAGTATCTATTTTAATTAAACTTATAGGTAAAGAGCTACTTTAAAAGGAGTAGTCACTCTAACAGCTCTAATTATTTAATCTCTGTCTAGGTATCTTTATCTTGCAAAGTCGAGATCTCCTTATAAGCAGTAAGGAGGAATAGCTTCCTATATAGATAATTATAAAGGTGTTTCTATAGGGTTAGCTCTAGTGTAAGCTCGTCTCTGTAAGTCTAAGCTGCATAAGACGCTCTAGGCGCCTTTCTAAGCATAGAAGCAAATACTATTATATTTAGTGTAATATATTCTTCTTACTTAGACTAGGCCTCTACTACTCCTAGTATAAACGTGTGCTCTAATATTATATTAAGATTACTTTAAAAATAATTAGTAATTAGTGTATAAGCACCTAGCTTCTACCTACCCCCTAGCTAATTATCCTAATTATTTTACTTTCTTAATCTTTGCAATAGCAGATAGCGATTTATTAGTTAGTTAATTTCTAGTACTTTACTATAATTTCGCCTACTTATTCTACTTACCTCTAGATAGATCTGCCTTCGCCTTTAGCGCACTAGTAGGTTATCTACTTTATCTAGCGTAATTAAGTTATCTACGCTAGGTTAATTAGTAACCTAATTAGTTTCTACTAATAAATAGGGTATTAAATCCCTAGATTCTAGCAGGCTAGCTCTCTTAGTAGTGTTCTAGTGGCTGCCAGATATCTCTTAAGTACTTAATAGATTACCCCTAAGATTACCTAGCTCTAGTGTCTAATTAGGGGTTATAAGTCCTGTGCTTCCTTTCCTACTTAAGCGAATTCTTAGCTACTAGCTAGCTAAGCCTACAGCTCGCTTAGTAGTAGGTACCTTAGATTCCTAATTACTTAGCTAGCCTACTTTGCTTTTAATTACTTAAGGGTTACCTATAGGTCTAGTAGTAGTTCTTATATACTTATTTGTTTTAGGAAGAATATTAAGCGCGTCTTTATACGCTTCTTTTAGATTATTTAGCTCTCCTTCTTAGAGGCTTTCTACTATTTTTAACACTTCTATCTTTAGAATAGATTGTTCCTCTAATCCTTTATAGAATAAGGACTTATTAAACTTTACGTTTTGTGTAGTAATTACCTAATTAAGCTAGGGAATCTATATTTAGTAGATATAAGAAGCTTTATAGCCTATTAGGTATCTAATATAGCCCCTAGGATTCACTTTAAATCCTCTTCTGTCTTACCTAGCTGCACGCTTCTAATCTAAAGGGTAGGCTTAGTAGCTATAGGCGTAGACAGCACTCTAGTTTAGACAAAGATTAGCTGTCCTATATTATGTTTTTACTAGTTTAAAATAACGAAAATATTGTCTAAACTAAGCATCTAACGTTTTATTAGGTAATTAATAGCCTAATACTAGGCTAGGAATTATTCCTTAAAGCTAGTATACCGCTTATATAATCTTAGGCTAGAGATTTAATAGTAGATTTGCGCTTATTTATATTTTAATTACTTTTGTTATAAGCTCTTAGCCTGCTCTTTTTACAGCGCTATTAGGCTTATGCGTATAGGGCAGTAGTCTACTAATTGTTATTCCTTCCTAATTAGCCCAAAATTCGTACTAGGATTTCCCTCTCTATAGAAGTGTTGCTGTATTATTGTCCTAGTGGATTTTTGTAATTTAAAGCTTATATTTTATATTAATAAGAGCTAAAAAATCCTGCCACACTCTTATTATTTTAGAAAGCGTCTTTATTCTAAGATTAAAAACGTAAGGTTTTTTACTAAAATTTTCTTTAATTAGTAAAACCTAGTTTTCTCTATTTTAAGTAGTGGGCATATTGAATAGATCCTAGGATAATAAGTAAAATAGCCTAGGTAATTATTTTCTAGGTCTCCTAGAGATCACCTAGGTTGTGTGTGCAGTAGTATAGTGCTTACAATCCTTTCTTAATATTCTAGTAATCTTTACACCTTAGGCTGTAGTTACTAGAGCTTATAAGGCTCTACTTTCTATATGCCCTGCTTAAAGGTGCTAGAGGTCCTTAGAATCTAATCTCTTAATATTAACTTAGGATAATCCTTTAGTAGTCACACTTATTACAATTAGACAAGAGTAGATTAGCTTATATTATAGAAAAGTAAAGTTATGCTCGCATCTTAGGTCTACTAAAATAACGCTTTATTCTAGGCTTCTAATTCTAAAAGTGTAATCTAAACTAAGGTACTAAATTTTTGCTTTGTTTAAAAGAGCTTCTAATATAATATTTATATAAAAGCCTTCTACTACTCTTACTCCTTAGAGTAGTAGATCTTCTATAAATCTCTTATTTTTCCTATACAAAGCGTTCTTAATTAGTTTATTACTAATTCCTAAGATTAGGAGGCTTTGTGTACCTACCTCTACACTCTTATTTAATAATTAAAACGTCCTAGGAATAAGTCTTTTATAATTATTAACTAGGTAAACTACTGTAGCACTATCTAGTATTGTACATTCTAATAGAGGATAAGCGTTAGAATATAGAGTAGAGTAGACACCTAATGCTCTATTGTCTATAGGCAGATTAAATAGGTTTAGTAGAGCAGTAGCAATACTACTAGGATACTTAATAGTTTTAGTAGAGGATTATTTCTTGTTCTATCCTGCCTTTGTAATCGCATTATAAAGGTTCGACCACTTAGGCTACTTAAGTTAATTAAGAATCTCTAATTTTTCTTTATTAGTGAGATTAAATAATAATATTCTATCCTAGGGTAATCCAGCTATTGCGGTTTAAAGTCTTCGGCACTCTATTAGTTTCCACCTATAAGTATAGGGCTTATAGGGACAGTTTAGTTGTTTCTTTGTCTAATTAGACGAACTAGAACTATTAGAGTTAGTAGATTGTCTTAATAATCTATTAAAAGTGGCGAATACCCTACTTATTTTATTAGAACTGGATTGGATTAAATGCTCTTAGACAAGTGCTAAAAATACCTTCCCTAGATTGTCTAGCGTAATCTAATTCCGTCCTAGCGTTTTATTCTGGATTAACTGTTAGTTTATTAATTAGGCCTAATCTAGTGCTATACGCGCGGTAATTATATCTAGGAAATCTTAGGTAGTAAGTAGTCCGCTAATTTCGCTAATTAAGTAGGTCTTCGCTTTTTAATAGAGGAGCTGCCACTCTTTAAACTAGGTCTTAGGACTTCATCTTGCCTACTTAGCCTTCTTAAGATAAGCGCGGTATAAAGCTTAAACATTATTCTGTATAGCTCTTTTATTTAGTGCAAGATCTTCCTTTAAGAGTTAAATTAGGAACTAAAGCGTAGTTTAGCGTGTATTAACTAGAGTGATTATAGTAGGAGTAAGTAGATTAGGCAATACTGTAGCGTTTACCCAAGTCTAGAAATTCTATATCTTAGTATAGTCTACTTACCAGTCTAAAACTACTACTCTATATTCCGCTATTTATAAAGGAAAGCTCTCTTTATCTATTTTATACTTAGTAAGCTCTGCTTTGTATAATTAAATACTTGCTATAGAGGCTATATCCGTAATTAGTAATAGTTTCTGTAAGAGTAGAGGTTGTTCTAGCTTTACGTAATTAATTGCTAGAGCGTTAATCGCCTCTAGGTTAATTTAGTTCTAGATTCCTTTTAAGTTTGCTTAGAATTAAAGCTAGATAAACTAGTAGGGCTAGCTAGCGCGATTAACAAGCTATACTTCTGCTATTTTAATAATTTTTGTGATTAGAAATAGAGGAGTTGTATTATAGAGAGGTTCTAAATAGAGTGTTGTATAATAATTTAAGCGTTACTAAGTAGGTAGGGAGAATTATTCTACGTTCTAAGGGCTAGGCTTATAACTGTTGTGGTAAAAAGGGCTCGAACTATTACAGGATATTCAGGAGCAGAGTTGTAAAGAATACAAAGAGCTAATTGTAGGAAAGGATGCTAAAAGGGCAGACTATATATAAAAGAAACGAGCCTCTTGGCAAGAATCCCGTGATATGAATCAGTGGATCTAGAAAGAATCACGGAAGTGAGTGTTTTACTTTAACAACACTCTAATAGATTATATAAACACTTTAGATTCCCCTAATTTCTATTATAGTCTATACTAACTTGAAATCCCTATACAAATGCCTTATACAACTAGGCACTAGAAATAAAAAACGCCTTTAATTAATATTATATTAATTAGGGAGTTGTACGAAAAATAAGAAATTATAGAGATTAGGTGGATTAATAGCAAAGATAATCCTACTAATACTTATATAAAGAAAGCACCTAACTAGGCACTCTAAATACTAATCTTAATAAATAAACTATATATTACTGTTAAGGCTTTAGTAGATAGAATTAAATAAGGACTATATAATAGAGTAAGTACTCTACTGTGTAATATTTCTTTTGTTATTTTACTTACTATTTTTAAAAAAAAAATCTTTTTCTGTCTAACTTACTATAACTTTGTATAGACACATTTATTTTTAGGCTGTATAGACCTACTACTAATTTAATATTATAGTTTTATTATAAAAGAGGGAACATATTATAGAAGATTATATAAAAATATCAAAGAATATATTTTCTGTATTAATATTTTAGATATCTAAAGACTAGGCCCACCTACCCCTTTATGCGATAAAGAGATTTACCCCCCCTTATACACAATGCTTATAATAAGCACTATGCGACTTTTATATATAGGCACTATATAATCTAGACTTATAGCTTAGGATTGCACAATAATCTAGAAACACCTAATTACTAGTATTAGTAGTGCTGTATAAGTAAGTATAAGGCCTATTCTAAACTTAGCTATGCGACTAAATAAGCACTACTTACTAATATTCTTTATATTATATAATATAAGTAGCCTACCGCTAAAGGTTTATACTAACTAGGATTTGCACAATAATATTCTAGGAGGGTATCTAGGCCACCCTAGCCTCTTTGTCCTATACCTATTAGCATTATACGATAAAATAAAAATACTCTAGAGGATTTGTTATACGTCTACTGCTAGGCTCTATATAAAGGCCTTTATACTAGGTAAACTAGTAAAGAGGTTAACCTAGATATAAAATCTAGTCTAGCCTATAATAACTAGTATAAAGACACTAGCAGTAAAGGCACTAGCGCCTAATAAACTAATAGTGTTATTAGCTATTATATAATAGTAAGGGTAAGTATATATATATGTATATCTTATTAAAAATCAGCATTATATAAAAAAGCTATATATATTCACTAGTAGTAAAACACTAGCTACTAGACACTAGGACACTAAAAAGAATAAGGTAAAAAGGGAGGAAGGTATATGTATATTAAAGTAGGATAAAGGAGAAAAAGTTTAAGAGAGCTAAGAGATATCTTTTTATACCTACTTACTAAGACTTAGCGCTAAGTATTATATTACTTAACACTTTACTTTCTGTTTACGCATAAGGTATATACCTAAAAAAAGCCTTATTATATAATACAGCTCTACTACTATATAAGGGGGTAGAGTAAGAACTAAGTACGTTAGCTATTACTGCCTATTTATATAAAAGTAGGTATAAACAGGACCTCTACTGTACAGTAACACTACACCTACTTTATAACCTATTTTAATAGGGGAAGGCTAACTGTATAGATAGAAAAGGATAGGAAAGGGAAGTATATAATAGATATAAGCTATTACACAAAAGAAAAGTTACTAGTGTCTATATAGTTTATTATATAAATAGCACTAAGTAAAATAGGGGCCTACCTACCTATAGGGACCCGCATAAGGACCCACTACTTAGGTTAGCGCTAAGAGATAGAGACTGTATAAGGTCCTTAGTGCCCCTTTGTACGATAGACTAGGCGTAATTAATTAAACCTACTTCTTACTCTTTATATAATAGTATACTATGAACCCTTAAATGCTTAATTGTAGATTAAGCCAAACTAATAATAATAAAGAATTAATATCTACTACTAAATATTATATAATTATAAGATAAACTATCTTAAGCTAAGATATTTATAATAACAAATCTAAGAGATAGTTACTACCTTATATAAATTAAGAAAGGTAAAGAATAGAAGTTAGTATTTTAATTACGCTATAGACTATTTAAATATAAGGTTATATTTTTTAGACTTATAAATGTACTAGCAGCTTTTATAGCACTTATTAATAATATACTCTATAAATATCTAGACATATTTATTATTACGTATATAGACAATATCCTGGTCTATTCTAAAAATAAATTAGACTATACTAAGTATATATAAACAGTACTAGAAGCACTAGACAAAGTATACCTTTATATTAAACTTAAGAAATGTAAGTTTAACATTAAATAACTTAAATTCCTAGGACACATTATTACTATAGAAGGAATTAAGATAGCACTAAGTAAAATTAAATATATTAAGAACTAGCTAATACTAAAGATAGCTAAGAACATCTAAGAATTCTTAGAATTCTATAGATTAAACTAATAATTTATCTAAAATTACGTAAAGGTTATAATACCTGTTATGGGCTAGCCTTAGAGAATAAACAGAACTGTAAGTGCCAAATATAAAGGATGAATTCTAGGTATCGAGTCTCTATAGGGGGGTGTGCCGCTTATAAGAAGAGTTTTCCTTAGTAGGTCTACTTCTTTAGGGCAGTTCCTTTCCTTAAGATCCTTCTAAAGGCTAGGGCTATGCCCTAGCCTATTATATACCCTAGACCTTACTTAGTTTAAAACGTCTTATAGTTATAAGGTAAGCCTTAGGGATCTTAGGAGTATTATACTGTAGTAAGGTAGTAGTGTAGAGGCAGCCCTAAAGCAGCCTTAGGGCGAAGGCCCTTATTAGGCAGTTTATTTATTTACCTTATTATTATAAGGCGATAGGACGGCGCTCCTGCCCTTTCTAATATAATTATTATGTATCTATTACCTTAGTAGTGCGTTACTATTATAGTCTTTTTATGTCTATGTTACTCTACTTTCCTTCTTCTTTTTTCTACTCTCTCTTTCCTATACTAACCCTAACCTACGCCTATTCTAACTTCCTTAACTATCTGCAACTACCTCTATCTCTATTTCTTTCTAGCCCTAATCTAGTTTCTCTTCTATTCCTATATTATACGCCCTTATGCTCTTATTAGCCTCCTAGCCCTTTTTTTTAGTGTTCTGTTCGCGGCCGCGGCTAACGTTAATATTATTAATAACAGCCTCTAAAGTAGCGCCGCCTTAGTAGATATCTTTAGTCCTAATAGTAGTAGTAGTAATAACCCTCTAAACCTAAACTAGCGCCTTACTAAGCCTAGCTATATGTATACTAAGGAGGAGATTAATAACACTAAGGTAAAAGAGATTCTCTAGAGCCTTAATACGCCTATATAGCGGCCTAATAGTAGTAATCGCCTTTACCCTTTTATAATTTCTAAAAGGCGTGTACTAGCTAATTACCCTAACTCTATTACTCCTACCTATACTCTAAAGCGGCTTTGTATTACTAAGAGCGCAGTCCTTTAAAAAGATAGTTTAAATAAAGAGCTAGCTAACCCTAATATAGGCCTTATATCTATTAAATATATTAGGCGCCTAAGGTAGCTTAGGCGCATAGAGTAAGTCTATAGCCTTATATTCTAGACTATTATTAATATTTATATAGCTGTTAACTATTTTAGGGCTACTCCTATAGCGCCTACTATTACACTAAGGCCACTTACTAGTATAATTCTGCCCCCTTTACTAATAACCTAGGCCTAAGGCGGGCTTTGCGCCTCTAGATTAAATACGTAAAGCGTAGCCAAATTAATAGTAATTTACATATCTATAATCCTAAAATGTATAACACTAACCCCTAGAAGCCTATAACTAGAACGCTACCTACCTTTACAGTAGAGTTCTACTACTTAGTCTAGTAGTATAAGTAGTATCTAAACTTAGCGCTTAAGAATTCTAGCCTAATTTAGAAGCTAGGCTTTCTTACTATGCCTCTACCTTAGCGTAGTAACAGAACAGTAGTTACCCCCCTTAGTATAGATATAGCCCTAGTAGCACCTTTGCTCTAGATAACTTTAGCCTAGCGTAGTAGTAACTATAATTAGAATCTAGTAGCGTTAGCTAACAATATAGCAGAGTAGATAAATAATATAGGAAATTATATCTAGCAATCTAAAAAGAGCATAAGCTAGCGCCTAAATAAAATAACTTAGACCTAAGCGTAGACTGCTAACCTACTTACTACTATTATAGAGTAATTTAGAACAGCTCCTAGCTAACGCTACTTTACCCTCTTAGCAGCCCTAGCCTAATAGCGTATACCTTTTAACCTATATTAAGAGCCTTGTAGAGTAACTCTACCTAAGCCTTTATTTAGGGCTAGCTTAGTGCACTTTTTTAAGTGCTACTACTACTAGTGCGAAAAGTAATATAGTTGTTATAGCCCCTTTTTATTCCTACCTAGTGTTACTTTAGTGCCGCTTTAGTTATAGCGACCCTAGGGCTAATAGTCTTTAGTAGTTTTTAGATAGATAGCGCCTCTACTAGGTTAGTAAGGGAATAAATTCTTAAATACCTATTATAGCTTCCCTTATGATATTTATGTGTTCTTCCCTATAGGCTAGATAGGACTATTATTATACCTATAGTCCCCCTAGGCGGCCTTAAAGTGGTCTAGAGCCGTAGTGTCTATAATATTTTTAACTAGCACCTAAGTTAGCAATACCTATTTAGTCTACTTTACTAGCGCCTATTATTATTTTCTCTAAGTATTCTTAATGCGTAGGACCTTCTCTACTTTCTATTTACGTAGGTCTAGGTCCGCTTCTTCTAGCTCTAGGGCTAGGCCTAGCTAGGCGTTAGTCTAGATCTAACTAGGTAGGGGATTATCTACTGCTCGCTTAAAGAGGTTAATATAGATAGTTTTATAAAGATTACTAGACAGATCTAGCATTACTATAAGTAGAGATAGTATAGCTATTATAGTATACTTAACTTTAAGCTAGTTAAGTTTCTTTTTTAGCTAGTTAGTTTTTACGTTATATAGTAAAAACTATATCTTGTCTTTAACTTAGAATTACTCTATAAGGTAATAAGTATAGTTTATAGCCTTTATAGTGCGCTGCTATCTATAGGTAATAGCAGCCTAGGCTAAAGCTATCCCTCTTTTAAGGTAGTCTAGAAAGTGCTTTACCCTCCTAGTAGGGGTATAGGTAGACTCTGCTAGTAAAGGGATTCTCTTAAGAAGATTAATATAATATCTATTTAGTAGAAAGTTTAGGCTTAGGCCTATAGTAGTAGATACTCTATTATTTAATATAAGCTAGTAGGCTAGGAGGCAGTCTAACTAGTCTATTTATTTAAAGTTAACTATAATATAAAGGACTAAGAGTACCTCCTAGTTTGCCCTTTTTATGCTGCTGTTAGTTTAGGGGTAGTATACTATAGAGAGAAGTTATTTTATTCTAGTTAATTTACATAGTGTAGTCTAGAACTTCCCTAGCTAGTCTAAGCCTCTATCTATAATTAGTAAGGTAGGGAAGCTATAGAACTACTACTATATATTATAGAAGCGGGCTGTATAGTGCTCTACTATTATAGAAGTTATAGTTTCTAGTTGTATATACTTTAACAGCCTATTAGTAATTATAAGTAGGTATTGCAGTGCTGCTATAGAGGTCTAAGGGAGGTTTATTATAAAATCTATTAAGAGTTACGCCTAGTACTAGTCTGTAATTAGGAGTAGCTGTAGGAGACCTTACTACTTCTACTAGTCTATATACGCTTCTACACAGTGGCAATTACGCACAAATTAGGTAATGTCTTTAGATATATTATTCTAGTAGTAGTCCTAGCAGATAATCTTAAACATAGAGTTCTTTCTAGGATAGCCTATAACTAGAGACTTATATATGCGCTATATAATAGTAGTAGTAAAAGGTTCTTAAGCTAGAACCTAAAGGACTTCTTACTATAGAAGGAACTTATATACACTAATTATATAGTCCCTAATATATTAGGAGGTGGCAGCTACTATAAAGAATATATAGTTACTATAGCGCACTGCCTTAAACCTAATATAGTAGGGGGGGAACTCTACTATAGCTACGTTCTAGAGTGCCTATAGATACGTGTTAGTAAAGATCTAAGTCCCTACTAGCGCTGTTAAAGATTGTGTCTACACTAGGGTAGCCTAGATAGTCCTAGGTACTATTAGTAGGGCGTTTATTCTTACCTACTAGGCTATATTCTACTTACGCCAGCTTAGTGCGTCTAGCTTAGCTATCTAGAATTTAGGCTAGTAGTAAAGGTAGAAGTAAAAGGTAGAGAGTAACTCTAACTACTAGTGCTAGCGCTTACTTAATTCTTAGATCTTTATAAAGTATTTAAGGTTCTTATAGTCTATTAGAATCTTAAAGGGGTGTACTACTCTTATTAGCTTTAGTCTCTATGCCTATAAGGCCTATATAATTATAAGTAGCTCTTTATTATAAATAGTGTAGTTCTACTAGGCTAGTGTTAGGGCTGCAGAGTAGTAAGCTATAAGGTGCTAGATCCCCTTAATACGTTAGAAGAGGTAGGCCCTAGTAGCGCTACCTAAGTAGTCCGCCTCTACTAGTGTGTCGCGCTCTAGGTCCTAGAGCGCTAGAATAGGGCCCTATATAAATATGTCCTTTAGGGCCTAGAAGGCCTCTTATTCCCTAGGGCCCTATTAAAACAGGACCCCTTTCTTAGTAAGGGTATATAGGGGTACAGCCTACTTAGAGAATTAGGGGAGAAAGTCGTAATAGAAGTTAGTAAAACTAATAAAGTAGTAGACTACACGTACTATAAAAGAGGTGTCCTATTAATTAATTACTTATATCTTTACTAGATTAGGGCGAATAGCCTTGCCTACTATAATAAAATAATCTAGGTACCTAACCTCTATTATTGCGAATTTATATTTCCTTAGGTCTATAAATAGTCTAGCTTCTTATAGGAGTCCTAGCACTTGTTGTATATAGTCCTAGTGTTAGCGTAGGGGTCCTATTATATAGATAAGGATATTATCTAGATAAGCTGTATATATATTACCTAGGGTATTTTTTAGAGCGCTATTAATATAGCGCTAGAATATAGTAGGTGCCCTAGTTAGTCTAAATAGGACTACTAACTACTTAAAAAGACTAAACTAAGTATAAAATATAGTGCGGTGTTCTTCCCCCTTTATAACTTATAGCTTATAAAAGGCAGCGTAGATATCTACCTTTATAAACTAAGTAGCCTAGGAGAGGGTGCGTAGTGTCTCTTTAATAAGTAGGAGGAGGTACTAATCTAGCTTAGAGATTATATTAATCTCCTAATAGTTAATATATAGGCGCTATTTCCCCCTAGGCTTTAGGGCTAGAAGGACTAGAGTACCTACTAAAAAGGAGCTAGCTTATATCTAGCCCTTATTTATAAGTTCTGTAAGTTAGCGCCAGAGTTCTGCTAGCTAATCTCTAGACATGCTATATAGTAGGCCCTAAGATAGTCTTAGGAGGGAGCTGCTTAGGGTCTACCTTAGGCAAATATAGTAGTTTAACGTGCCCTAGTATAGTAGGAGGCTAGATGCTTTAGTTTTATTAAAGATAGTAGTGTACTCTACTAGTTCTAGGGGGAGAGTTCTACTATCTTTAGTAAGGCCTAGCCCTACTACGTTATAGGGGGGTAGGAGTCTTACTATACAAGTAAGCGTTATTATAAGTATTTAAGTAATATCCTAGAGCGAAGTTAGGAATACTTTTTTCTAGTCTTTATCTAGAGTATTAAAGGGTGTTACGTTATCCTCCTTATCTACTAGCGTAGTAAGGAGGCCTCACCTCTTTGCCGCCTAGATGTTAAGAGCGATAAGACCCCTAGCTACGCTAATTATAATTTTGCTGCTATAGATATCTACTACTACTCTAGACTTAGCTAGCTAGGGGGCCCCTAGGATTATATTCTAGTAGAGGTTAGGGATTATATAAGCGTAAAGGGTCTATTACTACCTAGATATATTATAAGGCACTACTACTATCTCTATAATAAGGGTCTATAGTAATAACCTAGCAGCCTATTCTAGCTTCTAAGCTAAGATTATAATACGCTGTAGTAAAAGTAAATCTACTAGCCTAGAGCTAATTACTATAAAGTATTTACACTTTATATTAATTAGGGTCTCTATATACTATATGCTGTTAAGGAAAACGTAGAGGGTAGGGGTAGGCCTATTTATGCCTACCCTAGCCCTAGCCACTCTAACTATTACAGCTTACCCTAATTATACCTCTATTAATGCTGTCGCGCTTAGCCCTTACGTTAGCGCTAGACTAAGGGCTATTTTTTTTCTTAACTAGATACTTATTTTATTATGCTAAGGTTAGGTCGTAATTACCTAGAGTAAAATAGTATTAAGATAGGCTCTAGCTATATAGTTAGGCTTACTGCAGTAAGTGCACACGCCTACATCCTAGCGTTACTAGAAGATATATTTAGGTATCTAGTTTAGGCGCTGCTTACCTACCTCTCTACTAGCTTAGGGCCAGGTTAAGGTTAAAGCCGCTATAGGAGTTATATAAATATTACTATTACTATTCTTAGGAGGGGGCTAGCCACCTTTATAGGAGGTAGCTTAAGTAGTAAGCTTATCTTCTAGAGCCTCTATTTTAAGATCTACTGCGATTTATAAAAACCTAGTAATAGCTGCATTATAGTCCCCTTTAGGAACGTCGTAGTTAAAGGCAACTATGTAGATATTACGCTAGATTATATAGCATAACTTACGCAGTTTCTTAGCGTTACTTTACTAGCCGCCGCCTACCTCTACTAAGGTCTATTTAAAGTGGACGTAAAAGTTAGAGAAACTCTCCTTATAGCCCTACCTAATTATATTAAGGCGTGCTTTAGCCTTTTACTAGGTGTGTTTGTTAGCGTATATAAAAGTAAGGTACTATATAAACGTCTATAGGTTAAATTAGTTATCCACCCCCCTAGTTTAGTAGAAGGCCACTACTATGTCCTAAGGACTGTTATCTAGGCAGTTCTATATTAGCGCCTATTCCTTTTAGGGGGAGCTAATAAACTGCTTATTAGCCTAGAGCTTATAATTTATTATAACCTTCTAGGCCCTAAACTATATCTTTAAGCCCCTAAACTTAGTTAGGCTTAGGAGCAGTTTACGCTATAGAATTAGCTAGTCTATACTAGTAAATAGGGATCTGCCCCCTATAGTAGAGGTGGATAGGCCTAGGGCAGTGCTAGTATAGGCCTATTAGCGTATAAAGAGCTCGCGCAGCTCTTTATTCTAAAGTTATAGTATTTATATAGTAGAGCGGTCTTTGTCTCTAGTAGTAATTAAGTTCTATAGTTATTCTACTAACTTAGCGATATTAGAGGCATCTATTAGTAGGTTATTCTAGACTCTATTACGTTTCTCTATTCCTTTAAACAACTCTTTTCTAGAAGACCTAGAATTTAATGTTATAGGCTAGCCTTAGAGAATAAATAAAACTATAAGTGCTAAATATAAAGGATGAATTCTAGGTATTAAGTCTCTATAGGGGGGTGTGCTGCTTATAAGAAGAGTTTTCCTTAGTACGTCTACTTCTTTAGGGCAGTTCCTTTCCTTAAGATCCTTCTAAAGGCTGGGGCTATGCCCCAGCCCATTACAATACCTTTAATAAATTTTATAAATAAGGACGTACCCTTTAAATAGATAAATAAGTGTAGAATAATATTCTTACTCCTTAAAACAGTATATATTATAAAACCTATCTTTATTTATTTTAGAAGTATTAAACCACTACGCTTTAAAATAGAAGCAATTTTGCGCTAGACGCCTACACTAAATAAGAACATAATAGTTAATAGTACATAATTACCTACTACTTACGCAAATTTAATAACGCTAAAACACGATATAATATATATAATAAAGAACTCTACGCTATTATAAAAGCCTTAAAGTACTAGAGGGTTTACGCGCTTAGTTACTTAACACTAGAAATCTATATAGATTTTAAGAACCTTCTAAGGTTTACAATAATAAAAGAACTTACGCTATAATAATAAAGATAGTTATAGACTACTATATAGTATAAGTTTAAAATTATCTATATAGCTAGAAAAGAAAATGGCAGAGTAGACGCTCTTAGCCAACAAAGTAATCTAGTAGGAGAAAAGGCAAAAACCTTCTTTATAATTCTTTGTAAAGCTAAAGATAAATCTCTAAAACTAATAGTAAAACTAAATTAACTTTTAGTAATTAACTAAGAAGTTCTAGAATATCTATAGACTAAGATTATCTAATAATACTATAATAATCCTATATGTAGACACCTAGGCTGTAAGGCCTAGTTATAGGCAATAGTACTTGCTTCACACTAGGAAGAATAGTAAAAAGATAACTCTAGTAATATTAATAAAATAATACTTATGTTATATAGAGTTAACGCGCAGTATAGGTTTTATATAGCTAGCTTACTTAGCGTACAGACCCTCTATAAGGCCTTAGCGCTAGATACTACAACACTATAATAATATTATAATCTACTTATTATAGAACCTCCCCCTCTAGCTGTAGTCCTTTGTAGCATACTATAGCCTTAATAAAAACCTTACCCTATAGGAAAAGAAAAGAGTGTTTATAGGGGTACGTATTATATACGTAATAATAGTATATTATAAGTAAATAGCGTATATTGTAAACGCATTATACGTGTTATTTATTATAAGACTTCTACGCCTTCTATTTAATGTAGCCTTTTGTAATATAGGGTAGTAGGGCTATATAGTGTTAATATTATTTTAGTCTTTGTGTGCTCTCCACCTACACAACATATAAATAATATATTCTTACTATAGATAGAGCGCTTAATCTTTAAACAACCCCCTTAATTACTTAAAATACTATACTACCTAGTGCCTAAATATATTAAGAAGTCTAATCTCTGTGATACTACTACTTTTATATTTAGTAGAGATACTAAGCGCGTAGACTATAATATAGTCCTTATAACTTATATACGCTACGCGCAGAACTTAGTAAAACTCCCTAAAGACTATACTAAAGATAATAATAAGCGCGGTAACTATTATATTAAAAGTAATTACAGAGGATATAACTTAGTATATCTAAAGTTACGTATTATATATACGCTTTAGCTAATACTTATAGGTGCTAAAAGTAATAAATAGGCGCCTTAATCGCCTATACGCCCTTTATAACTACTACTATATTATAGTTATAGAGACTCTAGGTGGGCAGCGCAAAATAAATAAGCGTATAAAAATAGTAGACTTAAAACTAGCTTATTACTAAAAGTAATTTAACTTAGAGCTAGCTAACTACTAGTGTGTTATAGCTTATCTTAGTACACCTATAGGTGTAGTAACCTAGGTGCCTACTACTAGCCCTTAGTATCTAGGCTTAATTCTAGTAAAGTAGCGTTAGATTACTAATACTCTTAAGATAGTTATTTCCCTTATATAGTAGATAGTAAGTTCGCACCTTTCCTACACTTAAAACGCATACTAATAACTTATTTTAGATTAATCTAGCGTCTACTCTTTGCTGTAATAAGGGCGACTTAGATAATAGCAATAAAGAAAGTAAAGAAGAGGTTACTACTAAAGGTATAGTAAGTAAGAATAGTAAGAATAGTAAGAATAATAAAGATAATAAGTAGTAGGGGCGTAGGTAACGCATAGTTTAGTTAGATTACTTCTTAGAAGCTAGCCTATAGGCTTTAGGTAAATACTCTTAATAAGCTATAAGTGCTCTATAAGCTATAGTGCCCTATAATATTATATATTATATCTATATTCTATGTACTGTTATTATGTCTTTTACTTCTTTTTTATATATTTAGCTCTTTTTCCTTTAAAGGTTTAGACTAGGTTATTTATATCTTTAAAGTCTAACTCTAGAATCTAGGTGTTCTAAGTCTTATTATAGCCTTTTTAGTAGAGTAGGTATTACTTTTGCCCCTTTCTTATATACTTAGCTAGGATTTCTTCTACTTTCTAGGCTTCTCCTCCTTTAGGTGTAACCTCTAGTAGCTAGGTGTTAATATCTTCTACTCCTAGCCTTAGTTTCTATTATTTAAGAAGGGAAATATAAAACACGTTATAAATGTAATAGTGTAGTAGGAGGAGTAGGTAGTATACCTATATTCTAACTACGTCTTATACTTAGAAGGGCCTAATAAATTTTCTTAATAGTTTCTTACTTAGTTATTAAGGCATATATATATTCTTTATACTAAGTAGAACTAAGTCGCCTTTTAAGAATAACTTTTACTTAGGCTTTTTATTATAGTACTAGCTCTAATACTCTTATACTAAGTATAAGTGCTTTATAAGTAATGCGCGTGCGCTGTGTATATATTTTACTCTCTTAACTATATCTAGGTAGCTCCCCCTCTAGCCTACTATCTATAGGAGGCGTAGTAAGGATAGGGTGCTTACTATATACTATATAGAAAGGCGTTGTCTTTATTAAATTATAGATAGAGTTGTTGTATATAAATTAAGCTGTTAGGAGTAGTTTAATCTAGTTTATTTATAGAAGTGTAATAAATATATAAAGGTATTATTTAAGTGTCTAATTCTAGCGCTTTATTTACTTGTCTATTTAAGAGTAGAAAGTGGTGCTAAACCTACTTTTTACCTGTAGTTAGTAGCATATTTCTGCCTAAAAAGCGAAGGTAAAGGTAGAGTCCCTATTAAATATAATACCTTTCTAAATACTAAACTTTAAGATAACCTTTTAGAAGTAGGTTTCTATAAATTCCTTTGTATTCTATGTTTTCTGTGTAGGGATATAGATACCTATCTTAGAGAATTAGTATATAATTATAAAGATTATATTAAAAGTGTAGCTGCCTTGATTTTTCGCTAGTAGAAATCTAGTTATAAAGTCTAGTAAGACTTTCTTAAAAATTTCCTTTAGTGTTAGAAGAGGTAATAGCTAGCTATACTTACTATACCTTAAAGCTTTACTCTTTTAGTAAATAGTATAAGTCTTTATGTACTTTTAAATATCTTAACCTATAAGAGGCTAATAGTAGGTCCTCTTAATAGTCTTAAGCGTTCTACGTATACTAAAGTGGCCTACTATATACTTATTATAGTGCTAGAATAAAATCTCTTACCTAATTACTAGTTTATCTAGGATGTATAATTTACTATTATACTTTAGGACTTCTATTTTATTAAGGCGCTATACTTACACTTTACTACTACTTTAAGTGCTTCTATTATACCTTAAGCTAGTAATATACTTAATAGTAAAGGTGTCCCTTTACTAAAGCTACTAAACTTTAGTAATAAAGTTAGACTCTTTTATTATAGATTTACTACTAACTAATACTCTAGCTAGTAAGCGTAGTATATATAGCGTACACACTATAGCACTAGTAGTAGGGACCCTTATAGCTTTATAAATGTTAGTAATATACGTCTTATATACGCCTAATAAGCTTAGCTTATTTGTAGATCTACTTACTCTACTATGCTTAGTCCTTTACAGTATTTTGTTCTATAGGGTAGGTAATAAATAGGTTAGTAATAGGTTCTCCTATGTGTAATCTACCCTTCATAATAGTCTATCTGCTAGGTTTGTTTTCCTTAGGCAGTGTTTTACTTTAAAATTAAAAGCTGCTAGGTATATTACTTATTATACTTATTATAGGTTTAGTTTCTATATAGCGCGTATGCCGCGTAAGTTATTATAGTTACTTAGCACTTAAATTGTGTGCTGCGTGCTATCTAAATAATGTCTCTATTACTTAAAGCAGTAGATAATAGTAAGGAGCTTAAGGTTATATACTTTATAATTTAGCTCTACTGCTTAAAGTTTTCTTAATATAAAAGTAACTAGGTGCCACTTCTAGTCTTTAAATAGCTATAAAAAGATACTATATATTACAAAAGTAGATATATTAGTTTCTAATTAGATTAGTAGCGTAGGGTTAAAGTCCTATAGAATAGGCGTACTTAAGAAGCGCGTTTTAAGTATTTTAAAAGTATTATTAGCTTTTACTAACTATTAGAACACTTAGTTCTTCTTAAGTAGGTTTAAGAGAGGAGTAGTTTCTTATATATATACTTTAATAAATTGCCTATAAAAGTTTATAAAGTCTAGAAATAACTAGAGCTCTTAGATACTAGTTAGCTATAGCTATTCTATAATAGTTACTATGTATATAGGATTAGCGCAGATTCCTTGCGTAGTTATAATAAAACTAAAGAAGTAGACTTTGCCTAAGGCGAATGTATACTTAGTAAAATTAATAAAAAGTTTAGCCTTTTATAATAATTTAAGTTTAGCGTAGATAGCGCGCTAATAAAGCGTAAAATCCTTATTATAGGTATAGATAAGTATATTATCTAGATATATAATATATATGTGATCTAGGTGTAGTGCTAGTGCCTTATTAATATATACCTAGAAGCTTATAAAGGTATTAGTTAAGCTAAATAGTATTACTAAGTATTTAAAGTGGCTATAGTAAGTTTAGAATATAGTTTTCTACTTAGCTCCTGCCTAGATCTAAATTCTATAGTAGGCGTTACGAAGATTAAGGGTTATATAGTAGTATATACCTAATAGGCGGTTAAGCGTCTGTTTAACTAAGGGTAGTAGGTAATAATCTTTAATAGTAATTATATTAAGGCCCTAATAGTCTATAGAAAGCTATAGTGTACTATCTTTCTTAGAGGCAAATAGAATTAGTACTCTAGCTAGGCTAGTGCTATACTTAATTTTTTTTTTTTAAGGCATCTTCTAGATACTTCTAAAGTACTTTAAACTCTTACTCTAAGAGATTATAGAGTAGTCTATAAGGAGGTTTCTTTCCCTCTATAATAGAGATAGTATAATTAGACTCTTTAAAACTTAGTAGGGTAGACACTGCTTTTTTAATTAACTATATTACTATATTTACGTAATGTGTTAGGAATACGCAGTACCTACGCTAAATATACTTTATTAATACACGCTAGGTGCTCTAAGCTTACATGAGTTATTTATAAGACCTTTAGAAGAAATAAAGCTAAGCTAGTATACTCTATATTATTTTTAAAGTCCTTTATAGTAACAAGCTATATTAAAGCTATAGTATAGCCCTAGCGCTATATTTATAAGCTGTAATTAAGGTGGATATTACTTTCTTATAAAAAGGGGTTACTAAGTAGGAGAGGAATCCTTTTCTTATTAACACTATAGATAGTAGTTTTTGTTCTGCGCTCTACCTCTATATTATCTATAATACGCACCTAGAGTGTATAGGCAGTATAGGTACTTTATCTTTAGGCCCTAATCTATTCTAGTTTAGGGAGCTAAGCCCCTTTAATAGGCTTTAGATTTATTTTAATAGTAATAATCTAGATAATTAGGCTAATATTAGCTTATAGGTTAAGAATTATATAGAGTTCCCTCTCTAAGCCTATATTTTTAGCTGCGTTATACGTGCGCTTTATGCCTAGTAAGATATAAATTAGTAGGCGCCTTACTATATCTAGGTTATAGATAAGGCTTAGCCTTTTCCCTTATAGTTTACTTATATAGGAATCCAGTTAGGATTACTACCTTTATATTTATTAGTATAGTAGCTAGTTTTATAGCACTTATAGTAGGTAACACTTTTCTTATCTTAGGTCTTACTATTACCTTTAGATATTTAGTAGTTTAGCGTAGTATCCTTAGATTTTTTTAATATATAATGTAGGCTTAACTCCTACGTTATAGGTGCGCGGCGTAGATTTTGCTTAAGCGTAGAGCCTAAAGTAATAAAGTCTTCTCTAGTTATAGGCACCTAATAGTAGTTAGTAATAGCCTTCTGTAGCTTAGGTTTAAGCTTAAAGAAAAGGTACTACACCTTTTACTTCTTAGTGTAAGGTATAAGTTAATTTTTAAGAATATTAAGGTAAGTTATAAAAGAGTACATAGTTTAGTCTCTTCGCTATATTACTTAAGTATACGCTATAGCTGCTTCTATGCTATAATTTACTAGGTCTAAAAGTAAGTTAAGTATATACTACTTAAAGTACTTTAAGGTAGGTATTTCTCCTTTAGTTTTAAAGGTGCGCTTATAGTATATATACTATAGTTCTTTTAGGTTGCCTATAAGGTACCGCATTGCCTAGATAACTTTATCTCTATCCTATTTAAATTCTTATAGTAAGAGGCGAAAAGCTACCTTATAGAAACAGAAGAATTTATAATACTCTTTAAAGTTCTTACCTTTATATTTAGTAGGGTCCTTAGGTTAAAGCGCACACTTAATATATATTACTATATATACTATAGGCGCGCCCCGCTTATATGTGTTAGTAGATAAGATTTTAATATTCTTAGTAGTAGCTACTACGCTAGAGGTTTAGCTTATGCTTTTAAGTTAAGAGATTTTATTAAGGTATAAAGTTAATATATAGCGTAAAGCTTATTGCGCTTCTTTTTAGTAACTAAAATGCGCTACTTAAGCGTTAAAAGTAGACTTAAATTACGCGTTGCTAGCTCTCCTTTTATATACTAGATAAAAGGGTCTTTACTGCCTTTAAAGGCTTTAGGTAAGGTCTGCCCCCTACTAGTAGCTTATGTAACTCTAGGAGCTATCCTTAGACTATTGTAGATAAAGTATTATTATGTAAAGTCTAGTTATAGGCAATAGTACTTGCTTTACACTAGGAAGGACAGTAAAAGGATAACTCTAGTAATATTAATAGAATAATACTTATCTTATATAGAGTTAACACGTAGTGTAGGTTTTATATAGCTAGCTCGCTTAGCGCACAGACCTTCTATAAGGGCTTAGCGCTAGATATTACAACACTATAATAATATTGTAATCTACCTGTTATATAGGCATTATAAAAACAATAGAACTTATCTAAAGGATTTACACCTTTAAGGGAATTAAAGAAGCTATAATAACTTACATCTATAAATATATAGAATACTAGAAAAATAAACACAGCAAATATTTTAAATATAGAGAGATATAAGCAATTAGAATACTAACAGTACTATAAGAAGATATTACTCTAGATTTTATTATAGAAATTCTAAACTCTACGAATCCAATAATAGGAATTAAATATAATAGTATACTAGTAATAGTCTACTAACTAACTAAGTATATTAAGCTCATTCCATGCCTTAAAAGAATAATAGTAAAGGAACTCGCTTTTCTTATTCTAGACTAACTAAATAGATATTATAGAATCCTAAAAATAATTATTAGTAATAGAGACAAGCTTTTTACGTTAAATTACTAGATAACGCTTATAGCCCTACTTAGAATAAAATAAAAGCTATTAATAGCTTACTATCTATAAATAGACGAATTGATAAAACGTATAAACTAAACTATAGAAACGTACCTACGCATCTACTGTAACAGTTAGAAGAATAACTAGATTTTATTACTACCTATAGTATAGTTAGTCTATAATAACAAAGTATTAGTAGTATTAGGATATACACTATTCTATATAAACTATAGAAAACACCCACATCTCTTTAATTAACAATTTCCTACGATAATTAAAGTAAAAGAAGCTATAGATATAGTAGAAAATATAAAGAAAATACACTAATAACTCTAAGAGGATCTTAAAAAAGCTTAGTAGTAATTAATTTTATACTAAAACTAAAAACAAAAAATAGCAGCTTAGCTAAAAAAGGGGGATAGAGTATATCTACTTATAAAGAACCTTTAAACTTAGAAGAAAAAACATAAGAAACTAGATTATATGAAACTTAGACTATTTTATATTTCTAAATAAATATTACTAGTAAACTACAAGTTAGAACTAGCACTAGATATAAAGGTATACCTAGTATTCTATATATCCTTATTAGAACCAGTAGACCTAGAAACGCTAATTAAAACCACTTTCCATTACTAAGCTTAGAAAGAAACTAAATTTAAAGTAGAATAAATCCTACTAGTATGTAACGCGTACACAAATACTAAAAAAACCTTATTAAGTAGAAAGGGTATTTCTCTAGTAAAAATATATAGGAACCTAAAGAAAACCTATCTAACTATTAATAATAGATAAACAACTTCTATAACTAAACGCTAGAAATTATAAGAAGATAACTATAACGCACCTAGGAATTACTACTAGTATGAGGGCTAGCCTATAAAATAGACTAGTTAATTACCTTAACGCCTAATAGCGCGTTAGGATTTATTAATACAGTAGTCTACACTAACTTCTCCTACGCCTTAAGCACTTCTAACTTATCTATAGTACTTATACTATAATTAAATAATTCTTATTTCTTTTAATATAATTTCTTTTACTAATTATATAAGCGCGCTATCTTCTCTTACGCCTAATAGGCCTAAAGGAGAGCTGCCTTAGCTAGCTCTTTTTTAATATGGAGCTTTACTTCCTTTTTAGCCTCTAATTTTTCTAACCTCTCTATTTTAGCATCTATCTTTAAATAATCTAGTAAAAGAATCTTCTTAGGCTTACACTTTTAGTTTCCCTATTCAACGTAGTTAGTACACTAAGAGTGTAAAGAAAAAAAAATAAGTATATTTCTTCTTAGTATAGTATAAATAGGCAACTTATAGGTTTGGCTTTTAATCTGTAATTAAGCATTTAAGGGTTAATAGTATACTATTATATAGAGGGTAAGAAGTAGGTTTAATTAATTACGTCTTATCTATTGTACAAAGGGGCACTAAGGGCTTTATAAAGTCTCTGCCTCTTAGCGCTAACCTAAGTAGTGGGTCCTTGTGTGGGTCTTTATAGGTAGGTAGGGCCTTATAAAGTCTCTACCTCTTAGCGCTAACCTAAGTAGTAGGTCCTTATGTAGGTTCCTATAGGTAGATATGCCCCTATTTCACTTAGTACTATTTATATAATAAACTATATAGACACTAGTAACTTTTCTTTTATATAATAGCTTATATCTATTATATACTTCCCTTTCATATCCTTCTTTATCTATATAGTTAGCCTTCCCCTATTAGAATAGGTTATAAGGTAGGTGTAGTTTTACTATATAGTAGAAATTTTATTTACACCTAATCTTATACAAATAGATAGTAATAGCTAACCTACTTAGTTCTTACCTTACCCCTTTATATAGTAGTAGAGCTGTATTACGTAATAAGGCTCTTTCTAGGCCTATATTCTATGCGTAAATAAAAGGTAGGGTATTAAGTAATATAATACTTAGCGCTAGGCCTTAGTAAGTAGGTATAAAAGAATGTCTCTTAGTTATGTAATAAAGGTAGGTAGTAGAAGTAAAGTATAAGGTAGCCTTCTATACTTCTTCTTTATTACTTTATTAGTCTTATTTATCTTTCTTCTTTTTTATATAATAGTCTTCTTCCTCTAGCTCTCCTTTAAAGTTAAGGATATATACTTATACATTTATAGTAGAGTGCTTGTATTTATAAAAGTTAGCGTATAATAATATATATTACCTTCTAGCTTACTAGATATCCCTTAGTAAATAGTTAGTAAACTAGTATCCTTCTTTATAGTATATAAAGTTTACTACTTTATATAAGAGCTTAAACTTCTAAAGTTACCTTTTTTTTTAGTCTAAAGGTTAATCTGCCTCTAGAGGGGCTAGATCCTTTTATATAATTAGAATTATTATATTATTAATTAGTGTAGTACACCTCTTTACTATCTTAGAGAAACTATAACTTTTTTCTATTTTTAATAACTTAGAGTAACGTATTAAGGTTACTAAGTAAGCTTTCTACTACATTTTTGGGGTTAAATATAGCTTATTTAAAGTTAGAATAGCCGCAGTATACTTGTATAATAGTAGTGTATAGTTATAGTTTACTACTAAAGCCTTATTTAAGAGCTCTTTAGGCTAAGGTAAGCTTATTAATTATTACTTCTAGGGCCTTATGAAATATAGTAGCTAGATTATCCCTTTTATAGCGTTTAAAGGTAAGAGTAGTCTAGTCTATTTAGTACTAATTTTAATTAACACTAGTGTAAAAGTGCCTATTTAGTCTATTATATAATTTATCCTATAGAAGTCCTAGTCTAATATTGTGTAGGTAGTAGGTGCTCGCACAATTAGAAAGGATTCCTAGAAAGATGTTTATATACTAGTCCTATAGTATGCCTAGCCTATAGTATAGTTTTCTAAAAATTTTACCTTATCTACTAGGATATAGGTAGTTAACTTATAAGGATATTAAGATTAGAGGGGGAGGATAATATTAGGATCTAGCTATATATAAGTAGTAGGGCACAAGCTTATTCTACTTCTAGACTACTAGTCTACTAGAGTTAGCTAACTAAGTAGTTAGGTAATAGGTTATAGGTCCTAAGGGTCTTAAGGACAGCATAGGCCTCGCCTGTATAAGAATTCTAGGACATATAGGACTTACCCACACAGAACTCTAGAATATATATAGCTCTAGGATATATAGGACTCTAGGATATATAGGACTCTAGGATATATAGGATTCTAGGACGTATAAGATTACTTAGTATATAGGAACGTAAGAATAAGCTTCTTATACTTATATTTAATCTATTTATTAATTTATTATTAAATTCTAGTAGACTAAATTATTACCTTATTACACTTTGTAAAATACGATTATATTAATTGGACCTTTTACCTTCTATAAGTACTCCTACCTAAGAACTAACCTTAACCCTTTAGGACTAGCTACCCTTTTAAGTTTAATAAATTCTAGTAACTACTTAGTCTAGCACGTCTATTTTAATAATTATATAGACATCTAGATTAAAGTGTACTAGTATAGGAGTGTTAATAAACGTTTACTATAACTATATAAAGGCCTAGTAGGCCGTGTTAGTTAGCTCTACCCTTCTAGTGGCATTATACGTAAGCTTTAGTAGTAGGCGAGCTATCTATAAGAAGTAATAAATAAATTATTAATAGAAGTTAGTAAAACTAATAAATAATTAAATATCCTTTACTAACTATAGTAAGGCCTAGTCTATAACTACTTAGACCTTTATAGGATTTATCTTAAGCCCCTTTATTAACAGCACTATACCTAGGTATTATACGCACTTTACTAAGAACTTGCACTTATTAATATCTAAGTATAGACTAGTGTTACGTAAATGCTTACACGCCTTAAGGTAGTGCGTATTATATTTATTTTTGTTTTTACTATACACTAGTATATTATTAAAATACGCACAGTAAAAGTTATCTAAGTACTTATATAATACCTAATTAATATAGCGTTAGAAAGTGCCTAGGGCGTTACACAGCCTAAAGGGTATAATTACGTACTTAAATAGTCTATATCTAGTAGAGAACGCTATTTTATAGATATCTTTCTCTTTTACCTATATTTTATTAAAGGCCGCGATAATATTAAACTTAGAGAAAACGCAGACTTTATTTATTTAGGAGAGTATCTTACTAATCGTAGGTAGTGTGTTATAGTCTTTAATTATAATCTTATTAAGGCGTTAATAGTTAATATATATATAGATACACCTACTAGGTTTCTATACTACTAGTAATAGAGCTGTAAATAGAAATTTATTCTTACGTACGTATCCTTTACTAAGCTCTATTTAGATATAGGCGTAGATTACCTTAGCGTCTTTCTAAGAGGCTCTAAAGTATTATTAGTACGTAGGTTAACTTCCCTCCTTTAGGTGTATCTTATAATTAACACTAGATTAAAGTCTTAGGAGCTCCGCAGCCTCTTTAGGGTCCTAAAGGTCTACTATATAGTAAAACTACTTTAGTAGGCGCTCCTTTAATTTATTTTTAGTATATAGCGTCTTATTAATCTTTAAATAGAACTTCTTAAAGTTAGCCTTAGTAATAGTAGTGTAATCCTTAAAGAAGCTTATAAACGCGTAGCGTTTATTATTATTTACTATATTATCGCCTTCCTCTAATTGCTCCTATTCTTCTAGTATAATCTATATAATAGGGTCTAGGTTGCGTTAAGTAAACTAGAGAGCTACTTCTGTAGAAATAATCGCTATATTAACTACTTTCTTTACCTTTAGGTAAAGTGTCTTATATACATAGCTTAACTACTATTTATAGGTTACTTAGATAGGAAGGCTTTACTAAAGATATAACTATTAATAGTAATTAAATCTAAAAGTAATTATTCTCTTAGTTTAGTTATACACTAGATTATATAACTCTAACTAAAGCTATCCTATAATTACGTTATAGCTAACTATGTCTATAATGTAGTGCTAATTCTTACTAATATAGTCTCTTAGGCTTATACGCACCTTTGCTATAGTGTCTATTATACTAAGTACCTTACTGTCTATAAGGCATAGTAATACTAGAGTGTTTATCTTTATAGTAGGTAGCTTATGTTATTGTATAAACCTAGCGCTCACTACCTATCTTATATAGCTACTATCTAGTAAGAGGCTAGCTAAGATAGCTATACACTAAAACTTTTCTACTTTAGCTTTTATTATTATCTATAAGCTGTGCGGTGGCCTATTAGGCAGTTAGCTTATAGTATTAATATTTACTACTAAGAGTTTAAGCTCCTTTATTCTATACGTAGACTAGTACGTGTGACTTAATAACGCGTAAAATAGTTAGACGCTAGGTTAACTTAGCGCTTACTATAAATCCTAATAGTAATAGAAAGTGTTAATAATCTTCTATTTATACGCGAATAGTAAAGATTCCTAAGAGTAACTATTTTTAGGACCTATACTTTTACTAATTATATAGGCGTAGCCTTCTTTACTATCTTCTTAACAGTTACCTACTATAACTACTTAGACAGCATTATAGCAATCTTACCTAATAACTTATATAATACTAGCTAGCTACTATTATCTAGATAATAATCTAGCTAGAGGTAGTAAACGTAGATATTACACTTCTAAATAATAGAGTACTCCTTTATAGGGCGCTAATTTAGGTTATTATTCTACTTCTTCTCTTAGTCTAGCTTACTGTTACTGCTATAGGTAGTAGGGTAGCTATAATTATAGTTTTTATTATCTAACTTCTTATTATTAGTGCTCTTAGACGGCTAGCTATCGCGTCTATATACTATATTATATTATAACTCTAACACCTAAAGGCGCTAGGTAAGATTAGCCTATATCTTATTTAAAGGTTAGTTATTAATAGTAGGACCCTTAAATTATTAATTAAAGTTAGTAATCCCCTTAAGGTGTTTAACATAGCTATCTACCTAAGCTTATACATAAATCTTGTTAAAGTAGCTAATCTAGACACTAATAGCTTTATTATTACTTTACTTAATTTTACTTATCTCTAACTTAGCTAGCGCCACGCTCTCTTCATTCTAGACTCTAAAGGAAGCCTCTAGATTATCTAATAACTTAGTGTGTTTAGTATACCTATTAGCTAAAGTAGGATCTAAATAATAGTGCTTAATATAGTTAAAATTAGTAGACTTACACTTATCTTATAGGTAGTAAATTTTACACTACTTATTAGGTCTGCCCTTATTATTCTTAAATAACTTATATAACTCTTAAAACTTTATATTAGCTAAGGCACACTATTACTCTAACTCTAGGTTATTAGTGCTATAGTACTTATAGATGTCTAGCTAATAATTATTAGACTTACGCTTATTTCCTATATATAATATAGCGCTGCTTATATTTAATAGTAGCGTATTTCTTTATTATTAAGGGTGTAAAGGATTATCTAGCTTAGTGCTTAACTTACTATTAAATAAGCTACTTAGGAAGTTATTAGAGCTATTAGAAGAATTATCTCTAGCGTATTACTAAGAATAACACTTTTTCTTTTAATAACGTAGATTACCTTACTTAGCTTTCTTCTCTAAATAGGCGCGTTACAATTCTTCTAACTAACTAGTATATAGCAACTTATACTTATCCTTACGCGCACTAACCTTCTCCTTACACTCTAGTACCTATTACAACTACTTCTTAATTATGTTATTTCTAGAGCGTAGGCGCTTAACTAGAGCCTTTATATTACTTAACTTCTAGTAAAGTGTTTTCTACAGCTATTACTATTACTTATAGGCCTTATTATATTATTTACGTGCGCTATTACGGGCTATAAGTATAGAGCTTATTTTAATCTACCCACACTAAAGTGTAATAGCTACTATATTATAATCCTATTTAATATATTAGTTACGTATAAGGTACTTAGTAATTATAGTGTACTATTTATAGGGGTGCTCCTAGACTATAGCTCTAAACGCGCTAAGGCTATTAACTAAGGCGATAATATTATTCTTCTTAAGTTTATTATTATTATTAATATACGTAAGGACTAAGTGTTTATATTTAACTTTCTTATTATTATCTTTGGCTATCTACACGCTAATAAATAATAACACCTAGGCCTTTACTACTTTAACCTAAGCTTTAAAGAGACGTTGTAAAGTTATAAATACATATAGGCCTTTATATATAGCCTAATCTATTATTAGGCGCGACGACTAATAACGCACACACTTAAATATAGTTTTAGTGTTATTATTATCTTTATAGTCTACGTTACAGAATAGTAATAGGTACACAATAAAGTCTAGTAGAGACTTATAGGGCGCCTTACTAGCTATAGTAGTAGATTTCTAAATAGAGTAGTTAACTCTAAACATACTAAGGCCTTTACTAACTTTATAGAAACTAGTGGTAGCGCTTAATGGGCGTTTATAGACTAATAGGTTAAAGGACACTTTTAGTATAGGGGCTTTAGCGCGTTGTATAATTATGTAATTAAGTAAGTTATTAAGGTTATTATTATGACTATTCGCGTCCTATACTATAGAGGTTATTACCTTAGATTATTAATAAAGTAACTTATTATAATAGCGCGTTACTATACTAAGTTAGGAGTAAGGGCTATTATAACAACGTACCTTACGTATTACTTTTATTAGCTAAGTTACGTTATTAATTATTAAGCGCTTTCTAGCGCCCTTTAGCTAATGTAGCTATTATAGTATATGTAGGAAGCCTAATTAGGCCTATAGTGCTACTAATCCTTAGTATATAGGGTATATATACTGTGTACACAAAGCGGTCGCGTAAGTAAGCTCTAACTATAGAGAACTTACATAATTAGTTGCCTTTGTCTAAGGTAGTTATAGAAACTATAGTTTATTATATAGGTAGCACAGAGGCTTAGTGTTAATTAATTATATAAAATAAAAACTATAGTTAGGGAGCTAAATACTAAGGCGTAGACGCGTAGAGATCTAGCGCGTAAGGGTGTAAGTCTAATATAGGACTAGCACGCTAAAGTTGGCCTAATAAGTAAGAACTTTATTTAATTACTCTAGCCTCGCGCCTAGCTTCATAACACTACCCTACTAAATTTTAAAGAATCTAATTATACTATCCCTATTATAGAGGGAAAGGAACCTCCTTATAGACTACTCTATAATATTTTAGAGCGGGAACTTAAGGTACTTTAGGAGTATCTAGAAGATACCTTAAAAAAGAAATAAATTAGGTACAGCACTAGTCTAGCTAGAGTACTAATTTTATTCGCCCCTAAGAAAAATAGTATACTGTAGCTTTACGTAGATTATTAGGGCCTTAACGCGATTACTATTAAGGATTATTACCTACTACCATTAGTTAGAGAGACGCTTAACTACCTATTAGATATATACTACTATACGACCCTTAATCTTCGCAACGCCTACTACAGAGTTTGGATCTAGATAGGAGATAAGTAGAAAACTATATTCTAAACTTGCTATAGCTACTTTAAATATTTAGTAATACTATTTGGCCTAACTAATGTCCTTATAAGCTTTTAGGTATATATTAATAAGGCACTATCACTACACCTGGATTACATATATATTATATATCTAGAGAATATACTTATTCATATCTATAATAAGAATCTTACGCTTTATTAGTGCGCTGTTTACGCTATACTTAAATTACTACGTAAAGCTAAACTTTCTATTAATTTAACTAAGTGTATATTTGCCTTAGGCAAAGTCTACTTCCTTAGTTTTATTAAAACTATATAAGGAATCTACGCTAATCCTACGCGTATAGTAACTTGTTGTGGTAAAAAGGGCTCGAACTATCACAGGATATTCAGGAGCAGAGTTGTAAAGAATACAAATAGCTAATTGTAGGAAAGGATGCCGAAAGGGCAGACTATATACAAAAGAAACGAGCCTCTTAGCAAGAATCCTGTAATATAAATTAGTGGATCTAGAAAGAATCACAGAAGTAAGTGTTTTACTTTAACACACCCCCTAGGTGATCGCTTAAAGCGGATCACTTATCCTAAGAAGTAATCTATAATCGTCTAAATTCTTTCTAAAGATCTTTAAAAAACCATCTAAAGGCTGTTTAAAGATTAAAAAACTATTAAGAATTATTCTTCTAAATCTCCTTATCTTAAGAACAGCGATTCTATCACCCCCCACTTATTATAATAGTAAAATAATTACTATTTATCTTTTAAATCACAAATCTTATTGTAAATTGTGTCTAGAATCTCTTCTTCTAGTAGGTTAGGAGCTTATAAGCGTAGCATAAAGGCCTAGAGCGTAAACGCTTTTATTCCACTACTCTTTTCGCTCACTTCCTATTAACTGTAAGGTAATTTCCCCGCTCTTACTAGCTAGTAAGTACAATAGGCAGGCGCGTTTTAATTAGAAAGAAGCAGTAGTAAGAGAAATAAGTAGTAAAAAGGGAGCGCATTTGGCGCTTAATAATTAGATAGGTAGTAAAGTATATAAGCCCTTTATTAGCGCTTAATCTTCTCTCTTTAATCCTTTACTTTTAACGCTTTAACCTCCTATCTAATTTAAGCCTACTAGTTTAAGCCTTTAAATCCTACTACTTTATAGTAGGTTATTTTCTTCTAATTATTACCTTACGCTCTTTTTATTGTTTAGAGCTTTACTAACTCTTTTAGATATTTAATAATCTAGTTAAAGCACGTGTAGTAAAGGCTGTAAAAGCTACTAAATAAAGCTTTTAATCCTCCTACTAAGATCCTCCTACTTTTCCTACTCTACTAGCTCCTTCTATCCTAGCTCTAGGCCCCTAGCGATCGCTTAGTGCTCTTAGATAAGTAAGCTACTTAGGCTGCTTAAAGAGAGCTCTAGTAAGAAAAAGTAATAAACGCTACTATAATAACGCTTTAAGCTTAGGTAGGCGCTACTATACCTACTTTACTTACTTTTACACTACTATATATAGGATTATTTTATTACTTTAGCTAATTTCGCTAATTATTTCTATAGCTCGCTACATATTTAGACTCTAGCTATAGATTTTATCTACTATTAACTATTAGAGAGTGCTAATATAAGCTTTTATTTTAAAATTTATTCTAGATTTAGCTAATACTTTTTATAGGAGAGGCTAATTACTAAGCTATAGAAGAGGGTTAAAGTAGCCTTATAAGCTCCTCTTTCTACTAGTAGTTAGGAGGAGTAAGCTTAGTACACAGCTACTATCCTACTTCCTCCCTCCTAGCTAATCTTTAGTAGAGGATAGGGTAATTACCTTCCTACTCTACCTATTAAGGAGCAGCGCAGTCGCAGCTAATACTCTAATTAAAATAGCTAGATAAGCAGCCTATTAGCTCTAAAGTAGAGTAGAGGCTAGGTAAGTGCTTCTCCTCCTACTAATTAAAGGAGGGGAGGCTAGAGTAAGCTATTACCTACTACTAATTAAAGGAGAGGTAGAGGAGGTAAATAGAGTAAGGAATTACCTACTGTAGAGAAGAGGAGAGGAAGAGGATAGGGAGAATCTCCTGCTACTAATTATAGAGGAGATTCTTGTTAAATCCAAGAGGGTAGCTAGTCCTAAAGGGTTAAGGTTGGTTCTTGGGCAGGAGTACTTACAGAAGGTAAAAGGTCTTATTAATATAATAGTATCTTGCGAAGTGTAATAAGTTAATAATTTAGTTTACTAGAATCTAAATAATAGATTAATAAATAGATTAAACACAAGTATAGAGAGTCTATCCTTACGTTCCTATATACTAAGTAAAGTCCGCTCTATAGGGAGCGCTCTGTAGAGAGCGCTCTATAGAGAGTAGTTATGTGTATTATGCTCTAGTACAGAGCAATTAAGCGCTCTATAGAGAGTAGTTACATAACTTCTTTATTTAAGGCGTAGCTAGCCTTAAATCCCTGCTTAATCCTTACTACGCGCCTACTAGGTACAAAACTAGCTTTCTGCTATTATATAGATTTTAGATCCTAACATTATCCCCTCTCTTTTACAGATTTGTCCTAAATTATATATTTAGATCTTAGCTATTGTCACGTAAGCCGTTCTACTAACCCTGCTTACTATAAGTACATCTATTAGCATAATACCTAGCGATTCTACTATTTAAAAACATTAATTATATTGCAAGATCTAAGAAGCTAATATTATTGCAGAGAACCTTTATATTAACTGTAGTTTTAAAGGTTCTGTTTACTATATTATACTAGATTTAGGTTTAAAGTGCTCTAAATGTGTTTACTTAGGTTATTTTTATGTAAACATAAGCTAGTTATTGCTGGATAAGACTTGTAAGGAGTATAAGAAGAAGGTTAAGAAGGATAAGAAGGCGTTATCTCTCCTAATAGTGTAATTATTACAAAATAAAAAGATACTAGCTTAGGCTAAAGAGCGTACTTGTAAGAAGACGTTATACCTAGCTGCAGAAATAACTATAGATAGTAAGGACATAAATATAGATACTATTAATTATCCTGTTACTGTAGCGACTATTAGTTACTCTACAGTAATGTGGTTAACGCTTAATATAGTAGACACTATAGCGTTAGTACTATAATCCTCCTAGGTATGTTTGAATTTCTAATAGAATTCCTTAATCTTTTGCTAACAGTTTCCTAGATTGTTTTTTAGTTCCTAGGTGTTTTCGCTATATAGGTAACCTTTCCACTTAATAAGGTACGTGTTGTTATACTAATTATATTCTAGAATTCTTTTAACCTTAAATTCATTTTCTTCCTTAGTCTAGTAGTAGAAGGTAGTTTTGACTAGTGTATTAGGGTCTGCTAGTTCTAGTAGTAATACATAGAATACTAGGTGTATCTTTGCATCTGGCGGTAGTTCTAACTTATAATTTACTAGCGATATTTGCTTAGAAATATAAACTAGTCTAACCTTAATATAATCTAGTTTCTTATGTTTCTTCTTCTAAGTTTAAAGGTTCTTTGTAAGTAGATATACTTTATCCCCCTTCTTTAGCTAAGGTGCTATTTTTTATTTTTAGTTTTAGTATAAAATTAATTGCTGCTAAGCTTTCTTAAGATTCTTTTAGAGTTGTTAGTGTATTTTCTTTATATTTTCTACTATATCTATAGCTTCTTTTGCTTTAATTGTCGTAGGAAATTGTTAATTAAAGAGATGTGGGTGTCTTCTATAGTTTATATAGAATAGTGTATGTTCTAATACTACTAATACTTTGTTATTATAGGCCAACTATACTATAGGTAATAATAAAACCTAGTTATTCTTTTAACTATTGTAGTAGATGCGTAGGTACGTTTCTATAGTTTAGTTCGTACGTTCTGTCTATCTATCTATTTATAGATAGTAAGCTATTAATAGCTTTTATTTTATTCTAAGTAGTGCTACAAGCGTTGTCTAATAATTTAATATAAAGAGCTTGTCTCTATTACTAATAATTATTTTTAGGATTCTGTGGTATCTAATTAGTTAGTCTAAGATAAGAAAAGTGAGTTTCTTTGCTGTTATTCTTTTAAGGCATAGAATAAGCTTAATATACTTAGTTAGTTAGTAGACTATTACTAGTATACTGTTGTATTTAATTCCTGTTGTTAGATTCTTAGAGTTTAGAATTCCTGTAACAAAATCTATAGCAATGTCTTCTTACAGTGCTATTAGTATTCTAATTGCTTACATCTCTCTATATTTAAAATATATGCTATGTTTATTTCTCTAGCATTCTACATATTTACAGATATAAGTTATTATAGCTTCCTTAATTCCTTTAAAGGTGTAATTCCTTTAGATAAGTTCTATTGTCTTTGTAATGCCTAGGTGTCTGTATATAGGGTTATTATAGTATTATTGGATAATCTTAGTCTGTAGATGTTCTAGAACTTCTTGGTTAATTACTAAAAGTTAATTTAGTTCTACTATTAGTTCTAGAGATCTATCTTTAGCTTTGCAAAGGACTGCAGAGAAGGTTTTTGCCTTTTCTCTTACTAGATTACTTTGTTAGCTAAGAGCGTCTACTCTGCTATTCTCTTTTTTAGCTATATAGATAATTTTAAACTTATACTACTTAGTGGTTTACAACTATCTTTATTATTATAGCATAAGTTCTTTTATTGTCGTGAACCTTAGAAGGTTCTTATAATTTATATAGATTTCTAGCGTTAAGCAACTAAGTGCGTAGATCCTCTAGTGCTTTAAGGCTTTAACGATATCGTAGAGTTTTTTATTATATATATTGTATTATATTTCAGCGTTATTAAATTTGCATAAGTAATAGGCAATTAGGTGCTATTTACTATTACGTTCTTATTTAGCGTAGGCGCCTAGCGTAAGATTGCTAGCGTTTATTTTAAAGCATAGTGGTTTATCGCTTCTAAAATAAACAAGGACAGGTTCTATAATACATACTATCTTAAGGAGTTAGAATAACATTCCACACTTATCTATCTATTTAAAGGGTATGTCCTTCCTTATAAGATTTATTAAAGGTATTGTAACCTTTATATAATCTTAGATAAATTATTAATTAAATCTATAGAATCCTAAGAATTCTTAGATATTTTTAGCTATTTTTAGTATTAGCTAGTTCTTAATATATTTAACTTTACTTAGTGCTATCTCAATTCCTTCTATAGTAATAATATGTCCTAGGAATTCGAGTTGTTTAACGTTAAACTTACATTTCTTAAGTTTAATACAAAGGTATACTTTGTCTAGTGCTTCTAGTACTATCTATATATGCTTAGTGTGGTCTAATTCGTTTTCAGAAAACATGAGGATATTATCTATATACGCAATAACAAATATATCTAGATATTTACAAAGTACATTGTTAATAAGTGCTATAAAAGCTGCTAGTGCATTTATAAGTCTAAATAGCATAACCTTATACTTAAATAGTCTGTAGCGTGATTAAAACGCTGTTTTCTATTCTTCACCTTTCTTAATTTGTATAAGGTGGTAACTGTCTCTTAGATCTATTATTATGAATATCTTGGCTTAAGATAGTTAATCTTATAACTCTATAATATTTGGTAGTAGATATTAGTTCTTTATTATTATATTATTAAGTTATTAGTAGTTAATACATAGTCTATCTAATCTACCTTTTTTCTTAATAAATATAAAAGGGCTTACTACTAGTAACTTTAATAGTTGTATATATCCTTTCTTAAGGTTTATCTTAATAAAATCACGTTCTTTAAGGAGTTCTTCTCCTATCTTACTATATAGTGGTCTAAAGGGTGGCGTCTTTCCTTCTTCTAGATCTATTATAAGATCCTAGGGTTAATGTTTAGGTAGGTTTACTTTTCCTTCCTTTTCTGTAAATATATATATCTATTTCCTATACTCTCTTAGTAAGGTAAAGGGTGTGCTATTATCTTTCTTCTTACGCTTTTTAACCTAGTGGTTCCTACTAGCGTCTACTAAAGTGTACTTTTATTTTTTAACTATCTGTTATAGTATTATATTATTAATAACTCCCTTATCCACTATTATTTTTAGTTAATGTGTAGGCTTTACTTATAATATATAATTACAGCGTTTAAATAATATTTTCTTTATACCCTAGTTAATCTATAGGTTGTGTATTATTAACTAAGGTAATCCTAAGACTAACTTATACTTAGATTCTAGTAAGATATCTAAAGTAAGTTCCTCTCTATGTCCTTAGACTGTTATTATGGTAGTGATCTCCTAGTATATTTAAAGTATCTTAGGCATTAGGGATCTATTCGCGATATAGATAATATAGGGTACTTCTTTCTCTAATTTTATAAGTCCTACTTGTCTTACTATCTAATAAGATATAAAGTTCTTTTCTACTCCTAAGTTTATAAGAGCTTAAGCCTATATTCTTTTAAGCTATACTAGTAGCTTAACTAATGCTATACTTACTATAGCATTTAATTTAATAAAGGCGTTTTCTTGTCTAAGTTTAGGCCTAAAAAAGACATCTATTTGTGTAGGTTATAGTTAAGTTCTAGTGCCTAGTATGCGTTTCTAAATATCCGCTTCTATTATTATTCTTAAATATGTGGCTTATATAGATTGTCTTTTTCTTTTTCCTGTAAGGATGTTCTTATATTTTTCCTCTTGTAGTCTTTACTATTCCTATATACTAGTTAAATTAGTAGTTCTATTATTGCTTCTTACGTAGGGTAGTTTATAAAGCTGTCTAAGTATTTAGCTATATAGTAGTATTTGCAGTCTTAGTTTAGACATGTGTACTAGTATAGTTATATACAGTCTCTATTCATAAGTATATTACAGTATTTATTGCCCTTTAGCGTAAGGTGAAGAAAGTATTTTACTTATTATTTATCCTAGAGGTGTTTGTTGTAAGCTGCGATAGGGTAGTCTATCTATATCTATATACTATTGTATTAATAAGACCTTCCACCTTCTGTAAGTACTCCTGCCTAAGAACCAACCTTAACCCTTTAGAACTAGCTACCCTCTTAGATTTAACATCTTTCTCTGCCTTATATTATGCGTATATTAGTTATTCGCAATACGTCTATATATAGAATTAGTGTGTAGGATTTTAGTGGTCTAGGTAGTACTTTAGTACGTAGTCTAATTCCTTATTTTTATAGAGTTGCATCCCTTTTAGTGCCTAGTAGGGTTTTATATAGTCCTAAACATTTAGTTTATACTTAGGTGATATAGGGTTGTCTTCTTTCTACCTACTTTATAGGTGAGGAGTAGGAGATCTTAGTATCTCTTCTACGTCTTTTACGTTGTGGTATATATTAGAGTTATCTTCTAGATCTTTATATAATTATAAATTAGGTAAATCTAATTACTTACTTTGCTCTAGTATAACGTATTAGTAACTAAATAGCGTTATAATAACTTCCTATTCCTTATTAGGTTCTTAGTCCTTAATAGTTAGTATATTTAACTTAGTTTAATAGACTTTGTTCTTTAATCTATAGTTCCTAGCTATATAGCCTAGTTTGCCACATGTAAAGCATTTACAGGTCTTAGTTATTAGTTATTAACTTCTATCTAAGACGCGTTTATTAGACTACTTAGGGCCTATCCTTCCTCTTTTTCCTTTACCTAAGTAGTTAAACTAGATATCTTTTATTAGTTTATATCTCTAGTAGTTCCTTGGCTATTGCTTTTAGACAATTCTAATAGGGTTCGTATAAACTATTTTTGCTAGTTGTCTAAAGCTTATCGCTCTAGGGTTTTAGTAGAGCTCCTGTTATAGTAAAAACTATTCTTTATTAATTCTAATAGTTTCTTTGTATAGTTCTTTAAGGTTAGCAATTTGTGCACTACTACGTAAGAGTTCTTTACATAGTTTCTATTTAAGCCCTTATTTATACATATCCTAAAGAAATTTATTGTCCTAGTTAAGTTACAAAGCGTATTTATAAAACTTAGCTATATACTTAGCTACTAATTATTTCTAAGTTATAGTCTAAATCTTTACCTTTATAATAGAGTCCTTATTAGCAATTCTAAAGAGTTATTTAAGGCATTTCTTAAAGTTGTTGTAATTTTTAATAATATTAACTATATTAGTGTGCTCGTTTGTGTAATTATTATTATTGTTGTTATAGTCTATTCCTAGGTACTTTTTAAGGTAGAGATAAATTTATAATTCTATATCTCCTCGCATATATATTACTATAAAGATAACCTTCTTCTTATCTTTAAGGGGTTTGTCTAAGTTAAAGAAGTAGAGGTCTAACTAGAGAATCTAGACGTTAGTTTAAGATTATTTACTAAAGTAGAGATTAGGTTTATACGCCTTACTGCTATACTTTATAGGAGTAATTTTAGCGGCACCTAAAGCTGTAGAAGAGGTAGGAGTTCGTGAAGTACTTATATTAAGGGTGTTTAAGATATTAAATCTAAGAGGGTAGCTAGTCCTAAAGGGTTAAAATTAGTTCTTAGGCAGGAGTACTTATAGAAGGTAGAAGGTCTTATTAATATAATAGTATCTTATAAAGTGTAACAAGTTAATAATTTGGTCTACTAGAATCTAAACAATAGATTAATAAATAGATTAAATATAAGTATAGAGAGTCTATCCTTGCGTTCCTATATACTAAGTAAAGTCCACTTTGTGGGGAGCGCTCTGTGGAGAGCGCTCTGTAGAGAGTAGTTATGTATATTATACTCTAGTACAGAGTAATTAAGCGCTCTGTAGAAAGCAGTTACGTGACTTCTTTGTTTAAGGCGTAGCCGGCCTTAAATCCCTGCTTAATCCTTGCTACGCGCCTACTAGGTACAAAACCAGCTTCCCGCCATTATGTGGATTTTAGATCCTAATAATTCTCACACCTCTATAATTAAGTAGAGGAGGAAGAGGGTCTATAAGCTTATAAATAAGCTCTTTAATCTCCTTTTTCTTTAATTCCTATTCTCCCTTTAATCTTTTCTTTTTTTTCTTTTTCTTTTCTTGTTTCCTAGCTCTAAATTAATAATTCTAGGTAGTTAACAGATTAATTCTCTACTTACTTACTCTTATTTTATAATTATTGTCCTTATATTTTATAGATTTAATAGCCTTTTAAATCTATTAAACTGCTAATAAGGAAGAGCCTTTATAAGGCTATCTGCTAGCATTTTGCTAGTTAGAAGATATTTCACTTAAAATAATCCTTTTACATACTCTTACTGCAACTATATATTCTAAATATTTATATAGCGTAGTTAAGTAGTGATTTTTTTGTTCTTTCTAATTACTAAATAAATAGTTTAAAGATTGTCGCAATAGACCTTCTATAAAGGTCCTAGATCTAGAGTAAGCTTAGTAAAGAATCTCTTAATCACTATAGCTTCTTTACTTATATATTTAAGCGCTAGAAGCTCTGCTTCTATTATTAAAGTAGTAATTATATTCTGTTAAGCTGCTTTCTATAGGATAGCTCCTCTAAACAATAAAATAATATATCTATAGGAAGATCGCCGTAATATTAGATTATTAGCCAAAGAGGTATCTCCACATATTAGTAGATTAGGTCCATTATAGCCACTAAAGACTATAGCCTACTATTTAGTTTAATAGAGGTAAAGAATTACATAATTAATAGTAGTAAAGTGTTATTTGCTTAGATTTATTAGGAAGTGTAATAGCTTTAACACTACAAAAGCTATATCTAGGCGTAGTATAATTGCTGTGTAAAGAGCTAATCCTACCTCTTCTTAAAAGAGCTTTATTTGTTAAGGAGTAGCTTTTCCTGTGCTTAGAACAAGATCTTCTACTAATAGAGGTGTAGGAGGGAAGCTCCTAGAGTTTAAAAGGTTAAACTTTTTCGTAATCTTATTAATGTAGGTATTATAGACTAGAGAAATTAATCTTGCTTCTCTATCCCTAATTACTTAAACACCTAGGAACCACTCTACTAGTCTTTTTAATTTAATTTTATATTTGTTCGCAATCTTCTTCTCAAAATCTAGGGCTTCTTTCTCTTTACTCTTATGATAGAGAAGAAGAATGTCGTTAATATAAAATAGAATAATAACACTTTAATCACTGTTAAAGAAAAGGCATAGCTCTTCTAGCAAAGCTAAGAGTCTATAAGATTAAAGTAATTCTGCAAATTCTTTATACTAAAGAAGTGGTGAATCTCTTAAGCTATATAAAGGTTAATTTAATCTTATACACTTTCCTAGCTTTCTAAAACTATTAGGTAATTTACAAGTTACTAGATTAGCAGCTGTAATAAAAGTATTTAGAAACGCTCCTACTATATTAAATTATAAGATTTCTAGATCGAATTCTACTGCTAGAGCTACAGCTAATTAAAAAGATCTTACTACTAGGATAGTAGTATAAGTAGAGTGGAGAGTATTCTTTTTCTAAAGATCTCCTCTTATAACGATTTAAGCTTTACACTTTTTAAAGTATCTGTTTTAATTAAACTTATAGGTAAAAACCTACTTTAAAGGGAGTAGTCGCTCTAACACCTCTAATTATTTAATCTCTGTCTAGGTACCTTTATCTTACAAAGTTAAGATCTCCTTACAAGTGGTAAGGAGGAATAGCTTCCTATATAGATAATTATAAAGGTGTTTCTATAGAGTTAGCTCTAGTGTAAGCTTGTCTCTATAAGTCTAAGCTATATAAGACGCTCTAGGCGCTTTTTTAAGTATAAAAGTAAATACTATTGCATTTAGTGTAATATATTTTTCTTACTTAGACTAGGCCTCTACTGCTCCTAGTATAAATGTGTGCTCTAATATTACATTAAGATTACTGTAAAGATAATTAGTAATTAGTGTATAAGTATCTAGCTTCTACCTACCCTCTAGCTAATCGTCCTAATTACTTTACTTCCTTAATCTTTGCAATAGCAGATAGCGATTTATTAGTTAGTTAATTTCTAGTACTTTACTACAATTTCGCCTACTTATTCTACTTGCCTCTAGATAGATCTGCCTTCGCCTTTAGCGCGCTAGTAGGTTATCTGCTTTGTGTAGCGTGATTAAGTTATCTACGCTAGGTTAATTAGTAACCTAATTAGTTTCTACTAATAAATAGGGTATTAAATCCCTAGATTCTAGCAGGCTAGCACTCCTAGTAGTGTTTTAGTAGCTACTAGATATCTCTTAATTACTTAATAGATTACCCCTAAGATCACCTAGCTCTAGTGTCTAATTAGGGGTTATAAGTCCTGTGCTTTCTTTCCTACTTAAGCGAATTCTTAGCTGCTAGCTAGCTAAGCCTACAGCTCGCTTAGTAGTAGGTACTTTAGGTTCCTAATTACTTAGCTAGCCTACTTTGCTTTTAATCACCTAAAGGTTACCTATAGGTCTAGTAGCAGTTCTTGTATACTTGTTTATTTTAGGAAGAATATTAAGCGCGTTTTTATACACTTCTCTTAGATTGTTTAGCTCTCCTTCTTAGAGGCTTTCTACTATTTTTAATACTTCTATCTTTAAAATAGATTATTCCTCTAATCTTTTATAGAATAAGGACTTATTAAACCTTACGTTTCTTGTAGTAATTACCTAATTAAGCTAGGGAATCTATATTTAGTAGATATAAGAAGCTTTATAGCCTATTAGGTATCTAATATAGCCCCTAGGATTCACTTTAAATCCTCTTCTGTCTTACCTAGCTGCACGCTTCTAATCTAAAGGGTAGGCTTAGTAGCTATAGGCGTAGACAGCACTCTAGTTTAGACAAAGATTAGCTGTCCTATATTATGTTTTTACTAGTTTAAAATAATAAAATATTGTCTAAACTAAGCATCTAACGTTTTATTAGGTAATTAATAGCCTAATGCTAGGCTAGGAATTATTTCTTAGAGCTAGCATGCCGCTTATATAATCTTAGGCTAGAGATTTAATGGTAGATTTGCGCTTATTTATATTTTAATTACTTTTGTTATAAGCTCCTGGCCTACTCTTTCTATAGCGCTATTAGGCTTATACGTATAGGGCAGTAGTCTACTTATTATTATCCCTTCCTAATTAGCCTAAAATTTGTACTAGGATTTCCCTCTCTATAGAAGTGTTGCTATATTATTGTCCTAGTAGATTTTTGTAATTTAAAGCTCGTATTCTATATTAATAAGAGCTATAAAATCTTACTACACTCTTATTATCTTAAAAAGTGTCTTTGTTCTAAGATTAAAAACGTAAGGTTTTTTACTAAAATTTTCTTTAATTAGCAAAACCTAGTTTTCTCTATTTTAAGTAGTAGGCATATTGAATAGATCCTATTATAATAAGTAAAATAGCCTAGGTAATTGTTCTCTAGGTCTCCTAGAGATTACCTAAGTTATGTGTGTAGTAGCACAGTGCTTACAATTCTTTCTTAATATTCTAGTAATCTTTACACCTTAGGCTATAGTTACTAGAGCTTATAGGGCTCTACTTCTTATATACCCTACTTAAAGGTGCTAGAGGTCCTTAGAATGTAATCTCTTAATATTAACCTAGGAAATCCTTTAGTAGTCACACTTATAATAGTTAGATAAGAGTAGATTAGCTTATATTATAGAAAAGTAAAGTTATGCTTATATCTTAGGTTTACTAAGATAACGCTTTATTCTAAACTTCTAATTCTAAAAGTGTAATCTAAACTAAGGTACTAAATCTTTGCTTTCTTTAAAAGAGCTTCTAATACAATATTTATATAAAAGCCTTCTACTACTATTACTCCTTAGAGTAGTAGATCTTCTATAAATCTCTTATTTTTCCTATGCAAAGCGTTCTTAATTACTCTATTACTAATTTCTAAGATTAGGAGGCTTTGTGGACCTGCCTCTACACTCTTATTTAATAATTAAAACGTCCTAGGAATAAGTCTTTTATAATTATTAACTAGGTGAACTGCTATAGCACTATCTAGTATTATACATTCTAACAGAGGATAAGCGTTAGAATATAGAGTAGAGTAGACACCTAATGCTCTATTATCTATAGGCAGATTAAATAGGTTTAGTAGAGTAGTAGTAATACTACTAGGATACTTAATAGTCTTAGTAGAGGATTACTTCTTATTCTATCCTACCTTTGTAATTATATTATAAAGGTTCGACCACTTAGGCTGCTTAAGTTAATTAAGAATCTCTAATTTTTCTTTATTAGTGAGATTAAATAATAATATTCTATCCTAGGGTAATCCAGCTATTGCGGTTTAAAGTCTTCGGCACTCTATTAGTTTCTACCTATAAGTATAGGGCTTACAGGGATAGTTTAGTTGTTTCTTTGTCTAATTAGACAAACTAGAACTATTAGAGTTAGTAGATTGTTTTAATAATCCATTAAAAGTGGCGAATACTCTACTTATTTTATTAGAACTAGATCAAATTAAATACTCCTAGATAAGCGCTGAAAATACCTTCCCTAGATTGTCTAGCGTAATCTAATTCCGTCCTAGCGTCTTATCCTAGATTAGCTATTAGTTTATTAATTAGGCCTAATCTAGTGCTATACGCGCGGCGATTGCATCTAAGAAATCTTAGGTAGTAAGCAGTCTACTAATTTTACTAATTAAGTAGGTCTTCGCTTTTTAATAGAGGAGCTGCCACTCTTTAAACTAGGTCTTAGGACTTTGTTTTGCCTACTTAGCCTTCTTAAGATAAGCGCAGTATAAAGCTTAAATATTATTCTATATAGCTTTTTTATTTAGTGCGAGATCTTCCTTTAAGAGTTAAATTAGAGACTAAAGCGTAGTTTAGCGTGTATTAACTAGAGTAATTATAATAGGAGTAAGCAGATTAGGTGATACTATAGCGTTTACCTAAGTCTAGAGATTCTGTATCTTAGTATAGTCTACTTACTAGTCTGAAACTACTACTCTATATTCTGCTATTTATAAAGGAAAGCTCTCCTTATCTATTTTATACTTAGTAAGCTCTACTTTATATAATTAAATACTCGCTATAAAGGCTGTATCTGCAATTAGTAATAGTTTCTATAAGAGTAGAGGTTATTTTAGCTTTGCGTAATTAATTACTAGAGCGTTAATTGCCTCTAGGTTAATTTAGTTCTAGATTACTTTTAAGTTTACTTAGAATTAAAGCTAGATAAACTAGTAAGGCTAGCTAGCGCGATTAATAAGCTATACTTCTGCTATTTTAATAATTTTTGTAATTAGAAATAGAGGGGTTATATCGTAGAGAGGTTCTAAATAGAGTGTTGTATAATAATTCAAGCGTTGCTAAGTAGGTAGGGAGAATTATCCTACGTTCTAAGCGCTAGGCTTATAACTATTGTAGTAAAAAGGGCTTAAACTATTATAAGATATTTAGGAGCAGAGTTGTAAAGAATACAAATAGCTAATTATAGGAAAGGATGCCGAAAGGGCAGACTATATACAAAAGAAACAAGCCTCTTGGCAAGAATCCCGTGATATAAATTAGTAGATCTAGAAAGAATCACGGAAGTGAGTGTTTTACTTTAATATAACTATTATAGAATAGCTATAGCTAAATAGTATCTAAGAGCTCTAGTTATTTCTAGACTTTATAAACTTTTATCGCCGATTTACTAAGGTATATATATAAGAGACTGCTCCTCTCTTAGACTTACTTAAGAAGAACTAAGTGTTCTAATAGTTAGTAAAGGCTAATAATACTTTTAAAATACTTAAAACGCGCTTCTTAAGTACGCCTATTCTATGCCACTTTAACCCTATATTACTAATCTAATTAGAAACTAACGCATCTACTTTTATAATATATAGTATCTTTTTATAGCTATTTAAGAACTAAAAGTAGTACCTAGTTATTTTTGTGTTAAGGAAACTTTAAGCTGTAGAGCTAAATTATAAAATATATAACCTTAAGCTCCTTGCTATTGTCTACTACTTTAAGTAATAGAGATATTATCTAGATAGCACACATTACATAATTTAAGTGCTAAGTAACTATAATAACCTATATAGTATACGCGCTGTACAGAAGCTAACCCTATAATAAATATAATAGGTAATGTACCTAGCAGCTTTTAATTTTAAAGTGGAACACTACCTAGGGAAAATAAACCTAGCAGATAGACTATTAAGAAGGGTAGATTACGTATAGGAGAACCTATTACTAACCTGTTTATTACCTACCCTATAGAATAAAATACTGTAGAGGACTAAGCATAGTAGAGTAAGCAGATCTATAAATAAGCTAAGCTTATTAGGCGTATATAAGACGTATATTAATAATATTTATAGAGCTGTAAGCGTCCCTACTACTAGTGCTATAGTGTATACGCTATACGTACTACGCTTACTAGCTAGAGTACTAGTTAATAGTAAACCTATAATAAAAGAGTCTAACTTTATTTCTAAAGTTTAGTAGTTTTAATAAAGGAACGCCTTTACTATTAAGCGTATTATTAGCTTAGGACGTAAAAGAAGCATTTAAAGTTATATCTTAATAACTAAGTAAGAAGCTATTAGGAAACTTTATTAGGCCCTTTTAAGTGTAGGACATAGTTAGAATATAGGTATACTACCTACTCCTCCCACTACACTATTGTATTTACAATATGTTTTATATTTCCCTTTGTAAATAATAGAAACTAAGGCTAGGAGTGGAAGATATTAACACCTAACTACTAAAGGTTACACCTAAAGGAGGAGAAGTCTAGAAAGTAAAAGAAATTCTAGCTAAGTAAATAAAAAAAGGGTAAAAGTAATACCTACTCTACTAGAAAGGCTATAATAAGACTTAGGATACCTAGATATTAGAGTTAAATTTTAAAGATATAAATAACTTAGTCTAAATCTTTAAAGGAAAAAGAGCTGCGCATATAAAGAAGAGGTAAAAAATATAATAAAAATATATAAAACGTAGATATAATATATATTATTATAGAGCACTATAGCTTATAGAGCACTATAACTTATAGAGCACTTATAGCTTATTAAAAGTATCTACTTAAGGCCTATAGGCTAGCTTCTAAGAAGTAATCTAACTAAACTACATACTACCTACGCCCCCTCTACTTATTATCCTTATAATCTTTACTATCCTTACTATTCTTACCTACTACACCTCTAGTAGTAACGTCCTCCCTACTCTTTTTATTACTATTATCTAAGTTGCCCTTATTACAGCGAGGAGTAGACACTAGATTAATCTAGAATAAGCTATTAGTATATATTTTAAGTGTAGGAAAGGTGTAAACTTACTATCTACTATATAAGAGGAATAACTGCTTTAACAGCACTAGTAATCTAACGCTACTCTACTAGAATTAAGCCTAGATACTAAGGGCTAGTAGTAGGCACTTAAGTTACTATACTTATAGGTGTACTAATATAAGCTATAACATACTAGTAGTTAGCTAGCTTTAAGTTAAATTACTTTTAGTAATAAGCTAGTTTTAAGCCTACTATCTTTATATACTTATCTGTCTTACGATACCCACCTAGGCTCTCTATAACTATAATATAGTAGTAGTTACGAAGGGCGTATAAGTGTACACTTTAACCTAAGGACCCTATTAAATATAGTGGTAAGAACCTTAAAGAGCATCGCGAATTTTTCTATTTTTATAACGTAGCCTTTCGCCTCTTACTATAAGAATTTATATAGAATAGAAATAAAGTTATCTAGGTAATATAGTACCTTATAGGCGACTTAAAAGAACTATAGTATATATACTATAAGCGCACCTTTAAAGCTAAAGGAGAAATACCTACCTAGAAGTACTTTAAGTAGTATATACTTAACTTACTTTTAAACTTAGTAAATTACAGCCTAGAAGTAGCTATAGCGTATACTTAGGTAATATAGTAAAAAGACTAAACTATTTACTCTTTTATAACTTACCTTAATATCCTTAAAAATTAACTTATACCTTACACTAAGAAGTAAAAGGTGTAGCACCTTTTCTTTAAACTTAAACCTAAGCTACAGAAGGCTATTACTAACTACTATTAGGTGCCTATAACTAGAGAAGACTTTATTACTTTAGGCTCTAGGCTTAAGTAAAATCTACGCCGCGCACCTATAACGTAGGAGTTAAGCCTACATTATATATTAAAAAAATCTAAGGATACTACGCTAAACTACTAAATATCTAATGGTAATAGCAAGACCTAAGATAAGAAAAGTGTTACCTACTATAAGTGCTATAAAACTAGCCACTATACTAATAAATACAAAGGTAGTAATCCTAACTAGATTCCTATATAAGTAAACTATACGGGAAAAGGCTAAGCCTTATCTATAACCTAGATATAGTAAGGCGCCTACTAATTTATATCTTACTAGGCATAAAGCGCACGTATAACGCAGCTAAAAATATAGGCTTAGAGAGGGAACTCTATATAATTCTTAACCTATAAGCTAATATTAGCCTAATTATCTAGATTATTACTATTAAAATAAATCTAAAGCCTATTAAAGGGGCTTAGCTCCCTAAACTAGAATAGATTAGGGCCTAAAGGTAAAGTACCTATACTGCCTATACACTCTAGGTGCGTATTATAGATAATATAGAGGTAGAGCGCAGAACAAAAACTACTATCTATAGTGTTAATAAGAAAAGGATTCCTCTCCTACTTAGTAACCCCTTTTTATAAGAAAGTAATATCCACCTTAATTACAGCTTATAAATATAGCGCTAGGGCTATACTATAGCTTTAATATAGCTTGTTACTATAAAGGACTTTAAAAATAATATAGAGTATACTAGCTTAGCTTTATTTCTTCTAAAGGTCTTATAAATAACTCATGTAAGCTTAGAGCACCTAGCGTGTATTAATAAAGTATATTTAGCGTAGGTACTGCGTATTCCTAACACATTACGTAAATATAGTAATATAGTTAATTAAAAAAGCAGTGTCTACCCTACTAAGTTTTAAAGAGTCTAATTATACTATCTCTATTATAGAGGGAAAGAAACCTCCTTATAGACTACTCTATAATCTCTTAGAGTAAGAGTTTAAAGTACTTTAGAAGTATCTAGAAGATGCCTTAAAAAAAATAAATTAAGTATAGCACTAGCCTAGCTAGAGTACTAATTCTATTTGCCTCTAAGAAAGATAGTACACTATAGCTTTCTATAGACTATTAGGGCCTTAATATAATTACTATTAAAGATTATTACCTACTACCCTTAGTTAAACAGACGCTTAACCGCCTATTAGGTATATACTACTATATAACCCTTAATCTTCGTAACGCCTACTATAGAATTTAGATCTAGGCAGGAGCTAAGTAGAAAACTATATTCTAAACTTACTATAGCCACTTTAAATACTTAGTAATACTATTTAGCTTAACTAATACCTTTATAAGCTTCTAGGTATATATTAATAAGGCACTAGCACTACACCTAGATCACATATATATTATATATCTAGATAATATACTTATCTATACCTATAATAAGGATTTTACGCTTTATTAGCGCGCTATCTACGCTAAACTTAAATTATTATAAAAGGCTAAACTTTTTATTAATTTTACTAAGTATACATTCGCCTTAGGCAAAGTCTACTTCTTTAGTTTTATTATAACTACGCAAGGAATCTGCGCTAATCCTATATACATAGTAACTATTATAGAATAGCTATAGCTAACTAGTATCTAAGAGCTCTAGTTATTTCTAGACTTTATAAACTTTTATAGGCAATTTATTAAAGTATATATATAAGAAACTACTCCTCTCTTAAACCTACTTAAGAAGAACTAAGTGTTCTAATAGTTAGTAAAAGCTAATAATACTTTTAAAATACTTAAAACGCGCTTCTTAAGTACGCCTATTCTATAGGACTTTAACCCTACGCTGCTAATCTAATTAGAAACTAATATATCTACTTTTATAATATATAGTATCCTTTCCTAGCTCTTTAAGGACTAGAAGTGGCACCTAGTTACTTTTATATTAAGAAAACTTTAAGCAGTAGAGCTAAATTATAAAGTATATAACCTTAAGCTTCTTACTATTATCTACTACTTTAAGTAATAGAGACATTATCTAGATAGTACGCAGTACACAATTTAAGTGCTAAGTAACTATAATAACTTACGTAGTATACGCACTATATAGAAACTAAACCTATAATAAGTATAATAAGTAATATACCTAGCAGCTTTTAATTTTAAAGTAGAACACTGCCTAGAGAAAAAAAACCTAGTAGATAGACTATTAAGAAGGGCAGATTACACATAGGAGAACCTATTACTAACCTATTTATTACCTACCCTATAGAACAAAATACTATAGAGGACTAAGTATAGTAGAGTAAGTAGATCTATAAATAAGCTAAGCTTATTAGGCGTATATAAGACGTATATTGCTAATATTTATAAAGCTATAAGGGTCCCTACTACTAGTGCTATAGTGTGTACGCTATATATACTACGCTTACTAGCTAGAGTATTAGTTAGTAGTAAACCTATAATAAAAGAGTCTAACTTTATTACTAAAGTTTAGTAGCTTTAGTAAAGGGACACCTTTACTATTAAGTATATTACTAGCTTAAGGTATAAGAGAAGCACTTAAAGTAGTAGTAAAGTGTAAGTATAGCGCCTTAATAAAATAGAAGTCCTAAAGTATAATAGTAAATTATACATCCTAGATAAACTAGTAATTAGGTAAGAGATTTTATTCTAGCACTATAATAAGTATATAGTAGGCCACTTTAGTATACGTAGAACGCTTAAGACTATTAAGAGGACCTACTATTAGCCTCTTATAGGTTAAGATATTTAAAAGTACATAAAGACTTATACTATTTACTAAAAGAGTAAAGCTTTAAGGTATAGTAAGTATAGCTAGCTATTACCTCTTCTAACACTAAAGGAAATTTTTAAGAAAGTCTTACTAGACTTTATAACTAGATTTCTACTAGCGAAAAATCAAGGCAGCTACACTTTTAATATAATCTTTATAATTATATACTAATTCTCTAAGATAGGTATCTATATCCCTACACAGAAAACATAGAATACAAAGGAATTTATAGAAACCTACTTCTAAAAGGTTATCTTAAAGTTTAGTATTTAGAAAGGTATTATATTTAATAGGGACTCTACCTTTACCTTCGCTTTTTAGGCAGAAATATGCTACTAACTACAGGTAAAAAGTAGGTTTAGCACCACTTTCTACTCTTAAATAGACAAGTAAATAAAGCGCTAGAATTAGACACTTAAATAATACCTTTATATATTTATTACACTTCTATAAATAAACTAGATTAAACTACTCCTAACAGCTTAATTTATATACAACAACTCTATCTATAATTTAATAAAGACAACGCCTTTCTATATAGTATATAGTAAGCACCCTATCCTTACTACGCCTCCTATAGATAGTAGGCTAGAGGGGGAGCTACCTAGATATAGTTAAGAGAGTAAAATATATACACAGCGCACGCGCATTACTTATAAAGCACTTATACTTAGTATAAGAGTATTAGAGCTAGTACTATAATAAAAAGCCTAAGTAAAAGTTATTCTTAAAAGGCGACTTAGTTCTACTTAGTATAAAGAATATATATATGCCTTAATAACTAAGTAAGAAACTATTAAGAAAATCTATTAGGCCCTTCTAAGTATAAGACGTAGTTAGAATATAGGTATACTACCTACTCCTCCTACTACACTATTACATTTATAACGTGTTTTATATTTCCCTTCTTAAATAATAGAAACTAAGGCTAGGAGTAGAAGATATTAACACCTAGCTACTAGAGGTTACACCTAAAGGAGGAGAAGCCTAGAAAGTAGAAGAAATCCTAGCTAAGTATATAAGAAAGGGGCAAAAGTAATACCTACTCTACTAAAAAGGCTATAATAAGACTTAGAACACCTAGATTCTAGAGTTAGACTTTAAAGATATAAATAACCTAGTCTAAACCTTTAAAGGAAAAAGAGCTAAATATATAAAAAAGAAGTAAAAGACATAATAACAGTACATAGAATATAGATATAATATATAATATTATAGGGCACTATAGCTTATAGAGCACTTATAGCTTATTAAGAGTATTTACCTAAAGCCTATAGGCTAGCTTCTAAGAAGTAATCTAACTAAACTATGCGTTACCTACGCCCCTACTACTTATTATCTTTATTATTCTTACTATTCTTACTATTCTTACTTACTATACCTTTAGTAGTAACCTCTTCTTTACTTTCTTTATTGCTATTATCTAAGTCGCCCTTATTACAGCAAAGAGTAGACGCTAGATTAATCTAAAATAAGTTATTAGTATGCGTTTTAAGTGTAGGAAAGGTGCGAACTTACTATCTACTATATAAAGGAAATAACTATCTTAAGAGTATTAGTAATCTAACGCTACTTTACTAGAATTAAGCCTAGATACTAAGGGCTAGTAGTAGGCACCTAGGTTACTACACCTATAGGTGTACTAAGATAAGCTATAACACACTAGTAGTTAGCTAGCTCTAAGTTAAATTACTTTTAGTAATAAGCTAGTTTTAAGTCTACTATTTTTATACGCTTATTTATTTTGCGCTGCCCACCTAGAGTCTCTATAACTATAATATAGTAGTAGTTATAAAGGGCGTATAGGCGATTAAGGCGCCTATTTATTACCTTTAGCACCTATAAGTATTAGCTGAAGCGTATATATAATACGTAACTTTAGATATACTAAGTTATATCCTCTGTAATTACTTTTAATATAATAGTTACCGCGCTTATTATTATCTTTAGTATAGTCTTTAGGGAGTTTTACTAAGTTCTGCGCGTAGCGTATATAAGTTATAAGGACTATATTATAGTCTACGCGCTTAGTATCTCTACTAAATATAAAAGTAGTAGTATCACAGAGATTAGACTTCTTAATATATTTAGGCACTAGGTAGTATAGTATTTTAAGTAATTAAGGGGGTTGTTTAAAGATTAAGCGCTCTATCTATACTAAGAATATATTATTTATATGTTGTGTAGGTGGAGAGCACACAAAGACTAAAATAATATTAACACTATATAGCCCTACTACCCTATATTACAAAAGGCTACATTAAATAGAAGGCGTAGAAGTCTTATAATAAATAACACGTATAATGCGTTTACAATATACGCTATTTACTTATAATATACTATTATTACGTATATAATACGTACCCCTATAAACACTCTTTTCTTTTCCTATAGGGTAAGGTTTTTATTAAGGCTATAGTATGCTACAAAGGACTACAGCTAGAGGGGGAGGTTCTATAATAAGTAGATTATAATATTATTATAGTGTTGTAGTATCTAGCGCTAAGGCCTTATAGAGGGTCTGTACGCTAAGTAAGCTAGCTATATAAAACCTATACTGCGCGTTAACTCTATATAACATAAGTATTATTTTATTAATATTACTAGAGTTATCTTTTTACTATTCTTCCTAGTGTGAAGCAAGTACTATTGCCTATAACTAGGCCTTACAGCCTAGGTGTCTATATATAGGATTATTATGGTATTATTAGATAATCTTATTCTATAGATGTTCTAGAACTTCTTAGTTAATTACTAAAAATTAATTTAGTTTTACTATTAGTTTTAGAGATTTATCTTTACCTTTGCAAAGAATTATAGAGAAGGTTTTTGCCTTTTCTTCTACTAGATTACTTTGTTAGCTAAGAGCGTCTGCTCTGCTATTTTTTTTTCTAGCTATATAGATAATTTTAAACTTATACTATGTAGTAGTCTATAACTATCTTTATTATTATAGCGTAATTTCTTTTATTATTGTAAACCTTAGAAGGTTCTTATAATCTATATAGATTTCTAGTGTTAAGTAACTAAGCGCGTAAACCCTCTAGTACTTTAAGGCTTTTATAATAGCGTAGAGTTCTTTATTATATATATTATATCGTGTTTTAGCGTTATTAAATTTGCATGAGTAGTAGGTAATTAGGTACTATTTACCATTATGTTCTTATTTAGTGTAGGCGTCTAGCGCAAAATTGCTTCTATTTTAAAGCGTAGTGGTTTAATACTTCTAAAATAAATAAGGATAGGTTTTATAATATATACTATTTTAAGGAGTTAGAATATTATTCTGCACTTATTTATCTATTTAAAGGGTACGTCCTTATTTATAAAATTTATTAAAGGTATTATAACCTTTACGTAATTTTAGATAAATTATTAGTTTAATGTATAGAATTCTAAGAATTCTTAGATGTTCTTAGCTATCTTTAGTATTGGCTAGTTCTTGATATATTTAATTTTACTTAGTGCTATCTTAATTCCTTCTATAGTAATAATGTGTTCTAGGAATTTAAGTTATTTAATGTTAAACTTACATTTCTTAAGTTTAATATAAAGGTATACTTTGTCTAGTGCTTCTAGTACTGTTTATATATACTTAGTATAGTCTAATTTATTTTTAGAATAGACCAGGATATTGTCTATATAAGTAATAATAGATATGTCTAGATATTCGCGGAGTACGTTATTAATAAGTGCTATAAAAGCTACTAGTGCGTTTATAAGTCTAAAATATATAACCTTATATTTAAATAGTCTGTAGCGTAATTAAAATACTATTTTCTATTCTTTACCTTTCTTAATTTATATAAGGTAGTAACTATTTCTTAGATTTGTTATTGTAAATATCTTAGCTTAAGATAGTTAATCTTATAATTGTATAATATTTAGTAGTCCATATTAATTCTTTATTATTATTAGTTTGGCTTAATCTACAATTAAGCATTTAAGGGTTCATAGTATACTATTATATAAAGAGTAAGAAGTAGGTTTAATTAATTACGCCTAGTCTATCGTACAAAGGGGCACTAAGGACCTTATAAAGTCTCTATCTCTTAGCGCTAACCTAAGTAGTGGGTCCTTGTGCGGGTCCCTACAGGTAGGTAGGCCCCTATTTTACTTAGTGCTATTTATATAATAAACTATATAGACACTAGCAACTTTGCTTTTGTGTGATAGCTTATATCTATTATACACTTCCCTTTCCTATCCTTTTCTATCTATATAGTTGGCCTTCCCCTATTAGAATAGGTTATAAAGTAGGTGTAGTGTTACTGTGCAGTAGAGGTCCTGTTTACACCTACTCTTATATAAATAGGTAGTAACAGCTACCTACTTAGTTCTTACTTTACCCCCTTATGTAGTAGTAGAGCTGTATTATATAATAAGGCTTTTTTTAGGTATATACCTTATGCGTAAATAGAAGGTAAAGTGTTAAGTGATATAATACTTAGCGCTAAGTCTTAGTAAGTAGGTATGAAAAGATGTCTCTTAGCTCTTTTAAACTTTTTCTCTTTTATCCTACTTTAATATATATATACCTTCCTCCCTTTTTACCTTATTCTTTTTAGTGTCCTAGTGTCTAGTAGCTAGTGTTTTACTACTAGTGAATATATATAGCTTTTTTATATAATGCTGATTTTTAATAAGATATACATATATATATACTTACCCTTACTATTATATAATAGCTAATAACACTATTAGTTTATTAGGCGCTAGTGCCTTTACTGCTAGTGTCTTTATACTAGTTATTATAGGCTAGACTAGATTTTGTATCTAGGTTAACCTCTTTACTAGTTTACCTAGTATAAAGGCATTATATAGAGCCTAGCAGTAGACGTATAACAAATCCTCTAGAGTATTTTTATTTTATCGTATAATGCTAATAGGTATAGGACAAAGAGGCTAGGGTGGCCTAGATACCCTCCTAGAATATTATTGTGCAAATCCTAGTTAGTATAAACCTTTAGCGGTAGGCTACTTATATTATATAATATAAAGAATATTAGTAAGTAGTGCTTATTTAGTCGCATAGCTAAGTTTAGAATAGGCCTTATACTAACTTATACAGCACTACTAATACTAGTAATTAGGTGTTTCTAGATTATTGTGCAATCCTAAGCTATAAGTCTAGATTATATAGTGCCTATATATAAAAGTCGCATAGTGCTTATTATAAGCATTGTGTATAAGGGGGGGTAAATCTCTTTATCGCATAAAGGGGTAGGTGGGCCTAGTCTTTAGATATCTAAAATATTAATGCAGAAAATATATTCTTTGATATTTTTATATAATCTTCTATAATATGTTCCCTCTTTTATAATAAAACTATAATATTAAATTAGTAGTAGGTCTATACAGCCTAAAAATAAATGTGTCTATACAAAGTTATAGTAAGTTAGACAGAAAAAGATTTTTTTTTAAAAATAGTAAGTAAAATAACAAAAGAAATATTACACAGTAGAGTACTTACTCTATTGTATAGTCCTTATTAACTCTATCTACTAAAGCCTTAACAGTAATATATAGTTTATTTATTAAGATTAGTATTTAGAGTGCCTAGTTAGGTGCTTTCTTTGTATAAGCATTAGTAGGATTATCTTTGCTATTAATCCACCTAATCTCTATAATTTCTTATTTTTCGTACAACTCCCTAATTAACATAATATTAATTATAAGGCGTTTTTTGTTTCTAGTGCCTAGTTGTATAAGGCATTTGTATAGGGATTTCAAGTTAGTATAGACTATAATAGAAATTAGGGGAATCTAAAGTGTTTATATAATCTATTAGAGTGTTATACTTAATGTAATTGTATTATTAAAACCGCCTACTAGACTGTATAATTTGCTTACTAGAACACTTCTAGTTACTTTTTTACACTTTACTAAGTTCTAGTAAATAATATTACTATAGATCTTAAAGTCCTAAGTTATTATATAATGTTCCTCTGCTAGTATAATAACAAAGCTAAGCTATAAGCTTAGGTCTCTATTATTAGCAAAAGAGCTATTTATAAAGATAAACAGCTTCGTGCAACTTAGGTTAAGTAGAATAAATTTCAGTTCTCTTTATATATTCTAAATTTACTAGTTTAAACGTATATTTAGTGCCTTAATATCTTTTTCTATTAGTATTGTTATTTGCGCAGTAATAGATAGGTTAAATATTACTTCTAGTTAGTAAACTAAAGAGATATATGCACCTCTTACTTATTATATAATATATTAGTATCTAGCGTCTTTGTCCTAGGGATTAATTATATAAAGGCTTTCAGCCTGTCCCTTCTATTCTAGGGTAACAACACCCTAGATAAGTTAGATTTTACCTCTATTAAACCTAATTACCCTATTTTATATTAAGACGCTTCTGTCCTTTATATAAAACTTTATAGTATAGAGCTACTCCTCTTCTTATTATATAAAGCTTTCTATAACCACACTAAAGGTGTTATTAGTCTAGAGTCTAGTAATACTAAACATCTTAGGTCCCTTATCTATAATAAGTAGGCATAGGTCGTACGTTAATACATATATCTATAGTTTCTCTTTATAGTAGTTGTAGTATGTCTTAAACCAGTAGAGACCTAATTCTACTATGCTATACAAAGGTTATACAACTTACAGAATTATGTTTAGTAAAAAGAAATTGCGCATTTCTACTAGTAGTTAGGCGTATAATATACAAAGGAGTTTATTAGTAAACTACACATAGGCCTAAATAATATCCCTAAGCTTAATATACATATTGTATAACTAAATTAGTGTTACTAAAAGAGCTAATAGTAACCTCTAGCTTATATACTAAATAGTAGGAAATTATATAAAGATCTCCTCTTTTTTTTATCTAAATAGCTAGCAAAAACAAGTCTTAATTTCTTATATAGTTAGGTTATCCTACCTTTAATCTCTTGTACAAGACGTAGGTTAAAAATATAGCTAGATTGTTTATTAGGGTTATATAATAAGATTTTAAAAGTGCTATTAGTAATAAGGGTATTTATTCCTACTACATCTAATTCTTTAAAGGGCTAGCTAGATGTCGTAATAACACTATCTACACAAAGCTTTAGTGTAATCTTAAAGTTATTTTTTTCTTTTTAGGTAATAAACTAGGTATTTAGTCTTCCTAATCTTTATTAAGCTTTACCTAATTATATAACTATAGTAGTTTAGTCCTTCCTAGGTCTTCCCCTTAGCCTTAGCTTTAGGGCTTTAATTCGTGCGGGCATAGGAGTATCTATATCCTATAGTTCCTATGTACTGTCTTTAGTTGCGCGATAGTATAGTTTAACCTATATATAGCGCAGTTTTAGAGGTCTATTTTTAAGCTCTAGGATAACGTCTCTTCCTTTAATACTTTTAATCTTATATAGTCTTTACTATCCTTTTTTTTCTCTCTAGGCTATAACTTCTAAGCTAAGTAAGAGTGTAAGGGTTTTATATAATAATAGATATTAAATCCAAGAGGGTAGCTAGTTCTAAAGGGTTAAGGTTAGTTCTCAGGCAGGAGTACTTACAGAAGGTGGAAGGTCTTATTAATATAATAGTATCTTGTAAAGTGTAATAAGTTAATAATTTAGTCTACTACAATCTAAATAATAGATTAATAAACAGATTAAATATAAGTATAGAGAGTCTATCCTTGCGTTCCTATATACTAAGCAAAGTCCGCTCTATAGGGAGCGCTTTATAGAGAGCGCTCTATAGAGAGCGGTTACATGTATTATACTCTAGTATAGGGTAATTAAGCGCTCTATAGAGAGCAGTTACATAACTCCTTTATTTAAGGCGTAGCTAGTATTAAATCCCCGCTTAATCCTTACTACGCGCTTACTAGGTATAAAACTAGCTTCTCGCTATTATATAGATTTTAGATCCTAATATTATCCCCTCTCTTTTATAGATTTGTCCTAAATTATATATTTAGATCTTAGCTATTGTTACGTAAGCTGTTCTACTAACCCTACTTACTATAAGTACGTGTGTTAGCATTATGCCTAGCAACTCTACTATTTAGAAATATTAATTATATCGCAAGATCTAAGAAGCTAATATTATTATAGAGAATCTTTGTATTAACTATAGTTTAAAAGGTTCTATTTACTACGTTATACTAGATTTAGGTTTAAAGTATTCTAAATGTGTTCACTTAGGTTTTCCTTATATAAATATAAGTTAGTTATCGCTAGATAAGACTCGCGAGAAGTATAAGAAGAAAGTTAAAAAGGATAACAAGGCGTTGTCTCTCTTAATAGTGCGGTTGTTACAAAATAAAAAGATACTAGCTTAGGCTAAAGAGCGTGCTTATAAGAAGATATTATATTTAGCTATAGAAATAACTGTAGATAGTAAGAACATAAATACAGATACTATTAATTACCCTACTACTACAGTAACTGTTAGTTACTCTATAGTAATATAGTTAACACTTAACATAGTGGATACTATAGCGTTAGTACTATAATTCTCCTAGGTATATTTGTGTTTTTAATAGAATTCTTTAATGTTTTTCTAACAGTTTCCTAGATTGTTTTTTAGTTCCTAAGTGTTTTTGCTATGTGGGTAACTTTTCCACTTAATAAGGTATATGTTGTTATGCTAATTATATTCTAGAATTCTTTTAACCTTAAATTTATTTTCCTCCTTAGTCTAGTAGTAGAAGGTGGTTTTAACTGGTGTATTAGGGTCTGCTAGTTCTAGTAGTAATACGTAGAATACTAGGTGTATCTTTGCATCTAGCAGTAGTTCTAACTTATAGTTCACTAGTAATATTTGCTCGCAAATGTAAAATAGTCTAATCTTAATATAATCTAGTTTCTTATGTTTTTTCTTCTAAGTTTAAAGGTTCTTTATAAGTAGATATGCTTTATCCTCCTTCTTTAGCTAAGGTGCAATTTTTCGTTTTTTATTTTAATATAAATTTAATTGCTACTAAGCTTTTTTAAGGTTCTCTTAGAGTTATTAGTGTATTTTCTTTATATTTTCTACTATATCTATGGCTTCTTTTGCGTTAATTATTGTAGGAAATTGTTAATTAAAGAGATATAGGTGTCTTCTATAGTTTACATAGAATAGTGTATGTCCTAATACTACTGATATTTTGTTATTATAGGCTAACTATGCTATAAGTAGTAATAAAATCTAGTTATTCTTCTAACTATTGTAGTAGATGCGTAGGTACGTTTCTATACTTTAGTTTGTACGTTCTGTCTGTCTGTCTATTTATAGATAGTAAGCTGTTAATAGCTTTCTTTTTATTCTAAGCAGGGCTATAAGCGTTGTCTAGTAATTTAATATAAAGAGCTTGTCTCTATCGCTAATAATTATTTTTAGAATTCTGTAATATCTAATTAGTTAGTCTAGAATAAAAAAAGCGAGTTCTTTTACTGTTATTCTTTTAAAGCATAGAATAAGCTTAACATACTTAGTTAGTTAGCAGACTACTACTAGTATACTGTTGTGTTTAATTCCTATTATTAGATCCTTAGAGTTTAGAATTCCTATAACAAAATTCATAGTAATATCTTCCTATAGTGCTATTAGTATTCTAATTACTTACATCTCTCTATATTTAAGATATATACTGTGTTTATTTCTCTAGCATTCTGCACATTTGCGGATATAAGTTATTATAGCTTCCTTAATTCCTTTAAAGGTGTAATTCCTTTAGATAAGTTCTATTATCTTTGTAATATCTAGGTGTCCGTATATAGGGTTATCGTAATATTGTTAAATAATCTTAGTCTGTAGATGTTCTAGAACTTCTTAGTTAATTACTAAAAGTTAATTTAGTTCTACTATTAGTTCTAGAGATCTATCTTTAGCTTTACAAAGCATTATAGAGAAGGTTTTTACTTTTTCTCCTATTAGATCACTTTATTAGCTAAGAGCGTTTACTCTGCTATTTTCTTTTCTAGCTATATAGATAATTTTAAACTTGTACTACCTAGTAGTCTATAACTATCTTTGTTGTTATAGCGTAAGTTCTTTTATCGTTATAAACCTTAGAAGGTTCTTATAATCTATATAGATTTCTAGCATTAAGTAACTAAGCGTATAGATCCTCTAGTGCTTTAAAGCTTTAATAATAGCGTAGAGTTCTTTATTATATACGTTGTATTGTGTTTTAGCGTTATTAAATTTGTATAAGTAGTAGGTAATTAGGTGCTATTTACTATTATATTCTTATTTAGCGTAGGCGCCTAGCGTAAGATTGCTAGCGTCTGTTTTAAAGCGTAGTAGTTTATTACTTCTAAAATAAATAAAGATAGGTTCTATAATACATACTATTTTAAGGAGTTGGAATAACATTCTATCCTTATCTGTCTATTTAAAGGGTACGTCCTTCTTTATAAGATTTATTAAAGGTATTATAACCTTTACGTAATTTTAGATAAATTGTTAGTTAAATCCACAAAATTCTAAGAATTTTTAGATATTCTTAGCTGTCTTTAGTATTGGCTAGTTTTTAATATATTTAACTTTACTTAGTGCTATCTTAATTCCTTCTATAGTAACAATATGTCCTAGAAATTTAAGTTATTTAACGTTAAACTTACATTTCTTAAGTTTAATGCAAAGGTATACTTTATCTAGTGCTTTTAGTACTATTTGTATATGCTTAGTGTGGTCTGATTTGTTTTTAAAAAGACGAGAATATTGTCTATATACGCAATAACGAATATGTCTAGATATTCACAAAGTATGTTGTTAATAAGTGCTATAAAAGCTGCTAGTGCGTTTATAAGTCTAAAAGGTATAACTTTGTATTTAAATAGTCTATAGCGTAATTAAAACGCTGTTTTCTATTCTTCACCTTTCTTAATTTATATAAGGTGGTAACTGTCTCTTAGATCTATTATCGTAAATATCTTAGCTTAAGATAGTTAATCTCGTGACTCTATAATATTTAGTAGTAGATATTAGTTCTTTATTATTATGTTATTAAGTTATTAGTAGTTAACGTATAGTCTGTCTAATCTATCCTTTTTCTTAATAAATATAAAAGGGCTTACTACTAGTAACTTTAATAGTTATATATATCCTTTCTTAAAGTTTATCTTAATAAAATTATGTTCTTTAAGGAGTTCTTCTCCTATCTTACTATATAGTAGTCTAAAGGGTAGCGTTTTCCCTTCTCCTAGGTCTATTGTAACATCCTAGGGTTAATATTTAGGTAGGTTTACTTTTCCTTCCTTCTCTATAAATATATATATCTATTTCCTATACTCTCTTAGTAAGGTAAAGGGTATACTATTGTCCTCCTTCTTACACTTCTTAACCTAGTAGTTCCTACTAGCGTCTACTAAGGTGTATTTCTGTTTTTTAACTATCTGTCGCAGTATTATATTGTTAATAACTCCCTTATCTACTATTATTTTTAGTTAATACATAGGCTTTGCTTATAATATATAATTATAGCGTTTAAATAATATTTTTTTTATACCCTAGTTAATCTACAAGTTATGTATTATTAACTAAAGTAATCCTAAGACTAACTTATACTTAAATTCTAGTAAGACATCTAAGGTAAGTTCCTCTCTATATTCTTAGACTATTATTGTAGTAGTGACCTCCTAGTATATCTAAGGTGTCTTAGGCATTAGGAATCTATTTGTAACATAAATAGTATAGAGTACTTTTTTCTTTAATATTATAAGTCCTACTTATCTTACTATCTAATAAGATATAAAGTTCCTTTCTACTCTTAAGTCTATAAGAGCTTAAGCCTATATTTCTTTAAGCTATACTAGTAGCTTAACTAATACTATGCTTACTATAGCATTTAATTTAATAAAGGCGTTTTCTTATCTAAGTTTAGGCCTAAAAAAGACATCTGTTTATATAGGTTACAGTTAAGCTTTAGTGCCTAGTATGCGTTTCTAAGCATCTGCTTCTATTATTATTCTTAAGTACGTAGCTTATATAGATTATCTTCTTCTTCTTCCTATAAGGATATTCTACTGTGTTTCCTCTTGCGGTCTTTACTATTCCTATATACTAGTTAAATTAGTAGTTCTATTATTACTTCTTACGTAGGGCAGTTTACAAAGCTGTCTAAACATTTAGCTATATAGTAGTATTTACAGTCTTAGTTTAGATATATATACTAGTATAGTTATATATAGTTTCTATTAATAAGTATATTACAGCATTCGTTACCCTTTAGCGTGAGGTAAAGAAAGTATTTTACTTATTATTTATCCTAGAGGTGTTTATCGTAAGCTGCGATAGAGTAGTCTGTCCACGTCTATTTACAGCGTAGTTTCCTTCTAGATTATTTTTTATTCTCCTCTTTCTCCACCTTGTGTTATACACATATTAGTTCTTCGCAATATGTCTATATATAGAATTAGTGTATAAGATTTTAGTAGTCTAGGTAGTACTTTAGTACGTAGTCTAATTTCTTATTTTTGTAAGGTTGCATTCCTTTTAGTGCCTAGTAGGGTTCTATGTAGTCCTAAACATTTAGTTTATACTTAGGTAATATAGGGTTATCTTCTTTCCGCCTACTTTATAGGTAAGGAGTAGAAGATCTTAGTATCTCTTCTACGTCTTCTATGTTGTAGTATACGTTAGAGTTATCTTCTAGATCTTCGTATAATTATAAGTTAGGTAAATCTAATTACTTACTTTATTCTAGTGTAACACGTTAGTAACTAAATAGCGTTGTAATAACTTCCTATTCTTTATTAGGTTCTTAGTCCTTAATAGTTAGTATATTTAACTTAGTTTAATAGACTTTGTTCTTTAATCTATAGTTCCTAGCTATATAGCCTAGTTTGCTATATATAAAGTATTTATAGGTCTTAGTTATTAGTTATTAACTTCTACCTAAAACGCGTTTATTAGGCTGCTTAGGGCCTATTCTTCCTCCTTTTCCTTTGCTTATATAGTTAAACTAGACATTTTCTATTAGTTTGTATCTCTAGTAGTTCCTTAGCTATTACTTTTAGACAATTCTAATAGGGTTCTTATAAACCACTTTTACTAGTTGTCTAAAGCTTATTACTCTAGGATTTTAGTAGAGCTCCTATTATAGTAAAAACTATTCTCTATTAATCCTAATAGTTTCTTTATACAGTTCTTTAAGGTTAGTAATTCGCACACTACTACGTAAGAGTTCCTTATATAGTTTCTATTTAAGTCCTTATTTATACATATCCTAGAAAGATTTATTATCCTAGTTAAACTACACAGCGTATTTATAAAACTTAGCTATATACTTAGCTACTAATTATTTCTAATTATAGTCTAAATCTTTGCTTTTATAATAGAGTCCTTATTAGTAATTCTAAAGAGTTATTTAAGGCATTTCTTAAAATTATTATAATTTTTAATAATGTTAACTGTATTAGCGTGCTTATTTACGTAATTATTGTTATTATTATTATAGTCTATTTCTAGGTACTTTTTAAAGTAGGGATAGATCTATAATCCTATATCTCCTTGCATATATATTACGGCAAAGATAACCTTTTTCTTATTTTTAAGAAGTTTATCTAAATTAAAGAAGTAGAGGTCTAACTAGAGAATCTAAACGTTAGTTTAAGATTGTTTGCTAAAGTAGAGATTAGGTTTATACGCTTTACTACTATCCTTTATAGAAGTAATCTTAGTAGCACCTAAAGCTGTAAAAGAGGTAGAAGTTTATAAAGTACTTATATTAAGGGTGTTTAAGATGTTAAATCTAAGAGGGTAGCTAGTCCTAAAGGGTTAAAGTTAGTTCTTAGGCAGGAGTACTTATAGAAGGTAGAAGGTTTTATTAATATAATAGTATCTTGCGAAGTGTAATAAGTTAATAATTTAGTCTACTAGAATCTAAATAATAGATTAATAAACAAATTAAATATAAGTATAAAGAGTCTATTCTTGCGTTCCTATATACTAAGTAAAGTCTGCTCTGTAGGGAGCGCTCTATAGAGAGCGCTCTATAGAGAGTAGTCACGTGTGTTATACTCTAGTACAGAGCAATTAACCGCTCTGTGGAGAGTAGTTACGTAACTTCTTTATTTAAGGCGTAGCTGGTATTAAATCCCCGCTCAATCCTTACTACGCGCCCACTAGATACAAAACCGGCTTCCCGCTATTATGTGGATTTTAGATCCTAACAATAGGCTATTCCTAGTGTTAATTATATAAGCAACTTTAACTTTAGCTCTATTCTTTTTAAGTATTTTTATTACTTTCTAAACTGTATTAGCGTAGGCAATTAGTTCTAGTAAGGGTAGAGAGTCCTTATTAATCCTTAAGTAGGCACTAAAGACTAGAAGGGTAGGTGCTATACTATTAGGCCTAGCTATGTTATTTAGTACCTTTACTACTATTTATAGCACTATTTTATTATCTATATAACTATTAATCTTAGCTCTTAGGATATTATACACTTAGTATAGTAGTATATATACTCTTTTAATCTTACCTATAGCCTAGTGTACCCCTACTAGCATTTGCCTATATTCTACTCTAACTAATTTTATATAATTCTAAAACTTATTAAAAGTAAAGTTAGGTCCTAGGTTATAGATAATATAATCTAGTAGGCCTTAGTATATATTAATCTAACATCTTATTAAGGCATCCTAGGTGTCTTATACAGTTATTAATTTTAGGAATTAGGCTACCTAAAAGGATATATCTACATTAATAACATAAAGAACATCCCTTTCACTAATTTATATAACATTAATAATAATTTTATAGTTAAAGTATAAGTTATCTTAGATAGAGAACTTAAAGTGTTTTAGCACTTACTTATATAACTAGTAGTAGTAATAGAACTTCTTTACTTCTTCTAGTATAGAGCTTTCTACTTTATACCCTACCTAAGTAAGAAGCTTATATAGTCTTTCTATCTAAGAGTGTCTAAAACAGCAGTGTAGGCGTTGGAGTTCTATCTCTATAAAGAAGAGAGCTAATTCCTTATTACTAAGGTTAAAGAAGGGGTGACCCTACTTTTGTATAACTAGGACTATTATACTATTACTTTATACAATAATATCTAGAATATTATTAAAGTATACCCTAAGTCTATTAGTATCTACTAGCGATAGCAGAAATAGTATTAGGGAGTCTAGAATATAGTAAGTTACTATTTCTATAAGGTTAGTAATTTATATAGTGCCTAGAGATATCTAGGAATTCTATCCTCTAAAGCTAATATTAGTAAATCCTAGTAACTAGTCTACTTTAGTAGTTAGGTTTTTATGCAAGTAGGCAGTAACCTAGTCCTTTTCTACTATAGACACTTATGCGGCGCCTATATCCTAGAGTTCTCTTTAGTACTTTATACGATACTAACTAGCTAGAGTAAACAGTTATATAGGTTCCTCTGTATTCTTATTATTTTTACTATATTAGATGTCTTCGCTAGTTGTGTAATAAAAGTAGGTAGTAGAAGTAAAGTATAAGATAGCCTTCTATACTTTTTCTTTATTACTCTATTAGTCTTATTTATCTTCCTCCTCTTTTATATAATAGTTTTCTTCCTCTAGCTCTCCTTTAAAGTTAAAAATATATACTTATATATTTATAGCAGAGGGTTTATATTTATAGAAGTTAGTGTACAATAACATATATTACCTTCTAGCTTACTAGGTATTCTTTAGTAGATAGTTAGTAGACTAGCATTCTTCTTTATAGTATATAAAGCATTTCTACTTTATATAAAAGCTTAAACTTCTAAAGTTACCCCTTCCTTTTAGTCTAAAGGTTAATCTGCCTCTAGAGGGGCTAGATCCTCTTGTGCAATTAGAACTATTATATTATTAATTAGTATAGTACACCTCTTTACTATTTTAGAGGAACTATAACTTCTTCCTATCTTTAGTAACTTAGAGTAATATATAAAGGTCGCTAAGTAAGCCTTCTACTATGTTTTTAGGGTTAAATATAGCTTATATAAGGTTAGAATAGCTGTAGTATACTTATATAATAGTAGTGTATAGTTATAGTTTACTACTAAAGCCTTATTTAAGAGCTCTTTAGGCTAAGGTAAGCTTATTAATTATTACTTCTAGGGCCTTATGCAATATAGTAGCTAGATTATCCTTTTTATAGCGTTTAAAAGTAAGAGTAGTCTAGTCTATCTAGTACTAATTATAATTAACACTAGTGTTAAAGTGCCTATTTAGTCTATTGTATAACTCATCCTATAGAAGCCCTACTTTAATATTATATAGGTAGTAGGTGCTCACACAATTAGAAAGGATTCCTAGGAAGATGTTTACATACTAGTCCTATAGTATGCCTAGCCTATAGTATAGTTCTCTAAAGACTTTTACCTTATCTACTAGGATATTATATAGCCTACTAGTAGAGTTATTCTCTTTACTCTAAGCCTTCTAAAAAAGGATAATCTTATTTGGCTAGATATAAGCATAATCTCCTAGTTATTAAAGAGACTAGGAGTGTCTAGCCCCTTTATACGATGTAGTTTGTTAGGTAAAAGCAGTCTAGATTTTAGGCTACTACTACTAGTGTGGCTCTATATATAGTGTCTCTATCCTTGCACGTATAAGGATAGGCCCTAGCTGTGTTTTATATATATATGTATTGCCTACAAATAGTGTATGTTACATTATTAGGATTATATAAAGTAGTTTAGGTTATAGTTATAGCGTTATTATATAAAGGGTCTATAGCTTATAGTTAAGCTGTAATAGTTTAAAGAGTTTCTTTATATAAGTGTCCTTTATTATAGTATTAGTAGCGATAAAGCCTTTTTTTATAAGAAAAGCAATAAGCTCTTTTCTTACTATATAACTAATCTTATTGAAGGTTTTCCTCTTTTAGTTATTAAAATCTTTAGCGAAAGAAGAGATTACCTCTTTACTTTTAAGGCTGCTTACGCGATATTGCGCGATTATATACACTATATAAGTGTTTAGCTATTTTAGAGAAGGGGGTAAGTAGCTGTGTAGATTTACTTTATCTAGCTAGTACTTTTGTGTAATCTCTCCTTTTAAAGTAATAGCCTTAATATTTATTACTTTCTCTACTTATTAAAGCTATGTTACTTTGTCTTCTTACTAAGGAGGTAGTATTAATTATTACACGATATCCTTAGGTTATAGTTCCTCTAGAAAGTCTCCTAGTTTTAAGGCTATATTATTATTATCTTTCTTAGTTGTGCGACGTGTCTGCGTTCAGTTATTACTAGTTTAATTGTACAATGTGTTTGTGTTTAGTTATTACTAGTTTAATTATGCGACGTGTTTTTTAGGGTTATAAATATGCTTACTATCTCCTTTCTTTTTTATAGAATAGCTTAGACTAGATACTGCGACTCTTTATAGATGTGTACACTTTATTTCTGCTTGTCGTATAATCTAAAATTTAATCTCTAGTAAAAGTAATAATACAGAGCCTATGTATCCAGCTTATAGGGCGCTTTGTCTTTAGACTTTGCTAGTTTGCAGTTAATTAGAATTAACTACTAATTAGTGTTAGTTTGGCTTAATCTATAATTAAGCATTTAAGGGTTAATAGTATACTATTATGTAAAGGGTAAGATGTAGGTTTAATTAATTACGTCTGGTCTATTATATAAAGGGGCACTAAGGGCTTTATAAAGTCTCTGCCTCTTAGCGCTAACCTAAGTAGTGGGTCCTTGTGCAGGTCCCTATAGGTAGGTAGGCCCCCACTTTACCTAGTGCTACTTATACAATAAACTGTACAGATAGGTATCTAGTATAATACTACCTTTTCTTATTTTCCTCCTTCTTCTCTAATTAACTATTACTACACCTACTACTAAAATAATAGTAAAAGAAGTAAGCTTAATTTTAGTAGTAAATATAGTATTTCCTATCTAAAAGGTAAGCTACTAAACTAAAGAGGGTGTAATAAGTGCTAGATAAATAGTAATTATGCCTCTTACTCCTTTTATTATAAGTTCTAGTCTTAATTTCCTATTATTTAAGCTAATATCTCTTTCCTTTTAGGTAAGCTAGCTAACCCTAGTACTAGTCTTTTTATAGATAATATTATTTTAGCTACTAATATTTTTCCTGTTAGTATAACCTACTTTTAGGCTCCTTTTAGTTACACTTCTAAGGCTGTTTCTGCCCTTAATACTCTTATTTCTAGAAAGCCTATAGAACTCTAATACACTATTACTATAAACTATAGTCCTTTTTTTTTAAAAACCCTTTAAGATTATTTCTAAATGTCTTTTAGAGGTTCCCTTTAGTCTCCTTTTAGTAGTGCTTTATTATTTTAGGGTTTTAGTCCTCTAGCTTAAGGGGGTTCTTATTCTAGCTCTAATTATAGATTACCTAGTTCTAGATTACCTATACGCCTAGATTCTCCTACTAGGGAGAATACTCCTTTTTAGCCTTAGCTATCCTTTTAGTCTACTTATTTCTAGTATTCTTATTCTAGTTCTCTCTTACCTTATTAGCGGTCTATTAATTAGGCTACCTAAAATTATACTGGATTTCTTCTTTAGTTTAAGGTAACTAGGGCCTCTAGCTCTATAGAGCCCTAAACCCTAAATACTTATTAGTCTAGCCGCCACTATAGAAATAATGTTATTATTAATAATAAGAAGGATAATAATTAGTACCTTAATATATTTTTAGCTAGTAATTAGGTATTCTTTATTTTTTTTTCTATACTATCTATCTATCTTCTTTATTCTCTTATATTAATTTTTCTAAAATTCTATTAAGTACTTTACTTCTATTATTCTTCCTCCCTTTCTTTTACTAACTACTTATAGTTAGCTTTCCTAATTCTATATTAAGAAAGAATTAGGCTAGTTTAATATAATATTAAACTCTAAGGTAAACACATCTTAGCCTATATTAAAATCTAATACTTCTACTCTTTTTGAACTAACTACCTTTAGTAAATTACCTCTTGTCTATATAAGTAGTATAATAGCCTATTATAATTCTTTCTTCCACTCTACCCCTTTAGTTCTTATAAGGCTATTTTTAATTTCTAAGCTAGAACTACTATACTCCTTCCCTTCTTTAACCTCTTAATGCTATAGTAGCTTTAGTAGCTTTAGTATAGGGGTCTAAGAGTTAATTAGAAAGTATTTAAGTATAATTCTTATCTTTCCCTTTAGTAGCTCTCTAATACTATATTAGATACTTTATGCAGCGTTTCGTTATATAATCTAGTATAGGCTAGGGCGTAACTTCTCTATTATTACCTTTAATAGAATAGTAGGTTCTTAAGGGTAGTCCTAACTCTATTTTTCTATTAAAATCTATCTTTACTATGTTCCTATAAAGACATTTCCTAATTTACTCCTACCTAATTAGTTATTAGGTGTTAAATCCAAGAGGGTAGCTAGTCCTAGAGGGTTAAGGTTGGTTCTTGGGCAGGAGTACTTACAGAAGGTGGAAGGTCTTGTTAATACAATAGTATCTTAGGAAGTGTAATAACTTAACAATTTAGTCTACTAGAATCTAAACAATAGATTAATAAACAGATTAAATATAAGTATAGAGAGCCTATCCTCGCGTTCCTATATACTAAGCAAAGTCTGCTCTATAGGGAGCGCTCTATAGAGAGCGGTCACGTGTGTTATGCTCTAGTATAGAGCAATTAAGCGCTTTATAGGGAGTAGTTATATATATTATACTCTAGTATAGAGCAATTAAGCGCTCTGTAGGGAGCAGTTACATAACTCCTTTATTTAAGGCGTAGCTAGCCTCAAATCCCCGCTTAATCCTTGCTACGCGCCTACTAGATATATAACTAGCTTTTTGCTATTATATAGATTTTAGATCCTAATATTATCCCCTCTCTTTTATAGATTTGTCCTAAATTATATGTTTAGATCTTAGCTATTGTTACGTAAGCTGTTCTGCTAACCCCGCTTACTATAAGTACATTTGTTAGTATTATACCTAGCAACTCTACTATTTAAAAATATTAATTGTATTATAAGATCTAAGAAGCTAATATTATTGCAGAGAACCTTTATATTAACTATAGTTTTAAAGGTTCTATTTACTACGTTATACTGGGTTTAGGTTTAAAGTGTTCTAAATGTGTTCGCTTAGGTTGTCTATGTGTGAATATAAGCTAGTTGTTGCTAGATAAGACTTGCCAGGAGTATAAGAAGAAGGTTAAAAAGGATAAGAAGGCGTTGTCTCTCCTAATAGTGTAGTTGTTATAAAATAAGAAAATACTAGCTTAGGCTAAAGAGCGTGCTTATAAGAAGACATTATATCTAGCTGCGGAAATAACTGCAAATAGTAAGGACATAAATATAGATACTTGTCCTACTACTATAGCAACTGTTAGTTACTCTGTAGTAATGTGGTTAACGCTTAATATAGTAGAAACTATAGCATTAGTACTATAATCCTCTTAGGTATATTTGTGCTTCTAATAGAATTCTTTAATCTTTTACTAATAGTTTCCTAGATTGTTTTTTAGTTCCTAGGTGTTTTCGCTATGTGGGTAGCTTTTCTACTTAATAAGGTACGTGTTGTTATGCTAATTGTATTCTAGAATTCTTTTAACCTTAAATTTATTTTCTTCCTTAGTCTGGTAGTAGAAGGCGGTTTTAACTAGTATATTAGGGTCTGCTAGTTGTAGTAGTAATACGTGGAATACTAGGTATATCTTTACATCTAGTGGTAGTTCTAACTTGTAGTTTACTAGTAATATTTGCTTACAAATGTAAAATAGTCTAACCTTAATATAATCTAGCTTCTTGTGTTTTTTTTTCTAAGTTTAAAAGTTCTTTATAAGTAGATATACTTTATCCCCCTTCTTTAGCTAAGGTGCTATTTTTCGTTTTTAATTTTAGTATAAAATTAATTACTGCTAAGCTTTCTTAAGATTTTCTTAGAGTTATTAGTGTATTTTCTTTATATTTTCTGCTATATCTATAGCTTCTTTTGCTTTAATTATTATAGGAAATTGTTGGTTAAAGAGATGTGGGTGTCTTTTGTAGTTTGTATAGAATAGTGTATATTCTAATACTACTAATACTTTATTATTATAGGCTAACTATACTATAGGTAGTAATAAAATCTAGTTATTTTTTTAACTGTTGTAGTAGATGCGTAGGTACGTTTCTATAGTTTAGTTCGTACGTTCTGTCTGTCTATCTGTTTGTGGATAGTAAGCTGTTAATAGCTTTTGTTTTGTTCTAAGTAGTGCTATAAGCGTTGTCTAATAATTTAATATAAAGAGCTTGTCTCTATTGCTAATAATTATTTTTAGGATTCTGTGGTGTCTAATTAGTTAGTCTAAGATAAGAAAAGCGAGTTTCTTTACTGTTATTCTTTTAAGGCATAGAATAAGCTTAATATACTTAGTTAGTTAGTAGACTATTACTAGTATACTGTTGTATTTAATTCTTATTGTTAGATCCTTAGAGTTTAGAATTCTTATAACAAAATCTATAGCGATATCTTCCTATAGTGCTGTTAGTATTCTAATTGCTTACATCTCTCTATATTTAAGATATATACTGTGTTTATTTCTCTAGCATTCTATATATTTGTAGATATAAGTTATTATAGCTTTCTTAATTCCTTTAAAAGTGTAATTCCTTTAGATAAGTTCTATTGTTTCTGTGATGCCTAGGTGTCTGTATATAGGGTTATTGTAGTATTATTAGATAATCTTAGTCTATAGATGTTCTAGAACTTCTTAGTTAATTACTAAAAGTTAATTTAGCTCTACTGTTAGCTCTAGAGATCTATTTTTAGCTTTATAAAGGATTGCGGAGAAGGTTTTTACCTTTTCTCTTACTAGATTACTTTGTTAGCTAAAAGCGTCTACTCTACTATTTTCTTTTCTAGCTATATAGATAATTTTAAACTTGTACTACCTAGTAGTCTATAACTATTTTTATTATTATAGCGTAAGTTCTTTTATTATCGTGAACCTTAGTAGGTTTTTATAATCTGTATAGATTTCTAGCGTTAAGTAACTAAGCGTGTAAATCCTCTAGTGCTTTAAGGCTTTAATAATAGCGTAGAGTTTCTTATTATATACGTTATATTATGTTTTGGCGTTATTAAATTTGCATAAGTAATAGGCAATTAGGTGCTATTTACTATTATATTTTTATTTAGCGTAGGCGCCTAGCGTAAGATTGCTAGCGTCTGTTTTAAAGCGTAGTAGTTTATTACTTCTAAAACAAATAAAGATAGGTTCTATAATACATACTATTTTAAGGAGTTGGAATAACATTCTATCCTTATCTGTCTATTTAAAGGGTACGTCCTTCTTTATAAGATTTATTAAAGGTATTATAACCTTTACGTAATTTTAGATAAATTGTTAGTTAAATCCACAAAATTCTAAGAATTTTTAGATATTCTTAGCTGTCTTTAGTATTGGCTAGTTTTTAATATATTTAACTTTACTTAGTGCTATCTTAATTCCTTCTATAGTAACAATATGTCCTAGAAATTTAAGTTATTTAACGTTAAACTTACATTTCTTAAGTTTAATGCAAAGGTATACTTTATCTAGTGCTTTTAGTACTATTTGTATATGCTTAGTGTGGTCTGATTTGTTTTTAAAAAAGACGAGAATATTGTCTATATACGCAATAACGAATATGTCTAGATATTCACAAAGTATATTGTTAATAAGTGCTATAAAAGCTGCTAGTGCGTTTATAAGTCTAAAAGGTATAACTTTGTATTTAAATAGTCTATAGCGTAAATAAAACGCTGTTTTCTATTCTTCACCTTTCTTAATTTATATAAGGTAGTAACTGTCTCTTAGATCTATTATTATAAATATCTTAGCTTAAGATAGTTAATCTTGTAGCTCTATAATATTTAGTAGTAAATATTAGTTCTTTATTATTATGTTATTAAGTTGTTAGTAGTTAACGTATAGTCTATGTAATCTATCCTTTTTCTTAATAAACATAAAAGGGCTTACTGCTAGTAACTTTAATAGTTATATATATCCTTCCTTAAGATTTGTCTTAATAAAATTACGTTTTTTAATAAGTTCTTTTCCTATCTTACTATATAATGGTGTAAAGGGTGGCATCTTCCTTTCTTCTAGGTCTATTGTAAGATCCTAGGGTTAATGTTTAGGTAGGTTTGTTTTTCCTTCCTTTTCTGTAAATATGTATGTCTATTTCCTATACTCTCTTAGTAAGGTAAGGGGTGTGCTATTGTCCTCCTTCTTACGCTTTTTAACCTAGTGGTTCCTACTAGCGTCTGCTAAAGTATATTTCTATTTTTTAACTATCTATTGCGGTATTATATTGTTAATAACTCCCTTATCTACTATTATTTTTAGTTAATACGTAGGCTTTACTTATAATGTATAATTGCAGCGTTTAAATAATATTTTCTTTATACCCTAGTTAATCTGCGGGTTGTATATTATTAACTAAGGTAATTTTAAAACTAACTTATGCTTAGATCCTAGTAAGATATCTAAGGTAAGTTCCTCTCTATATCTTTAGACTGTTATTATAGTAGTAACCTCCTAGTATATCTAAGGTGTCTTAGGCATTAGGGATCTATTCGCGATATAGATAATATAGGGTACTTTTTTCTCTAATCTTATAAGTTTTGCTTATCTTACTATCTAATAAGATATAAAGTTCTTTCCTACTTCTAAGTCTATAAGAGCTTAAGCCTATATTTCTTTAAGCTATACTAGTAGCTTAACTAATACTATGCTTACTATAGCATTTAATTTAATAAAGGCGTTTTCTTATCTAAGTTTAGGCCTAAAAAAGACATCTGTTTATATAGGTTATAGTTAAGCTTTAGTGCCTAGTATGCGTTTCTAAGTATCTGCTTTTATTATTATTCTTAAGTACGTAGCTTATGTAGATTATCTTCTTCTTCTTCCTATAAGGATGTTCTTCTGTTTTTCCTCCTATAGTCTTTACTATTCCTATATACTAGTTAAATTAGTAGCTCTATTATTACTTCTTATATAGGGCAGTTTACAAAGCTGTCTAAACGTTTAGCTATATAGTAGTATTTATAGTCTTAGTTTAGACACGTGTACTAGTACAGTTATATATAGTCTCTATTAATAAGTATGTTGTAGTATTTATTACCCTTTAGCGTAAGGTAAGGAAAGTATTTTACTTATTATTTATTCTAGAGGTGTTTGTTGTAAGCTATAATAAGGCAGTCTATCTATATTTATCTACAGCGCAGTTTCCTTCTAAGTTATTTCTTATTCTCTTCTTTCTCTATCTTATATTATACGTATATTAGTTCTTCGCAATGCGTCTATATACAGAATTAGTATGTAGGATTTTAGTGGTCTAGGTAGTACTTTAGTACGTAGTCTAACTTCTTATTTTTGTAGGGTTATATTCCTTTTAGTGCCTAGTAGGGTTCTATATAGTCCTAAACATTTAGTTTATACTTAGGTGACATAGGGTTATCTTCTTTCTGCCTACTTTATAGGTAAGGAGTAGGAGATCTTAGTATTTCTTCTACGTTTTCTGCGTTATAGTATACATTAGAGTTGTCTTCTAGATCTTTATATAATTATAAGTTAGGTAAATCTAATTACTTACTTTATTCTAGCGTAACGCGTTAGTAACTAAATAGCGTTGTAATAACCTCCTATTCTTTATTAGGTTCTTAGTCCTTAATAGTTAGTATATTTAACTTAGTTTAATAGACTTTATTCTTTAATTTATAGTTTCTGGCTATATAGCCTAGTTTGCCACATATAAAGCATTTATAGGTCTTAGTTATTAGTTGTTAACTTCTATTAGAGACGCGTTTATTAGGCTACTTAGAGCCTATCTTTCCTCTTTTTCCTTTGCCTATATAGTTAAACTAGACGTCTTCTATTAGTTCGTATCTCTAGTAGTTCCTTAGCTATTGCTTTTAGACAATTCTAATAGGGTTCTTATAAACTACTTTTACTAGTTATCTAGAGCTTATTGCCCTAGGGTTTTAGTAGAGCTTTTATTGCAATAAAAACTATCCTCTATTAATCCTAATAGTTTCTTTATATAGTTCCTTAAGGTTAGTAATTTATGCACTACTACATAAGAGTTCTTTACGTAGTTTCTATTTAAGTCCTTATTTGTATATATTCTAAAGAGATTTATTATTCTAGTTAAGCTACACAGCGCATCTGTAAAACTTAGCTATATACTTAGCTACTAATTATTTCTAAGTTATAGTCTAAATCTTTGCCTTTGTAATAGAGTCTTTGTTAGTAATCCTAAAGAGTTATTTAAGGTATTTCTTAAAGTTATTATAATTTTTAATAATGTTAACTATATTAGCGTGCTCGTTTACGTAATTATTGTTATTATTATTATAGTCTATTCCTAGGTACTTTTTAAGGTAAGGATAGATCTATAATCCTACATCTCTTTATATATATATTACTGCAAAGATAACTTTCTTTTTATCTTTAAGGGGTTTATTTAAGTTAAAGAAGTAGAGGTCTAACTAGAGAATCTAGACGTTAGTTTAAGATTATTTGCTAAAGTAGAGATTAGGTTTATACGCCTTACTACTATCCTTTATAGGAGTAATCTTAGCGGCACCTAAAGCTATAGAAGAGGTAGGAGTTTATAAAGTACTTATATTAAGGGTATTTAAGATGTTAAATCTAATAGGGTAGCTAGTCCTAAAGGATTAAGGTTAGTTCTTAGGTAGGAGTACTTATAGAAAGTAGAAGGTCTTATTAATATAATAGTATCTTGCGAAGTGTAATAAGTTAATAATTTAGTCTACTAGAATCTAAATAATAGATTAATAAACAGATTAAATATAAGTATAGAGAGCCTATCCTTGCGTTCCTATATACTAAGCAAAGTCCGCTCTATAGGGAGCGCTCTTTGGAGAGCGGTTACGTATGTTATACTCTAGTACAGAGTAATTAAGCGCTCTATAGGGAGCGGTTACGTGTGTTATGCTCTAGTATAGAGCAATTAAGCGCTCTGTAGGGAGCAGTTACATAACTCCCTTGTTCAAGGCGTAGCTGGCCTTAAATCCCCGCTTGATCCTTGCTACGCGCCTACTAGATACAAAACTGGCTTCCCGCTATTATGTGGATTTTAGATTCTAACAATCCTCTAGTGCTTTAAGGCTTTAATAATAGCGTGGAGTTCTTTATTATATATATTATATTATGTTTTAGCGTTACTAAATTTACATAAGTAATAGGTAATTAGGTGCTATTTACTATTATATTCTTATTTAGTGTAGGCGCCTAGCGTAAGATCGCTAGCGTCTATTTTAAAGCGCAGTGGTTTATTACTTCTAAAATAAACAAAGATAGGTTCTATAATATATACTGTTTTAAGGAGTTAGAATAACATTCCGCACTTATTTATTTATTTAAAGGGTACGTCCTTCTTTATAAAATTTATTAAAGGTATTGTAACCTTTACGTAATCTTGGATGAATTATTAGTTAAATCTATAGAGTTCTAAGAATTTTTAGATATTCTTAGCTGTTTTTAGTATTAGCTAGTTCCTAATACATTTAACTTTACTTAGTGCTATCTTAATTCTTTCTATAGTAATAATGTGTCCTAGGAATTTAGGTTATTTAACGTTAAACTTATATTTCTTAAGTTACATGCAAAGGCATGCTTTGTCTAGTATTTCTAGTACTGTCTATATATGCTTAGTGTGGTCTAATTTGTTTTTAGAAAAGATAAGGATATTATCTATATACGCGATAATGAATATGTCTAGATGTTTATAGAGTATATTATTAATAAGTGCTATAACAGCTGCTAGTACGTTTGTAAGTCTAAAAGCCATAACCTTATATTTAAATAGTCTATAGCGTAATTAAAACGCTGTTTTCTATTCTTCACCTTTCTTAATTTATATAAGGTAGTAACTGTCTCTTAGATCTATTATTTTAAATATCTTAGCTTAAGATAGTTAATCTTATAACTTTATAATATTTAGTAGTAAATATTAGTTCTTTATTATTATATTGTTAAGTTATTAGTAGTTAACGTATAGTCTATCTAATCTATCCTTTTTCTTAACAAATATAAAAGGCCTTACTACTAGTAATTTTAATAGTTATATATATCCTTTCTTAAGGTTTGTCTTAATAAAATTACGTTCTTTAAGGAGTTCTTCTCCTGTCTTACTATATAGTAGTCTAAAGGGTGGCGTCTTCCCTTCTTCTAGGTCTATCGTAAAATCCTAGGGTTAATGTTTAGGTAGGTTTACTTTTCCTTCCTTTTCTATAAATATATATATCTATTTTCTATACTCTCTTAGTAAGGTAAAGGGTGTGCTATTATCCTCCTTCTTACACTTCTTAACCTAGTAGTTCCTACTAGCGTCTACTAAGGTGTACTTCTATTTTTTAACTATCTATCGCAGTATTATATTATTAATAACTCCCTTCTCTACTATTATTTTTAGTTAATGCATAGTCTTTGCTTATAATATATAATTATAGCGTTTAAATAATATTTTCTTTGTACACTAGTTAATCTATAGGTTGTGTATTATTAACTAAGGTAATTCTAAGACTAACTTATACTTAGATCCTAGTAAGATATGTAAGGTAAGTTTCTCTCTATGTCCTTAGACTATTATTATAGTAGTAACCTCCTAGTATATCTAAGGTGTCTTAGGCATTAGGGATCTATTCGCGATATAAATAATATAGGGTACTTTTTTCTCTAATATTATAAGTCCTAGTTATTTTACTATCTAGTAAGATATAAAGTTCTTTCCTACTCCTAAGTCTATAAGAGCTTAAGCCTATATTCCTTTAAGCTTTACTAGTAGCTTAACTAATACTATACTTACTATAGTATTTAGTTTAATAAAAGCGTTTTCTAGTCTAAGTTTAGCCCTAAAAAAGACATCTATTTATATAAGTTATAATTAAGTTTAGGTGCGTAATATACATTTTTAAGTATCTACTTTTATTATTCTTCTTAAGTACGTAGCTTATGTAGATTGTCTTCTTTTTCTTTCTATAAAGATATTCTTCTGTTTTTCCTCCTGCAGTTTTTACTGTTCCTATATACTAGTTAAATTAGTAGTTCTATTATTACTTCTTATATAGGGTAGTTTGCAAAGCTGTCTAAATATTTAGCTATATAGTAGTATTTATAGTCTTAGTTTAGACACGTGTACTAGTATAGTTATATATAGTCTCTATTAATAAGTATATTACAGCATTTATTACCCTTTAGCGTAAGGTAAGGAAAGTATTTTACTTATTATTTATCCTAGAGGTGTTTATTGTAAGCTGTAATAGGGTAGTCTATTTATACTTATCTACAGCGTAGTTTCTTTCTAGGTTATTTCTTATTCTTCTCTTTCTCTATTTTATATTATGTATATATTAGTTCTTCGCAATGCGTCCACATATAGAATTAGTATATAGGATTTTAGTGGTCTAGGTAGTACTTTAGTATGTAGTCTAATTCCTTATTTTTATAGGGTCGTATCCCTTTTAGTGCCTAGTAGGATTCTATGTAGTCCTAAACATTTAGTTTATACTTAGGTAATATAGGGTTGTCTTCTTCCTGCCTACTTTATAGGTAAGGAGTAGGAGATCTTAGTATCTCTTCTACGTCTTCTATGTTATAGTACATATTAGAGTCGTTTTCTAGATCTTTATATAATTATAAGTTAGGTAAATCTAACTACTTACTTTGTTCTAGTGTAACGCGTTAGTAACTAAATAGTGTTATAATAACTTCTTATTCCTTATTAGGTTTCTAGTCCTTAATAGTTAGTATATTTAACTTAGTTTAATAGACTTTATTCTTTAATCTATAGTTCCTAGCTATGTGGCCTAGTTTACTATATATAAAGCATTTATAGGTCTTAGTTATTAGTTATTAACTTCTATTAGAGACGCGTTTGTTAGGCTACTTAGGGCCTATCTTTCCTCCTTTTTTTTACCTATGTAGTTAAACTAGATATTTTCTATTAGTTTGTATCTCTAGTAGTTCCTTAGCTATTACTTTTAGACGATTCTAATAGGGTTCTTATAAACTACTTTTACTAGTTGTCTAAAGCTATTTACCCTAGAGTTTTAGTAGAGCTCTTATTATAGTAAAAACTATTCTTTATTAATTCTAATAGTTTCTTTATATAGTTCTTTGAGGTTAGTAATTTATGTACTACTACGTAAGAGTTCCTTACGTAGTTTCTATCTAAGTCCTTGTTTATATATATCCTAAAGAGATTTATTGTCCTAGTTAAGCTGTATAGTGTATCTATAAAACTTAGCTGTATATTTAGCTACTAATTATTTCTAAGTTATAGTCTAAATCTTTACTTTTATAATAGAGTCCTTATTTGTAATCCTAAAGAGTTGTTTAAGGTATTTCTTAAAGTTATTATAATCCTTAATAATGTTAACTGCATTAGCGTGCTTATTTACATAATTATTGTTATTATTATTATAGTCTATTCCTAAGTACTTTTTAAGGTAAAGATAGATCTATAATCCTGCATCTCCTTATATATATATTACTATAAAGATGACCTTTTTCTTATTTTTAAGAGATTTGTTCAAGTTAAAGAAGTAGAGGTCTAACTAGAGAATTAAGACGTTAGTTTAAGATTATTACTAAAGTAGAGATTAGGTTTATGCACCTTACTACTATCTTTTATAAGAGTAATCTTAGCAGCACCTAAAGCTATAGAAGAGGTAGGAGTTTATAAAGTACTTATATTAAGGGTGTTTAAGATATTAAATCTAAGAGGGTAGCTAGTCCTAGAGGGTTAAGGTTAGTTCTTAGGCAGGAGTACTTACAGAAGGTAGAAAGTCTTATTAATACATTAGTATTTTAACAAAGTGTAATAAGTTAATAATTTAGTCTGCTAGAATCTAAACGATAGATTAATAAACAGATTAAATATAAGTATAAAGAGCCTATTCTTACGTTTCTATATACTAAAGCTACTCTACTACTTAGTGCTCCTAAGTAACTAAGCACATTACGTGACCTACTTAGCTACTTAGGGCTCTTAAGCGGCTAAGCGCATTACGTAATCTAATCTAAGCCTCTTAGCATCTTATTATTACGTCTGTAACCCTGTTGTTGCTTTATTATACCTTCATAAGCGCCTAACTCCCATATTACTATCTGGTTCGTAACATTAGGCTTCTTTTTCTTTCTAGAGAGTAGTTACTTGTTAGGATCTAAAATCCACATAATAGCAAGAAGCCAGTTTTATACCTAGTGGGCGCGTAGCAAGGATTAAGTGGGGATTTAATGCTAGCTACGCCTTAAAGAAGTTATATAACTACTCTCTACAAAGCGCTTAATTACTCTGTACTAGAGTATAACACATATAACCGCTCTCTATAAAGCGCTCTCTACAGAGCGCTCCCCACAAAGTAGACTTTACTTAGTATATAGAAACGCGAGGATAGACTCTCTATACTTATGTTTAATCTATTTATTAATCTATTGTTTAGATTCTAGCAGACTAAATTATTAACTTATTATACTTTATAAAATACTATTATATTAATAAGACCTTCTACCTTCTATAAGTACTTCTACCTAAGAACTAACCTTAACCCTTTAGGACTAGCTATCCTCTTAGATTTAATATCTTAAATACCCTTAATATAAGTACTTTATAAACTTTTACCTCTTCTATAGCTTTAGGTGCTGCTAAAATTATTTCTATAAAGGATAGTAGTAAGGTGTATAAACCTAATCTCTACTTTAGCAAATAATCTTAAACTAATATCTAGATTCTTTAGTTAGACCTCTACTTCTTTAATTTAAATAAACCTCTTAAAGATAAAAAGAAGGTTATCTTTACAGTAATATATATGCGAGGAGATATAGGATTATAAATCTATTCCTACCTTAAAAAGTACCTAGGAATAGACTATAACAATAATAACAATAACTACGTAAATAACTATGCTAATATAGTTAATATTATTAAAGATTATAATAACTTTAAGAAATACTTTAAACAACTCTTTAAGATCGCTAATAAGGACTCTATTATAAAGGTAAAGATTTAGACTATAACTTAGAAATAATTAGTAACTAAATATACAGCTAAGTTTTATAGATACACTATACAGCTTAACTAGGACAATAAATCTCTTTAGGATATATATAAACAAGGACTTAGATAGAAACTACGTAAGGAACTCTTACGTAGTAGTACATAAATTACTAACCTTAAAGAACTATATAAAGAAACTATTAGAATTAATAAAGAATAGTTTTTACTATAATAAGAGCTCTACTAAAACTCTAGGGTAAATAGCTTTAGACAACTAGTAAAAGTAGTTTATAAGAACTCTATTAGAATCGTCTAAAAGTAATAGCTAAGGAACTACTAGAGATACAAACTAATAGAAAATATCTAGTTTAACTACATAGGTAAAAAAAAGGAGGAAAGATAGGCCCTAAGTAGCCTAATAAACGCGTCTTAGATAGAAGTTAATAACTAATAACTAAGACCTGTAAATGCTTTATATTTGGCAAACTAGGCTATATAGCTAGAAACTATAGATTAAATAACAAAGTCTATTAAACTAAGTTAAATATACTAACTATTAAGGACTAAGAACCTAATAAGGAATAAGAAGTTATTATAACGCTATTTAGTCACTAACGCATTACGCTAGAACAAAGTAAGTAATTAGATTTATCTAACTTATAATTATATAAAGATCTAGAAGACAACTCTAACAGATACTACAACGCAGAAGACATAGAAGAGATACTAAAATTTCCTACTTCTTACCTATAAAGTAGGTAGGAAGAAGATAACCCTATATTACCTAAGTATAAACTAAATATTTAGAACTACATAAAATCCTACTAGGCACTAAAAGGAATACAACTCTATAAAAATAAGAAGTTAGACTACGTACTAAAGTACTATCTACACCACTAAAATCCTACATACTAATTCTGTATATAGACGCATTGGGAAGAACTAATATACGCATAATATAAGATAGAGAAAAAAGAGAACAAGAAATAACCCAAAAGGAAACTGCGCTGTAGATAGATATAGATAAACTACCTTATTATAGCTTATAACAAACACCTCTAGGATAAATAATAAGTAAAATACTTTCTTTACCTTACGCTAAAGGGTAACAAATACTGTAATATACTTATTAACAGAGACTATATATAACTATACTAGTACATATGTCTAAACTAAGACTACAAATACTACTATATAGCTAAACGTTTAGACAGCTTTATAAACTGCCCTATAAAGGAAGTAATAACAGAACTACTAATTTAACTAGTATATAGGAATAGTAAAGACTGTAGGAGGAAAAACAGAAAAATATTCTTATAGGAAGAAAAAAAAGACAATCTACATAAGCTATATACTTAAGAATAATAATAAAAGTAGATGCTTAGAAACGCATACTAGGCACTAGAACTTAACTACAACCTATACGAATAGATATCTTTTTTAGGCCTAAACTTAGATAAGAAAACGCCTTTATTAAATTAAATACTATAGTAAGTATAGTATTAGTTAAGCTACTAGTATAGCTTAAAGGAATATAGGCTTAAGCTCTTATAGACTTAGGAGTAGAAAGGAACTTTATATTTTATTAGATAGTAAGATAAGTAAGACTTATAATATTAAAGAAAGAAGTACCCTATATTATCTATGTTACAAATAGATCCCTAATGCCTAAGACACCTTAGATATACTAGGAGGTCACTACTATAATAATAGTCTAAGAACATAGAGAGGAACTTACCTTAGATGTCTTACTAGGATCTAAGCATAAGTTAGTTTTAGGATTACTTTAGTTAATAATACACAACCCACAGATTAACTAGGGTATAAAGAAAATATTATTTGAACGCTGTAATTATGTATTATAAGTAAAGCCTATGTATTGACTAAAAATAATAGTAGATAAGGGAGTTATTAATAATATAATACTATAATAAATAGTTAAAAAATAGAAGCACAACTTAGCAGACGCTAGTAGGAACTACTAGGTTAAGAAGTGTAAGAAGGAGGATAATAGTATACCCTTTATCTTACTAAGAGAGTATAGGAAATAGATACACATATTTACAGAAAAAGAAGGAAAAGCAAACCTACTAGAACATTAACCTTAGGATCTTACGATAGACCTAAAAGAAGGGAAGACACTACTTTTTAGACTACTATATAGTAAGATAGGGGAAGAACTCCTTAAAGAACGTGATTTTATTAAGATAAACTTTAAAAAAGGATATATATAACTATTAAAGTTACTAGCAGTAAGCCCTTTTATGTTTATTAAGAAAAAGGATGGATTATACAGACTATGTATTAACTACTAACAACTTAACAATATAATAATAAAGAACTAATATCTACTACTAAACATTATAGAGTTACAAGATTAACTATCTTAAGCTAAGATATTTATAATAATAGATCTAAGAGACAGTTACCACCTTATATAAATTAAGAAAGGTAAAGAATAGAAAATAGTGTTTTAATTACACTATAGACTATTTAAATACAAGGTTATGCCTTTTAGACTTATAAACGCACTACTAGCTTTTATAGCACTTATTAATAACGTACTCTATAAACATCTGGACATATTTATTATTGTGTATATAGATAATATCCTTATTTTTTCTAAAAATAAATCGGACCACACTAAGCACGTACAGATAGTACTAGAAGTACTAGACAAAGTATGCCTTTGTATTAAACTTAAGAAATGTAAGTTTAACATTAAATAACTTAAATTCCTAGGATACATTGTTACTATAGAAGGAATTAAGATGGCACTAAGTAAAGTTAAATGTATTAAGAACTAGCTAATACTAAAAATAGCTAAGAATATTAAAGAATTTTTAGGATTTTATAGATTTAACTAATAATTTATCTAAAATTACGTAAAGGTTATAATACCTTTAATAAATCTTATAAAGAAGGACGTACCTTTTAAATAGATAGATAAGTATAGAATGTTATTCTAACTCCTTAAGATAGTATGTATTATAGAACCTGTCCTTGTTTATTTTAGAAGTAATAAACTACTACGCTTTAAAATAGACGCTAGCGATCTTGCGCTAGGCGCCTACGCTAAATAAGAATATAATAGTAAATAGCACTTAATTGCCTATTACTTATGTAAATTTAATAACGCCAAAACACGATATAGCGTATATAATAAAGAACTCTACGCTATTGTTAAAGCCTTAAAGCACTAGAGGATTTCTGCGCTTAGTTACTTAACACTAGAAATCTATATAAATTATAAGAACCTTCTAAGGTTTATAATAACAAAAGAACTTACGCCACAATAACAAAGATAGTTATAAACTATAGGGTAGTATAAGTTTAAAATCATCTATATAGCTAGGAAAGAAAATGGCAGAGTAGACGCTCTTAGCTAATAAAGTAATCTAGTAGAAGAAAAGGTAAAAACCTTCTCTATAATCCTTTGCAAAGCTAAAGATAGATCTCTAGAACTAATAGTAAAACTAAATTAACTTTTAGTAATTAACTAAGAAGTTCTAGAATATCTATAGACTAAGATTTTTTAATAATACTACAATAACCGTATGTATAGACACCTAGGTATTACAAAAACAATAGAACTTATCTAAAGGAACTACACCTTTAAAGGAATTAAGGAAGCTGTAATAACTTATATCTATAAATATATAAAATGCTAGAGAAATAAACATAGTATATATCTTAAATATAGAGAGATGTAAGCAATTAGAATACTAACAGCACTATAGGAAGATATCGCTATAGATTTTGTTATAGGAATTCTAAACTCTAAGGATCTAACAACAGGAATTAAATACGATAGTATACTAGTAATAGTCTACTAACTAACTAAGTATATTAAGCGTATTTTATGCCTTAAAAGAATAATAGTAAAGGAACTTGCTTTTTTTATTCTAGACTAACTAATTAGACACTACAGAATCCTAAAAATAATTATTAGTAATAAAGACAAGCTCTTTACGTTAAATTATTAGATAACGCTTATAGCACTGCTTAGAACAAAATAAAAGCTATTAACAGCTTACTATCTATAAATAGATAGATAGACTGAACGTATAAACCAAACTATAGAAACGTACCTACGTATCTACTATAATAGTTAAAAGAATAACTAGGTTTTATTACTACCTATAGCATAGTTAGCCTATAATAACAAAGTATTAGCAGTATTAGGACATACATTGTTCTATGTAAACTATAGAAGATACCTACATTTCTTTAACTAATAATTTCCTACAATTATTAAAGCAAAAGAAGCTATAGATATAGTAGAAAATATAAAGAAAATATACTAATAACTCTAAAAGAATCTTAAGAAAGCTTAGCAGTAATTAATTTCTTACTAAAATTAAAAACGAAAAATAGCACTTTAGCTAAAGAAAGGGGATAAAGTATATCTGCTTATAAAGAATCTTTAAACCTAAAAGAAAAAACACAAGAAACTAGATAATGTTAAGGTTAGACTATTTTACATTTCTAAGTAAATATTACTAGTGAACTATAAGTTAGAACTACCGCTAGATGTAAAGATACACCTAGTATTCCACGTATTACTACTAGAACTAGCAGACCCTAATACACTAGTTAAAACTACCTTCTACTACTAGACTAAGGAAGAAAATGAATTTAAGGTTAAAAGAATTCTAGAATATAATTAGTATAATAATACGTATCTTGTTAAGTAGAAAGGTTACTTATATAGCGAAAACACCTAGGAACTAAAAAGTAATCTAGGAAACTGTTGGTAAAAGAGTAAAGAATTCTATTAGAAGCATAAATATACCTAGGAGGATTGTAGTACTAACGCTATAGTATTTACTATGTTAAGCGTTAACTATATTACTATAGAGTAACTAATAGTTACTGTAGTAGTAGGATAATTAATAGTATCCGCATTTATGTCCTTACTATCTATAGTTATTTCCGCAGCTAGACATAATATCTTCTTATAAGTACACTTTTTAGCCTAAGCTAGTATCTTCTTATTTTGTAATAACTACACTATTAGGAGAGACAACGCCTTCTTATCCTTTTTAACTTTCTTCTTATACTCCTTGTAAGTCTTATCTAGTAATAACTAACTTATGTTTATATAAGGATAACCTAAGTGAACATATTTAGAACACTTTAAACCTAAACCTAGTATAACGTAGTAAATAGAACCTTTAAAACTATAGTTAATATAAGGGTTCTCTGCGATAATGTTAGCTTTTTAGATCTTATAATATAATTAATGTTTTTAAATAGTAGAGTCGCTAGGCATAATACTAACAGACGTACTTATAGTAAGTAGGGTTAGTAGAATAGCTTACGTAATAATAGCTAAGATCTAAATATATAATTTAGGACGAATCTATAAAAGAGAGGGGATAATATTAGGATCTAAAATTTACATAATAGTGGGAAGCTAGTTTTATACCTAGTAGGCGCGTAGCAAGAATTAAGTAGAGATTTAATGCTAGCTACGCCTTAAATAAAGGAGTTATGTAACTGCTCTCTACAGAGCGCTTAATTACTCTATACTAGAGTATAATACATATAACTGCTCTCTATAGAGCGCTCTCTACAGAGCGCTTCTTACAGAGTGGACTTTGCTTAGTATATAGGAACGCGAGGATAGACTCTCTATACTTATATTTAATCTGTTTATTAATCTATTGTTTAGATTCTAGGAGACTAAATTATTAACTTGTTATACTTAATAAGATACTATTGTATTAATAAGACCTTCCATCTTCTGTAAGTACTCCTGCCTAAGAACTAACCTTAACCCTTTAGGACTAGCTACCCTCTTGGATTTAACATTACTATACCTTTAAATACAGTTTATCCTAAGAAAATATTAATTTAACTATAATACCTCTTACCTCTTAGGTTAGTGCTGCTATTAGGATAGAATTTATATTTAGAGTATTAATAAGTGCAACTAGCTCTTTATCTAATAGAGGAGTAGAGGCTATTTAAGTACCCTTTTTTCTACTTTTAGCCTTAGCTTCTAGTATAGCTTAGATAATACTCTCCTCTATTATTTTAGCAGATTTAGAAGCCCTTTAGTTTACTTTTATAACTGCTACCTATAGTACTAATTTATTATTATTAATTACTAGTAGAGGAGATCCTAGGCGGAATTCTCTAATTTTAGCCCCTATAATCCTTTTAATATCTAGTTAGTTCTATTGTTCTTAAGAGCTCTTTTCTACTGCCCTATCCCTAGTAGTATTTACTTCCTTAGTTATACTAACTTTTTTAGATAGGTAGGAGACCTCTAATAGAGTAGTATAGTAGGCTTTAGCCCTTTTTATTGCCTTAATCTCTAGCTCCTAGTCTCCCTACTTACTATTTATTAATCTAAAATACGATTAGCCTTTTTTAATTAGGTTATAAGAGCTTCCAAATAACCTATTATTATGTTCTATATAAAAGGTTAGCCCTATAAGCTTATTAAAAGCGTATTAGTTATTAACTAGCTTATTAAGAATAAGACTAGTAGTAGTAGGTATAGAAGACTTCTATTATTTATATTCTTCTATAGTAAGAGTAAGTCCTCCCTACTTTATAATAACCTCTTAGACTTACGTATCTACTTTTTCCTTATAATTTTTATTTTTTCCTATTCTTGTTTTCTCCTGTACCTTAAAGAACTTTCTACGTAGTAGAATAAGTAGGATTACTAGTAAAGTAGTTTTAAAATAAGCTAGATTTATAGTAACCTATTTCTCTTTATACTGTTCAGCCCTAATTACCTTATTCTAGTCTCTATACTAGCGAAGGAAATTGTACATTTCTTACACCTAATAGGTGTTTATATTACTTCCTCTTAGGTAACTCTTTATTAGCATTTTATATATAACTATAGTTTTATTGTCTTAGCTAAAACCTCTAAAGAAAAGAGTCTCTACTTCTATCTATATAATTTGTAATTAGGTAAGGGTAGCTTAGATATAGCTATTAAACTTATAAAAGTGGTTAATTTGTGTAATAAGCTATTAGCTTACTTTATTAAGCTAGCTCTTAAGGTAGGCTCTAGTTAATCTTTAGTACTCTAATTCTATTAATAAGTACTTAGAGTAAAGTACCTTCTAAAAGTCTTTTTAGTTAACTAAAGCGCTTTTATAGGCTAGTAGCTTTATAATATCCCTTTAGTAAGTGCCTAAGTAGAAGTAAGGTAGCTTTTATTTCTTAAGCTCCTTACTCTACTCTACTCTTTCTACTTAAAATTTATAGTCCTCTAAAAAGGTAGTAATATTAATACTACTAAAGCTTAGTGTGTTACTATTGTTTAGGCTTAGAGTAAACTAAGCTACGTTTTTCTTTTAGGGAAAGTTTTTTGTTCTTAGTCCTTTATCTTTAAACTACTTTTTTTTATCTATGTCTTCTAAAAGGTAATTAGTAATATTCTAGCTTACCTAACTAGTGCTGCTCTTAGTAGAGGTGGTTAGATAAATAGAGTTATTATAAAACCTATACAAATCTATTTTATTTATTTATTTTTCTTCTATTATCTACTTTTTTTTATATTAGTTTTCTATTGGCGATCTAGCTTTAGGTATATAGATAATAATCTTACTTAATAGAATCCTACTACTAATACCTTACTTCCCTTTTTATCCCTAACTTAATTGTTACTTAGACGAGAATTATTAAGGGTCTATTATATTTGCTCTTTCTAGGAGTCTAGTGGCTACTTAAAGGTCCTCTAGTCTATTACTCTTTCTACCTAATAGCTACTTAAAAGTCTATTAGTCTGTTATTATTTTATTCCTAGGTAACTAATAACTACTTAAAAGTCTATACAGTCTATACTAGCACTAGATAGCTACTTAAAAGTCTATTAGTGTATTATTTTGTTTCTAGGTAATTAGTAACTACTTAAAAGTCCATTAATCTGTCTATCTAGGCAACTAATAACTACTTAAAAGTCTATACAGTCTGTCTATTTATATACCTAATAGCTACTTAAAAGTCTATTAGTCTTATTACTCTGTTCCTAGCTATTTAGCAGCTACTTAAAGTTTACTAAATAGCTTCTATTAGTTCTCTAAATACTTATTACTAGACTTCTCTATATCCTTTTAAAAGCAGCCCTATGTCCCTTACTAAAAATATAGTGTTATAGGTGCATTTACCTTAAGTAAGGAATATAAAAGAATAAGTTACGTTATCCTATCTAAAATGTATTATATAAATCCAACTACTTTAATTATTTATTAGGTCTCTTCGTGTCTTGTCTAGTTATTGTCTATTTATTTATCTGTTCCCTAGTTAGCTATTTTAAATAATAGCTAATCGGCCCTATATTTCTCTAACTCTCTATTATAGGCTACCCTTTACACTATACTACTAGCTAGGGTGTACTAATAGCGTTACCTGGTATATTAAGAACTGCCTAACGTGCGTATAAGCTAAGTTAAAGTGTAAAGGAAAATATAGGCTACTATATCCTTTACCTATCCTAGATACTTATTAGAACGGTATATTAATTAACTTTATTACGCCGCTTTCTAAATCTTACCTTAATAGGTATAACTACTAATATATTATAATTATTATTGTTGTGGTAAAAAGGGCTTAAACTATCACAGGATATTCAGGAGCAGAGTTATAAAGAATACAAATAGCTAATCGTAGGAAAGGATGCTGAAAGGGCAGACTATATATAAAAGAAACGAGCCTCTTAGCAAAAATCCTGTGATATAAATTAGTGGATCTAGAAAGAATTACAAAAGTGAGTGTTTACTTTAACACACCCCCTACCTTTAGGCTCTAATCTATTTTACTTTAGGGAGCTTAGCCCCTTTAATAGGCTTTAAGTTTATTTTAATAGTAATAATCTAGCTAATTAGGCTAATATTAGCCTATAAGTTAAGAATTATTTAGAGTTTCCTTTCTAAGCCTATATCTCTAGCTGTGCTACACGTGCGCTTTATACCTAGTAAAATATAAATTAGTAGGCGCCTTACTATATTTAGGTTGTAGGTAAGGCTTAGCCTTTTTCTATATAGTTTACTTGTATAGGAATCTAATTAGGATTACTACTTCTATATTTATTAGTATAGTAGCTAGTTTTATAGTACTTATAGTAAGTAACACTTTTCTTATCCTAGGTCTTACTATTACTTTTAGATATTTAGTAGTTTAGTGTAGTATCTTTAGATCCCTTTAATATATAACACGGGCTTAACTCCTACATTATAGGTACACAGCGTAGGTTTCGCTTAAGCGTAGAGCCTAAAGTAATAAGGTCTTCCTTAGTTATAGGCACCTAATAGTAGTTAGTAATAGCCTTCTATAGCTTAGGTTTAAGGTTAGAGAAGAAGTGTGTTGTGGTAAAAAGGGCTCGAACTATTACAGGATATTCAGGAGCAGAGTTGTAAAGAATACAAAGAGCTAATTATAGGAAAGGATGCCAAAAGGGCAGACTATATACAAAAGAAACGAGCCTCTTAGCAAGAATCCTGTGATATAAATTAGTGGATCTAGAAAGAATCACAGAAGTGAGTGTTTTACTTTAACACACCCCCTAGGTGATCGCTTAAAGCGGATCACCTATTCTAAGAAGTAATCTGTAATTGTCTAAATCCTTCCTGATCTTAAGAACAGCGATTCTATCACCCCCTATTTATTGTAATAGCAAAACAATCGCTGCTTATCTTTTAAATTATAAATCCTATTGTGAATTGTGTCTAGAATCTCTTCTTCTAGTAGGTTAGGAGCTTATAAGCGTGGCACAAAGGCCTAGAGCGTAAACACTTCTATTCTGCTACTTTTTTCGCTTACTTCCTATTAACTATAAGGTAATTTCCCCGCTCTTACTAGCTAGTAAGTATAATAGGCAGGCGCATTTTAATTAAAAAAGAGTAATAGTAAGAGAAATAAGTAGTAAGGAAGGAGCGCATTTAGCGCTTAATAATTAGATAGGCGGTAAAGTATATAAGCCTTTTACTAGCGCTTAATCTTCTCTTTTTAATCCTTTACTTTTAACGCTTTAACCTCCTATCTAATTTAAGCCTACTAGTTTAAGCCTTTAAATCCTACTACTTTATAGTAGGTTCTCTTTTTCTAATTATTGCCTTGCGCTCTTTTTATTGTTTAGAGCTTTACTAACTCTTTTAGATATCTAATAACCTAGCTAAAGCACGCGTAGTAAAGGCTGTAAAAGCTACTAAATAAAGCTCCTAATCCTTTTACTAAGATCTTCCTACTTTACTAGCTCCTCCTACTCTAGCTCTAGGCCTTTAGCAATTACTTAGTGCTTTTAGACAAGTAAGCTGCTTAGGCTGCTTAAAGGGAGCTTTAGTAAAAAAGAGTAATAGACACTACTATAATAACGCTTTAAGCTTAGGCAGGCGCTACTATACTTACTTTACTTACTCTTACACTACTATATATAGGGTTATCCTATTACTTTAGCTAATTTTACTAATTATTTCTATAGCTAGCCGCATATTTAGACTCTAGCTATAAATTTTATCTGCTATTAACTATTAGAGGGTGCTAATATAAGCTTTTATTTTAAGATTTATTCTAGGTTTAGCTAATACTTTTTATAGGAAAGGCTAATTACTAAGCTGCGTAAGAGGGTTAAAGTAGTCTTATAAGCTCCTCCTTTTACTAGTAGTTAGAAGGAGTAAGCTTAGCACGTAGCTACTATTCTACTCTTTCCCTCTTAGCTAATCTTTAGTAGAGGATCGAGTAATTACTCTCCTACCCTACCCATTAAGGAGTAGCGCGGTCGCAGCTAATACCTTAATTAAAATAGCTAGATAAGCAGCCTATTAGCTCTAAAGTAAAGTAGAGGCTAGATAAGTGCTTTTCTTCCTACTAATTAAAGGAGGGGAGGCTAGGGTAAGCTATTACCTACTGCTAATTAAAGGAGAAGTAGAGGAGGTAAATAAGGTAAGGAATCACCTACTATAGAGAGGAGGAGAGGAAGAGAATAGGGAGAATCTCCTACTACTAATTATAGGGGAGATTCTCGCACCCCTACAATTAAGCAGAAGAGAAAGAAGGTCTATATATTTATAAATAAGCTCTTTAATCTCCTCTTCCTTTAATTTCTATTCTCTCTCTAATCTTTTCTTTCTTTTCTTTTTCTTTTCTTATTTCTTGGCTCTAAATTAATAATTCTAGGTAGTTAACAGATTATTTCTCTACTTACCTACTCTTATTCTATAATTATTGTGCTCGCATTTTATAGATTTAATAGCCTTTTAAATCTATTAAACTGCTAATAAGTAAGAGCCTTTGTGAGGCCATCTACTAGCATTTCGCTAGTTAGAAGATATTCTACTTAAAATAATCCTTTTACATGCTCTTACTACAACTATATATTCTAAATATCTATATAGCGCAGTTAAGTAGTGATTCTTTTATTCTTTCTAATCACTAAACAAATAGTTTAAAGATTGTCGCAATAGACCTTCTACAAAAGTCCTAGATCTAGAGTAAGCTTAGTGAAGAATCTCTTAATCGCTATAGCTTCTTTACTTATATATTTAAGCGCTAGAAGCTCTGCTTCTATTATTAAAGTAGTAATTGTGTTCTGTTAAGCTGCTTTCTATAGGATAGCTCCTCTAAATAATAGGATAATATATCTATAGGAAGATCGCCGTAATATTAGATTATTAGCGAATAAGGCATCTCTACATATTAGCAGATTAGGTCTATTGTAGCTACTAAAGACTATAGCCTACTATCTAGTTTAATAGAGGTAAAGAATCACATAATTAATAGCAGCAAAGTGTTCTTTACTTAGATTTATTAGAAAGTGTGATAGCTTTAACACTGTAAAGGCTATATCTAGGCGTAGTATAATTGCTATGTAGAGAGCTAATCCTACCTCTTCTTAAAAGAGCTTTATTTATTAAGGAGTAGCTTCTCCTATGCTCAAAATAAGATCTTCTACTAATAGAGGTGTAGGAGGGAAGCTCCTAGAGTTTAAAAGATTAAACTTTTTTATAATCTTATTAATGTAGGTATTATAGACTAGAGAAATTAATCTTGCTTCTCTATCCTTAATCACTTAAACACCTAGGAACTACTCTACTAGTCCTTTTAATTTAATTTTATATTTGTTCGCGATCTTTTTCTAAAAATCTAGGGCTTCTTTCTCTTTACTCTTGTAATAGAGAAGAAGAATGTTGTTAATATAAAATAGAATAATAATACTTTAATTACTATTAAAGAAAAGGCATAGCTCTTGTAGCAAAGCTAAGAGTCTATAAGATTAAAGTAATCTTATAAATTCCTTATACTAAAGAAGTAGTAAATCTCTTAAGCTATACAAAGCTTAATTTAATCTTATATACTTTTCTAGCTTTTTAAAACTATTAGGTAATTTACAAGTTACTAGATTAGCGGCTGTAATAAGAGTATTTAGAAACGCTCCTACTATATTAAATTATAAGATTTCTAGATTGAATTCTGCTACTAGAGCTACAGCTAATTAAAAAGATCTTACTGCTAGGGTAGTAGTATAAGTAGAGTGGAGAGTATTCTTTTTCTAAAGATCTCCTCTTATAACGATTTAAGCTTTACACTTTTTAAAGTATCTATTTTAATTAAACTTATAGGTAAAAACCTACTTTAAAGGGAGTAGTCGCTCTAACACCTCTAATTATTTAATCTCTGTCTAGGTACCTTTATCTTACAAAGTTAAGATCTCCTTACAAGTGGTAAGGAGGAATAGCTTCCTATATAGATAATTATAAAGGTGTTTCTATAGAGTTAGCTCTAGTGTAAGCTTGTCTCTATAAGTCCAAGCTATATAAGACGCTCTAGGCGCCTTTCTAAGCATAGAAGTAAATACTATTTGTTATAGGCTAGCCTTAGAGAATGAACAGAACTGTAAGTGCCAAAATGTAAAGGATGAATTCTAGGTATCGAGTCTCTATAGGGGGGTGTGCCGCTTATAAGAAGAGTTTTCCTTAGTGGGTCCACTTCTTTAGGGCGGTTCCTTTCCTCAAGATCCTTCCAAAGGCTAGGGCTATGCCCCAGCCCATTACACTATTACATTTAGTGTAATATATTTTTCTTACTTAGACTAGGCCTCTACTACTTCTAGTATAAACGTGTGCTCTAATATTGTATTAAGATTACTTTAAAGATAATTAGCGATTAGTGTATAAGCACCTAGCTTCTACCTACCCCCTAGCTAATTATTCTAATTATTTTGCTTCCTTAATCTTCGCAATAGTAGATAGCAATTTATTAGTTAGTTAATTTCTAGTACTTTACCACAATTTCGCCTACTTATTCTACTTGCCTCTGGATAGATCTGCCTTCGCCTTTAGCGCGCTAGTAGGTTATCTGCTTTATCTAGCGTAATTAAGTTATCTGCGCTAGGTTAATTAGTAACCTAATTAGTTTCTACTAATAAATAGGGTATTAAATCCCTAGATTCTAGTAGGCCAGCTCTCTTAGTAGTATTCTAGTGGCTGCTAGATATCTCTTAATTGCTTAACAGATTACCCCTAAGATTACCTGGCTCTAGTGTCTAATTAGGGGTTACAAGTTCTATGCTTCCTTTCCTACTTAAGCAAATTCTTAGCTGCTAGCTAGCTAAGCCTATAGTTACTTAGTAGTAGGTACCTTAAGTTCCTAATTACTTAACTAGCCTGCTTCGCTTTTAATTACTTAAGGGTCACCTATAGGTCTAGTAGCAGTTCTTATATACTTATTTATTTTAGGAAGAATGTTAAGCGCGTCTTTATATACTTCTTCTAGATTATTTAGCTCTTCTTCTTAGAGGCTTTCTACTATTTTTAATACTTCTATCTTTAAAATAGATTATTCCTCTAATCCTTTATAGAATAAGGACTTATTAAACTTTACGTTTTGTGTGGTAATTACCTAATTAAGCTAGAAAATCTATATTTAGTAGATATTAGAAGCTTTATAGCCTACTAGGTATCTAATATAGCCCCTAGGATTCACTTTAAATCCTCTTCTATCTTGCCTAGCTACACGCTCCTAATCTAAAGGGTAGGCTTAGCAGCTATAGGTGTAGATAACACTCTAGTTTAGATAAAGATTAGCTGTCCTATATTATATTTTTACTAGTTTAAAATAATAAAAATATTATCTAAACTAAGTATCTAATGTTTTATTAGGTGATTAATAGCCTAATGCTAGACTAGGAATTATTCCTTAGAGCTAGTATGCCGCTTATATAATCTTAGGCCAGAGATTTAATAGTAGATTTGCGCTTATTTATATTTTAATTACTTTTATTATAAGCTCCTAGCCTACTTTTTCTATAGCACTATTAGGCTTATGCGTATAGGGCGGTAGTCTACTAATTGTTATCTCTTCCTAATTAGCCTAAAATTCGTACTAGGATTTCCCTCTCTATAGAAGTGTTGCTGTATTATTATCCTAGTAGATTTTTATAATTTAAAGCTCATATTTTGTATTAACAAGAGCTAAGAAATCCTACCACACTCTTATTATCTTAGAAAGCGTCTTTGTTCTAAGATTAAAAACGTAAGGTTTCTTACTAAAATCTTCTTTAATTAGTAAAACCTAGTTTTCTCTATTTTAAGTAGTAGGCATATCAAATAGATCCTAGGATAATAAGTAAAATAGCCTAGGTAATTATTCTCTAGGTCTTTTAGAGATTACCTAGGTTACGTGTATAGTAGCATAGTGCTCGCAATTCTTTCTTAACATTCTAGTAATCTTTACACCTTAGGCTGCAGTTACTAGAGCTTATAGGGCTCTACTTCCTATATGCCCTACTTAAAGGTACTAGAGGTCTTTAGAATCTAATCTCTTAATATTAACCTAGGATAATTCTTTAGTAGTTACACTTATTACAATTAGATAAGAGCGGATTAGCTTATATTATAAAAAAGTAAAGTTATACTCGCATCTTAGGTCTACTAAGATAACGCTTTGTTCTAGGCTTCTAATCCTAAAAGTGTAATCTAAACTAAGGTACTAAATCTTTGCTTTCTTTAAAAGAGCTTCTAATACAATATTTATATAAAAGCCTTCTACTACTCTTACTCCTTAGAGCAGCAGATCTTCTATAAATCTCCTATTTTTCCTATATAAAGCGTTCTTAATTAGTCTATTACTAATTCCTAAAATTAGGAGGCTTTGTGTACCTGCCTCTACACTCTTGTTTAATAATTAAAACGTCCTAGGAATAAGTCTTTCGTAATTATTAACTAGGTAAACTGCTGTAGCACTGTCTAGTATTGTACATTCTAATAGAGGATAAGCGTTAGAATATAAAGTAGAGTAGACACCTAATGCTCTATTGTCTATAGGTAGATTGAATAGGTTTAGTAGAGCAGTAGTAATACTACTAGAATACTTAATAGTCTTAGTGGAGGATTATTTCTTATTCTATCCTACCTTTGTAATCGCATTACGAAGGTTTAACTACTTAAGCTGCTTAAGTTAATTAAGAATCTCTAATTTTTCTTTATTAGTAAGATTAAATAATAATATTCTATCTTAGGGTAATCTAGCTATTGCGGTTTAAAGTCTTTAGCACTCTATTAGTTTCTACCTATAAGTATAGGGCTTACAGGGACAGTTCGGTTGTTTCTTTATCTAATTAGATAAACTAGAACTATTAGAGTTAGTAGATTGTCTTAATAATCTATTAAAAGTGGCGAATACCCTACTTGTTTTATTAGAACTAGATTAGATTAAATACTCCTAGATAAGCGCCAAAAATACCTTCCCTAGATTGTCTAGCGTGATCTGATTCTATCCTAGCGTCTTATCCTAGATTAGCTGTTAGTTTATTAATTAGGCCTAATCTAGTGCTATACGCGCAGTAATTGCATCTAGGAAATCTTAGGTAGTAAGTAGTCTGCTAATTTCGCTAATTAAGTAAGTCTTTACTTTTTAATAGAGGAGCTGCCACTCTTTAAACTAGGTCTTAGGACTTTGTCTTACCTACTTAGCCTTCTTAAGATAAGCGCAGTATAAAGCTTAAATATTATTTTATATAGCTCCTTTATTTAGTGCGAGATCTTCTTTTAAAAGTTAAATTAGGGACTAAAGTGTAGTTTAGCGTGTATTAACTAGAGTAATTATAGCAGGAGTAAGTAGATTAGGCGACACTATAGCGTTTACCTAAGTCTAGAGATTCTGTATCTTAGTATAGTCTGCTTACTAGTCTAAAACTACTACTCTATATTCTGCTATTTATAAAGGAAAGCTCTTTTTATCTATTTTATACTTAGTAAGCTCTGCTTTGCATAATTAAATACTTACTATAGAGGCTGTATCTGCAATTAGTAATAGTTTCTATAAGAGTAGAGGTTATCCTTGCTTTACGTAATTAATTGCTAGAGCGTTAATTACCTCTAGGTTAATTTAGTTCTAGATTCCTTTTAAGTTTGCTTAGAATTAAAGCTAGACAAATTAGTAGGGCTAGCTAGCGCGATTAATAAGCTATACTTCTACTATTTTAACAATTTTTGTGATTAGAAATAGAGGGGTTATATTATAGAGAGGTTCTAAATAAAGTGTTATATAATAATTTGAGCGTTGCTAAGTAGGTAGGGAGAATTATCTTACGTTCTAAGCGCTAGGCTTATAACTGTTGTGGTAAAAAAGGCTTAAACTATTATAGGATATTTAGGAGCAGAGTTGTAAAGAATACAAAGAGCTAATTATAGGAAAGAATGCTAAAAGGGCAGACTATATACAAAAGAAATAAGCCTCTTGGCAAGAATCCCGTGATATGAATTAGTGGATCCAGAAAGAATCACGGAAGTGAGTGTTTTACTTCAACAAAGTGTTATATTCTTTACTCTTTAGTATAAAGTGTAAGTTAATCTTTAAAGACATTAAAGTAGGTTATAAAAGAGTAAATAGTTTAGTCTTTTTACTATATTACCTAAGTATACGCTATAGCTACTTCTAGGCTGTAATTTACTAAGTTTAAAAGTAAGTTAAGTATATACTACTTAAAGTACTTCTAGGTAGGTATTTCTCCTCTAGCTTTAAAGGTGCGCTTATAGTATATATACTATAGTTTTTTTAAGTCGCCTATAAGGTACTATATTACCTAGATAACTTTATTTCTATTCTATATAAATTCTTATAGTAAGAGGCGAAAGGCTACCTTATAAAAATAGAAAAATTCGCGATGCTCTTTAAGGTTCTTACCTCTATATTTAATAGGGTCCTTAGGTTAAAGTGTATACTTAATATATATTACTATATACGCTATAGGCGCGTTCTACTTATATATGTTAGTAGATAGGATTTTAATATTCTTAGTAGTAGCTACTACGCTAGGGGTTTAGCTTATACTTTTAAGTTAGGAGATTTTATCTTCTAAGGTATAAAGTTAATATATAGCGCAAAGCTTATTACACTTTTTTTTAGTAACTAGAATATACTACTTAAGTGTTAAAAATAGGTATAAGTTACACGTTACTAGCTCTCCTCTTATATACTAAGTAAGAGGGTCTTTACTGCCTTTAGGGGCTTTAGGTGAAGTCTACCCCTTACTAGTAGCTTATATAACTCTAGGAGCTATTTTTAGACTATTATAGATAAAGTATTATTATATAAGGTCTAGTTATAGGCAATAGTACTTACTTTACACTAGGAAAGATAGTAAAAGGATAATTCAATAGTATTAGTAGAATAATACTTATTTTATATAGAGTTAGGGCGTAGTGTAGGTTTTACACAGCTAGCTCGCTTAGCGTATAGGCCCTCTATAAGTCCTTGGCGCTAGATACCACAACACTATAATAATATTATAATCTACCTATTACACGGTCTATATGTCTAATTCTACTTATAGTTTAGTGGCTGTAGTAGTAATTAGTATTTAATAAGTTAATCTATTCCCTTTATTACTTACCCACCCTATATACTATATAGTCGAAACGAAGGAGTTCTAAAAGACAAGGAAATAGTATTATAAAAGAAATGTGATCAGAATAAAGCTATCCTAAAAGCCATAGTGTTTATAGAGTCTATAATTAAGCTAGGTTTCTTAGGCCTAATATTATATATCCGTGTTAGAAACACTAAGTTTAAGGTCTTAAAGTATATACTTAAACTAATTAAATAGTTTAAAATAGCTCTTAAATAGGAACTACCACTAGAAGAGCTAAATAACACAGTCCCTATCGCCTAGATTATTTTCTAGATCCTTTATTAACTTTATGCTTATATCTAGTTATTCTTATAACTTTTAAGGAATAGTAATCCAACTGGCTGTATACCTTAAAGTGTATAATCGTAACTAGGCTATACTTAGAGGAAGGGGAATAAATATTAGTATAAGGAATAGGTAACCTTTAAAGGTTCCTAGAGTTACCTTTTCTATATTCTAGAAGTTTCTATAATGACGTTATAATAACTTTATAGCCCTATAGATACTAGGTAACGTTATAGGTAATATTATAAGGTAACGTTATAGGTAACGTTATAGGTAACGTTATAGATAACGTTATAGGTAACGTTATAAATAGTAGAGAATTACTAAGTAGAATACTCTAGAATCTCTACTATATGTATATAAGGAGAGTTACCTTCTACGTGTACTCTCTATCCTAGATAGTAATTCTAAGCCTATACCTAAGGTTTTATTGCTCTATTTAACTACGTTTAATCTGCCCTCTATTACCCTAGTCTCTACTATTCTAGGTAACTAGTACTAGGGGAGAGAAGGTACTAGAAGGTCTAGAAGGTTACCCTTTATCCTCTAGCCTCTACCTCCTCTTTACAATTAGTTAGAGGATTAAATAGATATTAGGTTATAGAGATTAATAGAGTAGATATAGGTACACTCTTTTCCTCGCGTTCTATATATACTTAACTAACTAGTATAGAATAACTACGAGAACTAAGGGACGAGATCTAGACACAATTTAGAAGGCGTTGTTACTATATTATTAAGAAATTATAGATAAACTACGTAGAGTTTATAAATAAATAGTACCTTGCGATTAAAAACGTTCTAAGAAAACTCTATGGCATATAACTGGCCCTTATAATGGCTTTCTGCTAGACTAAGGGCAATCTACTAGATTCCATGTTATTTAATAATAAGATTAGGATGCTTAATATTAAGTATAGTATAAGCGGATTGCACCTACTAAGGGTAGTAATTAGATAAAATTACATCTAGTAAAGCTAGAGGTAAGCTTCGTCAGTTTCTACCGTAATGTGATAGAATAACTTTATAGTGTGTTGTGTTAAGCATATGCTGGTCTCTAGTGGAACGCCTTATCGTAATACGTTAACAAGCGGCTAGCAGCTATCGTTACTATTGTGCTACGTTACTCGTGTTAATCTGGCGTGGGCAACTTATTAGGATCTCGGTGCCCTAACGTCTCTCTCCATGGTGCGAGCCGTTACCCTATGTGGCGAGTAAATATACTTCAGCCTTCCATTAATCTACACGATTAGTACATGTCTAAATTTACTTATACTGTAATTAAACTAATAATCTTGCTACTTGCAGTCTCTTAAGTCGTTAAGTTACTAAGAATACATTGTTATTGCGGCGCTACTGCAGTTTTTCGTGCGATACAGGGCGTCTTAGTATTGACTATACGGATTCTACCAGCACGTGGACGAGATGATATCAACTCTGCGGCCATTTAAGACTAATTCATGAATCGTGGCAAAATCGATTGTTTCATGCAAAACAGTGCTAACTTGCGACCACGGTTCGCTTTTCGTCAGGCGGTTAACTTTTAATATCAGGTGAGAATTCGGAAGGATCAACGACAAACGCGACAAAAGATCGTCTTATAATTAATTACAATGATTAATAGCGATGTTGAATCGTGTTGACGAAACCCTCTTTATCCGATTCTTAAAGAAATAGCTACATGAGCGCCCGTCTTGCAATTTCCAGTGCTTTCTAGAATCGCCTATACTTGTTGAGAAGTTCATTTCTGGTGCTTGAGGTACCAAAGTTCTCCCCTACCAGATCGGTCAATTCACCGTCCTGTAAATCGCCAATCATTTCACAGGCTTTCACTGGACCGTCAGGGCCGAGATATAAACGTTCTGTAACTTGGAGAACAACGTTATCCGTGAACCGTTTCAAAGCAACTTTGTAAGGGCATTAGACAGGACGGCGACAAGCTCAGGGCATGTTAATCGAACACTAAGCGGGGCTGTACCGGCAGCGTGCTGATACGCCATGGCGAGGCTAAGGCACGGGTGAAAGATCACAATCCCGCGAAGCAAGCAGCCACGACTGCGACCAGGGAGGCAGCGCTTGCCATAATTGTAGTGAGTAATAAGTGTAAACGCGAGGTTTGGAACAGCCGCGGGCGTTTAAATGACGAGTCGATGAGTCTCACCGTCGTAATCATACCTGGCTGGCGCAATCATTAGCCATCATCTGTCGCATAAAAACGTACACACCGTATCTTGTCTTTATTATAGCCCAGCAACGTCTCGTTTTGCCCTAGCAAACGCTCTATTTCGGCGAACTCCCCCGGTGCGAGCTGGCTCAGTCAATAGCTCCTGAACTCTAAGCTCCCCAGCTTCTTTTCTTCGAAACAGCGCGGCGCTTGGACGTATAGCTTTTCAGTCGACAGAGGCGTTAGCGGGCAAGAAGACATGGCAGTGCGTTGGACGGCATCGGGAAGCTGCAGAAAGCTGTGACGCACGTAGATTGTTAGGAGACGCTAGGACGATTTTATTAGTGGATAGTTTAACTTAGCACCTAAGATCCACACTAAGCTGGGTTATTCTCATTCTCACTCTGCCCTCACGAAACTAAGAGGGAAAAGACTTTAGCAACGTTTATAGTGTTTACTGCCAATTCTATTAAGGCATACATATTAGTTCCTCTCTCGTCTACTAGAGCCTGTGTAGTAACCCAATTATACAGGAACTATAGTATCTAGTTACATATGCACGTGTTTGCTGCCTGCAGTCTGGAGTGCGCAGAAGCGGCTAATGGCTACTACAGCGCCAATTGCCACATTCTCGGGATAGAGCGCAGCGGTCCCTCTAGATAGTGGCCTTAATGCGGACACCGTAATTGAGAAGTGGAACAAAGACAGTGAATAATAAAAATCGCGTTAGGCGTTACAGTTAAATTAAGAAACCACTTCGTATTTCTTATAAATATTTAGCATTTTAATTAATCGAAAGGCTCGTGTCTTTCGTAAAAAGGTAATTGAGAAATTAGGTCTAGTTTTAGCCACTAATATTAAGCGCTATTAGCGTTAGCAATGTGCGTTATTATAGGCTTAAGCCAAAGCCATAATTAGTAGACATAAGATAAGCCTTAGCGGTTAGGCTAACATTCTAGGCAAAGTATCCGTTAGAAAGGTTACTACGTTAGCGAGCTCACAACTAGCGAACTTCATAGTGCTGTAAAAACAGATGTGATAAGCCAAAATGCGACGTTTCCTCTCTAGTCATTAACACTATTATAGCTCCACGAAAGCGAGCTTTTTTCATCTTTAAAAAGTGGAAAACTGGTTTTTAAGAGTTAGTGCGCACATTCTAGTACTTTTATTTAAATTTTTCAATATGATCTATCAGTTGTGCGACACGCATCGGTGGTTTAGTGGTAAAATTAGCCGTTGCCATTGATCTGGGTTCACCAGCTTAACAGTGTCGGCTAGCCCCGGGTTCGATTGTGAGTTCATCCAACATTCATAGCTCCATCATTACAGCCACTAACAATGAACAGCCCGGCCGATGCAATTACCACCATTCCGTTTTTTTCTCTGTACTTTTTGGTTCTGGATTTTCTTTGGGGTGGTGGTCTCAGGACATGGGTATGCTTCTTGCATCAGGATTTTCCTTGGGGGGTTGGGGAACAGGACATGTCAACATGTCGTCAAACAGTAGAGTCTTCCGTGTCAATTCGGCGTTGTTCTGATGGCTGGCGATGCACTGTTTGTCCATGCTCACATAGCGGCGGGTGTGGCCAACTCTGCTACCCAGTTTACTTGCTTACACTCAAATTTGGCGCCAGCGCGGCTCTACCTTTTGACATGTTGACATCTAACGCGATTTGAGCCACCGAAAGCTCCTTTGCGGCGATGTGTCTCTGTAGTCGACTTTTGCACCCTGGGTGATAAAGGGATGGTTCTTGATACCTCATAGTTACAGAACGATTAAGGTTAATCCGCGAGTCTGCACAATGTAGTTGCTTTTGCCCGACCTTGATTGCATATACGATGACGTTTTACGTCAATGATGTGTAGTTACTGTCGGCAGAACAAGACTCGAACAGGTTTCGTGAGGGACTTGTTGTCTGGAGCGAAACCGTGGAATAGCGTGCCGTTGATGTCGACATGCTCTACATGTTTCAGAAGCTCAAACGAACGGTACAGGTCTCGGCTGGATTGCAAGCTGTGGTTTGCTCCAATCGTCCACTTCAAGACGCGTACGTGATTTGCGCTCTCGACATCGCGCAGCAGGCCCTGGATTGCTGCCTTTTTCTTCCGCATCCACTTGGCATAGGAAACGTGAGCGAGGGATGCTGGGGGAGGGAAAGCGGTGGGATGGTCGCTGAGTTCGAGACGCCTGTAGAGGAGCGGAAGCATGAGACCTCGCATGTCTTTGCAGGTCTGGACTCGTGCCACACAATCGCGGGTTCTGCAGAGAATAAACAGGCGAGTGATCAAATTGTCGCGTGGTAGCTCGTGCAGCATCTTGATTGCGGTGAAATGTACTTTCGCAAGAGCCCTGGAAAAGCAGACGTCTCACCTCGACACCATGTCCCTCATGTTGCTGCTCTCTAACATAAACGACCCAGCCGACCCAAGTTTAAAATTAGCCTCGCAAAAGATTCTCCAGCCTCGCGTGGCCTAGGTATCCGCTTAAGAACACACGCCGTTTTCCCTGCAAGCCCGTCAAGAAAAAAAATTCAACACCCACTCAGATTAACCTGCCATGTCCATCTTGCACCGCAATTTCTCACACACCCTACGCTAGCTTTCCTTCCACGCTCCCAAACCTCCGCCTCTCCAACCACCACGCGCACCACGCAACAATCAACAGCCCACCGAACCCCCTCAATTGCGGCGCATCAGTCCCAAACTCCGGATCCATCCACAGCGCGCCCGGGTACAGTATTCCACTCAGAGCGGGCACATAGTACAGATGCACCAGCACCAACACGAAGTTCAGATAGATCTTCTTCACGCTCGGGGCCTGAGCGGTGTGCGTGTAGTAAAAAACCAGCAGCCCGATGAAGAGGCCCGTGGACATGGTTTGTCCGTTGTGGAAGCGCGCGTGGGGCGGCCAGTTGGGGTTCTTGACGTGGGTTTCGCTGGCAGAGTTAGTGGGCTTAGAGAGGAGGGATGGCGACAGGGATGATGCGCACTTCCAGTCTGCGACGTAGGGACCGATCATTGTGAAGAGTGCGATGAGGCTGAATAACACGCTGCCGGCTGAGAGAGTCATGATAGATCGAGGGCTGCTTGTGTGAGTGGGGCTTTGTGGTGATTGCTGAGATCAGAGAGTGGCGCTGATTTTTTTTTTTTCAGTACAATGGCATATTCGCGTCGGTGACTTTAGAGAGAGTTGAGTGTTCGTGCTGTGTTGTTGATAATCGGTCCAAGTGTTACAAGAATGACGTATGGCAAAAACTACTTGTGGTTAGCATCCGAAACGTGGCCTCTGAGCGGAAGTGTGCGAGGATGAATCCAGAATGCGCATTAACTGCAAGCTACAGTGGATGTCCACCTATACGAGGAAGGCATCTATGTACGCCAATCTTTGGATCTCAGGGACTTCGTTTCCCGACACAGACAAAAACAAGCCAGCCAAGATCATGCCCCCTCCCCAAAACCCACAGCCCAGCAACGCCGAACAGGATGCAACGAACCGTAAGAAACACTGGTATATAGGCCTCATGTACCTAGCTCTCGCCTGTATCAGTGAGAAACCCATCCATTTTCATATCCTCCATATCAATGGGTGACAAACTCGACTCCAGCTCGGGAAGGCACAAATCCGTGCGACGATGGCATGTAGGGCGCGTTACTCAGACGACTTAAACGATTCAGACAACTCTGACGAATTTGAGGAGCCGGAAGACTCCAGCGCAAGCGGCTTATCCAACGACAAGCCAGTCAGCTTTTGCAACGCTGTGTCGAAAGCTTTGCTGGCTACGCCCAAGAGCTTGTTGGAGTAACGTGCAATCGGCTGTGCGACGACCCAAAACATAGCTTCCGGAATCATACCGAGAGCCCTCACGAAAGCAGGGTCCTCTGCATAAGATACGACTTCCTTCTCATGCGCGTGACCGGTCATATTATGGCCATATCCGCCGTCCTCGCCACAACTCGCAGATCCAGTTTTGATGGCCCCCTTATTGTCTTCGAGATTCACACCGCTGTCTGGGTCAGAGTACAACGACTCTGTCTCGGACGATTCGCTATAGATGAATTCGCTGGGGCTATCAAGGAACTCCTTCAAAAGTATATTAGCAATGCAGCCACATCATAGGCTTGGAAGCGCACCTCAACCAGACGATCAATGTCATCCTTGCTAGCATCCAGAGCCTCACCGCGCTCGCGCAAGAAGGATGCAATCAGCTCGATAGAGGCTCTACTGCGGAATCGCAGTTGAAAGGCGTCATCGAAGTGTCCAGGTATGTCGACGAGGTACATGGGGCCAGTCTCGTTAGCATGTCCTTCGATGACCTTGTCTTCCAAGCTAATTGAAGCAGATACTTGGTCGTCGTTCTTATTGCCCCAAGGAATCGCGCGTGACTTGGGCATGATGCTGATCATTCGGGACCCATCGATTCCTGTTTTTGGTTCTTCTTCGACACGAGTAACTGTGTTGCGCGCTGGAGTGCCTGTGATCAAGTCCCCAGCGTTTTGCCCATCCATAACCGAATCTAGAGGCGCGAAGTCAAGATCTCTATATTCATCCCACAGCGCCTTGTCGTCCTCGATGCCCTCCTGCTGTGCATCCTTCGCAAGCTCGGCAATCTCATCTGGCAGCAAAGTCTTGCGACGGGACTTCGAGGGCGTGTTCTCTTTGTTTTTGAACTGTTTGAAGTACTTCAGTGTCTTGACGAAAGGCGTGTCCTGAACGGATGTGCTGGGCGCAAACTGCACGTGCGGCTGGGCGACATCGCGAATCGAGCTGGGGGTGGAAAGTTGTGACATGATCTGGCCTGTAGGGGAGGATGCGCGGCTAAGTGGGGTAACCTGTTCAGATCGTTGGTTGCTATGCTCCGATGAGCCTGGTGTTACTTACACGATCCAGCGCAGTTTCCACAGTGAGATCCATCTCATCCGAGTTGATAGAAGTGATTACACCAACGCGCGGAGCCACCAGGTCGTCTCCTCCGTCAATTGGAGGCTCCATCTCATCTTCCGCGTCGTCGACAGGCAAACTCATGTTCGTACCATCGTTTCCATCACCGTAAGGAAACCGACTCTTTGCATCATCAGCCTCGATGGATTCATCACTGTCAGCATGCTCGACGGCATCCCAGTCTGAATTACGCCCACGGAAAGAGTCCGAGCCATCGTCATGAAGCTTCTCGGCATTTTCTGATGCTGTGATGTCCAGCGGATCGTCAGTCGAATCGGCATGCGAGTGACGAGGCCGAGAGAAAGTTGGTGTTGCCGGTGAGACCCCAGGGCTGGAGACAGCTGATGAATCCGCAGAAGAGTAGTGCGGTTCAAGCGACAGCCGCCGCGTGGAAGAGCTGACGACCTGACTGCCTGACGCTGGCGAGGTACGAAGGCACACTGCGGGTGATGGAGAAGCATCGCCGATGTCTGCATGGACGGCATGGCTTGGGCTTTGTATCTGAATGCATCCGTCCGACGAGGTGGACGAGTATACGACGTTTGTAGAGCGAATCTCGTTCTGGCTGGAAGATCCCGGAGGAGGGGACGAACATGCTGCTCCAACTTGCGCCAGTTCCGCGGACTGATTCATCGCGAAACTGTTTCCATCGGCAGCCTGGACAGTTAGCGCGCGCAACTCGGGCTCTCGAACGCTGGTGTCCATGTTTGGTGAATGTTGTGTTTTGAGTTTAGCTGTTATCTCGCCCTGGTGTTGTTTGGTGGTGAGCTGCGGGCTTGCTGCAGACCTATCCTTTCCGGATGCCATAGCCGCAACAGGTGGAGGTGCGGGTGGCAGAGAAGGTGTACGTAGAGTAGTTTTGACACTTGTAAGGCGGAGTGCAGCAGGTAGGCTTCGATTCATGAGATTGTAGACCGCGCGTTATGAAGGGCCGTGCCTCTGTGTTTGCCGAAGGCGCGTTATGTAAACAGAAGGCACGGGTTGAGCGCAAACGTGAATCAACACGATGGCCTGTGACATCATCTGACCTTTGGAAAAATGAAATTACCAAGATACACTTTCTGTAGCAACTCCTATAGCAGACAAATAGAGTACCGACTCTACGCCTCAATGCCGTCTTCCCCTACCTTTACTCCCCTTAGCACATATCCATCTCGCTTTGCCTCCATGACTTCCCTCTCAATTGTCTGTCTCACCTGCTCACTCCTAACAACCCACCTCGCACGGAATGGCTTCGGAATTGTATTCGCACCCGGCTCAAACGCATCGTCACTGAGATCAACCTGCATATCATTGCCTGCCTCATCAACCGGCGGTCTGATATCAAACGCCCACAACAGCTTTGCCAAAACGATGAACATACTGTTCTCCGCGAGATGCAAACCGGAACATATCCGCCGTCCAGCGCCAAAGTTCCAGTGATCGCGCGAGGACGCTGAGCCGCCAGCATAGAAGCCTGCTTTCTCGGGAAAGGCGAGATAGCGGTCGGGATTGAAACGCGTCGGGTCTGGGAAAAGCCCGGGGTCGTAGTGAATGGGGTATTGTTGCAGTGCGACTATCGAGTTTGCAGGGATATATGTGTTCTTGTAGACGATGGGAGCAGTCGTGTAGTGAGGCGACCCAATGGTTGTGACGGGCCGGATGCGCATTGTCTCTTTGACGATGGCGCGGATGTACGGTAGGTTCTCTTCGTCCTCGAAGGTGGGCGATCGTGAGGATCCGACCACTCTGTCGAGCTCCTCGAAAGCCTTCTGACGAACCTCGGGATAGGCGGACAGGTACAGTACGGCACCGTTAGTGGCTGCGCTGGTGGTTTCGCTTCCAGCTTCGATCAGAGAGCCTGCTAGAAATGCTGCTTGGAGTTCGCTGATTCCCTGTTCCTCGTACTTACTTTCGATGAGCTGTTTTACAAAGCATTCGGGCGCTTGCTTGGTCTCAATTTGTGTCTTGAGAGAAGAAAACAGGGACATCCAGAGTTTGGCTTGACGATCGAAGTACGGTTTGAGGGGTTTGCGCCACCATTGGAGTCGTAGAGGTAGACGACCTAGGAAGGGAAGGGTATCCGCGAGATATGCGCCTGGAGTGGCAATGGTGGAGAAGTCGTTCATGATTCCATATATCTCCTTTACTTCATCGCAGTCCTGTGCACGTATTAGACCTTACGCTAAGTCACGAACGAAAGCGAGACTGACCCAATCACTGACTCTCTTCCCGTAAGTACTCGTCATGATAACACTAACAGTGTATCTCCTTATAGCCCTGTAGCCAACCTCACTCCCTTTCCCGCCGGCGTGGCCTCCCTTTAACACCTCCTCCATCAACATCCTCGCCTCCCACTCCTGACTCGGTTGAAACGTCTTGCTCACACCAGGCGTCAAAAGCTTATGACTGATCGCCCTCAACTTCCTCCACTCTGGGCCATACTCCAAAAACAAGAATCTTAAACCCCCACTCAAAGCATCGTTAGCGACCGGCATCGGGGCCCTCGAACTCGAGTCCCTGCTTTGACGATCCATGACTTCCTTCACGGCGCCGGGAGAGCATAACATATACCAGTCATTCCATCCGAGCCGGATCTTGAAGATCTCACCATGTGTCCGCGCCCAAGAGGTGATTTGGCGGTGCGGTTGCGCACCAAGTTGGTGGGCATTGCCGATCAAAGGAAGCCCTTTGGGACTGGGGGCGGGAGAGAGGCCTTTGGGTATGAGTGTGCGTGTGCACTTGTAGTAGAGAATCGATGCTGCTATGAGCAATGCAGCGACGATTGCTATGAACATAGATGATTCTGGCAGGGTACGCTTTAGACAGGAAGAGATATAGATGGGAAAGCCAGGCTTGTGAAAACGAGTCTCGTTTGACTAGAATTTGTATAAATGGCGATGTGCGACGCGGTGGTATTTCAAAAGCTGTTTGGGGGTAGGTACCCCACATATTACTGGGGTAAAAACGCACGTGTGTAGGAATGTGGAGCGCATTGGTATAAGCGGTTGGAGTCAAATTAGTTGAAATCAGTTCTCAATTGCTCACGATGACCAGACTCGTATTCATAGAATAGCGATGTTACTGCGCAGTGTTGAAGCATAACCGTAGCACTCAGAACTGAGAAAATGACTATCCACCCAAAAGCTTGAAGCTCTACTTTTCCCCAAAATCGCATTGACCAAAGTCGTCCCAAAGTATATGCAAACACCTAGATATGCAGCCGTAACCTTATAGTTGATACAGATCGTACATTTATCCCCTTCCCCACCTGTCCCTAAGCTCTGTAATTGACAAGCACAAGGAAGAGGACGGCAACCGTCATGCTTCATCACTATCCGCATCCATTTCTGTTAGATCATCGCTCATAATGTGGAGAATTTGTGAGAAAGTCCTGCTCTTCCAACGGCCAACACCGTCCATCAAGTCGGCGCAGTGTAGAAGTGTGCGCCGTGCCGCAAGATATCCTCCGTCAAGTGCGATACCAGTGATACTGAAAGGACCTCCATTCCGGATGAAATTGGTAACCGAGGCATCGCCAAAACCAAGAGATGCCCCTGGAGAATGTGAGGAATCGATGAGGCCGACCTGGCCGACATGAGTCCAATCGACAATGTCAAGCAGCTCGATACAATTGTCGTTGATACCACAAGGGGTCGTAGGAGGAAGGGTGAAGATGTAAAGACCAAGGACAAGCGCGGCCTGGAATAGAGCGACAACACTATGCGGGTTGACAATGTCGGACACTTTGCGGTCGAAAAGGAGCTTGAAGATGTGGGCGGCATGTAGCACTGATCTCCGTGCCGACTGCGTTTGAGACCACGAAGAGATATCTTCCAAAGCAGCAACCGCGGGTCCCGAGCCGGCGCGTCCGGCAGCAAGCTCAAAGTAGCGGATGTTGGCACCTAACATCATGCATGTAGAGTGCCAAAGAACTGCGGAGTTGAGATCCGCTGTGCGTAACGCATCAATGGAAGATGACGAGAAGTTGACGAGAAGTGGGATTAGTTCGCGACTCCTAGTATCTTCCGAGTATATCCGCCATGGCTCGAGGTGCTTGTGGGGCCCGTTGATGTTCGCGAGCCGATCGTTGGCTTCGTAGACTCGCAAGAGGAAGAGCGTCAAGAGGCTGCGCAAAGTACCGGAATCCAGCTTCAACCCAGGTGTGGGCAAATACGAAGGCGTGATTCTATTCGAATTAATTCGGGCTCCGCGCTGTACTAAATTGAACCATTTGGTGGGGGAGTTCGCGTGATACAAATTATATTCCGATGGGGGCAGAATTTGGACGGATTCTGGTCGTATCATGGGTGAAGTTGATAGGTACGCTGCATACCAGCAATCTGCCTCCACTAGGCCGAATATGATACTGACCACATGAGCGGAAATTCAATACAGATCTGTTTAAACTTACCGTTTCGCGCATTCCACCCGACACCAAGCCTTCCACCGGGCGTCAATATCCAGTATATCTTCCAAAAATGAATCCGGCGGTGCACTCTCGTTCGTAGAGAAGAGTCCGTGTTTCTGGGCGGCCTGATGCTGTCAGCCCGAAGTGCAGGCGATTCGGTAGTATGCACCACTTACAGTTATCAAGTCACTGTAAAGCTTCTCAGCTTGGGCTATTCGGCTCTTACGCTGCTCTCGCTTAGCGATCGATTCACCTTTTGCCACGTTCCTGCTTACGCCAGTTATAGAGGCCAGGTTTAGTGCCAGCAAGCCAGTCGCGAGAATTCGCATCTGTTTCTGTGGTGTGTGATTACTTGTCGATATAGATTGCAACTCTACAGAAACCATCTGTAGAACCACCTATATATCTAGATCAGCATACATTCTTGTGTTCTCACGTGTTTACAAACTTACAGGAAAAGTTCGCGATACAAATCTTCCAGCTCCGGCGGTTCCAAGAATGCTCAAACCTATGAGACACATTGAGAGTAGCAACGATTTCGGAGCATTCTTGGCTGAGAAAGTAGGTATATGAATGATGGGTAAAGTCGGATGGAAATAATACAGATACATCTCTAAGGCGATATCGAGGATTTCGGCGGGCGGGAATCGGATGTTTTCGATGCCTGGGCTAGCTCCCGCTTCGCCATTTGATGATGCGGTGTCGCCATACGATTCTGATCGAAGACTGCCAGCTTGTGGCGCATTGTTGAGAGCGCCCTGTAGTAAATCCCTGCATTCCTCGTCAAGTCCCCATCTTGAATTCCTTCTTTCACGCTCGCTGATGGGGGTTTCGATGACACCAGAAGAGATTTCGGAGAGTATGTTCGAGCAATCGCACGATACTAAGCTTTGCCACAGGGTTGGCATTAGACGTGACGGTGTTCGAGACTTCGATGGCCAACAGCTTTCAACCCTTGCAAACCGCTCCTTCGGTATTCTACTGGCAATTGAGACACTGCTACCCGATGGACTGGCGCGATTGTCTCCGCCGTTGCGAAAGATGTCGTTATCAAAGTGGCTATCAAGAGCCATATGATGCGAGCCGCCCGAGGCCAAGATGTCGTTTTCCAGAGGAAAAAGCCAGGTTTGCAAAGCATCGGCTGGTGTTCGGTTCGGAAGTGGATGGTTGCTCTGAACTAGCTCGAACGCCCACTGGTCGAGACTAGAGACATGGCCCTGGGGGGAAAATGAAAGCATATCCATCGCTGGGTCAATGGGTGGAGGCATGTTATCTGGATGACGCGTCAAGAATCGTTCATGGTCAGTTGGCAAATTGATCGGAGATGGTGACCTCCAAGGGACGTCGGCTGGTGTTTCAAGATGCTGCGCCGCGTTGAGGAGCGCTTCTAACCGACTCTCGCCTGGAGATGTCTGCTGTTGTACGGACGAGTGCCGCACGTGTAACGTTGGCGACTGCTGGGAGTTTTGAAGTCCCTCTCCGGAATGGGGTGGCTGTTGCGAGCTCTTTCGTCTTGATAATGGGGATAAGCTAGGATCTTGTGGGAGTTGGTTCGTCCGCTCCGATGTTGGCCCTATTTCGTTCTGCTGCCTATCGCCGGACGCAATGCCTAGTTGTTGCTGCTGATGATGGTTCTGTTGGGAGTTGTTCAACCTGTTCAAAGCATTCTGTGCATGGCCTTTGCAGTGGCGAAACAAGACGTCGCTGTTCATTGTTGGTTCTGCTCCGCGGCACTTCTCAATGGACCTCACCTGCGCGAAAAATGCTTCTTGCACGTCGGGCACTCGTAGGGGCGCTCTCTCGTATCTATGTATACGATCAGTCGTGATAAAAGCATCTCCTCGGTGTCAATTGGCGCCTACGCGATCGCTCGTGGCGTTTGACGTGCTCAAGCTTTGTGAACTTGCGGTCGCACAGGCTGCATTGTTTCAAGGCCATAGGGGTAAAGCGGTCAGTCCGCGGGGGAGCAGCGATGCCCGCAGCGGTTCTGTGTCGTCGGGAAAGGGTCCTGAAGAGTGAATAGACGAGCGAAGTGCCGGGCGACACGTCTGGAGCCACGGCGTGGTTGGCGATCTGAATTGCGGGGAAGTTGCGACCCATGACTCGCGTGGATCCAATATAAGCACGGGATGCACCCTCCCGCCGTATTCATCCTTCATCTACCTACTGCTGCATGGTGTCTGCAGTCTCATCGTTTCATTTGGATCGCCTGTCGGCGTTCAAGCTGAAAGTGGGAGCTGCATTCAGATGCACATCTAAGGTTGGCTTCCCGGTCCGCCAGCTTCCTACCGCGCGTCAAATCTGTCCACGGTAGAAACTTCCGTAGACGCCGGTCTCAGCCTTCTATCTACTTTGTTCTCTTCTGGAAAAACTCAGAAGCAGCCGGCCATAGCCACGCAGCTGAAGGGCTGGTGTCCGTTGCCCATTACTCCGGACAAGTGGTAGGTACAACAATGCATGTGGGGACCCTGGCAAGGCATGCGCTAGTGGGGCATACAGCTTCGCTGAGCAGCTCCTTCGAGAAGCATTTCACGAAAAGAGAAGCAAAGGATCTACTGCATGTGATTGATGGATCTTCATCGACAATCAACTTGCCATATAATGTTTCATGCATACTTACAATTCTAGATCTGGGTCGTATCGCCCGTCGATCAAGCTTCACGCATATATTGAGTAGGAGTACTAACCGTGTCAATAGCCCTTGGTCCTCAGGATATCTCCCGGGCCTTCGGACGATAGATTAGTCACTGCATATAGGGGCCGGTCACACTTCTGTCTTGGTTTACCCGGTTCTCAACAAGCGTTGTGTACGGGTCCGACTCCTCGTGCACCCACAGAAGATTTCAAAATATGATCACGTCATAGTGATAAGGATTGGATTCCAAATTCGGGCGTAAAATCTTTACTTGGGAAGATACCGAGAGAACACTTTCATGGTTATGTGGTCGAATTGCACATGTCTACACAACTTTCTGAAACATGTCTATCACCGCGGAGTAGACGACCAGTAATACACCACCACCAGGTCCAAACCTCAATATCTTGGCTATATATCCTTTGTATAACGCCCGCAGTCCTTCTTCTCTTGCTATCACGCCCAAGCTGGGCCACGCCCATTCGTATTTGCCTCTTACGCCTTCGACCTTTGCAACACTCTGTATCCGGCTCTTGACCACATCAAGCGGCGTATTGAATGTGGTACCCACAATACCTCCAGCAAAGCCGGCCGCTAGGTCATTAACGGTCTTTTGTGCTTTCGGGTTCGCCGAACTTGATGGATCAGGCAACTGAGCTCGCACCTGAAAGATGCATCCAAATTATCCAGCGTTCCAGACAATGTGTCGCCAAAGTGTAGCCTCGAAGCCATTGTATAACGCCAGGACTCCTTCCTGCCGCACCACCTTGCTGAAACAGTCGACGAGACCGTTGTATCGCGAAGCAGATTTTTTGTCTTGGAGACGAATTTTGAGCAGCTCGAAGGGCACAACTACGAGGCTTTCAACTGCACCAGCGCTTGCCCCTGTTAGCACCGCGAGGGGCTGCGTAAGGGCAGGTACGTGAAAAAGTCGCTGGTAGAAGGGACCGAAGGTGTCGTTCGAAGAGAATTTAATCGCCCTACTATTATGTTAGTGAAGAGTCAGTCTGGATTGCTTTTGAAGCAGTCACCTCTTAGGTACCTCCATCAATATTGGCGCTGTGATCCCACGATAGTCTCGACGCGCCCTCATTCCCGACGATCTTCTTGAAACAATCAAGCACGCCGGTATAGCCTTTGTCCGTCCTTCGCAACGCCATGCTGCAGCTGTATCCTCGTTTTGACCACATCAAGCGGGTACCTTCCTGCACTCTTAGTTTCGAAATATTACATATGACGATGGACTCTCACATCACCAGAATCTAGACGATATAAGTTACATGCCTGCCAAATGGTCAAAAAACTCACCTCAGAGATGCCTGCAACGGCTCCAGCAGCGAATTGGTACCGGAAGGGCAACACATTCTTTTTGTCTGGCTTTGCCTTTTCATTCTGCACCGTCTTGGAAGTCATATCACCCATAGAAAAGTAATGTTGCAGCGCAACCTCTGAGGTCCACATGAGGGTCCTCCAGAGCTTCCACGATGTCACGCATAACGAACTGCACTGCACTGTCCCCACCCTCTGCCTAGCAAGGTCGCAAAGGGCTTTCTACTCGTATGCGCGTCCATATTGTGTACCCTTCCAACCGGTAGCTGTGATAGTGGTGTTGCTACAGGGTTCCTAACTTGGGGAAGATGTGGGGCGGCGGATGTGGGGCTAGTCCGGTCGGTGTGGATGTTCAGGGGTATCAGTGACCGCCATGTGGGAAGCTCACGATAGTACTCAAGAATTCTGATAGCAGGAATACAAAGACAGATGGCGATTCGGAAGCCGTTCTTGAGATTCTTTTGCTGCTGCAAAACCCAAACAGGCTGTAACATGCCGAACACGTTACAAACACGACTTTCGTCACCGAAATACACCGAAATAATTTACATTCTAATCTATAGACTCCGAAAATGCTGAAATATGCTGGCTCCATGTCCGAGTAGGAGCTTATACTGAGTGATACTTATGCAATTGTCTTCTCGCTCTTGAGGCCCTGGATATCTTCTTCACTGTAATCAAGAAGCTCCCTTAGCACCTCAGTCGTGTGCTCGCCCAGCATTGGAGGTGGCGTCCTAATTTTTGGTTGTGCTCTCGAGTACTTCACTGGGTGATTGACGAGTTTAATTGGTCCGCAGCTCGGATGGTCTATCTCCTCGATCATGTTCCGTGCAAGAACTAAGTGATGAGTTAGTGACCTGAGTCAATATGAGACGAGGCTTGCAACATACCATGCTCGTGGTTGATAGTGCCCTGAATGTCGTTCACAGCTGCGTAAGGCATGCCGCTACCTTCAAAGATCTCGAGCCATTCCTTCGTCGTCTTAGTCTTGAGTTCGTCTTCGATGATGCGGTCAAGTGTATCTCTGTTCTTCACCCGCAACGCATTGGTGACGAAACGCGCATCTGTCTTCCACTCCGGCTTGCCAATCTTATCGCACAAGATGCCATAGAGTTTATCGTTACAGCCACCCACCGCGATGTTTGTGTCTTTGGTCTGATACGCTCGATAGGGTACCACTGATGCTGTTTAAAAAGTCAACGGTGATCAAACAGGCGGCTTAAATATATCTCGACTTACCATGAGCTGTTCCCCATCTACCACTATCCTTCTTTCCACTGATCAGCGCACTGCTGGCAATATTCGCCAACTGCGCGACCTGACAGTCACTGAGACTCGCATCGATCCACTGCCCAAGGCCAGTCTCTTTTCTTGCGTACAACGCCGCCAACACACCGATTGCGGTATACATCCCAGTTGATATATCCGTGACTGCTACGCCAACTTTCACTGGTGGACCATCTCGCTCCCCAGTGATGTGCATAAGTCCCATCTCGGCCTCGACCATAACATCGTAACCTGCCCGATTGCTGTACGGTCCAGTCTGTCCGTATCCTGTGACGGACGCATATAACAAAGAAGGATTCAGTTTCGAGAGTGTAGCATAGTCAAGTTTATACTTGGCAAGCGAGCCTGGAAGGTAGTTCTCGACCAAGATGTCGCATTTCTGAACGAGCGAATGCAGAATGGAGATGCCAGAGGGATTGTTGAAGGAGAGGCCAAGAGATTTCTTGTTGCGGTTCACCTATTGGAATATTAGGAACACCGCGATTTTATGTAGCTCCAGGCAAAGGTTCTTACGGAGAGATAATACGCGCTTTCTCCCGGAAACTGACGCTCAACGCCGTCAGTATATGGCGCATCGGGCGGGCCCCATGAACGTGTGTCGTCGCCTCGCGTTGGATGCTCGATCTTGATGACTTCTGCTCTAGATAGAATCAGTACTTCTCTTCACAAACAATGCCAGGAACGTACCCAAGGTCTGCAAGTATTTGTGTGCAATAAGGCTGGAAAGTGTCACTATCCTATGTCTTACAATAGATCCTAATCAGGTGACGCCCTACTCCCGCAAGAACTCTTGTCATATCGAGTACTCTGATACCAGCTAAAGGCAACTTCTCGATAGTCTTCTTGTCAATTGTGCTTGCAGTCGCGTTTCCGCGCTTCCACATCCCAGATCTCGCCGTTGGAAACCCGTGCGCCAGGGACAAGCCCTTTTCGCTTCGGGTCAAACGCCTCGCACATGACCTTGAAAACATTTCTGATTGATTTTTTTACAATTTGCATGGCAGTCTCCGGCATTATGTATATCAAAAGAGACCAGTGAGAGATTCTTGGCCCCACATTCTACATGTGGGGTCGCTAACCCATCCCGAAACGAACTTGCACAGACACATTTGATGAGACAAGGTGTATCAGGATTATGAATAGTTTTGCTGGTCAAAGGATATACAACATGTAGTCCGAACTTACAATGCCGACGTATATGCGATAAGCGCTTGAGTCGAAAGACTCTCCGAAAGCAAACTAAGCAATGTTCACAGCTGGAAGCGGAGCATGTCCGTCCAAGGAGTCGTGTCTGACTCCGTTTGTTCCGTTGAGATACGGCTTCAGCTCCTTTGAGTGGACTCCCTCGGTGTCGCTCGCGTTGGCACCGTGAGCGAAACCGCCAATGTAGTAAGGCGCCAATCGCCTCTTTTCCGCAATCTTGTCATCTTTGAGACGGGCGAGTAATTCTTTGGCTTTGGAGTTGGTCGAGAATCGGTCCTATTGGTGTTAGTGATGGTTAGGAACATTGAGTGAAGCTTCTTACAGGTAGTGCATCCCAGACCTTGTAGTCGGTACCTGTGGTACTGATCGTACCGCAACCCTTGCGAGCATATTCAGTCCAGAGAAAAAGACGACTTGACTCAATCATGATGGTCAATTGATCTATAATTGATGAGTCAATTTATGCAGTAAAATTGGCGAGTCTCCATACCTGTGAGGATCTTCTCGGGAACATTCTCGTGATTCCTCATGCCGTGCTGGTAACCCTCATGAAAACCGCCGTGAGGAGTATGGCATCCTTCGAAGCTACCGCCACCGGGCAGGAACTCATCACTCCTACCGAGACCCTGGCCGTACAAGCAGGCCAGAAATTCAGAGGCGGAGTTACGGTGGAAGTAGGGCAATCTGAATGTGTTCGTTGCCACGTCCCATCGAGGTCCGAACCATAAGAAGTCTGCCAGTGGGGTCACCGGATCGCGCGATGGAGCAGTGAGCACGCAGAATATTGATGGGTCCGTGTGATCAATCGAGGTGCTATTTTGTGATGAGAACTTCGTGAGATCGTACTTATACGGGACCACGTTTCCATGCCAAGCGACGAGATCGAAGGGGCTGTGGTCCTGCTGGATGGCAGTGAGCTGACCATTGGTCTTGTTCACGATCTGCCAATCCACGTGGAGCTCGTCGTCGATAGCAGCGACAGGGTATAGGAAGTCACGCGGATTCGCCAATCCATGTCCACCTAGGGGACCAAGGTCTGGGAGCATCCACATGGAACCCCACACTTCGGTGATGTATCCTCGCGCAACCTTGGTATCCGTGGCCAGATTCAGACAAAATCGTATACCTCGTTGTATCACGCAGATCTCTCCTGGTTGTAAATAGATCTTCCCCATTTCCGTTACGATATCAAGACTGCCGAGCTGGGCGCATATAAGGAAATCTCCATCCGTGTTGCAGAATGCTCGTCGTTCCATGCTAGAGTTGATCATGTAGACATAGAGAGCCATGCCTTCCCTAATGTTGGGGTCGCCGCTACCCGCCAACGTGTGGAGACCATCTATGAAATCGATCTTGTCATCGTCTTTGGGGAGGGGGAACGGATGCCATTCGGCTTGCTCTGGTAGGGTCTCGACCTTTGGGTTGGCCGAAAGGAAGCAATTCTGGATGTTTGATTTCGTCTCAATAGGCACGTAGCCCTCTGTATACAATTAGTTACAGGGGCGACTTTGGCTTCGACCAGACTTACTATGAGCGGCCGCTGGCCTGCAGCGGTACATATACGTGCTAAAGTTGGAATGTCGCGGTGCGGCAAATGCAGAATAGGTGATACCTTCCGTATATAAACCGAAGCGAACTTCTTGTGGGTTGTTTTGTGCTACAGGTAGAGTTCCTGGAATGAGCTCCGACTGATGACGATTGCCCCATCCTGCTTGGTACTCGTACGGGTCATTCTCGCGTGTGGGTTTTAGTCTTTGGAGATCGGTAAAATGAAAGGCCTTCTGAGGGTCAGTGACAAGTTGGCGTTCTTTGAATTCAGGCATGTTGTAGAGACAATGTTTGCGAATGTACTCTTCTGATCACAGTAAGTCGACTTATATTGAACCGTTTTCTGGAGGCGTAGCACTAGATCTGCCGTTGCTGACCGGCGTGGGATCCGCGTGATGTGGGGCGACTGGCTCTCCCAGTAACGGCGGGGTTGATACGCATTGACTTGTTCACCGAGGCGGACGATTTCCGAGGGCCAAGTTTTCGAAGCACGACTAGCTTGCAACCGGGACATTAGAGGGTGATCGATGAATAAATGCGAATGCAAATTTGTCTACCCTGGAAATGCTGATGTGAACGCCTCGCATTCTGGAAACTACGTAGCAGGCGGCATATTTCCTAATGCCTTAATCTCGAACACATTCACCCCAAATATACTACCATATACACCGGGAAATCTGACTACAGGGACCTGGCGAGAACTTCGTCGATCATAAGGCCACACGACCCGAGGTAGTTTTTGGCGTCGCACAATGAGCTCAAGTCCTCGTGAGATATCTTTCCAGTGATTTCGTCTCGTGTTTGAAGCGCTTCCAGGAGGCTGGTGTCGTTCTCAATACTTTCTCGGCAAGCTTCATACACAATATCGTGGGCCTTCTGGCGACCCACATGCGGAGCAAGCCCCATCATGACCGCCTCCGCCACAATGAGCCCTCGAGTGGAGTAAAGGTTGTCGAGCATCGCTTTTGTATTCACGACCAAACCAGACAACGCAAAATCCGCCTGGTGAAGGGCACCCGCAGCAAGAACAAAGGATTCAGGTACAGCCACCCACTCGAGATGCCAGGGCCCAGAAGCGCGCTCGAAGTCTGAAACCATCCCGTCAAGAACCAGGCCAGCATTTGAACGTAGTACCTTAGAAGCCGCTAATATAACTTCGCTGGATATGGGATTCCGCTTCTGTGGCATAGTCGAAGACGCTCCGCGGTGAGGAACGAATGGCTCAGATACCTCCGATAGCTCATTCGACGACATGATGATTATGTCAAGCGCGAGTTTGCCTAGGCTCCCTCCAACAAGGGCGAGATAGTTTGTGATTTCAGCGACACCGTCGCGAGCAACGTGCCAGGTTATGGGAGGGTCTGTAAGACCGAGATCCCGAGCCATTTCCTTTCGAACCCGAATGCCGTCGTCGCCGGAGCCCAGCGACGCTAACGAGCCTGCTGCGCCGCCGAACTGAACCATAAGTGTGCGGGATTTGAGCTGTTCTAAGCGCTCAAAGTGCCTCTGGAATCCAGAGAGCCAGATTGCGGTCTTGTGTCCAAAGGTGATAGGCAGTGCATGTTGCAAGTGGGTGCGACCCGCCATGGGGGTGTCTCGGTGCTTCTTTGACAGAATTTCCAGGTTCTTAATGACAGATCTCAGAGTCTTTTCGATGATTTCAAGGCCTTGCTTCATCTGGAGAATACTGGCCAGATCCATGATATCTTGGGTTGTCGCACCCCAATGAACGTAGCGGCCAGCCTCTTCCCCGCACAGTGCCGAAAGTTGCCGTACCAGTGGGAGGATGGGATATCCAACTATTTCGGTCTCTCGTCGCAGTCTGTCAAAATCGAGCTCTGCGCCTTGAGACTTGGAAGTCACAACTTCGCCAATGTGAGATGGAATGACGTTGCATCGCGATTGCGCTCGCGCCAGCGCCGTCTCAGCGTCAACACAGCGGTTCAAATAGGCCTTGTCATCGAAGACTTGACGGATCTCTTCGGTGCCGAACAGTGTCCTGAAGATAGCAGAGTCAATGGCACTGACACTTCCGAGCGCTCGGCGCTGCTGAAGCGCAGCGATTTTGGGGAGGACCCTCAAGGGTGCGCGACGGATGAGAAACATGATGCTACGAGCAGCTACCCAAAGAATAAGGTGTTAAGGGAACAACAAACAAAAGCGAGAACGCTAGCACAAGATGCAAAGTTCAAAATGTGACAAGCCACGGGCCCATGGTCGCCGGTAGATGCGGTGTGGGGAGAGTGCTCTGGAAAGCCCTAGGTATAACCATTCAGGTTAGTGCTCACGTGCAGCTAGGAACCTACGTACCTACGTGGGGTCGCGTCATTTTCGTGATGTGGAGAAACCCACAGCCGTTCTGGACGCTCAACACATTGCAAAGTCTTGTAAATTGCTAAAATCGCGAACAAAAATGCAGCGAGTACACTGCGGTACCTGATAGTAACAAGTCGGTTGCAGCCCGCCAGCTTCGCATACGGTACCTAGGTACTATGACTCCCGCACGAAGAGCGACGCGACGCCGTGGCCAGTACTTGCGCACATGGACACAATGCCCAGCTCCTTGTCCTGCCTACGCAACTCTCCGAACAGAGTTGCAGTCTGACGTGCGCCTGTTGCTCCGGTCGGGTGTCCCAGAGCAATCGCGCCGCCATTTGGATTCACCTTTTCCTCGTCTAAGCCGAGCGCGCGGATGCATGCCAATGTCTGGCTGGCGAAGGCCTCATTCAATTCGATGATTTCGATGTCTTTCAGGTCAGTCCCCGTGTACTTGAGCAGTGCTGGTATCGCATATATGGGACCGATGCCCATCTCATCAGGTGCACATCCACTGACTTGTGTCCCAACAAAACGTCCTAACGGCGTCAACCCGCGCTCTTCCGCCCAGGATCGACGAGCAAGAATCATCGACGAGGCACCGTCGGAAATTTGAGATCTGCGACGTCACCTATGCGGCTTTGTACCAGTACCAAAGCGTACTTACGAGTTTCCGGCAGTGCCTTTGCCATTCTCGCCAAACACAGGCTTCAACGTTGATACCTTCTCGAAGGTCAAGCCATGCCTTATACCATCATCTTTAGTAACCTCGAATTCTGCCAGCTGGCCCGTTGTCTCGTCCATGCGTTGCACCGTAATAGGTACGGTCTCCCACCCAAATCGGCCTTCCTTCTGTGCCTGGCTTGCTCTGCTATGACTTCGTACAGCATATTCGTCTTGTGACTTTCGGTCAACGTTGTATCTTTCTGCAACATTCTCAGCGGTGATACCCATGGGCATCAGGCAGTCCCGCGCGTCTTTGACAGTTGATCCCAGCAAAGTTGGCGAGACATCGATTGGAACGCCGCGCGAGCTGTAATTCCTTGACATGCTTTCGACACCCCCAGCGAGTCCGACGTCGATTTGGCCCACCATGATCGCATGTGATATGTGGGTGATGGCTTGTAAACTACTCGAACACTGGCGGTTGACGGTGTGAAATGTAGTCGAGCTTGGGAACCCAGCATGATTGAGCGCCATCCGACCAGTCTTTGCGAAGCCCAGCTCAGCGAGTACGTTACCAATCATGGCATCGTTCACGTCTTTAGGCTCAATCCTCGCTCTCTGTACAGCAGCTTTCATGACCTACGATTTTTAGTGTGCTGGCTCATAATTGTTTCCATGCACCTTACAGGCATCAAGATGTCCTCCGGGTGCGCATCTTTGTAACCACCTTTGAAGCTGCGATTGATTGGGGACCGTACGGCAGATAGCAGAACGACATCGTTGGGGCTCATTTGCAGCACGTTGCGCGTTATTCTGTTGAAAGCCGCCATGATCGCGTTCCGATTTGCACTGCTGATTCTCAGACATTTCGAATGCCAACAACGTAGAAGCCGTAGGTGCGCCGAGTCATGGTGGAATTGCCGCTCCGCAGCCGCAACACAGCAGACGTGGCGGGGCAGCAAAGGATGTGGGGCGAGACCGGAGCTACACCTCGATGACGAATCACAACAACGAGGCTCTTGGTGAAGCAAAGGCGGAAAAGGGCCGCTTCTGCTGTACGATCCCTTGAAACAACATCAAGGAAATTTACAAGATGACTTTGCCAAGCCAGTATCAAAACGGAAGCATCGACTCCTCGCTGAAGGGAGCGTATCGAGCTTCGCCCGTCAAGCTCCTCATCTACGGTGCAGGTACGGTGAACTACTTTCGAATTGAACATAGACTAAATAGGTTCATCTAGGAACCAGTAAACAGCTTGCAGATGTGGTGTCAGAGCTCGGCGGCTCCAAAGCCTTCATCATTACTGGTCGCTCCCTTTACGAAAAGACACCAGTCATCAAGGAAATTGAGCAAAGTCTTGCATCAGTTCACGGCGGAACCTTCAGCAGGATCGGTCAACATGCGTGGGTATGACTGAGTGTCTTGAGTTCAACTCACTAATTGCGTTAGCCCCATTGGCGATATCCGCGAAGCGACCACTCTGATGGCCAAGTCTGGGTGTGATGTGTTGATCTCAATAGGAGGTGGATCTCCGATTGATTCTGCGAAGGCAATTGCGTATAATATCCATCAGGAGACAGGCAAATGGATACCGAGCATTGCAGTACCTACCACTTTGAGCGTTGCAGAAACCACTCAGAACGCTGGCTTCACAACCGAAGAAAAGCACAAAATTGCTGTCAGCGATCCTGAGCTCGTTCCCAAAGCGGTGGTGTATGATGGCGAGATCGCTCTGCACACGCCATTGAACTTGTGGACAAGCACTGGAGTAAGACTTGTCGAACTTGTAAACTCGACTCGTCAACTGACCAAAATTAAGATTCGGTCATTAGATCATGCTGTCGAGCTCATGTACCACCCACTCGCATCCGAGATCCCCACCAAACGCATGTGCCTCGAGGCCATCAAAGATCTGTTTACCTATCTACCCCAATCGAAAGCGAATCCAAAGGATGCCGACGTCCGTACGAAGCTTTTCCTCGCATGTTATGCTTCGTTGTTTCCGTTCCTCTACACCGGCGGCGTAGGCCTCAGCCACAGTATCGGTCATGCAATCGGCGCAACCTATTCAATACCACACGGGATCACCAGCTGTCTCAGTCTAGCACCCACAGTACATTTCAAGGCCAGCAATCCGGAAGAAGCGAAACAAATTGCGAGAATCGTTCCGTATATCGGCAAACAGAGCACCGGAAGTGACGAGAAAGATTCCCACACAGTGGCAGATGCTGTTGCCGAGTTGATTGAAGCATTAGGGCATAAGACCACACTGACTGCTGTAAGGAAAATCAACCTTTCCGGCTCGATACGGCTAACCATGTGCAGTACAACGTTCCAACCGGCGACGCGGAGGAAGAGGCCATTGCTTTGCGTGCACTGCACAGCAGAGAGCACAAGGACTTTGCGAGCTGTAAGTGGACACGATATACTTATAAGCATGAGGCTGAATCTGTATCCAGTGATGAAGATCGTGCATGATCTATATTAAAATTGCAATGGTGTTGCGTGCGGCATTGATGATGCTTTACCCGCTTGAGATAGACGAAGTCACGTGAACTGGGAATTTCCAGGGGTCCATACGTTCACGGGTAGGACGGCCACCTGCCATCATAGCAGTCTCTACATTTCCGGAGTGTGGTGCTTTGACAATCCTGGGAAACGTATCCGTAGCGAAGCCTTCCGGGCCTCCAAAGGCCTGGAAGCAGAATAAAAATACTTTTCCGCGGGCGAACCCGCGGATAAGTTCTTTTCCGCCACAAGTGTGGAGTTCTTGGCGACCCCGAACCTCCACCGGCACCGGCACGGCATGTGCTTCGGTACGCCTGATCGCGTCTAGTTCCGACATGCAAGCTCTCAAAAGTCTTGTGGGGAACTCAATCAGTGTGCAGTTGCAGCCTTTACATCCCACATTCCCACATTTCCTTTGCGCATTGAACACTGCGGAGCCGCGTGGAGCTGGAGTCAAGATCTCTGTAGCTTACGAACAACTTTCTGGCTGTATATCGCTTTCCATAGAACATCTACATCCCCTAGAGGTGTATTGGAGGGCTTTGAGCGATAGCGGCAGAGCATCACGTCGAGACATTTTCCACACGACACATTCCACGATGCAACGAACGTTCCTTTTCGCGGCCCGCCGCAGTGCGCCTGCCATTCGCTTCTTTTCCAACACTGCCACTCGCGCGGCGATCAACAAAATCTACCCTTCTGCGCAAGAAGCCATCAAGGACGTGAAATCGGATACGACTGTTCTTGTTGGTGGGTTCGGATTTTCTGGCGTGCCAAACACACTCATCAATGCTGTGCGCGACCGTAAAGATCTCAAGAACTTCACGGTTGTGAGCAATAATGCGGGCATGCCTGGCGTAGGACTCGGCCAATGGCTGGATACCAAGCAAGTCGGAAAGATGATCGCCAGTTACATTGGAGACAATAAGGTGTTCGAACAAATGTACTTGAAGGGAGAATTGGCATTGGAGTTGACGCCGCAAGGAACAATTGCCGAAAAGTGCGCGGCAGGAGCAGCAGGTGTACCGGCTTTCTACACGCCCGCGGCTTACGGAACAATAGGCAAGTCGATCCACGAAGAGATCGCGTCGCGAATGCTAATTGGTTTCTGCAGTGCAAACCGGCGAGCTCCCCGTCCAATACAACACAGACGGAACGATCGCAAAGATGGCGCCTCCGAAAGAGACACGGGAATTCAACGGCAAAGCATACGTGATGGAGGAGTCCATCTTCGGAGACTACGCATTCGTTAAGGTCGCGAAGGCGGACCGTCTCGGAAACTGCACTTTTCGCAAAGCACAGAACAACTTCAATGAATCGATGGGAAAGAACGCTAAGATGACGATTGTTGAAGCCGATGAGATCGTTGAAGATGGAGTCATTGCACCGGAAGAAATTCACCTGCAGGGTATCTACGTCAAGAGGGTCATCAAGAGTACCGAAGAGAAGCAAATTGAGCGCTTAGTACACTACAAGGACCCTGAGGAGCAGAAGCGTGCGATCCTTGAGGGTAAGCACAACCTACTCCTTTGCACATGACCTTTCAGTAATTGACATGTGAGCAGGCTCCTCCGAAGCATCCCAGAAACGCGAGCGTATCATCAAGCGAGCGGCACAAGAACTCAAAGATGGCATGTATGTCAATCTCGGTATCGGCATGCCCCTCGCAGCACCGGCTTTCCTTCCCAAGGGTGTCGAAATCGTTTTGGAGTCAGAGAACGGCATCCTAGGAATGGGCGGATACCCCAAGCCCGGAGAGGAGGACCCAGACCTGATCAACGCTGGTAAGGAAACCGTTACTCTGATTAAGGGCGCCTCGACATTTGGCAGCCACGAATCATTTGGCATGATCAGATCAGGCAGGATCGATGTCGCCATGCTAGGAGCTATGCAGGTAAACACTTACGGAGGTAAGCAAATCAGATGCCAGCCACACTAATAAGCTTTCTTATTAACATCGTATAGATCTTGCCAACTTTATGCTTCCAGGAAAGGTCAAGGGCATCGGTGGTGCCATGGACCTTGTCGCAAACCCCTCGCAAACCAAGGTCGTCATCACCATGGAGCACACCGACAAGAAGGGCAACCCTAAGATTCTCAAGCAATGCACGTTCCCGCTCACCGGCCAGAAGTGTGTATCAACCATCATCACTGACCTTGCTGTCTTCGATGTTAGCCCTATTGAAGGGCTCACTCTGAAAGAAGTCGCAAAGGGCGTGACCGTTGATGAGGTTAAGGCGAAGACTGAGGCGCCTTTCAAGGTAGCTGAAGACTTAAAGGAGATGGACATATAGGCTCTCTTCCGCATTTCGTTACTTTATGATATTAGCATTGGGGTTTGAGCTTAGCATTTGGCGCTGAAGGGGTCTGTATAAATTGAACGATATCCTCTTGTTCCCTCACCCTCGGCCCCTTCCTACTCAAACTGCCACGACCCATCCTCGCCTTTCTTGCCTTTGTCCTCATACCCTTTTGGCAACTGCCCTCCAATATGTAGGTAAACACTACTCCCATCTCGATCAAAACACCTCTCGTCCTTGCTCGCACTCTCCCAAACCTCCATTGCCGCTTCCGCCATAACCGGATTTAGCCCCACCTGTTTCGCGCTCTCGATCGCAAGCCCCAAGTCCTTCAACATCATCTGCGTCTTGAAACCCGGCTTGTATCCGCTGTTACTCGGCACCCAGATATCCGTCACATTAGGTACTGGCATGACGTGGTCGCACATCCAAGACTGGCCTGTGGATGCGCGTATCACAGAGTAGAGCTCCTTGGGGTCGAGACCCTGGGCGACGCCGATGGCGAGGGCTTCTGCAGTTGCCAGCAGGATAGTGCCGGATAAGTAGTTGTTCGAGATTTTTGCAGTCAGACCGGCACCGAGGGAGGAGAGGTAGAAGAATTTTGATGGGGAGCCCATCATTGAGAGAGCGTTTTCGAGGCGCTTTGATGTAGGATTGGACTCGGAGGGTTCGGGATGGCCGATGAGCATGGAAAGGTCGCCTTGCTCTGCTGCTGGAACGCCGCCCTGGGAGTGTCAGTGCTGTGGATACATTCGGTAATCTTTATGGTACCTACAGAGACGGGCGTGTCCACATATGTTCCTAATCCTCGCTCTTTTAGTATTTCACCGACTTCCCTCGTGCTCTTCACGTCGATTGTGCTGCATTCGCACAACACCCTTTCTTCATCTTTCTTCGCAGCAATCACGCCATCTGTCTCATCCAAGTAGACTTCTTTCACGTCTTGTGCACCGGGCACGATTGATATGACTACTTTTGCATTTTCAGCTGCGTCGCGTGCGGTCGATACAATCTCTATTGGCCCATGTTTGCTGTGCTCGTCTTGGAAGCGCTTGCAAGCAGAAACATTGATGTCGTTTACGTAGAAAGTTACAGATGCTTGCATCTTCTTTCTTACATTTGAGGCCATTGCGTAGCCCATTGCTCCAAGGCCTAAAGACGTCAGAATCTTGAAAGATCCAGCTCATGTACTTACCAATGAAAGCATAATTCTCCGCCATTTTCCAAGTATCAGGATTCACGAGCACAGAGAATAAGACAGAGACTTAGTAGAAATTTGGTTCCTGTATGCAGTGTGTAGTAGTAACCCTCTCATAAGGTAGGTAGTCCCTGTGTGTGATCGACCCGTTGCCCCACATCTTCCCCTCATTCTCCATATTCACCCCAAACGTCCAATCCACAGCTGGGACTAGGTCGCAGACGGTAAGTAAGCTGTAGCAGTATGATCCTCGTCCACGCCACTAGTCTCTCCGTGCAACTGCTGATCGAAGAGGATCAACAAGCCACTGTCGAGACGTTCGCCTCTGAACCGCCCTCAAGGAAGCAATATACCAGGCCTGATATCCACCCTTCTCACAAGTACTCGATGTATATCTCTTTGCTAGGCTTGATAGCTTGCAACTCTGGCTAACACATCGCTAGCCCAAAGTGCGAATATGGCACCGTCCAAGCTGCTCAAAATAGGTGTGATTGGTCCCGCAGGGTTTGGAGGCTCCTATCTCTGTGTTGAGCTCCTAAACCGCGGCCACACTGTCATCGGAATATCTCGTACCCCCGAAAAACTCGGTTCGCACGAGCGCTACTCTCCACGCTCTGTCGACATCGACTCGGTTCCCTTCTCCGAGCTCGCAAAATACTTTGAAGGCATCGATGTCCTGGTATCCGAGTATGGCCCGCACACCGGGGGCGCAGATGCGTTGGTTTACAGTAAGCACTCTACCAAATCTCACGAACGGCCACCTAAAAGAAGCAGTGCCATTTCTCGAGACAACCCGCAAGATCGTTCTCGCGGTCAAGCAGTCAGACGTCAAGTACTTTCTCTTCGTCGGCGGCGCCGGGTCGCTCCACGTGCCAGGAACGCCCGAGTGCTGCGTCGACCACCCCGACTTCTTCATGGCATATCGACGTGCCATCACGACTTCCGAGGCGCATATCGCGTACATGGAAGAGCGGTTGGGTGTCATGGGAACTGCTCTCCGCGCATACCGTGACGCACGATTCGCAGAGCAGAGAGGGCGCGCTACGGCTGAGCACCGGAAAGTTATCACGGAATATGAATCGTCTGTCAATGGAAAGGATCGTGCGACTGACTTTATCAAGGCTGGACGCACCGCCTTTATGTTCTTTGATGGCAATACGTCTTTCAGGTGGTCGTTTGTGTCGCCATCTGCGCTGTATAGACCTGGGGTACGGACCGGGAAGTACGAAATAAGCGTTGATGATATGGTACTGGTGGGGGAAGAGCGGGAAGGTAGTATTTTCGAGGGGAGACTGACTGGGATCAGTGTTGCAGATATGGCAATTGCGATCGCAGACGAAGTGGAAAACGAGAAGTTGGTTGGAAAGCATTGGAGTGCGTGGGGCGACATCAGTGAGGACAAGCCGGCTTCTGCATACTTGTATTTGAACAATGTGGAGGGTGGAAGCAAATGAAAGCGTACCCGTTGCTTGTCTTGTAGAGTTGGGCCGGAGATGGACATGCTGATCGGCCTAAAACTATGGCATCTTGTGTTCAAGTTTATCTGCGTCCCAGCTTGTACCCTGGCTTGCAAGGAAACGCTGCCCCTTAGCAAGTACCTCGCTGTTTTCCTCACCCAGCCATTGAGGTTCAAGGGTTTGTATAGCATCTTCGATCTCGTAGGGTTCACCGCCAGCGATCCAAAGTATCTTCCCTGCAAATGGCATCTTAGCTCCAGCATGAAAATTGCCTTCTTCGCTTCGATTAGCAGAGGCACAGAGGACCATGCTTCTCGCAACATCTTCGGGTTCGTTCTCAGGAAGACTAAGTTCGCGCCAGCCGGTCTCGATACCTCTGACGAGCTTTGTCTCTGCGCGCTGATTAGAACCTTGTCAGTCACAAAGTGGAAGAAGACTGGACTTACTTGTCATCCACGGGCATATAACGTTGATCCGTATGTTTTCTTCAATAGCGACGATATGCAAGCCGCGCATAAGACCCAAGACTCCATGTTTGCTTGCGGTATACGGTGCTAAGCCTCCGCACTCTTTAAAGCCCGCAATGGAACTGACTAGAACGAGATCACCCCCTCCAATCTTCCTGAGGTAATGCATTCCGATTCTCGCCGTATATATTGCGCCTTTCAGATTGATATCAACCTCCATCATGCTGGGCTCCACGGAGATGTCCGAGCTTGGGTCAAAGATGTCCTTGTGATTCGCCACGCCGGCGTTGGCAACAACGACATCTATCGTGCCGTATGTATCTTCTGCTAAAGCGAAAAGATCGAGCTGGGAACGGTAAGATGATGTATCGCAGTGTTGGAATCGGACCGCGTCGCCGAGGGAAGACTCAAGGTCGCGCGCTGCCGGTTCATTGACATCGCCAAAGACAACTTTGCACCCTGCCTCTGTAATGAAATCAGCCAACAGCGCCGAGAGATAGTAGATTTTACTTGCCAACAAACTGCGTCACTGCAGCTCTCCCGATTCCCGTTGCTCCTCCTGTAAGCACCACTACCTTCCCATTGAGAGTGCTAAGAAGCTCCGAATTGAATTGCACGTGAACCATATCTACGAAGGCTTTACAGCACAAATTCTACAGGGGTTGATGCTGCCTCCATGCTGTTCGACCAACGATTTTGTCCATTGTTGGAGTTCCCCGCACCCCACACGCAACGTAGGGCGGGGAGAACGTCCACTTCACCCCTCACAAACTGCCCCTCACTAGAAGTAAACAAGGCTAGCCTGCCGGAACTGAAAACGGTTCCTCAATTCCGATTTCTATCTAAACTATCTATCACTTACTATTGACCAAAGGCGAAGTTCTGAAACACGTCCATGACCAAGTCGAAGCCGATCTGCTCGCCCAGCTTGAGCACGCGGTCATGCCTTCCGACCTCCGCGGGGTTTCCTGACGCGACGTACTTTGCCGTGATACCCTCACTGCTTGGCCCATAGACCCTCGCCCCAAATTGCTCGCCCTCAACAGGCGGCCATGGATCATTACCGTTGATGAACTCGATGATGTCTTCACCGTATGCGCGTGCAACCTTCTTCTGCTTGTCTCTCAGGTGCTCTTTGTAATTTTGGAAGAGGAACGCAACGTCTAGAATGTGACCTGCTTCGCCTTTGAACTTGCCCTCCCACGGAATGCCTTCGTTGAAGTGGTAGAGGAAGAATTTGTTGGCTTTTGTTCGTGGCCAGCCCTTTGCGAAGGCAAGGGACGGCGCGTAGAAGCTGATCTCTGTGCCGAAGCGAAGGATGGAGAGGAGTGCTTCGTCATCGTTACTTGGGGAGGTAATGTTGTAGGCCGAAAGCAGAGTCGAAACTGCGTCAGGATGGTCCGACAACGTCTTGTTGACTGACTCGATGAACTGCGATGCGATGTTCGGCAGCTTCGCATTGAGACCCAGATACGCAAGGATGCTTCCCTGGTGGATTGATTAGTAGCCTTTCATGAGCTGGAGGGACAGTTACTGACATCAAGCTTCGAATCGCCTATCATCACTGCAGAACACCAATTTCGACCGGGAAGTGGGAACTTTGGGTCTTCTGACTGAGAAGACACCCCAGGAAAAGTCGCAACGCCGGGAACAATGTCATTGTCGACTGATGGGGTCAAAGGTGTTCCAGGTGGCACCTTCTGCCACAGATCATCAACAGGCAGGGAAAGCAGCGTTTGGACACGCTCCTCCGGCGTTTTATCCTTCAGTCCAAACGCCTCAATGATCTTTGAGTATGCCGTTTCGGTTACAGCCTCCGGGATTGGCTTGAACAAAAGTATTGCACCGCCCGTGCTCAGAACTCGCTTCACAAGGGGTTTTTTCGAGGTCAGTAGCATGAGAGCAGAAACTGTTATCATAAGCGTCTTGCCGCTGGTCGTTCGAAGGTACATACAGCCACCGGCACTTTCGCCAGAAACAGTGATCTCTTCCGGATTGCCGCCAAACCCACAGATGTATTTACGTACCCACTGTAGGGCGGTGCGTTGGTCATGGAAACCATTGTTGGCTTTATAACCGTAGCTTCGAAGTTCCTTCGAAGTCATGAAACCAGTCACGCCAAGGCGGTAGCTGATAACCATTAGTGACCATGAGACCTTGTCCGGCACAATTTACCTACTTGATAGTCACGCCGATAATGGGCTTGCCCTTCTCGATGGATATTCGGACGAGTGGTGCCGGATCGTAGTGCGGATACCAGCTCGAACCCACGGCAAAGCCGCCTCCATGCACGAAAACGTGCACTGGAAGCTTTGCGTTGCTGTCGATATTACCATTTTTGCCTACTGGAACGGTAATGTTTAAATTCAGACCTTCAATGTCCGAATGATTGGGAACGTCTGGGGGCAATGGCAGCTCCTTTTGTATAAATTCAAATTCGTTATTGACTGCGCCAATAGGTGAGACAGTGGGAGGCCTAGTCTATATGAGTGACGGTCTATCAGTATTTTTGGCATGGTGTGTACCCGAATTTGGTGGCGTCTATCAGTCCAGAGCTATAGTCTGTTACCAGCGATGGCGCTGCAAACCGGTTCTCCAATGAAGCGTATTTGAGGCCTAAGAACTGGACCACGCCATCATTGCTGTTTCCCTGAATCTCTCCTAAGTCCTTGTGCTTGTGCTTGTGCTTGTGCTTGTGCGTTATCGTCATTTGAGCGAGGTAATCGAATTTCCAGTCCTAGGTAACAAGTCCGGTGACAAAAACTAAACGCTAGCAAACAGTTTCTATTCAGAAGATGTACGCATCTCGACAGTGCGTAATAAATTGCGAAATAAAGTGTTGATCCTTCGCAAAAAGCTACCCCGCTATGTCGCGAGTACCATAAGTGGGGCTGAATACTAGTCGATGCTGCGGGCCGTTCACTGGTCTGGGATCATGTGGGGAAAGCTCTTTAAGAAATCTGTTCCTTCACACGTATCTACGATGAGGTATGAATACTCCCAACGCGGATGATAATCGGCTCTGCTGAGACCAGAAACGAAGGATCGTATTCGTTTCAGTTGAGAAGGCTGAGGCGATACGCGGCAGGCCTGCATTTGGAGACAAGTATTTGACTAGGCTGCACTTGCCTTGCTAAGGCATAGTGTAATATATGGAGCCCACCGTTTAACATATTCCGTTGTACTTATACTTGAGCTTGACGACTTCGTGACCTTGTAGCGCCTGTACTGAGTAGCAGAGATGGCCACGAGCCTTATCCCACAGCCCACGGCGTTCGTTGGCTTGTCACTACTGGATGGCGGCAGCTTCATCGCAGACACAGATAAGCTGCATGCACATGTCAGCAATGCCAAGTTTCGAATGTACAATTGGGCTTTTTGCATCTCACATGGCGATAAGCGCATTGTATGGGATCTCGGACTCGAAGAGGTAGGGTTATGCGTCGTAGAAGACGTGATATGCTCACAAACTGTAGGATCGCTCCTTATACACGCCTTGGGTCAACAGATTCATGCTGGATTTTGTGAATCCTGCAGGTCCGAGAAAGAGCATAGTAAAGCAGCTGAGCGAGAGGGGTGTATCATCTGCTCAGATCAAAACGATAATTTTCAGGTTTGAAACGTCAAACCCCAAGCTTGATCACATCGCTAAATCTTCAAGTCACGCGCACTGGGATCATTGTCGACCAATTCGAGGTGCGTTTCCGAATGCAACAGCATACTTCGGGCCCGGCACAAAAGTAGGGTGTGCGCCAGGACATCTTGCAAACCCAATGGCGCAATGGGATGGAAGGTTCTTCGACCCTGAGCGAGCGACCGAACGAGCTGAAGAGCTTGATGGCCCCTGGGTATCGTTCGGGCCCTTCCCAAAGGCAATGGATTACTTTGGCGACGCCAGCTTCTGGGTAATTCAAGCTCCTGGGCACATGCCTGGAAATTTATGTGCAGCTGCACGACTAGAGAGTGGCGACTGGGTTCTGTTAGGCAGCGATTGCTGCCACTCAAGGTGAGCTTCTCCAAATCGTACTGTTTCCATACTGAAAGAACCAGAGGTATCCTCGATGGAACTCACGAGGTCGCACAGTTTTGCGTACCGCACCGGCAAGGTACGATGTCGCTTCATGCCGATATTGAGGCCGCCAAAGACACTATCTCAAAGATTCGAGTGCTGGAAAAAGAGCATGGCTTCCACGTAGCGCTGGCACATGACGCTGAATGGCTGAAAAAAGGGTCAGACATGGTATTGATGGGCCTCCTCGATGCGCAAATGCAAATCGCGGCTAAAGAGCGAATACCAAAAGAAGAGGTAGCCTGATATTATGGATAGGTGGCGTTGTGGTAGGGACGGGAGTGATGGCTGTCCAGATACCTAGTACAAAGCAGGCATTGACCGGAAGCAACCTTGTACACACGATGTTTGGCGTGTGGTTGTTGTCTCAGTGGTCCTGGAGAAAACATCTTGGAGATTACCTACGTTGCCCGCTACCTATGAAGTGAGCTACGCCCAACAAGGCAGGGCTAGGTAGATAGCGTACCTAGCGCTGAAACGGCCGTGTCGTATAACATCAATGCACGTCCCCCTTCCACTTCGTCTTCTTTGCATCTGCACTCGTCATCAATAGCAATGGAGATACCGTCATGCCTCACACTTATTTGTCCGGTTTATTTGTTTCCCTGGGGTATTTCTTTGTCTAGCTTTATGCTCACAGATGCTTTTACCGTGATGTACCTAATATTTTTCTGCAGGGCCACTTGAAACTCATGGGGAAATCGATCAGTCTTCTACCTAGTGGTGCACATGATCAGCAAGTTGTCACGACAATCTCGCAGAAGTACGACATGCCCGGGGCGTGATATCTGGAATATGACCAGCTGGCCCACCGCAACTGATTGTCACGGATTCGGACTTGGCGAACCAATTCACAATTTGGAAAAATCACCCAAAACATATTGTGGCAGTCAAATCCATGGACGCCATCCTAGAAACAGGCAATATAGCAACAGCAGACGGGCCGATGTGGAAAGCTGCCCACAACATGATGATGTCAGCCAAAAACGCGACTTATGCACGATGGACCGTATCCTGCGAGAGCGCCTGCTTGAGGTACTAAAGACGCAAAGAGTGGTTCTTGACCCGAGCTTCCTGCATATGGCAATCTCACAAAGTAAACAATGTTCAACGAGTTACAAGTATAGTTGCTCTCTAAGTTTGGGTGGACGGGCCTGGATACGATATCTGGAGATAGAGCTTTCACGGTGATGAAGTGTGAGGCAAATCCCATTGATGGGATGCCCATGACCGTAAGGAGGACGGAATGAAGAGCTGGAACATCTTTAAAAGAATGAATCAAACATCGTAGCTAGACCTGCCTTGCCATGGCGCTGTACTGCCTGTCATGTTGCGCACAGCCACTGGGGTTGAGCAATGTGAAACACGTGTGGGTTGGGACCACGGACGGCGCGAGGCTGACAGCGTGCAACGTGTCTGTACAAAGATGTGCATTTGAATATCAGCCTTGGCCCTGAAAGTGATTGTTTGCAATGCACAGACGAATAAGCTATGTGAATTAGGCCACTTTTGAATACATTGCGTTGGTGCTGTAATTCCACAGCTGTTGGGTGTCATACCTAGGTACCTATCGCGTCAGGCAGGATGCGATGGCATAGGTAGATTTAGTTCGTCCCTTCTCAAAAATATCTCCTCTTTTTAGAACTTCCCCTACCTGACTCGACACCATGGCAACCCCCCTCAACGTTTCCAACTTCGCTCAAGCCTTGCTTGTTCGCCGCTATTAGCCGCGAGGTCTGTACACTCATTCATTACAAAGATGCAGCACGCGCCCCACCCTTCGCGCTTCCGCAGGCAGCGACTACCTAGCGGAGTCCACAACCGTGTTATTAGTACTCCACTCGGCGCGTCTTTACACAAGCATCGTGTAAGCTGCGTGCGGCTGTCTGATCTGACCAAAGGTGCGGATCGTCTTCCGCGGTGGAACCTAAGCCTGCGCTAACTGACAAAAAGGTTCCGTCGACGTACCTAACGGGCCGTTACCTATCGAAGACGCATAGCTCCGATGGCTTGCTTTATTAAGAACGCGGCCTGCCCGCCATGGTGGAGGGTACCTGAGATGTTGGTCGTTTCGTGAAGTCAACATGTCAGGATATGTATCCGAAGAGCGAGCAGATGAGGACGGGCCGGGGAATATGTTTGGTACACGACGTCACAGCGACGCGTCGCTGTCGCCAACAGAACGGGATGGCGATGCCCTGCCAAATGAGGGGGAGAAGGGGAATAAGATGGAGTTGGCGAGAACGAAGTCGATAGCGGAGACGCTGTCTTTGCCACGAGAGATTATCTTCGTGGCTATTGTTTGCAGCGCGCAGCTGTTAACGCGTAAGTCAACCCTCGACCTCACAAGAATTGTTCTAACACCGACACAGAAGCTGGTTTAGGAAATGTACAGACCATTGTTCACGTCATCGGCAACGACTTTGGTCTCTCAGACGCGCAGCTGCCATGGCTCATCGCGGGCTACTCTCTCACAGTAGGAACCTTCATCCTTCCTTCCGGTCGCTTCGGTGATGTGTTCGGATACAAACGCATGCTGCTCATTGGTTTCCTCTGGATGGCTCTGTGGTCTATGGTCCTAGCGTTGTCTGCTTACTCGAATCACGTCCTCTTCACCTTCGCCCGTGTATTCCAGGGAATCGGACCCGCAATCATGCTACCCAACGGCCTGGCTATCTTCGGAGCCACCTACGCGCCAGGAAAGAGGAAGAACATGGTTTTTGCCATCTTCGGGGCCTGCGCACCAACGGGCAGTATCATAGGCAGCGTATTCGCTGGCCTCTTCAACCTCGCCTGGTGGCCATGGACATACTGGGCATGCGCAATCTACCTGATCATGCTCACCACCGCGGGTTTCTGTACGTGAGCTCGGAGTGCAAGTTCTGGATGCTATGTGCAAGCAATATCAGGGCATTCTCAGATATTGCTCGCACAATCTAGCCCAGTCTAGTACTCTCTTTCCCCAATATCTTACCCTTGTACGAAAAGTACCCGTAACTAACTTTGTACCCCCAATTTTAGTCATGATCCCCGACCCCCCGAAGAAGTCCAAATTCTCGCACATGTCGGCGCGCGAGCAAATCTCCAACCTCGACCTCCCCGGCGCCTTCGCTGGCGTCACCGCCCTCGTCCTCTTCAACTTCGCCTGGAACCAAGCGCCCCTCGTCGGCTGGGACACCCCCTACGTCTACATCTGCCTGATCCTGTCGTCCCTCTTCCTCGCACTGTTCTTCTACATTGAGCTGCGCGTCTCAAAGACCCCACTCATCCCCTTCGACGTGCTCTCCACCGACGTCGCCTTCGTGCTGGCCTGCGTCGGCTGCGGCTGGGCGTGCTTCGGGATATGGTACTATTACACATGGCAGTTTGCGCAGGTGCTGCGACATGCGTCGCCGCTGCTCGCGACGGCGTGGATATCGCCTGTCGTGCCGTCGGGATGCATCGCGGCGCTGGTCACGGGGCTCGTGATCCACAAGGTGGGACCGCCGCCCGTTATGATGATTGCGCTGTCCTGCTTCACCATCGGCACGATACTCATCATGACATGTCCTGTGGACCAGGTTTACTGGGGCCAGTTCTTCTTCTGCACCGTGGTCACGCCCTGGGGCATGGATATGTCGTTTCCTGCGGCGACGCTCATCCTTTCTGATGCGGTCTCTAAAGAACATCAAGGGATTGCAGCAAGTCTGGTGAATACCGTGGTGAATTACTCCATTTCGCTGGGGCTGGGGTTCGCAGGGACGGTGGAGGTGTATGTTGTGAATGGGGGGACAACGCTGGAGGATACCCTCAAGGGGTATAGGGCCGCCATGTATATGGCGGTCGGGTTGAGTGGGCTGGGGCTCGTCACCAGCGGGGTGTATTGTGTGAAGTGCTGGATGAAGGGTAGGGTGGCAAGAAGTACGCATGACGATGAGAAGTGAGAGGGAAAAGTACATAGACGTATCTAACCAATTTTCCACCAACAAACTGCATGAAATATGCAAGTAGAAAGAGCTGTGTACCCTTCACTGCGAAAAAAGATCTTGTAACCTGGAAAAATGTAGGTTTTTGCTATATTGACCCAGCGGGGCCATTCTATCCCTTGGCATTGCAAAACGCAGAGCTCCCGACAATGCATTTTCGCCGCCTGAGGCTGTTGCCGTTATTCCCGATGCCGTGCATCATCGTTGGTGCAAATCCGTGTCGAACTCTCGGCCTTCGTGCCGCGGTCTGATTCCTCGAACTCGTGTGGTGGATGTGCTTCTCAAGCGTGCGCGCAGGTAACTCACATGGTCAAGCGATCCTCTGATGAGCAAGTCAGTCACGGTCACGTGAAGAGGGTGAGAGGGTGTAGGCATACGGTACTTCTGCAGCTCGTCCAGCACCGGCTGCAAGGACTCGTCGTCCATCTTGGACGCCAGCGACGGGACCAGCGTCTTCGCCTCGTCGGCCGTGTCGCAGCAGAGCGAGCCGAGCATCGCGCGCTCCGCCATGGTGAACTGCGGGTTCGCGTCGAGCACACCGCCCATGGCGGTCAGGTTGTTGAGCTCCTTGTAGCGGGCGAACATCTCGAGGTAGTCGACGAACTGCTGTATGGACCTGGGCTCTTCAGCAAAGGCTCTCTCTTCCTAGACCTAGACCTAGACGGCAGGCAGGCGGACGGGCATACTGGCTGTCGTTGTGCGTCCTATCGCCGAGCACGCCGTGGCCTTCGGCAGCCTTCACCTTCCGCTTCTCGTGCACGGCGGTGACAACGGCGCGGGCCTCGGATATAGACAGCGGCTGCTCGCCCTCGAAGTCGCCCAGCTTGAGCTCCGAGCCTATCTCCTCCTCCTGCTGCTGCTGCGGCTTAGGGCGCGACACCATGCGCGGGGCCTTGAAGGTGGGCGCCTCGAAGGCCACGTGGGCCGGTGCGTCTTGCGGGTCGTCTTCCATGGTGGGCGGTTGAGGGGAGCCGAGTCTTCGCGGCGGACGAGTGGCGCGTGGGAGTGGGCGGCTGTGTCGGGGAGGGCTTCTTTGTGCGCTGTTCGTTGCGTGCAGGCGTGCGTGGCAGGTGAAAGAGCGGGCGCGCACAGAGCAGCTGGGCGGTGGCGGCGGCGGCGGCGATGGTGGATTCGAGGTCTGGGGGATGCTGGATGCTGGACTCGGGGCACTTTGCGAGGCTCAACTTCGCGCCCTTGCCCTCGCGCCTGGCGTTGGGTGGTACGGTTCCTGCGCGGACAGTCGGACTGCACGTGACGGTTCGCGGTGGCCTTGGCTGCAATACCTGCGATAGCTGGCTGCAATAGTACCTGCAACAGTCCCTGTAATACATAGTACCTGCAATAGAATTTGCAACGTATCTGCAATAGTATTTGCAATGTACCTGCAATAGTTAGACTACCTGGCTCAGCTTGGAGGCTCTCTCTCTCTCTCTCTCTCTCTCTCTCTCTCTCTCTCTCTCTCTCTCTCTCTCGGGCGCTGGCGGGCAATAGGTCTATCTAGCAGCGGCGGGCAACAAGTATAGGCAACGAGTATCATCCTAGCAGCAGCGGGCAATAGGCAGCAGGCTATAGGTATGTCTAGCAGCGGCGGGCAATAGGCAGCGGGCAATAGGTATGTCTGGCAGCGGCGGGCGACAAGTATAGACAACAAGTATCAACCTAGCAGCGGCGGGGAATAGGTACATCGAGCAGCAGGGGGCTATACGTATATCTAGCAGCAGCAGACTCTAGGCATATCTAGCAGCAGCAGACTCTAGGCATATCTAGCAGCAGCAGACTCTAGGCATATCTAGCAGCAGCAGACTCTAGGCATATCTAGCAGCAGCAGACTCTAGGCATATCTAGCAGCAGCAGACTCTAGGCATATCTAGCAGCAGCAGACTCTAGGCATATCTAGCAGCAGCAGACTATAGATACATTCTGCAACAGCGGACTTGAGGCACATCCTGCAGCAGCGGACTATAGGCACATCTAGCAGCGGGCGCTACCAATAATCCCAATGCATCGCTGCATCGCGGGTGCACCGCCGTCGTGAAGAGGTCAACTCCATGTAGCGGCGCGTGCAAGGCCAATACGCACATCTAATGCCGCGAGCCGGGGCCTATGTTGAGCAGCGCCGTCTTCTCTCTCTTGTGCTGTGATGTGGATCGTCGTCGCAATTTCGCTGCCTTTTGCTGGACTCCCCAGAGCGAGGCAAGCTTGGCGGCAGCCCCCGTACATACAACACACGCCCGATGCCCGCCGTTCTTCCTCACGCGCGCCGTTTGCTGCTCCTGTTACCCGCCCGTCACCGTTTCAGCCGCCCCAGCGCCCCCATCTCCTCCCTCGTCCAATTCGCACCTCCTCTCCTCCACCTCCCTCGACGCCCAACTTGCCCGCTCCACTGCGACGAATGCTGCCGACTGAGCGCCTGAGCGCCTGAACGCACCCAAGCAGCGCTGGCCAACCTTCACCGCTGGGCACGGTTCAGCGCTCCACCCGCGCCCCTCCCCTCCCTCCTCCCGTAGCAACAGCACCGCTGCACACGCGCCCTAATCCCACGTCAACACCCGCTTGCTGTTCCCTCTGCCACCCCTCAGCACGCCCTCCGCCGCCTCTCGTTGCCGTTGCGCGCCCACACGCTCCTCGCCGCCGACGCCTCAACTACGTGCGCGCCCTGGCATCGCAGCACACACGCCTAGCATTGGCAGACCGCCGCCATGAGTGGACTAACTCCCGGCGACGGCCCGCCTTCGCTGGGAGGCCAGGACGCCCCGCAGCAGCAACCCCAGCAGCACCAGCAGCAACCCCAACAGCACCAGCAGCAGTACCAGGCCTATGATCCGCGCATGAACGGCCTCCAGCGGCAGCCCACGAACCCGCACGACATGCAGAGTTCGCCGCCGCAGTCCATGTCTCCCCACAAGGGCCACGGCCCGCCCACCCGCTCCCTCACCGACCCAACAAACCAAGATGCACAACAGCAGGACCCTGCTCGAGAGAAGCCTCGAGGTCGAAGCAAGGTGTGTGGCAAGTGTGGCGAGGGCTTGACGGGCCAATTTGTCCGCGCATTGGGCGACACATACCACCTGGAGTGTTTTACTTGTCACGTACGTAACCCTGGTCCCTCGGAGTTGTGCTGCTGGCGAATCGATGCTGCAACACGTCGTTGTACTCAACCCTGCAGCTACTGCTGCCTTTTTTTTTGTTGAATGCATCTGCTGACACGACACAGGATTGCGGTAAAATAGTAGCCTCCAAGTTCTTTCCCGTGCCCGACAAGCCCCCGGGTCAGTACCCGCTTTGCGAGACCGACTACTTCAAGCGACTCGACCTTTTGTGCTTCGACTGTGGACAAGCTTTGCGGGGCTCGTACATTACGGCGTTAGACCGGAAATACCACATCGAGCACTTTACCTGCTCCGTCTGCCCTACCGTCTTCGGCGCGTCAGACAGCTACTACGAGCACGAGGGCAGCGTGTACTGCCACTACCACTATTCGACTAAATTTGCACAGCGATGCAACGGCTGCCAAACGTCGATCCTCAAGCAGTTTGTCGAGATCTTCCGCAATGGGCAGAACCAGCATTGGCATCCGGAATGCTACATGATCCACAAGTACTGGAACGTGCGCTTGCACTCAACCGGTCAGCCCATAGCCCAGGCCCCGCAGGACATGGGCTCCGACGCGTCGGACGAGGTACGCGATAGAGTGCGCAAACAAGAAGAAGAGATAGAAGCCAAGGTCAACTGGATTTGGAAGACACTTTCCGCGTTCGAGGAGAAGTCAGCCACTTGCATCTCCGACATGCTTCTGCACGTCAGCAATGGCGCGTACGTCGACGGCGTCATGGCTGCAAAGAAGTTTATCGTCCACGTTGAGCTCCTGTTCCATGCCGCGGACGACCTCGACACACAGCTTACCACCCATACACCAAAAGGCCTAACGTACTCGCGCGAGTCAAAACTACTATGCAAAAAGGTAGTGGCCTTCTTCGCGCTTCTGACGCAATCTCAAGGCACCGGTGTGCGTAGACTCGGCGTCACGCAAGAGCTCTTATCCCTTGTCACTGGATTAGCGCACTACCTGAAGCTGTTGATCCGCATCTGCCTACAGGGTGCATTGAAGCTGGAGCGAGAGACACGAAGTGCAAGTGGTCTGACAAACTTCCTTGCGCAAGTGAATTCACTCGACCAGAGGTTGGAGCAAGAGGCGCAGAAAGACCAGGTCGCCGAGTCACTGTTGCTTGTTCCGCGATGCGCGGACGCCTGCCCGATATGCGATGCTCAGGTTGAGGACAAGTGCTTGCACCTCGACAACATGTCGTTCAACTACGGGTGCATGGTTTGCAGGGGCTGTGGAGCCGACCTACGCAGCGACACCAAGAACGCTTACTGGAGCAAGTCAAAACAGAGGATATTCTGCCCGGCGTGCGCTGCAGCTCAGCCTGATGCAGAAAACGGATTCCACCAAGTAACCAAACTGCGGCAATACGTACACCTACTCAAGGTTGCCCACGCTCGCCTAATGGCAACATTGCGGTCCAGTGGGGCTCTGCCGCACACTTCTGGTAAGTCAGGTTTTGTTGAGTCGTCTTCAACCCACCAGCACCTGTGAGCATACAGTCTTGACACCCACGATCAGGCACTCGCCCCCCACGCCGCAAAAAAATTCCCTCCACTCACTGATTTCTTAGATGATCCAAACTTGACAGGATACGACTCTTCAGAAGGTCACCGTCTAGGCGATGCCAGTGGGGATCTTCAGGCACCTCAACTAAGACAGGATGCCCGCTCCAAATCTTTTGGTGGCCATTCGTCGGCTGACGCTCAGGTCGCTAACGCAAATTACGAACAGTCCATGACCGATATCAAGCGTCTTCGGTCTACGAGGCTTGATAAGCACCTCTCGCAGACGATGAAGCGCGCTCGCCAATCCAGGATCATTGATGGCCCAGAGGCCTCGGGAATAGGTGGCGATAGACAAGGCAAAGGTGGGATGCAGATCGTGCAAGAACGCGAGGCTGGCGATGTGGACGACACTACACTTGCTGTCAACTCGCTTGCTTTGGATGACATTGCGCGCATGGCAGCCTTAGAGCAACAGCGTGAGCAGCGTCCTAATGCATTCCGTGCAGGTGGCAGTGCGTTGCTTGGTCAACAGGATCAGGCCAGGCTCCTGAACGGACATCGCCGTGATATGTCCTCAGGCCAACTTCTACCGGATGGACCATCACGAACTTACTTTTCTGAGCTTTCGCCCCTTGAGTATTTCAAACTCAAGAGTCTCGCGGTGCTCCAACTGGGCCTCTTGCTTGATGATAATCAATACAACCAAGGCGACCTTTTGGATCTCATCGAGACGAAGCGAACCAACTTCTGGGGTAAGATTGGGTTTGGCAAGAACAAGAATAAGCCGAAGAAGGGACCGACAAGCGTTGAGAAGCCCGTTTCCGAGAAAGCGACGTTCAGGCAATCTCTCGAATGGCTCGTGGAGAGGTTTGGCGCCGAGTCTACGGACGGTGTTGGACCTGGCACGCTCCGAGTACCCGCACTACTGCAAGACGCTGTCAGTGCCATGAGAAATATGGACATGTCCATAGAAGGCGTGTTTCGTAAGAATGGTAACCTCAAGGCCCTGCGAGAACTCGAGGAAGAGATCGATGCGAAGGGCGTGGAGCAGGTGGACCTGAACACACAAAATCCCGTTATACTGGCGAACCTTCTCAAGCGTTTCCTTCGGTTAATGCCGGATCCTGTTTTGACGCTCAAGCTTTACCGCTTGTTCATGACAGCAAATGGTGCGTACAGTCACAGTCACACAACGTATGCTAACCTGTACAGAAATGACCGACGAGGTACAGCGAATGAAGGTGTTACACCTTGTCTGCTGTCTGTTGCCCAAGGCGCATCGCGACACCATGGAAGTGTTGTTCTGTTTCCTCAACTGGGTCTCTTCGTTCCACACTGTAGATGAGGAAACCGGCAATAAGATGGACACGTGGAACATTGCGACGGTCATGGCCCCGAACATCCTACGAGAGAACAACGAAAAGGAAATGAAGAGCGTGGATCAAGGGGCTGTTCGAGTCGTTTTCGATCTGATCGAGAACAATGACGAGTTCTGCGAGGTGGGTAATCCCTCATACTTCTCGTTGACATTGCTGATTTAGCGTAGGTGCCCGAAGAGATTGTGGATCTTCTTTACGATGACAACTCCTCCGAGCTGACTCCCAAGGATATCATGAGACAGTGGGAACAGCGCGGTAGAACCCCGACGGCACCAGGATCGGCAGCCCCAGCGGTGTCCCCGCGCAATCAATCTGGTGCCTCATCGAGGAAAGACCAGCGTAACGCTCCACACATAACACAAGCGGATCACAACCCTCAAGCATTCGCAGGCGAATCCTCTGTACGCCATGGGCCCGGCGCAGATCGACCAACCAACCACATGACTCCACCTCAGCAATACGATCTAGGCGCCCCCAACCTCCCATACAATCAACCCGCGCCCGGGTCAGCTGCGAGTCACCGAACAGGGTCGCCGCATCGCCACAGTTACCGGTCACCAGAAATGCAGAAACAATCACTCGGCACAGCCGGCGCCGGGTGATGAACATACGGCATTAATCAATAATAGGAGTACGAAGGTGCTGGTTTCGGTCCATTTCATTTCGTCTATTTCGCAAAACGATACCAAGCGAGCGCAGATACCTCTGAGCGGAAAACTGGTCTTTATGTCACTTTCTCGGGCACACCGTACACATACATACTCGTGTCCCGTCGCATCATCATCAGTCACCGCATGGTACGGCTTTCATGAACGCAGGAACGATTGAGTTTGGCACGTTGGAGAGCTTAAGGCGTAAAGCATGAAACCTCGTGTAAGGCATTTGGAAAGGGCGTTTCTGGGTAAGTCCGTGTGTTTTCTGCAATCTGCCAGGTGCCATTTGCTTTCAGGCGTTGCTTTTACTTCACGGGGGCATGATGGGGTGGCTTGTTGGATGTTGAATTTGTGGGCGTCTTGAGCATTGCATGTGGTGGATGGGCATGGGCACTCGATGGAAGAGGGTAAGCAGGGCTAGGAGTGGGAGTGGTCTGTCTCGTGGTGGAAAGGGATCGAATGGGCTTCAAGTCAATCGCTTGATGGCCTTCGCTGCAGCGAGTGATGGGCTGCAGCTTGTTTTGATGTTTTTTTTTTTGGAATTGCGATGGTTGGGTTAATGAAAGAAGCTCTACGAAAGGAAAGAGCATACTGCTGAAAGCTTCACGCTCCCTTGACTTTTCCTCTTCGTCTCATGTTTTATCGCCGCCGCCGCTTTCTTTCGCTCTTCACTCCGGAATCAATGATCTTGCCTTCACTCTCACCTTCACTCTCACCTTCACTTCTCACCTTCACTCTCACCTTCACTTCTCACCTTCACTTCTCACCTTCACTCTCACCTTCACTTCTTACCTTCACTCTCACCTTCACTCTCACCTTCACTTCTCACCTTCACTCTCACCTTCACGTCGAATAGCAACAGTATCTGCACCTTCCTATCATGTTCAACTTCATCTTAGCGCGACGTCCGTCTGCACCTCCTCCCTCACTAATACAGGACGCTTCTATCTCTCCCTCTCTCCCTCTCTCCCTCTCTCCCTCTCTCCCTCTCTCCCTCTCTCCCTCTCTCCCTCTCTCCCTCTCTCCCTCTCTCCCTCTCTCCCTCTCTCCCTCTCTCCCTCTCTCCCTCTCTCCCTCTCTCCCTCTCTCCCTCTCCCTCTCTTCTCTCCATTGTTTTTGTCTAGACACCCGCTTCCTCCGCCATGGATCCCGACAGCGCGCGTTTGGTGCTCGACCTCCAGCTGCAAGACGTGGAGGATGTGCTCAAAACGGCCCATGGCGAGCCCGAAGCAGCAGCGTTCCGTATCCTTCGCTACGAGATCCTCCAGGAGATTCAACATCAGCGATTTCTGCTCAGGCAGAGGCAGGTACAAGGTAGGAAGTCGGCGGCATCAGAACTGCACGACGTGACTAGGACTAACTTTGCGTGTGCAGGTGATCGCGTGGTGGCCTCGGAGCTTGCCGGCCAGGAGCCTAATGCTCTCGCTGCAGAGACTCCTCTAGACGAGCAGAGCGAGCATTTGGAAGGGGGTGCGGAAGAGCCGTCAGCCGTCGACCTGGGAGTGGCACAAACGGACCATGCTCCCCCTGTCGAGAAGGGTTTTGGCTCGGTCGAGAACGACGGCGTAAGTCCCAGAGACATGATTTCCGGTCGCGTGGAGCTAGAAGCGATCATCGGGCAGAAGGAGCACGAATCAGCGGGCAAGCACGAGGCAGCTTCAAACGATGAGGACGATGAGGACGATGAGGATGATGAAGACGATGAGGATGATGAAGAGGACGACGCTGACGATGAAGAGGACGATGAGGACGATGAAGAGAAAGATGAGGGCGATGAAGAGAACGATGAGAGCCCAAGAAGCCTATTCCAATTGCTCTCGATATCGACATCGATCCCTATGCCTCGCCATATAAGGAAGCAGCCATCAAAGAGTCGCAAGCGACTGCAATTCTCACAGAATGCTCAAGCTGCTTCGACATGCTCCGTGAAGAAGACATACTCACTCTCTCCTGTCCCACCGAAGACGTCCTCAAACACGACCACTGTCGGACCTGCGTGAATCGCATTTTCGAAGTCGCTATAGAGGACCCGGCCCATTTCCCAGCTCGCTGCTGCGATCCGCTTCAGCTTTCACGATGCCTGCCGCTCCTATCGCAGGAGCTCGTTGCGGAGTTCCAAAAGAAAGTAGAAGAGCTGACGACACCGAACCGTATCTATTGTAGCAAGGCCGAGTGTGCAACATGGATCAAGCCGGTCAATATCGAAGCAGGTGTGGCGACTTGCTCGGCATGTGCGCAAGCGACTTGCACCACCTGCAGGGCAGCACAGCACGCAGGACTATGTCCGGACGATGAAGACGTGAAAGCCCTGTTGACCTTGGCGGAGAGGAAAGGTTGGAAGGTCTGTCCGGCCTGCAGATATATGGTAGAGCTGGAGGTTGGCTGCTACCACATGGTGTAAGTGTGCCGAACCTTTGGGTGGCATGTTGTGAACTTCTTTCCCCAAAAGACACGACCAAAGACACGACGGAAGGTCATTGTTTCCGACCCAGGGCATCATAAGACGTTCTTGGGCCCCAGAAAGGGAACTAATCGTGGCCCAGGTGTCGCTGTAAGCACGAGTTTTGCTACCTCTGCCAGGCCAGGTGGAAGACATGCGCTTGTGTGCGGTCAAATGAAGCAACTGTATGGCCCGGTGCAGCTGCAGAAGGCAATGCAGCACCTGCAGCCAACGCTCCACTTGTGCATATTCATGGGTGGGTGAGACGCCACCAAAACAAGGGTCACACAGCACCGTGTCAGGCATGTCAAGCGGACTGGCTTCCTTGGTTGTTTCATTGCGTGAACTGTGGACGGGTGTCGTGCATGCAATGCCGCTAGAAGGAAATACGCACTGAAAGGACTGCATGCATTGGCTCTTTGAAGATGACTCTGACGATGCCTGACCAACATGGCTTGAAGCAGATGGACTTGGCTAAGAACAACGACTAAGACTTTGAGCTAACGAAGATCTTGATGACCATTGGATCAATGGGCTGCGCGTATAAGTTGTTGGATTCTATAGGCCTCGAGTCAATCGACTCCAATACATACGGCGCTTTCAATCTTACACGTCTCACCTAACGTGTCCAAGCGTAACCCTACTTCCTCACCGCGAGAACAAACAATCTCGGATACCCAAGCAGCACCTTGCCATCCTTGAGCACCGGATACGCCTCCGCCAACCTCCTCTCATACTCCTCCAAAAACGCCTTCTTCGCCCCCTCATCCCCTATCCGTTGCAGATAAGGCTGCAACCCCGTCCCCTTGACCCACTCCACAATCGCCCCGGCACCCTCCAGCACATGCTGGTACTCTGTGCGCCAAATGTCCACGCTCCGCGCATACGGCATCAGCGCCTCGTAAAACGTCCGCGGCGCCTCGATGGGATCCAGATCCGGGCGGCGCGCATCGCCCACCTCCCCGACCGTGCAGTCGGCGAAGAACGCCGACCACGCAGCCCCAGGCGCGGACGCAACGTCGCGCATCAGCGCGTGCGAGGGCGCGGCGTAGTTGTCCGGCACCTGGACGGCGAGCACGGCACCGCTCTTCAGACCCGCGAGGAAGCGCACGAGCGTCGGGATGCGCTGCGGCGAGCGCAGCCACTGGAACACGGCGTTGCTGAACAGCACGTCGGCGGCGGGGGTCTCGAAGGTGGCGAGGTCGCCGTGGACGAAGTGGGCGTCTGGCAGCGCGGCCGAGGCTTTGGACAGCATGTCCGGGCTGGAGTCCATGCCGGTGGCTTGCGCGCCGGGGAACGCGGCGAGCAGTGCCGAGGTGCTGTTTCCGGGGCCGCAGCCGAGATCGTAGATCCGGGGCGTGGAGGTTTGGACGTGGGCGCGGACTTGTGATATGAGGTCGTGGGCCGGGCGGGTGCGTTCGTTGCCGAATTTCAAGTACTGGGTGGCGGACCAGTCTGGTTTCTTGGGTTGGGAGGCCATGGTCCGGGATGGAAGGGCAAGCGGTGTAGTAGACGGCTGCAGAAGTCTGCTTTGGAAGAAGGGAAGTGCTTGTGTTCGGGACCTTGATAATGTGGTCATGGGATGGATGGCCCCGAGGGAGCTTGGACGGAGCATGCTCTCGGGGGTTTTTATGTGAACGGTGAGTAACTCACGGCCGCGGTGGATATACTACAAGTGCTAGAAAAACAAATGCCTCCGTATATCGAAGGAAAAATTGCAATTGACGTCTACCTTGTGGCTGTTGCAGATGTAGGGGCATGACCGAGACAGAAGAGACGTTGGGTATTGCTCAAGCTAAACGTCAGGGTGCACAGGGCTGGCCAATCATAGCTGGCAAAGTGGAGCTAACGGAAACGAGGCACCACGTTCGTGGAGCGATATAAGCAAGATTCTGCGAAAAGCGCACAATTCTTTCACATTACGTCCTTGCCGTTACAGCTACATGTTTCAGTTTGTCCCCCCCAAAAAAACTCCCAAAATTGTATCTAACAGCCTCCAGTACACGCATCGGGAGGAAGCATGCCCCGCGTATTGCAGATGTTGCAGAGCTGCAGTGTGACAGTTCGACATCTCGACAACTCGGAGGTCGCATTATCATACCTTACGTATTGGGTACGATGTTGTATCGGTGCTGTACTCGAGCGGCTGAGAGGGATCCTTCGGAATGTATACCTTGGTGCTAGTCACCTCAACAGCAAAGCTCTCTAATTGTGCGGGTGTCAGACGTTTCGAATCATCACCCTGTATTCAGTCAGTGTCGCGTGAAGACAGCATGCTCAAAGTTGTCTTACTCCATAAACATTCCACGTTAGATGGGCCTCGAGGTATGGTAATACCGCTTGTGGGTCCAGGCTCTCTAGCTTGCCAGCCGTTATCTGGTCCAACAAGCTCGACGTTAGACCGATAGCCCGGGTCAAGCTCTGTTCGGTCGCGCTGAAGCGCTTTCCTTTTCGTTCTGCCTGGCGAATCTCCATCGCGTCGCTGCCGGAACCGTCAACACGCATCCTTATCCACATGCCAATCTCGGTGCTTGCATCCGAAGAAAAGTCCCCAACGAGTGAGAATATGGCTCTGTATGTTGATGGCATCTCTGTTGCAGACGCGTTGACATGAATGACCCAGTCCCTAAACGAGCTGTCCACATCGACCACATGCGTCAGGGTGTCACCAGTTGCTACAGCATTGGCCAGAGTCTCCCGAGCACTATTCGGATACAGACTCTGTATCAAGCCTCGGACGTTGTTCCTCCACCCTTCATCCGACCCAAAATTCCAATACTGGGTCTCCGGGTAGGCATAGCCGAACACATCGGTGTGGTGAGCATCGTTGGACGTCCAAAACTCATTCTCGTTCTTCCAGAACGGCGGAAGTCTAGTATCTGCATCTGTAGTCCCTCCAGAGGGGATCCAAAAGGTAGGCCAATTCCGATTGCCGCCGACAGCTGACGGTTCGAGCCATGCGTTAGGGTTCGCTGTTGTATAGAGGGCTAGGAGGCGGTCAAAGTTGCTATGTCGCAAAGTCAACTAAATATTCTCGCGCCAAGATATGTCATTACTTACGCGTGGTGTAGCATGAAAGTAGGATCGAAGGCCGAAGTTTCTGTGTTATACATGTGGCCATGAATTTCTTGTCCGCTCGAATCCTTAGGGTAGCCCCCAGTAATGAGGTGAATCGCGCTATGTGCGTTCTCCAAGGATTCAGAAAAGTTTTGAAAGGAGCTAGCCCAGTGGAATGCATAGTTGATATCGTTCTGGCGGGATTTTGAGCCCTCGGAATACGCTTTCTGCCACTCTCCCAGTTGTGGGATTGCGTCTGAACTGTGTGTGGTAGGCCAACGCAGAGTATAGTTGTAACGAGCGATCTGATAAAATTAGCGTGCACGTCAAGTAACAGCTTAGATTCACTCACGTCAGCGTTGGAGAAATCCTTTCGATCCAATGGGTGAAGTTGATACCAATAAAGCGGATTGTCAATGACTAGTGTTCCATTGGGTCCGACGACTGGCCATCTCGGAGAGAGTAGAAATTCGGGAATGCCTCCGTCTGCAACGCCTCGCGCCGTGTCCCAGTATGGTATACGGAATGAATCGGCGGCTGCAGTCCATCGCTCACGATCTACTTGCGCTTGTTCGGCAATGGACTTCACGTGCTTCCAAAGTTCTTGCTACGCAAGTTTCAGCGGATCAATGGTCAAAGGTAGGCTCATGGTCTGTTCAAACCTCAAATAGTGCCAGATATGGACGATGCCAAGTTATGAACAGTCGGCTCATGTGAGGACAATAGGCACCAACACCCATCCCTGGAACACCATGCGCGTCTTGCCAGAGCTCGTACGGCTGCGCGTGTATTCCTGCATGCGTCTTAACATTAAGTTTGTGACAATGGGGTATCAGTATTCACCTGAAATGCGGTAATATGAAAGAGGGTCATTCTGGTCCACTTGCTGAAACTTGAGCAGACCGAGGAGATACAGAGCCCATTGGTCCGAATAGTTCGCGTACAGATCGCGAATCTCTCGTCTAATGTGTGGATGTCCGCCTGAACTTGTCAACATGAACCTTTTGACTCTGATCCATAGTACTTGCCGTTGTCCCGCGTCCCGATCCCTGTTGTGAGGTGATGTCCTTCCTCAGTGACGGTCGTCACCATCGAAAACGGGGCGGAGTCGATGGGCGTGCACGTAACTAAAGCAGCAAACACAGCTGTGAGTAAAAACCCGACGAACCGCCGCATTATGTGTCTGCGTGTTTCAAGTGACGAGGCTGATGGATCAGACCCTGTTTCTGAACCAAATCCGTCAGACATCTTCTACATCAGGCCGTCCCGAAGACTTACGAAGTACGATGGGTTGCTGTAGAATGTCGCGCTGTAGCCAGGGATGGACTAGGTTTGCTCTTCGCGGTGCAACAAGAGAATGGTCGTCTTCGCGAGGTTGACTACGGGCAAATGGCCAAGGTTGCGAAGCACGCAAACGAAGATGATGGAAGAAGTGAATATGGTTGGATCCGGAGTCAGGCAATCGAGACAGCGATCGTTTCCTCCTGACCGTTTTTGCGCCAAAGGAACGAGCGAGAATCGGCGAGTGGATATAGGAAAGGGTCGCGCGGTAGGCCAGTACAGAGCGAAGAAACAGGCGGCACCACAGGCTGAGCGCCAACTGCAAGGAGGGCGGCAAGGCGTTGGGCGCGAAGGAGGGTTATTGGCGACGTGTCGGAGCGGTCCTCTGGTGGTGACTGCCGTGCCTTCCTGTAGGACGAAGCCGCGCTGGCTGGCTTGTTGTCACATCCAACGCTCCTTCCACGCTTTGTGATCCGAGAGTAGCCGCACCGGCACTGATTCCACGCATATGTCAACTGTCAAATGCTTTCTTGGGCGCAATCCACGACCCGTCATGAAGTAGTAGAGACGAGGCAGAAGAAACAGTGATTGTGATCAACGGGAATGCGATCGCTGTGCAAGCGAGGACGGGAAGGTGCATTTGCGTCACCATCGTGATGCGTCACGGCGCGTGGGATAGGCATCACTAGAATCTCACGAGGGTTCGTCAGAAGGCACAAGACTTGCGGTCAGACAGGACGAAAACCGGGAACTATCCTTGATTCGCAACGATGCCTCGATGCTTGGTGATACGCTCAGTGGAAATAGGAACGGGAAATGTAGTAGCCCTAAGCCCGGGACTGGGAATCATATCGGCTGGCTCCAGCCCGCGGTCGTCCACACGCTATGGAGCTGCTGCACGTACCAATATAAACACGAAGCTCCATAGTGCGTGCTGCGTGTTCGATGGAAATTCGTCGCATCGTGTCCTCGTTACATCGTGTCCCCATGCTAAGCTTTGTAACTCGCCCTCGCTGCATTCAAATATCGTTGTAACCCAGAAATCTCTTCTCCAGCCCCTTATCGGCAATGGCCCACGCCCATGCCCGGCCAGCCTCGCCGCACCACAGCGCAGAAGGGTCGTTCGCCTTCTGTAACATGCCGTCTTTAGCCATGGACTTGATCTCGCCACCGGTAGTGTAGGTCAGGAAATGCTCGAATCGTTCTCCGTCCAGCGCTAGGGCATTTCCACTGATTCCGTGGCACAGACACGGCTCCTTGGTCAACAACCCCCTCTCCCAGATGCACTCCCTGCCTTTCGCAATGACACGGTCGATACGCTCTTCTAGCTTTGGGAAGTACTTCTTGATCGAGACCAGCGAGGCAATAACGCCAGGTGCACCATGGCAGAACTGAACCAGTCGATCCCGCCCTGGAGGGAGAGAGGACGGAAAGTTTCCGCTCTCGTATTGGTAGCTGAGCAGTGCACCCAATTCGGCTTCAAGCTTTGGTACCCAGGTAGCATCGGTAAGAACAATCTGGGTAATGATACCAATGGCGCCATGGGCAGCACCAACATAGGCCTTGCCGTGCCACTTCCACGGGCGTGAGCTGGCCATGATGTTGTCAATAACTTCGTCCGTGGTATCCTCGATAAGCTCGGTAATAGCCTTGTTGTCGACGAAAGCCCCACGAACCAGTCGTAGCAGGTACAGATAACCCGCACGGCCGTAGAGCCACTCGTTGGACGCCTCTGGCTCGATTGTTACAGCCGCAAAATCGCAAAGTTCCCTCACCGTCTCCGGGTCTCTAGCAGTCACGGCGTACAGAGCCAGCAGAGCCATTATATCGTCGCTCACACCACATTTGCTCGGAGAAGGCCCCTTGTACTTCTTGATGTTGGCCTGTGCCTGCTCGATATAGGCAGCAGACCAAGTGTTCATGGGATAGTCGTCCAGAAGTAGGTCCGGGTATATATTGTGAAGCGCATAGAACAGATAGGCGACCGAAATGGGTCCATAGTAAAGGCCACCGCCCGGAGGAACCTGGTGAGGAGGATAGTCCGTGATCAGGCGATTGAGCGAGGCTAGCAGCTGCTTGTGTGGCTCCCGCCGTGATAGCTCGGCATCGTTGCGAAAGTAGCGTGGTATCGACGCTGGTTCCTCCGCTGCTGTGGCTGCTTGTTCACTCATAGTGGCCGCGCACGGTCGCGATGAGTTTCGGTCTTTATATCCGGAGTCAGGAATGCGATAGGAGCGGTGCTTAGGTACGGGTGGCAGCTGAGAGTTCTCGAAAATGACGTCAGCGGGGTAGCCCGATTCCGCGATGTTGAACGCTGTAGAATTTGCAGAGTTTGTTTTGTGCTTTCAAATCAGGGAACAGAAGATAAGATAGGTATTGGATCACAGCTTCGCAGGGTGAATACGGTAGGTGACTGCGCGCCAAACGTTGATCTGCAATTTTAGTGGAACCTGTCAACTGCCCACGCCAAGAGTATGCACGTGACACATTCACAATCGCGGGAACACTTGAAGCGCCTGCCCTGTGTCCCTATGCCCTGTTCATGTGCGAAACAACAATCATGTCGCATGAGGGTTTGGCCAGTCACGTGCATAGATATCCTCTCATTGCGATATCAGCAGAAAGAAAGAATTTTGCTTGAGGTTTTTAGTTACACCGATCTCTCACCTCCAACCGGATATACGATAACTGGGTATCATACCAAAGACACGGTGATTGTAACTCTCAAAGGTACTACATCTTCTTAGTAGGAATTATATTTTCCCACACACCACCCTCAGGAATCGTATGCGGCCGAGAGAGCCGGGACATCGCACTCCGGTTGCCCATGGAGTGGATATTTGCCCAGCTCATAACATGGTTATCAGGATCGCTACATGCACGCACGCCATATACGTTTCCTTCTTGAGAGATCTCAGCTACTTCCGACGTTCTTGGTGTTTCGAACGGATCCTTTTCGTTGGCGGGGAGCTCCGGAATAGTGCCAAGCGCATCTGAACCAATCTCGTTTGGGGGTATGATCGCGATGCCGTCTAGTTGAGGGACAGATTCAGAGCTTGTATGAGATGAGTTACCAGCGATGTTCTTCGTCCCAGCACTACTGCTTGGGGTGCCTGGAAAATGTCACTCGGTTACTATAAGGCTGAAAGGTATACGCGCTACGGCAGAACTTACCAGTCAGATGTTCCGACATGTCTTCTCCTCCTCGTATTATCGGATATGTTGGAGGAAGCGTAGCCCTTCGCTCTTCCTTTGTGCGTCTTCTCCTGCGCAGAAGGAGTATTAGGAAGATAGCTGCAGCCATCAGCACGACGCCGCCCACTGTACCTCCTACTATAGCGCCCACATGTTTCCTGTTGCCTGAATTTTGGTCGGTAGGTACTGGACCGGAGGTTGACTGCGAGGTTGGCGTCGAGTATTCAGTGACTGTGGTATGAAAAGTGTGACCCGCAGAAACCGTAACGATGGTCGCCACATGTGCCAACGGTGAGGTAGGCGAGATGGCCAGGTCCAACGTAGAAGATGTTCCGGCTGATAGTGTCCCTGGAGACGTTTTAGCGATAACCGAGATATACGTCTCCCTGATCTTGCGCAAACAAGCAAAGGAAGGGTGAGTTGCTCGCAGGATCTTTGAATAAAACGATGCTATGCACACAAGTACGATCGATGTACAGGGCCCTCCACCAGGTCAAGATGGTAGCCATGGGAGGGCTTCAAGTGTATAAGGTGAAAATGTACGGACCGTTACTTCGCGGCGGCGTGCGGTCGTGGCCTTCGGGACATCCACCATCGCATGCAGGTACGGTACAGCAACCTGCATACGCAGCCATGTGAAGCGTTTCGGCGCACTTATACCAACTGCCCCCAAGTCGGCATGAAGTATCATCTTGGATCTCGCTGCGGATATGCATTGATAGAAGCTGTAACCTGTTCAATTCTTCATGATCCGCAAATGCAAGTGTGGACGGCAAAGGCAACGTCTTCAAGTTGAGAAAGCGAACGGGGTCGGCTTTCAAGTGTGTCAGGAGGCCGATCTGTGGCATGGAAACCTGTCCCACCCTGCGGCATGCAGGGTGGATGAACCGGCAAGGCAGGTGTCACATGGAACGACAATCACCTGGACAAATTCCGATGACGGCGGTGATAGCTGGTAAGGCCGGAAGAAGCAGGCGCGATTCAGCGTGTGCTCTTTGCTTCTATGGACTGCAGGAATCAGCGAGTCATGTTTGGCCGGTGCTTCACCGCTCCCCAGCGTTTGATGCATTCGTGGCCTTTTCGCATTCAGGTTCTCATCCCTACTGTGCGCGCGGCGTAAAGGTTGTGAGAAGGTCCAGCGGTGCGCTGCATCAATCGGCGAGGTGCCTACAAGAAGATTGATCCTGTCATCTCTTTCCAAGTGGAAGTGGCTTTTCGTAGGTAGGTAGGTGCCACAATGACGCAATGCCAGATCCCCTGTGCAACATCACAACCGCGTTGTTTCTTTTTTCGCTGCACTGCAACCCCCTCCTACCGATGCTCCATCTGCAAGCGCCCATCGGTCCTTACGTTCGCCGGCTACATGAGTATGTAGGTACCTAGCGAACCTCGACCACTCTTGAGCATCTTCCGAACGAGAGCAACAGCCGCATCTTGCGTCGGAAATACATGGCCGGGTGTAAGGTTATTAGATGAATTACAAAGATAGCCCGGAAGCCTACCTGAGAAGGTACAAATCACTCCAACAAAGATACTACCTACCGTACATTACTGTCGAGAACGGCTTACCCTAACCACTTCAGTTCCCCTTGACCAATACCTGCTTTTCCTTCTTCAGGTCGTCCACCACGTCGATCGAAATCTTGAGAATGGAAGCGACAACATCAGCGGGAGTGAGAGCCAGCCACTGTGCGAGAGAGATGTCTGCCACGCGATCGCTCTTGTACAGTTCGACCCAGGTTAGGTTCTTCGTTGCCGAGGTGTTCTCAATGTAGTGGCCTGCGATCGTGAGCTACTTCGCCACATGGGTAAGAAACGAGTTGCACTTACCACTGTTGTCAGGGAACACAGCAGTGTCTCCGGCGGAGAAGTCGAAGGTGCGAGAATTGCTTGCGCCGATGAAGACGGTGGCGCGGCCCTCCCCCTCGTGGAAATACAACCATTCTTCAGCCTGCCGTACGTCAAGAAAACCCACTGCTTCGCGAACTCTGGGGCGGCGTACCGTAGGGTGCCAATGCAACTCACGAAGCCCTTTGGGCTCAAGAGTCACAAAGGTCGCAGCGATCGTTTTCGATATTGGGAAATTGGTTGAGTCGATTTTGTAAAAGATGCCACCGCTGCCAGGGACGGGCTCAGAATCGTGCTGGAAGGTGTGATACACATATGACCTATTGCCGGTAAGTTCACCGTTGCCGCCGGTAACGTTGCGTGCGCTCGTGGTTGCATTCAAAATATAAGGATTCTTCTCGGGGACTTTGTCGAAAACCGATTCCGGAACACCAAAGTTCTTCGCGAGAATGGCTTTGGGGGTCTTCGCAACCCAATCGTCAAGGTTGAAGGTGGTACTAGCGAGGCAATCAGATCACCGAGGTTCAGATCTTGACCACGGAGTGCAATCCAGCGCTATGGACTTACCCTACTTTGTCAAAATCGCCATCGTCAAAGGCCAGAAGATACTCGTTCTCATCGTCCAGACCTTGTACGGTATGTGCTTGACCTTTGGGAAAGTACCAAATGTCCCCGTATCCGAGTTCGTCGACCTGGTATTTTCCGTTTTCGTTCACGGCAGAGACGAGGATGCGGCCTTCATACACGATACCCCACTCAGCCTGATCTAATCAGCATATTGAACACACATCTACCTGCAGCAGACTTACTACACGATGCCAGTGTAGCTCACGAATTGCGCCTCTTTGCAGATGCTGCTGCGCGGCTGCGATGTCATGGCTCTGTGGCAGGTCCTGAATGACCTGCTCTCGAACCCAACCGCCCGGAAAGATCTTGGTCTTGGAATCGGAGAATCGCCACTTCAGATTCGGTACAGTGCCCGAGTCGGTGCTCTGCTCTCCAAGGTTGGAAGGGTTGGCCAGATCAATCTGGTGATTTGTTCCACCTGTATCAATTGGTCAAAGGAATGCATAAATGCATTTGTCCGACATACCTAGGATGGGTGCACCCTTGCCTTTACCGTCAATTGGTTGTCCGTTCTTGAGCTGCACATTGTCCCGCTTGATGACAGCACCAAATGCTAAAGAGGCTATGAGGAGGACAGCGCCAACACTTTCGAACTTCATTGCGCAGCAGCGGAAGAGACGAAAAACGCAGGCAGAGAAAGCAAGGTGCCTGTAACTTGCGCCCGAGGAAAGCACAATATATATTCAATGCATGCAGGAGATTGCATCATTGACGGGCTGAATGTTGGTCCTGCATGCGCCGGCACGAAAACGACATAATAAATGTTCTGTTTATCGCATGCCTAGGTTGGACGACTGCAGCTACGTGATCTGTGCACAGATGCATGCACCGTCAAGCCACCCACCTACACATTGCTAATTTCCTTGCTCCTTTTCCATCCACACCCTCGAGCTGAGGATTGGCGAGGTTGCTGGTCGGCGAACATGCGTTCGTGATACCGCCAAGAATGTCGTGATGGTCCTCCTTAGCAATTCGTGCTTCTTGATGCAGATCGGCCCCAGAACCGGTACCTAGTCTGCTGCCAGGTTAGGTAGCCTGAGCATATAAGATCTGCACTTTGCTTTAAGCTTAAAGATGGGGTATGGGGTAGATGCTAACGTCTTCAGGGCCGATCCCGCTATCATGGTACACTTGCCTCCAACATGGCTTTTGACGCCTTCGGAAAGCCCGTGGACGACTTAATCTCCTTTGATGCGGTCCTCAGTGACTCTTGGTGTCCACGAAATAGAAGGATCTGTAAACAGTTTACGAGTAAAGTCGGCGGTACCTCGTCCTGGCCAGCGGCTTTCTCTCCTGTTAATGAAATTAAACTGATTTGCCTCAAACGATATGCTCTCTAGGACAACCGATATTGGTGATACGCGCAATGTAGCCCTCCTAAGAACTACAGATGCTTAGCAAGAACCTACGTAATTTCGCTCGGAAATAGCGCGAATGACCTCTTGGCTACCTAGCTAACGGCCCGTCAACGAACTCTTTATTTCGATAGGATAACCCACAGGGTTAAGACTACTTAAGATCCGAATCACACTTCCTTCGGGGATGAAGCAGTAGCCCAACGAACGAAGGCTGAACTTACTTCCTGACGCTTCAACTCTATCTCTCTGGCGGATTTCCTCGACCGATACTGCATCAGCGCTCGAGCGGCAGGAATGTCAGTCGATTATACTCGGCAGTGAGGGTGGTCTCAAGACGTCAGGTGCACTCTCAGCATCCCCGGAGAGTGATTCTCGCCTCACGGCCTCGGTATTGACTTTAAAAAGAATATCATCTTGACGAGCCACACTGCAGTCATCTTGGATTTGACTAATTTAACCAATCCAAGTACTGCTAGGCATGTTTCAAGGAAGGACAGAGATTTTTGGGAGTCTCGCACGGGTGTGTGAGGTGAGGGTTGCTCACGGTGTGCTTTGCTTTGTGTTGGAGTTGTTTGTTGAGTTGGTTGCCCATACGGTCGTTGCTACTTTTGGTAAATGGCAATCGCTAGTTAAACTTCTTAGTTCTTGTGATTGATGTTTAGTAGTGATTGCTGTTAAATGGTGATTGATGTCTCAAAATGATCAATGTCTATTGGTGATCGACGTCTATCATTGATTGATGTCTAATAATAATACTGATTCAAAATGTTTCCGACTTTATGACAAGCAGTAACTTTAGATGTATGCATTTGTTTGTTGCTGGACATGTATATATATCGCTGAGTTCTCATGGACCTCCCTGTTGCAGTGTCAACTCGGTCGTCCCTTTAGGGGCGGTGGCAGAGTCGTCGGGCATCATGCCTGAGCCTTCTCAATTCCATGCGCATGCGAGTGAGTTCAGTTTGGTCTGAGCAATGTCAGTTCACAATACCTACCAACTAATTCTTCATCCCCCTTTGTAACTCAAAGCGTTTATTTTTCGCACCTTTCACCACCAACAGCAGGAGCAGCCCTTTGTTCTTGTTGTCTATCACCACTTTATAATGCCCTATATGACAAAACGCATTGTGTACGCTTCCTTCTATATATTTATCAGCAGGGCGCGTAGAGGTCAACGACAGATACACTTACTATACAACAACTCACTCCATACAACAAGCTTACTGTACCGACTCTTCTACAAGAAACTTCGACATGTCGCAGACTGTGCCTCTCGAAGCCTCAACTGAGGTATCTCACGGCTGGGCCGAACTTGCCAAAGAGGAAGACATCATTCCTATGTCCCAAGACACTGATCCCCAACATTTCTACAACATTGTCTGCGGTTTAGAGTTCAATAAAGCCTGGGCTCAAAATCTTTTCCTGGAATTGCAATTCATGCACGGTACGATGTCAATGAGCTTAGAATCTATCGAAGATTTCAAGCTGACGGAGCCACTTGCAGTCAATGATAGAAACCAAAACTCTGACCAGGAAAAAGTGTTCGAGAATGAACGGGTCTGGAGGGCCATGTCATGTTTCAAAACTGATGCCAAGCCAAAAGCGGCGTTTAGAGCCAAGCTGTCTGTAGCTTCAGCGCACGTTCTATTACAGGAGAATAGACAAGTGTGGTATGTACCTACGATATACTTCTCTTCCGGGGGATCACTGTGGAGCCAGGTCGACCTTGTCTTCAGCGACAGTGATTTCCGAAGTTGTCGAAACTTCTTCAGCCACTCGTTCCTGCGTGGCAAGTTTGGCAACGACCTCCCGTGCTATAAAGCGATCAAGAGGATGTACACCAAATGTGTACCAATCTTCGAAGTGCTCATGGAGAAGCTGGAGTCTGCCTTGTCTGATAGGAATGCTTGGAAGATCGGGAAATCATCACTTTCTTACTCTGAACGACCGGAGTATGGCTTGGACACCCCGGAAGCTGAGATAGAAGCTGAAGAACAAAGGCAAATGAAAGCCAAAGAGGCTCTTATTGTCACTCCGGAACTGAGCTGGTGTACGGAAGAGGAGACTCCCGAGACACCCAATCTCCCAGTAGACCAGGACGCAATTGTCGAAGACCCGATCGTTGCCTGGCTAGCAGAGACGTGGGAATGGAATACCAACTATTGTATTCGAAGGCGACAATCTTGGAGTCACTTCTATGATGTCGATACTGTCGACGACGGCACTGACGGCAGGTGCTGGATGTAAGACTCTTTTCGCTCGAGATTTCTAGTCTCGCGGACGCCTTGTTTCAACTTTCACCTTCCCTGGCTATATATGGTCACTTATGTCAGTCAGTTCAATCAGATTTTCCGCCCCTTTGGCTCTGTGCCACGAAGAGATGATGCCAGCGCTCGCAATAGTACGTACCCAGTACGGCAGCGCACGAGGACCGTAGTTTCGGTGTAGTAGCACTGTCCACATAGTGATCAATCTGTGTATACAAGAAGACCCCAATATTCACCGTGCTATTACGGCGGAATTAAGTTCCCTGTGCTGCCGTATTGAGCACGTACTGTTGCGAGCGCTGGAATCATGGCGCCACGAGTGTTAGGCGGTAGCGAAAGCGGACCAACAGCCCTTCAACCATAACCACAGGTCTTCTTGAGGAGCCACATTAGGTACCAAGGGCTGAGCACAACCCACCAATTTTTCACAACTAAAATGGGCTATCGTCTGCACTATGCCGGGGTGATGCAAATGCCTACAACCAGATCCTGATGGCATCCGACGACCTTGAAGCTCAAGAGTACGTTTTCAGCAAGGAACTTGTTGGTGCGCTGCACAAAACCACAATGGAGCCCTTGAATAATACTGAGGCGGTATGGTTTCCGGTATCACCGTACCCCCATTCGTTGTGGCAGGTGATTTCAGACAGCCAGGGAGGCCTATCGGACCACTACATGACACGGGCCCGGAACTTCTTCTCGCATGCCGTTTGCAATCCAGGAGGTAGAAACAACAGGGAGGAGGATTACAGCTACTTAGAGGGCGTCCTCCAAGTCCATGAGCGAATCCTCCCGGCTGTCAAAGAGGTCAGGGACAAAATCAAGGACGCTCTAAACGACGCAGAAGCCTGGACACCCGAGCCTAATCAGGTTTCTGACCGGCCTGCGTACGCGATAGATTGCCTAGAGGCTGAAGCCGCTCGGCAGCAATGGTTAGCTACGCAGCCTAGACCCAACGGAGAGACGGATCGACAGCTTGAGAATTATCGGTCTGGGCTAGTAAAGAGTCCGTCGCACGAGCAGCAGTCGAATGGAACAAATGTCGGCGAAGAGGCGGTTCTAAGGCCGTCCCAAGAAATTTGGGGTGGATACCAAGACTTTCCGAATGAGCCAAAGAAGAAAATGAAGGACCACTTCAACTCACTTTGGAGGCTTGCCTGCGAGGCAAAGATCATGCGAAAAGTGACCAGGGTTCCCCGACTTCAAAAAGCCTTCAGCACGCGTGAAGATATGGTCTTGGTAATTAAGGAGTCCTCGGAGGAAGCTCAGACGTGGGCAACAGAGCAGTGGATGACTGAAGGGTCGACAGCTGAAGATTGGACAGTTAAGGAAACGATTACGGCAAAAACAATTACCTCAGAGTCAATAAAAGAAGAGATGGCAACAGAAGGGTGGTTTGCGTGGAATACAAAAGATATATCTTAGCAAGACTCCCTGGGGTCAATACGGATGATAACAGAATCCCGCATGGCATCGACATCTCTTTTCGCATTAGCATGGCCAGTCTTTTCCTAGCTTCTTCGTTCGTATCTGTATGCCTTTAACTCGGAACATGTTTCTTCATCATCAATTAATGAGCGTACGTGTAAGCTTTTGCAATCCTTCAAATTGTGATCTATATTGTGATGGATAGAGTTGATGTTGGTGATCAGAGTTCATCTCGAAGGCAGTGTAAGCGCTGTTGCTATGAAAGCAATGTAGGTTCTACCAGTGCAACAACGGAGCATAGGCTGACTATCAGATGGTATTGCGACGTGAGGCCGATGGGTGAGCGAGATCGCAGCAACCCACCGCAAGCCCACGTGAGGAAGACGCACAGAATCTTCAAGGCGGAAGGCTACATTGCCTGTCATTATCAAAAGCCCGCTGTTGGCCATACCAAGCAAGGTTTGAGCCAAGAAAGACGCTGGAGCACGGCCGGCTCCCTTATCCTCAGGTGGACAATTTTGTGTCCCGGAGCGGGCAAATTCAATAATGATAGGCCCCAATAAAGTACCACCAAAATGGAACACAGTGGGACAAAGAAGATTAGCTCCACTGGCCTGCAAAAAAAGAAAAAGAAAGCGCGAAGCGCGCAGAACGGGTCTTACCGCGATTCGAACGCGGGGCCTCTCGCAAATGTGCTCAGGTTACAGCCCTAAGCGAGAATCATACCACTAGACCATAAGACCGGTGCTGTTTGATGAAGGCTACTGATAGATTATTCTTCATATACCCACAAAACAGTTGAGACAGTGGGATAGGTGAAGAGCCAGTGAGTGCGCGGCTAAGCTAGGGCCAACACAATGACTCGTCGAAGTGGGGGAACCCTTTGTTGAGAACTCACTTTAGTCCGAAGGCTCCTGCGCGCAGTGGGGCGACGCCGCAGAAAGATAATAATAAGACGAGCAGCCAGGTAGACTATAGCACGTCTTACTTTGATCTATCTCTGGCGCTCTCAAGGACGTTTTATTCCCACACCAGTCCGTGGTGGCACTGTACCCGAGTCAAGCCGAAGACTTCCGGCCCGGCAACGGTAGGTACCTTCTGCTAACAATGCGACACGGCCCAGCATCTTTAACTCAATACAGTCCTTTGGATATGCCACGAGATTCCACGCTTTCAACAGTTGTGGGCTCACTTGCTGAGCGAGGCATGTATTGTGGCCTAAGCCGCGCCGACGCGTGCAGCAGCGCCAATTTTTCGCCAGCTGCGAAGAACGCGCCACGAGATTCTACCTTCCTCCTTGGTCGCACACAACCTTTTGGTGGTCATTTATTGTTCTGATGTCTCACCAACCTTACTTCCATTCTTAGGTTCTCTTATAGGTATCGTGTTCCGGATCATTTTTACGCCTTTTGGTTGTTATCGCCGACTGAAAATATCACAAAACGCGTCGCCTTCCGACCGTACTCGCATTCGTTGTAAGACACAAATGTTCGCCTATCGCGGTTTTTCAGGCCCTCGAATACCTAGGCAAGGAGAAGAGGCAGTTGTAATTCAAAAGAGCGCTGGATGTCACTCCAAAGGAAGCAGAAGATGACAGCAAAATATAAGATTCGGCGAGCTATGAGATTGGATGATACTGGTCCAGGTGAAGTCAACTAACAAAGTACCAAAGTGCCAAAATACTTTCCCAATAGAGTCAGGTCTTCCACCTATCTAACCATAATGTTGCCAGGCAAAGCTTTCAGCCCTGCAGAACACCGTTAGCACATATTTACTTTCTTGAACAAGGTAATCACTTACAACTATCGTAGTCCTCGCCCACCATGTCCTTGACAGTGCACTTGTTCTGCTGCGCAATGCTCTGTGTCTTCAACGTCGGCGCGGAAACATAAGTGTGACCGTCCAAGTGCTTCTGCAGGCTATCATCCTTCCACCCGAAGAGGTAGTCAGCGTGCGAAGAGTACCCGGTGCTGTCACCACTGCTCCAAACAAATGGCTGGCTGCCATCCGATGGCCAGTCTGCCTTGTTGTTGAAGGCCTTGGTATCCCAGACCGTCTCAAGCAGGATCTGAGGAAGCCGGACTGGGTGCGTCTTGGGACAGGGTCCACCCGATTCGAATGTACCAGACTCGGGGTACTGTCAAGGCACAAAGTCAGTGTAGTTCTCTAACGAGTAGGGCGACGGGACTGGACTCGTCTTGACCAAACAAGGCAAACATCGTGGTCTCTGACTGAATAAAGACATCTTTCAGTTTCCGGACGGATGCATCCAATTTGCACCTGTGAACTTACCGCAACGTGGTCTTGGTGATTGGGCGAATCCACATTGACGCCGTCCCAGCATGTTGGGAACTGCTTCCGTTAAATACTGACAAGGGGTATGGGGCGTGCTAACATACTCGATGATTGGCCATGATACCTGAAGGGCATGGCTTGTCGGGGAAATTTATCGTCTCCGGTTCACGGGTACCTTCATTCTGCATACAGATGTAGGTGAGCTGGCGGAAGTTGCGTGCCTCCTCACGGTTGTTGTAGTTGACGTTTCCGACAAGCATGCGAAATCCGGGCTTGAATGCCGTAACCTTGGACTTTTGCGCGGTGTCGAAGAGAGCGTCCGACATGTAGTAGACCATCATGCCACCTTGAGTGCTCTCGATGCCCTGCTGAGCGCGTTGAGGGACACGTTTGAACGTGCCATTCTTGGCCTTGAAGTACAACACGGCGGTCCAATAGTTAGAGCTGTGCAATGGCTGGTCAGTATCTAGAGTAGAATTGATAATACGTCGCTCGCGGGAGGACTTCGTTCGTTCATGCTGCTGAAAGTCTTAGGAACTCACTGTCTACTTATCAGCACAGCTCATTCAGCTTTTCATTGTACCTACCAAGTCTTCGGTGAACTGACAACTCGTGCATGTAGATTGTTTGACCAGATCATGAGTCGCTGGATCCATGGAAATGTTGAACGAGTTGCCACCAATGATTTGATGAAGGTGTGGTGAAGGACTTTGTCCAGGATTAACCAATGGGTCCAGACGTTGAATAGACGACTTTGCGCAACCGAAGCGAAGCAGAGCGTTGGTTGGGGCTAGCAGCCCTAGGGCAGCGACAAAGACGCCCTTCATCATGAACTCAGGCTCTCAAGGATGAAGAAATGTGTGTGAAAGGCAAGCTATACAGACTGAAGACGGTCCGGATCCAAACTCGGTCACGTCTAGTAATTATCTTTTCATGCAAGAACAAGAAGCCATCAACATCAGTTGCCGTCTCACTGACGCAACAACGGAGAATTATAGATTGATCTGCTTTCCTGTTTGATTGTTCGCCCACGTTGTCGCCTACTTTGAGCGGCAAATTAGTCTCGGGAGTTCAAGTTAATCTGTGTCGATATTAGCATATGACCAATCTTAAGATCTACGCCGAGAAACCAAGCTTTTATTAACCAATACGGAGCCGGTATAGTAGTTCATGTACCACCTGGGCAAGAAATTGTATCTAAGGTCGGGTGGCGAAGGGTGTTGCACTGATATTCTGATGAGCGGGCAGATCGTGCCGACCTTTATTGCATAAGAAGCCTAGCTGCCCAGAGTGTTGCCGCGTTCTCTTCCAGTGTGACCTGCATCATTTGTATCATTCAGAGATTCTTATCAACGTCGTCAGTGTTGTTCCGAAAATATCTAGATAGTCTCAACCAGAGGAACTCACCCGGCACACGCTTACGTCCTCACAATCGCTCGAGTCTCCTGCACAACGACTTTCTGAAATTTGCAACGATGAGGTTAATCTTTGTCTCACTTGCCATTCTTGTGTCGACGTCACTCGCACAATCCTATCCAGAGTGTACTCCAGAGTTGGTCCGTACAGATGAATGCGCAGGTGTTATCAACGCAAACGCCTGCTACAACAAAATGGGTTTCAGAAACGCGCAAACATTGCAATGTATCGAAGGAAAGGACGAAGCAGAGAAGAAGAGGCGGGTACGCTCCCAGCTCTCGGGTGGACTTTTCCAGTCTCTCTACTGACAAAGTGATCAGGCTTGCAAATGCTGCAACTGCGTAGGCAAGGTCATGTGCGACTGGGTCACCAAGCAAAAGTTTGCCTGCTAGAAGAAGCGGTTCCACAATGCGAGTGTGTGAGGTTGTATTGAATGGTCGACGCAAGGACTTGAACCCGTCAAGAGGATACACAGATAGGCATACATATGGTCCTCAAGATTGCGAAAGCTAAATGGACATTGAACGCCATGCAATCACTCTGGCCTCACGCAGTAGTTCAAATCCGGTGATTCTACCTTTTGAGTCATCAAGCACACGTTCTTGGAATCGTAGTGCCATTTGGCCGTTGTGAAGAATGAAAATCTGGGGAGCGCTATACATGCTCTCCCTGTTCGTCATGGTCTTACGGATGGGTCCCCAACCAATAGCTACATCAAGGGCTATTGGGGGTACTTATTAGATTCCCAATGTTTACATTAGCCGTGCTTCATGGGCAGGATTCGCCAAGATTTGTTGCTCGGCACTTGGGTGCACCGCCTGGCAAAACGGTCATGAAATGATGCGACAGAATGCTTATGGTTCGGGCGTCCTCCTGAGTAGTGGCGGAAACAGGAATATAGGAGAGCAAACGTTTCGATGGGATGGGCGAGAGTGGTGCTATTGAAATGAAGGTGGAAGGGTGAAGCGAAGGCCGCCATCGTTCCAGGCCTAGCGTGTTGCTGTACCTAGGTACTAGCCTCGGCCCCGCTCTCCTCCGCCTGTCGACCTTCGCTGCTGCTTCCCTAATTCCCCGAAATCTCTCAATCACGGTGTAGCAAGCGATGCCATTGTAGATGCTGATGAAAGGAGTCGCTGGCCTCGAATGATCATTTCCAACTGAAGATATTATATCGTGGCCATCAATAAGATACCTACCTACCATATCCTCAGGTACCTACCGAAACCCTATCGGACTCCGAGATGCACCAACAGCTAGACTACCCGAAGAACTGGCCATGGCCGGGCAATGATTGCCTGTAGCTTTGAAACTGCTGGCTTACGCTTAATTGTGTCACGTTTATCATGCGGCCGACAATTTTGTCTTGCTATTGATCTCTCTGCAGCTTACATTCATGCCCCGCGACTCACCTCTTCCTGGCCAGGCCTGCTAATCGCCCTCTTGTCAGTGAGATCATAGTATCCAACAAGAAGATCCAACAAATTCTCGAACATGCCGTCACTGAGGACCAAAATCCCTTCTCCAATACCCGACTCCTCCCACCTTCCGCGAATCCTTTGCCTCCACGGCGGCGGCGTGAACGCTGACATCTTCAAAGCCCAGTCGCGCTCGCTCATCCGCCACCTACAGCATTCGTTTCGTCTCGTCTGGGTTGACGGTCCGTTCTTTTGCGACCCCCACACCGATGTTATACAAGTTTACGGCTCGTATGCGCCGTTTCGACGGTGGCTGCGATGGCTGCCCGAGCACCCAGAGATTGACGCCGAGACATGTATAGATGAGATAGGATACGCAATACGGACGGCAATGGAAGACGACGACCGAGACGGTGGTCAGGGCGAATGGGTCGGGTTGATGGGGTTCAGTCAAGGAGCAAAACTGAGCGCGAGTCTGCTGCTCGAACAACAAGCCAGAGAGTCAAAGGCAGTCTGGGAGGGGAAGATCAAGTGGGATGTTGGGCCCATCGGCATACCCGGCTTGAATTGGAAATTTGCGGTGCTGCTGGCAGGCCGTGCACCCATGTCCAACCTCAATCCGAGCTTGATCAAGAGCCAGGCACTTGTGAGCGCTGCGGACCTCTCAGAAGGTTTTCAGTTTGTGAAAGAGGTTGACGATGCGGCAATATTGAGACAGCCGACAATCCATGTTCATGGTATGGCTGATGCTGGTCTGCATTTGCACCGAAGATTGTACAAAGAGTACTGCGAGCAAGGGAGCACAATGTTGATCGAGTGGGAGGGTGCGCACAGAATACCCATCAAAAGCGACACAGTTGAACGCGTTGTTGGTGCGATCTACGATATCGCAGAACAAAACGAGGTTGAGGTGACTTGGACAGTCGACCGACGGTCCTCTTGGACCTCCCTTACTTCTTTGTCAAAGGTAAATGTTTTCTAATCCCACTTTGATCCTATATAGAGCGCATATATGGGCCAATCTAGCAGCATTGGGTGGCGCACTAGAACTGGCTTCAGGTAGTTGACTTAAGAACTTTAACGAGTATTTACATTATCAACCAGGGACTACATCGCCGGTGTCCATGCTCAAGTTAGAGGGCGTCCTCATTTATCGGTCCTCGTGCCGGCCTGAAAGTAGTTCAGCGGTCAAGCCTTCCAGAATAAACTGCGTTCAGCTCATCATGAAACAGTAATCTTGAGATAACAAAGGAGCGAAATTTGCAGCTTGAATAGGTCATTTTGTGGTGCAACCGAAAATTGACAGCATCATTCATCGATTGAGGCTGGAGATGCAGGCGCGTTGGCGTTGTAGGCGTAGCGATAGATCTGAGAGGTCTCGACTACGGCCCTTCCGCCGCCTGGCACGCTAGGTAGGGGTAGGTATCGTACTTCCAGCCCCCATTTGGTGCTCTAACCCTTTGCACCACACCCTTTTCTCCTTCCCTCCGCACTATCTCTATAATCACTGCTCCGACCCGCGCTGATCCTACCCTTTGTAAGAGCCTCAGCGCTCAGACCTCGACGCGCCACGTTTGAATATGAGTCGCGCTGGCCAAATTGCGCTGAATGACCGTTTCAGTCCGGGCCTCCAGTCGGGGTTTGACTGAGGTGAGTTGCAGCCCCGAATGAACGGACCTACAAGCAATAACAAGCATAGTGAAGCACTGCATGTAGACGAATGCTGCGCTAAGGCTGTGCCGCCGCACTGCGCATGCTGTTTATCACTGCGCGTCGCCCTCACCTTTTCTGCGCCTCCGTTGCTCTCTCTCAGACGGGTCAAGTCTAGTATCGTGTCACTGCGGGCGACGTTCACGATGTTGCACTTTCTTGTTGTTGCATACCTTGCGGTGACTTCGGCTCCATTAGTTACTGCGAAGACATTCTAGTGGAGTTACCAGGGCTAGAATAACACCGACTCTTAGGTACGACCCCCTCTTCGAGATCTGCGCGATCAAGAATAGAACTTCATGTCCAGCCTGCAACTTCTCTCCAGACAATGATAGAGTGGGAGCAAAGCTATGCGAATCATCGAACAAGCTTGATAACATCTGCTACGAGCCCAAGCGGGAAGAGATGTGCTGCAAGGACAAATATGGCAGTGCGTGCTCCTATTAGATGTTGGAACGTGATGAATGACTGACAAGACGTAGCAAGCTGCTACAAAGATTTCTACTGTGCCTACACAAGCGAAAACATCGCTTTCTGCTGTGCTGATGTGGGTGTAGTACATCCTTCCGATAGTACATGTACTGACCAAAATCCAGGGCGAAGATGTCGAAGATTGCAGCGGGAATTCCAATCAGACTCCGTCCGAGGAAAAGAACGATGACCAAGCCAGCGCCATTGCAACGAGCGCTTTCCAACCATCGATGACTGCCACCGATCAAACGAGAGTCGCTCGACCGGAACGTACGAGTCCTCCGAAGATAATGCCTGGATCGACTAAAACATATGCTGAAGATCCAGAAGTGGAGAAGAAATGTCTGCTGCAGTCCAAATTGGAATCGCAATCGGGGTCATTGCAGCGGTTGGAATCTTGGTAACACTGGCAATATTGGCCCTCATCCACTGGCATAAAAAGACAAAGTACAATGTGATCGGTCACGGACAAGCCGTGCATGCAAAACATATGTTTCCGGATGCTGGGCACGCTGCTGCGACTTCTGGTGTTCCAAGGCCCTTCGAGCCGATGAAGAACGAACCTCTTCCTCGCGATCCTAGACATTCATGTATGGCCTCACCCCCGCCGCAACAGTCTGAACCTACGACACCAAATCCGTTCTGTGCGACATATTCTGATCACCCAGCTCACACTCGACATTCGGTCAAGCTGCAGCACATTCCCCCGCCGGGCCATCACTGATAGATGGCTTCGTGGTGCTGATATCCCGGCTTAACTTCTTCTCCCTCTTTAATGTCACATTATGACTCGCATTGTTCAGACTGGGGATCTCCCAGGACAGTGCATCGCTCGGTACCAAAGTGTATGAATGAGCTACAATACTATAGCTACGGCAATTACGTCAATGAGAAACGAACGTTTCAGGGATAAACCCATACTTTTTTGAGTTTGATGAAAAATACGATGCCCGGACAGTGTCGTGGGATGCTCGCAGAGGCTAGCACAATTCATTGAGGTCATACAGTCATCGCTATGAAGAAGCAATTGTATCTGACATTGCCAATCTTCGTAAAGGACACGTAGGTAGGTAGTAATTGCATTACGTACCTATCACGCATTCGTTGTTTGTGATTCCGCCGAATCTCTCCACTTTATCATCGGATTCGGAACATCTCCAAAAGCCGCCATCTGTTCGCCGTCCCTCTCGCTGTTTACCTAGGTAGGTAGGTACCGGTAGGTAGGTACCTGAAGCGACCTAGCACCATCGCCAAGCCATCACCGCAGCGTCATGGATTAAATCACAGCTCTCACGTATGGGTTGCTAAGCTGCATGCACGCGGCCACCAGTACCTGCCTAGGTGATGTTCCCCATGGCCTAAAGTTCCCCTCATTACAACATGCGTATGTCAATGCACGCTATTTGAGGCAAATCGTATCCGAGAAGCATGACGCTCCTAGCGGTTATCCTGACGACAGTAACGCATCACGTGAGCATTTACACTGCCTGCGGACGAGAAACAGTCCGACTTCGCATTCGCCTATTGTGTCCATGACGCTGAGGACACTTACAGTGGCTGAGACCAGACGAAATACCGTGACGCAGTTATTATTATATCTAGTGTACGTATGGTAGCCGCTGATGTATAAAGAGCCATTGTCTGCGCTGCATTGAGACCATCAACAAACAGCAACTCTACTACCTATATTCACACTACAATCCTTCCAACCTCTCCAGCCTTTCAAACCACCAACATGCAGAACGAACACGGACAGGGTGCTTCCCACGCCACTGGCGGATCTAAGGTTCCCGACGCCATCCAGAACAAGGCGCCTCAGGGTCTCGAAGAGAGCCTCCCAAACAAGGTATATATCATAAGAGTGCTCTGTTAACACAATGACTAACGTATCCAGGTTCACGACACCGGCTCCGGCACTGGTAGACAGACACATGCCAAGGATGGCGGCAATGCTTCCATCGTCCCTAAGCCCCTCCAGAAGGCCGTACCCGAGAAGCTCGAGCGCGCGCTTCCCGACTCCATCCACGACACTGGTGACTCCAAGAAATAAGTGTGGTTATCAGGACATGATCTTATGAAGGCATGATACCCAAGAGGTTCTTCATCATTGTACAATAATTAGTTAATGAAGTAAAGAACTTGAACAGAAATCCTTCCTTGACCAACTTGAAGTGAGCTACACATCAAGCATCCCGCTCGAGCTAGAGTTACCATCTTTCACCGTCGCTCGCATCGCCTTCGCTCACATCATCGTACTCGGCACCAACCTGACGTTCGTCTTCACCACGAATATCGTACCCATCATCTTCCTCATCTTCAGAACCAATCACCGTCTCCTCATCCAGCTCTTCGCCATCATCTTCATTTATTTTCTCAGGGCCAGTCCTCCCAAGCCCAATCGCCTCAAACACTTCAACTTCCTCATCTCCATGAAGAGACTCATCTTGTGCCTCAGACACAACTTCCTCATCCTCACCAAAAGCACCAACCTCTTTCCCATCATCCAATAACTCTCCATTCTTCAGCTTATCCACCATCTTCAAAGCTCTACGCTGACCCTCAAGCGCCTCCTTCCTCTGTTCGGACACCACCACCAACTTCTCGAGCATGGCATCTCGATCCGCTTTCAGATCCAACAGCGTCTGCTCTAAGAACGCTTCACGCTGCCGAAGTCTGTTGTGCTGCACTTCGGAGGCGTTCATCTCGGCTTTCACGGTCGCAAGCTGATCTCCCATTTCCTCAACCATGGTCTGGGTTTCAACTGCCTTTGCCTTGCCTTCTTGAAGCGCCTCCAACGTCTGGAGATGTGCCGCAGTGAGCACCTCATACTCTTGAATTTCTTGCTTGCTGGTGCGTAGATTTTCCTCCTGTAGCCGATGTATCTCCGACACCTTCGCCGTATACGCTTTAGACAGCCTGCTATACGCGTCCTCAGACCACACCAACGCCTCTCTAGAACGCAGAAAGTCGTTCTGAAGTAGGTCGTAGTTATCCCTCTCGCCAACGAGATCAGCCTGCAGTCTCTGCGTCACATTAATCGCAATCCGATGCAGGAACTGTTCGCCTTCGAGATCCTGCTTCAGCCTCTCCACTTCACCTTCCAGCCTCTTTCTGGCGCGAACAGCGCCATCCATCTCCCTACTAAACGCCACATACCTCTCTCCCACCATCTTCTCAATCGGCACCCGGTGCTCTTCCTCACACTTCTTCGCCAGCTCCCTCCGCAGCCGCGCCACCTCGCTCACACTCCTCTCCGCCGCCCCTTGCACCTCCCAAATCTTGACCCGCGTCCCGTTCTTCAGCGCAGAAACTTGCGTATGCTGCGTCGCAAATTTCTCCAGCCACGCCTGAGCCTCCGTGGCATACCTGGCATCCTTCTCCCTCGGAACAGCCGCATACCGAGCCTTGCACTGGCTTACCGCCTCGCGCACCGCCGCGTCCACGAAACCCTCCGGCACAAGGCTGTAGCCTGGCCTAGGCGTGGCAAGCTTGTCCGCGAGGGCGAGCGTCTCGGCGATATCTCGTTGCGTGGCCTGCTCGCGGGCGTGCAGCGCGACGTTGCGCTTCTGGAAGTAGAGCAGCTCGAGCTCGAGGGTGGAGACGCGGTGGCGGTGTGTGGCATTGGTGGCGCGGGGATCGCGGCTTTGGACTTGGGCGGGGAGGGAGGCATCGTCGAAGTCGAAGTCTGTGGGGTCGGGCCCGCGGAGGGCGGCAAAGAAGGAGGGGAGGGCGCCGACGATGGAGGTGATGGCTGTGGTGAGGGACATGTTGGAATGCCGGGAGGATAATGTGTTAAGCTGAACTGTAGCGAGTTAGAAAGGTCTGGTGAGTCTGGGGTAGACTTAATGACTTTTAAAGTAGTGGCGAGAAGCTGTTGAACAGCGTCTGATGTGAAGGGGGATGGTGGGCCTAGGGTGGACAGGGAGGCTTTATGGAAGACAGTGATATGTATGAGGTGATCCGGGTGTAGAGGTTCTGAATACGACAGTGCAGTCTGGGCGGACTCGATAGTAGAGCGAGTTCGTTATTTGTCGATGTGTGATGGAAGAAGGAATAAGGAATAAAGTGGAAGACACAGGGCGAAGAAGAAATATTGTGCTACTGAATTGTTGGGGGCGGTAGTTGAGCGAGAAGGAACGGACCTAGGGACAAAATTTGGACGCCAGGGGGAAGAACATGGGAGCACAAACAGCGGCTCAGGAGCTAACCGCCTCGATACTCGTATGGAAATGTGGTTGAGGTCTTGAGAGAAGTGGATAGGCTGTGGAGAGAACCAGCGATGTGTTGCGGAGCGCACTACGAAAATCCAGCTCGCAAAGTCAATTCCTCCTCACATATGTTCACGCCTCAGCGGGAGGGCACAGGTAAGGTAACATTTACATTTGATCTGAGATAGACTTTTGCGCCGAAAGGATGCATCTTGCGATGACCATCACTCAACAAGCGCAGCGACACGCGCCCACGTGCATGCAAGATCGATACTCACTACACCATCGCTACCACACAACCGAACATCTGAGCCAAGGATCTATTCATTGATCTGCACATAGTTGGCTGGGAAGAGGCCGGACTTGCCGCCATAGGTACCGAGCCACCAGTCTTCGTCGGGGAATTCCTGAGAAGAAGTTAGACAATTGTAGATCCAAAAGACCAAGATCACTTACAATGTTGGTAATTGTGGCATCTTCGGGGAAGCTGAGCTCGTTGTCCTCTGCGGCTTGATATTCGTAGATAGCTACGGCAGTGGCACCGCTACCACCAGCAGGCTGCGGTGGGCCTGCTGGGGGCTCTTCTTCGGCACCAGGATGGGTGGGCAGAGGCGGAGGTGCACCGGCGCCGGCAGCATAGTCGCCATTGTCTTCAACCAACTCAACATAGTTGGATGGGAACAGTCCTTGTTCGCCGCGGGAGTTGGTACCCATCCACCAGTCCTCGTCTACCATGTCAATATCAGTGACTAACTCGCCTTCGTGCAGTTCGAGTTCATTCTCTTCTGCTCTCTCGTAATCGTACTGGGCGACAGCACGCTTGCCTCCGCTGCTTCCGCCTGCCGCTGCACCAGCTGCAGCACCGACTGCGGCGCCAGCGATAGCACCGGCTCCAAAGGTGGCAGCTGCAACAGCAGTGCCAGCACCTCGTGCGGGGTCCCTCGACTCCACTTGAGGCTCGGGTGAGAGGTTACGATGCTCCTTAACAGCTTGGCTGAGCCCGCGCGTGGGCATAGGCGGGGCTTGCTCTTCGGCTGGTGAAAGCTCTGCAGGTGCAGCGTTGCGGCTGACAGGCATAGCTATGCGCACGGGCGAGCCAGAAGGCTCCGGTGAAGGGCTGCGTGGAGGCTGGGGCGGAGGCGAGGGAAGGCGTTGGTGCTGGACGGCGGGCACATCGTCCTCATCCTCTTCCTCTTCAGGTTCTGCGGGGCGCCTGGGAAGTCCTGGCATGGGGACACCTCGAGCGCTAGCGTTGGGCTTGTTCGAGTTATCCAATGTAGGCGGGCTGGGTGCGGAGGGCTCGGATACGGGTACGGGACGGGTGGTGGGAGCGCCCATAGGGGCGGCACCCGCGAAGCGGTCTTTGAGGGCACCAACGCCGCCAGCTGGAGAAGGTGCTTCTTCCTGTTGGGGTTCTCCGGTACGCTGCTCGCTGAGGTTGCTGGCTGCAGACTGGCCTGTGCGGGTCGTCTGTACTGCTGCCCAAGATTTGCCCGTGTATCCGCTCTGCCAACCGCCACCGCCGCTCTTCTGGGCTTGTACGGGAGTTGAGGCACTTTCGCCAGTGGAGAAGGACTTCACGGGCTGGCCCTGCGCAGCCTTCTTCTCTGCCCATAGCTGCGCCGGTGTTTTTCCTCCCTGGTCTGCGAAGGTTTTGCTGGCACTGCCAATCGGGGCGGTTGCCTGTATGGCAGGCTTGACGCCAAACTCGCTGGGCGCGGGAGCCTTCGTACCGGTAAATGCGCTTGCGCCGCCAAACTTGTTTGCGACTTTAGGCTTTGGTAGGCTCGTCAGCCGCTCTGGCTGGTTGAATGCGGCTGATCGGTCCGCTAGGGACTTGGGAGTCTCATCGTTCTCGTCACTAAGGGGTGAGGAAGCGGTTGCTGCGGGCGCAGGGCCGGACGAAGGTGGAGGGGCTTGCGCCTTGGCCCGGATCGCTGCAATGTCGACCTTTCCAATGGGCTCGTATGCACCCTTGACCACGGTAGGTCTATCATCCTGCGCCGATGACTTCGCCTGGGCGCGAAGTGCAGCAATGTCCACCTTGCCAATTGGTTGATAGGTACCCTTGACCACGTCGGGGGGTGTAGCTTGCGGCTCCGGGTCCTGGTAACGCGACGGCTCCCTCTTGGAGGTGAGCTCTGCTATGTTGACCTTGGTCGGCTTGTAGGCAGATTCCACCTTCTGCAGCTGCGACCGGGTAACCTCTGGGGCGTCAGCACCCCAGCCATCGGTATCAGTTTCCTGCGTGGGTGGTACTCGGGATCGCGCTAATGGGTTGAAGGTGGCCCCCCCACCACCAATCTGTGTAGGTGTGAAGACGGGCTTCTTCGCGGCGACGGACGGGGGCTTGTTGGAAGAAGGGATGCTCGGAGCCCCCGAATAGTTTGCGCCGGAGGCCTCGGACACCTTTTGCACGATGCGCTCGGGAGTGAGGTCAGCATCCGACCGCGCGGTGACTTGGACGTGGTATCCCTACACATGGTCAGCGTTTGGAGGAGCGGGGCAGAGGAACAACATACATGGAGCAGTTTGGAGACAACGCCGAGATGGCTTCCGAAGTAGCCCTTGGTCCGCTCAGGCACACCCTCACCGCACTACCACTGTCAGCTTAGCCTATGGCGGGTGTCACGACACGAGCCACGTACCCAAGCAATCAGGACATTCTTGGGAAGCGAAGAGTTGGGGTCCTTGACTTTGACGAAGGCGAACTGGATGCGGCCGTCGGAGAAGTCGTCAATTAGATCGGCCAGCTCGCCCTCGCCGGTCGTCTGGACCTTCAAGACGCTCTCCTTCCCGCCATCGTGCTGGAAGGCGCTAACGAGGGGAGCTTGAACAGTGAAGAGGGCCCACTGGCCAAAGGTGGGCGAATTCGCCTGGGGACCTGCCGGGAACGGCGAATTGACGACGTTCTCGTAGCTTCGTTTTATGTTTGAGCCATTGCTCGACGTGTTGAGCGAGGACATGGCGAGGACGGTGTAGAGGTGTGTTTGGGCACACAGCGGGAGGGGAGGGGTCGGGAACGTCCAGTTGGCACGGGGAGGGGTCCACGATTAAACGTGATTCAGAGCCTCCGGGAGCGTGGCGCACAGTGAGGCTGGAGATGCGTGTCCACGTAGGAGGTAGGCACTCGTGCAGTGTACGTTGCGTGGGCATGCTCCACCGCCGCCGCACAGCCTCAAAGCCTCTTCGGGCCGCTGTTTCCCAGAGCGTCATATGTCACGTGACCTTGATGGAACGCACTGGCCGCGGCTCGCCTCACGCAACGGTTGGCTGCCAACGACCGAGTCTGCGACCTCACCGGACAGACCTGGCCTTCTACCTGCCCTGTCTTCCTCCCCAGTACCTTACGACACCAGCTCTAAGCCATGTGAATCCTCCCCGCAACCCCAAACATCCACCATCCTTTGCATTCACCTCCCCTCCAGTGAAGGCTCCGTCGCCGCATATCCTACCTTGCCACGCACCATCTACCCACCGTCCACCCACCGTCCACCCACCGTCCACCCACCGTCCACCCACCATCCACTCACCATCCACTCACACGCGCAGCCATACCGCCGCCAATTCATGTTGCCAGCCTGTCGCGCGCGTCTGGTGGAGCTCCATCTGTGAGCTTCGCCCGCCAAGCGGAGCCATGCACGATCGCGAATCCAGCACGGCTTCTTCGGTCGACTTCTACGGGTCCGAGACGAAGCCCAATACTCCCCCAGCACAGCATCGAGACGATGTCGTGATTACAAAGCGCAAGCCAGAAGAGTCTGCCTTGCCGCCGCAGAAGAAGAAGCGCAGGCTTGAATCTACCTCTGTCCTCGTTCCTGCGCTCAAACCATGTGCTGGTCTTTCACCAGCAACATGGCAGCATGTGTTTCTTCGCTGTTCTCTCTTCGATTTGGGTCGATTGCTTCAAGTCAATCGATCCTTTCATTCGTACTTGACCGCTGTGCAAGATGTCTCTGTTTCAGACCCAGGTCCTGGGTCGCTGCGTCTCATAAAGTCTGATTCCATCTGGGCTGCAGCCCGCAATGCGCTTCCTGTAAAGTCTCCAAAACCTCTTCCAGGGTTTTCCGAGCTGCACATGTGGCAGCTCGTCTGGTCTAGGAGATGCCAATTCTGCCAGAAGCTCGACCTGGGAACAGCTGGAGACAAATTTTGGCAGAGAGGTCCTGGCAACGACGGTGTACGAACCATCTGGCCGTTTGGAATCAGGGCATGCGGAGAGTGTCTTGTGCAAAGATGTCAAACGGTGAGTAGAACCGACCCATCCAATGGACAAGCATTGACCCTGCAGGACGCGAGTTTGCTATTCTCGAGCGTATCCGCTCTCCGGGCCGCCCTGCCCTATGCCGTTATCACGAACGACCGCAACTACGTCCCTGCCCATATGCTTCAAGCTGCGAGCGTCCCAGCCGCTGTTGAGGTCGCCAAATACTACTACAAGCCACAGGTGGAAGAGATTAGCAGTGAACTGAACGAGGCATTGGCCCTCGGGCCTGCCGCAGCAGAGGAGTGGTCAAGAGGACTAGACGCTCGAGGTTATGAGCGCATGAGGTTGGCAGAGAACTGGAGTCGCTGGGAGGATAAGTATCAATCGTGGTTGGCCCATAACGACACAAAATCAGTAGCATCGAGCACGCCCGCTCCTCCACAAACGTTCCTGAACGAGTTGGGCCGGTCACCAACGCAACATACTCCCTCTCTTGTTATACATGTCCCTTTACCAGCGAGTAAGTATCTTTCGACCTTCCATCCTGTCCAGGAAGGTCGCGCACCGCTGCAGTCCTCGCACATCCTTGGCTCCAGCCTAACAGAGCCAGCTCCAATTTACCCTCACATGCATTCGCGCCCGCCGACTGTTCCTCAGCAATACACACCGCAAGCTGGCAATCCGCGCGGACTTCACGATGCGAACGAAGCCAAGGCAAACCGCAGGGCAGATATCGAACGCCGGTGTCAGCAGATGCGGCCTTCGATTCCACCAAATGTGTTACGACACATGGACTCATTCAGAGCAGCCATCCAAATATCCCAGCCAATGACTGAGGACGCGTGGAGCGTGCTTGAACCCCGCCTTGTTGCCCAACTCCCTGCTGCCCAACAAGCGGAGGCTGACCACGTGTCGCGTCTCACGACCCTCCCCAAAACACTAGACCGCCGTCCCTCGGAGGTCAACCCCAAGGAATCCAAAGAGATCATGGATCGGGAATGGGACGAAGCGCAGCGTCCCATTCGCGACAAACTCAGCGCCATTGCCGATGATTTTATCAATAGAGACTGGGACGGCGGCAGAGCAGTAACTTACGAAAGCAGCCCAAAGTTTGCCGTGGATGTCTTGGTACATGTGCGTCGCACATTCAAGGCCGACACTGCCAATGAGAGCGCAACATCTGTTCGAGGCCACTCCCAAAATACATCCCACGATGGTTCAGATCCCAACAGGCCCAAGCTTGTATTGGACAGTATGAAGTGGGTATATGACAACAAGATCAAAAATCTAACCGAGCAGTTCCGGAAAGAGCTTTTCCTGTGCTATGGATCCGGTTGCGAAGGGAATACGAAGTTCTATGGTTTCGAGGGTGTTGTTCAGCACTTCGGAGCTAAGCACACTAATGCATTCAGTGTTGGCAATGTTGTTGTCGCATGGAGAGAAGCTGAATGGCCAGAGGACACCCCGTTCCACCCAGACCCCACTTCTGTTAAGCCTGCTTTTCACTCCGCGTCAGGCTCGACTGCCCACTCCGGTTATGGCGCTTACTACGGTGGGTATTCGCGTGCGGGAACATCCACTCCTCATATGCAAGCTCATCTTCCCCAAGCGAGTCCGGGGCCGTATCAGTACAATGGCCACTACGCGGGACCGTTTGCTCCTCCTCAAATGGGCTCCACTGGAATGCCAGGGTACGAGTACAACCAGTCGTACGGTTCGTCCATGGATGCTTATCATTACCAATCCATCGCACCATCTGGCTTTGGAGCACATCCGGGAAATGGATACATGACTTCGCCAGCGATCACCAATACGGCCATCGCACCTCCCCCAAGTCGTCCATTACAAGCTGCTGGCATGAGAGACATGTCGCACAGGTCAGATGACGCTAGCCATCGCACAAGCTTATTCGATAAGCAGGTGAGTACAGTCATCGACATGGCCCTGGACATCTGGAAACAAACCTCGGGCGTCAAGGATCTTCCGAATAGTCTCCGCATATACGTTTTGATGCAGCGTGTCATCTCCAAATTCCATGTCGACTTCAACCATGAGCCCAACCTGGACCATTTTATTGACGCTTTTTCTAGCCGCCAGGTACCCCGCGCTCTGAAGAACGCTCCTGGTCTTTCATGCAAAGCTTGCCAGGACGAAGTTTCTCACTACCTTCGTCAAGAGGAAAGGAAAACTTACACAGTCTCGAGTTTGTTTTTGCACTTCAAGTCTCAGCATCTCGGATCCCAGGCGCAGGTATTCGGAAATGGCCATTTGCCAAAACCTTTGGACTGGAAGGAGGACATGATAGAACTTCCAAGCGACCGCCTCATCTCCGGCCTTATCCACGCCCCTGGCATGGACGACGACAAGCTGCATACGGTAGCCACCGTGTTTCCGAAGCTGTTCCCTACCCCACTTCCCAGCATTGGCAAGGTAGACAACGGTGAGTTCGTGCCGAAGGATCCAAAAGACGCTGCGAATGGTAGCGGAACTCCAGGAAGATCCATCGGAGGATCCGTTCCGTCATCATTAGCATCACCATATACCGGCTCTCCAAAGCTGTTCAAACCAACGGAGGATGAGTATGACCCCTTGCGGCCTGCTCTTTCCACACGGATCTCAAGCAGGACCAACGGAAGAACTTCTTACCGTGGCAGTCCTGCGGACCATAGGCAGCGTTACTATGTCGAGCCACGTTACCAGGTAGGTCAGCCGCAAAAGTCGACATTTGTGGTCAAGGGGCTAACGCGAATCCGTTACCACAGCCTTTGGACCCTAGCCGTGAGAAGTTCGATCGTCCGCACGAATACATTGAATACGCTCCGGGACCTCGTCATCACCGGGATTCAGAGCCAGTGTATGAGGAATATCAGGGAATGCGACCTCTGTATCGCGACGAGGAAGCCTACTATCGGCGTGATGAAATTGTATTCGCCCATCCCCGTGCAGGACGGTATGAGGAAGACTATCGGCCAGTCTCTCGGCACGTCCGGTATGTAGAAGATGACACTAGGCAACCCGGACATCAGCTTAGGGATGAACCTGTATCGATCGGTCCCAGTCCTGCGGATGGCAAATCTGCTGCCGACCGGTTTCTGGAAGGATTTGTGCCGAATCAAACCGTAGCATCCGCTGATCAAGGAGCGTCTCGTCTTGAGGTACACCAGCCCGTTTCAGCAGGTCCGGAGCCGGGTGATGGATCTCGATATACACCGCCGCCACCCAGTTTTGTTGTACCTGAAGTAATCCCGGAACAACGTCGAGCTTATCCGCCGCCTCACCGCACAGCCTCTACCGTATCGAATGGATCAAGGAATGATGATCACCATTCGTCCGGACGCCAAGTTCCCACGCCGGACAATACACGAGGACTAAGGCGACCTGGACCACAGCGGCGAAGGGAAAGATACCATGATCATGTGCCCTCCCGCTACTATAGATATCTCGGCGCTGCTCGTGAAGAGCCGTACCCTCGAGGATCCAGTATGAGCCGTGCGCAGAGTAAGCGATATGAAGAACAGCGCCGTCGGATCGACCAGCAAGAGACCCCGCAGCCAGGCGCCGAACAGGATTCTACCTACTCCCGGGACCAAAGCGTTGAAAGAGGAGCCGCTGAGGAGGCTCCCATCCAACCTCGGCGCCCTCCACAAGACTACGTCTCCGTTCAGGACCGTCTGCACCCTTACTCACCGCCGCGGTTACGCTACGCCGATAGTCGTTATACCGAGGACCCTCGCGGAGGCCGGCCGCCAATGTATGTTGATGAGTACGGACGACCACTCGAGGATTACGAAGTCATCCAAGTACCTCGAGATCCTCGTCCGCCGCGCCACTCTTACGGACGATACGTAGAGTACGAACCGGAGCATGTTCAATACGTACCGGTCGCCTACGAACGACCACATGCACGGCACTACCAGGGTACGTCCGAGTACGTTTACCACGAGGGGCGAGAAGGACCGCTACCGCCTCGTAGGCCAGTATACGAGCCAGAGGAACCTCCGCCACCAGCGATCAAGGTGGAAAATGCAGCACCTGGGCCAGACACATGATAATGATCGGAGTTAGAAGAAAGCAATTTTTATGTTTTCAGGGATGCGTTCGCATATACCCAGGGTGGCTTCATGATGATTTTTCTTCTTGCTTGGGCTATGTGGTTTTCTATCTAGGAAAGTGTGTACAGCTGCCGTTGTCGTCGTGGGCAATCTCATCAGCCTTGCCACGGTTGGAAAAATAGCACACATTTGCAATGACCACCACGTGATTGCCAAGACATGCCAGGTGCGAACGGTTGAACGCACCCACCGTCAGGCAGTTGAGCTTCACTGTCCTACATACTGGAATCTCCGCTATGCCTCTTGTGGTGCACCCTCGCTGTCATTCGAGCCACCTCACCATCACGCAGCAAGTATCGAAAGGCTTCCTTCCCTCTACGAGAAGCTGGGACGGGACAACGAGGAGGCAAGAATCCGTGCTCATCCGTTTTCATATCCTGTGTCTGCTTTTCACGACGTATGCAAGTTCACCTGATCGGAACTTTCGCTCCGTGATGCTTTTAATGTGCGGCTTAACAATATATCAATCCCAGCACTTCTCCCACGGTTTTCTCGTCTGGAAGATTGGGAATCATACCTAGAGAAAGATTCATCCAGAAATTCAAATAAAAAAAATTCCATGGTGGATGAAACAAACCTCAGTACATTAGGCCGTTTCCGTTTCCGTTTCCAATTCCAAGGCCGTTTCCGGTCCTGTGGTAACTCGCTATACGATACGCCTGTAGGACTACATCCATATAATTTATCCTCGGTGGTCATGCGTACTCGGGAAAAAAAACTCCCCTATTCCATATCGTCGGCTACGGTGAATGCCGTGCTTGACAACCGCGGAAGCACCTTGGGGTGGGTCCAAGATAAGATTGCGCGCTATCTGTTCCAATACCTAGAGGAAATCTCGCGCAGCATGCCTCTCAACGTAACACTATCGAATCGACTTTTATTTACAGTAGTAGATGGGCAGAGAAGGTTGCTATGATTTAACAGCCTCTCTGTTGTATTTCGAGGGAGGAAAAAATACCTCTGCGTGAGATTGGAGGACAGTAGCGATGGAAAGCGTAGTCTCTGCAAAGTCTCCGTGTGCAGGATGCATCACTACCTAGTCGAAGGAGGCATTCGGCCAAGTTAACTATGTAAGCATCGGGAGTCGGAGCCATTCCGTCGTTGGTTGTCCAAGTGAAAGTTCCTGTAAGTCCCAGGACACTGGTACCTAGTACCTAGTTCGCGGTACGTAGCTGCACGCTAGGTAGAGGAACGATTAGGGAGGTAGCTGTCGCGTACCCGAGGTAGTCTACCGTACCTAAGCACCCGTCTGTCTTCCACATCACGTCCTCCGCAACATCACCTGCAGCGTCTCCTTTCATCTGATCAGCGACATCACGCCGCTCACCAATGCCCGTCCGCCGAGGATACAGCCTTAGGAGTCTGCAGCCATGCCGGATAGCCCGCGAACCCGCTTACCTACCCACCGCCAAGCCACTTGCAGCTTGAGATACAGCGCCACCACCCGAAATGATGGCCCCAAAGTCTAGTTGGCCCCCTAGTCTACGTCTTGGCCCTGGAGCAAAACAATATAAAAAAAACCACTGAGGCTGCCCGCATGATGTGCTTTCTACCGCGAATTGCGTGCTTCTACACAGCCGTCGCGGAACAGAGTGTAAGAGCATGGGAGTGAAAACGCTCGTCTTGGGCGCCGTTGCGGCGCTCCGATGTGTCTCCGCGCAGGACTCGGTGTCTTTCGACCTGGACACGTACGGCGAGGGCGATGCCTCGGGCACGCCCTACCAGACCTTCCGATCGAATGCAGATGCGAAGCCGCCCCAGCTGCAGATCAACAAGCACGAGACGGGACTGGCCGACGGGCTCGTCTTCATCGGCGTCGACGGCGCGCCTACGTCGGGCCAGAACTGGCCTACCATCTGGGACTTCTCGCCCGACCGCTTGGGCACCTTGGTCTGGACGGGGAACTACACCGAGCCTTTCGACTTCAGGACGCAGACGTACCGGGGCGAGCCCGTGCTGACTTTCTGGAGCGGCGAGCTGCTCGACGGCTATGGCCACGGCTCCTACTACATTCTCAACCAGTCCTACGCCGAGATTGCGCACTTCTCGGCCGTGGGATATGAGGGGCTGAGCGACCTCCACGAGTTCACCATCACGCCGGACGACACGGCGCTCGTCATTGTTTACACGCCCAAGCAGGCCGACTTGTCTGACGTAGGAGGCGATCAGGACGGATGGATTTTTGAGTGCATTTTCCAGGAGATCGGCATCGACAGCGGAAAGCTGGTCTTCGAGTGGAACGCCAGCACGCATGTCGGCATCAACGAGACGGTGAACGAGCTCGGTGATGCCGGCAGCGAGGGCAGCCCCTTTGACTACTTCCACATGAACAGCGTGCTCAAGGATGCGGACGGCGATTATCTCGTCTCCGGGCGCGTCATGGATGCCGTGTTCAAGGTCTCCCGCTCCGGCGACATTATCTGGCGCCTCGGCGGCAAGCAGTCCGACTTTGACGTCGCAGACGACGCCGTTTTCGCGTTCCAGCACGATGCCCGCTGGGTCGACGGCAACCAGACGCGCATGACCATCTTCGACAACGGCCCCACGGCCGCCGTAGGCTACTCCCGCGGTCTCCTCTTCGACGTCGACCAGCACGCCAAGACTGTGCGCCTCATCCGCGAGTTCCACAACGGCGCGAAAACATTCGCAAAGTTTGAGGGCAGCCTGCAAGTCCTAGACCCCAGCAGCAGCAACACAGTACGTCCCCCCTCCCACTTCCCCTGCCTCACGACGACCTCGCATCTGACCGACCGTCCCCAGAACTACCTCCTCGGCTACGGCAACCAGCCCTTCCTCGCCGAATTCTCCCCCAACGGCACCCTCCTCCTCGACGCCCAATTCGGCGCCACAAACGCCGTCAACGGCTACCGCACCTACAAGCTGCCGTGGACGGGCAAACCCACCGCGCGCCCAGACATCCACCTCGACGCCGACGCCCGCACCGCCTACGTCAGCTGGAACGGCGCCACCGAGGTGCGGCGGTGGGACGTCTACTCTGCGGATGCGACCAACGGGACCTGGCGGTACGCGGCGTCGGCGAAGCGGACGGGTTTCGAGACGAGCGTGGATCTAGGGGGAGTGCGTTTGGGTGGGTACGTGCGCGCGCGGGCGGTGGGTGAGCGCGGGGATGCGCTGAGGTGGTCGCGGGCGACGGATGGGAAGGGCATGTTTGATGCCGAGGGGGATGTGGACGAGGGGAGGAACATCACGAGCAGCTCGGCGGTGAGCACGACAGCGAAAGCTACCGGGTCGAGTGCGGCGGGGTCGAAGGCGACGGTTGCTGCGTCGGCCAGTGCGGCGAGCGGACTGGCTGTTAGGATAGGGCGGGGGGTGGTGGAGAAGGTGGTTGTAGCGGTGGTCGCGGTAGCCCTCGTGTAGGTCGCGGGGCTGTATCAATATGTCCACTGTTTCATGTAAATCTACCGTATGGAGGAGAATGTAATCTTAGCGTTTAATGGCGACATCGTCTGGACATCAACCTCGCCGCTCGTAGCACCGTGTGGGTTGGGTACACGCTGAGGTTTTCGCCAGTCAGACATTTGATAGTCGGTACTGATACAACTCGGGCCACTGCACAAGGTCAGCATATGGGCGTAGTACTGCATCACCGGTGTTCACCTTCCCTTGGGAGCTCCCTCATGTGCGACGCAACTCACCCACAGCCACCTCTACCCCTTATCCACATCCACCCAAACCAGCATCACAAACGTGACCGCAGTAATCTATCCAAATCAGCCCTTGCTCGTCTCCAACCCACTCTACATCCGCCAAACTCACCGCCAAACTCGCCCCCATAATCGCCAGCACCTCCCAACCCCCCACCCACACTCTCCCCCTCACCAACGCCGCCTGCTGCCTCCAAAACCTCAGCGCACCCAGCAGCAGCACCAGTATGCCGAGCGCAATGAAACTCGCCGCAAGCGGCACGCCCAGCACGAAAAACCCAATGTGCAGGTTAGGCGAAGAAGCGTGCTGCAGACGGAAGAGCTGCGCGACGACGACGCCCGTCACAGCGAGGGCGAGCGACGTGCGTAGGTAGCCGAGGAAGGTGCGTTCGAGGGCTAGACGGGATCAACACGTTTGCGGGAAAGGTGATGGATGAGGTGAAAAAGAGAGGGAGGGAGGGAGAGAGGGGGAGGATGCCATACCCAGATGATCTCTGTGCGCGCCCTCTTCAATCCCCACACTAACATTGCTCGTCCAGAACCGCACCGCACCGTCGTACCACCGCGGCGTTTGCCGTCGCAGGCCGAGCCTGGAACCCGAAGCATCTGTTGCCGTGCTGGTCTGGGACGGTCGGGTGCTGGGGGTTCGACTGCTTCGTGAAGCGCTCCGCGCGGGACCATGGGGTAGGGGTTCCAGCTCTTGCGCGCTGCGGTGTCTGTCTGATCGCAGGAAGGCTTCGGAGTCGTGGTGGGGTGGGGTGGGGGCCGCGTAGAGGGTGGAGGGGGCGAGGAATTGGGATTGGGATTGGGATTGGGATGAGGATGGCGGTGCCATGAGGTGCACTATAGTGTGTGTATGTGTACGTGTATATGTATGTGTACGTGTATATGTACGTGTACGTGTATATGTACGTGTACGTGTACGTGTACGTGTATATGTATGTGTGCCTTTTCACGTCAACACAGTTTGCGGGGAAGGAGGGAAGGGCTTATTCCCCCCCGTCGTTGCTTCCCTGTTCGTACCACGTTGACGCTAGCGGGAGCAGCAGCATGGGAAAGTCGACCATTCCCATGGGTAAGACGAAGCAAGGGATTGTAATTCCGCAACGTAGTCTGGAAACCAGAATTGATCTTTTCCAAGTGAATCTGAACAGGTTTCATTCGGACTTTGCGTGCGTCACCGAGTTTCTCGTACGTGGCTTCCTTATACCGTTCGCGGAAGTGGGAATGCTATTCTTGGCTCGTCGCCGGGCCGTCGGCATCGAGCGACTCGCCACGGCCACTTGCGATCGCAGCATCATTGTTGTCTACGTGGGACATGTGCCACACGCCACGGCTTCCCTCTACTCTCCCAGCCGGTTGATCTAGGCCAGACTACGCATTGCACAGCCCTACAACCTTGCGAAGATCCCTCGGCACATCACTCGGCAGATTCAGTGTAGTAAATCTTGCATTGAAGCCTATAGACCTAGCATCCACTCCTTCGCCCCAAGCCAAACAAGGATGTAAAAGATGCAGAGGCCTGCAAGATGAACAATCAAACAGCAGCACCGATCAACGCTCCAAACAATGCAAGCAGGCATCTCAACTCGGCGAATGCAAGGGCGGCCGTGTGCTCGGCTGAGGAAGTTGCGCAAAGCGCTCCGGTTTGAATATTAAAGGATGTAAAATAGGACCGTTAGGACGTAGCGAGCGAGGCGTCGTGCGGATCGGGATATCGTGAAGTGCGGAAAGGTGAAAACGGGTATCACAAGGCGACGAGGAAGAGAAGGGCGAGCCGGGAGGGAAAGGCTACGGCCACCAGCCCATCGTCTTGTAGCTCTCTATCACCGTCTCCACCTCTTCTTTGGTCAGCTTTTCGTGTTGGTACCTGCGTGGGGTCGTGAGCATGCATTGTCAATCACTACTTTGGAGCTGTGGCACGACTCACGTGAAGCCCGTTTCCTGCTCGAAAGCACTCCCGTCCATACTCAGATCGGTGTTGTGGAGGAGTTCCTTCTCCATGAAGGGAGTTAGAGGGGTGTTGTTGCTGATGCCGGCCTGGGTCTGCAGGTCCGCCCACGGATCTAGCGTCTCGTCGTTGACCTCGTCCACTACGTGGTCCAGGTTCATCCTCGCAAAAGTCGAGATGAGCGTGCCGTGGAATCCTGTGCCAATATTAAAAGTGTCGTGCATTAGGACGGCCATGACGCCTTGAGCTATCGAATCGTTAGTCAAGTTCGGCTGGACAAGTGAGGGAGAGCGGCTGGACAAGTGAGGGAGAGATTAATGCGCCAGGAAGCAAGATTTCGCAATCAATAGCCGGAGATGTGTAGATTGCTAGTGGGCGGGTGCGCGGGACCATGGACTTACAGGTGTTTCCGTGGTCCACGATGTTGAAGGTCTGCGGTGAGGTACGCGGGGCTTCGATGAACCACTTTGCGCCTGTCCACAGTGCTCGAACGACGTCGTCGACATGGACTGTGTTGGTGCGCAGATCTTCTTTCCACAGCCACTTCATCTCTTTACCCAGGGATTGGTAAACGCGAGCCATGCACAGCGCTGTACCCAGAAACTTGCTCGTGTACGGGCCGTAGACGTGCGCCATGCGGAACACGAGCAGATTCAGGCCTTCGATCTTGGCGAGATCTTCTTCGGCTTGCAGCTTCCATTTTGCGAGCTTTGACCATGGCTTCGTCTTGTCCGTCTCCTTGCGCGGGGCAGTTTCGGGCTTGTACACCATGCCTGTGCTGCTCTCGACGAAGCACTTTATTTTGCGGCGCGCGGCCTCCTTGCCCATGGCCATGGAGAGGCCGTAGGTCCTCAGCTTGTAGACCTCATCCTCCTGCGAGAAGCGCGTCTCGCCGCCGCAGTTGAAGACAAAGTCGAACTCTTTGCCATTCGAGCGGTCGAATATGCGGGGGAAGGATTCTGGGCGTGGTCAGCCAAGTGCGTTGGTAGACAGTACAGTCCAGACGTGTGACTGGTTGCACCGTTCAAGACGTACGTTCTCTCGAGGCATCGGCCTGCACGAAGCGGTCCCGGGTGCACACGTCCTTGAATTCCGAGGCAAGCCAGGCGAGCTCTGGCAGGTGCTTGTCGACGAGGCGAATTTCCGAGGCCAGGTTGTTGTCGTGGAGGTGCTTGGCGAGGAAGCGGCCGGTGTAGCCTTTGGCAGTGTTAGCAGGTGTCGTCGCAACAGTCCAGCGCATGACGCACCCAGCCCACCGATGATCAGAACAGCGGGCTTGTCGCTTGCGGCGGGGGTGCTGCTGCCCTCTTCGACGGCCATTGCGAGTGCGTGCGCCGAGAAGAACTGGCAGAGGGTAATTCAGTGCTGCAGTGCGAGGGATTTTCTGGTGTGGAGGGCCAGGTATCGCAGGACAATGCACGGAGCGAAGGATGGACGTTGTCTCTCCGACTCCGTCAGCGGGCAGGACGTGCAGGGGGTAATTGGCGATTGGCAGCGGCAGGGCGCGGAGAGGGGGATTCGCGCAGCTGGACCGGAGAGAGGGATTCGCGCAGCTGGACTGGAGCAGGCGCAGGAGCAGGCGCAGGAGCAGGATCAGGAGAGGGAAATGGGCGAGACGGCAGTTTTGGTGAGGTCTCGTGGCGACGTCGAGTTTATATTATGTGCTCCAGAGTCAGTGGCATGCAGCAGCCTATTCACTGCTCACCCGAGGCGTCAAGTAGCGTCCTGGTACGAGCATCGCGCTGCCTGGCTGCATCGCTGCATGCATGCATTCATGCACGCCCGCCCGCCGTGACGCTCAGCAAGACAGTAGACTAGACTTTCACCGTTCTCGTTTTGGACGTCTGAAACCCCATCCCCACCATCGGCCAGGCACGTCGAAGGTCGAAGCGGCTGGTGAGCGGCTGCTGGCCGTGTCCGTCGCGGTACCAGGCTTCAGAGGCAGGCTAACATGACCGGCTCCACGCCACAAGGGCGCTTGACTGACGGCGCGCTCCCGTTGCGCATGACGAACAATGAACATGCACCTTGGTTGAGAGCGCTGGAAACAACACGCTGCTCAGTGCTCGCACGCCTATTGTCTTTCTTTGCGCCATCGAGATGATGAGCGCCGCCTCCGTGGACGCTTTCGGCGCGAGTCAATCGACCATGCTAGCCATACTGACGCAACCACTCGCTGATGCACTCACCCATGCACTCACTCATTGATGCGATCACCCACGCACTCACTCAATCTGACACCCACTCACTCACGCACTCACGGACGCACTCACTCACTGGCGCACTTACTCACTGATGTACTCATCCATGCACTTACTCGATCCAACACTCACTCACTCACTCACTCATTCACTCACTAGCGCACTCACTCACTCACTCACTCACTCACTCATTCACTCACTAGCGCACTCACTCACTCACTCACTCCTCACTCATTCACTCACTAGCGCACCCACTCACTCACCCACCCACCCACTCACTCACTCACTCACCCACACACCCACCCACTCACCCACACACCCACCCACTCACTCACCCACCCACTCACCCACACACCCACACACCCACCCACTCACTCACCCACCCACTCACTCACCCACCCGCTCACCCACACACCCACACACCCACCCACTCACTCACCCACCCACTCACTCACCCACCCGCTCACTCACCCACTCACTCACCCACCCACCCACCACATCCTACCTCGCATGCACAAACACACCCAACACCCCCCATTGCCATCTCCGTGCCACCAGACAATCCCAAGGCACGACATCGGGCGCCCAAGACCCGTTCGCACATCAACGGGCGCGCATAGTCTCGGTACCCAACTGTCTCTCGAGCAGACTGCCAATCAAATCAGAATGCAAGGACCCGCCTTCCTCCCCCTCCTCCTTTGGGAACCCATGGGAACCGCAACCCCCCTCCGCCTCCCCGTCCACCACCACTGGGACAAGACTCGCAAGCAAGCACCCACCCGACGTGATTCATAGACTTTGTTGGCGGCGGCGATTGCTGGGTCCGCAACGCTGCGAGAGCCACCTGGTAGCTACAGTAGATACGATACCTAGTACGAGTAGGTAGGTGGCTAGTCTAGCGTGCGCGAGCGTTTCCACGGCGGGCGGTCCCCCCAGTCGAGCGAAAGGAACGGCCCAAGCGAGGGCGAGCCCGACGGGTAATCAAGTTCCTCTCCAATGCCATGCCGCGACCGCCTTCTGCCACGGTTCCGTGCCTCTCCTGCCCTCTGCCATGATCCTGTTGCCTCCCCCGGTTCCGTGCCTCTCCCGCCCATCCAACATCCTCCCGCACCTGCATGCGTCCTCTGCCCTCACATCTTCGCCTCACCAGCCAATGGGACACTCCCTCCAACCGATCCCGACCTTTGCGCACCACCATGGTGATGTACGATTTGTGATATTCGAGTGTCTATGGCTCTCAATTGCCCCCTCCCCCCGCCACTTTCCAATTTCCAAGCTTTGCGCAAGCTCTACGCGGCCGAGGCATCCATGTATGCCACTGGCTCGACGAACCTCTTCACTGGACATTCCCATCGCTATGCAGGAAACAAACAAAAGCCAACCAATTCCTTCGCACCGCCTCGCACCGAAACAGTGCTCGAAGCAGGCTCCTCTTGGCCCGCGCAGTACGCCTCCGACGTGGAATCCGCGCACAGTCCTCCATCCCACTCCATCTCGCCTTTCCAGATCAACTCCCCCTCCCCCCAAATGCTCAAGGTGGTATTCCGACCCATCGCCCGACGACCGCGTCTTCGCCTTCGCCTTCGCCTCTAGAAATCCCAGTCCTCGTCGACTGATTTGATCGCCCAGTCAAACTTCTCACGAAGAGTCTTGGAGAAGAAACGCTCAATCGGGACGTTGAACTTCTTCGAGAAGACAACCGTGAGGCGGGGGTCGATGTAGTTCTGCGTGCACGCGTCAGTGTTGGCATGCATTGCTCAGAATCAACGAGACTTACAATCTTCGAGGTACCCAACGCCACCTCTTTGTTACCCTCCTTGTCCTCCATCTGGATCTTCATGTTCTCTATGCGTTGGTTGAGCTTCTCAATGTTGGCCTCCATCTTCTCCACGGTGGGACCTTTGCCCTCCGCTTCGACCTTGCCAGTCTTGTGCTCCTTGCGCATCTTCTTGCCCAAGTCGGCCGCCTCCTTGAGGAGCTCGTCAAGCTCCTTGGGCTTCATCTCCTTTTCGCCGTTTGCTTTGAGCTTCTCATTGTCCTTTTCGAACTTCTTCTGGATCTTCATGCGCTTCTCTTCCACCTCCTTTTCGATGTAATCCACAACCCACTCATCGATAAGGTCCTCGGGGCGCTCGAAGAAGTCGGCACCCTTCTTCTTCTTCTGCTTGGGGTCGATGTCGATCATCATCTGCTGTGTCCTCCAGACTTGATACCGCAGACCATTGATCTTTTCTTGCATCTTCTCAATGGAGCCGGCATGGCCCGCAGCAACGGTTCGCTTGTGGTTACAGAGGATAGCGACTTCACGGTTGGCGTCATTGTACTGCTTGACCTTCTCGGGAATAGCGCCCGTGGCCTTCATCTCCTTCAAAAGTCTGGCCATAGTCCACGACGCGTTGTACGTACGGAACACCTTGGCCGTCAAGCCAGGCATGTACGAAGTCAAGTGCTTGTTGAGGGCTGACGTCGTGAGCCTGTCGAAGATGTCGTCACCCGTCGTCTTGGGCGCTTTCTTGAATATCTTCAGATTCTTGAACACCTGTTCATCGACCGTAACCTCGTCGTAGAAGCGGATGCTGTCCTTACCCAGGAAGTCGAAGATGACTTTGTTCGGCGGCTTCAACGTGACGTGCTCAAACTTCAAAGAGCAGCAACCTACAGTGTCGGCTTCGTCCTCACCCTTCTCGTTACCCGCACGAAGAGCGAACTGATCGATGAGATAGATGGCTGTTGCGCGCTGACGGTCAGCCATCTTCTCGCCCTTCAGATCACGTTTGTAGTCGGTTCGGATCCTGTCGATGTGCTTCTTCAGCTCTCGCGCCTTCTCAAATTTCTTGAAGTCGCTCTGGCCCTTGATATCGGAGTTGGCTGCAAGCATGACATATTTGTAGGCACCGTTGATGTTCTCCTGCCACATAGCCAACCACGTGCCTTCTTGGTCGTGCTTAACCTCCTTCCAACGATGTCCTGTGGGAGGTTCCGGGACCTTGGCCTCTTTGCCAATGTTGATTGTGATCTGCTCCGGCATGACTCGCTTCTTGACGCGTCCGGTCTTGGGATGCTCGCCACGACCACGAAAGAGACTGGGAGGTTCGACCCTGAAGTTGCCGACCTTCTGCTTGCGGCCATCCCACGTGCAGAACATGTAGGGAGCTTCAGCTTCGTCCTTCTCGGCCTTCAGAGCCTTCTTCTCAGCAGCGGATAATGCCTTCTTCTTCGCACGTTCAGACTCAAACCACTCAAAGATTGGCTTGAAGTCGCACTTGTCGAAACTCGTGATCTTCACAGTGTTTCCATCTTTATCCTTCCCATGGCCGGTCTTCTTCAAGAGCGTAGAGAAATCTTCGAAGAAGTTCTTGACGAAGGTGGGGTTCTCCATGTTGTGGGTAGAGTTGAGCATGCCGCCAAAGAAAGTAGCGACCTCCTCGGCTTCGGGGTGGAGCGTGACTGGAATGCCGCCGTAGATGAGCTTGACATGCTTCGGCAAAGGCTGATATTCTGGCGGGAATACAACACCATTATGCTCTAGGGTAGTCCACTTCTTCGAGCCATCGCCCTTGGTTGGGTCTTCCCACCAACGGTATTCATCCTCTTCTTCATCCGCCTCCTCGTCCTGTTCGGTCTTGGTCACGGCTTTGGCTTTGCCTTCCTTCGCGGGAGTCGCGGGCTGAGCCTTCACCTTCTTTGCTGGGGCTTTCGCAGGAGCCTTCTTCTTGGCAAGAGGGACATCGGAGTCGGACTCGTCCTTGATGGCGTTCGATACACGCTTTGCGGGCTGTTTCTTCTTTTTGACGATGGGCTCATCGTCGCTATCGCTCTCCTCTTTGGGTTTGCGTTTAGGTGCAGCCTTCTCTTTGCTGCGAATAGCCTTTGCCTCTTTCGCAGCGGCCTGTTCGATCTTCTCCTTCTGCTTCACCAGCTTTGTATTCAAAGGCGTGTCGGAATCCGATGACTCTCCGATCTGGGCGGCTGTAGCCTTCGGAGGCTTACGCGCCACCAGAGGCACATCGCTGAGTTCGGACTCGGGCTCGTCTTTGGGTTGCGTGGCCTGCTGAGATTTTCGCCTACGCTTGTTCTGAGGCTAGTCAGCAGGCTACAAAACAAGGAAACCGGCGACAAAACGCACCAGGGGCTTGTCATCTTCATCAGAGCTCGCTTCCTTGTAGGATTTCCCGTTCGTGATGCTGTTGCGAGCTTTGCGCTTTCCATTGACAGTGCCGTTTGTAGCCGCAGGATCAACGTCCATAGGCTCAATCGGGCCCATACGTACGGAGACGCCGGGCTCGACATGGCCATTGGATGGAAACTCCTTGTCCAATTTTCGGTCGACGTCCTTGGGAATGCGATCTTCGGATTTTGCTACTGCGTACGCGTCAGTGCAGGCCATGGTGCTGAGAGGTGGGAGGCAATGGAGTGTGGTTGAGGGGAGACCTGGCGCGACGAAGGATGCAGAAGCGTCGCGTGGTGAGCGAACTTATAGGTGAAAGGTGAAACAAACAGTTTGCGCCGGCCGTAGAGAGACTCACCTCCATTAGTCCTGCCGCGCGCAATAGGCGCGTCGTCTTCGGATGAGGACATAGTGAGGGTGGAAGGGCGCCGTTGGGGTGCGCGGTGCACGTCGAGAAAACGAGAACGACGAAGTTCAGCTCTGCCCAGTGAGGGCCCGCGGGCGTGCGATGCAGCAAATTGGCGTGCCTTGAGAGGCGGGGAGAAAGCTGAAAGGGCGTGTGCAATACAGAGACCGGCTCGCCGCGAGAGATGCGACAGGTAAGTGATGATGGATGGGAAAAGGCGAGGTATGGGCGAAGAATGAGGGCTGCGGGTTCTTTAAGTGTCTAAGGCACGAACGAACGAGACTCGCGATCGAGTCCCTGCTGCAGCCGCTAAGTCGGTAATATTCCCGTAACGATCGCTCACGTCGCGGCGAATAACGCACCCTCACCAGGGCCAGCTGCCTTGTGCACGCGATATTGTTGGTGCGGTGAGTGAAAGCAATGCCATCGTTCACGGACGGCCGTGCTGCTCACTGTCGTCCTGCAAGTGGCCTTCGCCGTGGTGGCCGCTGCCTTGTGCTTGCATTGTGCCTGCCGGCACTGCGAGGCGATTATGTAATGTTACCGCTAGCGGGAAGTGCAGGGCAGGCAGGTGCAACTCTTGCAAGCGCAAGCCCGAAGCACCAGCAGCACCTCCCGCAAACAACACGCAGACCCGCCGGCTGCCTGCCATCTCCGCTCCATCTCAATTCCTCATCGCGCCCATGATGCTTTCACGAGCTGCGCGTCCCGCTCTGAGGGCTGGCCTGGCCGCCGCCGCACGGTACGGAGCCCTGCTCGCAAGCTGCCTCCCCTTCGCCCGTCCAACAGCCATTGCATCCCCAATTGCATCAGCAACTGACCCGCGTGCGATTCTCTAGGCCCGCCCCCCTCAATGCCCCTTCCGCCGCCACCTATGCCACCCTGCGCGAGATCGAGGGCCGCCTGAAGTCGATCCGCAACATTGAGAAAATTACCAAGACCATGAAGATCGTCGCCTCCACCAAGCTTACTCGCGCTCAGAGGGCTATGGAGTCGTCCCGCCAGTATGGCCAGACGTCCAACACCGTGTTCGATCAGGCTGAGACCAAGCCCGTGGAGGGCGACGGCAAGAAGACGCTGATCGTGGTCTGCAGCTCCGACAAGGGTCTCTGCGGTGGTATCCACTCTGGTATGTCCAGGGCCACCAGGAAGATCCTCCTTGAGGAGCCCGAGGCCGATCTGGTCGTCATCGGCGAGAAGTGCAAGGCGCAATTGTCCCGTTCCAACGGCAAGAACATGGTGCTCAGTTTCGCCGGCATCGGAAAGGACGTCCCTACATTCGCCGACGCTTCCGCCATCGCCGACCAGATCTCGACGCTCCCGACCGACTACTCTTCCGTCAAGATCATCTACAACAAGTTCATCAACGCTACGAGCTACGAGGCTCTCCCAATTGAGGCATTCTCCGAGGAGGCCATCAAGCAGTCGCGTAAGTTTGAGTACGCAAGGGCTGGAGACAGAACTGATATGGTCTTAGCCAACTACGCCGCTTTCGAGATCGACGACGAAGTCCTCGGTAACCTCCGCGAATACGCTCTCGCCAACTCGCTGTACTGGGCGCTTGCTGAGGGCCACGCCTGCGAGCAGTCTGCCCGACGAAACGCCATGGACGTACGTACAAACCATATTAATGTGCTGGGGTTGTTTGCTGACATGTTGCAGAACGCTTCCAAGAACGCCGGCGAGATGATCACCAAGTTCCAGATTCTCTTCAACCGCACCCGTCAAGCCGTCATTACTGGCGAACTTGTCGAGATTATTACCGGTGCGGCCGCTTCAGAGGACAGCTAGAGGATTTCCTGATGTCAGACTACTTACCCAAAATGTCGGCTCCCTACCCTGAGCCAGGCTGTGTAGAATAAAGCTTGTTCATATGCTCCTTTGTCATCTAATCAGCCCCTGGTCGTCTCTTGGTATCACAAACTGCATTCGCAGCTTATGCTCTCATGTGACATTTCAAAGCTTACTGTTGCCCAGTTGTGCGAGTCGTGATCCTCGTCGCACTGGAGGTTGAATGGAGCTGTCATTCACGCGACCAGCTAGTCGACTATCGAATGGCCATGCCCTCGTATGTGACATAAGTCGGGCCTTTGAGTGAGCATCATCGCAAATGCACCTTCAGACCTGCTAAATACTCTGCGTTCGACCATGATGTGTAACGCACAGCCGGCAGGCACGCACCAGTCGATGGACCGGCTCTTTAGGTAGTCTGATGACGAATTGCACCGCATTCAGGTCCAACTTCACGTGGGGAAAGACATGAGTCGAGTACCAAAATGCTATCATTGATGTCGAATCAGTGCCGCTGTGGACATCACCATCCTGATCGATCGGAAATATCTTCAGGGGTGGCTGGTGATCATAGCAGATGTCGTCGTATCGGTGTCCACATCATCCATGACCAGAGGCAAAACTCCAACAACCACTCAAACCACAGCGGCACGGTTGAGTATCGTGAGTCGGATGATTTTCCTGTTCGTGCCTGGTTTGGCTGCGAACATCCCAGACCGGACAAGTGCATTCCACATCAGGATAGCGTAAGAGGTTGTTGCTTGTTTCACTGCAAGAGCGAGCAGGCCATTGAAACAAGTCCCCAGCAGCTCGGCTTGCAAACGTCGGCAGGGGAGGTTGGTCGAGTCTATAATATGGCTTTCTAATGCCCTCGTTCCAGTTCCCCTCTGTTCAGCGTTCGTCACGGCTTCTGCGAAGTACTGCTGGGGTAACTACGACTGCGTTGCTTTTGTTGCACAACCCCTGCAACTTGGTTCCAAACACCACCTGCATTCTACAGCGCAGCGCGCAAGTCTCACGTTTTCAGCCGGTCTGCTTCGAGTCCTCTCTTTTCCGGCCCCTCATCAACGCGCCTTGTCTTTGGCGCCGACTGATCGCCTCTCTCCTTACCTCACTTTCTCTACGTACACCTTCATTTGAACGTTAAGATAGAGCGACACCAGCCTTGGCTCATATCGATCGTGATACCTCCGGTGCCCCATGAAAATCGCTTTTACGGCTAGAAATTACCCAACAAGTAAGTTGCTGGAGTCAAAAGCGCAACGTGTGGCCGGAAGCTAACGACAATGGACCTGTGCAGCACCATGATTCCCGAAAGTCAGTACTGCCAAATGAAGGCAGTCATGCCACAGGTCAAACAGCTCTTCCAGTCGCGGCGCTATATCCAGTGTGCCAATGTTTGTGAACGCTTTCTGTCACGTGAGGTACGTTCGTGATATCAACTCTTGTTGCAACATTCACCATGCATATCGTACTTCTGCTTTGCTCTACTAGAAGCTTCGGTTCCCCATGTAATCCAGCACCTTGACCTCAGGACCTTGCCGAATCGAATGTGCTTAGACTGACCCGGTACAGATTCATCCCGTCCACAAAGTCTACTTGCACTTCTACTTCGCTCTCGTCCACGACACAATGGCACGCGAAACCACGCTCAAGCACCGCTCCACCGGCCTGGAACTTGCAGAGCAGCACTACCTCGTCGCCATAGAAATCCTTACACCAAGCGAGCCCTACAATCTGGACGATCTCCTTTCACCATCATCGCCCACCTCGGAGTACTTGAGTGCTACCGGCTTCCACCGCCTCTCCCGTCTTTCCTTCCGCTCAGCAACTTCAAGCACGAGCGACGATGAGGATAGAAATTGGGACCGCGTCGACAGCCCCTATGACGACACTCCCTCGCGTACACACTCTTTCCGTTGGGGGAAACCGCGACCTGTCCCTATCCCAACCGTCAACGCCTCCCGAGCAGACCATGAGGATCGGTTCTCCACCGAGTTGTTCGCGCTTCTGCCTATGCTGCACGCGCATTTGCGCAGCGTCAAGCAGATGAAGTCTGACATACCCACGCTACGAGGCTCCTTTTCACGCTCGCGTAACTCGACTTGGAGCTCAAGACCCCAGAGCCGCGACTCGACGGGCTCGGACGAGAGTGAGCTGGATCAGCTGCGCTCCACGAGGAAGAACTTAAACTTCCGGCCGAGATTCGATCCCACTGATATTCAAAGGCTGTGTAATGAGGCGCTGGCTGAGCTGTGAGCTTCGTACTCTTGACCCTCCCTCCTGTGGCCTGGGTTACAGTATTCATGCTGTGTGACCAACAAAGGCTGTGCGTTGAACATATTCACCATGGCAAGCCGCCTTTTCCTAACAGTTCCCGTCTTTCGATACCCTTTTCTTTCTTGTGTTGTATTATTTGGCTACTTGGACCAACTGCTTGTTAGCTCTGTTGTATTTTCCTGACTGTTGCTAGGCTAGCCTGCATCTGTTCCTTATTTCTTTTGCGTGTTTGTATTGCGAACTCCAAGATTGGCTGGGTGACGGTGTTATGAGGACGGACGAGGATGAGACAAACGTACGAGCTAAGCGCGACGAGAATGCTGAGATGAGCGAAACGTTCAACCATATCACCTATGAGGTATCCAGGCTTAACACACAACCTTGAAATCGATGCTTGCTCTCTATCGCACAGTGCGCCCCGTGATATCGTAACGCTTTTCCAACCCGCCAGCCCATGCCCATGAACGCCTGCAATGCTTGTAACACGCCAACTGCAACCGCTGCACCACTATTGCACCAGTGCGTCGATTCGTCTTAAACCTCTCTTTATGCGTGCCGCCTTGACCTTCAACAGCCGGATACTCTCGAGGAACAGCTCATCGCTGTCCCACTGCCCTGTGCTCTCGATGCGGAAAATAAAGTGGTCCCGCATCCGGCCCAGCTTCACTTTGTCGACGAACTCAGGGTGGCGGAGACACTCTCTGCTCACGGTGTCAAGGCTGGGGTTGTCAACGACGGCTTTGGCATCGCCTTCCTTGCCGGCGCACTCCTCGTGAGCGGAAGCGTCTTCTGAGGTGACCTTGTCGAGCCGGATGACGCCTTTGGGGAAGCAGCGCGCGAACTTCTTTGCGTCGGCGCCAACGATGGGCTTGAGAATATCGATGGTGGGCAGCAGGCGGTAGGTAGCCGTCGCGACAGGCGAGAATTTTGCGTGGTCCTGGCCAATTCCCTTGAATGCGTGCATAAGCAGCTCGATATGCTGCCCGGGGCGCATTTTTGCGACCAGAATGTCTGGATGGCTCGATCTGACGCCGTCGTCGCCAAATTTCTCCGTCTGCCGCTCCCACGGCTCAAAGGAAAAATCGCGCGCGTATACGTTGTGATTCTCGTACAGCTCGTCCGGGTCTGTGACGCCTTGCTTTGTCTTCTCCAGGCCGCCCTCTTTCCACCGGCACTCTATGTTCAAGCTCAGGCGCACACAGTTTTCATCGCTCTTAGGCTCATGGTCGGGTACCTCCTCGTCCTTCTGATACCATCTGAGCCAGCGCAAGGCGTCGCGGTTGCCGCGGAGGGGCACCAGGCCCAGACGGTGGGCGAGGACTTCATCCTGGATGATAGATGTGTTCTGGTAGATGAAGACGTCTTCGATGGCAAGCGTAGGGACTTCGGAGATTAGGATACGGCGCAGAGCATTGGCAAGGGAGGTGTCGATGCCGATGAGGGAGAAGGTTAGATCGAGCTTGTTGGCGTGTTCGTGATTGAATTCGATACGCATGTTCTGGGGGATGTTAGTTTCTTGATTTCAAAGAGACAGGTATGAGACGCACGTTCTTGAAGTGGTTCAAGTCCCATTCATGGCTCTCGCCTGGCCAGTGTCCAGGAAAGTCAGTCGACTGCTGGTTGCTCACGGTTTCGACGCCCACTTTGAGCTTCTACATGCGCTATTAGTAAGTCTATATTGGTAGAAACAGAGTCGTGCAAGTACCTTGCGCTCGATCAGCACGTCGTCGCTTGGTGCAGGCATTTTTGCAGTTTTGTCGCGTGATTTGGTGTTTTCAGCGGGTAACTCGAACTTCTCAAGTCGTCAACACTTTTTTCGAGATGGCGCCAAGGCGTGACCGCCGCTAAGGCCAATTGGAAGCTCGGTAATGCTCTGCATCATCACTTGAAGAACGGAGCTCCCCTCCAACGCCACGCCCCCCGAATCTCCCCTCCGCCCACCCATTGACGTCGCAAGAGGGCATCGCCGGCCTCGATCACCCGCAATGCCCGTCTCTCTGGCGCGATACGCCGGCCATGCCGCCAAACGCCTGTGCCAGGCGCCCCGACCGACCGTGGCCAGCAGCGCATCGCGCCTCCATCCCTTTGCCCGCGCCCTCTCGACCTCGCGCCCCCGCCACTACGCAGATGTGCAGCACGAGCAGAGCGCCACGCTCATCCCGACCGATGCCGACTTCTCCGGCCCCCTCGACCCTGAGAGCAAGCGCGTCCTGGGCCACGACGACATGTCTGGCACCTCGGGCAAGAAGATCAGACACTACACAGTCAACTTCGGACCCCAGCATCCCGCTGCTCACGGCGTGTTGCGGCTGATCCTGGAGCTCAACGGCGAGGAGATTGTGCGTGCCGACCCCCACGTCGGCCTGCTGCACCGCGGCACCGAGAAGCTGATCGAGTACCGGACGTACCTGCAAGCGCTGCCGTACTTCGACCGTCTCGACTATGTCTCCATGATGACCAACGAGCAGTGCTTCTCGCTTGCCGTCGAGAAGCTGCTGAACATCGAGGTGCCCGAGCGAGCCAAGTACATCAGGACCCTGTTTGGAGAGATCACCCGTATCAAGAACCACATCATGTCCGTCACCACGCACGCTATGGATGTCGGTGCTTTGACCCCATTCCTGTGGGCTTTCGAGGAGCGTGAGAAGCTTATGGTAGGTGGCCATAGTCCAGCCCCCACAGCCCACCTGTGCTAACTAGACATGTAGGAGTTCTACGAACGTGTATCTGGTGCCCGTATGCACGCAGCCTACGTACGTCCTGGTGGCGTCTCGCAAGATCTGCCCATCGGTCTCCTCGATGACATCTACCAGTGGGCGACTCAGTTTGGCGACCGTCTCGACGAGACTGAGGAGATGTTAACGGACAACCGTATCTGGATCGGCCGAACCAAGGGTGTTGGTGTCGTCTCGGCAGCAGACGCCATCAACTACTCTTTCACCGGGCCTATGCTCCGCGGTTCCGGGGTTCCGTGGGACATCCGCAAGTCGCAGCCGTACGATGCGTACGACAAGGTCGAGTTCGACGTGCCCGTCGGCGTTAACGGCGACTGCTACGACCGCTACCTTTGCCGTATGGAGGAGTTCCGCCAGTCGCTCCGCATCATCGTTCAGTGCCTGAACGACATGCCTGCTGGCCCCGTCAAGGTTGAGGACTACAAGATCGCACCGCCCCCGCGTGCCGCCATGAAGGAGAATATGGAGGCGCTCATCCATCACTTCCTGCTCTACAGCAAGGGATACAGCGTCCCGCCTGGCGAGACCTACAGCGCCATTGAGGCACCCAAGGGCGAGATGGGTGTGTTCCTTGTCTCGGACGGTAGTGAGAGGCCTTACAGGTGTAAAATCAGGGCACCTGGATTCGCACATTTGGCGTGCATGGACCAGGTTTCTAGGGGCCATTTACTTGCCGATGCTGTTGCCATAATTGGAACGATGGATTTGGTATTCGGAGAAGTAGACAGATAGTGGAGAGCGTTAAGGAGGTGAAGGAGAGAAAGAGAAGTGAATTCGGAGGTCAAATAGGCCATTTGTACATACTGTACTCATTTTTTCTTCAGGGGTGAATTTGTAGTTCAAAATCGCTTTCAATTCGTCCAGCACCTCAAACATGCCTCTTATGTGAACTTGAAGACTTGATATCGGTGGGACACGGGGTGCGGCCGGGTCGGATTGCCGATTGTTGGGTCTGGGGTGGGCTGGGCAGGTTTCACGACGGTGAATGAGCAGATCTAGTATTTGGCGAAGTGGATCGCTAGATGGTCGAGTGGAGAAGACGTCCGCATGAGAGCCCCATGTTGCCAAAACAAAGGATCGTACACACTGCACGCGTCAAAAAGCAATCGTACCTGTTCCTAGCAAGTCCACTGTGCCGACTCCACAACGCAAAGGAGCAAACATGTCATGGACAAGCCTAGGGTGACTTACGCTCCTATGACAGTCCAATCGGTCACCCGATACTGCAACGCCGGGCTTCACACTCCCCCGAAAGAATGAAATGCTCAATCACTATTGCCACTGTACAAGATAGGGTCTGCGCGGCCCAGCGTGTGCAGCAGTCCGTAATACAGCCCATACTTGAATTTTGGGCTGTACGTACTGTACTGATATATGATCGGTACAGTAACCGTACCATACTAGACTTTTCAGCCGTAGTACCGCTGTACAATTTTTAATTAGGAAGGAGGCTTGTTAGGCGTTAAATATAGCAGACAGATGTGATAGACTTAGACTACTTTAGAGCTAATCTAGACTGCCTTAAGCATGTACTAGTTCTAATTACGTAGGAAAATTAGTAATCGTATCTTAACTGTAAGACTAGTTAGCTCTCTGTATAGGTGCAAATGTAGCACTTACGGGTCACAAACAGTACTGTACAGACACTCTGCTGTAATATACTTAATGTACCTACTTATAACTGTACCGTAACCGTACAAGGGTAGATCGGTACGTACTAGGTACTGCTACGCACGATGGGTCCGCCCGTGCATGAAGTATACGTCACTAGTGCCCCTCACTGATCTCAGCTCGCCCGCTGCCAGGCCTAGATCTGCTGCCAAGTACTATCTCTCATTTCTTCTCCAGCTTTCTCCTCTGCACATCGACTTCAAGTGTACAACTCACCACCTGCGCTTGGAATACAATTACATAGGTAGGTGCACATTCAATGTCAAAGATCGTGGCCGAAGCCGGGAGCTCTAGGGTTGCGAGACATACTTTACCCCTCACTATCTTTTCACAGGTTTTCTTTCGGGCTTTTCACTAGCCCAGCAGATGCATATATCTATCAATAGTTCGCTAATCGTATCTCACAGTCCATACATCTAACAATGGCATCGAACGACTACTACGGCGGCGGAGGCGGAGGCGGAGGTGGCTACGGTGGAGATGAACGACGGGGCGAGGGATACGGGGAGCGTCGGAATGAAGGTGGTGGATACGGAGAAGAGAGGCGTCATGAAGGAGGAGGTGGTGGTTATGGCGAAGAGAGGCGCCAGGGTGGAGGGGGTTCTGGAGAGGAGCGCCGTCACGGAGGAGGTGGAGATTACAACGACCGCCCGAGCCAAGGATATGGTGGAGGTGGGAACAGGCGCGATGACTACAACGACCGTCCAAGTCAAGGCTACGGCGGCAGCGGAGGCCGTGAGGATTACAACGACCGTCCCAGCCAGGGCTATGGAGGAGGCGGAAGCGGAGGCTATGGCGACCAGCAGCAGCATTCAAGTGGCGGGGGCCACGGCCAGCAGCACTCAAGCGGTACCTCCTACGGCGGAGGCGGCTACTCGTCCGACGATTACTCCGGAGCCGCTCAACACGCGCAGTCTCATGCTGGCGGCTCTGGCGACTCGAGTCTCTTCAGCACCGCGCTGGGCCTCCTCGGTGGAAACAAGTCGAAGCTCCAAGAGGAAGACGTCGACGAGGACGATGCCGTCAAGCAGCACCAGAAGCTGTACGGAGGAGGCAACGACCACGAGCCAGCGTCCTCTGGCAATGTTGGTACCGCTGCTGCAATGCAGGCCATGAAGATGTTCACGGGCGGCAACCAGGAGCACGCCTCTGGCGGACAGAACAAGTTTATTGGAATGGCCATGGGACAGGCTGCCCAGCTTTTCGATAAGCAGAGTGCGCAGGGTAAAACGCAGTCTGGGGCTACGAAGCAGGACGCTGTTGCTCAGGCTGCGCAGATGGCGCTCAAGTTCTACACGAAGAGCGAGATGGGCGGTGGTGGTGGAGGTGCTAGCGGTGGAGGATCGGGTGGTGGCATGGGTGGACTGATGAATTTGGCCAGCAAGTTTCTGAACTAAATGACGGGCATGTCTGCAGCTCAATCTTGACAGGATGAAGCTAGAGCCGTAGTTGGGCAAATACAATATATGTACGCACACAATTGACCATAACCCTTATGAAGCATCCCCCGGGGTCGCACGGCGAATTCTGAAACACAAACTACTTCCGTCGCTCGGCGTTGGCTTTTGGTTCGCCGGCAAAAGGAAAACAATACTCGCACATCACGCCCTACTCGAAGACAATCTTTCGCGGCAAGTAACCCTTGCTCTGCCGGCTAGATATGCGAAGCCACGTAGGCTGACCAACACCACAGCAACAAGTCCTATATCAAGACCAAAATCACCGTCGAATAGCACCACCGCTAAACCCAAACTCCTCGTTCGTAAAGCCATCCCATCCACCCCTCCGCACTCCCAACTCACTAACCCCCACCCCTATATAGCACCCCATCGTCATCTCCCGCATCAGCACTACGAGCGTACTCTCCGCTAAAATCCCCTTCGTCCGCGCATAGAGTCATAGTTTAGAGTGCAGTGTATAAACCCCTGTTTTATATCACGTCCTGCAGTATGACAGTCCACTCTTGCAACATGTAAATGCTAACCTTGTTCCCCGTCTTAGCCTCATCGAGATATTGGGTAGTAAGAGAGACTTGAATTGGATGCTTAGGCCTAATCTTATCCTTTCTGCTAGTAAATGTGGGGGGGGGGGGGGGAAGGGGGGAAGGGGTTTGGTCAAACAGACGTGGCTCTAATGCACCTAGGGCTGCAGATGGAGGCTCTGGTGGATTATTGTCACTGATCCCTTGGGACGCCTCATACTTGTCTTTCTTTAGAGTCTTTAGAAGGCGGATCGAATGGATCGCATCTTGAGCTCGTGCCAGTTGGGTAGGAGGTATTTCTGCTTTATTTTGGGGGGTTTGTTTTCCTATGTTTGGGTTGCCGATGTGTCTTTATCTATTACCGTATTGTTCTCCTTCGCAGCTATGTGTCGCACTTGCCTGGCAAGACTCTCCACGTAGGAGTCTTAAAAGATCCTCGGTGAGCTATTGCATTTTACCATTCACACTACACGGCCTTCTGAGGTTCCAACATGCTTTTTCTAGCTACATACACAAAATACCCGTCGAAAACCTACACATTCCTCAAGCTGGTCCCTTCCCATCGAAGAACACCTCATCCAACAAACTAATCAACACCTTTTGCCCCTCCCACTGCTCCACAACACTCGGCCTAATCTGCTTCGGCGGCAGCACGAACCCCGCATCCCCCGTATCCCTCAGCTCAATGGTATAGCTAAAGTCCGCACCCCCAACGCTATACACATGATCCGGCGCCGCACCCGTCGTCGCATACAGCGCCGCCCCGCTCGGCCCAAACGTAAACGTCGTCCGGTCCCCGGTAGCATCCCTGATGGCGCCCGAGACGAGATTCGCAGCCTTGGTCCACTTGCCGAGCTCGGGCGCGTACCGCGTCTCGTTGTAGCCGTAGGGACTCAGGATGTCCTGGCCGTAGCTGTGCCAGTCGACGAAGAGCTTGATGCCCTGCTCGTCGCGCAGCCGCCGCACCAACGCATCGAGGCCCTTGTTCTCGGGCGCGTCCGAGGCCGCCTCTCCCTTGTACGTTTCGGAGCACGGGTTTGCAGAGGCGCCCCGCGCGGTCGCGTTCCACGCGAATTCCCAGTTGCGGTTGATGTCGCGGCCGAAGCAGGTGCTGTTGTTGGGGCCTGGTTGCCTGTTTTTGCGCCAGAGGCGTTGGGTCGTTTGCGAGTAGACGAAGCCGTCGGGGTTGACGAAGGGGAGGATGAAGAAGTCGTAGCTGTCGAGGAAGGTGCGGACGGTGGCATCGTTGGAATTGTAGCCGGTGACTAGCTGGTATGTGATGTATTCGACAACCTGGCTATGTCAGCTGGAGGCATCATGTCGACTTCATAATTAATTAGGACGTACCGGAGCACTGATCCATTCTCTTGCGTGAACGGTCCCGTGATACAATACCGCGGGCTTGCCTGGTCCGCTACTTCCCCACAAATGCAGGCCATAAATGTCCCTTCCTTCGTAGCTCTTTCCAGAGCTTATCTTCTTAGAATTGTTCGGAAAGCTCGCGTGTAGGTCGTCGAAGTATTTGATGTGGTCCGCATAGGGATGATACGAGTCGTACCATGAGGTGGAGTTGTCTGCCTGCCGCCTGACCTTGGATGTCAGGGTTGCAGATTCTGCAGTGATGGAATCTCCCAGGTTGGCGTGCATGACATGGTAATTCAGACCAAGCGCTTCGAAGGAGGCGGTCTGCGATGGCGGGATGACAACATCGATGTGAGAAGTGCTGTCGTGATTCCATTGCTCGAAGTCGAAGCTTGCCAGCTTCGATTCGACGGTTTGGAGATTTTTGCCCGTCTTGACGCGGTAGACCTTGTAGCCATCGTATGAGAACTTCGCACTTGCCGTGACGAACGTTGCCAGCGCAAGGCATACAGAGCTCAGAACCGTGGTACGCATCTCGAGAAGCGATGCTGCTATGCGAATGATGGCTACTACGTCTTTTTATATTGTTCAGAAAACGTCTTCCTGACGTATTCAGGCACTGTTTGTACGCGAGATGCCAAGGAGACACGACCTTCCACATTTTGTCGGCGCTGGATGCTTGTAATTGCGTGACTTGCAACCGATTGTAAATCTACCTGTATATTGTTCGCTACTCAGGTTCATCCTGGACCTGACCTTCCCTTTGGAGCTAGCGGGAGTCGTGAACTGTCAAGAGCGCCATTTGAATGAATTTGCACAACATCTCAGCAACTAACTGTCTCTTCTTGATACTCATAGGCTATAGTTGTGGTAAGTTTTCTTGATAGACTCTGTGTGCGAAGTATCACACTCGTTAGCTGATTCGTAACCAACCCCGAAACAGGACCCTGCCACAGGTAAGCATGTAGCTCCAGCCAAATTCATGCAATGACAATGGGCCTGTGCAACACATCAATGCGATTTGGATGGAAGAGTCAACATCGCATAGTCATTGTCGTCGTGGGTGCTACCAAAAAACCCTCAGACATGTCGCATCTGTCTTCGTCGCAGAGAAGAAGCCTCGGCAACCCCTCACTTTCCTACCTACCCCTCCAGCCAATCCCCACCTTAACTCCGCACCGCCCCTACGACATCGATTTCGTCTCCTTGACCTCGCCCACCATGAGAGAGGGCTGCTCGCTGGCGAAGTTGTCAATGTCGGCAAAGACTTCTTTGCCCTCGGACCCAGCACCCGCCTTCTTGAACGCCTCCAAGCTCTCGAACTCGAGCACACAGGCTACGCTGTAGGGTGACTCGGGGTCGTCGTATCTACACCGTGCGCTGTGATTAGCAGGTGAAGCAAGATGTATCGGGGGAATTGGCTAATGGTGCGGGTGCTTACTGCGTCACGGTGTACTTTGTGAGGCCATGCTGCGTCCAAAGCTTTGTAACGAGCGGCATGTGTGTCGCGAGGTAGTAGTCCATATTGAACTTCGTTTTGCGCGGGTAGAGGACGGAGACGTGGGTTGGCATTTTGGAGTTTGTGGTGAGGAACTGGCCTGGGTCAGCTTGGAGCGTCAAATGTAGAGGTACGTGCTACCTTTTTCAGCGCGCAAGGATAGTATATTGCTTGTGTTCGATGAAGAGATGCTGTGAGATATTTAAGGAGGGAGAAGTAGGCTAGTTATGAGCTGTCGGGTGCATGTGGATGCTGGACCCGCACCACGGCAATCGGTCCGGCCCAGCGCCGTCATCTGCTCCGTACCTCCGTGGGTGTACCTACAGCATGGCAAGCTGCGAGCTACACTACAACCTGGCCTTAAGCATTCTGATTGGTCTCAAAATTTTATTAGTTATACCGTTATTAATGGCTAAGAAAGCTTAGTCTTCTACGGAATTGCTTATATAAGCGAGAAAGAGGTCTGAGATGTGCTTATAGAGCGGTAGGCTTATCTGTTGTAGTTAGCTTGCTACTTTGAGAAGCCATCGCTGTCGCGTTGTTTATGGCGAGAATTGCTCAAGGCCAGGCTTTACTGCATGCCCGGAACGCTAGAACCTTATTATCAAGTGTGACTTACTTTGCTATCTGTAACGGAGTTTATCTCTGGTGCCGCATCTTCTTGTATGAGTCGTGACAAAACGGAACCTGATGACAAACCCCGCAACCCCATTTGGAAAAAGCCCATCCCCACATTCAGCAAAACTGAACTCTCCAGCTGGCAGCTCTTAGAAACTGACCGATATCAATAAGTAATCCTCATGCTTTCACAGTGGCCGTGTCTATCTTACTTCGAAGAAGAACGTCACAACTAGAACGCTGCTGTTCTCCATCTTTGCCGTCATCGAACTTCGCCCAAGCGACCTAGCGTGTTATATTGTGGGGTGGCCTTGGAGCTTGGGATCAACCATGCTCTCCTTCAACACCACTTTCGATTCTGCTCCCAGCTGGCCATCGGTTTGGGGAAACCGCACAAAGGGAATGGCAACGTCCTCCCTCATACCTGCAATGCGAACGTGGCCCCACATGCGACCGGCCACTCCAACAGTGGTACCCGGTAGCTTTGCCCACACGTAGCACATGCTCTCCATCCCTTCAAGTCGTAGTCCTACAACAATGTGTTGCTCTTGTGCGATGGTCGTGACCGGTCGAGCCTCCACAAATCGGTGGGTTTCCTTCACAGCGATGCTCTTCCGACTCGCCACAATGGCTTCCAAGATACGGATAGAAGAGGCAGAGGCGGACTTGCGCTCGGGGAGAATGGTATTGACGAGACGGCCATCCTCTTCATGCGTGAGATCAGTGAGGCGGAAGCGGAGTGCGGAATCGAGACCGACCAAAGCCCCCGGAAGCTGGCTGCCTTCGATCCAGCAAGAGAGACCCGACTCAAAGAAGAGCTGGAGAGCAGGGAAGAAAGTGTTCATCTTCCAATGTACAATACCTGGGGGGAGTTTGTTAAGCGCGGTTCGAAAGGATACGAAACAGGCCAGACTCACTCTCGCCCACAAGCATACTCGCCACGACTGTTTTGCCATATTCATTGCTCAATCTCCACGTGTACACCGCATTGGACAGTCCGATGGTAGCGTCAATCTCCGTAGCAACAGTGCCGCGTTGGTGGTCGTCATGCTTCAACCGCTCGGCGGCCTCGTCCTGGTCCCCATAAGCTTGGAACCCTCGGCGAGCGAGCTCTTGGTGTAGGTCGATCTTCGCGCATTGATAGTAGTCCATTCGAGGTCGAGGTGTATGTTTTCGTTTGCAGCCGATATGGGGACTGTTTTGATTAGGATGAGATTTCAGAGCGTCGGTGCCTGAAATTTGGGTTGGTCGCGTTGAAATTAACATTGCTTCACGCGGGCGCGACGCCACGGTAAACAAGAAGTCTCCCTGATATGGTGCATGTACGCCTGTCCACCCAGCAACCAGATTTGGTTCCTTCCGGACAGAGACTAGACTACGATGCGCTGTGAACATCTCTCTTGCATAGGAACGCACGGGTGGCACAAACTCGCCGCTTGATCGAGACGAAGGCGGTCATCGCATATGACTGGAAAGTCTTTACATTGTTAATTAGTCTACGTCTTCGTGCGTGCTATGAGCAGGTAAATAATTGAATACTGATACCGAAAGAAAGGAAGCACGCCGAACTGAAGATCGATAGAATCTCAAGCTGCCATGCGTGAGGAAGGTGCTGCTGTGGCTAGTAGTGTCACGGCTAGGTAGATAACTGTCGCGGGTAGGAGCGTCTATTGAACGGAGCTTTGGGAAGCTGCAACGGCCTTCTTCTCTTCATATTGGCGTCTCCCATCATCCAGATAGAAGTGGCAGTATCTGTGACACCAAAGCAGAAAGACTCCATATCGTGGCGTCGTGGCGTTGATGGTTGCAGGATAGTCCATCATATCATGGCCCAACCACTGGCCCAGCGGTTGGAATAGGTACTCCTCAAATGTTCAGCAGTTGCTTTCGCGACCTTTTAATGAACACAGTGTCGGGTAGGTACCTAGGGTCTCACTAAATATAACCACCAATGACGTACGGACGGTAATAGCCGCCCAACCTCCATCAACGCTGGCCTCACTGGTCATCTGTAGGTACACTACAGCCCTCGAAGCCAGCCACAAGCATTACTTACAGCCCGTCAACCGCACCACGCCCAAAATATCACCTCGCATCTTGCCCATTCCATTGCTCTCCCACCGGCACCCTCCTCCGACTCCTCTCGACAGTCGAGACGGCGACCTAGACTAGGACTAGGACCAGGCTTCCCTGGACCCCACCCGCAAACACGCACGCAGCGCACCAATGTCTCCGGGCCACCAGCAGCAGCAGCAAAGCAAGAACCTCTGCGCCGCGCTGCTTTCCCCGGAGAGTTGGGCAGATCCACTTGGAGCTTGGGATGCGGTCGGTGAGTGAGTGCGGCCTACGCCCCGAAGCCAAACCAGCAGAGCTCGAAGAGGGGAATGTGATATAGTTTGATATGCCATTGCTGCTCCAGCGAAACTCTCTATACAAGTAGAAATAGGCTCGCATCGATGAAATTATAGTAGTGTTTCCATGAAAATTGCGTTCGCGCCGTCCTCCATGAGTCCTTCCCGGACTTGACGAGGAAGAAGAGCGGAGTACTGGGGGTGTGTTCCTCTCGCTGTGATGAGTCCAAAAACGCCTAACATGATATCCATGAGTTCCGGGGCTCTTTCGTCCCTATGCCGTGATCCGTAATCGTAACAGCCCCAGCCAAAGAAACCAGTAGCAGCTGCCGTGCAGTGTAATGGAGAATAATACGTCGTCTCGAAGTCCCGCCTCAATCGACCGCCATCCTTGTTTTGATCGCGTCTCTTCACTCCATTGCCGTGAACAGGCACACCTGTCGTGCCATCTGGCTTGCCAGGAGGAGCTCTCGGAACACTTGATCCACGCCGCCCGCGAAATGGATCGTGTAGCTCTCGACTTTACCCTTGCGCTTCTTCTCGCCCCAGACTAGCTTCGTGGGGGCTGCATCATCCACCTTCTTTCCGCTCCGGCTGCCGGGCTTGACGTAATCTTTCTTGTATTCGTAAAGCGTCTCCGGCATCACGTCGTCGTGCGGGTCGCCCGGTTTCCAGACAAACTTGCGGCCACCATAGGTGAACCGTCGCGGCGACCACGGGATCTTGTTCTGTCTATCGGGATACTCCTTGATGGGGGTGGCGAACGGACCACGGAGGTGGATGCATCGTGACTTGTAGGCGGCTTTGGCGTCGAGCTTGTCGATGCCCGATAGCAAGACGTCGATGCAGGACTGCGGGTACTCGGCAACGCGGAAGAAGCCGGCTGAAGTGACCTGGTTGTCACCGCGATGCGACTCAGCTTCCAGTCTGTACAGCGAGTACCGGTCGGAGAATTCTCGGGCTGTGTAGATGAACTTGCGGGAGGCCGACGTGGTCCATTCACGGGTGCGGTGGAGATGGTACGTCACGGGTGATTGTGAGGGGTCGAGCATGGTGTAGAAGGGAATGTCGGGTGAGGGCATTTCGTCGTAGAGTGGGGTATACGACATGGGCGAGTAGTTGGCCTGCCATGTGAGGAGGTTGTGAACCTAGGCTGGCGTTAGCGACGGGCCGTTGGCAGCTCCCCACCAAACCACGATGATCAGGACCCGCACTACAACGTACCGACGACAGGCTGCCGCTCTCCTCGTCGAGGTCGCCATTTGCACCCCAGTGGTTGGGCACGGGCACAAAGACGCACTCGTTGCCATCCTCGTCCTCGAAGCCGCTGCCGCTCTCCAGGTGTGGCTTAAGCGCCCGTTGGCGCTCGCGGTGGAACATGATCTGGGTGCGTGCGATGCGGCGGTACTCGTCCGAATTCTCGTCGGGCGAGATGCTGACCAGCGAGTGTTCGATCTCCTGCTCCAGGGCGAGGGCGGCGGCCTCGTGTTGCATGTAGGACGTGTCGTAGAGCTGAGCGTGCTCGCTCTCAAAGGCAGAGCTGCGCATCATGTCCAGGTGCTCGCGAGTCATGATCTCCATGTTGCCCATGGCGGCGGGGGACGCTGAGCGACGGGCAGGGCGGGTGTGTGCGATTGATAGCGAGTGTGCGCGATTGCTAGTGGGTGCGAGGGGATGGAGGAGAGAAGCAGGAAGGCAGACAAGCAGACAGGCAGACAGGCAGACAGGCAGACAGCAGGCAGGCAGGCAGAGACAGCGTGCTTACATGGCACCCAGCGTGCATGAAGGCAGCAGGACAGGACAACTGGGCTGAGGACCAAGTCAGCCACCTGCACCCTGCCCAGTGCCTGCCTACCTACCGCCGTCTGCCGCCTGCCGCCCGCCAGTGCAGCCATGTCCGTGATCAATGGATCCCTGCGCGCCGTATCCCTAGGCGACCTGATCGCAGACGCCCTTCCAGCACCCGCTATGCCCCCTATGGTGGCTGTAGATTGTGCCAATGTGACTGACCAGGCGCGCAGCAATACATGCACTGCGGAATCTGCTATCCACGGTCCTGCAATACGTCCACTGCGGAATCTGCTATCCACGGTCCTGCAATACGTCCACTGCGGAATCTGCTATCCACGGTCCTACAATAGATACCCAGTGTTTCTTTGACGTGTGGTCGTCCCGCCGACCGGTTCCTATGCAGCATGAACAAGACGGCCCCAACCGCGCATACCTACCTAGCCGATGCCAGTTGCAGGTGTGAGCCTGGTCACGTGTACCTACCTAGTGGAAGCCCACAACGGCGTGGACGGCAGGCAGTGACGAATCTCACCCGCTGAGTCTGGCCAAGAAGCCCCCATGGTTCGTCGTTCAAGCCTCATGGCGCGTATGCACACTCCCCATGCAGTCATCGGACTCCGACCAGCCAGAGGCACCGCTCGCTGCGCTGCCCACAAACTCCAGTCCTCTGCCAATCCCCAGAACGTGCCCGTACCTGGTACTTGCCCGATCAGCTCCTTCGAGAAGAAGCCGAAACCTTCGATACGAGCGGAAAAAAAAAGTCGCCTGCGTGCCCCGATGCAGCAGCAATTCTCCTTGCCCGACCGCCCCCGCCCCCTTCCCATCAGCCCAACATGGGCGAATGTGGTGATTTGGAGGCTTTTACCCCGCGAGCGATTCGCAAGGGTGTGCGCGACAGGGCTGCCGCGCCCGTCCCTCACGATCCGAGCGTGCGGTGCTGTGTAGTATGTTACCTAGGTCCTAACCTACGTACGGCGTGGTGGCAGCTCATCTGATACTGGGATTTTACGCAGGGCTTGAAGCGTATCCTCGCCATGGCCCGTCACTTGGCCCGAAAGGAGCAGGGCCCTGGCCAAGGACAGCGCAAGGCTACGAGCGTTGTCTCGGAGGGGAAACGGTGGACGCGACTCAGGGGCAAGCCTCGTGACTGCGTGTGACGGTTCTTGAGCTGCAATTCTGCGCCATGGACGGCGACATTGAGGGCGCCCAGTGCCGTCATGAAAGTCGTCAGCTCATTTACCCGCCTAGGTAGGACCCTCGCTGATCTCGCTGGCACATCAGTCGATAGCTCGTCCTGAGCCTCCAGCACATGTGTTGCATCAAAGTTTGGACCCCTCGAACCTCCCCAAACCCCCCGTTTGCTCCCTCGTCCTCTCTCTCGGCGGCAGCGCGTCTAGCGCCCTTGCATGCCGCCAGCAACGCCGAGTATGTGGAAAGACGTGCGCGGTACATGGTCACGATGCAAGAGCTAGCCGTTCAAGGGGCTTACGGTCTCACAGCAGACGGAAAGTCCTCCGTCCTCGCCATATCTTCTTATTCTGGCCCTGTTCCCAGAAGCATGTCCATTCACCACACAATAAAAGGGTCGCCAATGTTCATGTTTCATTTACTGTGGCATGGCGGCTTGCGCCGAACAGCTAGCCGAACTAATAAACAATCGGCTGCACATTTACGGTAGGTATTTAGCCAAGGCTCTGTTGTACCTACTAGGTACGATACCACTCGCACGGGATGCAATGGCTACTGTACCTACGCATGTCTCCACCGCCCTGCCTTGGCAACGATGAGCGACGTCTCGTATCGCGGGCATAGCCGAAGAGTCGCGGTGAGGCCGGCAGCACAGCATAGAACCGAACGCCACCAAGTGGACATTAAGTAAACGATCGCTCGCCCCGTCGCTGCAACCAAGCTTGTTGCGACATGTTGGATTGATTGACCGCGGCTAGAGCCGAAGACCAGATTTGCCCCGGCGATGCCTTTCTCAAATGAGGAAAGTGGGATGACGTACACTAGCCCGTATGTGGAAAGTGCTAGGTAGTTACAACGCGCATTCCAATTTCTCACGACCTGGAGCACATGTTGACGAGTACCCTCGATGTTCCCCTCATGCACTTCACTCTTGCCGTTGGTCTGAACTCGTCAGTCTGGGAATGCACAGTCGCTTCCGATCATGGCAACATCGACGGCAGGTACCATCTTGGGGGTTCGCGAGCCAGGAACCTGGTGTCATTTCCCAGACACTCTACCTACCTACCCGGAGGGAACATCAAAGAGCTAGTTCGCGGGGATCCGTGAGAAAAACTTGGACGGGTCTGGTGAGCGTCCAGCTTGCAGACCAACGCGTGAATATACTGTAGTGACGGAACGCCACACAGTGGCACATGCCGAAATAGAAGCGCTGGTCTCTCGAGGGTTGGGAAAGCCTCGACGAGTCAAACATGCTCCTACCTATAGATATGACATGACTAAAAATCAAGCCTTCCGCATCTGCGCCTCGCCATTGGAAGACCGAGCTTGTTCAGGTATCCCAGACGTTGCAGCAAAACTCTTCGGAAAGTCTCCATTGACCGCAAATGACGAGACATGCGCATCATGAGAGAAAAGGTGGGGTCGGGACGAGAGGTTCTTTACGCTGCGCAACAGTGCAGCGTGCACAACAGTACGTAGTACGTACCGGTCGACCCTAGTATAGGTACGGTACGGTTGAGAGTAGGTACGGTACGGTTGAGAGTAGGTACGGTACGTATGGTACAGTAGAGATGTCTGTACAGTACGTATGGTACAGTAGAGATGTATGTACAGTACCGTAAGTACTAAATTAGCGCATGTATAGTGCTAGTACGGACTGGTCTACGCCTAAAGAAGCTACATCCATCTCAAAGCAGTTTAGGTCTTTCATATCTACTATATCCAAAGCCATCAAATACGGGCCGTAAACTGCGTTGGATTCATACTAATTCGTGTGGAATTGATCACCAGATATCAACATGGAGAAGAGATGACTCAGTCCCAACCAAACCCGTCCACGCTCCCCGAACCAAGTTCAACCCCTAAACTTTTGCCGCCTTCGCCTTCGCAATGGCAAAGTTCGCCCCTGCACTCGAATACTTGCTCACCACCTGGGTGTGAGGAGTCAAGCTGCTCCCACCGTCACAGAACAAATCGTTCGAATCGCAGATGTCATCCAGCCGGCTCGCATAGCCATCCAGCGTCGCGGTGCTGGCCCGCTTGTAGATGCCGCTGCCCTTGCTCGTGCCGGTGTTGTAGCTCTTGCCCGCGACGTGCGCGGGACTGGCAAAGCTCACCGCCGCGACCATGTTCTTGGTGTAGGTGCTGGCCAGGGGGGCCTCGGAGCTGAAGCTCGCGCCGCCGAGGGCGTCCCCGATGACCTGGCCGCCCTGAGAGTAGCCCAGCAGCACTATCTTGGAGTTCGGGCACGAGGCGACGTAGCTGGTGATTGCCTTTTTGAGGTTGACGACGCCCGTGTTCTCGCTGGACTCGTAGTTGTCGAGGGTGGCTGGGTAGCTGAGGCCCACGGACACGGAGCCCGGGAGCGCCTGCTTGATGAGAGAGGAGACGGAGGAGAGGGAGCCTTCGCCCACGGCTTGGGTCGAGCCGCGCGCTGAGATGATGTACACGGCGTTGCCGGTGACGCAGGTGTTCTGGCGGCCGAAAAGGGAAGACCAGGTCGGAGCTGCAGAGCCGAGGGTTGCGAGCCCGAGGGTGACGAGGGTAGAAGTGTACATGGTGGAGTAAAGTCACCTGAGCGAGAGACTGAGCGAATGATAGTGTTATTGCTGCTAAACACACCTTCAACGATGCGCGTTGCAGTCTTATATGCGTGCCTCGGCGCTGCCCTCGCCGGACGCTGCGCCATATCCTCAACCACAGTTAAATCACGACGACCCAGTGGTGCATCTCATCGGTCCTGTTCGTCGTCTGCGCAAGCGGACTGGCAAGCTCGAAGTGGAAGGTCGAGGGTGATATTTCTCTCGAACCGCTCGCTCTCACCACACGTGCAGTCTTCCACAGGCGTGCTGTGTCGGGTAGATTGCATCTGGCGAGGACCAGGGGGCCGCATCGCACGCTATGTCGCGGCGATGGCTGTTTTGAGGCTGTGGGCCGGCGGGGTCGATCAGCGCCATGATATGAATGAGGGGCGGCATCCCGGCGTCGAGTGCAGCGCAACTTCCTGATGCGCATGGCACGATCATGCTTCGGTAGTATTTGTTTGATTGCTTGGATTTCAGAACTTCCTCTTTGGTATGGTGCTGAGGTGATTGTAGCGAGGGTTCTTGCACTACGAGAGGAGTGCATTGCGTCCGTGGGCTAGAACACGTGGAAAATGCTTGGTGCTCATTCACTATCGACAAGCTGTTGGGAAGTTCGTTGAGGGCAGACAATGCTTTTTTGTGGGCTCGAACGCCTGGAGCCGTTGCCTCCACAATTGAGAAATGTACCAATGCACGTCATACGATTCCCGCAATCTAGTGTGTCCTAAACCGTAATCAGCGGCAGAAATACAATGTATTAGGGGTCCATCTGGAAAATACACGACATCGCCGTCCATTACAGGCTGGCTGCAAGCTCTTCATCAGGTTGTTGCTATAACGTTTTATGGACGCCTACGCAAGCCAGATAAGCCAACCGCTACCAGTTTTGCAGCGACGAGATCATCAAGGGCAGATTTGTCAAGAGGGCGGTAGGCATACCATGAATGCTTCCGTTCGAGACGAGACTTGGCCATCGTGAGCTGGTCGTTTAGCAGCGGTCGTCAGTGTGGAGATACCGAGCAATCAGCCTTTGGGAAAGGCCTGTATGATATAATCCGGCACCTCTCGTCAGTGAATTGGGATTTTTCGTGGAAATGCATGCTTCTTCTATTCGGGTAGCAGAGTATATACAACGGATCGGGTGGGGTGGATGAGCGTGAGTGGTGGGTTGGGAAATCGGGGTTTCGTTTACCTGCCAACCAAAGACACAGCCTAGTGCGGACGGGCTCGGACAGCAGTCGTGCGCGCATAGCCCCATATGTAAGGACGTCGACAACGAAAATAGAAGAGCAAATGCGGAAGGTCGATACAAAAGTGCCATATCCAGAACGCGCCCCGGGTCCGCAGAAAGCGCGCTGCAAACTCCATACGCGGGTATCACTCCTTAGCCCAATGCTGGAAACGTGAGGAAAGAGAGAGGAGAGAGACATCATGTACTTCGTAAGGGTTTCCGGCCGTATACTACGGTGCCTGGGAGGTATGCGTGGACTTTATAATTCTTCAGTTCTGTGCGTAGTTGTGCGAGGAAGAGCTGGGCACGAACGACAGACCACTGTGTTCGTTAGCACGACGTAGCTGTAGTCTACGGTGTAGACAAGGACTTACCCCGCCGACCTGTGTCAAGAGCCGGAGCATGAAGCTCTCGGCACCTTCGTGGAGCCGCAGCTGGTTCCATCGTCCGATGTCCTTCATCTTGCGGTCCGTGGGCCACCCGTTCATGGGCCACTTGTAGGTGACCTCGGTGACGTCGACGAAGCCGGCCTTCTCCAGTCTCTCCTTTGCCTCTTCCCAAATGGTGAAGCCTTTGCCCCACGTCTCGCTCAGTCCGACGACGGTCTTCCCCCAGGTATGGAAGAAGTGGTCGTCCCCCATGGTGCCATCGTCGCATCGCGGATGCACGCCGTGCTCGACGATTTCTATCCATCCGCCCGGGGCGATGTGGTCGTATGCTTGGGCAAAGAAGAAGTCCCAGTCGGGAACGCAGCCGAAGAGCTCGCGCACGTGGACGAAGTCAAAGTGGTCGCGCGGGAATGTCCAGCCAAGAGTCACGTCGTCGATTTCAAACAAGCAGTTGGGCGGGACCCATTCGGGCTGTATTGGGGAGAGGTCGGTACCAACCACGGTCGCGGAGGGGTATTGATCTGGTCGTGTCAGCACGCATAGCTACTTGGGGCATGGGAGCAGACGAACCGGCCATGTCTATGGCCCAGATGCCAGTTCCGGTGCCTGCGTCGAGGATGCGCTGAGGATTGGATATAGGGGCAAGATGTAACTTTTTGTCGAGGGTCAAGAGGTACATGTGGTGTGCGAAGTCGAGAATCTCCTTGGCCACCTCGTCGTTGGGACCCCAGTAGGCGCCGTCGCGGTATGCGTGGTACTGCCTTCCATTTTCTATGCGGTAGTTCATGATGGATGAGGCCAGTGTATCCGTCTCGTCGCCCAGCAGGCTCTCGCTGTCGAAGCCCGAGTCAGACACATACTCGTGCGGTGTATCGTCATCATCATCGTCGTCATCGTCGTCATCATCATCGTCGTCGTCGCCGTCGCCATCGCCGTCGCCGTCGCCATGTTCGGATTGCGCATGCGCTTGCGCTGGGGCAGCAGCACTTATGACGATGACTGGGGGGGGCGGTGGCGGGGTCCCGTGTGGCTCGCGGTGGTCATCGACGTGGATGGCGCTGTCGTGGCCGGTCGAGTGCAGGCTAAAGGCATGGGGTTTTTTGGGCGGGCGAAGAGGATCAGCCATGGCTCACGGCGCGTCTTCGGCGGCCGCAGGGAGGGGAGACTGATACAGGGACAGGAGGCCTACTGTGTAGTAGAGGGCCCGCAAGTCACATCGCCAGCGCGCGAGCGAGCCGGGCGGTCGGATTTCTGGGGTAAACTGGGTGCAGGCGTTGTTGGTGGGCAGCGGGCGAAGGAACATGCAGCATGTGCGCGGCGGCCCTCTCGCCTCGGCCGACGAGGGCACATTCACCATTCGCTACACGCCATCGAGACCCACCGCTTGCCATTCGAGGCCTTGCGGACACGGGACGGCTGGACGGATGGAGCGTGGTGGATGCTGCCGACGACGACGGGACGATCGAAGACAGCGCCATTTTTTTTCTTCTACTTTCTACAGAGCCAGACCAGAGCCAGACCAGAGCCAGACCACCAGACGATGGTACGGACCGTTCCGCCACACCAAGTCAAGTCACGACTGCGACGCTGAACATGGCCGCCGCAACCAACGGGGCGCACATCGCCCACATCGCCCACGCCGTCAACGTCAACGGCGCCGCAGACCCTTTGCCCGTGCTAGTCATCGGTTCCGGTAGGCAGGACCACCAATCCGTGTGCTTACCGCCGCCCTGTCTGACATGATGTGCATTGTGCAGGCAGTACTGGCCTCGCCTTCGCCCACGGCCTCCGCAAGGTACGCACAGAGCCCCAGTGTTCACCACGATGTGATGCGGATGCGCTTCTGCACGTCCGCTGCCACCTTCGCACGCCCCGACAACAGTGAACGACCACTGCCCATCCGCTGCCGTCACCCCCCCTGACAGCAGTGAACATCACTGCCCATCCGCTGCCGTTCCCCCCCCCCCTGACAGCAGTGGACATCACTGCCCATCCACTACCGTCACACCCCTGACAACACCAGGCCGCAATCAGATGCATCGTCTTCGAGAAGAACCCACCCCGGACCCGCGAGCGAGACTGGAGCATGGGTCTACACTGGGGCGCCCCGGTGCTCAGGAGCCTCATGCCCGACGACTGGTGGCCGCGTATCCAGAGCGTCCATGCAGACCCCTCGGAGCCGCCCCAGGACCCCGACACCCTGAAATTCGTCCAGGGCGACAACGGCAACACCATTGCCGCCTTTCCCATCAGCAACTTCTATCGCCTGCGCAGGAGCAAGCTCAGGGCTCTGCTCTCCGAACATGTCGACATTCGCCACGAGAAGCGCCTGGTCCACGTCACGTTTGCTGATGACGCGAAATCACTGACGGCCCACTTCTCTGACGGAACCTCCGCCACCGGCAGTATGCTGGTCGCCGCCGATGGTGCACGCTCGACCACGCGCCGGTGTCTGCTGGGCCCGGACTTGGGTGCGATCAACAAGATCCCCTACTGTGCCACCTTTGTTGAATCCAGGTACGCCAAGGAACAGGCCCTCTTCTTGCGAAGCTTCCACCCTTTGTACCTTGCCACTGCGCATCCCGACAACTACATGGGCTTCTTCTCGACGCAATCTGCCGAGGACCCCGAGGACCCCACCACCTGGACTTTCAACTTCTACATCTCGTGGCCGAGCAGTCTGGAAGAGCAGGAAGCTACCGCCCATTGGACCGATGCTCAGCGCCTGGCACAGCAGAAGGAGTTTGCCAAGAAGTTTTGCGAGCCATGGAAGAGTGCATATGAGTGGGCCACTGAAGATGCGGGCGTGTGGTACATGGGCATGACGGAGTGGGACCCCGGCCATCAAGGCCACCGATGGGACAGTAAGTACCGCAGAGGGCTTCTTTCGCTTTGGATCTTCCGCCACAACCTACGCCATCTCAAACTTGACTGACATTCCCAGACCACAGCGGCCTCATCACCATGGTCGGCGATGCCGCCCACCCAATGACCTACCAACGCGGCCAAGGCCTCAACCATTCCCTCATGGACGCCGGAAAGCTCCGCGACACCCTCGTCAAGATCCGCGATGGTGCAGACAGAAGTCAAGCAATCACCAGCTTCGAAGACGAGATGATTCAGCGTGCGGGAGACGAAGTGCGCAGCTGTACCACGAATACGGCCCTACTGCATGACTGGGAAAAGGTCAAGCATAGCCCTTTGTACAGCAAGGGTATGGCGAAGAATCACTAATCGAATCTTTTTCGTGTGGGACACGTGTGCTCCCTGGCGAGGAACAGCGCATGCTCGGATGTCAGATCCAAATCTCTTGTAATTTACTGCAACCTTACTCATCTCCTACTCAGTCTGTTGCTCAACGAGAGACTCTAGTACATAAGTCGTCGCCACGCATGTATATACACACTTTCTTCTTCTTCACTTTGTGTGTTTGTCCCTGATAACCGTGTCTCAGCCTAACTTGGTCACCGCAGTGGTTATTACCAGTCTCTCTCCAGCCACTCACTCAATCCACCAATGAATCAGTCAACCAATCAACCAACCAATCAACAATCAATAATCAACCAATAGTAAGTACCAATTGCATTCATGTACCATTCATCCATGTATCATTCATCCATGTACCATTCATCCACGTATCATTCATCCATGTACCATCCATCCATGTATCACTCGACTCAAGCCCCCAGACCCGAGCAAAACAAAAACACCGTGCCTCCCATCCGTGCACCCATCATGCCGTCTACCAAAGCCGAACGCCCAATCAAGCCAACAAAAGAGCCGACGAGAAGAAACAGACCCCGTGAATTCATGCTGATGCTGATGCCGATGCCGATGCCGAGCCTAGACCGTGCGTCCTGACAGACCGAGGTGCCGCGCTGCTGCGGGAACGGAGAAGGTTACTCGGATGATCCACCCCACTGGCGCTTGGAGTCAGTGGAGCCGCCGAACTGACGCTTGTACTCAGAGTCACCGCCGAACTGGCGCTTCTTATCGGTAGAGCCGCCGAACTGACGGTCCGAGAGCGTGTCACCACCGAATTGGCGCTTGTCCGAGGATGAACCACCCCATTGACTATAAAATGACATGTTAGCTTTGTTGCTTGCTGCTTGTGTTGTGGAAGGGGGAAATACGTACCGCTTCTCGTCAGCATCACCGCCGAACTGACGGTTCACATCACCACCGAACTGGCGCTTCTCCTCGCCTCCGAACTGACTAGAGGAAGATACTTGTTAGCGATGAACATGGCAGTGCGGATGTCAATGTACTTACGGACCGCGCTTGTCGCCGGCCTTGACCTCACCACCCCACTGACGGTCCTGGAGAGAGTCGCCGCCGAATTGGGGAGTCGGGACGGCGGATACGGTAGCCACCAGGATGGCACCGGCAGTGACGAGGGTAGTTGTGAACTTCATTGTGATGAAGGTACCGGACTGAAGGAATGTATTTGAGTGAAAAGAGTTGGAAGGATGTATGGGAGACCGAAGGATGTGTTGGAACAAGTATTCTTAGGATTCTGCTCTGGAACTTGATTGGAAGTTGTGTGTGGAGAGAGAGGCACTCTGGGGCGAGGGCGAGGGTTATTTTTATAAGAGAGGGTGCGGCTAGGGAGGTACGCTAGGGGTGCATTGGCCAGCGTGAAGGCACGTGAAATGATATACTGTGGGTACGTGCTTCGAGCGGCAGACGCTGGGGTCAGGAGGCTCGAGGTTGAGAACGGATATACCAGCCGTGAAGGTTGATATACGTCATGTGCATGCGCAGAAAGATGATGGACTATCTACAATCGGGAGCAGTGCAAATGTTTGGACTGATGAAGGGGGCAAAAGGCTCTACTGGTAAAGGTAGAACGTGGGACATTACTTTACAGGGAAATATGGTGATGATGCGACTCGATGGCAATCAATGTGCTCATCCGGAGCATGATTTGGCACTTATCTGTTTATACAAATTATATAACGACCAATCTCAAGTCCTTATTTCTGACTTGAGGGAGTCACATAATCAACAAAAAAGAAGCGTGAAAGCTTTTGAGGTCTTCCTTAACTTAGAACTGCATTGTAAGATGACTATGCATCAAGAGTGTGCTATAAAACGTCAAGCGTATTCTGTCTGAAAGAAAACGTCCTAATAAGCATCAACAAGCATCGTCAGGTCCATTGTGACATGTATGCATTGATGCATTGGGAACTCAGGCAACCAGGAATTCAATTGCTGTGCTGTGCTACGACCTGGCATCACCGAGAGCGCAGCAGCGAGGTGCCTGTTGGCTACTCAACGTATGAGAGCCGACCCAAGATTCTTGCTCATGTATCATTCCGCAACGGTGCATGAACTCTTTGGTTCCAATGAGAATCGGGCAGATGAGAAGACAATGAGGAAATCAATGTATTTTCGCGTCAACTATGGCAGAACGTCGTGAGGCGGAGCATCAAGATTCTTCCAAGAGTGAATACCTGTCATCCCCGGACGTAGCATGTCCAATCATTAGAAGGTCACCCTATGAGACAAAGGCCTACGGCGCCATTGTAAGCCACGATGCCCTGTACCTATGCGATTCGTCTAGTCCATCTATTCTGCCAGGAGAAGATAAGCGAGTGCAGTTTGGCTAACAATATTACCCCATCAATTTTTCAGAAAGCGCTACACGGGCATTGACACAAAACAAGCCGAAATTTTAACACGGTGCTGTGAATCTTGTGCCATATTCGGAAACCATCCCAATGTCTGATGCCACAATACTTCATCAGACGTCGTGGAAGAAAGCAAAGAGGAATATCGGTACATAAGAGAAAAATAAGTAGACGAGCGCGATGAGAAGCATGATAGATGATGTTTGGTTAGATATCTCCAGTATCGACTGGCCGAGCTGGAGTTGAGTAAGTCGAGCACGGTGCTTCCAAGTGCTCTTGAGGCGTCACCGCAGCTTCACTCTCATTTACCGGGAAAAACTCTGAATGCTTGCTCCAGTGATGATCGAGGTAGGTTTCATCGTCTGTGTAAAATTGATGGCAGCAATAGAGCCAGTGCATCTGACTGGGGAGCTTGTTTTTGTGCTTGAGCAGGGCATGGTTGAAGAAGTGTTGCCTTTTTATGTACTTGGTACAGTATGGTGTGCTGACTTGCCCGACAACACGGCGTTTCCCAACAAAAACGGACGGCACAGATTTCTTGAATGCAGTAGCTGAGGATGGAGGACACTTCTCCGTTACAGAAGCACATGGTGGCGTTCTGACCTGGACGGGAGTAGAGCCCAGTCTATTGCGTGTGGGTTTGGAAGGATGATCCAGTCTCCCACCTGCGAGAGAAGAGAGCTCAGGATCATCATTCTCGCCTAGTTCGGCTGGCATGTTATAGCTTGCTGTGACCATGTAAGTTGCATGTTGTGAAAGACAATTATGTTCATGTACCGACGACTTGTTTGACATGAATCTGCCTTTGTTGCGACATCTGAACAAGGTCGATCAGACGGGCCTCCACCACGTTTCTCCCGTACTTGTTGTACAGTTGGATGAGGGAGTTGATATCGATTCCGTAAAGCGTTTGCCAAACATCCGCGACCCCAACTATGCGTTCAGCCTCTAGAAGAAGGTTTTCAACTCCACCATGCTGAGTGGCTTTGACAATGCTCTCTGGGTTGATGCCATCCTCACTAAACATGCTGATGGTTGTCTTTTGATGCTCTTTCAGGCCTTGAGAGTGCGAATGATCATCAGCTTCGAGGAATTTCACAGGTCGAACCTCATCCCTCTGGGTGGGCGGCGAAGACATGTCGGCTAGGCGATGTAGTGTAGTGATTGAGTAATTTATTGCCTGTGGTATTGCAAGTAGTTGTAGAGAGGAAGAAATAGCTAGGTAGCTTATATGCACTCGATACAAGAAGGCGAAGGAACAAAACGTCTGAGTGGTGAAGCAAAATATAGAACGGTGCCATATCATTATATCTGTTGAAGTCAAAGAGCAGGCTCAAACGGACGCTCGGTCTTAGAGTGCGCCAGGCGTGTTTACCCAAACTGTAGGTATAGAGGCGGCCCTCGCGCCGCTCGCCTGCTGAACCCACCCTTGCGAAGACATGGGTCTTTGCGGGCTAACTTTGAATGATCTCCCTCGTCTTTGCACTGCCGATGAGCATCTCGCGACGCGTGGTATAGGTGCGGGTTGGGAGAGGTGCGTTTACTTTTGCAGTTGCTGGGCGAAGAGGCCGAAGTTGCGGGTCCCCTTGCTTGTTTCTAAGCCTCTTATTGGGTGCTCCTCAGCAGGAAACTGTACCGGAATTTCGAACAGGGCGCGTCAAGGGATATGGGGGCCAGGAACGGGCCGCCAGCAGACGTCCGGTATGCTCCAGCGTCCAGGGCATGCTCGCGTGGATCCATGCTCGCATCCGGAGCCGCTCACCGCATTTGTGAACACTTATGCACGCGGGAGGATGCAGCCACAATGCAGTAAAGAGAAGCCAGCGCACAGCCGTTTGAAAAGAAAGGGGTTTGCCATCCAGCTCCCCTTCGGCTGACGGATCCTCCAGAAGGCAATATCTAGCGCGAGGGGCATGCCCCAGTGTTTACCTGCCTACCTAGCGCCCGCCTAGGTATGCTAAACCATCCTACAAAATTATACCTGCAGCCCTTACGCGCTGCAGCGACAGACAGTAGGAGCGAAGCAGGCGGCTGGCTCTAGAGCCAGCCCTGAACGATACGTGCGAACTTAGACCTTGCTTGGAACATACTTAATTCAAACATGAATATTCTCGAATCGGGTGTGGTGCCGCGTCGTAACCTGCACAGAGAATAGGTAACACCGTTAATTTCTTTACGCCACAGTAGAAGGGTAGGTACGGTTGCACCACAAGTTGGCCCAAACTCTATAGAAGCGGTGTGGTGCCGCGTCGCCACAGCTAGGAATGTCTGTAGAAGCCTGATCTCGGCCGTTCTGAGTGAAGCGCTGGCGTAGAATTTTTTCTTATTAGTGTAGGGCCGGTCGCTGTGATCTCAATCTGTAATCTGGGCCATACAAAATCTTCCAACGCCCCGCTATGACATAGCCAGATTAAGGGCCTGTTCGGTCGGACACGATCGAAACCTGGTCTGTACTCTAAATATACAAAACTTCGTGCAAAGGACATGTCATCCAAGGACAAATAGCGGCGATGGGAGACCTCGAAAATGATACCAATGTGCCAAAGGCAACACAGCCATCTGCACCCGAGTACGAAGCACCGTCGCCGCATCAGCGCCGGGGATGGACGTCTGCTAGCCGTGGAACTGGGGGGGGCGGCATGCGCCGCGTTCAGGGGTGGGTAACTGCGCAATGACGATCATGCAAGGATAGGTACCCACGCCTGCATGGGTGGGCGAGACTGAGTTGCGTCAACCTTTGCGCTTACTGAAACGATACTCCAGAAGATTCGAGAAAAGCTCACTTGCCAAAAGGGGACGTACAGACTCTTCGACTGTGAGAGCACGTGATATGCATTTCCTGCGCTCGTATCATTTCTATATTCTTTTCTGCCCAAATTGATCTGCCCTGACCATGCGACATGCGACATGCTCCTACGATATCGTTCCCAACTGCTACGGTTCAATAAGGCTGACTCCGAGACACATGAGCCAAAGTTTACTTTTGGTGGGGTTCATAGGTAGGTTGGGAAGTAGGTACAAAGTCCTACCTACCTACCCAACCCCGACCTACACATCATAATGCACACAACATACGCTGTCCATGTTTACTGTGAGAGAGGCCCCCATCATGCGGCTACACCGCTGCAGCAATTTCCTGAGGCTTTTTTTTAACATATCGTGGCTACGCCCTTACATCCGACTATGTTCCTTCTTCACAACGATATCGCCACGTCCATTTCCCTAGGGCCTAAATGGTAGGAGGATATGCTGTTTGCAATATCAAAGACCGCATTTCTACCAACACAAGTTCGTAGTGGGCCCTAATGTACCTAGTGCTTGGCCGTGCCTAGCACATCGATACCAACATTGACGTTGCTCATGATTCTGGAAAACCTCGCCCTCTTATTAGGTACCATGTGGCATCCGATTGTGGACTATTTTATCGCGCTACCTTGCCTTCGCGCAGTTCGTCCGAGGCTTCATGAACGATTAGTTACTCAAAGATGGCAACACATCGGCGTCATTATCGATCGATGAGGATGAACTCTTGCGCTTGGCACATAGGTGGTGAAGCAGGCTCTTGTTCCACCCCACATTCTTGCACTCATGCACCCACCCACACACCAACTTTCCACAACTAATCCCGAACGAACCCAAGCACCAACCTCCCCCTACGCACATCCCTCGCCGCCAGACCTAAATAGTCCCGCGCCTCCCCCACCCCACCTACACCCCCCAGACAACGCGACATGGACCCCACCCAAGCGCCGCCCCCGCTCCCGCCCTCCCCTCGACCCTCGCCCTCCAAATCCACACCAGGCAACCTCCCACCTCCCGCAGCGCCACCACCCCGCCCGCTACGCCGCCGCCGCCTCCGGCTCCGGCGCCCCACGCCGATGTGGTCGCATTCGATCTTTCGGGGCGTCCTGATACGGCAGCGGCGATTGGGGGCGTGTATGTGGCGGAGGCAGAGGCAGGGTGGTCGGTGGTGGTGGTGGTGGTGTGAGCGCCACGTTTATTTATCCACGGATCCATCTCCGCGCCAGGGTCGCTTGCTGGGAGCCGGGAGCCGGGAGCTGCCGTTGCCGTTGCCGTTAGGTACCGTTACCGTTACCGTTGACCTTGAAGCCCACCTACCCACCCAGCCCCACCCCCCAAGAACAACGCAACACCACATACTCCACGCATATCCAAGCCCCCGAAATCGCTGCACATAGTAGATATAGTGCCATCATAAATCGTAATCATAACTTTAATCGTAATCCTAATCATACTCATAATCATGCCTGCCTACCTGCCTCCGATATCCATCGTACCTATTCCGTGAACCGCGACCATCCGTTCGGCCTTTTGTGATGCAAGAGCCATCTTCGTTCAGCCCGTTACGTGGAGAGATCAAGGGCGTCTATTCATGTTCATGGTTATGAGACTCTTGAGGAGAAACAGAGAGACGGAGAGAGAGATAGGAAAGCAACTGACAACTTGTCAAAGGGCCCGAGATATCCATGTTCACTAGAATGTGCACAGTAGCTGTGCTGTCTATACATTGCACCCCAGACGTGCAGAGCATTGAAAGGAGACACTACGATGTGCATGTTATGCCAAAACGAGTGGGAAGAGGTGAATGGAATGACAAAACAAGGGAGGCAAAAAAATAAGGAAGGAAGAAGAAGAACCGACACAAACCAACCCATGCAGAAGAGTTGGCCATCAGCACTACTCAGCTCCCCCCATTTCAGACTTCCCTTTTCAACGCTAAATCACAGGCGCAAAGCCCCTCATGGTAGCCGGTCTCTCGAGTCCTCCGCGCGCGAGCGGTCCCGCAGGCATTCTAGCACCAGCAGGCAACGCCTTCCTCACGCGCTCCTCGTAGATTGTGTAGGGTCTCCCGTTCTCGTCCACCTCTCGATACTCCACCATGTAATGCTCGCCGCTCGCTTCGCTGCCTGAATCTGTAGCATCGTCCCAGTCCTGGTGCTTGCGGTTCGGAGGCGGTGTTGGGGAGCGAGAGAACCTTCGTCGAACTCTCTGACCAAGGTCTCGTATTTGAGAAGCTGCCCTCCTCAGTGGAGATGCTTCGCGACGAGGTTCAGCGGGGGGATGCCGAGTGCGTCCACGGTCGTCCCGAGGCGGCCGACTCACGGCATTCTCTCGACACTCGTGTGTGTCGCGCCCGGATTCAGAGTGCAATTGGCGGAAGTGGAGTTCTTCGACTTCACGTCGCCGAGTATGCGATTTATCTCGAATGTACGGGCGAGGCGGGGACTCCTCACGGACGCGAAGCTGTTCAAGCCTCTGGGTGGGCAATTCCGGGGAAGGTATCTCTTCGACATGCCCGCGCTGATAATGGTACCGTTGACGACTCAGGTAGGCATAATCGTCATCGCAGACGCACTGTTCACCTCTGCAAGTCACACACCGTGCATGAGACTCCCTCACGTGCACGGAAGGCCTGCGTTCGCCGCCAAATTGGACACGATTGCCTCCTACTTCGGGCAGCATGCTATCATAGCTCGTCTCCATCACGTGCCGAGATGGTTGCGACTCGTAGAATTGAGAACGAGTCTTGAGGATCCCACGGGGTGGTTCTGGTGGTGGAGACTGTGTCTCTTCCGGGTAGTAACCGGGCATATTGGCCGGCGTGAATGTACGGAATGGTGTTGGGTGCGCAGCAAGGCGGGATCTAGCATCTGGCGATGGGCTACGCTGCCGTTCATACTCTTCACCGCGTCTATAGCGGACTCGCACATCATCTGCGGGGGGACTGACAGGGGAGAACCGAACTTCCGACCTCGTGCGACGCCTGAGTGTGGCTGGCGGGCTTCGCTCTGAACTGATCTCTCGGGAAGTGCGGTATTCGACGCGTGTAGAGCGTCTGGGTCCGACATTTGCGCGAACGGTAGACCTGTAGACACCGCGTTCAGGACTGAGAGAATGACATCTATGATATTCTCGTCCACGAGTGCGCCCGCGGCGATCGCCATCGTCAATCTGGATGGTAATGGTCGAAGAAGCCTCCTTCTCTTCTTGCCTCTGCCTCTCTTTCTCTCTTCTCTCCTTGGTTTTCCTTGCCCTCTTCTTACAACGGCGGCATGAAGTGCTGATAAGGGCTTGGCCAGGAATAATCGGGTGATGACGATGATAGCCGGCTGAGCGCATCTGGCCGCATACACTACAGACATGGCAGAGGGCCAGTGGAGGAACATTGGGCGGTGGGAAGACCTCTTTTCCTGGGAGTTGTGGTGATGGCACCCTCACAACATCTGGCGGTGGCCATGGTCCGGAATAGCGAGAGCGAGCGCTTTCCCTCGTGCTTTCAAAGCTCCAATCTCTCGGGTGGTACGCAGGGTTCTCGTGGACCTGCGCTCGTCAGACACGTTGACATAAACTTTCGAAATGGCCCAAGCCATCTGCATAACCTGTACATACTGGTGCCATCGCAGGAGCGTTGTTATAGCCGAGCTGCGTCGGCTGGTGTCCAGCTTGACTATACTGCCACGCACCAGAGAAAGGGGACTGCTGCGGAAAGTTATAACTTCTTGGAAGGTCTACATAGCCCTGTGACCTGGCATGCGGTGGTATATCTGGCCCCTGCGGGTTGTAAGGCTGCAGCTGGCCGTGCTGTGCCAACGCAGCATGCGAGGCCGGTGTTGCTGGCACCGCAGGAGGTGGAGTCGGGGCAGCGGGCGGGACGTGAGCCCGCGCGAACTGCTGTGTATTAGCGGAACGTGCTGGGACAAGCGCGGTGTTGAGCTTGGACAGATTCAATGGGTACGTGTACGGCGGAGGGAATAGAAAGAGATCGGCTTTACTCCTGGTGGGGGGGTTAGCCATTGCTGTCGTGCAGCCACCTGCCCTCGTCAGAGGAACCGTATGGCTTCGAGGGACGTACACAGGATTTGTTTGGAGATAATGCTGCTGGGCGGCATACGGGTTCTGCATGCCCTGGGGCACCTGCTGCGCGGGCACGCCGAACCCGGCAGCAGCGTATGGGTTCTGGAAGTTCGCGCCCGGCTGCTGCCCTAGCTGTCCCTGCTGCTGCTGTTGCTTTTGCTGCTGTGCGTCATTGCTGCCCGCATTACCGCCCATGTATTGCTGATATGCCCTGAGCGCTTCGGCAGACATGGTGACACCCGGAAGACACGAGCCTCGAGTGCTCGAGCAAGACCCGACGGCGGGTGGGCGAAATTGGTGTAACGAGAGGCCGACAGCGAAGAGACGCAGAGAAAGACAACGGGAGAGAAAGAGGGAGAAAGAGGGAGACAGAGAGACAGAGAGAGAGAGAGAGAGAGCGGGACCAGGAAGTCGACAGTGGGGTTGAGAGAGAGAGAGAAGAGTTGAAGTGACGGCGAAGCTCATTGGACGGACGGCCACGAAGGGAAAGACGAAATCAGAGTGACCATGTTACGTCCCTGCTCTATTCCTGCCTCGGACCTACAGCACAGTGCCAGCCAATGCCCCTGCTATTGTGCTACGGTTCTGCCTCACCACCTTGTGCCGCGCTTCTCTTCGACACATGTCTGCCTGGCGTGTGCTTCACGGCCCAATACCAAGCGAGATTGGGAGCTATTCTGCTTTTATTGTTCACCCAACGCCTGCTTGTCCAGGCTGTGAACCGGCCTACTTTTACAATGCTCAACATCTACTAAGAAAGTACGCTTACGCTTACGTGCAAAATATCTACTCAACCCTCAAAACGCGCGGGCCTTTCCTCTTCGGGGCCTTCTTCTTCTTGTGACCCTTGTCAAACGACGTGGCGCTCTGATGGTCACGTCCAAAGTTGTCGGGTTCCTTGACCTTGTAGATCCTGATGATCCAGTTTTCGCTGGTGAAGGCCTCCTCAATGGTACTGAGCTCGGGACCTTGAGCGGGAAGTCGCGCATTACGAACACGGTCAGTGGCCTGTCCGGCCGGGAACAGCGAGTGGTAGTTGTAGTAGGACATCTTGTACCTGTTGGGCATTAGTATGTGCGAAAGCATGCAATAGCTCATCACTTACATCAAGCTATTCTTCATGGTCGGCGTGGCCTCTTCGTCTACGCGGTACTCGCCACGTGGCGTGAAGAAGTTGCGCTCTTTGACCTCCTCGGGCCAGATACCCTCGGCGATGCGGACCATCCAGAGAAACTTGTTGATATCGTCACCAGAGTAGCCCAGAAGTCCTCCGAAGACGACCAGTACGTAGTCCACCTCGTGCTGCCGCATAATCGGGTAGCTGACCTCTTCCCGGGAGCTCATAGCCTTACCGACAGTGGCGATATGTGTGTTGTTCCATGTATTGTTGTCCACAAGTGTCGGCCTGTCAGCCATTCCACCGATCTGGTAGCCGTAGTCCCACCAAGACATGATCTTGGCATTGTCAGGCGTGTTTTGTCGGAGCCAGTAGTAGGCTTCACGGTAGTCGTCGATAATGTGCTGGCTGCCGTCAGGAAGGCGGGATGCAAGCACGACTGAAGGCGAAGAGTAGGCGTTGGAAGTGACCCAAGTGCAGTGGAGGACAAAGAGGAGCAGATACACAACTGAAGCTCCCATGACGGTGAGCTTTGAGGCGTACGAGTACACTCCGATCAAAGGCTGGCGCGTAGAACGAAGACCCTCCGGAAGCACTGCAGCAGCAGCGACCTTTGCAGCGTCCTTCGAGTCTCCATTCTCCTTGGCCGGCTCAGCCTTTGGCGTCTTGGCGTTCAGGTAGGTGTCGAGAATCTGCGAAAAGGCCATGGCAGATGCAACGCAGACAATAGGGGTCAACGTCAGCATGAGACGAACCATGACACCAGCGAAGTAGCTGGCAAGCACAGCGTAGATGACGATAAATACTTGCTCGTCGGTCAACTTGCGGAAGCACATGTAAACACCAGCGGGGAATAGCCAGATCATCATGCTCAAGTCGAAGAAGAAGGCGGGCCAGGCGGTCGGCTGATGTTCGGAGACGGACGCAATAATGGGGATGTGGATCTTAGCATACCCAGTGTCCCAGAGCGAGTAGAAGCGGCCAGTCCACGGAGCGATGACGCCGGAGACGGTCAGCAGAACGAGACCTCCCAAGGCAACGACGAAGATGAACAGGACAAGAGCGCGTAGGAGAGTCTGGAACTGCTTGCTGGGGATCTGGGTGCGGATCCACTCGACTCCTCCAACCAATTGGAGGAGACCAAAGACGCCGAGCGCGGACATGTGCTCACTACTCCTGATGGGCAGGAAACCGACGAAGGGAATCTGCATGCTCGCAAGCGTGCCCAGCGCATACCAAGAAGTATAGCTAACGTACAACCTCGGGCTGTATCGGCCCATGCAGATGAGCACAAATGCGTGCAGCGGGAGCAAGTTGGTAATGAAGACGTATCCACCCCACGCCGACACCATGTATCCGTAGAATAGCGCCGTCAGCGCGCCCCAGAACATGGATCCGTTCTTGACCGCCTTGATCCACAGGAAAAAGGTGAAGACCAGCAAAAAAATGGCGATAGCCTCGTTGTCGTAGCTTCCGGCAACGGATCGCGAGATGTAACCGGGCGTGATGCCCATGAAGGCGGCGGCGAGGAGCCCGGCGGAAGGGGACGTGACCATCTCGGAAGTCAGGAGATATGTCGCAAGAGCGGTGAGGCCCGAGAAGCCTGGCGCGAGCAGCACGCAGATGTTGCGAATGTCGACGGGGAGCGTGAGGAAGCGGAGGAGGTGGTAGATGGCGCCGCTGGTCACCATCAGGCCAGGATAGAGGGTGCCACCAGTAACTCGACCGAGGGGGTGCCATGTTCCTGTTGTTGCGATGCTATTAGCAAGGCCCTCTCGATGCTCCCACGGTGGCGCCAAAGTGCTGGGCGCGAGGGGAACTTACGGTCGTCGAACCAGTCCCAGAAGCTGTAGAAGCCATTCTGGACGAGATACTTGGTTGCTCGAAAGTTGAACCACGGATCGACTGCGTTTCAATTAGCCCATAGCCCTGCGGCATCCGATTGGCGTCCTCACACTCGTGGATGATGCTCTCGAAGCGGATCACGGAGAACAGACGACTCGCAACGGCAGCGCCCGCAATCAGACACAGAATGATTACGCGAAGCAGGCCTCGCGTGTTCCGGCCGCTGACCTGCTTTATAAATTTGTCTGTCTCGGACTCTGCAGCCGCCATGGTGGAGAGAATTGGGTGTTGAAGAGAGACGTTGCACTCCAGGCCGCGTCACGAAGCTCTCAAGCTAAGCTCGCGGTTTCGAGGACACCTGTATCATTTTACCGAGCGCCAAGCCGGACGCACGTGCCCGCAACCTTCACTCCACACAACGTGGGGCATGGGCGCACCAGCCCGCAGCGAACCAGATCGTGCGAAATCCACCGCAGTATCTTTCGGGCTGGGTGCATGATTTTGTCATTGCGCGATGCACCCAACACATAGCACAGGCTGGGCCTCGTTGACCAAACCGCAAGGTATAGTTCATGCAAGCGACGCCGAGTACACTCTGTAGGTAGGTAGGTACTCAAAGCACCCATCGAGCGTTCAAGATACATAAACCACTGGGTTATCGAAACCAACGCTTTCCACCCAGTCGCACGCCTAAATCAGTCCAATTCAAATCAACCCAGCATGGTTCCACCGTCAAACCCTCCCACCACGCCGTCAGCCGGACAGTTGCTGCAAAGATGATGGCTACAATCCATACACATCACATACATGTTCCCTAGCCATGGCCCGTTTCCGCACGAACACTGCAGTCCTGTTAGTATTGACATTCAGTAGAGGGTAGATAGACTAACGCAGTAGCGATTGACGTCCGTCCGCCGGCGCTTGGAGGTTGGCGCCGGCACAAAGTCGTCGTCGACTGGGTGCGGCCTTTTCCTTGGCATGTCTTCGGTCGTGTTGGCCGGTGGCGGTATCGAGGCTAGTCTCGGGATTGAGTCGTAGGGAGGGTACGATCCGTCGCCTGCGCCTTCGGTGGTCGGGGGCGAGCTGTCGTCTGGCTCGCCATCACCATCCTCGTCGCCGTCATCGTCATCAAACTTCGTGCGGTCCATCTTTCTCGGTGACTCTCCTTTCGTTTTCCGCGTCTCCACGCACAACCACTGTTCGATCGCTCGTTTCTCCTTGTTGAAATGAGCATCTATGTGATCGAATCTCTCGTCCCATGCAGCATTGCGTCTTTCCTTTAGTCCCACGATCTTCTGGCAAAATCCGCACCAGAATTGTCTTTGGTAGTTCTTTCCAATGAGGCAGGCTTTTGTTTCACCCGACATGTCAGAGTCCTTGGCTACCCTGTGCTCGTTCACAAGGTGTTGGGTAAACAGCTCGACGCGCTGGAACAGCTCTCCACAAGGGTTGCCATGAATCGGATCCGTTCTTTGGCAGCGGAAGGATTCCATCTGAAAGTGTTGACTATTCTCGTGACGTTTCCAGTCTGATTTTGCTCCGAACCGTTTGTGGCACTTTGGATATGTGCAACCGTAAGGCTTGGTGTGACGTTTCATGTGTTTCTTCATATCGCAAGCTCGGGCCAGAGTCACTTCGCAGTGTGTGCATTGAAGCCTATCTGAAGAGGAACCCCTCGAAGATTGACGAGTCCGAGATACGCATGGAGAGTTCCGACTGTGCTTGATAAGATTGGAAATTGCCTGCGAAGCTTTGAGCGCTTCCGTCTTCGTCATGATGGTATCCAAACGTGTATCTTCAAGCTCGTGTTGATCGCTCCGGAAATTCTGGGATGTACCCGACAGTATCCGCAAAACCACGCTCCCCAGATCGGCACCATCGACGGAAGGGTCGGCTTGACATTCGGCTATCAAGGCTTTGCCAAATTTTTGAAGAGCAGAACGCTGCTGCTCTGCATGGGTAACTTGTCTCTGTTGTTCAGCCTTGGTCTGAGATGCACTAGATAGATGGCGAAGTGATCCAGTAGCGGTGGCAGGCTGGGTTGATGCGACATCGGCAAGTTTTTTCAGGGGATGCTGAGGCCGAGACTTTCTCATATTGGGGTCTGCGGATGTGGATGACCGTGGCGAAATGGACCTTGTTCCACTTTTGGTTTCGGTGTAAAGGTCTGGGGCTTTCAGAAAGTGGCCGCCCTCGTGACGAGTCATTCGATCATTGTCCAAAGCGTACTTGTGGGAACCAGGATCAAAATTGGCGGCCCAAGGGTTCTCGTCCTGGTCTGGGGTTAAGCTTATTCCGGACGCGGGATCATCAAGCTCATTACCAGCTGCCTGCGCTTCAATGCCAATCCCTGCGAGCATATCGGCCTGGGTCATCGTCGATGGAGGCATTGGACCTCTATACGAGGATCTGCAGGGTTCAGCACGACAGCCCGTTTAAAACTCAAGTCGGTCACGTACTTGCGAATGAGGTCTGTCTCATCTTCATCTCCGTGCATGCGAGTGATGTGTTGTTTGAAGTTATCCAGCCGTGGCCAAATCTTGCTTCGATTACGACAATGATCGGAAGCGCATTGATAAGAGTCTCGTTCGACCCCGATACGATGAACACTCTTCTTGTGTCGCTGGAGGTCGTTGATCGTAGTGAAACCCTTTCCTTGCGCCACTCGGCGACAACCCTGGACATCGCATGCGTGTGGCTTGTCGTGTTTGAGCATATGTTTTCTGCAGACGGGAAATGAGCAAAGATGATGCTGGGCACATTGATCGGTACGTACTTGTAGTCGGATGGACATTTAGATACTTCTTTACACTTGGAGCAAACGTAGATGCTCTTGCTCTGGTTCTGGCTACGGCCACTGTATACCGATGCTTGATCCGAAGGAGGTGGAACATACTCCGTCGTCGACTCGCTAGGTGCAGAGGTGACATTGAGGTTTGACATTTCGAACATGCCAGTTGGCAAGTCCTGGTCAGCACGTTCTGGCTCATTACTGATCACGGACTGCGGTGCTGGATGCGTGAAGTAGCCAGAGTCAGACCTAGGACCTACAACACTCTCTAGATCGGAAATTTGCTGTTGGCGATAAGGGCCAAACTTCATGTGGGATCTAGGGAATGAAGCACGATCCACGACAGTATCGTTATATGCTGCCCGCATTGGATTCCAGGGCTCACCATGCTGATCATTGCTGTACATACGCAGAGACAGTGATGCCATACTCGAAGCATGCTCTGTAACTCCATTCACATCAGTCGTCCCGTGACCTACACTTGATTGTAAATTTGCGGCATGAGATATACTAGCTGCTGTATTCAGAGCGAATCCAGACTGGTAAGAATACATGGGAGACGTTGCATGGTCCGTATCGCTAGGACTACCGATGGTAGAGCGACGTCCCGAGTGACTCGGCACGGCCAGGTGAGAAAGCGCTTGGAGATTGTTGCTCATCCTACTACGCTGTGGGTGGACATCAGGTGATATTGCCTGGTGTCCATTGAAGAACACAGGAGCTGGCATTGCGGTAGAATGAGTTCCCGACGGACTTGGTGTATTCCGCACGGGTGCTGGTACAGGGTGTCTCCATTGCAAGTGATAGTCATTGCCGGCTCGTGGTTCCTGAGGATCGAAATAGTACTGCAGGAGTTACCACCATCATGAAATTGGGAGAAGTGGGGTCGCAGGCACATACAGACGACCCATCGGCTCCAATGTACTGTATGGCGGGGTTTTCGTTGGGCTGTGCCATGTCGATGGCTGATGATTGTCAGCGATGACTTCTGCCCAAGGCCGCGACACCCACGTGTACATGATGCATGCACAGAAGGTTCTATCCAAGCATTCCAACCTACCGAAGTATCGCACCGAGACACGTCGCCTCGTCGTAAAATGGAAAATTCACGAAGCGGCCAGCCTTTTGCAAAAGGTAGGCGGCAGCCTTCAGCCTGATGGGGCCTCAACGGGTCTGGTGATTATGGGAAGTCACAGGAAGTGGGAGAGGTGAGCGATGATTGCAGTACCCAGTATACCCTTATGCGGCTCACCGCCCCATGCGCTGACCACTGTCACACGTCGGGCCGCTGATTGGAAACTGGTCCACTGTGTGGGTGAAGGACCTCTGGCTGCTCGCACGGACACCGGTGTAGGTTGAGCGGGATGCCGGCGCAAGCGACAGCAATTTGTGAGTGCCGCCGAACGACGTGGTTGCGATGCAGGCCCAGATCGAGTGGCATGGTGGCATAGTGGCATGCGCGAAGCAAGGCTCTCTAGCCACTTCGGGGAGTGGTGAAGGTTTGATGCAGCGCGTTGCTTGCGGCCTCCTCCTGCTAGGTAGGTAGACTGCCTCCCTCCCTAGCTAAGTCTACCTACCCTCTGTATCCAGAGGGCGCAAGGCGATGGTTGCCTTCTTTGCCAAGCCGAACACTGCCGCCACGCCGAAACCAACGACGCCCACACATGGGTGGCTGTGTCGAGCAGAGGCTGCCAATGGAGAGCGAGTGTGCGCTCAGCCTGCCGTGTCATGATGAAAACCACTTTGCGCAGCTTCTGGGCACACGAACAGTCATCGAGTAGGTACATAGGTATGCCCCTTGGTGTGGCTTGTCGAGAGCAGAGACTCGAGCGTCCGGCAAAATTGAAGAGCCAACAAGCTCACGCGCACTGCGTGGGGCAAGGCTGATGTTCAGCCCTACCTACCCTACCTACCCTACCGACATTACCTAGACTACCTGCCGTACGCCCAATCGCATCGCAAATCGAACGGTGCGCAATGCCCATGTTCTAGGGCAGACGGTGCGGGCGACGGGCGTCACAGGAGATGGCCGCAAGTCGCCGCGGCCCGAGTGCAAGTACAAAGGAAGAAGAAGAAGAGAAGATGAAATCAATGGCCCTGATACCTAGTGACGGAACTTCGATTCTGAACGTACAGCTGCTCGGCGCTCGCACATGCTACCGTACGGTAGGGAACAGCAACAAGGAAAATCATAGCGAAGGTAAGAACGCCGGAAATGCGTCCACGCACGGCCACATCATCAACATGGTCAAAATCAAGCGTGTACCATCCTCAGCGTCGACGGGTAAGAAAGCCCACCAACACCGATGAACCTCTACCGAGGACAGACACCAACATACCATGGGGATATCTAGCAGCGAAACGGAGCGCAAAACAACCCCAAAATCCAAAACTAAGCGAATGCAACTACATTTCTCACGGTTGCACAACGGAGCGCAGCACCCATGGCCAACGCATCGTCAGCTTACTGTGCCTGGTACTGATAGTTTCGCTGCGGCGCAGCCATGTATGCCATATCTGGAAACGTAGCAGGCGGCTGATACTGCATGGGGTTCGTTGTATCGAAACCGCTCATATCAGTCATGCCTTTGGCGCCCATGCTCTGCGGCTCTTGCGTAAAGTACTGCGACGCCATCGTGTCTGTCGAAAAAGGAGCCGTGTCAACTGGAGAGGTATTGAACATGGGCGCTTGTTTTCCAATCGCCGACACAGGTGTCACGGGGAACCGGTTGACTCCGTTCTGCATGCTGCCGTTCATGTATTGCTGGTTCGGAATCTGGAGGTTGTTGACACATGCGCCCCGGGCTTTTGACGGCTCCTGCAGCCCGGGGTATGTCCGTCCAGAATAGTTGTGGGGGTTTGGCATAGCATAATTTGCATAGTTGCCACTCGGTACTTGCTCTTGCGGGTTCTTGAACGGCACCATTTGTGGGGGCGGATATGTGTGCATCACCCCTGATGCTGCACCCGGCGAATCGGAAGGATATTGTCCATACGACGGATCAATTCCAGGCGCCAGGGTGGAGTTCGGATGGTAGCGAGATGGGTTGTCCACGGGCGATCGGTTCGGCGTGGCCGAAAGCTTGCGAGATTCTGGAATCTCAACCACAGGGCTAATGACAGTGTCGGCACTGATCTGCTTCTGGTCGACAAGGGGCAGAATTGGCATGCTTATCTGCTCCATGTGCTTTGCGAGATGAACGGTAAGTTTCTTCCAACTGGTGCAGATGTTTCCACAAAATCGGCACGGTTCATCCTTAGGTTGCTTCGTCGTGTCACGGCGGCACCGAGCTACGAGTCCCCAAATGTCATCTGCGAGCATGTTAGCGACCGGATCCTTCAAGATGCAGGGTAACGTACCTGAATCCGCGTTCCCGGGCGCGTCTTTGGCCGAGCCCTTACCGGTCCGCTGTCGCGGTTCTGCGATTTTATGTTCTCGCACAAGATGCTGCACGAAATTGTCTTTCCGGTAGCAGATATGGTTACAGTCAGCAATCTGACATGTCCAGTGCTCCAACTGGCGATGGCGCTCATTTTCATGCCTGACCCAGTCGGCTTTACGCTTAAAGGATTTGGGTTCTCCACAATTGGGGAAAGTGCAAGTGAACGGTTGCACATCCTCGTGAACATGCTTTGTCCAGTCAGACGGTTTGTAAAACTTCTTGACTTTGAAACAGAGCGGGCACTCGAATTCGGCAGGTAGACGCTTGACCGGGGGCAAGGGAACGCCAGAGGGGAACCCGGCTGCGGCGAGCGTTCCCTCTGCTGGAGTTTCGCCATCGTCGTCATCGGATTCTGGTGCTGTAACTTGGAATCCAAGGAACGGCGCTTCGCCGTCCTTGTTCCCAGCTTTAGGTGTCAATTGTTTAGAGTCTCCACCCAACTCAGTGCAGAACTTATGAGAAGAGCCGTTGGATGAGCAACTCCCATTTTCGACTGCAATACGATGCTTCACCTTGAACTCCATTAGGCGTTTGTAGCGTCTGACCTGTTCTTGCGTGATTCGTTCCACCATGTAGTCCGTCAATCGTGGATTGAGTTGCCTGGCATGGGTCTTGAAACCTTCGGGCGTTGGGATGATAGGATGGGACCGAACCTCGAGATTCATGGTGATGGCTTCTTGCATGTCGTCTTCGTCGTCCTCTCCAGTCGGGCTTTGCTGTGCTGATGGTTTGGTGGCTTCTGTCTCTGCGAGTGGTGAAGCGAGCATCGGCATCGGAGGCCCTCCATGCTGGGTCATGAGCTCAGCTAGCCCAGGAGATTTACCTATATCGCTTCGACTCCTGGTCCGTCTGATTGCATTTTTGGCTCCTCGGTACCAAGTTCCAGTGTTTGGCGTCAATCCTGTAGAACTAGGAGGTCCGATGTCCCTGGTATGTATTGCCACAGTGGTATCCAAGCGTGGTGATTTCGGCCGACCCCAGCTTCCCATCCGCTTTGGTTTTTCCATCACAGGCTCTTTAGGCTTCTCGGCCACATTTTCTTGCGACTGTGGCTGGGCAGGGATGCTGCCTTTACGCTTCAACAGGTTGGTAGGTTTACGCGTTGGGAGAATGTTCTCCAAAAAGCTTGGACGCCTCTGTCTGTCTTTTTGCTTCTTGAGATCCGGTTCAATGACCTTGATCACGCCTGGGGCAGCTCTAACGCTGCCCAGATCAGACTCGCTGAGACGCCGCGACCCAACGGTGGCCGCGAGCGACGCTGACTCTACGTCTTTGGCTCGGAGACGGAATCGCATCATTGCGGCGCTCGAAGTGGGAGGTTGATAACGTGTCGTCGATGTTGCGGGTTGCGAAGGCACGTCTACCCATGGGCGGACAATAGCACCTAGCAAGCCACCGTGCTGTATAGGTGGAAAGTACGACATCTCGTTATCGGCCTGGTTTGCAACAACACTGACTTTGGCTGGCGGTGATTCGGGTACTTCGTCCTCTTCGTCGCTCTCGTCATCATTCTCGCTGCGTTCGTTTATGTAAAGTCCGGGGCCGGGAATGCTAGAGTCGTCGAACCGATCAAAATCAGTGCGCACGCCAAGTCCGTAACCAGGCCCGATGGCTTGATGGCCGTGCGCATCGTTTGTGCTCTTTGCCCTTCTTCGAGTGGTGAATGGTTTCAGCAGATTTGTTGACGAGCCTCCGTCCCCTGCTTCACTTCCAACCTCGCTTTTGGAAAGCCAATCATGGACATCAAGCTTTTTTTCTTCCATTTTCCTATGATCGGCAATTTCGTCGAGGCTGGGAACCCATGCATCGCCTATTGCATCACGGTCTTCTGGTGTGAGCCCTGCTTGACCAGATGTGGGGCTGATTATCCATGATCCATCATCGTTGCGCTGGGCACTTCCAACGACAGGCTGAACTCGCAATGGTTGTTGCATATCGTCATCATCACCGCCATCATCCGAGGACTCGTCGTTGGGGAAAGGAGAGAGGTGATTACCCGAGCGGCGACTACCATGACTGCGCTTGCTCATGGGTCTGCTAACATCGGAGTGGGAAGGGGAGTCTCGTCCGCCATAGTTTTCTACACGAACGATGGGGCTGGTCAGATGAGTTGCACGGGGTTGAGGGTTGGCAAGCGACAAGTTGCTGGGGCTGTTCGTCAAGGCTGGACTTGGTTGCTGTTTGATCGGTGTCGAGTGCTGCGGCGGTACAGTTCGACTGGGTGGGGTGGAAGAAGTGTTGTACTCAAGACCCGTATACTGGGCGTTGGAGAAATTTGCAATCCTCGACATATCGTCTGTAACAACAGGGCTAGATTTGTTGGTTGGACAGGGCGACAAGATTTGGGAGTGAGAATCTAACCGTGCGTTGCTCGGAATGGTAGGCGCTTGAGCGTTGTAGGTGGCCAAGGTATTACTGGCCAACGTGGCCATGTCCACTTCTCCTTGGTACGGAGGGAAAAGTTGAGATGCGACGCGGTCGGCAAAATTCAGCTGCTGGAGAGAGTCGTCGAGGAAGTGGCCGTTGAAGGTGGGAGTCGCATAGTTGCTCAGATCGTGATAGCTTGGGTCGCTCATGTACCCAGTCTCGGGACTGAGATGATCCACGGAGTGGGAAGGTGAAATACTCTGACCGTTTCTGCTTTGCGGGGAAAGACTGTAGTTGTTCGTCTGCATGTACACATGAGCAGGAGGGTATGTCTGGTTGACAACATCAGGGTGCAAGGAAGAGTCGAAGGAGGATGCAGTGTTGGGCGAGAAGACGGCTTCCTGTCCCGTAGGTGCGGTCATGGAGCCATAGTCGATCATGGAAGTCGGTTCGGCAGAAAAGGTGAATTGGCCATGCGCATCGGACAATAGGAAGTTGGCTGAGGAGGTGGGGAGGAAAGTGTTTGTCGATCCATGGTCAGTGTGGCGCTGCTTGCGCAGTTGACCATTAAAAGCCTGTGGGCGGTCGTCCATGGTACTCGTCATGGGGAGTGCGGGTCCTGGAAGGCAGAAGCCAAGGCGAATTTGGAGTCGCGAAGGAAGCGGCGATGGTCAACCAGATGCACCTCGGCTGAGGAAAGGGTCGGCAGTAACGTGACTGGCTGGCGCGTTGGCAGATCAGGGAGCCATAACGCTGGCCGGCAGCCTAGAGCAGAGACAAGATGGAATGGGCGACAGGTCGAAAGGCGGCGAGGTGTGGGTAAAGCGACACGAAGGGCGACAGACGAGAGCAGCAGGTGCAACGGCGAGCGAGAAGAGAAATGCTGGACGATGAAGTGTCGCAACGCACAGGGATCGTAGAGCACCTGAGGCGCAGAGGCTAATAATGGGCAGTGCTAGGTAGTGCTTCAGGGGAAGGGGACGAAAAGCGCCAGGGTCGGTGGAGGGTGGAGGTGGAGGGTGGAGGTGGAAGTGGAGGTGGAGGTGGAGAGATGAAGGCGACGGGCGGCCAGGGGAGGGTTGATGCTGAAACGTAGGCGGGAAGGTTCGCGATGTGGCTGCGATTGAAGGCCAGCCGCAGCAGCGAAAGACTCGAGACACCGGTCAAGGCGGACTCCCGAGAAGATGGTGCCAAGACGGTGCGAGGGGCGCGAGGTGTGAGCGGGCAGCGGGCAGCGGCAACGTTGCCTCTGGAGCCCGGGTGCGCCAGCAGCAGCAGCAGCAGCAGCGGGGGGAGAGCAGCACGTACCGTACCGTACAGCTTGGGTCGGAGGTCGAGCACGATGACGAGATGGGAGCTGGACTAGGTATCTACCTGGACTACCCAGACTACCTAGACTACCTAGACTACCTAGACTACCTAGACTACCTAGACTATTTACCTACTAGACTACCTGCTGGCAACTCGAGGCAGATTTGCTGATAGGCAGGTAGGCAGGCAGGCAGGCAGGCAGGCAGGCAGGCAGGCAGGCAGGCAGGCAGGTAGGTAGGTAGGTAGGTAGGTAGGTAGGTAGGTAGGAATGCGACGAGACACAGCCCCAAGCTCTTGTGCGTGGGCGTGGGCGTGTGTGGCTATGCTGCTCACTTCTTCTGGGTACGGTAGTCTACTCGAGTCTCACGGTGCTCTCCTCGCCTGTCTGGCCCCTCTGGTTTGTCCCTCACTGCAGCTAGACGCTGGAGAGTCGAGACTCGGCGGGAGCATCACGTCAGCTCCGACACTCGCCCGCCGTGAGATGGCGCACGCCGTTGCCCGGGCGCTTAAAATCAACGGGCTGCCGAGCGAGCCAGAGAATGATCTACCTAGGCACCTACCTACCTAGTACCTACCTACCTAGTACCTACCTACCTAGGTACCTACCTACCTAGTACCTACCTACCTAGTACCTACCTACCTAAGGTACATATCTACCTACCCACCTACCCACCTACCCATACACCTACCGTACCTATTTGTGCCCGTGTGCAGTCCAGCGATCCGATCAGCGTCTTCACGAGGCCGTAGGTAGGTATCCACCTACCTACCTACCTACCGTCCTGCCGCAAAGGTGGCCACAGGCTACAGCACGCTGGTCCGGCTCCGGCGTCACGCCCAGCCGCCGCGGTACCTAGCGGCAGCGGCAGCGATGGTGGGGCATGGGTACCTAGGTAGGTAGGTACCTACATGTCGACGCCTCGAGTGGCACCCCATTGAATTCCATTGCAACAACCCAGCGCGTGGCGTTTGCTCCCCCAAAATAGACAGTCCGAATTGGTGCCTCACGGAAGACACGACGTCTGCTGATGAATCAATCCGGGGTCGTTCGGCACGCCACGCGCATCAGACCTTCCCAGCTGGGTTGGTTGGAGAACCCGTGACAAGCATCGACTGCGTGCTTTGCGCCCATCGCATCCGCTTAGGTACCTAGGTACCGTGGGTATTCATCCACCCGCTCGCTTCCCCGATCCTTACTCTAGACATCTACCACCGTCGCCAGAAGATCCTTCCGCTCGAGCCTCCAACCCATTGAACCTCCGCGCTTCAAACCCACGACTCTCTGGCCCCCGCACTACCTAACCAGATCCGATGCCCGCGGGTCAACATCGTCCGTCCTTTGGAAATGCCTTGTCCCGCACTGCTTTGTGATGTCGTCTTTCTAACGCCCCAATGTCAGCGCTAGAATCTCGTCTTTATAACGTCCCAATGTCAGTGCTAGAATGGCAGTAGTCCACCGCGAGACTCTTTGTCCATGGTACCAATGCGACGCAGCCACATGGCTTCACCAGGTCAAAGGAACATGCTCCATTTGTGCGCATCACGACAACCACCACCACAGCCTTTGTCCTGTGTTCTGGTTCATAAGGATGGCTGATACGCCCTTCATTGTCAAGCTAACTCGCATCCTACGTAAAACAGCACTCTACATAGAAGCTCAACCGAGTCAATCTTCTACCTCCAAGTCCAACATGCTACGTACAAAAACCGAATACTTACAGCAAACTTTTGGTACGACAGACGAAGTCCAGATATGGCACAAGGAGGAGGACAACATCCATGACGCACACATTTCTGGAACCGTGAAGCTCGCACTTCCGTATGAAGCGCCCGTTCACCCCCCTCTACCTTCTGTGGAAGAGATCAGGCAGGCATGGAAAACATCCAGACTTACACAGCCAGGAGGGCTGTGTTCTGTGTGCAGAATAGGCCCAATGGTCGTCAAATTCAGCACAGGCATTAGGATTTTGCAAGTACGTCAGCTGACCCGTGAGGAGCTCGCAAGCATTGACCACCAGTCTTTAGGAAGCCGAGAATCTACTCTACCTCCAGGAACATACAAAGGTCCGAGCGCCCAGGTTGTATGCCGCATACAAAGAAAACTATCCGCAAGGGGAAGACGGGCTGGTGTTGGCGAATTTCCTCGTCATGGAATTCATAGAGGGCATGACCATGACGGAAGATTATTTCATGGACATGGAGAAACGGGATCAGCGGATGCTCCTCCAAAGGCTGGGCGAGCAACTGCAGCTTCTGCGGTCCGTTAAGCCTCCAGGCCGCGCATACTATGGTAGGGTCAGCCATCAGGGCTGGACTCGCATAACATCGTTCCTCTATTCGATGAAACCAGGCTTCCAAGGGCCTACGACACCTAAGAGGAGCTCATGTTGGCGTTTTACGAGGCGACTGAATTTCGCCTTTCGAGATGGTCTTGCGACCCCGACTACGGCGAGGACGAGATCAAGCATCTCGAAGACATCAAACGCGTCCTGTGGCCCAGTGAGCATCGTGAGCCCATGCTCACACATTTCGACATCAAGTGGCCGAACATGGTTGTGAGTCCCATCAAGCCGTCCGCGGGCGGCGAACCTGGTGATTGGAAAGTGACTTTGATTGATTGGGACCATGCCGGATGGGCACCTGCTTATATGCAAAAAGCATCCCTCTTCCAACGCTTACCCGTGCTCGAAGAGATACGCGCGCAAGAAACATTCTGCGGGTTTCACAGGAGCCAATACAAAGAAGAGATGGACGTCTTGATGTTCGAAGGATTCACACTGGGTCTGTTGTGAGTCGCCCTTGAAATCGCCGGCACCGGAACGCTTCGTCCGGGTGCCATGTCTGAACTTTTTCCTGGGTATCTTGGGTCATGCATTTGGGCACTCGAAAAGACTCCCTGGTTTGCATGCGTGTATAGCCGTAAACAAAGAAATAAAAGAGCGAGCACCACATTTGATTAGACATCTGCGTAGTTCCTCCGATGACCCAGCGGACACCCGTCCCCAAGAGTTTTTGTCAGCAGAACCTTCATCACTTGACCTGTACAGCTCCTATACCGGATTGTCGTTGTTTCGTTGCCATTTGTTAGCATGCTAAGGTTGGTCAAGTTCCTGGAGTACGTTGACGATCCAGGCATTGAAAACGGCCGTTGCATGGGAACCGGTGGCCTCGTGCTGGGCAGAGTGTTGGACGAGAGGAATGGGAACGTTTTTGACCAAGGTGCTGAAATCGGCTGGGTCTGAGAACCAGCCAAGCTCTTGGATGGTAATTTGAGGGGAGGGGGCTTGCCGTATCGTTCTCAAGCTAGGTTTTTGAGCTTTTCTATGCACGAGGGAATGCAGCGTGCAGGTAGGTCTTGATAGTCGCGCTTCATCATCCTTTCCATGGCAAACCTGGATGTATAGCCCTTTGGTTTTGTCTGATTTGCTAAAGCCTGTCAGCACCATGTACTTGTGCCGAGGGAGATTAGAAGCCATTATCAGAGTGGTATCAGAATTGCGAGTACGAAGATGCGTGAGTGGTGAGGATGGTAACGCAAAGAAACATGGGTGGGCTTGTAGCTGGCTTAAAAGCAGAAATCCGCGTCATGTCTCTCGTTGCGCCGAGACTGACACAAAGCGACGCGAGACCTACGAGGGTTCTATGCGTAAACTGCATGTGTCAAACATTATCACAGGGTCTGCAAGACATCCTTTACCATAGCACAGCGCCACAGGTACAGCTGGGTGAAAATCAGAAGTGTCATGGTGCCAAGGGAGAAGGTCCCATTGGAGGACGAGCCGGTATCTGAGGGAAGCCAGAGTTATATCTACTGGAAGCGCGTTGAACAAGGATAGGTCACCTAGCGCACAAAATCCATGGGAAATGCAGGTGATTTTCGAACGAACGGACACAACTTCGAGGCATAACTTGAATATGCGAATGCGAGATCTATGGAATGTCGAGGATCGTGTGCCGTACCTAGGTATTCCAGTATGAGCCTTGAATGACACCAATTGTCGTCTCCTGGTGGGAGTTGGACAGTTCCAACAGGGCATGGGTAGGTAGGTAGGTAGGTAGGCAACCAACAGACGAGGAACAGGAAGTCATGACCGACGTACATTTGATGCAATCAGGACCAGCGAAGCAACAAAAAGGTAGACTACCCGGGCTGCGTGTTGGTTTGAGCAGGCTGGCCAACGACGCGGAAGATGTTAGGCGCGACAAGCCCAGAGCCAACTCGAGTCTCGGATGCACGTGGTGGGGCAGGTGCTTTGGCCAAGGCGGGCACTCGCAGCGCGAATGCTTCGGGCAGATGGAAGACTAGCACGGCAACGAACCACACTCGACTCCAAGGTAAGCCCGCGAACTAGCCGCTATGGACAGCTATCAAAGCTGCCATTTTGCACCTTCTCGCCCTCCTCCTCGCCCTCCTTGTTCCCGACCTCCACTCGGCAGTCTGTTTCATTTTCGCTCCGCATCGTCAACAGCGTCCGCAGTCCAAGCGTCACACAGTTGAACGTCGACAGGTCACAGCTTTTCATGTGACAACGTCACCCATTCCTCCATCACCGCCCTCTTCTTGGACAGGAGTGACTGGCTGACCGCTGGGAATATTGTTGGGAACTTGTTGACAGCTCCGTTGATCCGCCCATCTGCGAACTCCGAGCGAGCCTCATCAACCTACCCGTTCAAACTCGCGCAGCTACGGCTCACCGCACACCCCATGGCCGGCTCAGTCGCACCACCGCCCAACGCAAGGGACCTTCTCCCACCACTGCTCGCCTGTTTGGCCACTGCAAACGCTTCACGACAACCGCCTCCCGCGCTCCTCCCGCTGCTGTCGCCAATCCTCCGCCAGCGCGTCCAGTTGCTTGCTTCGGAAGACTGGCTATCTCTTCTGTGCTGGGACAAGGAAATCGCATCCCGGTTACCAGAAGTCGTCGGGAGCCTGCACGTCGAGCCACACCCCGCGTCCGGTGAGATTGAAGTCGAGGACCCCGTTCAGATTCTGTATCGCCGCTCCGACGCAGAGACCCTGCACGCAAAGTTGGTGCTGGGAGAATATGGAATTGTGCCTACATATCTATGGTGTACAGGTGGAGAACAAGGCGATTGCTGGGAACTCTCCGACTTGAGGGGCATGCAGGACATGGATGATGGCACCGAGTGGTTTCCGAGCATGAGTGAGGCGGCCGATGCTGGATTCCGCAGGAAGTCTTCCGGCACCAACGGTGCCACAGCACATCCTACTCCCTATCTGCAACCGGAACCCGAAACGCAGCAACAGAATGACGAGGACGACGGCTCCTACTGGGCTGCGTATGATCAGACCCCAGGAGGTCCTACCCCGCACAAGCAGTCTCCTGCACCACCGACGAACGCTCGCGTACAGGTCGGCCCCACGCAGACGGAGCTTGAGTACTTTGCCCGCTATGCATCCGAGGTGCAGCCGGCAATGGACCCTCATGATCCAGACGAGGAGGCTGCTGGTCCAAGCGAATCATCACTCAACGGTAACTCTTTTGGATTCGCTCAGCAAAGCAAACCAGAACCCACTAGAAGGCTATCAGATACTGCGAATGGCGTAGATCAGACCAACGGCGATCGCCGAGACTCGCCTCACGACAAGCCCGAGCACATTGAATCAGTTGGGGACAACCGATATCAAGACCTCAACCACCCACGACCAGCTTCCTCAGCTTCATCGACCTCGGTGGAAAAGCTGGAGCGTGAAGCGCAAAACCACAGCCAAGCCGAGCTTGCAATCAAGCAACACATCAGCACAGACATGAAGAGCTTGTTCCGCTTGGCGAGGGCGTCAGGCATAGAGAGGGAAGAGTTCGAACGCATAATCAGACGCGAACTGGAAGTCTTGCCCCTATTGGAACAAGACAACTAAAACATACCCACAGGATGCGTAAGATGATCACCAGTTATGAAAGAGTTGTGGGTTATGAAGGGAAATTGTCCGATTGGTTACACGGATTGACGTGCGCATGTCAAGACCTGTTTGCATTTCCAAAGGCAGCGTTTTCTCCATCTGCATCCACGGCGGCGTTTTGTTTTCTGGGCATCAACTTGTACCACATGTCGATAATACGCATCGGGGGCAGTATCATGGCCAACTGTCATGACAGGACATCTTTATAGCACACGTTATAAATAAATAAATGGTATCCATGCAATGCTCACTGTTGAAGGCCATGATTCCTTTTTCCCGTCCCAGCCTTTTGGTATTGACCCCTTTCCTATTTCCAATGTTGTAGACGTCCAGGCTAATTACCCTCCGACTTTGCAATCCGTACTCAGAATGCTGCCTATCCTTCAACAACCTCACGCTTTCCTTCTCCGGCCGCTGCCAGCAGACACATTCGCTCCGCTAGCCTTCAGCTGCTGCAGAATGTCAATCGCACTCTGGTTGCCCGAAGCATTCAACACATTCTCCGCCTCACTCCCGCGGCCAATTTCCTCGATAACGTTGTTCGGGTCCGCGGCGCCTACCACGGGCACCTCCGAGGCAAGCCACTGCTGGAACGGCTTCGCGATGAAGTAACCATCTGAGGTGAACCACCGGGTGAAGGGAGCGCGGATGTGGATCTTTTGCGGGTGGCTCGAGCCAGCGGGGGTGAAGGTGACGTCGACTTCGTAGATGGGAATGTGCTTCTTGGTGGAAGACGCTATCCTGACCTATGCTCATCCATCAGCACAGCGCCGTGTAACAGTGCAGCAAGCATAGAGCGCGCTTACTTTGCCGGTCTTGCTCTCGCCCTCGTACACCGTGCCCGCCTCCACGAACCAGAGCCAATAGCTGAAGCCCGTGTTGAGGAGGAAGTATGCGACTACCGCGGGCAGGGTATACGGCTTTGACGCCTCCCAGCCGAATTTCCAGTCGTAGTAGAAGAGGGCTCCGGCGATGATGACGGCAGTGTAGCCGATGACTAACCGGACGTCGGTCTGCTTGTGGATCTGCTTGAATTTGAGGGAGTGGAGGTAGTTTGGGAGCGCGTCGTCGGTGGTGTTCTTCAGGTCTAGGAGCCGTTAGCATGGCGGGATGGAGGTGATATTGACGGCGGATTAGTTGCGCACCCGATAGCGAATGCACTGCGATTTTAGTTGTTGCCGACATGGTGGGCTATGCAGTTGTATTTCTCAATCTTTGGGCGTGCCGAGTAGAAGCGTGGTGGTGGAATCGCGAGCTCACGCCGTCGGAGCGTGGTTGCTGCTGAGGGTAAGGTGTTCACAAGAGAGGCACGGGCAGATCCCTGTCACTTCAGATCCGCCGATGAGGCTCCGCTGGGAGCTTTCCCTCATCCCCACACTGCCTTTCCACGACACCACGTCCCCTCACTCAACCTATCTCCGCCAAAATGGGACAGCCCCTTGTACAGACGATCCACCGGGATCCCGCCCTGTTGTGCGTACCGTCTGTCGCGTTCACGGCGCGGCAGCAATGCTAACATACTCGTAGCTGGTGGATCCTGCTCCCCATTACTGTGGTCATGGTATGCAGCCCCCCTACGCATCATAATTATCACTAATTAGTGCCAGGTCCTGACGGGCATCCTCCGCCACTACGCGATGATCCTCCTCCAGACGGCGCCCAAGAAGCAAGAGCTCCCCAAGATCCGGCAACAACGCGCGCTCGTCCGTGGCATCAACCTTCGCGGCAACGCAAATGTCCTGTCACCTGCCTCCTTCCAGGCCCGTAAGGCGTACATGGTGTCTGCGTTCCAGGAAGGCAAGTTTTTGGCCGAGCCGGATGCGAGGGGCAAGCCGAGACCGAATCCCATGAGCGACCCCGCGGCCATGGAGGGCATGATGGGCATGATGAAGGGGAATATGGCCATGATGATTCCGCAGACGCTGATCATGGGGTGGATCAACGCCTTCTTTTCAGGCTTCGTCATTAGTGAGTTGCACACCTTCCTTTTCCTTCCAGGTCGACTGGCGAAGCACGAGTTGCGAACTGCGAACGCAAACTGCGAATGGCGACAATAAATTTCCCGTGCAGATGGGCTCGTTCCGCGGAGCAGATTGTTGAGCTCAGACCGACATATCAAGCCTCCGCTGAGTCGGTCCCAAGTCTAATGCGCAGGGTTCACCCTTCGTCGCCCCGTGTTCTCTCGCCATCTCTCGCCATCTCGCTAACCGTTGCTGCCCAACAGTGAAACTACCTTTTCCATTGACGCCACAATTCAAGTCGATGCTCCAGTCAGGTGTTGGCACCCGCGATCTAGATGTGAGATGGGTATCCAGTCTCTCCTGGTACTTCCTAACCTTGTTTGGGCTCCAACCCGTGTATAACTTCATCCTTGGAAGCAACAACTGTAAGTGCACCTAAGTGTAGCCAGTGCATGGCCAATGCTTTGATAAAGGCTGACATAAGATTCCAGCTGCAAACAACGTAACGCAGCAGATGGCCATGGCAAACCCAGGAGCGGGTCTGATGGGTCCTGAGCAGGATCCCGATAAGCTCTTCTTGAGCGAGGCCGAGAACTTGGAGGTGCTCGAACACCGCTGGATTTTGGACGGAATAGAAGATCGCCTGATCGCGAAGATGGCCGCCTAGAGCCTGCCATTTGCCGGGATGTCAACCGACCATAGCCACAGCCACCTGCGACGGTGGAAGGACTGAAGGCGCAGTCCACGTTTTCAGAGGGCGCACATAGGTAGCTATGACGCCGCGCTGCAATCTGTACACTTTGGTGCATGATCGCTCAGCCAGTCAGACAACTATCAGTAGCTTGACGTTTCATCAATGACATTGACGCAACACTATGGTAGCTCGGACGTGGGATGATGAAAGGCGCAATTCGGGCCGTGGATCTGCACGATGCCGTGCCAAGCTGTGAATCACGGCGCCTTGAGGCTGCCGTACGACATGGCAACATTGCTCAACTTCCACCTTGACTCTCGCAGAGCCGCCGGATAAAGCGGCCAACCCCCAATACCGAGCACAGGACGGCATCATCCATCCAAGCGCCGATGCAGGGGCTTTCGTAACGCTACGACTCGAGTTGGAACCGTCGTGACGCCTCCCCCACCATCGACTGGTCCAATTCGGTTTGCTCAGCGCCGCCCGGGATGCGCCGCCCCCAAAGCCACTACGGTACCAGTTGCCACTTGTTTTGCGCCCCAAAAGCTCTGGCCTCTGCCAGCGATAGTCTCGGACTCGCGATCGGTCGAAGGCGCCCATCAAGGCCGGAACAGCGGTTCCAATTGCCAGCGAGCAAGTCCTGCGAGCTCGTAAAATTCCTCACTATTTGGATGGCTATGCTTCGTTGTCATAACTACCAACGCCCTCCTAACAACCTGCAACTGTTTAGTGCAGGCAAACAATGCACCGCCCTGTCTCTCGGGAGGTGCCTAACCATAGCGTTCTCGAGGCCCGTTCCGGTCAACGCTCGTTTCGGCTGCCCAATCGAGGGACAGGTCATCCACCCCTTCCGCAACCATGCTCGTGGATGGCTGTCGCGTTCGTGTTCGAATCGGGATCATGGCTACTATCAGCATTCCTTTTCCGCGCACTGTTCGCGGTTTGTTGTCCACGATTGCAGGACTTCATGCTGGAGCGGGGAGCTGGAAATGCATCCTAGCTTATGCGTCGCCTCATCCTAGTACCCTAGCACGAGAGTGCCCGTGTTTTGCGGTGTCATCGGCCTGTGCTTCTCAGGGCATCTGTCCCACCGATACCGACATATCGTCTTTCGAGCTCGACGGTCTAGCATTCAGTTACTGGCCCGAGTTGGGTGGGCTAGCCGAACTTGCGGGCCATCCGTACCATGCGCGGCCACTGACAGCGGCAGGAAACCATGGGAAGAACCCCTCATGCAAGCAAATTTCTTTTTCTCGAGACTCGCCTAAGGATCTCTCTCATACGATACCGAGAGTCCAGAGCTCCAAGCCCACTCCTCTCTGAGTGGTGGCGCTCCGCAAGGTGAGCCACCGGTGAATGCAAGTTATTACGCTAGTAAGGAGGCCCCTTGTCGCTGCAGCCGGTCTGTGACCATCCATCTGATTGGTTCTGTGAATGCGGCTCTGCAAGCATATCCACCATAAAGCAAGACTGAGCATGTGCGCGCTCGCGGTGGTATACAACACCAAGAAAAGTGGGCAGTGCAAATCTCAATGCAATTTTAATATTCCTGCCTTCAGCAACTACACGTGCTTCCACTGCTTCGCCCCCTTGTCCTCCAATCGCGATTCCGAAATATTGCGACTTTCCCACTAAGGAGCTTGTCTTCTTGAAGTTGGTTATAACAGCGCAATACATCCTTTGCTTTTAGCACCAAGACCAAACGATACACAAGTAGGTCTTCAAAGATTTACACTTTCGTCCTACCAAGCTTAAGTTGTACCAGACATAATCAGTGTCACCCAACCCAGCCATCCATCGCTCAGAGAGCAGATCGATCTGATATCAGATACTCGTCGCATCTGGACACTCGATACCGAATCTTGTTCAATCACCATGACATACATTATGGAACCCTACAACCAGTATAGAGACCTACGACAGATCCCTTTCCAATTGGAACCTCGATCTACAACATGGAGCGGCCAACCATCAGCGACATTCGAGCACCGCTTTGCAATGGCGGACGATGGTCACTGCTATCCGCAACGGACCAACCACGATCTGATGCGCATGCAGAGGATGCAATACTTTCTAGGTGAGCCCTCACCACTCACTTCGGGCATGCTGCATGCAAACCTGAACCCTGGTATCCACCACCAGCGCCGGGCCTTGAGCCTATACCCCACACCGGAGTATGCCCGACAAGATTCTCCAGACAGGACCTCAACCTCGGGCAACTCTAGCTACGCTACTGGAAACGAAGCTCGCTCACCCCGTGCCCTTCCTGAGGCCTACGGTAGCCCTACAAACCATGGCCAGTCAAGCTCACCGTACCCAGTGACGGATCATTTAAAGCGGGAGTCCTATCCCCCGGAGTTCGCGCATGGCAGTATTAGTGTGAATATGCGCGATCTAGAACTGTATAACCACCAACCAGAACCAGAAGCTCTTGTCGAGGAAATGGATGATGCAGGGACAAAAATGGAGCTCGACGGCACCTACGAACCGGATCCAGACTACACGAGGGTCGACTTGGGAACAGAGACATACAAAGAGTCACCCTGTTCTGCCGTCAATCATTCATTGAGAGATGCTGAGTCGGTCCAGCCCATGGACCCGAGCGAAGGTGAATCTTCCGATGACGACTATACTCCGCGATCCACAAGACGGAGACGTTCTTCTGCTTCGTCAAACAGATCTCAACGCCATAGTCAAGGTCGCCGCCGCTCTAACAACAATGGACGGAACCTTTCTTCCATTACAACGGCCCCGACCATTAGGGTGACCAAGAGGGGCAGTAGGGGACCACACAAGATGTTGGGCGATACCTATACGGTGGACTCTCAACGACATTTCCCCTGCCCGCTCACCATGTATGGCTGCCTGTCCACGTTCTCATCGAAGAACGAGTGGAAGCGACACGTCAGCACACAGCACATCAAGCTCGGCTTCTGGCGGTGCGATCTCTGTGCTACTACTGTCGACCCGCACGACCCGCAGTCAGTATATCACAACGACTTCAACCGCAAGGACCTCTTCACTCAGCACCTTCGCCGCATGCACGCCGCACCTTCCACCTCGTCGCACCGCAGCCAGAAAGAATACCCAGTCAACGAAGACAACATCGCCGATCACCAGAAGCGATGCTTCCAGGTTCTTCGCAAGACCCCAGCCCGTTCGAACTGCCTCTACTGCGACGAAACTTTCACGGGCCCTAGCGCTTGGGACAACAGGATGGAACATATTGGGCGGCATTTGGAGAAGGACCGCAAGGTTGGCAGTGTAATCGGACATGTTGCTACTTGGAATATCGACAAGGAGCTTGAGCGGTGGCTCTCAGACGAGGGCATCATTACGCTCGACAAGGTGGGCAATTGGAAGATTGGCGATGGTCGTCCGCGCAGGCTCGGAGCGAGTGACGACGATACGTCTGATGAAGGTGCTTGAACACAGCATTCACTGGCGATATGATATGATGGGCTTCGGCGCTATTGGACTGGGCTATATTACGGGCTATGGATTACACCCACGAATTTCCTTATGTTCTGATACCCTTTGGCGTTCAGGACGAGCACACGGTTTCTACTTAGGTACCAAATTCGCCGCTTTTTTTTTCTTCCTTCCTTTCTTTCTTCTTCACATGACCTACCGGTATCATCGCATCGAACGTAGTCTCGATTGTATTGGCCCTCCAACAGCAACACACCCACTGCTGTGCCTCCTCCACTTCAAACGTACCACGATGTCCTTCGCGACCACGCACTGCCCCACCCGTCCCACCACCAATCCTCCAACACCACCCTCCCAGCCCCAATCCCAACCCACCTCCCACGGTCTCAGCCCCCCTCCACCGCATGCGCATCGCACCCACAAGAATGAAACATGATTACTTTACAGCATGCCAGTATCTGGGCGTCGGCGCGCTACTACCTACCTAGATCAAGCGCACGGAGCACAGGTTCTATAGGTACCTACCTACCTACCTAGGTAGGTATCCAGGCCCGCACCCGCTTTGTGGCGTTGGAGCTTTGACGCTGCGGGAGGCCTCGCCTCCTCGCCAGGGACGCGAGCGTGCCTCGTACGGTACCTACCCCGTGCCTGTGCGCGCCGGGCAGGTGTAGGCTTCGAGAAGGGTTTCCGTGCGATGGCGAGGGTGGGCTGTGGGAAGGTTGTTTGGGGTCAGGATGAAGGGTCGAGCTGCTGTGGGCGGTAGGTAGGTAGGTAGGTAGGTAAAGGAGTGCAGGCTACTTGGGGGTGGGTGGGAGATGGGAGGCTGGCATGGAGGACGCTGGGCTGGAGATGTCTACCTAGTACACCCTCCTGGCAGGTTCGGGTGCATAGGTACCTAGGTAGGTAGGTAGGTAGGTAGATAGGTAGTCAGATGCTGGATTCTGATGTTTTTCTCTTGGTTAAAGACCACAGAGATCCGATCACCCTTAGGTACCTACCGTACCGTACCCCATCCTTACCACGCTACGCACCCGAGCCTCCCAGGAGGGTGTATAGGTAGATACGGGTGGACGCGTCATGGGTGCGGCCCCCAGAGTCGAGAGGCACAGGTGCAGTAGGTACGATACGACACAGTCCACGGCGGGAGGTGTTCGCCGAAGCAGTGCCGTGCAGTGCAGCGCCGCCGCGCGTGAAACGAGCATTCTCCACCGCGATCGACGGACGGCTCGCCCGCCAACGTCTTTCTCCCCGGCCGGCCGGGAGAACGCAATGTGCATGTTTGCAGTCGCGTTTGCACGCAGGACAATCAATCCATCACGTTGCATCACGGCCCCTCTGCCAATCAATCACTCCACACCCCGCACCGCCGCCGCCGCCGTGTAAAGCCCGCCCGTCCCATCATTCGCGACGCCCAACTGACACGTCACACTCCCCCTTTGCACCCCCCGTCACCTTACGTTTGCCTTCTTTTTTTTCCTGCGTGCCCGGCGATGCCTGAATTTCCTCGGGCGGTCCTCAGGCAGCGAGATACGCTTGGGAGGGAGGCTGAGACCGCAGATACGGGGGGCTCGGCAATTGAGGATATGTGGAAATTGGGGGACGGGGATCTGCGGCGGGCCGGGGTAGTAAGCGCTGTGCATGTGGTGGAGGGAGGGATTGGAGAGGGGTGCTGCGCCTGAGGGCCGTGTTTTGCGTGAGTCTTGCTTGGGTATGGACATGTAGGTTGATTGCCGGTGAAGAGATGCGCGCTGCTTGTGTGAGGTGTACGTGTGCAGCATGCCAATGTTAGTAATATGCCTGATCGCTACTTGTGCATAAATTGGAAAGTAGGTCGGTGTGAAGGGTGCCGGAGCCTGCCTGTGCGGTTGTCTTGTTGGATAGGTCTCACGGTTGAGTATCACTGGAGGACTGGTGCAGAGGGTTTAGTTTCCACGTACACAGCATCTTGCGACCATTTTTGAGGCTCATTCTTTTATCTGTGTTTTTTACCACACATCAATCTAGGATGATGTCACCATCGAACGGCTGCTCCATCAGTGTTGCATGGGACTTCCAGTGGATAGCACTTGAAAGCCTTGTAATGCCGATCCTTCAAAATTGCTTCTGGATCTGATGTCTTCTGACGCGGTTGTTTTGTCTTTGATCAGTAGTAGACAGATCAAGTCACGCCAGTGTTTCTTGACTGTTCTGTCTCCAAATGCTGCTGGCATACAATACAAATCGGCGTCTCGTGCGAAGATATCCACGTCGGACTCAGGCGCGTCAAGGTTGAGGTTGTAGTGCTCGACGGAGGCAACCTTTTTTGTAGCAGATTTCTCTTTCGCGGCAGATGTATATTCTGCAGGCGCCACTTGCCCTGGAGGTACATCGTCTCGAAGCCGCCAACCATATGGAACACGCCATGGCGGCTCAAGTTTGCGCAAAATGATTCGGTGTAGATATCTGGGTTTTATTCGAAGCTGGCTTGATTTGATCAGACCAAAAGGGTTATCTGGGTCGTCAATGTCGACTCGGATTCCTATTACTTCGAAGAGCAGTTCTTTTTGTCTGTCTCGGCCATAATTTGTGACCTCTCCATAAGTTATGCCATGTGGAGTATCGATGGCTGCCCATGAGAACGAAGGAGCTCGTAACGTGTCGCGATGCGCAGGGTTTTCGAAGACACCGTCTCGATACAATTCGTTCACTTGCCACAAAAGTTGGCTTTCGAGGTGCTCTTTCCACATACCAGCAATATATTCGCACTGTGTTACCTCAGAGAAGCTTTGAGCAATGCCGGATAATGCGATCAACTTGTCGCGCGACACAGTGAGCATCGTACGCGAATACACTTCGACCATGCACTTCCACAGCTCATACGCTCCTAACTTGGGCATATGTTTGTCCGGGTCCGGGGAGCCCTTAAGTCGAAAATCCCTCAATCGGAGGCCGTGTCTACCGTCAAGGTCTTTGAGGCGGCCTTCGTCGATTATGTCACCGTATCGTACCTTGAGGGTGGTATACTTGTCTGGATAGCCCTCAACATCCTGGAAGCCGCCACACTCCCAAGCGATTTGATTGTGACAGAAATGAAGTACTCGTGGAGAGAGCAGTCGCTGAAAAGTCAGAGCATATCCTGAAAGACTTTCAAGGGGACTCACCTCTTGAAGGACCCAGCCACGACGGTTTACAGGTGCTTGATCTACAAGCTCTGACCAAAATGAAAGATCGATGATGTTACACCTTGTCAACTCATCTCGCCCTATAGTTACTCCCTCGGGACCAAACGAATTTGTGCCGGTATAGTTCACATTGATTTCGTTTTCCCAGAGATATTCCGGGCGACGAGGGAGAAACAAACCTTGATCTCCATTTTTGCAGCGGTGGCAGAGATGTTTAGGTATGAGTGTTGATACACCTCACCCATTACGCGACTTTGCTCTCGCCAGTCTTGCTCCGATCTGTCTTCAAAGTCATCTTTAGAAAATAGAGCAGGCTGTAGGATACACAGCGAGTCGATCCAGATATACCGAACGTGTTCGAGACGAGAAGCGAAAAGCATTGCGTCACGAAATGACTACAATTAATGATAATCAGTCCTTGTCTATAGCAAATTGTCTCTTCATAACGGGGCTTCGCTTACCTTGGGCAGTTCACGCAATTCGATACCTTCTTCTCTAAACTTCCTTTCAGTCTTACCGGTCAACCTCAGTTGACCTTGCACGCTTTTCGATTTGCCCCAACAGTGACTTAACGTCACGTAGCGCCCAGACGCTTCTGTGCCATCAATTAAAAGCACCTTTGTCTTCCGTAAATCTGAACGTTCTGACAAGACCTTGAGACCGCCGGTGTTTTTGAGTCCGAGCATTGCTTAGCTTCTCAAGGTCCAGTAAGCGCTTGGGAAACCTGTCGTGATGTCGTTAGCATGGGCTAAAGTGCGTCTGTCGACTACTTTAATACAGGTTTCCGGGGCTTTAAGCTCTTTTTTTTGAATGACTGCAACACATACCAAGCCAGGTTTGCTTTTTGAGAGCATTTGCATATACTATCGCACTTCGCGATCCAATCATAAGCTCTCTTGAACACTTCGTCTGACGAGGTGTTTGTAGATTTTGGCGTACGCAAAATGCTGGTATCGTAATCTATTGGAATTAGTTGACGCTACATCTGATGTCTGAAGCCAACAATGCCACTTACTTATTGGTTTTAGTAAAAAAGTTCGCGTGTAACGCTTCTCAATATCAAGATCGAGCTGGAAACCCTTGAACTTAGACTGCTTCTTGGTGAGTTTGAGAAGTTCGTTGGTAATCGCCCGCAACTCATTTTGGGGTAACTCTTCGATGCTGATGTTCTCTTTAAATACATCGGTGAACTTTCGCTTCAGCACTTCCAGACGGCGAGCTGAATCAGTTCCTTGCTCTTGAGTAGAGACGGTGGTCGCAGGACTGGCTGTTTCCTCTGCAGCAATTCTCTCATCGAGAAGATTGTGATGGTGAGCCTCAAGTCTGCGAATCGTGGCTTGAATGAAAATCGGCCGATCATCTAAGATGTCTGCTCCGTCTCGACGATAGAGCCCAGCCAATACGACACATACCATGCAGTCTGCTTTCCGAGATCGTCTTAGACTGGCAGTGCTCTTGTGATGCTCGAAAGCTAAGTCGTGGGTTCCGGTCCATATATCGCCTTTTCCTGCTCGAAGCATGCCAACGCATACATTGCAAAGCCTCATCGTGTGCAGCTAAATAGACAAACTCGGCAAGCTTTCGACCTGTGCACTGCTCACTCTGGCTCAACACAGTGTGTTTCTTCTTTGGATGTAACGTCGTAGATGATATGTCCAGTGGTCGCAACCGTCATTTGTGGTATGAGATGAGTCCCGCGATTTTATATACAGAATGTAGGTAAACAATTCTAAGCGTATCTAGGCTTTATAGATCAGGTCTAAGCCAGACGCTGTGTTGCACGCTCCGGTAGTGAGCTTGCCTTGGTAATGTCGATGTCGGTGGGAGAACGACATTTAAGAGAGCTTATTACCTTGACTTCAATGGGCTCTCTTTGTCGAGCGACTTGGTAGGGGCACCCCTGTCGCACTAGTCTCCAAGGAAAGTAGCGCTCAACCTTGCAATCCACCCCACCTCGTGTCCGCTGTCCATGCTGCGCCTCGTCCCAGCAATGACAAGATGCTGCGGCCTGGAATGCATCCATCCTTAAGCAGTCCAGATGACAGCTAGCTGTTCTCTACGGGCTGTCTATAAATCTTTCACAAAACTGTGGGGCCACCAATAAACCTTCCAACATGTCCAAACGATTCTCGCTCTCAGACTGGAATCATATCCCGGTGGTAGTGGGACTGGGCGTCGAAAATATTGACCTGGACGAAAAGAAACTCCTCGCATTCCCGGCCTTCAGTGGATGGCAGAAAACACTGAGGGAAAATTTGGAGCGACAAAAACGACCTGGACAAGTGTATTCTACAGACCCATGGCGATTGGAGAAAGTCATGATCCATCATGTCACTCTTTTCGGCAAGAATATTGGTTTTATGACCATTGAAGCTTTTCTCCGCAAGGGCAATGGTCAGGCGTTGGAGGACAGATTGGACAGGGTTATTTTCCTACGAGGCGGCAACGTGGCTGTACTTATGATTCTACGACCAAAGGATAACAGAAACGAACGACATGTGATCATGACGGACCAACCCAGGTTAGGAGCATGCAGCACAACCTTTCTCGAAATTCCAGCGGGTATGCTGGATGAGGAAACCCAAAACATCAAAGGCAAGGCTATCCAAGAGATAGAGGAAGAAACAAACCTACAGGTCCGCGCAGACGAGCTGATAAATCTCACCGAATTGGCCTTGCGGCAGTCTGAGTCTGTGGAGGACTTGCAACAGGCGATATATATGAGTCCTGCTAATTTGGACGAATTCATTCCCTTGCTTCTGTGGGAGAAAGAGTTGGACCGCAAGGATATCATGAGTATGAGATCTAAACTTGGAGGCGAGCGCACGCAGGGCGAGTTGATCACTATTCGTGTAACTGAATACGATACTCTGTGGAGAGAAGGTGCACGCGATGCGAAGACGTTGTCAGCATGGGCACTTTACGAAGGTCTCAACCGGACGGGCGTTATTGAAAAAGAGTTGCAGAGGATACGGTCTGTCAATTTTGACGAATAATGACGCACGGATGTTGAAATCGAAGGGTTACGACGTTTCTGTCTTTCATCTTGATGCACCGATCTAGCCATCTAAGGAAATATCGCGTGCCTGCTACTCTACACAGTCGTTCACAGCTTTCACCAAAGGATAGGTAGAGCTATGTTGTGTCATGGTGTTGCCTTTACCGCAGTATACTTATGGAGGAGATCGTATATTGACCTTAACCGTATGAAATGCGAACTCCATCGCAAGCTTCCGACCATCCGACTGGAATCAGAGAACAGTTTTGACAACACAGGGAGGGCTACAGACCGTCCCAACGATCACGTCGTGCCAATCCCGCGCTCATGACTCGTTGCCATTTGCCACTATCCGACCCGTATGTTCTTTCACCAGTGACAATAAGCTTAGTGGTAACGTCCTACGAGGTCTTGAACTGATCGTTACACAATCGCGCGTCGGACAGTAATACTACTCATCAGTCGCACACCGTTTGAAGAGCGGCATCGATATCATTCGTTTGGATGATGTAAGAGAGTGAACACCTACATTGGACTTCGGAGGAAGTTTGGCTTTTCATGAACGAGCTGCCGGGCGATCCTGAAATGAGTGTCTTTCTTCACTTATCTACATTGACTTTGGGATTTTTTTGTGGCTCTTAAATGAATCGATTGCTCAAATTTTGGTTCGTTCAACATTATAGCCATCATGTCATCTATGTACGTCTATGTCCGTCTAGTAAGGAAGGGTAGGAACTCTCACGGACCCGTTGGTTCGCTCAGGGTAGTGAATAGCTCCCTCGCTCTTCGCGCAATTCGTGTAATAGGTGGCCGATGCATTTACAGAGACCGTGTTCATTTCTTGAGGTCGACCGTAGACCTGTGCGTTTTGTTAGCCCTATGTTTCGTTCTGTTGCACAACTTGCACTCACATATTCGTAGTACCACACTTCAGAAAGCACGGTGTATCCGTTATCCGTGCTATTCTTGCCTGCCTCCGTGGTGTTGTAGCGAGGGCCAGTGCAGCCAATGAAAGGCAGTCCACCGTGTTGCTTGACAAGAGGGTCACGAATTTCCTCGTACGAGTATGTTGTGCAGTTGGACGGCGTGATGTCAACCTCCTCTAACCAGTCGAAGGTAGGGAAGCGCTTGTAGTATCGGATGGCCGTCTCGAAGAAGTCGACAACTTCTTCGTGCTTACGGTACTGCGGACCGTAGCAAGGCACGTTGAAGGTCGAGTAGCAGGTGGCGTGCTTCGAGAATTCGTGACCCCAGAATCCAGGATTGTCCTGGTTTTGCGCAATCCAGTAGCTGTTCATGTAATCAAGCAGATCGTACTTGCCAAATGGCTCTAGGAAGGTTCCGATGTTTGAGCCATTATAAGCGGGGACAGGGACACCATCGGGCTTTCCGGTAGTAGTGTTGGGCGATGGGATCGGATCGTACTGGCGAGTCAGATCACAGTACTGGGTGTATGAACCGTTACAGAAATCCGGCCACAGACCATGGAGAGTCCAGGTGTCTTGCGGCAGAAGTTGACCGACACTCTCGCCACCCGTGTATGTGCTCCAGAATTGAGTAGAAAGCACAAGACCACCAAAGGTCTCAACACAGCAGGAATCTACGAGCAACGGATCCTGCGGCGGGCACGAGAGCAGTGGACTCTGGAGCTCGCAGGTGTGATTGTAAGGGCTCTGGTCAGGGTACAATTGCGCCGACGCAGTGCTGGCGAAGACAACCGCTACTGTGAAGGTGGGACGCATTTTGGTCGCCGAGTCGAAGGCTTTGGCAGCGCAGTTGAAGAAGAATCCGAAGAGAACAGAGCCAAGTTCCCAGGACCCAAAATTCTAGCTACGGTTCTCGACTTATGAAGTAGACGCGCGTGAAGCTCCTTTCCGGATGAGGAAGGTCATCTTATAAGATTCTAATGGCAAGCCCATCGCGGCGAACAGCGATGGTACCTGCAGCGTACCAACACTAGGGACAGGCCATGCACCTCGTGCTCGTTTCATTGGTTATGCGATTGATAAGAACTCGGAAAGGGAGGCGATAATTGACTACAGCTCTGAGGCAGAGGCGACTCATCGGTAACAGCCAACAAAAGCCTCTTACGACGAGGAGCGACTGCCACAGACAGTTAGTGACACAAGCACCATGCAATATCTAGAGTGCATCATAGTGGACTTGGTGGTTTTCCAAGACCTGGACGCTGGAAATGCATCGTATGTGAGTTGGAGCGTGTTGGTGTTGCCCAATCAAAAGTGGGGAAAGAAGCACACAGCGGCGCTGTCCGGTGGTGTTTCCTCAGCTCCATCCTTCCAAGAACGTTGACATCATCGTGTGGGAACATCGTCACCAGCAGGCCCGGCGCATCTGAGTGTGCACACCACCACTGGCTACAAACGTATATTATCCTGTGATTCTTGTGTCGGCAGAGGCATATTCTTTATATAAGTTACATACCTGGCCCCTTGCAAACGGCGTTGCGGGCGAACAGTCCCGCCGAAGGACCTTTGTGACGCCCATCTTCCGTCTGACTTGTCATATACATCACCATTCCGTCCCTTCGAGATGTATATCGCTCGAGAGTTTCCGCGTTGTTCAAAGCCTCCTATCGAAGAGCCATGTCGACCACTGTAACCCCGCTGCCGCCACGACGACCAGCGTCCTACCAGAACCCTCCACCTCACCACGTTGGCTTTCCGCCAACATCCTTCCAAAACCCATGGCCTTCGTATTCGCGCACAACTATCAGCAAAATCATCACCACGCGGTTTAACACGCCCAAGAACTTTGTCGCTGTGCCTAGCGACCGCGCTGGACTTGTCCAAGTTCGCAAGCCGGATTTCGGAACAGCAGCGGCCGGTCTGAAGGCAACATGGATTGGACATGCAAGCTTCTTGATCGAGACAACAAAAGCGGAGGGTGCACAAAGAGGCGTGCGGATACTACTTGATCCCGTCTGGAGCGACCGTATGGGACCATACGGCGTAGTTGGGCCTGTTCGATTTACACCTCCGCCCTGTCCGCTCGAGAACCTCCCCGAGATCGATGCTGTATGCATCAGCCACGACCACTACGATCATCTCGATTCGGATACACTGAAAAAGCTCAACGCGAGCCACGATGGAAATCTTCGGTTTTTCTGTGGCCTGGGCGTAAAGGCAGTGTTGACCGGCTTAGGTGTGGGCATAAAAGCGGACCAAGTGACTGAACTCGATTGGTGGGACACAGTGCGCGTAGAGAAGGAGAGCATTGGCACTGTGGACTTGGTCAGCACACCTGCGCAACATCGCAGTGGGAGAACACCGTGGGGATTTGATGGAACCTTGTGGTGCAGCTGGATTTTGAAAGAGCCCTCTAAAGAGGGCAAGAGGCTCTTCTTTGCAGGCGATACGGGCTACTGTCATGTCACTTCGAACGATGAGCCATCGCATCACAACGCGCCGTACCCACCATGCCCGGCATTTGCAGAGATTGGGAAACTTTACGGCCCCTTCGATTTAGCTCTCCTCCCTGTTGGCTGTTACCAACCCCGATCGCTCCTCTCTGGACAGCACTCTTCACCGGACGACTCTATTGCCATACATCAGGATGTGAGGAGCAAAAAGAGCATCGGAATGCACTATGGCACTATCAGAGGGGGCATTAGTATCAATTATGAACCGGTCACTGAGCCAGCGCAGCGATTCAAAAATGCTGCTGAGGCCGCAGGCCTGCGTTGGGGTGAAGATGTTGGCTTATGCGATGTTGGAGAGACGGTCACAGTCTGAAGTAGATTCAGGTTACTTCCAACCATGACAATCGCGTGTTACCCCATACCCCTAGATCGCCATCGCAATAGAAAGGCTATTCACATAATACTGCATGATTTGCGCCAGGCAACAAGATTGCAAACTCGTGTCTCGTTCAGCTCCGTCGCAGCTCTAGGCCGCCGCGCCCTCAGCAACCCAATACGAGCAATTCATTGGATGCGCTCTCTCACGACTACTCAGCTGGATTAGGCAGAAGGCGGGGGGTTCTTCAAGAAGTTCTCACGATGCCAGCTATAAAGGTTCCTTCCGATTCGATGCGCCCGAAAGCATGTTGCATGTCAGAGTCTACTTTCAGCCCTCGTATCAGTATATATGACCCCGCACATCGACCACGAACCTTGGAATCTCGTCCAACATCCTACAACCATGGCACCAGCTCCACCAAATGATTTTAGCGATGAGCAAAAGCCTGACGTCAGATCTGTCGAGCAACAGGTTGAAAAGTCCGAGGTCACCAAGCCGAACGAGGCGTCTTCCTCCGAGAGGAAGGAAGACACACCGCAGCTAAAGCGTAATGAAACCGCGGAATCGTGGTATACAGATAACATGGACTTCGTCCACCGTGGTGCACCTCGCACTCTCGACCCATATGACGAGTTCGTTCCACCACATCGCCTACCGTGCCCTGCTCGGCGCGTCCCGCCGCCTCCTCCACGCTGGCCTACAACGGATCCAGCTGCACCTCTGCTGAATTCCTCCGTCCAGTTGCTCGAGCAGCTCCACTACGACGGCCTTGCTGATCTTCCCTATCCTGCCAAGTCAAGCATCTACCTCTCTACATTTCCCTTCACCGACAAAGATGTGAGGGAGTGGAGCTGGCTGTTGCAGTTGGGCATCGAAGGCAAATTTCTGTCCAAGCAAGGGGATCTGCGAGATGAAGATGGCGACGATGAAGACGACTGGTTGTATCCAGGAGACCGTCGCGGCCGCATTGCGGTTCGCTCAATCCCGCACCGTGGTCGTCGCGACCGTTCTCCAATCTATCCATACGACAATGTGGCCGAGATTCCTTCTGTGTACCTCTCGCGCGCACTCGACGCTGCTGTTCTTTCCGAGTCGTCGGAAAAGAAGTTTACATTCGTCATTGTGGTGCGGAACCGTGGGCGGGTTGGTGGTGGTGTGAAGCTGCTCACGGCTGGGAGTCGCAAGGCTGCAGGTATTCTCATTTACTATGAAGCTCTAGTTGGTTACTCGGTGGTATTTGTAGGCGCGATGAAGGAAGGCGTTGAGAAGGGAACGAAGGCTTGCAAGTACAAGCGGGCTGAGCATGTGGAAGAGGCGGCTACGATGGCGGATGAGGGCGTTGTGGGTGTCATCTGCTAAAAGATATCTGATTCACGATTCATTCACGTATTTTACTTTGTAGGCAATGTAAGAAAACCCAGTAGTCTAGCTCTCTTACTCGTAGTTGTTGCATCTGCAACAATTTTTTTCAATCGCTCCACTGGTGTACGAATCTGGCAGCTCGCGCTTGAGGTTCGAGCGCTACGAGACTCATCGCAATGGCTCCGTTGGCCGGCCAAGATGATGGCGGTCTTTAGACGCTTTAGCCGAAGCAAACCACCCGACACATGCATGGAAGTAAACGGCCAGTCACTGGCCTGAATGTTCGCATTGCGGCCAACTTTGTTGTCGCAGGGTCCGCGAACTACTTCACTAAAATTTACACCCTATGCCTGCCGAGAAGCTATATTCGTTTAAAAAGCGGCGTCTATTAGGCGGTATTTACACATTTTGGCACTCAACGAAGATTGATCTCGTTATCAAATTACCGAATGGCATCCATCCTAGCGACGTGTCGTGTGGCACCCCTTCCATACGCCATGAGACATTGGCCAAGAACCCCTTAAATTATGCGGAGAGGATGATGATACATCGGTCGGAGGCAGAGCAATTTGAACCTGCAGTTGCTCACAAACGCCCACAATCCTTGGACCTTCTGCTTCACAAACGTGGCGGCATTGGATGTCTCTCGAAGTGGCGAGTGTTGGTCAAGCTTCTTCGCCAGAAAAAATCATACGACCAGCAAATCTCCCGATTGAGAGATGGAATGGGACGCTTGCAAGTACTTTGCACTAGGTCTATCTTAACAGAAAACATTTGCGATGCTAGTGGAGATTGGCATTCTCGGCATTTTATTAGATAAAGAGAAATCACTCCGAGAGCTCCCGGCCGTTCGTCTGAGCCGGACTGTACAGCCTTGCATTCAAAAGTTGGTCATGGTCGTCTACTTCACGGAAATTCGAAACGAAACACCTGGCCATTACTACATATCTGGATTTGATTCGAAGAGACCTTGTGACTTGAAGCTAACAATTAAGCTCGACGAAGTGTCCGAAAGGGGGGAAGTGTCCGAAAGGTTTCCAATGCAACAAAATCCAGGCGCTGCCAACCTGTCGACCGAGAATGTCTGTACATTATTCCACGCCGAAAAGAAAACCGGGAATAATGTGAGACACAGCAGCGAGGCGACCCTTGAGTTTTCTGGTCGAGGAAGGATACATATCGCAAGACCGTGTTGACCACGCAAATTCGCTAAGAGCCTTGCTTCACGACGAAAGTGCGCCTGAAGAACGTCCACAACTCGATGAAATCGATTAATCGTTTGACATCGACTGAAAACCTTTCGAGCGGGCGAGTCGAATAGTTGTTGAACAGGAGCAGGAGCAGGGAAGCAGGGGATCTGAAGACTTTCGCACCTTATAGGTAATGGTGGAATGAGATGTTGGAAAGCTCCGAAATAATGGAAAGACGCTTATGGATCACGAGCATTGTGGATGGCCGCTGGCTGATCCAACCGACGATGATGTAGACTCTGTTGATGATGAAAGTACTAGACTGCAGTCTGATTACAGTCGCTACCGCAGTTCGGGAGATACGTAGGACGATAGTGCTCGTACTTTCATCGTGATAACGTGCACGCTAATCGTGGACCTTGCGTAAAAAAATCGCTATTATTTTAATTAAGTAGTTTCCTCTGGAAACGCCTCTATAGTATTTGTTTAGTTCACGCTTACGCATAAAGTTGGTAAATTTTTTTATCTCTATTAGAACGTCAATAATAATCGGGAAACCAATGAGCCCCCTGTAAATCACGCCCTCACCATCTCATGAATGATATATCGACGTACAAACGTATGCCCTGCCTATCAGAACAAGCTGAACTTGTGATGCTGCGTCGCGAATTTGGCCCCCGTACCAAGGAATCAGATCCGTCCAACGAGCATCCGTCCCGCAACTGTGGCCCCGTTCTCTATCTAACATTCACCCTACGTACCTTCCACATGGCAGAATACAGCAACCCGTGAGTCCTTCCCAGCCCTTCCGAATCCCATATATGCTCAATCCTTGCCAGCCAACACCGGACCCATGCCCATCTATCCGATCGCACGCTCGCCCTCAGCACCAAAATATGCCGCCACCTACCCCGCGAGACCCGGAACCAGATCTACTCGCACCTCGGCCTGGAACAAGAGACCAAACGATCCAGAGCCATCGACCACTTCACAGGCCCCCGATTCTGCGCCCAGTTCTCCCGCGAATGCCTCGTCTGGTACTTCGAAAACGTCCCGCCGATGCTCTACCACCCCTTCGCCACGGCCGACGTCGAGTACTTCACGCGGTCATGCACCGGCGTCAAGAAGATCCCAGGCTTGACCGTCGTCGTCGAGGGTACGCGTACCGAGCACGAGCTGGGGCTTCTCACCGAGGCCATCGATCGGCTCAAGGCCGGGGGTTGCTTCGATGCCATCGACCGGGCGTTCAAGGTCTGTATATATATCGACATGGCACTCAACCCGTGCTGGCGCAGCGCGAACATGGAAATCGAGACCGCGGTCAGGACCGTGCAGCCCGTCCTGCAATTCTTCAAGGAGCGCACCTCCGGGAACGTCCGGTGCTTTGCGCGGCTCATGAATGTAGAGGAGAGAGAAGCGCGTGAAGATGGGCTGGACGTCACGGAGCACATGGAGAAGTCCATGGATGAGATTTTGGACTGCTTGGGTCTCTTTCAGTATGTGGGGGTTGATATAGCGTTCTCGGAGTATGTGGAGACTAGAAGCAATCCATGTGCGCTGCGAATGTGAGACTGACATGGTGTAGGGAGCAGAGGAAGGCGACAGAGGCAGCTGAGAGAAGGAAGAAATTGCTCGAGGCGATTTGAAGGGCTGTGTGTTCGACTGAGCTATTCATGTGGAGAGAACGGTGTGCAGGAGCGGGTTGAATGAAGGTACGGAGATGGATTGCTGCGAATGGAGTTTTGATGGGATTTGGTTGGGTTTCATGTTCATAGCAGCAGCAGCAAACGTCGCTGAGTTGCATACTTGATCCCCTGATACCAACCATTGTGTCGCTTCAATGATTCCACCATGGATCTCATGGGTGATGGACTCAGGGGTCCTATGAAGGCGACCACAACATCGTGTGATTGGCACATAGGATCGCAACAATGTAGGTATATCCCTGCGGGCACGTTTCACTAGTGCGACGATCTTGGGCACCTCTTTATACCATCATCCAAGGCCCAGCAGACCACGTCGTTTGCCAAGGCTTGCCTTTCTGGGATCCAGTTCTATGTTTACAACATTGTTCCCGACCTTGGCCTTCACTGCTTCAAAAGGCGTTTGCGGTGATTCAATGAACCTGTACACATCTACATCCTGTGCAAGGGTGATCCATTCAGGGTCAGGCTCGGACAGGTTCCAAGCAATGCTGACGTGGTAGTTCTGGGTACGGTCAATTGTGGACTTGGCCTTTTCTGTCGTGTTCTCATCCTGAACGCTTTTCGTCCTCTTATTTGCGATATCGATGGTATCGTTGTCCTCCATTGGCCCATCGCCTTTCCCTCCGACGTAGAGCGGCGGGTGACCACACTGCTCGGCTGCGTCATTGCAGGCATGGAGAAGCCTGTTTAGCTCGTCCTGGGCCGGCTTCTCGATACCCAAGATAAGGAACCAGCGACTGCGGTCGTAGTTGGGCACCCATTTCAAACATGTAAAACGGGCATCAAACGGCCGCACAGCTGCTCTGTGAAGAGACTTGTCCAGGGTTTCCAGAAATCGATCGCGGTCATCAGTTTTGATCTGCAGTGTTCGCGACAATGAGACATGAAGAGGGATTGGCGTGCCTAGGTCGGACAGAAGCGAGGGGTGGATCTCTGGGACGGACAGCGGCTTCTTCATGCGGCCATTTGCACCTTTTATTGCTTTTCGAACATGGTCAATGAGGCTGTCCAGCCTGTGGAATTCGGCCTGCGACGGCAACCCTCGACCACGTTAGCCTGCTTGTTCCTCGCTGACGGACGAGACAAACAAAGGAACGGGGATGGCTTACACTCGAGATAGACGTGGCTAGGCCAGTTCCCTTGGACATGCGGGACCGCGCGTTTGCGCCCACCGTGCAGGCTGGGGTCGTCAGTGGTGCTCACACGAGTATTTGTGGAGTAGAGGTCGTGGAAGGTAGGCGGAAGCGGCGGCAGGCTGGTGCTGGCTTGGGCCGAGGCGCTACGTTTGCGCTTGAGGGCAGTATTGCTGGGTATTCTGGCATCGGCATCTGCATCATCGGACTCGGAGTCTGAATACTGCACCAGGGCCAGGGACATGGTCGGCCTGGGTTGTATTGGGCTGCAAGTTTGCCAGGGCCTGACGACCCGCCGTGAGAGAGTGAGAGTGACGACGTTGGATGGAAGACAGCCTGGGCGCGCTAGTCGGCCCGTGCTTGCTGGTAGGTAACGGTTTTAGTTCTAGTTCTTCTATGACGTAGCCGCGAATTGGTCGACAGTTCGATTGTTCGATTGCTTGATTGCCCGATGGCTTGATTGCTCGATGGCTTGATTGCTCGATGGCTTGATTGCTCGATGGCTTGATTGCTCGATGGCTTGATTGCTCCCGAGTCTCCATCGGTTGCGTCGTCCGTTCGTCGTGCGATCACGGCGCAGGGCAGTCTAGGAGCAACTCGCTGCGACTAATGCGGAAAGAATGACGGTGTTGCGTATGTCGTTCCTGCCCAGTCACCCGCAGCTGCTGTGCCCAGCCGCAACCATCATTACAAAAGCGTCCGCCGCCACCTGCTCACATCGCCTCTTCATTGTCTGATTGTCACGCGCTGCACCACAAACCAGCTACCTATTGCAATAGCTATCAACCCTCACCCTGCACAGACTCGATCGACTGTTCCACACTAACAATGGGGAGCGACAAAGGTTTCGTCGAGGTAAGCCGTCCCTTGCTCGCCTACCATGCCTCTCTTGACTGACATGCGAAACACAGGCGCACCATTCGCTCATCGACCCTCTCATTGAACCAGATCCAAGTGACGATACGGGCCTGAACAGCCATTTTACCTCGACTTTTGCTCCTCGTCCGGCCCTCCACACGCCGCCGGATTCCGCCGGCTCCCAGGAGTTCCCATCCGCGATCATCCGCGACCACAACACTGGGGGCAGTGTCAACGCTAACCCCTTCGTCCGTTCGCAGAACACTGGAAATTCCGTTGAGACCAATCCCTACCGGCGCTCCCGAGCTTCTTCTGCCTCCCAGGGCCCAGCACCCCATCATGGAGAGACCACGCCGAGGAGATCCTCCAAGTTCGAATACCCTTCGCCTCCCCATTCAGCCAGCCCTCGCCGTGAGCACTTCAGCAGGGACCACCGCAAAGAAGCTTTCGGATCCATGAGCGAAGGACGTCCCAGGCGATCTAGCCAGCCAAGCGGCGTCCACCCGACCAAGGGCGGCGGTCTCACACGTGGTGGCTCTCTGCGGGAGCGGTACCCTGGCGACCCAAGCACCAGGCCCCTGGATACCATCCGCAAGGAAAGCAAGAACGCGCACCGTGCTCCTCACCTTCGAAAGAAGAACTTCACCGGCGCTGACATCATCGATCGTCTCGACAAGACGACCATTGGAGGTGCCGCCTACCACCACGAAGGTCCGTACGATGCGACCAACCTCTCGCGCAACCTGGACTTCAAGCACAGCCCTGTTGCAGCCGTCGCAGAGTCGAACGCGGAAGCGTTGAGGGCTACACCCAAAGAGAACATTATCGACTCGGTGCAAAAGCATCGCCCATTGGAGGGCGTTGCCATTGTCCCTCCAGGCATGCCCGACCGCATGGGCCGGACTTACGACTACAAGGAAGGCGCTGACCTTATGCGGGAGCCTGGAGCCGACTACAAGCGCTGGGCTGGTGTAACATACCACCCGGACGATCTCAAAGGCAAGGGCGAGCCTTCGTACACCATCGAAAAGGCGCTCAAGGACCACAAGGCGTACGGCGACACCGGCTCTGAAATGCAGTCACACCGCCGTAACGTGAGCATGGGCTCCACCGACGTCCGTGGCCACCTCCCCGCTGAGTCCCTCGACGCCGGCACTTCTAGCGGAATCGGCCGCAGCAACACCACGGGGAAGAGCGTGGGCTCCGCGCTCAAAAAGCGCTTCGGCAGCATACGCCGCAAGAAGGTCGAGGGTTAGGAACTTCGCACCCCGCGAACGTCGCGCTTCAGAAGTAAAAGCATCGCATACTTTCCGCATACAGACACGAGTCGCAAGGTTTACTGGATTTGAGTTCCTGGGCATGAGCATGGACATGGGCGCACAGGCGCCGAGTGTACGAATATCGGAGAGAGGTAACGACCACCCGGGCGGGTGGTCCTTTGTTGGTGGCAATGGTATTGTAGGATATTGATGAACGAGTATGAGTGGTACAGATTGGCATGAATATGAGCCGCTCAAGGAGCGAAGCAACATCGTATACTCAAAGGATTGGTTGAAACGTGCACCCGCAATGATCCTCTGATGGCTAGTGATACTGCTTTCCAAGGTGTTCGTTGTTACGAAACCAATGCCACGTGCACATGGTGTAGCTCAAGACAACTCGACCCGGAATAGACCTACGAACACACCCTGTAATAGTTGCCCACGAATGCACTTGCCTGCTTCCCCCCACTCAAACCACCAGTGCCTGTGCAAAATCCCAAGACGCGCCGACACAAAACACAATTTCAGACATCACGTCATTTACGCACCCAGATCGATCGTCGTCGTCGTCGTCGTCGTCGTCGTCGTCGTCGTCGTCGTCGAAAGCGTATCTTGAGCCTGTACCATCTACGCTCACGGGAACCGAGTAGCAAGACCGATGCTCCAGGTTTTGCCCATCCCAAGCCCATCCCGACATGAACAGAGAGAGAGAGAGAGAGGGAGAGAGAAGTAAAAAAAAACGGTATACACAAGAAAAGCGTAGCCAACCGCGGAATAACAAATGCTGCCTGGAGTGCGCCGTGATTGTCCTGTACACACGGTAGATGCCAAGATCTCAAGGTTTGGAAAGAGAGAGAGGGTACATTGAGGGAGAGAGAGAGAGAGGGAGGGAGCGATGGTTCACGAGTAGAAGGCGCCCTTCTGGAAACTCTCGACGCCCATGTCACCGGCCTTGCCCTCGACCTTGGGCATCGGCACAACGCTCTTCTGCGCCAGGCTCGCGGCGCTGCTCGTCATGGTCTGCGCCCTGCTGCCGGGCTGGCTGCCCGCGGTAATCTGTGCGGGCTGCCGCCGCTGGATCGTCTCGAGGTATACGCCGGGGAGGTATCCCATGCGGCCGTCGCGGCTCCGGCAGCGCCACCACTCCGAGGCGTTGCCCATGGGGTCGCTCTTGGACAGCACGGCGACCATGTCGCCCTTTTTGACCGTCAGGTCGAGCCCCGGCTGCGCGTTCATCGAGGCATCGGGCGCAAAGTCGTACAGCACGCGGCAGAACTCGAGCTTGTTTGGGTCGAGGGGCTCGCCGGCGGCCAGGGGGTCCGCGGCCATGAGGCGCTTCTGTTCCTCCTCTTGGTTGCGGGCGAGTGTGCGGATGAGCTTGCCCATGAGGTAGGGCAGGCCGAAGACGGCGAGCATGAACACGATGAAGGGCTTTTTGGAGGGCTTGGCGGGGAGCGGAGAGCCGTCTGGGGCGCGACCGGAGAAGGCGGCGAAGGAGGCGGGGGTCAGGTCTGTGGAGGAGGCGGGGAGCGGGCGGCCCGTGAGCTTTGCGATGGCGGTGCGGATCCAGCGCATGATGGTGAAGATGCCGAGGACGGAGCCGAGGGTCTGGCGGAGGTTGCCGAATTGCTCGGCGACGGAGACCATTGCTGGGGCGGTGTTAGTTGTTTGTGATTCCTATAGAACGGCGGAAAAGTGGGAATGACGTACCGAAGAACGAAGAGTGCGTCGCCATGTACGTGCTCTCGAGCATCTGCGCGAAGCCGCCGAACGCACCGACGATGCCTTCTATCAGCTGGAAGGTCGTCTGTGTGCTCTGGCCGAAGGACTGCGTAAGGCTCATGTTGTTGGGGTCGCCGGGCATGCCCATGCCGCCGTACATGCCTCCCATGCCTCCCATGCCCATGCCCATGCCCATGCCGCCCATGCCTCCGTACATGCCGCCCATCCCACCGCCGTACATGGATCCGTAAGATCCCATCCGATTGTATGGCGAAGAGTAGCCGCCCATCCCCCCCATGGTGCCTCCGTAGGGTGATCCGTATCTGTTTGCATTCATGGTCGAGTAGTTGGATGCGTTGCGGTTCGCAACCGTGCTGAGCGAGCTAGGAACGTCGGGGAGTGGTGGCGGATTTGATGATGCTATTGATGCTGTCGCAGTCGGGGCTGCTGCTGTGTTAATTCCTGGCAAGCCTGACATGGTCAGTGTCTGCGAGTGGGTGACGACTGCGGACCTGTACTCACCAACCGAGGCACTGGTTGCGCCTCCGCTTACTTCCCAAGGCTTGGGCGGCGATGGCGATGCCATTCTCAGGACGTATCGTCGCTCAGCACGCTTTGATCAGGCGTAGGTAGACTACAGGCTGCTGAGTCGGGCGCAGGGCGATGCAAAGGTTTAGGTCGGACCGACGTCAAGAGACTGACGCTGGGCTGGGCCGGGCACGCGTCCGATGGTCGCTTGCGGGGCTCGCTTGTTCGCTACAACGAGATGGCGCGGGTCCGCAGGTGTGCAGCAGGCGCCTCAGAGACAGTCGCACACGGCGAGTCTAACTCAACAGTAAATGTAGGTAGGGATGACGGTGGGGTTGCGGAGGCGCCAAAGAACGGGCGTGAACTGTCGCGCTGGTGGTGCTGGTGCTGAGGATGAGGCTCGTGCTCGTGCTGAGCGGACAGCAAAACATCCTCGGCTCGTTTTCTTTGGCTCTGCGAGGCAATCACAAGCCTCGATCCGAGTCAGCGCCGGACCTTCTCCGCCAACCTGTGGCTCTTTTCGCCACTAGCCATGCGCGAAGTCTGACGGGAAACTCTTTCCGCCTGCCCTTGATAACCTCATGGTCGCCGTTCTGGTGGAGCAGCAGTCTAACATCGTGGCCAGTGACATCTTGGCCAGTAACATCTTGAGTAGCAACGTCTTAAGCAGCAACATCTTAAGCAGCAACATCTTAAGCAGCAACATCTTAAGCAGCAACATCTTAAGCAGCAACACTTTAAGCAGTAACATCTTAAGCAGCAACATCTTAAGCAGCATCATCTTCCACCAGTCGACCCGAATAGCCAACGTGCCAATCTAGGAATTAACATACTCATTGAGTCGTCCCACTTTGCCTCCTTGCTACCTAACTACGTTGCTAATGTATGGGATCACGTGCCTAACTATCTTGACTATCCGCCACTAAACTTCATGTGGACATCACAAGGCGAATACAGGAAAGCCCACCGACGTGCGATGTATACCGAAATGCTCAAACAGAAAAATTACCAACAATCTGTTACATTGTACCTATGCAGTCTCATACTCTCACAATCAAAGCTCATCAACTTCACATGTATTGTAGTTCACTAGGTAAACCTAAATTCCATATCAATTTTACTAAGGTACTGCTGGCCAATGGTACCCGCCCGGATACTAATGTGTCAACCGGATTTTGCAACAATTGAGCATGTTGACCTGTTAAACATCCACGAGGCTGCAAAACAAATAATACATGTTCAGCCGCCGTATTGCAAGGCAAGCCACTTAGGTACGACCAGAACCCTGCCGCACCACTTCGGCGCAGCTACGAACCGCAAAGTTCGCACTCTGTTGACACCAGGTACACACTTTGAAATATCCAGGCAGAACTCGTCTTGCGAAAATGCGCTCGACCTTTGCTCTCTTCGCGAGTTCATTCGCTCCAGCCCTAGCCAGTCCCTTGATCTGCCGCTCGCAAACCCAACCGAATCCCATCACCAAGGACTACCCCAAGGACGTGACTGGCGTCATCAACGGTACGACCGCTATCGTGCCGATACCTTACGCCGTCGCAAGAAGCATCGTTCCGTCCAAGTATCCCATCCTAACAGTCGCATACAAGCAAATCTTCCCAGTCCTAGGCGATGACCTGTATCCCGCCGTCCTCGAAGCAGTCCAGGACCACGACATCGGTCTGCCGCCGTTCAAAATCCCAGATTTCACGGCAAGTCTCGTCGACTCATAAACTCGAATCCAAGCGTCAATTCTTGCAACTAAGTCCCAACGCAGCGCGTAGCACTAAAGTTTCCCTTCGTAGACCGTCTCAACGACGGAGCCTCCGCGTTCAAATACACGCCGCCACAGCTCGTCAGCGCTGAAAATTTGATCGCTTTTCTGGGCTCGACGATATACGGCGACACGGTGGCGGGGTCGTTCGAGCCTTCCTGCGATGCGTATGCGAGTAATGGGCCGAACGAGACGTACATGCGCGCGTATGCCCTCGTCGAATTCTTGTTGCCCAATGCTAGGCCCGTCGCTGATATGTCATTTCGCACGGCGGCGCGTATCCCGTATACCATCGATACGTAGGCATGCCCTTCATTTTCCATCCATCCATCGGAATCTTCGCTGACTTGCTAGTTTCGTGAATGTCCTGAATCAGCCGCTGTTCGGAGATGGTATCCCTTTGTGTGATAATTACATCACGTTGTTCAATACTACCGTGACCACGGGAGAGTATGCGCCTGTTCCGGTGGAGGGTACGCTTGCGGTTCGTCCACCACTGTACCCCAATGACGAGATGTTCGAGTATGTGTATGGGTTCCAGATGGCCAATGCGTTTGTGGAGCGGAATGGGGTGGTTTGTGGAAGCTTGAAAGGATACTCTGGGCGCTGATGTTGTCAGATGTTGGTGCGGTTGGTGCATAAGTAGAGGCAAAATCGCTCCCTCTCATACATTAAAGGCTCAAATGCCTGCGTTGTTTTGTATCCACCAGATCCAACATGAGCTATACGCTATATATTGCAAGAAGTGGGTGTAATCCTTTGTTGTACGCGCAATTGGGTGGAAGCTCAAGCAGGTAAGTCAGCACAGCGGTCGCTATCACCGACAGTCCAACGAGGGGTTCGATGACTATCAACTCGTGTTTCTCATGAGCTTCGCAGTGAATCTTTATAAAGCTGAATGGGAATAGAACGCGGGATTGGTGGACAACTTAAATTGACCCTATTGATGGGTGAATGAAGGGTTAGAGACCAATATCTGTGGATCTCAGTGGAACGCCAACGAGCACCAAACGCGCCGCCAGAGCGTAAGCTTTCGATAAGATTTTGTTCAGCTGTGGGTGAGTTCACGGGCATGGTTAATGGCACGCGCAACGGTGCCTGCGATGTTATGAGGGGCACTCTTGACGTGGTGAGTCTAGCAGCTGCTTGAGCCACGAGGTAGTGAGAATTTCAATTCATCTTGCATGGCCCAGCTCAAGCCTTCACCTTGCGTAAGCCGCGCACGCAAACGGGCCACGTTCCACGTTCTTTAGGCGCCAGAGCACAAACAGTCGCTCACTTCTTGCTTATAGTTCCGACACTCACCCAAGGAACATACGCCTCAACACCACCGCCCTAGCATGTCGACCGGGAGCCAATACCCCGAGAAACATTCGAATCGAAACATCTTGCAACCTGCGTAAGTCTTCTAGCGATGTACGCACAAGTCGATAGGTCTAACCGCCTGAATGAAGCCCGGCACCCCAAGAATCTTCGCCGCTCCTGAAGCTTCCGGGGGAGCTCCGAAATCGAATCTACGAACTCGTATTCAGCGACCGCTATCACGTACCCCTAACCCCGACCAATTGGCCGAAGGTGCCAGGCAGCCATGTCCAACCTACAAAGTTTTCCAACCGAAACGCTGGCCACGGTCTAGCCCTGCTCCAAACCTGCCGCGCCGTGTACAAAGAGGCCCATCACCTGCCATTCACGCGCGGGACGCTCATCGTCGGCGATCCGACGGCGCACGACAACTGGGATTTCATGGATTTCCAGTACGCACCATGCGACCCTCGCGTCTACCTGCCTCTGCACGCCGAGCAGCTCATCGCAAATCTCGAGGTCCACTTCACCTGGGATATGATGTGGCAAATGCTGGTTTGCCCGGAGGATTTCTGGAATGTTGAAAACGATGACACGGATGCAGTCGAGTGCTGGCTGGCGCAGCCGACGTTGAAGTCGCTCAAGACATTGCATGTTCTTCTGCACATCTATCCTGATTCACTGGAGCCCGAAGGTTCTCAAGAACGCTCCCCGGAAGCGAACTGGGGGTTCATCCAAGAGTCCATTGCGAAATCTAACAGTCAGGTTTGGGATTGGGCTGAGATGGTGGCGAACACTGCACGCATGCATGACCGGGAGGTGGGAATTACGGTTGATTTCGGGGCCGACTTCGCGCCAGGTTTCTTAATAGTGTGGCTATGAGCAAGTCCCTCTTGATTTGAAGGCGATTTTCGTTGTGTTTTGTACGATCACATGGAAGGCATATCAAAATTATGCTCAAAGGATGACACGGGGTTGAAGGGTTGCGATTGCGGCCGAAGCTGCTCGAGATACATTTCTCAACGAGTAAATTTGGGGTTTCAATTGATGATATCTAAATGCCGCAGTTGATGGCATATCGACCCTGTCTGTGTATTGTAATTAGTTGTCTCTACATGGAACAGGTTCTACTTATCTGCAATGTATATGGATGCTGAGAGTTCTCCAGAGATAGGGAGCTGTGTAGACGATGCACCCGGTGACTACAAGCTTCCTTTCACAAAGGCTACTTCCACGTTACAAAAGCCCGTGCCGCTGACTCATGGAGTCACACTAGACTCAGGATCAGGATGCTTGCTTTCAGTGCCCGTATGAATAATGTGCATCGCTCTCGTGTCAGATGTTTCATCCTGTCTCACTACTGTATGTTTGTAAGAGCTCTTCGGCTATGGCGGGGAAGCTGCTTCTTTGTATATTCGGGGTACGTAAGTTAGGAAGAAATTAGCAGAAGTACTGCAGACATTCCCACATTAACAAGCTGCCGATGCGTAAACGCATTCACACACTGAAAATACATACGAAGACGCCAGCGAGCGCGATGGGGACAAGTCCAAGCACAAAAACAGAACAGATATGTTTGCTATTAAACAGTCGATGTCGTGAATATACATACAGGTCGAGAGTTACGACTACCCGTTCGTTGAGAAGAAAATGTCGTCATGACATTTCCAGACCAGGCTAACGTGCGGCTTCCTGAACCAAAGCCCCAAGATACTTCGCGAACAATTGCTCATACCACCATGCCTACCGGACCACCCAACTTGGAGGTGACTCAGCCGCAAGGCTCCCTGGTAATTCCTTCGGACTCGACGGCTTCCTCAATGGCCTGCCATCAAGTTCCGCGCCTCTGTTCCAAGGATGCGCAGTCTGTCCCGAAACCTCCATAACGGCTTCACTATCTAGCTCGGTCACGCCCGGCTTGGCTGCCCCAGACAGAGGCTTCCCATCTGCCTCGGAGACGTTGTTCGTCTTCTCCGTCGCACCGGTCCCGTTGGAGGGGCGTGAATCGGCGCCTGTTGCGTCGGACACGCGACCTTCGGCAGCGCCCGACAACGGCGACACGTCCTTTTTGTCGCCCTTCTCGATCTCAGTAGCTGCGGTCGCAGATCGTCGGCGTTTTCGGCGGCGAAGGAGGATCGCTGCTATTATGCCGATGAGGAGGAGAAGTCCGACCGCCACGCCGACACCGATTCCGATCTTTGCGCCTGATGCGAGGCCTGAGCTGCGGTCATTTGAGCCGCCGTTGCTTGAACCACTACCGGTGTCAGACGAATCAGTTCCCGAGGATGTGTTGGTGCCCAATGTCCCTGTTCCCTTTCCCGTTCGCGATGGCGTCGCGTTGTTCCCTGCGCTCCCTTGTGTTGCACTGCCGTTACTGGTCTGACTTGCACTCTGATTACTTCCGCTCGAGCCCGAGCTCCCAGTAGAAGCCGATCCAGTCTCATCCGACGAAAAATCGCTCGTCGGGTCGCCAGTGGGAACATGCCCGGTCTCAAACTTGATACTCCCGCCGGTGTCCATGGGCAACGATGCGAATAAAGCAAGCACTGGTGAATCTGAGAACGCGGTTGGCGTGAATTTGGCCTTCTCGGTGCAGCTACATTGCGAGCCAGGTTGGAGCGTAGACGGGTTTCCTTCTTGTGAACATGCGCCCCAGACACTTTCGTCGTCGTCGCAGCGGGTAAGTGCTATCCATGGCTGATCTGGAAGGCGTTAGCAACCGAACAATGACCGAGCACATGTCCATTGAGATCCATACCTATCCCTTTCTTATCTGGGCAACTCTCATCCTTATAATCTGGGTCGGTACACCCAGCTTGGTATGTCAACTGGGAGCCATATCCAGAGCCGTGTACCCCAAAACACGCATTATCCGCCATGCAGTTGTCACCAGCTCCGCAGCATGTCTGAAATCCAAACGCCGCGTTTCCGCATGGGATGAAGCTCCCGTCTAGCTTTTCTCCTGCTTTGGTGTAGCAGGTGCCATTGCTGACAAGAATGTCCAGGTCACTCATCGTGCCGTCGCGAGCTGTACCAGCTCGTGAGATGTCGTGAGATGCTAAGTAAGAAAACCGGGGAACGATGCGATGGAACCAGCGTCCGAAGCTTGGTTTCTGGGGAAAGGGGCTCCATGAGGTCCATATGACGTGTGGGTTTATTCCCTTGTCAATTGAGCAGATCATGTTCGTAACCCTGTAGGTTTGGCCAACCAAGGGTATGTGACTCGTGAAGCGGATTAAGCGACCATTAGGTACCCCGGGCACTGCCAAGGTTTTGATAGTACTATTGGGATACAGCCAGATGTCGAACAAAATACTGAGATTGGCCCCTCACAAAAATTGTGAGCATGTAATTATGTGGTACCACCAAGGCGTGTCGACTTCCCATAATCCTTCACTGAAGAGTGTGGTACACGGTCTTGTCCGACCCGGTATGCTTTTAAAATGTACAGAGCTGTGTCTTATCCATTAATCCAATGCGAAGCATATTGACTTAGCTACTGGGATGTAAGTGCCATGTGGTAGACGTGGTTTCAGTGCAAGTACTGTGCTGCTGTTCAATTCTAGAGAAAGGCTCTTTAACCATTCGGCTTGCGCGATTTGATGAGTTGCTGACGATATGCCGTGGTACTTGTGATAACGTAAATCGGCATATAAAACAAACGGAGGAGCTGCTATACTATTATGATGGCTCCTCATCTCATGAATCTGGCCATCGAATCATTCATGGTAGAGAATAGGCTCGTTGGCGCAAGACTGAACAGTCCGAGAACCTTCATCGGACTCGTTCAAGTGATGGATTCTTTAGAATCGTTCCTCCAGAATGTTACCAGCGTACCCTGGCTTCCATTCTCTCTGACGACAGCCGATGTTGGTGCCCTCGGCGCCATGATAATCCTTCCGTTCTCCAGCTCGACGATGGCCATTTCACTTCCGTCATCTGCGCCAGGCGTAATGCTTCTTATTCGCCTCAGGTCGTCAACAGTGCTCGTGAACAAGTCGTCCTCAATGTATCCCATGTCGCTTTCGAGACCGAGCCATGAGTGTAGGCGATTGAGAACAATAAACGCAACAGCTCTGCATATTGACCTGCGCTGCATGGGAAGATTCGCGACAACGATATATATGGAGATTTCGTTGATTCCCCATAGAGACAAGTCGGCAATGTCATAGAATGGCTCGCTGGAATGAAGCCATCGGTGCAGTACGTATATCTTGATGACAGACGATGAAGTGCCTCTGCATACCTATTAGGACAGTCCACCATGCGCAATCACATGACTTACACGAGTGTGAGAAGAAACATGAGCCCCACTTTGAAGCGCATTCGCTTTGTGAGTTTCGCGCGCCTCAAGTATACGAGTGGTGCAGATGCGTAAACCTGTCTAACGTAAGTCTTAGTACACGTTCGGCGTGTTATCCACTCACCAAGTCGGTACAAATATTCGAGACGATCTGCGCATATTCAGCGACCGTGCCGACTGTTGCAGGCCAGCACTCAGGCACAATTTCTGGATGCCAACGGAAGTAGTACGGTTGGCAAGACCAGAACTGGAACAAGAGTGGCATGATCAGATTGAACGTGACCACGATCAATGTGACGAGGCACATTATGGCCCTGAATCTTCGTGAAAAATTGAGTGCCAAAAGGTAGGTGCAAACAGACAGCTTTACGAGGAACATGGCGTTCATCCGCAAGCTAATGGAGATGAATTCGAAGTGGATAGTAGTGTAAACACGATGCGACGCCCAAAAGGGATCAGATATGAGCCGGCCAGCACCAGCGCGCACGCCGAGAATGACGAAGGGGATGTTGCAGACGACGCTCATGGCCTGTAGGAAGTCAGCTATTCATTCGTGCCTAGTAGCAGCATACTGGGTCGCGCACTGGGTACCCACGCTGCCCGCCAACATCAGCCAGTCGCTGCAGCCCATCAAAGGGCTGACCCGGAATCGCATGACCAACCTCCAAATCGTGGAGACCATAGAGAGGACTGACATCGCAATAGCGACCGTGACCACCTCCTCGCCCTTGTTCGGCCACTGCTTTGCATGCATCGTCGCAGTCAATCGTGGGTACATCAGAAAGCACGACCACGTCCAACAACGAAGCAAGTCCTTTGCGGAGGGAAAGAAGGAAGAAGAGGAAGTGCGTCTAGCTGAGCGAACAGCTCGCGCGACCACGCATCTGAACTGTCGAGAAGTCGAAGCCAAACGCGGGGTGTTCAGTACTCACGGCGAGCATGGAACCGTCCATACCATATGGAGATGTAACAATAGATTAGAGGGCATGAGCTTCCTCCTGGATCCTCATTGCACGATCGGACCTATCACCGCTGCGCTAAGAATCCTTCGAACTTTAGGCATCCTAATCTCTCCTACAGTGGATTATTCAAATGGTAGGGATGCGCGGCGGATAGGTACGGGAGCGTAACGGCGGGTTGCCGCCTCCGAGATTGCGCTGCAAACATTCTGGTTCTTCACTGAGAGCGTGAGGATGATCGCCGTCCCATCGACCATTGGGCTCCAAAAAAAAATCGTTCTGAGATCACTCTCGACCGCAGCACAGTGATGTGGAACAACGTCGGTGGTTGAACATGTCCGATGATGAAGGGGTGATGCCGGAGCCCCACCCTTCTGTTTCGTGGCTTCTTATCCAATTAGACGTCGCCTGAGGAGCCAAAGTTTTGGTCCCCATCGACCAAGTCCCGCACAGCTCCATCGCAATCACTTCGATTTTGACAAGAACGTGGCATTGCTGTTTCCCGAAGTTTAGGTTCGTCGTGGAGTTTGGTCCTACCCGAGGCCCACAATTGCGACTGCCCGCGTCAAGTACCGTACTGAAAGCTACCAATGCCTTTCCCACCTCCGCCTTTTTTCTAGCTCCTCTAAACCCAAAAAGTTAATATTATCTGCTTGTTCCAGGCCATCCAGGCCCAGACTGTGAAACATTAACGTTGAAGCTGAAAGACTTGAAGTCTCGATGTTTGCCAGGCCCTAGTTATAACGCCTTCTGTTTCCCTCCACCATGTCAAGTGACGGCACAGCGTAATTCTAGTCGATTTTCCAGTCCCATAGATAAACGTAAAGGAGGCTTGAAGTCGTCGATTGGCGAAACCGCGCTTTGATCCACCTACTCCAGGGTTGTCTGCGCCGTATCTACTGACTCTTTGGTAGATTTACATTGAATATGAAGAAGGCTACTGTGAATGTGCATAGTCATGATGGCCGCCGCGTATCATCCGTCGATCCGTGTTGCCTGGTGGCAGCCTACACTAGCAGACGCTAGTGCCGAAGGAGCTTAGCGATTCACTTGCCTTGGCGCGGTTGCAGTATCAAAAAGCTCCTGCGCCCTCTATACACACAGCAGTTCCTTCGCAAGTCCTCGAATATCCCCTTTGTCGTACTTTCCAATACACTGCTAAGACGCCCCAATCATCTGTACAATGACATCCACCCTCGCCTTCCTACCAACCAATTTCCAGTCACAAAGTCCGTTATTCGGCGTTCTTCCTGGCGAGATTCGAAATGAGATATTTTCGTATGCGCTCATGCAGTATGAAGACGATGCGGCATCTTACCCGGAGGACTCGTACTGGTACAGACCAGGTTTTGCAGGTCCGCGCAAGGCCAACAGCGCGTTGCTGCAGACATGTAAAGCCGTGTATACAGAGGGCCAGAAGGTGTTCTTGAGGGATCTCGAGTGGGCGTTCTGGTTCGGTGAGCGCATCACGTTCTAACCACCACATGTAGTCCAACTAATCGATCTTAGGCCGTGGGCCACCTGGCCGCTCCGGCAACGCGGCATGTGTGAGATTCTTTAGGAGTCTCAGTCCGCAGGCAGCTCAGTCTCTGGAGAAGGTCCGCTTCTTCACGCAGATGTACTGGCTGGAGGACGGCAGCAACCTCAGACGTATCTTCTCGCAGCCACAATTTCGTCCCTCGGAACTCACCATCACCATCCGATATTCGGATTGGTGGTGGTGGGAGGAAGACGCCCCTATGACTATGAAGGAAACGTGGCTACGTATATTTATCGGAAGCCCGGGACTGCGCAAGCTGAGAGTTGAGTACGAGACGTTGAGCTGGAAGAAAGAGGAGATGATGCGTATTGTCGAGAGGAACAAGAAGTGGAAGTTGCCTGTAAGGAGTGACGTGGATCTGAACGGTTTCCAAGGCTACCTGATCGCTGAGAAGACTCCTTTGCTAGAATGGACCTGGAAAGGGACCAGCAAGTTGGACGGACAAACCTGGCGTCATCATAGCAAAGGCGAGAAGGAAGACGGAACGGTCGAGTACATTGTCGTGACAGACACTTGGGACTTTGTGCAGGGAAGCCTGGATACGGAAGAATTGAGAGGTAGGGGTCTGCTTGATGAATACAAGTATGAGAACGACGATGAGGACGATGAGAACGACGATGAGAACGACGATGAAGACGACGATGAAGACGACGATGATGATGAATATGAGGATGACGAGGAAGACTACAGTGTTGGGGAGTAGACCAACGGAGAACGAATTTGAGCCTTTACAATTTATGAGCTGCACTTGCACTAACCCCCAATCTATGGACATCACCTGGAAGCTTTCTGTGTCAGCCTAACAATGGAAACAGGACACCAATACCGTTTTCCCAAGTTCGCAGGTCAATCTCATTGCTGCTGTACTATTTAGCCGTCGGCGATGCATCGCGTACTTTGCAAGCCGCGACGAGCCGTAGTGCAGAAACACCGTATACGTGTAGCAGACGGTATTCCCCCTGCTGCGTCATACCACGGATTGCTAGGATACGCGATTCATCGCCATCGACTGAACTATCAACTACCCAGCACCAACAAAAGAAACCCACACCAGCATGGGACCATCCTCTATGCCGCACGTCTCCCAATGTTGCTATGCGCACGAGAGGGTATCAATCTCAACCAGTGCCCCATATTTCCTTACCACCCCACCCAGACTCAAGACCCCAAAGCAAGAAGCCCCAAACACCATGCTAAAGTGCGGAGACCCAGGAACCGAGCCAAATTGAACACATGCCACCCTTTATCCACACGGTGAGGACACCTACTTCCTCGCGAAACCGGCCAGATACCGCCACCCGCTGCCTGCCCCTGCACCTTCCTCAAGCATTTGCACCACTCCTTCCAACAACCTTTCTTCCTCCTTCCCCATCTCGACCTGCAGCCTCAACATCCACTTCTCCCAATACCAACTCCCGACGATGCCCGTCATCATCGCCGCATCTACAGTGGTACCCCACACGGGGGCCTCCGACTCCACGACCTCGCCCTCGGGACTGATGCTCCGCTCCGTAGTCGCCTTGGCAGGCAGCACGGGAAGCGTGTCTTTCCAGTTCGCCGCCGTCTTTCCCATGGGGAGAACCATCCACATCCTGTGCAGGTCGCGGAAGCCAGCCTTGCGGAGGCGTGGCAGGAAGGATTTGGTGGGCGCGGCGTCGTACCCGCGGGTCTTGAGATTGAAGCCGAATTCGACGCCAAGGGCCTGCGCGTGGCGCCCCGCGTGGATGATGTCTGCGTCGAGGAGCGAGAACTCGAGGATGCCGCCGGGCTTGAGGCACCGGAAGCACTCTTTCAGACACAGGTCGTACTCGTCCATTGGGCGGCCAAGGGGCTTGTCGGTCTTGAGAAGCTCGTGGAGAGTGCGCGCAGAGACGACGTCGAAGTGGCCGCTAGGGAATGGTAGCGTCCAAAGGTTAGGGACCGTCGTTTGCTTGTGATTGGAGGGGCCGGTGACGTTGGAAGTCAGGTTGTTGCCGGCAGTGTAGACAGTCGTGACAGTTGCGTAGGGGTAGTCGTAGGCTACGTCCCATGCCCAATCGTTGGTTGCCACGCCGCCCACATCGAGAATTTTGGGTATGCTGGTCCGGCGGACGAGCTTCGCGGCATGTTTGCTGAGCAGTCTACCTCCGTTGAGTTGTCGGAGTGCTTGGAGGACCCAACATATTGGCAGCATTTGGTCGAGGGCTTGTCGCTCCATCTGAGCGCGAGCGATGCGCTCTTTCAACACAGTCGGGTCGTTGACGTAGAACTCCGACACAGGTCGTGGCGGAGCTGGCCGTACTGGGTTGGTAAGTTCGAACTTGCCCAGTAACTGGTCCTGGTGGGACTTAGGGTTGCATCGCCTATGGACATGCATTGCCTCTGCACGTGTTTGACGATGGATGTAGACATCCATTGTTCGTGTTCGCTGTCGGAGGAACTCAAACCCCTGGACGTACGTGATGATCTTCTTTGGTTCTTCTTCCTCTGTGGGCGCCTTGGGCGGTTCTTCAGCGAACTTGACAGATTTCTTGATTGCCTTGTCGATTGAGTTGCCTCGGCTGTGGGTGCCAGTGGAAAGCTTCGGTGAGCTGATGACGTCCATGTCTCGAAGTGCAGCTTGCAACTCTTCTTGCTCCTCTAGCCAATGGCCTGTCCGTTCGATGTTGGCGGATGAAAGCTTCTGCAGCTCCACATGGTAGTTTTCATTGTACTGAAAGATTGTCTTGGCTGGGTGGATCTCAGAGACCTCGACCGCTTCTTCAGCTTCAACAAGCATGACAGGCCTTGAGGTCGGTAAACCATCGTCGTAGCCGTCGAGCGTCGAGCCTGCCAATGTAATGGCACGCTGGGTAACGGGAGTGCGCTTGAATGCCCATGGTAATGAGTAAAATTTCTCAGCCGTAGACGTGTTGGGAATAGACTCTTCACGTTTCGGCAGGCTCCAGGTATGCCGTGCAGTAGACTGTAGTGATGAGAAGAACCCACCGGGCGAAGGCACTGAAAGCGCTGACACCGGTGTGTTACCAGACGAAATTTGCACGATACCGGAGGGAATGCTCAAGTTCAACATGGGACGAACCTCCCTCATTTCCCCTTCACTACCGTTGCCTCCGTGCGATGACGATCGCTCTGGCGATGAACCTCTTGACGAATCTCGTGACCGAGACAGGTGACGTAGGGTCTCCAATGCTTGGTTGTCCAGCTGCACGGGCGCCCATGAGTCCACACTGCCGATGCTTTCGCGCTTGTGGGTCTCGGGTGTGGAAGGGCAGCTCAGCTTGTCCATCTCTTCTGAAGTCAGACTTCCGTCCAGGGAGGGAGCGGCCGAGCGGGCTGGCACCGACAGGTTGTGCGACGTGATCAATGACAAGGCTTGTCTCGATGGAGTAAGCAGTTGAGATGGCGTGTGTGGTTGAGCTGATATTGCGCTCTTGAGCTTCTCTATTGTCGGCCAAGCGGAAGGCGAGGGGATGATGAGGGAAGGATAACGACTGCGGCTTGTACGCGCGATCTTCTTGACCGAAGCCGATGCATGCAGAGGTACTTCTGCTTCGTCGTCTGTGACGTCGTACAGCGAGTCGAAGTCACTGTCTGCCCTGCTTGCGCGGTACGAGGGAGGGTACGTCGAAGAGGGGTAGGCATATCTAGGCGACGGGACAGGTGACGGCTTCATCATCTCGAGCAGGGGTGCAGGTGCCTTTGGAAGAGCAAAGTCCCGGCAGCTCTTAGGAAAATCGGCGCTGGGCTGATATGTCGAGGTGGTGGAGAACCTTGGCGTGAAGTAGTACCGTGGGATGGTGGAGTCGTCATCGACGACACTAAGAGTGTGTCTCTCGTCCAGCGGAGACACGGGGTATTGAGGGAAGTCGGCAGTGCCAATGGCTGCAGATGCGTACACTGCAGCGGGAAGTATCTCTGGCATATTGTACATTGGGCTGATGTGAGCTCCGCCTCGTGCTATTATTAAAGAATGCGTATACTGGGAATCCGAGCTTGGGTCTTGGGGGGCGGTCAAAAGATGAACTATTAACAGGAAAGGAAGGTAGATGGGTAGATGGAATTAACGGGCAATAACCCTGGCTGATCAACAGCTCGGTGATAGAAATGAAGCGCTTCGGTCGACGAAGCTGCGGCGTGGTAGGAAGCTCGGGAGGGAGTGAGAAGAAGATGGCAGGGAACGACGGCACCGCGAGCGCGCGCCGAGCAATGGTATGTATATTTCGCGTGTAGCCGCGCCCGCGTCGACAGACATGTTGGCCAACAGGTAGTGGCGTTCGCGGACGCGATGCTGGCCCCGCCCGTCCACTCGCAAAGCGGCCACCATGTGGGTGGAGAGGCGATAGCGGCTCAAGGACGGCCACGACAGAGCGGCCACATGTTCTCGCTCGTGGTTGGCCAGCGTGCGGTGCAAGCTGTATATGCGATCTCCGGGGGTGCTGACGCTTTTGGACGCGGGCGCCTCTGGGGGGTGGATGAGTGGACGTTAAGACGAAGGTGGAGTGGATGGTAGACGAAGGTGGATTGGACGGATGTTTGTTAAGCGCCCGCCGTGGTATTCCGGGGCCCCCTCCCAAGCATCGAATCTCGTGACAGCCCAATCGCCATGATGTACGGCGTAGCACAGCATAGTCGCCGATAACCTCGATGGAGAAGGCGTTCGTAGCTCGCAGGCTTCTTTTTCAGTCATCGTCTATCGGGATGCGGCGAGGCTGGCAAGCGTTCGGCATCTGGTTCCATGGCCCATGGCGCTCGGTGACTACCGACCGACCTACCTACGGTAACTGCACCCAGCCACAACAAGAGGCACAAAACAGGTCATGGTAAGAGCGGAAATTGATGGCATCCATGTTTGGACTATCGAACATACTTCGCAAAGGGCCGCGAAACAGGTGCAGAAACGGATCAACGACTGATGAGAACAGTGTTTGCAGTGCGCATGAAGAGGTTCGAAACGGGCGCGGGGCTGGCCGTCGGTGCTTAGTGGGGTCGGCGTGACGCCCGCATCAAGCTCGACATCAGAAGTCAACACCACGCAGCCAGGCCGAGTAATAATCACACTTTGGTTTCCCACACCGTCCAGCCGCCATTGACTTTCCTACGTCATCAGCCGATCCTTTCACGACTCTCTCCTCGCACACAGCCGCCGCCATGTCGCCGCCCGCCATCATCGCGCCTTCCATCCTATCCGCCGACTTCGCAGAGCTGGGCAAAGCATGCTCTGATACCATCCACCAGGGCGCCGATTGGCTTCATGTTTGTTTTCGAAAGCTCTCGCGTACGTAGAGCCGCTCTGACGCGTTCCAGGTAGACATCATGGACGGCCACTTCGTCCCAAACATGACCTTTGGCGCCCCAGTCGTCACCAAGATCCGCTCCCACGTCGAACGTCCTGCTGCCGCCCATGGCCGCGGCACTTTCGATTGCCACATGATGATTGCCGAGCCCAAGCGGTGGGTCCGCGACTTCAAGAAGGCCGGCTGCGATCTGTACTGCTTCCACTACGAGGCCGCCGTCGACTCGACTGCCGCCGACTCGCCCTCGGGCACCTCCTCCGCCAAGACTTCGCCCAAGGAGCTGGTCAGGTTCATACATAGCGAAGGTCTGCAGGCTGGCATCGCGATAAAGCCAGGCACTCCTGTACACGTGCTCTGGGAGATTTTGGACAACCCTGTAAAGGAGGAAGTACCTGACGTAAGTGAAAACGCTCTGCATCTACACATCTTTAAAAGTGTCGGTATGCAACAAGTGTTTCGGCTGCGCGGTCTTGAAAGCGGCTGTCGTTCTTGGCCCACAGGGCTGGATAGGATCGCTCGGTCAGCCAGCGCTTAAGCATGCAAACATTGCACCTCCCACGCCTCGCTGCCCTCTCAAGCCTTGCAAAGGGAGAATACTTCCGACATCCACTACTGTTCTGCAGCCAGCCAACGCTGACCCTGGCACACGATGTATCTTCTACCCGCTGGCGTTTTGTTCTACCATAGCATCACTGCAGAATCACAAACAGCTTGGCTAACATCCGACAGATGGTTCTCGTCATGACGGTCGAGCCAGGCTTCGGCGGCCAATCCTTCATGGCCGACCAGCTTCCTAAGGTCACAGCGCTCCGCCAGAAATATCCCAACATGCATATCGAGGTCGACGGCGGCTTGTCTGAGAAGACCATCGACCAGGCAGCAGACGCCGGCGCTAACGTTATCGTTGCAGGAAGCGCTGTATTCGGGGCAGCTGACCCAGGACAAGTCATCAAGAAGCTCAGGGAGGCAGTCGACTCGAGAAGAGGCAAGCTATGAGAGATGTATATTGTCGATCAATGTGTATGTAAACGCCGCCTATGAATTGATGAGGAGAGATAGACAACAGTAGTTTGTAGTCAACAACTTGCAACACTTATACCTGAGTAAGGTCAAAACACGCTGCGGATTAAGACCGGATTGACAACCGTGATAAGTATTTGCGACTTGCAATGGAACGTTCCAGGTAGAGTGTTGGTTACGGTCGAACGTGCCCGGGTGAAAGATCGAGCACGTGATGTCGGTAAAACTCCGGAGAAGCAAGCGCGACCCCACGCGGCCTGAGCTCGACTTGCAGCCCCGAGCTTCGCGATATTGACGACCGCTTCGACGTCAGCACGACAACGATTGCGCTTGCGCCCACTCTACTACCTTGTCGCAAACATGCTCTTCTTCAGGTATGTCTAGGTATGCCGGCTTGCTCTGCCCGGCAAATTAGTCACTCTGGAACTGCGCCGTTCAACGTGGCCGGCAAACGACGAGATGCTGAGGCGACAACCCTGAGAAAGCGCAAATGCTAACAGTTACTGCGGATAGCTTTTTCAAGACGCTCGTCGACTCCGAGATCACTGTCGAACTCAAGAACGAAGTGTGCATACGCGGGACGTTGAAGAGCGTGGATCAGTATCTGAACATCAAGTTGGACAATGCAGAGGCAACAGACGAACTGAGGTGGCCACACCTGGTACGCTTCGTTAGGCCCTCCCAAATTGGAGGTCAGTGGGCGAAATCGTGGCAATCGTGCTAACTATGAGAAGTGCTCAACTAAAGACATGTTCATTCGAGGCTCCGTCGTCCGATACGTACACCTGCCCAGCGGCGCCGTCGACACAGCACTACTGGAGGATGCGACCAGGAGAGAGGCCGAATCAGCGAAAAACAAGGCGAAGTGAGATGGCGATGGTACTTGGATGAACTAGCGTAAGCCATGGCGCCCGCCGACGCCGCTCGCAACAAAGAAGAAGTGCGGAAGCAGAGAATCGACACTACCAACGACTGGAGTCGAGCAGGCAGAGAAGAAGAGCGAACAGTGGTCACACCACTATCACTCGCCACAAAGGGTGATGACGGCCAAGTGTTGACGCGTCAGTTGAGCATTAAATATACCCAATGAACAATAGTCGCTTTTGGATGCAATCACTCGCTGATCTCTACGGTGCTGTACCTCACCCGTCCTTTTTTTTGCCTCGCGGCACGCCCGAATAATACCGGCAAGTTCCAGACGTGTTGTCTTGAATCCGCATACCGTGGGCTGTTGCGTGTGGTCTGAGCGTAAGACATGGGCTCAGGATTACTGTCCGGTAACCATTCACAAGTCTTCTCCTTTCAACACAGCCGTAATCTGCATTCTAACGTTTTCTTTTTCATGTCGAGAACATGCAGAGCTGAGATCTCGTCACAGCCCGTGACAAATCCTTGATCTGGACCCTTTGCGGGCCGTCTCAGCCACCGTGGACCGATGATGATGATCACCACGGAAGTTGTCTTTTTGGTTCCGAAGTTACCGGAAAAGGCCTTTCTGGTCACAAGTGTGATCCGGCATGCCGGGCATACGAATGGCGTTTGTAACGAACAGAGTAGGGCCATCTATCATTTGGCGCGAGCCATAACTACCCCTCATAATGATAACAGATACATCCAAGTGCTTAGCCCCATCACATTGCATGGTAGAGAGAACATATCCATGCTATCCATTTCCACACTTCTCCTCAGCTTGAGAGTTCCAGCCGGTGCTTGACACGTTTCCTGAGCATCGCAACCATGGAAGCAGCGGTATACTTCAGTATTGCTTATACCGCTGCGGTACCTTCAACGCTGATTGCAAGCTTCACAAATGGAGGAGACGAGTCTTTAGGCAGCAGAAGCAGGCGTGACAGTAAGTGGTGATAGCGCACATTCCAAGTGCTCTGTTGATATTGTCGACACGCAGTGCTCAATAAACAACCATCTTTCCTTCACGCTTAGCATTCTCTTTATCGTCGTTTGTTGCGCGCTTCAGGCTGACCCGCCCAACATAGTAAGAGACCTTGTGACCATCTCCGGTCCAGTCGTCATCGTCGGCGACCACGAGACCATCCTGCCAAGCGGTTGGGTTACTGTCATTGACACGCCGCCGCACCACAACTCTCAAGGGCTGCTGACCGGCAATCCGTTTCTTCATATCAGCATCCCTGCTATCTCAACCCCCGCAGAACTCGCCCAGACTTCCGTAATTCCACTTATAACCTCGGGTCCAGTCACGAATGCAGCGCCTCAGCTTGGAGTCGAGCCTGCTCTTAGCGATCTTACCGGTCCGTGTACTATCAATACTGCTCCGCTGGGTATGTACATCTCTACACGAAAATAGCAGCTACTCCATACTGAACCAGCCACAGATCAGCAGCAATCATCTTACGAGGACTGCCAGAGGACAATTGAGCCAGGAGGGATCTGTTGTATTCCTGGCATATTAGAACCATCAGATCTCCCCAGCAAAACGACTGCGAGCGCTCCAGTATCTGCGCCCGCTTCTCCAACCAGCACCTCAACTTTTTCATGGTCAATGAAGTCATCAACATCCTTTACCATACCGACAAAACCGTTCAGTTTATCCACCTTGCCGCTTACATCCTCCACTCCACCCTCCTCAGCTCCTGCCTCCAAACCCTCTAGCCCTGCCCCCAGGCCCACAGAAGTCGTGCCTCCAAAGACCAAGACACCTATCCTCCCCATCCTCATCCCCTGCTCCCTTGTCGCCGTCGGCATCGTCGCCTTGGGCATCTGGTGCACCGTGTGGCGCAGCCGCAAGCCGTATCACCCACCGCCACCATCCGTTGCCATGGCACCTAGGGTGATTAATGGACAGAAAGTGTTTGAAGCGGGCAACTTCGCGGGGGCGGAGGCGTTTGAGCGGGGCATTGAGGAGATGGGGAGGAAGGAGAAGGCGACTGATAAAGGAAGGGGCAAGTGGAAGCCCGGGGGATATCGGAAGTACAGGGAGAGTGGAACGGGTAGTGGACTCTTTGGTTCGTGAGGCAAGCATAGTGAGAGGGTATAAGTATCTGTGGATATGCCTTATCGTGGGTGAACACGTGGAGAATAAAATGGCGGGCTCGGGGTCGTCTTGTTCGTAAGATACTGGACGGACCGAGGCATGGCGTACGCTGCTGGGTGGTTGTTCATTATGTGGAAGTGAGTTTCACTCACGTCGTATCATTGGGGTTTTAATCAGCTACATTAGTGTTTTCCAATAGGGTACTTTTCGGCATCTGGAAGAGAGTCCATTCCTATTCGTGTGGTTTTGTGCGCGCTCATTTCGCTGATATCGCCGTGACACGGGAGCGTTTGGTATAATTACGGCATGCGCGCCAATTCTTCCATTCGCGATCGCAACGATTCTTCGCCGCCGAGGTCGCATACGATAGCTCTAACTAACTCCACTGGCTTATCCTGCTGGCAGCGCACGATCAGCGCGTTTGCCCCTCATTTCGCCAGCGTTTGACGAAACAAAGGTGCGGGTCGTCTCCCATTCACTTTCATAACTTGCGTACATTCGTGGCAACACCTCGCTTAGTAATGGCTACATAAGTCTTCACACGCCCGAACGATTATCTCACTGCGTCTCTGCGTCGTTGACATCCAGCGTCCCCGCTACACCGCGAGGCTCAGCATTCAGTGTCCAGCATGGCCATTATATCTGGCCTCGCCGTCATCACCGCTCCGGGCCCTACGATCTCAACACCGCCGCCATGTTGGTGGATGGCGACTCCCTCCATCGAGAAAAACTGTTTGTTCACCGGTTACACTACAGTGACACCTACGCCTGTGGTCTTTCCGCCGCCCTCCACGAAACCGGCTTCGACGACTCAATCAAGCTCAGATTACGGACCTGTTTCGACAACCAAGCCACCCCTGTCTTCCTCAACAAACTTGGCCGGACCGGTCACCGTGGAATGGCCGTCGGCAGGGTGCGATGGGTTCACGGTCAATAAAACATGTGTTCCGTGGCACTACTGGTTGGAAATGTACAACGAAGCGTTCCCACCGACGGGCTCGCCAAAGCCACAGCCCAGCATCGTGTTCCATACGCCAGACCTCGATATCCATGGACCGAGCGACGGGTGCAATGGCTTCGCGATCAACAGTCTCTGTCTGAGGGTGGCGGATGTGTTGGCCATGCTTGGAGATAGGCTGACGAGGACGTCGAGTCCGTTGGCCACGGCTACAGCTGTGTGTCGTTCCTTCCAGCTTAATTACCTAGTACTCGCATTGTTGACACATCTACAGACCGATCCCGCCCCTGCCCCAGCCCCAGCCACTGTCCCCCACAAGTTCAGCCCCAAGCTGGGATTCATTGCCATCCCGCTCGTCTTCATCATCGTGGCTGTCATCGGCGGATACTTCTTCTGGCGCCGACGGGCGCTGAAGAAAACTTCCGCTCCCGCGTGCCCTCCTCCGTTGATCGATCCGAATCCGATTGCCAACGTCGCAAGGCTCTACGGGCCACCATCTCCGGACGTAGAGCGAGGACCACGCCCATCAACGTACGAACAGAGACCGCAGGGAGGTAGATACTTGCGAAATGGAGTCAAGATCTTCGATGCGAGACATGCGAACAGGGAAAGGCAGAAGGAGATGAGGCGAAGGAGCAAGGAGATGGAGAAAGGACCGAGTGGTCCGGAGAAGAAGGAGTGGTGGGATAAGGATCTTCTATTCTGAAAGTGATTCGGGGAATGGGGTTCTTATTCTCGAAGAGAGAAGAGGCGAAGTAATGGTTTATGACTCAGCGAATACTGTCGCTGTGGATGGTTTTTAATGGCGATGAGGAGACCAGCTGGTTTTATGAGATAGGTTTAATGGCGAGGAGGAGATTAGCTGGCTTCTTGAGATCGGTCGGATAATTCTAATGGGTAGTTCTTGCCCTACACTCACACGTCATCTTCCCAATCAGTTCGAAGACATAATGTATCGAAGTCACGGCTTACATTATGACTCGGCAGATGGATTGAGTGCACCCTAGCTGGTGCGCCCATTCCTCTCCGGGTGATTAATCAACCCAAACCCATACCAGACATGCCGACTCTCAATGCGTCAAGTTTTACACGATATTTTCTTGCATGCCTGAGGTCCCCGGTTCATCCATCACGCGTTGTCCTCGCCCGTCTATATGATTTCAAGGCTCAACCTGAAGTACTGATCCGGGCATTTATTTACAAACTCTTCACAATAAGTACATGTTTCGTGGCCGACGCTCGTGCAAATGCACGCTCCTTTCTCAAGATATGCAGCATCTGAGTCTGGAATACTTGTTGCGGAAGATATACGACTGGTCGAATCGGTAGTCGTGTAGCGTGGGTCATGGCTCCTGTCATGCTTGCTGTCCACGTTCGCGCCAACACTCAGAAAGAAGCCCTTCCCTTTGTCAATCTCGGATTGTACGTGGTTGGCAGAACCCATTGTCTCTGCTACCAAACTTGCAAAACAATTTGCAAGCACATTGGCAGCATTGTCTTACTGCTGAGGTTCGCCGATCATAAATCGCTTCATCATTGTTGACAACCACTGGATTCCCATTACAAAAGCCTTTATTCAGCTCTGCAATACCTTCATGATTCTACAAGGACGGCATATCCGTCTTGGGAAAGTACTTCGAAACTGATCATTTTCTTAATTTTGACACGAGAGGTAGTCAAGTCTCGCTCACGAGGCGGATGTATGAGAAGGCCAAGAATGCCCATGTCTGGCTTGGTGACGAGTTAGACTCCAGGCTGAAAGCAATTGACTTACTGACCACTCTTGAAGCACCACCTGAGGATGCTCCGGGAGAAGCAATACAATACCTGTCACTCAGCAAGGCTGAAGTCAACTTTGATTGGAAGTCAACTTTGATTGGAAGTCAACTTTGATTGGAAGTCAACTTTGATTGGAAGGCACCTTGGCCTTTTGCCAGACGGCCATGGTTGGAATGATTTTGGATCGGACAAGAACTTGATCTCCACGAAAAACGTCCTGTTCTCGTGTGGCCACAAAGCTCTCGATATAGCTGTTCTCTAGCCAGCATTACTCAACACGCAATTTTAAGGCCCCCGTCCTTACGAAAACAGTTCCAATTATAAGTGCTGCCAGCTACCCAGACGCCCCACTGTCCCAAGAAGTTGACGATATCCACGTTCTAGTTTCTGTATCAAATCATCTTAGGTAGGTGGCTTTGACATTCATCCAACACTTCCCAGCATCGCATGACCAGTGCCCTTCATCCGGCGTCCCATTTGAAAGCTCATGATAGGCTGGTTGATGCTTCTCACACCCGTTTGCTTCTTGTTGTCGCTCAGCCCTCATCGAAGTTCAAGCGTAGGGCCCCACATGCATTAGCGCGAGGTCCTACCCTCGGCTTAGTGACACGACTAGGTAGACGACCCATGTGGCGCCTGGCCTTCAATACTCTCAGCTCGCCCGTACCACTTTCTTGAAATCTCCGGCCATCCACCTGGGTTCAGTAATTCTCCGTCTCACCACGCCACAACATCGATCGCATTATCTGTCGCACAATGGTGGCAGATACATTGCACCACCCCACATTGAATTGCACCATACGTGGCAAACCGTCAACGTCGACGGTGCAATTCCGGAATCTCAAATACGCGACGATCCCTGGAAGATGGCAGGATTCGGTAATCAATGACAAGTTAAGTCACGATGCTGACGGCGTCTATGATGCAACTCGGCTTGGCCCATCTTGTCCCTTTAACCGCGCGGCGCAGGCGTGGGACCTCACTCTTGTCGGAAATGTCGTTATGCCAATGGAAGGTGGGGTCCAAGAACCCATGGACGAGTTTTCGTGTCTGCAAGTGAACGTCACCGTACCGAAAACCCATCTTGACAAAGCGACCCAAGGCGAACAACTGCCCGTGTTCGTCTGGGTGCACGGCGGCGGCTTGAGCTTCGGCAGCAACAACTGGCCCCAGTATGATCTTACTCGGTTCGTGGAGCGAAGTGTTGACATTGGGAAACCAGTTGTTGGCGTGGCGATCAATTATCGCGTTGGCATTTTAGGCTTCCTAGCGAGCAAGGAGTTGGGTATCGAAGGCAACTTTGGGTATAAAGATCAGGTATTGGCGTTTCAGTGGATCAAAAAACATATCGCCGGCTTTGGTGGCGATCCAAATCGGATCACAGCCTCGGGAGAGTCTGCGGGTGCAATCTCGCTGTCGACGCTGCTCTGCGTGGATACTGGGGGCGAAGCACTGTTCGAGAAAGTCGTGATCATGAGCGGAGACGCAACTTTGCGGAAGTCAAGAGTCAGGTCCTGGCACGACATGATGTACCAAGACCAGCTCAAGCTGCTTGGCCTTGACCAGATGGAGGTAAGGGAGAGGAAGATACAGATTAGAGAATTGGACCCTATGGAAATGGTCAATAAGCTCCCAATAGCCCAGCATTACTGCGCCTGCGTCGACGGGAAATTCCTGAAAGATAACATCTCCTTGGAACGAATGACCGATGGCTCGCGAGAGATGCACAAGCCGACTTGGTGCAAAGAGTTTGTGATTGGCGATGTCCGACACGATGTAAGGGCACTAAGTCCATCACCCCCTTCCAACTTCGTCTGACTGACTTGCAGGGCACCGTCCTCCACGGAAGAGTTCTATCTCTCCCTAACGCTTTCGAAAACCTGAAAGCTTCATGTGCAAGACATCTCACCGAGTCCGAAACCAACACCCTCCTGTCCGCATACAATCTGCCTGCCTCTACTCCGGAACAGGAACGTCGCATCCTCAATGAGCTGATTTCTGACTTACGCTTCTACATTCCTACCCTTGCTGCTCACTCAGGGTGGCGGTCTGCGTTTCCGTACGATTGTAGTTCCAGATACCACTTCCACGTGCCCAACCCAGTAGAGGGCGAATTCAAGGATTTGGCCTCTCACGAATTCGATGTGGCCTTGCTCCTCCAGAACTACGCAGAACATTTGGATAAGACGACGAATGAGGCAGGAATACAGATGACCGACCAGTGGATCAAGTTTGTGGCTGGTGAGCCCTGGAGTGAGCCCGGACAGGTAGTCGTCATCGGTGCACACGGGATCACTCACGTGGGTGAGGAGCAGTATGATCGCGACTACCGAGCGGGTAACGGGAGAGTGCTTTTGGGTATGTGGTTGGATAAGTGCTTCAGGGTTGCAGAGAGTTGGCAAGGCGTACGCGCTGAGGTTGTGGCGAACAACACAAACAGTAAGCTATGATCATGTACTTGCAGTCTGTGAGCGATGGATCGAGCGTGGTCATAGCGAAAGCTTGACGCGCGCAGTTGGCCATGGGTTGGAAATGGTTGCAGCACATGCACATCTCTTTTAACGGCAGATAACGAATAAACGAAGCATCACTGATCGACATCATGTCACAGATATTGCAACGAGTACCGTGAGAATGCATTCGAACGAGTTCAACAGGTAAGCTAGCCCACCAGGTATACTACTACCTTAAATACCATTTCCGCATCTCTTTCGACTCTGCCAGCCTGGACCTCGCATTATAAATCGCAAGATTAACCAATCAATTTCCTTCCCCTTGAATCCAATCCTCTACGCATCGACCCCCTCCTTCCCACTATTCTCCGCCAAAAGCGCATCATCCGCGGTGGCATACTGCTCGAACTTTTCGCAGTCGAAAAGCGCCGCCGCGAGCGCCGCCACCCCCAATCTCATCTGCTTCCAATGCACAGCCAGACTTGCCAGCCTCATTGCCCAAATTGCCAACCCGAGTCCCAACGCCGCAACTCCCACATTCGCAACCACCAGCGTCTACAGCGCAGCAGCCGGCAACCCCGTGATGACCTGCGAGCTCCCAACTTGAGCGGCGCGACTCGCGCGACTGCTCAACTGTGAGGCGAGCGGGAAAGAAGACGCTTTGCTCGTACTGATCTACAATGCATGTATGGAAGCTGACGGTGAGCTGCGAGATTCCGGCCGGGTTGATGGGTCTTGGAAGACGGTGGCCAGGGTGCCGGTGAAGCGCGTTGCCAGGTATACTACCGTAGTTGTGCCTGCGATAGATCCGTTGCTGTGACTTCGTCAGAGACGTGATCTGCCCGCAGAATTTGACGTATCTTATGTCTGGAGAGCTCTCTGGGCTGTGGTCGCGCAACCCCAAAAGGTATTGGGTCCGAGAGTTCCATTGTCGGGGCGGTCACTGCACCAGGATGCTATTCCGTTATTATATTAACGATGAACAGGTGGAGCCTCTTGGACTTGGAAGAGCTGGACTGCTTCTGCAGCAATGTGGAAGTATATATTGACAACCTGGACCAAAAAAAACTGTCGCTGTCAGTTGTTAGACTAGCCTAATGATAGCGAGATTCGTACCCATGCAGCAATGATACTAACAAGCAATATCAAAACACCTGTATTGAGAATGAGCGATGAACGCTTCACAGTGCCCGCTTCTTTTCCCCGATGCCAAAAGACATTCATCATCTTCACAGTAGCCAGGTCCCACTGTACCATCATCTCGGCGTTGATCACCCTCAAGAGCACGCTCACCTGACGCGGAGTCGGAAGATTATCCTGCTCTTCCCTTTCCGAAGCCTTTAGCAGCGCACATGCATTCGTACACGATGTAAACGCCATCAGAAAGCCCACGAGAGCAAAGCTGACGGTCGCTGACCATGAAGATACGAACGCTAGCTGGGAGGCTAAAAAGCTGAGGTAGCAGAACGAGGGGGATGTGGTGTTGATCAAACGGGTGACAAGGTTGGCATAGACGATGTATATCTAGGTAATATGACGAGAGACGGCGTCGTGACGATCAAGTGGAGGATGATCTTTTGTGTGTACCGCTCCCACGCCAGAGAGCAACTCATGATGGCGGGTAAGGGTGATGTTATACGCCACTATCCTGAATCCGGTGAGATAGCCGCTAGATATAGCAATCAGCATGAGCTTTGATGCTGTCACAGCATTTCCATACTTGGTGAGGTGCTCGAGTTGGAAACGCGCTTTACCGTGCCACCTCCATCGTCGAAATGGCTGCAATGGCTGCAAAAGAACCTCACGTAGTGGCATACTTCATATCTCGCGTATAGTGGGGGCACATATGCTATTGGTTTACTGGTAGCCAATCCTAGCCGGTGCAGACCGATGGCATGTTCGATCATTACGCATGTTGGTCATATAATCTTAAGAGTACTTCATACCTCGATGACCCGTCAAGATGCGCGATGTATGTCCTGAGCCGAACCTAAGGATTCAGCAGAGACAGCGCTGGGGGACGCGTTCGCAAAATAACCATGTCAAAAATTGAGGCATCAGTGGAAGACATAGTTTATTCTACGTACGTTTGAACTTTCGTTTCTCGCCAAGGTGTTCAATCCTGCCCATCGGGTTACACATCTTGATCAAGGCTTCGAAATGTCTGTCCAAAGTCTGCATGTGAAGGAATATGAAGTCCTGGCACCTGCATGCATCATGCGTAAAGGATCAAAAGCGGCAAGACTGTTATCAAGTCACGCCACCTGATCTGCCGAGACGTCCGGTTTCGCGCACGACAGGTCGACCCCTATTGGGTGGCGGTGTAGGAGATCCTGGGTCGCAGGAGACATTGAGCTGGCTATCCACAGCACTCCATAGCTCGGGAAGCGAGCCTTTCACTCAAAGGAGGGTGACCGATATTAGACCCAAGCATCCGCCATATGCCAACGTACGGACCGAATAAGAGATCGTGCAATTTTTGCGCTGTTTTGAACGCAAAAGTTGAGCTGCCGCAAAGCTCGGACCGGGGAAAAGATCGCACAGACCAGTGGTTCATACCGAATCTTCTGGATGCGCATCATGAACTCGCAGGTTGCTTTAGCGTCCAAGTGCAGGCCCTGTGATAATTTTGAGCTTATCCTTGGTCGCGCGAGCAGCGCGCCAGACTTCTTTGATGCGGGCAGTGCCGGCAATGTATCCACCGATGCACCCATAATCCTTATTTTGGATGCACGAGGTGCAAGCAAATTAAGTATCAACGAAATTCAGCCAGGCAATAACTTATCAAGCGACTGCAGACTTGAAGATCAGAAGCCACCGCGGCGTCCTCTTCCTCTTCCTCTTCCTCGTCCTCCCTTGTTCCACCGACCTCCTTGTTTGTGACCACCCGCATGATGAGGATTGCGCTCTTGTTGCTCACGGTCTTCTCTCTCTTCTCGCTCCCGCTCGGCCTCCCTCTCCAGTCGCTCCTGCTCTAGCTGTTCGGGGCTCTTCTCCACTCGAACCTCGGGCTTCTTCAGATCAGTTGGAAACCTGGGGTGTACACCATGCTTGCAGGCTGGGCCTTCGGGGCAGAATCCGGCGAGATAGAAGGGGCATATGTTGGCCTTCTTATTGTGTTTGAGTGCGCAACGCGGGCCGAGTGGACAGAAGCCACGGTCGTAATGAGGGCATGGCGGGCGCTTCGCTTCGGGGTCGACGTGCAGGTACAGGCAGTCGTCCCCGTTCGAGCAAGTTTGCGTGCGGGCGTAATAGGAGCATTCGGGCATGCGGCGGAGATTGTATTCGTGAAGAAACTCGCAAGTTTCGCCTTTCTTGCATAGACCTCGCAGCCAATGCTTGCAGACGAGGCTAGTTTTAGTGTTAGCGGGAACCTTGCTATCGACAGCAGATGTGTGCGCGTACTTGTTGTAAGACGAAGATACCTGGTGCTTGTCCGGGCAGCGGTTACCCAGAGGACAGTGTCCCTGCATATATGCCTTACATTGCGGGCGGCCCGGGTCCAGGCCAAAGCGGTACTCTCTCCGCAAGAAGTCGCTGAAGTCGAAGTCGTACGTGGTCTTGGCCGCCTGCGAGAGGGACTGGTCCGGTGAAGTGGCACTCTGCGCGTCCGCCATGGTTGAGCTGTCGCGCGAGGCTCACAGATGGTGGTCGATGCGTTATTTCGGTAGCTCTGGCAGCGCGCACTGTGAGAAAGTCTATTAATGCTGAAGCACGCCGACTTCTTTCGGGTTGTGGCGGGGAAGCGCAGTGATGGTAAGCTTTGTGGTTATTCACTTTCTAGCGCGAGCGTGCCAAGATATATCACGTGTGGAGCTTAGCCCCAGCTATCGCCCCAGGGCCAGCTTCGGTTCTTCCCGCGTACGCTAGCTCCGCGGATCGACCTCCCATGTATGCAATGCAACGACTTGAGAAAGACCGCATCGGACCTCTGCCTCCGATGATTTCAACATGATCGGACAATAGTCTCGCCAGTAATGGCATCGCCTGCCCTACCTCGCTGTCGCCAACGCCGTCAGCTTCCCTTGGTGTAACCAAGACACTCATCGCCAACGCGGCACCAGCAAGCGGTGAGGGGAAGCAGGGCAGGCCATTTGATGTCGTAGACCTTGCCCGCTCATCAATCAATAGGATCCTCTGGCAGTCAGCCTTTCCAGCCGCCAGCGAGTGGCACGACAGGCCACCCCGCGTCTGAAGGACCAGTGGCGAATCTTACAGCTCGTATCCAATCCCCCAAACCTTAAGGCCGCAATTCTGGGTGTACTGTGCATGCAGCATGTCAGGACTGCACCTGCGGCTCGCATACCACCCTATCAGAGGACGCTCGCACCAGTAATGATAACGGTCCCATCGCAAACAGTCGCCGACACACGCAAGCAGGCCCATGCAGATCGTTTTCAGGTTCAAGTACCCGAATTATCTCGAGGATCACTATACTATCTATCCAATCTATCTCGTTGTACCTCTCTCCGTAACATCGACCTGGAGTCCCTCATGCCCTAAGTCGGTCCGTTTGAGAATATGCATATCTACTTTCACGGCACAGGGAAGTTCCAGACGACTCATCTGTCTGCAGCAAACACTTTGGGACAAGCGTAGGAACCTTCACAACATGTGTCGCCAATGTTAGCTGTCTCTGGCCATGATCGTATTTGTAGTACAGCCATGATGCGAGGTCCGCTGTGTCACGAACCAGATGCCATACCCCAGATTCGTACTACCAACAACACGATTGTAGATGGAGCGTTGCCGCTCGATCGTAGTTAAAACGATCCATAGTCTTGCGATCATCGCCTGTTTCCAAGTCCATGCTCTGACATGCAAGCTTACCTAGGTAGAACCGCGATTAACGCTAGACCCACCGACATGAGCCGAGCTCCCGTGCCTGTACCCTACCTTGACCACAACATCATTTTCTCGCAACCTCCAGGGAGAATGTACTTCAACGCGGTTTACTACCCTAATTGGCGGATATACCGCAACCAGCCACCTGCGTCACTCAACTTCGACGTTATCTCCCACGTCTTCTATGCTTTTGCTTGGTGGGCACCTTCCCCGCATTCCCAGTTGCTCTGCTGACCACTTCAAAGGGTGAAGCCAGACGGCACAGTATATGTAGCTTGTGCGATATCTAAAAGAAAATACTCGACTAATGTACACAGCTTAGCGATGAATGGGCAGATACCCAGATCCAGGTGCCCGGCGCCGAGGGCATTCCAGAAACCACAGGCTGTTTGAATTCGTTTGCCCAGATCAAAAGGAGATACAACCGTCTCCGAGTCGTTTTGTCTGTGGGTGGAGGCGGCAAGGGAAGTGAGCCGTTCGCGGAAGTTGCCCGCCACCCACCTAGCCGTGACCGATTCGCCCAAACAGCTTTGGCATTGGTGCAGCAATTCGGAATCGACGGCATCGACAGTACGTTCCTCTCAATTCATCCCGCCCATCAAATTAACTCGCCATCAGTCGACTGGGAACACCCTTCAGATGCGCAACAAGGCGCAGACTACATCCAGCTGTTGGCCACTCTCAGAGCGTATCTGCCAGGACCCCAATACACGCTGACATCGGCGCTGCCCGCTGGCGAATGGGCTCTCCAGCACATCAATCTTGCCCATGCGTCCCACTATCTTGACATGATCAACTTGATGTCGTACGATTTCTCGGGATCGTGGGTGAAGAAGTGCGGACATCATGCCCAACTCTACACTCCACAGGTGCCACATTCCCCAGATGCGGCAATCTCCTGTCATTCAGCTATATCGTACATGGTACAGCAGGGTGTCCCGCAGAACAAGATTCTTTTGGGCGTGCCTGCATATGGACGCTCGTTCACTGAGACCCAAGGCATCGGACACTCTTATGATGGTCACGCAGGAGAGGAGGGCACGTTTGAATACCAAGACTTGCCTCGACCAGGCGCGACGGAGTACGTAGACGAGCAGATTGGTGCGGCGTACTGCGTGGGTGGGGACGGAGGGTTTGTTACGTACGATAACCCGCGTACGGTCCAGATGAAAGCGGGATATGTGCGGCAAAATGGACTGGCTGGCCTGTTCTATTGGACGGGAACTGGAGATGTTAGTGGGCATACAAGCAAAGACAGGAGCTTGGTGTATAACGGGTTCTTGGGGCTGTTTCCGCAATAGGGTACCTGAGTTATAAGCTGGTGCGCAGTAGGATTCAGAGCGCATCTATAGGCAAGGCGGATGAACATGGGCAAAACAAAGGCAAACTGCTTCGGAAAACCATAACAGCACCCTGTTTCTCTGCATCTTTGCCCGATGTGCGCGCGTATCCGCGATGGATGTGAATGCGGAGGTAGGTCGGCCTATCTGAAAGCTGATTGGCCCGAAACCGGCAATGATCTGGACACAGCTTCAGGCCCAAGCTCGAGGGATAGCCTCAGCTTCATTGTCCAACATTGCGCCGCGCAATCCCGCCTGCGCTCCTGCCGTATCTACCATAGTGTTGGAACGCTTGTTCTCGCGTCGCCCACCCCAAGACCACGGCGGAAGTGCAGAGGCTGCGGGTCCACGCGACCTGACCATCCCCCATGCCCGCTTCATCCCTCGACTCCGGTACGCCCACTCCGCTCCCACGTCCCCGCGCATACCAGCTAACGCACGCAGCCGACTACGACCCCGTCGATCACCTCAACGCCCTCTTCACGCATCCGTCCACCCTCCAGTCCGTCCAGCACACGTCGTCCACCCTCTACGCGTACCAAGATGACCTGGATGAGGACATTGCCGCCTTCGTGGCCTACCAGACCACATCGGACGCCGACAGCGTCCAGCGCATACAGGACGCAAAAGCCGAGCTCGCCGACCTTTTCAAGAAGATCGAGAGCGTGCGCGAGCGGGCCATGCAGACCGAGCAGACCATCACCGACATGACGGCTGACATCAAGCGCCTCGACAACACGAAGCGCAACCTCACACTGTCCATGACCGCACTGAAGCGTCTGCAGATGCTCACCACCGCATACGAACAATTGCGGAGCTTGAGTAAGAGCAGGCAGTACGGGGAGTGCGCGAGCCTGCTTCAGGCTGTGCTGCAGTTGGCTGCGCATTTCAAGACTTATAGGAGCATAGACCAGATCGCGACACTAAGCAGAAATGTGGCAGATCTGCAGCGCGACTTACTGGAGCAGGTCTGTGAGGACTTTGAGGTTGTGTTTGCAAAGGGAGAGATTGGAACGAGGAGGGGTATGCTTACCGAGGCGTGCTTGGTTATCGATGCGTTGGGCGAGCATGCGAGGACTAGGCTCATCAATTGGTACTGCAATACTCAGTTAAGAGAGTACCGGCAGGTATTTCGTGGAAACGACGAGGTAGGTCTCAACTCCACTCCCATTTCACCAGTCCAGTTCTTGTATCCAAGGGCCCACATCAGTAGCGACTTCGCAATGAAGTCCAAGCTGACATGTTACAGGCGGGCTCACTAGACAATATCTCAAGACGGTACTCGTGGTTCAATCGCATGATGAAGACGTACGACGTCGAGCATGCCGCAATCTTCCCGTCATACTGGAAAGTAAACGAGATGCTGGCCAACTCATTTTGCGAGGGCACGAGGGATGATTTCAAAGCTATACTGCAGCGTTCGATGCGCAGAGGAGACGGACAGACGCTGGACGTCGACCTGCTTCTATCTTGTCTACAAGACACACTCAATTTTGAGCACAACCTTGAACAGCGCTTCTCGACCGGATCACGATCATCCATGGACACGATGGCATCTAAGGATGACAAGCCACATGGCTTCGTTCAGACAATTTCGGAGGCCTTTGAGCCATACATGCGGCTTTGGGTCGAATCTCAGGATAAACAGCTGGCCATGCTGATCCCAAAATACCGGCAGCAACCGCTTCGCAATGATGAAGAAGAATTTTCAGCGCAAGCTGTCATTCCTTCATCGACAGAATTGTTCCATTTCTACCGCATCACTCTAGCTCAGTGCGCAAAGCTCAACAAAGAGTCAAGCTTGCTGGAGCTATCAACAACTTTCGCCAAATACCTCGACCAGTACAGCCAACAAGTGCTCTACTATTTCCTCAGCGAAAAGTATGGCGCACAGGGCCCTTCTGTGGAGGATGCTGTATTGATTCTTAATACGGCCGACTACTGCTATGCAACCTGCAACCAGCTCGAAGAAAAGATCAAGTCTCGTATTGACGAAGACTTTCGCGAGAAAGTTGACCTGCAAAATCAAGCCGACGCATTCATGGGCATTGCATCTGCCACTGTGCGCGTCCTCGTCCGCAAAGTTGAACTCGCGTGTGAGCCCAGCTGGCGCGAGATGCGCAACACGCCGTGGTCGAAACTGGAAAGCGTTGGCGATCAAAGTACTTACGTCGCGGAGCTATTGCGCCAAGTCAAAGAAATGTCATCTGAGACTCTGAAATTTCTGCACAAGCAACAGTACGCAAGGGCATTTTGCGACGGGCTCGTCGACCAGATGGCTACGGCTTACATTGGGAACATCGTGCAGAGTAAACCCATCAGTGAAGTCGGCGCAGAGCAGATGCTGCTCGACTCTTACGTGCTGAAGAAAGCTTTCACAGAACTTCCCGTGGTGAACGAGGAACCAGGAACCGCACCGCCTGCAACGTACGTACTGCTCTACTTTCCCTACCCATTATCGTCACTAACAGCCAACTCAGCTTCGTCAAACGCGCCCAACTCACAATGTCCAAAATCGACCCCCTCCTCAAAACCCTCCAAGTCCGCCCCCACCCGCCCGAGGCTCTCGTCCAAGCTTACCTCATCCACATCGCTGACAAATCCGACACCAACTTCCGCAAGATCCTCGACCTCAAGGGCGTCCGCCGCACCGACCAGTCCGTTCTCATGGACCTCTTCAACGCACACAAGTCCTCGTCGTCCCATGAGAATCTGCCCGCGAACTCAACGCTGCTTACGCCGCTACAAATTGGCAGTGGTGGACACAGTACTGGAATAGGCAGCCTAGGCAACGCGGGTAGCGTGATGACGCCGAACTTAGGAGGAGGAAGATTCGATCCCGCGGGTCTGGGTAATGCGATGTTGGGAGCGGTTAGAGAAGGTGTGGACCGGTTTGGGAGCCCGGCGCCGGGGCAGGAAGGGAATGGGATCGGGGAGAAGGAGGGGCAGACGAAGCTGAATGAGAATTTGAAGAATATTGGGAAGTTCTTTAGGAGGGATGTCGGAGGTTTTAGGGGGTTTGGGAGGAGCGATGAGGGGAGGTAGGATAGGGGTGAGGTGAGGGAGCGCGATCCAGTCAGTCAACTGAAAATGTTGCGATGAAAGAAATTCTGCTCGTGCCAAGTGTGAGCTGACGTGTGAGTGTGCAAACCCCTGAAGTGCGATGACGGCGTTGTTATGACACCTACCAATATGATCTTTAAACAACCAGCTCTCTAGTCCCGCCAGCTCACAGCATCTTATGCTCACCCGAATATACTACACCCACCAGGGAATCACCACCATGCCCTCATTATCAACACTCGCAGCGCTCCTGACGATCCTCGCTATTCAGGTGCATATTACTCGCACGAGAGCAGAGATGCTGAACAGACAAGAGGCTGAGGCAGAGGCAGAGTTGGAAAAGTCTACAAAGAAGGATTCCACGGCTGAGAATCCGGGCAGTTCGATCGCCGAGAAGAAGGCGGTATAGGACTAGTTGAGCAAGGGGCAGTCTGTGTGGTAGCTTGCCCAGTCACAGTCTAGTTTTGGCGGGAGGTCATGTCGCAAACTTTGTGTTGATAAATATATACCTACTCAGTTTCCACTGCATCCTTTATGCGTACAGCTACCCTACGATCCAGCTTACTGTTGCATTAGATCTGGGGATCACGATTTCGTCGTTCGCAAGCTTGCTGTGCTAACCTCAAACGTTTCACTTGCAACGAAAGTTGCCCATCGCGATTTCCAGTATTCGAGGTGATGTACTTCTTCATGGATATGGCTCTTTGCTTAGTACTTTTGATTGTAATGCCTCTCGGAACTGTCCGCATCATTTCGCGTTTAGACACTGAAAACTTTGCGATGGGCCCGTTTGAGCATTACACCTACGGAATGATTCTTCGTGGTCCGGTGCAAATTCCACAGACAGAGCCTGTCCTTGTATCGGAGCAAATTCATATTTAATAGTAGACTACAACCAGAGTCCGACATTCCATATGTCCGGCTGCTGACCCAAGCGTTACTCCCATGATTCAGCTCCCTAGCCAAGGACAAGTTTTCCAGCCAGGAGCCCTCTTTCTTTATTGATTGAAGACTTGGACTACCATACTACTCTTCTTAACCCGGATTCGGAACAGGGTACTCAAGTGTTGCACGAAGCAATGTAAAGAGTTTTTCGAATAGTCAGATTTCGGCCATGTAACTCATCATGAAGTGAAGCTCTATTACCGCTACTGCAATAGATTGGTAATCTCATTACTTACATCTTACTCAAAACAGGCCAGATTTGTGTTCTTCTGTTGCAAACTAATTATTGAATCCAAGAGAGCCGATGTAGCGTTGGGGTATAACATGTTTGTCCTTGATTATCACAATACAAGTGAGCAAGAGTACTTTAATGTCAAGTTGCAGATATCTGTTTTCGAATAGACAGGATAAAAGTTCAAATGATGCAGCTGGGTAGGAGCGCTTCTCAGAAAGCTCGTGTCACTAACTTAGCAAATAAGTGAGAGATTCGATTCAAATCTCGAAACATTACGCAGAACCATGCTCATAAATCAGCAACTACGTCACACCTGCATAGTCGCTTACGGCCGATCAGCTGCGCCGCTCAGACCTCGCATGAGAGTGATGAGTCTTGCGATTGCGATGAGGGCGATTGCAACGAGAAGTCGCCAGGATTCTGCGTAAATGGAACATACTTGGCCTTCACTGCAATCTTCAAGCGCTGAGAGTGGTATCCAGAACGACGGGTTCGATTAGGTTTTTTTCTCACTCACAATGCACATTGTAATGTACCGATGAGGAATACGTGGCAAGATGTAGCGTGGGACTTTACTGTTGTTTTCAAATCGATTGCATTCTTGAATGTAGTAGAGTAGGTTGTTTCCCTCCTTTGATTGAAGGCTGATATCTAGAATCGCTCTTTGATGAAGGCCACTGGATGCCTAGGTACGTCTGCTAAGATCAAGATCATCTTGGTCTCACTTCCGCAAAAATTCGTGTCCGAAACATTTAGCTCCTCAAGAATGGAGATTGAATTGCAAAAGATGATGGTGTAGCAAAATCTTGGATGGAACGAAGTGACTTCCCCGCATTGTCCGAGTCCGCGCTCGGTAACTTCTTTGGACAGCTCCCCAATCACCGAGGCTACAACCCCAGCTGACCCCAGCTCGCGACCACTTACTCGAAGATGGGCTTAACCAGCGCATTCGCCGAAAGTAAGGATAATCTTTTCGCAAGACTAATGCCATCTTGTCTCCCTAAATGATACTCATCGTTCACCATGGCCAGCAAAGTTCAGGCACGACACGACCTCAATGACGATGTCCTTGGGGAGTACCTACAGCAGCACCTACCTGACCTCTGTCTGCCCGTGATATCCACGAAGAAAGGCTATGGACAAAGCAATCCCATGTACTTTGTCGACGATGCAAAGAAGCAGCGCTACATCCTACGCAAGAAACCGTCCGGTACGATAATGTCCGCCGTGGCGCACCAAGTCGACCGCGAATACCGTGTACTCCAGGCCCTAGGAACAGTTGAAGGGTTTCCGGTACCTCGGGTGTACTGCTTGTGCATGGACGACAAGATCATTGGCACCACTTTCTACGTCATGCAATACGTCGAAGGTCGCATACTCACAGACCCCGACCTCTCAGAACTAGCATCAGCCGACCGGCGCGCAGCATGGCTCTCCGTCATCTCAACATTAGCCTGGCTACATTCCATCGACCCTGATGCAATCGGGCTTTCCTCCTACGGCAAGAAAACAAATTTCTACGCCCGCCACTGCACCACGTTCTCCCGGATCGAAGCACAGCAAGCGCAGGTTAAAGATGTTTCCAACGGCCGCCCCCTCGGCGGCGCACATCCCTCGTTTTACGAGATAACTGCTTACATCGGTGCGAACCTTCCCTCTGAACGCGCCGGCATCATCCATGGTGACTACAAGTTCGACAACATTGTGCTGCACCCCACGGAGCCGCGCGTTGTCGCTGTTCTAGACTGGGAACTGAGTACCATCGGCCATCCGCTCATGGAATGCTTGTACGTGACGGGTCCGTACTGGATCGGTACAGTAAAGCTGGGCTGGGGCAGTCAAGGGACGATCAGGGTGGGGAGGCGTATGACGACCAAAAGAGAGCGCAGAGCGGCATGCCGGAGATGGGAGAGCTGTTGGACGAGTATACTCGGAAGGCTGGGTGGGATCCGAGAGGCGATCGATGGGAAGTCGCGAAAGTGTTCCATTTGATGAGAGTGAGTATTACTCTGGCTGTGAAGTGGCACAGTTCTTAACGATCTGCAGGGTGGCACGATCAGCCATGGAATCCAGGCGAGGACGATCAGCGGGCAGGCTAGCAGCGAGTTCTCGCATGTTTACTTTGAGAATACCAAGAGTTTGGATGCGGCGTTGGACACAATGAGGCGTCTAAAAGAGGAAAAAGGGCCGAAGAGTAACATTTGAAGAAGACTAAGCAGAACAGGAACGTTGGAATGGGCTAGTATATACGAGCTAGCAGCAAAGTCTCGAATGTTAGAGCCCTGCGAACTTTGAAAAATTAGGTGCCTACCTTGATCAGCTCGGTGTCAACATCTTTTCTCAGCCATGTAGTGCTATTTTGCTCAACTTTCCATTAACCAATCAACGGCGTGGTGGCGGAGTGGTTATCGCGCAAGACTAGAAATCTTGTTCCTTCGGGAGCGTCAGTTCGAATCTGGCCCACGTCGATCTGGACGCACAGTTCCACTTGAGTTGGAGTTGATGTTTTTTTTTGTAATTTTTCAAGGTTGCGCCGTTGTGTGGAATGCCAGTGGGTCTCTTCCTAACGACAGTGGGGCCACCTAAGCTAGTCCTCACATACATAAGAGGATCTCCTCTGCACTTTTCGTTTGCGAAGTTGTAGTTGCGCTAATAGCATGAAGTTCGTTTATTCGTGACCAATGGCTGTACCTAGGTACTAAGCATCAGCAATCCAACTCCTCTCCACAGTAACCGTGCGATCCACCACAATTCCCTTCTTTGGCAACGCGTTCGAGTCCCTATTGCCCGGCCCCATTTGGCTGCTCGCTTTATAATCAACCACGGGCCTTGTCAAAGAAAGGGTGCTTGCACCATCACTCTCCGACTCTTCTAGAATTTCCTCGATCCTCGCTTCTCTTAGCCCAGATATTGATCCACCTTTATCCGCATGCTGCGCCGACAAATCCTTGAATTGGTATGACGGTCCTCCTGTCTTGCCCGAGGGCATTGTCTGTGATGTGCGTCCGGTAGATCCAAATAGCGATGGTAGGAGTTTGGTGAGAAGCGGCTTGACGCAGGGAAGACAGCCACAAACGATACCGATGTTGACTTCGACAATGCCAAGAGAGGTTGTGAGTGCCGCGTCCCAGAGGAGATCGATGTTCGTGAAGTAGCGTTGCAGGTAGATTATACGGAAGACACCTGCGATGCAGACGATGAGTCCGCAGGTAAAAACAAACACTAGACCCAGCCGCTGTTTGAGCGGGACTTGTATACGCCAGAGGTAACGCGTCGGCCAGAGATAAATGAGAAAGTCCGTTGCGGTGTTAATAGCTCCGATGGTGATCATGTTGGCGCGCATGTCGACACAGTGAATCTCGACGTCCTCGTCCCAATAGCCAACGAGTGGGTGACATTGCGTGAGCATGAGAACGACACAGGTAATCGTGTAGGCGGTAACAAAAACGGTCATCGAGTAGGAAAAGTAGCGACTTGTTGTTGAAGGAAAGATACGGAGGTATGTTTGGCAGACGGAAACTTTCGTGAGGCCGACACAGAGCGGATATACGACTTGAAAGGCAAAGCCGATCTGTTCCATGTCAGCAAGTTGATAGTGCAGTATCTCTCATCCAATCCGGAGCTCATCGTGAGACAATACGCGGGCAGGACTGTTTACCTTATAATACGGCTCATCCCATTCTGGTCTCCTGTCCCAGAGATGATAGCCCAGACCATACAGGCAAGAGGAGACGCCGAAGGCAGTAAGCATGACAGCGAGTGCAGCAGCACCAAGCATCATCCAATCGTCAATGCCTCGAGCATTTCTGAGATGAGATCGTGCGTACAGCCGTGCGCCGGTTAACATCAGTAAAAGGACACATGTCGATATCGCCAGGCCAAGTACCACCGGAACGCGAGTGGTCGGGGTCACATAGTTGGGCGGTGGGAAATGTTCTTGACCTGGGTCCGAGTTGCCAAAAGCCATGCCGGATACAAGAGAGCACCTGAGCTAGGTGCGCTTTGGAAAAGTGAGATCAAGTATAATGAATTAGACGGGGAACGATTTTAGTTTATGACGGACGGAGAGATGGTGGCGATCAAAACCGGGGCAGCTGTCTTAGAAAAGGTGAAATGCAGAGAAAAAATGCACTCTCGCATCGATAGACGAACGCACAGTGTGAGGCGGAAGGATGCAGTCTCAAACGAATGATCGCCAGACAAGAGAGGAAACGAGAATTCGATTATACAGGGATGCTCACCAAGCGTGATTCGGCGCATTTTGGCACCTCAAGAAAGCATAAACGGAGGTCGTTTCCGCGACCGCTTTGTATCCGCCAGTAGAAGTTGATTGCAATCTCTTCTAGCTGAGTCTTGAGTTGCTGTCCTCTTTCCCTTGTGTTCGGTCTGCAATATGAGAATATGCGATGCAGACGAGTCGCCGATACTATGGTGACTGCACGACCAGGTAACATCCGACGTGGGTCGAGGTTGGTGCCGCCAAAGCCGCCATCCATGCACCAAAGGTCTCAGAATATAATATTTCGTGAGAAGGAGCCCACAATCCTGAAGGAACTCTGTGGGGTGTAGGTCCAGCGCTCCGTCACCGTTCTGATTCGTTGGAGATCCACAAGCTGAAGTTTAAATTCTGAAACTACCACGGGGACGGGGAGAGGCTTGCCGCTTCCGCAGCGACCAGGCTCAGCCATGACTGTTGCACATTGGAGATCTTGATACCCAACAAGGCGACTTGTGGCTTTCTAGACACGATACAAATTTACCGCGAAGGCCATGCAATGAAAAGATTTCACAGAGTGTGAAGCACGGGCCTGTGAGCTTTTGTCCTGCCCCATCTGTCACCACTTCAGCTGAAGATTTTCTGCTCATCAGTATATATATCTAGGGTATTCATGCCAATGCCGTGGACGCAGGAACGACGGTTAGTGTACCTGGAGATTTTATCCGTCCAAAGGAGTAAGATTGGATGAAAATCTCCGACTTTGGCCATTTGGAGTGTAAACACGGAGGACAACGTACGATGAGTACGGATGTGCGTCAAGTCCTAGCCTTTGCCGATCACGGTAACCAAGGTGGCCTATTCTTTGTGTGCTGGAGTAGACGAAAGACAACGGTGGCGAGCGCGATGTGCCCAATGGGAGTCCACGGGTAGGCGCAAGAGGATTCAGGTGCAGTCGCCCGCGAAGACCAACGGCTGAAGAGAACAAGCACCGCGCGGTGACAAAGAGGAAGCGGAAGCGGAAGAAAATGCAGGCCGTCGTGGAAGAGCGAAGGAGAATCGTAGTGGTCGTTGCTGCTGCTGCCAGAGGCGGATGGGGGGCTTGAGTCACGCGTTCTGTGGCTCGGCGCGGCGCGGGCTCGGAAAATCCCGCCAGGCCGAAAAGCGGTGAAAACCATGGATCCGTGTGTAAACATTGAATAAACAAGGCTTCGGGCGCGCTAGGTGCCATTTCTTTCTGTTACTGCCTACAGCTAGAGAACCGCGGCCCTCGAGCGCAATACAACCCCCCATCACGCCCGCGATCTCATTCCGAGCCTCCACCGCCCCTGCCCATAGCCCGCGTGCTGCCCCGCTCTCGCCCTCGCCCTCGCTCTCGCCCAACCTTGCGCGCGCCCCCCCCCCCGCTGCATATCGCACACGACCTCTCTGCACCCATTGCACACTATGGCGGGCGACATGGACATCGACTTCACGCGCCGCAACAAGAAGCCCCGCCCGCTGACGGAGCACGAGAAGGACAAGCTGGACGAATTCATCGAGGCAATCCACTACTCGGCACGGTGCGCTCTGTTGCCACGATGCACTCGTTGCGCTGTCGCTAATTGTGCCTGCAGATACTCCGACGAGGAGTACGAGTACCGTCACGTGCAGCTGCCCAAGCAGATGCTCAAGCAGATACCCAAAGAGTACTTCGACGGCAGCCGTGGCACGCTGAAGCTGTTGTGGGAAGAGGAATGGAGGGCGCTGGGCATCACCCAGGTACGTGACCGGCGCAACCGAGGGCCATTGCAGCGCTGACAGTCGCACAGAGTCTCGGGTGGGAACACTATGAGGTCCACGAGCCCGAGCCGCACATCCTGCTCTTCAAGTAAGCTTCAGCTCACCGCGACCCGCTCGCGCGACGACTAACGCAGCACAGGCGCCCGATCAACTACCAGGCCCCGATGCACTGAGCAACCGACCGAAGCACACCCGCAAGCCGCGGTCCCTGAAGCCCGAGAGCCCTACCGCGCAGGCCTCTACGTGCCACGATACGACGAGCTGGAACACGCCTTTGGGGCAATCTATCCTCATTGTCTTGTTTGTTCATTTTGAGCGAATGCGGTTCAACTGTTTAATGACGACATGAGCATGGCGGAACGGACGAGCCGGGATATCATTCTCCCGCGTAATTGGCGTTTGCTATTGCATATCTTGGATTGTCGACGACGACTGACGGCTTTTGTACATAGGCGCAGACTTACGCGCTCTCGCCAAAATAGCGGCGCTGAATAGAACAGCTTCCACCATGCTTATCCCCTTCTTCGAGCCCGTAGCCGCTTCTCGGTAGTCCGCCATCATGCGTTTACGATGGCATTTATTTCCTTCATCCGCTCTGGCAACAGCTTCTGGGAAAAGAGAACACTGCTTCAAATGCCAGGCCCGGTAAGCGACGGGCCCTCCGGAAGACTCCGCATGAAGCAACACAAACGTGGTACTTGCTTGTTCCAGTTTAGCGTCTTCCCCGCAATCCCTGCATGATCGTCATTCCCCTTAGCATCAACGGTAAACGGTTCCAACGGTTGGGGTCGATCATCTGGCTAAACTCTCCAACACCTCCCCCTCGAATCGATTTGCTCACGGCTGTGAACAAAAACCGAGTTTTCAAAAGCGTCCGCTTTGCCATCCCCATTTTCAGGCGTGCTCGGCCACTTCAGTGCGCTGCAATTGCTACCTGTCATGTTGCTCTTTTCTCGTCCGACCGCTGCCACATACAAGCACCTGCTACGACGCCCGGAAGCTGGTAGCTTTCAGTCTAATAACCATCCCTATATCGCTTACTGCTAACCGTGATTGCCACTAAATCGTCCCAAAATCATCTGCTTCCTTTCGTGTGGTGAAGTTGATAGCGTCACTCATTTACACGCTGTCCTAACTTACAGTCTTAGAGCTCGGCTGTCAATGCGCTGCATTTGCTCCTGAAACAATCCAATAATTGCAATGCTCTGGAACCACAGTGCTTTTACTCCGTGGCTTTTATTGATTTTGACGGACGCAACGCACTGGCCCTGTCCCCTGCGTCTCCCGCGTACCGGGCATTAATTTGGTTCGGCCTTGAAGCTCTTACCCGATATCTCCCTCGACTTGATTGGATCATACGCTCTACCGTGATCGATAATGTCTGGTTCGATGCCAGGGTATCGCCAGCATCTCATCGCAGGCTAAATTTGTTCGCAGTGTAGTCTCAGAGCACTCTGCTGGCGAGAGGCAATGCCGGCGGGGGAGCACTACCTTAAGGCGTGAAGAGTCCTCCGCGGAAAAGTTGTAATTGCGGAAACTGATCGAAAAATCGAAAAATACACTGTACACTACACTTCATATGACCATGAAGACCTGGCTCCATGTCCACGGCCTTAGAAAGCAGCATTCTGGTAGGCGTCCCAGAACAGTCGCAAAATCTCATTCACTGACGTATAAGCAGACGCGGCGCTGTCGACCAAGAATGATTACTCTTCTGCTACCAGGAATGCACGTTTCGACCAACTGCTGCCGAATCGTGTGCTCACAGACACTGCTGCCCGGAATGCTGCTGCCAAGAGCGCCAGCAGAATGTCGATAGAGCGTTACCTTCAGGCACCGTTGGAAGATGAACCAGCTTCAGTTCCTGCGATCAATGCAGCGCTCAAGGAGAATAGCTCGCCCGTCTGGATCGAACATGATCTATCCCGACGCATTCATCACCGGGGCCATTCGCGAGACACGTCATATGATGCCAACTCGGAAGGGCGGCGGACCTTCTACACCTCTGCAAGCGGCCAAGAGTCTACAGGTTCCTCTTTCAGCTTCGGGCCCCGGTCGAATAATCATCAGAGAAGCAACCTCCACCTTGCGATGCCTCCACTCCCAAGGCTACGGACGGCTGCCCTAGTGCGTGACGATGTCCATTCGCCTGATGAACTAAACACTGGAAAAACGCTCGATTCTGGGTGGGCATTGACAGACCAACACGAGACAAGCCCGCAGGGAAAGTCCGCCGATAGTGCTTACCGAGCGAGAATTGAGGCTGAGCTTGCACGTATACAAGAAAAAGCTCGAAGTCTTGAGGAAGAGGTGCGGAGATTCGACCAAAGGAAAGAGAACGAAGAGTTGCTCGTCCCAAGGATCACGGACGAGATGGCTCATCAACAAATGGCGTTGAAGCCAAAGTTGGCCTGGATTCTAGGCGGAGATAGCACAAACAAGCCGATGACGAGCACTAGCATCACTGCTGATACGCTGAACGATGGGCCGAGTCGGCCAGCGACTAGTGGCAGATCAATAGATTCAATGCCAGAGAAGATTCCTAGGAGAAGCAAATCAAGCAGTGCTATCCTTGAGGAATCTCAATGGGCAAGCGACAGGAGAAGGGGTGTGATGATGGGACGAACGCCAAGCAAGCGTCCCAAACTATTCTGTACCTTTTGCCAGAAGAAATTTCACAATGGGGTAAGATGAATGCCACATCGGATTGGTATATACTGACGACATAGGCTGAATGGGTGGGTCACGAAAAGAATTTCCACATGCCCGAGGAGCTGTGGGTATGCTGCCCTCGCACAGGAGAGAGCCTGGGACATTGCCCGTTCTGCAGACAAAGCAACCCTAGCCCTGCACACCTGAAGGACCACAATTACTTTTCTTGCCAGAACACGTTATTGTCGGAGCGGACTTTCGATAGGAAGGACTATTTCTTGCAACATGTCGCCCAACAACATAACGTTAGCGCCGGACAGAAACCTCTTCGACTCACGCAATTAGTAGAGGATTGGAGACGTCCTCTTCTCCTAAGACATGGACATCAAGCGCTTCATTGTGGCTTCTGTGGCTTGACTTTCCCAACATACTCAGAGCGTACAGAGCATGTTACCGGTCATTTCATGAGAGGCACCGATATAGTGTCATGGTGGAGTGAGCGCAAGAGCCATCATGTGCCGCCACCAGCAAAAGGTGGGCAGAACGACAACCCGTAAGTGAGTCTTGCCCTTCATGGCTCCGTGCTAAGGAATCTCCCAGCGAAAGTCCTCATCGGTGTCACTATTGTAATCGTACTTTCGCAACGCTCGAGGCAGCACTGACAGCGCATCCTGCGTGCAATATGTGGTCGTGCAGTTTCCTGCCTGGCATGCAATACACAATCTACCCTTCCGGGTCGAATGAAGGTCTCGAAGCCGTATGCTGTTACTGCAATGAGGGCTTCAGTAGAGGCAATGGCAAGGTCGAAGGCGCACTTCTGAAGGCGCATGTCAGCACCCACAACTTTCGCAACTGCAACCAGAGGTTGTACTTTTCAGCCCAGCAGTTCCGTCAGCATCTTCAAGACAACCACAGAAGCAATTACGACGGTACGCTATTTGCGGGGTGGACGCTGCTCCTGAAAGCAAGCCAGAAGGAGCTGAGCGCCATCTTCGTACCGGCCGACGTGAGCCCGAAACGAGCGTACACGGAGCCGGTGGATGTAGTGCCCAATCATCAAGTCAAGAAGGCGAAAGATGCACCCGAGCCGAAGATGAGCTTCATGGACTTTTCAGAGACACCGCGATTCGCAACCAAGGAGAAAATACGGCGCAGAGCAAGTACGCAAACCATGGCCGATGCTCGTAATCCTAACAAAGCAGTGCGCGACTCGACAACGGAGTTCAGACGCGCCGCGACGATGGATTTTGCACGTGGTGACGATGGTTCTGCCGGAGCAGCCCCGATCTGCCAGCACCGCAGATCAGGTGACAGCAAAGCGGAGCATGCTGCGGATGCTGCTGCTGCTGCTGCTGCTGCATCGGGTTTGCAGTTCTTTCGCAGGAGACGCGAGGTTTCGACGCGCAACAGGTTGTATGTGCGCAACGAGACTGAAGGACCGTTGGCAAAGAGCTCGCAGAAGGTCTTCCGCAAGATGGCTGCGAGCACTTTTGGCGGGCTGGTCCTGCACAGCTCGCTGTTGGCTGCGACGCCAGCCCGGTTGACGAACTCGGTGGATGTTTACACGCTGCATTGAGCAATGCAAGATCTGGTAGTCTGCTGCGTTCCGTCTCGCTGGGCACGCAGGGTTTTAGGTAGGTAGGAAGGTAGGTCGCCGGTGTTCATCCGTGGTGACCACTTGGAAGGAGCGGAGCGAGCACAATTCGTAGGTACCGCACGGGTGGTATTTAGCCTGGCAGCATGGGCAGACCATCCATGAGGAAGTTTCGGTAGACTAGGTAGGTATCCATGGCATGGCAGTGCAATTTGGTGACAAGGGATAATCGGTTTCGCTGGAGCTGTAGGACAATTTGGTGACAAGGGATAATCGGTTTCGCTGGAGCTGTAGGATCAATCGTGGGTTGGACAGAAGTTGCAAGTGGGCATTTGGTCGGACTATTGCGTGAATACGCAGTACACACAGTAGGTCGCAACTGTCTATGTCATGTCCAACGCAGGGACATGGGGGTACCACCATCTATAGACTAGATACCACTACGTACAGGTTTGCTTCCGGCCTACCTTCCCAGTCAATTGACAGTCAGCGATGCTGTGTCCGACTCGTTTTGGCGGAAGGTTTGGCGGTTGCTTGGCGAGTCAGGAGGTGGCGAGAACGGGGGCTACGCATCGGGCACGCGACTCACTGCTCCGAGGACCCAATTAGGCATGAGGTGGCGAAAGGAAAGTAGGTAGTGGGCCGGTGTTCGGAGGGGAGGGGGCTGGCTGGGGTGGAGCGGAGGGCATCGTGGAGACTGGGCGAGGCGAGATAGCCGCGATCGTCTCCCAGTCGCGCGGGTCACGTTGACGGCACGAGAGCAGAGTGGCATCGCAACACAACTACCTACGACGCAGTGGGCGGTGCAGCCTCGAAGAAGCAGGAAGCACGAAGCACGAAGCACGAAGCACGAAGCACGAAGCAGGCAGCAGGCAGCAGGAAGAAGTCGGTCTGTGTTTCGCGTCAACGAGGGGTGGTCTACCTACGGGCATGGCGGCTGGGGACAGATTGCGCACGACCTTCGCAGTGTCCAGGGCTACCGGAGTGACGTCCAGCAGGAGCCGTAAGGGTGTGTCTGCGAGTATCTCGTACCTAACAGCAATTCAGCGTGTGGATGGTGGACCGCAAGCGTGCTGCAGCGACGGTAGCGATCATCTCAGTTATCTCTGGGCCGTGACATTGGGTGTGCGCGGAGCGGCGTAGCACGTCAAATAGTTTTACGGCACCACAGGGCTGCGCCGGCTGCAACGGGCCGTGATTGGGCAGGGTGCGTCTCTTATCAGTCGTCTCACAGTCGGGAATGGGGCACAAAGCGTCTAACCTGCTTCGCATTCCATCACGTAACCCGCCTGCGCACGGACATCTGGAGACAGTGGTAGCGCTATGGCTCAAAAAGAGTGCTGGACACCCGCCGGCTCCCCGGACAGACAGACAGAAAGCAAGCAAGAAGCAAGCAAGAACGAAAGAAAGGACGACCCTCTCTGCGACAACACGAAACGAAACGAAACGATACCAATCCTATCCAATCCAATCCAATCCAGTCCAATCCAGTCCAATCCAGTCCAATCCAGTCCAATCCAGTCCAATCCAAACCATGTGCCGCCATCCCACGACCGCGTCCTAGACTGCCTCGAAGCATCGCCCAGGATCGCCGTCCCCACGACACCGCGAGACGCTCAATGACGACCCGCACCATATCCCATCTCATTCTTCTTTCTGCCATCACAGGCAATCTGGGTCCCTGATAGCAACCCCTCGGTTGTCCGCAGCTCGACTGCCTCAAAAATCGCCTTATCTGCCCGCCAACCCACTCTGCGGGTCCCCCGTCCTGCACCCAGCGTCCTGCACCCAGCGGGCGGAGACGCATCTCCCACGCGATAAGCCCTTCGACATCCCGATACGGAGCCTCACCCACCGCACCGTCGCCTGACTGGTCTGCCACTCCCTCTTGACCTACTCCGCACGTCCCAGTGCCGCCAGTATGACGACTGCCGTGGCTATACAGCCGGCCATGCCGCGCCCGACTCCTGTGCCCATTGCCGCTGCCCGTCCCAAGAAGCAGCACAAGCCGTCGCCTGGCAGAGAGAACCACGTCGTGGCCAAGCCTGGCTCGTCGACAGTGGGCCCCGTCGCCAACATCCGCACGCGAAGAGAGCGGCCCTGTGACGCCTGCCGCCGGAGGAAAAGTCGGTGCGTAGACCCAGCCTGTGCAAAGTTCGCCCTGTGCCTTGCCCCAAAGCAAACGCGCTGAATCCTGTATGAACGCACACTGACTTGGTGTCCGTACCGTAGGTGTGTGATACACGAGGGCGCCGTGCTGTGCGTGCTGTGCGACTTCCACAAGCAGGAGTGCACCTTTGTGCAGAGTCCGCTTCCGCGGAAGAGGAAGGTCGTCGACGGCGAAAAGAAGGACTCGCCCAGTGCTCAGAAGAAGAGGTATGTGTGAATCCAAAAGGTCCGGCTCCGCACGCGCACCCACGTCGCACATGGAACCGGCGGCGGTGGAATGTCTGATGTCTGGATCGATGTCTGGATTGATGTCTGGATCGCTGTCTGGATTGATGTCTGGATCGATGTCTGGATTGATGTCTGGATCGATGTCTGGATCGATGTCTGGATGGAGATCTGCATTGATATCTGCATTGATATCTGGATGAACATCTGCATTGGAAACGGTTCACCATCTCCGCCATCGCCTGCCTTATCGCCGAGGCCCCCGCTAACAGGAAGCTAGCAAGCCGGTTGATGCAGAGCCGCCCCCACTAGCGCTGCCGACGCCCACGATAACTGCCACCGCGCCAAGTCCACCGCATCAGTCCCCATTGGACAGCGTGCATATCCCCCATCTAGGAGAGACACTTGGTCTGCAGCGACGTCAGCACAGTAGATATATTGGCCTGAGTTCTCCCTTTGACTCCCTACTCGTCGGCCTTTCCCACTTTGATGCCCGCAACGAATCTCTTACAGACCTCGGTACTTTGAGAAGAGTCAATGATCATGAATGTTTCATCATGTTGCCTGATGAGAATACCCATGAGTACGTCGATGAGGGGGAGACTTTGGCCCAGGTCGAGCGATGTGTTGGCGGTCACGGTCCCGCTCTGCTTGAGCTGTACTTCCGCATAGTTCACCCCAGCTTCCCAATTCTCCAGAAACACCTCTTCATCGGGCGGTATCGGAACGGCGATCGTTCATTTACGCCTGCTCTCATTGCTGGCATGTACATACTGGCTCTCAACTGGTGGTCATTGGATTCCAGGCTGGCGCATCTTCCCAAGCCAGACACTGCTCGCTTGGAAGCGATAGCCATGAGTTCGTTGTCAAGGTCCATGGAGAAGCCCAAGTTGTCGACTGTTCAGGCTGGCCTGCTGTTGTTGCAGCGTCCGGAAGCGGACAACTGGAGCCTAACGACACAGCTGGTCGCTATCGGCCAAGAGCTTGGTCTGCATCTGGACTGCTCCGGATGGTCGATTCCTAAGTGGGAAGGTGGTCTGAGAAAACGTATCGCGTGGGCGTTGTACATGCAGGACAAGTGGAGTTCGCTTATCCATGGTCGACCGTCGCACATCTTCGGCGCCAACTGGGCTGTTCAGCCGATCACGGATGAAGACTTCAAGGAAGAGGGTGATGGTTACGAAACCCGGGCTGAAGAAAACGAAGACAGCCAAGAGGAAATACTACGTGGTCAGACTCTGTTCGCGCAGATGATTGGTCTAACACAGATCATGGCCGAGGTGATGGACACTTTCTATACGCAAGTCGCGATCCAGGACTTTAAGCATGCCGGTAAGAACTCGACACAGTTGATTCTCCAGCGCGCGAAGCCTGTGCAGATTAAACTGCGGCAATGGCACGAGAGGCTCCCAGCCGACGTGAAGATGAATGCGGCGACCAAGAGCAAGTTCTCTTCACTGGGTACGTCAGCGCAAGTCCACGTAAAGCTATTTCCATTTCGCTCACACATGCAGGTTATTTGCACCTCGCCTACTTCGCCACCGAGATTACGCTCCATCGGCGCATCGTGCAATCACTTGCCCCAGATCACGACCCTTACAGTCTCTTCATGATCCGCAACGCGGCCAAGACGCGTCTCATCTCCGCCATGGATTTCGTTAACCGCTTGCGCCCCGAACACCTCCAGTCTTTCTGGTATTTCGCGTCTAAGATCAATTTCACGCTCATCGGCACTTTCGGCTCGCTCCTTTGGGTAACTGCTCCCGCGCAGGAAGAGGCAGAGTTCTACAAGACGCGCTTGCGCGAGTATCGCTGGACACTCAGCGTGAGCAGCAACCGCGCGCAATTTCTCGACTACGCCGTTAGCATGCTGGACGCTAGTCGCGCCATGCTGAACAACTTGGCAGAGAAGCCATCGCTTGCGCAACAGATCAGCAGCGCGGGTGTACCTGCTGCGCCGAAGAGGAATACGGTCGGAATGGGGTTCCGGCAGAACAACGGGGACGGGAGTCCAATGGAAGGCCAGATGTATGGCTCGCCAGGGCTGCGACGGATGCACAGCGGCGAGAGCTTCCACGGCTTCGACAGCGGGGCCAATTCCCTCGACGGCAGTGTGGAGGACGACGCGTAACGAAGCCTGCGCGGTGGGCGCGCCTCCTCCCGTGTTGACTACTATCATACGTGTATGAACGTACATTGGTAACAAGTCAGCGGGGATGTTCACAGGACCTGTGGTAATCCGCCTTGTCGGACGATGACTTTTTTTTTTTTTTTTTGGTCGGCCACTGTGATTGTCAAACGATGGCTTTTACGACTTTATGTCTTTTTTTTTTTCCTGCGAGTTACCGGCGTTTAGATACCTACCTTAGATTTCCTTTTCGGGACGGCCCCACGCGCGCTGCGCTGGCCACGGGGCGTTTCTGCGTGTTGCGTGTTGCATGTTGTGCATACGGTTTGGGGTCCAGGGGCACGGTGGAAAGGGATGCAACGGGGAACTTTCAGCGCGGATACCCCGCTCACGCGTGGATGAGCATGGCTTGGGGGGAGGGGGGCACCATGGGACGCTCAGCGTCTACACATACGAACGGGAATGCCATACTATATATACTTCCGCCATGATCAATATGTTGTGTTTATGATGTGCTCTTGCGCGAGACACGGTGCCAGAATGAACGGTGACAGGCTGGGGGATATTTGGGTATTGCACAATGCGGGAATGCGGCACGTGGAGTGGGAAGGGATGGGGGGCTGGATTGGGATTGGCGCGGATGGCGAGAGGGCTGCGTGGTATGGCGCATACCTACCGTGTCTCGGGATGTGGCTGGAATTTGGAGCTGGGAAAGGGACGGGACGGGATGGGATGGAGAGGATGCGTATATAAGGCGGCTTTGCGGTTGCGCTGAGGGGGGGTTCTTCACGGGGCTGCTTTCCCCCTCCCCCGAGACTAAAAAAGAAAAGAAAAAGAAGAAAAAAAAAAAAAACTGAGGACGGGGAAAATTCAAACCTGCGTTTTTTGGGGTACGTGGGTTTGGAAAAACTCGCGGATGGAACGACGACGGCGGAGAAGAAGAAGAAGAAGAAAAACTACCTATGGGCGTGGAGGTGGCGTTGCAAAAGTCGGCTTGGTCGGGTCGGGTCGGGTCGTTGTCGTACCTGCTTCCATCATGAGGAATCGCACAAAGGCATCAGCATCACATCAGACCATTTTGGGCATCATGGCGTGGAGGTTTCGACAGCTTCTGAAAATATATATATTAGGACACTGTGATGGGTGGAGAGAGAAAAGGGGGGGGGAAAGACTAGAGATTACTTGACTGCATGCGATGGCTTGGAGGATCGGGGATCGGTCGGGGAGGTGAAACGAGCGAACGTTCAAGACCATGGGCGTGGGCGTGGAGACGACCGCTTTCGAAACCAAAAAAAATAAAGAAAAAAAAAAAGTCCGAAGAAGCGGCATGTGCGCAAAAATATCGGAAAGCTACTCTCCAACGTGCCCGTTCTGGTTGGTTCGCTGACAGAGTCGAATCCATCCACAGTAGGGGTTCATGGGCCAGGACGTCGAGTGGGCATGTTGGCCTCAGGCGATAGAGCTGGTTCAAAATCCTTCATCCCTGACCCCATGTGCGAATCGTGCCCTTGGTCTGAGCAGATGTGATGAGCTATCATATGCAGCGGGGGCAATGGAGATGCGACGGACCGCATCTACAAATGGGTCTTGCAACAAACCGGCACAACGCTATTATTCCATCATGCGGTGCTCTGCGCTGGACTGAAAAGGACGATGAGTGCGTGCTATGTGCCGCGGGGAGCCCAGGACTAAAAGCAAAGCAGAAAAGAACACGCTGAGCTGGAGATAGGTGTGCGACTCAAAGACGAGATTGTAGTGAGCAGGGGCACTGAGAGACTCAAATACCCCAGTCGTGATCACGCAACATGTCGTGCTGATTCGAAAATCGTCCAACACCGGCGTCTTGTGCTGTCCGGTGCCACTGTCTGGAAACAGATTCAACGTCCACGCTCGGAAAAAAAAAAGAAGATCATATACTTAATGTGCGTGCGAAAAGAGTCGCTGCGCGCACACATGAAGCTGGTATTGGCTCCAATTCCATATACTACATGCTGTACATGGTACCTGCAGACTTGGTGGCTTTTCGACAAGGTGGCTGTACGCGGAGGCATGGTTTCTGTGTGAAAAGGCCACGGCACACAGGCTATCTGCACTGACTGGAGGTCTCCCTCATTGGAAGTGCGTGAATGGACGATCTTTTTTGTTTGGCATGGAGAATACTGTTCTAGACCAATCCGTTCATAACATGGTCACAGATCTGAAGCCTTTGTATCTATGTGCTTGCGGTGGCGGTGGAGGTAGTGTTCGCATCGCACAGAAATCTTCCAACTCGCAGTTAAAGATTCATTAAAGCAGATGATATGCTTCACGCCATGTGAGGTACAAAAAAAAAAGGTCGCGCAGGTCACGACATAGGTGCGGCTAAACTTTAACTTTTGAAAATGAGCAGCATTGGATCATGGTGATGACGATGATGCAAAGCATTGAATGGAAGCTGGGAAAACATGTCGAAGTGCAAAAGATCTGACGTACCTGGCTCCGTGTCGGAAGGTCATGGCCAGACTTGCCAAATTTGATCGCTCGACGAGAAAGCGTGGAAATGAGACGAAAGTAGATTCTGGTTATTGCGAATCAACCCAATATCAATTTATATACTGATTTGAACAGTGGAATACTCAGTAAGTAGAGACAGAGAGAGAGAGAGAGAACCGAGTCTCAATGCGAACTGTTTACGCGTAGCTGTTCATGTCTTGAAGAAAATTAAGAAAATGGTTGTTACAAGAAGCAACTCGTGGAAGCCCACGACGATGCTACTTGCTCCGTAACATCCAGGTTGCTCACATCAATAATACTTTTGCCCCCCCTAGTCCCTGGATTCATTTTGAAAGTGCTACTGGAGCCTGATTCACTGGCACTCAGGATCGCAGACCCCACAGGTCATCAAGGCTTCTGTGATACGACATGGCAGTCTGTCAACCCAATCGTCGCCGTCCCTGGATCCTGAATACAACTCTACCAATCCCGATCATTCCACGATGCGTAGTCGAGTTTCTGCGTTTGAAAAAAGAGGAAGGCCCTCAAGTACGAGGGCTCAGAGTTTCCAATATCCTCGAATTGCCCCGGGACTTTTTAATGCGTTTCCGTGGATTCAGGATCAAAAAATCAAAGTACCGCAATTGAGAACGACTTTGTCAGCTTTGGAATCAGGGAGACGGCTGAGGGCGCTCAAGACCAGTCTCTTTGCGAGTGCGCTATAGCCATCGACGCAAATCACCTCTCCCTCGGGGTGTTGCTCGTTCACACCTTGCAAAACCTCTCAAATCGTGCGTGAAGACGTACACAAGCCTCGCAATTTTGCGTATTCCAATCACTCATGTTAACTATCGCCATATTAAGGGAGGTTTTGGAGACTGCGCCATTATTTTCAATCGACTGCAAGACGTACGAGAAAACATTGACACTTCTCTCTGTTTTGGCTCCCTTTATCGTCGCCACAGGCCTGTAGAGTGTGTATCGAATTCTTCTCGGTACCCATTCCACCATATCCCGAATACTTTTTCTTCAAGGCTCAAAGCGTCTAGTCACCAGCTAACACCGCTCATCAATTCTCGAACAAGTCCGTCATCAAGTCCCAATCTCATGCAATCCCATCATATGCCAATCTGCTAGTGATACATTTGCATGCCAATACCGTGAAGTAGTACTAATCCGCCATTGCCCTTATCAATAGTAAACGTGTCCATCGCAGAACATCTTCATATTCCTACGATCAAAGACGCGCGTTACCACAGCGCGAGCGCATGTGTTCGCCTGAGGATGGCGCCACTCCACCACCCAGCTCCTTGTGCTTTGAGCTTTCACGAAGAAAACCGCCATGTAAGATCTTGTTTTATGTGAACGTATTCGGGAGATACCTTTTAAGATGACTAATCCTTGTACATCAACTACCTTGATCTATGCGATGTCAACACAGGACATGATAGTTCCCAAACTTTCACATCTAGCGAACCGTGACTGGTCGTGTTAGATATATATCAGATCCACCTGTCACTGCCACAACGCAGCACATTTCCACGAACCATGTCCCACGGTCCAATCATGATATCAGCCAAACCGGGCTTTTGGTATACGCTGCTTAAAGCCCTGCACGTCGAGGGTAAACAAACTGCAACTCATTTACGTATATGAAGTTGGTGAGACAACATAGCGGCTAGCCACACCTACCTACCACGCCCGTTACAGCTCCGAAAACTTCCACATAAACACAATCACAAGCAGAAATCGGATTCGCAATCAACGCGAAAAAAAAAGGTCTCGTTCCCTATCCTAATACCATACCCTCACCGCCAGTTTCATCTGGAACTTCCTCTGCCTCCCCCTCTTCCTCCCCCTTCCCACCTCATACCTAAAACCAATTTCGCAAACCAGCCAGAAATTCAAAAGAAAAAGCGAGTGGAGTCAGAAAGCTGGAAAAGCGAGTGACAATATGATGCAACCCGACGAGCGAACCGTTCCTTAGCCCAATTCCCCCGGGTATACAGCAAGCAAAGCAGCAAAACAACGCAAAGCACAAGCGAATGACATGTGTGACCGCCCCATTCCCATCCCGCTCTGACAAAAGAAAAATCCAGCGCGCATACGCATTTGCATAGGAAAGAATGTGAACGCCAGGGAAATATATCACAAGCCTGGCGGTATCACAAGCCTGGCGGCCAGGCTTTGAAGCGAAGTGTAATTTCGAGATTCAAAACCGACATCTGCTTGCTCGGTAATTATGCACATGCCGTTGTGAACAAATCAACTCGCTTTGGGGGCGCTGCAGTGTAAATGCAAGAGCGTCGAGCGAACCAACCCAAGGCACCCAACAGAACAGAACATAAGACAAAACATAGTCAGAACATGTTTCCTAGCTGCACTAGCTTTAGGAACACCCCAACACCGCGCTCGGAACAGGAAGGTAACAAGTAAAGGGAACAAATTGGGTAAGAGAGGTACTCGGCAGGTACAACAATTTATCGCAGACGAAGATCGGACACAGGACGTGTCTAGAGACAGGGCGGCGTGTTGGCACGCGGGGTAGGGTCGGGATCCCGTTCCTCTCCCTGCCTCTGGTTCGGTTTCGGGGTTTCTATGTCGATCTCTATCTCTTCGACTTTGTGTCCGGGCGCACGCGGGAAGATTTCAGGCGGTGTAAGCGTGGCTGTAGGGAAATGAGACGCGTCTTCGCGCTCTTCGGCAGTGCGATCTTCTGATATGGCTGGAGGCGGGGAAGATGTCAGTAGCGATTCATCTATTGGGATGTTCTCCACGGAGATGACGCTACCCCTGCTATTCGTTCGCATCATCTCGATACCGAGCTTCGAAGATGATTTTGGTCGCGATTTGGGACTCTTCGCGCGGACGTTGACGTTGCCCAACTCGTCATCTTCGTCGTCGCCTGATTCAGCGGACTCGTGCTTGCGTGTCCCAATAACGCGTCGTTTAGCCCCAACTAGCTCAGCGGAGGGTTGACGTCGGATCGTCGGATCTTCCATAGCAGCCGCAGCAGCAGATGCGAGGTCATGCGGAACTGCCAGTTTCTGCCCCGCGAGGGGATCGACATTAGCAGCATCGTCGGAAATGCCTAAGCCACTCATTTCTCGAGCTAAATCACGCCCGCGCCAATCGTCAGTGTTGTGACGCGCAATTACGACAGGTATGTCGTCTCCCGTTCGACTGTCGTTGTCGCCGAAAAAGCTCGAGCTGATCGAGTCCTCGCGGCTAGACCCGCGGTAGCTACCCGAGGGGACTGGCGGGAAGCTCGAAGCGTTGGAGGTAGGACTGCCCTCTTGTCGAGACGACTCTTGGCGAAGGCTGGAAGGCGTCATGGATGGAGAATTGATGGATGCAGAAGTCCAATTCGGTGGGGGAGCCTTCCACTGGCAGAGTTTCCCTAGGGTGTCTGACAGTTTTGCGATCGTAGGAGGCTTTTGAATGAGCGCATCGAAATGGTGTGGAGCTGACAGCTCCTTGAGATAACCGGTCACTGCGACGATAGGAGTGTTGGAATTGGCGTTCTTCGTATCCCTAATCATGCGTGCCACGTCTGCACCATTGACTTGAGGCAACTTGAACTCCATCATGATGATATCAAATTTCACCTCGCCCATAGCATAGCGAACAGCTTCCGAACCATTCGTGACGGTGAGAGTGCGGCATCGCAGTTTTTCGAGGAGCTTCTCCATGACCAAGCGTGAGACAGGATGGTCTTCGCACACTAACACATCCAGTGGTCGGAACGTCGGCCCATCTGCGAGTGATATTTGAGACAAGCGCCGAGAGCTTTGTCTTCGCCTTTGTACACGGAGAAGGGCTTTGGCACGAGTGTCCTCTGTGTCGGATGATGAAGGCGAGACATCCAGCACTTGGCTTCTGCGTTTGTGGTGACTAGGGAGTAAATTTTGGACTAGATCTCCTTCTTGAGAGCCAATAGTCTGTGATCGTGTGCGAGGGGAAGGAACGCTTGTCTGTCCAAACGAGCTTTGACGTTGACCCGAACCACCTTTTTCGGATAACGATGCTGACATACCAGAGGGTATTTTTACCAGCTTGATAGGTGATATAGCCTCAGGAGAGGGACGCAAACCGGATGACAGGCGCGGACCTTCGAAGAAGCTGCCAGGCTGGAGGGAAGTTGGATTGCTGATTGAATGCGATAACGTTGATGAGCTGCTGGCTGAAGTCTTACGTCGCTCGTGATGTTGACCAGTGCTGAATTGCACCAGAAGCGGAGACGAAGGCTGAGAAGCCCGACTTGGGGAAGAGTTGGGGCCGCTAATAGATGGCGATGAAGGACGGCCCGTGGGTTTGTTAGATGATAGCGTACGTTTGAGTTGGCCAGGGACCATTGGACTCGACTCTAGAGATGGTGATGGTGAAGTCGCGCCTGGAGATTGCACTGCAGAGCTTGGCTTGCTCTGCGACTGCATTGCTTCAGCGCGTAGCTTCTGGATGACGTCCTTGTTCGCTTTTTCTAGCACTGGAAGATTCTTGTAGCTGAAATTACCAAAGTCATCAGTGACCATAGGTTCACTAAGCCTTCTCGACCTGCCTTCGCGGACATGGGCAGGTATGTGTAGAGGGATAAGGCCACGTTTCATTGTAGTCACACTGACCTGCGAGCGAACGCGGGACAAAGCGTCGTGGGGTCGGTCTGGATAATCCTGACTAGGTGTACCTGCTGGAGAAGCGCTGTTGTCTTCGAATTCTGGTGCGAAGTTCGCCATGGCAGCCCCTCTGGTGTCGAAGTACTCGGTGTCCTCAGGATTCTCGGGTGCTGGGATGAAAGATGCCTCGTCATCGCGAAGGCTCTCCCAGTTTACGTCTGCAAACCACGGGTGATTGCGGATCTCTTCACCACCACTGGCAAATTTATCTTCCATGTTGGCACCAAGTCGCCTAGCGGGATCAATGCATAAGAGACGGTTCATGAGGTCTTTAGCTTCGTCAGATATTCCGTAGTCCTCGTCATTCTCCGGCCAATCAATCCTGCGAGCTAGGATGTTCGAGAAGACTTCATCAGGTGTTTCAGCATGGAACGGAGGGTAGCCGTAGAGACACTCAAACAGAATACAACCAAGAGACCACCAATCGCTGACCTCATCTTGACCACTGCCGGCGATCGTCTCAGGCGCCAGATAGTCAGGAGTACCGACAAACCGACGGTTGTTATCCTCGGGATCGAAGAGAGCCATAGGCGGAGGCGGCATAACCGAAGGCAGCGGCGGCGTATTGTTCAGAGCAGCAGCCGAATAGCTGATCGTATGGGCCAAGGGGTACAGATCCGGGGAACCTTCGTCACTGTACGCCTCTTCCTCAATTGGCGACCGTCGCGACTGACCGTGGTCCTCCATGATAGAAAAGCGGCGAAACATTGCCTGTAATGCGTCGCTGTCTCCGCTATCACTCCTGTTTCCCGAAGTCCTTCTTGACGGATCACGGGGTGCTGCCTCGCGATTCAAACTGAAATAAGATGGCTGGCCAAGATCTCCTGCTAGCGCTGGTATCATGCTCGGCGTCTGCGATGGAGATGGGTTCAGATCGAACGATGCAGAACGCGAAGAGCCTATGGAGACAGCGCGATGGAAAGGCCCGGATTTCAATAGATCTGGGACCGGCTCAGCGGACTTGCTGGTGAGAGCTCTCTTCTGACGACCGATCAAACCCATGCGCGAGAGACCAAAGTCAGTCAGCTTTAGGTGGCCTTTCTGGTCTATGAGTAGGTTATCTGGCTTCAAGTCGCGATGAACAATGCTACGACTGTGAAGATGCTCAACACCAAGAACGACTTCTGCCAGATACTTCTTGGCCCAGTCCTCAGGAAGTGAGCCAAGAACTTTAATCAACGAAGCACAGTCGCCGCCGTTGAGGTACTCCATGACGAGGTACAGATAGTCCTTGCTGGAGAAGGTCCAATAAAGCTTGGCAACGAAATCACTTTCGCCCTGCCACATCATGATGGCCCTTTCCGCCTTGACGTTGGTGATTTGATTTTTCGCAACCATGTCAGCCTTCTTCAGCACCTTGATTGCGTAGTACTCTCCAGTCGACTTCTTCTTGGCGAGATAGACGCTGCCGAAAGCTCCCTTACTGATGGGCTTGACAATCTCGAAATCCTTGATTGAAGGCGGTACTGCACGTGGCTGTGGCTGACTGACGGGCGCTAGTCGAGGGGAGATCGCTCGGGGACCATCGGACCCAGCGGCCGATGATTGTCGACGGTGATGATGAATTGGTGCTATAGCAGGCGAAGAGAACTCCGTTGTGGTCAATACAGGCGACATTATTGGGGACTGCAAGGCTTCTACCCCATTGGGTAAACGCGGTTTGCTCATACGAAGTGGCGACGAAGGAGTGACCAATTGCCGTGCTGGGGAATGCTGTCGGCTGTTCGACATGACTGAAGGTAGGATGAGGCTTTTGCGTTTCCGCTCTCTCGAGCTTGCAATTCTACTTAGACCAAGCTCGGACGAGGGAGACTCCGCGCGTCTAGGACCTGACAGCACCGAGGATCTCATGCTGCTGTCACTTTCCGCACCGGCATCGCTTTCGAAATGCATAGACTGTCTCTTGCTCTGGGTGGGTATAGCGATTGCTCCGGCATGCGACCGCGGTGTTTGGGCACCTCCATAAGGGCTGCTTGACCTGGTCGACCCAGCTACTGACGACTCTCTCCGGCTGAGCCGGGCCGACAAAGACGGATCAGAAGCATTGCGCAGAGCTTGGGCCATTGCTGAAGGTGCATCGAATGAGCCCGGGAAGATTCCTTCCTCGCCTGTAGGAAAATCTGATGCGTCGCGGGCAGCCTCGTCATCCTGCCGTTGCTCGTCCTCGGATGAGCTATCCTCTCCTGCGGCAATACGAGCGGCCTTGTCCATAGCGGCTTCTATGCACTCTTGAACGAGCAAATCGAACTCAACCCGGATACGCTCGGAGTACTCGAGGATCCGGCGGTGACGGAAGATGGCATCGATTTTCGCTCTCGCTAACTTGCTCGTATCTTCACAGAGCATCTTCAACCCCTCGCAGTGATCAGTTGAACCGGCCGTAGGCGACTGCCATTGCAGGACCTGTGATATACGGTTCTCGGATTGAGGAGACTGGGTACGAATCTCAGCTACCGATTGTGATCGCGCGCTGTCCTTGATGGCAGGGGTGTTGATCTCCACGGCAGTATCGCAAAGGTCGAGCACGAGCTCCACGATGCGAGCCAACGGACGACGTACAGCGAATGACCGTGCACGATGGTGGCCAAACCCAGTTGAGCGCTCCCGTGACCTTGCGGGCGGTGAAGCTGGGGAATTCCGCCCTGAAGGTGTCCCTGACGATGGCGTCGAAGTGGGCTGAATGATAGCGCCCTTGTACTCGGCAGGCTGCGGTGGCTGGACTAGTTCGCCAGACGTCGCCCTTGTAGGTCGCGAGTAGGCTTCCAAAGCATCGAGCACCCTGACGATAGCATTCCGATGTTCGGCGAGAGCCTCTTGCGCCATTTGCACGTCCATCTCCGCGCGGTGCTCCTGCAGGCACAGGTCGGTGTGCTTCTCGAACCACCATGGGGTGATCTGGCGCTCACAAATGCGGCAAAGGACAGGTAGAGGCGGTGGGTGATTGCCGGGATCATTGGCAGCTGTTTCGGCTAGACCAGTGAGGTAATGTGCGAGCATCTCAGCGCCGACTCCGAGCGACTCCACCAACACTTCTGGAAGGTCAATGGTTACCTCGCGAATGACGGCAGGTCGGATCATCCACATGGTCTGGGCACATTAGCAGGGTGAGAGTGGAGAGGCAAGGTGTCACTCACATGGCTCTCTTCGCCCGTCGTCCGGTCGTAGACCATGATGCCTTGGGCCTCGAGATTGATAATCTGCTCTTCCTCCTCCTCGCTTGGTGGGGTCTCGAGGGCACATTCTTGCTGCTGCTCGGACACAGGCTGCCTGCAACGCTTCCGTCTCAATAGCGAAAGAGGCCCTAAACGCATGGGAAAGCGCGTGATGTGGCTACGGGAGTCGTCTTGCTTGATGGATTCCACCGTCTCGGCAAACTGGTTGGGGTTGTCGAGCAGCAGGTCGGCGACGGGTTTCCCCACGACGTCCTCGGGGGTGGTGCCGACCACGTCTTTCCACGAGGTGCTGACATAGCGTATCTTGCCATCCAAGCCCAAGTCCATGATGACGTTCATGCTGTGCTCGGCAGCCTCCTTGAGGTCCTCGCGCTCGTTCCGCATGTCCTCGCTGACGGTTCGCTCCATCTGGACGCGTTGCATGAGGTGGGCGGCGGCTTCCTTCTTCAGCGCCGTCACAGCTGGCGGGGCCAGGGTGGGCGGCTTTGCTTCGTCGGCCATTGCAGCCTTCTCTCAAGACAGACAGACAGACAGACAGCAAAACAGACAGAGAGGTGCTTCGGCAGTGATTGGCGTGACGCGACGTGACGTCTGCCCATGGGCTCGGTGTAGATGGGCTATATGAACACGGCGACTAGGACCATGGTGGATGGATGCGGCGAGGGCTGCGTGTGTTCTCTCACGAAGCGTGGGCCGGTAAGCTGGCGGCGCTGGCAGACGGGGGGGGAGAGGGGGTCCTCTGCAGTGTGGTGCGGTGAGAGCACGGCGTGTCCGCGGCGGGCAGACAGCTAGAGGAGCCGCATCGCGTGCCTGTGGAGCGATTGAGACGTTGTGGAGTGCAGAGCAAGCGGCAGGACCGCGTCTAGAAAGTTTGGGTGTGGTGAGCAGCAGCAGCAGCAGGAGCAGACGGGACGACTGGGAGGGGTCGAGGAAACACAAAGCGCAGGCGTGCATGTCGGCGCTGATTGGCGCTCGCCCTGGTCGCTGCGAGGATCCACACACCGCGGCGCGTCACACGCTGGCAGTGGGCGACGGGCAGTTGACTCCACTCCGGAGTCCACCAGAGTCCACACTCCCTCAGAGTCCAGAGTCCACACTCCCTCCAGAGTCCAGAGTTCAGAGTTCAGAGTCCAGAGTCCAGAGTCCACGCAGCCCAGCCCAGCCCAGGGCTCGCCGTCTAGGTAGTCTATGGCCTATGCTCCTCGCGGCCGCCTGCTGCACCATTCCAGCCTGTTTCACCCTGCCGCTTTTGCCACCCAACAACTCGCTCTCCGTGGCCCCAGATGCCCAAGAGACGTGGGGAATGCCCTGGTCCTTGCCCGTGCCAGCACGCATTCTTCATTACTCCACCTCCAGGCTCCCAGGCATTCTACACGAAGCGTCTGGGCCCGTCCCAGCGATACCAACACCACCACCTTGATTCCGAGACGATCCGCCGCCGCGGGCTCACCCAGCTCAGGGACGCCAAGGTGCATCAATCTACCGTATCTAGGTAGACTACATGGACGAGTCCAGTCTTCAACATGGTTCCTTCCTACAACGTTTCGACCTTCACCACCACCACCACCACCACCACCACCACCACTTGCCGTCCCACGCTAGGTGACGATGCCATTCTCCCTCGTCTGCCCCTTCTCCCCACTCTCCCTCGTTCCCCCCCCTCCCCGAGTCTGCCGACTCTCGCTACACGTTGCACGACATCACTGCTACTCTGTCACCCTGCACAACCGTTCCCTCGACGTGCTGCAGCAATACCTAATAATGATGCAGCAACTGAAGTCTAGCTGGGTCGTCGGCTGTCGTGGTATCTAATAATCCACACACAGTCCGCTAACGCACCAAGCCGACCACCCTGCGGTCATCCTGCTCTGACGCGGTGGGGCCCTATTCCCACTTCAACAGCCATCCATTCCTATTGGGCTTCCAAGACCTGGGGAACGGGCTGGCGGGAGCTGACGAGGCCACTCGTTAGCCATGGAGGCCCCCCCTCCCTTCTCTGCTCTTGTGAGCCATCGGCCCTTCAACGGGGCTCTAACCACCGTCAGACGACCTGCCCGTGCCTGTCGATAATCGCCACGCTGCACGAGGCTGCTCACTGCACGCGAAAGAAAATAAATCGGTAAGCTTTATTCCCTAGCTATGACACTTGCATACAGCACGCACAATAGGACGCCGCAGCACGCCAACGCACGTTGACAGACACCGGACGCCGGATGCACTGCGCCGGCTCCCGCTTGACCTCGCTTTCTACGCTGGACCAAAACGTGTGCATCCACATTCGGACCCTCCCACTGACAAAGCGTCGCCGACGCACACAACCTTGTCCATTCTACCACTAGACTAGCTGAAATAGACAGCTTCCAGCTTGTGGACGGCTATCTTGCCGGACGAGCTGCTCTTGAGCACGATGCGAGGATCCTCCTTGCTGGCCTTGACCGCCTTCCCCTCGACCGTCTTCTCTTCGTACGCAACTTCTACAACCTCTCCGTCCACATAACCTGACGGAGCTTTCCATTGCACTTTCTGGCCTACTTTGGGCACGCGATTCTTGTCTCCCGCAGCGCCGTAGGCTTCGTCGGAGCTGCCGCTGCTCTTCTGTTTCTTATTGGACCCTGATGCATTCGCCCCGCGTCCGCGTTTCTTGGGCGTCGGATGCTCCTGGTCATTGCTGTGCGCAGATCCCGAATCGGACTGGACTCCCGCCGATGCAGCCTCGTTTTTCTTGCTCTGATTCTTGAACTCTTGATACGCCGATGCAGCCTCGTTCTCTATGTTCTGATTCTTGAACTCTTGATACGCCGATGCAGCTTCGTTCTTCTTGTTCTGTTTCTGGAACGCTTGATACGCCTTCTGGCCGTTCTTCATATGTTCTTCGTCTTCCCAATGGTGAGTGCAGCTCTGTGCGTCTTTCATAGTGGGCTTTCCATTCGCGTTCTCTGTTTCTATGGCTTTACTCACATCCTTCCTCGCACTTTTAGCTTTTGATGTATTCGCAACGTATCGGTTGCCCTCTTTGCTTCCCTCCTGTTTCTTCTGGTCTGTTTCCTCTTTCTCCACCTCGCTCATCTGCTCCCATGCCTTCTTCGGCAAATACCGCTTTTCGGTGCCGCCATCCTGTTTGGCGTGGCTGCTGCCCTCTTTGGTCTGCCACTCCTCCTCCGTCCAACTGTTGAGATGCTTCGCCTTCTCGTCTCTCTTGTCGGTAGTGTATTCGCCTCCGCGCTTCTTATATTCAGAAGCCATCATCTGAGCCTACAGCACGTCAATCGCGTGCTTCGATTGAGTAGCATCTACCTCAACACACACCTTCCGTGCCGACCATTGGCCCGGCGCACCGCCCTTGTCACTCGCCTGAATCTCCTCTTTGACCTCGTTCCTCAGTTCAGGATCCGTATACTTGTCATCTCTCGACGGCATCTAGGCAGCTGGTACCTGCAAAAACGCTCTTTGTATCGCAATAGTCGCAGGTTTAATCAAGTACAAACTACGTTTCGGCGCAGCGCAGCTCACCAATCTCGCGATCCGATACATGGGCATACAATCCCCAATCTACCGCCTACCTCCCTCCTCCATATGTACCCCAGACTCCCCCATATTCCCCACTGACGTACGGTACCAGCGCAGGTCCCCGCGCAAGCCACCGCCTTCATCATAGCATCATGACCTCCCTTACGTGCTGCGTGCGTCACACCGCGTTTGTCTGGGACTTTGCTGCAAGTGCGTCGTCGTGACATCAACGACCTGATCTGGCATCGGGGCACGTGCGCGCTGGCTTGTTTCGTTTCGAAGGTGACCCAAGTGCGAGGGCTAGGGGGTGGCTGGTGCGCCATCTTACCGATCTTGTGAAAAGTGGGCCGGGAGTGATGGTGGGCCCGGTGGTCCGGCGGTTGGGTGAGGGAGAGTTTTTGTTTGGAGAATGGCCAATGAGGTAGCTGGTCAAAGCGGGGCTGGGCTGGTGGTGTGAGGGGAGGTAGAAGTTAGATGGAGGACGCCGCACTTTGTGGGTTGTGTGCGTATTCGCGGGTGGCGTATTGGTTTCAATGAGACGGCAGATGGGAGCGGGTTGGAGGCGGGATTTGGTTGGTTTCGATGATGGGATATGGAACGGGATGGGTTGTTGCGCGGACCGATCGAACAGGTGAGCCTCTGGTGAGGGTGCCTTTTGCTCTACGTATACATTATGCTGCCGATACACAGGCTTGAAAGTCACAAACGATTACCTGGTGATGAAGATTGTGATCTGGAGATACACTGGAAGGATGTGAATTCGTTCAACAAGTGTGGAGCAGCACCTCCAATGGCAAGAAATGTAGCTATCATATCGGACAGAGCAGCTGCGCCGTACATGACAATATGAATGGGAGTCCTTTCAATTTGGACCCTACCAAGTATGCCAGGTACTACAAAGATCCACATTGACTTATCATACGGTAAGTTTACAAATGTATAGTAGTATAAGTTAACACAGGATAGTTTGATGTGCCGACACTGCCATTTTTTGTGTCCGCCGCAAGGTATGGTAGCTTCATCTAAAATCTCCATAGTAGGGGTCCTACATCACTACTTCAATCGTGTTCATGCGTTAACTCAGGCCAGGGAAATTTCCGAGTCATTGATCAAAATTAAACGATAGTCTTCGTTTACTGATGTGCGGCACGGAGGACTAGATCACCCACAACGAATAAATCTCGACAAAGGCAGTTGGTTTACGAATGACTAACCAGCTTGAGACCTGCGTACCTAGCAGCAGCAGCACCAGCGGCAGCACCGTCGGACGAGGTCCCGGCCGCCAACATTCTCACTCTGCGAATACTCTTCGTGATACTGGGTGGCTTTGTTAGAGGCCTAGGGATCCCACCGCTCTTCATCCTGAGGCTTCGACACGTCGAGCATGTTTTATTACAGTTGACCAGTCGCTTGCCTCCTTGCATCTCGCACAGCCTGGTCCAAATGACCTCGGTCGACGCAGCCGCGAATTTCCGCGTGAACTTCGCTTTTGAAACGAAGTTCAAAGTGAAGTTCACTGCTGAGGCCGTAAGTATAGCTGCGAGAGTTTGTTCAGCATCCTCGGCGAAGCCTTCGCCTTCGGCGGAAGATGGTTCTTCAGTACGAGGCTCATCCAAAATCAGGAGTTCTTAGGGGACTACCTGAGCAAAGCCCCACAGCGTCCTGCTCACGATTGCAAACCCTTGCGATCATCACGAAGCTGCTATTCACGCGGGGCCAAGACGTCCTCGGAGTGGTCAAGGTCCCTAGCGTATTATGAAATGCTTGAAGAGATCAAATTGGTCAGGCTCCCACCTGTTTCCGGTCCAGGGGTCAGAATCGGCAAATCCAGCTCGCAAGCTTCTGAATGCGTGCTTTCAGTAAGGAAAGAGCACCGCTGTGCTTCTCGTGGATTTACAGAGGCCTCGCATTTTCATGCTCCCGTTGGTCAGTACGTCGCGGATCAGCGAAGCCATATGCACGACAATTGCGGTGGTTCTCATCCTGCATGATAAAACAAATCTGGCTCCCATAGCGGTACCTGTGTAATGTTGTAGACTGGCCATGCATTTGGCCATTGTGTACACGACCTGTCCGAGTCTGCAATTCTCTGATCAAACTCGAAATTGCGATCGGCCCATGCCGCCCAGATGAAGGTGTGTTTGTATGTGACGCTCCTCTTCGCTTCCAGAACTTCGAGCTCCAGGGCATCGGGCTCATCAGCTGCCGCGACTTTAAAGTTGTCGATGCACGTAGTAGCTCGTTGGTGCTGTTTGATCAGGCGAACGCCTTTCGAAGGCGCGTGAGAAAGAATTTGACTTCGCGTCACGAGAGTGTAGCTTGGGCAACGAATTCATACTCGGAAGATACAGGAAGACACCGCATTGAGTAGCATCTGCCTTGGTTGTATCCGAGAGCTGCACTTGAGGAATTGGAGAATTAGTACTTACTTCGGGAGCGTCAGGCTCCTCCGCCCACTTGATTTCCCCATTAGGATCTTCCTGCAAAGCCACATGGCTTGTTTGCGTTCGTTCTTTTGCCATTGAGTTGTTTGAACTGTTATTCCATGACAGCTTTTCAGTTCACAGTGGCCGAGAGTAAAACCCGGAGTTTGTAGCGATACAACCCCAGGATAAATTGAATAAAGTTTTACAAATGTACTGTACAGCGAGTTTCTGCAGGACAAGGCGTGCACTTGAAGTCTAGACCTTTGTGTCAGCCACTGTGGACGATTCTTGTAAATAACTTTGTCTGGTCTGTTGTAGAGTCCCGTAATGATTGTATACATGGCACGAGCACATTGCTTAGCATAGACAACAGTTGTACACCATGAAGTGTACTCGAAGAGCTATAATGAGCGACAAGAGGCAGGAAGCACAAGAATGCATGCATATTGCTTTTTAGCTGTGTTCTGTGGTTTGCGTACAGCCCTGACACTGGTGGATTGGCTTGCATCTCGCAAAGCTAGATGTGACTTGATTACCGAAATTGTGTCAAACCCCACGAGAGATGCTTGAGACTGGTGTTGACCTCAGACCAAGGAGCCCGAGGCAGTCTAAAGCGAACGGTTGGAGAAAGAGGGGATCTGCCGAGACCCAGTCTACAAATTGACCAAAGCCTGGAAACAGCCCCTGAAAGGGATTTAGCTTTGGGTAGCTGTACACTAAATCTCGGCGATGCGATCGTGTTGGGGGCTAACCACGTGGTACACATGACGTGCATAGAATGAGCCAGCCGCTGCCTTCGCAAGCTATGCTGAGAATAAAGCGGCAATAATCTCAGTCACACAAGCACATAGCCATCTCTCTGCGAATGAAAACATCTACTGTATGAGCGAAATCCGGTTGTTCGCTCCGAGGTGTTCCAGACCTCGGACCAATTTTCATCTAAGAAGGAAAGGAACAAGGCGAGACAGATCCCGGCTCCCGGCGACGCTATCATTGGCCTGGCGTACTCGGTTATGTCCGATATGGCAAAGGCAGATCCCCTTTTTTGGATCGCATGAACTGCTTCACGCCTAGCGCATCGATTCCTACCTTCGCGAAGCGCTCAAAAGGCACGATGGCCCTCTCATCTCGCTGCCGCCCTTCTTCGCACCGCCGTACATATCGTCGCTTCTTCACGCGTACATACACTCGTTAACGACACACATTCGCTTTCAACAAACTATCAAGTCACTCGTTCATATCAAAAAACAACAACTCTCTCCATAATGCACGCCAAATCCTCCATGGCCGCCCTCTTCGGCGCTATCGTCGCTGTCTCCGCGCAAACTACGACCCCCAGCTCCGCCGCCGCGAAGGCTACCGGTCCCATCGTCTCGGTCATCCTCCCAGGCGCCGACGACCAGACTCTCGTGGGCTCTATTGTCGACGTCAAGTCCGCCTTGACGACACTCGCTGTCACATGCCCGTCCGGTACCGATGGCGATGACTGCGGCATGCCTGACGGAGGCATGACGGTTACTCAAGGCCCAAAGACCGTTGCTATGTCGACTGTTATGGCCGAGGAGTCGGGCTCTCCTGTCATGGTGAACTATGGATGGGCTTGCAGCCTCGACGGCACGACCAAGGCCGACTGTACTTACTCGGCTGTCGCTAGCGTAACTGGCTCCGTCGATCCGTCGATCCTGAGCGAGGTCAACGCCCAGATGACTGCTCAGTCGTCGACTACCGAGCTAAGCGGCGATGATCTGAAGTCGGCCATGTTCCCTGTTACGATTACGGCGGGTGCAGAGAAGCTGTCGCAGACGGGTACCGCTGAGGTTTCAGGCAGCGCATCTGGCAGCGCATCTGGCTCGAAGACGGGTAGCACCGAGGCTTCAGGCAGCGCATCTGGTTCGAAGACGGGTTCCGCAGCTTCGCCGACCGAGACCCCGGGAGCTGCGTCGAATGTCAAGATGGGAGGGCTCGCTCTCGGTGGCGCGCTTGCTGCAGTGTTCATGTTGTAAGCACTGAGTATGGAGAAGACACCCCTTCTTAGATTTGGAGTTGCTGTGCAATGATGCTGTAAAATAATTAATAGTGGTCAATATACAATAACATTGTATCATCGTTAAGACTGGCAGATACTTACCCGGATGTTGAGCCTTTCAGGTTGGTCAGTTGACAGTATGCACGGGTGACTCAGCCCTGGATGAGTCTCCATAATAGTGACCCCACAGTGCATGGAAGGTGTTCTCACCTAGAACTTGCAAACCGCTCGATTCGTTCTTGCGATTCTACGAACAAGTAATGAGCGGGAAAGAATGCTTCGGGGCTTCCCAGATCAACCAGGCGCACACCCAAGAATACCCCACAAGTCTCTCGAACGTATTGAGCGCCCAAGCATCATCAGGCCCCTCAATCCTCCTCCTAACCTTTCCCCAGGAAAATTGCACAACGCCCTCCAGCACAAACGCCACGGGCTGTAGTGCCCAATACCACATATTCCTCCCCCACGCACATGGATGTCCAAGCCTCGTCTCCACCATCGAATGCATCGCACCACTGATACCAAAGACCAGAAACGCATTCAGCACCCTCGTAAACGCCGTGCGTCTCTTGATACCCAGGACATGCGTCGATATAAGCGCCGCGTGGCTGTTCGACGACTTGTAAAAGGTCCGATGCCAGTACATGGTCCAGAATCTGCGCATGCTATACGCCTCCCGGATACTGCCGTAGAGCGGGGGCCATTCCCACGATTCGTCGAGGCCGAGGGACATCCAGACCACGGCGCACGTGTCGTGGTAGAGGGAGATGAGGAGGAAGTCGCCGGCAACCTTGTCGAACGCCTCCAGAGCGCGGAACTGAAACTCGCGAGCCGTCACTGGCGTCGCTGGGCCGCTGCTCGTTAGCAAAGTCTGGAGCAGGCGCCGTAGGACGCCTTCCTTGTCGCGGGTGTAATCGGACAACGAAGGTGGGACGCTGAAGAGCATCTGCGGGTCCATGAACTCGTAGTATGCGGCTAGGAAAAGGAAATTCAGTAGTAGATATCCGCAGCGGATAGCAACGCCTGCCCATCTTCCACGCGCAGTGAGATTGTGGCGCGTGGTGAGGAGCTTAGCGTCGGGGTCCTTGGCCCTCGTGGAAGGCTTCTGGGCCTGCCAGGTGTGTCTGATGCCAGGCCAAAGGTATGGATTCTCCCAAGTCGTTCCGATGCCGCGGACGTTGAAGACGGTCTTCCAGCCTCTGTATAGAGGATTCCAGGATGCTTTCACATATCTGGGTTCGAGCGCGTTCGGAACTTCCTCAGTAAGAGGATTGTTGTATGCCATAGCAAGAGCATGCGAGCCGCCAATCAAGATGTATCGCACATACATCTCATTCAACGTGCCGTCGGGGGAGAGGTCAGTGGCGGTTCTCCAAGCGGCAAGTCCGGCAGCCAGCACCATCGAGACGCCCATCCATCGATTGATGTAATTGGGGAATGAAACAACTATAAGACATGTGAAAGGCCACATGATGGAAAGAAAGATAGGGAGGGCCCCTTTCGAGAGGGTCCACTCGCTGGCATGGCCAGCCATGGCATGGACAGTAAGGAGGGTGGATAAGGGTGACAATGCAACGACGAAGAAAGGACGAGGATGCAATCCTCAACCCAAAAATGAATGTGTACGCATAATTGAGCCCCAAGGCAGTAGAGCAGAAACGAGAAGACTGCCACAGTCTTTCTACGGAATCATGGCAGAAACACCAGGTGTGAGACGGAAAACGGACTCAAAACATGTCCATCTCTACCTGGTGTTTATGCCATGCTTCCGTACAGGCACTACGCCCAATAGCTTCATAGTGGTGTTTCGTACAACCATGGAAGCAATGGTACAATGTCCGTCGGTCGATGTGGGCGCCATGGTCAAAGTGGGGACGCATCGTGCCATTCTCCGCGACAATGTCCGTCACTGGCCTCGTGGATGGCCCAGGTGACCAAGTGCTACGCAATACACTCTAATCATCCAGCGTGTTTGCTGACTCTGGTACGCAGTCCTGCCAAAGCCCGACTGTTTGCAAACTCCAATTTGTCGCATCTCTTGGCAGCGTGTTCAAATTACCGTAAGATGGTCTGGGTGTGGACGGAGAGAAATCTAAGATGGAAAGGGCCAGCGTTCTAATACTAACATGGTAGGTGACTTCTAGTTATAGTAGACTCCCTTCCTTCGTCCAGCCACTGGGAAGAAAATGTTCGGAGTTCGTGAACGAGATTGAGTTGAAGCCAGAACGCCCCTTTACAACATGCATTCCGGTCGCAAGGCAGTAGACGCCGAGTACTCGTTTCGGGCTAGATTGGGAGCGAAGCGAGAAGAGCCTTGCTGTTTTAGGGATAAAGCTGGGTGGGGCCCAAATTCTCCGGTTTGGTCGGCCTTGTTTTCGGTCGTAGTTGGCGTATCGTAATTGGGCGGACCGAGTAACATCTCCCCATCTTTTACTAAAGATGTGGGGCTAGACTTCAAAGAAGATCTGAGCAAAGTCCGGATTATACCTGCCCACGCGCGCAGACTCTCCTCTCGTTCTGATGGGAAAGCAAGAAGGTGCTCTGCACGAGGCGGCTGTATGCATGCTCGCAGTCCAGCAATGGATTTCTGTAAGCATAGATCATGGCCCGCAGAGCGGAACATCTGGAAGCAAAGCCGGCAGCAGATGATGTACCAGCTTGCAGCCCTCGGAGGACAGTTTACCTACCAGCTTGCAGCCCTCGGAGAACAGTTTACCTACCAGCTTGCAGCCCTCGGAGAACAGTTTACCTACCAGCTTGCAGCCTTCGGATAACAACTCTGCACAGAGGCATCTACGAGCTCAGTACACAGGCTAACGCCCGACGGCACAGTCTGCACGCCGTGACCTACTGACCAAACCCACAAAATATCCTTCCTGTAAACGGAAATACATCCATCGGACGAGCACGTTTCACGAATATGCTTGGTACGTACTCGGACATCCGTTCTGGGAAACAGCCACTGCTACACACAACGCAAGCCTGCCCATTCCACCACTCAGAACACCGAGAATAGCACGCCCACGACACCTCACGCGACCGCATCGTGTATAAAGCGCAAAATCTCGCCGGCCAGGCTGAAACCTCCATCCACATTCACTTCCAACGCATTCCTTACCAACCCTTCCAACCATCTTCCACGTTCTCTTCACTCCCGGCGAGTCTACCACCACTTCATCCACCTTTCCCAACTTTCCAAACCCAACCCAACAAACAAACAACCAACTCAGTCAAAATGAAGTTCTCCGCCGTCATCGTTGCTTTCACCTTCGCTGCCGCCGCCACGGCCAAGACCTGCGGCATCAACGGCGCGCTCTGCTCGTACGCACATCCGCTCCCACGCCCAGAGGCACAGTTTCGCTGACACTTGCAACCCAGGCGCGATGTCAGCTCCGTTGGCTTCACCGCCAAGGCCCGCGAGTGGCTCCGCACCCGCGAGGCTGCTCCCGTCGCCGTCGAGGCGCCCGAGGCCGTCGAGATCCAGATCTAGATGCGGAAAGAGTCTGGAATGGCACGCTACCCCTTCTTCGTGCACGGCTCTGGATCATTCACTGATGAGGTCGGTGGGTGATCGCTCGGAAGAGGAGGCGCGCATGTACTGGCTAGGTACCAAGCAACGATGGTAGCGTTGTGCGACTTGCGGATTGTGGCTATCAGTGGTGGGGTTTTTTTTGTAACTTGTTTGGCTGCGGCGTGGATCAGCCGGTTTGGGAAATGGAAATAGAATATACGTGTTGCAAACCTTGTTTTCTCGTTCACATGAATGAGTATCTATTACCATTGTGCAGACGGTGTCATGACGGATTCGAACGGGCGTACGGCATCGTTTCGATTCCAAAGTTACAGAAGGAGCCGAAAGAAGCAAGAACCAAAAGTCACTTCGAGGGCAGGCTGGAAAAAACCGATTTTGATTTTTGTTTGATTTGTTTGATTTGGTGAAGGGATTGGAAAGGAAGGGTAGATCTAGTCGTGGCATAAGTGATATAGTCCGACCAAGCGAGGCACGCAAAGATCCATCGTTCTAAGACTACACCGTAGTGTTGCAGTAGTAGCCTCTTGTAGTGCATCCGCGCACTTCTTCACAACCAAGCCAGAAAAAAGTGAAATGGTGTACGAATCAAACTCACACCGTGATGCCCACGCCAATCTTCCCGAGCTCGAAGAGCCCAAACGATTGCATACGGGTCCACTCTATTCCACGCATGGTTCTTCGCCATCGCCAACATCGCCCCATCCACGCCCTTCGCCCTCGTCGCATCTAAAACATTGCGCGTCTCCCTCCAAGATAGATGCTCGACTTCGTCTCCGCACTCGCAGTAAACAGCTCAGCCCAATGTATTCCTTCTGCACCTCGCACCCATACCTACGGCACGTTATCAGCACCCTGAAGCCAGTGCACAGGACAAGTAACATCTGCGAGCCTAGGTAAGAATCAACGAATCCGTCGTCAAAACATACGATACCGCCATTCTCGCCTTCCGCCGCCCCTTTATCCTCCTTATACCGAAGTCTCCTTGAGCACGTGCGTTCAGGACGCCGTCGACGCGTTTGTTGCGTGCACATTAAAGCTACAGCTTGCCACCATCCCGCACCACGTGTCGTCGATGTCAAAATTCCGGGGTTGGCGTCGCACTCTTCCACTTTGCTGCACTTTCCCTCTGGTCTCGGCTGTTTTAACGTCCATTCTTGTGCCCAGCGGAAGCAGCCCGAGCCAAAATCAACTTCATGTGTCGGACACATAGTCAGCAACGATATGAAAACGGTTTCTGACCCGAAGGGAACCGATTGCAATCGCTGGTGCTGAAATGCACGCGCCCGAGATCAGATATTCGTATAGATTCCACGTTTACCACATGCCCAAAACCATGCCTATGGCACTGTTCCTCTCCATGTCTCTATCGACTGTACATTCACCTCTCCACGGGGGCGGTACTGCTCACCATCACATTCCTCGGAACACAGACTCGCAAATGGCCAATATAAACTCCGCACTCGCGCAGCCCAAAGGCAGCCATACGCCAAACGCCATACACGATCGCCTTGCAATGCATACAAATCAAAGAAGATGTTACAGGACTCGCCTTGTAGTGCTCCGAGTGCACTAGCTGGAGTGCATCTTCTTGATCCTGTTTGCACCCTCGTAAAGCATGCGGTCCACAGCCGCTGCAACGGTAAGGGTACCGCCGACGACGGCGCAGAGACCAACGAGAAAGCCGGAGAAAGACTTGGTGCGCTCTTCGCGGTTGATGACCTTCATGGGAGAGATATCCTGTCGCAGATTGTTAGGGTCGTTCGAGTACGAACGATTCGGGAATACGAGACTTACATATGAGAAGAAAACACCCGGAATGCCACCCCTAGCGTGGATGCGCTCTTTGTGACCATCTTCCTCATCCGGACCACCTGCCAGGTTCCTCTTGTGGCTCGTGACAGAGTACTGGTGGGTCTCGATGCTACCCTTGTAGTTCGTGTCAATAGTAGCTCCGAGGATATTTTCGTGCATGCCACGCCCTGGGACAATGTTCTCCCAACCAAGCGGAAGATATGCAGTCGAGACTACCTTAACGAAGTACATGAAGTTGAAGGCTTTCTCGGTTGTCTGTTGCTCGGTGTTATCGAGTGGGTTGATGTGGTGGTTTGTCCAGCGGCCGGGTCCAGTGTTCGCGTGCTTCTGCTGCATATCCGCAATGACAGCGTCGCTAAGTTGTGGGCCGAAGCGCAGGTGGTGAATTTTGTGGGTGAAGGTGTGCGTATCGTCTTTGAAGTAGTTATCTAGGTCGTGCACGTGCATGTTGCCGTTGGAGAAGGACTTTCCAGGCGCGATGTGGAAGTTGCCAATGACCTTGTTCACTTTGATGCTGCCCTCGAGGCGGCACCCTTCCTTGCGCTGGGCATCGAGATGCTCGGCGTAATGTTCGCGCTCACACTGTTCGACGCCCTCGCCGCGACCGAAGGACCAGGAGATGGAGGCATATGCGTTCCGTACGTCATCGCAGGTGTTGCAGCAGCCGGGCTTTTGAGCGTCGGACGGGGAGGGAGCTCCGTAGCAATCACCGCAGTAGTTGGGGTCGAGGTGGGAAGCTTCGTCTTTGTGCCTGCAAGACAGTGTTAGCTTGCGCCCCGCGGTGATTGTGGCAGTGGAGAGCTTACAGGTCGAGAGCATTGGTCTCAACGGCATGGCTCCCCTCGCTCTCCGGCGACAGCCGCACCTTGTTGACACCGTGTGACACGCCCATCTGCAACTCGCCAGAGACATCCATGACATCGAGCGTCAGCAGCTCGCACGGCATGCGGGGGAACGTGATGTTCATTGAAATCTCCATCTTCTCGCCTGTGAATGTGTCAGCTTGCCGCTGTTCTTTCCGCCTACGCAGCCCTCGCGGGCGGTTGCAATTCACATACCTCGGCCCTTGTCTACGACCAACTCTGGCCGCACGCTGACTTTCCTATAGTCTGCCCACTCGCCCCATGTCAACCACAAAATCACCAGCAAGCTCCCTATCGTCACAATCCCACCGCTCGTCGTGCGCACGCGCGCATCTTCTACCGTCTTGGTGAACGCATCGAGGCGCCCGAAGCGCGACTTCGCAGGCATGGTGGTTTATCGTGCCTACGGCAGGCTTCCGTTGAGTGTGGGTTCCTTCTCGGAGGGTCAAGGCAGTAGATAGCCGAGGGTGGACGCTCGCGCAAAGAGGTGTGCGTGGTATGGTACGAGAAAGTCGGCGACGACTTTAACGGGTGCTTGCGTAGCTTTCCCCAGCGCAAGGCCAATTGAACGTCGAAAGGAAAAGAGCGAATATGCACCGCAAGTGCTAAGGCCACTGTCTCATGTTACACACTAGAAGAGAAGCTGCGAAGACAACGGGCGAAGCACGCCTGGTAAAGGACAGCTATGCGATGTTGCACGCGTGCTGGCCGCTAGGCCTGTTTGGGCACAGCTGTGGGGGTACTTTCAGGCTCACACTTTCACGACACCCCAAGGCATGGTTGTTCTACAGCGGTCAGGCATCTCGGATAACGGAAATGTGGTTTCGAATGTCCACTATCTAAATATGTACAAAAAGCGGTTGCGACTCTATACTGCAACCTATATCTAGTGGCATCTTCAAACATGGGGTATCTCAATGATTCTTCCTATTCGCATTGGCGACTGCACTGTTCAATGCCGCTGTGACATCAACATGGAACAGAGGCCTGTTCAAACCCTGCACCACCGCAATCTTAGATGGCTTCGAGTGGGATTGACCGTACGCCTTGGTTTGGTTGAGCTTCTTGTCCAACGAATCCTCATCGGATGAAGAAATTCGGCGCTCCTCAATATCGTCGTCGGGCTGACCCTCTTGTTTCGCTGCTACCCTCAACGCCTTCCTGTGCTCCCTGGCTTCTACATCTGCCGCGACGCTGTGGCCACCGCCGAGTTCGGCCACACTGAAGATGGGCTTCCACCGAGTCATGACCGAACCTTCGGGCTCTGGTGTATAGTATCCGAATCCAGCAGCGGCAAGCGCTCGTTTGGTCCAGCGGTTATTGATGTTGCAGAAATGCCAGTCGACAGTATCCGGAGCAACATAGCTGTCGAGCTGGTTTCGTACATCGATCAGGTTCTGCATCGAAGTGAGATCAACATTGTTGACTGAAGACAAGTCGAGGATAATAGCTTTAAGAGTGGGGAGATGGTCAGTTGATTCTGCGAGCTTGCCACGGCGTGGGCCAGGGTCGTTCCAAGGACGATCCTAAGTACGTTAGCTCAAGTTCATGCTGTGTTCACATCACTGATGGTTAACTTACGCCAAGTCTGGGATAGCTATTGGGGTTGGTACGCCGAGTTTTCTTGAAAATAGTGTCCGTGAGCTCGTCCAGGTAGTGGTTGCAGTTAGGGTAGTTGAAGCCTTCCGAGAAGCGATAAATGAAGATACCAGGATACGGGTCTTCGAGGGTAATTTCAGGATTGCTACCATCGTGGTGATCGATCGGTAGATAGACGTCCCGAACAGAGTCTTCATTTTCAGCCGGGTTGCGACGCTCGGGCCTGTCACCAAACTCCTTATCTTCCCCGGCGGGATCGAGAAGATGATCTCCAATCACAGAGTGGACTCTTGCTTTGCCAAGGAAACGACCACGGGCCTTGAAAGCTCGAAATACCCAGATAGCGGCAGAAACAGAGATGGTAGTGTATATCCCGTCCTCGATGCTGCTGAAGACAGTCACGAGCACACCTGCGAGGAAGATAACGACTTCCAATGGTGATATCCGCCAAAACTGGTATACAGTGTTCGGAGGGGTAATGAGATCTCCCACCGCATGGATGATGACAGCTGAAAGAGCAGCGTTTGGAATGTACCAGAACATAGCCGGGAGTGCGTAGATGGCTAGCAATACGACCAGAGCAGTGATGACACCAGCGAATGGAGTGCGTACACCAGCTTTGGCCTTGATGGCAGTACGAGAGAATGAACCAGTAGCGGGGTAGCCTCCGAGGAACGGACCAAGCACGTTGGTGATACCGATGGCGACGAGTTCCTGGGAGGGGTCGATCTTGTAGTTGTTCACGCGGCCGAACGACTTTGAGATGGAGATATGCTCGATCAGAAGCACAATTACGGTCGATGGAAGCTCAGAAGCGAACGCCGAGATGATATCAGTCGTGATATGAGGTACTCGAGCGTGCTTGAAGCCTCGCGGTACGTCCCCTAGCACTGAGATTCTCGGCTTGTGTCGGTGGTTCTTGTTGATGCCATAGCTGATAGCAACGTAGAGGAGCACAACGAATGCCGTTCGGAGAGTGTTGATGAAGAAGATGGTCTTCGCTCTGCTCGGGTATCGCTTTGCAAGTTGCGAACACGTGATGCGTATGATATAGAGCATCGCCAATGCCGTCAGTCCGATGGCGGCGTTCAGGTCAGAACGTCCTAGATGTTTCAAAATATTGATGATCACTTTGTAGGTTGCATCGCGCTTAGAGAAGCCGGTGATTCCCATCATCGCAGGTATCTGTCCGGCGGCAATGTTTATGGCCGAACCGGTCATGAAGGCTGAGATAGCGGGTAGTGTGATGAAGTCCACCAACCAACCGGCACGGATGAGTCCAATGAACAGCACGATGGACCCTGCAATTACGGCGAGTGATGAGGCTATGACATCGGCGGGAACGTCAGGAATCTTGGCCTGAGCTTTGATGACAACATTGCCGGTGACGGTGGATAGCACGGCCACAGGACCGATGGTGATGTCCTTGGAGGTTGCGAAGAACCAGTATAGAAGCACGCCCATGAACGAGGAGTACAGGCCGAATTCAGGTGCCAGTTGCGCGAGCTTTGCGTATGCCATACTCTGGGGAACAACAACAGCGCCGACGGTGATACCTTGGCTATGTGAGAAAGGGTGGTATACCACCAGGAAGGGGTGAACATACCTGCTACTAGATCTCCAATGAGCCATTGGGAGTTGTAGCGAGTGATCCACCTCAGGAAAGGGAAGAGGCCGATGAAGTAATTCTTGAGTTCCCGGCCGTTTGGTGTAACATCGCGAATCCATTCCCAGGCGGTTGGCTCTTCTTCGACATATGTGTCGGCAGAACCGATTGAGAAGACACTCTCGCCGCGTGTGACGCGTTCGGAGCCGGTCTCGTGGCGGTAATGCAGGTCGATACCCAGGACCTTGGCCAGTCCTTGGGTGACCTTGGTGCTTGTGAAAGCCATGGCTGGAGTGACAAGAAGGGAGCCTGAACCAAGAGAACGAGGGAGCAGGACGGCCTGCTATTGCTCTGTTATAGTAGGACAAGCGTGACAAGCTTTGACAATAGTGCACCGACACGGGCTCGGCGGCTGGGCTATATAGACCCTGCGTGCGGCGTTGCTTTTGAGCGAACCGACAAGCTCTGGATCTTGTGGAGAGGCAGCCCTGACAAGCCACAGATTGGAAGAGGGATGGCGTAAGCTTTAGGACCTGCGGCTCCGGACTGACTGATACGAAGGTGGGATTGCGTGACGGGCAAGATTTGCAAATAGATGCGCAGGCGCAGAGAGGGAAGGCAAAATCGATGACGAAGCTTCCAGCGTGCTGAATGTTAGCCAACAGGGCTCACAACCTCTCTCCACAGCGCGGGGAGTGGGTTTGGACGAGGGAGTGGAAGAGAGAGCAGGTCCTTCCCTCTCGACACATCGGTCCAGAGGCCGCATCTCTGCGAAGCCTGACGAAATTGGCCCGAAAGCGCTGCGTAGTTCGGTAGAAGTTGTGGGTTTGATGGGTGGACGATGGAGCCATCAGGATCTGCGCGCGGGACGACAGGGATGTTGCAGCCGCGGTGCGCGAAGGTGCAAAACTCCCCGGGCTGTGAACCAATCACCACATCAGACGGGCGCAATTGCGTGCTTGATGCCGTCGATGTCGTTTTCCAGAGCGGGCACGCCAACCGCGGAGAAGGCGAGTCTGATGAAAGACACGAAGCTCAACAGTGCGCCGCATCCCAGCACTAGACTATTGGCATGCACTGCTGCACGGCGTGTCGACAGATTGTACCAGCGTCGCCATGCCGAAGAGCTGTTGTCTCGTCAAGCTTACTGTGAGAGACGCATTGGGCGACGTGCAGCTACCGGTAGCAGGAGCCTGGAGGGCAGAGCCACAGTGGCGGCATGCGTTCATGCACGTGGGGTCGCAGGTGTCCCAGGCTGCGTATCGGCTGTCAATCGACGGGATGGATGGTCCAGTTTGTGCGAGTGGAGGGTTCTATCCATGCCTGTGAAGTCTTGACCCAGTGCCAGTGTCGTTGCCCGTGTGGAATCGGACCCAGCGAGCGTTGTTTGCCCGAGGAAAGCCTGTGGGTGTGATGATTCGGGCTTGTTTCCGACCCGTCCAGCTCTTAGAGGGTTGCGTTGTACCTGCAACGCGCGAGGGCACGTCGTTTGGTCCACTCTCTGCGTCGGTAGAGTGTCCGCTATCGACATGGCATGTAGTGAGGTCGAATTTCAGTCAGCTACAGCTCGCGGGGCTCCGTTTCCTAAGTATGGATGAGCAGAGACTTGGATGCGACGAGCCGACGCCCGTTGCCAAGCCTACCGTACGTTCGTTTGCGACGTTCCGAAGACAGCCAACGCCAACGCCAAACAAGCACCAACAACAACAACACTTGCACCCCGCATTGAGCGCCATGCCGAACCTCGATATGCTGCTGTTGAAGGGCCCCTCCCCGGACCTTGAGGAGGGTCTTAATGAGCTGCGTTTTGCTATACTGGCCGACGGGATACCTGCAAACAGCGAGGGCATGGTTCGTCTCCACTACCGTGGCTGGCATGCCCCTCCGGCGCGACAGCCAAAATGAGGGGCCGCTACCGTCCAAACAACTACAGCCGTATGGATCTCTTACTAACTGCATACCATGACAGTCGGAGCTGCGCATGTACATGTGGCTCATACTGCTCAACACGCCGCCGCTGAAAACCGACGTCTACCTCGACCTTGTCCGACAAGGCGCGTCGCCAGCGCATACCAAGATCCAGAACGACACCTTCCGTACCTTCCAGGGCGATCCACTCTTCCGCCGTCGCGTCACCCAGAATAGTATTACGCGTGTACTCAACGCCGTCGCGTGGAGGCTCAACGATGCACATGAAGCACGCGTCAACGGATGGCAGTCACCGCCGACGCTGTCCGAGTTTGGTGGCAGTCCTGATACTGCCATCATGTCCCGCCACTCGCTTGCCGTCAGCGTACGGACGGATGCCTCGACTACCAACGACGCAGAGCAGATTGGCTACGTGCAGGGCATGAATGTCCTATGCGGTCCGTTTCTGTACGCCGCACGGAGCGAAGTCGAGGCCTTTACTGGTTTTGAGAGACTCATCACTCAGGAATGTCCCGGCTACGTGAGAGGATCCATGGAAGGAGTGCACAAAGGAGTGGCTTTGGTGGACCGTGTTCTCCAGGTCGTCGACGAGAAGCTGTACGCGCATCTGATGAGCTACCACATGGAGGCAAAAATATACGCCTTTGCTTCGGTCCTGACCATGTGTGCATGCACGTCACCTCTTCCGGAAGTGCTCAAATTGTGGGATTTTCTGTTTGCCTACGGCCCACATTTGAATATCCTCTGCATTGTCGCTCAGCTCGTTTTGATGCGAAATGATCTGCTGAACAGCTCCAGGTCCGCCATAACTTGTAATACACATTGAGATGCCGCTAATTAGCATCGCAGCCCGAATCAGAAACTGCGGAGTTTCCCAGCGTTGAACGCCGGCGCGATCATTCCTCTGGCTACCGGCTTCACGAGCAAGATACCCGAAGACATGTACGAGGAGATCGTTAGCCACGCCAAATGAGCTGCGAAGAAAGCAGTAGTCAATTCCGGAAAACCATGAACTTTCCAAGTCACGAATCATCCAATAGAGATACCCCAGCCTCCAACTGATGTATGGACAGGCAAATGCCCGCCTAAAGCTTGCGGCATCTTATGTATGAGTTGCATTACAATTCATCACACTCCGGCTGGACCGCGAGCATACTCTTCGAACCCATTGTCCAGGTCTCTTCCGACACCTTGGGATGTGTCTGAAAAGCCTCAACTTCAAGTGAACCAAGCGCCCCATTTCCGAAGAGCACACTGCCTGGGCCCAGAGCCGTCAGGTTTCGCCTCCGGTCTCGGTACACAACCAAGTCGACCTCGCCGACCTTACATCTCAACCGCGTGCCCATGGCTTCAAGCCCAGGCACACGGTCCTCTCAATCCTTCCCGTCGATAGCTCCACTACCGCCACCCACCGCGCCACTCCCGTAAAACCTTCTCAAGGCAAGACTGTCGCGTGCCCTCCGTCCGTGCCACTCCCGGCAAGCAGCCCGCCCCCACACCACCAAGCGTAAAAGCCATTGCGAGATCCACTCCGGAAGACAACCCGCTCTTGCGCCACGCGGCCAGGCTCAAGCGAAGTCTCGAAAAAGTTTCACGATCTAGATGACCGAGCACGTCAACCAGGCTATGGAGTACGCAAGCACGCAAGCACGTGGCTTGGCGGTAGCGCGCCTCCACGCGCACTACCGCTGGCCAGACGATCGGGATATGGAAATTTGTGATCTCGGGTTGGGCGAGGGTATGTGCCATGGAGAGCTTGGGGCATCTCGATCTAGTTCAGCTGCGTGTATGTATGGAGACTGCGGGCTTAAATCAGCCACGGTGTGCACAAATGCAGTGGATGCCACCACACCCCTGGTGTCTGCACATGAGCTCGATCGCATCATATGACCAGTTACAGGCCCACAGCACCGTCGCGACGATGAGTGATAATTTCCCCCCTCCCAATTGAGCTACAACACTTGTGCCCTGCATCCAGCTAAGCTGTACACGCTCATGCATTAGTAATCTAATCTGCTACGCTGTCGTACTTGTGTTTCTTCAGCTAGAAGCGCGACAGCGCTATTATCGGTAGATACCGTAGCCGCAATTACCTACGTACCATATACCGTAGTCTAGCGCGCCAGATCGTTCTTCCCAATTTTCAAAATCGATCATCCTCCGTGATAAAAAAATTTATAGAGGCCTGATCACATCCACTGACAGAGTGCTGCAGAAACTGTATACCATTGGACAGGTGCAGGTGCAGAAGGGCTGTTCCTTGACCCGCCTGCATGTTGCCTGCGATCACCGCGCCATGATGTCTCCATACACCGTAGACTAGGCGTCTCCGTGGCCTCGTCGTAGCGGAGGCACAAGACCTTCAGTCCGACAGGTGAACACTGTATGATGCTTGGGTCGGAAACGATGGGGTGCACGTAGGGCCTTCAACTCGTCGAAGCCGGCGAACGAACCTAGCATGCCAATCTGCGAGGCATAAACGGGACAGAACCGGGCGGCCACTCCCAACTGCACATCATTCACTATGTAGGAGATCTTGAGTGACACGGGTGAGTACTACTCCTGGGTCCGAAAGGTGTCTCCAGGCTCGTGCACAACGAAAAACCAAGCAACCAAGTAGCGTACGAGATGCCTGGATGCGACTGCTGGTTGTGGGGCTTCTCGGACGTGTGGCCCGGTCGTTCTGCCGGTCAGGGAAAGACCACGAGCTCCCGTCCGAGTCGACGAGCTACGGGCCACACGCCGATGGTCAAACCAGAGTGCGTGAGTAGCCGGAACGCGTACCTGTAGCTGCCAATGCAAATGGAAGTACGTTAACAGAAAGAATCAGTGAGTCGGCGAGGCTCTGGTTGATAGAAGGGAACTGAGCGAGTCATAAAGAGACGGACATGTGTGTCAACACATGCCTGAGCGATTGAGCGATGGTGGTAGCATGTAGGTCTTAGACCATGTGCGGCCGAGATGATGGCATGGTCGTAATCAAAGTGAGAAGTTGGAGGAAGGGACGATGAGTTCGAAAAGAAGCTGTGAGGGGAGAGGCACTTACTTGGTTGGAACACGCGACTTGGACAGGAATCTAGTCCATGGTTGAACGAACAGTGCATTGGTTCCACGTCGACTGGATACTCACTTTGATTTACTTGTAGATTCGAATTATGGTGAGCAAGTGCACGTCGTCTCAACATCAACACTTCAATTTGAGCCAACCTGCATGATACTGAACGCCCAACGCCATCATATGAGGTATCACAACCCGAAACCAAACAGAAACACATATACCGACGTAAGGTAGTGCAACTTGTATACAGTGTTTGCCCAGTTTTCCAACATCCACAATTACCTTACACAATACCCACATCGAACGAACACTGAAGTTAGAGTCCTAACTCCTCTCTCCATTGGTATCCGTGGTTCCGTAGGTCCTCTTGCTCCTTCCGGTGATGTCCTGCCAAGTAGCGTTGAACCTTCGGCCGGTGCTCGCCAGCAAACCCTCCTCCTCTTCCTCCTCCAGGTCGCGGTCGATCTGTTCCTGGTCCAGCCTGGGCGTCTTGAATAGTGTCGTGAGGAATACGATAAGGTAAACCCCCAAGAAAGCGAATTGCGCCCAGAACAGCACACCGCCAAAGAACGGGAAGTTGATGGTAACGCGATTGATAAAGGTGCTGAGAACGCTGGGCGTGCATACTTCGTTGGCGTAATGGTTGGTAGCCGCCTCTGTGCATGGCTTGATATCGGCCGGGAATTCTTTGCAGCTCGGCTGGGCGCCCGCAATCAGCGGTTGGCGGTCGCAGAAGGTTTGAGGGCCGAAGGTGGCGTACTGAGGTGCGACGACCATGGCGACGGAGTAGTTGATAGCGAGTACAATAAGGTTCAAGAGAACGGTGGCCAGGAGCAAAGCCTGAGGAGAGGTATGACCCTTGCGGATCTTGAAGATGGTGAGCCACAGGAAGCGAATACCGACGGCTCCGATGCCAACAACGGAGGAGCAGAAGAAGAACAAAACGAGAAGTAAGAAAAGGACGTAATCGATGGGGAATATCTTAGATGACTTGACCAGAATCCAGTTGAGCGGCTGGAAAATGTTGATGTGACCCAGGATGTACCCGCAGCCGGCCTTGCATATGGAATTTTTAGCCTTGTCAATGCCAGTGATGAGCATGCTGGCGAAGATGAGGAGCGCGAGTACCATTAAGAAAAGGCCTCCAATGAGCTTCAGGGGACGGAAGATGGCCTCGATCTTGATCCAGGTCTTGACAAGCCAATGCCTGTCCTCTCCGCTGGATTCAGCAGCAAGGCGCTCGCGGCGGATGAGTGTCCGCTCCTCACGGACCAAGGCTTCCAGTTCGCGGCGATCACGTGGGTCCAGTCCGCCATGGCGACCTTCACCGCGACCCTCTAGCTGTCTTTGACGCTCACGGTTCGACTCGAGTTGCGAGGCAGTGTTCGCGGCTAGCGATGGAGCGGAGACAGATGGAGCTGACTTGATCATGGCGACAGGAAGGAGCGCAAGACCAGCTCCAGTGTAGAGTACGTAGAGAATGGTTCCAATAAGCATCAAAAGGCCGAGTGCAAAGGATAGAGCGCGCTCGCCGTCTAATACTGTTAGTCAGGCGCAAAATTACATGGGACGGCAACGTACGGTTTTCAGCCAGAAGATGCTTGAAGTAGTCAAGGTCCAGGCGGTCGTCGTCCTTTGCTTGCTTTGCGAACGGAACGAAGAATCCAATGAGGAAGATGATGACCACGAAAACGATGAAGGCAATGGTATACTTGAAAGCACCCCAGAATCTCTGTCCAGCAGTCTGCTCGCCATGTTCGGCGGCATCCTCATCGTATTCCTCATACCAGAAGTAGGTAAAGGGTACTACAAGCAAGCACAGCACGGCATCGAGTGAGTACAATGTGTAGTACACGATTTTGAGCGTGTAGAGAATACTCTCAACGCGCTCTGGGGTCGCCCAGTCCTTCTTCCGGCCTTGACTAGAGAGTGAGGTGGACGAGACGAGGGCGATGTCGACGGGCATGAGCAGCACCGTCGCCAGGAGGACGCTGGTGGTGAAGATGCATATCGTGGTGACGGATGCGGCACGGTCGCGGGGTGTCTGGTAGAGAAAGACGAAGATGGAGGCAATTGCCAGCAGGAGGACGATTGCGACGGCATATGCGACCCAGATCAAGCTGGTCTGTATGAGGGCCATGATGGCGGAGCTCCGGCAGCACCGAGTCGATCTCTGTACGTGAGGTCAGCGCTTGCCTGGTAGAATGATTCTTGTAGCTTCGGCAATGCTCTGGAAGCTGACCTTTTGGGTAAATGGCAGCGTGGGTCACGTCGAGGGAGGAGCGATGTGAAACAAGGAAGACTGGTGTGTTGCGAACATTGACGTAGATGATCGACAGCACAGCTGAGCAGCCGAAGAACATGGCCCAAGCTCCCTTTCGCTTTTCTTAGCAGGCTTAGACACATTCTGGCGCTTTAAGTGCGGTACAAAATTTAGTACGCCTGTACTAGTGTAAGCTCCTTTAAAATTCTGCAATAAAATTTTAACTACAACTATTAAATATTTGTAGCTTTAAAAAAAAAAAGAAAAAAAAACTATTAATAATATATTAATAATTAGCTAAAATAATAAAGAGCCAAAACATTGTGCGTAAAGAAGATATTATAACTTACTAGTAATAGTTACAGGAATACTAGATTCCTTAACTAGTGGATAGAAGTTTGCACCACCACAGTTAGTCATCTACTGTCTAAGACCTCTTACAGCATGCATGCGCCCCCGCTATGCTGCATCCGGGTTGCGTGCTTGGCGTGGAGCTTTCATTGCCTGAGACGCGCGGGAGATGATCGAACGCGAATAGCTGCCCGCGCCCGACGCACTTGACCTCGACCTCGACCTCAACCTCACTCGCGTCTGCGCCCGCGCCTCCCCGATATGATATGACAAGCAGTGGGACTGCGACACCACCAAACCATGCAGTGCTACACTGAGATCGCGCCGCCGACAGCCGTCAGCCATGCCGTCCATCTTCCTTTCATCGCACCGAGGGCGCACAATCTCGTCGTCGCCAGGAACTCGCTGCTGCACATCTTCGAGCTCAGGTCGACGGTGACGGATGCTGCCACAAGTGACGACGCGGCGGAGAATGCAGGCCCGCTGCTGGACACTGAGGCGGTGGACCTGCCTCTGCAGCGGACAGAGAACACGGCCAAGCTGGTGCTGGTAGGCGAGTATCCCCTTGCCGGCACCGTGTTGTCGCTGGCGAGGGTAAAGGTGCTCAACACAAAGTCGAAGGCGGAGGCGTTGCTTGTGGCATTTCGAGACGCAAAGCTCAGCTTAGTGGAATGGGACCCGGAGACGTACAACCTCCATACCATATCAATACACTACTATGAGAATCCAGACTTGCCTGGGATATCGCCATGGTCCACTGAGCTCAAAGACACGTATAATTTCCTGACGGCAGATCCCAGCAACAGATGCGCTGCCCTCAAATTCGGCGAGCACAATCTTGCCATTCTGCCCTTCAGGCAGCGCGACGTGTTCGACGAGGAAGATGACCTTGACATGGATGCTCAGAAGGACACCAAAATGCAAGACGCGAACGGCACTGAGCCCGAGCAAAAGACGCCCTATTCTGCCTCCTTTGTGCTGCCTCTCACCTCCCTCGACCCGATCTTGACCCATCCCGTGCACCTCGCCTTCTTGCACGAGTCCCGCGAACCTACTTTTGGTGTCATCGCCTCGTCAAAAGCCACCGCACCGTCTTTGCTTCCCGAGCGGAAAGACCACCTCACTTATACTGTCTTCTCCCTCGACCTCGGAGACAAATCGTCCACCACACTTCACACCGTGCAAGGGCTACCCTACGACCTCACAAGCGTCATGCCACTGCCATCGCCAATTGGCGGGGCTTTACTGCTCGGAAGCAATGAGGTTATACACGTCGACGTGGCTGGAAAAGCAACGGGAGTGGCTGTGAATGAATTTGCAAAGTCAAGCACAGCCTTCTCGTTGAAAGATCAAACGGATCTTGCTCTGCACCTCGAAGGCTGCCGCGTCGAGCTTTTGTCCCAGGATTCAGGCGACGTCCTCATCATCCTGAACGATGGCAGACTTCTCACGCTGACCTTCACCCTCGATGGCCGGACTGTGTCAGGAATGACTGTCCAGCGCGTCGCTGCCGAACATGGCGGTCAAGTTCTGAAGTCAGCAGCGTCATGCGTATCGAACCTGGGACGTGGAAGGATTTTCGTTGGCGGCGAAGACGGCGACTCTGTCCTCCTAGGCTGGCAAGCTGCAGGTAGAACCGCGGCGCTGGGCAGGAAGGCCTCGGAAGCTGGGACGGATGACGATATGGATGTTGAGGAGGACGAAGAGGTTGATGACCTGGACGATGACCTCTACAATGACACGGCACCGGCTGTGAAAAAGATCACTGCGGCCGCTGCCGAACCCACTGCGCCAGGCAGCTACACATTTAGGATCCACGACATCCTACCAAGTATAGCCCCGATAAAGGATGTCATTCTGCACACGGATGCTGCAGCGCAGTACCCTACGACCGGCGAAATCATGGCCGCATGTGGACGAGGTGCTGCTGGAAACGTTACTGCCCTCAATCGCGAGATAAATCTCACCAATCTTGCCCAGATTGACCTACCATCTGCGAAAGGCCTATGGGCCGTACACGCAAGGAAGCAAGCACCTGGCGGGATTACAGCCGACTTCGGCGAAGACACGGAGGCGAACTTCTCCGTAGACGCTGATTATGACCAATACCTGGTCGTCAGCAAAACCGATGAAGATGGCAATGAGAACACAGTCGTGTACGAGGTCAGCGGCAAGGAACTAGAAGAGACCAGCAAAGGCGACTTTGAAAGAGAAGAAGGCTCAACCCTGAGTGTTGGTATGCTTGCAAAAGGAACCAAGATCGTCCAGATTATGCAGAGCGAGGCCAGAACTTATGACTCTGGTAAGTTCGACATCTACAGTTTTGTTTCCCATCCCCTCTGACCCATGAATAGAGTTAAACATGGAGCAAATCATTACCATGGAAGACGAGGATGGCAACGAGGGTCTCCGTATCATCAATGCAACCTTCGCGGATCCATACATGCTCATACTGAGAGACAACTCCAGCGCCAAACTGTACAAAGCCAGCGGCGATGGCGAAGTGGAAGAAGTTGACGCCGATGGGCTTACTTCGACACAGTGGCTGTCTGCGTCCTTGTACAGATCCTCGGCTTCTGGTGAAATCTATGCGCTTCTTTTGACACATCAGGGTGGTCTGCATGTACGTTTTGATCACAAGCGCCGGTAGTTCAGTACTTACACGAGCAGATTTTTGCAACATCCGACATGAGCAGGCCAGCATACGTTGCTGAAGGCCTGGCTTTCCTTCCTAAATTCTTAACTGCAGAGTACTATCCGAAACGAAATACGTCCAAGTCGATCATCACCGAGATCATAGCGGCTGATATTGGCGATTCAACGTTACGATCACCACACCTGATTGTAAGATCGCCTTACCTCTCCAAAGTAAACTCGCACTGACCAACAGGTTCGCAACTCTACCGATGATCTCATAATATACAAGGCTTTCCACTACCCTGCTAAATCAACCTCCGATCCCTGGACGACAAATCTGAGATGGATCAAGCTGCCCCAACAGCACCTTCCAAAATACACAGACGAATTGGATGCATCAGACGATGAAGCTGGGTTGAGAAACACTCTACTAGCGGTAGACGACGTGTGCGGATATAGCACGGTGTTCCAGAAAGGCACATCGCCTGCCTTCATCCTCAAGGAAGCTTCCAGCGTGCCCCGCGTCATTGGTTTGCATGGTAAAGCCGTCAAGGGATTAACACGGTTCAACACATCTACGTGCCAGAAGGGCATCGCGTATCTCGACGCTGATGTGAGTTCTTTGGTCTCCTCTCGACTGCCTTACTTACAATGCATAGGGCACCATAAGAATATCGCAGCTTCCGGCTCAGACCCACTACGGTCATCTTGGATGGGCTGCACGCAAGATGCCCATGGACTCCGAGATCCATGCATTTTCGTACCATCCTAGAGGGTTATACGTCATCGGAACCGGCCAGCAAGAAGAGTATATGCTGCAAGACGATACTTATCACTACGAGTGGAAGCCTGAAGGTGCATACACTTAATCGCATAACCAAAAACCCACAAGTTAACCAAGACCAGACATAACCTTCAAGCCCCACGTCGAAACCGGTATCCTCAAAGTCATTGACGAACAGACCTGGTCCGTTATCGATACCCACGTGCTGGACCCGCAAGAAGTCATCCTCTGCATCAAGACCCTCAATCTCGAGGTCTCCGAAATAACACACGAGCGCAAACAACTCATCGCGGTCGGGACAGCCACCATCCACGGCGAGGACCTAGCGACCAAGGGATGCATCCGCATCTTCGAAGTCATCACCGTGGTGCCCGAGCCCACCCGCCCAGAGACGAACAGGCGGCTGCGCCTCATCGTCAAAGACGAGGTCAAAGGCGCCGTATCCGCCGTCTCGGAGCTCGGCACGCAAGGCTTCCTGATCATGGCGCAGGGCCAGAAGTGCATGGTCCGCGGGCTCAAAGAGGACGGCACGCTGCTCCCCGTCGCATTCATGGACATGCAGTGCTACGTGACGTTTCTCAAGACGCTGCCGGGCACAGGCATGCTCATGATGGGCGACGCCTTCAAGGGCCTTTGGTTCACGGGCTACACCGAAGAACCCTACAAGATGCTCCTCTTCGGCCGCTCCAAGAACCACCTCGAGGCCCTCACCGGCGACTTCCTGCCCCACACCCCCTCCAAATCCCTCGCCCTCCTCGTCGCAGACGCAGACAGCAACATCCACGTCCTCGCCTTCGACCCGGAAAACCCAAAGTCCCTCTCCGGCCTGCGCCTCACGCACCGCAGCACGTTCCACACGGGCCACTTCCCCGCGACGACGCACCTGCTGACGTCCGCCCTCGCGATGCCCACGGCGCCGAGCTCGACGTTCGACAACCCCGCCGACGAGGACGCGGCGCCGGCGAGCCAGGAGGAGGAGTCGACGCGCCAGGTCCTGCACACCAGCCAGTCCGGCACCCTGGCGCTCATCACGCCCCTCAGCGAGGCTACGTACCGCCGTCTGTCCAGCCTGACGACGTACCTCGCGAACACGCTCGACTCGGCGTGCGGGCTGAATCCCAAGGCGTGGCGCGTGGGCGGCGGGGAGGTCGGCGAGGGCGCCAAGGGCGGCATGGTGGATGGCAACCTGGTGATGCGGTGGGGCGAGCTGGGGTACGCGAAGCAGCGGGAGGGGCTGGGGAAGCTGGGCGGGGAGGGCGAGGAGTGGGTGTTTGAGGGGGAGCGGGACGTGCTAGGGGGATGGGGGATTTTTGGGCGGAGGGGCGGGGCGATGTGACGTGACGACGAGCCCGGTTACGGTAGAGAGCGTTTCATAGGCCAACTCAGTGATTTCTTGGACTCGTGGCCTGGGCCCCTTTGTTCAGTGCTGTACGTCTCACGAGTGACAGGACGAAAGGACACAAGCAAGGCTGCGCTGTGCATTATGTACTGATCGTATTAACTAGCTACAGCAGACGCATCCACCATCACTAGATACAGCCTACATGTACACTTCACCTCTCCATCTCGAGTCACCTTCACCATCGCCCCTTCCGCATTCACCCCGCCTCCCCACACCCATTACGCCTTCCCTCCATCGGGTGTACACATTAGCTGTACAGCCGTGAAGCACTACACTTCCGGCACGTCAAACAAAAAGGAAAGGGACAGTAGTGAAAGAGCTTAACCGCTGTATCAGCGGTAGTGGTATCAAGTAACAAAAAATCCGAAAAGAAAAACAAGCTTTACAGCTCCGCACGTGCTGCACTGCCACTTCAGCCGCCAGCATACCTCTCTTCGGTCCCGATAGCCAAGCCAATTCCAGGTGTCGGAAGAAGCGATGGGAACCCGCAAGCCATGCTGTTGATTTAAGGCTCAATTGAAGCGAGGCAAACAAACTATCAACGCCGGCCATGCAAGATAAAGAGTTATCGTGTTAAAAGTGATGCGTCGGAATGGTCGTGCTCATCCGAACAAACCGTTCCGGGGGAAGGATCGACAAGAAGCGAAGGGTGATAACCGGATATCCGAGTGCTCTGTGGAAATCCGTTTGGTGATGAGTCCCGACGTTGCGATAGCATTGACGTTCGGTACCAGTAGACAGTATGATGTTCTTTTATTGCTGCATATTAGGTGAGGACCATTCAAACTGTCGGTGCCTGGGGTCCTCGAAGCGTGCCAAAGAGCTCTTGGGGTGGGATCCGACTTTGGTTGCCAACGCGGTCTGTGAACGAGGTGGGAGCTGGGGAATATCCAGCTGCCCTCTTGCGGTACCATTCGATGAGGATACCGACCACCACCAGAAAAAAGGTAAGCGCGAGTGCGATAGCGAGCGCAATGAGGACGATGAAACCAAGAGCTAGATGCTTGCCTGTATTGAGTTAGTCAATGCGTCAAAATGAATGAGTTGTTGTCTTACGTCCTCCCTGGAAGAAATCTTCGTGTTCTGCCACTACCTTCGACAAGCTACCCGACGCGCCTCCCTTTGCAGAAGCGAGCAGGAAGGGCGTCAAGGTGGTGCCGTTGAAGAGAGCCGCCGAAGCGACACCAAAGCCTGTGATGTTGACTTGACCCAAGATCAATAGATCTTGGTTCTGATCAATCAGATCGGACTTTTGATGGTCCTGGATCAAAGGAAGAGCCTGTAGACCTTGGATTTTGGTACCGGAACCGAGCAACTTGTCGTCCACGGCAACCCATTTGCTTCCATCGAAACGCTGCAGGTAAGTGTTGCCGTCACTCGTTTTACCGGCAGCCCACATCTGAGACCCATCCAGGTTGGCGGGACAAAGGGTATCTACGGTCCCAGGAAGATCGCCAGCTCCTGCAACTTCCTGGAATTGACTGTCCGTGGAGTCGAACGTAAATAACTTGGTCTGGTTGTTGCCAACGGTGAGGTTACCTGCGACCAGTGCCTTGGTGTCCGATACCCATAAAAAGTTTGTTACAACACCAGAGATGTCGGCGCCAGGAGTGTTCCATTGGTTACGGTTGTTGTCCCAAACACAGAGAGCTGGGCAGCTCAACGCTCCAGCAGAATCGAATTGACCTCCTACGTATACGTTTTGAGAGTTGCGCCTGGCGGCAATGACGTTGACGGTAACATTGGTGCCTTGGAGCGCAGGTGGCTGGCTGGCTTGGAACTTGTTATTAGCAAGATCGTACGCTACGACTCCAGCGACTGTGTCATTTCCGACCTGACCAGTGACCATGCCGCCGGCGAAGAGAACATCGCCGAGCAGACTGAGAGCCCCAAAAGTCGAATTTGAATCCACCTCGTCACCAAATCCCGTAATTTCATTGTTGCTGTCGATAACGACAACATTTGTGATGTTCTTGCCGTCTTTGTCCGTTGCGGCAAAGTGACCAGCGAGGATCGTCTTGTCGATGGTGTTGCCGTTCTTGTGAAACAGAGCGGTCAAGATTCCGGTGTTGTTGACATCCTGGCCCGCGGTCAGAGCTCGCTTGCGTAGCGACGCTTGTTGCTGTTGCTGAATGTTGATCTTGATTCCAAGGCTGCTCAAGGTGCCATTGCTATTCAGGGTGGCGGCGCCGCTTGCACCCAGACCTTGCGAGGAGATTTGGCCGGCATAGAACCGGTCAGTATCGTTCAATCCAACAAATGCTGTAATACTGCCTGAGACTGCCATGGTGGAAAGGTCCAGATTCTGCAACCAGTTGTTCTGAGATGGTACCCATAGAGCAAATCCGTCCGCAGCAAAGGATGGGTTGTTGCCGAACGCGCGAACATTCTCAAAGTTACCGGTTATGGCAAGAAAATCTTCGGTCGCGTTACCCGTAATGTTGGAGATAGGAACGATGGACGTGACGATGCCGTCAACACCAGCACCAAGAGCTTGCCACTTGTCATCCGAATAAGCAGCAACTCGACCTAGGTTGCCATTGCTATTGTCTTGGGTGTTGGTGAAGTTGCCACCGACATAAAGCACGGATCCGCCTGGGTATATGGTGACCACTTGGTCGTTGAGGCCTTTACCGCTGAGCGCTGTAGGCCCGCTATCATCTACGGCAAAGATGTAGTTCAGGCCGTCCCCATTTGTGAAGTTCCCGCCGACAAATAGTCGTTTACCCTGTGTTACTAAAGCATTGACAATGGCCGTGCTTTGCGGATTGAGACTCGAACCAGCTTTGTCAATGGTCGAAGCGGTGAAGTTCGTACTGATAATATGCTCCTTGGGATTGTACTCGAAGAGACCGTTTAGTTCAGTGCCATTGTCCTGTGCCGTGCGGATCTCGAAGCGCACTCGTTGAGCGACGACAGTCAACACATTGGTTCCAGGATTTTGACCAGCAACAGGAGCCAATGTGATTTCGGGCCGGAAACCATTGGTTACGTCGACATGGCCATTGTAGATTTCGTCGTACTTGTCGAAATCATTCGTTTGGGCGATTACAGTGCTGGACGGGCGAGCGCCGGTTTCCATGAGGCCAGTGATGTTGACCCTGCCGCGAGTGTCGCAAGTTCCGTCGCCCTGGCAGCCAGGAGTGTACATCTTGATCGTGTAGTTACCAGACTGCGGAACATCTGGTCGGAAGACAACGTAGGTTGAGTCCGGTGAGTAACTAGCTGTGTCGAGAGTCGCAGTGAGGTACTTCGAAGTACTATCATGCGAAGGTGTAGACTGCCACTCGCCCACAGCGGTCGCTTGGCCACCACTAGTAGCACCTCCGCATTTCGGCGCGTTGAACTCTTGAATGGCATAAGCGTAGATTTCTGCGCAGGTTAGAGAGGCAAGCGGTGTGGAGTGCGATTCAACACTTACCAGTCTGAAATAGTTCGATCCCATTCAGACCTCCACCATTGCCGTACCAATCGGAAATGTCAATACGAAACGAGTTCATGCCTACCACGTTCACGAAGTCGAATACTTGAGCACTTGTGTTTCCCTGTGGCAAGGGGCATCTGGCGTCGCAGAACTTGCGCTCTCCGGAGCTAGGATCATTGTAGGTCAAGTTCATGATGCCGCCATCTGGCAGAGCCGTATAGCGGAATTCCTTGGTCCCGCGGCCCTCAAAATCGGTGTTGTGCAATTGAAGTTGAGTGGGCTGAAATCCGAAGCCAAAATCAGCTTTCCAAAAACCAGGACTGGTGTCTGCCAGGAGCCATGTAGAGTTGGAACCTTGTGTTTTGGTGTCGTCCTTGCAAACGATGACCTTGGGGTCCGTGAAGCCTTGTAGTCCTGAGCTCGTCTGGGCAGTTATTGTGGCAGATCCGATAGGCAACGACTGGGTGTTGTTTTTTGCGGTGCCATTCCCGGTCAGATCGACGCCTTTCAGATTCTGGAACTGGCCACCAAAGACAACGGTGTCGTTTGGGCCCTGAACGATGGAATGCACAATCCCATCAAAGCCTTTGAACGGCAGGACCGACCAAGTATTGTCCGCCTTCCAGATGATAGCATTGCTGTAGTTGGCGCCGCCATCGATAGAGCCTCCGACATAGACTTGTTGGCGGTCGTCGTCGCAAAGCAGAGCGTTAACCTGGCCAGTCAAACCGGTCGTGGCCGTCACGTCTCCGGTATTGGCGTCGATGAGCGCAATGCCGCCTGGGGTAGATTCGCCGTCAACGCTGGTGAAGTTGCCGCCTACCACGATAGCGTCTGTATCGCCGACCTGGTAGTGGCACATGGCCCTGACTTCGCCGTCCGTCTTTTGGATCTTAGCAAACAGGCCATTCGGAAAGCGCGAGTAGAGGCCATTGGTCGCGGCGTCCTGGTTCTGTCCTTCGTATTCGTAGAGCGATATCGCGTCGAAGTCGCCGGCGAGGGCGACGCGGCCCAGTCGCGCGATGTCTATATTAGGGGCAGGTACGGGTTTGAAAGTGAAAGCGGTGGTTTGCGATGTGAAGTCGGGCGAGGCCAGGAGCAGCGAGAGGGCGAGCTTGCCGGCGCGCGAGGCCAGCAGCGAGGAGAACGGGTCCCTCATGGCCAGCGGGCGACGACAGCTCGGGTTGGAGCGTGTCGAAAGAATAAGCGGGTGTTGGTGGGGAGAGCGTGGTCAGCAAGCGCGTGTGGCGACCACCATGGCCGAGGGGAAGATGGTCGGGACTGGCGTTGCTGAGGCAGGTGCTGCTGTCCTGGAACGGTTTGCGGTGGGCTCCTTCCGATTGGCGGTGCGAAGGCTTGCTTGGACGGGCCAAAGCCAAAGCGAGCCGGCAACGTCAGGCAGGTGGGCGGTGGGCGGTGGGCGGCGGTGCTCGGATTATGGCGATTTGCTCGCCGTGGCGGGGTCTGAAACGAATGACTGTGGGTGAGAATTGATGCTGAAGGGAGAGGTGAGGGAGCGCGGGCGGGCGGGCGGACGTTGCAGGAGGAGCAGGAGCAGGAGCAGGAGCAGGAGAGCTTACCGGGCTACTAGTCTACCTAGTCTAGCAGAACAGTGCTGGGGTGCGCGTCGGTGTCGGGCTGTGGTCTCTGTCTAGAAATTGGGCGGACCTCGCGATTGCCCCAGTGACCAATGGAATGAGGGTCAGCGCCGCAGTCAAGGTGCGCTAAAAAGCTTGTCTCGCGCGGAACACGCCAACGGACACGCAGTCCAGTGCACGTCGAGTGTCGAAGAAAGACAATTCTCGAATGCGCACGGCAAGCCAATTCTCCAACGTGCAGGGCTGTCGATTCTCCAACGCGCAGGGCAAGTTGCAGTCGGTCATGCCCACGGGATGGTGGACGAGAGCGCCTGGAGGTCGTCTCACCGTCGTCGCACAGGGTTGGCTGACGATGCAGGTCCCAGGCTTGCTGCCGCTTTCACCCACGCGCCAATTGTCCTCGACTGCGACCGGGAGCACCCCCACCGTGGCTGGGGCGACACCAAGCCCACGACACACGACGGGGAACATAAGGCCTTCATCGTCGCCTCACCGCTGCTGCTGCTGCTGCTGCTGCTGCTCCCTTGCGTCCGGCCGTCCTGGCCTTCTCGTCGCCCGAGCCTGCCAGCACGCCGTTGTCGCGTTGAGCTTGAAGCGCCTATGTTGTGGCAGTCACCAGTGGGACTGGAGAAAGACCCACAGTCGCCTCCCAGAACGCCATACAGAGTCACACGAGACCGGAAGTGAAGCACTTGTCTCTGAAGCACACTCTTGCGCCTCTGCACCCTTTCCCCTCCCTCGCGGCGTGCACCCGAGACAATCCACGAGCACACCTCCCACTCCTTGCCAACTGTCGCACCCCTCGCCGTGTCCTGAGGCCTCAGCATCGTGTCACTTCCCGCCTCACCACGACTTGTTCCTCCACCTATCCACCTATCCACCCCAGCTTTCGGTGTCTTGCCGTAGCTCGTCTACCTACCTACATGCTTGACCCTCACCTCCGTCTCCACTGTGACACTCCACTATGACCATCGGTGGTCTGGCCATTGCCATCTGCCCATCGCCTCCAAGAACCATGCGTCACCGCATCTGCGAATCCCCCTGCACGACACCTCCGACCGTCGTTTCACAGCCCCCTGCCCGTTTTGACATGCACCCCTTGAGACAGTGCTACGCCCGAACAAGCCCGCTTCCCACTTTGCGCATGCATCCCATTCGTCTCCACGCCTGGTCCAAGTTGCTGGTCAAGGACGCTGGTATCCATTGTGTTGACTTGACAGCGCTGCTTAATCGGAGCCTACCTATAACAGTAGTTGGTGAGCGCTTGTCGCATGAGCCCTCGCTGCGTCGTCGTCGTCGTCGTCGTCTTGCGTCTAAATAGGGAATCCCAAACAGAAGATGTGGAAACCGCGGCCCACGCAGAACCTCAAAAAGCAGGTACGACCGGACCCGCCGTAAACCCGATGAGAACATCCCTCGCCGGAAATGGCTGGTGTCGTGCAGATACTCCGCCACCTCAACGTGGCCTAGCTTGCCTTGTACGGGAACATCGAACTTCGCGGCGGCTGGTGTGATACAGGCACGGGGCGGCTGGGCAGAGTGCCACAGAGACATTGAAGAGAGTTCGTGGATTACATTATGTCGCACTCATTGCTGAGTGGGGTCGTACCTACCTAGGTACCATCTAACATGGATATCGCCAAAATCCTTGCTTGCGTCCAATCTATGCCAACGCCGCGCTGATGCAGTACAGTAAGAGAAGAAAAACATTTGCTTCGACTCCTCTCCGACTTGCCTCTTCGAGTCAAGTTTACGTCTCACTGCGCCTGAGCCTCCTGCTCGACATCCTGGCTCTTCCTCTTCTCCTTGAAACCCTGCTCGGTCTCGAGTGCGGCGTCCAGAGAGTACGCCTTGATCCAGAAGTTCGCGACGAATGCCACGAACGCGAACACCGTCATGACGATCCATACATACCTGAGCCCCTCGGTGTAGGACTCGCGAAGTTGCAGCTTCATCGGCGAGTCGGCAGGGAGATTCTTGATGATCTCCACGAGGCCCGCTGCGTCCTTGCTGTACTCGGCTGCTTTGTCTGCGAGTAGAGGGTACGTGAGCATCTTCTTCTTGGCCTGGTTCTGGAAGATGACACCGCCGATGGCAACACCAAGTGTCTGGCCAAAGGCGCGCAGGAAGGAGAACATGTTGGCAGCGTAGGCCTGGTCCGCGTTGGTCGCAGACGCTTGCACGGCTATCGCCATGCTGGCAAAAAGCATGCCAGCACCTGTTCCACCCACCAAGTTCAAAAAGATCCAGGCCACCGTCTTCGTGTCCGTCTTGAGGTAGACAAGCAGTCCGTTTCCAAAGGTTGCGAGAAACCAACCGATCCACGTTATCGTGCGGTAGTTGCCTGTCTTTGCGATGAGGAACCCCGCAACACCCGCGGCCGGCGCTACTGTGAAAGTCCACGGGAAGATGGCAACGCCAGACATGATCGGTGACATCCCCTTGACTGCCTGGAAGTAGAGCGGAAGGTAGTAGAGTACGGACCAGAGGATGATACCGTGGATGACGGCGGAGAAGTAAGTGATGGCAGCCGTGCGATTCTTGAAAACACTAGTACGGATAAGAGGCTCTGCGGCGAAGTATTCTTGGTGCACGATGAAGCCGGCCATTCCGAATGCGCAGAGGATCAACGGCACCAGGGTTCTCCAGCTATCCCAAGGGTATTGAACTCCACCCCAGGTGATGGGGATCAAGAAGCCGGTTGTCGAACTGAGGAACAGGAACATGCCGAGCCAGTCTACGCGCCGAAGCTTTGCGAGGAAGGAACTCGTCTTGTAGTTGAGTTGCAAGAAGATGGTAATGAGCAAACCTCCCAAAAAGATGAAAGGAAGATTGATCCAAAAGACCCATCGCCATGAGACGCTTTGGGAGAAGGCGCCACCTGGAATTCGTCAGCGAAGAGCACCAAATGCCATAGAACTACTCACCCAACAAGGGACCAGCGACCGTGCCGATAGACCACATGGCACTGAACATGGAGAACCATTTGCCTCGTTCCCTCAGGGGCACCATATCGGTGACCACGATCTCAGTCAAGCAGATGATGCCTCCACCACCGATACCCTGGATGCTCCGCCCAACCAGAATGACGGTGAAGTTGTTGGCCACCGCAGCAACGATGGCTCCGGCAAGGAAGAACACCAGACTCAGGTAGATTAAGGGCTTTCGGCCAAAGATGTGAGAGAAGGAGCCGATGATGGGCTGGAACACGGTCGAGGTGAGGAGGAACGACGTTCCGCTCCAGAAGGCTTCGATAGCGGAGCCACCAAGGGCTCTTGCCATGACCTGGTCTTGTCAGTCTCGTCAGAAGCGTAAGTGAAGAGGCGGCGTACCGGGAGGGCGACTGAGAGTGAAGTCGCGTCAAGAGCAGACATCAAAACGATGACGCACAAGCTGCCAAAGGCAGCGATGAATCTCCATCCCGGGTTGAATGCTTCCGGGTCTGTAGAGGATGCCGATTTCTGCGATATCGAGCCCTCGCTGGGTGTTGATGGTAAGGTCTCTTTAGCAGGTTCATTGGTTAAGCCGCCAGTTTTGTTGGGGGCCGACATCTTGATCGATGTCTGCCAGGGATGTCGTGAGTCGAATGGTTCCAACAGCAATACCTACAGATCAGAGGCCAGAATGTCGTTGTTGACCAATCGAATGTCGCTTTTGCAGATGAATGTATATTTAAAGCTGCGATGATTGTATTTCCAGAGACGAACACCCTCCTTACATATACTCCCACCACGAAAGCCATAAAACCCATCTGACCCTGTCCGCAAGCCACATTCTCGCGTCGGCGCAACTTCTGATGGACGCGGCCCGACGAGTTGGCCGTATTCTCCGTACGTGTCGCTCCCACACAAATGCACGGGACTAGTGACGGTGAACGGCAGGTATTGGTGTTAGTCAGGTAGGGCGGGAACGGGCGAACCTGTCGCGATGGGGGACTAGGTGCGGGTGTACCTAGGGCTGAGCGGAGGGATGTTAGGCCGAGCGCCCGTGGTTTCCTAGCATCACAGCGGCCGTAACCCGATTCGCGCACGGTTTCCTCCGTTCACACTGCAGGTACGGTAGACTACGGCGCTGGCAAGCACACAGAGCCTTGTTCACTACCTATCTAACAGCCATCTAAATCTTTAAGATAAATCTTCTAAATTTGTATAGTTAATGTTTTCTCAAAAGGTGGGTAGGTAGATACCTAGACTATCTCGCGTATGCCGTGATGCGCTTGCGCAGGCAGCAGTCGTGAAGACTGGTGTGGACTGCCACAGAATCACATGCACTTCGGCCGTGATCCTAGAAGAATCTGGGTCGGAACTTGGCAGAACCATGAATCCAACGGCGCCTGTTGCATCCATGTGATAAGGATGGCACGTCGTTGAAGTTGATGCGGCTGCAAGATCGTGAGTTGGGTCAGTGGACGGGTTGCTGCTTGGCATCGCTGAAAGCGGCCGATGGTCCGCCAACACCATTCATGAGGTAACCTGGTCTCAGTTATCTGTTTCCCATATTCTTCTACGACGCAGCGCAAGTAGCGAGTACAATGAATGTACTAGGTACTCGCACGAAGCTGGTGGCTCGTCCCTATGACGTACCTACTAAGTACCTCAGGAATTAGGTAGGTACAGCACAAGCACGCTTTTGTGGGCAACACTGGAAGAATTGGAGCGTCGCATAGTTTTACCATTATCTCAAGGTCTGCGCTCCTTTCACAGCTCTACGCATTGAAGCTTGTTACCCACCTAGGCGAGCAGCAGAAGTCAAAATGTTCAGACGCAATGGCTGCTGCCCGTCGAAATGCCTCCATTACGATGTATACATCGTATACCTATACGCCCGAAAACCCATACCAATCATTTTACAACTTCCTGAGCCAGCAGCATAGCACTTCTCAAGAGTTTTCACGGAAAATATCATCACGATCATCGACTACCTAAAAAGTAGTGTTTCGCATGTCTCCAAAACCACAAGGCGAGCGCTGCATGCGTACGTAGGTCACTTAACATTCCTTAAAGAGAAATCCACCATCCTGTCTTTGTTCAGCCACAGGAATTCTGCCACCATCGCCGCTTACGACGACAATCACGTGCAGCTTCCTTTTCCTTTGTGTACATCGATCTTCTAGAAGGTCTTCACGATGAGGCATGGTTCCATCCTACACAGGCGAACCCAGAGGCATGAACCCAAGCCAAAAGGGCCATATGCGGGCGCACATCAAGCAGAGAAATATTTCCTCGACTTCCCTTGAGGGCATGGAGCTGCCCGTCCGCTCTTTCGAATCCTTCATTCAAACCGCGCCACCAAACCCCTCGGAGACAGACAAGGCTCTCCCACTTACTCCAGCACCGTGGAATCGAGCAAAATCAGGCGGAGAAAGGATCCCAAAACCGCCATCTGCGGGCATACCACTAGCTTCACGAGATAGGACCTCAAAGATAGCTTTTTGGAGAGCGCCAGCAGAGTGGTATAACGACAACGCAAGCGTGAAGTCTGCGCACGCTACACCGTCGCCACCTGCAACTCCCGCACCTCGTACCTTCTCTCCACTCCTTCCCGAAACTTCTCCAGGCAGTCTCGGTATGGCGGAACCAACAACATGGCCAAATCCCGGGGTTCCTCCCACAAACCGGCTTTTGCCGATCTACGAGCGCTCGAATGGCAATTCGGATATGGGCACACCAGGTAGCCCTCCACAATCGCCTTTACCAGCTACTCCACTGCTAAGCAACCGATCTATCGACAACGTACTACCGCCGGTACATAGAAGAGTAAATACTTTCCCGAGCAAAGACGAGGTCGCCACTGATCGGGTTCAAGAGTTGCCACGTACCGGCTCCAACCAAGAAAAAGCATACGCTTCTCTGGGCCTTGATTCTCCACTTCCGAAAAGCCCTTACGAATCGGAATCTAATCAGCTAGGGCGGGAAAGAGCTGACTGGCAGTATCTGAGGGGAAAGAAACTCCGCGCGCTGTACAAAGGCAGTCCATTGCATGATGACAGCTGGGAAGATGAGGATATGGACGATAAGACACGGGAACTGAGCTTTTCGCAAGACTACCACGATCTGCTAGCCGATCAGTATCAGGAAATGAACGTGCGTGTACAGGAAGTTCTCAGCACCGGGGGCGCCCAGCAAGTACACGAAGCTCAACTTGCGGAGCCGACGCGCAGTGCTCTGCCAAACCATCGTGACCTTGTTCCTCGACCGTTGTCCTGGCACAGAAGTACAGGTCCATCCACACCCGGAGGCCAGTCACATGATGGAAATGGGGAACGAGCATCGAGCCCAGGGAAGAAGAGCAGGCACAAGAGAATATCGTCGTTCATACCTCATCGCTCGGGTAGTTCGGAGCCGAACGAGGACGAGCCGACGAAGACAGAACGTCGACCGTCGGGGTCGAAGTTGACACCTGAATCCGAAGCAGACAAGAATCAGGAGGACGATCTTCGATTCTCCAGATTCTTCCCTTCCAGTAGACCGATCAAGTTTGGCAAGAAGCATAAAAAGACTGAAGCTGCCAAAGCACCCTCCGTCCCATCCCCACCGCCACAACCCAATCACCTGGTCCGTTTACCTGGAGGTCTCACTGTTGAGAGGACCCATTCACGATCTCCAGTTCCGAAATCCGACGTCTTGAGCGACAAGTCGCCTACATCCACGCACACACGTGGAAGCTCCCAGTTTGGGAGCGACTACTCGCCCACGACTTCGAACCCTCGCTCTTCCTACAATAGCAACAAATCTCCGCCGACGGCAAACATTCCCATTGCTATGCGCAGCGCCTTTCGTACCTCGGGAGGCTTTTCTTACCCGCGCCGATCCAGCACCGGCCATCCGACAGCGCAGGAGCCGCTACCTCCGCTGCCGCCTCCACCTCCACCTCCACCCCCCCTTATCATGCCATATTCACCACCTCAGTCACCACCCCTCTCGCCAAGAACGCTAGTTCACCTGCGAGAAGAAAATAAGCAGGCAGAACACCGACACAGGCCCAACTTCATCGAGAAAGCGAAGGAGGCTCGCAGACGGCGTCTTACGGAAGCCAGACAGGACAAGCTGAAGAGGAGCATCAGGGTCCTAGGCCCGACGGACCCGGGCATTTCGCAGGCAGGGTACGTCAAATCTGAGGGCAGATTCGAGCGGAGCGATAGCGACCTCGGCGGGAGACTGCCAGGATACTTGGTCAGAGGACCGGCTTGAGTTTCGCGACGTGGCATGGTTTAGTAGACTACCTACTGTTTTTAATCCGGTCGTTTGCGCAAAGAATAATGGCAGGAGGGGGATGTAGAGAGGCTAGAGTGAAGCTGATGGGGGTGTTCTGTTGGGTATCTCGAACCAAATTGGATACAGGAAATAACGCACTACCCGCCTGATGTGTCGGTGGAGCTCTCACAACTCTCCCATCCTTCACTCCGCTGAACTGCACGCATGTCGATGGAGTCGAAAGAGATGCCCGGACTCAAATACCCCGTCGTCGTCGTCGTCGTCTTCCCCAGGATAGCACTGTTCTTTGGCGTCGGGTACCGTACCTACTCGTTCGCCTCCAGTATCCGCGCCCACACCGGCACACTGTATCCTGAAATATAATTGTTGCGACGGTAGGTACGTGCACATATTCAGGGACCTCGTATCACCCCGGCTCTTACCCACCTGGAGAGGTGCCGTCCCACGGTCCACCGCGATGGCGGGATGCCCACGTAGCCATGCCCTCAGCGACACCGGTGCCGACGCGGATTCCAGCGCCTTTTTTCAGGTGGTCGGCGGTCAGCTTGGCTTACGCGAGGCAGCGGTTGTTGCTGACATCTTCCCCGATGCACCCCGGGAAAGGTTGAGGCTTGGGAGGTGCCGACGAGGAAGTCGGAGGCGTCCCATCTGGCGAAGGCGGGTGTCGGAGGGGTGCATGTAGAAGGGTTTGATGGGGTTGTCGGGGAAGTTGAGGAAGCGCTTTTGGCGTGCGGTCCCGGTGCCAGATCGCAGCTGTGTCGTATGGATCTGCGTAGGGTGACTTGTGTCTCGGCAGTGGCGGTTATAGGTAGATTGTGTGGTTCACTATCCTGCTGCACATTGTTTGTGTGCATGTCTTTGGCTTTGCAACATAGAATCATTTCTTGTGCGATGGGTGATATCAGCAAGTATTCAATATACCATTCCTTCGGACGCTGTATTTTGATGCGCAAAAAGGCTATCTTGGTAGGTAGTGGGACTACCTACGGTATCATTTCGAATTACAGTAGAAGCGAGCATACACCGCTTCCACAGCCAGAGACAGGAAAGTCATTGAGATTCATGCATTACTGCATTGCTTCGTTACACATCGTCCACCTCCCTCCATTTTGCGTCCATCAGACCGTTGCTCTCCAAAGCTCCTTCATCCACCAACTTTCTCGCTGTATCCACCCCAGTCGTCGGTAACTTCACTTCAAATCTCTTTCCAGCTGGTGCCTCTTTCCCATCAACAGGGTAAGGAAATTTCGCCCATTCCGGGAGCAAGCCTGCCTGCCGCATTGCTGTCCCCTGGTCCCAATGGATATGTTCATGACACAATCGATCACCTCGCATGCCGATGATACCCGTGAATGGGATCTCCAAATACTTCCCTGTGGGTGGGATGCCTGGAAGCAGCCAGTCCACTTGCCGATCGTGCGTGAGTTTGAAGATGAACTCATCGACAACGCGGTCTATGCCAACGGTGCGGCTGACCATCTCAAGCTCCGTGTCATCCGGGTTAGCGTGCACGAAATGGTTGGTGTAGAAGGCTGTCAAGCGCTCCTGGCCGATGCCTCCGGTCAGTGTTGGGATATGGTTGACATAAGGCTGGGCTACCATCGTAGCCATTGTGTGTGCAACGTCGCGCTCACCAAACTCGTACCGGCAGTGCTCATCCCAGATGGCTTCGAGGTCAAAGTAAGGCCCGTTGAGCAGGGGTTTGAGGAATGCGAGGCTGCGTGTGTGTGCTAGACCGGCCGATGTGCTGTGGTAGTCCTCGTCGGCGGGGAGCACCCACTTCGATTCTTGCTTTGCGTTAACATAGCGAAACATCTTCACAGGACCTTCAGGTATCGTGGAAGACGAGATGTCGGCATCCTGCATCACGGAAACCGACTTTCGCCGGGGCGTCTCAGCGCCAGAGATATGGACAAGCTGGGGTGGTAAGGTGGAGCTGGCATTCGCGGACGAGGAAATCGATGTGAACTTCCGACCACCGTACGATATGAGGGCTTTGATGTGTGGCGAGTGGCAAGCAGCTTCTTCGACGTAGAAGGGGATCCGAGTGACGTATGCTGTCAGAGGGTCAGTCTTGCCATTGTCACTCGCCAGTCCTGATCCCCTACACCGCTTCATCACCGAAAGAGCACAAAAGCCTTTGGACACTCGAACGTACAGATAAGACCGACACCGTCTCCCCATATGCATTGTTTGCAGTCCCTCAATGCTTGGAGGCCTCGTTCCAGGCCAAATTCACCTCCATCCTCGGCCTTCCCCGGCACTTTTATCTGCACGACCGCGAAACCCTCTTCGGCCCATTTTTGCAGCGGTGGTGGATCGAGGGATTTCTCACTGACTTCTAGTCTTGCATAATGATCCACGACCAGAATGAGGCCCGACCCGGAGCCGCGGCGGGAGAGCGGGGGTTGCAAGGTTAGATGAGGGGAGAACTGTTGAGGAGGGGCACTGGGAATGTTGATCGCCTCAAGAACCTCGGGATGGACGGCGTCGCCCATGTTAATCGTTTGGTGTTAGTTATAACCGTCTAGTGAGTATAGAGTATATCCGTTCAAGCTAGATAAGAGAGTCCCCTGGTGTAGCGAGACAAAGCAGTGATTATGGAGGAGAGAACGCCTGGGATGATTTGGATTGTGCAGGCCGGATGAAAGTAGTAACGCTGTTTCGCACCACGTGGTGATACAAATGAATATGGGGTGCTGTGTTAGTCTGGAAGCGGACAGCTGTGATAGTCTACAGGGATATTGTGGAGAAGGAGGGGCACAAAGCGGCTTAGGAATATGACCTGCATTGTCACTGCCAACCATTGCGTGTTCACTCGCTCAAACCCCGCAGCATTCTGCGCACAACTATGGCTGTCATTCTGTGAACGCGGAAGTTCTTGCAAAAGAAATTGGGCACCGGCGGTGGATCACGAGATTGTGTGTATTCATGTACATACGTGCGCGTCCGTGTGGTAGTCCCAAGGTGTGAGCATATTGCAATAAACGTGTACTTTTCGTACGACGCACTTGTTAAATGTCCCTGTCAGACACATAGTCTAAGCGCATAGGTACTGGATCCGGATTTGGCCGCGTGGAAATCCAGAACGTTCCGAATTACGACTCGCGTGCAGATGCTGTTGTATGACAGAATCCGAAGATACGCTTTTTGTGCATGATTAACATGCATGTAATACTGTCACCAAGTTAGCATCCAACCATTCTACGAGGCCCTTTTCTCGTGCGGTATCCAACCGTGACATGCGGTCCTTAGTTCCGCTTTTTGGATGTTGATGTGAAGTTCCAGTTATTGAGGTAACCTGCTCTGACGCAAAGGTAGGTCGCGAAGCTCAACCATCCCAGATAGGGCGCAAGCAACCATCCGGATGTTTCGTCGACCTGACCCCAGGTGTACGCTAGGTAGCTGACAGTGGCTCCTAAGGCAAGAATATCAGCTGTCGCAGAAACTGGTCGGTTGAACTTGAAAAAGAGAGGCATCCAGAGAAGATTGAGACCAAGCTGGATAGTGTAGCCCTCAGGGTAGCTTCAAATTACAGTGTCAGTAACGATTGATGGATTTGGAGCGGTGGCTCTAGCCGGACGCACAATCTCCAAAGTTGAGATTGTTCTGTTGGCCGCCTGGTGCCACCTATTGGAGCCTACTTACCACCTTGTTTGGCGAGGCTAACAGTAGCAGGATTGGTGGAAGTTGCCCCTGCGGTCCAAGCCCGATGAGCTACATAACCCATCGTCGCATAGAGCGCAGTCCATACTGGGCCGAACACATAACCAGGAGGGTTGAATGGGGGCTGCTTAAGGGCCAGATATAGTTTCTGAGTTTCGGTTGCTATGGAATAATTAGCATGTGTATTCTCTGTTTGCGCCCATATCATGCTACTAAACCAGGAGCCTTGAGAGACGATGCTGGTTCATCACGGGGATAGGTCTATTCGCAGGGAAATCTGACTTCAGACGTGGATGTTTTTCCCATTCTAAGGAAAGGAACCACAGGCTGGTGGGAAAACTCACGTCTAGTCGAAAATCCGACAGCGGTGCCAGCAAGAACAGGGAGCAGAATAGCCACGGCAGGATTTTCGAACACGAAGTTCGGAAGCGTCAACGAAGGTATGTAGGTAGTCATTGTGTGCGCTGTGTTTAGCTATTGCTCTCGACGAAAGATGTTCCTATGATGCAACGGCGACGGCGTGTTCCACAACTAGGCACAGAGGATCGCGACCAGTGATGCCTCGGCACATCACGTGCGCGTGCTCTAAGGTTCCTGTTTCGCGGCGTTCGCGCCTGCCTCCGAACGGAATACCGCTAGCCTCCTTATGGACTAGCCGAAACCCCGGTGCGCTTCTCCTCACGTCGACAGCTGCGCGCTCCGGTCCAGCTCTCCCAACACTCGGTATTCTTTCGCACCGAGATCTCCAGCACATCGTGAGTGCAGCTCTTCTTGTTCGCATCCCCTTTTTCAGTCCCAAATCACGCTTGTACAGCTATTTTCATAGCTCCCAGGCCTTTGTCGGCGGCGCCTGCGTGTCCGCTCAGCTCCACCTCTCCTCACCTCTCTTTGTACAGCGCTGCGCGTCTGCATCCATTGCATCAGTCGCTGCGCATTTCTTGTTTAGCTCTGCATTGCCTCACCTTCCTCTTCGCCGCGTCTCTCGTCTCTTGTTCACTGCTTGTGGTTCTACTCTAACGCGAGGCCGTCATGGCAAACAGTCCGAGACCTGCGATTGCGTACCGGCTTCTACCACCTTTATTCGCGCGGCAAGCCGTCGCCTAGTCTACAGTAATAGCTTCCGCTGTCATTTCCATGACCAGCCCACCACACTCGTTCCATCGTCGTTGGTAGCCGCGGTTTGCGACAATCCAAGCTTGCCCTCTCCGCTTGCGCACACAAAGCTGAAGGTAGCGCGACCGACCTGCGAAGATGGATTCTTACACGTGAGCTCATTGCGCTCACAATCGTAGATGCTGGCGCTGACTTTCTAATACAGTTCGCAAGAGGCGGATTCGTACCGGCGTCGATCTCCTGGTATGTTGCTAACTCCTTTCAACGCGTTCAGATTTCAGGTGGTAGAAGCTCTTGCTCTACTTCTGCGCCACGTTGGAATGTGCATGGTGTTAGGGTTGCTAACGCTTTAGAAGGCTCCGGAGATCGTCGCAATCGGCAGAGTCGAGGACGTTCACGGTCACCCCAGAACATCGATCGTTACCAGCCGGATCGTAACCGCGATTATGACTATCGCCCTCGGGAAGGCGCCCGCCGTCGATCCTCTCCACCGCCTGTCCAGGCTGGTATCGATAGATATGTCCCCGGCCAGGACACATTTACCCCAATCTTCTCAAGTAATCCGATGCCCAATCCTATGACGCTTGAATACCAGGTTGGATTCAATTTCTTCGCAGAGTGGTGGCGTGTAGAGCAGATCATCAAGGAAGAGAAAGAGCGTGCCAAGAACGGTGGAAGGAAGCCAGGGCTTAAGGGGGAGCGTGAAGCTCGAGAGGAGCGCGGGAAAGAGCGAGAGCTGATACAGGCGGCATACGACGAGTACAAGGAGAAGCTGCAGGTGCAGATGGCCAAGACTTTTGTGGATAGGCATAAAGGTGAAGAGTGGTTCAAAGAACGCTACGATTCCGAGTACCGACAAGCTTTCCGCGAGAAATTGCGAGGGTATCGACATGCTATCTATCAAGATTGGGCGCGTCAAGTCGATGATGGGTACTTCGACGAGTTCACGCTCGAGGGTATCTATAAGAATGAGTCCAACGGTGCCGGCGGCCTTGTTGAGAAAGAAGAAGGAGAAACAACAGCAGCCAACGAAGTTCTCGGTGTAGGTGACCTTTTGCCTTGCAAGGGCGGAGAGTTGCGCGACGAAGCTGCTCTGCAACCTACCTTGCTCATCAAAACCATTGCGCCTACTGTCAACCGGGACAAGGTTGAGGATTTTTGTAAAGAACATCTGGGTGAAGGTGCTGGCGGTTTCAAATGGCTAAGCATGAGCGACCCAAACCCGCTCAAGAAGTGCCATCGCATCGGTTGGGTTATCCTGCATCCGAGTGACGAACAGCATATGATCATTGATGACCGTGGTGATGGTCGCGTAGAGGACGAAGGCGAGGATGGTGCCGTTGATGACAAGCCAAACGTCTCTCAGTCGCCCCTTGGTACTGCACAAAAGGCCCTCGAAGCCCTCAACGGCAAGACAGTCCTCGATGATCAACGCGGAAATTTCACTTGCCATGTAGGAGTTCATGAGCCACCTGCTGCTCCTCGCAAGAAGGCGCTTTGGGACTTGTTCTCGGCACCTGAGCGGATCGATCGTGATCTAGAGCTCGCCGAGCGACTGGTGAACAAGCTCGATGGGGAATTGAGGGAAGGACATGAAGATGAGTTTGGTGAAGTCAACGGTGTTGTTAAAGTCGAACAACGCGTGGAAGACTTGCGCTCCAAAGGCTGGCTACAGCCCCCAGCAAATGCTCCCACTGCCGTCAAAAAGGAGCGAGACCCGGAGGATGTCGAAGAAGGCGAGGACGAAACAATAGATGATGAGGAAGAAGGTGCCGTCGATGATGAGGTTGACGATGAAGATCTTCTAGCCAAGAAGAAGAAACTCGATCTTCTCATCGAGTACCTCCGTCGCGTGTACAACTTCTGCTTCTTCTGTGTGTTTGAGAGCGACTCTGTTCACGAGTTGATCCGAAAATGCGCTGGCGGTCATCTTCGCCGACCCCGTGCAAGTCTGACAACGGCTGCCAAAGCTACTGCAAGGGCTACAGCCAACGGACAGCCTTTCCCTTACAAGAAGCAAGAATCTGCAGGAGACGTGGAGGGCGATGGTAGTCCTGTCGAAGTCAGGCAGACGCCCAAGCTGAGCGGCAAGACGCAGCAGCAGCTACAGCGCGCCTTCAACTGGGTGAAGACGTACGAGGAGAAATTGCTACAGCTCCTTGAGCCGGACAATATTGACATTCGAAAGCTAGGTGGAAAACCGCTCGAGGAAGCTGTTGAGGAGGAGCTGGCGAAGTACGTCAAGCAAGAAGACGAGTCGAAGTGGCGTTGCAAGGTTCCAGAGTGCACGAAGTTGTTTAAGGGACAGAACTTCTGGCGCAAGCACATCGAGAAAAGGCACCCAGATTGGCTTGAGAAATTGCACACTGATGTAAGTTGTCTCGTGCACTGACAAGCTCGAAACAACGCAGCTAACCATCGTATAGCTCCAACTGGTCAATATCTACGTTATGGATCCTGCACATATCGCGCCTTCGCGAAGTGACGCGAATAGCAACGGACACTTTCCAATGGGTAATCACGTCGCCGCCACTGGAACACCACGCGGATTCAACTTGGCTAACATGAACATCAACTTAGCGAACCCAGGTGCCAACTTCCAAGGACTCTTCAATCCTGCCATGGGCAATTGGGATCCTAACTTTTCGGCGGACGGACACCAGGCAGGTCCTATGCGACGTGGTGGACATCGGTTCAACAATCGATCCGGTCCCTATGACCGGCAGAACCGCGACGGGCGTAATCGCAACAACGGCCGCTTGACGCCTCCGCCTCGCAATGGGCGTGGAGGACCTCGCTTCGGTGAAGGTGGACCAGGTCCTATGCAGTCGACTCAAGGACGCTCCCTCAAGAGCTACGACGACCTTGACGCCGTCGGCTCGGGCGGCACGGGCGAGCTCAATTACTGAGCTTTGGCAACGACGATGTGGAGTCCAAATTGGTATCCTAAGTGTATGGAAGTTTTCGTGGGAACACATTTGAAGCGGGTGTACAGTACGGATCACGGGCGTCACGGAGCACGTGGACAGTGTCATACCTTCTACCAGACCATGTTTCTTTACGGTGCTCTCTCTCCCATAGGTTTGTTTGTGTGGGTACGCTCGGTGATTTGTCGGAAGCTGGGGACAGTTGTGAGCAAGACAAGGCTGTTTCTCTCGCCGTGCGCAGCTGGCATGTCTTGCTCCAGCATCCACCGTCTAGCTAGATTACGAAAAACCATGGAGCAAACGCAAGGTGCCATTTGACGCTCCCGCTGTGTGGTGACGCGTGACACGTGAGACGAAGAGATACAAGTCTTGGGAATTGGGTCATGTAGTGTGATCAGTGAGTCGCCCACGGGGTGTCATCTCGTCATTCATCGAAGGCAGGCAAGCATATGCGCAAGTGCCAAGGATGGCTTTCTCTTCAGCCACTCTTGGGCGATGGATCTGGTGATGGCCAGTGAAGCCAAGGACCAGTCTGCCGTGCGTTCCTTGACTGGAGATGGCGGCACCTTGTCGATAGGCAATCAGCGCTTTGTGTGGCGCGCCATGTTTCTGTGACGCAACCAGCAGGCTCAAACGCGCGCGTCTACGCATGTGCTGACACGCTCCTGCTCAGCGCGCACGGCGCAACTCCTGTATCGCGCAGCACCATCGGGCCTCTTGTGGGTTTTGACTAGATGCAAATCTAATAATTAATACTTGGCTCGCAGCTTCAGCCACAACAGCCCCACTATCGTCATTACCACGCGTCCAGCTTCGCCCACTCAGCGATCCCAAGAGCTGCCAGGACCGGCTTCGATATCTTCACTAGCCACGACGGCTACGACGGCCCGCGCTCGACTCGTCTCGCGAACGTCTCTCTAGTATTTGCTTTATCATGCCGTCCGACAACGTGCCGTCCCTCCAGCTCAACGGAACCGTTGAACCTACGACCATGGCCCCGCCTGCAGCAGACAATACGCCCTCTGTCCCCGAATTTGGAGAGCCTGGACCATCCTGGTCGCGGCCTGGCGCACTCGCGCGGAATGACACGACCTACTCAAAGTTCTCCATGATGTCGGTGCCGCCAGAGGGATCTATCCTGACGGGCAAGCAGGAGCACTGTGAGCAGCGCGCACACAGCTCGATGCATGTCAACACGACTAATGCGCAGACAGACCTCAAGCGTGAACTCATATCACAGCAAACCCAATTCGAAATCTCCGAGCTTTCCTCCCCCACCGCCCTCCAACGCTTCGGCGCGCCCTTCCGATCGGATGCGGGGGAGGTTGCGCCAGAGGACTCCGAGCTGCCCGTGCTTCGCTACATTTTCGTACACCATGTTCGCAACTTCCCTTTTCTGGACAAGGCCAAGGAGAAGGAGTTCTGGCAAGACAAGCTGCAAATAGTACGTTGTGTTGCGATGCCATGGTCATGACCGGGACTAACATTTGGATGCGCAATAGTTCCTCGAATCATTTGCGAACAAGAACATATCCTCATCCGAAGATCGACTGGAAGAGACCAAGCGTAGAAAGCTCGCTTTGAAGGCAGAGAAACTGGTGGAGCTTATGATGGTCTCCGGCATACCTACCGCGTCTGGCTACGAGGAGAGGATACGCTTTTCAGAGATGGAAATTGTCGACCGAGGCGCGAATGAGAACGGCCTAAAACTAAATGCGCCGGACGGACACTTTATAAATGGTTGGGATGTCAACGTTGCCGCGGTGCGGACGACATCTGTCAAGAAGCACCTCCGGTACCACACCCATGCTGTAGGTGCATCCCTGTTACATGAGTGCTGCGTGTAGAGCGACGGGCTGACAATTCAACAGGAGTATGTCATCAGAGTGAAACAATCCGGCTCCCACGATTTCTACATTGGCCGACGGTTTGCGGATTTTGTACAATTACACAAAAGAATACGATTAGAGCTTCCTGGAAAAGTGCTCCCTCCACTTCCCCGGAAGAACAAAAAAGACTCTGTTCTTACATCAGCCGAAGATGATGCCAGTTCAATATCCTCCATATCCACACAGGGACCAGAACCAGAACCGTATGATAATAGTGGTGGAGGTGGAGGTGGGGGCGGCCTTCGAGGCTGGTTGTACGGAAGCCACAAACGAAACAGTTCAAATACCTCATTAGGAACGCCTAAACTCCGCTCACCAAGAGCTTCCGGCGAAAATCTGGCTTTTCCCCAACCACGCGTGCTTTATCGGGAAGAGCAGCGTGTCTCTCTCCGCGCCTTCCTCAGAAATTTCCTGTCTAACGAGGTCATTGCACAGTCCAGCGCAATGGCCGAATTCCTCACTCGAGATCCCGTTGAAATAAACGAGGAAGAAATGGAGGACATTGAGAAGCGGAAGATAATGGACGAGAAACGTATCGAAGAGCAAAGGCAATTCTACGAGGTAGCACGGCAACGAGCAGCTGAGCTGGACATCCACATGGAGAAGTTCCGCCGCGAGATTGTGGAGAGCAATGGTCTCTCGCATCTTTTCCAGGAGATCAAGGTCAAGAACAAGATTGCGGATCTCAAGCCGGAGTTTCAAAAATTTGCCGAATGGTTGCGAATCGAAGTCGCAGCCACCATCTACCACTTGTTCCTTGCCGAAGATAATTCGCCGGAGCTTTTCGCGCAAGCAAAGCGCATCCACTCTCTGGTTCCATACAGCGTACTGAAACAGGTCATCAAATACGCAAATCCTGCGGCTGTCATGGCTGGAGTTCTAGATCTCTTCCTTGCACAGCCTTTCGGCGCTCGGTCTTTGCTACAGCGGATGTTTGGCTTAGCCATCAACGATGGCGTCAAGTCTGTGCAAAAGTCGATAGACGCTCTCGGTTCGGCCAAGATCAAGGACGAAGTGTTATGTGCGAAGCTGAGGGCTTTCGTAGAAGCCGACGAAGATGTGCAGGGCATATTACGAGAAGAGGCCGTGCAGGACAATGTCGATATCGTCGTCACTGTTCTTCGGTCAGAATTACTTACGCCCGAATTCAAGCCGGAACAAGTTGAGAAGATCTTCAACGCGTATGTCGCCTGGAACAGTGCGGTAGAGAACACAGGCCGCGCCCGATTGAGCAGAAAGTCAAGTTCCTACAGCTCGAAGACCGTCGAGAAGACGAAAGGTTCAACCCAGCTTGACAAAGAACTACGGCAAGGCGCCGAACTATTTGCCCACCTGAAGCAGTATCTGAAGCTTTGCCTGCGACAACGAGACAAGCAGATGATGCTTGAGCTCATCGAAGAACCCACAACACTCCAGCTTTTCCGTGACCTCTTCACCATCTTCTATGAGCCCCTCGTCCGCGTCTACAAATCCGCAAACGTCTATAACAGCATCACCGACTTCGCCATGTTCGTCGACGACACTATCCGCACCATCGAAGCCTGCCAGCGCCAGGACATCTCCGCAGATCCCAACCAAACCGTGCAAATGTTCATCGACCTGTGTGCCCGTCATGAAGACAACTTCTACAAGTTCGTCCACGAGGTGCATCTTCACGACAACGGGCTCTTCGAACAGCTCATGGGCTGGTTAGAAGGCATCCTCGAGTTCCTTAGGCATGGACCCAGAGGCGGCGGCAAGCTCGATATGAATGCGCTGTTCCAGGGCTGCATGGACTCGGGAACCATCGACAAGGTCAAGGCGATCAAGGAGATCAATAATTTGATCAAGTGGCAGACGGCGAGGAAGAAGTGGCACCAGGACAAGACGAGGCAGAAGATGGCTAGTGGAGGTGGTGAAGAGGGCGACAACATCCTTAGCGGTATGGGTGGGTTCAAGACGTCGGACTTTGGGCTTAATGAGGTACGTTTCATTTTCCCGTGGAACAGGCACGGTACTGACTGCTCGCAGCTCGATCTCCAGGATCTCGAACTCGACGACGAGGCAGATGATGATGACGACGAGAGCGATATTGACGATGATGACATGGCGGATCCTATTGCTGCGGAGCAAAAGCGGAGAGCCAGGGCGGCGGAGCAGTTGCGGAGGAAGGCGGGCGAGCCGATGAAGCCGCCGATTGAGGAGTTGCTGAAGCTGCATCCGACGTTTGTGAGTATGTTGAGGTCGGTGTTGGCGGAGTAGAATTCGACTTTGAGTACAGCGCCTACGGGTTCGCACTCGGCCGTCGTCGTCGACGGCACGTTGGCTCCTTCGGAGGAAGATGGTGACGATTTGCTTAATTCGATTCAGGGCGGCTTTTGCTTTTGCATTGGGTATCGCTGTGGTAGATAGGGACTTGTTGTGATATCGATGGGTCCTGCATCATCGAAATATCCTTGTCATATCCATTATATTTAGTTCGTCATTTTTATCTTGTCTTTCCGTAGCTTACGGGGCCACTCGGGAACACATCAATCGGTGGTCTACATCTACGGAATCTCTGCATCTTCGTCGTCACCCCCGCCAAACCCAAAGCTGAACCCGCCACTTTCTGCTTCGTCGTTGCCCTTGGTTAACTCTTCCCACTTGCCCCTCCCTCCCTTGCCCTTCCTCTCCAGCTCCGCCAGCCCTTCTTCGAGGATCTGGGGGTGCTTCTCCCGCAGCCGCTCAACGAAGAGTTCGTATGCCTGGTCGCAGATATCATCTTTGAAACCGCTCACCTGGTCCCGCTGGTCTCGCAAGAAGCCCAGCACGTCAGCCAACTTCTTCTTCGGCACGAAATTCTGCGTCAGCGCGAGGCCGTCTTCCAGATTGAGCACGAGGTGGAACCACCCAGACGGGACGTGCAGTATCTCGCCGGCGTGGCAGATGCCTTCTCTGCAGCCGGGAGTTTCGCGAGCGAGCGCGTGGAAGGTAAGGAGGTACTCTGCGATGGACAGCGGCGATGTGATTTCGGAGTGATCGTCCGAGAGTATGACGCCCGGCGGCGGTGGCAGACTACTGCTCGAGGGGAACATGAGCCAGTACTTTGCGCCAGTCAAGACTGCGTTCCACGCATTCGTCGCGTTGGGGTCCTTGTGGAAGGTGCTCCCGCTGCGCTTCGGGCCCATGATCATCCAGCGGCAGTCTGGCCGCTGGCCACCGAGGACCTCGAAGAGATCGTCGCCGAAGCAGTCGGGCGGCCAGTACGCTGCGTTGGCGGCTTCGCGGCCTACGGCTATTCCCGTCTTTTCGACGAAGGCGCGGTCGAAGAGGTACAAGGGGGATTCATCCGCGTTGCGGGACATGTACGACATGTACTTCTCCATGGGCCAGTCGACAGCTTCAGCGCGGAATTTTACGCCTGGATACTCGTTCAAGAGATACTCTGGGGTCCATTCGCCGTAGACGGGCCATTCTTTTGCGGGCTCGGTGAGGATGAAGGGCTTGTTTGTCCATCTGTCGGCGTAGTCCTCGTAAGTAAGATCGGGGAGTCGGTCGATCTGATTGTGCAAGGGGATGTTGGATGTGAATGGCGCCAAGGAGACGTGTGCGCATTGGAAAGGCCGGTAGAGCACGTCTGAGAAGAGGTTCCGGCAGGGGATAGAGGCTACGTGCTCTTGGGGTATGCCTAGGTAGGTTGCGCGCCAGGTTCCGCGCCACACGAAGTCCTCGGGCGGTGCACTGTGGGCTTCGTTAGTTGGAGGATCCAGGTGGATTGCATGTGGTGATGACTCCGAGCTGAGGTGTGAGTCACAACGGAAGTGGTTGGAAGGCACGGCCAGAGTAGTTGGAAGGCACGGCCAGAGTAGTTGGAAGGCACGGCCAGAGTAGTTGGAAGGCACGGCCAGAGTGGTTGGAAGGCACGGCCAGAATGGTTGGAAGGCACGGCCATATACCTATCGTCCGCACTAGTGTGCTGAAGGTTGTGGCTTGGGCCATCCTAGAAATGCGCCGTGCGAACATACGTGCAATTCAAGGCGCCTCCCGTTTGAGGACCCCACAGTCAAGAGTCACAGACGATGCTGACTTGACTTGACCGGGTGTAATCATGTGAGATGTAAGGGTGCTCGTCCGCATGTGGAAATGCATCGATCTCGGGCTTGGTAGGGACCTAATGTGGGTGGCCTGGGAAAACGAGAACAGTCACCTACCTTACAAACAAGGCTCTCCACAGCTCGTCGAGCCGGGTGAAGGCGTACAATGCTCGACAGGTGCCTCCCAGGCGTGCCAACGTCTCGGCATCGAACGACTCAAATATGGCATTCAAGAGCTCGTCTGGGAGCCGTGCGAATGAACCGCAGTAGGCCTTGATGTTTTCGGTGGCTGTATAGGCGTTGCCAGCTGGTCTCGCACCCAGCGGATGGGGAGGGACAGCAGCGGCCGCAGTTTCGGCGTCTAAGGTGTCGTCGGCTTGAACATCCGGCAGCGAGGAGAGCTTGAATTTCTTCCGTGGCGGCAAGTCGGTAGAAACGCGGCTTGCGTCTACAAGTACGGGAGCCATGCTGGAGGATGAGAAGAAACAATGCCTGCCAAACTTTCACCGCTGGGCGCCCTCTGAAAGCACTTGCCACGGCGCAAACGCAGGACCCGACGACAGCGCGAAGTCAACGAGGGAGGCACGGGCGGCGCGTGAAGGCGAAACAGTGTGGAGAAGTTCTCGCAGTGAATCTCTCCAACCAGGGCTCGCTTGAGACTTGCACTAGCGCGGCGCCCGCCGCCCAAAAATTCTCACAGTACTACATAAAACACGGCCGAGCCTCCCACTTATCGCTTCATTTTTCCACCAAACTTCACACACCAGAACACACACACACAACCCTAGATACCCCTTCGATTCTCAGCGCGAGGATCTGGTATCTAGCTTTTCAGCAACTTTTAGCACTCACACGCGGCGGTATCCCCAGGACCACCACCGTCCACAACCCCGCTACAAGCGACCCCTCGACTACAGCGCAGCGCCTGTAGTCCCGAGTTTAGACACTCACAATCATGGCTGACAAAGGTCTTGAGGATGTGCCCGAGAGTGAGTTTGAGCCCGCGCCCCGCGCAGCCTGTCTACCCCGCCATGCCGTGGTGGAAAATCTTCCTTGCCTGCCGCAGCTCGACTAACGCCCCGCGCAGGCCAGATCGAGTCCAACTACGATGAGACGACCGACTCCTTCGATGGTATGAACCTGAAGGCCGAGCTCCTTCGCGGAGTCTTCGCCTACGGTTTCGAGCGCCCCTCCGCCATCCAGCAGCGCGCCATCATGCCCGTCATCAAGGGTGAGTGCACACCGCCGCGAGTCTAGCGTAGCGTCGCAGCGACTGACGAACATGCAGGCCACGATGTGATTGCACAGGCCCAGTCCGGTACCGGTAAAACGGCTACCTTCTCCATCTCCGTCCTCCAGAAGCTGGATCCCAACATCAAGGCCTGCCAGGCCCTCATCCTCGCCCCCACCCGCGAGCTTGCCCAGCAGATCCAGAAGGTTGTTGTCGCCATCGGTGACTTCATGAACGTCGAGTGCCACGCCTGCATTGGCGGCACCAGCGTCCGTGATGACATGAAGGCTCTACAGGACGGTCCCCAGGTCGTCGTTGGCACGCCCGGACGTGTCCAGGACATGATCACCCGCCGTGTCCTGAAGACCGACCACATGAAGATGTTCGTCCTCGACGAGGCCGACGAGATGCTGTCTCGCGGTTTCACTGAGCAGATCTACGACATCTTCCAGCTTCTGCCCCAGTCCACCCAGGTCGTCCTCCTTTCCGCCACCATGCCCCAGGACGTGCTCGAGGTCACCACTAAGTTCATGCGCGACCCCGTCCGCATTCTCGTGAAGAAGGACGAGCTTACCCTCGAAGGTATCAAGCAGTTCTATATTGCCGTTGAGAAGGAGGACTGGAAGCTCGACACCCTCTCCGATTTGTACGAGACTGTCACCATCACCCAGGCCGTCATCTTCTGCAACACCCGCAGGAAGGTCGACTGGCTCACCGACAAGCTCTCTGCCCGAGACTTCACCGTCTCCGCCGTGCACGGTGAGATGGAACAGGGCCAGCGTGACATCATCATGAAGGAGTTCCGCTCTGGCTCGTCCCGTGTCCTCATCACCACCGACCTTCTTGCCCGTGGTATCGACGTCCAGCAGGTCTCTTTGGTCATCAACTACGACCTTCCCGCTAACCGCGAGAACTACATCCACCGCATCGGTCGTGGTGGACGTTTCGGACGTAAGGGTGTGGCCATCAACTTCGTCACCGCTGACGATGTCCGCATGATGCGCGAGATTGAGCAGTTCTACAGCACCCAGATCGAGGAGATGCCCATGAACGTTGCCGACCTCATCTAGACGATTCTCCATTTCGCCTGCATCGCTGAGCCATATCCTGTTCACTCCGGACATTTTGGTTCAATCGGTGCTACACTAATTCGGATTCGGCCTGCTCGGACGGGCTTGGGTCCGGCACCATGTTTCTTCAAAAGCACTTGGGGGTGTGGGGTGACGTCTTCTTTTCTACATTCGAGGCATATCGGCGTTTGTCCACTCATGTTCAAAGACGTACTTGGCAGTTTTGCGGGTATAGAAAAGTGCGGCGGAACTTCAGTGCCTGAATTTCTCAAATTCTTCTTAGTTCGGCTCTTCCGCCATCTGTATCTGCTGCGAGTTTGTTGGCCATCATGGCTTGCGGGTGCGATGGGATACCCTTTCCATGGCTACGCGAGCCATTGATGACAGTAATGAATGGTCTCCTATGATAGATGCAGTTGCAAATGAAATACTTACAAAAGAAACCTACTGATTCTTGCTAAATGAAGGTGATTACCGTGTAACTTTGTCGTTGAGGTCCCCATTGGGATGACCTCGGCCATGACGCAGCCCCTCACCATAGTGCGGCTTTCGCGAACAACATCCTCTACAGCTCCCCAGGATGGCGCGCGCAACGTCTGTCTTGGGTTTCAAAGATGCTTTCGCAAGCTTCAGCAGTAACATATAACCTAGAGCCCTTACACTGCCCATGATTGACCTCTAGTAGCAAGCGCTCGCGCGTCTCCGTACATATACTCCGCCAGCGACGACCTACAATAAGCTTCCACTCACGCGCCGTGCCGCTGTCTTGATCCTCCTCTTTCCAGATCGCCATGGCGACCTCAAAGTCGTGCTCACAATGCGCGCCGCGTGAGCCTTCATTTCCGAGGTATCATGACAACAAGCTGACGGCCAAAAGTACCCTCCGTAACTACGCGGGACAGGCCGCGCTCCCCGGCGGCAAAGCTGACACGCTCGACGAGAAACCTTTCGAGACGGCGCGCAGAGAAGCCTACGAAGAAATCGGCCTCCCCACAACCGACACCAAGCTCCCGCCCGGCTTCCGCGTCGAGCACCTCTGCGAGCTCCCCGCCAACCTCGCAAAGACCGAGCTGGGCGTCCGACCATGCGTTGCCTTCCTGTGCCCCTCAGCGACCCCCGCATCCCCGGGGACCCAGAGCGCTGCCGACGTCGAAGAGAAAATGATCCCGCGGCTCGACCCCAAGGAAGTTGCCGCCGTCTTCACCGCGCCCTTCGCGCAGTTTTTGCAGAAGGAGTGGACGAGGACTGAGTCCGGGCCGGTGGATGGCAAGGGCGGGCGGCACAGCTGGTACCGCGGGACGTGGACGGATTGGCACCAAAGCCGCTGGCGCATGCACAACTTCTACGTCCCGAAGCCGCCGCCCTCGGCGTCTGCGCTGCGGCGCAATCCCTCACATTCCCAGGGTTCACACGCACCCCGATCGCAGGGCCAGCCTGAGGGCGACGATCCCCAGCCTGAAACCACGGCCTTTGATGACATGCAGAATTTCAGGGTGTTTGGTATGACGGCGAGGATTTTGGTGGATGCGGCGAGGGTGGCGTACGGGGAGGAGCCTAGGTTCGAACATAATAGCCATTTTGGTGATGAGGAGATGCTGGGGCGGTTGCTAAAGATTGGTCGGCTGCGCGAGATCAGGAAGAAGGGGGAGGAGCTGAACAGGGAGGTGTTGAGGACGGCGATGAAGGAAACGAGTAAGATATAGGTGCATATATGCTGTCGTGGGAGACTCAACGCATAATACAGATTCTATACAACTTTGTTGTAAGCGGTCCTGCAGCCTCGTGCTTACCTTTTAGTCTGTGGTTACCTTTAGTCGAGTAAATCACCCTAAATGGATTTGATGCACAATACGTTCCATATACACCACATTGCTTTACGCAATCCTAGGTGCTCATAATTACTTAAGTTTAAAAAAATCTCAAGTCACCCTAAGTATCCTTAACCCCCTTGACCTTATGTAATTCCTTGCCTTATTCTTAACACATACACGCACATTATAATATTCTCCTTTCTATTTTTTATTACGCTCTCCTTGACTTTACCACGCACATAAAGCATATATAAGCTGGTTTTTAATCTATCTCTTCCCTCTCCTCTCCTTCTCCTCTACTTTACCACGCATATGGGGCGTGCACTAACTGGTTTTTAATCCACCTCTCTCTCTAACCTAACTAAGTATATTATAATACTCTCCTTTCTCTTTTTATTACGCTCTCCACTACTTTACCACGCACATGAAGCATGTACAAGCCAGCTTTTAGTATATCTCTCTCCTCCCCTCCACCTCGCCACGCACATAAAGTATGTACAAGCTAGTTTTTAATCTACCTCTTTCTCCCTACCTACCACGCACATTACGATACTCTCCTATCTATTATTATCACGCTCTCCTCTACCTTACTACGCACATGGGTGTGTGCACTAATAGGTTTTTAATCTGTCTCTCTTCTCTCCTCTACCTCACTACGCACATGGGTGTGTGCACTAATAAATTTTTAATCCACCCCTCTCATCCCCTGCCCATATGAGAGCGATGGGATCGTTTTTAGACCCGTGGTGTTAAGTGTAAAGAAGGATGTAGTACGCGGGTAAGGCGGTTTATATAGAGCCTTAAAGAGAGGGACGTGTTTGCAAGACGTGTCCGCGTGGAATAGTTGAGTGGGGCGCGTGTTGACTTAGAGTAGGTTGAGGGGCGTCAAGTGGAATCGCTTAGCGTTCGGGTGTAGGAGTAGGAGGAAGGGAGTGCAGATGACGATGATCATTTGCAGTTGGCAGGAGAAAGTTTAGGTCATGGGCGGGTGGTGTGCAAACAGTATGGCTCACATGTTTATTTAAAGCAAGACTCGAAATTGAGATTAAAATCTCAGCCTCGTAAGAGGAAAATCCACGTGCGTGAAATCTTAATCTCCTTGTCCCTATCAATGAGTAAAAGACGTTATTACTACTCTCTACATATCAAACGCCATGCAAACGCTAGCGTTGCATGCTCCTCCCCTTCACAGCTTCAGGATATCGCTGCGCCAACGGAACATCCCAGGAGTCGACGGAAAGGCTCCTTCCCCGGTCGGCTGCCTTATCCTATTGGGCCTCCCGCTCCAGCGCCTTCTTCCGCTCGTCCTCTTCCCTGCGCATCTGCGCCAGGAACGTCTCCCACGTGTCGATCGTCCCCTTGAAGAAGCTAATGTGCGCGTCAGCCAGGTCGCCCATTGTGTCCTTGAACTCGAACGCCTTGATACGTTCGAAGTCGACGACTTCCTTAACCGTGTGCTCGTCAAAGGCTTCGGTGGCTTTCTTCGCGTTCTCGACCTCGCCTGTAAGACGCTCAATGTCGATCTCGAGTTTGCGCACGCGGTTGCGGCGCGCTTGCTCGTGGTCTATGCCCCGGAAATCTTCGACTCTTTGGCGGAGGAAGCCCGATGCGCCCATGCCGGCGCCGTGGGAGCTGGCGAGCGAGTCGCGGTCGGAGGCGTTCTTTGCGAGGAGGTCGGAGAGGGCTTCGAAGTCTAGCTGTTTGGCTTCTCTCGCGCGGAGAAGTTGCTTTAGCGCTACAACGTAGGCGTCCATGTCGCGGAGGGAGGTGAGATAGTTCTGATCGGTCCCGTCTCGCAGCTCCTTGAATCCTGCAGAGGTCTCTTGTACGGAGGTAGCGAATGAAGTCAACGGGCCCTCGACACCGGGTTCCAAGGTCTGTAGCTTGTGACATTGTGTTGCAAGCTCGCTGTAGTCTGCGTCCAGATCGCCTTGCCGCCTTGCGACGCGCACTACTACCTTCTCCACATTCGACAGATCCTCGGTCAACTTTGTAGCTCGTTCATTGACCTCTATGAAGCGCTTGTCCGGCTTGTGTACTTTGGTGAAGGTGTTCACGAAGCTCTCCGCAACAGCATCCATGAAGCCGCCTCCGCCCGCATCTGATCCACTCGCAGCCCTCGATGACCGGCCCTTCATGTGCTGGTTCCAGTCCGGGCTCTCCACAAAGCTCATGAGCAGCATGGCGCGCCTTAGCACCGGGTGCAGTGTGATACGCTTCAAGAAGCGATGCAACGAGTGAGCTCGACGTTGTGTAAAGTCCGGACCGAATCGGTCACCACGCACATACTCCATCTTGTGTTTGTCAGGAAGCGGCGGGACGGCGCATTGCGGATATTCTTTGCTAAGTTGTTTCCAGAGGAAGACAAAGTCTGTGAAGCGGCGACGGACGGTGAATTCCGGGCGCTGGAACGATTGAAAGTCTGACTAGTGTTGCGCGTGAGCTTGTGTACTACAGGCACATCAGGCTGCAGTGTCAATTACCGACCTTGGTAGTGACGAGGTAGGATACATATGCATCCTTGGTGCCAGGCAGCTCTTTCTGCGGCGTGTCGACAAACGTCTCTAGGCGTCCTTCGCTGAAGTCGGCAGCCATGGAGGGCGCTGGTCGTGGAGCCTTTGCGCAGGAACGAGGCTTGGGGACGTATCTCTAGATTGCAGCGCGGTATTGGGGAGCTAGGGTGTTGCAGAGCACATGTGACCATTCGTAGAGCGGGAGGTCGGGCGTAGGCGGGCGAGAAGGCAGCGGTGGTGTTGGAAGTCGGCGAGTCGCTACGGCTGCTAGACTACTGACGTCGCATTGGAAGCTGTGCTCCCACGCCAGCTCCTGGTGGCGGGGCCGCGCTTGGACGTTTTCCCTTGATCGAATCGTCCATTCTGTGGAACTCGTCCACAACAACAGCCATGTTCACACGTGCACAGCAAGGTCGTCGAATGGATGTGTGTCGGACTGACGGTTGAAGCAAAGAGCTGGAGACATTGCACGGGTTGCTCAAGGGATATTCGACTGAACAAGAATTGAACTACAGTTCAAAGGATATTCGACTAAACAAGAAATGAACTACAGTTCAAAGGATATTCGACTGAACAAGAATTGAACTACAATTCAAAGGTTATTCACTAAGCAAGAATTGAACTACAATTCAAAGGTTATTCGACTGAACAAGAATTGCACTGCTGCTCCAGGGATATTCGACTGAACAAGATTTGAACTACTGAGTACACGGTGAAGCACAATACTCGAATACGGCACGAGCCGCAAGTCCAGCCAGCCCAGGCTCTCACTGGCCATGGCGTACACGTACAAAAGTAGAAAAACATCGACTCAGTCGGCCCCAGCGCCAAAGCGTTTGCCAAACTCCTTGAACAGCTGCGGTGAAATCTCGTCGCTGCTGTTTCCATTCACAGTCCACAAGACGCCATGCTTGCCGTAGTGCTCCAGCAGGTTCTCGTTCGTTTCTCTGAAGCGCTTCAACCGCGCCTTCCACACTTCCGGGTCGTCATCTGCGCGTCTTGTGAGAGCTTCGCCCGTCTCGTCATCTTTGCCTTCGACCTTGGGTGGATTGAACGTCGTGTTATACACCCTCCCGGATGGCTCGTGAACCCAACGGTTGCATATCCGCTCGATGATGACTTCGGGCGGAGTCTGGATGTTGACTACAAGGTTGATGGGCACTATAGCGTCGAGTTGCACGGCCTGGCTTGCAGTGCGCGGGAAGCCGTCCAGGATGAAGGAAGCCGAGGGGTGCTCCGTGTACTGGTATTTCGCAGCGCGGAACTGAGAGGGTATGAGGACCGAGTCAACCGTTCCGTCCGCTTCGTCCATGTCGGTGGCGCTCGAATACACCGAGTACGGCCGCAGCGTGTTGTCTTGTATCCATCCGCGCGTAGTAAGCTCGTTGACGATAAGTCGTAAAATCATGGTATCGGGAACCAGTTCGCCCATCTTCATCTTAGCCTCGGCCTGGATACCTGCCGATCGTTAGGAGCGTTCCAAGGTGAAGATGCGCGACACCTACCGAGAGGAGTCCGCTGCCTCACGTTCTTCCTCAACAGATCACCAGAACTGATCGATGACAGCTCTGGAAAACGCTTCATCAGGCGCTCGGTCTGGGTGCCCTTTCCCACGCCTGGTGCGCCGACCAGAATGATCCTAGCTGCTCTCGCGAGCGCCATTGTTTGTATCGTAGAGTGGAGATTAGAAGGGTAAGAGTAGGGGCAGATATATACACAAAGGTCGAAGCAGTGGAATGGAGGCCAACCGGCTCCCGTGTAGAGATTGGAATCCTAGAGGAAGGTCATACTGGCAGCAGAGTTGGTGGAGAGAGTGGTGGGTGTGGTGCGGCAGAGGCGACAGGGCGGGGAGCAATCGACAAGACGTAGGCCGGGGAGATGCGGTACAGGCAGAGCAGGGTAGCTATATTCCTAGGAGACGGCGGAGGAGAGGAGCCGCTAGAGCGGTGGAGTTGGGATTCGGTTCACCACCAGAAAGACCTAAACGCCCGCTATCGGCAAGGGAAGCTACCCGCGGGAAGCTCAACAGTCCGCGCCGAGTGTGGCCACGACAGCCACGACAGCCACGACACCACACCGACGGGCGTTGTTTGCCGGCAGCGTGCAGCCTGAGATCACGTGTCTGGCACTGGCACTGGCACTGGCACGCATCTGGGCAGAACTGGGCCGCCCTTCTGTTCCGCAGGCGGCCATGCGCTTCTGGCCGTGGGCGAACACGCGTTACGGCGTTATGCGGCGGGGATCGGAAGCAGAAGGGCCAAGCTTCAACTGACGCAAATCGGCGGCAGATGTTCCTGGCGCCGCGACAGGGCCCTGGCGACCATCTTTCCAAATTCTTGCACCACCTCACAGCTTCCCACACCCACACAGCAACAACCCAGCCATCACTGACTGCGCCTTGGTACTAACTTGACTCTTGCTCTCTATCCCTACTCTGGATTTTCCCACTTGCCGTCGCTCCTTACCATCCGCAACCGCACCCGGTGCCATGTACGTCAGTCGAGCTGCCACCCGGGCAGCTCCCGCAGTCTTCAGAGCGGGCGTCAGAACCGCTGCCCGCCCGTCGCGACAGCTTCCAAAGAACTTCCCTGCTATCGCCATCTTGGTCCCGCATCGCGCCGTTTCCACCGAGACGTCGTCAACCCAGAGCGGCAACTTCCCGCCCCCAGGGTTCAACGCCCAGCAAGCGAAGAAACCGTTGCCCAAAGACGAGCAGCCAAAGCCACAAGAGAAAACCAATGCATCAATCCCAAAGAACGAAGCCCAAGGCCTCCAGACGCTGTCGGAATCAGGCACGGAGAAGGCGGAGCAAGCGAAGCAGGACCTGATAACAGCAAAGAAGGACGAGGACAAGAAGAAACTCACTCTCTGGGAAAAGGTCAAGAAGGAGGTGGCACACTACCGGGACGGCACCAAGTTGCTGGTCACCGAGGTCCGGATCAGCTCAAAACTGGCGTTGAAAATGGCCGCCGGCTACGAGCTCACTCGCCGAGAGTACCGACAGGTAGCCAACCGCCAACACGTCGACATGGGACTTGCGCTGACTGGAAGTAGCTCCAAAGAACGGTGCAAGATCTCGGTCGTCTGGTACCCTTTTCTATGTTCGTCATCGTTCCCTTTGCGGAGCTTCTGCTTCCCGTAGCGCTGAAGCTCTTCCCCAACCTCCTTCCGAGCACATACGAAGGCCAGTCCTCCAAGGACGCAAAGGCTAAGACCCTTCGGTCCACTCGGAAAGAAGTCAGCTCTTTCCTCCGACAGACACTACAAGAGACCGGCTTGCCGGTTTCTGCGGAAAATGCGCAGAGAGAGGAGTTTTCCGAGTTCTTCCGCAAGGTAAGTTGCAACAAATGCACCCGAGTCTCAATGTGCGTCATTTACTAACGCGTGTCGTAGGTCCGTACAACTGGCGAAGCGCCTTCGACAGAAGAGATTGTCAAGGTTTGCAAGATCTTCAAGGACGATCTCACTCTTGACAACCTCTCGCGTCCTCAGCTCGTGGCAATCTGCCGCTACTTGAACCTGACTTCGTTCGGCACCGACAACCTGCTCCGCTACCAGATCCGTGTTCGCATGCGCCAGATAAAGCGCGATGATCGCGCCATCTCCTTCGAGGGAGTGAACTCACTCTCGGTTCCTGAACTCCAGTCTGCATGCGCAAGCCGCGGTCTCCGCACCTACGGCGTGTCTCCCGCCCGGCTACGCGACGACCTCCAGACCTGGCTCAGTCTCCGCCTCGACAGCGGCGTACCGTCCACGCTCCTCGTGCTCTCTAACGCATTCGTGTACGCCTCAGGAAAGGACTCCGACGCTACGTCTCAAATCGACGCCCTTCAGGCCGTCCTCTCCAGTATCCCCGAGGAACTTTACCACGAGATCGAGCTCGAAGTGCACACCGCCGAGGGCGCCGCGACCAACAAGCAGCGCCTTGAAGTGCTCAAGGAGCAGCAAGAGCTCATCGACGAGGAGAACGAGCAAAACCAGGGCAACGAGAAGCAGCTTCCCAAGGACCGCGAGAACATCGACGAGGATGACAAGCCGAAGGAGACCGCGAAGGCTGAAGAGAGCAACGAAGCCGAGGCCTCCACCGGAGATTCAGCCACCAGCACGGGAAGCTCCGAACGTGAGGAGCAGGATCAGCGCGCTACCGAGACGGAGGCTGCTGAGAAGAAGGAAGGCCCCAAGAAGGAGTGAGCGCGCGTGGTTGACTTGCACACACTTTTCTACTTTGTCTGAATAGCTAGGCTCACATTGCATTTGCCATGTGTGCCATTGAACCTTGGAACCCAACGTAGGGTCATACCATGGAAAATGTAAAATAGAACGTAATCGCCTATGCATGGCATTTTTTTCGCAGCATGCTACACCCGAGTGGAATACCATGAATTGAACTCGAATGAACTTGCTCTGCGGCTTCCACAGCCCCGCGGTACATCGTACACAAGCTCCTTTGCATCACCGCTACACACACACCAACTATCGGCCTCCCTTCCTCTTCCTGACCTCCCTCTCATACTCCTTCTTCTCCCTGCCCTCCTCCCCCTGGATCTCCGCGATAAGCCTCCTCTCGCGGTCCGCATGCGCCTTGTCCTTCTCCCGCTTCTCCCTGAGCTTCTCCCGCGCAATAAAACTCGCATCCTTGCGCAGCTCGCGCATCGCGCCCTTCCTCTCGCGCTTGTACTCCTTGCGCAGCTTCGCCTGCTCCGCGCGCTCTTTGTCCGGGTCGTAGTGCTTGGTGGGATCGAAGTCCTCCTCGAACTTGGGGATGGACGACTTGATCGGCAGCGGGCGGTGGTGGTGCAGGAGCTGCGGGCGGCGGTGGACGCGCGCGTTGTGGAGCGCGATGGTGAGGCGGTGGATGGCGGTGGTCTGGGCGGGTTTGGCGGCTTTGAGGGGCGCGAGGAGGGGCGTGAAGATTTCCGTGAAGGCGGGCGTTTTGGACCAGGTGTCGGCCGCGGTGAGGATGTTTTGGGTGTGCGCGGTGAGGAGGGCGGGGGTCGTGTGTGGGGATTTCAGACAGAGCGCGGTGTAGCGAATGAATTCGGGGGTGTAGCGCTTGCTGAGACGCTGGTAGTGGAGGCAGAGGGCGCCCAGGTAGGCGCCGGTCGCGACATCTTTGGCGGAGTTGGGCGTCTGGAGGCCGAGGAAGCGGGCCATCAGGGTGATGGCGGGAGTGACGACTTGGTGGAAATGGTCTGAGGTGGGGTATATTGAGCTGATTGCAGTGAGGACAATGAGATTGCCCTGGGTAGGGTCGTTCGACGCGTGCAGTTGCTTGAGGTGTTCACGGAAACGGGTAGCAATGGCCACAGGGTAGGAGCGACATAACGAGTGGATATGTCGGATGACAGCTTCGACGACTTGTAGAGGGGCAGGTGGTGTCTGGTTGGATAAAAACGAGATGTGGTCGACCAGGGCGCAGCCAAAATCAGCGAGCTTGTCCTTGTTGTTGGCGTGGAGCCCAGCATGGTAGAGCGCGCGGATTCGCTGGACAACCGTAGGCGTATCGTCCATACTGACGTTCTTGAAAACTTCGAGAAGCTCTTCGTGCGATCGGGGACATGCGTAGGTATAAGCCAGCTTTGATGTTGACTCTGAGCCAATCGAGAGCACACCGTTCTTTGCCTTGGTAGGTTGCGTCTTCTCGGGCAGGACACTCTTTAGAAAGTCATCGTCCTCATCAGCTGCCATGGTATCATCCGCGCCGAATTCACCATCTGAATCCTCATCCTGCGAGATGTCGGCCTCTGAATCACTAGCAATGAGGTTGTCTTCGAGCAAGAAATCGTCCTCGTCATCCACACCATCAGGTCGACTTTTCTGCGGTAGTGGCGCACCCAAGCCAAATTCTGCGGCATCATCGTTGGTACTTTCAGCATCGTCTTCCATGTCTTCATCCTCTTTGCCATCATCCTGCGACTTCTCGTCGTCACTGGTAGGTTCACCACGCATCCTCCGCATGCGCTTGTCCTCGAGCGCCTTAAGCTTCTCGGCTTCTTCTTTTGCCTTCTCTTCCTCGGTCTTAGTACGCTCGGTAGGCTTCGAGCGCTGGTCGTACATCATTTTTCGCACTCGCGCATCGTACTCTTTGTCTGCTAGTTCGCGATCCATTCCAGCAAGGAGAGCAGCGCGATCAGGGTTGATGCCGAAGTCTGGCTTAACGTCGGTTGTGGATGGCTCCTTCACGGGCGGGTTTCCACTCATGTGCCCTCTGAGAGCGGCAAGCACGTCATTTAGGTCATTGTCCAACTCTTCCCGAAGCTCGTCATCGTCTTCCTTCAGCTGTTGCCGTTCGTATTTGTACTGCTTTGATTTTGCAATGACTTCCTTCATCACTTCAGCTTTGGTCTTCTTCCTCTCTGGCTCATCTTCAGCTCCCTCGCCTTCTTCCTCCTCCTCCTCTCCTCCAGAGTCTCGCCGCCTTTTCCTCTTCAAGAAGCCATCCTCGTCACCTTCGCTGGAACCGCCGCTCACACTCGCAGCATCGTAGTCTTCCTTCCCAAGGTCACCCTCGTCGAATCGCAATGATTTTCCAGCGTGTGTGAGCTCTACGTCATCGCCATCATCTTCCAAATCAAAAACGTTCCCACCTCGCGTCCTCTGTTGCTCTCTTTCGAATCTCGCCATCATCTTGTCTTCCAGGCTCATGGTAAGATCATCCTCGCCGATTCTGCGATCCAGGATGCCGCCCATTTTGTTTCTCTTACTCATCTCCGGCAACAGAGTCTTCCTACGTGTCTCTTCGCCCTGGCTCTTCGTAACACCCGGCCGGCCCAGGATCTTGGACTTTATATCTTGTGGGTTATTCGAGACATATTCGTGCTTCTTCGGGCGTGAGAGGTGCTTGACATCGAAGGGATTGAAAGACTCTCGAAGAGCGGCGAGCGCGGCAGCCTTTTTGACTGCTTGGTCGGCATTCTTGGGCTGTGCTTTTTTCTGCTTTTTGGACTTTTGCGGTCCAGTAAGACCTTGTTCGCGGAGTGAGGCCTTCAGCCGCTTGAGCTGGGAGGGCGGCATTGCGCAAGCGTTTGGCGTCTTTTGACGGCTTCGTTACGACGAGAAGGCGTCAACAGTCCGTCGATTGTGAACTTTGCGATGTGCTCCGCGTAAATTTCACGGGCGAAATCTTGGCGTGCATACACCGCCTTTCCTTTTCGGTCGTAAGCGGGTCCACCCGCCGCAACAGTCGACATCACCGCATTGCGACGCGCTCGAATAGGTCGACTTACACATCACACACAATGAGCGCGTACACGATATGGCGCATCACATAGAGGATCGATGGCTCTGGCTGGGGCTAGGTATTTTGGCCCACACCACCGCAGGAACTCGTCTAATCACCACCAGGCATCTTCACCTTCTTCGCAGTCAGAGGCGTAGCCCATGGCCTCAGGCGCATTGTCACTCTGACCGAAGTCCATAAATCACCGCCTCCAATCCCTCCGCTTCGCACCGAAGATGCTATCAAATCTTCTTCTCTCGCGACCCTCGCTACATGTGAAAACGTGGAGATACGTAAAGCAGCCACCAAGATACTGCTCGACCGCTTCATTGCGCATCCCTCTGCGTACAAGCACTTAGTTCGCGATGCGAACTCGCAGAACGAGGAGCGCAAACACGCCGCGTATCTAGCATTCAGTCTGCTTGAGGATTACGGCCACGTGGGGCATCAATATGGAGTGCCGCAACCTATGCCTGCTACGCCGCAGGCGCACCGCTTGGGCGCGAGAAGGGAGTGGTTGAGGGGAGGGGAAGGGTCGACGAGGGGTGCCTTGAGTGGTGACCTTGAAGAGAGAGATCTTAGGAGGCGGCGGAGGGAGGCTATGGTAATCAATGAGGGCGATCGACCGTTCAGTCAAGAGGATGTGTGGATGAGGGATGGAGATGGCCGCATGAGTACTGAAGAGGTGCCAGGGCCGCGAAACGCATTCGATGTGTGGCAAGCGAATGGAGACTGGCTCGATCCCGTCACAGGCGAGTTGGTCGGGGATGCACAGATAATTCGCGAAGAACGATAAGGCGATTACCTTTCGTCACGATCCAGGGCATGTGCGGCATCGGAGAGGTGGAAAGCTTGTGGGAGAGCAAACATATGATACCCTTGCAATATAGTCTGATTTCAAGCAAAACACTATTGCTACTTCGAGGTCCTTTCAGCAGTCGACAAGCACTGGAGATCAATACCCGTGGATATGCCATGGCACATAATTATGACCATCGTGAATATTTTTGGGGCGAAACGTGGAGAAAAGGTAGAATCCAACAAATGTATGCTCTCCATGTCATCGCTATGTAAAGTCGTGGCGCTGTGGCTGGCCCCGCTTCCACATGACCGCGGTATGACCTCACCAAAGTGGGAGCTATAGAACAAAAACGCGACCATCAAAACCAGGTCGCTGCAAAACAACACATTTAAAGTTTATTGAATTCAGTCAATACTTTCAAATTCACTTTCTACAGCTCATATCACCTTCAAAATGGCAGGCGCATCCAGAAAAGAGCTCTTGGGCAAGGTCTACAAGATGATTCCGCCCATGCTCGAGAGCTTTCACAAAGGTGCATTTCAGAAACATCTGCATCTGGACGCGGTATTAACTTTCTTCTAGGCCAATTAGGTCGCGTAGCAGTTATTGGCGGCAGCGAAGACTACACCGGCGCGCCCTACTTCTCCGCAATGGCCTCTGCAAAGCTAGGTTGCGACATGGTACCTACTTCTCCGCGGCCTCACCAACTCACAACGCACCCTCTAACTATGTATCCAGTCCCACGTGATATGCGAGCCCGGCGCTGGCGCCGTCATTAAGACCTACTCCCCTAATCTCATGGTCCACCCCTACATGCGGCAATCCAAGAACCTCGCGTCCTCTGAGTCCATCGACAGCGTTTCCTCCGAAGTCGTCGGCATGCTTTCACGGCTTCATGTCCTTGTCATCGGACCCGGTCTCGGCCGCGACAAGCTTATGCAGGATACATGCGCGAAGGTCATCCAAGAGGCACGCAAACAAGGAATACCGTTTGTGCTCGATGCGGACGGGTTGTACCTCGCACAGACGCAGCCAGAGCTAGTGCAGGGCTACACAGAGTGCATACTCACGCCCAACGTTGTGGAGTTCGGTCGCCTGGCGAAGGCAAAGGGTCTAAAGGTCGATGAGTTGGACCCGACTGAGCAGTGCTCGAAATTGGCGAAGGCATTCGGCGGCGTTACAATCATTCAAAAGGGCGCGAAGGACTACATCTCGAACGGAACTCAGACGCTGGTATCCGAGGGTGAGGGCGGCCTGAAGCGCTCTGGTGGACAGGGTGACACGTTGACGGGCAGCTTGGCGACGCTGTTGGCGTACAGGAAGGCGTACCTCGACAAGATCTGGGAGCATGACAGCAGTCTGGATACAGCCGAGACGCTCGCATTGGCGGCGTACGGAGGCTCGGCTATCACCAGGGAGTGCTCGAGATTGGCCTTCGCGGACAAGGGCAGGAGTCTGCAGGCTGGCGACTTGACCGAACATGTGCACCAGGCGTTCTTGAACACCGTAGGAGAGAAGGGGAGCAAGTAGGTGCTCTTGCGTTTTCTCGGTGGGCAGAAAGGCCTAATACGTAATATAGCATGTACATATTGGAACACGACGGCATCACGAAATCAAGATTATGAATGACCCCCTGATGTCTCCTATCTTATTCTTTCAGTTGCGATCTCACTCGTACGCCCTCGGCGCAAACTCCAACCCCAGGTCCTTAATCGTATCCCAGCAATGGCCAAGCACCACCTTCCCCTTCGTCCTCTTCGCCAATCCCTTGATCATCTGATGGCTCCTGCACCAACTCTCATGGTCCCTCGCCAGCCAGCCATGCGGCACGTCATCCTGAAAGTTCTCCTTCACGTGATACTGGTCGCTGGTGAATATCCAGGTGCCGCTCTCTTTCAGATTGACCTGCATGACAGACAATCCTGGCGTGTGGCCCGGCGAGTGGTGCAGGTTGATGCCGGGAGCTATTTCGAGGAAGGAGCCGTGGAAGGGCACCCATTTGATGTCGAACGTCAGGTAGTGCGGGAGGTAGACCCCGAGGTCTGACTTTGTGGCTACGGCGTAGAAGGCGTGTTTTAGTTCGAGTTCGTGGACGTAGCTGGGTGTGGCTTAGCATCCAGACGCATGCTCATACCTATGGCATCGGTGGTATCTGCGGGTTCGTCTTACATGGGGATGTCAGTATTGCGGAAGGACTCAAGACCGCCTGCGTGGTCGAGGTGGAGATGGCCGATGATCACAGCTTTGATGTCTTTAATGTCGTGCCCGGTCTTTTTGATTTGCGCGGAGAGTTCCATTGATTTGTCGTATTCCACGCGGGCGAAGATGTCATTGATGGGAGACCCTACCACTTCGGGATAGTTCTACATATTCAGTACATGTTTTGGAGCATAGGACGGGGACCATTTACATCTCCGGCCCCTGTTTCGTATAGGATGAGACCCTCGGTAGGATGCTCTATGAGGATTGACAGCATAATCAGCTTCCGGCGCTGGCTCTCTGGGTTCTTGTTTGAGAGGGTGGAAGCGTTGCCCTGGCCACTTTCTCAATAAAAGGTGAACAGTAGAGGGAGGGGAGAACGTACGGCGCGCTTGAACCAGCCCTCGTCAGCCTCAAGGTCTCCTACGTGCAGTATCTGGGGGCATCGTTAACGGATGGCCGTTGTGAACCTTGGAGACACGTCGAACCCATAGTTTAGTACCCTATTCGTATAAGCATCTCGTTAACCTAATCTGGGTATGATACATGAGACATACGGCCGGAGCCTGGTTCACTAGATCAATCGAAGTCATGTTGAACTTCAATTGTGGAAAATACGTAAATTGTACAGCATTGTGCCGTGGGGCTCAATACTTATCTACCGACCCGGCACGCAACTCCTTCCCTCTACGTAGTTTCGGGTGCGCTCCTGGGAGATACCCCACCTACCAGTAGTGGAACGTACCTCAACTTCATTGGAAGCGGAGGACGGGCGTAATAACGTGTTCGGTTGGCGTGCATTTTACGCGTTGATTTGGTCAAGTACAGAGAGGGGTAGCCCGCGGGGTAGAGGAATTGGCGCTTACCTACCCGCCCGAGCTGTGGGGCCAGTGACCTTGGGAAACAGCGCGACAGCTCTACACCATCCAAAATATACCGATAGATAGATATAGTCGCAATGTTAAGAGCTGGAGAGGAAAGTCTTGGCTGTGGTATTGCTGAAGGGGACCGGATCAGACCGGGTTTCGGATGCGGTTAGTTAACTTCGGTATACTGATGGCTTACAGTGTTGACAAGTGTGTAGGACCTTTTCCAGCGCTGTACATATGACTGTGTTTATATTCATGCCACTCTACGACGTAGCCGCGGCTATGGCGTTAGAAGAGCTGTGCTGTACCGGGCTTGCGTAGCCACAGTCATTGCAAAAGTCCGACAAACGATGAAGATTTATGAAAACCCGAGTGAAGTTAGGACTGAGACATTTGGCAATCTCATCTCGAGGCTTTCGATCATAGGATCGAGTAATTCTTCCCGAAACAGTCCTTTGATGGCGCAAACTTCGATCACTTAGCAGACGTTTAACTGGTCTGCATAGGGGAAGACTGGAGGGTGAAAGAAGCACATGTGAGCGAAGAAGGCCATGCCCCCTTTGTTCCGAGTGGCTGGAGTTGAGGACTTCTAGAGCCACACCGTTTGTGAGACAAAGGCATACGGAAACCATTCCCACGCCCATCTCATCGTCGGAATGACACCGAGCTCAGTCCCGTAGAATTAAAATTGTCAAGATGACTGTTCCACACGAAATCATAGCTCTCCATGCTTGTCGAGTACCGCGCACTTTTGTGGACGAATATATGAAAGACAACGATGTTGCGGGAGACATGCGATCACTCGTCATAGACACGGTCAACGACAACGATGACACACCATCGTCAACACCACGATCGGGAAGCCCGGCGATTATGGTGACCCCTCCCGGGATATCCACATTCACCATGTTCCCCGACCGCATGCGTCAAAACACACCCGTAGTCGAGAGGCCAAGACTGAGACGTTATGCGAACACAGCACCATCCGGAACATTGCAGATATTTCCCGTTTCTAAACCACAGTTCATGCCGCAGACTCCTAGACGAGCCGTAAGTTCAACCACGGCACACGTGTTCTCGAGGTTCGGCAGTAGGGACCCACGTAGACCATCGAAGAGGCTTCCTTTAACGTCAATAGCGATGTCAAAACTTGGGAAACCAACAACGAGGTCGGTCATCAGTAAACGAAAAAGTAAAAGGAACTCGGGAGGCAGAATGGGACTGAAGGCTAAGCCTCTCGTCTGGAGGATGTCGTCGCCACCAAAGGCGTTTGAGCTCCCTCCAGACTTGAAGCCTTCCTTTTCGGGAAGGAATCGAGTGAAAGAGACTATGAGGATGAAGAATATGGAGATGATAAAGGTTGATTTCGAGAACGTCGAGCCGAGAGGGCTACTTTTGGCATCAGCATCATCGATCGTGAATACGCCGAACGTATTCTATAACAGGCCAATGAGCGTGAGGATCAAGACTCCAGCGAGTCCCGCGGGTAGCTCTACAAATTCAAGGGGTACGACTTCGAGAAGTGCCACTCCTTTGGGAATTGGTACACCCCCAAAATGTCCCTCACCCCTAAGGAATGCCATATCGCCAGCAAAACGTTCGCCATCAAGCTCACTGAGAAGTGCTGGATCGTCAAAAAGTGGCACTCTTTCTACGAGAGCGAAGCACTTTTCGTTGCCACTAAGTCCAGTGGCGCAGTGTGTGCCATGGAGGAGCTCGATGGTGGTGGAGAACCCTCCGCGGAACAGGACCCCGGTTCCCATAGAAAAAAAACCAGTGTACATTCCGGGACCGATTCTACTAGAAGAGAAGACCTCCGTAACACCCAGGAGGAACTCAGTGGCAAATTTGGAGCACTGTGACAATGTAACCCTCTCGCAAGCCAAACGGTTCTCCGACTTGGTCGTGTTGGATAGCATTACCATGTATTTTGAGGCATTTGGGGTTGCAACAGAGGCCTCGGATGCCTGCTTGGACAGGTATTGGTTGCGCAATACACCGCACGGTCATTCGGGCTTAGGTACAAGCGCGAAGAGCGCACGAAAGCCACCGATTCCTTCGGCGCGCGCGGGTGGCATTGAGACCACTTTCGAGGGGATATTTCGGTCTCAAAAGGCATTGCGAGACGACGAAATACCAGCAACGGCTTTTGGAACAGCGGGCCGTCGCAAGCCTCTGCTGCGACAGCTGTTCAAGCCTAACCGAAAGTCTAGGTAGTTGAGATGGTGAGAGGTGTCATTACCGGAGGAGCCTAGGCGACAACGTGACATGGTCGACAACGCAGCACGTCCGCGCCTTGCAAACGGCGGGTTGGAAATAGCTCGAAACGGGAAATTGAGACTTTTCAAATACGAAAGGAACAGATTGCATGTTGCTTCGAGCAGTGACAAGGCAGTGCGTGACGATCCTCGGAAGAGGCCTCGACACGACATGGGATGGCGAATGAGGGACGCCTGATGAAGAGGCCAGACCAGGGGGCATCATCCATGGTGGGAATTCGCGGGACGTCCACTGACAGGTAGGTAGACTTGATGATGGTGGTGGTGGTGGTGGTGCTCGTGTTCTCGCGTTGGCTTCCGGTGACGAGGAGAGGGCGTTCGTTGCGCACCCCCGGGCATCGGTCAACGGCATCCAACATGTCAACCTGTTGCCCTTGTGGAGTGCGGTGGCTAGGTAGGTATTTGTCTGCCCTGTCGCGGTGAGGTCGAAGACTGGGCGACACTGGCCGGATGCGTGTCGAGGACGGGATGTGCTGCCGCGATGAAGGCAGGGGGCTTCTGAAATGGTCAGCCCGCAGGAAACCACGCCCTCCGGGAAGGCGATAGGGTCGATCCCTCCACGATGCAATTCGGGGCGACGAATCTGCGCTGTGCTGGCGTTCTTGCGGCCAATTGTGCCCCTGTCGCAGTACGAGTGATCGCACCTGGGTTGCCCTGTTCGGCCTGGTTTTCCTTGGCCGTGCCCTCGTCGATAAACCCGCTTTCCGGGCGCTCGTCAGACATCCTCTCCGACACGAGCCAGCGCATCGATTGCGGGTCGCTCTCGTCTATCGTTCTAAAAGCCCCCATCTGCCCATCCTCCACTTGCCCTCACTTGCCATCGCCTTGCTATTCTGAACCCACCCATTCGCGTCCACCACTGTCATCAACGCACATCACCTCCCAACCACTTCTTGCACAGACAGTTCCGTGTCACTGATCATCGCCCATCGCCAACCTCGGTGTGCTTCGACGCCTCGCGTTCTCAGCGCCAAAACATGGCTACGGCCTCCTTCTCGAGTAGTATCGACCAACTCAAACAAGCCTTTTGCAATGAGTACTCTCATCTCTCAGAGCAGCACCGCCAGCAGCTGTGGCTGCAGCATGTCGCCACCCTGCCCAGCAGCCCCCAACAGCCCTCTCAAGCACAACATGTCCCGCGGTCCATGTCGACTTCAGCTGCCAACATGACGCAACTACTCGTATGAATCTTGTTCTTTGGTCTACCCTTCCCCGTTGACGAAGCCTAGGTCGACAGCTATGGGCACATGGGTCGCGTTCACTCCTCCGTCTCAGCCATGGAACACCCCATCTCCCTCCCAGCCGACAACACCCTCCAGCGATCCAGCTCAAAAATGTCCAACTGGCAGTGTCCTTTTGATGACCAGACCAACGCATATGTCTTCTCACATGCATCAATGTCAAGACAATCAGCACTCCAGCCCATCAACGAAACGACTTTCACCAATGACAGCACGGTTGAGTACTCACCAGATGACTATGTCAACTTCATCGAGACCTCAGACATTGCCCACCTTCCCCCTTCCCAGCCCCAACACCAGCCCCAGTTGCAACTAACACCCAGCAACCAGTGGATGCCGTCATTAGAGGTTTCCACATCACCTAGCACACCATCAACTGCTCTCATGACGCCGGTTACTCTATCAAGTAACTCAATGAGCCGTCAGAGCAGCTTCAATCCTCAATCCGCTGATGATTTTTCGATGTTGCGTTCAGATTCTCAAATGTACCCCATCCTCCCTGAAGATGGGTCTATTTCTTTTCCACCAGATGTCAATCTTGTACAGAAGGGTATCAGCGGTCACGCTGATACCCTTCATTTCCTATCTTCTACCGGTTTCACTGGCATGCCCAGTGAAACATCTTTCCTTTCTCCCGTTGCCCCTGTTTCTTCGGCAAGTGTTCAAGCACTTGCCCAACATCAAGAGAGTGAGCCGTGCCTGGTGGAGGATATGCGGAGGTCGGCTTCAGCATCATCGACGTCGGCAAGCGACAGCGACGCAAGCTTCGCTTCTGCGTCGTCCGACCGCTGCCACTCTCGCCATGTTCGCCGCGAACGCGAAATCATCGCGCAAGCCGGCAGCTGCAGGATCGCGCCCAAGGCCGTTTCCAGCGCTCCCCAGACCACATCCGCATCACCCAATGCTCAGATGATGCGGATCCAGTCTGAAGATGGGTCCTCGCGCCACGTCGGCATCATCAGCAAAGCACCGTACGTCCGCCCGCAGCACCCCAAGATCCTGTGCCCGTACTGCAGCGAGCGGCCCGAGGGCTTCCGCGGCACGCATGAACTCGACCGCCACGTCGCGCGCGCCCACACGGCCGTCCGCAAGGGCTTCATCTGCGTCGCGCCCGCCTTCGACAAGAACTTCCTCAGCGGCTGCAAGCACTGCCGCAACCGGAAGGTCTACGGCGCGTACTACAACGCCGCCGCGCACCTGCGCCGCGCACACTTCCATCCGCGCAAGCGCGGCCGCAAGGGCAAGAACGACGAGAAGCGCGGCGGCATCGGCGGTGGCGACGACCCGCCCATGGACTACCTCAAGCAACACTGGATCCGCGAGATCGAGGTCGAGAACAGCAGCAAGGCGAAGAGCCCCAAGAACAGCGGCGCGTCGCCCGCGAGCGAGTCCGAGAGCGCTACCGAGCACGACGTCGAAGCTTCCCCGTACGATATGGAGCTCACGTATCCGGTCGACGCGTCGATAGAACCGCACGCGTACGTCGACTTCGGAGCATACAACACGGTGAACACGAACGACGCGGATGCTGCGGCCTCGATGTACAATGCGTCGTTGCTGTATGCGACGCAGGCACCGCCGCTGCCGCCGCCTAGTGACGACTTTGACTTCGATGCGTATAGAACCTAGTTGGGTTCTATGCTCTTTCTTCAACTTCTTCTCTTTCTCTTCCATCCTCTTCTCAATTGCTTCAGTTTGTATTTTTGCACGGGATGGCGCTGGAAGCTGCTTTATACGAATGGGAGGAGTACACATGACTGGCTAGTCGGTAAGGCTGCGACCGCCCCAAGAGCTGGGGCAGGTCTTGGCGAGATATACATAATAGGGCCTTTGGTTTAGGCTGGTCTTTCTGAATAGTCTCTTTCTGGACGCTTGACACGAGCTGTTAATATACTTTTGGTAGTACAACCTGTTTGTTGCCACTTCATTGTTGTTTGAGTCCTGAATACGAGTACTAGTAGCTACTGTGTACTGTTATAACTTGCTTTGTCGTAGTTGGACCGCAGAGGCTCAGACAAGCACGACCAAGATATCATCTCAAGCTCCTTCAGGCTCAACCGTGCCATTGAATACAAGCTTTCGTAAAACACAGGGATCTATACAGCCATGGCATCTAGCCAGACCACACGCGCAATGATGGATATTAATAGTAGTGTGATTATAGCGTACATAACGAGTCGCGCTCCAAAGTACCTAGCTCAAAACCAGCGTGGATATCATGCAAAAGAACGACGACAAGCGCTACAGCTACGCCAAAGCGTCCCCTAGAACGCATCTTCATTAGGACAGGCTGTGACATCGTGGCCCTCGTTTTCGCAGAGAGCACACCACTTATCTGGATCAGGTGCGGATTCGCCCTTGGGAGGGACGAGACCGGCGCCGGGCGAAGGCGAGGTCGCGGAGAACAAAGGCGGCGGCGGAGGTAGGTCGCCTCTTGGCGCGTTGCCAGGCGCTTTAGTCGGGGTGACTGCTGAGGAGCGTTGTCGGTCAGACGACACGGACAGGTTTTGTAGACCCTCGATGACTGCGTCTTTGCCATTTCGAGCGCCGGGAAGAGGCTTGGGGACTTCAGAGACGCCCATGGCAGGGCAGTTGAGAATGTCGTGGCCGCCCTCCTCGCAGAAGCCGCACCAGATGTTGTCGCCATCAACAGACGAGAATCCGTCGGCTGACTCAGTCATGGGCTCGAGTGCTGGCGGAGCGTCGCGGCAAGTGGCTTGCGGCGAGCCTCTCCAGCTCACTACGGTGCCTTTTGAGTCCCTTCCGGATAATCGCTTCTCTTCCTTCGCCGTATGCTCCGAGACGCCATTGCTAACGAAGCTCTCGCGTTGGGCATTAGCACTGATTTGCTCCTTGAGTCGCTCAATTTCCCGTTCCAGCTCCTCTTCCCTGAACGCTTTGCGCTCGACAAGCCCACGAAGCTCCTCCTTCTCGCGCTCAACTGTTTCCACTCTTGCATTTACGCTCCGAAGTTCCTCAGGGTTGACCGAAGATCCTTGACGTGATAAAGGAGACCGCTTTTGTTCCTCAGCAGGACCAGAGCTCAAGGAGTGTATGATAGCCTTCAGACCACGGATCTCGTCGTCTCGCTGCTCAAGGTCTCGTGCCCCAGGGGTCGCAGGGCTATCCACCATGGCTCCTGCACCCTTCAAGGCTGCTGCTGCCTTTTCCCGTTCTCGGCGCAACTCGGATCGACCACGCTCGACCTCACCACGAAGAAACTCAACTTCGCCACGAGCTTCAGCTTCGCCTCTCCTAGCATCTTCCAAGCCGTCCTCAAGCTCTTGCACAAGTTCTTCGAGTTGCTTTAATTGCATGGCGACCGTTGCAACGTCTTCGCCTCTCGAGTGAAACTCCCGCAGCTCTTCCTGTAACTCTTCCACTTTCCGTTCATACACGCGTTCGGTCTCGGTACTGGCCATCTCAAGTGTATCAATGGTACTCCGGAAATCAGCTCGGTGCGCATCAAATTCGGCCGTAAGCATGGCAATCTTCTCGTTCTTTTCACGAAGGATGGACCGCAATTGCGTCACATCGCCCGATTCCTCGCCACTGTTCCTTGATCCGAAACTCATGCCGTCATCGGGTAGCATGCTTTGAATCTCGGCCAGACTTGACTCCATCTCTGCAAGCGATGCGGCTTGTTCCTTCAGTTGCTTGTCGCGTTCCTCAAGGAGATTACTCAGACGTGCCACCTCCTCGTCGGATTGACTCGAGCCAGGCCGTCGGCCCCTGGAGCTTGCGGTTGAGTTGCTGACTCTTTTGGCCGTGGGTGTAGTCTCTGCATCCTCGTCTATTATATCATGATGGCCTAAGCGTGAGTTGTTGCGCGAATAAGGTCGAGGTGGACCTGGTGTCCGCGGCTTTTGGAATGCAGCGGTCCTGGGTCCAGGGCTATTGAACCTTGGTGGACCGATAGCGCTCTTGGAGAAACCCGATGGCGTGATGGAGCCGGCTCTACTGGGTGTAGGTGTAAGGCTGGGCTGCTTGCGGAACGGCGACTCTGGGCGTAGTGAGGGTCTACCGGGTTGTTTGAACTGCGGGCTGGGTGCGCGGGCCCCAGGACCGAGAGACTGGGAGAATTTGGGTATCGAGGGCGTGTCGGGACTATGCTCTGGTCGTTGACGAGTCGAGGCGCTGAAGTCTGGTTTTCCGCGCATCGAGGCGCTGTAGTTTGGCCTTTCGCGTGTCGATGTGCTGAACTTGGTGCCGTACGACGGAGTGGTGGGCGTTGGGGGCAGGTCGGAGCCGGAAGTCGCTCGTTTCTTCGCTCGATGGATCGGTAGGAATATCCCCGAGCCGGGAACTGAGGTTCGGAAGTAGCTCGTGCTGTGCCAGTCAGTATGCATGTGCTGTCCACGTTGGGCTCACATACCCCTCGACGTCGCCGTCGTTCTTCCCACGCGTTGCAAACTGTCTGCTGAGCTCAACACCAGCGAACACACCAGGCTTGCCGCGCACGCTGCCGATGAACTTCACCACGCCCGTCATGGCCCCCGGCACGTCCACCAAGTCGCCAACCTCGAGTTCGGAGCTGTCGATGCCCATCATGCTGGTGGGGGTGGTAGATTTACCGACAAGAGCGTTCAGACTGGCCTTGCGGGCTACTGCCGTAGACTGCGAGAGCGACAGAGCCGGTGAAGAAGCAACACTTGTGAGCGTGTGTGAGGGCCGAGGCGGCGCCAGCCGTCGGGGCGTGGTCTGAAGGCTCATCCTGGCAACCCAGGTGAGTAGCACCGGGAGTGTATGTTTATTGTTGACAAGGAGCGGTTCGGTTGCGCCACCACAGGGGCATGCCCCACGGCCCATGCGAACCCGCCCATGCAAACATGGCCACCACCCCAAACGTCAGTCATGATCAGTCGCAGAGCGATATGTACCACTCAAGGACAGAGTCGGCCTCGCAGGACCACCTCATGCTGCTGGATTCGAGCCACATTCCAAGTCTGTCTACGAGAGTCAGTGTGCGCCCATTGATCCAGCGTGTGCTTTCGAGAGCAATCTCCGGTGCAGCACCCTCGCCTTTCTCGCAACGGGAATGGAGGCAGCAGGTATCGATCCATCTTGCATGAGTTGAAGCAATATCTTGCAGCTGCAACCTTATTCCCCATAGATAGTCTGTGTGCAGCGCCGTGCTACCACCAAACTCCTCCACCGTTGCGAGGGGTTACCGGTACCTACCCGCCAGCTCTTGGTGGCCTCTGAATTGATGAGCGCGAGTAACGAAGGGAAGTGACACGGCCGATAATGCAACTGTCTCAGAGGCAGCCTTCAATCTCAATCTTGGTTGTTTCGTGCATCCAGAGGCCGCTCCTTTCGATCAGGAACTGCAGAAATTAATCACATTCAGTCCTTGGTGTCAACTCCACGTCCCAAAACAAGATGCTCATCCGCACCTCTCCCGACTCGGCAAGGGCGACCCCTCCGCCATTGCCTCGGCTCGGACGTCTGCTAACGATTGCCGCTCCCCATCTTACGCGCCTACAAAACACGAGAACCATGCCTCGTCCTCCGGATTCCTACCCTGGATTCCCCACAATCTCTCCAAAATGGCTGGCGCAGTACGACAACCCATAGACGTCGCTTCCCTCGAGCGCTACATCTCTTCCAATGTCCCGGAAATCGCGCTTCCCATCGAAGTAAAGCAGTTCGGATATGGCCAGAGCAACCCTACATACCAATTAACTGACAAGAAGGGCAACAAGTATGTCATGCGGAAGAAGCCACCGGGGACGCTGCTTTCGAAGGTATGCACAACCAGAAAGAAATGCAGACGTGCACGCTGAAGATGGTAGACAGCGCATAAAGTTGACCGCGAGTATCGGATCATCCACGCCCTAGAGACGACCGATGTCCCCGTACCCAAGGCGTACGCTCTGTGCCGAGACGAGAAAGTCATAGGATCAGATTTCTACATAATGCAGTTTCTCGATGGTCGCATTTTTGAGGATCCATCCATTCCTGGCGTCACACCAGAGGAGCGCTCGGAGATGTACGTCGCATGATTCGGCCCTGGCAAGTTGAAGCATGCTAATCATCATTTAGGTGGCACTCCGCTATCACAACTCTGGCCAAGTTCCACCGCGTCGTGCCCAAAGACCTCGGCCTCGAGAGCTACGGCAAACTCTCTGGCTTCTACAACCGTCAAATCTCTACCTTTAATACTATCTCCAAATCACAAGCAGAGGCAAAGGACAAGGAGACAGGCATACCCGTCGGCAAGATTGCGCATCAGGACGACATGGTAGCTTTCTTCAGCGACTCAAAGACGCAGCCCAAGGACAGAAGTAGCTTCGTACACGGTGACTACAAGATCGATAACGTAGTGTTCCACAAGACCGAGCCTAGAGTCATTGGCATTCTCGACTGGGAAATGTCAACGATAGGCCATCCTTTGAGCGACTTGAACAATCTCTTCGCGCCATACTTGTGGGCTGATAAGAAGAAGTCACTGGGTAGCCGTGCCAACGAGGCCTTTCTGCCTGGCAAGACCCCAGGTCTGCCCTCAGAGGACCAGCTCGTAGCGTGGTACTCGCAGGTTGCTGGATGGGACCCCAGACCAGATTTGACCTGGGGACATGCTTTTTCGACGTACAGGTCGGCCATCATTATGCAGGGCATTGCGGCGCGGTACGCGCTACGCCAGGCGAGCAGTGCACAGGCTCACGAGTACGGCTCACTGACGACCCCGTTTGCTGAGGCCGCGTGGGACTTGGTCCAAACGTATATGAGATCGCATGAGAAAGCGAAGCTGTAGTGGAGATGATAACATGTTGTCTTATGGCTACGTGCACTTCTTCCAGACTCTAGCCTGATTCTGACTGCTGGCACTAGAAGAATGCTTCCCTACACCTTGAAGGGTCAATCGTCACCTCAGCTGGTCTGCTCAGTATACACTTTAACAGTAATAAAAGCGTTGTTCCGTGAAGCGAGCCGACAACCATGGGCAAACGTGCCGTCCACTGACCGGTATATGTCGGCTATTTGACACGCCTTGCCTCGTCAGCCTTGCAGCCTCGTAGTCTGATGTCTTATCCTTGTTTCGCTGAGTAGTCCGTAGACGCCCAGTCGTATACTCTTGCTATTGACACACTATGCCTCATCAGTTTCGCAGCCTTGTAGTCCGATGTCTTATCGTTGATCGTTGCAGCTGTAAGCCTCGGAAGCACCAGTGCACAGGCGGTTGGACAATTGAACACTGTTCCAACTCGTAGAGTACGAGGCCAATCTCATCCCGGCGCTTTGGAATGCAAGTCGTGTCCACGGGTTGCACTGGCGCTGGCTAATTTTCATGTGGAAGAGGACGACTAGGATGATGATTAAGATGGAGGAAATGTTAATGACGAGGCCTTCCACAGTGGTCAACAATGAAATGAAGGGAACCTTGGGACTGGACCTCATGTGAGGATACACGCTCATTCACTACACTTTAAGCTGAGAAACGTGTAGTGGAGTGAATGAATCAGGTTAAGGTGCGCTCATGTTCGTTGTTTTTGTGTCAGTCGCCGTGGTACATGAAGCGGCTGACGGCGGTAGTGGCAAGCCCCTGTCCAGCAGCCTCATCCAGATGTGAACTCTACCCTGCATTCGCTGTTCAGGATTATGCACACAAGGGATGTGTTTCCCATCGCGATTTTTGCTCAGGAGATGGCTGCCGGGCCCCAAGGTGAGGGGGTCCAAGTCTTGGGCCCGAGCTCATCACGCTGCTCGGTATACGCATATATGTAATCACCCACGAATCCATACCATCGGAGACATTCAGTCTTATTCATGAATTGCAAAGTGCAAAATGGTATCATGTGCTTGTCGACCTGTAGCTTGGCTCCGTCAACACATGTACCGGTCCCGGAGGGGTTCGATGTGAAGAAGTAACTGGGTACATACCCACAAGCTTTTCCCTAAACGCCGATCAATCGTCCCTTCGTTCCTAGACCTCAACCGGTGGATATCATGGACCGCTCCGCCGTCATGTACCGCGCTCAATGCCTTCCTCCTCCACCCCTGTGGTCGTCCGTGTTGATGCGGTCGAGCGCCTGTATTAAGTCAGTGGGGTTAATGGTGATATGGAGACTTGGGTATACAGACCTCGAGCATAACAACAGCGTTTCCTCGAATGACGACCATGCCGAGCCTCTCCTTTCCGCCGTCTTTTTTCTCCTCGACAGCTTCGTCCAACACAACGTTCAGGTAGACATCGTATCCTCGGAGCGTTCCCTGGACTTTGCGGCTGCCGTTCAGCGACACGAGAATGCGCTTTTCGAGGTACTGCACAGAGTTAGCATCTTCAGTGGGAAAAGAAGTACACATATCCCACCTTCTTGAGCTCTGGCTGGGCTTGAGGCATCTTGAATATACGCCGGTGTGGATGTGTGGTCGCGCGGTCGCGTCGGTGAAAGCGTGCTAGGTATCGCTGTACCTATTGTCGATCAGGAAGGTGGCCTGGGAGGTGTTTATAGTGTTGGCGTTGTCGCTTGGTGGAAAGCTGTCGAGTTGCGCAGATCGAAAACTATCCCGCAGCTCAAGGTCTTGGCGTGCTACGCTAGGCAAATGTAAAGTCACTGGGTCTTTCGCGCTTCAACCTCACTGTCTGCACCACATAAATCACAACAATGAAACGTTCAGGCTCAGGACGCGTAGCGCGCAAGATTGGCACATACAACGACACTTTCGCCGACAGCGCCAACAGCGCCGACAGCTCGCAGAACGAATCGCAGAGCCAGTTAGGTACGTTTTGCGCGTCACTATCGCAAGCTTCTGTTTCTGACCTTCGTAGGTGAGCCGTGCTAACTCACGGGGTAGACACTGTAGTCAGAAGACCAAATTTCGGGAAGAGCAAGAAGCGCTCGTCCTTGCGCATCTCCTTCGCACCTGGCGATTCAGACGCACACGATGGCGACGAGTCGAGCGATGCCGCTGTGTTCACGCCAAAGAAGTCCAATCTCAGCCGCGTAGCGCAAGAAAGAAGCGCGCAGCTCAGAGCAAGATCTCCGCTCGTACAGGAAGCGCCGCGACCGGTCACAGACGAGGCCCGACCGAGCTACAATTCAGACTATCTCGCTGAGTTGCGAAAATCCACACCCTCGAAGCCGAAAGATCTGAAGCCGTCAGCTGAAGAGGAGGAAGAACAGCGAGCCCTTGACATAGCTGCCAAGTTTGGCTCTTCTGCTCCGATATCCTTGGATCCTGAGACATCCGCCATCCCTACGCAGGCGGAGATTCTAGAGAAGAAAGCAAGGCGGAGACGGTTGGCACAAGAGCAGAATGCCTACGAAGAGGATGAGGACAGGCCGTGGGCCTCGGACGACGATGACGACGACGAGTTTCGCACACACAAGGACGAGATCTCTCTGCGACCGAAGGAGAAGTGGGGTGAAACTCGCCTCGTTCGGGACGATGAAGACATCGCAGAGGGCTTTGATGACTTTGTTGAGGACGGAAAGATAGCCATGGGACGAAAAGCAGAGCGCGAAACACAGCGGAGACGGCGTGCCGAGATGGCTGATCTCATCAATGATGCTGAAGGTGGATCAGGCAACGACGGCTCAGACGACTCTGAAGAAGAGCGCAACGCAGCGTTTGCTGCAGCGCAAGCTCGTTCGGGGAGGTACGGACAGAAGGACATGGACGAGGAGGACGGTGCAAGAACTCCACCGCGGATTACACCGTTGCCAGACCTCGGAGATATCCTATCCAGCCTACAATCGGATATAGACGCAAAGCAGCAGCGCCAGGAGCTGATTCGCAGGAAATTGGAAGAATTGAAGGAGGACAAGGTCCGCGTCGCCGAGCGAAAGCAGTACCTCCAACAACAGTTGCAGGAGACTGCGGAGAAGTTTGAGAAGCTGCGACAGGAGGAGGGCTTACCGGCACTGCCCTCGAACCCCGCAGCCGGGAACAAATTGATTGCTGAGAGGGGCCTAGACAGCCTCGGGACAACTCCAGTCGGGACTACGCCCATGGACACAGGATCGAGTGCGTCGGATGGAGAGTAGATAGCTGATTGATACCACCAACCAGACGGTTGCTCCCAAGCTTCTTGTGTCGTACATGCTACTCGATACACCGTGGGTATACACAGTACCCCGTCCCACGCAACTCCACCCTACTATACAAAGCTCTATCACAAGTGAACTCCAATCCAACTCCAGGAAATGCATGCTGTTCTTCCCTTCTCTCTCCCACCCCGCACGGCTACGAGTTTGCGTCAATCTCGGCCCAGACTTTCTTGATGTGCTCCCGCTTCTCCTTGGCGGCTTCGCGATTCAGCCGTGTCTTCTCGAGCCGCTGTGCGCGCAGACACATGTTGACCTTATACTTCGCGTCGGTGCATCCGCCGAAGACCTTGTGCATGAAGCCGCGGGCGTGGCACTCGTCGAGCGCAGCGACCACATCGGCGCAGCCTAGCAGCACTCGTGAGCTCTCGACACGGCGGCGGCGATGGCCAGAACCCCAACGTACCCTTCTGGACCTCCTCGGTGTGGAGATGGGGATGCATGGCGGATGCGTAAGGGCTCTGCGTTTGCAGGGGAGCTGGCGATTGGCGACGCGCAAGAGCTTCCGGTGGTGGCGTTGGCGTGGAACGGCTTGGAGGTGGTGCGTGGAAGATGGGTCGGGGGATCGGTGGTAGAGTCGCAGGATTTCGTGTAACGCGGCCCGTGCGCGAAAAGGGAATGGGCGCACCGCAACCCCCCCCCCCCTCCCGCAGCGCTGGCGAGAACGACACCTTCACGGCCGGAACTTGAAATTTAGTAGCCAGAATCATGGCTTCGCAGGCTACGCTGAGGAAGCAGCAGGGTGAGTTTCTCTCGTCGTGTCCCGCCGAGTTGGAGGTGAACATATGTTGACGTGATGTCAGACCTGCAAACCACATACCAAAACTACAAGAGCACGCTCCAAACAATCGCCTCGAAAATCGGCGACATCGAGCAGGAAACCGAGGAGCACAAGTACGTCCGTCTGCTTCCACATTCGTTTGGATTCTCAAGTTCTCCCCCCCCTGGCGTCACACACCGCCATTCTCGTCAAGTCATCTCTGCAGCAGGCAACCTGATGCCGCACCCCAACCTTCGCTGCTCACCGCTTCATGTCTCCCCGCCCAAACTCGCGAACTAATGTATGCAGGCTTGTTCTGGAGACGTTGGAGCCGCTGCCGGGCGACCGGAAATGCTTCCGCATGATCAACGGCGTCCTGACCGAGCGCACGGTCAAGGAGGTAGTGCCGATTCTGAAGACGAACTCGGATGGGCTGAAGAAGGCACTGGAAGAGCTCGTCAAGCAGTACAAGTCGAAACAGGAGGAGATGGAGAAGTGGAAGGTGAGTTTTGTCCACGTGCTGTGCTGCCCGCAGAGATGCTCAGCTCCAGGGCCCGATGCAATAGTCGAACATCAGCTTGCACTGAAGAGCCGTGCTGACTGCGTCACCTAACAGAAGAAGAATAACGTCCAGGTCGTTCAGCAGCCCCAGTAGTGGGAGCAGTGGAACAGGTTCACTGGCGTACGCATGCCGCGACTTAGGGCAGGTGACGCAACTAGGCTTGCGGGCAATATCGTTTGGCATGAGACATGAAAGAGTTTGATTCAGGGCTGTGGCAGTCTCTGCAGCATCGGCTCGATGGTTCTCACTTCGCTTCAACGGCAACGCATAGCAGCACCCCCACGCCGAGGGCGTTGGGCTTACTACTCATACGCTCAAGCATCATTGTGCAGTCGCAAATTCGGCCCGGGTGGATATGCGTTGGCCGCACAGCTCGGCCCCTGAAGGCTGACAAGTTCAAAACATGGGTCGGAAGATTGTGGACCGAGGCCTGACTTGACTTTGTCAATGGTACGAGCTGGCAGTAATGAAAGCATCACATTCGTCGAAAGGGTTTTCCGCTCGTGAATTATTTTCCAATGAACGACTGCCGTGGTTCCCGTGCCGTTGGAATGGACAAGGCTGAGACGGCACGCCTCATCAATGGCAGCTGCGCGATGAGTTGGCGTTGAAACTTGGCAGGTCGAACGCCTTGATCTGCACTACTGACCCATCTGCACGGACAGGTCATGTATAGGGTACTGTGGTAATAAGGTGTGCAGTGTGCAGTGTGCAGTTGGGCATCAGACGGGAGAGTGGGTAGACTAAGTGGTTCGGGCACACACCCTGTCGAATGCGAGAAGTCTAGGCGAGCTGATGATGGTAAAACGGATGGGAGACATGTCGGCATACTGCTTTTTTTGGGTACGACCACGTAGGTCGTCGCCCATGTCGGCCAACGCAGCGTTCGCGGCCGAGCTGCAGTGACAGCGAACCGCGATCGTGTGCAGGCGGGAGGCGCGGGGTTGAGTTGACGAGGTGGGAGGCACGAACGTCACCTTCACGCGGGGGTGAGTTGACGAGGTGGGAGGCACCAACGTCACCTTCACGCGGGGGTGAGTTAACGAGGTGGAAGGCACCAACGTCACCTTCACGCGGGGGTGAGTTGACGAGGTGGGAGGCACCAACGTCACCTTCACGCGGGGGTGAGTTAACGAGGTGGAAGGCACCAACGTCACCTTCACGCGGGGGTGAGTGGGCAGACGAAGGGCTCAACGAAGTGGGAGCACGAGGAAAGCAGTCCTGCCGTGCGCGATGTCGTGATGTCGCGATGTCGCGATGTCGTGATGCACATTGCAGGCCATGCAGGTTTCGAGACGGAGGCAAGCGACCCAGTAGGAGAAAAAAGCAAGCGCGTTGGCAGAGCTCGCAGGGCAGTCGAATGGGAGCCGTCACCACACGATGGCGCGCATATGCATAATCTGGCTGGCTGGCTGGCTGGCTGGTTGGAGCCTGGGTGCCGGGGCTGGGAGGAGTGGTGGGTTGGGTGATGAAGGGTGCAAAGCAAATATAAGATGGGTGGGTTGGGTGATGAAGGGTGCAAAGACGTGTTGGGATGGGTTGGGTGATGAAGGGTGCCAAGACGTGTTGGGTGATGGAAACAGAACTGGGTCGGGTGGGTGAGGCTGTCTGGGGGAAACCAGCGGGCCGCAGCGAAGCGGGCGGGGCTGAAGGGGCGGGCAGGCGAGGCGAGCAGCAGGCGGGCGGGCAGGGCGGGCGGGCAGGCGGGCGCACAGGCGGGCAGGCAGGCAGGCTGTTGACAGGGCAGGGCACGGCAAGGCACCAGGCGGACAGGAGGGTAGGCAGGGCATCGCTCGGCGCGTTATGAGTGGGCCTCTGCCTCTGTTTCGTCGACGGCTCCTCCTCCGTTGATTTGCTCTTTGCCTGTATTTTCTGCTGCCAACCTGCTACGACTGGCCACACGTCGCAAGCCTCCGCACCCACGCACCCGCGCATCATCCCTGGTGAGTCCCGCATCCGTCGCGCCGCCTAGGCTAGCGTGTCGTTGTGCAGTGTCGCGCGCAAGCTGTTGAATGCAGATGCGCCCGACACCACCACGACGACATCGACATCGACATCGTGTGCTGCCGTCGCCGTCGCCGCCGTCGCTCACGCACCCGCTCTGCAGACTGCCAGCACGCGCCCAGCTGCGGCCACTCCTGCGACCGCCGCCGCCTCCTGCCCACCGCCGCCGCCGCCCGCACGTCGCACGTCGCACACGGTGGATAGTGACATCTGCCACGGTGCCCCCTCCCAAGCTGCCCAGTGAAGCACAGGAGCCAGGAAAACAGACGGCCCATCACAGCGTCCCGTGTAAGCCCGCAAGCCCGCAAGCCCGCAAGCCCACAAGCCCGCCGCCGCGAACTGCCTGCCCGTTCGGTGCTGTCGCCGTTGCGCCCGCTGTCTCCCATGGATGGCACTGCACTGCACTGCACCGCACCGCACCGTCCGCTGCAACATGTCCAATGCCCACCGCCCACCGCCCACTGCCCTCCCTCCTCTCCACCCCCCCAATCCTCCCCTCCCCCTCCCCCCTCCCCCCTTGCGCCTGCCTCGCCCTGCCCTGCGCCTTCCTCCCTGCCGGCGCGCCTTCCTCTGCCCGCATGACGCTAACTGTCTACGCGTAGCACGGCCAGCACCCAGAGCCCACGCCCGCTCCAGCGCTGCTCCCACTGTGCGTTGCTGCATCCTCCCAGTGACGTGGACGCCAGCGAATCGCCAGCGCACACAGCCTCCCGCAAGCCGTGCTAGGGGCTGCAACAGGCCGAATAAACATGTCGTCCACCCCGCCCAAGAATGATGGCGTGGAACCAGCACCGCAGTCGCCTGACGATTCGGAGCCGCATATGGACAGAGAAGCTCAGGAAACACAAGCGCAGGGACTCGGGTACGAGTTTGAGGTCAAGGAACAGGACCGATGGCTTCCAATCGCCAATGGTGCGTCTATTTCACCTCCCCCCTCTCTCCTCTGATTTGCGCCCGCCCGACGTCCCGTCTGCAAGTCGACCGACTGCCCACTCACGGCCCTGCTGGATGCCCGCATACCCGTGAATCGCGCGTCTGTCTCGCCTGCCCGCCGAATCACCAGAGCCCCCAGCCCGGCGTGCCAGCAGACGCCCGCCTGCCCGCCTGCCTGCCCTGCCCTGCCCTGCCCTGCCCTGTCCTGCCTGCCCTGCAGACGCGCCATGTCGTCGGCTTCCCCGCCGTCGAGCTCCTCGCCGCCACAGACGACCCCCAAGTCCGCAAATGCTGCTGCTGCCGATGCTAACATTCGCAACTTTGCTCCAGTCGCCCGCATCATGAAGATGGCCCTGCCCGAAAACGCAAAGATTGCAAAGGAGGCAAAGGAATGCATGCAGGAATGCGTCAGCGAGTTCATCTCCTTCATCACGAGCGAGGGTGCGTTCCCCCCCCGGAACTCTATGCGTGCCGCTGCCCGCTGACCTCGAGCCCAGCCAGCGAAAAGTGCCAGCAGGAGAAGCGCAAGACGGTCAACGGCGAGGACATCTTGTTTGCCATGACCTCCCTGGGCTTCGAGAACTACTCGGAAGCGCTCAAGATATATCTCTCACGGTACCGCGAGGTAAGTTGCCGACTTCTCCTTCGCCCCTCGTCTCCACTTGGCGAAGACACATTCTGAACTCTTTATTGATTGGTGGCTCGAGACCCTCCTCGCAAATCAGAACAAGCCTGTCGCGGCGACCCAGTTCATTGCAGCAGGGCCCACTGCAGGTGGCAATCCCGGCCCAGAGGGTGCCCAACACCCGAACGTTCTGAGCGCCGACGCAGAGATGGGAGACAACGACAACACCGCCTTCGGCTACGCCGTCCACAACGGAAACAACGTCGCCGATTTCTAAACGCCGCGCCGCCGAGTCAAGACGTTGGGGATGGCTGCAGATCAAATCTAACTTCACGCCCAGCAATGGGACGGTATCTTGGCCACCGGAAAACGAGGCGCTTACGTGGCAGACGAAGGGCAGTGGCGGTTCAGATTGTAAGATTCCATCGGTTGCGACGGTTCAGGAGGCTTTCTATCATTGGTCTTGTACGCGAGTAGGAAGCGATCTCTACTCACCGGACCTGTCGAGACGCTTCCACTCCAACATTGTTAGGGACCTGGCTTGGACTCGACGACGGCCACGAAAGTGGCACGGTCGAGCCATGGCACGTCCGGATTGATTACTCGCGAAATTTTGGATTAGACTTGTCCATTGCTCACGCAATCCCCTGTAGTACACTAATCACTCTCTATAGCATATTATAGCTGATTGCGAACCCCGGTACGCTAGCCTGCAGCCCACGTGCGCATGCACATGGTGTGCCTGAACTGAGGTACAGGACAGACGCGCCACCGCACCTGTTCATACCTGTTGCATGCCGGTTGCATACCGGTTGCAAGGTACAACCCCGATGTACCTGCATCTTCCCGTCCAGCACACGCTCATGCAATGCTTGATCCGTGGACTGGGAACGATTGGTGCGCGCGCCGGGCAGCGAGTTCCGACGGGGTGACACGGTGGTGGTGGTGGTGGTGGTGGTGGCGACGTACCACCTGACGGCTCGCTGTTGATGTGTAACATGTACTTCGCCGAGCGCGGCTATGCACCTGTGCGTGCAGATGCGTTGCGTACTATGTACTATAAACAGCCTGCGAACCGAAACAGGTACCGTACAAAACCTCTCTTCCCACTCAACTTGCGGCTTCCAACTGCCACACGGCTCGTCCGCCGACCACCACCTATATACTATAAACAGCGTGCGAAATAGGTACCGTACAAAACCTCTCTTCCTACTCAACTTCCGGCTTCCAACTGCCACATGGCCCGTCCGCCGACCACCTCGCATCAATCCACCGTCACCGTCACCGTCCCAGTCCCCGTACCCGCCGCCCTCCTCCGCGCCAACAGTTGGCCCAGAGGCACATGGTCGTCCTCCTGCTCGTCGTAAAACTCGACCTCCTCGTCGACGCCAAAGTCCTTCAGCCTCTCTCCCTCGGCATTTCGCCACGCCTCCTCGCCCTCGTCGTCCTCGCCGCCCGTTCGCCCGCCCTTGTGCGGCTCGTCGTCGTCGCTCCTCGACTCGCCCTCGCTCATACCGTCGCCGTACCCGTCTCCAATACCGTCGCCGTCTCTGTCCCGCGCAAGCTGCGCTTCTGCGCGCTGGACGAAAGGGCGGCGGCGGCGCACGGCGTCGGCTACTTGGCGCTCGCGGAAGGCAGCGAGGGATTCCTGCGGCGAGAGCGCGGAATCTGCGAAAGTGAAGGGTGTGGCGTTCGTGGAGGGGGGTGGGCGACGGTAGGAGCGGTCCGGGTCGGGCGGGGGCCAGGAGAGGGAGGCGTCTTCGAAACCGTTGGTGGGAAAGGCGAGGCCCGAGTTGAGGGACGGCGTTGCTGCGAGGGGATTGAGCCAGGAGATGGGCTGGATGTGTGTGTTAGTCTTTTTTTTTTTGGATGTGCCGAAGGGAGGACGTGGGGACGTACGTTTCCGGTGCCCATGCCCTGCTTGACGTTCTGCCATATGCCGACGTCGTAGGGGAATTCCTGCTTTCGGATGGGCACTTTGGTCCCGTCTGGGCTCTGCAGGATGCCGCCGAAGTGCCGGGCGCGTCGGATTAGGGTTCTGTGGCGCTCTATCTCCCAGCCTTCGATCGTGGTGGTGTTGACGAGGAGGCACCAGACGTTTCTGATGAAGAGAACTCCAAGGGCGAAGACGGTGATGGAGTTGATCACGGTGGTGGCGAAGAGGTGGGCTACCAGGAAGGGGTTGGGACCGAGGTAAGCGGGCATGTTGCGGTTTTCCCAGAGATACGCGATGCGGATCCAGAGGAGGTATTCGAGCCATGAGAGGCCGCAGGAGGTGTAGAAGAGGAAGCGGAGGAAGTGGGGGAAGGTGGTGTGGGAGACGCAATTGGCCGTCCAGGGGCAGTGGTGGTCCATTTTCGGGATACATCTGAGATATTGTTAGCAATTGCACGAACGAGAGTTCATCTTGCAAATTGTTGCGGATGTTGATTATAAAATGTAATGATATAATAGAATTACTACCCGTTTCGGAAGCACGGGGAAAGAGAGGGTTTAGAGGTACCTCTTGCATTCCTTGCAATGATGAGCCCTGGGTGGCTTTGCAGCGTCACATTTTCGACACCATTTGGTTCGCTTCAACCCATCTCCTCGCTTTACGCCGGCTGTCTCACGCCCCTCCTTATCATCCTGCCCATGAGACTTGGGTATCGTCCCCGGATCTACGAACACGGACTTCGTGTATGTGATGAAGATGAGCACAAGCACCACGTTACTAATGTAGAGCTCGTTCTTCGTCAACGGTGCAGGATCCAAGTAGCAGAATAGAACCTGCGACGGATACCCGAGAAATAAAATTAGAAGATAGACACCGGGTACTGCGATTTGGTTCAGGGAGGAGATCTCCATGGCGAGTTTTGGGCTGTGGTGCGGTTGGATGAGGTGCAGGGTTTAGCGCAACGCCGCACGTGGACCCTGAAACGTAAAGCTGCAGCCGAGCGAGGCTTCTTCGTTCAACGACCCATCACCAGCACTCATTTTCATTATTTGCGAGCTTTTTGGAAAGCTCGCGGATCGTGTCAGATGCTATGGCGGGGATAGAATGGGCTTTCTACGCCCTGATTCCGACTTTCATTCTGCTACACTTATGGGTCTCACCATACACTAAAGTCGAGGAATCGTTCAACATCCAGGCCATCCACGACATCTTGATACATGGCATACCGAACAAAAATGCAGACCAGTTCTTCACCGCCAACTATGACCACATGTCGTTTCCCGGAAGTGTGCCGAGGACTTTTGTCGGCGCGTTGATTCTAAGCGGTCTATCGAGGCCATTTGTATGGTTGCTCAGCTCTCCAGCGCAATTGCAGTTCCTCGGTCAGTCTTCTGCCAAATAATATATGGTTTCTTTGCTAAGCCATTGCATCAGTCCGAGCCATTCTTGGAATGTTGAATGCCGCAGCCCTAGTAGCTTTCGGACGAAGTATTACAAAGGTTTTCGGCAAGAGCGCTGGTGTATGGTTTGCACTCTTTCAGGCAAGCCAATTCCATGTCATCTACTATGCATCTCGGACATTGCCGAATATGTTTGCATTTATTTTCAGTAAGCTTCTCCTTAAGTCTCCGGTGCCAGATGATAATACCTTCTAGCGAACATAGCATTCCGAGGTCTAGTGAATGCTCATGCTGCGTCCCTCGACGGAAAGGGCATGTCGCGAAGCTATAGACTTTCTCTATATCTTCTGACCTTTGCTGGCATGGTCTTCCGCTCTGAACTTGCCTTACTGGTCGCTACAATTACACTTTATTTACTTGCAACCCGCAGCGTATCGATCGTGGGAGTGATCGTTCCTGCCGGACTCGCCGGAGCTGTCATTGGACTCCTTACCACTGTGTCAGTTGATTCATTCTTCTGGCAGTCAAGTCCACTATGGCCCGAGTGGACGGCATTCTACTACAATACCATCCAGGGACATTCCACTGACTGGGGCGTCTCGCCATGGCATTTCTACTTCGTCAACGCACTACCACGGCTGATGATGAACCCCATCACGTACATGCTGTGTATACCTGCTGCACTCCTTCCCGTTGCCACCCGTGCAAGAAGCCTGGATCTCCTCGTTCCGGCTCTAGCCTTCGTTGGCTTGTTCAGCTTCCTTCCGCATAAAGAGTGGCGCTTCGTGATCTACATTATTCCTGCCTTGACAGGTGTCGCCGCTACTGGAGCTTCGTGGATCTGGACGCGACGAGGCAAGACCTGGCTGTACGCCGCACTCAGCCTGGCCTTGGTAGCATCTGCATTGCTTTCCTTTGTAGCATCGACAGCATTGCTAGCCATCTCCAGCCTCAACTACCCCGGCGGCGAAGCCATTCACTACCTCCACAACGACATCGACAGCGCTTACGGCGTTCACTGGGACCACACCAACGTCTTCTTTGACAATCTCGCGTGCCAAACCGGTGTCACCCGGTTCCTGGAGAATCACGAAGGACCGCAAACGATTCTCGATGTCCTCGAATCCCAGGATTTGCTCGGCAAGAGGAAATGGACCTACGACAAGACGGAAGATCCAGAGGTCCTACTGGATCCCTTGTTCTGGAGCAAGTTCCACTACGTACTGGCCGAGAACCCGGCGAAGATAATTGGCGCGTGGAACACAGTACACGTGGTGTATGGATTTGGCGGGGTGCGCATATTAAAACCGGGCGACGTGAGCGGGTCGCCGACCGAGCCGCTGGATGTGGTAGCACGGACCAGTGTTGCCGATGACAACTGGACGATGAAGGTCGCGCATGTATGGCGCATGGCTGAGAGGATGGTGAGATATCGGGTCCTCGGGGGTTATTGGGTGGAGGTGCGGATGGAGCCCAAGATCCGCATTCTGGAGAACCAGGCCCTGTACTCATAGAGGGATAGTCGGGTGTTGATGAAGATTTGCGGCCTCGGCATAGGTTGCGCCGCCTCTAGAACTATCGCAACTATGCACGATACATGGTGGCTGACATCAAACGATTCGTCCTATAACTGTGAGATTCCGGCATAGACTATCACATGATAGTTTGGCAACCGTATCATAAAGTGAGTTCCTACAGGACGAGGTGTGCTCATGATGCGTTAACATGACGTTCTGAAAGGAAGGTGACAGCAAGGCTGTATTGATTGCCCGATTGTATTTTCTCGTGATACACTGTGGGCTGGTCTCCAACACGTACGCGCTCATCCAGCTCGACAGCGAACTGTAGCCGACAGATCGTTGCAAGCTCGCCTAAGCCTAAATCCTTTCCCGCAAAGTCGGGCTATCTGTTGTGGTAGCAAGTGAACTGCGGCTCTACCGGTACCGCCGATGGCATCTTCATGCTCCTGACAAGCTTCCCTCGCCCCCCTAAACATCGCGCTCACACCGCCTGCTGCTCCGCCTTCTTCTTCTTCTTATCCTCCACCAACTCAATGTTGTCATCCGGCACATTCTTGTAATTCTCCTCAATGTACTGCTGGATATCTTCGCTCAGATCACCCTGCACGGTGATCTCCTCGCCTCCGCCCGGCACCTTGGTCACGCTGCTGCCCGTCGCAAACTTCTTGCCAAAGTCCTTGGCGACCTTCTTGATGTCGAGGCCGAATGCCTCGAGGCCCTGCACGGCGGTGACGTACTTGCGCTTGTTGCGCTCGATGCGCTTAATGAGGATTTTGGAGGAGGCGCGGGTCTCGGCATCGCGGGCTTCGGCGGCAGCGGCTTTGGCGGCTTTCTTCTGGGAGTCTTTTTCGGCGCGTTTTTGGGCTTCGAGGGAGAGCGAGGACATGTTCTGCTCGAGGGCTTCTAGATGGGTATCAGATACCGGATGTTCGAGGCGATTAGGGTTTGCAGGGCGGACGCGGGTCTGTGGGAGAATGCCCCCCCCCCGTGCGCATGGGCGTACCTTGTGAATACAGCTTCTTGTGCAGCGCGGGCTGGTTATTCTCAAGCCACTCCTGGCACTTCTTGGTGGTGCCGCCGAACTCGCAGTACTAGAGGCTGTCAGGAACCTGCTGCCATACCACCAAGGGCAGGACCGTACCTACTTCAGGTGGCAGCGTGCATACTGCGAAAAGATCAGCTGTCTGGGAGTGCAGGGGTGCGGAAAGCATGGATACCTCCGCAGTAGAGCACTGTTCTTGGGTATGATTCGGTAGCCATGGCTGTGTGTGGTGGGTGAGGTGCGTGGAGTCGAGCGCCTGTAGTGAGCCGTGGTGTTGATGTAGGGAGCCGTGAAGCAGACGAGCGCACGCGTCGTCTGTGAACGTGTGGCGGGGCATGGCGGGGTAGCTGCGCAGGGATCTCCAACACTTCGAGTATGCGGGCAACTCACTGAGACATGACCTACCTACGACGATTTGTGCTTCAATAGTCTACATGTCAACACACAGTTTCGTGCTTCAATAGTCTACATGACAACGCACAATGAGTTGGCGAGATGGTCAAGTGTGCTATTCTCCTCTTTGGTAAGGCACAATAGTACCATGCGATCGATCTGCTTAGCTGCTAGAGGGTTGAGCGCGTAACAGAGAACGCCCTGCCTCTGCCTCTGCCTCTGCCTCTGTCTCTCTGTCTCTGTTAAGGTAGATCTTACTAGAATGGCGCAACGGCTTTCACTTAGTAAGGGCGGAATTTCCCTTCAAATACAACGCTTGACAATACATATGCAGCCTGGATGTTGCCTAGTGGATGCCTGGATACACACGCTCGTTAACACATCCGATCTATCGGGAAGACCACGAATACCACGAAGACCAACCCGATGATCTTTATCGTCGAACTCGACAGAATACATCAGTCTCTGCTGACGGGAAGCGTTGGCAAAGGGGCGGCAGTGGTGCTTCACTTCCCAAACGGCACCTGCAGTTCTGAGGCCTCGTGCTTTCACTAGCGACTAGTCTAGCGGAGTATCTGCGGCTCTGCGCCTCACAGTGTCTTGGCAAGAACGACCGTGCACATCGTGAACCCAAAGTTTGCCCTCTGGCGCTGCACTTATAACCAGCTTGCGCTGCCTGCTTCTGTTGGGACAATCCTCTGCTTGCCCGCACTACCACCATACCCGACCTCGCGTCCACACCCACTACAAACCCTTTTGCGCTCGAGTAAAGAGCCCATCACCAAGTGAAGCGCAGTCGATTCTGCCACTTCCGAGTTGGTATTTCCCGCAGAACAAACCGCAATAGTATGACTGACTTGCCGCAGCCTCGCGTAGCCCAACAAGCTTGCAGGAATAAAAAAAATTCTTTTCACTCACATCCCCCGAGTCACCATGACTGGCTCTACTGCCTCCCGTCCCCGCGGCGGCGGCATCCGCAAGCAACGCGCGAAGCGCGACCGAGACGGCGACCTGGTTATGGGCACAGCGCCTCGAGTTGCTACAGCTGCACGCGCATCCGGCTCCAAGCCTCGGGCGAATCGAGACTCGCATACCGCTCCCTTCACCGAGCTCAAGGTGACCGGCTGGTCCGACGACAAAGAGGTCGCCAAGCTCCTCAACTTTCTCGAGCGCCATGCTGCACGACGTAGCCAGAAGGTCACCAAGGGTGCCGTACCCCCAAAGATGGTCAAGCGACATTCGGCGGCCGGCACTCTTCTCAAGATTTGGGTCCGTCCGGAAGATGTTTCTGCATTCGGCAAGATCAATGGCTTCACTTTCACTTCCGCTCATGGTAGCCAGAAGCTTACCATTACTGGCCCCGGTATCCGCAGCAAGTCACCGAACGCCATGGAGACGACTGGCGACAAAGACAACACCACCCTCAAGCCTGAGACATCAGAGACCATTGAGCTCCTCAAAGGCTTCCTATCCCGCCGCTACCATGCAGACGAAAAGCTGCTCAATCTGACCAAAATCGCCGACGATGAGGAGGTGGCCAAGTCAGGCATGTTCAGCGACGTCCGGACTCAGAAGAAGTTCTTCCCTGCTCTGATGATCGTTTGCGACAAGACGCTCAAGTCGGCCGAGGAGAAGCGCGAAGCCATCCACAGCGTCACCCTCTCCGGCAACAATCTATCAAACCTGGATGTTGTGCGTGATTTGTCAACCACTTTGCCTCACATTCAAAATCTCGATCTTTCAGGCAACAGCTTCGCCAACATCCGCGTCCTCAAGCCTTGGAAGCAACGCTTTCGGTCTCTCCAACATCTCATCGTCGAGATCGCCGAGCCGGGCTGGGAAGAAGAACTTACTTCGTGGTTCCCCAAGCTCCGCATCCTCAACGGCCAGCAGGTCCGCTCCGATACTGTCCCAACCACCACGGAACCGGCAGCCACCCCCGCACCACCGGTAGCCGCACCAGCACCTACACCGGCCGTTCCTGCACCGGCATTAGTCACCGGACTTACCCCTGAACAAGAGCAAATGATTGCCTACGTCATTGAGCAGACGAACCTCAAGCGCGAGATGGCTCTCCAATGTTTGGAAGCCGGCAAGTGGGATATCAACGCCGCCGGTCAGCTCTTCTTAGCCACCAAGGACACGCTTGGCCCTGAATCCTTCAATGGCTAGAAGCCGGAAAGCATCTACGACGAAAACAAAGAGTGGTCACAGTACAAGGACATCGATCCGCAAGTCGCATACTAAAAGATGTTAGCGGAAGGCCTTTGGGCCAATGTTTGTTTGGACGCCTTGTTCCACCAGAATGGGCATTTTACTGGCGGGATGCATTGGAAATTGTATTTCCCGGTTCTCGGTTTCGATACCACAGCATAGCGATTGCATGGGACGGCGTTTTTCACGGATCTGCTTCACATAGATACCCAATCTTATAAGACCTGCGACGCAAGAGCCAGGCATTTGTATGATTTTTCCTATACTCTGTGAGATTGTATGTGTTGTGTATGTGGAAATAACGACACAATCTACTCGATATACCTGGTCGTCGCCCGCTGCCAAAAGCAATGAATGGAGTAAAACAATCCAGCACCTTGCGATGACAATAACAACATCTAAATGCATCTTAACAGGCGAGACTCATGCACTTGGCATCACAAATATGCATTGAGAAGTTCCACGCGTGACTGATCTTTTCAAAACTCATGTCATAGATGTCTAGTAGACTATGGCTACAAACGCGTACCGATGCCAAACCCCAACCCCACCCAACTCCATGCACCCAGTAAGTCTCTAGATGTAGCCCCCTAAAAAAAAGACACCCTACCGCCCTTCAGCCAGTGCTTTAGGAACAGCATTCTGTATCCTCAGCCACTCCCCGTTAAACGCATTGACGAGCCAGGAGCTCAATTCTGTACGTAAGCGTTAGCCCACGTGCGCACACAAAGCGTTACCGAAAATACATCACTTACTGTCGTAGACGATCCTGTTCGCGTTGTGGAAGTAGATGCTGTGGTCCGAGTCGGGGAAGAAGTGGACGTCGTAGTTCTCCACGCCCGCGAGGTCCAGCTTGTCGAGCAGCGTCGCCGTGTTCTGCATGTGCACGTTGTCGTCTGCGATGCCGTGCATGACGAGGAAGCGGACGTTTTGGCTGAGCGCCTTGACGTCGTGGATCGAGGAGTTGTCGTAGCCGCCTGGGTTGTTCTGGGGGGTGTGCATGTAGCGTTCGGTGTAGATGGAGTCTGCGGTGGCGGGTTAGTACGATGATGTATGTGGGGGAGAGGAGGTAGGGTGGATGAATGGATGGAAGGAAGGATGGATGAAAAGATGAAAAGATGAAAAGATGAAAAGATGAAAAGATGAAAAGATGAAAAGATGAAAAGATGAAAATATGGAAATATGGATATGAAGCTTACCGTAGAATCGCCAGTCTGTGACAGGCGCGACGGCCATGCCGTACTTGAACGTCTGCCCCGCGTCGAGCTCGAGCGTCTTGAGCGCCGTGAAGCCACCGTAGCTCCAGCCCCAGATGGCGATGCGCTCTTCGTCAACGTACTTCTTCTTGGCCCACATCTTGGCGACCGCGATCTGGTCGTGCGCCTCGTACCCGCCGATGTTGCCGCGCGTGATGCAGCGCAATTTGCGGCCTAGGTACCCGGTTCCGCGCCCGTCGACGGTGACGACGATGTACCCGAGACTGGAGGCGACGTACTCTTGAAAGCCAACTGAGAATCTCTTGCTCACGGATTGCGACCCGGGCCCGCTGTATTGGAAGAAGAGCACCGGGTACTTGCGCTTCTTGTTGAAGTGCGGAGGGCGGCGTTCGACAACGTTAAGTTTGAAGCCGTCTACGTCTACCATCTGGTAATTGAGGATGGGGAGTTCGTGCTGTCTGGCAAACTTTCCCAGGCCCTTGTTCTCTTCAATCGTCTTCTCGAAACTTGAGGAAATGGACGGTGTGCTGATGATCTTCTGCCACGGGATACTGGGTCCTTCGTGGGTAATCAGAGCGTAGCCACCTCCAGCGGAGAAGGAGGCATCGTAGAAGCCGGCGGCAGCGTTTTCCATGACTTCCTTTTTGTCTGTGCCGTCTAGCTTCACAACGTAGGGATGGCGTTCCATCGAGCCTCTCTCGGTTGAGATGTAGTAGACGAGGTTGTTCTTGAGGTCGATGCGTGATGGTGCATCTACTACCTCCCACTCCCCCTCGGTAAGAAGCACAGGGGTAGCGCTGTCGAGCGGACTAAAGTAGCCGATGTGGTCGTAACCTTCATGGATCACAGTATCGACGTATCCATCCTCGTTACGTCCATTTTGAGGGTCAGCCGGCACAAAGGTAGTCGTGTGCGAGACCTCCATCCAACCCCCATCCAAAGCCTGCACGTCGTCGGTGCGTACGGTCTTGCCTGTTCTCTTCCCAACATCCATCAGAATCATCTTCAATACGTCGCTTTCCCGATTGGTCTCACGGACAAGCACCTGCTTGTTTTTGGCCCAAATGATTTCGGTAATAAGACGGTCATGGTCGGCAAAGTCGTTTTCGATGTTCACGTTAAACACTTCGCCCAAGCCTACATCATAGAACTGTAGATCTACAATGGGGTTGGGAGCACCTGACTTGGGATATTTGATATGCCGGACCTCTGGGTAGTTCTCTTCTCCGGGTTCGGGTTCTTTTCCGCTCGGACGGGAGACGAAGTATTGGACCGGGAACGTGGGAACGGTAGACTCATTCGTACGAAGAAAGGCGATGTATTTTCCGTCTTTCGACCACCAAGTTGCGCTGTTGCCTGCGAAAACTTCCTCTTCGTAGACCCAGTCCGGCACACCGTAGAACAGCTCACTACCTCCGTCCTTTGTAATAGGTATGACCGAGTCGGAATCAAGCTTGCGGAGATACATGTTATTGTTCCTTGTGAAGACGACCGCGTCGGACTGCGGCGACCACGACGCTAGCTGAACGATGCCATCTGGGTTCGCTGGGTCTAGTGGCTCACCAGTCTGGGTTGCAACGTCGAAGATGTAGTATTTTCCTGTGAAGGAGTGCCTCCAATTCTTCTGTTCGTCCGCAATTACGAGCACCTTCTTGAAATCCTTGCTTGGCCAAAAGTTGTTTGGGTAGACAAACTCTCCATTGATTCTGAAGTTGCGGTCTTTCATAAGGAGGGTCCTGCTCGCGGCAACCTGTGCCGTGCCTTGGTCTCTGATGTTCTCAACCACCAAGAACCCGCCCTTGGAGACGCCTCTTTCGAGCAGCAGCCCATCCTCGCCGTTCGGTCCTGCAATCCAAGACACGCTCTGCCTGTCTCCGTACCATTTCCCACTCAGTACACTGTCCAGAGTGACTTTCTTTCCAGAACCCTTTGTGGAGGTCGCGAGTGGATCGTGCGGTCGGGTGGAGACGTGCTTGTAGTTGCCGTTGAAGAGGAACGAGAATAGCGCGAGGGCCCAGCCAGCTACACAGACGATGCCAACAATCCAAAGCAGGCGTCGGTATTTCTTGTCTACCGGCTTCACGCCCTGTGATAGCCCATCCTCGACATCGAAGCGTTCGCGCTTTCGCTCGGGGTCCGCATCGTCGTCCCTGTACTTCTCCCCAAACGTTGTACGCGATGCGCCGTTTGCCGCATTGTCGTGGATGTGTTCTAGCACGAGTGAGGTCGTCGAGACGGAGGATACGGAGCTTCCGGAGCCTTCTGCCGAGTCGCGTGAGGTTGTGTCGGCGCGGGTGAGAGGTTCCGTCTCCTCGTCGTTCACGGCGCGCTCACGGGGGCCCATGTTGGATGTTATCTGGAGGTGCGGCTATACCGTGCTGTCATTATAAACAGGCAAAGTAGGAAAACTATGGTCTAGTAGTCTAGAGCACACAGTGCAAGCGTTCACAAGAAGAGCATGGGTGGGTACCTAAGCTCGGGGTTGTGACCAGCGGGCGGCTACAGCTGGACAAAGCGGCGGAGTCGCGGAGGTTTCGAGGTATCCGAAACGAACCACTGGATCGACCATGCCGCAGCCGCACTCGAGGTTACCGCAAGCATCACGGGCACGCTACCAACTTGGAACTTCAGTAATTCGCTAAATCGTTCTATTCAGATCCAAATGTGGAACACTATCTGAACAAAGACTCAAAGCCAAGTCGTTACGCACCCGTCAAGAGTTTGGAATCGGCTTCGCTTCTCCGCCCCTTTGTAGAAGCTCGTGTATAGCTCCAAAACTTCTTACGGAAGTGCAAGACACGCCAGGAAAACGTTAGACTTAGAGATTTGGGATACTTTTTTGGGTCACATGTGTAGCTCCACATGTCCTTTGCCCCGCACTACTCTGTGTATAGTGCGTTCTCTTGATGGTTTAGGAGGATTCTTACAGCCATGCTTTGGCTACGGCGTCGCAACACGCACCACTGTTCAGTCTGATGATTTTTGTCCCTTTGACGAAGCCAGTTCCAGTTCCTAAAGATCTTTTGTAGCAAATCCTGCAGTTGCTTGCCAAGCGCAATCATGAGACGCCATCTAGGCGAAGCATCTCATTGCTGCAGAGGGCCAAGGTAGTCCTGCCAAACAGTCAGCCAAAACCATGCACAGCGGAGACACCTTGCGACTCAAAATGCCAACAGCTGCGTTGTATAAACAAAAAGATACACGCTGCGCTGCATCTGAAACGATTGATTACAAAACATACCTCTTTCATAGTGCCAATCGCGAACTGTCGGTCGACTTCAGATCGTACGCCCTTGATTTTGATGCGGACGTTGGTGCCCTTCTCGATGATTTGGTCGGCATTGTCCGTCCAATGCGGCGGCGTCGCGTTCGCATCGTACTTGATCTCAGACGGAATCATCTAGCTGGGTTTAGCAAGTGGAAGATTGCAGAACTGGCGAGGGTAGATTTACCGCGCGACTCACAAACGCCTCCAAGGAGCCACAGCTGACGAAGAAGCCGGACCGGACGACGGAAGTCACGATGCCGTCCATCTAGCAGTTATTAGTCCTGCTTGCGAGACATACATTTCACGGGCATCACATACGACCTCGCCCTTGTACGGCCTCCAGACAATAGCTTTATAGTGCACCGTGTACTCAGCGGAGCCAGACCCGGGAACGACTTGTCCGTCAGAGATATCGAACGAGTCCAAGATGCATACTATAGTGAAAGAGCCCGTATTTGAGCCTTCTTCCTTGGAAAGAAGCTCTCTGTGCAGGTGCAGGCGTATCTGCGGACCGAAGTACGAGGGGTGTAGCGTAATCGTCTTCTCAAGCTCTTTGATGAAGAACATGGTGAAAGCGACCGCTGAACGGTGGGTCGGTGCAAGTTGAGCTTCTGTGAGGGCAAGCGGCGTTGACGCGTCGGTCGACGGCGAGCGTGTAGACGAGAAAAGGGCAGCTTGCGCTGGCCGAGGCGACTGTGGAATTGTATTCTTATTGTTCGCGCGACGACCCGTGAAAGAGTGGCAGAGGGTCGCGCAAAAGTCTCAAGGAGACGTCGTCCGCAACCTAGAAATCAAGGACAGACCCGGTCCATATGCCCTTCCTCCGAATCGCGCGTGTATCAATATTCTAGCGTCCGTCGAAGAGGTACGCGCGGGGCCTCGTGGACAGTGGTGGTGCGGCTGGGGGGCGACAGCTGCCTTTCGATGAGAGCACGAGCAGCCCGGTCGACGTTCTTTCCAAGGGTGCGGCGCCAAGAATGTCGTCTCACACCCGTGCCCGCCCAACACCATGCCCACCAACACGCCCTCCAAGCTGCCGCTGCCGCTGCCGTCCCCTTCCTTGCACGCCGGATTTAAATAGCGGCTCGAGCCTGATCTCTGCGTGCCCAAGCGATGTCGTCGGCGCTGCCACACCGATAACCGATCAAACCACCACATCCACAACCATGTCTCTCAACCTTGAGAAACAGCTGCGCTTCGTACGTCCCCGCCTTGCTCCCGTGCACTAGCAGATCCCTAACCAGAGAACAGTACGGCGCATATCACAATAATCCGGTAGGCTTGTTCGAGTAGCCTGCAGAGTGTTCACTCCCGCTCACACCGCCTGCCTCCAGATCAATATCGGCATACACACAGTCTGCGTACCCCTCATACTTTTTGCGTCCGTCGTTTTCGTAGGTTGAACCAAAAATCAGCGATCAGGCAGGCCTAATCAACAACAGTTCACAAATACTCCTGCGATACCACTGCCAGAATGGCTGTCCATCCCACACCTACCCCTCAACGTCGCCTCGGGCGTGCTTGTCTTGTACACAACAGTGTACATGCTCATGGAACCTGTGGCAGGAGCTATGCTCGCACCTATACTGATCGGGGTCACTGCGTACGGAAACCACCTTACCTCGACGTACGGCGCAACTGCGAATAAGTGGGCAGGAGGTATGTTCTTTGCATCCTGGATCGCGCAGTTCATAGGACACGGCAAATTCGAAGGTCGGGCACCTGCGCTCCTCGACAACATTGTGCAGGCCTTCCTTCTTGCTCCCTTCTTTGTCTGGTTCGAGATCCTGTTCACGCTCGGATACCGCCCAGAGTTGAAGAAGCGGGTAGACAAGGCGGTAGAGGAGGATATCCGCAAGTTCAGGGAAAAGAAGGGCCAGACAGCGAACGGAAATGCGAATGGCACCCAGGCATCGTGAACCGATGACACGGCAACGCGGGAGCGCCCTTACGAATTGAGTGGGACCTGCTCCCGGAATACAATGAACCAGGGGAGACGGGATCTAATAGGAACATCTAACGGAGATGCGAGGTCGAGAAGGCCTGTGTCAGCTTGAAGAGGAATGATATGCGGGGATCTGTTCAAAAATCCGCAAGATATGTATGTGCCTGCAGCCGGATATTTGGCGAGCATAGGATACCGTGGTGCATTGGTTGGATGTAGATAATAATGAGAGCGAGGAGATGACGGATGTCGCGGTGCGTATTGAGTCGCATTAAGGTCTCGTTTACGGATCATGACTCTGGGAGACGTTTGTATGATCATTGTTGGAGGGCTACTATGTACAAACACTTGCACCAGTTTGCCGCCTATGCCCAAGCAACATCTGTACTCGCATCATTTGCCGAGTACTAAGCGGCCACCTATACTTGCCCACCACGCAGAAAAAAATGGCGTGAGCAATGCTGCCGCATATGACTAGACAAGGATGTCCACATATCAAGCTCTACAAGCAGGCCGCTGAGCTACCGTAGGATAACGTTCAGCTGTCAAATATATTGCAGAGCGTTTTCAAAGCTTGATGTTTCGATCATGACTATGAAACAAACAACTAGTAAGAACAGAATCATCTCTTTTCCAGACGAGGCGAAATTCAAGGCGAGGACTATAGAACACGACGCTTCTACAAAAGGAAGTGCAAGGATAATAACACTATTTGAGTAGCAATCAGCCGGGACTTGGGTCTGTATATAGTGCTAAGTTGGCATGATCCACCATGAATCAGGCCTCCTCGTACTGGTAATGTTCTTGAATATATACTTGACCTTGGCACAGGGAAAATATGATACTGGAAAGTTGGTGTTGGAACTTTCGAATCTGGGAACATGATCTCCAGTGCCAGAAAGCGGGATCTGTACTGGTCGTCAAGCAGTCACAGGAACAGTTCATCATCACAGAGATGGGACGTGCATTAGATACTAACTAGTCTTAGGTCAGTTAACCATCTCATGATGAGGGTGCTTTTGTACATCAAGTGATCCCAAGACAGCCTAGCACTGAATGAGGGATACAAGGCTATAGTAGTGGTCAATACAACTTCCTCGGGAACAGAGCATTGTCGTACGGCATTCCAAGTAATGATAGCTGGCATTTCCACAGTGTTAGAGCAGCGGTTTGAATTTGCATTGCCCGTTGAGAGTTACGACATGTCCTCAGACTGTTACCAGGTAGTGCATATGATCCGGAGCTCATCTGTAAAGCATGGGTGGTTGCAGATCATGTGCAAGCTCCAGAGCTGCAGCTGAAAAGCTGGCGTGGGCGTGGGCGGTGGCTCGTGGCTCAAGATTGTTTGCAACTTCCGCAACAGATACGCTATAAGACTAATATTAGTACCACAAGTATTATATAGACGATTTATGGTATCTTCCTGTGAAGTTGGCGTTGGGAGAAGCGCCGCGGTTGCTCAGGGAATGATTCGGGAAAAGTCGCAGCCGCTAACCGGTCCAAGCGTTCCTGCCCTAAGGGCTTTTCTCACCCTCGACCTCAGAGCTCCATCTCCTTCAACCCATCTCCGCTCATCCTCCTTCTGCATCAGCAATTGATCGCAGAACCGCCTCAATAACCTCTTGAGGTATCCACAATGTTCTCGCGAGCTCTCCGCCAGTCGAGCCGCCTCGCGGCGGTGTCTGCCCGGGCCCAGATTACCTCTGTAAGTCCATCGTCGCCAGCCGCAATTGCGCCCGCAATCCATCTCGCCATCGCCGCCGGCTCCCGGAACCGATTCTCGTTGCCATTGGCGCCACATTGGAGCTTGGTTGATGGATTGGGGATGCCGCGCTGGTCCCGGGGGAGCTCCCGCTGAGCCGAGTACTGACGAATCTTAGGCCCGCGCAACGGCACCTCTTTACAACAGCGCTGTCCGCAGCTATGCCTCCGACGCGAAGGCCTCGCCGACTGAGGTGTCATCCATCCTCGAGCAGAGGATCCGGGGTGTCCAGGAGGAGGCTGGTCTCGCCGAGACCGGACGTGTTCTCTCCGTTGGGTATGCCAACCTAGACGCTGCAACAGTGGCCGCGACCATCAAACAATCAAACCGGCTGACTTTGGGTGTTTAGTGACGGTATTGCGCGTGTCCACGGCATGAACAACGTCCAGGCTGAGGAGCTCGTCGAGTACGTCAAACCAGCTACAGGCCGCAAAATGCAAACACTGACAACAGCACAGGTTCGCCTCCGGTGTCAAGGGCATGTGCATGAACTTGGAAGCCGGCCAGGTCGGTGTCGTGCTTTTCGGTTCCGATCGATTGGTCAAGGAGGGCGAGACCGTCAAGCGTACGGGAGAGATTGTCGACGTTCCCGTCGGCGAGGGTCTTCTCGGCCGTGTCGTCGATGCTCTCGGTAACCCCATCGATGGAAAGGGCCCCATCAAGTCCAGTGAGAAGCGCCGTGCTCAGCTCAAGGCCCCCGGTATCCTGCCCCGTCAGTCCGTCAACCAGCCCGTCCAGACTGGTCTCAAGTCTGTCGACGCCATGGTGCCCATCGGCCGTGGACAGCGTGAGCTTATCATTGGTGACCGTCAGACCGGAAAGACTGCCGTCGCTCTCGACACCATCCTGAACCAGAAGCGATGGAACAACACTAACGACGAGACCAAGAAGCTTTACTGCGTCTACGTCGCCGTCGGGCAGAAGCGGTCCACCGTTGCTCAGCTCGTCAAGACCCTTGAGGAGAACGATGCAATGAAGTACTCCGTTGTGGTCGCTGCCACCGCGTCTGAAGCCGCTCCCCTTCGTAAGCAATCAGTCTACTCTTCTTACGGAAAATTTCCCTAACATGAAACAGAGTACATCGCACCCTTCACTGGATGCTCGATGGGCGAGTGGCAAGTTTTCCCGTCACTTTCATCATGCTATGACTGTATTCTAACGTTCCCTCAGGTTCCGTGACAACGGCAAGCACGCTTTGATCATCTACGATGATTTGTCCAAGCAGGCCGTCGCCTACCGTCAAATGTCTCTCCTGCTCCGTCGTCCTCCTGGGCGTGAGGCTTACCCCGGTGACGTTTTCTACCTCCACTCTCGTCTTCTCGAGCGTGCCGCCAAGATGAACGACAAGCTCGGTGGTGGTTCCCTCACTGCCCTGCCCATCATTGAGACCCAGGGTGGTGATGTGTCCGCTTACATTCCCACCAACGTCATTTCCATCACCGACGGCCAGATCTTCTTGGAGGCTGAGCTTTTCTACAAGGGTGTCCGTCCCGCCATTAACGTCGGTCTTTCCGTCTCTCGTGTCGGTTCCGCTGCCCAGCTCAAGGCCATGAAGCAAGTCGCCGGTTCGCTCAAGCTCTTCTTGGCTCAGTACCGTGAGGTTGCCGCTTTCGCCCAGTTCGGTTCCGATCTGGATGCTGCTACCAAGCAGACCCTCAACCGTGGTGAGCGTCTGACTGAGCTTCTCAAGCAGAAGCAGTACTCTCCCATGGCTGTCAACGAGATGGTTCCTTTGATCTACTCTGGTGTCAACGGTCTCCTCGACAGCGTGCCCGTCAACAAGATCCTCCAGTGGGAGTCTGACTTCCTTGCCCACCTCCGATCCAACGAGTCTGAGCTCCTCGCCCAGATCGACCGGGAAGGTGCGCTCAGCAAGGAACTCGAGGCCAAGCTCAAGGACGTCGCCACAAGCTTCACCAAGTCTTTCACATAAACGAAGGATTAAGGAGTGGGTACTCTCTTCCGGGATTTAGCGGGGAAAAATGTGCTGATCGGTTTCTGAGATTAGATGTATAATAGAAGATGCGTCCTCGCCATCAGCTGTCTCAATAGGGAATCTTTTTTGAAATGGTCAGATGGCGTCTCCGAAACATCAAAATACCTTTTGCTCCTCTAGTACCACCATTTTCTTTGTCCCGAGCGAGTGCGTTCGAACTGTATCTAGCAATCTCAGTTTCTCTGTTCCAGCCGTTGCCCCCCTTCCTGCAATATGAGTCCCCTGGTCGGAGGATGTCGAAGCTTAGTCCCATCCGGCATTTGTCAACGTTAGCATGAAGTGAGTGAATACATGTCTAGACGGCCGGATTTCTGTGTCTCAGAATGTCTTCACTGCGTCACGTTGAATAGTACAAGTCACGGCGCTGGAGATGAATGCCGGTCTTGCAGCGTGCATTGATAAGTTAGGCGATGAAATTGCTGATGTTTGTGAACGTCCGAGAAATTCGAAAATTTCGCGACCTCCATCACGGGTGTTATGTATGGATCAAATGAGTTTCGAATCTGCAAGTATAAAGATTCAGTAGAAATCCCTCAGGGAAGCGCAAATTGCCGTACTCTTTGCGTGTGCCAACACCAACGTTCAGCTTCGTTGCCTCACGCCGCGCTCAAATTATCATTAGGGCCGCGAATGATGGTGGCCGGCAACCGCGGTGCACGTGTCACCTTGAGATACTTCATGGTCTGAGTCCGCATATCCAGTCTGGGCGCACTATCGTCCGATGAACCTTTCAGCGCCGCAGCATCAAGCGTCCAGGCTCGCTATTTGAATGTGAATGGGTTGGTCTATCCATCACTACATGATCTTTGGAAGTACTACAGGAGAGAAGTCCATATTTCGGACTTGGGAAGCTCGAGGGTTGGCAGTTCTCCCCGCGTTGTTGTCCCAGATGGAGGCGGGCTCGGAGTAGACGCCGCGGCGTCTGAGGGCTAACGGTAGCGCGAGCGGGGAGGGCTGCTAGGTAGGGTTGGAACAGAAGGGCACTTTTGTCGATATTCTGCACGGTAAGAAAGGAAAAGGGAGAAAGAAGGCGTTGGTGAAAGAACAGATTGCAAGAGTATTGTCGGCGCCGGGGTTGCGCAAACAGATATGACACCTGACCGACATTCACATGCCAGAGATGTGTAGGAAAGATGGTGGGTGCCCCAGATTCCCCAGCTCGGCCTTCCTTCCGAGGTCAGCGAGACGAGCGACCCGGAGGCTACTTGGGCGGCTCAGCATGCGCCGGCGGATACCCACATGACAGTGCTGGGGCGTCACATGCGTGAGCCGCCACGCTGGGGTTATAATAAGTTGCTCGGTGCGAAGGACAGACAGTTTGTTCACCGTGGGCCGCGTACAAACAGGAGTGGGTTGATTCGTCGTGTGACAGCGCTAGACCGCATAAAGTGCCGAGGCATTTCCATCTCACGCTTAGTTTGAGGCCGTCATCAGATCTCATACAAAGACCCAGACTCCGCGCGTTTCTGCCGCTTTCTCCACACTTTCTTCCTCTCCGCATTATACCCCTTGACCATTACCCAGTCATCATGCCTGAGAGAGTCATCGTTGTTGGTGCTGGCTGTACGCGCATTCCTCTGCATGCACTACCATGATGCGGCTACTAACAAGCAACAGTGTCCGGCCTGAGCGCTGCTCACACCATCTACCTATCTGGTGGCAATGTGGTGCTCCTGGACAAAAACAGTGAGTCTTAAATCATGTGTCTTGGTGAAGCAACTTCTCACATGCGCCAGACTTCATGGGAGGCAACTCCACAAAGGCCACCTCGGGTATAAACGGTGCCCTCACCCGGACACAAGTCGACCATAAGATCCCGGATAGCGTCAAGCAGTTCTACGATGATACCCTCAAGTCTGCACGAGACAAGGCGCGGCCAGATCTGATCAAGGTCTTGACCTACAAGTCTGCCGCCGCCGTTGAGTGGCTGATGGACGTCTTTAACCTCGACCTGACTCTGGTCTCGCGACTCGGGTATGTTCGGCAATTCGATAGAAGACAGTTAAAAGCTAATTGGTGACAGCGGTCACTCGCAGCCGAGAACGCACCGTGGCCACGATGCCAAGTTCCCCGGTATGGCCATCACATACGCCCTCATGCAGCGGTTTGAGGAGCTGGCCGAGGCCGAGCCGGAACGCGTCCAGCTCATCAAAAAGGCGAACGTGAAGAAGGTCAACATGACCGGAAACACCGCTACTGGTGTCACATACTTCTTCAACGGCGAAGAGACCACAATTGAAGGACCCGTTGTGCTTGCAACTGGTGGTTACGCTGCTGATTTCACAGAGACGTCTCTGTTGAAGAAGTGGAGACCAGACACCTACGATCTCTCCACCACCAATGGTGCACATGCTACTGGTGATGGACACAAGATGTTAATGTCGATCGGTGCGCAGGGCATTGACATGGATAAGGTGCAGGTTCACCCAACTGGTTTGGTTGACCCCAAGGACCCCAAGGCGAAGACTAAGTTCTTGGCCGCAGAAGGTGTGTACTGTCTGTTCTTGACGATCATCATCATCATTGACTTAGCCTTTTAGCTCTCCGTGGTGAGGGTGGTATCCTGCTCAACAACAAGGGCAAGCGATTCTGCGACGACCTCGGTCATCGCGATTATGTGTCCGGCATGATGTGGGAAGAGAAGAAGAAGGACCTATGGCCCATTAGGTTGGTGCTCAACTCTAAGGCATCTAACGTCCTCGACTTCCACACCAGGCATTACTCCGGTCGTGGTCTGATGAAGAAGATGAGCGGCAAGGAGTTGGCCAAAGAGATCGGTGTTAGCGACAACGAGCTCCAAGAGGAGTTCCAAAGCTACAACGCCATTGCCAAGGGTGAGAAGAAGGACCAGTGGAGCAAGAAGTACTTCCACAACGTGCCTTTCGACATCAACGACACTTTCCATGTTGCTCTTATGGAGCCCGTGCTTCACTTCACCATGGGTGGTATCGAGATCAACGACAAGGCAGAGTGCTTGGACGCTGACGGCAAGGCTTTTGACGGTCTGTTCGTCTGTGGTGAATTGGCTGGTGGTGTCCACGGTGCCAACCGTCTCGGTGGTTCATCGCTGCTTGGCTGCGTTGTCTACGGTCGTGTAGCAGGAGAGTCAGCGTCGAAGTACCTTTTCCAGCAGGCACTCAGCAACACAGGTGGCTCGGCCGTCTCTCGTCTCGGACAAATCTCGTTACACATCGACCCTTCGCAGCCCGGCAAGGTCACTGTTGATTGGGGTAACGGTGCGGGTCCCGGTGCTTCCACCTCATCAGACAGCTCCAAGATTGTGCAGCAGAAGCAGCTATCGGCAGGCCCTGTTATGAAGTCAGACGGTGACTCCAAGGACCCTGGCAAAGTATCAAAGCCCAACCAGGTCAAGAAGTTTGAGGTCCCTGAAAAGGAATACACGCTCGAGGAGGTCGCAAAGCACAACAATAAGGACGATCTGTGGATCGCAGTCAAGGGTGTCGTCATGGATCTGACCAACTGGACAGATGAGCACCCTGGAGGACCCCAGGCGCTCTTCAGCCACATGGGCAAGGATGCATCAGAGGAGTTCGAGATGTTGCACGACGACGAAGTTATTCCCAAGTACGCGCCGGAGGTCGTCATCGGCAGAGTGAAGGGGCAGAAGATCAGTCTTGAGTACTAACTGTAGGTAAGAAGGCGTTCAATTTCCGATTAGCATGTACTTGTAGCTTGTGTAATGCGGCATCTGAATGATCAACACTATTACTTCATTGTTTCGAGAACAACTGCACGTGTCCCTCATCTTGACTCAAAGACCAGACTTAGGCGGGGTTTCATCAAGTCACAATAGTCAAGCTTTGTGTAACTTAGGCTACTATTCGTGTCTAGAAATGTGAGCTACTGACATTACGGAAGACAAGAGATGGCACCTGGGTGGGCACCGAGGTCGACACGTGCGCGCTGTGACACGGGTAGATACTAGCGGCGATCACACGCATGCACCCCAGAACCCACCTTCAACACATGCACCCCTTTGCGCTTACAGCTTCACGTCGGCACTGAGACAGCGCAGTACGAACCCATATGTTCTTCGTTTCCTAATAAAATGCTGCGTTCGTACCACGTTCTATACCCCAGCAAATCATGACGACGTACGACGAGTATGGCATGCCCGTCGGTGCATATGCCGAGCCGGAAACCCTGGCGCACCAGGCATGGCGAGTCGCACGCGCGTTTGCACTATACCGAGTCAAACCAGAACTGGACAAGAAGTGGTCGACCATAAAGAGAAGGGATTGGAGCCTGCGGCGACTGCTGGGTGCGGTGAGAGTGCTGATCCTGGTATGGTGGGCTGCAGTATACTTGGGGGAGCGGAGCGCAATTCGCAACGCCGTGGACGCGTGTCGCTGGGGGAAGTGGGAGCAATGGGTGCGCAAGCTCGTCCAGCGCAACTAATCAACTGTTACAAAAGCTGAATAAAGGACAGGAAACCGGTGCAATTCCACATAGACTCGTCTTCGTCGCCGATCCCCAGCTCATCGATCCGCACACCTATCCGGGCCGCCCGTGGCCGTTGAATGATCTCACCATTCGATACGTCGACCAGTATCTCAGACGAACGTATTCACGCATACAAGAGGTCCTATACCCAGACACAGTCTTTTTCCTAGGCGACCTCTTCGATGGCGGGAGGGAGTGGTCGACGCACACGCACAAGAACCCGGACAAACAATGGCAACAGTACGGTGACGACTTCTGGATGAACGAATACCGTCGCTTCGGGCGCATATTCTTCGGTCATTGGGGGGACGGGGGGTTCGAAGCGCGCCCTGGCCAACCCGGACGCAAGCTCATAAGCAGCCTACCCGGTAATCACGACCTGGGATTCGCGCGTGGCGTAGATACGAGTGTGCGCGACAGGTTCAACGCATACTTTGGAGACGGGAACCGGATTGATATTGTGGGAAATCACACATTTGTTTCCATCGACAGCGTCTCTTTGAGTGCCAAGGGACTGGCGAACCCACAGGCTGTAGAGAACTTATGGAAGCCTACGACCGATTTTCTGGACAATGCGAAGAAACAGAAGAGAAGGCTGGTACAAAGGGAGCTAAGAACACAACGTGGATTGCACGCATACCCTGGATTTGAGCACAATGTGGTGGAGCGGGATGAGCTTGCGAAAGCAACGATTCCTCATTCGGGTGATGATGTTACCGACTTCCCTACCGTCCTACTCTCACATGTACCGCTGTTCCGTCTACCTGGTACGCCTTGCGGACCGATGAGAGAAAAGTATCCGCCAACTCCAGTCGGAAAGGGGGAAGAACCGCTCGAAGATGACCATCGAAATGCGATCACTGTGAGTGGAGGGTACCAATACCAAAATGTGCTTCACCGCGAGATTACGGTGGAAGTTGCGGACAAGGTGGGCGACATCCGATACGCGTTTTCTGGTGATGATCACGACTATTGCGAGGTTCTCCATCACGCGTACACTTCTGGCGGTGGAGGAATCAAAGAGATTACGGTCAAGTCGTTGTCATGGGCCATGGGCGTCCGACATCCTGGTATGGTCATGGTCAGCATGTGGAACCCTGTGGACAATCTTGGAAAACCGCTCTCTGGCGATGCCTCGAAAACACTCCAGTCGCACTTGTGTCTGATGCCTGACCAGCTGGGTATCTTCATACGATATGCAGGATTCTTCGGCCTGACCCTGCTCGTACTCGGCATACGAGCAGCACTCATCGCTCGCGGTGTCATTAAGCCACAACAAGCTGCAGAAATTCCTCTCCTCCCTACCAACAGCTCATCCGCTGAAAACGAGAAAGCTGGTCTCAATTCGCATGATGCAGCACAAAACCTCTCTGATGCCACCCACTCCTCCAATTCTTCAACTTCTTCCAATCACGCCAGCCTTCAAGTGCGCAACATGCAATCACGCACACGGAGTGTTTCCCCTATAGGAGGCTACGGCCTTCCTGCAGGCTCAGCTCCACCGACTTTCACATACTCGTACCCGCAGGCCCAGAGTGCTGATCAAGAGAAAAGAAGAGAGACCCAAGCCAGAGATTGGGAGAATGTGAGCACGAAGAAGAGTGTGGGTAAGAAGAAAGGGATGGCACTGTTCTGGGCGGAATTCGGGAAGAGTCTGGGGACTGTTGCAGTATGCGTGTTGGGCTGGTATTTCTGGCTCATTTGGAGATGGTGAAGTGGACCAGAAAACATAGTAGCGTTCATGTATGAATTTAGGGAAGGAACGGGCCCTATATCTGATAGCATTGCGTACGGAGTATCCGTCTACACTGGAATTATGCATATCCTCGAAACAATATTGCTCATGTGATGGTAGTATATATGTGGTGGCTGCGTGCCCCATTGAGCCTCGGTCGCGTAAGCTAAGCTTTCCGGAAGCTTGACAGCTTCGCAACTCGCACCTCTCAACCCAGCTACTCTCAACCTGCTTTCTCCGATCCCCGCTCTTCGCAAAGACTTCCGCTATCCACCTTCTTATATTGCGAATTCTCACCTTCCACCACCGTCTCTACCGCCTCGAACCCGCCTGCACAACACCATAGCGTCGCAAAGCTCCCCGCGCTCTTACCGGCAATGCCCGACCCTCCCACCGGCGACGGAGCCCTACTGGCCCGCCTCAACGCGCTCAAGAAATCTAGTGTCAGCTTCGAAAACGCTTCCTCGAGCTCGTCGACTCCCTCAACAAATGCGCCAGACGACCTCGCAGCCCGGTTCGCTCGCCTGGGATCTGCGAGTCCGTCCAGCTCGCCCAGACCTTCCCGCACAAGCAGCTCGGCAGAGGGCAGAGATAAGGTTTCACCGGCTATTGCTCCTGGTGCGCCAAGCTATCTTGAAGGAATAGCTGAGGGTATCGGCGGAGGGGGGATCGAAGTAAATACAGAAGATGAAAGGAGTCTGGAGGAACTACTTGGGGAGCTAGGACCGAGGGAAGACTGGGATATAGATCGAAATGACGAGAAGGATGTTGTGAAGTTGCTAAGAGATATCAAAACTATACTTCCAGAGGTTCAGAAGGGTCGGAAGCAGGAGCAAAAGGAGGAGGGCTTGACGGACTGGGAGAATGTGGAAGTCGAAATCGGACCGGGCGGCGTTAAGCTTGGAAGAGAAGAGCAGGACGAAGAGCAGGCCGAGGAGGATGAGAACGGCAAGAAGAGAAACGAGGACGACGAGGTGGACGATATCATCGCGCGGGTCATGGCCGAGCTGGAGATCAGCAAGAAGGACAACCCGCCTCCTCCTCCTCCTGAAGATGACAAGGCCTCGGATTCTGGCGATCACAAGGCAGATGCGCAAAACGACCAGCCAAAATCATCGACTGAGCAGAGCAAAGAGCTCTCTCTCCCCTCAGCACCAACCTCCCTCCCACAAGACGACCTCGACCACACCCAAGCCATTGAAGATGCCCTCACCGCCCGCCTCGCCGCGCTCTCCTCTCCCTCACCCTCCCAAACAGATGCCCTCGGCCTTCCCTCAGCCCCGTCTTTCTTCCCAACTAAGAAGCCAACGAACATCCAGTCCAGCCTCGCCAAGAAGCTAGACGACGAGATCGAGACGTGGTGTATCATTTGCAGCGACGATGCTACGCTGAGGTGTCTGGGATGCGATGGCGATCTGTATTGTCGGAAGTGTTGGATGGAGGGGCATCGGGGAGAGAGCGCGGGGTTTGAGGAGGGAAGGCATCGAGCGATGGAGTTTGTGAAGGGTGGAAAGAGGATGAAGGAGGCTGCTGTGTGAGAGGGAGACATGGAGCATGGGAACGAAACTTTCAACATTTCGAGGACTGGAAATGGGCGATTGCTCGGTTGGGTTCACGTGTGGACGGCAAAGAAAGCCTGGCATGTGTGAATTGCACACGTCAAGACGTTTACCGTCCGCTGGACATGTTGAAGGAGCAGAAGATCTCGCTAACGGTGCAACTTGTCCAGAGACGAGGCACCGAGCGAACGAGCCAGCCTGTTTTATCCGTATTGAAAAAGAAAGAAAGGAGCCAGGAGGCTGCCTTACTCACGAGATATAGGGAACTTGCGCTCTACAACTCTCGGATGCCAGTCGAAGAACGTAAAGCAGTAACAACGTCAACCCGAGCATGGACTAACAACACTCGAGCTCCCGTTTTGAATCAACCGAACCTTGCCATACCAAGTACACGGACTCATCTCTCGAGTTCCTCTATGTCGTTATCAGAAAATGGCTACAATGGGGACGAAGCTGGCAAGCTTTGTGACTTATTTGAGGCTTTCCAGGCTGCAATATTTGCAGCGACTCGTTTCGCCCCATGGTTGGCACGGAGGATAGAAAGTCGTTCAAAGCTGGCAAGACGAGTAGCCCAGGAGGCTGTTCGGTGTTGCATGTCCTCGCTGGGTAAAACTTGGTCCGAATACTCACCCTGTAGAGACAGTCGTTTCTCTAAATGCCTCGAAAGGACGTCCTTATGGTCAAGGATGTGCAAGGGAGAAACATAGTGAAGGTTCACTGGCATATTCATCACAACTTAGTAGGAGGGGATTTCAATAGTCGGTTTGGTTTGGCATGGTCTTGAAATGATGCGCTTATCGGCATCATTCTGGGACATTGATTGATGAGTGTATGTTTATGAGATGAGCATGGGGAAGCGCAGTTGGCATGACAGGCTCATTATGAAAGGACTTAATGCGGAATGAAGAGGATTCAGGACGACATATGAAACATCGAACAGTGCCCTAGCACGTAGAGATATTGTAATCGTGATAGCAGCGGCGATGAGTCATTGGCTTTACAACATGAAGTAGCGGTAATTATTACCCGTATCCGTCCATTCATCGATCTGAGCATTTGAATCTGGGAAATAGAGAGATCGTAATTCCCAGTGTGAGTAACCGTTGTCGATGTCAAATTGTCAGTTACATCTTAGAGGGATGACCCTCATCGTTTCAGTTCCGATGGCACGTACTAAAGAAGCATCTTCTGCAATTCAAAGACCTGATACACAGGCCCACTCAAACGGCGATGTTCCTCACGCTGAAAAGAACAGAACAGGTAGTCTTTGTCCACTGCTGCCTTGGTGGGCAAGTGTTTTATCTCTCTTGTACTGATGAGAACGACGATGCTCTTAGGTGGAGAACGCTCCTGCTGCTGTTGTGTAAGCGATGGAACAATTGTCGTTGCCCGGAATAGTGGTACTGTCAGTGGTCTTGAACTAGGCGATTCGAACAGCATTCGCAGCGACAGATAGGTACATAGACCCTAAGATCGAAACAGCAAATGACGGCCAGGGGTTGGTATGGCTGTGATACATCGGTACGATACTGAAACTTTTAATAGCGGGCGAACGCTATACTCTTCGGGGTTGACGACTTTGCTTCTTACATTCTGTGGGGGTATTGGGAGCATAGTTCCTTCGGGTTTTTTTTGCAAGGCGACTAGACAGTGCTTCGGCCGAGCTAATGCGATAGGAGCATAGCTATTAGAGGTATATTAACTAGATACTATAAGAGCACCTTATTAATAACTTCTATTCTATATATATTAATAACGTCCTTATCTTTTCTAATAGAACAAAGAGGGACCACAAATAGAAGGTAAATATAGTAATTAAGAATCTAGGCGTAGTGGACCTATACCTAGATCTAGAAAAATTAGAGTTCTGTGTAGAGAAGATTAAGTACTTAGGCTTTATTATTAAGGTTAATAAAAGTATTAGTATAGACCTAGTAAAGATTAGCGCTATTTAGAACTAGAAAGTGCCTACTTTAGTATAGGGCGTAAGGAGCTTCTTAGACTTAACTAACTTCTACTAAAGGTTTATTAGTAACTTCTCTAGTGTTACAGCGCCTCTAACTAAGTTAACTAAAGACATTTTTAGCTTTATTTAAGGCTAGAAGTAATAGTAGATTTTTAATTTTCTAAATAGTATTTTCTACTCTAAGCCTACTTTAGCCTATTTTAATCTTAAGTAAAAATTAGAACCTAAAACTAACGCTTTTAGGTAGTTAATAGGAAAGTATTTCTCCTAATATAATAATAATAGAATACACTACTAAAGTTATATATCTAGGGCTAAATGTTAAATCGAAGAGGGTAGCTAGTCCTAAAGGGTTAAAGTTAGTTCTTAGGGAGAAGTACTTATATAGATTAAAAAGTTTTATTAATATAAAAATATCTTATAAAGTATAATAAGTTAATAATATAGCCTAAGTTTAATCTAAATAATAGATTAATAAATAGGTTAAATATTATTAGGATTCAGCCGCGCGCGAGCAGCGGGGCGCGAGCTTATTAGACTACTAGTCTACTAGAGTCAGCTAACTAAGTAGTTAGATAACAGGTCACGGGTTCTAAGGGTCCTAAGGACCACACAGGCCTCGCCCGCATAGGAACTCTAGAACGCGTAGGACTCGCCCACACAGGACTCTAGGACGTATAGGACTCTAGGACATATAGGATTCTAGGACGTGTGGGACTACTTAGTATATAGGAACGCGAGAATAAGCTTCTTATACTTATATTTAATCTATTTATTAATCTATTATTTAGATTCTAGTAGACTAAATTGTTAATTTATTACACTTTGTAAGATACTATTATATTAATAAGACTTTTGTTAAATCCAAGAGGGTAGCTAGTCCTAAAGGTTTAAGGTTGGTTCTTAGGCAGGAGTACTTACAGAAGGTAGAAGGTCTTATTAATACAATAGTATTTTACAAAGTGTAATAAGTTAACAATTTAGTCTACTAGAATCTAAATAATAGATTAATAAATAGATTAAACACAAGTATAGAGAGTCCATCCTTGCGTTCCTATATACTAAGTAAAGTCCGCTCTATAGGGAGCGCTCTGTAGAGAGCGCTCTATAGAGAGTGGTTACGTGTATTATACTCTAGTACAGAGTAATTAAGCGCTCTATAGAGAGCAGTTATATAACTTCTTTATTTAAAGCGTAGCTAGTATTAAATCCCCACTTAATCCTTACTACGTGCCCACTAGGTACAAAACTAGCTTCCTGCCATTATATAGATTTTAGATCCTAATATTATCCCCTCTCTTTTACAAATTTGTCCTAAATTATATATTTAGATCTTAGCTATTATTACGTAAGCTATTCTACTAACCCCACTTACTATAAGTACGTCTGTTAGCATTATACCTAGTAACTCTACTATTTAAAAACATTAATTGTATCGCAAGATCTAAGAAGCTAATATTATTATAGAGAATCCTTACATTAACTACAGTTTTAAAGGTTCTATTTACTATATTATACTAGGTTTAGGTTTAAAGTGTTTTAAATATATTCGCTTAGGTTGTCCTTATGTGAACATAAGCTAGTTGTTACTAGATAAGACTTACAAGGAGTATAAGAAGAAAATTAAAAAGGATAAAAAGGCGTTGTCTCTCCTAATAGTGCAGTTATTACAAAATAAGAAGATACTAGCTTAGGCTAAAGAGCGTGCTTATAAGAAAATGTTATGTCTGGCTATAAAAATAACTATAAATAGTAAGGACATAAATGCGGATACTATTAATTGTCCTACTGCTACAGCGACTGTTAGTTACTCTATAGTAATGTAGTTAACGCTTAATATAGTAGATACTATAGTATTAGTACTATAATCCTCCTAGGTATATTCGTATTTCTAATAGAATTCCTTAATCTTTTGCTAACAGTTTCCTAGATTGTTTTTTAGTTCCTAAGTGTTTTCGCTATATGGGTAACCTTTTCACTTAATAAAATACATATTATTATACTAATTGTATTCTAGGATTCTTTTAACCTTAAATTTATTTTCTTTCTTAGTCTAGTAGTAGAAGGTGGTTTTAACTAGTGTATTAGGGTCTGCTAGTTCTAGTAGTAATATGTAGAATACTAGGTGTATCTTTGCATCTGGCGGTAGTTCTAACTTATAGTTCACTAGTAATATTTGCTCAGAAATGTAAAATAGTCTAACTTTAATGTAATCTAGTTTCTTGTGTTTCTTCTTCTAAGTTTAAAGGTTCTTTGTAAGTAGATATGCTTTATCCCCCTTCTTTAGCTAAGGTGCTATTTTTTATTTTTAGTTTTAGTATAAAATTAATTGCTACTAAGCTTTCTTAAGATTCTCTTAGAGTTGTTAGTGTATTTTCTTTATATTTTCTACTATATCTATAGCTTCTTTTGCTTTAATTATTGTAGGAAATTGTTAATTAAAGAGATGTAAGTGTCTTCTATAGTTTATATAGAACAGTGTATGTCCTAATACTACTAATACTTTATTATTATAGGCTAACTATACTATAGTTAGTAATAAAACCTAGTTATTCTTCTAACTGTTACAGTAGATGCGTAGGTACGTTTCTATAGTTTGGTTCGTACGTTCTGTCTATCTATCTATTTGTGGATAGTAAGCTGTTAATAGCTTTTATTTTGTTCTAAGTAGGGCTATAAGCGTTGTCTAATAATTTAACATAAAGAGCTTATCTCTATCGCTAATAATTATTTTTGGGATTCTGTAGTGTCTAATTAGTTAGTCTAGGATAAGAAAAGTAAGTTCCTTTGCCGTTATTCTTTTAAGGCATAGAATAAACTTAACATACTTAGTTAGTTAGCAGACTATTACTAGTATACTGTTGTATTTAATTCCTATTGTTAGATCCTTAGAGTTTAGAATTCCTGTAATAAAATCTATAGTAATGTTTTCCTATAGTGCTGTTAGTATTCTAATTACTTATATTTCTCTATATTTAGGATGTGTGCTATATTTGTTTCTCTAGCATTCTGCACATTTATAGATATAAGTTGTTATAGCTTCCTTAATTCCTTTAAAGGTATAATTCCTTTAGATAAGTTCTATTATCTTTGTAATACCTAGGTGTCCGTATATAGGGTTATTATAGTATTGTTAGATAATCTTAGTTTGTAGATGTTCTAGAACTTCTTAGTTAACTACTAAAAGTTAATTTAGTTCTACTGTTAGTTCTAGAGATCTATTTTTAGCTTTGCAAAGGATTGCGGAGAAGGTTTTTGCCTTTTCTCCTACTAGATTACTTTGTTAGCTAAGAGCGTCTGCTCTGCCATTTTCTTTTCTAGCTATATAGATAATTTTAAACTTATACTGCCTAGTGGTCTATAACTATCTTTGTTATTGTGGCGTAAGTTCTTTTATTATTGTGAACCTTAGAAAGTTTTTATAATCTATATAGATTTCTAGTGTTAAGTAACTAAGCGTGTAAATCCTCTAGTGCTTTAAGGCTTTAATAATAGCGTAGAGTTCTTTATTGTATACGTTATATCGTGTTTCGGCGTTATTAAATTTGTATAAGTAATAGGCAATTAGGTGCTATTTACTATTACGTTCTTATTTAGCGTAGGCGCCTAGCGTAAGATCGCTAGTATCTGTTTTAAAGTGTAGTAGTTTATTACTTCTAAAATAAATAAGGATAGGTTCTATAATATATACTATCTTAAGGAGTTAGAATAACATTCTATACTTATCTATCTATTTAAAGGGTACGTCCTTTTTTATAAGATTTATTAAAGGTATTATAACCTTTACGTAATTTTAAATAAATTGTTAGTTAAATCTATAGAATTGTAAGAATTTTTGGATATTCTTAGCTGTCTTTAGTATTAGCTAGTTCTTAATATATTCGACTTTACTTAGTGCTATCTTAATTCCTTCTGTGGTAATAATGTGTCCTAGGAATTTAAGTTATTTAACGTTAAACTTACATTTCTTAAGTTTAATACAAAGGCATACTTTGTCTAGTGCTTCTAGCACTATCTATACATACTTAGTGTGGTCTAATTTGTTTTTAGAAAAGACGAGGATATTATCTATATACGCGATAACAAATATGTCCAGATATTTGTAGAGTATATTGTTAATAAGTGCTATAAAAGCTGCTGGTGTATTTGTAAGTCTAAATGGCATAATCTTATACTTAAATAGTCTATAGCGTGATTAAAACGCTGTTTTCTATTCTTTACCTTTCTTAATTTATATAAGGTGGTAACTGTCTCTTAGATCTATTATTATGAATATCTTGGCTTAAGATAGTTAATCTCGTAACTCTGTAATATTTAGTAGTAGATATTAGTTTTTTATTGTTATGTTGTTAAGTTGTTAGTAGTTAACGTATAGTCTGTCTAATCCATCCTTTTTCTTAATAAATATAAAAGGGCTTACTGCTAGTAACTTTAATAGTTATATATATTCTTTCTTAAGGTTTATCTTAATAAAATTACGTTCTTTAAGGAGTTCTTCTCCTGTTTTGCTATATAGTGGTTTAAAGGGTGGTGTCTTCCCTTTTTCTAGGTCTATTATAAGATCCTAGGGTTAATATTCTAGTAGGTTTGCTTTTCCTTCTTTTTCTGTAAATATATGTGTCTATTTCCTGTACTCTCTTAGTAAGGTAAGGGGTGTACTATCCTCCTCCTTTTTACGCTTTTTAACCTAGTAGTTCCTGCCAGCGTCTACTAAGGTGTGCTTCTGTTTTTTAACTATCTATTATAGTATTATATTGTTAATAACTCCCTTATCTACTATTATTTTTAGTTAATGCGTAGGCTTTGCTTATAATATATAATTACAGCGTTTAAACAATATTTTCTTTATACCCTAGTTAATCTACAGGTTGTATATTATTAACTAAGGTATTTCTAAGACTAACTTATACTTAGATTCTAGTAAGATATCTAAGGTAAGTTTCTCTCTATGTCCTTAGACTGTTATTATAGTAGTGACCTCCTAGTATATCTAAGGTGTCTTAGGTATTAAGGATCTATTTACGACATAGATAATATAAGGTACTTCTTTCTCTAATATTATAAGTCCTGCTTATCTTACTATCTAATAAGATATAAAGTTTCTTTCTACTCTTAAGTCTACAAGAGCTTAAGCCTATATTCCTTTAAGCTATACTAGTAGCTTAATTAATGCTATACTTACTATAGCATTTAATTTAATAAAGGCGTTTTCTTATCTAAGTCTAGGTCTAAAAAAGACATCTATTTGTGTAGGTTATAGTTAAGTTTAGGTGCCTAGTATGCGTTTCTAAGCATTTGCTTCTATTGTTATTCTTAAGTATGTGGCTTATATAGATTGTCTTCTTCTTTTTCCTATAAGGATATTTTTCTATTTTTCCTCCTGCGGTCTTTACTGTTCCTGTGTACTAGTTAAATTAGTAGTTCTGTTATTACTTCTTATATAGGGTAGTTTATAAAGCTGTTAAAATGTTTAGCTATATAGTAGTATTTACAGTCTTAGTTTAGATACGTGTACTAGTATAGTTGTATATAGTCTCTATTAACAAGTATGTTATAGTATTTGTTACCCTTTAGCGTAAGGTAAGGAAAGTATTTTACTTATTATTTATTCTAGAGGTGTTTATTATAAGCTGTAATAGGGTAGTCTATCTATATTTATCTATAGCGCAGTTTCCTTCTAAGTTATTTCTTATTCTCCTTTTTCTCCACCTTATATTATGCATATATTGGTTCTTTGCAATACGTCCATATATAGAATTAGTATATAAGATTTTAGTGGTCTAGGTAGTACTTTAGTACGTAGTCTAATTTCTTATTTTTATAGGGTTGCATCCCTTTTAGTGCCTAGTAGGGTTCTATATAGTCCTAAATATTTAGTTTATACTTAGGTAATATAGGGTTGTCTTCTTCCCGCCTACTTTATAGGTAAGGAGTAGGAGATCTTAGTATCTCTTCTACGTCTTCTATATTATGGTATACGTTAGAGTTGTCTTCTAGATCTTTGTATAATTATAAGTTAGGTAAATCTAATCGCTTACTTTATTCTAGTGTAATATATTAGTAACTAAATAGCGTTGTAATAACTTCTTATTCCTTATTAGGTTCTTAGTCCTTAATAGTTAGTATATTTAACTTAGTTTAATAGACTTTGTTCTTTAATCTACAGTTCCTGGCTATGTGGCCTAGTTTGCTATATATAAAGCATTTATAGGTCTTAGTTATTAGTTATTAACTTCTATTAGAGACGTGTTTATTAGGCTGCTTAGGGCCTATCCTTCCTTTTTTTCCTTTGCCTATATAGTTAAACTAGACATCTTCTATTAGTTCGTATCTCTAGTAGTTCCTTAGCTATTACTTTTAGATAATTTTAACAAGGTTCTTATAAACCACTTTTACTAGTTATCTAAAGCTTATCGCTCTAGGGTTTTAGTAGAGCTCTTATTACAATAAAAACCACTCTCTATTAATTCTAATAGTTTCTTTATATAGTTCCTTAAGGTTAGCAATTTGTGCACTACTACGTAAGAGTTTCTTACATAATTTCTATTTAAGTTCTTATTTATATATATCCTAAAGAGATTTATTATTCTAGTTAAGTTACATAGCGTATCTATGAAACTTAGCTATATACTTAGCTACTAATTATTTCTAAGTTATAGTCTAAATCTTTACTTTTGTAATAGAGTCCTTATTAGCAATCCTAAAGAGTTATTTAGGGCATTTCTTAAAGTTATTATAATTCTTAATAATATTAACTATATTAGCGTACTTGTTTACGTAATTATTATTATTATTGTTATAGTCTATTCCTAGATACTTTTTAAGGTAAGAATAGATCTATAATCCTATATCTCCTTGCATGTATATTGCTGCAAAAATAACCTTCATTTTATTTTTAAGGAGTTTGTCTAAGTTAAAGAAGTAGAGGTCTAACTTAAGAATCTAGACGTTAGTTTAAGATTATTTACTAAAGTAGAGATTAGGTTTATGCGCCTTACTACTATCTTTTATAGGAGTAATCTTAGCCGCACCTAAAGCTATAGAAGAGGTAGAAGTTTGTAAAGTACTTATATTAAGGGTATTTAAGATGTTAAATCTAAGAGGGTAGCTAGTCCTAAAGGGTTAAAGTTAGTTCTTAGGCAGGAGTACTTATAGAAGGTAGAAGGTCTTATTAATATAATAGTATCTTACAAAGTGTAACAAGTTAACAATTTAGTCTACTAGAATCTAAACGATAGATTAATAAACAGATTAAACATAAGTATAGAGAGTCTATCCTCGCGTTTCTATATACTAAGTAAAGTCTGCTTTGTAGGGAGCGCTCTGTAGAGAGCGCTCTGTAAAGAGCAGTTACGTATATTATACTCTGGTACAGAGTAATTAAGCGCTCTATGGAGAGTAGTTACGTAACTCCTTTATTTAAGGCGTAGCTAGTATTAAATCCCTACTTAATCCTTACTACGTGCCCACTAGGTATAAAACTGGCTAATAACTCTCTACCTTTTGTAAGTACTTCTACCTAAGACCTAACCTTAACCCTTTAGAACTAGCTACCCTATTAGATTTAATACCTTAAACACCCTTAATATAAGTACTTTATAAACTCCTACCTCTTCTACAGCTTTAGGTGCCGCTAAGATTACTCCTATAAAAAATAGTAGTAAGGCGCATAAACCTAATCTCTACTTTAGTAAATAATTTTAAACTAACGTCTAGATTCTCTAGTTAGACCTCTACTTCTTTAACTTAGATAAACCCCTTAAAGATAAAAAGAAAGTTATTTTTATAGTAATATACATGCGAGGAGATATAAGATTATAGATCTATCTCTACCTTAAAAAATACCTAGGAATAGACTATAATAATAATAATAATAATAATTACGTAAATAAGTACGCTAATGCAGTTAATATTATTAAGAATTATAATAACTTTAAGAAATGCCTTAAACAACTCTTTAAAATCGCTAATAAGAACTCTATTATAAAAGTAAAGATTTAGACTATAACTTAGAAATAGTTAGTAGCTAAGTATATAGCTAAGTTTTGTAGATACGCTGTGTAACTTAACTAGGATAATAAATCTCTCTAGGACATGTTGTTAAATCTAAGAGGGTAGCTAGTCCTAAAGGGTTAAGGTTGGTTCTTAGGCAGGAGTACTTACAGAAGGTGGAAGGTTTTATTAATACAATAGTATCTTACGAAGTGTAACAAGTTAACAATTTAGTCTACTAGAATCTAAACAATAGATTAATAAACAGATTAAATATAAGTATAGAGAGCCTATCCTCGCGTTCCTATATACTTTAAGTGATTAGTAGACTAATCGCTCTAATTAAACTAATTAAGCACTAATTAGTTACTTAGTATATTAAGTGCTTAGTCTAATTAGTTATCTTAGCGCTCTAATCACACTAATTAGGTTACGTAACCTTTTGTGCTGTGCTACTTAAATAACAAATATAGATACATATAAAGATCCTAGGAGGCCTAGCCTTTAGATGTTAATATTATCTCTCTCTTTACTAGGATTTGTCCTTAAATTATATAACTGTGTCTTACGCCTAGTTATAACTAGAGCTTGCTCTATATTATAAGTAGCGTTAGCTTACTTATATTATGCCTTAATAACCTTCTAAGTCTAGCACTACCTATTACTATTACTTAACTAATTTTATTAACTCCTTTAGCAAAGTTATAGTTAAGAAATACTTAATATATATAAAATATAACTGTGTTTATAAGGTTTATGTTTAGTCTAGAAAATATAGGGAATATGTTTATTAAGGTTAACGTTGCAATATGCGCGTTTTAGAGTTTAAGTTTAAGCGTTTATTAGCGGAGAAAGAGAAATTGTGTGTGTAGATAAAAAAGTTAAAAGAAACACAGAAGGCTGCGTTTAAGGCCTATAAGAAGGCGTTAGAGAAGTTATAAGTTACATATATACGCGAAGATTAGTTGCGTTAGTAAATAGACTTACTAGATAAGCGTACTAAGGATGTAATAGTAGTTAAGGAAAAGAATATTAAAGAGGCTAAATTTTGTAAGGCTATTAATCTAGTAGTTAATAAGACTCTTTTAGGTCCCTTCTTGTCCCCTGCGATATAGAGCGCTTTTAAGGATTTCTTATTAGAATTCTAGGATAATCTAGTGTCTTTACTGTCTTAGGTATAAATGTTATTATACTGTGTAGGTTGTTAGTGGAATTCTTTAATCTTTTGTTAATAGTTTCCTAGATAGTTCTTTAGTTCCTAAGTGTTTTTACTGTGTAGGTAACCTTTCTACTTAATAAGGTACGCGTTGTTATACTAATTGTATTCTAGAATTCTTTTAACCTTAAATTTATTTTCTTCCTTAGTTCTGTGGTAGAAGGCGGTTCTAACTGGTGTATTAGGGTCTGCTAGTTCTAGTAGTAATACGTGGAATACTAGGTGTATCTTTGCATCTGGCGGTAGTTCTAACTTATAGTTTACTAGCAATATTTGCTTAGAAATGTAAAATAGTCTAACCTTAATATAATCTAGTTTCTTGTGTTTTCTCTTCTAAGTTTAAAGGTTCTTTATAAGTAGATATGCTTTATCCCCCTTTTTTAACTAAGGTGCTATTTTTTGTTTTTAATTTTAGTATAAAATTAATTGCTGCTAAGCTTTCTTAAGATTTTTTTAGAGTTGTTAGTGTATTTTCTTTATATTTTCTACTATATCTATAGCTTCTTTTGCTTTAATTGTTGTAGGAAATTATTGGTTAAAGAGATGTAGGTGTCTTCTATAGTTTACATAGAATAGTGTATGTCCTAATACTGCTAATACTTTGTTATTATAGGCTAACTATGCTATAAGTAGTAATAAAACCTAGTTATTCTTCTAACTATTACAGTAAATGCGTAGGTACGTTTCTATAGTTTAGTTCGTACGTTCTGTTTATCTGTTAGTTTGTAGATAGTAAGCTATTAATAGTTTTTGTTTTGTTCTAAGCAGTGCTATAAGTGTTATCTAATAATTTAACATAAAGAGCTTATTTCTATCGCTAATAATTGTTTTTAGGATTCTGTAGTGTCTAATTAGTTAGTCTAAGATAAGAAAAGCGAGTTCCTTTGCTGTTATTCTTCTAAGGCATAGAATGAGCTTAACATACTTAGTTAGTTAGCAGACTATTACTAGTATACTATTGTATTTAATTCCTGTTATTAGATCCTTAGAGTTTAGAATTCCTATAACAAAATCTATAGCGATATCTTCCTATAGTACTATTAGTATTCTAATTGCTTATATCTCTCTATATTTAAGATATGTACTATATTTATTTCTCTAGCATTCTACACATTTGCAGATATAAGTTATTACAGCTTCCTTAATTCCTTTAAAGGTGTAATTCCTTTAGATAAGTTCTATTGTCTTTATAATACCTAGGTGTCTGTACATAGGGTTATTGTAGTATTGTTAGATAATCTCAGTCTATAGATGTTCTAGAACTTCTTAGTTAATTACTAAAAGTTAATTTAGTTCTACTATTAGCTCTAGAGATCTATCTTTAGCTTTGTAAAGGATTACAGAGAAAGTTTTTACTTTTTCTCCTACCAAATTACTTTATTAGCTAAGAGCATCTACTCTGCCATTTTCTTTTCTAGCTACATAGATGATTTTAAACTTGTACTACCTAATAGTTTATAACTATCTTTATTGTTATAGCGTAAGTTCTTTTGTTGTTGTGAACCTTAGAAGGTTCTTATAATCTGTATAGATTTCTAGCATTAAGTAACTAAGCGCGTAAATCCTCTAGTGCTTTAAAGTTTTAATAATAGCGTAGAGTTCTTTATTGTGTATGTTGTATTGTGTTTCGGCGTTATTAAATTTACATAAATAATAGGCAATTAGGTGCCATTTGCTATTACATTCTTATTTAGTATAGGCGCCTAGCGTAAGATCGCTAGCGTCTATTTTAAAGTGCAGTAGTTTATCGCTTCTAAAATAAATAAGAATAGGTTCTATAATACATACTATCTTAAGGAGTTAGAATAACATTCCGCACTTATCTATTTATTTAAAGGGTACATCCTTCTTTGTAAGATTTATTAAGAGTATTGTAACCTTTATGTAATCTTAGATAAATTGTTAGTTAAATCTATAGAATTCTAAGAATTCTTAGATGTTCTTAGCTGTTTTTAGTATTAGCTAGTTCTTAATATATTTAACTTTACTTAGTGCTATCTTAATTCCTTCTATAGTAATAATATGTCCTAGGAATTCGAGTTATTTAATATTAAACTTACATTTCTTAAGTTTAATACAAAGGTATACTTTATCTAGTGCTTCTAGTACTATCTATATATGCTTAGTGTGGTCTAATTCGCTTTTAGAAAAGACAAGAATATTATCTATATATATAATAATAAATATGTCCAGATATTCGCGGAGTACGTTGTTAATAAGTGCTATAAAAGCTACTGGTGCATTTATAAGTCTAAATAGCATAACCTTATATTTAAATAGTCTATAGCGTGATTAAAACGCTGTTTTCTATTCTTTACTTTTCTTAATTTGTATAAGGTGGTAACTGTCTCTTAGATCTATTATTGTGAATATCTTGGCTTAAAATAGTTAATCTCGTAACTCTATAATATTTAGTAGTAGATATTAGTTCTTTATTATTATATTGTTAAGTTATTAGTAGTTAACGCATAGTCTATCTAATCTATCCTTTTTCTTAACAAATATGAAAGGGCTTACTACTAGTAACTTTAATAGTTATGTATATCCTTTCTTAAGGTTTGTCTTAATAAAATTACGTTCTTTAAGGAGTTTTTCTCCTATCTTACTATATAGTAGTCTAAAGGGTGGCGTCTTCCCTTCTTCTAGGTCTATCGTGAGATCCTAGGGTTAATATTCTAGTAGGTTTGCTTTTCTTTCCTTTTCCGTAAATATGTGTGTCTATTTCCTATACTCTCTTAGTAAGGTAAGGGATGTGCTATTGTCCTCCTTTTTACGCTTCTTAATCTAGTGGTTCCTACTAGCGTTTGCTAAGGTGTGCTTCTGTTTTTTAACTATTTATTATAGTATTATGTTATTAATAACTCTCTTATCTACTATTATTTTTAGTTAATGCGTAGGCTTTACTTATAATATATAATTATAGTGTTTAAATAATATTTTCTTTGTACCCTAGTTAATCTACAAGTTGTATATTATTAACTAAGGTAATCCTAAGACTAACTTATGCTTGGATCCTAGTAAGATATCTAAGGTAAGTTCTTCTCTATATCCTTGGACTGTTATTGTGGTAGTGACCTCTTAGTATATTTAAGGTGTCTTAGGTATTAGGGATCTATTCGTAATATAGATAATATAGGGTACTTCTTTCTCTAATATTATAAGTCCTACTTATCTTGCTATCTAATAAGATATAAAGTTCTTTCCTACTCCTAAGTCTATAAGAGCTTAAGCCTATATTCCTTTAAGCTATACTAGTAGCTTAACTAATACTGTGCTTACTATAGTATTTAATTTAATAAAAGCGTTTTCTTGTCTAAGTTTAGGCCTAAAAAAGACATCTATTTGTGTAGGTCGTAGTTAAGTTCTAGTGCCTAGTATGCGTTTCTAAGCATCCGCTTCTGTTGTTATTCTTAAGTATATAGCTTATATAGATCGTCTTCTTCTTCTTCTTCCTATAAGGATGTTCTTCTGTTTTTCCTTCCGCAGTCTTTACTATTCCTATATACTAGTTAAATTAGTAGCTCTGTTATTACTTCTTACGTAGGGTAGTTTATAAAGCCGTCTAAACATTTAGCTATATAGTAGTATTCGTAGTCTTAGTTTAGACACGTGTACTAGTATAGTTATATATAGTCTCTATTAATAAGTATATTGCAGCATTCGTTACCCTTTAGTGTAAAGTAAGGAAAGTATTTTACTTATTATTTATCCTAGAGGTGTTTGTTGTAAGCTACAATAGGGTAGTCTATCTATATCTATCTATAGCGCAGTTTCCTTCTAGGTTATTTCTTATTCTTCTTTTTCTCTGCCTTATTTTGTGCGCATGTTGGTTCTTCATAATATGTCTATATATAGAATTAGTGTGTAGGATTTTAGTGGTCTAGATAGTACTTTAGTACGTAGTCTAACTTCTTATTTTTATAGGGTTGCATTTCCTTTAGTGCCTAGTAGGGTTCTATGTAGTCCTAAACATTTAGTTTATACTTAGGTAACATAGGTTGTTTTCTTCCTGCCTACTTTGTGGGTAAGGAGTAGGAGATCTTAGTATCTCTTCTACGTCTTCTACATTATAGTATACGTTAGAGTCGTCTTCTAGATCTTTATATAGTTATAAGTTAGGTAAATCTAATTACTTACTTCGCTTTAGCGTAACGCGTTAGTAACTAAATAGTGTTATAATAACTTCCTATTCTTTATTAGGTTCTTAGTTCTTAATAGTTAGTATATTTAACTTAGTTTAATAGACTTTATTCTTTAATCTACAGTTCTTGGCTATGTAGCCTAGTTTGCTATATATAAAGCATTTACAGGTCTTAGTTATTAGTTATTAACTTCTATTAGAGACGCGTTTATTAGACTACTTAGGGCCTATCCTTCCTCCTTTTCCTTTGCCTATATAGTTAAACTAGATATCTTCTATTAGTTTATATCTCTAGTAGTTCCTTAGCTATTACTTTTAGACAATTCTAATAGGGTTCTTATAAACTACTTTTGCTAGTTATCTAAAGCTTATTACCCTAGGGTTTTAGTAGAGCTCCTGTTGCAGTAAAAACTACTCTCTATTAATCCTAATAGTTTCTTTGTATAGTTCTTTAAGGTTAGCGATTTGTGCACTACTACGTAAGAGTTCCTTACATAGTTTCTGTTTAAGTCCTTATTTATATATATCTTAAAGAGATTTATTGTTCTAATTAAGTTGCACAGCGTATCTATAAAACCTAGCTATATACTTAGCTACTAATTATTTCTAAATTATAGTCTAAATCTTTGCTTTTGCAATAGAGTTCTTATTAGTAATCCTAAAGAGTTATTTAAGGCATTTCTTAAAGTTATTATAATCTTTAATAATGTTAACTGTATTAGCGTGCTTATTTGCGTAATTATTGTTATTATTATTATAGTCTATTCCTAGGTACTTTTTAAGGTAGGGATAGATCTATAATCCTGCATCTCCTCGCATGTATGCTACTGCAAAGATAACTTTTTTTTTATCTTTAAGAGGTTTGTCTAAGTTAAAGAAGTAGAGGTCTAACTAGAGAATCTAGACGTTAGTTTAAGATTGTTTACTAAAGTAGAGATTAGGTTTGTGCGCCTTACTACTATCTTTTATAGGAGTAATCTTAGCAGCACCTAAAGCTGTAGAAGAGGTAGAAGTTTGTGAAGTACTTATATTAAGGGTGTTTAAGATGTTAAATCCAAGAGGGTAGCTAGTCCTAAAGGGTTAAGATTAGTTCTTGGGCAGGAGTACTTACAGAAAGTAGAAGGTCTTGTTAATATAATAGTATCTTACAAAGTGTAATAAGTTAATAATTTAGTCTACTAGAATCCAAACAATAGATTAATAAATAGATTAAACATAAGTATAGAGAGCCCATTCTCGCGTTCCTATATACTTTAAGTGATTAGTGGACTAATCGCTCTAATTAAACTAATTAAGCACTAATCAGTTGCTTAGTATGTTAAGTGCTTAGTCTAATTAGTTGTCTTGGCGCTCTAATCACACTAATCAGGTCACGTGACCTTTTGTGCTGTGCCACTCGAATAACAAATGTAGATACATATGAAGATCCCAGGAGGCCTAGCCTTCGGATCTTAACACATATATAAATAAGGACTTAAATAGAAACTACGTAAGGAACTCTTACATAGTAGTGTATAAATTACTAAATTTAAAGAACTGTATAAAGAAACTATTAGGATTAATAAAGAATAGTTTTTACTATAATAAGAGCTCTACTAAAACCCTAGGGCAATAAGCTTTAGATAACTAGTAAAAATAGTTTATAAGAACCTTATTAGAATTATCTAAAAGCAACAGCTAAGGAACTACTAGAGATATAAACTAATAGAAAATGTCTAGTTTAACTACATAGGTAAAGGAAAAAAAGGAAGGATAGGCCCTAAGTAGCCTAATAAACGCGTCTCTAATAGAAGTTAATAACTAATAACTAAGACCTGTAAATGCTTTATATATAGTAAACTAGGCTATATAGCTAGGAACTGCAGAATAAAGAACAAAGTCTATTAAACTAAGTTAAATATACTAACTATTAAGGACTAAGAACCTAATAAGAAATAAGAAGTTATTATAATTGTCTATACAGTTTATCGTACAAGTAGCACTAGGTGAAGTGGGGGGCCTGCGTACCTGTAGGGACCCGTACAAGGACCCACTACTTAGGTTAGCGCTAAGAGGTAGAGACTTTATAAAGCCCTTAGTGCCCCTTTGTATAATAGACAAGACGTAATTAATTAAACCTACTTCTCACCCTTTACACGATAGTATACTATTAATCCTTAAATGCTTAATTACAGATTAAGCCAAACTAACACTAATTAGTAGTTAATTCTAATTAACTGTAAACTAGTAAGGTCTAAAGATAGAGCGCCCTATAAGCTAGATGCGTAGGCTCTATATTGTTACCTTTACTAGAGATTAAATTTTAGATTATATAATAAGTAGAAACAAAGCGCGCACATCTATAAAGAGTCGCATAATCTAGTCTAAGCTATTCTATAGAAAAGAAAGGAGATAGTACCTTTACTAGAGATTAAATTTTAGATTATATAATAAGTAGAAATAAAGCGCGCACATCTATAAAGAGTTGTATAATTTAGTCTAAGCTATTCTATAGAAAAGAAAGGAGATAGTAAGCACATTTATAACCCTAAAAAACATATTATATAATTAAACTAGCGATAACTAAACGCAAACACGTCGCATAATTAAACTAGTAATAACTAAACACAGACACGTTGTACGACTAAGAAAGATAATAATAACATAGTATTAAAACTAGGAGACTTCCTAGAGGAACTATAACCTAAGAACGTTACGTAATAATTAATACTGCCTCCTTAGTAAGAAGACGAAGTAACATGGCTTTAATAAGTAGAGGAAGTAACAAATATTAAGGCTATTACCTTAAGAGGAGATATCGCACAAAAGTACTAGATAGATAGAGTAGATCTACATAGCCACTTACCCCTTTCTCTAAAATAGCTAAACACTTATATAGTATATATAATTGCGTAATATCGCGCAAGCAGCCTTAAAGGTAAAGAGGTAATTTCTTCTTTTACTAAAGATTTTAACAACTAGAAGGAGAGAACCTTTAATAAAATTAGTTATATAGCAAGAAAAGAGCTTATTACTTTTTTTATAAAGAAAGGCTTTATCGCTACTAATTTTATAACAAAGGACACCTATGTAAAGAAACTCTTTAAACTATTACAGCTTAACTATAAGCTACAGACCCTTTATATAATAACGCTATAACTATAATCTAAACCGCTTTGTATAATCCTAATAATATAACTTACACTATCTATAGGTAATGCATATACACATAGAGCATAGCTAGGGCCTATCCCTATATATATAAGGACAGAGACACTATATATAGAGCCACACTAGTGGCAATAGCCTAAAACCTAGACTACTTTTGCCTAATAAACCACATTGTATAAACAGGCTAGACACTCCTAGTCTCCTTAATAACTAGGAGATTATGCTTATATCTAGCTAGACAAGATTATCCTCTTTTAGAAGGCTTAGAGTAAAGAGAATAACTATACTAGTAGGCTATATAATATTCTAGCAGATAAGGTAAAAGTCTTTAGAGAACTATACTATAGGCTAGGCATACTATAGGACTAGTATATAAATATCTTCTTAGGAATCCTTTCTAATCGTGCGAGTACCTACTACCTACATAATATTAGACTAGGACTTCTATAGGATAAATTGTACAATAGACTAAATAGGCACTTTAACACTAGTATTAATTCTAATTAGTACTAGATAGACTAGACCACTCTTATCTTTAAACGCCATAAAAGGGATAATCTAACTGCTATATTATATAAGGCCCTAGAAGTAATAATTAATAAGCTTACTTTAGCCTAAAGGACTCTTAGACAAGGCTTTAGTAGTAAACTACAACTATACACCACTATTATACAAGTATACTGCAGCTATCCTAACCTTAAACAAGCTATATTTAACCCTAAAAATATAGTAGAAGGCTTACTTAGTAACCTTTGTATATTACTCTAAGTTACTAAAAATAAAAAGAAGTTATAGTTCTTCTAAAATAGTAAAGAGGTGTACTACACTAATTAACAATATAACAATCTTAATTACATAAAAAGATCTAGCCCCTCTAGAGGTAGATTAACCTTTAGACTAAAAGAAAAGGGTAATTTTAGAAGTTTAAGCTCTTATATAAAGTAGAAATACTTTATATACTATAAAGAAGGATACTAGTCTACTAACTATCTACTAAGGGATACCTAGTAAGCTAGAAGGCAATATATATTATTGTACACTAACTTCTATAAATATAAACCCTCTACTATAGATATACAAGTATATATCCTTAACTTTAAAAAAGAGCTAGAGGAAGAAGACTATTATATAAAAGAGGAGGAAGATAAATAAGACTAATAAAGTAATAAAGAAGAAGTATAAAAGGCTACCTTATACCTTACTTCTACTACCTACCTTTATCGCATAACTAGCGAAGACATCTAATATAGCAAAGATAATAAGAATATAAAGAAACCTATATAACTATTTACTCTAGCTAGTTAGTATTATACAAAGTACTAAGGAGAACTCTAGGATATAGGCGCCGTATAAGTATCTATAGTAGAAAAGGACTAGCTCACTGCCTACTTACACAAAAACCTAACTACTAAAGTAGACTAGTTACTAGGATCTACTAATATTAGCTTTAGAGGACAAGGTTTCTAGATATCTCTAGACACTATATAAATTACTAACCCTATAGGAATAGTAACCTACTATATTCTTAACTCCCTAATACTATTCCTGCTATTGCTAGTAGATGCTAATAGACTTAGGGTATACTTTAATAATATCCTAGATGTTATTGTATAAAGGGATAGTATAACAGTTCTAGTTATATAAAAGTAGGGTTACCCCTTCTTTAACTTTAGTAATAAGGAATTAGCTCTCTTCTTTATAGAAATAGAACTCTAACGCCTACACCGCTGTTTTAGACACCCCTAGATAGAAAGACTATATAAGCTTCTTACTTAGGTAGGGCATAAAGTAGAGAGCTCTGTACTAGAAGAAGTAAGGAAGTTCTATTTCTACTACTAGTTATATAACTAAGTGCTAAAACGCTTTAAGTTCTCTATCTAAAATAACTTATACTTTAACTATAAGATTATTATTAATATTATATAAATTAGTAAAAGGGATATCCTGTATATTATTAATACAGACACATCCTTTTAGGTAGCCTAATTCCTAAGATTAATAACTACACAAAACACCTAGGATGCCTTAATAAAATGCTAGATTAATGTATACTAAGGCCCACTAGATTATATTATCTATAACCTAGGAACTAACTTTGCTTCTAACAAGTTTTAGAATTATATAAAGATAGTTAGGGTAGAATATAGATAAATACTAGTAGAGGTATACTAGGCTATAGGTAAGATTAAAAGAGCACATACACTACTACGCTAAGCGTATAATATTCTAAGAGCTAAGATTAACAGTTATATAGATAATAAGATAGTGCTACAGATAGTAGTAAAGGCACTAAATAACACAGCTAGGCCTAATAGCATAGTACCTACCCTCCTAGTCTTTAGTGCCTACCTAAGGATTAATAAAGACTCTCTACCCTTACTAGAACTAATTGCCTAAGCTAATACAGTTTAGAAAGTAATAAAAATACTTAAGAAGGATAGAGCTAAAGTTAAAGTTACTTATATAATTAACACTAGAAACGGCCTATTATCGCACGAAACCTTTACACTCCCACTAGGCTCTAAAGTTATAGCCTAGAGAGAAAAAAAGGGATAGTAAGGACTATATAAGATTAAGAGTATTAAAGGAAGAGACATTATTCTAGAGCTTAAAAATAGACCTCTAAAACTGCGCTATATATAGGTTAAACTATACTATCGCGCAACTAAAGATAGTATATAGGAATTATAGGATGTAGATGCTCTTATAGCCGTACGAATTAAAGCTCTAAAGCTAAGACTAAAGGGAAGACCTAGGAAGGACTAAACTACTATAGTTATATAATTAGGTAAAGCTTAACAAAGATTAGGAAGACTAAACACCTAGTTTATTACCTAAAAAGAAAAAGATAACTTTAAGCTTACACTAAAGCTTTATGCGGATAGTGTTATTACTATATCTAGCTAGCCCTTTAAAGAATTAAATATAGTAGAAATAAATATCCTTATTACTAATAGCACTTTTAAAATCTTGTTGTACAACCCTAATAAATAACCTAGCTATATCTTTAACCTACGTCTTATACAAGAGATTAAAGGCAAGACAACCTAACTATATAAGAAATTAAGACTTGTCTTTACTACCTATTTAGACAAAGAAAAAAAGGAGATTCTTATATAATCCCCTACTATCTAGCGTATAAGCTAGAGGTTACTATTAGCTCTTTCTATAACACTAATTTAGTTGTATAATATGCATATTAAGCTTAGGGACATTACTTAGGCCTATATACAGTCTACTAATAAACTCCTTCGCATATTATACGCCTAACTACTAGTAGAAATACGCGATTTCTTTCTACTAAACACAATTTTGCGAGTTGTATAACCTCTATATAGCGTAGTAGAATTAGGTCTCTACTAGTTTAAGACATACTACAACCACTATAAGGAGAAACTAAGGATATATATATTAATGTATAACCCATGCCTACTTATCATAGATAAGGGACCTAAGATATTTAGCATTACTAGACTCTAGACTAATAACACCCTTAGTATAGTTATAGAAAGTTTTATATAATAAGAAGAGGAGCAGCTCTATACTGCGAAGTTTTATACAAAGGACAAAAGCGTCTTAATATAAAATAGGGCAATTAAATTTAATAAAGGTAAAATCCAACTTATCTAGGGTATTATTACCCTAGAATAGAAGGGATAGGCTAAAAGCCTTCGCATAATTAATCCCTAGGATAAAGACGCTACACACTAATATATTATATAATAAGTAAGAGGTGTATATATCTCTTTAGTTTACTAACTAGAAGTAACATTTAACCTGTCTATTACTCCGTAAATAATAGTACTAATAAAAGAAAATATTAAGGCACTAAATATACGTTTAAACTAGTAAATTTAGAATACACAAAGAGGACTAAAATTTATTCCACTTAACCTAGGTTGTATAAAGCTGTTTATCTTTATAGATAGCTCTTTTACTAATAACAGAGACCTAAGCTTATAGCTTGGCTTTATTATTATACTAGTAGAGGAACATTGTATAATAACTTAGGGCTTTAAGATCTATAGCAATATTATCAACTAGAACTTAGTAAAGTGTAAAAGAGTAATTAGAAGTGTTCTAGTAAGCGAATTGTATAGTCTAGTAGGTAGTTTTAATAATGTAATTGCATTAAGCACAACACTCTAACAAATTATATAAACACTTCAGATCCCCCTAATTCCTGTTATAGTCTATACTAACTCAAAATCCCTGTACGCATGCCTTGTACAACTAGGCACTATAAATAAAAAATGCCTTATAATTAACATTATATTAATTAGGGAGTCGTACAAAAAATAGGAAATTACGGAGATTAGGTAGATTAATAGTAAAGATAATCCTACTAATACTTATATAAAGAAAGCACCTAACTAGGTACTCTAAACACTAATCTTAATAAATAAACTACATATTACTATTAAGGCTTTAGTAGACAGAATTAATAAGAACTACATAATAGAGTAACTACTCTACTATATAATATTTCTTTTGTTATTTTACTTACTATTTTAAAAAAAAAAAATTTTTTTTCTGTCTAACTTGCTACAACTTCGCACAGACACATTTATTTTTAGGCTATATAAGCCCTACTACTAATTTAATATTATAGTTTTATTATAAGATAGGGAACATATTATAGGAGATTATATAAAGATATTAAAGAACATATTTTCTGTATTAATAATTTAGATATCTTAAGACCAGGCCTACTTACCTCTTTATGCGACAAAGATATTCACCCCCCCCTTATACACAACGCTTATAATAAGCACTATGCGACTTCTACACGTAAGCGCCGCATAATCTAGACTTATAACCTAGAATTACACAATAATCTAAGAATACCTAATTACTAGCATTAGTAGTGCCGCACAAGTAAGTATAAGACTTATTTTAAACTTAGCTGCGCGACTAGATAAGCACTGCTTACTAATATCTCTTATGTTATACAACATAAGTAGCCTACCGCTAGAGGTTTATACTAACTAGGATTTATATAAAGATGTCCTAGGAGGGTATCTAGACTACCCTAGCCTCTTTGTCCTACACATGTTAGTATTATATAATAAAAACAAAGATGCTCTAGAGAATTTATTATACGTCTACTGCTAGGCTCTACATAAAGCCCCTTATACTAGGCGAACTAGTAGGGAGGTTAACCTAGATACGCGATCCAGTCTAGCCTATAATAACTAGCACAAAGACACTAGTAGTAAAGGCACTAGCGTCTAATAGACTAATAGAGTTATTAGCTATTGTATAATAGTAAGTATATGTGTGTGTATATATGTCTTGTTAAAAATTAGTATCGTACGAAAAAGCTATATACATTTACTAGTAATAGAGCACTAGCCACTAGACACTAGGACACTAAAAAGAATAAGGTAAGAAGGGAGGAAAGTACACGTACGTTGAAGTGGGATAAAAGAGAGAGGGTTTAGGAGAGCTAAGAGACATCTTTTTATACCTACTTACTAAGACCTAGCGCTAAGTATTATATTACTTAACACCCTACCTTCTGTTTGCGCATAAAACATATACCTAGAAAGAGCCTTATTATATAATATAGCTCTACTACTATACAAGAGAGTAGGGTAAAAACTAAGCAGGTTAGCTATTACTACCTATTTGCACAAGAGTAGGTGTAAACAGGACCTCTACTATATAGTAACACTGTACCTACCCTACAACCTATTCTAATAGGGGAAGGCTAACTATATAGATAGAGAAGAATAGGAAAGGGAAGCGTATAATAAACATAGGCTATTACACAAAAGAAAAGTTACTAGTGTTTATATAGTTTATTGTACAAGTAGCACTAGGTAAAGTGGGGGGCCTGCCTACCTATAGGGACCTATACAAGGACCCACTACTTAGGTTAGCGCTAAGAGGCAGAGACTTTATAAAGCCCTTAGTGCCCCTTTATATAATAGACAAGACGTAATTAATTAAACCTACTTCTTACCCTTTGCATAATAGTATACTATTAACCCTTAAATGCTTAATTACAGATTAAGCTAAACTAATAATAATACTATTTAGTTACTAACACGTTACACTAGAGCAAAGTAAGTAATTAGATTTACCTAACTTATAACTATATAAAGATCTAGAAGACGACTTTAATGTATACTATAACACAGAAGACGTAGAAGAGATACTAAGATTTCCTACTTCTTACCTATAAAGTAGGCAGGAAGAAGACAACCCTATATTACCTAAGTATAAACTAAATGTTTAGAACTATATAGAACCCTACTAGGCACTAAAAGGGATGTAACCCTATAAAAATAAGGAATTAGACTACGTACTAAAGTACTATCTAGACTACTAAAATCCTACACACTAATTCTATATGTGGATGTATTGCAAAGAACTAATATGCGTATAATATAAGGCGAAGAAAGAGGAGAATAAAAAAAAACCTAGAAAGAAACTACGCTATAAATAAATATAGATAGACTGCCCTATTACAGCTTGCGATAAACACCTCTAAGATAAATAATAAGTAAAATACTTTTCTCACCTTACGCTAAAGGGTAATAAATGCTGTAATATACTTATTAATAGAGACTGTATATAACTGTACTAGTACAAATATCTAAACTAAGACTATAAATACTACTATATAGCTAAACATTTAGACAGCTTTGTAAACTACCCTATGTAAAAAATAATAAAAGAACTACTAATTTTACTAGTATATAGGAACAGTGAAGACTGCAGGAGGAAAAAATAGTAGAATATTCTTATAGGAGGAAGAAGATAATCTACATAAACTATATACTTAAGAATAATAATAGAAGTAGATACTTAGAAACGCATACTAGACACTAGAACTTAACTATAACCTATATAAATAGATGTCTTTTTTAGGCCTAAACTTAGATAAGAAAACGTCTTTATTAAATTAAATGCTATAGTAAACATAGTATTAGTTAAGCTACTAGTACAGCTTAAAGAAATATAGGCTTAAGCTCTTATAGACTTAGGAGTAGGAAGGAACTTTATATTTTATTAGATAGTAAGATAAGCAGGACTTATAATATTAGAGAAAGAAGTACCCTATATTATCTATATTACAAATAGATTCCTAATACCTAAGACACCTTAGATATACTAGGAAGTCACTAGTACAATAATAGTCTAAGGATATAGAGAGGAACTTACCTTAAATATCTTACTAGGATCTAAGTATAAGTTAGTCTTAGGATTACTTTAGTTAACGATACATAACCTGCAGATTAACTAGGGTATAAAGAAAATATTATTTAAACACTGTAATTATGTATTATAAGTAAAGCCTACGTATTAACTAAAAATAATAGTAGATAAGGGAGTTATTAATAATATAATACTGTAATAGATAGTTAAAAAATAGAAGTACACCTTAGTAGATGCTAGTAGGAACTACTAGATTAAGAAGCGCGAGAAGGAGAACAATAGCACACCCCTTACCTTACTAAGAGAGTATAGGAAATAGACACATATATTTATAGAAAAGAAAGGAAAAGCAAACCTACCTAAACATTAACCCTAGGATCTTATAATAGACCTAGAAGAAAGGAAGACACTACCCTTTAGACTACTATATAGTAAGATAGGAGAAGAACTCCTTAAAAAACGTAATTTTATTAAGATAAATCTTAAAAAAGGATATATATAACTATTAAAGTTACTAGCAGTAAGCTTTTTTATGTTTATTAAGAAAAAGGATAAATTAGACAGACTATACGTTAACTACTAATAACTTAATAATATAATAATAAAGAACTAATATCTACTACTAAATATTATAAAGTTACAAGATTAACTATCTTAAGCTAAGATATTTACAATAATAGATCTAAAAGATAGTTACCACCTTATACGAATTAAGAAAGGTGAAGAATAGAAAACAGTGTTTTAATTACGATATAGACTATTTAAATATAAGGTTAAGCCTTTTAGACTTACAAACGCACTAGCAGCTTTTATAGCACTTATTAATAACGTACTCTGCGAATATCTAGATATATTTATTATCACGTATATAGACGATATCCTCATTTTTTCTAAAAACAAATTAGACTATACTAAGCATGTATAGATAGTACTAAAAGCACTAGACAAAGCATGTCTTTGTATTAAACATAAGAAATGTAAGTTTAACGTTAAATAACTTAAATTCCTAGGACACATTATTACTATAGAAGGAATTAAGATAGCACTAAGTAAAATTAAATACATTAAGAACTAGCTAATACTAAAGACAGCTAAGAACATCTAAGAATTCTTAGAATTCTGTGGATTTAACTAACAATTTATTTGAAATTATGTAAAAATTATAATACCTTTAATAAATCTTATAAAAAAGGATGTACCCTTTAAATAGACAGATAAGTGTAGAATGTTATTCTAACTCCTTAAGACAGTATATATTATAGAACCTATCCTTATTTATTTTAGAAGTAATAAATCACTACGCTTTAAAATAAACGCTAGCGATCTTACGCTAGGCGCCTACGCTAAATAAAAACGTAATAGTAAATAGTACCTAATTACCTATTACTTGTGTAAATTTAATAACGCTAAAACACGATATAATGTATATAATAAAGAACTCTACGCTATTATTAAAGCCTTAAACCACTAGAGGATTTACGCGCTTAGTTACTTAACGCTAGAAATCTATATAAATTATAAGAACCTTCTAAGGTTCACAATAATAAAAGAACTTACGCTATAATAACAAAGATAGTTGTAAACTACTAAGTAGTATAAGTTTAAAATTATCTATGTAGCTAGAAAAGAAAATAGTAGAGTGGACGCTCTTAGCTAATAAAGTAATCTAGTAAGAGAAAAGGTAAAAACCTTCTCTGTAATTCTTTATAAAGCCAAAGATAGATCTCTAGAACTAACAGTAGAACTAAATTAACTTTTAGTAATTAACTAAGAAGTTCTAGAACATCTACAGACTAAGATTATCTAACAATACTATAATAACCCTATATACGGACACCTAGGTATTACAAAGATAATAGAACTTATCTAAAGGAATTATACCTTTAAAGGAATTAAGGAAGCTATAACAACTTATATCTATAAATGTGCAGAATGCTAGAGAAACAAATATAGCACACATCCTAAATATAGAGAAATATAAGTAATTAGAATACTAACAGCACTATAGGAAAACATTACTATAGATTTTGTTACAGGAATTCTAAACTCTAAGAATCTAATAACAGGAATTAAATATAACAGTATACTAGTAATAGTCTACTAACTAACTAAGTATATTCAGCTTATTCTATGCCTTAAAAGAATAATAGCAAAAGAACTTACTTTTCTTATCTTAGACTAACTAATTAGATATTACAGAATCCTAAAAATAATTATTAGCAATAGAGATAAGCTCTTTACGTTAAATTACTAGACAACGCTCATAGCCCTACTTGGAATAAAAAGAAAGCTGTTAACGGCTTACTATCTATAAACGGATAGACAGACAGAACGTACAAACCAAACTATGGAAACGTACCTACGCATCTACTATAACAGTTAGAAGAATAACTAGGTTTTACTACTACCTATAGCATAGTTAGCCTATAATAATAAAGTATTAGCAGTATTAGGACATACACTATTCTATACAAACTATAGAAGACACCTATATTTCTTTAACTATTAATTTCTTACAATAATCAAAGCAAAAGAAGCTATAGATATAGTAGAAAATATAAAGAAAATATACTAATAACTCTAAGAGAACCTTAAAAAAGCTTAATAGTAATTAATTTCTTACTAAAATTAAAAACGTAAAACGGCACCTTAGCTAAAGAAAGGGGATAAAGCATATCTACTTATAAAGAACCTTTAAACTTAGAAGAAAAAACACAAGAAACTAGATTATATTAAGGTTAGATTATTTTATATTTCTAAGCAAATATTACTAGTAAACTACAAGTTAGAACTACCGCCAGATGCAAAAATACACCTAGTATTCTACGTATTACTACTAGAACTAGCAGACCCAGAAACACTAATTAAAACTACTTTCTTTTACTAAGCATAGGAAGAAACTAAATTTAAAGTAGAACAAATCCTATAAGTATATAATGTATACACAGACACTAAAGAATACCTTATTAAGTAGAAAGGGTATTTGTTTAGTAAAAATATATAGGAACCTAAGGAAAACCTATCTAACTGTTAATAATAGATAAACGACTTCTATAATTAAACGCCAGAAATTATAAAGAGATAACTAGGACGCACCTAGGAATTACTACTAGTATAAGGGCTAGCCTATAAATAGACTAGTTAATTACTTTAGCGCCTAACAGCGCGTTAAGATTTATTAACACAGTAGTTTACGCTAACTCCTCCTACGCCTTAAGCGCTTCTAACTTATGTATAGTACTTATACTATAATTAAATAATTCTTATTCTTTCTAATATAATTTCTTTTACTAATTATATAAGCGCACTATCTTCTCTCGCGCCTAATAGGCGTAAAGGAGAGCTGCCTTAGCTAGCTCTTTCTTAATATAGAGCTTTGCCTCCTCTTTAGCCTCTAACTCTTCTAACCTCTCTATTTTAGCATCTATTTTTAAATAATCTAGTAAAGGAATCTCTTTAGGCTTACACTTCTAGTTTCCCTATTTAACGTAGTTAGTACACTAAAAGTGTAAAGAAAAAAGATAATAAGTATATTTCTTCTTAGCATAGTATAAATAGGTAACTATTATAAAAATGTAGTCTTTCTTAAAATAATTAGCTTAACTATAGTAATATTAAACAGAACAAGATAATAACTTTATAGGTAGTTAACTTATAAGGATATTAAGCTTAGAGGGGGAGGATAATATTAAGATCTAGCTATATATAAGTAGTAGGGCGCAAGCTTATTAGACTACTAGTCTACTAGAGTTAGCTAACTAAGTAGTTAGATAATAGGTTATAGGTCCTAAAGGTCCTAAGGACCGCACAGGCCTTGCCTATATAGGAACTCTAGGACGCGTAGAACTCGCCTACACGGGACTCTAGGACGTATAGGACTCTAGGACGTATAGGACTCTAGGACATATAGGATTCTAGGATGTGTGGGACTACTTAGTATATAAGAACGTGAAAATAAGCTTCTTATACTTGTATTTAATCTATTTATTAATCTATTATTTAGATTCTAGTAGACTAAATTATTAACTTATTACACTTTATAAGATACTATTATATTAATAAGACTTTCCACCTTCTGTAAGTACTCCTGCCTAAGAACTAACCTTAACCCTTTAGGACTAGCTACCCTGTTGGATTTAACAAATATAAGTATAGAGAGTCTATTTTTACATTTTTATATACTAACAGAATCCTATTTTATAGAGAGCGCTCTATAGAGAGTACCTTATTACTTTATAAGAAGTATTTATATAATTTCTTTATATAGGGCGTAGTTAGTGTATAACTTATAAGTAATAGGTAACCTTTAAAGATTTCTAGAGTTACCTTTCTATTTACTTTAGGTGTCTGTACAGTTTATCGTACAAATAGCACTAAGTGAAATAGAGGCCTGCCTACCTGTAGGGACCCGCACAAGGACCCACTACTTAGGTTAGCGCTAAGAGGCAGAGACTTTATAAGGCCCTGCCTACCTATAAGGACCCACACAAGGACCCCCTACTTAGGTTAGCGCTAAGAGGCAGAGACTTCATAAGGTCCTCAGTGCCCCTTTATACGATAGACTAGACGTAATTAATTAAACCTACTTCTCACCCTTTGCACGATAGTATACTATTAACCCTCAAATGCTTAATTGCAGATTGAGCCAAACCAACATTAGGTATATTCTAGAAATTTCTATAATAACGTTATAATAACTTTATAAATAAGCCTATATCTACTAATATAAATAACGCTACAGGTAACGTTATAGATAACGTTATAGATGGAATCGACTTAATACTTAATAAGCTAAATTGCCGAAGATAATACTTTTATAAATTTATAAAGAGTAGAAGTTAAGCTTCTACTACTAAACTTATATATCTAGGGTTAGAAGATTAGATCTAAAGGACCTAATAGGCCTAAGGTTAAAGTGTGTAGAATTAGAATATCTACTAAGGTATAGCCTATAATATACCTCCCTAGTACCTAGTAGACGGCGTCTAATTTAGTAGCAATTATTTAACCTAGTTTACTATTATTATTGGTATCTTATTATTATTAGGTAAAAGGAGGACTACTAGATACTTAGGTAAAAGGTGTTACTTTTACCTAATTATAAGTAAGCGTGTTGTCTAGGCCTTAACTTACTACCTTATAATAGGTCTATTATTATTTGTAGTAGGTAGAGGTGGGCGTAGTTACCCTTTTTAGGACAGAGTATTACGCTAGTGCTATTTAATAGCTTATTAATAAAACCTCTATTACTATTATTATAGCATGTCTTTTATCTACCTATACTTCTCTTACTTAAATTTCTCTAAATAGTCCTCTATTTAGCTAGTTACTTCTATTCCTTTTACTATCTTTTACTACTTTATATCTTACTTAGCTCTTTTGCTACCTTTATTACTTTTACTCTAATAGCCCCTTCTAACTATAATAACACGCTACGTAATTCTTAGCGTGCTTACACTAATAATAGTAAAAAGAATACTTTTCACACTTTAACGCCTAGCACGCCTAGCTGTAATAGTAAATATAAAAAGTAGAAACTAGTTAATAAGGCCTACGTTATTACTAATAAACTGCTAGTAACGATTAAGATAGAGGCTATCTATGTTATAGGCTAGCCTTATAGAGTGAATAGAACTGTAAGTGCCAAATGTAAAGAATAAATTCTAGATATTAAGTCTCTATAGGGGGTGTGCCGCTTATAAGAAAAGTTTTTCTTAGTAGGTCTACTTTTTTTAGGGTAGTTCCTTTCCTTAAGGTCTTTCTAAAGGCTAGGACATAACCTTAGCCTATTATATATCCTAGACCTTACTCGGTTTAAAACATCTTATTATTAAAAGGTAAGCCTTAGAGATCTTAGAAATATAGTGCTATAGTAAAGTAGTAGTGTTATAGGCGTTATTTTTCTATTAAGAACTTATTATTATTTTAGTAAAGATTCCCTTATAGTGTAAAAGCGGCCCTAAGGCGGTCTTATAGTAAAGGTCCTTATTAGGCAGTTTGTTTATTTACCTTATTATTATAAGGCAATAGGACGGCGCTCTTACTCTTTCTAATATAATTATTATATATCTATTACCTTAGTAGTGCGTTGCTAGTATAGTCTCCTTATATCTATATTACTTTACTTTTCTTCTTCCTTTTTCTACTCTCTCTTTTCTATACTAACCTTAACCCGCGCCTATTTTAACTTCTTTAACTATTTATAACTATTTTTATCTTTACCTTCTTCTAGCCCTAATCTAGTTCCTCTCCTATTTCTACGCTATGCGCTCTTATACTCTTATTAGCTTTTTAGCCTTTTTCTTTAGTGTTCTATTTGCAGCTGCAGCTAACGTTAATATTATTAATAATAGCCTCTAAGGTGGCGCCGCCTTAGTAGATATCTTTAGTCCTAGTAGTAGTAGTAGTAATAACTTTTTAGACTTAAACTAGCGCTTTACTAAGCCTAGCTATGCGTATACTAAGGAGGAGATTAATAACGCTAAGGTAAAAGAGATTCTCTAGAGCCTTAATACGCCTACGTAGTAGCTTAATAGTAGTAATTACTTTTACCTCTTTATAACTTCTAAGAGGCGTATACTAGCTAACTACCTTAACCTTATTACTCCTACCTATACCCTAAAGTGGCTCTGCATTGCTAAGAGCGTAGTCCTTTAAAGAGATAGCTTAGATAAAGAGCTAGCTAATTCTAATATAGGCCTTATATATATTAAATATATTAGGCGCCTAAGGCAGCTTAGGTGCGTAGAGTAAGTCTATAGCCTTATATTCTAAACTATTATTAATATTTATATAGCTATTAACTATTTTAGGGCCACTCTTATAGCGCCTACTATTACACTAAGGCTACCTACTAGTATAATTCTACCCCCTTTACTAATAACCTAGGCGTAAGGCGGGCTTTACGCCTCTAGATTAAATACGTAAAGCGAGGCTAGGTTAATAGTAATTTATATATCTATAATCCTAGAACGTATAGCACTAACCCCTAGAAGCCTATAACTAGAATACTACCTACCTTTATAGTAGAGTTCTACTACTTAGCCTAGTAGTATACGTAGTACCTAAACTTAGCGCTTAAGAACTCTAGCCTAATCTAGGAGCTAGGCTCCCCTACTATACCTCTACCTTAGTATAGTAATAGAATAGTAGTTGCCCTCCCTAATATAGATATAGCCCTAGTGGCACCTTTACTCTAGATAACTCTAGCCTAGCGTAGTAGTAACTATAATTAGAATCTAGTAGCGTTAGCTAATAATATAGTAGGGTAGATAAATAATATAGGAAATTACATTTAGTAATCTAAGGAGAGCATAGGCTAGCGCCTAAATAAGATAACTTAGACTTAAGCGTAGACTACTAACCTACTTATAACTATTATAGAGTAACTTAGGATAGCTCCTAGCTAACACTACTCTACCTTTTTAGTAGCCCTAGCTTAATAGCGTATACCCTTTAACCTATATTAAGAGTCTTGTAGAGTAACTCTACCTAAGCCTTTATCTAGGGCTAGCTTAGTGCACCTTTCTAGCTACTACTACTACTAGTGCGAAGAGTAATATAGTTATTATAGTCTCTTTTATTTTTACCTAGTGTTACTTTAGTGCCGCTTTAGTTATTACGACCCTAGGGCTAATAGCCTTTAGTAGTTTTTAGATAAATAGCGTCTCTACTAGGTTAGTAAAGGAATAAATTCTTAAATACCTATTATAGCTTTCCTTATAATATTTATGTGTTCTTCCTTATAGGCTAGATAGGACGATTATTATACCTATAGTTCCTCTAGATAGCCTTAAAGCGGTCTAGAGCTATAGTGTCTATAATATTTTTAACTAGCACCTAAGTTAGTAATACTTACCTAGTCTATTTTACTAGCGCCTATTATTATTTACTCTAAGTGTTTTTAATATATAGAACCTCCTCTACTTTTTATTTACATAGGTCTAGGTCCGCTTCTTCTAGCTCTAAGGCTAGGCCTAGCTAGGCGTTAGCCTAAGTCTAACTAGGTAAGGGATTATCTGCTGCTTACTTAAAGAGGTTAATATAGACAGTTTTATAAAGATTACTAGGTAAGTCTAGCGTTACTATAAGTAAAGACAGTATAGCTATTATAGTATACTTAAATTTAAACTAGTTAAGTTTCTTTTTTAGCTAGTTAGTTTTTATATTACATAGTAAGAACTATATTTTATCTCTAGCTTAGAATTACTCTGTAGGGTAGTAGGTGTAGTTTATAGCCTCTATAGTACACTACTATTTATAAGTAATAGTAGCTTAGGCTAAAGCTATCCCTCTTTTAAGGTAGTCTAGAAAGTACTTTACTATTCTAGTAGGGGTATAGCTAGACTCTACTAGTAAGGGGATTCTTTTAAAGAGATTAATATAATATCTATTTAGTAGAAGGTTTAGGCTTAGGCCTATAGTAGTAGATACTTTATTATTTAATATAAGCTAGTAGGCTAGGAGGCAGTCTAGCTAGTCTATCTATTTAAAGTTAACTATAATGTAAAGGACTAAGAGTACCTCCTAGTTTACTCTCTCTATACTACTATTAGTCTAGAGGTAGTATACTATAGAGAGGAGTTATTTTATTTTAGTTAATTTATATAGTATAGTCTAGAACTTCCCTAGCTAGTCTAAGCCTCTATCTATAATTAGTAAGGTAGGGAAGCTATAGAACTACTACTATATATTATAGAAGTAGGCTGTATAGTGCTCTACTATTATAAAAGTTATAGTTTCTAGTTATATATACTTTAATAGCCTATTAGTAATTATAAGTAGGTATTATAGTGCTGCTGTAGAGGCCTAGAGGAGGTCTACTATAAAATCTATTAAGAGTTACACCTAGTACTAGTCTATAATTAGAAGTAGCTATAAGAGACCTTACTACTTCTACTAGTCTATATACACTCCTACGCAGTGGTAATTACGCATAAATTAGGTAATATCTTTAGATATATTATCCTAGTAGTAGTTCTAGTAAATAATCTTAAACATAGAGTTCTTCCTAGAATGGCCTACAACTAGAGACTTATATACGCGCTATATAATAGTAGTAGTAAAAAGCTTCTAAGCTAGGACCTAAAGGACTCCTTACTATAGGAGGGACCTATATATACTAATTATATAGTCTCTAATTTATTAGGAGGTAGCAGCTACTATAGAAAATATATAGTTACTATAGCGCACCGCCTTAAGTCTAAAATAATAGGGGGGGGACTTTACTATAGCTATATCTTAAAGTGCCTATAAATGTGTGTTAGTAAAGATCTAGGCCCTTACTAGCGCTGTTAAAGATTAAGTCTATACTAGGGTAGTCTAAATAGTTCTAGGCACTATTAGTGGGGCGTTTATTTTTATCTACTAGGCTATATTCTACTTACGCTAGCTTAGTGCGTCTAGTCTAACTATCTAGGATTTAGGCTAGTAGTAGAAGTAGAAGTAAAAAGTAGAAAGTAACTCTAACTATTAGTGCTAGCGCTTATTTAATTTTTAGATCTTTATAAAGTATTTAAGGTTCTTATAGTCTATTAGAATTTTAAAGGGGCGTACTACTTTTATTAGTTCTAGTTTCTATGCCTATAAGGTCTATATAATTATAAGTAGCTCTTTATTATAAATAGTATAGTTCTACTAGGCTAGTGTTAGGGCTATAGAGTAGTAGGCTATAAGGTGCTAGATCCCCTTAATACGTTAGGAGAGGTAGGCTCTAGTAGCGCTATTTAAGTAGTCTACCTCTACTAGTGTATTATACTCTAGGTCCTAGAGCGCTAGGATAGGGACCTATATAAATATATCCTTTAGGGCCTAGAAGGCCTCTTATTCCTTAGGGCCCTATTAAAATAGGACCCCTTTCTTAGTAAAGGTATATAGGGGTGCGGCCTACTTAGAGAATTAAGGAAGAAAGTTGTAATAGAAGTTAGTAAAGCTAATAAAGTAGTAGACTATACACACTATAGAGGGGGCGTTCTATTAATTAATTACTTATATCTTTGCTAGATTAGGGCAAATAGCCTTACCTACTATAATAAGATACCTTAGGTAGCTAACTTCTATTATTATAAATTTGTATTTCTTTAGGTCTATATATAGTTTAGCTTTTTATAGAAGTCCTAGCACTTATTACACATAGTCCTAGTGTTAGCGTAAGGGCCCTATTATATAGATAAGGATATTATCTAGGTAAGCTATATATATATTACCTAGGGTATCTTTTAGAGCGCTATTAATATAGCGCTAGAATATAGTTAGTGCTCTAGTTAGTCTAAATAGAACTACTAACTACTTAAAGAGGCTAAATTAGGTATAAAATATAGTATAGTGTTCTTCCCCTTTTATAACTTATAGCTTATAGAAAGTAGTATAGATATCTATCTTTATAAACTAAGTAGCCTAGGAGAGGGTGCGTAGTGTCTCTTTAATAAGTAGAAGAGGGTACTAATTTAGCTTAGAAATTACGTTAATCTCTTAATAGTTAATATATAGGCGCTATTTCCCCTTAGGCTTTAGGGCTAGAAGGACTAGAGCACTTACTAAAGAGGAGCTAGCTTATATTTAGCCTTTATCTATAAGTTCTATAAGTTAGTGCTAGAGTTCTACTAGCTAATTTCTAGATATACTATATAGTAGGCCCTAAAGTAGTTTTAGAAGGGAGCTGCTTAGAGTTTACTTTAGGTAAATATAGTAGTCTAATATACCCTAGTGTAGTAAGAGGCTAGACGCTTTAGTTTTATTAAAAATAGTAGTATACTCTACTAGTTCTAGAGGAAGAGTCCTACTATCTTTAGTAAGGCCTAGCCTTACTATATTATAGAGAAGTAGGGATCTTACTATATAACAAAGCGTTATTATAAGTATTTAAGTAATATTCTAGAGTAAAGTTAGAAATACCCCTTTCTAGTTTTTATTTAGAGTATTAAAGGGTGTTACGTTGTCCTCTTTATCTATAAGTGTAGTAAGGAGGCCCTACCTCTCTACTACCTAGGTATTAAAGGTAATAAGACCCCTAGCTACCCTAATTATAATTTTACTACTGTAGATATCTACTACTACTTTAGACTTAGCTAGCTAGGGGGCCCCTAGAATTATATCCTAGTAGAGGTTAGGGATTATATAAACGTAAAGGGTCTATTACTATCTAAATATATTATAAGGCACTACTACTATCTTTATAATAAAGATCTATAGTAATAATCTAGTAGCCTATTCTAGCTCTTAGGCTAGGATTATAATACGCTATAGTAAGAGTAAATCTACTAGCTTAAGGCTAATTACTATAAAGTATTTACACCTTATATTAATTAGGGCCTTTATATACTATGTATTGTTAAGGAAGATATAGAGGGTAAAGGTAGGCCTATTTATACCTATTCTAGCCCTAGCCACTCTAACTATTATAGCTCGCCCTAATTATACCTCTATTAATACTATCGCGCTTAGCCCCTATATTAGCGCTAGACTAGGGGCTACTTTTTTTTTAACTAGATATTTATTTTACTATACTAAGGTTAGGTTGTAATTGCCTAGAGTAAAATTATATTAAGGTAGGCTCTAGCTATATAGTTAGGCTTACTATAGTAAGTGTATATACCTATATTTTAGTGTTACTAGAAGATATATTTAAGTATCTAGTTTAGGCGCTACTTACCTGCCTCCCTACTAGCTTAAAGTTAGGTTAAGGTTAACGCTATTATAAAAGTTATATAAACGTTGCTATTACTATCTTTAAAAGGGGGCTAGCTCCTCTTATAAAAAGTAGCTTAAATAGTAAGCTTATCTTCTAGCGCCTCTATTTTAAGGTCCGCTGCGATCTATAAAAACCTAGTAATAGCCGCGTTATAGTCCCCTTTAGAAACATATAGTTAAGGGTAACTATATAGATATTACACTAGATTATATAGCGTAACTTACGCAGTTTCTTAGTATTACTCTACTAGCTACTACCTACCTCTACTAAGGTTTGTTTAGAGTAGACATAAAAGTTAGAAAAACTCTTTTTAGAGTTCTACCTAATTATATTAAGGCGTGCTTTAGTCTTCTACTAGGCGTGTTTATTAGTGTATATAAAGGTGAGGTACTATATAAACGTTTATAGGTTAAACTAGCTATCTGCCCCCCTAGCTTAGTAGAAGGCTACTACTATATCTTAAGGACTATTATCTAAGTAGTCCTATATTAGCGCCTATTCCTCTTAGAGGGAGCTAATAAACTGCTTATTAGTCTAGAGCTTATAATTTATTATAACTTTCTAGACCCTAAACTAGGCCTTTAAGTCCCTAAACTTAGTTAGGCTTAGAAGTAGTTTACGCTGTAGAATTAGCTAGTCTATACTAGTAAATAGAGATCTGCCCTCTATAGTAGAGGTAAATAGGCCTAAAGTAGTGCTAGCGTAGGCCTATTAGCGTATAAAGAGCTTACGCAGCTTTTTATTCTAAAGTTATAGTGTTTATATAGTAGAGTGGTTTTTGTCTCTAGTAGTAATTAAGTTCTATAGTTATTCTACTAACTTAGTAATATTAGAGGCATCTATTAGTAAGTTATTCTAGACTCTATTATGTTTCTTTATTCCTTTAAATAACTCTTTTCTAAAAGACTTAGAATTTAATGTTATAGGCTAGCCTTAGAGAGTAAATAGAACTATAAGTGCTAAATATAAAGGATAAATTCTAGGTATTAAGTCTTTATAGGGGGGTGTGCCGCTTATAAGAAGAGTTTTCTTTAGTAGGTCCACTTTTTTAGGGTAGTTCCTTTCCTTAAGATCCTTCTAAAGGCTAGGGCATAGCCCTAGCCTATTACACTATGTCCTAAGGACTATTATCTAGACAGTCCTATTTTGGTGCCTATTTCCTTTAGGGGGAGCTAATAAACTACTTATTGGCCTAGAGCTTATAGTCTATTATAACCTTCTAGGGCCTAAACTAGGCCTTTAAGTCCCTAAACTTAGTTAGGTTTAAGAGCGGTTTATAGTATAGAATTAGCTAGTTTACGCTAGTAAATAAGGATCTGCTCCCTATAGTAGGGGTAGACAAGTCTAGGGCAGTACTAGCGTAGGCCTATTAGCGTATAAAGAGCTTATATAGCTCTTTATTCTAGAGTTATAGTGTTTATATAGTAGAGTTGTCTATACAGTTTATCGTATAAATAGCACTAAGTGAAATAGGGGCCTGCCTACCTGTGGGGACCCGCATAAGGACCCACTACTTAGGTTAGCGCTAAGAGGCAGAGACTTTATAAGGCCCTACCTACCTATAAGGACCTGCATAAGGACCCACTGCTTAGGTTAGCGCCAAGAGGCAGAGACTTTATAAGGTCCTTAGTGCCCGTTTATACAATAGATAAGACGTAATTAATTAAACCTACTTTTTACCTTTTATATAATAGTATACTATTAACCCTTAAATGCTTCATTATAGATTAAGCCAAACCTACACTAATTAGTGGTTAATTCTAATTAGCTGTAAACTAGTAAAGTCTAAAGACAGAGCGCCCTATAACCGAGATATATAGGCTCTATATTATTACCTTTACTAGAGATTGAATTTTAGATTGTATAACAAGTAGAAACAAAGTGTATATATTTATAAAGAGTTACACAATCTAGTCTAAGCTATTGTATAGAAAAGAAAGGAGATAGTAAGTATATTCACAATCCTAAAAAACATATTGCACAATTAAACTAGCGACACACTAATGCGATCTAGTCGCACGATTTAATAAGATAATAATATAGCACTAGAACTAGGAGACTTCCTAGAGGAATCTGTACAAGAAGGAATTGCATAATAAGCTACCTAGGAGGATAACTTAGAATAGCTATACTAGGTAGAAGAAGTAGTAAATATTAGAGCTATTACCCTAAAGGGCGAAATTGCACAAAGATACTAGATAGATAGAATAGACCTATATAGTAGTCTACCCCCTTTAATAAAGTGTATATATATATATATAGTGTACATGCTTATTTAGTATTATATATGTAGTTTTAAAGGAGAAGAGGTAATCTCCTTCTTCTTAGAAGACTTTTTTAAATAGATAAAGAAGAACTTTAAGTAAATTAGCTATGCAATAAAATAAGAGCTTATTACCTATTTTATATAAAAAGGATTTACTACTCTAGACTCTATAGTAAGGGATATATAGTTAAAGAAGCTCTACAGACTTACTTAGCTTAAATATAAGCTATAGGAACCTTATATAACACTACTATAACTTAAACCTAAACTGTATTGTACTATATATATAATAGAACCTACACTACTTATAGGGATTCTATAAATAGTAGGTGCACAGCTAGGGCATGTACCCTAGTAGGTAAGGATAATAACACTATATGTAGAGCTACACTAGTGGCAATAGCCTAAAACCTAAGCTGCTTTTGCTTAGTAACCTATATTAAATAAAGAGACTAGGCGCTCCTAGTCTTCTTAATAATAAAGGGACTATACCCTTATTTAGCTAGACAAGATTATTCTCTTTTAGAAAGTATAGAACAAGGAGAATAACTACACTAGCTAACTATATAATATACTAGTAGATAAGGTAAGACTCTTTAGAGAGTTATGCTATAGACTAGGCATACTATAGGACTAGTATATAAACATCTTCCTAGGTATTCTCTCTAATCGCGTGAGCACCTACTACCTTTATAATATTAAACTAGGACTTCTATAGGATGAATTGTACGACAGACTAAATAGGCACTTTAACACTAGTGTTAATTATAATTAGTACTAGACAGACTAGACCACTCTTACCTTTAAACGCTATAAAAGGGATAATCTAGCCGCTATATCGCATAAGGCCCTAGAAGCAATAATTAATAAGCTCACTTTAGCCTAAAGGGCTCTTAGGTAAGGCTTTAGTAGTAAACTATAACTATACACTACTATTATATAAGTATACCGCGGCTATCCTAACCTTAAATAAGCTATGTTTCCTTAAAAATATAGTAGAAGGCTTACTTAGCGACCTTTATGTGTTACTCTAAGTTACTAAAGATAGGAAGAAGTTATAGTTCTTCTAAAATAGTAAAGAGGTGTACTACACTAATTAATAATATAATAATTCTAATAATATAAGAGGACCTAGCCCCTTTAGAGGCAGAATAACCTTTAGACTAAAAGGAAGAGGTAACTTTAGAAGTTTAAGCTCTTGTATAAAGTAGAAATGCTTTATATACTATAAAGAAAGATACTAGTCTACTAACTATCTACTAAAGGATACCTAGCAAGCTAGAAGGTAATATACGTCGTTGTACGCTAACTTCTATAAACACAAACCCTCTACTATAAATATATAAGCATATATCCTTAACTTTAAAGGAGAGCTAGAGGATAAAGACTATTGCACAAAAAAGGAGAAAGATAAATAAGACTAATAGAGTAATAAAGAAGAAGCACAGAAGGCTACCTTATACCTTACTTCTACTATATATCTTTATTGCACGACTAGGAGACATCCTTCTATACCTGCTTACTAAGACCTAGCGCTAAACATTATATCGCTTAATATCCTACCTTCTATTTACGCATAGAACATATGCCTAGAAAGAGCCTTATTACGTAATATAACTCTACTACTGTATAAAAGAGTAGAGTAAGAGCTAAGTAGGTTAGCTGTTACTACCTATTTATATAAGAGTAGGTGTAAATAGGACCTTTACTATATAGCGACACTACACCTACCTTACAATCTATTCTAATTAGAGAAGGCTAACTATATAGATAGAGAAGGATAGGAAAGAGAAGCGTATAATAGATATAAGCTATTGTACAAAAGAAAAGTTACTAGTGTCTATACAGTTTATTATATAAATAGCACTAAGTAAAATAGGGGCCTACCTATCTATAGGGACCTGTATAAGGACCTATACTTAGGTAGGCCGCTATTAGAGGTAGAGACTTTATAAGGTCCTTAGTGCCCCCTTGTATAATAGTGTTAAATCCAAGAGGGTAGCTAGTCCTAAAGGGTTAAGGTTAGTTCTTAGGCAGGAGTACTTACGGAAGGTAGAAGGTCTTGTTAATACAATAGTATCTTGCGAAGTGTAATAAGTTAATAATTTGGTCTACTAGAATCTAAATAATAGATTAATAAATAGATTAAATATAAGTATAGAGAGCCTATCCTCGCGTTCCTATATACTAAGGCTGCTCCGCTGCTTAGTGCTACTAAGCAACTAAGCACTTTATATAACCTACTCTACTACTTAGTGCTACTAAGTAACTAAGCATATTATATAACCTAATCTAAGTTACTTAGCGTCTCTTTGTTACGTTTGTAACCCTATTATTACTTTATTACACCTTTATAAGCGCCTAAGTTCTACGTTATTATCTAGTTTATAATATTATCCCTTCCCTTCCTATTCTTTGTCCTAAAGAATTATGCCTACTAACTGTAATTCTATAAAGCGTTGTTACGGCCTTATCTCTACTATTAAAAACTATAGAGTAGTTATAGTGTTAAAGTGCTTCTTCTATAAGTCGCATTTCTGCGTTTATAAAGTCTATATTAGCTTAGGAAAGTGTAGTAAGTGTTAAAAATAAGGCTTAAAGTGTAATATAGCTATTACTAGGAATAAGTTCTTGCGGTTAATTACTAAGAAGAAGAAACTAGAGGCACAAATATTAGAGGTGTAAAAAGAATAGAACGCAGCGTTTAAAGCCCTACGTATAGCGCACGTAAAAGAGGATTAGTTATTAAAATAATTAGCGTAGAATAAAAAGCGTGCTAGTAAGGTTATTGTAGTAGAGAGTACTACGCTAATAGAGTTAGAGTTAGAGAAGGACCTAGCCTATTCTACTTAGCCTACTAGTCTGGCTAAACTTAGCACGTCTATATAGTCTGCGATAGACAACCTGCCTCTAGAGTTCTAGAATAATTCCTTAGCGTTACTATCTTAGGTAAGTCTATTAATAGAATTCTTTAATCTTTTATTAATAGTTTCCTAGGTAGTTCTTTAGTTCCTAAGTGTTTTCGCTGTGTGAGTAACTTTTCTACTTAATAAGGTACGCGTTATTATACTAATTATATTCTAGAATTTTTTTAACCTTAAATTTGTTTTCTTCCTTAGTCTGGTAGTAGAAGGTGGTTTTAACTAGTGTATTGGGGTCTACTAGTTCTAGTAGTAATACGTGGAATACTAGGTGTATCTTTGCATCTGGCAGTAGTTCCAACTTATAGTTTACTAGTAATATTTGCTTAGAAATGTAAAATAGTCTAACTTTAATATAATCTAGTTTCTTGTGTTTTTTCTTCTAAGTTTAAAGGTTCTTTGTAAGTAGATATACTTTATCCCCCTTCTTTAGCTAAAGTGCTATTTTTTGTTTTTAGTTTTAGTATAAAATTAATTACTGCTAAGCTTTCTTAAGATTCTCTTAGAGTTATTAGTGTATTTTCTTTATATTTTCTACTATATCTATAGCTTCTTTTACTTTAATTATTGTAGGAAATTATTAATTAAAGAGATATAGGTGTCTCCTATAGTTTGCATAGAATAGTGTATGTCCTAATACTACTAATACTTTGTTATTATAGGCTAACTGTGCTATAGGTAGTAATAAAACCTAGTTATTCTTCTAACTATTGCAGTAGATACGTAGGTACGTTTCTATAGTTTAGTTCGTATATTCTGTCTGTCTGTCTGTTTGTAGATAGTAAGCTGTTAATAGCTTTTGTTTTATTCTAAGTAGGGCTATAAGTGTTGTCTAATAATTTAACGTGAAGAGCTTATCTCTGTTACTAATAATTATTTTTAGGATTCTGTAATATCTAATTAGTTAGTCTAGAATAAAAAAAGCGAGTTCCTTTACTGTTATTCTTTTAAGACACAGAATAAGCTTAATATACTTAGTTAGTTAGTAGACTATTACTAGTATACTATTGTATTTAATTCCTATTATTAGATCCTTAGAGTTTAGAATTCCTGTAATAAAATCTATAGCGATGTCTTTCTATAGTGCTGTTAGTATTCTAATTACTTGCATCTCTCTATATTTAAGATATATACTATATTTATTTCTCTAGCATTCTATATATTTGTAGATATAAGTTGTTATAGCTTCCTTAATTCTTTTAAAGGTGTAATTCCTCTAGATAAGTTCTATTATTTTTGTAATGCCTAGGTGTCTGTATATAGGGTTATCGTGGTATTATTAGATAATCTTAGTCTGTAGATGTTCTAGAACTTCTTAGTTAATTACTAAAAGTTAATTTAGTTCTGCTATTAGCTCTAGAGATCTATTTTTAGCTTTACAAAGGATTATAGAGAAGGTTTTTACCTTTTCTCTTACTAGATTACTTTGTTAGCTAAGAGTGTCTGCTCTGCTATTTTCTTTCCTAGCTACATAGATAATTTTAAACTTGTACTACTCTATAGTTTATAACTATCTTTGTTATTGTGGCGTAAGTTCTTTTATTATCGTGAACCTTAGAAAGTTCTTATAATTTATATAGATTTCTAGCGTTAAGTAACTAAGCGCATAGATTTTCTAGTACTTTAAGGCTTTAATAATAGCGTAGAGTTCTTTATTGTGTACGTTGTATTGTGTTTTGGCGTTATTAAATTTGCATAAGTAATAGGCAATTAGGTACTATTTACTATTACATTCTTATTTAGCGTAGGCGCCTAGCGCAAGATCGCTAGCGTCTTATTTTAAAGTGTAGTAGTTTATCGCTTCTAAAATAAATAAGGATAGATTCTATAATACATACTATCTTAAGGAGTTAGAATAACATTCCGTACTTATCTATCTATTTAAAGGGTACGTCTTTCTTTATAAGATTTATTAAAGATATTGTAACCTTTATGTAATCTTGGATGAATTGTTAATTAAATCTATAGAATTGTAAGAATTTTTGGATATTCTTAGCTGTCTTTAGTATTAGCTAGTTCTTAATATATTCGACTTTACTTAGTGCTATCTTAATTCCTTCTGTGGTAATAATGTGTCCTAGGAATTTAAGTTATTTAACGTTAAACTTACATTTCTTAAGTTTAATACAAAGGCATACTTTGTCTAGTGCTTCTAGCACTATCTATACATACTTAGTGTGGTCTAATTTGTTTTTAGAAAAGACGAGGATATTATCTATATACGCGATAACAAATATGTCCAGATATTTGTAGAGTATATTGTTAATAAGTGCTATAAAAGCTGCTGGTGTATTTGTAAGTCTAAATGGCATAATCTTATACTTAAATAGTCTATAGCGTGATTAAAACGCTGTTTTCTATTCTTTACCTTTCTTAATTTATATAAGGTGGTAACCGTCTCTTAGATCTATTATTATAAATATCTTAGCTTAAGATAGTTAATCTTGTAACTCTGTAATGTTTAGTAGTGGATATTAGTTCTTTATTATTATGTTGTTAAGTTATTAGTAGTTAATATATAGTCTGTCTAATCTATCCTTTTTCTTAACAAATATAAAAGGGCTTACTACTAGTAACTTTAATAGTTATATATATCCTTTCTTAAAGTTTATCTTAATAAAATTATGTTCTTTAAGGAGTTCTTCTCCTGTCTTGCTATATAGTAGTCTAAAGGGTAGCATCTTCCCTTCTTCTAGGTCTATTGTAAGATCCTAGAGTTAATATTCTAGTAGGTTTACTTTTCCTTCTTTTTCTGTAAATATATGTGTCTATTTCCTATACTCTCTTAGTAAGGTAAGGGGTGTGCTATTATCCTCCTTCTTACACTTCTTAACCTAGTGGTTCCTACTAGCGTCTACTAAGGTGTATTTCTATTTTTTAACTATCTATTACGGTATTATATTATTAATAACTCCCTTATCTACTATTATTTTTAGTTAATACGTAGGCTTTACTTATAATGCATAATTATAGCGTTTAAATAATATTTTCTTTATACCCTAGTTAATTTGTAGGTTGTGTATTATTAACTAAAGTAATCCTAAGACTAACTTATACTTAGATTCTAATAAGATATCTAAGGTAAGTTCCTCTCTATGTTCTTGGACTATTATCGTGGTAGTAACCTCCTAGTATATTTAAGGTGTCTTAGGCATTAGGGATCTATTCGCGACATAGATAATATAAGGTACTTTTTTCTTTAATATTATAAGTCCTACTTATCTTACTATCTAATAAGATATAAAGTTCCTTCCTGCTCCTAAGTCTATAAGAGCTTAAGCCTGTATTCCTTTAAACTGTACTAGTAGCTTAACTAATACTATACTTACTATAGTATTTAATTTAATAAAGGCGTTTTCTTGTCTAAGTTTAGGCCTAAAAAAGATATCTATTTGTGTAGGTTATAGTTAAGTTCTAGTGCCTAGTATGCGTTATTAAGCATCTGCTTCTATTGTTATTCTTAAGTATGTAGCTTATATAGATTATTTTCTTCTTCTTCCTATAAAGATATTCTTCTGTTTTTCCTCCCGCAGTCTTTACTGTTCCTATATACTAGTTAAATTAGTAGTTCTGTTATTACTTTTTACGTAGGGTAGTTTATAAAGCTATCTAAATATTTAGCTATATAGTAGTATTTACAGTCTTAGTTTAGACATGTGTACTAGTATAGTTGTATATAGTCTTTATTAATAAGTATATTATAGCATTCATTACCCTTTAGCATAAGGTAAGGAAAGTATTTTACTTATTATTTATTCTAGAGGTGTTCGTCGTAAGCTACAATAGGGCAGTCTATCTATATCTATCTATAGCGCAGTTTTCTTTTAGGTTATTTCTTATTCTCCTCTTTCTCTACCTTATATTATGTGCATATTGGTTCTTCGCAATGCGTCCATATATAGAATTAGTGTGTAGGATTTTAGTAGTCTAGGTAGTACTTTAGTACGTAGTCTAACTTCTTATTTTTATAGGGTTATATTCCTTTTAGTGCCTAGTAGGGTTCTATATAGTCCTAAATATTTAGTTTATACTTAGGTGACATAGGGTTGTCTTCTTCCCGCCTACTTTATAGGTAAGGAGTAGAAGATCTTAGTATCTCTTCTATGTCTTCTGTGTTGTGGTATACGTTAGAGTCGTCTTCTAGATCTTTGTATAGTTATAAGTTAGGTAAATCTAATTACTTACTTTGCTCTAGTGTAACGCGTTAGTAACTAAATAGCGTTATAATAACTTCCTATTCTTTATTAGGTTCTTAGTCCTTAATAGTTAGTATATTTAACTTAGTTTAATAGACTTTGTTCTTTAATCTATAGTTTCTGGCTATATAGCCTAGTTTACTACATGTAAAGCATTTTCAGGTCTTAGTTATTAGTTATTAACTTCTATTAAAGACGCATTTATTAGGCTGCTTAGGGCCTATCTTTCCTCCTTTTCTTTTACCTAAGTAGTTAAACTAGACATCTTCTATTAGTTTGTATCTCTAGTAGTTCCTTAGCTGTTACTTTTAGACAATTCTAACAGGGTTTTTATAAACCACTTTTACTAGTTATCTAAAGCTTATCGCTTTAGAGTTTTAGTAGAGCTCCTATTACAGTAAAAACTACTCTCTATTAATCCTAATAGTTTCTTTATATAGTTTCTTAAGATTAGTAATTTATGTACTACTACGTAAGAGTTCTTTACGTAGTTTCTATTTAAGCCCTTATTTGTACATATTCTAAAGAGATTTATTATCCTAGTTAAGTTATATAGCGTATCTACGAAACTTAGCTATATACTTAGCTACTAATTATTTCTAAGTTATAGTCTAAATCTTTGCTTTTATAATAGAGTTCTTATTAGCGATCCTAAAGAGTTGTTTAAGGTATTTCTTAAAGTTATTATAATCCTTAATAATATTAACTATATTAGCATGCTTATTTACATAATTATTGTTATTATTGTCGTGGTCTATTCCTAGGTACTTTTTAAGGTAGAGATAGATCTATAATCCTATATCTCTTCGCATATATATTACTACGAAGATAACCTTCTTTTTGTCTTTAAGGGGTTTGTCTAAGTTAAAGAAGTAGAGGTCTAACTAAAGAATTTAGACGTTAGTTTAAGATTATTTACTAAAGTAGAGATTAGGTTTATGCGCCTTACTGCTATTCTTTATAAAAGTAATCTTAGCGGCACCTAAAGCTGTAGAAGAGGTAGGAATTTATAAAGTACTTATGTTAAGGGTGTTTAAAATGTTAAATCTAAAAGGGTAGCTAGTCCTAAAGGGTTAAGGTTAGTTCTTAGGCAGGAGTACTTACAGAAGGTGGAAGGTCTTATTAATATAATACTATCTTACAAAGTGTAATGAGTTAACAATTTAGTCTGCTAGAATCTAAACAATAGATTAATAAATAGATTAAACACAAGTATAGAGAGCCTATCCTCGCGTTCCTATATACTAAGGCTGCTCCGCTACTTAGTGCCACTAAGCAACTAAGCACTTTACGTAACCTGCTCTACTGCTTAGTGCCGCTAAGTAACTAAGTATATTATATAACCTAATCTAAGTTACTTAGCATCTCTTTGTTACATTTATAACTCTGTCGTCGCTTTATCACACCTTCATAAGCGCCCAAGTCCCACGTTGTTATCTGGTTCGTAACAAATAGATAAGACGTAATTAATTAAACCTACTTCTTACCCTTTATACAATAGTATACTATTAACCCTCGAATGCTTAATTGCATATTAAGCCAAACTAATAAGAGTAGTCTTTATCTCTAGTTATCTATACAGTGAATTATACAAGTAGCACTAAGTAAAGTAGGGTTCTACCTGCCTATAGGGGCCCGCACAATGGCCCACTGCTTAGGGTAGCGCTAAGAGGTAGAGACTTTATAAGGTCCTTAGTGCCCCTTTGTACGATAAATAAGACGTAATTAGTTAAACCTACTTTTTACCTTTTATACAATAGTATACTATTAACCTTTAGATACTTCATTATAAATTAAGCTAAATCTATACTAATTAGTAGTTAATTCTAATTAACTACAAACTAGCAAGGTTTAAAGACAGAGTACCCTATAAGCTAGATACGTAGGCTCTATATTATGTTACGAACTAGAAAGTAATATGGGAGTTAGGCGCTTATAAAGGTATAATAAAGCAACGACAGGGTTACAGACGTAATAAAGAAACGCTACGAGGCTTAAATTAGATTACGTAATATGCTTAGCTGCTTAGGAGCCCTAAGTAGCTAAGTAAGTTACGTAATACACTTAGTTATTTAGGAGCACTAAGCAGCAGAGCAGTCTTAGTATATAGAAACGTAAGAATAAGCTTCTTATACTTATATTTAATCTATTTATTAATCTATTGTTTAGATTCTAGTAGACTAAATTATTAACTTATTATACTTAGTTAAGATGCTAATGTATTAACAAGACCTTCTACCTTCTATAAGTACTCCTACCTAAGAACTAACCTTAACCCTTTAAGACTAGCTACCCTCTTAGATTTAACATTTTAAACACCCTTAATATAAGTACTTTATAAACTCCTACCTCTTCTATAGCTTTAGGTGCCGCTAAGATTACTCCTATAAAAGATAGTAGTAAGGTGCATAAACCTAATCTCTACTTTAGTAAATAATCTTAAACTAATATCTAGATTCTCTAGTTAGACCTCTACTTCTTTAACTTAGATAAATTCCTTAAAGATAAGAAAAAAGTTATCTTTGTAGTAATATACATGTAAAGAGATATAGGATTATAGATCTATTTCTATCTTAAAAAGTACCTAGGAATAGACCATAATAATAATAATAATAATTACGTAAATAAGCACGCTAATGCAGTTAATATTTATAAGAATTATAATAACTTTAAGAAATACTTTAAATAACTCTTTAGGATTACTAATAAGGACTCTATTATAAAAGTAAAGATTTAGACTATAACTTAGAAATAATTAGTAGCTAAGTATATAGCTAAGTTTTATAGATACGCTATACAGCTTAACTAGAATAATAAATCTCTTTAGGATATATATAAACAAGAACTTGAATAGAAACTATATAAGGAACTCTTACGTAGTAGTGCACAAATTACTAACCTTAAAGAACTATATAAAAAAACTATTAGGATTAATAAAGAATAGTTTTCACTATAATAAGAGCTCTACTAAAACCCTAGGGCGATAAGCTTTAGACAACTAGCAAAAGTAGTTTATAAGAACCTTATTAGAATTGTCTAAAAGTAACAGCTAAGGAACTACTAGAATATAAACTAATAGAAGATGTCTAGTTTAACTATATAGGCAAAGGAAAAAAAGGAAAAATAGGCCCTAAGCAGCCTAATAAACGCGTCTCTAATAGAAGTTAATAACTAATAACTAAGACCTATAAATGCTTTATATATAGTAAACTAGGCCACATAGCCAGAAACTATAGATTAAAGAACAAAGTCTATTAAACTAAGTTAAATATACTAACTATTAAGGACTAAGAATCTAATAAGGAATAGGAAGTTATTACAACACTATTTAGTTACTAACGCGTTATACTAGAATAAAGTAAGCGATTAGATTTACCTAACTTATAACTATATAAAGCTCTAGAAAACAACTCTAACGTATACTATAACGTAGAAGACGTAGAAGAGATACTAAGATCTTCTACTCTTTACCTATAAAGTAGGCGGAAAGAAGATAACCCTATATTACCTAAGTATAAACTAAATATTTAGGACCATATAGAACCCTACTAGGCACTAAAAGGAATACAATCCTATAAAAAGAAGAAGTTAGACTACGTACTAAAGTATTACCTAGACTACTAAAATCCTACATACTAATTTTGTATGTGGACGTATTACAAAGAACTAATATGCGTATAATATAAGACAGAGAAAGAGGAGAATAAGAAATAACCTAGAAGAAAACTGCGCTATAGATAGATATAGATAGACTACCCTATTGTAGCTTACGATAAACACCTCTAGGATAAATAATAAGTAAAATACTTCTCTTACCTTACGCTAAAGGGCAAGAAATACTATAATATACTTATTAATAGAGATTACATATAACTATACTAGTATATGTGTTTAAACTAAGACTGCAAATACTACTACATAGCTAAACGTTTAGATAGCTTTATAAGCTGCTCTATATAAGAAGTAATAATAGAACTACTAATTTAACTAGTACATAGAAATAGTAAAGACTGCAGGAGAAAAAACAGAAAAACATCCTTATAGGAAGAAGAAGAACACGATCTGTATAAGCTATATATTTAAGAATAATAACAGAAGTAGATACTTAGAAACGTATACTACGCACCTAAACTTAATTATAACTTATATAAATAGATATCTTTTTTAGGCCTAAACTTAGACAAGAAAACGCCTTTATTAAATTAAATACTATAGTAAGCACGGCATTAATTAAGCTACTAGTATAGTTTAAAGGAATATAGGCTTAAGCTTTTATAGACTTAGGAGTAGAAAAGAACTTTATATCTTACTAGACAGTAAGATAAGTAGGACTTATAATATTAAAGAAAGAAGTACTCTATATTATCTATGTCGCAAATAGATCCCTAATACCTAAGATACCTTAGATATACTAGGAGGTTACTACCATAATAATAGTCTAAGGATATAGAGAGGAACTTACCTTAGATATCTTACTAGGATCTAAGCATAAGTTAGTCTTAGGATTACCTTAGTTAATAATACACAACCTATAGATTAACTAGGGTATAAAGAAAATATTATTTAAACGCTGTAATTATATATTATAAGCAAAGCTTATGTATTAACTAAAAATAATAGTAAATAAGGGAGTTATTAATAACATAATACTATAATAGATAGTTAAAAAACAGAAGCACACCTTAGTAGACGCTGGCAGGAACTACTAGGTTAAAAAGCGTAAGAAGGAGGACAATAGTATACCGCTTACCTTACTAAGAGAGTACAGGAAATAGACATATATGTTTATAGAAAAAGAAGGAAAAGTAAACCTACCTAAACATTAACCCTAGGATCTTATAATAGACCTAGAAGAAGGGAAGACGCCACCCTTTAGACCACTATATAGTAAGATAGGAGAAGAACTCCTTAAGGAACGTGATTTTATTAAAATAAATCTTAAGAAAGGATATATATAACTATTAAAGTTACTAGTAGTAAGCGCTTTTATGTTTATTAAAAAAATGATAGATTAGACAGACTATATATTAACTACTAATAACTTAATAACATAATAATAAAGAACTAATATCTACTACTAAATATTATAGAGTTACGAGATTAACTATCTTAAGCTAAGATATTTATAATAATAGATCTAAGAGATAGTTACCACCTTATACAAATTAGAAAAGGTAAAGAATAAAAACCAGCGTTTTAATTACACTATAGACTATTTAAATATAAGGTTATGCTATTTAGGCTTACAAATACACTAGTAGCTTTTATAGCACTTATTAATAACGTACTCTATAAATATCTAGACATATTTGTTATCGCGTATATAGATAATATCCTTGTCTTTTCCAAAAACAAATTAGACTACACTAAGTATGTATAGATAGTACTAGAAGCACTAGACAAAGCATGCCTTTGTATTAAACTTAAGAAATATAAGTTTAACGTTAAATAACTTAAATTCCTAGGACACATTGTTACTATAGAAGGAATTAAGATAGCACTAAGTAAAGTTAAATGTATTAGAAACTAGCTAATACTAAAGATAGCCAAGAATATCTAAGAATTTTTAGGATTCTATAGATTTAACTAATAATTTATCTAAAATTACGTAAAGGTTACAATACCTTTAATAAATTTTATAAAGAAGGACGTACCCTTTAAATAGATAAATAAGTATAGAATGTTATTCTAACTCCTTAAGATAGTATATGTTATAGAACCTATCCTTATTTATTTTAAAAGCGATAAACCACTACGCTTTAAAACAGACGCTAGCGATCTTACGCTAGGCGCCTACGCTAAATAAGAATATAATAGTAAATAGCACCTAATTACCTATTACTTATGTAAATTTAGTAACGCTAAAACACAATACAATATATATAATAAAGAACTCTACACTATTATTAAAGCCTTAAAGCACTAGAGGATTTAAACACTTAGTTACTTAACGCTAGAAATCTATATAAATTATAAGAACCTTCTAAGGTTCACAACAACAAAAGAACTTACGCTATAACAATAAAGATAGTCGCAGACTACTAGGCAGTATAAGTTTAAAATTATCTATATAGCTAGAAAAGAAAATAATAGAGTAGACGCTCTTAGCTAACAAAGTAATCTAGTAAGAGAAAAGGTGAAAACCTTCTCTATAATCCTTTGCAAAGCCAAAGATAGATCTCTAGAACTAATAGTAGAACTAAATTAACTTTTAGTAATTAACTAAGAAGTTTTAGAATATTTACAGACTAAGATTATCTACTAATACCACAATAACCCTATATACAGACACCTAGGCATTACAAAAACAATAGAACTTATTTAAAGAAATTACACCTTTACAGGAATTAAGAAAGCTATAATAACTTACATCTATAAATATATAGAATACTAGAGAAATAAACACAGCACACATCTTAAATATAGAGAGATATAAGTAATTAAAATACTAACAGTACTATAGGAAGATATTACTATAGATTTTATTACAGGAATTCTAAACTCTAAGGATCTAATAACAGGAATTAGATATAACAGTATACTAGTAATAGTCTGCTAACTAACTAAGTATATTAAGCTTATTCCATGTCTTAAAAGAATAATAGCAAAGGAACTCGCTTTTCTTATCCTAGACTAACTAATTAGACATTATAGAATCCCAAAAATAATTATTAGTGATAGAGATAAGCTCTTTATGTTAAATTACTAGACAACACTTATAGCCCTACTTAGAATAAAACAAAAGCTATTAATAGCTTACTATCTATATAGTTTATTGTATAAATATTACCAAGTAAAATAGGGGCCTGCCTACCTGTAGGGACCCGCATAAGGACCCACTACTTAGGTTAGCGCTAAGAGGTAGAGACTTTATAAGGTCCTTAGTGCCCCTTTATATAATAGACTAAACGTAATTAATTAAACCTACTTCTTACCCTTTGTATAATAGTATACTATTAACCCTTAAATACTTAATTATAGATTAAACTAAACCTACACTGTTGAAGTAAAACACTCACTTCTGTGATTCTTTCTGGATCTACTGATTCATATCATAGGATTCTTACTAAGAGGCTTATTTCTTTTGTATATAGTCTGCCCTTTTAGCATCCTTTCCTACAATTAGCTATTTGTATTCTTTACAACTCTGCTCCTGAATATCCTATAATAGTTTAAGCCCTTTTTACTATAATAGTTATAAGCCTAGCGCTTAGAACGTAGGACGATTCTCCCTACCTACTTAGTAATGCTTAAATTATTATATAACACTCTATTTAGAACCTCTTTATAATATAACCCCTCTATTTCTAATTACAAAAATTATTAAACTAGTAGAAGTATAGCTTATTAATCGCGCTAGCTAGCCCTACTAGTTTATCTAGCTTTAATTCTAAGCAAACTTAAAAGGAATCTAGAACTAAATTAACCTAGAGGCGATTAACGCTCTAGTAATTAATTATATAAAGCTAGAACAACCTCTACTCTTATAGAAACTATTACTAATTGCGGATACAGCCTCTGTAGTAAGTATTTAATTATATAAAGCAGAGCTTACTAAGTATAAAATAAATAAGGAGAGCTTTCCTTTACAAATAGCAGAATATAGAGTAGTAGTTTTAGACTAGTAAGTAGACTATACTAAAATACAGAATCTCTAGACTTAGGTAAACGCTACAGTATCGCCTAATCTGCTTACTCCTGCCATAATTACTCTAGTTAATATACGCTAAACTACGCTTTAGTCTCTAATTTAACTTTTAAAGGAAGATCTCGCACTAAATAAAGGAGTTATATAAAATAATGTTTAAGCTTTATACTGCGCTTATCTTAAGAAGGCTAAGTGGGCAAGACAAAGTTCTAAGACCTAGTTTAAAGAGTAGCAGCTCCTCTATTAAAAAGCGAAGACCTACTTAATTAGCGAAATTAGTAGACTACTTACTACCTAAGATTTCCTAGATATAATTACTGCGTATATAGCACTAGATTAGGCCTAATTAATAAACTAACAGCTAATCTAGGATAAGACGCTAGGACGGAATTAGATCACGCTAGATAATCTAGGGAAAGTATTTTTGGCGCTTATCTAGGAGTATTTAATCTAATCTAGTTCTAATAAAACAAGTAGGGTATTTGCTACTTTTAATAGATTATTAAGACAATCTATTAACTCTAATAGTTCTAGTTTGTCTAATTAGATAAAGAAACAACTAAACTGTCCCTATAAGCCCTATACTTATAGGTAGAAACTAATAGAGTGCTGAAGACTTTAAACCGCGATAGCTAGATTACTCTAGGATAGAATATTGTTATTTAATCTCACTAATAAAGAAAAATTAGAAATTCTTAATTAACTTAAGCAGCCTAAGTGGTTAAACCTTTATAATGCGATTACAAAGGCAGGATAGAATAAGAAATAATCCTCTACTAAGACTATTAAGTATTCTAGTAGTATTACTACTACTCTACTGAACTTATTTAATCTGCCTACAGACAATAGAGTATTAGGTGTCTACTCTACTCTACATTCTAACGCTTATCCTCTGTTAGAATGTACAATACTAGATAGTGCTATAGTAGTTTACCTAGTTAATAATTGCGAAAGACTTGTTCCTAGGACGTTTTAATTATTAAATAAGAGTGTAGAGGTAGGTATATAAAGCTTTCTAATCTTAGGAATTAGTAATAGACTAATTAAGAACGCTTTACATAGGAAAAATAGGAGATTTATAGAAGATTTACTGCTCTAAGGAGTAAGAGTAGTAGAAGGCTTTTATATAAATATTGTATTAGAAGCTCTTTTAAAGAAAGTAAAGATTTAGTACCTTAGTTTAGATTACACCCTTAGGATTAGAAGCCTAGAATAAAGTGTTATCTTAGTAGACCTAACATATAAGTATAACTTTACTTTCCTATAATATAAGCTAATCTGCTCTTGTTTAATTGTTATAAGTGTGACTACTAAAGGATTATTCTAGGTTAATATTAAGAGATTAGATTCTAAGGACCTCTAGCACCTTTAAGTAGGGTATATAGGAAGTAGAGCCCTATAAGCTCTAGTAACTATAGCCTAAGGTGTAAAAATTACTAGAATGTTAAGAAAGGATTATAAGCACTGTACTACTGTATATATAACTTAGGTGATTTCTAGGAGACCTAGAGAATAATTACCTAGGCTATTTCACTTATTATCTTAGGATCTATTTAATATGCCCACTACTTAAAATAGAGAAAACTAGGTTTTGCTAATTAAAGAAGATTTTAGTAAGAAACCTTATGTTTTTAATCTTAGAATAAAGACGCTTTCTAAGATAATAAGAGTGTAGTAGAATTTCTTAGCTCTTGTTAATATAAAATACGAGCTTTAAATTACAAAAATCTACTAGGATAATAATATAGCAACACTTCTATAGAGAGGGAAATCCTAGTACTAATTTTAGGCTAATTAGAAAGGGATAATAATTAGTAGACTACTACCCTATACGTATAAGCCTAATAGCGCTGTAGAAAGAGTAGGCTAAGAGCTTATAATAAAAGTAATTAAAATATAAATAAGCGCAAATCTACTATTAAATCTCTAGCCTAAGATTATATAAGTGGTATGCTAGCTCTAAGGAATAATTCCTAGCCTAGTATTAGGCTATTAATTACCTAATAAAACGTTAGATGCTTAGTTTAGACAATATTTTTGTTATTTTAAACTAGTAAAAATATAATATAGGACAGCTAATCTTTATCTAAACTAGGGTACTGTCTACGCTTATAGCTGCTAAGCTTACCCTTTAGATTAGGAGCGTGTAGCTAGGTAAGATAGAAGAGGATTTAAAGTAAATCCTAGGGGCTATATTAGATACCTAGTAGGCTATAAAGCTTCTAATATCTACTAAATATAAATTTCCTAGCTTAATTAGGTGATTACTATATAAAACGTAAAGTTTAATAAGTTCTTATTCTATAAAGGATTAGAGGAACAATCTATTCTAAAGATAGAAGTGTTAAAAATAGTAGAAAGCTTCTAAGAAGGAGAGCTAAACAATCTAAAAGAAGCGTATAAAAACGCGCTTAATATTCTTTCTAAAATAAATAAGCATATAAGAACTACTACTAGACCTATAGGTAACCCTTAGGTAATTAAAAGCGAAGTAGGCTAGCTAAGTAATTAGGAATCTAAGGTACCTACTACTAAGTAAGCAGTAGGCTTAGCTAGCTAGTAGCTAAGAATTTGCTTAAGTAGGAAAGGAAGTATAGGACTTATAACCCCTAATTAGACACTAGAGCTAGGTGATCTTAGGAGTGATCTATTAAGTGATTAAGAGATATCTAGCAGCTACTAGAACACTACTAGAAGAGCTAGCCCGCTAGAATCTAGGGATTTAATACCCTATTTATTAGTAGAAACTAATTAGGTTACTAATTAACCTAGCGTAGATAACTTAATTACGCTAGACAAAGCAGATAACCTACTAGCGCGCTAAAGGCGAAGGCAGATCTATCTAGAGGTAAGTAGAATAAGTAGGCGAAATTATAGTAAAGCACTAGAAATTAACTAACTAATAAATTACTATCTGCTATTATAAAGATTAAAGAAGTAAAATAATTAGGACGATTAGCTAGAAGATAGGTAGAAGCTAGGTGCTTATACACTAATTGCTAATTATTTTTAAAGTGATTTTAATGCAATATTAGAGCATATATTTATACTAGGAGTAGTAGAGGCCTAGTCTAAGCAAGAAGAATATATTACACTAAATATAATAGTATTCGCTTCAATGCTTAGAAAGGCGCCTAAAGCGTCTTATACAGCTTGGACTTATAGAGATAAGCTTACACTAGGGCTAACCCTATAGAAACACCTTTATAATTATCTATATAGGAAGCTATTCCTCTTTACCGCTTATAAGGAGATCTTAACTTTGTAAGATAAAGGTACCTAGACAGAGATTAAATAATTAGAGGTGTTAGAGTGACCGCTCCCTTTAAAGTAGGTCTTTACCTATAAGTTTAATTAAAATAGATACTTTAAAAAGTGCAAAGCTTAAATTATTGTAAGAGGAAATCTTTAGAAAAAGAATACTCTCTACTCTATCTATACTACTACCCTAGCAGTAAGATCTTTTTAATTAGCTGTAGCTCTAGTAGCAGAATTCAATCTAGAAATCTTATAATTTAATATAGTAGGAGCGTTTCTAAATACTCTTATTATAGCCGCTAATCTAGTAACTTATAAATTACCTAATAGTTTTAAAAAGCTAAGAAAGTATGTAAGATTAAATTAAGCTTTATATAGCTTAAGAGATTTACTACTTCTTTAGTATAAGGAATTTGCAGGATTACTTTAATCTTATAGACTCTTAGCTTCGCTAGAAGAGCTATGCCTTTTCTTTAATAATGATTAAAGTATTATTATTCTATTTTATGTTAATAACATTCTTCTTCTCTATTACAAGAGTAAAGAGAAAGAAGCCCTAGATTTTTAGAAAAAAATCGCGAACAAATACGAGATTAAATTAAAAGGACTAGTAGAGTAGTTTCTAGGTGTTTAAGTAATTAGGGACAGAGAAGTAAGATTAATTTCTTTAGTCCATAATACCTATATTAATAAGATTACGAAAAAGTTTAACCTTTTAAACTCTAGAAGCTTCCCTCCTACACCTCTATTAGTAGAAGATCTTGTTCTAAGCACAGGAGAAGCTACTCCTTAAAAAATAAAGCTCTTTTAAAAAGAGGTGGAATTAGCTCTCTATACAGCGATTATACTACGCTTAAATATAGCCTTTACAGTGTTAAAGCTATTACACTTTCTAATAAATCTAAGTAAAGAACACTTTGCTACTATTAACTATGTAATCCTTTACCTCTATTAAACTAGATAGTAGGCTATAGTCTTTAGTGGCTATAATAGACCTAATCTGCTAATATGTGGAGATGCCTTTTTTACTAATAATCTAATATTACAGCGATCTTTCTATAGATATATTATACTATTATTTAGAGGAGCTATCCTATGGAAAGCAGCTTAATAGAATATAATTACTACTTTAATAATAGAAGCAGAGCTTCTAGCGCTTAAATATATAAGTAAAGAAGCTATAGCGATTAAGAGATTCTTTACTAAGCTTACTCTAGATCTAGGACCTTTATAGAAGGTCTATTGCAACAATCTTTAAACTATTTATTTAGTAATTAGAAAGAACAAAAGAATTACTACTTAACTACGCTATATAGTGTTAGGATCTGAAATCCACATAATGGCGGGAAGCTAGTTTTGTACCTAGTGGGCGCGTAGTAAGGATTAAGTAGGGATTTAAGGCTGGCTACGCCTTAAATAAAGAAGTTACATAACTACTCTCTATAGAGCGCTTAATTGCTCTGTACTAGAGCATAACACATATAACCGCTCTCTATAGAGCGCTCCCTATAGAGCGGACTTTACTTAGTATATAGAAACGCGAGGATAGACTCTCCATACTTATGTTTAATCTGTTTATTAATCTATTATTTAGATTCTAGCAGACTAAATTGTTAACTTGTTATACTTTGTAAGATACTATTATATTAATAAGACCTTCTACCTTTTGTAAGTACTCCTACCTAAGAACTAAGTTTAACCCTTTAGAACTAGCTATCCTCTTAGATTTAACATCTTAAACACCCTTAATATAAGTACTTTATAAACTCCTACCTCTTCTACGGCTTTAGGTGCCACTAAGATTACTCCTATAAAGGATAGCAGTAAGGCGCATAAACCTAATCTCTACTTTAGTAAATAATTTTAAACTAACATCTAGATTCTTTAGTTAGACCTCTACTTCTTTAACTTAGACAAACCCCTTAAAGATAAAAAGAAGGTTATCTTTATAGTAATATACATATAAGGAGATGTAGGATTATAGATTTATTCCTACCTTAAAAAGTACCTAGGAATAGACCACAATAATAATAACAACAACTACGTAGATAACTACGCTAATGTAGTTAATATTATTAAGAAGTATAATAACTTTAAGAAATGCCTTAAATAACTCTTTAGGATCGCTAATAAGGACTTTATTAGAAAAGCAAAGATTTAGAATATAATTTAGAAATAATTAGTAGCTAAGTATATAGCTAAGTTTTATAGATATACTGTGCAACTTAACTAGAATAATAAATCTCTTTAGGACATGTATAAATAAGGACTTAAATAAAAACTACGTAAAGAACTCTTACGTAGTAGTATATAAATTACTAACTTTAAAGAACTATATAAAGAAACTATTAGGATTAATAGAGAGTAGTTTTTACTGTAATAGGATCTCTACTAAAACCCTAAGGCGATAAGCTTTAGACAACTAGTAAAAGTAGTTTATAAGAACCCTATTAGAATTGTCTAAAAGCAACAGCTAAGGAACTACTAGAAATATAAACTAATAGAAGATGTCTAGTTTAACTATATAGGTAAAGGAAAAGGAAGAAGGATAGGCCCTAAGTAGCCTAATAAACGCGTCTCTAATAGAAGTTAATAACTAATAACTAAAACCTATAAATACTTTATATATAGCAAACTAGGCTATATAGCTAGGAACTGTAGATTAAAGAACAAAGTCTATTAAACTAAGTTAAATATACTAACTATTAAGAACTAAGAACCTAATAAGGAATAGGAAGTTATTATAATGCTATTTAGTTACTAACGTGTTACGCTAGAGTAAAGTAAGCGATTAGATTTACCTAACTTATAACTATATAAAGATCTAGAAAACAACTCTAACGTATACTATAACGTAGAAGACATAGAAGAGATACTAAGATCTTCTACTCCTTACCTATAAAGTAGGTAGGAAGAAGACAACCCTATGTTACCTAAGTATAAACTAAATATTTAGGACTATATAGAACCCTACTAGGCACTAAAAGGAATGTAACCTTATAAAAATAAGAAGTTAGACTATGTACTAAAGTACTATCTAGACTACTAAAATCCTATATACTAATTCTATATGTGGACATATTGCGAAGAACCAACATACGTATAACACAAAGTAGAGAAAGAGGAGAATAAGAAATAACCTAGAAGGAAACTGTGCTGTAGATAGATATAGATAGACTACTCTATCACAGCTTGCGATAAACACCTCTAGGATAAATAATAAGTAAAATACTTTCCTTACCTTACGCTAAAGGGTAATAAATACCATAATATACTTATTAATAGAGACTATATATAACTATACTAGTACACGTGTCTAAACTAAGACTATAAATACTACTATATAGCTAAACAATTAGACAGCTTTACAAACTACCCTACGTAAGAAGTAATAATAGAGCTACTAATTTAACTAGTATATAGGAATAGTAAAGACTGTGGGATGAAAAATAGAAAAATATCCTTATAAGAAAAAGAAAAAAATAATCTACATAAACTACGTACTTAAGAATAATAATAGAAGTAGATGCTTAGAAACGTATACTAGGCACTAGAACTTAACTACAACCTACACAAATAGATGTCTTTTTTAGGCCTAAACTTAGATAAAAAAAACGCCTTTATTAAATTAAATACTATAGTAAGTACGGCATTAGTTAAGCTACTAGTGTAGTTTAAAGGAATATAGGCTTAAGCTCTTAGAGACTTAGGAGCAGAAAGAAACTTTATATCTTATTAGATAGTAAGATAAGCAGGACTTATAATATTAGAGAAAGAAGTACCCTATATTATCTATATTATAAATAGATCCCTAATGCCCAAGACACCTTAAATATACTAGGAGGTTACTACCACAATAATAGTCTAAGGACATAAAGTGAAACTTACCTTAGATATCTTACTAGGATCTAAGTATAAGTTAGTTTTAAAATTACCTTAGTTAACAATACACAACCCGCAGATTAACTAGGGTACAAAAAAATATTATTTAAACGCTATAATTATACATTATAAGTAAAGCCTACGTATTAACTAAAAATAATAGTAGATAAGGGAGTTATTAATAATATAATACTGCGATAGATAGTTAAAGAACAGAAGCACACCTTAGTAGACGCTGGCAGGAACCACTAGGTTAAAAAGCGCGAGAAAGAGGACAATAGTACACCCCTTACCTTACTAAGAGAGTATAGGAAATAGACACATATATTGATAGAAAAGGAAGGAAAAGCAAACTTACCTAAATATTAACCCTAGGATCTTATAATAGACCTAGAAGAAGGGAAGACGCTACCCTTTAGACTACTATATAGTAAGATAGGAGAAGAACTCCTTAAGAAACGTAATTTTATTAAGACAAACCTGAAGAAAGGATATATATAACTATTAAAGTTACTAGTAGTAAGCCCTTTTATATTTATTAAGAAAAAGGATGGATTAGACAGACTATACGTTAACTACTAATAACTTAATAACATAATAATAAAAAACTAATATTTACTACTAAATATTGCAGAGTTATAAGATTAACTATCTTAAGCTAAGATATTTATAATAATAGATCTAAGAGACAGTTACCACTTTATATAAATTAAGAAAGGTGAAGAATAGAAAACAGCGTTTTAATTACGCTATAAACTATTTAAATATAAGGTTATACCTTTTAGACTTACAAACGCACTAGCAGCTTTTATAGCGCTTATTAATAATATACTCTGCGAACATCTAGATATATTTGTTATTACGTATATAGATAATATCCTTGTCTTTTCTAAAAACAAATTGGACTACACTAAGCATGTATAGATAGTACTAAAAGCACTAGACAAAGCATGCCTTTATATTAAACTTAAGAAATGCAAGTTTAACATTAAATAACTTAAATTCCTAGGACACATTATTACTATAGAAGAAATTAAGATAGCACTAAGTAAAGTTAAATGTATTAAGAACTAGCTAATACTAAAGACAGCCAAGAACATCTAAGAATTCTTAGAATTCTATAGATTTAATTAATAATTTATCTAAGATTACGTAAAGGTTATAATACCTTTAACAAATCTTATAAAGAAGGACGTACCCTTTAAATAGATAGATAAGTGTGGAATGTTATTCTAACTCCTTAAGATAGCATGTATTATAGAACCTATCCTTGTTTATTTTAGAAGCGATAAACTACTACGCTTTAAAACAGACGCTAGCGATCTTACGCTAGGCGCCTACGCTAAATAAGAATATAATAGTAAATAACACCTAATTACCTATTACTTATGCAAATTTAATAATGCTAAAACACGATATAATATACACAATAAAGAACTCTACGCTATTATTAAAACCTTAAAGTATTAGAGGATTTACGCGCTTAGTTACTTAACGCTAGAAATCTATATAAATTACAAGAACCTTCTAAGGTTTACAACGACAAAAGAACTTATACTATAATAACAAAGATAGTCGTAAACTATAGAGCAGTATAAGTTTAAAATTATCTATATAGCTAGGAAAGAAAATGGCAGAGTAGACGCTCTTAGCTAACAAAGTAATCTAGTAGGAGAAAAGGTAAAAACTTTCTCTGCAATCTTTCGCAAAGCTAAAGATAGATCTCTAGAGCTAATAGTAGAACTAAATTAACTTTTAGTAATTAACTAAGAAGTTCTAAAACATCTACAGACTAAGATTATCTAACAATACTATAATAACCCTATGTACAGACACCTAGGTATTATAAAAACAATAGAACTTATCTAAAGGAATTACACCTTTAAAGGAATTAAGGAAGCTATAATAACTTATATCCACAAATATGCAGAATACTAGAGAAATAAATATAGTACATATCTTAAATATAAAGAGATGTAAGCAATTAGAATACTATTAGCACTATAGAAAGACATCGCTATAGATTTTATTATGGGAATTCTAAACTCTAAGAATCTAACAACAGGAATTAAATACGATAGTATACTAGTAATAGTCTACTAACTAACTAAGTATATTAAGCTCATTCTATGTCTTAAAAGAATAATAGTAAAGGAACTTACTTTTTTTATCCTAGACTAACTAATTAGATACTACGGAATCCCAAAAATAATTATTAGTAACAGAGATAAGCTCTTTATGTTAAATTATTAGACAACGCTTATAGCACTGCTTAGAACGAAACAAAAGCTATTAACAGCTTACTATCTATAAATAGATAGACAGACAGAACGTACGAACTAAACTATAGAAACGTACCTACGCATCCACTGCAACAGTTAGAAGAATAACTAGGTTTTATTACTACCTATAGTATAGTTGGCCTATAATAATAAAGTATTAGTAGTATTAGGATATACACTATTCTATGTAAACTACAGAAGACACCCACATCTCTTTAACTAACAATTTCCTACGACAATTAAAACAAAAGAAGCTATAGATATAGTAGAAAATATAAAGAAAATACACTAACAACTCTAAGAAAATCTTAAGAAAGCTTAGCAGCAATTAATTTTATACTAAAATTAAAAACAAAAAATAGCACCTTAGCTAAAGAAGGGGGATAAAGTATATCTACTTACAAAGAACCTTTAAACTTAGAAGAAAAAACACAAGAAACTAGATTATATTAAAGTTAGACTATTTTACATTTCTAAGCAAATATTACTAGTAAACTATAAGTTAGAACTACTACTAGATGCAAAAATACACCTAGTATTCTACGTATTACTACTAGAACTAGTAGACCCTAATGCACCAGTTAAAACCACCTTCTACTACTAGACTAAGGAAGAAAATAAATTTAAGGTCAAAAGAATTCTAGAATATAATTAGCATAACAACACGTACCTTATTAAGTGGAAAGGTTACCCACATAGCGAAAACACCTAGGAACTAAAAAATAATCTAGGAAACTGTTAGCAAAAGATTAAGGAATTCTATTAGAAACATAAATATACCTAGGAGGATTATAGTACTAACGCTATAGTATCTACTATATTAAGCGTTAACCACATTACTATAGAGTAACTAACAGTTACTACAGCAGTAGGATAATTAACAGTATCTATATTTATGTCCTTACTATCTACAGTTATTTCCGCAGCTAGGTATAATGTCTTCTTATAAGCACGCTCTTTAGCCTAAGCTAGTATCTTCTTATTTTATAACAACTGCACTATTAGAAGAGACAACGCCTTCTTATCCTTCTTAACCTTCTTTTTATACTCCTTACAAGTCTTATCTAGTAACAACTAACTTATATTTACACAAGGACAACCTAAGCGAATATATTTAGAACACTTTAAACCTAAACCTAGCATAATGTAGCAAATAAAACCTTTAAAACTATAGTTAATATAAGAGTTCTCTGCGATAATATTAGCTTCTTAGATCTTATGATACAATTAATGTTTTTAAATAGTAGAGTTACTAGGCATAATACTAACAGACGTACTTATAGTAAGTAGGGTTAGCAGAACAGCTTACGTAACAATAGCTAAGATCTAAATATGTAATTTAGGACGAATCTGTAAAAGAGAGGAGATAATATTAGAATCTAAAATCTATATAATAGCAGGAAGCTAGTTTTGTACCTAGTGGGCGCGTAGTAAGGATTAAGTAGGAATTTAAGGCTAGCTACGCCTTAAATAAAGAAGTTACGTAACTGCTCTCTACAGAGCGCTTAATTACTCTGTACTAAAGTATAACACATATAACCACTCTCTATAGAGCGCTCCCTATAGAGCGCACTTTACTTAGTATATAGGAACGTAAGGATAGACTCTCCATACTTATATTTAATCTATTTATTAATCTATTATTTAGATTCTAGTAGACTAAATTGTTAACTTGTTACACTTCGCAAGATACTATTATATTAACAAGACTTTCTACCTTCTGTAAGTACTCCTGCCTAAGAACCAACCTTAACCCTTTAGGACTAGCTACTCTCTTAGATTTAACATATAGATATTTAGAATATATAGTTGCGGTAAGAGTATGTAAAAGAATTATTTTAAGTAGAATATCTTTTAACTAGCGAAATGCCAGTAGATAGCCTTATAAAGGCTCTTACTTATTAGTAGTTTAATAGATTTAAAAGGCTATTAAATCTATAAGATATAAGCACAATAATTATAGAATAAGAGTAGGTAAGTAGAGAAATAATCTATTAACTACTTAGAATTATTAATTTAGAGCTAGGAAATAAGAAAAGAAAAAGAAAAAAAAGAAAAAATTAAAGAGAGAATAGGAATTAGAAAAAGAGGAAATTAAAGAGCTTATCTATAAGTATATAAACCCTCTTTCTCCTCTACTTAATTATAGGGGTGCGAGAATCTCCCCTATAATTAGTAGTAGGAGATTCTCCCTATCCTCCTCCTCTCTTTCTCTTTATAGTAGGTGATTCCTTACTCTATTTACCTTCTCTACCTCTCTTTTAATTAGTAGTAAGTAATAGCTTACCCTAGCCTCCCCTCTTTTAATTAGTAGGAGGAGAAGCACTTATCTAGCCTCTACCCTACTTTAAAGCTAATAGGCCGCTTATCTAGCTATTTTAATTAGGGTATTAGCTGCGACTACGCTGCTCCGTAATAAGTAGGGTAAAAAGGTAATTACTTTATTCTCTACTAAAGATTAGCTAAAAGGGAGGGAGTAGAATAGTAGCTATATACTAAGCTTACTCCTCCTAACTACTAGTAGGAAGAGGAGCTTATAAGGCTACTTTAACCCTCTTACGCAGCTTAGTAATTAGCCTCTCCTATAAAAAGTATTAGCTAAACCTAGAAAGAATCTTAGAATAAAAGCTTATATTAGCACCTTTTAATAGTTAATAGTAGATAAAATCTATAGCTAGAGTCTAAATATGCAGCTAGCTATAGAAATAATTAGTAAAATTAGCTAAAGTAATAGGATAATCTTATATATAGTAGTGTAAGAGTGGGTAAAGTAGGTATAGTAGCGCCTACCTAAGCTTAAAGCGTTATTATAGTAGTATCTATTACTTTTTTTTACTAAAGCTCCTTTTAAGTAGCCTAAGCAGTTTACTTATCTAAGAGCACTAAGCGATTGCTAGGGGCCTAGAGCTAGGGTAGGAGAAGCTAGTAGAGTAGAAAAAGTAGAAGGATTTTAGCAGGAGAATTAGAAGCTTTATTTAGTAGCTTTTGCAGCCTTTACTGCGCGTGCTTTAGCTAGGTTATTAGATATCTAAAAGAGTTAGTAAAGCTCTAAATAATAGAAAAAGCGTAAGGTAATAATTAGAAGAAGAGAACCTACTATAAAGTAGTAGGATTTAAAGGCTTAAACTAGTAGGCTTAAATTAGATAGGAAGTTAAAGCGTTAAAGGTAAAAGATTAAAGAGAGAAGATTAAGCGCTAGTAAAGGGCTTATATACTCTACTACTTATCTAATTATTAAGCGCTAAATACGCTCCCTTTTTACTACTTATTTCTCTTACTACTACTTCTTCTAAATTAAAACGCGCCTGCCTATTATACTTACTAGCTAGTAAGAGCGGGGAAATTACCTTATAGTTAATAGGAAGTAAGTGAAAAGAGTAGTAGAACAAAAGCGTTTACGCTCTAGGCCTTTATACTACGCTTATAAGCTCCTAACCCACTAGAAGAAGAGATTCTGGACACGATTTATAATAGGATTTGTAATTTAAAAGATAAACAGTGATTGTTTTGCTATTATAATAAGTAGGGGGTGATAGAATTGCTGTTCTTAAGATAAGGAGATTTAGAAGAATAATTCTTAATAGTTTTTTAATTTTTAAACAGCCTTTAGATGGTTTTTTAAAGATCTTTAGGAAGGATTTAGACGATTATAGATTACTTCTTAGAATAGGTGATCTGCTTTAAGCGATCTCCTAGGGGGTGTGTTAAAGTAAAACACTTACTTCTGTAATTCTTTCTGGATCCACTAATTTATATTATGGGATTCTTGCTAAGAGGCTTGTTTGTTTTATATATAGTCTGCCCTTTTGGCATCCTTTCCTATAATTAGCTATTTGTATTCTTTACAACTCTGCGCCTGAATATCCTGTGATAGTTTAAGCCCTTTTTACCATAATATACACTAATTAGTAGTTAATTCTAATTAACTATAAACTAGTAAGTTCTAAAGACGGAGCGCCCTATAAGCTGGATATATAGGCTCTATATTATTACCTTTACTAGAAATCAACTTTTGGATTGTACAATAAGTAGAAACAAAGCGTATATATTTATAAAGAGTTGTATAATCTAGTCTAAGCTATTCTATAGAAAAGAAAAGAGATAGTGAACCCCCTCACAACTCTAAAAAACACGTCGCATAATTAAACTAGTAATAACTAAACTTAAACATATTGCATAATTAAACTAGTAATAACTAAACGTAAACATGTTGTATAATTAAACTAGCAATAACTAAATACAGACACGTCGCACGACTAAGAAAAACAATAATAACATGGCCTTAAAACTAGGAGACTTCCTAGAGGAACTACAACCTAAGGACGTTGCGTAATAATTAATACTGCCTCCTTAGTAAGAAGATAAAGCAATATAGCTTTAATAAGTGGAGAAAGTAATAAATATTAAGGCTATTACCTTAAGAAGAGAGATTGCACAAAAGTACTAGGTAGATAGAGTAGATTTATATAGCTACCTACCCCCTTCTCTAAAACAGCTAAACACTTATATAGTGTATATAATTACGTAATATTACGTAAGTAGTCGTAAAGGTAAAGAGGTAATCTCTTCTTTTACTAAAGATTTTAATAACTAGAAAGAGAGAACCTTTAATAAAATTAGTTATATAGTAAGAAGAGAGCTTATTACTTTTCTTATAAAAAAAGGCTTTGTCGCTACTAATACTATAATAAAGGACACTTATATAAAGAAACTCTTTAAACTGTTACAGCTTAACTATAAGCTTTAGACTTTTTATATAATAATATTATAACTGTAACTTAAACTACTTCGCATAATCCTAACAATGTAACCTACACTATTTGTAGGTAATATATATATATATAGAGTATAGCTAGGGCCTATCCCTATACGTGCAAGGATAGAGACACTATATATAGAGCCACACTAGTAGTAGTAGCCTAAAACCTAGACTACTTTTGCCTAACAATCTATATTATATAAAGAGGCTAGACACTTCTAGTCTCCTTAATAACTAGGAAATTATGTTTATATCTAGCTAGATAGGATTATCCTTTTTTAGAAAGCTTAGAGTAAAGAGAATAACTATACTAGTAGGCTGTATAATATTCTAGTAGATAAGGTAAAAGTCTTTAGAGAACTATACTATAAGCTAGATATACTATAGAATTAGTATGTAAATATCTTCCTAGGAATTCTTTCTAATTATGTGAGCACCTACTACCTCTATAATATTAAACTAGGACTTCTATAGAATAAATTTTATAATAGACTAAATAGGCACTTTAACACTAGTGTTAATTATAATTAGTACTAGATAGACTAGACCACTCTTACTTTTAAACACTATAAAAGGGAAAATCTAGCTACTATATCGCACAAGACCCTAGAAGTAATAATTAATCAGCTTACCTTAGCCCAAAGGGCTCTTAAATAAGGCTTTAGTAGTAAACTATAACTATACACTACCATTATATAAGCATGCTATAGCTATTCTAACCTTAAATAAGCTATATTTAACCCTAAAAACATAGTAGAAGGCTTATTTAGCAACCTTTATGCGTTACTTTAAGTTACTAAAGATAGGAAGAAGTTAAAGTTCCTCTAAGATAGTAAAGAGGTGTACTACACTAATTAATAATATAATAATTATAATTATATAAGAGAATCTAGCCCCTCTAGAGGTAGATTAACCTTTAGACTAAAAGAAAAAAGTAACTTTAAAAGTTTAAGCTCTTATATAAAGTAGAAATGCTTTATATATAATAAGATCCGAAGGCTAGGCCTCCCGGGATCTTTATATGTATCTACATTCGTTGTTTAAGTGGCACAGCACAAAAGGTCACGTGACCTAATTAGTGTGATTAGGGCGCTAAGATAACTAATTAGACTAAGCACTTAATATACTAAGTAACTAATTAGTGCTTAATTAGTTTAATTAGAGCGATTAGTCCACTAATTACTTAAAGTATATAGGAACGCGAGGATGGGCTCTCTATACTTATATTTAATCTATTTATTAATCTATTGTTTAGATTCTAGTAGACTAAATTATTAACTTATTACACTTCGCAAGATACTATTATATTAACAAAACCTTCTACCTTTTATAAGTACTCCTACCTAAGAACTAACCTTAATCCTTTAGGACTAGCTACTCTCTTAGATTTAACATCTTAAACACCCTTATGTAATGGGCTGGGGCTATACCCTAGCCTTTAGAAGGATCTTAAGGAAAGGAACTGCCCTAAAGAAGTGGACCTACTAAGGAAAACTCTTCTTATAAGCAGCACACCCCCCTATAGAGACTTAATACCTAGAATTTACCCTTTATATTTAGCACTTATAGTTCTATTTACTCTCTAAGGCTAGCCTATAATATTAAATTCTAGGTCTTCTAGAAAAGAGTTGTTTAAAAGAATAGAGAAATATAATAGAGTCTAGAATAACCTACTAATAGATGCCTCTAATATTGCTAAGTTAGTAGAATAACTATAGAACTTAATTACTACTAGAGATAAAAACCGCTCTACTATATAAATACTATAACTCTAGAATAAAAAGCTACGTAAGCTCTTTATACGCTAATAGGCCTACACTAGTACTGCCCTAGGCCTGTCTACCTCTACTATAGGGGGTAGATCCTTATTTACTAGTATAAACTAGCTAATCCTATAGCATAAACCGCTTTTAAGCCTAACTAAGTTTAGGGGCTTAAAGGCCTAGTTTAGGGCCTAGAAGGTTATAATAGATTATAAGCTCTAGGCTAATAAGTAGTTTATTAGCTCCCCTTAGAAGGAATAGGTGCTAATATAGGACTGTCTAGATAATAGTTCTTAAGACACAGTAGTGGCCTTCTACTAAGCTAGGGGGGTAGATAGCTAGTTTAACCTATAAACGTTTATATAGTACCTTACCTTTATGTACGCTAATAAACACGCCTAATAGAAGGCTAAAGCACGCCTTAATATAATTAGGTAAAACTTTAGGAAGAGTTTCTTTAACTTTTATATCTGCTTTAAACAAACCTTAGTAGAGGTAAGTAGTAGCTAGTAGGGTAACACTAAGAAACTATATAAGTTACGCCGCGTAATCTAGCGTAATATCTATATAGTTACCCTTAACTGTAACGTTCTTAAAGGGGACTACAACGCGGCTATTAATAGGTTTTTATAGATTATAGTAGACCTTAAAATAGAGGCCCTAGAAGATAAGCTTACTATTTAAGCTACCTCTTATAAAAGTACCTAGCCCCCTTTTAAGGATAGTAATAGTAACGTTTGTATAACTCCTATAGTAGTGTTAACCTTAACCTAGCCTTAAGCTAGTAGGAAGGTAGGTAAGTAGCGCCTAAACTAGATACCTAAATATATTTTCTAGTAACACTAGGATATAGGCGTGTGCACTTACTATAGTAAGCCTAACTATATAGCTAGAGTCTACTCTAATATAATTTTACTCTAAGCAATTGCAACCTAACTTTAGTATAGTAAAATAAATATCTAGTTAGGAAAAGAGTAGCCCCTAGTCTAGCGCTAATATAGGGGCTAAGCGCGATAGTATTAATAGAGGTATAATTAGGGTAAGCTGTAATAGTTAGAGTGGCTAAGGCTAAAGTAGGTATAAATAGGCCTACCTCTACTTTTTACGTCTTCCTTAATAGCATATAGTATGTAAAGGCCCTAATTAATATAGAGTGTAAATACTTTGCAGTAATTAGCCCTAAACTAGTAGATTTACTCTTACTATAGCATATTACAATCCTAGCCTAGGAGCTAGAATAGGCTACTAGGTTATTACTATAGACCTTTATTATAGAGATAGTAGTAGTACTTTATAATATATCTAGATAGTAATAGACCCTTTACGCTTATGTAATCTCTAACCTCTACTAGAATATAATTCTAGAGGCCCCCTAGCTAGCTAAGTCTAAGGTAGTAGTAGATGTCTATAGTAGTAAAATTATAATTAGGGTAGCTAGGGGTCTTATTACCTTTAATACCTAGGTAGTAGAGAAGTAGGGCCTCTTTGCCACGCTTATAAATAAAGAGGATAACGCGACACCCTTTAATGCTCTAAATAAAGACTAAGAAGAAATATTCTTAACTTTACTCTAGGATATTACTTAGATACTTATAATAACGCTTCTTTGCATAGTAAGATCTCTACCCCCCTATAATATAGTGGGGCTAGGCCTTACTAAAAATAGCAGGACTCTCCCTTTAGAACTAGTAGAGTACGCTGCTATTTTTAATAAAACTAAAGTATTTAGCCTTCTACTATACTAGGGCACGTTAGACTACTATATTTACCTAAGGCGAACTCTAAGCGGCTCCCTTCTAAAACTACTTTAGGGCCTACTATATAGTATATCTAAAGATTAGCTAGTAGAACTCTAGCGCTAACTTATAAAACTTATAGATAAAGGCTAGATATAAGCTAGCTCCTCTTTAGTAAGTGCTCTAGTCCTTCTAGCCCTAAAGCGTAGGGGGAAATAGCGCCTATATATTAACTATTAGGAGATTAATATAATTTCTAAGCTATATTAGTACCCCCTTCTACTTATTAAAAAGACACTACGCACTCTCTCCTAGACTACTTAGTTTATAAAAGTAGATATCTACACTACTTTCTATAAGCTATAAGTTATAGAAGAGGAAGAACACTATACTATATTTTATACTTAGTTTAGCCTTTTTAAGTAGTTAGTAGTTTTATTTAGACTAACTAGGGCACCTACTATATTCTAGCGCTATATTAATAGCGCTCTAAAAAATACCCTAGGTAATATATATATAGCTTACTTAGATAATGTCCTTATCTATATAATAGGGCCCCTACGCTAACACTAGGACTATATATAATAAGTACTAGGACTTTTATAGAAAGCTAGACTATATATAGACTTAGGGAAATGTAAATTTGCGATAATAGAGGTTAGGTATCTAAAGTATTTTATTATAGTAGGTAAGGCTATTCGCCCTAATCTAGTAAAGATATAAGTAATTAATTAATAGGACGCCCCCTCTATAGTATATATAGTCTACTACTTTATTAGCTTTGCTAACTTCTATTATAACTTTCTTCCTTAATTCTTTAAGTAGGCCGCACCCCTATATACCCTTACTAAGAAAGGGGTCCTATTTTAATAAGGCCCTAGGGAATAAGAGGCCTTTTAGGCCCTAAAGGATATATTTGTACAGGGCCCTATCCTAGCGCTCTAGGACCTAGAGCGCGACACGCTAGTAGAGGCGGACTACTTAGGTAGCGCTACTAGGGCCTACCTCTCCTAACATATTAAGGGGATTTAGTATTTTATAGCCTACTACTTTACGGCCCTAACACTAGCCTAGTAGAATTACACTATTTACAACAAATAGCTGCTTATAATTATATAGGCCCTATAAGTATAGAGACTAGAACTAATAGGAGTAGCGCGCCCTTTTAAGATTCTAATAAACTATAAGAACCTTAAATACTTTATAAAAATCTAAGAATTAAGTAAGCGCTAGCACTAGTAATTAGAGTTACTTTTTACCTTTTACTTCTACCTCTACTACTAGCCTAGATCCTAGGTAGCTAGACTAAACGCACTAAGCTAGCGTAAGTAAGATATAGTCTAGTAAATAAAAATAAACGCCCTACTAATAGTGCCTAGGACTATTTAGGCTACTTTAGTATAGACGCGATCTTTAATAGTGCTAGTAAAGGCCTAGATTTTTACTAATACGTATTTATAGGCACTCTAAAACGTAGCTATAGTAGAGTCTCCCTCTTACTATATTAGGCTTAAGGCAGTGAGCTGCGGCAACTATATAATTTTTATAATAGCTGCTACCTCCTAATAAATTAGGAACTACCTAATTAGTGTATATAGATTCCTCTTATAGTAAGGAGTCCTTTAGGTCCTAGCTTAGGAACCTTTTACTACCGCTATTATATAGCGCGTATATAAGTCTCTAGTTGTAGGCTATTTTAGGAAGAATTCTATGTTTAAGATTATTTACTGGGACTACTACTAAGATAATATATTTAAAGATATTACCTAATTTATACATAATTACTACTGCGTAGGAGCGTATGTAGACTAGTAGAAGTAGTAAAGTCTTCTATAGCCACTTCTAATTATAAACTAGTACTAGGCGTAACTCTTAATAGATTTTATAGTAGACTTTCCCTAGACCTCTACAACAGTACTGTAATACCTACTTATAATTACTAATAGGCTATTAAAGTATGTATAACTAGAAGCTATAACTTTTATAATAGTAGAGCACTATATAGCCTACTTCTATAATATATAGTAGTAGTTTTATAGCTTCCCTACCTTACTAATTACAGACAGAGGCTTAGACTAGCTAAGGAAGTTCTAGACTACACTATATAAATTAATTAGAATAAAACAACTTCTTTCTATAGTATACTATCCCTAGACTAACAGCGGTATAGAGAGGGTAAACTAGAAAATACTCTTATTCCTTTCCATTATAGTTAACTTTAAATAAACAGACTAGCTAGACTACTTTCTAGCCTACTAGCTTATGTTAAATAATAGATTATCTACTACTATAGGCCTAAGTCTAAACCTTCTACTAAATAGATATTATATTAATCTCTTTAAGAGAATCCCCTTACTAGTAGAGTCTAGCTACACCCCTACTAGAAGAGTAAAGCACTTTCTAGACTACTTTAAAAGAAGAATAGCTTTAGTCTAGACTACTATTATATATAGATAGCAGCGCACTATAAAGGCTATAAACTACACCTACTCACCTATAGAGTAATTCTAAGTTAAAGATAAGATATAGTTCTTACTATATAACGTAAAAACTAACTAGCTAAAGAAGAAACTTAACTAGCTTAAAGTTAAGTATACTATAATAGCTATACTATTTCTGCTTATAGTAACACTAGACTTATCTAGTAATCTCTATAAGACTGTCTACGTTAACCTTCTTAAGTAAGCGGTAGACGATCCCCTACCTAGTTAGACTTAGGCTAACGCCTAGCTAGGCCTAGCCTTAGAGCTAGAAGAAGCAGACCTAAACTTATATAAATAGAAAGTAGAGGAGGTCCTACGCATTAAGAACGCCTAGGATAAATAATAATAGGCGCTAGTAAAGTAAACTAGGTAGGTATTATTAACTTAGGTACTAGTTAAAAATATTATAAACACTATAGCTCTAGACTACTTTAAGGCCGCCTAGGGGGACTATAGGCATAATAATAGTCCTATCTAGCCTATAGGGAAGAAAACATAAACATTATAAGGAAAGCTATAATAGGTATTTAAGAATTTATTCTCTTACTAACCTAGTAGAGGCGCTATCTATCTAAAAACTACTAAAGGCTATTAGCCCTAGGGTTATAATGCCTAAAGTAGCACTAGAGTAACACTAAATAAGAATAAAAGGGGGCTATAATAACTATATTACTCTTTATATTAGTGGTAGCAGTAGCTAGGAGGGTGTACTAAGCTAGCCCTAAATAAAGGCTTAGGCGGAGTTACTCTATAAGGCTCTTAATATAAGTTAAAAAGTATACGCTATTAAGCTAGGGCTACTAGAAAAGTAAGGTAGCGTTAGCTAAGAGCTGTCTTAAGTTACGCTATAATAGTAGTAAGTAGATTAGTAGTTTATACTTAGGTCTAGGTTATTTTATCTAGGCGCTAGCCTATACTCTCCTTAGATTACTAGATGTGATTTTTTATATTATTTATTTACCCTACTATATTATTAGCTAACGCTACTAGATTCTAATTATAGTTACTACTACACTAGGCTAGAGTTATCTAGAGTAAAGGTGCTACTAGGGCTATATTTATACTAGGGAGGGTAACGTCTATTCTATTACCACGCTAAAGTAAGGGCACAGTAGGAGAACCTAGCTTCTAGATTAGGCTAGAGTTCTTAAGCGCCAAGTTTAGGTACCACTTATACTACTAGGCTAAGTAGTAGAACTCTACTATAAAGGTAGGCAGCGTCCTAGTTATAGGCTTCTAGGGGTTAGTGCTATACGTTCTAGGATTATAGATATATAAATTACTATTAACCTAGCCTCGCTTTACGTATTTAATCTAGAGGCGTAAAGCCCGCCTTACGCCTAGGTTATTAGTAAAGGGGGTAGAATTATACTAGTAGGTAGCCTTAGTGTAATAGTAGGCGCTATAAGAGTGGCCCTAAAATAGTTAATAGCTATATAAATATTAATAATAGTCTAGAATGTAAGACTATAGACTTACTCTACGCGCCTAAGCTGCCTTAGGCGCTTAATGCATTTAATATATATAAGGCCTATATTAGGATTAGCTAGGTTTTTATTTAAGCTATCCCTTTAAAGGACTACGCTTTTAGTAACGCAGAGCCGCTATAGGTAGAGGTAATAGAGTTAGGGCGATTAGCTAGTACGCGCCTTTTAGAAGTTATAAAGGGGTAAAGGTAATTACTACTATTAGGCTACTGCGTAGGTATATTAAGGCTCTAGAGAATCTCTTCTACTTTAGTGTTATTAATCTCCTCCTTAGTATATATATAGCTAGGCTTAGTAAAGCGCTAGTTTAGGTCTAAAGGGTTATTACTACTACTACTACTACTAGGACTAAAGATATCTACTAAGGCGGCGCTACCTTAGAGGCTATTATTAATAATATTAATATTAGCCGCAGCCGTAAATAGAACACTAAAAAAGAGGGCTAAAAGGCTAATAAGAGTATAGGGGCGTATAGCGTAGAAATAGAAGGGGGACTAGATTAGGGCTAAAAAAATGTAAGAATAGAGGTAGTTACAAATAGTTAAGGAAGTTAGAATAGGCGTAAGTTAGGGTTAGTATAAAAAAGAGAGAGTAGAGAAAGGAAGAAGAAAAGTAGAGTAATATAGATATAAAGAGACAATAATAGCGACGCACTACTAACGTAATAGACATATAATAATTATATTAGAAAGGGTAGGAGCGCTGTCCTATTACCTTATAATAATAAGGTGAATAAATAAACTACCTAATAAAGACTCTCGCCTTAAAACCGCCTTAGGACTGCCTCTATACCACAAGGGAACCCTTGCTAAAATAACAATAAGTTCCTAATAAAAGAATAATGCCTATAACACTACTACCTTACTATAGCACGATACTTCTAAGATCTCTAAGGCTTACCTTATAACTATAAGACGTTTTAAACTAAGTAAGGTCTAGGGTATATAATAGGCTAGGGCTATGCCCTAGCCTTTAGAAGGATCTTAAGGAAAGGAACTACCCTAAAAAAGTAGACCTACTAAGGAAAACTCTTCTTATAAGCGGCACACCCCCCTATAGAGACTTAATACCTAGAATTTATCTTTTATATTTAGCACTTACAGTTCTGTTCACTCTCTAAGACTAGCCTATAACACCTTAATATAAGTACTTTACAAACTCCTACCTCTTCTATGGCTTTAGGTGCTGCTAAGATTACTTCTATAAAGGATAGTAGTAAGGTGCATAAACCTAATCTCTACTTTAGCAAACAATCTTAAACTAACATCTAGATTCTCTAGTTAGACCTCTACTTCTTTAACTTAGATAAACTCCTTAAAGATAAGAAAAAGGTTATCTTTATAGTAATATATATGCGAGGAGATACAGGATTATAGATCTATCTTTACCTTAAAAAGTACCTAGGAATAGACTACAATAATAATAATAATAATTACGTAAACAAACACGCTAATATAGTTAATATTATTAAGAATTATAACAATTTTAAGAAATGCCTTAAATAACTTTTTAAAATTGCCAATAAGGACTCTATTATAAAGGTAAAGATTTAGACTATAACTTAGAAATAATTAGTAGCTAAGTATATAGCTAAGTTTTGCAAATACGCTGTGCAGCTTAACTAGGACAATAAGTCTCTTTAGGATATAGATAAATAAGGACTTAAATAGAAACTACGTAAGGAACTCTTATATAGTAGTATACGAATTACTAACCTTAAGGAACTATACAAAGAAACTATTAGAATTAATAGAGAATAGTTTTTACTATAATAAGAGCTCTATTAAAACCCTAGGGCAATAAGTTTTAGATAACTAGTAAAAGTAGTTTATAAGAACCCTATTAGAATTGTCTAAAAGTAATAGCTAAGGAACTACTAAAAATATAAACTAATAGAAGATGTCTAGTTTAACTATATAGGCAAAGGAAAAAGAGAAAGGATAGGCTCTAAGTAGCCTAATAAACGCGTCTCTAATAGAAGTTAACAACTAATAACTAAGACCTATAAATGCTTTACATGTAGCAAACTAGGCTACATAGCTAGGAACTGTAGATTAAAGAACAAAGTCTATTAAACTAAGTTAAATATACTAACTATTAAGGACTAAGACCCTAATAAGGAATAAGAAGTTATTATAATACTATTTAGTTACTAACGCGTTATACTAGAGTAAAGTAAGTAATTAGATTTATTTAACTTACAACTATACAAAGATCTAGAAGATAACTCTAACGTATACTATAACGTAGAAGACGTAGAAGAGATACTAAGATCTCCTACTCCTTACCTATAAAGTAGGTAGGAAGAAGATAACCCTATATTACCTAAGTATAAACTAAATGTTTAGGACTATATAGAACCCTACTAGGCACTAAAAGGAATACAACCCTATAAAAACAAGAAGTTAGACTACGTACTAAAGTACTATCTAGACTACTAAAATCCTATATACTAATTCTATATATAGACGCATTGCGAAGAACTAATATATGTATAATATAAGGGGAAAAAAAAGGAGAATAAGAAATAACCTAAAAGGTAAATGCGCTGTAGATAAATATAAATAGACTGCCCTATTATAGCTTATAATAAACACCTTTAGGATAAATAATAAGTAAAATACTTTCCCTACCTTACGCTAAAGGGTAATAAATGCTGTATTATACTTATTAATAGAGACTATATATAACTATACTAGTACACGTGTCTAAACTAGGACTATAAATACTACTATATAGCTAAATATTTAGACAGCTTTGTAAACTGCCCTACGTAAAAAGTAATAATAGAACTACTAATTTAACTAGTATATAGGAATAGTGAAGACTATAGGAGGAAAAACAGTATAATATCCTTATAAAAGGAAGAAGACGATTTACATAAACTATATACTTAAGAATAATAACAGAAGCGGATACTTAGAAACGCATACTAGGCACTAGAACTTAACTATAACCTATATAAATAGATGTCTTTTTTAGGTCTAAACTTAGATAAGAAAACGCCTTTATTAAATTAAATACTATAGTAAGCATAGTATTAGTTAAGCTACTAGTATAGCTTAAAAGAATATAGGCTTAAGCTCTTATAGACTTAGGAGTAGAAAAGAACTTTATATTTTACTAGACAGTAAGATAAGCAGGACTTATAATGTTAGAGAAAGAAGTACCCTATATTATCTATGTCGCGAATAGATCCCTAATGCCTAAAACACCTTAGATATACTAAGAGGTTACTACTATAATAATAGTCTAAGGACATAGAGAGGAACTTACCTTAGATATTTTACTAGGATCTAAGTACCAGTTAGTTTTAGAATTACCTTAGTTAATAATACACAACCTGTAGATTAACTAGGGTATAAAGAAAATATTATTTAAACACTATAATTATATATTATAAGTAAAGCCTACGTATTAACTAAAAATAATAGTAGATAAGGGAGTTATTAATAATATTATACCGCAATAGACAGTTAAAAAATAGCAACACACCTTAGTAGACGCTAGTAGGAACTACTAGATTAAAAAGTGTAAGAAGAAGGACAATAGTATACCCTTTACCTTACTAAGAGAGTATAGGAAATAGACATATATGTTTATAGAAAAAGAAGGAAAAGTAAACCTACCTAAACATTAACCCTAGGATCTTATAATAGACCTAGAAGAAAGGAAGACGCCACCCTTTAGACTACTATATAGTAAGATAGGAGACGAACTCCTTAAGGAACGTAATTTTATTAAAATAAATCTTAAGAAAGGATATATATAACTATTAAAGTTACTAGTAGTAAGCGCTTTTATGTTTATTAAGAAAAAGGATAGATTAGATAGACTATACGTTAACTACTAATAACTTAACAACATAATAATAAAAAACTAATATCTACTACTAAATATTATAGAGTTACGAGAATAACTATCTTAAGCTAAGAGATTTACAATAATAGATCTAAGAGATAGTTACCACCTTATACGAATTAAGAAAGGTGAAGAATAGAAAACAGTGTTTTAATCACGCTATAGACTATTTAAATATAAGGTTATGCCTTTTAGACTTACAAACGCACTAGCAGCTTTTATAGCACTTATTAATAATATACTCTGCAAATATCTAGACATATTTGTTATTACGTATATAGACAATATCCTTGTTTTTTCTAAAAACAAATTAGACTACACTAAGCACGTATAAATAGTACTAGAAGCACTAGATAAAGTATGCCTTCGTATTAAACTTAAGAAATGCAAGTTTAACGTTAAATAACTTAAATTCCTAGGACATATTATTACTATAAAAGGAATTAAGATAGTACTAAGTAAAGTTAAATGTATTAAGAACTGGCTAATACTTAAGATAGCTAAGAATATCTAAAAATTCTTAGGATTCTATAGATTTAACTAATAATTTATCTAAAATTACGTAAAGGTTATAATACTCTTAATAAATCTTATAAAGAAAGATGTACCCTTTAAATAGATAAATAAGTGTGGAATATTATTCTAACTTCTTAAGATAGTATATATTATAGAACCTATTCTTATTTATTTTAGAAGCGATAAACTACTGCGCTTTAAAATAGACACTAGCGATCTTACGCTAGGCGCCTACGCTAAATAAAAACGTAATAGTAAATAGCACCTAATTACCTATTACTTATACAAATTTAATAACGCTAAAACATAATACAACGTACACAATAAAGAAGTCTACACTATTATTAAAGCCTTAAAGCACTAGAGGATTTACGCGCTTAGTTACTTAACGCTAGAAATCTATATAGATTATAAAAACCTTCTAAGGTTCACGCTAACAAAAGAACTTACGCTATAATAATAAAGATAGTTATAGACTACTAGGTAGTATAAGTTTAAAATTATCTATATAGCTAGAAAAGAAAATAGTAGAGTAGACGCTCTTAGCTAACAAAGTAATCTAGTAGAAGAGAAGGTAAAAACCTTCTCTATAATTCTTCGCAAAGTTAAAGATAAATCTCTAGAACTAATAGTAGAACTAAATTAACTTTTAGTAATTAACTAAGAAGTTCTAGAATATTTATAGACTAAGATTATCTAATAATACCACAATAACCCTATATACAGACACCTAGGTATTACAAAAATAATAGAACTTATCTAAAGGAATTACACCTTTAAAGGAATTAAGGAAGCTGTAATAACTTATATTTGCAAATGTGTAGAATGCTAGAGAAATGAACATAGTATATATCTTAAATATAGAGAGATGTAAGTAATTAGAATACTAACAGCACTATAGGAAGATATTACTATAGATTTTGTTACAGGAATTCTAAACTCTAAGGATCCAATAACAGGAATTAAATACAATAGTATACTAGTAGTAGTTTACTAACTAACTAAGTATATTAAGCTTATTCTATATCTTAAAAGAGTAATAGCAAAGGAACTCGCTTTTCTTATCCTAGACTAACTAATTAGACATCACAGAATCCTAAAAACAATTATTAGTAATAGAGATAAGCTCTTTACGTTAAATTACTAGACAACGCTTATAGCCCTACTTAGAACGTAACAAAAGCTATTAATAGCTTACTATCTATAAATAGATGGATAGACAGAACGTACGAACTAAACTATAGAAACGTACCTACGTATCTACTGTAATAGTTAGAAGAATAACTAGGTTTTATTACTACTTATAGCACAGTTAGCCTATAATAACAAAGTATTAGTGGTATTAGGACATACACTATTCTATGTAAACTATAGAAGACACCTACATCTCTTTAATTAATAATTTCCTACGATAATTAAAGCAAAAGAAGCTATAGATATAGTAGAAAATATAAAGAAAATACACTAATAACTCTAAGAAAATCTTAAGAAAGCTTAGTAGTAATTAATTTCTTACTAAAATTAAAAATATAAGACAGCACCTTAGCTAAAGAAGGACGATAAAGCATATTTACTTATAAAGAACCTTTAAACTTAAAAGAAAAAACACAAGAAACTAGATTATATTAAAGTTAGACTATTTTATATTTCTAAGCAAATATTACTCGTAAACAATAAGTTAGAACTACTGCTAGATGCAAAGATATACCTAGTATTCCACGTATTACTACTAGAACTAGTAGACCCTAATACACTAGTTAGAACCGCCTTCTACCACAGAATAGAAGAAGAGAATAAATTTAAAGTTAAAAGAATTCTAGAATATAATTAGTAAGTTAAAACGTATCTTATTAAGTGGAAAGGTTACCTACATAGCAAAAACACTTAGGAACTAGAGAACTATCTAGGAAACTATTAACAAAAGATTAGAGAATTTTATTAATAACCTATATAGTATAATAATATTTATACCTAAGATAGTAAAGGCACTAGATTATTCTAGAATTCTAATAGGAAATCCTTAAAAGCGCTCTATATTGTAGAGGATAAGAAAGGACCTAAAGGAGTCTTGTTAACTACTAGATTAATAGCCTTATAAGATTTAGCCTTTTTAATATTCTTCTCTTTAACTACTATCGCATCTTTAGTACACTTATCTAGTAAGTCTATTTACTAACATAACTAATTATTGCGTGTATGTGTAACTTGTAATTTCTCTAATACCTCTTTATAGGCCTTAAACGCAGCCTTCTGTGTTTCTCTTAACTTTTTTATTTACAAACGTAACTTCTCTTTCTTTATAAGTAAACACTTAAACTTAGACTCTAAAACACGTATATTATAATGTTAACCTTAATAAACACATTCCCCACATTTTTTGGACTAAACGTGAACCTTATAGATATAGTTATATTTTATACACGTTAAGCATTTCTTAACTATAACTTTACTAAAGGAGTTAATAAAATTAGTTAGGTAATAGTAATAGGTGGTGCTAGACTTAGAAAGTTGTTTAGGTATAATATAAGTAAGCTAACGCTACTTATAACGCAGGATAAGCTCTAGTTATAACTAGATATAAAACATAGTTACATAATTTAAGGACAAATCCTAGTAAGGAGGGAGATAATATTAAGATCTAAAGGCTAGGCCTCTTAGGATCTTTATATGTATCTATATTTATTATTTAAGTGGCATAGCATAAAAGGTTATGTAACCTAATTAGTGTGATTAGGGCGCTAAGATAACTAATTAGACTAAGCACTTAATATACTAAGTAACTAATTAGTGCTTAATTAGTTAAATTAGAGCGATTAGTCTACTAATCGCTTAAAGTATATAGGAACGCGAGGATAGGCTCTCTATACTTATGTTTAATCTATTTATTAATCTATCGTTTAGATTCTAGCAGACTAAATTGTTAACTTGTTACACTTCGCAAGATACTAGTGTATTAATAAGACCTTCTACCTTCTGTAAGTACTCCTGCCTAAGAACTAACCTTAACCCTTTAGGACTAGCTACCCTCTTGGATTTGACAATATACTATAAAAAAGAATACTAGTCTACTAACTATCTACTAAGGAATACCTAGCGAGCTAGAAAGTAATATATGTTATTATACACTAACTTCTATAAATATAAACCCTCTGCTATAGATATATAAGTATATATCCTTAACTTTAAAGAAGAGCTAGAGGATAAAGACTATTACATAAAAGAAGAGGAAGATAAACAAGACTAATAGAGTAATAAAAAAAAGTATAGAAGGCTACCTTATACTTTACTTCTACTATATACCTTTATTATATAACTAAGGGACATCCTTCTATACCTATTTACTAAGACCTAGCGCTAAGCATTATATTACTTAACACCCTACTTTCTGTTTACGCATAGAATATATACCTAGAAAGAGCCTTATTATATAATATAACTCTACTACTGTGTAAAGGGGTAGGGTAAGAACTAAGTAGGCTAGCTATTACTGCCTATTTGCATAAGAGTAGGTGTAAATAAAACCTCTACTGTATAGTAATACTGCACCTACCTTATAACCTATTCTAATAGGGGAAGGCTAACTATATAGATAGAAAAGAATAGGAAAGGGAAGCGTATAATAGACATAAGCTATTGTATAAAAGAAAAGTTGCTAGTGTTTATATAGTTTATTATATAAATAGCACTAAGTAAAATAGGGGCCTACCTACCTATAGGGACCTATATAAGGACCCACTACTTAGGTTAGCGCTAAGAGGCAGAGACTTTATAAGGCCCTACCTACCTATAAGGACCTACATAAGGATCCACTGCTTAGGTTAGCGCTAAGAGGCAGAGACTTTATAAAGTCCTTAGTGCTCCTTTGTACGATAGACTAGACGTAATTAGTTAAACCTACTTCTCACCCTTTGCACGATAGTATACTATCTAGTATACTATTTTATACGCCTCTAATATTTATACCTCTAACTTCTTCTTTTTAGACACTAACTATAAGAACTTATTTTAAGTAATAGCTACGTTACCCTTTAGTCTTTATTTCTAACACTTACTACACTTCCCTAAGCTAATATAGACCTTACATATATAAAAATACGCCTTATAGAAAGACTCCTTAAATACTATAATAGCACTGTAATTCTTAATAGTAAAAATAAAGTTGTAATAACACTTTGTACTATTATAATTAGTAGGCATAATTCTTTAGAATAAAGAATAGGAAGGGAGGGGATAATGTTACGAACTAGATAGTAATATAGGAGTTAGGCGCTTATAAAGGTATAGTAAAGCGACAACAGGGTTACAGATGTAATAAAGAAACGCCAAAAGGCTTAGATTAGATTACGTAATACGCTTAGCTACTTAGGAGCCCTAAGTAGCTAAGTAAGTTATGTAATACACTTAGTTACTTAGGAGCACTAAGCAGTAGAGCAGCCTTAGTATATAGAAACGCGAGAATAAGCTTCTTATACTTATATTTAATCTATTTATTAATCTATTATTTAGATTCTAGTAGACTAAATTGTTAACTTATTACACTTAGTTAAAATACTAATATATTAATAAGACCTTCCACTATCTATAAGTAATCCTACCTAAGAACCAACCTTAACCCTTTAGGACTAGCTACCCTCTTAGATTTAACATATTATTACTTTTACTAGAGATCGAATTTTAAATTATATAATAAGTAGAAACAAAGCGTATATATTTATAAAGAGTTCCATAATCTAGTCTAAGCTATTCTACAGGAAGAAAGGAGGTAGTAAACTCCCTTATAACTTTAAAAAATACGTCGCATAATTAAACTAGTAATAACTAAATATAGACACGTCGCACGACTAAGAAAGATAATAATAATAACATGGCCTTAAAACTAGGAGACTTCCTAGAGGAACTACAACCTAAGGATATTATATAACAATTAATACTACCTCCTTAGTAAGAAGATAAAGTAATATAGCTTTAATAAGTAAAGGAAGTAATAAATATTAAGGCTATTACTTTAAGAGGAGAGATCGCATAAAAGTACTAGGTAGATAGAGTAAATCTACACAGCCACTTACCCCCTTCTCTAAAATAGCTAAACACTTATATAGTATATATAATTACGTAATATCGCGTAAGTAGCCTTAAAGGTAAAGAGGTAATCTCTTCTTTTGCTAAAAATTTTAATAACTAAAAGGAGAGAACCTTTAATAAAATTAGTTATATAGTAAAAAGAGAGCTTATTGCTTTTCTTATAAAAGAAGGCTTTGTCACTACTAATATTATAATAAAGGACACCTATATAAAGAAACTCTTTAGACTGTTACAGCTTAACTATAAGCTATAGACCTTTTATATAATAACGCTATAACTGTAACCTAAACCGCTTCGCACGATTATAATAATATAACCTACACTATCTATAGGTAATACATATATACATAGAGCACAGTTGGGGCCTATCCCTTTACATATAAGGACAGAGACACTATATATAGAGCCACACTAGTAGTAGTAGCCTAAAACCTAGACTACTCTTGCCTAACAAACCATATTATATAAAGAGGCTAGACACTTCCACTCTAGAGGTAGATTAACCTTTAGACTAAAAGAAAAGGATAACTTTAGAAGTTTAAGCTCTTACATAAAGTAGAAATACTTTATATACTATAAAGAAAAATACTACTTTACTAACTATCTACTAAGGGATACCTAGTAAGCTAGAAAGTAATACATATTATTGTACGCTAACTTCTATAAATATAAACCCTCTACTATAGATATATAAGTATACATCCTTAACTTTAAAGGAGAGCTAGAGGAAGAAGACTATTACATAAAAAAGAAGAAAGATAAATAAGACTAATAGAGTAATAAAGAAGAAGCACAGAAAGCTACCTTATACTTTACTTCTACTACCTACCTTTATTACACAACTAGCAAAGACATCTAATATAGTAAAGATAATAAGAATACAGAGGAACCTACATAACTATTTACTCTAGCTAGTTAGTATTATATAAAGTACTAAAGAGAACTCTAGGACATAGGCGCTATATAAGTGTCTATAGTAGAAAAGGACTAGCTCACTACCTACTTACACAAAAGCCTAACTACTAAAATAGACTAGTTACTAGGATCTACTAATATTAGCTTTAGGGAAGCTAGGAGACATCCTTTTATACCTATTTACTAAGACCTAGCGCTAAGCATCGCATTACTTAACACCTTACCTTCTATTTACGTATAAAGTATATGCCTAGAAAGAGCTTTATTATGTAATACAGCTCTACTACTATGTAAGAGAGTAGGGTAAGAACTAAGTAGGTTAGCTATTACTACCTATTTATATAAGAGTAGGTGTAAATAAAATCTCTACTATATAGTAATACTACACCTACCTTACAACCTGTTCTAATAGGGGAAGGCTAACTATATAGATAAAGAAAAATAGAAAAAGGAGGCATATAATAGACATCGGCTATTACACAAAAGAAAAGTTACTAGTGTCTATATAGTAGATTATATAAGTAGCACTAAGTAAAGTAGGGCCCTACCTACCTATAGGGGCCCGCACAATGACCTACTACTTAGGGTAGCGCTAAGAGGTAGAGACTTTATAAGGTCCTTAGTGCCCTTTTATATAATAGACAAGACGTAATTAATTAAATCTACTTTTTACCCTTTGCACGATAGTATACTATTAACCCTTAGATGCTTAATTATAGATTAAGCCAAACCTATACTAGTAGTAATTAAGTTCTATAGGTATTCTACTAACTTAGTAATATTTAAGGTATTTATAAAGGGTTATTTTAGACTTTATTACATTTCTCTATTCCTTTAAACAACTCTTTTCTAGAAGATCTAGAATTCAATATTATAGGCTAGCCTTAGAGAGTAAATAGAACTATAAGTGCTAAATGTAAAGGATAAATTCTAGATATTAAGTCTCTATAGGGGGTGTGCCGTTTATAAGAAGAGTTTTCCTTAGTAGGTCTACTTCTTTTAGGACGGTTCCTTTCCTCAAGATCTTTCTAAAGACTAGGGCATAGCCCCAGCCCATTACAATCTATAAGGTAAGTTATTTCTTTTCTATTTTTTAGCCTTTTTCTTTCTAACTATTTCTTAGTTCTTTTAAGCCCTAGGAGTTAAAAATTAATATATCTAGGCCCTTAAAGACAGCGCTTTTATATACCTACGCGTTATTATTAAGTGCTAGTATATTAACTATACTTAGTCTAGTTATGTCTACTTTTTTAAGCTAACTAGTAAAGTTTTTACTTATAAAAAGTGCTACGTTTATAAGCTTACTAGTTTTACTAGCTAAGTAAGGTTTTTCTTTTTAAGTCTTTTTTATAGCCTTTATTATTAATTTATATTATAGATCTAGTGTACTCTAACTATTAAATAGCGTAAGGACTATACTAATAAAATTCTTATTAGTAGCGCCTACCTCCTCTAAAAAGATAAAAATAAGAGTAGTAAGTAGTAGTTAGTATTAATATTATAGCTAGGCGCTTTCTATACATTAGTTAAAGACGCTATTATTACCCTTTATAACACTTTTAAGTAGTAGACTTAGGTTACTACCTTAGCGTCTATACTACCTAAACTTTTTACCCTACTTATTTACACTACCAAAGGTGTTAAAGCTACTATTACGTTTATTAAGCTACTTTTTAAAAAAGTATAAGAGCTATACGCTACTTTCTTTTTAGCTTTTATAAGTTCTATTCCTATTTTATCTGCTAGGCGTAGCTAATATTAAGGTAGAAAAAACTATATTACACTCTATTATTACTACTACTAGTATCTAAGAGTAAGAATAAGGATCTTCCTGCTAATAAACTAATAGATAAAGCTATAAAGGCAGCTCTCATAGGCGTATAGTTTATAATTATTTCTATAGCTATTTTTATACAGCTGTGTAACTAGTTAGGGTTTAAGGAGTTATAAAAGGCGTAGGAGTAGTATTCTATCTCTATAATATATAGTTAGTTATCTAGCTATGTGTTTTAAATCTACCCTACTCTCTTATTTCTTCTATTCTATTATATAATTCTTATTTTACTATTCGCAACACCTACTTTACCTATTTAACATTATTATCTATCCTCTCCTTTAGCCTTAATTAGTAACAACTAATTAGTTTTCGAAGAGGATAATTTATAAGATGTTATAATAGAAGCCTACTAGGAGTTTTCTATTATGCCTTTAGTGTAGTTTTATAAACACTTCCTACCTGTCTAGAGCTAATATTTTATTTTAAAGCTTTTATAGTTTCTATATCTACTAAAAGTAGCCCTTCTATTACACTAGATATTTTACTTTCTAATTTTAGTGGGGCCACTTCTCTTTATAAATATCTATAATAGTGTACTCTGTTATAGGGTAGCCTTAGAGGGTAAATAGAACTATAAGTGCCAAATATAAAGGATAAATTCTAGATATTAAGTCTCTATAGGGGGGGGTGTCACTTATAAGAAGAGTTTTCTTTAGTAGGTCTACTTCTTTAGGGTAGTTCCTGTAACAGGTAGATCACGATATTGTTGTGGTGTTGTAGTATCTAGCGCCAAGGCCTTATAGAGGGTCTGTGCGCTAAGTAAGCTAGCTACGTAAAATCTACACTGCGCATTAACTCCACACAAGACAAGTATTATTCTATTAATATTACTAGAGTTATTCTTTTACTGTCCTTCTTAGTGTAAAGTAAGTACTATTGCCTATAACTAGACCTTATATAATAATACTTTATCTACAACAGTCTAAGGATAGCTTCTAGAGTTATATAAGCTACTAGTAGGGGGTAGACTTTACCTAAAGCCCCTAAAGGCAGCGAAGACCCTTTTACTTAGTATATAGGAGGAGAGCTAGTAACGCGTAACTTAAGCCTACTTTTAATACTTAAGTAGCGTATCTTAGTTATTAAAAAGAAGCGTAATAAGCTTTACACTATATATTAACTTTATACTTTAGAAGACAAAATCTCCTAACTTAAAAGTATAAGCTAAACCCCTAGCGTAGCAGCTACTACTAAGAACATTAAAATCCTATCTACTAATATATATAAGCGGGACGCGTCTATAGCGTATATAGTAATATATATTAAGCGTGCGCTTTAACCTAAGGACCCTACTAAATATAGAGGTAAGAACTTTAAAGAGCATCGCGAATTCTTCTATTCCTATAAAGTAGCCTTTCGCCTTTTACTATAAGAATTTGTGTAGGATAGAGATAAAGTTATCTAGGTAATATAGTACTTTGTAGGCAACCTAAAAGAACTATAGTATATACACTATAAGCGCACCTTTAAAGCTAAGAAAGAAATACTTACCTAGAAGTACTTTAAGTAGTATATACTTAACTTACTTTTAGACCTAGTAAATTATAGCCTAGAAGTAGCTATAGGGCATGCTTAGGCAATATAGTAAAAAGACTAAACTATTTACTCTTTTATAACTTACTTTAATATCTTTAAAGATTAACTTATACCTTACACTAAGGAGTAAAGTGTACAGTACCTCTTCTCTAAGCTTAAACCTAAGCTATAGAAGGCTATTACTAACTACTATTAGGTGCCTATAACTAGGAAAGACCTTATCACTTTAGGTTCTACGCTTAAGCGAAACCTACGCCGCGCACTTATAACATAAGAGTTAAGCCCACGTTATATATTAAAGAAATCTAAGGATACTATTATTAAATCCAGAAGGGTAACTAGTCCTAAAGGGTTAAGGTTGGTTCTTGGGCAGGAGTACTTACAGAAGGTAGAAGGTCTTATTAATATGTTAGTATCTTAACAAAGTGTAATAAGTTAACAATTTGGTCTACTAGAATCTAAACAATAGATTAATAAACAGATTAAATATAAGTATAGAGAGCCTATCCTTACGTTCCTATATACTTTAAGTAATTAGTGGACTAATTACTCTAATTAAACTAATTAAGTACTAATTAGTTACTTAGTATATTAAGTGCTTAGTCTAATTAGTTATCTTAGCGCTCTAACTACACTAATTAGGTTATATAACCTTCTATACTGTGCCACTTAAATAACAAATGTAGATACATATAAAAATCCTAAGAGGCCTAGCCTTTAGATATTAATATTATCTCCCTCCTTATTAGGATTTATCCTTAAATTATATAACTATGTCTTATGCCTAGTTATAACTAGAGCTTACCCTACGTTATAAGTAGTGTTAGCTTTACTTATATTATACCTAAATAACCTTCTAAGTCTAGCACTACCTATTACTATTACCTAACTAATTTTATTAACTCCTTTAGCAAAGTTATAGTTAAGAAATACTTAACGTGTATAAAATATAACTATGTTTACAAGATTTACGTTTAGTCTAGAAAATATAGGGAATGTGTTTATTAACGTTAACGTTATAATATACCCATTTTAGAGTCTAAGTTTAAGTATTTATTAGTAGAGAAAGAGAAATTATGTATGCAGATAAAAAAGTTAAGAGAAATATAGAAAGCTATTATTAGGAGTTAGGTATAAGCAATGTAGCTTTAGCTTTAAATGTAAAACAATAGTGGATTATATAGTAGAATATAGGATAGAGGATAGACGAATCGCTGCCGGATTACTCTATTAGCGATAGAACTATATAGCCTTAGATTAGGTAATCTCCACCTGCATCTGGCTAGCCCTTACTATTCTAGAGCCTAGCCAAGTACCTAGGGTTCTAACATTATCCCCCTTTAAAGGATCTCTTGTCCTAAGAGTAAAGTATTTAGTAAGTCCCTTTACTATTTATTACTATTAGTCTTTTATTAGCACTAACTAGCTCTACTAGTACCTAGTAGTTAGCGTAGGCCCTTAACTGTCCCTACTTCTTAAACTTGGCAGTAAGCCTAATATTAGAGGATCTAGAGTGTTCTACTATTTCTAAAATAGCTTAATTATAGATAATAAGGAGGATTACGTTCTAGTTTATTCCTATTTATACTATTTTGTTCTAAATAGTGCCTAAATTATTATAATAGATTTATGCGGCACTTCCGCGCTCCTTATATTAGATTATAACTATTTCCGCCTAAGTAAGGTAAGATGTTGCTATCTACGCTAGTGTGGCACGTAACTACGCTAGTAACTAGCGTCTTAGCGGTAGGGTAGTTATCCTATTACCTAGGGCTCTTAGACCTATTCTCTACTCATATTTTCTTATAGTAAGTAACATTATGCGGCCCTTAGATTAGTGCATTCTAGCGCAACTTAGTACTAACTATACTAAAGAGTTGTATATTGTATCTTTTTAGTATATATTTAACACTTTTTGTACATCTTTAATAATAATTAACACTAATTAGCACTAATAGGCAATAATTAGCATTAGTTAGCACTAATTAGCACAAATTAGTACTAATTATCGCAAATTGTAATAGCTCTACCTAAGAAGCGCTCTCTTTGCGACTATTGTATTAATGCGATTAAGACTAATAGACTTTATACTAAAATACTATATATTAGATGCATTAGAATTATAGCAGAGCGTAGTGTTCTAGAATTAGACACTATATGCGTAAGAGATCTAAATAATAACAAATAGGAATTATTACAATTTAAAGGTTACCACTATAAAGAGTGTAGTAATTATTTAGATAACGATACCTTATACTTTATAGTAAGTTACTTTCTAGCGTTATTTAGCGCTATTTAGCACTATTAGGTACTAATAGGCGCATATAGCCTCTATTTAAGGTACTTAGGCTCCTTAAGACCCTTAAAGTCTATCTTAGGTCTATCTTAAGAATAGACGTCTAAGCCTTAGTCGCGGCGTCTAAGGAAGCTAATACTACAGCCTAAGTGTCCTATAAAGCTACTAAAAAGGAATATAAAGTCTAGTGTAAGGACTTAAAGTACATTACAGCTCTAGCTAATCTTACTAAAGCCTAATTATAACTTATAGCTAAACCTATCGCCCTTTTATTATAGAATAAGGAGAACGCGCTCCTTAAGGTGTAAAAGCTAAAGATAAAGGCTAATAAGAGAGTAATAGCTATAGCTATACGTATTATAGTAGAGCTAAATAAGTATAGGTACTATTTAGTATAATTTAGCACAAATTAGCGCTAATTAGTATATAGGAACTTATGTAGGTACACTAAAAAGTTCTAGGCCTATAATAGGGCCTTTATGCTTAAAGATAAGTGCGCTAACTTTAGTATACTTTTATATAGTTATTCTCGCTCTAGAAAGGCGCTTAAGGCTAAGACTTATTATATTAAGCGCGAAATAGAGTTAGAAAATAAGGCAATCTCCCTATATAAGGCTAAAGCTCTAGAATAGATACACTATAGTACTATTTAGAGTAAGTTAGCAGTAACTAGCGTAATAGGTTCCTAGCTATCCTTACGCGACTATCCTAACTAGCCTTAATATCTTTTTAGTAGAAACTACTACAGCTAACGCTAAAGCCTAACTAGAAGCCGCTTATAGGGACGCTAAAGTTATATCTATGCTAGCTATTCCTACTTTAGCGCGTTATAGCGTAAGGAGGCGTAACCTAGACTTATCTACTATTTCTAAACCCCTAGCGGACTTCCTACCTATTAATAGTACTAATATAGAGAAGTTAGCGTACTTTAATTACTGTTTTATAACTTCTTTCTATACTAAGGGCCTAGCCACTTAAAGCAGCTCTAATAAGAGTTATTAGAATTAATTATTTAAATAAAGACGTAATATAGCACTACACAGTCTAAATAGATATAATATAGCACAGTATAGTATAAATTAGCGTAAATAGGAATATAATAGCAGAATTTAGCGATAATAGTAATAATCTAGCGTTAGTTCATTTTAAATAGCACATTTGCCTAGCTTTTTAGGCTATTACCTACAAATAGGCGACATTTTAACATAGGTTCCTATTTTAGTCAGTTATTAACCCTGTTTTAGGCAATAAGAGGCTTTCTGCCTTATAATAATATAATTTAATCTAGATTATGCCAAATTGTATTAATATGTACTAGATTATACTAGAATCGCAATATTACTAATATTATCCTTATCCTTTGCTAATTTTAAAGGGTGTCGCATATACTAATTAGTATTCCTATACCTATTAAAACACTCTACCTAACTAGCTAACTATCCACTAAACTTCCTATAGGAGACACGTGGGGTTTTTAAAAGGATAAAAGGGTCTATAGTATCTAATTATAAGTTAATATTTGTATATCGTACTAAATTAGGACATTTTATGCTAGGTAGGTCTAACTTAAACTAACATTTTTGTATAAGTTTTTAGCGTTTGCTAGTTTTCCCCTTTAAGGGAGGTTACCTACAACCTCTCTTCTTTGCCTCTAGAAGTGTAGTTATTAACCTTCTTAAGAATATCTTAAGCTTTTTCTAGAACTCTTTAAGCGCATTTCCGCTAATTAATATAGTAGGTTTCTAAGAGTTTTCTTCTAGATTATATTTACTCTATTTAATAAGGTATTCCTATTATCTTAACTTATTTTGTTATCTATTAACAATATAGTCTACTTTATACACATTATTACTATATTAGCGCAATGTGTCTTTAATTAGTAGTTATTAGTAGGGTAGTTTCCTACGTAGTTCGTATAGTTTTAGTAGGGAAGGATAGAACACTAGATAAACTTTACCTAATTTAGATAGGTTTACTTAGTAGGCTGTGGGTAGAGAGCTAATACACTTATCTACTACTCTAGGGCCTAGGAATTTCTAGTCTATTTTCTTATTTAGTTGTATAGACTTTAGATTCCTACTTAAAACCTATACTTTATTACCTTTATTAAGTTGTAAAGGGGTTCTCTTCTTATTAGAGATAGATTTTTAGTACTTCTATACTACCTACAGCTTCTTTCTTACATTTACGCGTATTTCTATTAATCTTAACGCTATTTAGTAGCCCTTTAGGCTTTCCCCGCCACCTAGCAGCATATTAGGCTAAGTTAGGTTAGAGGGATTATATCTAAAGCACACTTAGTATAGTGTGTACCCTATTACTAAATGTTTACTATTATTATACGTATATTCTACTAGTGAGATCTATATTACCTAATTGTCTTACTCTAGGGAGTAGAAGATTCGCAAGTATTATTCTAGTGTTTAGTTCTAGCGTTCTATTTGCCTATTAGTCTAAGAATGAAAAGCTAAGGTCAAAACCCTCCTTAAATTTAGGTAATAATAGAAAGTATTCTAGTGTTTTACTTTTATTACTGGTCCTTTGTCTAAGAGAATACTCTCTAGATTACTATAAAGTCTAATAACCTTATAAATCTAAGCCTAAGCTAGGTTAGTGCCATCCTAATCTATCTAGGCTAGTACATAATAAGTTATCTTAGAAAATTAATTAACAATTACTAAGATAGCGTTATATGTTAGTCCTAAGAAGCGACTTAGGGGTAGATTAGTAATAAAGTCTATTATCACGTGCTGCTATAGATAATCTAGGATAGAAAGCTACTATAAAAGACTATAAGGCTTATGTCTTTTATAGGTTGCCTATTAGCACTGCTTATAGTTATAAATATAGTTAGTAACCTCTTTATTTATACTAGTCTAATAAAACTTCTATTAAACGCGCTTAAGTGTCTAAGTTACACTAAAATGTCTTAAGAGAGGGCTATTATAGCAGCTCTTAATAGCTTTTATACACTTTAAGGGAAACTTAAGCCACACTAGGCTAGTTAGTCCTAAGCTACAGCCACTTAGACTAGATTACGCTAACTTGTTAACCTCATTATCTAATAAGTTTAAATCTTTAGATTTAATAGCCTCTTAGTCCTTTAGGGAGAGGTAGTTACTAAGACTACCTTTATTTAACCTCTTAAAGTAATAGGTATCTCTATAGGGCCTATTGCCCTATCTTATCTAACTTCTAGAGGGGTTAGTCTCTTAATAGGGCTTATTACCCTATCCTATCTAGTTCCTAGAATAGGTAGATATAGTAGAGACTAGAGCGTATTCGCTTTACCTTTCTAATAATAGATTATCTAAAGGCTTAACAAAGGCTTTATTATTCTTCTACTTAGTATCCTAGGTGCTAAGCATGTAGTCTAGGCGCCTTAATAGGCTGTCTACTAGATTTATTAATCCTACCCTATAAGTTATAACAAAGTTATACTTACTTAGGGTAAGGTATAACTAGATGTAATATAATATAAGCGTCTTAGTCTCTATAAACTATTAAAGGTTATAATAATCTATTAAGACCTTAAAGTATTAACTTTAAAGGTATTAACGCTGGTGTTTAACTAACTTAATAATAGCGAGGAGTTCCTTATTATAAGTATTATAGTAGTACTGCGTAGTACTTAATTTCCTTAAGAAGAAGTTAATTAGTTGCTATAAGCCTAGCTTATTATCTTTAGGCACAAGTTGGCTATAAATAGCACTAATTACTCTACCTAAGGCGTTAGTCTTAAGACGTGTCTATTGTCTATACTTAAAGTGCACTAGTATAGGCACTTTAAAGAATACGTCTTTTAACGTCTAGAAAGCTTTAGTGCCTTCTAGCCTAATATCTAAGGCTATACTCTCCTCCCTTTGCATTACTAGCCCTTGCCTAGCGCTATCTAGCGCTTTCTTAGTTAAACTAGTAAGAGGTAGCGCTATTTAGGAGAAATTAGCAATAAACTATTTATAATAGCTTATAAAGCTAATAAAGACGTGTATATTACGTATATAGATTAGTTTTGGTCATAATTGTATCGCATTAACCTAATCTAGGTTAATTATAAGCCCTTCTAGAGAAATAACAAACCTAAGGTACTCTATAGTAGTAGTGTGCTATTTACACTTCTTTAGATTAATAAAGAGCTTTGCTTAGCGCAGCCTCTCTAGAATCTCCCTTATATAGGCCTTATGTTCTTTTAGTGTATTAGAGAAGATTAATGTCCGTACAGTTTATCGTACAAATAGCACTGAGTGAAATAGGGGCCTGCCTACCTATAGGGACCCGCACAAGGACCCACTACTTAGGTCAGCGCTAAGAGGCAGAGACTTTATAAGGCCTTGCCTACCTATAAGGACCTGCACAAGGACCCCCTACTTAGGTTAGCGCTAAGAGGCAGAGACTTTATAAAGCCCTTAGTGCCCCTTTGTACGATAGACCAGACGTAATTAATTGAACCTACTTCTCACCCTTTGCACAATAGTATACTATTAACCCTCAAATGCTTAATTATAGATTAAGCCAAACTAACACTAATTAGTGGTTAATTCTAAATTAACTACAAACTAGCAAGGTCTAAAGACAGAGCGCCCTATAAGCTGGATACGCAGGCTCTATATTATTACCTTTACTAGAGATTAAATTTCAGATTATACAATAAGCAGAAACAAAGCGCACACATCTATAAAGAGTTACACGATCTAGTCTAAGCTATTCTATAGAAAAGAAAGGAGATAGTGAGCACATTCACAACCCTAAAAAACACGTCGCACAATTAAACCAGCAACAACCAAACGCAGACACGTCGCACAACCAAGAAAGACAATAATAACATGGCCTTAAGACTAGGAGACTTCTTAGAAGAACTATAACCTAAGGACGTTACGTAATAATTAATACTGCCTCCTTAGCAAAAAGACAAAGCCAAAGCAATATAGCTTTAATAAGTGGAGGAATTAATAAACATTAAGGCTATTACCTTAAGAGGAGAGATCGCACGAAAGTACTAGGTGGATAGAGTAGATTTACACAGCCACCTACCCCCTTCTCTAAAATAGCTAAACACTTATATAGTATACATAATTGCGCAATATCGCGCGAGCAGCCTTAAAAGTAAAGAGGTAATCTCTTCTTTTACTAAAGATTTTAACAACTAGAAGGAGAGAACCTTTAATAAGATTAGTTGTGTAGTAAGAAGAGAGCTTATTACTTTTCTTACAAAAGAAGGCTTTATCGCTACTAATTCTATAATAAAAAACACCTATATAAAGAAACTCTTTAAACTGTTATAGCTTAACTATAAGCTACAGACCCTTTACACAATAACTCTACAACTGTAACCTAAACTACTTCGCACAATTCTAATAATATAACCTACACTATCTATAGGCAATGCATATACACATAGAGCACAGCTGGGGCCTATCCCTATATATACGAGAACAGAGACACTATATATAGAGCCACACTAGTAGCAGTAGCCTAAAATCTAGACTACTTTTGCCCGACAAACCACATTGTATAAAGAGACTAGACACTCCTAGTCTCCTTAATAACTAGGAGATTATACTTATATCTAGCCAGACAAGATCATTCTCTTTTAGAAGGCTTAGAGTAAAGAGAATAACTACACTAGTAGGCCGTACAACATCCTAGTAGACAAGGTAAAAGTCTTTAGAGAACTATACTATAGGCTAGGTATACTATAGGACTAGTATATAAACATCTTCCTAGGAATCCTTTCTAATCATGCGAGTACCTACTACTTATACAATATTAGACTAGGACTTCTATAGGATAAATTATATAATAGACTAAACAGGCACTTTAACACTAGTGTTAATTATAATTAGTACTAGATAGACTAGACCACTCTTACCTTTAAACACTATAAAAGGGATAATCTAGCTACTACATCGCATAAGGCCCTAGAAGTAATAATTAATAAGCTTACCTTAGCCTAAAGGGCTCTTGGACAAGGCTTTAGTAGTAAACTATAACTACACACCACTATTATACAAGCATGCCGCGGCCATCTTAACCTTAAATAAGCTATGTTTAACCCTAAAAACATAGTAGAAGGCTTACTTAGTAACCTTCGTGCGTTACTCTAAGTTACTAAAAATAGGAAGAAGTTACAGTTCCTCTAAGACAGTAAAGAGGTGTACTACACTAATTAACAATACAACAATCCTAATTACACAAGAGGATCTAGCCCCTCTAGAGGTAGATTAACCTTTAGACTAAAAGGAAGAGGTAACTTTAGAAGTTTAAGCTCTCGCACGAAGTAGAAATACTTTATGTGCTATAAAGAAGGATACTAGTCTACTAACTATCTACTAAGGGATACCTAGTAAGCTAGAAGGCAATACATATTGTTGTACGCTAACTTCTATAAACATAAACCCTCTGCTATAGATGTACAAGTATACATCCTTAACTTTAAAGGAGAGCTAGAGGAAGAAGACTATCGCACAAAGGAGGAGGAAGATAAATAAGACTAATAGAGTAATAAAGAAGAAGCACAGAAGGCTACCTTATACCTCACTTCTACTACATACCTTTATTACACGACTAGGAGCGATCCTTCTATACCTGCTTACTAAGACCTAGCGCTAAGCATCGCATTACTTAACACCCCACCTTCTGTTTACGCCCAGAACACATGCCTAGAAAGAGCCTTATCGCGCAATGCGACTCTACTACCGTGCGAAGGGGTAGGGTAAGAACTAAGCAGAGAAGGATAGGAAAGGGAAAGCGTACGATAGACATGAGCCATCGCACAAAAGAAAAGTTGCCAGTGTCTATACAGTTTATCGTACAAATAGCACTAAGTAAAATAGGGGCCTGCCTACCTATAGGGACCCGCACAAGGACCCACTACTTAGGTCAGCGCTAAGAGGCAGAGACTTTATAAGGCCTTACCTACCTATAAAGACCTACATAAGGACCCCCTGCTTAGGTCAGCGCTAAGAGGCAGAGACTTCATAAAGCCCTCAGTGCCCCTTTGTACGATAGACCAGACGTAATTAATTAAACCTACTTCTCACCCTTTGCACAATAGTATACTATCAACCCTCAAATGCTTAATTGCAGATTGAGCCAAACTAATAATTAATATGTTATCTAGGTATATAATATAGGTGATATTAATTAGGCCAGTTAGTATCTAGGTAATTAGGCCCTAGAACTAGGCTAGTGTATTACTAAGGCTAAAGGGCATTATAGTATCCTTAAAATAGCTATATCTTATACAGAAAGTAGTTTTCTACTTATCTCCTTCTATAATATAAACTTAATTATACGCTTCTTTTAAATTAAGGTTTATAAATGTCTTGGCTTATTTTAGTTAGTTTAGAGATTTAGTAATTAGTAGGAGAGTTCTACGATTTTTAATTATAATTTTATTAAGACTTTAATAATCTATATATAGGCGTAAGGTGTTATTTTTCTTTTTTGTAAAGAGCATAGGGGCACTAGCTAGGGATTTTAAATAGCAAATCTACCCTCTAGCTAAATACTTCTTAACGTACTTCCTTAATGTCTCTAACTTAACTACAAAGAGGTTATATATAGGGTAATACAGAGGTACGCCACCTTCTACTAAATTAATCTGCAAATTGTGGTTAGTATAAGCAATAAGGTCCTTATAGTCCTTATTTAAGGCTACATCTATAAGATTAGAGTAATAGGATAGTATCTCTACTATTCTATTCCTATCTACGCTAAATAGTGCTAGTATATCTATATTAGATACTATGCACGTATACATAGAGATATAAGGGTCTTATATAGTATAATTAAACTACTTAGCGTCTTCTACTATAATTTTTTAGTAGACTAGTACTTCTTTAGTGTCGCGTCTCTAAAATAGTACACGTTAGGTTACGACGTTTACCTTTAGGTTCACTTAATTAAACTAAGGTAAACCTAAAAAAATATTATAACCTATAAGGTTAGTAACTACATAGGGTACCTTCTATTATTACTTTCGCCTACGTAAGTCCTTAAGTTCTATTAATAGCACTATTGTGCTATAAACCTTAATATTAGACCTATTTACTACCTAGGCGGGCAACCCTATTAATAGTTTAATATTAACTTTTTACTCTTTCGCCTTTTGTAGTAAAAGAAGGTTTAATGCTAAGCTAAAGTAGAATTTACTAAGGCGTTAATAGTATCCTTTTTAACTCTAGCTAAGAGAATAAGCATTCCCCTTAGCTAGATATAAAGCTAGTTAGAAGGAGATTTTAACTATCTTACTTCTAGAACTTTATTAAGGTGCCTTACAACTATTAATATATAAGTAGTAAGGGTAGCTACTACTCTTTCTGTCCTCTACCTTTTCCCGCACCCTGTTCCCTAATATATATAGACTAGGCATCTTAGATTCTAGGTACAGCTAGCTTATTTAGAGTAGGGTAATTAGGTTTTAAGTAGCCTAGCTTTTTGTAATACTAGTAAAAAGTGTTAGTTACTAGTAGTCTAGTGCTAAATAGCGCTAACTTAAGACTTTTAGTGCTATTACCCTACTTTCTTAGTTTCTTAACTACCTTTTAGGGTTTTTTATCCCCTTTAGAATCTAGTTACTCTAGGCGTTAATGTTCTACACCCTTTAAGTATAGGTTAGGAGCTAAAGATCCTTAATTTAGCTTATCTATCTAATAAATAATTAAAGCCTAAAGTTTAATATTTATAACTATAACTTAAAGCCCTAAAGGGATTACTTATAGCTACTATTAGATAGAAGGTAGAAGTAATTCTATATATTCTAGCTTTTATTATTTAAGGTTTATTATTTCTAGCTCCTTCTAGTAACTTTATAGATAATTTAACAGCTCTAATAGGCTCTAATTTAGTCTCTATTAGCATCTCTTAAGCTAATTATACGGTAACTAGCGCCTTTTTTTAAAAAATCCTAAAGCTTCTAGCATCTTGTCCCTTAGGTTAGCCTAAGTAGGTAACTAGTTAGGGTCTGTTAATAACTAGACTTAAACTTTAGTTCTCTATACTATATAGTAGATATCTAATATATACTAGAGAGCGTAGGTAACTTTAAGGTCCTTATCTACAAAGTAGTCCTTTAAGGACTAGAAATAGAGCTTATAGTTATCTCTCTAATAATTAAACTCCTATTAGTCCCTTTAGGTAAATTTATGCAGCTGCTTTTACAAAAGTTATAATAAAGATACTTTAGAGGGATTCTGCGTTTTAGTAGAATTTCTTATAGGCTTATATAGGGCTTAAGTGTCTTCTGCCTCCTATTATTATTTTATCTAGTTAATTCTATTAAGTTTAGCTATATTCCTTCTCTTTTTAAGCTATTATTTAGCTTTCTTAAGCTATTTAAAAATAGTGCTAGAAGAATTATTTTTAATATCTAGAGGTGCCCTAACTTAGCCCTCTCTAGCGCGTCTAGGCGCAGACTAACCCTAATATATAGGAAGAGGAGTACACTAGTCCTCTAGCTTACTTAGTATAGGAGATAGGCTTAAATATAAGAATTCCCCTCCTATAGGCTCCTAAGTATCCTAGTATTAGATGTAAGAGCGCGTAGACCGCAAAGTGTTTACTATTATAGCCTAGTTATTATAAGTAGAAGCCTTTTAAAACTAAACTGCTTATATATATAGTAAGTAATTTTAATATTAGGAGTTAGGCATGAGCAATGTAGCTTCAGCTTTAGATATAAAACAATAGTGGATTATATAGTAGGATATAGGATAGAGGATAGACAAATCGCTGCCAGATTACTCTATTAGCGATAGAACTATATAGCCTTGGATTAGGTGATCTCCACCTGTATCCGGCTGGCCCTTACTATCCTAGAGCCCAGCCAGGTACCCAGGGTTCTAACAGCTATACTATAGCTTTAATATAGCTTATTACTATAAAGGACTTTAAAGATAACATAAAGTATACTAGCTTAGACTTATTTCTTCTAAGGGTCTTATAGATAACTAGTATAAGCTTAGAGTACCTAGCGCATATTAATAAAGTGCGTATAGCGTAGGTACTACGTATTCCTAACGCATTACGCGAATATAGTAACATATTTAATAAAAAAGCAGCGTCTACCCTACTAAATTTTAAAGAGTCTAATTATGCTATCCTTATTATAGAGAAAAAGGAACCTCCTTATAGACTACTCTATAGGCTCTTAGAGTAGGAGCTTAAGGTACTTTAGGAGTATCTAGAAGATGTCTTAAATGGGGGATAGATTAGGTATAGCACTAGCCTAGCTAGAGCACTAATTCTATTTATCCCTAAAAAAAATAGCACATTGCAGCTTTACGTAGATTATTAGGGCCTTAACGTAATTACTATTAAGGATTGTTACCTATTACCTTTAGTTAGAGAGACGCTTAACCGCCTATTAGGCGTATACTACTATACAACCCTTAATCTTTATAACGCCTACTACAGAATTTAGATCTAGATAGAAAATAAGTAAAAAACTATATTCTAAACTCGCTACAGCCACTTTAAATACTTAGTAATACTATTTAGCTTAACTAATGCCCCTACGAGCTTCTAGGCATATATTAATAAGGCACTAGCACTACACCTAGATTATATATACATTATATACCTAGATAACATACTTATTTATACCTATAATAAGAATCTTACGTTTTATTAGTGCGCTATCTACACTGTGCTTAAATTACTGCGTAAGGCTAAACTTTTTATTAATTTAACTAAGTGCACATTTGCCTTAGGCGAAGTCTACTTCTTTAGTTTTATTATAACTAAGCAAGGAATCCGCGCTAATCCTATATATATAGTAACTATTACAGAATAGCTATAGCTAACTAGCATCTAAGAGCTCTAGTTATTTCTAGGCTTTGTAAACTTTTATAGGCGATTTATTAAGGTATATATGTAAGAAACTGCTCCTCTCTTAGACCTACTTAAGAAGAACTAAGTGTTCTAATAGTTAGTAGAAGCTAATAATACTTTTAAAATACTTAAAACGCGCTTCTTAAGTGCGTCTATCCTACGCTACTTTAACCCTACGCTGCTAATCTAATTAGAGACTAACGTATTTACTTTTATAATATATAGTATTCTTTAGCAGCTATTTAAGGACTAGAAGTGGCACCTAGTCACTTTTTATAAAGAGGAGGTAGAGGCTAGAGGATAAAGGGTAACCTTCTAGACCTTCTAGTACCTTCTCTTCCCTAGTACTAGTTACCTAGAATAGTAGAGACTAGAGTAATAGAGGGTAGATCGAACGTAGTTAAATAGAGCAATAAAACCTTAGGTATAGGCTTAGAATTACTATCTAGGATAGAGAGTACACGTAGAAGGTAACTCTCCTTATATACATACAGTAGAGATTCTCGAGTATTCTACTTAGTAATTCTCTACTATCTATAACGTTACCTATGACGTCACCTATGACGTCACCTTATGACGTCACCTATAACGTTACCTAGTATCCATAGGGCTATAACGTCATTATGACGTTATTATAGAAAGTTCTAGAATATAGAAAAGGTAACTCTAGGAACCTTTAAAGGTTACCTATTCCTTACACACCCCCTTAACCTTTAATAGGTTTCTAGGGTAATAAATATCCCTTTTTTAAATATTATAGGGATTAAACAATTTCTTTAAGCTAGTCCCTTTAAAACAATTTAGAGGACTTTTTAGCCTTATTCTTTCTTTAGGTTTTGTTTAAACCTATAGCTTTATAAAAAGCTTCTAGTTTAGGCTTACTTATAGCCTTTGTGGGAATATCTGCTAGAAGAATACTAGTATTAATATAAACTAGTTTAATCTTGTTCTCTAGCACGTTTTGTCTTAGGAAGTGATAGGAAATATCTATATGCTTAGTTCTAGTATAGTAAATAGGGTTTTTAGCTAGATCTAAAGTAGATTAGCTATTACTTTCTATAGTGCTTAAGGATTTAAAATTATAATACTCCTTTAAAGGTAGGAAACTAAATAGTTCCTTTATAAAAGTATTTAGGTATAAAGACTCTTTAGTAGCTTCTTTTAAAGCCATATATTCAGCTTCTGCGCTACTTAGGGCAACAGTTTTCTGTAGTTTTAATAGCCAGGATATGGCTACTCTATTACTAGAGGTATCTAGTAGAAATAGGTTGCCTATAGTAGATTTTCTAGAGTCTAAATCACCCCCCGAATCTGAATCACTAACCCCTATTAAGTCTAGGAATTTAGATTGGTTTAGAGCTAAATCTAGTTTATAATCTTGTGTTTTAACTAGATAACTCTATAAATAGTCTAGATATTTATAGTGTTCTAGACTAGGATTTGCCATAAACCTTGCTAAATAATTTATATAAAAGGCTAGGTCTGGCCGAGAATAGATAGTTAGATAGATTAGACTACCTATCTCTTATTAGTATAAACTAGTTAATTCTAGATTAGGTTCTTCTAGATTTTTCACTAGTTTTAGCCCTATAGGTAGGGGTAGATCTTTTGGTTTATTCCCCTCCTTATTATACTTTGTAAGTATTTTCTTTATAAAGGATTATTGGGAAATTTTAATTATATTTAGTTCCCTATTTCTTATAATTTCTACACCTAGGAATTCTTTTATCTCTCCTAAATTAGAGACTTCTAGGGTAGATGAAATAGTTAGTTCCTTATATAGGCTATTAACTAGGTCTATAGTTTTGGCGAATACTAGTATATCGTCCACATGTGTAGCCAATATAATAGGCTTTTCTTGGTGAACAAAGATAGAATTTTCACTTACTAGGTTTTTAAAACCTAGTTTTACTAGTATATTTGTAAGGTGAATTTGCCATTGCCTAGCAGCCTGTCTTAAGCCATATAGTGCCTTATTTAGTTTTAGAGACACTTAGTTATAGTTTTGGCTTTTAATTATAGAACTAACTAGATCTTTGTCTAGTTTTGTAGGGCTATTTTCTAGGGTAAAGCTTTCTAGACCTTGAGGTAAATCTAGATAGACTTCTTCCTCTAGATAGGCGTTAGGAAAAGCCTGCTTTATATCCTATGTATAAATTTCCCAGTTTAAACTAGAAAATAGGATAATAGAAGCCTTATAAGACTAGGTTTAGAGGTAGTAGCAAAGGTTTCTTTATAATTAATTCTATACTTTTGTAGGAATCCTTTAGCTACGTATCTAGCCTTGTATTTGTTTATAGAGCCGTCTAGGTGATATTTCCTAGTTAAAACCTATCTACCCTTAATAATTAGTTTATTAGGTTTAATAACTAGGTCCTAAGTTTTGTTTTGTATTAGATTTTCTACCTCTAATTTTATAGCTTTTAGGTAGAAATCTTTATTGGGATTAGTTAGAACTTCTTTATAGTTCTTTGGCTCTTCTGTACTAGTAACTAGTATATTTTCTTCTACTAGTTCTTTATACAGGTTTTTCCAACTTATATTAGTAGTTTTAGGAATTGGTTCTTTATTCCTATTTATAACTACTTTAGGGCTAGAGTCTTGTTAAGCCTTAGGAATATTATTTTCCTTATTAGGCTCTATTTCTCTACTAGGCTCTATAGGCTCTAGTTTATTATAGATCTCTATTATTCTTTCCTAATTATTTGGCTTATAGAAGTAGCCTTCTAGTACCTTACAATCTCTAGCATATACTATTTTATTTTTACTAGGATTAAATAACTGGTACTGGTTAGAGTTATAACCTATTAGATAGTAGGGAGTAGCCCTAGCCTCTAGTTTCTTAATAAGACTACTAGGCTCTTTATAATAAGTTAGGGAACCCCAAATCTTTAGGTTTTCTATATTAGGTACTTTATTATACCTTTGGAAGAATAGTGTTTTATGGCCTATAGAACTATTAGGAGTTCTATTATATAGGTAGACTACAGTTAATAGAGCTTCTCCCCATATAACTTTAGGAAGATTAGATTAGATTAATAAGGCTCTAACTTTATTTAATAGTAGCCTATTTATTATTTCTGCAGCTCCATTTTGCTCAGGTGTATAGGGGCTAGAAAAACGAACTATAATACCTTTTTCTTCTAGGTATCTTGTAAGATTTTTAGATATAAATTTGTTATCTAGTTGTAGGGCTTTAACCTTAGAAGAACTCTGTAGTTCTACTTTAGTTATAAATTGTCTTATAGCCTCTACAATATTTTCTCCACTCTTTAGGAGAGTTACTTCTAGAAACTTTATAAAACTATCTCTAAAAGTAATAAAGTATTTCTTCTTTTTTAGAGTTTAAGGATTTATAGGTCCCCCTATATCTATATGTACTAGGTCCAAGTAATTATCTACTTTAGTAGAAGGTTCTTTATTAACCTTTTTAGTTAACTTGGCCTAAATACAAATAGGACAGGAATCTAGACTAGTTCTAGAGTTATCTAGATCTTTTTTGTCTAGTTTAATACCTTAAGCGGATTCTTTAAGGGCTAATAGGGCTTTATTATTAATATACCCTAGTCTATTATGCCATAGTTCCACAGGGTTGTTATTAATAACTATTTTCTCTGTAGAATTAACCCCTTCTTCTCTAGGATTAATTTTCCTAGGAGATAAGGTATTTAGTATTTTACTAGAGGTGTTAAAGTCTGTTTTAGAACTTATAGCTTTAAGACTGTAATACCTTCTTTATATTCTCCTTTTATAAGGATATTTCTACTAGAGGATATAACCTCACAGCCTAATCTAGTAAAATTTAGATTTAGACCTCTTTCTGTAAGTCTATTTAGGCTTATAAGGTTAACACCTAGTTCTAGCACAAATAAAACCTTACTTAAGGTTACTTTCTTACTTGTTTTAGTAAATAGGAGTTCTATATTTCTAACTCCTTTTGCTACTATAGAGCTATTAGAATTTCCCCATTTAATAGAGGTATCTGTAGGTTCTAAAGTAGTAAATAACTCTTTTATATCACAAGTATGTATAGTTGCGCCAGAATCTAGTATAAAGTCTATTTCTTTAAACTTATTTTTAGGTTTTTTAGTAGTAAGAATAGTCTCTCCATCTTTTTCTTTTAAAAGAGTATTATTACTACTTTCTTTATTAAACTTTCCCTTTCTAGCCTTATAGTTTTTAGGCTTTTTATTAGGGAATTTAACCCACCAATTAGACTCTATATATCCCTCTTTACTACAGTAGGAACAAAGGTCTTTTTTACTATTTCCTCTAGTAGGCATAGACATTTCTATGTCTTCTTTATCTTCTCTAAAGTTATTATTATTTACTCTAGGAAATAAATTACTATTAGTAGAGCCTTTTCTTATAGAACTTAGTCTCCTAGATTCGTCGAGGAGCTGGCTTACTATAGAATCTAAATCTAGGTCTTCTTCCTTTTTATTATTTATCCTAATAGATTGAGTAATAACTGCAATAATATACTTATAAAATCCCTACTATTTAGATTGTTTAGAAGTAGGGCTACTAGGAATTTTTTAGGAAGATTAATAGACTTGGCCTCTAGGTTATTTACTAGCCTCTTAAAGCTATTAACATAGCTTTCTAGATTATTTTTATGGCTAGTTAAAGTAGTGTTAATAAGGTTTTTACTTCGTATAAGTTCACTACTAAATCCCTTTGGCTTATAAAGTTCTTTTAACTTATTCTAAAGTATATAGAGATTTGTTATAAACCTAGTTTATACTAGAGGGCTATCTTCTAAGGAAAGTTTTAAAATACTAGTAGCTTTAGAAGCTTTTTCCTGTAGAACGGCTTGTTGTTCTAGAGTTAGGTCTTGAATATTACTAGACATAACCTCTAGACAACCCTCTTTAATAAGGTAGGCCTCTATTCTAATAGACTAAATTTCGTAGTTCTTAGAATCACTTAACTTAGGGATTTTAAATAGAGAGTCTCCTATTTTATCTAGTCTTATTATATATAGACTAGTAGGGTAAGTACTTCTCTAACTTCTAGATCTTAATAAGATTCTAGGTTAAAATAGGGATTTAATTGCCTTATACTTCTTAATTTGGAAGTTATAGGTCTTATAGGGGTTTAATTGCCTTATACTTCTTAATTTAGAAGTTATAGGTCTTATAGGTTTCTAGATTAAATCTTTTTTAGGTATCTAGAATTAAACCTAAAATGCCTTCTTCTCCTTAATCCTTAGGAGATCTAGGTCTTTTGTCTAGAGATATATAACTTTTCTCTAAACAACCCCTTAATAATCTTCTACTAGATAGAAAGCCTATAATAATAGGTCTTATAACTTCTAGAGAATAATCCCTAAGTTCCCTTTTTACCTTTTATAAAGATAATGTTGAAGTAAAACACTCACTTCCGTGATTCTTTCTGGATCCACTAATTCATATCACAGGATTCTTGCCAAGAGGCTCGTTTCTTTTGTATATAGTCTGCCCTTTTGGCATCCTTTCCTACAATTAGCTCTTTGTATTCTTTACAACTCTGCTCCTAAATATCCTATAATAGTTTGAGCCCTTTTTACTACAACAGTTATGAGCCTAGCGCTTAGAACGTAGGACGATTCTCCCTACCTACTTAGCAACGCTTAAATTATTATATAACACTCTATTTAGAACCTCTCTACGATACAACCCCTCTATTTCTAATTATAAAAATTATTAAAATAGTAGAAGTATAGCTTGTTAATCGCGCTAGCTAGTCCTACTAGTTTGTCCAGCTTTAATTCTAAGTAAACTTAAAAGGAATCTAGAACTAAATTAACCTAAAGGCGATTAACGCTCTAGTAATTAATCACGTAAAGCCAGAACAACCTCTACTCCTACAGAAACTATCACTAATTACAAATACAGCCTCTATAGCGAGTATTTAATTATACAAAGCAGAGCTTACTAAGTATAAAATAGATAAGAAAAGCTTTCCTTTATAAATAGCAGAATATAGAGTAGCAGTTTTAAACTAGCAAGCAGACTATACTAAGATACAGAATTTCTAGACTTAGGTAAATACTACAGTATCGCCTAATCTGCTTACTCCTGCCATAATTACTCTAGTTAATACACGCTAAACTACGCTTTAGTCCCTAATTTAACTCTTAAAGGAAGATCTCGCACTAAATAAAAGAGCTACACAGAATAATGTTTAAGCTTTATACTACGCTTATTTTAAGAAGGCTAAGTAGGTAAGACAAAGTCCTAAGATCTAGTTTAAAGAGTGGCAGCTCCTCTATTAAAAAGCGAAAACCTACTTAATTAGCGAAATTAGTAGACTGCTTACTACCTAAGATTTCCTAGATATAATCGCCGCGCGTATAGCACTAGATTAGGCCTAATTAATAAACTAAAAGCTAATCTAGAATAAGACGCTAGGACGGAATTAGATCACGCTAGATAATCTAGGGAAGGTATTTTCGGCGCTTATCCAGAAGCATTTAATCTAATCTAGTTCTAATAAAACAAGTAGGGTATTCGCTACTTTTAATAGATTATCAAAACAATCTACTAACTCTAATAGTTCTAGTTCGTCTAATTAGACAAAGAAACAACCAAACTGTCCCTATAAGCCCTATACTTATAGGTAGAAACTAATAGAGTGCTGAAAACTTCAAACCACAATAGCTAGATTACCCTAGGATAGAACATCGTTATTTAATCTCACTAATAAAGAAAAATTAGAGATTCTTAATTAACTTAAGCAGCCTAAGTGGTTAAACCTTTATAATGCGATCACAAAGGCAGAATAGAATAAGAAATAATCCTCTACTAAGACTATTAAGTATCCTAGTAGTATTACTACTACTCTACTAAACCTATTTAATCTGCCTACAGACAATAGAGTATTAGGTGTCTACTCTACTCTACATTCTAACGCTTATCCTCTATTAGAATATACAATACTAGATAGTGCTATAGCAGTTCACCTAGTTAATAATCGCAAAAGACTTATTCCTGGGATGTTTCAATCATTAAATAAGAGTGTAGAGGCAGGTACACAAAGCCTCCTAATCTTAGGAATTAGTAATAGACTAATTAAGAACGCTTTATATAGGAAAAATAGGAGATTTATAAAAGATCTACTGCTCTAAGGAGTAAGAGTAGTAGAAGGCTTTTATATAAATATTATATTAGAAGCTCTTTTAAAGAAAGCAAAGATTTAGTACTTTAGTTTAGATTACACTCTTAGAATTAGAAGTCTAGAATAAAGCGTTATCTTAGTAGACCTAAGATGCGAGCATAACTTTACTTTCCTATAATATAAGCTAATCCACTCTTATCTAATTGTTATAAGTGTGACTATTAAAGGATTATTCTAGGTTAATATTAAGAGATTAGATTCTAAGGACCTCTAGCACCTTTAAGTAGGGTATATAGGAAGTAGAGCCCTATAAGCTCTAGTAACTATAGCCTAAGGTGTAAAAATTACTAGAATGTTAAGAAAGGATTGTGAGCACTATGCTACTACACACGTAACCTAGGTAATCTCTAGAAGACCTAGAGAATAATTACCTAGGCTATTTCACTTATTATCCTAGGATCTATTTAATATGCCTACTACTTAAAATAGAGAAAACTAGGTTTTGCTAATTAAAGAAGATTTTAGTAAGAAACTTTACATTTTTAATCTTAGAACAAAGACACTTTTTAAGATAATAAGAGTGTAGCAGGATTTCTTAGCTCTTATTAATACAAAATACGAGCTTTAAATTACAAAAATCTACTAGGACAATAATACAGTAACACTTCTATAGAGAGGGAAATCCTAGTACGAATTTTAGGCTAATTAGGAAGGAATAACAATTAGCAGACTACTGCCCTATACGTATAAGCCTAATAGCGCTGCAGAAAGAGCAGGCCAGGAGCTTATAATAAAAGTAATTAAAATGCGAATAAGCGTAAATCTACTATTAAATCTCTAGCCTAAAATTATATAAGTGGCATGCTAGCTCTAAGGAATAATTCCTAGTCTAGTATTAGGCTATTAATTACCTAATAAAACGTTAGATGCTTAGTTTAGACAATATTTTCGTTATTTTGAACTAGTAAAAACACAACATAGGACAGCTAATCTTTGTCTAAACTAGAGTGCTGTCTACGCCTATAGCTACTAAGCTTACCCTTTGGATTAGGAGCGTGCAGCTAGGCGAGACAGAAGAGGATTTAAAGTGAATTCTAGGAGCTATATTAGATACCTAGTAGACTATAAAGCTTCTAATATCTACTAAATATAGATTCCCTAGCTTAATTAGGTAATCACCACACAAAATGTAAGGTTTAATAAGTTCTTGTTCTATAAAGGATTAGAGGAACAATCTATTCTAAAGATAGAAGTGTTAAAAATAGTAGAAAGCCTCTAAGAAGGAGAGCTAAATAATCTAAAAGAAGCGTATAAAAACGCGCTTAATATTTTTCCTAAAACAAACGAGTATATAAGAACCGCTACTAGACCTATAGGTGACCTTTAGGTAATTAAAAGCAAAGCAGGCTAGCTAAGTAATTAGGAACCTAAAGTACCTACTACTAAGTAAGCTATAGGCTTAGCTAGCTAGTAGCTAAGAATTCGCTTAAGTAGGAAAGAAAGCACAGGACTTGTAACCCCTAATTAGACACTAGAGCTAGGTAATCTTAGGGGTAATCTATTAAGCGATTAAGAGATATCTAGCAGCCACTAGAACACCACTAGAAGAGCTGGCCCACTAGAATCTAGGGATTTAATACCCTATTTATTAGTAGAAACTAATTAGGTTGCTAATTGACCTAGCGCAGATAACTTAATTACGCTAGACAAAGTAGATAACCCACTAGCGCGCTAAAAGCGAAGGCAGATCTATCTAGAGGCAAGTAGAATAAGTAGGCGAAATTGTAGTAAAGCACTAGAAATTAACTAACTAATAAATTGCTATCTGCTATTGCGAAGATTAAGGAAGCAAAATAATTAGGACAATTAGCTAGGGGGTGGGTAGAAGCTAGGTGCTTATACACTAATTACTAATTATCTTTAAAGTAATCTTAATATAATATTAGAGCACACATTTATACTAGGAGAAGCAGAGGCCTAGTCTAAGCAAGAAGAATATATTACACTAAATATAATAGTACTCGCTTCTATACTTAGAAAGGCGCCTAGAGCGTCTTATACAGCTTAGACTCACAGAGACGAGCTTACACTAAAGCCAATCCTATAGAAACACCTTTATAATTATCTATATAAGAAGCTATTCCTCCTTACCACTTATAAGGAGATCTCGACTTTGCAAGATAAAGGTACCTAGATAGAGATTAAATAATTAGAGGTGTTAGAGCAACTGCTCCCTTTAAAATAGGTCTTTACCTATAAGTTTAATTAAAATAAATACTTTAAAAAGTGTAAAGCTTAAATTGTTATAAAAGGAGATTTTTAGAAAAAGAATACTTTCCACTCCACCTATACTGCTACTCTAGCAGTAAGATCTTTTTAATTAGCTGTAGCTCTAGCAGCAGAATTCGATCTAGAAATCTTATAATTTAATATAGTAGGAGCATTTCTAAATACTCTTATTACAGCTGCCAATCTAGTAACTTATAAATTACCTAATAGTTTTAAAAAGCCAGGAAAGTGTGTAAGATTAAATTAAGCTTTGTATGGCTTAAGAGATTCACTACTTCTTTAGTATAAAGAATTTACGGGATTACTTTAATCTTATAGACTCTTAGCTTCGCTAGAAGAGCTATGCCTTTTCTTTAACAGTAATTAAAGTATTATTATTCTATTTTATATTAACGATATTCTTCTTCTCTATAACAAGAGTAAAGAGAAAGAAGCCCTAGATTTTTAGAAAAAGATTACAAACAAATACAAGATTAAATTAAAAGGACTAGTAGAGTGGTTCCTAGGTGTTTAAGTAATTAAGGACAGAGAAGTAAGATTAATTTCTCTAGTCTATAATACCTACATTAATAAGATTACGAAAAAGTTTAACCTTTTAAACTCTGGGAGCTTCCCTCCTACACCTCTATTAGTAGAAGATCTTGTTCTAAGTATAGGAGAAGCCACTCCTTAACAAATAAAGCTCTTTTAAGAAGAGGTGGGATTGGCTCTCTATATAGTGATTATACTACGCCTAGATATAGCCTTTACAGTGTTAAAGCTATTACACTTTCTAACAAATCTAAGCAAAGAACACTTTGCTACTATTAATTATGTGATCCTTTACCTCTATTAAACTAAATAGTAGGCTATAGTCTTTAGTGGCTATAATGGACCTAATCTACTAATATGTAGAGATGCCTCTTTTGCTAATAATTTAATATCACGGCGATCTTCCTATAGATATATTATCCTATTATTTAGAGGAGCTATCCTATAGAAAGCAGCTTAACAGAATACAATTACTACTTTAATAATAGAAGCAGAGCTTCTAGCGCTTAAACATATAAGTAAAGAAGCTATAGTAATTAAGAAATTCTTTACTAAGCTTACTCTAGATCTAGGACTTTTATAGAAGGTCTATTATAACAATCTTTAAACTATTTGTTTAGTAATTAGAAAGAACAAAAGAATTACTACTTAACTGCGCTATATAGATATTTAGAATATATAGTTGTGGCAAGAGCATGCAAAAGGATTGTTTTAAGTGGAATATCTTCTAACTAGCGAAATGCTAGCAGATAGCCTTATAAAGGCTCTCACTTATTAGCAGTTTAATAGATTTAAAAGGATATTAAATCTGTAAGATGCGAGCATAATAATTATAGAATAAGAGTAGGTAAGTAGAGAAATAATCTATTAACTATTTAGAATTATTAATTTAGAGCTAAGAAATAAGAAAAGAAAAAAAAAGAAAAAAAAAATTAGAAGGAGAATAGGAATTAGAAAAAGAGGAGATTAAAGAGCTTATTTATAAGTATATAGACCCTCTTCCTTCTCTACTTAATCGTAGGGGTGCGAGAATCTCCCCTACAATTAGTAGTAGAAGATTCTCCCTATTCTCCTCCTCTCCTCCTCTCTGCAGTAAGTAATTCCTTACCCTATTTACCTCCTTTACCTCTCCTTTAATTAGTAGTAGGTAATAGCTTACCCTAGCTTCCCCTCCTTTAATTAGCAGAAGGAGAAGCACTTACCTAGCCTCTACCCTACTTTAGAGCTAATAGGCCGCTTATCTAGCTATTTTAATTAAGGTATTAGCTGCGACCGCGCTGCTCCTTAATAAGTAGAGTAAAAGGGCAATTACCCTATCCTCTACTAAGGATTAGCTAAGAAAGAAAAAGTAGGATAGTAACTATGTGCTAAGCTTACTCCTCCTAACTACTAGTAGGAAGAGGAGCTTATAAAGCTACTTTAACCCTTTTACGCAGCTTAGTAATTAGCCTTTCCTATAAAAAGTATTAGCTAAACCTAAAAAGAATCTTAAATTAAAAGCTTATATTAGCACCTTCTAATAGTTAATAGTAGATAAAATTTATAGCTAGAGTCTAAATATATAGCTAGCTACAGAAATAATTAGCAAAATTAGCTAAAGTAATAAGACAACCCTATATATAGCAGTGTAAAAGTAGGTAAAGTAGGTATAGCAGCGCCTACCTAAGCTTAAAGCGTTATTATAGCAGCGTCTATTACTTTTTCCTGCTAGAGCTCCCTTTAAGTAGTCTAAGCAGCTTACTTATCTAAGAGCACTAAGCGATCGCTAGGGGCCTAGAGCTAGGATAGGAGGAACTAGTAGAGTAGGAGGAGTAGAAGGATTTTAGTAAAAGGATTAGGAGCTTTATTTAGTAGCTTTTACAGCCTTTACTATATGTGCTTTAGCTAAGTTATTAAATATCTAAAAGAGTTAGTAAAGCTCTAAATAACAGAAAGAGCGTAAGACAATAATTAGAAGAAGATAATTTACTATAAAGTAGTAGGATTTAAAGGCTTAAACTAGTAGGCTTAAATTAGATAAGAGGTTAAAGCGTTAAAAGTAAAGGATTAAAGAGAGAAGATTAAGCGCTAGCAAAGGGCTTATATACTCTACCACCTATCTAATTATTAAGCGCTGAATGCGCTCCCTTTTTACTACTTATTTCTCTTACTACTACTCCTTCCTAATTAAAACGCGCCTACCTATTGTACTTACTAGCTAGTAAGAGCGGGGAAATTACCTTACAGTTAATAGGAAGTAAGCAAAAAAAGTAGCAAAATAGAAGTGTTTACGCTCTAGGCCTTTATACTATGCTTATAAGCTCCTAACCTACTAGAAAAAGAGATTCTAGACACAATTTATAATAGGATTTGTAATTTAAAAGATAAACAGCAATTGTTTTGCTATCACAATAAATAGGGGGTAATAGAATCGCTGTTCTTAAGATTAGGAAAGATTTAGACGATTATAGATTACTTCTTAGAATAGGTGATCCGCTTTAAGCGATTACCTAGGGGGTGTGTTAAAGTAAAACACTCACTTCTGTGATTCTTTCTAGATCCACTAATTCATATTATAGGATTCTTGCTAAGAGGCTCGTTTCTTTTGTATATAGTCTACCTTTTTAGTATCCTTTCCTACAATTAGCTCTTTATATTCTTTACAACTCTGCTCCTGAATATCCTGTGATAGTTCGAGCCCTTTTTACCACAATAGATAACCTTTTCTATCTCTTAATAATAGAGACTAGCCCTAGGTTTTTTAGGAAAAAATGCCCTCCTAGGCGTAAATGTTACGTACCAGATAACAACGTGGGACTTAGGCGCTTATAAAGGTGTGATGAAGCGACGACAGGGTTATAAACATAACAAAGAGACGCTCAGTAACTTAGATTAGGTTACGTAATATACTTAGTTACTTAGCGGCACTAAGTAGTAGAGTAGGTCACATAAAGTGCTTAGTTACTTAGTAGCACTAAGCAGTAGAGTAGCCTTAGTATATAGGAATGTAAGGATAGGCTCTCTATACTCGTGTTTAATCTGTTTATTAATCTATCGTTTAGATTCTAGCAGACCAAATTATTAACTTATTACACTTTATAAAATACTATTATATTAATAAGACCTTCCACCTTCTATAAGTACTCCTGCCTAAGAACTAACCTTAACCCTTTAGAACTAGCTACCCTTTTAGATTTAACATCTTAAACACCTTTAACATAAGTACTTTATAAATTCCTACCTCTTCTACAGCTTTAGGTGCCGCTAAGATTACTCCTATAAAAGATAGTAGTAAGGCGCATAAACCTAATCTCTACTTTAGTGAACAATTTTAAACTAACGTCTAGATTCTCTAGTTAGACCTCTACTTCTTTAACTTAGATAAACCCCTTAAAGACAAAAAAAAAGTTATCTTTGTAGTAATATACATGTAAGGAGATGTAGGATTATAGATCTATTTCTACCTTAAAAAGTACCTAGGAATAGACCACAATAATAATAACAATAATTACGTAAATAAGCACGCTAATATAGTTAATATTATTAAGGATTATAATAACTTTAAAAAATATCTTAAATAACTTTTTAGGATCGCTAACAAGGACTCTATTATAAAAGCAAAAATTTAGACTATAACTTAGAAATAATTAGTAGCTAAGTATATAGCTAAGTTTCGCAGATACGCTGTGCAACTTAACTAGGATAATAAATCTCTTTAGGATATGTATAAATAAGGACTTAAATAGAAACTACGTAAGAAACTTCTATATAGTAGTGCGCTAATCACTAACTTTAAAGAACTATATAAAGAAACTATTAGGATTAATAGAGAGTGGTTTTTATTATAACAGGAACTCTACTAAAACCCTAGGGCGATAAGCTTTAGACAACCAGTAAAAATAGTTTATAAGAACCCTATTAAAATTGTCTAAAAGCAACAGCTAAAGAACTACTAGAAATACAAACTAATAGAAGACGTCTAGTTTAACTACTTAGGCAAAGGAAAAGGAGGAAGAATAGGCCCTAAGTAGCCTAACAAACGCGTCTCTAATAGAAGTTAATAACTAATAACTAAGACCTATAAATGCTTTACATATAGCAAACTAGGCCATATAGCTAGGAACTGTAGATTAAAGAACAAAGTCTATTAAACTAAGTTAAATATACTAACTATTAAGGACTAAGAACCTAATAAAGAATAAAAAGTTATTATAACGCTATTTAGTTACTAACGCGTTACACTAAAGTAAAGTAAGTGATTAGATTTACCTAACTTATAATTATATAAAGATCTAAAAGACAACTCTAACATATACCACAACGTAAAAGACGTAGAAGAGATACTAAAATCTCCTACTCCTCACCTATAAAATAGGCAGGAAGAAGACAACCCTATATTACCTAAGTATAAACTAAATGTTTAGAACTACATAGAACCCTACTAGGCACTAAAAGGAATGTAACCCTATAAAAATAAGAAGTTAGACTACGTACTAAAGTACTACCTAGACTACTAAAATCCTACACACTAATTCTATATATAGACACATTACGAAGAACCAATATACACACAACACAAGATAGAGAAAAAGGAGAATAAGAAACAACCTAAAAGGAAACTACACTATAGATAGATATAGATAGACTACCCTATCGCAGCTTATAACAAACACCTCTAGAATAAATAATAAGTAAAATACTTTCCTTACCTCACGCTAAAGGGCAACGAATACTATAATATACTTATTAATAAAGACTATATACAACTATACTAGTACACGTGTCTAAACTAAGACTGCAAATACTACTATATAGCTAAACGTTTAGACAGCTTTATAAACTGCCCTATATAAGAAGTAATAATAGAACTACTAATTTAACTAGTACACAGAAATAGTAAAGACCGCAGGAGGAAAAACAGAAGAATATCCTTACAAAAAGAAGAAGAAGATAATCTACACAAGCTATATACTTAAGAATAATAATAGAAGTAGATGCTTAGAAACGCATACTAGGCACTAGAACTTAACTACAACCTATATAAACAGATATCTTTTTTAGGCCTAAACTTAGACAAGAAAACGCCTTTATTAAATTAAATACTATAGTAAGCATAGTATTAGTTAAGCTACTAGTATAGCTTAAAGGAATACAGGCTTAAGCTCTTATAAACTTAAAAGTAGAAAGGAACTTTATATCTTATTAAATAGCAAGATAAGTAGGACTTATAATATTAGAGAAAGAAGTACCCTATATTATCTATATTGCGAATAGATCCCTAATGCCTAAGACACCTTAAATATACTAGAAGGTCACTACTATAATAATAGTTTAAAGATATAGAGAGGAACTTACCTTAGATATCTTACTAGAATCTAAGTATAAGTTAGTTTTAGGATTACCTTAGTTAATAATACATAACCTGTAGATTAACTAAGGTATAAAAAAAATATCATTTAAACGCTGCAATTATATATTATAAGCAAAGCCTACGCATTAACTAAAAATAATAGTAGATAAGGGAGTTATTAACAACATAATACCGCGATAGATAGTTAAAAAACAAAAGCACACCTTAGTAGACGCTGGCAGGAACTACCAGGTTAAGAAGCGCGAGAAGGAGGACAATAGCACACCCCTCACCTTACTAAGAGAGTACAGGAAATAGACATATATATTTACAGAAAAGAAAGGAAAAGCAAACCTACCTAAATATTAACCCTAGGATCTTATAATAGACCTAGAAGAAGGAAAGACGCCACCCTTTAGACCACTATATAGTAAAATAGGAAAAGAACTCCTTAAAGAACGTAATTTTATTAAGATAAACCTTAAGAAAGGATATATATAACTATTAAAGTTACTAGTAGTAAGCCCTTTTATATTTATTAAGAAAAAGGATAGATTAGACAGACTATGTATTAACTACTAATAACTTAACAACATAATAATAAAGAACTAATATCTACTACTAAATATTACAGAGTTACAAGATTAACTATCTTAAGCTAAGATATTTATAATAATAGATCTAAGAGACAGTTACTACCTTATACAAGTTAAGAAAGGTGAAGAATAGAAAATAGTGTTTTAATTACGCTACAGACTATTTAAGTACAAGATTATACTATTTAGACTTATAAATGCACCTGCAGCTTTTATGGCACTTATTAACAACGTACTCTATAAACATCTAAATATATTTGTTATTACGTATATAGACAATATCCTCGTCTTTTCTAAAAATAAATTAGACTACACTAAGCACGTATAAATAGTACTAAAAGCACTAGACAAAGCATACCTTCGCATTAAACTTAAGAAATATAAGTTTAACGTTAAATAACTTAAATTCCTAGGACATATTATTACTACAGAAGGAATTAAAATAGCACTAAGTAAAGTTAAATGTATTAAGAACTAGCTAATACTAAAAATAGCTAAGAACATCTAAGAATTCTTAGGATTCTATAGATTTAACTAATAATTCATCTAAAATTACGTAAAGGTTACAATACCTTTAATAAATCTTATAAAGAAGGACGTACCCTTTAAATAAATAGATAAGTGCAGAATGTCATTTTAACTCCTTAAGACAGCATATATTATAGAACCTATCCTTATTTATTTTAGAAGCGATAAACTACTACGCTTTAAAATAGACGCTAGCGATCTTACGCTAGGCGCCTACGCTAAATAAAAACATAATAGCAAATAGCACCTAATTGCCTATTACTTATGCAAATTCAATAACGCTGAAACATAATATAACATACACGACAAAGAACTCTACGCTATTATTAAAGCCTTAAAGCACTAGAAGATCTATGCGCTTAGTTACTTAACGCTAGAAATCTATATAAATTATAAAAACTTTCTAAGGTTCACAATAATAAAAGAACTTACGCTATAACAACAAAGATAGTTATAAACTATAGGGCAGTATAAGTTTAAAATTATCTATATAGCTAGAAAAGAAAATAGCAGAGCAGACGCTCTTAGCTAATAAAGTAATCTAGTAGGAGAAAAAGTAAAAATCTTTTCTGTAATCCTTTGCAAAGCTAAAGATAGATCTCTAGAGCTAATAGTAAAACTAAATTAACTTTTAGTAATTAACTAAGAAGTTCTAGAACATCTACAGACCAAGATTATCTAATAATACTATAATAACCCTATGTACAGACACCTAGGTATTACAAAAACAATAGAACTTATCTAAAGAAAGTACACCTTTAAAAGAATTAAGGAAGCTATAATAACTTATATCCGCAAATATATAAAATACTAGAGAAATAAACACAGTATATATCTTAAATATAGAGAAATGTAAGCAATTAAAATACTAACAGCACTATAGGAAGATATTGCTATGAATTTTATTATAGGAATTCTAAACTCTAAGAATGTAATAATAGGAATTAAATACAATAGTATACTAGTAGTAGTCTACTAACTAACTAAGTATGTTGAGCTTATTCTATGTCTTAAAAGAATAATAGCAAAGAAACTCGCTTTTCGTATTCTAAACTAACTAATTAGACACTACAGAATCTTAAAAATAATTATTAGCGATAGAGACAAGCTCTTTACGTTGAATTATTAAATAACACTTATAGCCCTACTTAGAACGAAACAAAAGCTATTAACAGCTTACTATCTATAAATAGACAGACAGATAGAACGTACGAACCAAACTATAGAAATGTACCTACGCATCTACTATAATAGTTAGAAGAATAACTAAGTTTTATTACTACCTATAGCACAGTTAGCCTATAATAACAAAGTATTAGCAGTATTAGGATATACACTATTCTATATAAACCACAGAAGACACCTATATCTCTTTAATTAACAATTTCCTACGACGATTAAAGCAAAAGAAGCTATAGATATAGCAGAAAATATAAAGAAAATACACTAATAACTCTAAAAGAATCTTAAGAAAGCTTAGTAGTAATTAATTTTATACTAAAACTAAAAATAAAAAATGGCACCTTAGCTAAAGAAAGGGGATAAAATATATCTACTTATAAAGAACCTTTAAACTTAGAAGAAGAAACACAAGAAACTAGATTATATTAAGGTTAGACTATTTTACATTTCTAAGCAAATATTACTAGTAAACTATAAGTTAGAACTACCGCCAGATATAAAGATACACTTAGTATTCCACGTATCACTACTAGAACTAGCAGACCCTAATATACTAGTTAAAACCACCTTCTACCACTAGACTAAGGAAGAAAACAAATTTAAGGTTAAAAGAATTCTAGAGTATAATTAGTATAACAACGTGTACCTTATTAAGTAGAAAGGTTACCCACACAGCAAAAACACTTAGGAACTAAAGAACTACCTAGGAAACTGTTAATAAAATATTAAAGAATTCTATTAATAGACTTACCTAAGACAGTAACGCTAAAGAATTATTCTAGAACTCTAGAGGCAGGTTGTCTATTGTAGACTATATAAACGTGCTAAGTTTAGCTAAACTAGTAGGCTAAGTAGAATAGGCTAGGTCCTCCTCTAACTCTAACTCTATTAGCGCAGCACTTTTTACTGCGATAACTTTACTAGTACGCTTTTTGTTCTACGCTAATTATTTTAATAACTAATTCTCTTTTATATACGCTACGCGTAGGGCTTTAAACGCTATATCTTATTTTTTTTACACCTCTAATATTTGCGCCTCTAATTTCTTCTTTTTAGTAATTAACCGCAAGAACTTGTTTCTAGTAATAGCTATATTATATTTTAAGTCTTGTTTCTAATACTTACTACACTTCCCTAAGCTAACATAGACTTTGTAAACATAGGAATGTAACTTATAGAAAGAGCACTTTAACACTATAACTACTCTATAGTTTTTAATAGTAGAGATAAGGCCGTAATAACGCTTTATAGAATTATAGTTAGCAGGCATAATTCTTCAGGACGAAGAATAGAAAGGGAGGGGATAATATTACGTACTAGATAATAACATAGGACTTAGGCGCTTATAAAGGTGTAATAAAGTAACAATAGGGTTATAAACATAATAAAGAGACGCTAAGTAACTTAGATTAGGTTACGTAATATGCTTAGTTACTTAGCGGCACTAAGTAGTAGAGTAGGTTATATAAAGTGCTTAGTTACTTAGTAGCACTAAGCAGCAGAGTAGCCTTAGTATATAGGAACGCAAGAATAGGCTCTCTATACTCGTGTTTAATCTGTTTATTAATCTATCGTTTAGATTCTAGTAGACTAAATTGTTAACTTATTACACTTCACAAGATACTATTATATTAACAAGACCTTCTACCTTCTGTAAGTACTCCTGCCTAAGAACCAACCTTAACCCTTTAGGACTAGCTACCCTCTTGGATTTAATAGTAAATAGGTTCTACTTTTTAGCGGTAAAACTAGCTTAGGCTAGGCTCTACTAGATTTCCCTTATCTAGAAGAGGCTATATAGTAGAGACTATCCTAGGTAACTGTTTTTTACGCAGTTTCTAGAATAATTTAATTCTACTACTACCTTCCTAACACTAGTTAAACGCCCTAGTTTTGTATACGTTTAGTTCTAGGAGAAATTATTCTTGCATAGACTTTACTCCTAGTTCACCTTATTACTCCTCTATTACTAGAGGTAAGGCAGGTAGGGACGGCTAGGATAGAACCTTAGAGAATACTAGCCTAACTTATAAAGTAATAGGCCTATTCTCTTTACCCTTTACTAGATAGATAACTATAACTAGGCAAACTAGGCTAGGCTAGAACGTTTATATAAGCCTCCTAACTCTATATCTCCTAGAGAGGTAGGAAATAGTTCTTTCTATTAAAGTATATTTCTAGAGAGATATAGTCTCTAGAATTTTATCCTAGTAAGGAATTAAACTAAAGGTTATATAACCTAAATAGTTTCCTTCTAGAAATGCCCTCTTTCCTTATAGGGTTAAAAGTTACCCTTTATAGGAAACTCTATAGTAGTTTAAACTAATAGGTAAATGCCTAAATAGTACTACTAATAGACTATTACGTAGTAGAAGGCTAGGCTGGGCTTATAACCTGTAAAGAGGAGGTAGAGGCTAGAGGATAAAGGGTAACCTTCTAGACCTTCTAGTACCTTCTCTCCCCTAGTACTAGTTACCTAGAATAGTAGAGACTAGAGTAATAGAGGGTAGATCGAACGTAGTTAAATAGAGCAATAAAACCTTAGGTATAGGCTTAGAATTGCTATCTAGGATAGAGAGTATACGTAGAAGGTAACTCTCCTTATATACATATAGTAGAGATTCTAGAGTATTCTACTTAGTAATTCTCTACTATCTATGACGTTACCTATGACGTCACCTATGACGTCACCTTATGACGTTACCTATAACGTTACCTAGTATCTATAGGGCTATAACGTCATTATGACGTTATTATAGAAAGTTCTAGAATATAGAAAAGGTAACTCTAGGAACCTTTAAAGGTTACCTATTCCTTACACTTTTGTGTTAAGAAAACTTTAAGCAGTAGAGCTAAATTATAAGGTATATAACCTTAAGCTCCTTACTATTATCTACTACTTTAAGTAATAGAGACATTATCTAGATAGTACACAGCACATAATTTAAGTGCTAAGTAACTATAATAACTTACGCAGCATGCGCGCTGTATAGAAACTAAACCTATGATAAGTATAATAGGTAATGTATCTAGTAGCTTTTAATTTTAAAGTAGAACACCACCTAGGGAAAACAAACCTAGTAGATAAACTATTAAGAAGAGTAGATTACGCATAAGAGAACCTATTACTAACCTATTTATTGCCTACCCTATAGAACAAAATACTGCAAAGGACTAAGTATAGTAGAGTAAGCAGATCTATAAATAAGCTAAGCTTATTAGGCGTATGTAAGACGCATATTACTAACATTTACAGAGCTATAAGGGTCCTTACTACTAGTGCTATAGTATATACACTATACGTACTACGCTTATTAGCTAGAGTATTAGTTAGTAGTAAACTTATAACAAAAGAGTCTAACCTTATTACTAAAATTTTAGCAGTTTTAGTAAAGGAACGCCTTTACTATTAAGCGTATTACTAGCTTAAGGCGTAAAAGAAGCACTTAAAGTAGTAGTAAGGCGTAAGTATAGCGCCTTAATAAAATAAAAGTCCTAATGTATAATAGTAGATTATACATTCTAGATAAACTAGTAATTAGGTAAGAGATTTTATTCTAGCACTATAACACGTATATAACAGGCCACTTTAGTGTACGTAGAACACTTAAGGCTATTAAGAGGACTTACTATTAGCCTCTTATAGGTTAAGATATTTAGAAGTACGTAAGAACTTATACTATTTACTAAAGGAGTAAAGCTCTAAGGTATAGTAAGTATAGCTAGCTATCACCTCTTCTAACGCTAAAGGATATCTTTAAGGAAGTCTTACTAGACTTTATAACTAAATTCCTACTAGTAAAGAATTAAGGTAGCTGCGCTTTTAATATAATTTTTATAATTATATGCCGCTTCTCTAAGATAGCTATCTATATCCTTACATAGAAAACATAGAATACAAAAGAATTTATAGAAGCCTACTTCTAAGAGGTTATCTTAAAGTTTAGTATTTAGAAAGGTATTATATCTAATAGGGGCTCTACCTTTACCTCTGCTTTTTGGGCAGAAAGATACTACTAACTATAAGTAAAGCACAGGCTTAGCACTACTTTCTACCCTTAAATAGATAGGCAAATAGAGCGCTAGAATTAAATACTTAAATAATACCTTTACATGTTTATTACACCTCTATAAACAAACTAGATTAAACTGCTCCTAATAGCTTCATTTATATACAACAACTCTATCTATAATTTAATAAAAATAACGCCTTTCTATATAGTATATATAAGCACCCTATCCTTACTACGCCTACTGTAGACAGTAGGCTAGAGGGGGAGCTACTAGATGTAGTTAAGAGAGTAAAACATATACACAGTGCACATACATTACTTATAGAGCACCTATACTTAGTATAAGAGTATTAGAGCTAGTACTATAATAAGAAGCATAAGTAAAAGTTATTCTAGAGAGGCGACTTAGCCCTACTTAGCATAAAGAATATACATATATCTTAATAACTAAGTAAAAAGCTATTAGGAAAATTTATTAGGCCCTTCTAAGTGTAGGATATAGTTAGAACGTAGGTATACTACCTACTCCTCCTACTACACTATTGTATTTATAATATATTTTATATTTTCCTTTTTAAATAATAGAAACTAAGGCTAGGAGTGGAAGATATTAACACCTAGCTACTAGAGGTTATACTTAAAAAAGGAAAAGCCTAAGAAGTAGAAGAAATCCTAGCTAAGCGAATAAAAAAGAGGTAAAAGTAATACCTACTCCGCTAGAAAGGCTATAATAAGACTTAGAACACCTAGATTCTAGAGTTAAGCTTTAAAGATATAAATAATCTAGTCTAAACTTTTAAAAGAAAAAGAGCTGCGTATGTAAAGAAGAGGCAAAGAATATAATAAGAGTATATAGAATGTAGATATAACGTATATTATTATAGAGCACTATAGCTTAAGGAGCACTTATAGCTTATTAAAGGTATTTACCTAAGGCCTATAGGCTAGCTTTTAAGAAGTAATCTAACTAAACTGTACGCTACTTACGCCCCTACTACTTATTATTTTTATTATTCTTACTATCCTTACTATCCTTACTATCTTTACCTACTACACCTCTAGTAGTAACCTCCTCTTTACTCTCTTTGTTACTATTATCTAAGTTGCCCTTATTATAGTAAGAAGCAGACGCTAATTTAACCTAAAATAAATTATTAGTATATATTTTAAGTGTAGGAAAGGTGCAAACTTACTATCTACTATATAAAAGGAATAACTACTTTAAGAGTATTAGTAATTTAACACTACTTTACTAGAATTAAGCCTAGATACTAAGGGCTAGTAGTAGGCACCTAGGTCGCTACACCTATAGGTATACTAACATAAGCTATAACACGCTAGTAGTTAGCTAGCTCTAAGTTAAATTACTTTTAGTAATAAGCTAGCTTTAGGCCTACTACCTTTATACGCTTATCTATCTTACGCTACCCACCTAGGGTCTCTATAACTATAATATAGTAGTAGTTATAAAGGGCGTATAGGTAATTAAGGCGCTTATTTATTACCTTTAGCACCTGTAAGTATTAGCTAAAGCGCATATATAATATGTATGTTAGGAGTTAGGCACGAGTAATGTAGCTTTAGCTTTAGATGTGAAACAATGGTGGATTGTATAGTAGAATATAGGATAGAGGATAGAGGATAGATAAATCGCTGCTAGATTACTTTGTTAGTAATAGAACTATATAGCCTTAGATTAAGTAATCTCCACCTGCATCTAGCTAGCCCTTACTATTCTAGAGCCTAGCTAGGTATCTAGAGTTCTAATATTATCCCCCTTTAAAGGATCTCTTGTCCTAAGAGTAAAGTATTTAGTAAGTCCCTTTACTATTTATTGCTATTAGTTCTTTATTAGCACTAACTAGCTCTACTAGCACCTAGTAGTTAGTATAGGCCTTTAACTATCTTTACTTCTTAAACTTAGTAGTAAGCCTAATATTAGAGGATTTAAAAGGTTCTACTGTTTCTAAGATAGCTTAATTATAGATAATAAGGAGGATTACGTCCTAGTTTATTCCTATTTATACTATTTTATTCTAGATAATACCTAAATTGTTATAATAAATTTATGCGGCGCTTAGGCGCCCCTTATATTAGATTATAATTATTTCCGCCTAAGTAAAGTAAGATATTACTATCCACGCTAGTGTAGCACGTGACTACACTAGTAACTAGCGTCTTAGCGGTAGGGTGGTTATCCTATTACCTAGGGCTCTTAGACCTATTCTCTACTCATATTTTCTTGTAGTAAGTAATATTATGCGGCCTTTAGATTAGCGTATTCTGGCGCAACTTGGCACTAACTATACTAAAGAGTCGCACGTTGTACCTTTTTAGTATATATTTAACACTTTTTGTACATCTTTAATAATAATTAACACTAATTAGCACTAACAGGCAGTAATTAGTATTAGTTAGCACTTATTAGTATAAATTAGTACTAATTATTATAAATTATAATAGCTCTACCTAAGAAGCGCTCTTTTCGCGACTATTATATTAATGCGATTAAGACTAATAGACTTTGTACTAAAATACTATATATTAAATGTATTAGAATTATAGTAGAGCGTAGTGTTCTAGAATTAGACACTATATGCGTAATAGACCTAAATAATAATGAATAGGAATTGTTGCAATTTAAAAGTTACTACTATAAAGAGTATAGTAATTATTTAAATAAGGGCACTTTATGCTTCGCAGTAAGTTACTTTCTAGCGTTATTTAGCGCTATTTAGCACTATTAAGTACTAATAGGCGTATATAGCCTCTATTTAAGATACTTAGGCTCCTTAAGACCTTTAAAGTCTATCTTAGGTCTATCCTAGGAATAGATGTCTAAGCCTTAGTTACAGCGTCTAAGGAAGCTAATACTACAGCCTAAGTGTCCTATAAAGCTGCTAAAGAGGAATATAAAGTCTAGTATAAGGACCTAAAGTATATTACAGCTCTAGCTAATCTTGCTAAAGGCTAATTGCGACTTATAGCTAAACCTATCGCCTTTTTATTATAGAATAAAGAGAACGCGCTCCTTAAGGTATAGAAGCTAAAGATAGAGGCTAATAAAAAGGTAATAGCTATAGCTGCACATATTATAGTAAAGCTAAATAAGTATAAGTACTATTTAGTACAATTTAGTACAAATTAGCGCTAATTAGTATATAGGGACTTATGTAGGTACACTAAGAAGTTCTAGGCCTATAATAGGGCCTTTATGCTTAAAGATAAGTGCGCTAACTTTAGTATACTTTTATATAGTTATTCTCGCTCTAGAAAGGCGCTTAAAACTAAGACTTATCGCATTAAGCGCGAAATAGAGTTAAAAGATAAAGTAATCTCCCTATATAAAACTAAGGCTCTAGTATAAATATACTATAGTACTATTTAGAGCAAGTTAGCACTAACTAGCGTAATAAGTTCCTAGCTATCCTTACGCAACTGTCCTAACTAGCCTTAATATCTTTTTAGTAGAAACTACCGTAGCTAACGCTAAAGCCTAACTAGAAGCCGCTTATAGGGACGCTAAGGTTATGTCTACACTAGCTACTTTTACTTTAGCGTATTATAGCGTAAGGAGGCGCAACCTAGACTTATCTACTATTTCTAAGCCCCTAGCGGACTTCCTACCTATTAATAGTACTAATATAGAGAAGTTGGCGTACTTTAATTACCGTTTTATAACTTCTTTCTATACTAAAGGACTAGCGACTTAAAGTAGCTCTAACAAGAGTTATTAGAATTAATTATTTAAATAAGGACGTAATACAGCACTACACAGCCTAAATGAGTATAATATAGTAGAGTATAGTATAAATTAGCGTAAATAGGAACATAATAGCAGAATTTAGCAACAATAGTAATAATCTAGCGTTAGTTAATTTTAAATAGCATATTTGCCCAGCTTTTTAGGCTATTACCCACAAATGGGTAACATTTTAACATAAGTTCCTATTTTAGTCAGTTATTAACCCTATTTTAGGCAATAAGAGGCTTTCTGCCTCACAATAATATAATTTAATCTAGATTATGCTAAATTGTACTAATATGTACTAGATTGTGCTAGAATCGCAATATTACTAATATTATCCTTGTCCTTTACTAATTTTAAAGGGTGTTATATATACTAATTAGTATTCCTGTACCTATTAAAACACCCTACCTAACTAGCTAACTATCCACTAAACTCCCTGTGGGAGACACGTGGGGTTTTTAAAAGGATAAAAGGGTCTATAGTATTTAATTATAAGTTAATGTTCGCATATTATACTAAATTAGGACATTTTGTGCTAGGTAGGTAGGTCTAACTTAAACTAATATTTTTGTATAGGTTCTTAGCGTTCGCTAGTTTTCCCCTTTAAGGGAGGTTGCCTATAACCTCTCTTCTTTGTCTTTAGAAGTGTAGTTATTAACCTTCTTAAGGATATTTTAAGCTTTTTCTAGAACTCTTTAAGCGCATTTCTACTAATTAATATAGTAGGTTCCTAAGAGTTTTCTTCTAGATTATATCTACTCTATTTAATAAGGTATTCCTATTATCCTAACTTATTTTATTATCTATTAACAATATAGTCTACTTTATATATATTATTGCTATATTAGCGTAATGTGTCTTTAATTAGCAGTTATTAGTAGGGTAGTTTCCTACGCAGTTTGTATAGTTCTAGTAAGGAAGGATAGAATACTAGATAAACCTTACCTAATTTAGGTAGGTTTACTTAGTAGGCTGTAGGTAGAGAGCTAATACACTTATCTACTACTCTAGGGCCTAGGAATTTCTAGTCTATCTTCTTATTTAGTCGTGCAGACTTTAGATTCCTACTTAAAACCTATACCTTGTTACCTTTGTTAAGTTGCAAAGGGGTTCTCTTCTTATTAGAGATAGATTTTTGGTACTTCTGTACTACCTACAGCTTCTTTCTTACATTTGCGCATATTTCCATTAATCTTAACGCCGGTGGTCTAGTGCCAGATGGCGCCGACTTGGGACTCTTAGTGCCATTACCCCGCTTTCTTAGTCTCTTAACTACCTTTCGGGGTTTTTCGTCCCCCCTAGAATCTAGTTACTCTAGGCGTTAATGTTCCACACCCTTTAAGTATAAGTTAGGAGCTAAGGATCCTTAATTTAGCTTATCTATCTAATAAATAATTAAAGCCTAAAGTTTAACATCTATAACTATAACTTAGAGCCCTAAAAGGATTGCTTATAGCTACTATTAGATAGAAAGTAGGAGTAATCCTATATATTCTAGCTTTTATTATTTAAGGTTTATTATTCCTAGCTCCTCCTAGTAACTTTGTAGATAATTTAATAGCTCTAATAGGCTCTAATTTAGTCTTTATTAGTATCTTTTAAGCTAATTATATACTAACTAGCGCCTTTCTTTAAGAAATTCTAAAGCTTCTAGTATCTTATCTTTTAGGTTAGCCTAAGTAAGTAACTAGTTAAGGTCTATTAATAACTAGGCTTAAACTTTAGTTCTCTATACTATATAGTAGACATCTAATATATACTAGAGGGCGTAGGTAACTTTAAAGTCCTTATCTATAAAGTAGTCCTTTAAGGACTAGAAATAGAGCTTATAGTTATTTCTCTAATAATTAAACTCTTATTAGTCCTTTTAAGTATATTTATGCGGCTACTTTTATAAAGATTATAATAAAGATACTTTAGGGGGATCTTATATCTTAGTAAGATCTTTTATAGGCTTATATAGGGCTTAAGTGTCTCTTACTTTCTATTATTATCTTATCTAGGTAATTTTATTAAGTTTAGCTATATTCTTTCTCTTTTTAAGCTATTATTTAGCTTTCTTAAGCTATTTAAGGATAGTGCTAGAAGAATTATCTTTAATATTTAAAGTTGTCCTAACTTAGCTCTCTCTAGCGCGTTTAGGTGTAGACTAACCTTAATATATAAGAAGAAGAGTATACTAGTCCTCTAGCTTACTTAGTATAAGAGATAGGCTTAAATATAAAAATTCCTCTCCTATAGGCTCCTAAGTGTCCTAGTATTAGGTATAAGAGCGTGTAGACTGTAAAATGTCTACTATTATAGTCTAGTTATTATAAGTAGAAGCCTTTTAAAACTAAACTACTTGTATATATAGTAAGTAATTTAAATATTAGAAGTTAGGTACAAGTAATGTAGCTTTAGCTTTAGATATAAAATAATAGTGGATTGTATAGTAGGATGTAGGATAGAGGATAGAGGATAGACAAATCACTACTAGATTACTCTGTTAGCGATAAAACTATATAGCCTTAGATTAGGTGATCTCCACCTGCATCCAGCTAGCCCTTACCATCCCAGAGCCCAGCCAGGTATCCAGGGTTCTGACACCTACTCTATAGGGAGCGCTCTGTAGAAAGCGCTCTATAGAGAGTAGTTACGTGACTACTCTATAGAGAGCACTCTACCGCTCTATAAGGAGTAATTACGTAATTTCTTTATTTAGGGCGTAGTTAGCGTATAACCTATATTAGGCCCCTACTATATGCCCTCCTAAGTATAAAACCAGTAGTAAGCCATCGTTAGAGTCTCAGATCCTAATAAAGAATAAATTAGGATAAAGTCCCTTTTATCGCTTATAATCTAACTATCTTAGAAATAGTAGGACCTTTTAGGCCTACTAGCTTTAGGTTCGTCGCTAAGTTTAAGAAGTAGAGATAGTTAGAGGCCTACGCTATCTACTAAACACTAGTAGGGCTAGTTTATACTAATAGCGGCCTAATAATAGTAGAAGGCATAGAAACTTACTAAATACTTTACTCTTAGGGCGAGAGGTCCCTTAAAGGGGGATAATATTAGAACTCTAAGTACCTAGCTAGATCCTAGTATAGAAATAACTAGCTAGATATAGGTAGAGATTACCTAACCTCTAGATATATAATCCCATCGCGAATAGAGCGATCTGGCAGCAATTCGTCTATTCTACTACCTAATCTATCCTTATTCCATAGCTAAAGCCAAAGCTACATTGCTTGTACCTAACTCCTAATAACTTATATTATTTATTTATCCTCTAAGGTTAGCCTATAATAATTTATATTTAAATAAAAAGCTTTAGTAGAAGCTTCTAGTTTTAAATGTATAGTTTATAGGTGTTGCTTAGCAATGTTAGTAGGTAATAAAATCGTCCTACCCTATAGTAAGAAAAAGTAATAAATTTAATATAATACGCTTAATACTTCATAAGCTAAATTGCTAAAGATAATACTTTTATAAATTTATAAGGAGTAGAAGTTAAGCTTCTACTGCTAAACTTATATATCTAGGGCTAGAAGATAATCCGAAGGACCTAATGGGCCCGACGTCAAAGCAAACAGAACGAGGGTATCTACTAGGGCGTAGCCCATAACACTTACATCTGCGTAACCATTCACAAGAAAGAGATCTTGCAAGCCGTCCACGTTAAGGATAAATGTGTGTTCGAGTATTTCTGCAGAAGTCGGTCAAGCGAGCCTGCGAACGCAGCCATCAGACTTATGCATAGAGGCATCTTAGCACTTTTGGATTAAATCATGTAGTGCTGCTGTGGGCGCTTGGATGGGCGCTGCTTAGGGTCAAGGATTGCGCTCTGATACTTTACTGAAGTTTTGAGAAGTATATAGTCCAGCATAGCAAGGTTGCGAAGGAACCAAGTCAGTGCTGTGCCGCGGAGTGAAATCGTTACCTCAGGTACGGTGGAGCGTCGCTGCCAGCTTTACCTAGAACTTGGCGTTGCTTGTGCACTAAGGTCACGTGATGCTTTTTCCCAGCGAGTTAACCTACCGCCAGAGATCAACATCCTCTGGAAATGTTCACGCTGATGGGCCTAAATGGCTGCCAGGATCCAGGTATCTGTGTGGCTGCATTCACGTGATTCGATCTTGTGCATGCATGAATTCATGCTCCTGGTCGTGCCTATGGACAGTGTACCACGTGCCGACAACGGCATGCTGGAGGAGTGGTCCGAGAGAAGAAGTCTATGACCTCGTACAATGCATCTAGCAGAAGCGCGTTACAAAGATTCCGCAACAAGGCGTGGTGAATTTTGGTTCTTGCCAGGGCCAGGCGTGCTCATGCTGCAGCTCGCGAAGTCTTCCCTAATGAGCACTGTCCTCTTCTAAACAATGCGCAATTATTAATGCATCTGATTAGATGGCTCGTTTTAGCACTTATGCAACTTCCCCCCCCTGCGCTAGACCCATGTGAATGAACATCAACAAAGAACAGCTGCGATTCCATTACTCACACCGTTCAGAGTTTCTCAACCTTGGATTGACAGGCAAACATCCACCGTAAAATTGCCGCGTCGACAGAAACTCAATTGCACAACAGCCCGTGCATACATGCTTCCAGCGCATGGCCCGAACCCTTGACACGAAACTTGATTCGCATGCTCGCAGGGCACTGCAAACACAACCAGATCCCAAGCCAGAAGGTCATATCCTCCGTAGTCCTCCGCTTACAGCTTAGCGCACCTCATGCATTTGATATCAACTTGTCATCTCGTACACCAACAATTACCGCTGCAAGAGTCTAACGTTTTTTCCGGCATTGGAATTCGGTACTGCCCGACGCCGAATGTCGCCGGTTCCCAACCACCACGAGGTGCCTCTTGCGGGAAATGGGATGCTGAAAGCCGGACTTAGCACGGACTATTTAGTGTCCTTAACTCCTATCTCCGCTGTTAATGCTTCCTCTTTATAATAGAAAAGAGAGATAGAAATATAAAGTTTCGCTAAAAGCATGTTATATTAAAACACTAAACCATTTCTTCTTACTACGTTAATATTAGTAGTAATGTAAGCAAATATCTATACTAGAGCTTAATAGTAATATTTAATATTAACTTTACATGTATTAATATTAACTTAGTTTTAATATTTCAGTACTAATAAGAGTAAATTACCAAAAATGGTAGGCTTACCAAGATTATATACTGTTGATAGTAGATTCTGGTTTCTAAAGCTTCAAAAATAGACTGTATTAGCTATGATTCCTACTCCCGTGCTAACCTAGAGGGAACTTGACATGGCAAGGACAATTTGCAAGCTGCCACATGTTCACGCACGTTGGATGCTTATTAGTGTTGTGATCTCGTGGCACAATCCCCCAGAGTGCCATGCGTACCAGGGGCGTGGAAGCGTGCTGCCAGATGATTATCCGCCATGCCTGTACACGCGGCTTCTTTCCACATTTCACCACGGCTTCTCTCCATATTCCACGATGCTGACGAGACGATTCCGTTCGTAGACAGACGACCTGGTCCGTCGAGCTCCCACTCTCACTCCGACCCCGACCCCGACCCAGCTGCACGTTAACGATCCGCACGCGAAGCACGCGATCTGGTCCTGAGCTAGGAGATGGACGGTCGAGCAGCAAGCAAGTGACAATCGGACCTCCATGGGGTCCATGAGCCTCCGGTCCGCTACCCGCGATCCAGCAGTCAAGGGATGTCGGTGCAATTACTCCGTGGAGGACTAAGCGCGGCCCGTCAAAGGAAGCGCTCGAGTCGTGAAGGATGTCGGGAATGCCACAGGAGCTGCTTAATGGGAACGCTCGCCGTCTTCTCATCATGGACCATCGTGCAACGTGCTCTAGAACACCGTTTGCCAAAACGCCACGAGCGTGTTCGGGCCGTCTTTGAGATTGGAGGCAAGTGCAAGCGAAGCGCGACGAACCGTTTCCAGGTGGGAAGAGAGGTCGCTCGAACGATGCGGCTCGGAGAGCCAGTTGCGCCTGGGTAGGAAGAAGCAAAGGAAAAGGCACGAATCAGCCGCAAGACAAGCTTACGAGGCTGCGCTGGCCTGTCCCTGTAGCCCGTCACGCACAGTCTTTCCATGCGCCCCCCGCATCCTGGGCTTCGTGCAGGCCTGCCCGCGATTACTTAGAGACCTGCCGTCAACCACTACCGGCTTCGTGCCGTGGCAGTGCATGCCTTGTGCCTTGTGCCTTGATGCCATCATGCTAGATACCCGTCCCATACCCAGCAGATTCACATGTCAAGACTCAGCCCGGCGCTGCACCTCGGGACAAGACCTCTGTCTCGATAGAGCCCCGATTGCCGAACAGCCCTGCGAGGTCGTACCCCTTCCGCTGCGGAACGTGCCATCACAGCCTTCTGCGCATGCTTCTCGTACCTCGCAAATCAGACCTGGCTGTTTCGCGCAAGCGACCAAAGATCTTCGCGGTCGGGTGACGCATACACCCTCCCAGGAGGTTCGGGTGTCTAGCGCGACTGGCTTTTCTCTTGTACAAGACCACTGGAAGACCATATCCCCCCGGGCACGCTAGGCACCCGAACCTGGGAGGTTGTACTGTAACGTCGTCTGCATGGCCAATTGTACCATTTCTAATCACTGTTCCAGGCATATCGTCATAATCAGGCCGGATTGACGAGTGAACGCTGAACCCTGGGTCTCCGTAATTTCCACGCCAATGGTAGCACGTCGCACCCGTGGGGCTCCAGCAGAAGTCGGGTGCACTTGGCGCCGTTGGTGATGTTGTGGCTTGTTGGGGTGAGAATTGTGCACCCAGATGATTATTATAGGTGTTCAGTGCACACCCCTCAAGTCCTTCCACGCGTATCGCGTACAGGAAGGTGGAAGTGTTAGCTCTGCATATGATGATGCGTATCCGCTGCACTAAATTTGCCTAAAGTCTGGATGGCCATTGAGTGATGCACTTGGTGGATTTGCGGAGGCGGTCGTGTGCAGCTGCCCTTGTTCAGAATAGGCATGTTGATATTCGCGAGAATGTCGACAACGCGCCGAAGCGTCTGCCCTGCGCCCGATTGTGAACAAGGAGATAGAGCGTCCAGTATGCGCTGGCTAGGTTGGGCGCCGAACAGCGTAATGCGGTTAATTTCCAGAGGGCTAGTATATGAAATTGGAAGGTACACGTAGCATGGCGAACAAGGCCACCTTCTAGCGGGTTATTATTGGCGCTTGGCTGTACTCGCGGTCCTGATGACCTCTACAACACCAAAGCCGTCTGCAGAGTAGTAGTATACAACATGGTTTGCCGACCAAACTAGTGGGCAAAACCGGAACGCTTTTCCTTCGGCAAGAGTCCGCCCTGGGTATATACCAATAAAGTGAAACATTATCTAAGCGATTTATTCATGTAGCGTGATGAGGCCGCTGGAGGTAAACGTAAGAGTCCGCTGATCCGGACCGATGGCCTCGAGCTGACCGGTCAGATCTTCCATGGCCCTGCACTCGATTTTGGCCTGGGGTTTCTTTGACCTCGGTGGGCGCTCGGTCCGAGACTAGTCGAAGGAGGAAGAACTTGGCTCGGCATTTTCAGGGAGAAATACAGTGCGTCGCCACATTCGTTCATGTTTCTCCATCTTGGCCGGACTTGCGTGGAAGCATGATATAAAAACATGTTAGAACGGCGGATAGGCGGCTGGGTCTCATGCTCAAGCGGGATTCATCGCGCTCTCTTGTACATGGACTGGTCGATCATCGGAGCTTGTCCATGATCCCATCGACGCTTCAAGCCGTCCTGGAACGAGCTCGCCACTACCTCCTGCCACATTGTTGGTGTAACATAGGTCGCGGTAGGGGTAGCAAAAGTCGTTGTGGCTGGTACTTGGGATTGGGCGCTCGAAAGACCGCTCGCTTGTGGAGATACGTGAGGTATCTGGTAGCCCGACGGAGTGCCGTCTTGAGGAGATCGTAATTCGTAATTGTTGCCTGTGCCTGTGGGGGGCGGTCTTAGCGGTGGGGAGGATTGAGTTGCCGAGCTTGGAGGCGTACCGAAAGCGACATTCCATTGACTGAGCATGTTAGCTTTGGTCGGCGCGAGTGGGTAGCAAAGCCTACTCAAAGATACGTTGTGGGTTCCACGGAACAGCCTCTTGCATTTGCATTCCCGTGGTCGGTTGAGGGGCACGTTGTCCAGAAGCCATCATGACCAGGGACTGAGCTACGGGAGAGTCAGCCGTGGTGTCGTGGTCGGACGCCGAGATTGGTGGAGATATGGGGTGTGCATGGTAGTTAACCTGACCTGGTTGATCCAGTGGTGACTGCTGGCTTGGAAGACGAGGCCGAAAAGAGCCCGGATTACTCGAGGGGCTCGACTGCGAATGCACTTGAGGGCTTCCAAATGGAAAAGTCGGCTTGAGCTCAAAAGGCTTTGTCACATCGGCGGAAAATGCCTGACGAAGATTGTTCACTTGTTGCTGCATTTCAGGCATAGGCCAAGCCGGAGTGCACTCTTCCAATATACGCATATGGCGGACGAAAAATTGGCGTGCGTCGTTGTTCAGATCCGGGTCGGGACAGGTGATAGCGACCTACATCAATTAGACCTAATACCAAGACATAGCAGACGGTACTCACCAAGTGTAACATTGTACAAGTAAGGATAGCGTAAACCGTGAAGCTGATGCCTCTGATCATGCACAACAGTCCGGATAGGCCGTAAGTTTTCAAAACAGCTTCTTGAAGTTTGCACAGATTTTTCGCCGCTGAGTAGCAAGCCAACATATGCTGCTTCCAAAGCCCATCGTACGGATCTGAGATGGCGTGTAGCTGCGGACGCAAGTGCATTATGATACCCAGATAGTGATATGAATGCATGTTGGCAATGAAATGAGAAGGAATCCAGGGAGCAGAGCCGTCGGGCGGATAAGAGATCTGCATTTCATCGGGTAGTTCTCTCAACCATACAGGAAAATCTGCGTTATGGCCCACAAAGATGGGATCGAGAGCCCAATCCGGTGTCTTCTTCCTCAGTTTTCCATGCATTACAGTCGTAAAATGCACATTCTTCAAAGCTCGGACGTACTGTGTGAACTGACGAGAGACCTGAAGCTCGTAAGGATCCAAACCTGGTATGGGACGGGGCATGTCAAAATCAATTGAGTCCAGCTCGACCTGGAAATTTGTCCGTCCTGGTGCGCGTCAGTATTGGTTTGGATGGATCGGTAATGCACTAACCTTGAGGGCCTCCAACCATCACTTCCAATATGAACAGCATGTGCCATACGTGCGTCTTCGTAATGCAATCGTGGATATTAGATCCGCATGGCTTCCCAAGCTGGTGATTCTCGTAATGCTCATCCAGTTCCAGGCCCTTGCCCATAGCAACGAGATTGACCACCGTCATCCATGAGCGCCAGAAATACCCTCTTTTGGGGGAAGCTTCACGAGCCTTCAACAGGAGAAGCATAGCTTGCATCGTGCTCAGCCTTGGGACGTCTTTGAAGCTTTCTTCGTGTTCTACCAAGTGTTAGTGCGTTTTCCTCGCGCTGAAATCGGTGTACTGACTGGCTGCAAGCGCCAACCATCTGTGACCTTCGGTGTCTTCTCCTAGCATTAGTGACGCACAAGCAAAGATCGCTTCCAACATAAGAGGCGATAACGACTCGCGTGCTCCCTGCCACTGCTGATAAAATGAGGTTTTGTTGACCACGGGAAAGTATGGGTGAACGTTATCGAAGTAATAGTCGAAGTAATGCAATGCTTGTTCTTCGGAAGGCATCATTTCCGGTGGTGTCCGCACTGTGTTGTCCAGGGTTGTCAGTGGTGGCAGTTGGACCTCATAATCTTCCAGTGCAGGTGTCTCGGCGAGGTTCTTTCTTTGACTGGTGATCCAGGGGGCTGCTTTTGTCAGCACTTGAGGTCGCCGAGAGCAGAAATAGCTCACCAACTGCCGTATGGTCAATCTTCAATTCGCCTAGGGCGTCCGCTAAGTTGGAACTAGGATCTTGCTTCCATTGTCCTTCGGATTCAGGAGGAGTCATGGTCATTGTTGGAGCAGGCGGTGGTGCTTCCGGGTACATTTGCGGAGGGTAATTCATATTCTGCTGTACAACCTGTTGCTGCGGCAGAGACGCATACTGTATATGATCATGAGGCTGCTGTTCGCCATACGGCGCATTTTGATACATGCGCATTCCGTCCTGATAGGGCGCGGTGACCGAGGTCGCCATGGTGCTGGTCATGTGCGATGATAGTCCTTTGGATCCGGGCATCACTGGCGGGCGCTGGAAGTTGTGCTGCGGGTCAGGCGCAGTAGCGTATTCCAGCGGCTTTTCTTCGAGTTCGTAGGTCTGGGTGTTTGCATTGTAGTCCTTGTCGTAGCTGACTGTTGGAGGTACGCAGTTTAGCTTCAAGCGAATGCACGCAGCACAGGGCCATGCATTCGTCGTCGCGGCATCGCACTTGATCTTGCGCCTCCGGCAGCCTTCACAGGCTCTCATGACTGTGTCTATTAGCGATAGTGGTCCGTGGCCGGCAGAGGACCGCAAGTTTGTTTGCGCCGCACCTTTGAGGCGCTTGTGCCTGTTATGCTCGTCGACAAAGACGTAATCTGCGAACCATCTGTCAGCCATAGTCCGGAGGCATTGGAGAAGCAGAGCATCAGACTCACTGCGCTGATTCTCGCGCGGCGCCAAAGTTGGCGGGGCAAAAGCGAAGCTCTGCATCTGGGCTGTCTGAGGCAGTAACGGCCGTCCGCCGGTTTCTCCGGGCATGTTGGAGTTGTGAATGTGTGCGGTCACTGCTGGCGAGCTTGGTGCGGGCGGTGTCGAAACGGCAGCGGGGTCGCTCGGGCTGGATCGCAACCAATCAAAGGTGCACTTGGAACGGCGCTCTGGCCGGTAGCACGTCAGGATTTGGTCCAGAAAGCTGGAGGAAGACGGCGCGAGGTCGTGGAGGTTGGTAATGAGGTACGGTTCTTCTGCGGGCCAGAAATCTCCGCAACGCCGGGCGATGTTTAGGTTATACGGTACAGTAGATCAGGACGCATAGAGGTTAGTGGAGACGACGTATGGCATGCCGGGGGTTTCGAGACGCAGGCTCGCCGTGTGGCTCCCGCGCGCAGATGGTGGCGCGAGCAGGGCCTTCTTCTCTTGGGTCTGCTACCTTGCGGCGCGAAGGGGTCGAGGGGTGTTGGAGGTAGGCGGGCTGTGTGCCAAAATCCTGCCGCAAGGCCTGGGACGCACGCGTCGAATCCGGCAGCGCGCGCTTTCACACAGGCGCACCCAAGTCGGCAAGCGCACGCAGCGAGTTGCAGCGGGCGGCAGTCCCCGTCGTCTTGTGGGGGTGACGAGACAAGATGGCAGGGATAGGCTCGAGGGCTTGGTGTCGATAAAGCGACCTCGCAGCTTGCAGACTCCCGCAATGGCGATTGGGCGCCTAGGTACCGGCCCTGGAATTCGGGGGCGACTTCAAGATGGCTGCCGCTGTGGTCCGCTGGTCCTCTGGTCGCACGAGAAGCATACACAGTAGATGCAGCAGCGTTGTGTAATACCGGCTGTCAGTGCGCGAAACGTCGAAAAAAGCGAGTCGTCCATGGTGTCGTTCAAAGGCAAACCAGATGCCATCGCGCTCACTACCTAGCATCTTAGCCCTTCGACACACGCGACGTCAAGCTCCGGCTGTCTGCCACGGCTGCTGTGGTCCGTAGACGCTCCAACAGCCCCTGATCATGTACTGCCGCCGTCAGTCGACGTGCAACTTCCCCTGCATTGACCGCGTGTGCCCCTGGAGCCATCCGTGCTAGACTGTTCAGCAAGGCCCTTCGTGGTGCTGCTGACACCATTGGAGATTGTCAGCCCAGCCACCGTGACGACTCTCTAATGCGAACCCCTGGCACATCCGATCTGAAGTCGCCTCATCAAACATGGTCGAAAGGAGGAGAAACAGATGTCTCCGTTGAATGCCTCCTCTACCAACTCTCAACAATTCACCGGCAGGCTCTTGTGCCGTGCATTTGACAATCAAGCCTGTAGGTACGGTAGACCCAGGCGGACTTATCGTACCTTGGTGTGTCGCGGATCAGGCTTTGTCACCGTCATCGTCTCCGGAAACTCGAATTGGATACCCGCCTCAGTGAGAACAGAGAGGGTTTCCTTTGCCTTGAGATGATCCATACTTGCTCATGCACACTTGTTGCATGAGATGCCTCGGCGGTACAAATCGGGGCAATTGGACGCTAGGCTTTGGCTTCAGAGCATGCAGCAACCTGAGCAACGCCATCTTTGGCCGCCTACTGTTGCTGAGAAGCTGTGAGCGCAGGACGCCCGTAAAATTGCAGTTTGGCCCAACGCATAAAGGGCACACGAGATCTGTTTGTTTAGGAAGCACAGCATTGGCATCTCCATGGCTCCGGGACTAGTTTGTGAGACCGTGCCACGAAACGAATCTACGGGATGTCATGCTCGAAAGGAGAGCATCATGCCAAGTCGGTAGCAATGGGGATTGAGAGTCGTTAGATTGTTCTCAATAGTCGCAGCGGCATGGACTGAGCAGCGTCGAGTACAACAAGACCGAAGTTGATCCGGCTAAGGAGCCATAAAAGACTTGGACACCAGCAGCAGATTCATATGTTAACCGTGTCGAGACTGTTCAGGAGGTAAAGTAGTTTCGGCAAGTGGAGGGTGTATTCATGCACCCGAAGATTGGCGGAAGGTAGGTTCACAGTGCCGGGAGAGTGGATGTCTGGCCAACCACGTCGCTGGCCACAGGCCCAATTCCCCGGTTCGATATGTTCCAGGTTGCAAGGATGCCTCGGTGACGCCGCTTGGTGCCTGGCAGGGGCGGGCTGTGGGAGAAGATCAGCATGGTGGACGTGCCGTTGACGTTGTCTCTGAAGTTCCACGACGGCGCCTCTCGTTTCTCGAAATATTGTAAAAGCATATTAGGTGGATCCAGCAGGCCGCCGCCATGATTAGGTCAAACCCTGAGGCACCGCCCGCGTCAACGCCGTTAACAGGTGTTCCCGCGCTGCAGCAGCTAGCAAAGAAGGGGTGCTGACGGCGCTCCAGGCCAGGTTCGTGGCTCGCACTTTGCAACGGCCTGTAAGATCCCGCGTCAGCCGCTACCTCAAGCCGCACAGCGAAACTTGGCTGATCAGATCAGAATCGTTCTATCTTCGAGGCCGGTAGTCGCCGACCTGGCAGCACGGTTGGTCCTTGTCAACCAGCATTTGTCCAAGGCACCCCGCAAAAAACGCTCCAGTGCAGTGAATGGCTGGCACGATGTGCTCGCCACAGAACGGTATGTCGTAACGAAATCTGTTGGCGTCGCCGGCGGCCACTTCGAGTCCTCTGCTGCTCAGTAAGCGGACGCTGTCTCCATATATCGTGAGCGATGTTGGTGTTGGCGGGGTCGATACCTAGAGAGGGGCGCTTGGCGCACAGATTTGCCACCATGGATAGATGCAACATCAAGCGTGCAGCTCACCGTAAGGTCCTTTCCCGCAACTGCACCTGGCCGCTGTAGACGTGCTGCGCTGTGCTGCGACACCATGGACGACAAGCAAAATGCGAACCCCACCATCCTCAGCCTGTCGGATCTGCCCTCCCGCCGCCGGGAATCCAACGTCAGGCGGCGGGACGACGGCGGCACAGGGCTCTTCGACGGCCTGATACCCCAGTACAGCTACCTCAACGACCCCTTTGAGCAGCCGCTGTCGTCCAGCGATTCTGACGATGACTCGGTCGAGGACATTGACGAGCAAGAGGTCTACGGTGCGTTTCAACGCCCCAACAAGAGTCATTGTTCAATGCGCACTCGCTGACCATGTCGCCATGCAGACCTGATCTCGTCCATCTCCGACCCAGAGCATCCGCTTTCACTCGGTTCCCTCGCCGTGGTGAACCTGCCTGATATTCACATCCAGCCCCCGAGCTCCCCCCACTCGTCTATCAGCACCGTAGTGGTGGAGATTACGCCCACCATCACCCACTGCTCTCTTGCGACAGTCATTGGTCTGGGCGTACGTACACGCCTTGAGCAGGCGTTGCCACCGCGCTTCCGAGTCGATGTCCGCATCAAGAAAGGCACTCACAGCACCGACGAAGCCGTCAACAAGCAGCTGGGCGACAAGGAAAGGGTGGCAGCTGCGCTGGAGAACGGAACCTTGATGGGCGTGCTGCGAAAAATGCTCTCTACATGCGAATAGTCGCGCACCGTTGGCTATCCAGCCTAGCTGCGCGATAACATATGTGCATCGATCGCGCGCTCTTCCGGAAGGTACTCACGCTCACCATTCCGTACGAGCCGCCGAATACTTGACCGCTGGACCAAACATGCGTGGGACACGTGTTTGACGCCTGGCACGGAACCCCACCCTCGCTTTATTGATCGCCATCGATTCGCTTTCCTCAGGGCAATTTCTCCGATTAAGCGTGCTAGGAACAGGGTGCTTTGGTCAATTCAATACTTTCGCCTTCTCCACGCCGGCTCAGCATGCCTCCTCGACCTTGCCGATATTCGTCACATGGAGACGGTTCGTATGCGCCCACCTCGGCAGCTGTGCTTCGACCTACAATCAAAGCTCCAGCGGTTATGGCTAAATCCCCGATCCGTTGCACCAGCCCAACCTGCATGTCGCGTATCCCTGCGTCGATCCTGACACCCTGAACAACGCACTGCATGCAACACCTACTATGCGGCCCGGACGTGATGTTGACAAGACGCAGCTGGTAATCGCTTCGAGTGGCAGGCGTTCGTCTTGAAGCCAGTCGTTGAAATAAAGTTTTGGTGTTTGGCCGGAAATGACTGGGCTGAAGGATTGCACGTGAAGGAGACTGTTGCATGGGGGTATCCAGGCCCCAGCTGGCTGTTGCTTGGCTTTCAGTAGACTCTTGCCAATAGCCGAGTATACCGACCCTAAACTACATACTACGAACCAGTTCCCGAATGTTGCGATAGGCTTCGTAAAAACTGATTCATCCATCGGCGGTCTACTTGATCCATCTCCCAGCCTATCCACCTGCGAAAACATCTCGTAGCGCTCCGGACACACCAAGTTGATGAACTAGGCAGCTCTATCATCATCCATCCAGGCTACGGCATACAGAGTGTCTATTCACCCTTGGCTCACTTGATGTTGCGATGACTCTCGCCCCCCTCACCTACCTAAAAGGGAAGGAACGTCCAATGTATGTCGGCGCTGCAAGGTTATCTGCTGCAGGTGTACGTCTCATGCTGAAGACCGTCTGCATAGGTTCCATGCAGCCTCCAGAACTAGTGTTCGTCTACCACACAGTGCTCCTCCCTCATTCGCATGACCTCCTTAAGCAGCAATACTTTCTTCCCCCACGCACACTACATGCAGAGCCCATGTCGAAATACGAGATGACGGCGTGGCTGTCGCGAGTTTTCCATAGAATCAGCCTTGTTTCTTCGCCGCGGGCCGCGTTGTCGTACCATACACGACTACTACTGACGCATCTTGTGCTGGGGAAGCCGAGGTGATGGCTCTATCCTTTCTGGTGGATGAGGAACTGGGAATGGACGTGCTCCCCAGATTAACGTGGTATGCTCAGGACTTCTGCTTTCATGTTCCCAATGTATTTTCATGGCATCGGGTACGATTCCATCACTCAGCTCTTCACCTGTTCAAAAGGAATAAAGGTAGTCTTAAACAACGGTTGTGATGGGTTAGAGCAACAGCATATTCCTTGTTTACCGAGTCGATATCAGGTTAGCTTCATGGGCACGAAACGCCGAGATTGTGTCTCAGTCTTTGCATGGGATCATGCAAGTTGTTAGACATGAAATTCATGGGAGGCAGGCTGAATCCACGAGAAATGGACGGGAAAGCAGATGTAGTCTCGACAGGTTACGACAAGGGAAATCATCTGCACGGTCTGATCGTGTCGCCTTTGTCATCAGATTAGAACTCTGGTCTACCCAAATGCTTTTTTTCATGACTGTTGCTACCTCTTCAAGTGTTCACATTCTTGCTGGAAACCATCTGCACTGGTCGCTGCTTTCGACCGATGGAGCAAATCACCCATTTCACCCTTCTAGCTTGTTGATGTTTTTGATTCAGCCAGAAGCGATACCGCGCATACCGTAGGCGCTACCATATCCAGCTTACTTTTTGAAGACAACTGTCATGTGGCCGATCTCATCTTTGGTGCTACAAAAAAGCCCTTCTTAAGAGAGTGGGCACCTAATAGTTGGCATTGATATGTGCGGTGATGTACAATCCGCCGCATACAGTACAGCCGCTTGGTTGGATTTGGTTGTCATGATGAGCAGCAAGAGATGTGCAGCTATGCCTGCTGTATTTTTTCAGTATCGATTACCCTAGCCGTGCCTAAATAAGAGTAGTTCTCTCTATCTTGCACCTAGATGTACATGGTCACTTGGTGTCTGGATCGCATCTCTGGAGGTTGAAATAAGACGAGGTTTCGAATGATAGTAGATTGCCTACATAACCAAGAAAGGATCCGACATTTACGTTCTATCTCTGCTTTGGTGCACATAATTAGCAACCTAGGAAACCCAGTCTAATTGATCTGGATCTCTTGAGTGAGGTATAGAAAGATTATGGCGACTTAGAAGGGGGTGGAAGATCAGAGCTATTACGAGTTGAACCAGAAGTGGGAAGGCCCGTCATTCACTTGCTATGCCTCACTATCTAGCTTAACCAAGATATATACCCATTGTTGCAGGCTTCTTTCATCAAACAACTCAGGATACGTGGTCTAGTGGTAAGACGCCTGAGCTTACTCGGACTCGATACGGCTCCCCAGATCAGCCCTGGCTGCAATCTACTAACTACTGATTCTAGGTAGCTAGGGGAGTCGTTCGGGCATGATGGGTATCTCAGTGAGACCTGGGTTCGATTCCCGGCGTATCCAAACCTTTTGCTCTTTTTTGTTTTTCTGCACAAGCTTTCAATTCGGCAATCAAACTAGCGATAGAGCTGGCCTAAGAAGCAATCCCAAGAGTTCTCGTAATCGTCGACGTGAGGGAATTCACCGGGTTTTTCCAAGGTGGACTTGGTCTTCTCTGCTGCATCGTGAAATGCAGCAGCTTCTTTGATCTTTCTTTGTCGGTTGAGCACTTGCGATATTCGCCACATTACTCTGGCAGATTCGCCTTGGTCACCTCTTTTCGGTTCATTGATCTGGCAGATGGTAAGACAACGCTCAAAGCATGTCAGTGCTTTCTCGTCGGCTCTTTGTTGATTCAGAAGCCCAGCATTTCCCTCTGCTAGATGAAGCATGCCTTGGTGATACAAGACCGCCATGACCGACTGATGGGTTGGCTTTCCTGGCTGCATGAAATCATAGGCCTTTTAGAATGCGTGTTTGCTGATTGCAGATTCCCCTGCTTCATGGCAATTTCCCCCAGGTCATATTGTGCCCTGGTTGATAGGTTAGCAGTGCCAGCGCTGGGGGTTTGCACTCACTCTCCGTGGTAATGACTGCCTTCCCCATACACCCTGGCCTGCCATCGCTGCGACTCTTCCACGTCTCTCTTGGGCTCATCAAACAGACCCATATAGAACTTTGCACGGCCTAGATTTCGATAATAACGATCGACGTTGTATCCAGCGAGCTTCTCTACGTCTGTCTTATCCTTGGAGACTGCAAAGGCTTTCTCGATGACTTTGGCGGCTTCTTCACCCCGGTATAGTCCTACCAATGCAAAGCCAACCGCACTGTAGCTTGTTGCAAGCATGTTGCTATCCGGCGGGCAAAACCTTTTGCGGATACGAGGGGCCTTTTCATGATTAGACAAAGAAGCTGGGTATCGACCTCTTCGGTGGTTGAGACTGCCAGCAGCATAACGAACGGCAGCATACCGTAGGCTTTCTTTGTCGGCACAGCTGTCAGCGGCTAGGATGCGACGTATTGCGACTAATAAGGGCGATGGCAAGTGCCTTTTTCTCGTAAATCTTGACTTGTTAATGGTGATCCTGATATGTCATGGTTCCACGCCCGCTACGTCTGAAAGCCCTGGTTGGAACTGCAACTATATCAATTGCTGTGGGGCCAACCTTCCATGCCAGTGTGCGGATTGCACTGCCTTGGGGAATATGTGTCGATGATTAGAGGATCCGAGGCACTACCGAGAAGATAATTGTGGTTTGCAATGGCGAACGGATTGCAGGAGAAGTTCGTGGACATTGGGGAAATGGCCTGAGGTTGAACAGAGCGGATGATTTCAATCATACTGTTTTTCAGCTAAATAACCTTCTCTACTAGCTTGCTCTGTAAACAGACGTGGTGCAACAACATCTTCAAAGATTTCTAACAGATACATGAGCCCAATAGACGCTTTTAGGCGGAGAAAATTGACTTTAGTGTTCATCAAAGCCTTCACATAGCAGGGTTGAGACTAAGAAACAATGTTCTTTAAGCTGCCAGCTAGGTGGGCCAACTTTCCGGAAGTACTCTTGCCCTCCGCACGACAAGTCTATCTTTCCACCCCTACCTACCTCTCTTCCGAAGCCAAGAAAACGATGCCTTGTCGAGGCTTTGTTCAAACCTCCACTGAGACCCTAAACTCCTCAGCACATTAAAAATCTCTCAAATTAGAGCTCTCAACGTTTCGGGAGATGTGAACCCACTTCCAACTTGAGCCTTTACAGGTCCGTGAATCCGTGCAACGTAGTGAATACACTCCCAGAAGCTACGACTCGGACCGAGCTTAAAAACAGTGTACCTACCTACCCTCGTCATTTCCTTGGGTTCAACACTTCAAACCCCGACGATAGGGGTAATACAACAACAACACAGGACTACAAGCACGATGGTGTCCACGTCAGCAACTCACTCCTCATTCAAGTAATTACATCCATCTACACTACACCTCCCTCCCCTCTTTCCCTTTTTCGGTTGCCCAGCCAAAACACCCAAACCCCCTTTTCCTCAAAACTATGCCAACAAAATATGAAGAATGCATATGCACATTTAAAAAAAACATACAAGTCACGAATCCAAAAGATTTATGCAATCCACCAAACCATGCTAAAACCCAACCGTTAATCCTCGTAACATCGTTGATCATAGTTGATCTCAATTAAGAAGCCCTCAACAGGCTAGTCTAGTACTGTCTTCGCTGCTGTCCTTGTTGGTGTGCATATCTCGCCGCTGCCTGCGCTTGATCGAAGCTCGCGCCGTACGGCTGCGTAGCAGGCTGTTGTTGGTATTTCTGCTGCGGCTGCTGCGCAAAGTACTGCGCCGGCATGGACTGCGGGCTCGGAGTGGCCCAACCGCCAGGTATCGGGCCTGACATCGGCGTCATCATGCCCTGCTGTGGGAAGTAGCTCTGCTGTTGATATGTCTGTTGCATTTGTCCACGTGTAGAATATGCGTATGCTGGCGGATATCCCTGCGGTGTGGCCATCATATTTGGTGTTGCGTATCCACCCGGAGTCATAGCCATTGCCTGACCAATCTGAGCTTGCTGCCCCATCTGTTGCATCTCCGCCATTTGACGCTGTTGTGCAGCCATCATCCGTCGGTCAATCTCCTTTTGCATAGCCGACGTACTATGATTAGCCTTTGCAGCGGCCTTTTCCTTTTCCCGGTAGTCAATGTATGCGGCCAATCCTGCAGAGGACGGCCTCTGCTCCTTCTTCGGTTTTTTGTTTATGTCAATAAGCGGTGTATTTGTTATCCTGGCCACCTGTTCCTGTTCGCGAGCGCTGAGATTTGTAGGACGTTTGTCGACGAGCAAGGACGTTGGGCGTTGGTCAAGAAGCTGACCGGCACCTCGAGACAAAGGTCGACTGAGTGGGCGACTTGGCGGTCGTGCCAGACTATTATCCACGCCAAAGGATTGCGACCAATCGCCCGAATGCGTTCGGCTCATTGGCGGAGCGTGTGATCTGGTCCTAGTGTGAGCGTATGCCGGAGGTGTCATTGCTTGGCCCGGAATGGCAGCACGTTGAGCTACCCACTCTTCAGCCTCCACCTCCTGGTTATTGGAAAGATGCTGAGGCACCATTCCAGGTTGCCAGGCCACGCTACGATTGTCTGATAGATGCGGCGAACCGGAGGCGGTACGCATGTGCATCGACATGGTGGGGGTGGTTCTACCGGAGTATGACTGGCGTTTCTGCTCGTTCGAAGACAGCGCTAGATTTTCTTTTGATTGAGAGAAGCCGTTATCATGCATGCCTTGTGTCATGGTACCACTGGTACCGGGGCGCTTCGCACTTGGATCCAGTAGATATGTAGGACCGAAGTCGATTTCTGGCATATCGGATGTCACCTCGAGCGGCTTTGCGGCGGGCTTGTCATGCGCATCGCCAACAACAAACTCGGGTCTGGGGTTGAGATCAGGGTTTCCCACAAACTTGAGCATACCACTGCGTGGTCGATCTACGTTTCGCCTCGCGGGTTGCTGTGGTTGTGCTTCTTCGCTTATTATGCTGGCATAATCTGGAGTGGAGGTAGACATGGCATCATCACGGCTATACCGGCTGCTTGAGCAACTTGGTTGCCTCAACAACGCCGACTCGGTGTACTCTAGGCGGTCGAGAGCTTCGGGGTCGATTATGTCGTTTCGTAAACTGTCTAGAGTTGAGCTTGTTGTTGAGTGAATTGAGCGGGTGTCGTCCCCTCGAAGGGGCAATGACCGACCTGGTACTGGTTTGCGCTGTACGTGGCTCCCTTCATTCTCATGATACGCACCCTGAGCATATTCCTCGTTGCTTTGACGCAGCGGCAGCTCGCCAAGCTCCGGCACAGGAGAACCGAAAGGTTGGTACGTTGCAGGCGGTCCTACAAACTGATCCTGCTCGGCGAAAGGTGATGCAGGAATCGTTGACAGACGATTACCGGGATAGCCGGAGTAGCTGTTGTACGCGCCTTCGGGGTATGTGTGATCGTCGATGTCGTTTTGATAGTTTTCGTTCACAGCATTGCCGTTTCGTGCACCATTGGAGCCATCTTGACCTTTCCACGCAGTAGCGGCGCCGGCGCCTGCGATTCCCCCAGGAATAGCTGTATTCGTTGCGGTTGCCAGCTGGTGCAATGTCGCAGGGTCCATGTTGGCATTGGGCTTCGTGCCCGGGTGCTGCACTGGTACGGGAGGTTTCTGTCCCGGAGCATGTGCAAAAGTAGGAGGAGACGCTACAGGGCCTTGTGGTGGAGCCGTGGGTGCGATTTGAACTTCAGGGAGGTTTCGGGGCTCCTCGGTCGAGTCTGGGCTGGGAGGCTCAGAACTGTCGGGCTCGTCGACAGGCCTGGATGTTCCATTGACCTGGCCATTTGTCAAGTCGTTGGGGCTTTCGAGCCTTGCCAAGCGAGAAGGTGATTGTTTGTAGCCGTTGACCTGCTCTGACACGGATCGTTGATGACGGGAAGTCGCGAAAGCGGTGGCGGGCGGTGCTGAGTCGACTCTTTGCGGTGTCTGTGGCTCGACACCTTCTACTAAAGTCGGAGACGGCTGGCGCGTAGAAGGTTGCGAATGTATGGAGCCTGGCTCCTCAAACCGTAGTGTTCCACTGCGCGAGAGAGGAACGTTTGTCCGGCTTTGCAAAGTGTTTCTCCGGGTTCCTGCTTTGCTAGTCGTGCTAGTCCGACTGCGCGTGCGAAGCATTGTTGCCATGCGTTTGGAAGTCATGTCTTTGAGCTGTTTGCGCCATTGTCGCTCCGTCCAGCTGGCACTGCCGTCGGTGTGAACCAAACATACGACATCCCACATCTCTAGATAGCCGTAGCGCCTGTCCGACGGCATTGCAAACATGAGACCACGAGAGTCCAGGACATCCGCAACGAGTTTATTAGGGCGTCCATACAAAGCGAAGGTGTCATAGATGGGAAAGAGGAATTGGAGCATGATCTCGAATCCAGTAATGGCTGGGCGAGACTCGGGCATGATGAAGACGAACCCCTCAGTCGTCTGCTCAGGCTTTGAGTGAACTGTGATCCTGCCCTCTACCTTGACCAATGTTGACTGATCAATGAGTTGCTTCGACTGCGGGTAGATGGCGTAACACGAATAGGCGTCCGTGACTGTCGCAATCGGCCGCGTCCTTTTGCCAACCTTTTTGGAATCGTACAACTTGATGTCGCCTTTGAGTACAGTAGGATTTCGGTTGTAAACGTCCTTCTTCTTTTGATTCTTCTGCAGCTTTGCGTATTCCTTCTCATCCGGCGGGTTGACAACGCACCAACACCGGCGCCACGGCGTCCCTGCGCCAAATCTCACACGCACCCAGTCTTCGTATTTTGCACGCTGTCGGTCCAGTAGTATGCGGATGTTGTTCAGCTGTTTTCCCTTGCCGGCAATCAATGCTCCCGTATAAGCCTCCTGCAGCGAGGTGTGCTCGTACACGGCGAGTCTTATACCAGCGGTCCACTGCGTGAGCGAGTTGAAGGAGTTGAAATGGAACAGGTATTTGTTGCTCGCAGCAGTGGACACGGTCAGGATGTTGTCGAGCTTCTTGCCGTCCGCCAGCGTCATCGAGGGCATCTGTTGTGGTCAGGGCATGTTTTCCATGAGACTGTTTCAAACGCACCATGGAAATGGCAGCATCCGTCAGGTTGATGAATGTGGGCACGACTTCTGCATCATTGGTAGACTGCTCTGGGTTGACCTTGTCCAGTTCGCTCGCGTCCCACAACGACAGGATGGTGCCCGCCAGCTGGGCAAAGCACTCCTGCCAGACGCGGTCTAGAGCGGGGCGGCCACCTGCAGCTGTCAGTTTCACAAGCGTGCGTGGTTGGGGAGATTGACGTACGAGAGTCGGTGTCGTGAAACTTGAGAAAGTAGCCTTCCTGGTACAGCTTGTTGGAGTGGCTGTTCAGGAAGGTGAAGATACGTTGCAGCTCGGGGAGAGTGTCCTGGCCGATCTCCATGACTGACGGCTGGTACGTCTGTATCATGGACAAGGGCCGCGAGGAGCGCCGCTGGTCTGGGAGCGCGTGCGGTTCAGGGCTCGGCGAGTGTTCTCGAGTGTCAAGACTGGCGGAGGGGACGGAGAAGGAGGAGGCGTTCGGTTCTTTGGGCGGCGCGGTCGCAACGGTCGGAGACGCAGACCCCGGGGAAGCGCCGGGCGGCGAGGCGGTCGAGGTATTACGGCGGTGGAGTCTATTCCCACTGATGGCGGAGGGATGGGGTCAGCCGGGGGCGGGTCTATCAAGCACGCGGTGCATGGTCACATACCCCCATTCAGACATGAAAGAGAGCACTGCAAGCTGTCAGCGCAAGTCGCAGCAAGGTAGCACGGCAGGTCACACGCACCTCTCTTTGGACGAGCCATGGTGGCTGGGGGGCAATTGGCTGCAGGGACAGCGCGCTGGAGGACAGAGCAAACGTGTGCGCAGGCGCAGGCGCAGGCGCAGGCGCGGGTCAAGTTGTCACGCCGGGTTGAGGCGCGTCTTCACTTTCTGGGTTTCTGACTTCTGTTTTCTGTTTTCTGTTTTCTGGTTTCTGTTTTCTACGTCGGATGAAAGCGGCAGGCCAGGGCAGCCGAGGCAAGGCACGTGGGCACGGATGCGGCGCAAAGAAGACGAGGCAAGCGCGCGGAAGCGAATGGAAGCAGCTACAGGCGCTGCGGAGGAGGTGGTGATGGAGGCAAGGGGGGAGGCGGTGATGGAGGCTAGAGAGGAGAGGGTGATGGAGGAGAGGGAGGAGACGGTGCAGTGCAGGCGCGAGTAGGTATGAGAGGAGCGGCGGGCGGCGGAGGGTGGATGATGGAGGGTGGAGGGTGGAGGGTGGAGGTTGGAGGTTGGAAGGTGGAAGTGGAAGATGGAAGATGGAAGGTGGAAGGTGGAGGGTGGAGGGTGGAAGGTGGAAGTGGAAGATGGAAGGTGCAAGGTGCAAGGTGGAAGGTGCAAGGTGCAAGGTGGAAGGTGGGAAGGTGCAAGGTGGACGGTGGACGGTGGACGGTAGACGGTAGACGGCAGGACCAGATACCTACAAGACTACGTAGACAGTGGACACTCGCAGCTTCCGGCCAGCGCCGAGCTCTCAATCGACGGTTGACCAAGCAAGTGGACCTTGTGAATTCTGGGCACGTCCGCGGCGTCAATGACGAAACGAATGGCCGACAAAGACATTGGCAAGGCAGGGCAAGGCAAGGCAAGGCAAGGCAGGTGGAGAAAGAGGCCCAAGGCAAGACGGAAGGCGGAAGGCGGACCCTTTTTCTCCACCACCTGCCCATGTCATTGCGGGTTCGCGCCACAAAGTCCTTTTGCGCACTCGTCCAGCCAGGAACGGCGCTGCCAGTATTGGAGCTAACTAGCTTTCGAGGCCGGCTGGCTTGGGCGACTGCATGTATGCGAGGCCGACTGGCTGGGCGACTGTAGAGACAGTGGCAGACACGACCACGGCACGCCGCTTACGGAGATACTGGGCACTTGACAACCAGCCACCAGCCATCTGGGCATGCTCTCCTCTCCTAGCCGGTGCGTCCGGGTGCTGCTGTCATACGGTGCTGTCCTATGCTGTCCTCTGCTGTCCTATGCTGTCCTATGCTGTCCTCTGCTATCCTATACTGCCCTATACTGTCCTAACGGTGCTGTCCTATGCTGTCCTATACGGTGCTGTCCTATGCTGTCCCATGCGGTGCTGTCCTATGCTGTCCTATGCTGTCCTATGCTATGCTGTGCAGCATGCTTGGCTCGAAGGAGGTGTTGTGTGCAATTTACCATATTTACCGTGCCTCCCGGCGGCTCAAGCTCCCAGCATGCAGATGCAAGAGGGACAGGGGCTGATTACCGGTATACCGTATACCTAACAAGTTATACCAGATGGATGCATCCCGGCAAGTCGTGGGTTATCAGTTATCTCGAGCATCGTCAAGTCGTAGGCAGCCTCTAGCACTACGCATCATCAAGTCATAGGTAATCTCCAGCACTGAGCATCCTTAAATCGTAGGTAATCTCCAGCACTAAGCATCGTCAAGGACCTAGTAGGTAGGTCTAAACATCATCACACCCTCCACCCAACACCACTCCCGCTGCCGCCGTCGACCACACACTCGCACCGACGAATCGCAAGCACCGAAGCACCGCTCTCCGCTCTCCACTCTCCCTCGTCGCCCGCCCTGCGTGCAGCGACATCGCTGATGAAAGAGCATCGATGACGAAGGTGACCTCCAACGTACACGCGGCCCGGCACGTCTGGGACCGAGCCCTCCAGCTCGACCAAGTCACATGATGTGGGGAAGACCTATTTCCTCTGGCTGGGCTACTACCTAACCAGACTTAGACTAGCAACCAACCAACCTACCAACCAACCCATGTCCATGTGCATCGCCAGTCCCACCATGCCGTATGCGTGCGTCCCCCATACCCGCATGCATCACACTACCGTAGCCTCTAGCCCTCATCGGCAATAAAATTTCTCAATTCACGCTCCCGAGCAGCTACACTACTCTATCTAGGTAACTCTGCGAGGAAAGCAAGTAAGAGGGTATATCCGTCAACCCAACCTAAGCCGCCGCCTCAAAACGCCACCGCTACATGCAAAAACAACCAGTGTGATCCACTCTCCCCGTCCTAAAAGTACATATTCACCCCAATCGCCAAAGCAAATCATCAATCAACGCCGTAAAATGCACAATCGTAACGCGGACAACGCTTCTCGCCTCCATGCCTTTCTTCCTGCACCCTCTTACCGGCCGAGTCGCGCCAGATGAGCACTCCCCACCTTCATCTTCACCACGAGGCGCGGCCTGTCGCCATCCTTCTTGACCACCGAAACCAACCCGCTCTTGGGCCTGGACGTGTACCCGTTCGTGAATGCCGACTCGGTGCCCGTGCGCTTTGCAGGCCGGGTATCGACATCGGTCTGCGCCTTGCGCTTCCTAATCATCGCCAGCTTGGCCGGTGGGAGGCGTAGTATAATGCGCTTGCTCCTCTTCTCCTTGAACTGCGAAGAAGAAGAAGACGACGACATGTGGTGTTGCGACGAAGAAGAAGCCGACTTGTGATATTGCGACGAAGAAGACGACTTGGGGTGTTGCGAAGAAGAAGCCGACTTGAGTGGTTGCGACGAAGAAGACGACTTGAGGTGTTGCGAAGAAGAGGACGACGACTTGAGTGGTTGCGACGAAGAAGACGGCTTGAGTAGTTGCGACGAAGAAGACGGCCTGGGTGGCTTAAGCGTCTTGATCTTGAGCTTCGGCGGCTTGGTACTATCGACAGTAGGCGTGGGCTTAGGAGCAGGCGTTGATCTTGCAGATGCCGGTGCGGGTGTGGCAGCTGGAGATCGGGTAGGAGTGGGCGCCGGGATCGACAGTTTGACCGGAAGAGGTTGAGGTCGGGGCAGTGCTGGTGCTGGTGCTGGTGCTGGTGCTGTTGCTGGTGCTGAGGTCAATTCCACGCCTTCCATAGGTATGGAGGACTCAGGAGCCTGTGTCGATGCTGGCGAAGGTGCTTGTGCTTGGAATGAGGGTGCCGGTGTCGAAGCCTTTGAACCATTCGGAGTGCCAGTGAAGGTAGCCGAAGATTGTACTTCCGGAACAGGGAGAGGACGTTTAACGTGCTGTGACGCTCCTGGAGTATTCACGCGTACTGGAGTGCCCGGCGCAGAGTCTGATGCAGGACGCGACTGGGTGGGCAGAGATGTCTTCAGGCTTAAGGGCAATGCATCTGCTGTCGGGATATCCGCAGCGCTCCTGCCCGTGCCAAACTTGATCGCGATCTTGGGCGCCGGCTTCGTAACCTCCTCGACCACAGCCGCCGGTGCGGGTTTCGGCAGACGAAACATCTTAGTTCGAATCTTCTCTCCTCGGTAGAAGCGCATGCGAAGTTTACCTGAACGGGGAGAATCGACGCGCTCCACCTTCCAGTATCGCGGATACTTCAGCGTCACGATCATCTTATGGACCTGCTCAACAAACATGTCGCAAATGTCCAACAGCTCGGACACAACCTGCAACGAAGATTCATTGGCCTTGAGCGCCTCTTCTAGCGCCTCTTTGAAGGCCACGTTCTTGCTCACGTCGACCCTCAGTGCACGGAGGGCACCATCCAGCTTGGCGCGATCCTGTCTGTCTTTGCGAATTTGTCCTTCATCGTGCTCGTTTCCAAGGACGAGGAGGCGGTCATCGGTATCATCCCGCTTCCGGAGTTCATTCAGAATGACGGCATCGCCAACCGCAATCTGGCCAATCGCTATACCCAATATCCGCAGTAGCTGGGTTCTGAAGTACGGAGATGGGTCCGCATAGAGCTCATGGATCATAAGTTTCGTGATATTGTCTTTTGTGCAGAATGCTCCAAGGCGTACAAGACACTCCCATGCCTTCAGCCGAACATTCTCTGCGTTGCCAGTCTGGCTGTAGAACAGAAATTCGGAAACCCTTAGCGGCTTTAGACGGTCACTCATTAGCCGAGCATCGCACTCCAGTGCGGTCGTGGTGAAGACGTTGTTATACGAAGGGATCCATTCATCGAGACGCTTGTGACGATCGATCTCACCCATGGCCTTCTTTCTAAAGTCATTCTCAGCTGCCTGCTCCGTGAAATCGATGGAAAGATCATCAGCTGGTGGATCGGCGAGACACTCAGCTAACCCTCGCATGAGTGTGGCGAGGTAATAGTCATCACTGAAGTCATTGCCCCGATTATCGTTATGGCGAATGATATCGAGCAGGAACTGCTTGACTTGCGCAGGCGTTTTTCTGTCGCGTCCTTTCACCTTTGCAATGGCCCGAGGAATCGCACACTGCACATTGTATACAGCTCGGTCGGAGAAGTCATTGGGCCGCGTCATATCCGAGTTCGAGACAAAGAAGAGCGTCTGGAAAGCCTTCTTCAGATGGTATAGCCCAATTAGCTCTACCGGGCCATCAAGGTGCAGTTGATTCGCGAGGACTTCAGCTGCCATCGTTCGAATGCCGTGAAAATACCGAGCGTCCATGAGCGTCTTAACAAGGAAACTGGAAATGATACCGTGTCCTTGCTTTTTGGCCAAGTACTGGATGGATTCTGCCTGTGCAACAACGTCTTTGTCTTGTTGCAGCTGCGAGACGAACATGTAGGATGGCATATCGGTAATGGTTATCTTTGCGAGCCATTCGAAATCAGCGTCTACTCGGATATACTCGTACGCTTCATTCTCCATCTTTTGCTCGTCTTCAGTCGACCAGTCCTGGATCTTCCATTCTTCTGCTTCCTCCGAATTCAGGAACAGATCACCAAGAGAGTAAATCGTGACCTCGTCTTGTTCGCCAGACGCATCAGCTCCCTGTGCCTGCGCCTGTCGTTCCTTGTTAAGCTTGTTACGTTTGATGCGTTTGTATTTAGTATTATAGGGAATCTCGGCCCGCACTTGTGACGAGTTAATTTCGATGATATGCTCGTACGGTGTTCCGTCTGCTTCGTGGATACGGATCGTCATAGGCCCAACAAAGGCAGGCAAATCTGAGTTCGGCTGGAATGATCGACTCCGCTCCTTGGCTTCGCGCATAAAGTCGGTGGAGCGGAGCGGTTCATCATTGATCGGGCCGCTTTGTGACTGCCTGATGACCAAATTGACCGTCTGCCTCTTCTTGTTGAATGTCGGGTGGCATTCGAATATTGGATAGCCAGCTTGGTATACCCACTGCTTGAAAAAACCGTCGAGCTTCTGATGACCGACCTTCTCACAAAGTGAGAGGAAAGCATCCGTAGAGATCGCACCGTTGTTAAGCGAGCCACCAGCCCGGTTCAACAGCAGTCGATATAGGCAGCGATCCACGCCATTTTTTCCACTCGTCTTGACAAGACGATTGTGAAGTATGGAAAGCACAGCCAAAGCTTTGAGGTCCATGAACTCCTGCGCGCCGGGGTCCAGATGGATGTACCGGCCCAGCTCGTACAACGAAGGTCTCCGCACGTCCAATTGCAGAAGTTTATCCATGGATGCTTTCTGTCGAAATCGATGGTCGTTACGTCCAAGCAGGTCGCGCAGGTAGAATTCGGTCATGAACCACGATGCTCCTGCTATTATCCAGTGGTCGCGAAATTCCTGTGCAATAACATCGACACCGATCCACTGACTGGCAACAGCATGTACTAGAGTCCGCGTAGTATGTTCTAATGGTTCCCAAACGGTCTCTGGATACAGCAACCGAGAGCTGCAGATGGTGAGTGCCATGGTGTGCGCAGTGTCATAGGGTAAATCGTCCACGAAAACAAGCTCGTACGATTTTCCCAGTCGATAAGTTTGGTAGCAGTCCACGAAGCTATCAAGCGTCTTCGGAATCATCATCGCGCTGTTGCTGAGTTCGTCTTCCCTCCCCGGCAAACAGAAGGCATGTACCCGAACGGCTTGATCCTGTAGACGGTCGCCTTCAGATTCGGTACGAAATTTCGAGAGATCCACCTCTTGGAACGGTCCAATAGTGATGCCCACGTGCTGAGGGAGGATGCCGCCTCCGGTGATGGGGTCTATCCGGAAGCTTGATGTAGTTCGGGTAGGATCCTTCGGGTCGACGATCTGTCACGGTCAGCCTGGCTCTGGATTTGGGAACATGGAGCCTTACAGTATCGGTCAGCTCACCCGAGCAGACAGCCCGCATCTCCAGCGCTCGCTCTTCCTCGGTCAAATCATTATCATCGTTGGATCCGTCCAAAACGCTATCGGCCTTGTGCACACCATTCGCTTGCGACCCGTTGGCGGAGGCGGAACCCTTTCCGAGGGCATCGGCCACAGTACGCGGGTACCGGACGGACAGTTCGAAAGGTATCCGCGTGTTCCCATCATCTACACAGGGAAACAAAGAGGAAGCAAAGCCTGGAAAGCCCGTGTTGCGCGTGTAAACGTGGGGATAGCGTGAGTCGCCCTCGCCGGTGCCGACGAAGTGCAGGCCATCGCGGAAGTCGTCGAGCTTGTATTCGATCTCCACCACCAGCGGATCGCAGACAGCCTCCTGCGAGCCCTGCATGCGCCGCGTCGGAATCTTGAAGCCCGGCGGCAGGGGAATCTTCAGCTCCTCCTCGATGCCAATCTCATGGCGGCCGACGCGGTTGCGCAGGAAGTGGTACTGGTGGATGGTGTGCTGGGGGGGCAGCCCCAGATGGTCGTACTGGTCGTGGTACTCTAGGTGGACATTGCGGCCCAACAGGCGCACGCGCGACGGCTTGAGCTGGCGGCAGCTGAGGTGGATCTCCTTGAGCTTGGGCGACTGCGGCTGGATGGTGATCTGCGTTTTGCCTTTGAGTAGGCGCGGACAGAAGCTGAAGTCGAGCTCCAGGCACTGGCTGTCGACGGTAAAGGCGCTGGCGAGCGCGGGGTCTTCGCCGCCGTCGTCCATGGCGTGCGGCGGGTGCAGGCGGCCCTGCTGCGGTGGTTGCGTAGACGTGGACGTGGACGTTCGGCGCGCGATGCGTCGCGTTTCGAAGTCTCAAGTTGCGGACGAGAGCTTGTCGGCGTCGCCAACGGGCCGAGGGCCCACTTCGCTTGGCGGCCGCGGCTCCTGCCTTTCACCTCTGTCTGACCTGTTCGCCGCCTTGACCCGTGCTCCCCCACACATTCCTCTCACGTTCGGAACCGCTGCGCTAAGTTCGGACGATAGACTGCCCACCTTTAGGCACGCACCTGGCATAGAAACTGTCACGTGAATTATGGGCTCGCGGGTCCCCCGAAATGCTAGATTGAACGAGCATCGGCCACAACTAGGTTCATCGCAAAATGGACGACGTTCCATCGAGCAGTGTAGCGGACAGCTCAGTGGCCAAAGGCCTCGAAACCGCCTTGTTCCCTATGGCACAATGCAGAGCACCTGAATCTTCGACCAAGCACTTGACCATGGCCCACGTGAAGAGAGAGAAACAGCAAACGTAGTGCATCGTTCATGTTACTACTCCCACATAGATGGGGACAAAAAGACAGCAGCCTGAAAACACCTTTCCTATGCAGCCATATCACACAACCCCCAGCACCACAGATGATCTCAACTCTCTACAGCTGCAACATCATCTCTTTCCTGAACGTTATCTCACACCTATGGCTCTTTGGCGTGACCAAGAAGAAGTTCTCAAACTCCATCGTATCCGGCGTCGTCCTGGCGCCCAGCTTGATGCCCTTGCACTCGCGGAAGAACATCGCAGTGGCGTACCGCAGCTCCATCTTCGCGAGGTGGATGCCCACGCAAGACCGAGCGCCCACACCAAAGGGGTGGAAGGCCAGCTTGGCTTCGGGCGTGAGGGCTTCGGCGGAACCGCCTTCTTTGGTGGGGATCCATCGGTACGGGTTGAAGCTGGAGAGAGTAAGCACAACGTAAAGATGGGCGAGAAGGAGATGGGTGAGCGCATATGAACATACGTGAGCGGGTCAGACCAGATCTTCGCATCGCGGTGGAAGGTGTACGCCTGCGTACTGACGGTGGTGCCTTGCGGGATGTAGTAGCCTCCGAGTTGGCTCCCGCCTTGAGGAACGATGCGAGGCAAGCTGCTTGGTGCAGCGCCATACAGGCGATGTGTTTCTTCGATGACAGCGTTGGTAAGGGGCAGATCAAGGAGGTCGTTCTCAATGAATCCCTCAGGAAGCTGTGCAACTTCTTCTTCAAGCGCTTTCTGTAGCTCCGGTCGCTGAAGCACAGCCCAAGTGAGGTAGGTCATGGTCACACCTGTGGTGTCAGTTCCAGCGATAATCACGTTGCTGGCTTCGATTCTGACGTCCATGTCATCAATGGTGCCTTCACCTTCTTTCTCGCAATCTTCAATGACCTTGGCAAAGACGTTCTTCTCGCCTGAACGGGAACGAGCGAGTTCCACCGCGCGATCGGCTCCACGAAAAATGAACTCATTGCAATTGAAGATTTCTTGAATCGCGGGAACAGGAATGAAGCGGAGAAGCCGGAGGACTGGTGCCTCAACCATGATACCGGCGGACATGATGAGCTTTTTCAAGACCCGAATGAACTCGTTGGCCTACGATCGAGGTTAGCTTGAATTGGTGCCTATTGAATAGATATTCTGTACCTGTCCAGTCTGTAGCATGTTGAAGGATTCGCCGAAAGCGAGATGAGCAGTGACATCTGAGGCCAGAATCATCCACCAGTGGTATACATCCGCAACATCCTTTTCAGCATTCTTCTTGATTTGTGCCACGCAAAGTTCAACCTTGTCACGAACAGTCGATTCCCAGTTCTCGAGGAGGTAAGACCTGCTGAAGGGTCGCGACAAAAGCTTCCTTCGGGGGCCATGCTCCCTTGGATCGATCATAGTGAAGATTCCCGCCTTCGGGAAGTTCGCAAGTCGCTGATACCACTCGCTCTTGAGGTACTTGGTGCCGATTTTGTGGATTTCCTTGAATGCATCCAGGTCGGCTACTGCGACTTCGTGCGGTGAAATGCGGACAATAGGCCCGTACTTCTCATGAAGAGAGTGGATGTAGAACGATCGCTGACCAGTCATGACGGCACGCTTGAGGCGCAAGTGGGTGAACCGTGTATGCCATGGTCCTGGAAGACTCCGTGTCGGAGAACTCGCCGCAACATAGGCAAACTGTTTGAATGAGTACGAGGCGCGAAGGATGAGATGAAGAACGTACTCTCAACACAAGGGCCACTACAAGAGCAAGTGGTAGATATGACAGTTTGAACCATGAAGGTAACAAGGGGGCGCTTGGCTGTGCCATATTTCCCGGCCTTTCTCCAAGTAAGAACGAATGTACTGTTCTCTCCTTTGCAAAGAATTATATGTGTATTTACTACCCACCCCGCGGGAGGCAGGCAACCTCTTAAGGGGACCCCATAGTCCATTGATGAGGTACCAGCGGGCTCATCGGGGATCCGAAAGAGCCTCGCGCTCCGATCTCCGACTGCGCAGCCGTTTTTAGCCATCTGTATATTGATAGGCGAACTGATGTGGGTCGCACCGAAGGTGTGGATAAGAGCGTGGTTGGCGGTATCCATCACGCGAGACTTCTCTAGTGCTGACGCGACCAATCATCGTATATATGATACATACATAACCATGCATGAGTACGGCCTTTGAGGCTTTTGGAGTTCACCGTCCTTACATCATTGAAACTGCAGATGCATTGAAGCTTTGCCGCCACGATTTTGAGAGGTTGTATAAAGTGCCCAAACGACGGTTTAGGGACATCTTTGTCGAGCTTGAAAAGGCTTACGCAGGTGATTGTAGCACATGCCTCTGTTGGAATGTAGCGGGGAAGCTGGCGGGTTGCGGGGATCCACGATCGAAGTTCCCGCACCCGAACGGCGCTTAATGCTGTAGATGCACGCTAGACACGGTTCCGTAGAGGGACATTGTGTTATGTAACATGTTTAAAGCTGTCGTGTATGGTGTGGCAGGTGTCGGTCACATGCAAGGGCGCACAGTGGCGTCATGAATGTCCGGAAGTTGTCGAAAACTTTGATTCTACATAATAGCCTAGAAGTATTCTGTGGTGTTTTGTACTTACCGGCATTTGAACGTCTGTCCGCTAAACTACCTAAATAGACACGCTCAACAGAGCTACGGCATGCAGCGCCACGATAAAAGTGAACAGTGCAAAGACATGGCGTATGAGCCCAGACAGCCGGAACTAGAGTTGCGGACGTTTTGTTGAAGTGTGCGCCACACCCCGCGAGCCGCAGGGTGTCACCAGGCATCCGGGCTTCCACGGCACAGTACCGTAAGATCGTTTCTTCCGGACCCTCAAAACCTGAGTGCCACCGGGTTTTAGTTCTTGTGTCAACCCAGAGGTTGGCCAGGTGTTATCTCTATCATCATGTTAAGGTATCCGCATGATGATTTCTGAACAACATGTCCTATGGTGAAATGAGTCCTGGTGCAGCCCAGAACGTGTTGGTAAGTACTACGAGAGTTCATTCGTTGCGCCCGGGGCAGAGTATCTGAACTATTTTCGTAGGCCACCGGTACTGGGCGCGAATCAATTTAACATACTCAACGAGCCAGCGATGCGAGAAGTCTCTCCTGCAAAAGCGCAAAATCGGGGAAGATTGAGGTTACTATGGTTTTATGTTCCGACAGTTTTGTATTTTCTACCATCGAATATGAGGTTGTCGTACTGCATACGTCCGCTGGAAACTTTTGTGGATCATTGAAGCCCCTTCTCTCATATCGTATCGAGAGTCCCTCATAGTTCACGTTTGAGAATAATGTGCAGGCGTGCGTGTCATCAGAACCGCTGGAAACACCGACGATTGCTTAGTGTTGATTGTCCTGCAATCTGGACCAACATCATTGGAAGGCATCGAAGGTAGTACCTCAAAGAAAATGATCATTCCGATATGAACTCCAAAACAGGTGTTGTACGTACCGTACGTATACCCGAAAGCGATTGATTAGTCATATCATCCAGTCAGTCTCGATCAGGAAAGAGCTTTGCAACGTGACTCAACCATCACGTCGTCTAACTTTGGGACCCGCGTCAAATGCTGGTGAATTTTGCCAAGAATCCGGAATAAAAAGTGTATGCCGGAAATGCCTAGATATACCGTACGCGTATAGTATTCTATATGGGGCCAAGGACGATCTTGGCCGGGCCAGCATCTCAGAGTTTTCGCTCCTTCACTAATTCAATCAACCTCCCTTTTGTTGTTACTATCAATTGCGAGTTACCCAGCGCCTCAACACCAAGAAAATCTCGCGATAGTGCTCCGATAGTGCTCCCAGTTGCCTCAACACCAAGAAATCTCGTGACAGTGCTCCCAGCTGCCTCAACACCAAGCAAATCTCGCGATAGCGCTCCCAGCTGCCTCAAGGTCTGCCTCAGCGTCAATAAGGATTTAGCCGAGGTTGGCCTCAGCCCCATATAGAATACTATACGAGTATAGTATTGCTATGCGTTCCGGCGATGTCTTGGCCCGGATCTGAGTCATCCAAATCTACCAGCATTATTATTTATACGCGGGACCTAAGTTTGTCCACAGTCATCTTCATTGTTCCTATTTGTTTCCAGTCAGCACCGTTGAGCAAAAATGCAAGTCTACGAACACCATGCTTCGTCACCACCCCTCCAAGCTGCACTAAAAGGCACGCTCCCTCACAGCATATCCCTCTCTTATCGTACCAAGCACCCCAGCCGCACTCCAAACGCGCACATTTTGGCCACGTTCCCACCGGCAGCCTCTACCGATTCGATTCCACGATGCTGGGCCGCTGCATACCTGGACCGCTCCATGCGCCCAGAAACCGAGCTTTGGATCTTCACGACGGGAGAAATCCCTGGCCATTGTGAGTCACCAGACGAAAAGGAAGGGTTTTGCACGGAGTGTAAGAAAGCAGTACTGTCATTGATAGACTACATGGGCACTTTACCAATCCCGCCTATGCATCCTTGGAACGAACCTGCGATGGAGCTTGCGCGACAGCATGAGAAAGAGCACCCGCAAACGGGTCCAGACGCAGTGTATCCACCAGGGCCTGGATTGTACATGCGACATTTGCTCATTCCGATGGTCGTCACGCTGGGCGCATGCCATCACGAAGTTGTGCAACTCTTGGCGGAGGCTGGTATGCTGCGTAAAGAATTCCCCGGCCATGAGGCAGACCTGAACAAGTTCTGGTTTAAGGTGGCGGATCTGCCTCAGACCAGAGACTTGCCCGAGAAATTGCGCTGGGGCGAGATGCGAGAAAAGGATCTTGCAATTGTGCAGGCACGGACATCTATCCCTCGGACGGCGCGCACGCTGCTCAGTTTGAAGAGTGTGGGTGTGTTTGAAAAAGCAACAGACAAGCCTGTAGCATGGACGTTTTTAGGTTTGGATGGGTCGCTGACAACGCTGCACACGGAACCTGAATGGAGGGGGAAGGGTATTGCAAAAGCAGTGACTATGAAGATTTTCAAGGAGCATGCACCTGAGCTTGCGGTCGATGACGAGGAGAATGCTTGGGCGCACGCAGATGTATACGTAGGAAATGTGCAGAGCGAGAGTCTGTGCAGAAGCTTGGGTGGAAAACCTTCAGTGAAGATACTGTGGGTCCGGGTACACATTACGAAGAGAGACAGTTCAGTCACATAGGGAGCGTGTAGAGCTTTGCGAGATTTGAGGTCAATGGGCACCTTGAGTTGGGGTGCCAAGGAAATTTGGACATTTGGAAGATACTGTAGCACGACGAGGGCTAGGAGACGCAGGGATCTGAGAAGACTGTTAGCTTTGTACAGCAAAAGTTTCTTCAAAAACAGAGTAGAGTAAGGAGCTCATGAAAAAATTAGAGTGTTGTTGCGTTTTGATCCTCATCGGAAGATCTCAGGGTTAAAAATTTATAATCATCGCGGAAAACGGGGAAGAGGAGAGTGCGCTTACCTAGGAGAAAGAGATGCATCAAGCATGTCTGCTGTTATAAGCACCACGCTGCCAAGTTGTTACTTCTAGTATTGATCGTTCATGTTCTCGTTGACTGTCCTAGCTCATGAAGCCGTATGCCACATGAAGTGGTCACGTTGGTATCTATCAAGCGGCGCCATCGTCAAAAGCGACAGCTTAATCGAACAGACCGAAGCCCATGTCGGCGTCAGAGTCCTCCTCCTCTTCCTCCTCCTTCTTCTCCTCGGCAGCCGGGGCGGCAGCGTCGCCACCTGAAGCAGCGCCGGCGGCAGGGGCGGCGGAAGCGTAGGCATCGGGGTTGGCAATACGGTCCTTGAGCTCCTTAATCTCCTCCCACTCGTACTCAGTCTCAATGGCAACAGAGAGGACCTTCTTGTAGGAGTTGACGACGGAGTGCATGACAGAGGGCAGGGTGGGGTAGTTGACGGCCAGGGAGATGGACGCAATGGTGGTTATGGCAGAAGAGAAAGCCTTGAGCAGCTGGGACTCCTCAATGTCCAAGACGGAGCTGTCGAAGGTCTGGCCGTTGTCGTAGATCTGCGAGATACCCATACCGTAGGTGAAGGGAGAGATGTTCAACAAGTTGAGGAGGGTAGCCTCGGAGGCACCGACCTTGTTACCGGCCTCAATGAGCTTGAGGTCGGTGGTAATTTCGATGGTACCACGGGCAATCTTGGTGGGAACACCGAGAGCCTGGAAGAAAGAGGTCTTACCGGGCTCCATACCGGTGTTTCCGGCTGGAACGTAAACATCGAGGGGAGCGAGGGCACCGGCACGAGCGGGGGCGGCGACACGGTTGGAGAGAATCTTCTCACGGATCTCCTTGAGGTCGGAGTTGGTGAAGACGAAGCCAACGTTGCCTGCAATGTGTCAGTACAGGAGCGCGTAAAAAGGTGTGCGGATACGGACCCTTGACATGCGGCATGAGACGCTCGTACTCGGGGAAGTCGCCGATGAGGCCCTTCAGCGCGCGGCGGACCATGGTGTTCTTGCCCATGAGAACGACACCATCGCCACGGAGCGAATGGCGGATCTCGTGCATCTGCTGGGAAGAGACATTGTCGACGGTGACGATGAAGATGCTCTTGTACTCCTTGAGCAGGTTCTCGAGCTTGCCGAAGTAGGCGACCTTGTTTTCTTTCTTGCCCCCCATTATGATCGGTTTGACACAATAGGATCTTTAAGGACTTATTGCGGTTTCGTGGATTGATGAGGTCGAAAGGGAGTCGCGACCGAGAAAACGAAAATCGAGGTGGGATTGGGTCCGTGCGGCTACGCGAGCGCGCCACCGCTTTATACAGCCTAGCTCGGTATCCGAGATCTTTCTGGAGCGGTGGTGATGACTGGAGAGCATCAACGAAAATGACTTTACCCTACCAGTGCCTTGCGGCGTCTGCGCGGCCTGTGGCTGATGGTCATGAATGGCTGCTTTTCGGCGCGACGGGCTCTGAGCTTGTGGTGCAATCTTCTACTGGGATTACATCAACTTGGTCGCCAGAAATTGCCATCCCAGAAGTAGAGGTGCGTGGATTATACCTTCATGCAATGCACGCAAATTTTGGCCTGCTGTTATGGACACTCCCAGAAAGCAGCTGACAGGGTTAGGAACCCGACCGTGAGGATGCACAGGAAGGTCCTCCTGCAAAACGGGCTAAACTCACACCCGTGTCAGAACCCAAGCCTAACTTGTCGCATTTGAAAGTCACCAAAGACGGTAAGCATCTTGTTGCAGTATCTGCCGAGGACAAGTGCATCCGGGTCTTTCAAATAGGCGATCAATGTCAATTAGAGCAGCAAAGTCAGAGGTAGGTGCTTTGCAAGACACCACTCAGCACCTGGCGACTGACATTTTCAGATGCATGGCCAAACGTCCCTCCTCCATTACTTTGGCTATGGACGACACCACAATATTGTGCGCCGACAAATTCGGAGACGTGTATTCTTTACCACTACTTCCATCCCCAGAAGACGAGCAGGCGGTCGCTCCAGAGTCCAAAGAAGACCAGAAAATATTCACACCTTCTGCCAGTGTTCTCACAGTTCACTCTGGAAGGAATCGCAAAGCCCTAGAAGAACAGCTGAAGCAAGCCCAGAAAGGGGCGAAGCAGGTGAAGGACGCGCCGAAATTCAAGCACCAACTCATCATAGGCCACGTCTCAATGCTCACAGACATTGTCTGTGCAACAGTTGGCTCTCGTAGCTACATATTGACTGCCGACCGTGACGAGCATATCCGAGTATCCCGTGGTTTACCGCAGGCGCACATCATCGAAGGATTCTGTCAAGGCCACGAGGAGTTCGTCAGCCGTCTATGCTTCTCAAAGTCAGGACGTCTTGTCTCTGGAGGCGGAGATCCGTATCTGTACATGTGGGACTGGCTGTCCTACCGTCTTATCGACAAGATACCTCTCCAGGAACTCCTATCCAATCACTACAAGGCACATCCGCATCACACTGGAGCTGCAGAGGTCAAGGTCGCTGTCTCTGGAATATGGGCGGTTCCTGATAGTGCGCAGGAGGTATGGCACTGTGCTTGGAGTTTCATCTCTAGTACTGACATGATACAGGCCGACGAGATCCTAGTTGCTTGTGAAGGCATTCCAGCACTGGTGAGCCTTAAGCTGGGTAGCTCGTCAAAGGCAGGAAAGGTGTTGCCGTTGAACGGGAATGTGCTCGATCTTGCATTCATTGCGGCGGATGCAGGCCATGCCATAGCAGCAATTTCCATCGACCACGTGCACCAACCGGGCTCCACGCAGGAGGTCCGCCAGGAACCTGTAAGCTGCCATCGAAAGCCCGACTTGAAAATGGCTAACACGTCGTAGTACGCTTCGCGGTTACAATGCCTTTCCAACCACAATTTGGGAGAATGGGAGGACGACAAGACCCTGAATGGGTCGCTCGAGAGGTTCAGCCAGACCATGCGAAATGGAGAGCGCGAGTCAGGTACTGCGAGTGAAGCTGACCGATGCAAAGCCGACGACAAAGCAAAGGCACTTCGAGACCTGCTGTACGTTGCGGAGAACCTGAGGAAGCGTCCAGGCGCGGAGGATTAGGCAATGCGGCGAAGACCGGTTGCCGAGGCATGACGCAATACATGCGCATGCTGCCTTTGCAAGGCTAGCAGCACTGTCTGTACAGTCGCTAGGGTGTTCACAGCGTGGCACTGATGTGGGTAGCTTTCAAACAACCGCAACAGGCGAGTACAAACTGCAAACGCTATCCGCAGCAAGGCAGGCGATGCGGCTGGTGGTGGGTTCGTTGTGGGTTGGGTGGTGAGTCTCGGCTGCACCCTCTTAGAAATCTGATGAACTCTTGGCTTGCTCGCAAATCGTAATCGCTCCTTGCCCGGCTCCGGTCGCACTCTAGCTTAGCACATTTTCTTCTTCAACTATCGCCGTTACTGCTGTTCACTGTACCTCAAGAAGCACCTGTAGCTGCTTTTACTTCTCTCCCATCGTCCGATTACGCCCGCAAACGCCATATCAATCAATCGGTATTAAGCCCCAGTCGTTGCGCCCCCCACCAGACGGCCTGCCTCCCTAGTACACACGTCCCAATCTCGACCAGAACTTCGCCAACAGTACTGTGCACTGCCAAATCATCCATTCAAGTCCCTTCTGCGCCCGTTTGCCTCTTAAAGTCTTTGCGCCGCCGCCAACGCTGCCCGCAAGCCCATAGCTAGTGACAGAGACTCCCGTGCCGCGCACCGCACAAGGAACATTACAACCGCCAAAGTGTTTGCCTCAGGTTTCCGTCGCGCAACCTCGATCCGTTGCCTGTCTCTCTTCTCCGTGCCCATCGCCGCCGCCGCGTCAAACCAGCGCATATCACCCGCCGCGGGGTTATCTTCTGCGTCAAAGCAGACCTCAATACCTCAGGCCGACGTGCGGAGAATGCATTCACGAGTAGTCAGTAAGTTGGGTTGTTGTATGCATTATTAGAGCTCTGCTAACGCGATTTGCAGTCATTGGGTAAGTGCGACGCGTCCCTGTATTCTGCTGTCTAGCTATCGCGTGTTCCACCACGCCCAGAGTATGTTAACGTGCTGACTTGCATGTAGCTCTGGCCCTGCAGGCCACACCGCGGCCATCTATGCTGCGCGAGCCGATCTGAACCGTATGTTTGGCCACTCTCTTCTGGAAAACTTTGCTAACATGCATCAGCCGTCATGTACGAAGGCTTCCTCGCGCTCGGAATCGCTGCGGGTGGTCAATTGACCACCACCGATGAAGTCGAGAACTTCCCTGGCTTCAAGATGATTCAGGGTGGCAAGCTTATGGTGTGTTTCTTTACCATGCGATTTTGTGGAATTACCCCGCTAACGTGACTTAGGACCAAATGCGCGAGCAGTCCGAAGCCTGCGGCACCGAAATCATCTCCCAGACCGTCGCGAAGGTCGACCTCAAGGCGAAACCGTTCAAGTACTGGTTACACCCCATGGGCGACGACGAGACTATCGAAGAGGAGGAGCATACCGCCGACGCTCTGATCATCGCAACTGGCGCAAAGGCCCGCCGGCTGGACCTCCCCGGTGAGAATAAGTTTTGGGGCAACGGTGTATCAGCCTGCGCGGTCTGCGACGGGTCCCTCCCCATGTTCCGCGAGCAACCTCTTGTTGTTATCGGCGGCGGCGACTCAGCCGTAGAAGAGGCGCTATACCTCACCAAGAAGGCGAAGAAGGTCACCGTCCTGGTGCGAAGAGACAAGCTCCGGGCGAGCAGGACAAACGCGCGACGATTGACGACGCACCCCAAAATTGACATCAGGTACAACACCAGCGCGGTGGAGATCAAGGGCGAAGAAAAGAAGAATGGTCTCATGACCCAACTCGTCATCAAGAACAACGTCACCAAGGAAGAGCAGACTATCGAAGCCAAGGGGCTATTCTATGCTGTTGGACACGATCCTGCGACTGCGCTGTTCAAAGAACAGCTTAAAATGGACGAGGATGGCTACCTGATCACGGACCCTGGACGCTGCACCACCAGTGTAGAGGGCGTTTTCGCCGCTGGTGACGTCCAGGACAAGCGATACAGGCAAGCTATCACGAGTGCAGGTCGGTGGTCCATTCATATGCTTAACAGTGACAACAACTAACGCACACCAGGCTCCGGTTGCATTGCTGCCCTCGAGGCCGAGAAGTGGCTCGCCGACCACGACGACAGCGTCAGCAATGAGCTCGAGACGGAGAACCAGGCCGAGAAGTCGCAGACCAACGGCGTCGTTCCCGAGTATCGCTCCAACCCGCTCCTGTAGACTCCTGCATTACGTCCTGCATCTCAGCGTGCATATTCCCGTTCGCCCGAAAGACTAACATGGGTATCTTCACCTTGCATCACCATAAAATGTGGTGGGCTCTGAGCTTTGAGATTAGGTTTCCTGTCGTGTGAGTGGATAGATGATTTTTGGCTCCTCTAGCTCCAGCCTTGTGTGGATATATGGGATAGACTTGGTGATGGTAGAGTTATTAAGTGGAATAATGTGAAAGCAATGATATTGAACCCGTCTGTTTTCATGATGTGCTCAGACGGTTCTAACTTGTGCAACAACGCTGCGCATGTTTGTATATGGCAACCGACTGTCCTTTTTCGATTCATCTACGTTCTCCCACTGATCTTCCTATGCTGCTAGGAGCATGCTTAGTACCACTATCGATATGCTCCTCGATGCCCTCCGATACCGGACAGTGGGGCTGAATATATCTTCTACATGATATTGCATCGCATGATATGCCTTCCGCACCCTGATGGGGAAACGTCCCTGACGACGCGAAGCCGCGTCGAATGCGGAGATACTAGCATTGATTGTCCACGCGGAACGGCGGTCGTCGACCGAGGTGAAGATTGATGCTTCACGAAAAGGGCTTCTGGATTGGCGTGATCATCAGCCGCCAAAACCAGAGTTCCGAAGAAGGTTGAGCGCACTCTCGAACGCTCGAACAACACCGATATCTACTGAAGTCAGCCTGTGCAGACAGTCGGCCATACGAAGAGCTCACAATGCTGCCTCGTGTTCTCCAATTTCTGCTCCGAGTTCTGTACGTAGGTCATGCGGGTACGAAGTCTAGACCGAAGTTAGTCGAGATGGTTCCACGTCGGAGGCAACATCGGGGGCATACCGGTGGAAGGTGCGATCGGACTCTTGGTTGGCGCCAGCATTGGCCCAAACATTGAAGTACTGCACCCCTCGTCAGTTCTTTATGTGCATACATACCAGCGGATGTGTCGACATTACATTCATCATCTTAGTGAATTCCTGTAGCAGGTCTTGCTCCTGCGCGGACGCGGTGCTGATGGCCTCGTGGTAGCGCTCGTGAAGCCCTTCCCAATCGAAATCAACGATCTCGTCGGCAGGATCCGCATCGTCCTCGCTGTCGTAGTCTTCTTCCTCGCCAGGCTCTGGATGTTCCGCTTCTGGGACTTGCTGCGCCTGTTGGGCCGAGGGCGGGCGCACGTCTTCAGTTGGGTCCTTGGGGAGGTTGGGGGCACGCGCCTCTTCTGCGTTCGGCGCGTTGTCTGCACGCTCGGCTTTGTGAGTCTGGTCCTCTTCTATGTCCGCCATATCTGCCAGTTCGGACCAAGGAAATGATGGGGGCGAAGAACGGAAAGATTGCTGTCGTTGCTGTAGCCTGCCAATTGATGGGTATAAGGAATCAGACTTTGACGATGGCATTGGTCATGAGCTCGTGAGTGTTGTGGTGAACGCTCTCGGCAAACCAGTACCTCAGCTGTGTTATTTCACTTCTCATGCGATGCTAGAGTGGACATTTCGTTCCGAGTTGTAGGTATGGGGAGGCCGGGGAGCGATGGTTCACATGTAACACTATGCTGCATACGATTAGCGCAATATCCTCCGGGCAGGTGCGCCCAGTTGCGTCACGCCTCGCGGGTGCCTGACATCTTGTCGTCCTCCGGTGTCTTTCCGGTTCATCGTCCACCACGTTAAACTTCACTCCTCTCTGAACTCCATGTTCGCTGCCTGCACAAGCCTCGACGAGCACTATCCAGATTAGCGTTAATCGAGGCAGCCTGTTTGCCTAAATAGCACCTCTACGGCGCGTACCCGCTCAACATGATCCTCAACTGCTTTCCGGACCCACGAGAACCCGAGAGATCAAGAGGTGGGAACATAACATAAATCACGACATCATGGAGTGCGACATATGCGGCAGAGAGGGTGCACTGCACTGTGTTACCTGTGCTCGGGCCTTCTTGGAGGAACCCCGCTACAAACTCGCGGACAAGCTGATTGTCGGCGAGACATATGCAAAGCATGTCAAAGCCGCCTTCGAGGGCCTAGAAGATCAAGAGAGCCAGTAAGTGAAACCCCTGGCCTGATCGTGTCCCTTCAGCGTGACTCGAGATTCTGCAGTTGGTGGATGGTGCTAACGGGTGGCCACTCTTAGGCATGTTTCGCTCCAGGATTCAAAGGGCGGTTTGCTGGTCGATCGGCTAGAATGCACCAACAATATCGAGATCCAACGCACCCGAGCCGAGACAGCAGAGATCGAAGAGCGTACTGTTTTGATCAACGAGCAGGCTAAACTGCTTCGGCAGCAGATTGAGGATGCACAAAAGCAGCTTGCGGAGAAGCGCCGACAGATCTCCACACGCAGATCTGACATATCGTCTGCCACCCACGACGTAAACGCTCGCCGAGCTAACCAACGCGATAAAGTACAGCAGAGCATCAAGCGCCTGGAGTACGAGTCGGATAAGGTTCACGCCTCTGTGATGGAGATGCGATCGTATCTCGTCCACTCTGCGGCCGATATCGCGGGACTGAAGTCGTTGAAGCGTAGGACAAAGGAAGGAGTGATCATGGAGACCTGGTATATAGGCCCTGACATAGACCGGCATCGGACGTTATCGAAGTCGGGAAGACACGTCAGGGTTTGGGACTTGCGAGAGCTCAACGGTATGTTCGAAGTATATGTCCAAGTTCATCTCGAAGTATCCTACTGACTTTGCGCAGACGCTCCGCCGGATGAACTATCCGCGTCTTTACTTGCCATTACACAGCTTCTCACCCGGGCCACGGCCTATCTGGGTCTCCGCCTACCCTCCGAGATCACCCTTCCACACAAAGACTTCCCGCATCCCACTATCATCAATCCTGAGGAATCGTGGGAAGGGAAGAAAGCTCCCTTCCCAGGCCTTACCCCGTCACATTCATCTAACAGCCCGGAAGCCTCTCGTACATTGGACGGTACACCCATGCCTAGAGCGATGGTACTCTTTCTGGATCGATCGCTTCCTCATTTGCGACAAGAAGACAAGGCCGCTTACGCAACTTTCATAGCAGCTGTCGCACATGTTGGATACAACGTGTCCTGGCTGTGCCGATCGCAGGGCATGAAAGATGCAATTGTGAAATGGGAGGATGTTTGTGATGTGGGCAAAAACCTGCACCGTCTACTCAAATTGCGAGTCACTTGGAATCCCCAGCGCCCGGAGAACCCACTCGATAAAGAGATTGCCCAGTCGAAGTCCAGTTCGTATGCAACGAAGAAGAAGCCTGTAGGACTCGGCGAGGTCTCTCACTCAACTTCTCATTCATTCGCTCTCGACGGCGAGAATGTGCAGCGCCTTGGTGATTGGAACGTTACACCATGGAAGGTGAAGGAGCAACTGAAGAGTTATCTGTACGCTGAGGAGCAGACCAAGGACTGGGACAATTTGGATCCGAAAGAATGGGCAGACATGGATGATGCGATCAAAGACGATCCCGTCATGGTCGGAAAACGGCATGGAGAGGGTGAGGCAAAGAGCTACATGGACCATGCTCCGAACATGAGGGAACCTGCGGCAGTCGAGGGACGCAGAGTGAACGGCTGGACTAGGGTCAAGAGTCGCAGCGAAGAGACGACGAAGAAGAAAAAGAAGAAGCAGGGGTCGGAATAAAGGCTGGTTCAGCAAGGCACAAAGTCTTGGGGCTTGCGAAGCAAGCTGGTCTCAAGGAAAAACCATGCATGTGCGTGCGAAGCAAGCTGGTCTCAAGGAAAAGCCATGCATGTGCGTGCGAAGCAAGCTGGTCTCAAGGAAAAGCCATGCATGTGCGTGCGAAGCAAGCTGGTCTCATGGAAAAGCCATGCATGTGCGGGCCGTGAAGCTGCAAGCTCGTCGGTGTAGTCGGCGTAGTCGGCGTGTCGAGATGCACTATATTACGTCTCAGTCAGCCTACTATGAAGAGAAAATATGTTAGGGCCTGTTCGGTGGGCGTGATCTCAAATCGTGATCTGGGCTTGATCTTGCCCAGTTTCAGTAAAGCGCTAGCGTAGAATTTTTTGTTAGTGTAGCTATATAAATTGTTCTAAAGACCCGCTTCTAACGTACCTAGATTAACCTGTGTTTAGTAACTACCTATCTAAAAGTCTTATCTTATTAAACTTTAGTATTATTGTTAATTAATCCTCTATACTAACTCTAAGTACTCTAGCGTGTAAAGCGTCACAAGAGCTTTTATAGAGCTTAACACCTACTCTATCGCTAACATTAACTCTCTTTCCTCTATTACAGACGCTAGCGTTATCTCTATTAACGTTTATAGCGTCGCTAACGCCTAGAAGGAGCTAGGGTTAGAGTCTATAGTTACTATATATAATTAAGACGCTCCTCTTAGCGCTTATAAAGTAGGTAGAGGACTATAGGCAACGTGCAGATACTAGTTATAAAGCAATAGCGTAGTATATAGTAGCTAAAAAAGTAGCCTTAGTGTCTTTACTAGGCGTAGTGTTATCTATCTAGTAGTGTAAAAATCGCTATAATAGCTGTAAGGCAGACTAGAAAGTCTAGTAAGAGCTAAACAACCTCTCTAGATTTACTATAAACAAGTTTAGCGTCGTTATAGGAAATAGCTAGGCGCTAATAAAGTACTTTAAGAAACACCTAGACGCTTAAAAATATTGTACAAAGCCTCTAGCGTACAAGGACCTGCACTGGCGACTATTTAATAGCGTAATTGCTAATAGAGCTAGGGTAAGAGATATTAATTAATTGATTACAGCGACAGTTAAAGGTAATAGCGAGGAGGATAGTAACAAGGCAGAGACTCTAGGGCCTTGTAAAAGGCGTGTGGAGACGTTAACTACAGCAGAGAGATCTTGTAAAAAGATAACTTTAGCTAATAAGTTAAGCAAGTAGGTTAGTAATATAGCTATAGAAATTAGAGGATTAGTAGAAGCTCTATTAAAGGATCCCTAGTAGGAGGCAATTAATTATTTTATAAAGACGTACAGCGTCCTAGATTACTACTTAAAGATACTAATTGCTAAGCGTTTTAAGTTACCTTTTATTGCTAAGCTCTATCTAAGTCTTAAGCCTTAATTAGTGCAGAAAACCTAAGTAAAGAATAAAATAAATAAGTAGCTAGGTGTCCTACGCGATAAGTAGCTGCGGCTATATACTATTAGGCTAACTTAAGAGGGTAATAGTAAGTTAAAGAAAAAGAAGTAGGTTATAGAGTTTCTGTAGAAAGTTAATAAGTATATAAAAGTAGATTAGCGCAACGCGCTAAGACTGGCAATAGTAGTCTATACGCTAGTTAGTGTTTTGCTTACCCTCTATAGTATTACTACTCTAGTAACCTACGCCTTCTCTCCTATACCTCACTTTCTTAAATTACTTATTTATACAACGCCTATATCTCCTCTACTATCTCTTTATACTGCGACTCCTACTCCTCCCTTATTAAAGGCTAATTTATTAGGCGTTAATCCTCTGCGATAGCAACCTTCTAGAAAAAGTTCTTATACTACTTACTAGCGTACGTAGGTAGCTACTTAAAGTCCTTACTTACGCTGCCTATTTAATTAATTAGATTGTATATAGCTACAAAAGCGTATATAAGCTTAACCTAAGTCGCGACATTAAACTTATAAGACCTATTAAAAATCCTCTAACAACGCTTAAAGACGCTAAACATACACTTAATAACGTTTTAGAGACTACTATACTAGTAATTAAACAGCTCTTCTGCTATTTAAGGCCTACTATCTAGTAGCTACGCTATCTCTTAAAAGTAATAGCGTACGCTGTAATATAGTATAAGTGTTATGTTGCTGTTTATATATCTAGCGTCCGCTAGGTAATATTTGCCTAGAAGAGCTATAAATCCTTATTAATAAGCGTCTATAAGCACCTAGGCGTTGTGAGCGCTGCCCTTCTAGCTAGCTAAGACGTATATAAAGTTTATATTAAAATTAATAGCTACTAATACGTTTTAAGAGAAGTATCTATAGCAATTTCTATATTATTTAGAGTTATCTGCTAGCACGTAGACTTTAAAGTTTAACTTATTAAGAGCTCCTACACAGTCCTTAAAAAAAGGTATACATTTTAGGTTATTACGTATAGCCTCTAGGCAGGCGCTAGAGGGCAAATATATAACTTCTAGGTATAGTAAAAGGACTATAGTAAGGACTTTATAAAAGTTACTACTAACGTTAACAAAAGTTAGGTAAAATCTCTATATATATATATAGTAATTATGCTTAGTAAGTGCCTATAGTAGTATTTAGCTTCTTGCTACCTAGCTCCTTGCGTATAAATATATAGAAACGTAAGTACTTTCTCCTTAACCTTAATTTGTTAGCTATCCTTAACGTGTTATTTATAGTAAGTAATAAAAGCCTTAAAGGTGCTCTGCTAGAGTTACGTCTTCTTATATAGGTATAAGTTATTAATAAGGCACCTAGCTAGCTAAGCTAGATCTAGGCACATGTCCTCTACGTATTTATTTACGCCTATAGGTAAAGCTATAGTCCTCTCTACAGCATTAATTAACACTAAAGTTGTTGCTATTAACACTTCTATAACGCCTATAAGGGCCTCTCTGCTAAGCATTATAGCGTTAAAAAGCTCTAAAATTAGGCGAGATAAACCTCCTAATTTTATACTTAGTTTAACTTATAATCTCGCGCTTAAATAGGTATAAACGTAGATCCTGTTAGCACTAGCAAGGTTTAATTTAGCTAGTTAATTGCTCCTAGATTAGACCTCTATTTATAACGTTAAGATCACGCTCGAACTGAACACGGCGTGATCTTAATGTGAGCCTAACTGGATCTAGTAATCAAGATAAGATCAAGCCTCCAGATCACGTCTACCGAACAGGCCCTTAGCCCCGTATAGTCCCATGGTAGCTGCGGTAGAGTGATTGAATGATGAATTGCTCACCAACTGTTCCTGGGCGGAACTTGCAAGGACGAGTGTTGCATGAGATGCCCGGTAACCAGGCTTCTGCGGAACAAGGCAAAGGGGGAGAGACGAGGCTTCTAGAAGGGCGCTTGTGCCTCGGCGCAACAAGGCATTACACAGTAGATCAATCATCAGCAAACCGCTTTGAGCCGCCGCAAGGCGTTCGGAGAATTGGATGGCACCATCCGAGCTAAACCCAAACGGCTGCGACAAGACGAAGCCAAGCAGCGCATCCTCTCGATGGCATTTCTCAGCACCTCATTACACATTCAGGCCGCACCGATGCCGTATGCCCATGCGCACTCCTGTATAAGAGGCGGTATTGCAGCGCCTTGAAGACGCACTCTGCGCTTTCCCGCTTTCCTGCGTTCCCGCTCTCCCGCTCTCCCGCTTTCCCGCTCTCCCGCTCTCCCAGTCTGACACTGTGAACGAGCACGCAATTGCAGCCAAATCGCGCCACCACCAAACAAAGCCGAACCGTACCCAAGGAACTAGCGCCAAGGGCTGTCTGCCGATAAGCTAGTGTTTGCTCTCAGTAACACTACCACCACCGACTAGGTACTGCTCATCGCGGAATTCACGTTTCGTTGAGCTCTTTTCCGAGGATTTCCAACCCATTCGTCTCCAAGAAACCCATCTCCGCAGCCATGACGCTTGCCGAACACCCGATCGAGACTCCGCCGCGGGCACCTTCGCCGGTGCATGGGTTTGGAACGTTGGCCGTGCATGCTGGCAGTCCGCATGATCCTGTGACGGGCGCAGTCATTGAGCCGGTTCGTATTCCTGGCGCTTCCTTTGGGCGATTGGAACCTTCGTCCAAACATAGACAATCACGACATTTCGCTAATCTGAGCAGATCTCACTCTCCACCACCTTTGCGCAGACCGGCCTAGGGAAGCCAGTGGGACAGTACGAGTATTCGAGGTCCTCGAACCCGAACAGAGACAACTTCGAACGTGCCATTGCCGCTCTTGAACATGCTCGCTTTGCCCTCGCCTTTTCCTCCGGCTCCGCCGCCACAGCGAACATTCTCCAATCTCTCGCCGCAGGCTCGCACGTCATCTCTGTTTCAGATGTGTACGGTGGCACGCACCGCTACTTCACCAAGGTCGCACTCACCCACGATGTGAAGGTCACATTCAGCCCCAGCATCGAAATCGACATCGCTGAGCTCATCACTCCCGAGACGAAGCTGATCTGGATCGAGTCGCCCTCGAACCCAACTCTGACGCTTGTCGACATTAGGAAGGTCGCCACAATTGCCCACCAGCACGGCATCTTGGTCGTTGTCGACAACACGTTCCTCTCGCCGTATGTGCAGAACCCGCTCGACCATGGCGCCGACATCGTTGTGCACTCTGTGACCAAGTACATCAACGGCCACTCGGATGTGGTCATGGGCGCCGCGGCGTTCAACTCGCAGGACATCTACGACCGCCTGTCCTTCCTCCAGAACGCCCTCGGTGCCGTCCCCTCAGCCTTCGACTGCTGGCTTGCTCACCGCGGTCTCAAGACCCTGCATCTCCGCGCACGCGAAGCCACCAAGAACGCGACTGGCGTTGCCACCGCGCTCACGAACTCTCCCCACGTCATTGCGGTCAATTACCCAGGTCTTCCCTCGCACCCGCAGTACGCCGTGACCCAGAAGCAGCACAGGGATGCAATGGGCGGCGGCATGCTCTCGTTCCGCATCCGTGGCGGCCACGAGGCGGCTGAGCGGTTCTGCCAGGCCACCAAGATCTACACGCTTGCGGAATCGCTGGGTGGCATCGAGTCTCTCGTCGAGGTGCCGAGCGCTATGACGCACGGCGGCATCCCGCGCGAGCAACGCGAGGCTGCAGGCGTGTTTGACGACCTCGTCCGCGTCAGCTGCGGTATCGAGGACGAGGCCGATCTTGTGGCCGATGTGCTGCAGGCGCTGGAGAAGGCGGTCGTCGGTCCCAAGATCACGAATGCGCTTGCTAGCAATGGCAGTGGCAATGGCAATGGCCACGCTTGAGCTGGGCGGGAAGAGGGCGTTTGAAAAGTTGCATGAATTATGACAGTTCCATGAGCGAGGACTACGGCGTTATGGAGCACAAGACGAGCGGGTCCTGAGATGGTTGGCCGATGGGACACACGAGAGCATCGTTGCTGCTGTTTGCATGATTGCGAGAAGTAATAGATACCAATTGCATTTCTTTCGTCCGTGCGATCATCAACCGTATGTCATTTCCACCTCGACGCGCGGGCAGCTGAATCTTCTTAGGACAGCTTATAGTCGTTTGGCCCCACCTTCTTCAACTACCTATCTACCACTTCAGGAGCGTTCTGAGTGCTTTTCCCAATGCATCTGCCGTGTCTCGAAACCACTCTTACCAGTTATCAATATAATCTAATGTTTTCGCCTACCTACCTACCTACCTACCTACCTACCTACCTACAATTCGACGAATCTGGCTGATTACATTTCCAGCCAGCCAACCTCCCATACCTACCGTAAGATAACCATAACCATAACCATAACCATAACCATAACCATAACCATAACCATAACCATAACCATAACCATAACCATAACCATAACCATAACCATAACCATAACCATAACCATAACCATAACCACGCTACGCGGACGCGGACGCGGACGCGCTTCCACACCGGGTACCTAGATACTCCACGGGAACCCCAATCCGGACCCGGAAACGAATGCATCCCCCGATGACCGTATTCGACCGCCAGTGTCGAAATCTAACCCCCACTGTAGGTACTGGTTGTCTTCTAGGTGAGGAAAGATTTTCTGTGGTTGCGTCGCGTCGCTCTGTGTGATTGGCGGGGGGGGGGCGTGGTACATAGCGAATGTATGTTCTTTTTCGTTTGTGGGTTAGGTGTTTTCGTTTGTGTATTGGGTGTTTGCGTTTGTGGATTAGGTGTTTTGTTTGTGGATTAGGTATTTCGTTCGTGGACCAGCTATTTCGAGTGTCTCATCTTAGCAGGTACCTACATCTGCCGGATACATACAAGTCCGATTCTGATAGCACCCACAGAGGTGTGTTGGATGTTTCCTTGTCGCACGCGCCGTCCCCCCCGACAATGCTCACATGGTTTCTCGGACCCAATCTCCGTATTCGACCTGGACTCCCTCCCTGACGATCTCACGAAACGGCTTCGCTTCTTCCTCTCCCGCCTGCTGCTGCATCGCCGAAAACCGATGTCCCGCCATATAGGGAGCTTGACGGCCCCAGAAATCATGCAGGAAGACGCGCTCCAAACCGGGAAGATATCGCTGCGAAGCCCGAAGGAAACCCCGTGCCATGAATCCGTGAAGATTGGCGTGGGAGATGACCAGCGTCGAGAAGGCCGCCCGCCGCAGGGGAAGTACATCTTGCAGGAGCACTCCGCATCCGATGGACACGGACGCGAGGTAGACGGTAGCGTTGGCGAAGCAGAGAAGTCACGTCTCCTTGTACGTGGTTCGACACGCCGTGCTGAGGTGGAAGCGCCCGCTGTTCCATTCCGTCATGCGCAACGTGCCCCCAAAGTGCAGGAAGCACTCGGGTGCTCTGTCGAAGACGTAACCGTAGATTTTGTTGCGGAGCTCTCCTGGGAGCCTCAGGAGGGGTGACTGCTCCTGGTTTCGCTCGAAGCTGTCGCGTGTCGGCATCTAAGCCTGCAAACGGATCGAGCGTGGAACTTACATCGGGATGCAGGTGCCTCGTGGGGTGGGGTCGAGCATGCCGTTTCTGTCCTTGATCACAGCGGATGCATCGACGTCGGCCCCTGAGGCTGTCGCCATGTCGTTCTTGCGTTCGTCACACGCTCTGGGTTCGGTGGGGGGATCAGCTAGGGTGGCTGGATTGGCTGGGGGTTCGTTGGTCACCATGTTCAAAAAATTTAAGCATGTGTCGCGTGGTTTATATACTGCCCGTTGCCGGATCTAGTGTGATTGGGAAATGGCAGAAATCCTATTGCCAAGCCGCTTGGCCGAGTGAAAGCAGTTGAAAAATAAGCTGCCTGAGCGATGGAGGCACGTCTTGACTGAGCTATCATATCGTTATGCATTGTTGTCATCTGTCAGGTAGATGCATGATTGCATTTGAGGCGTAGACTCGCCACATCTTCACACGGATACAAAATGAACAAATAAGGAAGAGCAACGAAGCATGCTGTCTTCCAAGCTGTCTGGTAGGTAAATATGTAATCATTCTTATCTTACCTACAGTTCGCTAGATGTCCATGCCAAAAGCGAGTGCAATACTGCAAGGACCACACACCCTGCCTTGCATTACACCTCATATTCCTGGAAGCTGTTCTGTTAGAAATTGCTATATTAACTGCTGCCCGCTTTAAAAGTTATCTTGCTTTTGCGTACAAATTGCTGTTGCTAATTCAGACCATTTCAAATTCCTCCAATCCGTGATCGGAATTGTAGCCGTAATGGACTACACATGATTAAGGGGAAGTCTTGAGAGCGTTAGTCAAGGAGAGGGCAGTGAACAGGGTGTTATAACGAGGGACAGTGGATATGTCACATAACTTGAGCAAGTGTATTAGTTGGAAGTAACCAGCCACCTTTTTGTCAACGACATATCCGTGCATTGACTAGGTCGAGAGCTAAGGAGTCATACGCAGATTCATGGTTAAGCAATGCTGGTGTTATAGTTCACGGCCCCATTAATAGGTAACTCATGGGCCCCGAGTTTCACTATCTCTATTTCCACAAACCAGCTCACCACATTCGGGTGATGAAGGCGACAGGCAGTCTATGTTTCAAAAAATGTGCATGATGACTTTGGATTGCTAGATCTAGAGTTATATCTGATCACAAAGCTCTGCAACTCACACTTTCTAATCGTGTTATTTTAAATAATTAGCCTCGTTCCAATTCTTCCAAGCCTACTATGCGCAAAAGGCAGGAAATTTCATGGTAGCTTACCTTAGCATTTCACCGTTTGGAAATCCTAAGCCAGTCTAAACTTAGACAGGGTTGTAAACGTGAACAGCAGTCTTGTTCATGGTCTTTACAAGCTACAGCGTGATTTTAATTTCAGAGTCCTAGGAGCAACCGTAACAGTCTCTCCTTGTGAACACTCACTCCTCGGGCCATAACAGGCGCGCAATCTTCATCGTCGCATGTCTCATCTCCTAGAAGTAAATGTAGCGGTATGGGTATCAAGGGGATAGCACGAATCGAGATCCCTACGGGTTCTTGTGTAGCAGTCGCCAGTTCGTGTCAACTTTGGCGACACCGAAAAAGGCATCTCTCGATGGTCTATAGTGGATGCGCGTAGTTCATACGATCTTACTTAGGGCAGGTAGGCACGCTACAACTTGCATGAGAGTTTGTATCGTTGGTCGAAAATGGTTGGAAAGTCAGATAGTTGTGATCGCGTTTGTCCGAACCAGCAGTAACCTGTTAGAAGAGCGACTCTGGGTTGTATGGCGAATTCAACTACTGGTAAGCCCGAGAATGTTATTTTCAATCCAATTGTATGAAGAGATATCCATAGCCTGTTGTAACACACCATAGCATCCATACATAGCCTTGCTTGCTAAGTCAGCACGAGTCGAGGTATTTCCATGTCGACTACATACGAGATCAAAGCCCGGTGGAAGCAAAGACATGTGACGCAAGGAAGTTTGGATTTGATTCAATGTAAACGGTTCTCAAGGTTATGCCAACGGTCCTGCCTCTGGAAGTGAGCATTCGCACATATCCTTCGTTCTCACCGCGAAAACGGTGCATCGCCGAGCATAACCGAACCTTGGAAGCCATGATAGCAAGGAGCTGCTCACAACGTAAAATCCGGTAGATGTGAACATAAAAACAAAATCCGTATGATGAAAGTCCAGAGAACCGTGCATACGTATGCAAGCACGCGGGTGTGTTTGGACGCTTCCACCAGAACGACAATGCAAGTCGCACCAGAATAGGGGAAGGAATGATTCAGGAGCGGATAGTCGTGAGAGGCTGTAAAACTAGCACCTGTGGATAGAAGCGTTAGTCAATGCATACTTCTACGGCAATTTCCGTGTCTAATGGAACTCACCACTCAACCACCACGCCGTCACCTTCGCGCACATGTACCTGCTCAACGATGCAGTCCTTCATTTCCTGTATCGTCTCGCCCATCCGCCTATATCGGAGAGCCGAAAACTCGCAGATGCCAATGCGTTGGATGTTTGGGAACTTCTTGCGGAACGTGCGTCGGAAGCCTTGTACGTATAAACCGAAGTATCGGAACGGGATATTGACGGAAGTGACGAGCTGTATCTGGCCAAGGGCGCGGCACTTGACCCAGCGGTCCACAATGCTCACAAAGTTGAAACTGAATGTGTTCATGGTGTAGATGAAGGGTGCCACCTCGAAATATGTCTGTCGACTGACTCGGTGCAAATGAAATTCGACTCTGGGACGATTGATAAGATTTTTGTTTGCACCGATAGGTCGTGTGGCGTATGAGAGCTTCATAGGGAACACGGTCCCGACTTCTCCGATGTTGATCTCGAGGCCGCCGACTGTGTATTTCCAGATCTTGTTGCGGATCTCTGGAGGGAGGCGCAGAAGAGGTGATTGTGTGGAGTTGCGCTCCGCACTGTATGCTTTGATCAGTAACTCGGTGGCCGAATGCAGATACTGACTCACAGTTTCATGAGATGCGTCGCATTCTGAGGGATGGAGACGTCCAGCAGGCCACTCTTCAGCTTTTCAGCCTGCTTTACAGACTTGCGCTTGGTGATACGAACACGGCTGTCGCTGGTGGCTCGAGCCTTCGCCATGGTTGTTTCTATGTGAGTGACTGGGTGGTCACTGGTGAAGTTGCAAGTGAGAAGTTGTAAGTGAAAAGTTGATCAGGTGAGGACAACGCTAGAAATAGCCGACGTGATAGTGGCTTGAGGAAGACTTCTTGGCTGTAGTGAGAGTGAGGGTGAGAGGCAAAGTGATAAACAGTGGCTTAAGGAAGACTTCTTGGCTGTGGTGAGAGTGAGTGTGAGAATCAAAGTGATAAAACAGTGACTTAAAGAAAACTTCTTGGCTGTGGTAAGAGTGAGAATGAGAAAATATTCTCTCGAGAACCATATCGAGAGAGGCGACTTTGACAGTGAGAATGCGCGGCAAAACCTTCGTTGAATATGCGTTATCGTCTCTCCAGAACGTCAAACCTGAGCGCATCCGCTAGACCACAGGCCTCACCACCCCATCCGCAACCCACCTCCCCTCGAGCCTCTCCTGCAACACCCTCAGCCTCGAGAAAAACACATCATCGTCCACATACGCCCCCTTCAACCACCTCTCGCCCTTGGTCACATCAAAGGCCCTCCGCGCATGCAGCACCCTCCTGTTATCAAAAATCACACACTCCCCCTCATTCAATTTGTACTCAAACAGATTCTCCTCGTTGCTCAGTAGCTTTTCATACGCATTGGCAGCAGCGAGGTAAGTCGGCAGCACCACCTGGCTGTCCCCGGCGATGCGCACCTCGAACGGCCCCTGGAACGGCGGACTCCAGTTGACTCGGTGCAGCGCGAGGTTCGTGGGCTCGCTGTTCTTGGGGTGGGGATGCAACTCGATGGTCGGGCGGGTGTAGTGATAGTGGTGCTCCGCATGGTGGTAGTGGTACGTCACGGGGTACGTGCACAGCGTGCGGAAATGGGCTTTGCTCTGCTTGTCCAGCTTCTGTGCCGCGTGGAAGGCGTCGCTGAAGAAGGATTCGCCGCCAGGAGTGCGGGCGCGCAGGGAGTGTAGGAGCTGGAGATAGGGTGGGTTGGAGGTGTAGAGCAGATCCATGTGCAGGCCCAGGAACCGCGGCGTGTAGGCGATGTTTTCGGCTTTGGGCTTGGAGCGGACGTCCCACGTGCGGCCGTAAAAGGTGTCTTTGAGAGTGCCGATGCGGGAGGCGATGGAGACGACTGAGGTTTCGGACTCGGGGACGTTTTTGAGGAAGAGGATGCCGTATCTGTTGAGGTGGGTGAGGGCGTCAAAGAGGGCGGTGTCGTGGGACATCCAGTCTGCGTAGTCGATCCATTTGTTGTTTTTGGTGATTGTGTCCCTGTCCCAGAAGACTCTGTCGTCGTACCGCACGCCGCCTCGGAGTTCGACTTCTGTGGTCAGGGCTCGCCGGAGCCAGTCGATGGAGTGTGTTGTGCGGTGCTCCGGGCCATAGCCAGGCACGTCGTTCTGCCACTCCACTTCTACCACCCAACCCCTTTTCTCATCCTGCACCGTCCGCGCTTTCCCCTCTATCTCTTGCGGGATGTCGGATGTTTGGAAGAGCTTCTGTCTGCTGTCTGGATCCACGCATGTTGGGCACGTGCAGCTGTCCCGTAGAAACACGGTATCGAATGTGCGCGGGTTCTCGTCTATGCTCACGGCAATGGTTTTGGCAGGATATGCGTAGACGGGACGGTGGACCGACTTTTCGTGGGATATAGGGGTGGGGTGGTACTCGCGCGTGAGCGTAGGCAGCGCGGGGCTCTCGTCCTCACGTCCAGCGCGCCTTTTGACCGTCCATGGCCCACTGAAGACGGAGCTGAAGAAACGCCTGCGCTTGCATGTCAGATTGCGAGCACGAAAGTGCTGGGATGCACATCTAGCAGTCAACCGCGTGGTGATGGTGATGTTCAGGGACATGACGGGCTGCTGTTGGTCAATCCAGGGTGGCGGCCGGGGCGCGCCTTTTCATGATGCCGTTACCTTTAACCCGAGGTAACAAACAGAAATCCACTTTCGCTCTTCTTCCGCTTGCCCACCTTTGTGCAGACTGCAGATTGCAGACCGACTGGCACGAGACTGCGTATTTAGCGCTGGCTCGCTGTGTACGTGGTGTGATATCCTCCTGACGGAGGCCTGAGCGCATGTCTGGGGAGGTTGCTCAGCTCAAGCATGAGGTATGCAAATCCGTTACTTTGTTATGAAGCTGCAACCGCGACTAACGCTGGTGTCTAGGGCTCACAGCTACAAGTTGTCGCTGCAGGCGCCATCGCGGGTGTCGTTTCACGGTGGGTTGCCCATTCTCTCTATCAGGAGTGATGCATGCTGATGCTTCACAGCTTCGTGATCGCACCGCTCGACGTCATCAAGATCCGCCTGCAACTCCAGGTACACTCGCTGTCCGACCCCCCTGGCACGCGCGGTGTTCAAGGACCGAAATATAAAGGCACACTCGGCACACTCGGATGCATCGTGCGCGAGGAAGGCCTCACGGGGCTATGGAAGGGCAACGTTCCGGCAGAACTCATGTACCTCTGCTACGGCGGTGTGCAGTTCTCGACCTACAAGTACACGTCGAATCTCCTCGAGACGCTTCCGTCGCCTTATGAGCTCCCTGGCTCAGCAGTGTCCTTCATCAGCGGCGCGACGGCAGGCGCATGCGCAACCACTGCGACGTACCCCCTCGATCTACTACGGACGCGGTTCGCAGCGCAGGGAACAGAGCGCGTGTACAGCTCTCTCGGCGCATCCATACGGCACATTGCGAGGCATGAAGGGCCCACGGGCTTCTTCCGCGGATTGGGCGCCGGCGTGAGCCAGATTGTGCCCTACATGGGCCTCTTCTTCGCCAGCTACGAGGGCCTGAAGCCCGTCATGGCGAACTCGCCGCTCGCCCTTCCGTTGGGCGGCTCAGACGCATTTGCGGGCATCATGGCGAGCGTATGCGCCAAGACGGCCGTCTACCCGCTCGACACGACGCGAAAGCGACTGCAGGTGCAAGGCCCGATGCGGTCGAGATTCGTGCACCGCAACATCCCCTTGTACTCGGGCGTAATCAGCACACTGGCGACGATAGCGAAGCGCGAAGGAATGCGGGGCTTGTATCGAGGGCTGACGGTGAGCTTGCTGAAGGCGGCCCCGACAGCTTCTGTGACCATGTGGACGTACGAGCGAACCATGAGCGGCATGTTGATGCTGGACGACAAGCTGGCAGCGGGAGGATGGTGAGCTGTGTCTGGCGTAAGAAGAAAAGCCGGGCGGAATGATGGTGTCTGGCGGAACGGCTGGATGGCTGTAGGATAACTCGTGTAGACAATTTGTAGGCGTTGACGGACAGCGTGTATAGCAGGAAGGAGCAACCGATATGTAGAGCAGGAAGGAGCGACCGATATGTATAACAGGAAGGAGCAACCAAGATGTATAGTAGGAAGAAGCAATTAAATATGTATAGCAGGAAGGAGCACTCAATGATGTAGAGCGGGAAGGAGCAATCAAGGATGTGTACCGGCAAGGAGCAATCAAAGATGTAGAGCGGAGCAACAAATATGGATAGCAGAAAGGAGCGGTCAATGATGGATAGCAGGAAGGAGCAATTAATGATGTAGAGCGGGAAGGAGCAATCAATGATGGATAGCAGGAAAGAGCAATCAAGGATGTGTAGCAGCAAGGAGCAATCAAACATGTAGAGCGGAGCAACAAACACGGATAGCAGCAAGGAGCAGTTAAAGATGCATAGCAGGAAAGAGCAATGAAGATGTATAGTAGGAAGAAGTAATCAAGAATGCATAGCAGAAAGGAGAAACAAACATGTCTTCGTTCAGGTGGTTGAGCCGTGAGGTCGTATGAGGGGGATCGGCCCACCTGTTGTGGCCTGAGATTCGAGATCAAGCTCCCTCGCCCGCTCCAAAATTTCTCGACCTTCGCCGTCTCCTTCTCCCCCGACTGCACGCAGCTTTGCAGAGACGGCTGACGATGAAGCGCAAAAACACTGCGGCGCCCAATGGCAAGTCCAAGAAGCGCGCCATCTCAGACGACGAGGCGCACGGCAATTTCCGCAGCGGCCTGTTCGACAGCAGCGTGCTGGTCGACTACACCACCTCTTATGCCACATCGCAGCCGTACGTGCCTTCCTCGCGCCACTGAGCTCCACCAACAACTACCTCCAGATACAAGCACGCCGTGATCCAGAAGCTCGTCGACGACCGCCTGCTCCGCAATGTGCGCAACGAGATCCGCGAGCACATCTCCTTCACGCCCAAGGAGACGGACATCTACAAGATCCACCAGTCGGGCGATCTTGCCAACCTCGACGGCCTCGACGATGCCGCCCTCAAGCGCCTGCCCTCGCTGCTGACGCTCCGCGACTCGCTCTACTCGTCTGCCTTCCGCAAATACCTCTCCTCCATCACCGGGTCCGGGCCGCTGAGCGGCGTGAAGACAGACATGGCAGTGGTACGCCGCACAGGACCACTTTTGCGTATTCACGTACTGAGCTAGACAGAATGTATACACGCCTGGGTGCCATCTCCTCTGCCACGACGACGTCATCGGCAGTCGCCGCGTGAGCTGGATCCTCTACCTGCTAGACCCCGACATAGCATGGAAGGCCGAGTGGGGTGGTGCGCTGCGACTGTATCCAACCAGGCATCTGGCCACTCCCGACGGAGACAACGTCAAGGTGCCGCTGCCCGACTTCACCGAGGTCATACCGCCAGCCTGGAACCAGCTGTCCTTTTTCACCGTCCAGCCGGGTGAGAGCTTCCATGACGTCGAAGAGGTGTACAGGCGGGTTGCGCGCGACCAGGAAGAGGAGGATGGTGGTCGCATACGCATGGCTATCAGCGGGTGGTTCCACATTCCCCAAGAAGGCGAAGAAGGATATGAAGAGGGCATGGAAGAGAAGCTTGCCGAGAAGAGTTCCCTGGCCCAGCTACAGGGCGGAAAGGCCAATGTCTTCGACGAGCCACAGTCGCGCTGGGTCGAGAATCCACATTGGGAGGCCCAGGCTAAAGCACACGACGAACAGATGACGGCCGACGAAATGGACTTCCTGCTCAAGTACATGAACCCGAACTACCTTGTCCCGGACACCGTCGAGGACATTACACGTCTGTTCTCAGACGAATCATCTGTGCGATTAGCAGAGTTCCTCTCGCCCAAGTTCTGCGCCCGCCTCCGCGAGTACCTGGAGTCGAAAGACCACGAGGCCAACCCCAGCCTCCCGTCGAATCCATTCTTCACAGAGCAGTCAGAAGTCGGCGTTGCCCGACCTCCCCACAAGCATCGCTTCCTCTACCGCAAGGCCGTCCAGCCCATCCAAACCAGCTACCCCGAGAACGCCACTCTGACGCCCTACGACGACCTCGTTGACGTCCTCTTCCCCCACCCGGCCTTCACGAAGTGGCTCTCTCTAATCACAGGCATCACGCTCACCAAGAGTAACATTCTCGCCCGCCGGTTCCGCCGCGGTTTGGACTATACGCTCGCGACCGCCTACGAAGAAGACGACCCCCAGCTCGAGGTATGTCTGGGCATCACGCCGTCTCCAGGCTGGGGTGACGAAGAAGAGGAAGAAGAGCAGGACGAGGGGGCGCAAACCGATGGATCTTCCACCAAGCCTAACAGCAAGGCCCCGGCTGCCAAACCAGAGGAAGAAGTCGGTGGCTACGAGATGTATATGACGGGCGATGATGACGAGGCTACCGATGGCGGCGCCCCGGAGCCGTCTACATCGACTGGCGCGGGCCAGCGCCGCAAAGCCAAAGCTGACCCGGCTGTATACAAGAGCGCGGCTGATGACGACGACGACGGTATCTTGTTTAGTCAGCCTGCTGCGTGGAACAACCTTGCTATCGTGCTGAGGGACAGAGGCGTGCTGCGATTCACCAAATACGTCAGCAAGGCTGCCAAGGGCGACCGTTGGGACATCTGCGGCGAGTACGGTGTAGAATTTGGAGAAGACGACCAGGACTCTGCGGTCGGGCATGTGGAGGAATAGCGCCATTTTCCTTTCTTGGGCTGGTTTAGAGGGACCACGATATGATGTGATACGAATGCATTCCGGTGTCTTGTCTTTCCACACTCAATCTTCCTTGCACACACTTTCTCCCTCTGCTCGTTCGCCCGTCAGCCCTTGCACCACCTCAACGCACTTGTTCAACACATCACGTTCTTGCTCTGCGGTGAGTTGGGAGGCTGCCTCGTGGACGTACCCATGCGACGCGATTTCAGCGCCTGAGTCGACGATGACGCGCGTCTGCGTGGAGATGGTCTCGATGCTGTGGCCTGGGAGGCACTAGGTTGCTTTGTCGGCGATCTGGAGGTCGGAGAAGAGGCGGGGCACGTCGACGTGGGCGCTGAAGTGGCCCGTGGTGTGGTCGGCGGTCGAGTTGGAGGGGTGTTGGCCGGTGCCTGACCAGTTGGACAGGGCGTCTGAGTCGATGGGCCAAGGCGAAGAGGACTTTGCTTTTGGGTTTGGAACGGGTCATTGAGGATAGGTTCTCTTTCGTGTGGTTTGTGTGGGGTGGTGGGGATTGCTTGTGGAAGTGGAAGAAGGTGTGAAGACATTGGTGGGAGGCGGTGAGGATCCTAAGGGCGTGCTTTTGAGCCTTGGTTTTGATGATAGGTAGATAGATAAATAAATGAATAAATAGATAGTATGCAGACTCTTGATGCAGGTGTGTACTACTTTGGCACTTTGTGTGTACCTGTTAAGCAACGCATGAGTATACTGTGAGTTGACGAGATCTTGGAAGCAAAGGCAACACGACTCTTTTTCTTTTCAAGGACGTGCTGCACGAGACCCGAAGTGTGCATGTAAAACAAGGCTGAGAATGGTCAGAGTACCCCAGATATCTGACTCCGTGGGGTAGTGGGCGTTGAGGCTGAATGACGCTGTTGATAAGTAGGTAAATCTTCAACCTCTTTCCGACTCTACTAGTTCACGTCCTACACACCAAGTGGAAAACATGGTATCTCGCGATATAGCAAGTTCATTCGCGGATGCGCGGTCCGCTGACATCTTCTCCCTTCGCTGTAATGAGCGACGTCCTGCAATTAGCCTACATATCCGGGATCCTTGCAGCCACGTTTTCAGATCTAGAATTTGATCGTCACGGGCTCATGTTCAACCACTTTTGCTGAATTGCCATTAATGCTGGAACACCCGTGTCACGGCACCCTTGCCGGCCTACAATATATATGAATCTCAGCTCTGCCGAGCCACACCACACGCTGCCCTTGCCTGCGAGGTTAAAGTCTAGCATATACCTACTAGCGGTCCAAAGTATCGGTTAATACAGTATATCATCTCAATCACCATGGAATTGACCCCGCAGATCAGCCGCGTGGTGGTAGTAGCCACATAAAGATCGCACAGCCTCTCCGCAGTTCCACGATGGAGCCACTAGCGACTCTCCAGCGACTACTCAATTCACCATGTACCGAGCATCGCTGTCCCTGTTGGCGGCCTTGAGCTTCGTGCCGTCTTCGACTTCGGCACCCACCGCTTCCTCAGCAACGCTGCTTGCTGCCCACTATACTGGGAAGCTGTACACCCTGACCTTCACTTCTTCTGGAAGCTCTGGATCCCTCGCGGTTAGCCAGCCAGTAACAGGATGCGGCTCCACACCGGCATGGCTTCAGCTGTACCCCGAGGATAAGACTCTCTACTGCTTCGATGAATCCTGGATGGGAAGTGGTAGCAACGCAGCGTACACCGTCGGCAGCGACGGGAAGCTCACGCTTAAGGCGTCGGGCAAGTCGACCGGAAACTCTGTACACGGACTGCTGTACGGAGGATCGGACGGAAAGGGCTTTGCTGCCACCGTAGAATAGTAAGCCGCCCGTACTGGAATCTTGGTCAGTGCTAACGTCCTGCAGTTCGCCTTCTACACTTACAACCTACAAGATGCCCTTTTCTAGCAGCACCAAAGCTTTGACAACGGAGAAATTCACCATGTCTCAGAAGGGCCCCAACTCCCGCCAAGACGTCCCTCATCCCCACGAAGCATTGCTTGACCCAACCGGAAAGTTCATGCTTGTGCCAGACCTAGGCGCCGACCTCATTCGCATCTTCAGCATCGATGCCAACAGCGGCAAGCTCACCTCGTGCGGATCAGGCAAGACCGACCCTGGCGATGGACCACGGCACGGCCAATTCTTCTGGACAAACAAAAACTCAGCCCGACCTCAGATTCTTTACACCGTCAACGAATTGGGCAATTCCGTCTCTTCGTGGACCATCACGTACCCCAGCGCGTCCGGTGGATGCCTCTCGCTCAGCAAGCTGCAGACGCTCTCGACCTACGCGCCAGGCACCAAGGGAGGACCAACGACCAAGGCAGCCGAGCTCCGCGCATTCGGCAACTTCCTGTATGCGGCGAACCGTGCGGACCAGACGTTTGGCAGCCAGAAAGATTCCATCGCGACCTACACGATCGATGCTGCGACCGGAAGCATCGCCTGGTTGGAGGCGGCCAACTCGTACTCTTACTACCCCAGGACGTTCCAAATCAACAAGGCAGGCACCCTCGTGGCCGTAGGTGGGCAGACGAGCTCAAACGTTGCCATCATCAACCGGGATCCCACCACGGGCAGGCTGGGGAGCTTGGTAACGAGTGTCGTGGTCGCGACGCCGGGACGTGCTGGGGAGGAAGATGGTCTCGCTGCGGTGATTTGGAACGAGTAGGTATCTAGGTAGGTAGATAGGTAGATAGAGAACCCAAATCAATTCCAACACTCCGCCCGATAATCGCGGACAAGGCGGTCTCCCCCAGGCTCTCCATTGATTCTGAATCGCGTTCGCATGAATCGGGGGGTGGCGTGCGCCGTGAATGTACATTTCCGTCGCTTCCGCCGCCCGCCAGCGACTCCGGAAACAACACGCCCGTGCCGACGTTCACTAGACTACCTACCTACCTAGCTCTGGCGGCACAGCCCGCGAGTCTCTACTGTGTAGGTAGGTAGGTAGGTATCAACACGGAAACGAGGGCGGAGAACTCACCGTCTCGCGCCACGGTTGCCCCGTGCGGGATCGAGTACCCACCTGATGCATCTATTTTAACCCCGTGCCGCAGCGCCGCAGCGCCGCATGCTGGCCCCCCTTTTACGCGATGCCTCGAAAGGGAATTGGTCGCAGGGGTATTTTTTTGCGAAGGTGGTTTTGGGTTTCGCGGGTGCAGCACAGCCGTACGATGGGTCGCTTGCCTGGATGGTGGCTGCGTAGGCAGACTCCGGCTGGAGTGGGATGGGTTGAAATGCACTCGAGTTGACGGTTGACCTTGTTTGACTTGCGATTTGATCACACTCGACTTGCCTCTAATGACACTCGACTTGCCTTTGATGACACTTAACTTGCCTTTGATGACACTCGACTTGCCTTTGATAACACTTGACTTGCCTTTAATAACACTTAACTTACCTTTAATGACACTCGACTTGCCATTAATGACACTCGACCTGCCTTTGATAACACTCAACTTGCCTTTAATGACACTTGACTTGCCTTTAATAACACTTGACTTGCCTTTGATAACACTTAACTTGCCTTTAATGACAATCGACTTGGCTTTGATCACACTCACTGGTTGGTCTACAACCTTGACTTGAAACAGCTAAGAGACATGTAGACTTTAACTATGCTCTAACCTTGATCCTGCTTAGCGTTAATGATGCTAGCTCTAACCCTACCTAGCCTTGACCACACTGACGCCAATCTCACATGCCCTAATCCTATTAGCGTTAACTCTGTCAAGCCGTTCTCTAGTGTGATCGAACAACAAGTCGATGTTTTCACGCGTCCCACTCCAGCTGGCTCGCCTTTGCCCGGCTTACGGCGACTTAGTTAGGGGGCCTTATACTAACCTGCGCCTTGAAATAGCAGCCGGTGTTAGATTGTGTGATCCTGGCTACGACGGGAGCGGAGCTTAGTCACGGCTGCAGGTCGGTGTAGAGAGGTTTCTCTCTGGAGAATTTTGCAAAGTATATCCCAAGACGCGGTGCGTACTGCTTAAATGGTACCTTTTTTTGCGATACGAGCTATGCAAGGATCGTTGAGGAGACAACACCTTAGTCGGTCGGCTAACGTCCTTTTCGCGCGACAACGAATCCTTAACACGTTTTTGTGGCAGGTCAATGCTCCGAATCGATACATTCAAACCACGATACACACTGCCTACGTCCTCATAAAGCTTGACCTGTGTAGGGTCTCTACCAAGAGATGTGAGATCTCGGCCTCACTGTGCTCAATCTGAGGATGCTTGTGCACCGCCCACAACGTCAATCCTTCGAGGTGTCGCGAGATGCGCCCGAGTAGGTAGCGACCCACACCAGCCTCAACGGCGATCACTTAGAGCATAACAGTAAGCCCTACGCCTCAGCTCGCAAGGGTACGCAGTCGAGTCAAGGGCTCGTGTTAAAATGAGATACAACCGTCACTTTCCCACGAAGGAGCACGCTTGCTTTCCTCTATTCTTTCACCATGGACTCCCGCCAGGACGACAACAAGGATGAGAAGCCGCCGGCCTCTATCGACCCGGCGGAAGCGACTGCTGTACCGACACAGATCCCTGCTGGGGGGATGCTCATGCCAGACGGCAAATACTACACCAACTTCTCCACACTCGAGTCTGCGGGCTCATACGCCACGCTCAACAGCTCGACCACAGGATGTTACGCCGAGAACGGCTCGATGCCCATCCTCCTCGCGACCAAGGATGAGTGCAACCTGGGTTTCTTCTGCCCAAATAGCACAGATAACGCGCCCCCACAGTAGGCGCTCCAGTGCAAAAGACTCGAGCTCTGTCTGACAATGGCCAGATACTGCCCACCATCCTTCCAATGCCAGGCACAAAGAATGACGGGCAAGGAATGCCCGCCACAAGGCCTCCTGGAACCCGTCGTATGCCAGGGTGGATACTACTGCCCCCAAGGCGGCAAAAAGAAAATCGAGTGTCCGAAAGGTATGCGACGAACGAGCCTCCATCCGGATCACGCTAACCCCAATGCACAGGCAGTTTTTGCCCCTTTGGGAGTTTCGAGCCCTGGCCATGTGCGTTCGGCGCGATATGTCCCGCGAAGTCGCAGCGCCAGATCGTCACGATGCCGTTTGGTTTCATGATCGCGTTCGACATCGTCCTTGGAATCATCGTCGGTCTGGGATTCTTCATCTCCGCGTGGAGAAAGGGACGGAAGAAGAACTATGCGGCGCTGCCGAATCTGGAAAAAGACTTGGATGACGACGACATTGAGCTGATCGCAAAGGGGAACAAAGATGCGGCTGACCACGATGATTTGAGCGCGAATCCGGACTTCCAGATCTTCATGCGGTATATCTCGCGACTTATCAAGACGAAGGATGTTGGCCTTTCGTTCGACTTTGAGGGCTTGGAGTTCGAGCCGCAGGCGGGGAAGAAGATCTTGAAGGGCGTCAGTGGGCACATCCAGAGCGGTTCGATGTGGGCTGTGATGGGTGGTTCCGGTGCCGGAAAGTCGACGTTCTTCAACGTGCTCATGGGAAAGACGCGCCACACGGGAGGTCAGATCAAGGTCAACGGTCATCCCAAAAACATGGCCAAGTACAAAAAGTTGATTGGCTTTGTTCCTCAGGACGATATCGTTATACCCGAACTTACGGTCCGCGAGAACATCCTTCACTCTGCACGATGCAGGCTGCCGATGACTTGGAAGGACCGAGATATTCAAGCGTACGTTGATGCGCTCATCTCCTGCATTGGTCTCAGTCACGTCCAGCATTCGCTCGTTGGCGATGCCAATAAGCCCGTGGTTTCCGGTGGACAACGCAAGCGTGTCAGTATCGGAATGGAACTGGCAGCAGCTCCAATGTGTATCTTCCTCGACGAGCCGACCTCAGGTCTCGATGCAACGTCTGCATCCTCAATCATGAGGCTGCTGAAAGCCATCACCAAGCTCGGCGTCACCACCATCACCATCATCCACCAGCCTCGCGAACAGATCTTCAACGGCTTCGACAACATCCTTCTTCTTGGTCTCGGTAGCGAAATCTACGCCGGTCCTACTGTCGAGGCACCCGTATACTTTGACTCCCTCGGCTTCACTTTCCCACCGCGCGCGAATCCTGCTGATGTTATAATGGACATCATCAACGGCGAAGGATTCGAGTACCGACAAGACCACGCGATGTCTGAAACCCCGGTCGCTCGACTGATCGAGAACTGGCGCACTCGTCATCAACGCGAAGCTCCCGCCCACCACGCTCCACAGCCCCAGCACAGGCTCCCAGAAGACGCATACAACCAGCCCGCCTACGACCCGCCCGAACCGTCTTACCCGGACGCCCTAGCGGCCCCGAAACACCCCCGCCCCGTCTCGATCATCTCCACTGCCGACCAAGAAGCCGAATTGAAGCGCACCATGAAGAAGCGAGGCGCCTCCTGGTACGCGCAAACCTACTACTGCTGCAAGCGCAGCATCACGCAGCAAGTCCGCCTGAAGAACAGCTTCTTCTTCGAAATCGGCACGGGCGCCTTCGCAGGCGGCATCATCGGGCTTAGCGCCTTCACGGCCGAGGGCCAGCTCTTCAGGGGCATCTACCACGGCAGCTTCTCCATGGTCTCGCGCGCGACAAACTACACGTCGGCGCCGCAGCTCGGGCTGCTGGGCTCCATGGCCATCGGCCTCGCGGCCTCGGCTCCCGCCGTCAAGGTCTTTGGCGAGGAGAAGCTCATCTTCAACCGCGAGGCGTCCTCGGGACACAGCATGAGCGCCTACTACGTGGGCAAGATGGTGTCGGTGCTGCCCCGGCTGTTCATCGCCGCCCTGCACTTCAGCGTCGCCATGGGCATCCTCGCCACGCCCCTCATGAGCTGGGTCGACATGTTCGTCGCCAACCTGCTGTACTTTTTCTGCGTGTACGGGCTCGCGTCGTGCATCGGCATGGTCGTCAAGCGGGAGGACGGGCCGCTGCTCGCCGTCATGGCCTCCCTGATCATCGGCATCTTGGGCGGTGTTGCCCCGCCGCTGAGCAAGGTCAAGCAGTGGAATATCGAGTTTCTGTGGCGCATGAGCCCTGGCGTGTGGTTCACCGAGTCGTACTTCAGCCAGTGCTTGTTGCCGCTGAATTATCTGTATATGCTGGATCAAGCGCAGGCGGTGACGGGCTTCAATCTGGGCAAGTTCAGCTTGGATATGGGGGTTCTCGTCGCGCTTGGCGTCGTGTACCGTGTCATTGCTTTTGTGTTGCTCGTCACCGTGCAACGGAAGCGTGGTTAGACGTCCAGGGTCTGGAATGGGCGTTAGTTTATCTGTTCAGCAGAGCTGTTGCCTGTACTTGTAGCGATATACCCCATGTGTTAGTAGAGAGAATGAGCATACGGTCAACGTAACAAGAGCCTGTCGTCTGTTGCTCGATTTCTGCCATGAGCTGGGCAATCTGGTTTCAATTTTCTTCCTCAGTCACTCGGGTGACTTGCCCAACTCCACATCAACTCTGCACAACTGAGGAGAAGGTCTTCGACGGCGCCAAACCAGCGTCACAGAGACAGTGCTCCACTCGACGGATTCCAGATATACCTGCATCACGTTCCATGCTGGCTCTTTACCACAGCACTCTTTCAAGACTGGTTCATCTTTTGCTCAAGTAGGTAATGTTCAAGCTGGCGGTTTCCTTCACTTGTAACACCTCAATCTTGGTCGTCTTCTGTACCATTCTCCACGAGTCTCTCCTCCTTGTCGGACTTTGTCCCATTCTCGTTCCCGTCAACCGCATTCTGGGAAATCACGTCCCGCTCTGGCGCAGCTGGGTTGTTCAACGAAGCGAGCACCACCGCAAGCGGATCCGTCAGCGCTACTCGCTCTGCCAACCTCTTTTCTTCCTCAACCAACCCCTTATCCTCTTCCGCTAACCTTTTCTTCTCTACCCTGTCTTCTCCTCCTCCTCTTCCATCCTCCTCTTCCATCCTCCTCTCCCGCCTCGCTCTCTCCTTCTCATTGACCCTTCTCAAATCCACCAAGAGCATCGCAAGATCCCGCGGACCCCCCGTAAGAACCAATCCCCTGCACTCCGCACAAGCCCCTTGCTTCTCCAGCAACCCATCCACCTCCTTCAACTAAACGCGCGTGTCAGTCCAAATCGTCACAGAACCACAAAACCCGCTTTCTCAGCCCCATCAGGCAACTCACCACTGTAGCCGTCACCTGCTTGATCTTGAGCTTGAGCCACCACCCGTTGACGAGGTACGACACACCGGCCCACGCTACGACGACAAGTGGATGCCCGGGCACCCTGTTTGTGTAGAGAAGGCTGAGTAACGTGACGCCCGACAGGCTCGCGAAGGTGCCGTGGTGAGGCGGGGTGGGGATTGTAGGGAGGTACGCGAGAAGGGAAGTCGCCATGTCTGCCATAGTTTCCGCACCATCCAATGGCGGGGAAGGTGGGTGTTTGTCACTCTTGCGAAGCGGATGCGGGTATGTGTTGGTTGCTGCTGCTGCTGGGTTTTTGATATGTTTGGGTCGGGGTGGGCGAGAAGACAAAGTGTCCCCATCCCTCCAGATTTTGTGAGGCGATATTGAAGAGTTTGGGTCCGTCGTGTTTGTGCTTGGGTGAGACATTGCGTTTGCTGTCGAGAAGGCGCGTGCGGGATATGGCGCTAGCCTGATCGGGTAGGGTACATGAATGCGGGAGATCACATCTTACAAAGACAAAGACTTGATCGTTCCAAACATGATCGAACTCGGTTTATTAGAACAGCCATCTGTGTTGGTCTGTTTACATAATGAAATGGTACTCGACTCGATCCCATTGACCGGAAGCTTAGGGGTCTCAAATGTTACTTTCTCGATGTATTTTACTACTCTCTGGTTCTGCTACTGTTTTGGTGCCATGAGGCTTCTTACTGCCACGCGATCTATGGTAGCGAAAATAAAAGAACGACACAGCAGTTGGTAATATGAATAAAGAGGAATCTTAAGTTTATTACGCCTGTCTCTTTTACTCGGGATAGAGACGCTTTTAACTTATAAGAACATTTTCAAACTGGCATGTCCGCTACATTTTACTAGAATAGGTAATTCTACTGATCCTTTCATGATTACTTCACCCCGACAGAATCTCTCTGCACGACGGCATCTAAAAAGGTGCACTGGCACGGTTTGTCGTCTGGGACGCGCACGGCACACACGTTTGCGGCGCTGTACCCTGAAACTGTAGGAAAGTTGATGCTGGAGATGGTAAGATTAGGTAGGTGATCAATTCGTCGGACATCCATGGCGCCTGACTGATCATGCACGCCAGCAGTCTCGCGATTCGGTGTCGCATACAGTCTCATTCGCCGACAACCAGCCTGCCACCATCGTCGACTTGGATCTCACCCCAGAAGCATTCTTCACCACCTGCAATGCTAAATAAGCTCAAGTCTACATCGTTCCAGAGCCCCAGTCCAGGACTATCGATCGACTGGTCGGCCTTCCATCGGTTCCGGTCGGCAGTGATTCTTGATTGTGGAGTGGTTTCCCCCCATTTTCGCAGTTCTTTTGCAGAAATCGAAGCTGGTGTTCCAGGCAGTGGCACGCATACTGCCACAGGGATAATCTCCTCGCCGCCGCTCGATGATAGCCGGCCATCCGAGCACGTAATAACAGGTACATGCATCGATGCGCGCCACGGGTTTTCGACCAGCATCTAGCTGCGAGGGTGAAGGCGTCACCGAACGTCGGAAGCGTAGTCTACTTGCCCAAACGAATCTTCACCGTACCGCACAGAGTGGACCATCAAGTCGGCGAATCGATTCTCAATTTCTACGTCTAAAACATCTCGGGCTTCTAGCCTGTCAGGCACGCTTCTATGCATACATCACCAAGTCCATTCCCGCTTTCTCTCGCTTCAGCAGCCAAAGGCCTACGTTCCTCGTGAGGTAGGTAACGCGGCCGATGCTTTCTGTCCACTCGACAATATGCCTGTTACGTGTGCGCGGCAGGTTTCTTCGGGGACAAAGTCACCGTAGTCGTCGACCACGCTGCAGGGCATAGACTACCTCCGCCGGCTCGCAGGACGCGCTGTCCGGCCTGACGGGCTTCCCCAGCCTCGGCATTTTCTTCCGCTTCTTCAAGTTCGATCGAACGCCTGCTATCGACAGCGTATCTTCCTGATCTGCCATCCTTCATTGGTCGCGGCGCAGGCTATGCTGGATTGTGGCCGGGTGATTTTGGAGACGTGAAGATTGTCCCGGAGTATCCCATGCCCGAAAAGACGGCTCCCAGTCCGCTCTCCGCGCGCGCGCATCCGATCCTCACCGGGTGTGTTGCCGAGCTCTCTGGTCGTTTTGCTTTCAATCTTCCATGAAACCGCTATCGTCAATCTCGTCTTCGATACAACCGCGCGTTGTTCCTATCATCGGGCTGTCGATAGGCTTGAGGGCTGGGTGGGAAGTTGGGCTGGTGAGACCGACAGGGACAGTTGGAATCATCGGGCTGGAGATTGTCAGTGTGTCGGTTCGCTCGTCGCATACAGTATATCCTTACTATAAATCATCGACCGTCTTGACAAGGTCTGTTTGGCGCTCCATGCATTCTTTCAGGATCCGGATGAGGGCTATGAGCTTCTCGGCGCGGATCTCGAACTCATCGCAGTCGCAGTATATGAGGTCCTGGCCGTGGTTAGAATCACTTCTCGAGGGCATGCCTGTGCCGACTTACATCGACCTCCTCCGGTGACATTGCAGAGTACAATTTCTCCATGGTCTCGCTGTGCCGGCAGACAGCGAGCAGGACATTGCCGCACGTTTGGGAGAGTATCGCTGCCTTCGCTTCGGCCGCGGCAACCGCCTCATGCTTCTCTTCCTGTGCGATGTCAGTACTGCTCTGAGATGCACCGAGCATGTCCTTACCATCACCTCCTGCGCCTCGCCCAGATTCGGATTCAGATTCAGACTCAGCGCCGCCCGCCTCATTCTCTCGCCCATGGCATCCAGCTCGTCCACAATACCCACGACGCGCTCCATGTGCGCGGTGATTGTCTTGCCGGGATCCCCTCCACGCTGTTCACCCGGCGAGTCATTCCCGTCCCCGCGGCTGCGCACCTGCACGAAGCGGAAGACCTCGAGCACCACGAAGACGAACGACGGCAGCAGCACAAGCAGCGCGCACAACGTCGTCCCCGCGACCAGTGCGAAGTTGTCGACGACTTTCATGGCCGCGACCACAGGCCGCACCCGCGCAACCCGCGCCCCCACCCGGTCCAGCGTGCACTGCAGCGCGATCCACGCTCCCAGCACCTGCATCCCGAAGACGACCGCCGCCGCGAGGCCCATGCTGCGCTGCTGTCTGGCGTCGCTGTGCGTGCGGGCGACCGGCGCGGACAGAGTCACTCTACTCTTGCCAACGGAATGGAATGGAACGGAACGGAACGAAACGAAACGGAACGAAACGAAACGGAACGAAACGAAACCAAAGAAAAGGACTCGTAAACGAGAGACAAGACACACCACCGCACCGCAGGTGTCGAATGCAGGGTTCGGTGGCAGAGGAACGGTGGTGGTACAGCAGCGGGCAGTACATGTTTTGGCGGGCAGCCTGCGGGCGCCCCCGCCACCCAATTAAAAAGGCGGTGTGGTGCGATGGGGGGGTTGCCGTCTTGCGGTGCTGCTTTGGGAGAAGCCCACTCGCGTATGCGCGGTTCGCTGTACAAGATGCGACGGGAATTGTGGAGAATGGGCCGGTGCGTCGTGGCGAGGGCGAGGGGGGGCTGAAGAACGAGCGGTTCGCCATGGGGAGCGGGACCTGGTCTGGGTTGGGGACCGGATGAGTTGCACTGTGATATTCACTGCGAGGGTTGAATGCAATGTGATGTTTACTGCGAGGCCGAGACACTGTATCGACGAACAGTCCACGTCCCCCGGCATCGTCACCGAGACTAACCTTGACACCAAGATCCAAACGGACAGGAATCAAAACTGCACTTACTCACAACCTCGTCGAGATACCTACTGCCCGGTGCCAGGTGAAACAACGGGATCACGATAGCCCTGTGCGTTTGGTACCCCGAGATAGCAAAGGAAAGCCGCGCGAATGCATCAATCATGTTCATTCTCACATTGATCATCACGGTGCTCCGGACTTGCTACAACATATGTTGATTGCTATCCAATGGAGCTAAAGCGAACGACTCACGGCGGACCTTCCCAAGCGTCCAGGAAGCCCTCCGGCAAACCCTCGTCCTCTCTCTGCGGATCAAATATGTAGGCCCAAGACTTCGAACCATCGCGCGTCGCCTTCTTGTCTGTCTTCTGCTCCTCATACGCAGTCTGCTCCTCATGCGTAGTCAGCTCCTCATGCGTGCTCCGCTCCTCATGCGTGCTCCACTCTTCATGCGTGATTTGCTCTTCATGCGTGGCCTGCTCCTCATGTGCGCTCTGCTCTTTGAGTCTCTGTTCCTCCTCTCGCCGCTGTTCCTCCTCTCGCCTCTGCTTCTCCTGTCTCATCCGCTTTTTCTCTGCCTTCTCTGCCTTCTTCCGTTCAAGTCTCTCCTGCTCCTCAAGTCGTTCCTGCTCCGCAAGCCTGTTCTGCTCCTCTGCCTCTCTCTGCTGCTCCTCTTTCCTCTGCTTTTTCTCTGCCCTCTTCCTCTCCCGTTCTATCTGGATCCGATGTCGCTTCTGCTCCTGTATGCTTTGCCGACTTTGCTCCTCATGTGTGTCCTGATCTTCACGTGTGATGTGAACCTCATGTATGCTCTGGTCCTCAAGTGTGCTCGGTTCCTCAAGTGTGCTCTGGTCCTCAAGTGTGCCTGGTTCCTCAAGACTTTCCCCAACTTCGACTCTTTCTGCCTCGTCAAGTCCTCCTGCCACTGGCTCGTCAAGCTTTTCCGGCTCCTGGAGATTTTCTGGCCCCTCAAGTCTTTTCAGATCCTCCAGTCCTTCTTGCTGCTCCTCCAATATATCGAGCTCCTCCAGTGCCTTCTGCTTCTCTTCTTTCCTCGCTTTCTTACGTTCCTTATGCCTTTCCCGGTTTTTCTGATTCTTCTGCCTCTTCCGCTCCTCTTGTCTTTTCTGTTCCTCTTCTCTCATCTGCTCCTGAGCGCTCTTTGGTTCTCCAAGTCCTCTCGGGTCCGCATATCCCATTCGCACCAAATCATCCGCCATCATACTCATAACCTCATCACTGGATGCGATGGCTGCGACAGTAGCAGCAATTGATGCTTCTAGCTCCTGAAGCAGCTTATGCTGCGCATCATACATCCAATGCGGAGGCGGCGAACACCACCTGCACAGCTCACACCCTCCTGGTGCGTTCCAACAAACCACGCACAGCTTTCTGGGACCCTTGCCATAAGCGGTTCGGTCAGATAATACACCAAGGTCGGATTCTGAATTGGGTTCGGTGCTCATACCGTGAGAGGTGGTATAGGGTTGGTCATCCGATTTGCCCAAGCAAGTCCATTTATTGAAGCAGATGAGACAAGGTCCGGCTACGTAGAGCGAGAGATGAGAGGGCAGATGCCATGGCAGGCTGGGGGGCCAAACCTCTCGAGCGTTATGGACGGCCTTTCGTCGGATAAGATTCTTCGAGTCGTTGATGTGATTTTCAAGGTACTTGGTATCCATGGTGTCGTTCAAGCGAGGATCTTTGTTCTTGTAATACTCCTAGATAGCTTTGTTGAGTGTGGCAACATCATCAAGACACACGTTTTTCTTGTATAACGTGACATGGGTGAGTTTGATAACGTTTTGCAGGTTTTCATTACTCTTGTTAAGAGACGTGACATCTGGCTCCATTTTGGCTGGCGATTCTTTGAATTGGGCGAGCACTCGTTGTTGATCTAGAAGACGTTGATACTCATTCATAACATGATCATCGAAACCTTGAGTAGAATCGTCGCGACGAAAGTCCGCACTTGTGATGTAATCCTCGATGGCTTTAGCATAGAGATCGAGACGAGACTTCGGATCCTCGAGATAGAAGTTGATGGCTAAGACAAGATTTGCGAGGCTTTTCGATTTTTTTGAACCGGCGACAAGCGATGCTGCCAGTGGAAAGTTCGGGTCGGCGCATGGAGTACTCATTCCGGTACCCTGGTCAGGAGGCGTGTGATCTTGTTCCTGGGTTGTTTGCGCTTGATCCGGGCAGCAGCCTGGTGTAGGATCAGGCTTTAAAGCTTGTATAATGGGAATCTCGTTTCCGCTTGCATCCGTTCGCGGGTTAATCCCATACCAAGAAGCTGCGCAGAGGGTCTTGTCAAAGGGGAGAGACACCGTAGCAGTTGCGCGGAGGAAGAATTTTCCCATTGAAGGCAATCGCATGCATCGATACATGTTGTCCTTGGAGTCCAGAGTCCGCATACCATTTGGCAAATCGCTGATTAGCTTTGTGAGGCTGGCAAATTTTTTACCCTCTCGAGGAGCGAGGTTTCCTACAACTTGTGTTAAAAGCTTCGCCAAACCCCTCACGCTACCTAGAGCGGGAACACGTACGCGGAACAAGCATGTTGGGTCTCAGACTGCGCAGCGGTGTCCGCTGCAATTGCCGCACAAGATCTTGTATGACTCCATCGGTCGGCAATCGGCGCGGTATTGCCTTTAGACGCGTTGGGCAGTCGGAAAAGGTGTGTTCATCTGCACCACCTCGAAGCGAGAGCATGTTTTCCATCTCGAAGCGATAAGATGTCCGGAGTAAGAGAGCGATAATCAAAAGTAGGTATTTAAAAATTACTGACAATTGCGATAGAATAGCAAATACCGTATCTGCTGACGGGTGAGAGACGGACGGCTAGAGCTATGCTGTTGCAGCTTGCCGCGGCGCGAGTTCTTCGTCCACACCTGCCTCATAGTTCGTGACTTCCGGCTTCAGCTCTTGAAGCAATTGTGCCGCGACTGCTATTGCCTCTTCAGGTATGCCTGCAACTCTGGCAACCTTGAGCGCATGGCTTTGTCGGTTCACTCCTTTTCGCAGTCGGTGCACATAAGAAAACCTCCCATCTGCCTCTTCGGCCACGTCGTTGCAATAGCATCCTAATTTTTCAAAGTCTTTCGTCATGTCGGTGAGCGCGTGAAAATGGGTCGCAAACAGAGTCCGAGACTGGTTGATGTGGTAGAGGTGGTGAAGGCAGGCGTAACCCACGGCGATACCATCCTCTGGTGTTGTGCCCCTGCCAACCTCGTCCATGATGACGAACGAGCGAGGTGTGGCTTCTTTAAGAATCTGCGCCGTTTCGAGCATCTCCACCATGAACGTGGATTGATCTTGGTACAAGTTATCGGCAGAACCTACACGGCTGAAGATCTTATCCACGAGTCCCACTTCGGCATATTCTGCCGGCACGAAGGACCCGGTTTGGGCAAGAATCGATATAAGTGCATTTTGTCGTAGGTAAGTACTCTTACCGGCCATATTGGGTCCTGTGATGAGCCATATCCGCTCATCCTCACCCAACAGACAGTCGTTTGATGTGAACTTTCGCCCCTGCTCGCCCAATCCCGCCTCAACAACAGGGTGGCGCCCACCAACGATTTGATGAGCAGTTCCTGCGTTGAGCAAGGGACGAACAAAGTTCTTGTCGACTGCAAGTATAGCAAAGGCGCAGGCCACATCAAGTTCATCTAGTACGGCTGCATTCCGTCGAAGTTTGACCAGATTGCGCACAACGCTCTCGCGAAGGTCGCCAAGAACGCGCTGTTCCTCGTTACGTATACGGAAACGGGTTTCGTCCATTTGAGTGCCTAATCGTGTCCATTCAGGGACCTGGAAAGATCGTGTAGACTTGCTGCTGCTCAGGCTTTTAGGGTACTGGGCAGTGACTCGGCTAACATCTTTGCCTTTAACGTGCGCAATGTGGGCCAGATTTGGGGTCCATTTGAGACAAAGGCTCTCAGCGCCTAGTTCTTTGCGTAATCGTTGTTCCAGATTCGCTTTGCTCTCGGCCAGACCATCGAGAGTGTTGTGCAATTTTGCTAGTGTATTGCTGGCTTTTTTCTTCATTATCCAAATGTCGTCACGGCCATCTGTTGCGCTTTTGTAGCTCGACGCAATCATGTGCGGTTTGGGCTGGATGCGTTTGGGCAACTCCTTCAGATCTTCCTCCCCAGCTTCTCGACCGAGGACATCTTGGGCCATCTCTTCCAGTTCGGCAGCTTGGTCGTTTTGTATTCGGTGGTATTCTGATAATCCCTCCTCGTCAATGGCATCTTGGATACGCTGTGCCAGTTCAAGAGGCTGTACTAGGTCGAAGCGGTTCTGCAAAGCCGGAATGCACTGTCTCCTTCGCGTTTCCACAACTTGGTTTTCTGGATTGATCAGGATCGCATTTCTTGACGCAACATGGCCTTGGAGCATTTTGGCAAGGTCCGCTGTGGTCGCTACTGTTTTCGACAGCTCCATAAGATCGTCAGCGTCGCCGCGGCCGACTGTGAACTTTGTCACGAGGCGAAGCGAATCGAAGGTTTGGCCGAGCAATGCCATCACATCTTGCCGAAGCTGAGGATAGTCGATCATCTCCTCAACAAGATCTAGTCTCTCGTTGATCGCAGACAGAGACATTGAAGGAGCACCTTCTTGGATTAGTGCTATCAAGTGATACATGCGAGCCACTTACAAAGTCGCTGGGTAAGAAGTCGAGTTCCGCTCTTTGTCACTGTCTCTTTGAGAGAATGCAGTAAGCTGCCTTGATGAGAGCCGTCGCGTATTGTGCTTCTGATCTCGAGAGCTCTTAAGCTGTTTTTGTCAATGCACATGTGGTCATGGGCCTGATGGCGGACTGGAGCCTGCAACCGTGTTCTCGCACCAAGTAGTTGGTGCTTCACGTAATGGAGTAGAGACCCTCCTGCAGCCACTTCCCCGGTGCTGAAGTCTTTGGGATCGAAGTCTTCGACCACGTCTTCCATCATCGGTATCCAATCAACCACACTCAAAGGTTGCGTGGCAGGCTCTTGGAATGTGATCACGTGGCCATCCTCTTTCAAGATGGACACCATCTGTGAGTTTTGCTCCTCAGCGAAGATACTATCTAGGACGATTTCACGAGGCCTTATGCGAGCAACTGCAGATGGGAGAGAAGCAATGTCGGTGCTCTGGGTGAGAAAGTCTCCGCTCGATAAGTCGATCCACGCAAGTCCGACTTCTGTACGAGGTAGATTAAGTACAGAAGAGACCTTGGAACTTCCAGGGCTGACTTTGACAGCATTTTCTTTCAGGGCTTCCGGGTTGACGTGGATACTCAACAGGTAATTGTTTTCCCAGGGATCCATAAAATGCTCGTCAATGAGCGTTCCAGGAGTGACGATGCGGGAAACTCGCCTCGTAAACTGAGATTCGCCTTTTGCCCTGGCTGGGGCATCATTCACGAACTCGTCACATATTGCGACATGCTTGCTCAAGTCTTGCACTAAGATTTTAAGGTAGCGTTCCAGTTGGTAGGCAGGAAATCCAGCCTTTGAAGTCAGACATGTCCACGAGACAGCGCGAGGCTGCACTCACCATTGAAACGGCCGGTCGCTTGCTTCCTTTAGAAGCCTTCCTTTTCGTTCTCTTGATGTTTAGGAGTGGTGCGATTTCGTCTGCTTGCTCGAAGTACAACTTTGCGAGTCAGCTACGCTTTGAAACATGACGCGGCGCTTACTTCGTAGAACCCACCAACTCTCGTCAACAGAACGCAATGGCTGAATTTGAGCAGGTTGTTCCGTACCTGCTGCAACAACGGTGGGTAATCGGGTTCATCATGTAGAGGCGGAAGCGGAGGTCCGTCGATAACGCCCTGTGGGATATCATTCACACTGACGGTGGCTTTTTTCTTGGCCCCTCGAGCCTGCGTGAGGCAATGCCATTGCAATTGCGTGGAGCGAGCACGTGATACGTGTCGCGGTCGCGTCGAATTCAGGAAAAAGGAGGAGCTTGCACGTGTTCGCCGGGAAGAAAGGTGAGGAGAGGCTGAAAGTCTTGAGATGGTGTGACGAGCGACAACCTTCGCACTGCCTGCAAGCATCTTCTTTCCTCGAAAAGAAGATGAGATGGATGAACGCAGATTGAGGCTGCAATGCATCGCCGCGCGCGGTGCTTGCTGCTCGTGGTCCCTGCGAGCACAATTCCCAAAGCAGTTAGACAGCCTCGGAACGCGGAGTGCGGGGCAATCGCATTGCAGAAAGCTACATTCACCGCATTTGCCTTCCTCCATTCAGCAAAAATGACGCTACAATTCGAGCCTCTAAAGAATGACTTGATCTTGCGGACGGCGAGAGGTAATTGCGCCATGCACCTGGAACGACATTGGTTCACCGTGAGCTAACGCAGTGCACAGGCGAGAAGGTCGAGCGCCCGCCCATGTGGGTGATGCGTCAAGGTGAGCACCGTGCCGGCTGGCATGGAAGCAATGGAGCTGATGCGCATAGCCGGACGATACCTCCCCGAGTACCACGAAGCAAAAGGCAGCCATGACTTCTTCGATTGCTGCAGGTCGCCCGAAATCGCCTCGACGCTCACCCTCCAGCCCATCGAACGGTTTGAGGGGCTCATCGACGCAGCCATCATCTTCTCCGACATCCTGGTGATCCCGCAAGCAATGGGCATGGAGGTTATAATGGTGGACAAGAAGGGCCCGCACTTCCCGGAGCCACTGCAAGGCCCCGACGACAAGCAATACCAGGAAGTTATGGAGCGCGAGGTCGACGTCAAAGAGTCGCTGGACTACGTATACAAGGCCATCACGCTCACAAGGAAAAAGCTGGCGGGTCGCGTGCCTCTGATAGGCTTCTGCGGAGCTCCGTGGACGCTGTTGTGCTACATGGTGGAAGGCGGAGGAACGAAGCTGTTCATCCAGTCAAAAACATGGGTCTTCAAGCACGGCGAGGAGAGCAAGGCGCTGTTGCAGAAGATTGCAGAGCTCTGCGTCGAGTACCTAGCCTTGCAGGTTCAGGCTGGTGCGCAGGTATGATATGGTCGCACGCACCGGACAAACATTCGCTAACACGACACAGATGCTTCAGGTCTTCGATTCGTGGGCTGGCGAGCTGTCACCTACCTCCTTCAAAAACTTCTCCCTACCCTACCTCACATACATTGCCGACAATGTACCGAAGCGGCTCGCAGAACTCGGCCTTGAATCTGTCCCGATGACAGTCTTCGCGAAAGGCGCGTGGTACGCGCTGGAAGACCTGTGCAAGACCAACTACAACACCATTGGCCTGGATTGGCTCCATGACCCGGCTGATGCATACAAGATGGCTCGCAAATACGGCAAGGTTCTACAAGGCAACGCCGATCCCGGTGTGCTGTACGGCGGACGGGAAGCCATCACGGCTGTTGTCCAGGAGATGGTCACTGGTTTCGGCGGAGGAAAGCAGGGCTGGATAGCCAACCTCGGTCACGGTATGCTGCACCATACGACACAGGCCTAGAAGCTGACAAAATGTAGGAATCACTCCCTTTGTGAAGCCTGATGACCTCAAATTCTTCTTTGAGGAGATTCACAGGCTTTCAGCGTCGAGTCACGCGACGGGGGAAGAAGCATCGGAAGAGCCTTCTGCGAGAGATCTGGCAATGCGCGGGGAACCAAGCAAGAATCTGCTCCACGGGATATAGCATCGCAGTCGAAAATATAGTCATTTTTCGAGCGAATGCAATGATCATGTGCCAGTTAAGTCCAACCAAAAGCAGTGGTTCTTCAGACGTTCCCGTAGACTAGTCAATCTGGTCCTACGTGGGCAGTACGATGCCAAATTTCTGGCCAATGGGCGGATGAGGTATCTGTTTGGTCCCCGATCGGAATGAGGAGTAGATATGTGTGATGGAGGTGCTTTTTATGGCTGGATAGATATGCGTATACCCAACGGACACGGGGATTCCAATGTGTATCTTCTCGTCCAATCGTTTTGCTTTGCTCCGGGCTTCTGCAAACTACTCTAGAAGCTGTAGTCTAACATAATCAATGGTTCTCCTCCCCAATGTCCTCGTACCTGCTTCGAAGTCAGCGCCAACCCTCGGCCACATACCGTACGTACCATTCTTCAGGATGCTCGTTGATAAACTTGGTCATCAAAGTCTGCAGCTCCTCGTTGTGCAAGACCACCACCTCGATGCCCTTCGACTTCAAGTACTCTTCACCGCCGAGGAAGTTCTTGTTCTCGCCAATGACCACGCGCTTCACCTTGTACATGACACAGGCCCCCGTGCACATGTCACAGGGTGACAGGGTGGTGTACATGGTAGCGCCATGATACACGGAGGCGGGGAGACGTCCTGCATTCTCCAAGGCGGATATCTCGGCCTGGGTAATCGTTAGGCGTGGGTGCAGCAGGACAGAGGATGGCGAGGCGACGATACGTGAAGTGTGGCACTGCCTCTCTGCATGCGCATGTTGTGGCCTGAGCCGAGCAGTTTGCCGTCGGCGCTGACGAGAGCTGCGCCAATGGGAACACCGCCTTCTTCGGCGCCCTGGTGAGCTTCGTCGAAGGCGGCTTTGAAGCCGACGTCTGATTCGGACATGTTGGGTGGGAGTGGTCGGCACAGTAGATGGTCTCCGGAAGAGGGTTTGATGATGTCTTGTCTAGCCTAGCAGGACTTGGACTGCACAATCACCAGGCCTGTCTGGAGCGTGATAAGCCCGCCTTTGAGGGGTTTGTGTCGACGACGGTTTCTGGCATGGCTTAGACTCCACAATCACCAGGCCTGTCTAGAGCGTGATAAGCCTACCTTTCAGGAGTTTGTAGTAACGATGATTCCTGGCATGACTTTGACTCTACAATCACCAGGGCTGTCTGGAGCGTAATAAACCTACCTTTTAGGGATTTGTGTCGACGATGATACCTGGCATGGCTTAGACTCCACAATCACCAGGCCTGTCTAGAGCGTGATAAGCCTACCTTTCAGGAGTTTGTAGTAACGATGATTCCTGGCAGGGGGGACACCAAAGAGCAATGGCTACACATGCACATGTACATTCACAGACACTGCAAACGACCAAGGATGTCGCATGAGATCACAGTCGCCTCTTCGCCAATCGGGCGGGCTATAACGGTAGCTGAGCCCTGCAGATGGCCTTGCCATAGAGCGCATGTGGCTGTCGAGGCTGGTGGCGCTAGGTGAAGCTTCCTTTGGGGGCGCATAGGAGAGCGAACAACCATTCTGGCCACGCATGTCTCGAGCCCCAGAAGCAATTTTGGATTTTGGATTGCTTGTGCGGCATTGTCGGGGCTGCAGCTTTGTTTGCAGGCACTTGCGACACTGTGAAAGGCGTGCCGGCAGCAGGATTGGTCGTGGAAAGACATGGAATCGCACCGAACCTTCTCTCGCTCGGCGCAGTCGGTGCATTTGCGAGATCCCGGTGGACTACTTTTAAATCCCAAGCCTTTCACCCTCGACACAACTATCACACTTTAGACAACACCTGTGAGGCACCTCGACTTCCTCGAGCGCTTTACCCTACTCTTCGCAGACATCACATACTGCGAAGACCCGTTTGCGAGCTGTACGTACTGTCGCTGCAGCCTCCTCAGCCTGGCCTGGCCTGAAAGCGACGCGGCTGCTACAGCGCGCGCCCCGGCAGGCACAGAAAAGGTTGCACCTGACTGACCCACGGATTCCCGCTGACACGCTTCACTGTAGCATAGAGCACATTCTGCGTGCAGCCGTCTCCCACCCTCGAAAACTCGAACCTCGACGGACCCCCACTAGCCCCTCCACGTCTCCGACTCGACCCCCCCCCTACAGTCGCGACCATGGTCAAAGACCAGAAGTTCTACGATATCCTCGGGGTGTCGCCAGATGCCACCGAGGCACAGCTGAAGTCGGCCTACAAGAAGGGCGCCCTCAAGCACCACCCAGGTTCGTTTCCCGCCCTCACTTGACAAGCCTAGGCTTTGCTGACGCCCCCCAGACAAGAACGCACACAACCCCGACGCTGCCGAAAAGTTTAAAGACCTTTCACATGCCTATGAAATCCTGTCCGACCCCGAAAAGCGACAAGTATACGACCAGTATGGCGAGGAGGGTCTCGAGCAGGGCGGCGGCGGCGGCGGCATGGCTGCTGAGGACCTCTTCGCCCAGTTCTTCGGCGGCGGCGGCGGCCCATTTGGCGGCATGTTCGGCGGTGGCGCGAGGGAGCAGGGCCCCAAGAAGGCGCGCACAATCTCCCACGTCCACAAGGTTTCGCTCGAGGACATTTACCGCGGCAAGGTTTCCAAGCTCGCTCTGCAGAAGTCGGTCATCTGCCCCAAGTGTGATGGCCGCGGTGGCAAGGAGGGTGCAGTCAAGAAGTGCGCCGGTTGTGATGGTCGCGGAATGAAGCATATGATGCGTCAGATGGGTCCAATGATCCAGCGCTTCCAGACCGTCTGCCCTGATTGCCAGGGTGAGGGAGAAATCATTCGCGACCGCGACCGGTGCAAGCAGTGCAACGGCAAGAAGACCATCATTGAGCGCAAGGTACTCCACGTCCACGTCGACCGCGGTGTCAAGTCCGGCCACCGAATCGAATTCCGTGGTGAGGGTGACCAATTGCCCGGTGTCGAGCCTGGAGATGTCGTTTTCGAGATTGAGCAGAAGCCGCACCCGCGGTTCCAGCGAAAAGACGACGACCTTTTCTACCACGCCGAGGTTGACCTGCTTACTGCCCTTGCGGGTGGCAAGATCCACATTGAGCACCTTGACGAGCGGTGGTTAACCGTCGACATCATTCCCGGCGAGTGCATCACTCCTGGTACGTTTTCTCTACATGATCAGAAATTATGCGTTGAACAGCAACTAACTCCCGATAGGTGAGGTCAAGGTTATCCGCGGCCAAGGCATGCCCTCATACCGTCACCACGATTACGGGAACCTGTACATCCAGTTCGACGTAAAGTTTCCCGAGCGCCTCGGCGGCGAGGACGGCGTACCGATGACGGAAGAGCAAATCAAGGCTCTCGAGTCGGTACTGCCACCACGCACAGCAGCTGCCACTGCACCTCCCACCGACGCCATGGTCGAGGACTTCACCCTGGAGACCGTCGACGCTGCACGGGAGGGCGGCCGCGCTCGTGGCTTGGCTGGCGGCATGGATGACGATGACGACGAGATGCACCCCGGGGCTGAGCGCGTACAGTGCGCGTCGCAGTAAACGACTCAACGAGGTGCGGAGATGACATATAACGACGGACATGTACGGGACGAGGATACGAAGCGTAGTCGCATTAGCATGGATGCGTGGCTCGTAGGGTAGCGGCGTCTCGAGCTCCGCAACAACGACGACGACGGAATCTGCATTCGGAGGTGTTCAGGCTCGGTCAGGTTTCTTCCCGTTTCCACGCCTTGTCTGGGCACTATCACCGGTTTTGTCTTTGGTTCGGCATGTTCGGTATTCTGTTTTCCTCTTTTATCTCCAAGGTGTCTTTTTTCTATAGACGGGCGGACACATTTTTTTCTTCCTCGGAAGGGGCGCGGTTGCATTGTTAATGTGCGCGCTGCGAGATGGGCGGTGGACCTGAGAGGAGGTGAGGGATGTGAGAGGGGTCATGGGAAGTGGGGTTGCGTAGGCAGAGAGAAAATGGAGAGCGTAATGTTCAGCGCTGCGGCTCATCGATGGTGATGGTGATGGTGCTGGTGCTCATGATGGTGATACCTTGCTGGCCTCCGCCTGAGGCGAAGGATAGCGTTCTGGTCCACCACTCCTCCCCATACATTTACCCTTTTCCAGGGTTGCAATTACGGTGGGGAATCTATAGGTACGGTACGGACGGCCCAAAAACGACTTTGAGCAATACCTACCGTACGGACCGTAATACGGACCGTAATACGGACCGTTGCACGCGCTGGTTTGAGTTCGTAGTCTGCCTCTTTCCTGCTACATGGCGTATTCCACTTCTTTCTTGGACACCTGATGCCTGAATCGGTTCTTTTTCTTGGTCGCCCTGGGGCAAACTGGACGGGTTGTGCGAAGAAGTGGGATGCTGTCACAAATCTTGTAGGTAGCTCAGAATTTGAATTAGTGTTGGATATATTGACGACTTCAAGTCGTCCCCGCATTGTGCTTAACCTACAACCATCTTTTTAAGAAACAAATTCAAAATTATGACGGAAGTTCAAGGCCGAAGATACGGATTTTACCTCCCTTAGGAACTAATTACTGGTATGTGTATAGAGCATTCGGAGATGCGGAATTGTAGGTATCATAACTGACGAAATGCAGGACGGTCTTCTTGTATCAAGCTAGCCACAGCCACCATTACGCGTTCAGATCCTGAAGTTGAGCTTCTTCAGCTCTCTCGTGCTCCCTACTCTTCTCTCCGCTTGCGTCCGAGATTACCCTTCGAAACCTGGAGCCCAGAGAGAACCTAAGAAGAAAGTCTATTAATTCGTTAGCTTCGATCTCATGCTATGCACGGTTGGCTGCAGGCGAGACCGTTCATCGTCCTGAATGCGACGTTGTGCATACATTAGCTCGCTTCGCCTCTTTGCGGGCAAGATTTCCTTACTCGTATTTAGGTATGGCACCGCTCAGCCCTGCTTCTGCCGTGCACCATTGTTGACCGGAACAATATCTTACAGCCTTTGCACAGCTGCCTAACATCTTGCGAAAATGTCTGATGTATACCCGACTTACAAACACCATCTGAGGCATTTTCGAAGCGAGAACGGTGCACGGATGACGTGGCGCTGTGAGCTGCAATATGAAACCAGCCCCCAAACTGCGCCTCGCAGAACCGCATGTGCTTGGAAAGTAAAGACTCAACTCGATCTCTCCGACCCTCTGCCAACGCATGCTACCCCGGTTCCACTCCTGTTCGGTACACTAACAGCACCATCTACGCGCGTTCGTCGCTTGCTGCGAGGGCTACCATAGGCACTGATGCTCATGCGAGAAATTGAATTGCGTAGACGTTCAGCTGTCTCTGACAGATTTCCTATCTCACTCTGTTCGGCACGCTAGCGAATATATCGATGCAGAATTTACCGCTTCCGTCCGCAGAAAAGTCGAAGCATGATGTGAGGGCGAACAATAGAGGTGTGGCTCCTAGCCCTGATTTGCACCGTCCCAGCGAAGAGACGATTGGCAGTTGCTTGTGTGAGGAAGGTTTGTAGCATCGACTTATACCTAAGTTCGAAGCTTTCGCTGATCGTTCAAGGATCTGCCTACGTACCAAAAATACATCGTTGCACTTAGCGGTCAAATCCTGGTCTCAAGAAACCGGATCCAAACAACGAAAAGTACCCCTTGACGGACAACAACGCTCTAGTAGTCCTACTCGAAGCACCCTCAAATGAAAAAGTCGACTTCGAGAAAACAGAATTTCGGAGTCCTGGATAGCTCGCCAAACACTTTAAAGAAGTATCATCATCCAAGGAAACTCATGATCGGAGACGGATATACATCATGGAGGGTCTAGCAAAGAAGTACATATCGATCCTGGGTGGCCCTTTCATGATGAATCCATCTTTCTTCCAGAGGCAGGAACGTACTTGTGTCTGGAGTAACGACTTTACTCCAGTGTCCGATGCCTTGCCGCATCCATCTCTCCTCGACCCCCAGAGCAGCTTCCATTTCCAGTACTGCGAATTAAGACAATTCAATAAGGCGATTGAAAATAAGCCTTGCTTTTGTAAGCGGACCAGGCGACATAAAGAGGACTCTACAACTGGCATTCTCAGAAGAAAAGTATCTTGGTGGTCTAGGAAAACGTCAGGAGGCGGCTGGGACGGTAGGTCTATTGTCATCCTGCAGATATTTTGACTACAAAAGACTGTAGTGGTTATCCTCTGCGATCCCCAGCTCGACGAGTTGGCTGTGCAACTCAGAGAATACCGTAATGGCACCTATAGTGATCTGAAGCCATTAGAGAAATTGAGGAACTTCCCTTTCCAGGATGGATACCTCGACTTCATACCAACTGTCTCTTCTGACGTCGCCGCTAACAAGCTAAAGCATCCACACAACTCCATGTTGCGCGATCTGGTGCATTACTACAAGAACCACGCCGACCTGTTTCCCGACGACTGGGCCGATCCCAGCAGATCCTCCCTTTTTGTCAAGAAGATTGTAGCTGCTCGCTACCTGCAACTAATCGACTACATCGAGGCAATGCTGCCGTCTCTTGAGCTGCGCCTGACCACTGCTTGGGTGGAGGAGCAGGAACAATGGAAGTCGCTCCAAACGATATCTCGCCGCTGCGGCAACTATCGAGACGACATCGAAGATTCACCGCTTGGTCTGGGGTACCCTGTCGATACACTAGATAGCGGACGACGCGCGGACTGGACGGATTGCCAAAAGGATCTCCAGTACATCTACTTCCGTCTCAAGATCCTCAAAGTGCGGGCGGATACTCTTATGCAATCGATGATGGGCTTGGCTAGCATCGCCGGAAATCGGCAGAACCTTGAAGAGGCGAAGCGCGTGAAGCATCTAAACTTGCTAGCATTGTTATTCATACCGCTTGCATACACATCGAGTCTCTTCAGCATGCAGGACAACTACGCACCGAACAGGGGAGAGTTCTGGGTTTATTGGGTCTCGGCGCTGATTGTGGTCGCGCTGACCTCCATCATCACTTGGATATTGGACTCGGCGCTCGACGATGCTGCCCAATGGGATGTGCCCTTCCGCAGGTGGTTGCGAAGTAAGCGAAATCCAGACCAGACTTTGGAACCAGCACGGCAGGAGAGAAGAGGTACGGGGTTCTACAAGCTATGATATAAACTGTACTCCTCGACATTATGAATAACGAGTCTCCTTGTTTACCAAAAATTAATTCCGATGGCTTTTCTTATACGATGTTGTCGTAGTACTGCCACTTGATCACATCCCTCAAACGTGCCATCGGCATCAGAGTTAGCTCCACCACACTCCTGTTTTACATAGCTCTTCGCAATCTTCAAATGTCACAAAACTGCCATTGGTCACTCCGTGCTGCCTTAGCACATCTGCCACTCTTTGGATGATGTTTTCGGAGTTTGTAGAAATCTCATCAGCAGCCTTCTGCAGCTTCTCCAGCCTCTCCGTATGTGCGTCGGAACCAAGGCTAACGAGACCTACATTGACTGCAGGGGGTGGCTCTTGCCAGATCTTGTCCAGACTTCGTGGTCTCAGTATTTATTCGCCCCGTTAAAGTTTGTGAGAGGTCTACACGCACAGGGTATCATAACCGAGGAGCTTGATATTGCAGTCGTCGTCAAATTTTGCTACGTGAAAGGTGAGTGATTGCCAGCTTGCGAAGCGCAGATCTTACAGAAGTTGTCTTCCCAGCTTTTAGTCTTTTTAATGCCGAGGATTTTGCCCTGGACTTGGACGGTGACTTTGTCCTTTTGGGTACGAGTGATCGCTAGATTGTTCAGTGAACGGCTCACGCATTCAGAGTTACTTACATGACGAGCTAAGAAGCATGCCTATGTCAGCACTAAGTCACAATCCAGCGAGATAGTAGTCCTTATATCGCTTTTTGAATGCGTCCAACCCTTCATGTCTGAGGAAACCAACTGCCTCGGCGATCAATCGCGGTCCATTTTCCAGGTCAATACACCCATACCGACAACTTGATCGCACGGGTTACTTGATATTTTGGGCCACTTTTGAGCCGCTTCAAGCGCCAAGCATGATCATGGTACTTACGTCCTTGTTCTCAGCAAGCTGCTTGTCGTACGCCCATTTTACGCTGACCTCGATCACTGGAATCGCTGGCTTGATGCCCACCCCAAACCCCAGCTCAGTGTGATCATTCGACTCTTCTCTCCTGCTCCTCTCCCTTGAAACGAACGACGATGTGGTTCCCTGCTCTGGTCGAAATATCTTCGCTTGCAAAAGAAGATCTCCGAGATTGAAAGGGGTCTCGATAGCCCAGGGTTTGCGATCGCGCTCAAGTTGCAGACTGGAGTGATAACTGGTACCTAACCTCACAGCCTAGGGATGCCAAGGTAGAATAAGAGGCATCTCTACCCTGGCGAGGCGTTGCCATCCATTCTCCTCGAGCTCGGGAAGGTTGAGAGAGCTGAAGTCAGGATCTGAGATGTGACCGAGTAGGGATGGTGCCATGGTGCCGTTCAAGTATCCAGATAGTTATCAGAGTTTATCTTCACGTCGAGCTCTGCACGCCTTTGTTGCTTTGGGAGGAGGCCACAGTCGCTTTTCCCGATGGCCGGGGGTGGTAACGCTACCTAGTCGATATTCGGCAAGCGCAGTGATGGAACGCGAGAAGACGCGTAGGTAGTAGGTATGTGAAGTTCTTCCTCCTCCTCCTCCACCTCACAACAGCTCGCAAACTTGATTAATGAGTCGAAACGCATGCATCAATAAGCAGTCTAATGAGATTTGAAGCCACATACTTGTGCGGAGGCCTTCAGCTGCCTCCCTTTTGGCACACAGAACCTCCAGGGCTGGGCGCGCGAATCCGAACTCAACCCCCTGACAGCTGAGATCGTGCATATACTTCCTACGCCCTTAGAATGTTGTTTCAGCAAGCCATTGATCCGAAGCCCGTGGCTGCAGCCCTTCGAAAGCCTGTCGGATGACCTCCGCTCCCACTGGTCTGCCGCACGCCAAGCTCTGGCAGATCGACTTAGAGCACCCCAGGCTGCTGGCCCCGCTTTGCTCAATCAAAGAGAAGAGCGACAGGCGAAACTTGGAGGTAGGTTACCTATGAAGATTCGGCCAATTGATATAGCCATGATCAAACTCATTCTCAACGTGAGTAAGGAACCATCAGAAGTTTGGCAGCAGCGAGACGACTCTGCTATCATAAGTAATGGTATTTGAGGAAGGTTTTTTACCTCGCATCCAACGAAGCGAAGCAATGAAAATGCTTCTGGTTCTTCCTGCAAGTCCCTGTAAAGTGTGTCGGTCATTCTCCAAGCTGCAAAAGTCCAAAAGTATACTCACCCTTCACGTGTTGTCGACATTTTTGTTGACAATAGGTAGGGCTAGAGCCCCTCATGATCGTCCTTGCCTACTCTTCAGCTTGTACATGCAGAAACCCCGCGATCAAACACAATGGAGAACCGACTAAGGTAGTCTAGACGTGCGGTTGCTCGGTGCGCTTGTGGTTGTGGGAGATCGACACAGCTGAGGGGACGAGCTGAAGCGGAGCCAAGGGGAGCGGTCATGAAGCAGTGATTCCAGACCTTGGAAGCTCGGAGAGATGAGAATAATAAAGCTTTTCTTTGCCCTTCGACCTTCCCGCTGTACCTTTGCGCGATCTCAACCAATCATAACTTGCACACTTCTCGTTCAATATCTGTTCATTCTTTTCAGTATTTATTTCGCACGTACAATTCCGACAGACTGACAACTACTTTATCGGACACTCTATCCACAGACCTTCCTGAGGTGTTTTCGGGGGAACATTTCTTCCGGGACTACTTAGCCAGTGGACACGATGGCGTTGAAACTAGTCCCATATAGCAATGTCATGCTCTTGGGGCAAGGGTGAGTTGTTGTTTTACCCTAGACGTCGGTCGCTGACCGTGCAGGTTCAATTCGTACACCCAACAAATCTGCATCGACGACGCTGTGGTCATTGATGACCAACGTGCCGAGAATGTCATCACGAAAGATGGAACAACGATGCGTATTCTTGCAGACAAGAATGCACAGCCTAGCGTCTGGAACAGGCAGCCAGAGGTTGTGAATGATGACCGGGCGGAATCTGCACTTCAGAAGGACAGGGCTTTGCACGCTGCAGCAGGTGCCGAGGGAAGAATTGAAGGGAAACATGACTATACCGTAGAGCTCGAATTGGATAAAGATGCCACCGCTCATGAAGAGTCGGAACACGAAGGGACAGACTCAGAAGCTTCTGCAGTTGAACGGGAGCATAGCGAATCCGGAGCTGGCGAACACATCATGCATGAAGAGGCTCACGATCATGAAGATACATTCCACCACATACAGCAGATCCCTGGAGGCTTTGCTACCCCGAAACAGAGGCCTGAGCCTACCCAGATTGCTCCCAAAGCGACGACTATCAGCGGGACTGCTACTTCCGAACACGACGCTAAGAAATCCATGACTGCAAACTTGGGATCTCCACTCACTGAAAAATAAGAAGAGACCGAACTAAAAGTCAAGACTGGGGACGAGAGCAAGAGGAAGCAAGGAACACTAGGAAAAGAAGAGCAACGCAAGAAGGAGACTGAAGAGAACCGCAAAGCTGAGCAAAGGAAAATCGATGCTCAAAGAAAATATCAAGAGGAGATTTCGAAGGAAGATCGTGATGAGGAACGCAACCGAAGGAGGGAAGATCGCGAAAAGGCTAGAAAGATGCGCGATGACAAACGGAAGCTTGCCGAGCTGAGACGCGAAGAGATGCGTACAGCGATCAGGAATGCTGCCGATCTAAAAGCCACATCTCTCGAGCAGTTGAAGAAGATTGTAGCACAGAACCAGTTTGCAGATCGTTTCACGGGTATTCTGGAACTAAAAGCTGAGTACACGTTCGACCCAAACGGACGTCGTGGCCCAAGCCAGACCGTATCCTACACGAGCCGCTTCGTGGTCAGACTTAGTGATGTCACTGAAGATATGTGCATCTCAGGCTCTCTCTCCATAAAAGCTGGAAAGATTGGCGGTTCCGGTAAAGGTTCCTTTGTGGATTCGGACAAGCTCAAACAAAGTGACCTGAACTTCTACATTTCCGTGAAAGTCGTGAACCAAACGATCAACTTCAAGGACGCGCTGGTATGTAACCCTACCAGATCGGTATCTACAGCGGGCGATGCAACTGGGTCTAATTTTAAGAAAATCTTCGGCGACAGCTTCATCGCTTGATTCATTGAGGGTGGTGAATTCAATGCGCTTGTCAGCATGAAGATATTGAAGAAAGCCAAGAAGACCGATATCCCAGGCTGAGGCCAAGGTCGCCCTGACCGTTGGACCTATCGATCTCGAGGCACAGGCAAATGTTGGCATCGCACGGTCCAACCTGGAGACCAACACCGAGACCACGATCCAGGTCAGCTGGTCAGGTGGCGGACACATTAAACCAATGGAACAGCAATGGGACATACCGAGTTTAATGCAAGCTGCAGCTCGCTTCCCTGACCTCGTCGCTGACTGTCCCCAGCGAACCTATGCTATCCTCGGCAGGTACGAGACTTTGCGCAGCTTCGTTGACAAAGCGCCTGCAGCATGCTCGCCGCTACAGTACGAGAACGCTCAGATCTACACCAACGCTCTTCTGGACTCGTTCATGAGCTACAAGGCCATGTACAAGACCATTGGAGAAAACATCTTCGCTATCCAGGGCAAGACCATGGAGATCAAGAAGCGTGAGGGCAATGGTGGCGGCAATTCGTCAGTTCGAAGCAAGTGTAGCACCACGACAGTGGAGAAGAAGGAAGGTAGCGACAGGAAGGACACGGTGACAAGGGCACCAGCAGAAAGGACGTCGGCGAAAAAACAGAGACTGGCAGCAACGACGTTACCAAAAAAGACCCCAACACAACTCTATCTGCATACGTGGAGGACCTGACTCCCTTCGAAGACTCCATCAAAAGATTGAGTGACGCTCGTATGGCTATCAGGCGACAGATGGCACGAATCGTCAAGGAGGTTGATGTCATCGAGGCAGACCCGAAGATCGCAACAGACGAAACCCATAACGAGCCATTCCAATCTCCTCTCGCCTTCGAAACACGCCTGCCGACCGTGGATCTCCCAGCCAGGCTCAAGCCTCGCCCGTATGCACTCACAGGGGCTGCCATCAGACCCCCGATGCCGCTCACGCCGGAAGAGGCCGACAGGCAGGAGCAGAAAGATCAGGAGACGCTCGATGCGACGCCTCTCGCTGGCCTGGATGTGACGCTGTCGACTGAAGAGATCAAAATGTTTGAGAACATTACGGCCACTCGTCGTGGCATCGGCAGGGTCATGCGAGTGACATCCCCTGCAGGCTCGTCCGCAAACGGAGCTGGCTTCAACAACCTTGACATACTTCAGCCTATGACCCTTCCCGAATGGGTTGTCACGAAGTTCCTTGTGCAAATCTACAAGGGGCATGTCTGCTATGTTAGCACGTCTTACGAAAATGGCTTTTTGATCGAGAAAGGAGTAGTAAGTGAACTGGGTGTAATGCACAGCTAAAAGTTTTGACACCCTCCGTTGCCCCATGATGAGTATACTGAGTTCTGACTACATCAGAAACACGGGGATGCGACAAGTTTTCCCTTCGGACCGTTCGATGTCGGCGAAAGGATTACGTCTGCTTTTATCGAGACCGGAATTTGCGAGACCGATCATGATAAACAAGTCTGAGTGACGGCTATCGGGATGTACACGAATCGAGGAAGGTCGCTTGTAGCAACGGCGCGGACCGAAGCCCGTGGTTCAGGAACGTACCTCAAAGATGGTGTGACGTTTGATACCATCAAGGTGACCAATGTTGAAGTTCCGCTCGAACGTGGCACTGTGAAAGGCTTCTTTGGCCGCAGCAACGATGACCAGGACGGTTGGAGACTCGGACTCGTGTGGGGCTGTCCACCGAAAGGTGCGCCCGAAGCAAAGCCTGACACAACGCAAGAGACGAAGCCTTTGGCAGCTTCATCCATCAGTTCAAAGGCCAAAGAATCTACCGGACCCCAGGCTGGAGAGTTACACGCAGAGGAAAAAAGACTGGAAGGTAGCCCCGGACTTCATCTGGCGGAGCACCATCAAGTTCAACCCTGCCTATGTGGAGCCACCGACATTGATCAGCGGTCTTTCGCGCCTCGACACAACGAGCAAGAAGGAATGGCATGCAGACACGAGGCATATGAATGTCACAAGAGGCCAAGCCACTGGAATATGTCGTTCAATAGGCGAGGGCCACTACTGGATGCACTCACGATGGTTGACACTCCCCAAGACCGATAAACCCATTGAGACCGGCGTCTACGAGTTTGCGGGAGACGAAGCTACATCACCGGACGATAAGATGGGAAGGCAGACCTCTATCTTTTTCTCCAAACCATTTGCCCAGACGCCCGTCGTTCTGGTCTGGCTTTGCGACCTGCTGACCGGACCAGACCTTCGTGGGCTGGGCTGCCGTGAAGAACGTAAGCACCACCAAAGAAGGCTTCACTTTCGACCTGGTCTATGGCAGGAAAAATGCTGCACCAAACCCGGGCAGCTTCTCCGGCAGACGGGTAGGCTGGTTCGTCTATGACTCCCTCGAGTGTCCCGACATTCGCACTGGAGAGCTCACGTGCCAACTTGATGCAGGTAAGCTGGCCGCGGCGGCTAGCCTGCTTCTTTGGCGACAGAGGGGCACGCAAAGTTGGAACCGGCTCTGCCCAAGGCTCCGGTCGTGTCTGCGGCCTTGCGGTACGTGGATGCAGCGGCGACTCACAACCTTCGCGTGAACGCAGAATGGCATAAAGTTAAAGCAGATGGATTTGACTACAAGGTAGGCGCCTGGGCCGACCCGAAGGATCATGCGTTGAACGGTTGCGCCTACACTTATATTGCAATCTCGGGTATCTGAGCAAACTGCCTACTTACCTCTTTGGCTAGGTACCTAGGTATGGGTTCGGCTTCGGCTAGAGAATGGTTGCAAGCCCTCCTGTTACTACAGATCACCCATCCCATGATGTTATTACTTTCGCTTCTCTTGTCCACGCGTTCCTCGTTAAGGTCCTACGGTAAGACATAATGTGTGCTTCCAAAACCTCGCGTGTTAATAGTCCTACAACAAACCGACATTCATCTTTCTACCCCCCATGCGCATTCGGGCCACCCCCCACTATCACCTCGTAACCAAACTCCTCACCCACTCCAGCCCCCTCCTTACCCTCGTCCCAACGCTCCTACTCCCCTCCTTGTCCTGCCACCAAAATCTCACCCGACACTCCCGCCCTTCACCACTGCATCGTGTCTCGTCATCCTCCCTAATACATCCATCGCCTCACCCTCCACCCCGAGCACAACCTTCAGCATGCCCTCCTCCTCCACAAACTCACACAGCGTCTCCCACTGCGCGCGCGTCATTGCCGTGGTCGTCAGCGTGGGTTCGCTCGCGCGGTCGTAGAGAAGGACGCATGGAATGTGCACTTCGTAGAAGCGTGTGCCGGATTCGAGGAGGACAGGGAGGTTACGGATGGGGCCGCCGTGGGGGGAGGTGAGAAGGAGATGGGAGAGGCGGGCGTGCCGGGGCGAGGTGAGGTTGAGTGTTAGAGAGGGGATGGGCGGCGTGTTAGTAGGACGTTGCTTCATAGAATCAAGATGTGGATGTAGATATGCTCTGTTGTGGCATTTTGGTGTGGTAGGCGCGAGGAAATGCTCAGCGTGTTGTGTTATCAGGAACTCAGGTTTGCGCAGGGAATGAGGGAGGTATTGAAGAGGAAATTCATGTCTTAGGAAGATGCTGAGCGAGGACAGCCGAGGTATCTAAACGTTATGTACAAAAAGCAGTTTTACATCAACAAACGCGATCAATGGACCATTTTCTTTCCAATCTCGGACTCCCAGTTGTAAGCGCGCTCAAAGCCATTCGAGTGCGTCTGGTAATCCGTCATAGCCTGGACGACTTCATCGCGGCTCGTGACGACGAAAGGTCCGTACTGGACGATGGGCTGGTCGAGCGGCATTCCTGCGACAAGGATGAAGCGCGATGCGGTCTCCGCGCCTTCCTCGACTGTGGCTTCGATGCTATCGCCAGTGATGCCGAAGACAACGTTGTGGTATTGCGGGACGGGCCGCGACACGCCCTCGGACGAGAAAATGGTGGTGCCGTTGAGCAGGTAGGCGAATGCGTTCCAGCCCTTGGGAAGCGCCTGCTTGACGTGGCCACCGGGCTGGACAGTGAAGTCGAGCAGCCACACGGGGGTGTATGCCAGCTCTTTGAGCGAGTCGGTGCCGTAGGCGCGCCCACTGATGACTTTGACCTTGACTTTGCCGTTGTCGCCGGTCGCCTCGGGTATTTCGTTCGCGCGCAGGTCTCGGTATCGCGGTTCGCACGACTTCAACTCCTTGGGCAGGTCAACCCATAGTTGCATACCAACGTTGGGCGTGCCGTCTTCGTTCTGCCGAGGCATCTCCGCGTGCACAATGCCCCGTCCGGCGGTCATGAATTGCAGATCGCCTGCTTCGATGGAGCCTGCATGGCCTGCGAAGTCTTCGTGGTCGATTGCGCCAGACAGCAGGTACGTGATGGTCTCCTGGCCGCGGTGAGGGTGGTCAGGGAAACCAGCACCTGGCGGCACCGCGAAGTGGTCCAGCATTAGGAATGGCGAGAAGTTGCGGAGCTGGGGAGTTCCAATGGATCTCCGCACTCGCGCGCCTGCACCTTCGGCCTGTTCGATGGCGAGGAAGGACTTCTGAATCTTGCGCGGGGCAGTCGTGGTGAGGGGCTCGTCGGGGATGACAGGCAATCCCTTGAACGTAGTATTGGTTGTCATTGCGCGTGTGGTATTTGTAGTGTTCGAGACTGGCCGAATGTGCTTGGATAGCTGTGTGAAGCGTGAAAGCATGTACTCGTTGTTGTAGATTCCGATTGCAATTGCTGCGATGGCGAAAAGTATGGAGAGGAACGTCCTCATCGATTGCGCGTCGTCTACTTATACTTGTAGCGGGGTTGGTATCGAGAAGCTTCGAAGGAGGAACTAGAGATACTCGAGGGGGTTGCGGCCATGATGGAGGCTTGTGTAAGGCGTTAGAAAGCGGGGGATGGAAAGACGCTTGGCGGCCATTTTGCTTTGACAATCCTGACCAAGCAGCACAGACGGCATCCGGAAGCCGGTGGTAGTCTCTGGTCACGTGAAGATGATATCACTTGTCACGTGACAGTCGAGACTGTTCACGTGAAAGACCTGTCGCTAGTCACGTGAAAGACCTTTCGCTAGTCACGTGAGAGACTAGTCTCGGGCCACATGAGAAGCCCAGCGGAGGATTAGTTGTTGCATGGTTTTTGGAGTTTTATACCCTGTGTCGGTTTATGGAAGGATCAGTTGGCCCACGCTTCTGTCGGAAAGATGCACCAGGTGTTGATGTGAATTGGCATCTATCTGTTCAGCCATGCCGGTCCGGATGCCAGTATTCGTCTGCACTGTCGATCCAATAGCGACAGGCGGTCTCGAGGGAAAGTGCGAGTCTTTCATGAAGCCCAACGCTGTTCCTTTGGATCTGTCGTTACTTTCCAAAGGGTGTGATTGTGCTACTGAGCTCATGGGACAGGACGCTGGGCCCAGTGGCGTTGCGTTCGAGAGGCGGCACACCGAGGGCGGTCACTTTGCTGGCCATGAGGGACCGGAACTGCTTGTGGCAGACGCGAGGGCTTTGGTGCAAAGTGTCAGTATCTCTCCTTTGGCATCTGATGGACTACCTACCTATGTACCTACCTAGCCGAGCTATTGGCCTGAATCAATGAACGATGTACTAGGTCCACTTCTGTGCCTCCCGTCCATACCATAGCATTTCGAGGCTCGTGGTTATTGACCCGGTATCATAGTCCATGTGCAATCAAGTCTCTGTCCTAATTCCTGATGGCAGACATGTTTACAGGTGAAGGGTGGAGCTAGCCGAAGTGCTAAAAACCCCCGGCCCTTATCTCCGGGATTCCCCGCCCGATTACTCAGTACATCACGACATTGACTCTGGAACAAGCACAACCTCTCCATAGTACAGTGAAAAGTGCGGCAAGCTGTCACCATGACCGAACTCCTTGATCTATGCTACGATGTTTTGATCAGAATTCTGGAAGAGATAGACCCCGAGGATCTCGGCCGGTGCGCGCAAACCTCCAACGCCTTTGATGATTTTATCAAGACGAACACGAGATTATATAAAGCGCAATACCTGAAAAATTTCGTATGTTTGTCTGTGTGAGAGAAAAAAACACGCTGCGGGGAGCTGATTGAGGGCAGGATGACCCCAGGAGACGGCCGATTGATCCGGAACCGGCATGGATACCGCAACTGCAGAGGCTCGTGAGGTGCAGGAAGATGCTAGAATCTGCAAACAGTGACCTGAAGGTAGGAATCTATGCATTTGGCGGTAGACCCGTGTTGACCAGCGCAGCGCGACGAGTTCAGATTCATCGCATCAACACTGGAGACCCTCATCGCCACAGGCTCAACAGATGTCCTGGGCGACTCTCACAATCAACAACTAGTCACCAAGCTCTTCCAGCCGATTTACCAGAACCACGATGCCTTCCTCTGCCGTTCTTCCCTCTATGACCGATGCGGCAAGGCAAGCCAGAAGCCCGCAGACAACGAAGAAGACCGCCAACTGTCCGCAAAGCTCCTCTGCCTCTTCGGCATCCCTTCTGGCAACGTCGGAGACCGCGTCCTCTCCGCGCACCCCTACGCCCGCTCCCGTGTTTACGACCTCCGCAACTATACCGACAAAACCGGTTGGGGCCCCTTCCGCGACGACGGGAGCATGATTGTAGACTGGGAGATGGTCGAGAGCCTGATGATCGTGCTGGGCTACAACTCCGGACTCTGCGGCCGGCAGTTCATACACCGGTTCCGCCCGCCATGGACAGCGCCCCTCGAAGGCGTGCTCCCCGCGCGCGACAGGGTCTTACCCGCGTACCCGCCGAAACTGTACGCGCAGCCTGAGATCCCGCTCACGCTGAGGGACCCGTACAACGTTTCCGGCGTGTGGTCGCGCATCGTATGCTTCCTGGACTACAATGACTTGTACCACTACAACTTCGACTCCGAGGCGATGAAGGTGCCGCCGGACCAGCCGAGAAAACCTCTCCAGACCAGAGAGGCGATCCGGCACATCGTCATGGATCTAAAGGTCACGGAAGTCCTAGCCCCAGGCCAGTTCGACAACCAGGCACTTCCCATCGTCAAGTTCACAGGCACGTCCCGCTCGGTCGATTTGTACGGCGACCCGAACGCTAACTCGAAGCTCCGTGGATCCGTGCGGCTCACGCCTGAAGGCGAGGTGCGGTGGCGGACCATCTCGGTGTTTTACGGGTGAGTAGAGTCTGTCCCGCGCGCGTACGGTAGAGCTGAGTATTACTGACGTGTGACAGTGGAGAGGAGCGATGGCGCAGTGAAGGTGTGCAGGTCGGCGGTGTACGGTCACAGCGCGGCGTCATCGGGACGTGGTTCGACAAGGATATGGATCCGCATGGGCCTGTTGGGCCGACGGCGTTCTGGAAGATTTGCGATACGAATGAGCTTGACAGCGAGGGAAGTGAGGAGGTGGAGGTGGAGGACGAAGAGGAGGATGACGAGGATGGGGTGTGGTTTCTGCAGGAGCTTTAGGGTGATATGTGCGTGGCTTGTACTTGATACATAACGCGCAAGGGGCTGGATGCTGGTTGGGATGTATGGGACATGAATTCGAACAGTATCGATGCTACACACATCTACGCGACAGCAACCCCATTCACCGGCGGCACCTCACTCGCCTTCGCAGCTGCATCCTTCTTAAACCTCTCCGCCCGCCCATAACTATCTGCGTACCCGCCCAACACGGCCTGCTCCACCGTAACAGGCGCATACTTTGCCTCTTCCCCTTCCGCCCTACAGTTGGGCAAGCACTCGACCACAAAATCCGGATTCCCCGAAAAGAACACCGGAATGCTGTACCGCTCGTGGCCGCTCTGGTTAATCACCCTGTGCGTGTTCGAAATGTACTTGTCGTTGCTCCACCGCATCATCAAATTCCCGAGATTGACCACGAAGGCGCCGGGTGTGGGCTCGACGTCTAGCCACTCCTTGGTCTGGTTGTCCAGCACCTGCAGCCCCGCGACGTTATCCTGCAGCAGGATCGTTATGGTGCCAAAGTCCGTGTGCGCGCCGATTCCGCGCGTGAGCTTCTGGGGGCTGTCCGGGGGCTGGGACGGGTAGTGGAGCAGGCGCATGGTGGCGACGGCGCCCTCGGAGAACTCATCGAACCATGATTCCTCGAGATGCAGCGTCTGCGCGAGCACCTTTAGTATGTCCTTTGCGAGGTCGACGACCTGGTAGTAGTATGCGAGCGAAGTCTTCTGGAAGTCTTCGACATCGGGGAGGACCGTGGGGGAGGGCCACATGTTGGGGCCTGAGTTGAGCTTCTTGTTGATGAAGTACGGGTGCGACTTTGAGATTTCGTCGCCGATGTAGAAGCCCTCCTTTAGTTCGGGCAGGGTTCCTTCTTCGAGGATTTGCGACTTGAGCAGCTCATAGCCGCGGTTCCATGTGTTTGTCGTGTCTGCGGACGCGCCGCTGTCAGCAGGGTACGTTGCGGGGGTCGAAGTAAGTTGCACCTTTGCTCACTTCCATCTTCTGCTCCAGCGACAGGTCGAAGAACTTCTTGTTCCAGTCCATGATGCCCTGCTGCAGCTCCCGTGGCACGTTGTGTCCGGTGATCTGGAAGAAGCCATTGTGGAGGCAGCAACTGCGCACGTCGTCGACGAGCTTCTTCTTTGCCGCAGCGTCACCCCCATAGAAAGCTGCAGTCGGTGTCAACGCTGGATGCCATTGCGTCGGGCAGATGATTGCATACCTGAGAAGTCGAGGATCGGGGGTGCTTCGCCGACGCCAACCATTTTGTGTGGAGTTAAGAGCGGTGATAAGAACGGCAGGTAGAGTGATGCTGAGGAGGTAGCAATGCTTGAGATGGTTTGATTGTAGGTCACAACGACTTGCTTCTGGTGAGCGGTTTTATGCACTGTACAGTCGAGTGGTATCACTTTCGTCCCCGCGACTACCCCTCCCACGCGACGTGAACAGTGGTGCACTGGTGGGGTTCGTGGTGGTATGTTGCCGGGCCTTCTCGGAGGCCAACCATAATGCACCCCCACCTTTGTCTATCGGTCGATAGTGACATGAGAAGAGGGATGCCCCAGGCCAGAATGCCTTCGGTGGGCTGTTTGCAGTCACACTCACACCACGACGAGCGCAAAGCTGATGGTCCGAAGACGATCCCCACCCATGGGAGAGGGCTACATTGCGAAACTTATTAAGGACCTTGCCACAAGCCTCCAATGAGCGTCTGATATTATACCTAGATATGGAATAGTTCCAGGCGGAAGTAAAGAAAGCAAGTTCCGAACTGTAGCCATACAAACAGGCCGAAGCCAGTGGTCGACTATAGCCCTATTTTTGGGCAGCCAACTGCCCTGAGAACGAGGCCAAAGCCGGTAGCAATAGTTCAATCGTCACCTCGAGCAATCCCAGATCGTGCACCAAACTAAGGCGGCCCGGGTCGAAACATGCCGCTGTCGCATCCGGTCCTTGAGGCTGAAAGTCGTTGTACCGTGAGTTCGATAATGCGTTAGGGTCGATATGCATTCTTCCATCGTTGCCGGGAAGGAAAGCATTACAAAGCCGCCGGCTCTGCCTGGGATCTTTCGATCTCACTCCAACTTCGCATCCTCCTCTTCTCCTGGTCCCACAGGTCTCCTTTGACCCCATGCGTCCATATCCACTGATCGCACAAGATCAGGTCCTCTTCATCGCCATAGAAACTCCTCGGAACATCAGCCTCCCATATCGTCACTTTGTCATCTGATGACCAATCCCGGGTGGACTGTGGCGTGCGGTGATTGTTGTTCACATCCACCAACACAATATCAATGTGCCTGCCATTATGCCTGTCGAAGAACTCGTCGATGTGTTTAGCGTTGAGATTTTTGGGGCGAAGAATGAATAGCTTCTCCAGAGAAGACACCATGAAGTAAAAGTCGAGGTGCGTAGGCTCCATGTCGTTCGCCGTCATGGCCAGACGCTTGAGGTTGGGCGGCGGGTATCGAAAATAGTCTGACGTGTCGTAGCTGCATACCAACTCCTCCAGGTTCGGCATGTGGAGGAAAATGTTGCGCCTGCTGCAGTGGGGCTTCAGAAGCGCCTGTTCCGAAGCAGGCACGTAGACTGGGTTGATGTCGATAACCAGCCGCTTCAAGGTTGATCCCACGGCGAGGCAAAGATCTATGACGTGAGGCAGGCGAACTCGAGGCGTCATTCCGCAGTTCTCTGTCTTTTCTGGTGACAAGAACAGAGAGACGACATGCTGCGGGATGTCGGCCTCATTGAAAATCTCTTCGTTCCGCCCGGCCTGCCCATATTCGAGGGATAACGGGTGATGGCCCAAATCCAGTCCCAGCGTTCTGCGGAAGTGATGGTGCCTCATGACATCGTTCAGGTACAAGCAATTCGCATATAGACGTCGTGATGCGCATAGGTAGACTGTCCTCGATACCAGCGTTAAGGCGCGCAGCGCTTTTGTAGTTGAATGCGAGGGTTCGTAGGCAACAGGCAACCGACCGTCTCGAGTGCCGACAAGTTGGTCCAAGATATTCAAGAACAGCTCCACTGGCAAGGATCCAAAAGCATTCGGTGTGCGCGTATCCGATGCCGCGAGTGGTGGCATGGTGAGTTTGCAAGATGCTGGTTGCCAAAAAGGTTGAGGTGTCGGAGAGCGGGTTAGAAAAAGAGGAAGTCCAGCCGACGCGATACGGTAGGTACCGTACGGTAAGTCTAGGTGGAAGCGGCCTCAACGTTACCTACTCGAACGATCACGTGCCAAACGGTCGGGCCAACACTTCCCTCTTGAGCGCAACGGCCACTCTTTGCGGCTTCACGAATCGACGTACGAGAGGGCCGACAGCCATGCTTCACGTGCCAAACGAACGATTGTTGAGCGTCCATCCTCTTACTTACGTCCTCTGAGCATGTCAGGCGTGTTGAAGCTCACAGGTCTTTCTCACTTCGGCACAGTTCCGTCTACGTCGCGCCCGTCATTTACAACGTCGTAATCGCCAAAGCAAGCCTTTCCATAATTCGCCCGCTCTTTTGCCTTCTCCTGGGACTTGATGAAGTGCTCTAAAGGACACATTTCATCCGCACGTCCCTTGCAAGCACCTCCCCTGATCGAAGACAATGGTAGTAACCCGCCATTTAGTCTCATACGCACGAATCGATGCTTCGAGTTCTTCAACCCTTCGTCGCTCTCGTATCCGTACTGTGACGCGTAATAACGAACGCGTTCATGTTTTTCAGGCTTTGGATTGGCCGAGTCACATCCGATGACCTCTGTGACCAGCCGCGCCGTGAACGGGGCCATGTGCGCGACGCGGAACAGGCGATCCTTCTTTGGCGGGTACGTCTTGAGGTCTGGTACCTGCCTAAAATAGTCCACGCTCAGCGCGGTGATCGCAGCCAGAATCATCTTGTCGTGAGTGAAGTCGGCGTAGAATTTCATGCCTAACGGGAACGCATCTTCGTTGTCTGTGAGACTGCTGTTGACACTGGTATCGCTCTCCATGATGAGCTTCCCTTGTAGCCTTGCAAGCATTTCTTCCACATATCCGATGCCTTGTGATCTTGCTGTCGGATTGCCGAAAGAGTGCTTGTAGAAGAAGCGAATGTCTAGACTTTGTTCGAAGCCATCCCACTCGTCCCGAGTGAAGAGGTTGCAGAACTCAGAAACTCCGAGGAACTGAGTCTCATAGGCGCAGAGGAGCTGCATGGCGTACGTGCTCTTGATATCTAGATCAAAATGCTTCGGCGTGTATTTTGACAAACGCTTTGTGGTGTGGGGTAGATAGAGGCCTGCATAATTCCACATATGGTCATCCCCAATAGTACCGATACCGTGCGCTTCGGAGTTGTTGCAACAATGATGAGCTGGCACAATATTAGCAATAGTCTGAACGCTTGCCATTAAGGAGCATGCTCACCTGCTAGAGTGTTATTCCATGGTACGGGATCTACCTCGGGTATTATGAGTGTGCGGAAAGCGTCTGTCCAATTCGACGAGAATTGCGCCGACTCTTGGTAGCTGGGTCCAAAGAAACCTAGAGCCCAGTTCGTCATGCTGTTGTGCATTCTGCTTTGCGATGGAGTTCGCAACAGCGGTCTCCTATCCACATCCTCGGGTTGGTATCCGAGCTGTCCTGCCGAAGCATTGTACAGCAGTCGGCCATATACATTCCAAAATTGAACGCCGGATGCAATCTCAGCCATGGCACCAGTTCCCGTGAGATATTCGCCACCGAGAGTATTCCGCCACGAGTTCAGAAAGGCCAAAGGACCCTTGAAATGCTCACCATCTTTGGAAGCTTCCATCACCTTCTCCGTGAATCTTTCGATATTTAATCCGTCTTGCGCATCTCCTGGGTGGGGAAACCTCTCAGCGTGCCTTTGCAGCAGATGCACCTGCTCGATCTGGCAGCCATTGGGCAGTCCGACCTTCTTCACCCCAAATAGCCCTGGCGCATTGTACTTGTACGTGGAAAGTTGTCCCCAATGATGGGAAATGTAATCTACATCGTCGATTGTCGATTCCAAAGGCCGCAGGGGCTGTTGTGCTGCATCTTCGTGTTGTAGCGCGAACGCGTGCGCGACTGTTGCAATGAAGATGGCGCAAAAGATAGCGCGGACGGATATGCCTCGTATCAAATACATTGAAAGAAGGAAGATGACCATATGTCGCTTTCTTCGACGCAGTTGAGACGTTCATCGCGAAGGGAAAAGTTGGATGTTTTCAAGTGACGTCATCTTCCATGCATCGCGGCACTTGCCTTGGATGAATGATCAATGAAACATTTCGAGTCGTTCTAGAACACCACAAAAACCTGCCAACCTTCGCTTCTTTCTATCTCAATCGCTTTAACTCCCTCAGCAGGTAGTATTCGGGAAGTTCACGGTCGCGCACAATGCTCTCAGTCGATCAAAGCCATTGGTTCTGAGCTTTGCGGCTTGCGAAATCCAGCCAATTGGGGGCCAAGATTTTATGACTTACCGAGAAGCATAGACTGATTGAAGAAATGATGGACCATATAAGTGCATGTGTAATGTTTACTGTGTTGTAAACCCACAGCACCAGTTTCTGGGAATCACTATTGTCCCACAGACTCCAGCATCAAAGATCATCATGAGCGAATACAGACTACCGGACGTCATCAAAGTTGATGGGTTGTGGAGGAAGGCGAAGTTTTTCGTGACGATAGTGGTGGATGATGAGATGATCAAGGATGGGTATGAGAGTGTCCTCGTATTGGACAAGGAGATCAAGGCTGGAGACAAGCCGCCGTCGAAACAGCGGCTGCGCTTCCGATCTTGGTCAACTTGTGAGATTGGTAACGCTTATCACGAGAAACCGATCAATAGACTTGATCTAGAAGAAATGCGATTGAATCGTAAATACATGGTACTTCTCTAACATTCATGGAGGACTGCACGCTACAGCATCAAGAAAGGCTCACTTATTCAAGCCAGATTAAAAAAAGCAACAGATGTCCGATGGTCTGGGGAGTTGCGGGGCCGGTGTGGACTTCGTCGATCGCGGTTGCCAAAGAGAAAGGGTGGCGGGTTCAGCAGCTGTGCTGTCTGTCGAGACGATGCTTGCACAGGGGCTCTCTCGGTTGTGGAGAGCGAGCATGAACTTGATGATCCCCCCGACATGATTCTTCCTCCGTTTGCAGGTTCATCGTAGGCCAGCGCTATGCCAGCGTCGTGCCAGCTGTGGCCAGAGAAGGGCGAAATACGTACGATATATCGGTCGATCACACGACGGCTGCTGTCTCGTAGCTCCATACACTTCCCTATGACGTACTGGGCGAGCCTGAAGAGGATGTGCTGGGGCTCGAGAAGAGTGACACCCATGGAGTAGTTTCGCTTACCGCCCATCTTTGTTCCCGGGAATCGAGGCCGTTGGGATTAACTTTGATGTTGTAGTATCCAAAGCAAATTATGGAAGTATAGTACAAAGGTAGTCCGCATGCATACTACTACTTCTGTAGGCTAGTATCGTGGGACCAACGTCGTTGCATTTCTCGACGCGTATCGGCGATATTGTGTCATTCACGCTCTTAGGATCATCATCAAGGATAAAGTATCTCTGTATGATATAATCAAAATCATAAGAAGGGTGTACCCAGCAGTTAGATCAACTGTCTGTACGCCCAACGCCGTATCGTAACATCATTGCGCGTCCTCGAAAATACATTGCACTTACGACATCCCTCCTCCGCCCACCAACCTCCACTGCACCAGACCTCTGAGCACCATCATCCCATCATGCACAACGGCCCATCGCACCTTCCCTAGACACCGACTGACGACAGCAGCCAGTCCATTCGTCCCTCTCTTGCCCATACCTCCCGCAATACCTCTTTCGTAGCCAGCCTCCAAGAGCCTCTCCCCATCGCTCTTCAACACTGTCTCCAGCAAGCTCGTCATCTCCGCCTGCGGGTCCCAGATAATCTCATCCTCATCTTCATCATGAGAACCAGATGAGCCCGGAGGAGAGGGACGCGCATACCACACGCCCCAAATAGTCAGCGTACCGAGGTATACCGCCCAAGGTAGGTGCCAGAGACGGCTGCCTCCGAGGTCGCTGGACGACGAGTCGGTGTCAATGACAGAAACACCTTGCTCGACGAGCGCGGCGGCATGCCAAACTGCGTTGCCGGCTTCTTTGAGGTTTTCGGCGACCCATTTCTTGACAACTTTCTGGCTGCGAGCGTAGTCTGCTCGTGCGACGGGGCGGCCAAGGATGTGTCTTGCGCCGGCGTAGATTTGTAGGTCGAGGAACGGGGTGTGGAGGAGGATGTGTGCAGAGTGGTACAGAGAGGAGATGGCTGTGTGGAATGCCTGGAACTCTTTGGCAATGGCATGTGTAGGAGACGGCAGGCGCGCTACATAAGATGAGCAAAACGCTTCGAAGTCGTGCGCCCAGGACTTGTATGATACTGCCAGACGGGTTTGCCAGTTGCCGAGCGGATTTACGTCGACAACAGCGAGGGATGTCTGGTCTCGCCGTTGCATGTCCCAGGCGATGGACATCAGGCCGTGTAGAAGTAGGGCTCGCGATAGTGCGTTGAGGTTCTTGGGAACGGAAACCGAAGCGGAGGGATTGAGATACATCTTCAGGCAGGATAAGAAGAGGAGGCTTGGAGGTTGCCTTTGGCGAAGCTGATGCCAGGTCTCTGCCGAGCCGGCCTCCCAGAGCGATTGATCGCATGGCAGATTCGACCGTAGTTCGAATGCCGACATACACAGTGACTGGCAGAATAGAACAGCATGCTGTGTGTCCCACATAAAGCATAGAAAGGCCAATCTCTTCTTCTGCTCAGCTTCTACCCAAGTCCGCCAATCATCTTCGAGATCGTCCGTCGCGTCTTCTAGTGTTGGTGGGCGGACTGATTGACAGTCACTCCGCCGGATCAGGTTGATCAAAAGGCCGTGGAACAGATGGCTCATGTCATGCTGTTTTTGGCCAGCCCTGCTTTTGCCGAAACATTCGACAAGCAAGATGGTCTGCAGCACCCAGAGGTCCGGCTTCGCGGAGAATCCAGCGTTCGCGAAGATTTGTGGTCGAACGACATCGTGGATGCAGACCTAGGCATTGTTAGTTTGCAGCCACAATTTATTGACAAGCTACATTATTCCTGAAAGCCTGGACCCCGTGTTGCAATCCGAGTTACCCCCGGATATAAAACGCAACCAACTTTGAGTCTGAGCCGAGTAAAGTGTACTTACGGCGAGTTGATGCGCATCTTTCTCCCCGTATGTAGCTCCAAGCAGTAAGACCGAAGCCAGCAGCAATGTATCGACATTACACGGGTCGAACGTCGACATATGGATCATGGGATATGTTGTGTTGAAGCGAGTGAAGAAGAGGTCGCAGTAAGTCTGGAGGGATGAGAGCGATAGAAGTGGGTGATCGCGCATGACCAGGCTGCCATCGGGAGCCGTGGGCTGAGCAATGTCGATTAGATCCAATACTAGTTGGCGGGCTAGCTCGTCGATGATGGGCAGGCATCTTGATGGTTGTAGTAGCGACATCGGTCGCTCGAGGTCCAGCGGGGTTTGCCAGCTGCCCGGCTGTTTTGGGAAAGGATTTGAGAAGGCTTTGGCCATATGGCTCTCTGTGGTCTCCCGTTGCTCAGAGGCTTTTCGGCTTGTTTGTATGATCTCCGTCAGTGGTGGAGTGGCGAGTGCAGCTGGCGGCGACGTCTGCTGTGGAGAATCGGTTCTGTGCGAAGGATCGGAGCCGTAGTTTGCTGCTGTAGACCGAGACTTGTTGTTGTCGTCGACGATCATATGGTCAAGTTGTAGATCAAAGCCATGAGGGGGTTGGGAACCCGTATTGTTAAACTGAAATGAAGAGAATGGGTCGTTGATCACAGGCTGCATTGACGGTTGCTCAAAGCCATCAACAGAGAACAGCCATTGATAGTTGTTCATGGTAGTGAATAGGTTGTTGAAAGAGCTTGCCGTATCCGGGTTGAAGATGTCGTCAGACGGAGCATCGTTGAATATGAGAGATGCAAGAGGTTCCGGTTCAGCTTGAGGAAGATTGGTAGACCAGAACTGCTGGTCGATAGGAGATAACGATTCGGACCCAGATATTGCGTTAACGTCCAGGGCGGTAGGATGGTAGCCGCTTGCGATGCCAGAGTCGTGGTCGTCGAACGTAGAATGGCAGAGCGAAGGGTCACATGAGAGTGGAGATATTGGGGCGCCGTGTTCGTGAGACTGGAACTGGCTGAGTTCCGAGAGTGCTTGAAGTGGGTCCTCTGGCTGTGACTCGTGGGGTGCAGAGCTGGAACGCTCCTCGCCGTCGACGGAAGAATTCAAGGTAGGTTTCTTGGTTACGATCTTTCCTTCAGCGTCCTTCCACATGCGCTTGCGTGTGTTTAGGATACCCTGACCTTTAGCCCCAGCTTCTTCGTCTTTTTGGCGGTGTCTTGCCATGTGGCGGTCTGCATGGTGTCAGCGATGTCCAACACTGAATGCATGGGCCCTACGGCAGGTAAGGTGGGAAGGAGAACTGAGACTGCAAGTCATCCACTTTTGGAGGATGCCCAAAGTGGAAAAGTGGACGCACGTGTTGGGACGATGCCCGTTTCGGCTTCTCACTCATGATGAAAGGAGACGCGGTTCCTTACCGAGCAAATCTCTCCTCTTGAAATGAGCCCTGCATCTCGAGCAGGTGAACTCGCCCGTAGAATGGTTGAGCAGGTGTCTTTGCAGATGCTCGGCCCTGGTGAAACTCCTGCCACATCCATCGTTTTGACAGATAAATCTCTTCTCCCCGTTCTTGCTCAAGTCTTTTCTCCTTCGTCCTCGTGGCATTGTAGAAGCTGTCGTAGCCATTATCGATGCTCAGCGCTCGAGCACAATGTGACACCCGTCTTGATCGGACGTTGAAGGTTGGGGGGTGCGGAGATGGTATAATGGGGGTCGGAAGGGGTCCGAGACGACCTTATCCATCGTCTAGAAGCCAGCGACATCGTCGCCACGGTACTGTACAGATAGGCGCATAAACTACTCAGACAAGCCAGCACACCAATGGTCGGTAGCGCAAAAGCGCGCATGCGGATTGCGGGGTTGCTTGAGCCAGCCGATGTTCAGTGGGTGAATGGCAGAAGTGGGGTAGGAGGAAGATAAGGAGTGGGGGCATCGCGCTGCCACAATCAGTGTAGTGTGCGCGCACCGCCGCCAGAAGGCGCATGAACTACCGGATGGATGAGGCTGATGCTTGCAGTCCCACCTGTATCGTGGCTCAAGCCAGTGCCCCTGACACATCGCCATCGGCCGGCTTACCCATTAGTCGTTTACTGCGATTAAAATGATCCGGGTTGCAGCACAGGGAGGACATGGAAGATACGGAACATTGCCGTGATAGCAACAAAGGTGCGTCGGCATCGTCGGGTTATGCACCGACTATCAAACGATACGGAGTGACTCGTTGGAAAGAGCAGTGCATCGAGGAAGTTTAGGGCCTTAACGTAAGTAGGCGCATTTGGGCGTACGGTCGCTGTCAGGTCATTGTATTGCGAAGCCGTCCGTCAATACGTAGCAAGCCATTATCGACACCCTCGTCAATGCTTACAAATAACCACAATAGCGATGGGTTTCTGTCCAAATGGAAATCGGGTTGCAGTCTTGCGCATCCAAGTATATCTATCATATTATCATGTACGCTATGCACAAATCGTAGAAATGCAAAGTAACGCCGCGAGACACTGAACCACATCCGTCTCCACAAGACCATCTATGACACAGCGACAAAGAAACTTGTCTCACCCTCCTTGCGCTTTACTTCGGCCCGCCTCACCAAGTCATCTCCCACCGCCAAGCGCAATCTCTCCGCCGTGGCAGGGCTGTCAAACTTCCAGGCATCCTTGCCTACACCCCCAAGGATGCTATGCCCATTCATCTTCCTCGCCGCTTTGACGGCTTCCCTCATCGCGAAGAAGATCGTACATCCCAAGAACAAGGGAGGCTCGCCAATGCCTTTGCTGCTTTGCACACTGCGCAGATGGTTCCACGACAGGGGATTGCCGTCACTGTCTGTCCGCAGCATGCTCACGTTGAACACCTGCGGTATATCGCTGAAGCCAGGAATCTTGTATGTGCCTGGACCGCGGGTAAAGAGCTCGCCCGACCGCGTCCAGAGCGATTCTTCCATCGTGAAGAGACCTTGGCCTTGGACGAAGGCGCCTTCGATTTGACCGTAATCGATTGCAGGGTTGATAGAGTTGCCAACATCCTGAGTGAAGTTAGCGATGTTGCATGCAAACAGCAACAGGTCTTACCATCAACAAGTCGGTTCTCAAAACAGTGGAATCTCCAGTCAGTAAATCGACTTCGACCTCCGAACAACCCGCGCCTTGCGTGAAGTAATAGTACATGGGCTTGACGGTGTTGATATCATAGTTGCCCCACTGGTACCCAATTCTAGGCATCTTCCAGAAGCCGTTGGCTGCCAGGTTGACTCGATCGAGGTAGGCAGCGTGGACGATTTCCTTGAGCGGCGCATCCTTGCCTAGCTTCTCGCGATATGGCTTCAGACGTTCGTTGAGTTGATCACATGCATTCTTGACTGCCATACCATTGAGGTCGGATCCTGATGAGGCGGCTGTGGGTGAAGCGTTCGCGATCTGATATGTGGAACTGTCTTGTGTGAAGATCGCGTCGAGCGGGGTGCCCAATTCTTGTGCAGCGATCTGACACATCTTTGTGTACAAACCTTGGCCCATCTCAGTACCACCGTGATGTAACAGTACACTGCCATCGTGATAAATCTGGACGTATGCGCCAGCCTGGTTCAGATGCAAAGCTGTTGCAAAACTGAGGCCGAATTTGGTAGGCACGAGGCATATGCCGCGCTTCTTCCAGGGGTTCTTCGCGTTGAAATCTTCGACTGCCTTCTTTCGCTTCTCATAATCGGCAGACTTTGACAGCTGCTCTAGGATCATTGGAACATGCCAGTCTTCGTCGATGTGTTGTAGGAAAGGAGTATGCTCCCCGATCTTGTAGAGGTTCTTCTGGCGCAACTCGTCAATATCCATTCCTAGTCCTTCTGCGATGTTGTACATGATCGTTTCAGAGAAATATTGGCCCTGAGGCGCACCGAATCCGCGGTAAGCCGTGTTGCTGTGGATGTTTGTTTTGCAAACGTGGCCTCGAAGGAGGACATTAGGACACTCATAGGAATTATCGAAGTGCGTGAGGCAGCGGTCCATGACAGCACCAGACATGTCTTGCGAAAAGCCCGCATTGTCGTACACATCTGCCTCCATAGCAAGCAAAGTCCCCTCTTTCGATACACCCACTTTCCAGCGTGCCTGAACAGGATGTCTCTGCCCACTGAGAAGCATGTCTTCATCGCGATTAAGCATTAATCGCATCGGGCGCTTCTCCTTCTTCGCTGCGATAGCGAGGTAGCAAGCGAAAGGAACACTGCGTGACTCTTTGCCACCGAAACCTCCACCCATACGCTTGACCCGTGCGTTGATGCGGTTGCTCGGGACTCCGGTGACGGCAGACACGAACTCTTGAGTCTCCATAGTGTTCTGCGTTGATGACCAAACCTCCATGCAGCCGTCTTCGCCAGAAGGAATTACAAGCGCAGCATTAGTCTCGAGGTAGAAGTGTTCCTGGACTTGGTGTCAGCTACGTATAGTTGCAAATGCTGACAGATGCTTACCTGTCCGCCCATTCGGGTCTGCCCTTCGAATATTCTGTCGCACTTCGCGAAAGCTTCATCCATCTTGTCTTCAAGAGCAAGACCTTTCTTTAGAAGTTTGCCATGTGGGAAGAAGCTGTTCGCTTCAATAGCCTCGTCTATGGTCAGGATCGCAGGCAGAGGTTTGTATTCAACCTTGACTGCCTTCGCTGCAGCTTGCGCTTCCAGTGCGGTCTCAGCATATACCATTCCAATGACTTGCCCATGATGCCGAACTTCTCCGTCGGCAAAAAATGGCTCATCTTTTTTTATGGATCCCCAGATGTTCTGATCCTTCGGAAGACAGTCTTTGTCGAGGTACCCAACTACGCCGCTCATGGCCAGAGCAGGCTCCCAATCGACGCTGAGTAGCTTTGCATGCGCTTTTGAAGAGAGAACCAAGCCGCCGTAAAGCTCACGCTCAAAGTGAGGCATGTCGTCGATGTACTCCGCCTCTCCAGTGCATTGCTTCAGTGCAGAGAGATGGGCGATTTGTTTGCCGACGATCCGCAGCTCATATGGGTTCACATCATCGCGCACACCCGTCGAGATGGCACGGTGGATTTCGTCAATGACATTTGTATCCACGTCACCAAGTCCAAGTTCAGCGGCAGACTCATGCCAGAAACGGAAGAACAGCGACAGAGTCAAAGTCTTGCGATAGTCGGCCATGCCACCAGGAACTGTGAAGGGAAGGTCGTAGTCTTCAAGTAGGCCGGCCAACGCGATGTCCAACGTTTCGGAGTTGAACCAACGCTTACCTAGTAATGCTGCTTGCGTCTTCGGAGATTGTTTAGTTGTTGGAGCCATGCCACCATATACGATTGAGAGTTCTTGAATATTGTCATATTCATCGAGCCTTACTCGGAAGGCGGCGGTAACAATTGCAATATCGTCATCCTTCCTCTTGGCTTGCTTATACGCTTTGAATACCTCGCGTACGTTGGGTGCTGGTAAAGGTATCCTGATGCGACTCAGCGCTGCATCCGGCGGCAAAGTCGTCGTGCGATACGCAACGAAGAACGTTTTCATTGGCAGCTCCATGATTCCTTGCGACTTATTGACAGCATCCATCGTTGCACCAGCAGCCAGGAGTACGGGATTAGCGTCTGAAATTGGTGAGGCAGTTGCAATGTTGCCAGCAAGCGATGCGACGTTCCGAATCTGTCGTCCAGCAAAATAACGAAGCTGCTTGCGTAAAGCTTCGAGTACCATTGCACGCTTTCCCAACTTCGCGTAGACCTGTTTGCAGATAGCTTCGAGCTCTGTAAGTGGAGTATTGGCAGAGATAACAAGCTCTTTGGCCGTTTCCAATTCAGCATCGAGTGGCAGCTTTGTATGCCTCAATTCGGCGATGTCCGAGACGTACACCAACACCGCGAAGTCGGTGTTTTTGAAGCGTACTTCCACTTGCACTTCGCTCGCACCACCAACAAGCTTTGCTGAAGGGTACACATCTTTCAGTTCCAAGAGCTGATCAAGCGTCGTCGGCCTAAACCAGATCTTCTTGCCGTTGCCATAGCACAGAGGCAGTGGCTCATACTTCCAGAGGGAAGATGGGAAGATAAGCTCAGTATCTGGAACGTACTCATTGAATTGAACGACTGGAACTCCTTTCTTTGATCTGGAAATCTCAGTCTCAAGGGATGTTGTTGTTTTTGTCTCTTTGCCCGCGTCTTCTTGTTCCTTGCTCTTCAACGGCTTCGCATACGTCGCGCCGCTGACAGCAGAATCAGTTTCCGGCTTATCTGAGATGCCAACAATCGCAGGAATGTTCTCATCTTCTGGCGAGCCTGCGGGTTCTGTGGGTGGTGTCGATGCTTCTGATTTGCTGTCGTTGGAGCTGCTATCGGAAGGAACGGTAGGCTTGTCGCGGCAGCAACCTCCTGGTCTTCCGCAGGAACCCTTTGACGGCCCACCAGAACCGTTCCTCACAAGATCAGCAACCTCCTTCTCGGCCCTACCATCGTCAGAAGTTTTGATACAGGGTTCCTCGCTGAGCTGGCCTTGGAGGTCTTCTACAATGAAAGTCTTTGCTGCATTCAGAATCGGCTTGTAGCCAGTGCATCGACATAGGTTCCCGTCCAAATGACCTTCCATCTCGATGTCGCGTTCACTGAGCGTGAATTTCTTCGTCTCCGGATCGTACGAGTTCCTCACCATGGCGTACAGGCTCATGACTATTCCGGGTGTGCAGAATCCGCACTGGCTACCGTGCATCTTCGCAATTCTCTCCTGCAGAGGATGCGGCTTTTCCACACTGCCGATGCCTTCAACGGTAATGACATGCTTGCCATCAACTCCGACCAACGGAAACAAGCAGGCGTTGATGGCCAAATGCTTTATCCTCCTCTTCTCAGATGTGGTGTCTGGAACCTGTAACACGACTGTACATGCACCGCACCCTCCTTCACCACATCCCAGTTTCGTGCCCTTGAGATTTGACTGGGCGCGGATGTAGTCCAACAGCGTCCAGTGTGGATTCGCATTGGAGATGGTCGTCTTCCGTCCATTGACAAAGCAGTTGATTTCGGACGATTTGTATGTCGATTCAATTAGTGGCGTGAGTGCTTCAGCGGCGGAAGCAGCGCGCGGTGGACTAGCAGCTGTCTTGGGTGGCGTTGGAAGAGCCATGGTAGGTGAGGCCCTTTGGATGAACTTGAAGCTCAATGCAGAGCTCGAATTGAGGATATCCCAAGAACTGGATGCTGGATCAAGAAGGTACCAGATGGTACATCATCAGAGACCGCCACGCACAGCCTTTCAAGACTTTCAAATGGTGAAGGGTCCTCATGCGCCTATTCAAGTCTCACGTAAAGCCCTGTACTCATTGGCCCGATTTGATGGCGCGGTGTTTCTAATCGCGTACCCCGCCGCCACCCGCAACTATGCCCACCCCACTCTTGTCCCTTGCTACATCGCGTTACACCTCATGTGCTCCACTTGGTGCACCCTCTAGATGTATGCATTGCATCTGGGCAGTGGGCGAACAGGCTCACTGTTGAAACTACATCGATACGAGAAAACAGTTGAAACAAAGTGGTCAAAGATTGCTGACGTTCTGGACATATACTACCTAGTTCGTCCATGTTCAGAACGTTACCAAGAAAACCTACATACACAACAGAATCCAATGTAGCCTACACAAGATCTTCGGGACCATTCCTCGCTTACTACGGTGGATCCGTCCCTATGTAGCGCAATCTGGAGGGGTGAGTAAGTCCTGCGCATCCCCCATTTCTGCCACACCACTCCCGAACAAGGAAATTGGAGCGTGGGAACGGCGCAATGGCCGGAGCAAGTCAGGTACCATATAGACCCTCGGCTCGGGAACGTGAATTCTGATTTACTACGAACTTTTGTCCTCCCATTGTGTTCTTTCATTCTCCCCAGCAACCATTAACCACCTAAAGCCTACACTCGCACGAATCGCCAGAATGCCCAAAGCAGATACCCCGCCAGGCTTCAGGCCTCTCAAGGACACGAGCCTGTTCACGCCTTTCAAGCTGGGCTCGCTCAATCTCGAGCACAGGATAGTGCAAGCGCCCTTAACCCGCATGCGCTCTACGAAGGAAAGCGAAGGCGTCACGGTGCCCAACGACTTGGTTAAAGAATACTACAGCCAGAGAGCGACAAAAGGCGGCTTGCAGCTGACTGAAGCCACCGACATCTTCAAATATGTAGGTTTTTGAATAATTCCAAGCAATGCAACAATGCTGACAACGTAGGCTGGAAACTACCCCGGTGCACCCGGATGCTTCGCAGATTCGCAGGTCGCCGCCTGGAAGAAGGTCACTGACGCTGTCCACGCAAAGGGCGGCTACATTTTCTCCCAGCTTTGGCACACGGGTCGCGCCTCACCGCCTTCCTTCCGCAACGGCGAGCAAACCGTAAGCGCAGGCACCATTCCCATGACCGGTAACTGGATCGACGGCGCTTCGTGTGAGGAGAACCCACCACGGGCATTGACCGTTGATGAGATCCACGACATCACAAAGAAGTGGGGTGAGGCAGCGAAGAAGGCGCGCGAGGCTGGATTCGACGGCATTGAGATCCACGGCGCGAATGGATACTTGCTTGAGCAATTTTTGCACGACAATGTTAACAACAGGACTGACGAGTACGGTGGTTCTATCGACGGCCGAATTCGATTCCCTCTCGAAGTCATCAAGGAGTGCTGCAAGGCCATTGGCGCCGACCGTGTTGGCATCCGATTGTCGCCGTACAACTACTTCCAAGACACCAAGGACAGCAAGCCGAACGAGCACTGGGAGTACCTCTGCGAGAAGATCGCTGCTCTTCCCGAAAACGAGCGACCAGCATACGTACACATGTGAGTCTCAACCGTGTCCAATCCCACTTCCATGCTGACCTGTGTCTAGGATCGAGCCCCGCTTCGACGAAGTCCTCGACGAGCAGGCCAAACTCGATGCCCTTTCCACTTACACCTCCAACCCGAACGAAGGTGTCGAAGCCGAGCTTACCATCAAGCCAAAGACCGACAACCTCTCCCGCTTCCGCCAAGTCCTTGCTAAAGGTAACGTCCGCTTCATCGCTGCCGGCAACTTCAACCGTGACAACGCGGTGCCCAAGCTCGACGCGGACGACGCCGACCTCATCATCTTTGGTCGCCACTTCATCGCCAACCCCGATCTGCCACGGAGATTGGCTGAGGGCCTCGAACTGAACCCGTACGACCGTACGACCTTCTACGGTGCAGACCCGCCGCAGAAGGGCTACACAGACTACCCTTTCTATGAGGAGACTGCTGCTTCTGCGTGACCGAGATCGAGGATATAGGGCGCACGTACTTGTGCTTGATTGCATTGCCGACTCTGGGATAGGTCAAGACTAGCAGATATATCTACATTTGGAGAATTGTTAGAAAGATAGAACAAATCAAAGTTTCAAGTCATGAGATCCATCATCTACCTAGCTCATCTCGTTTCATCGTTCTCAGTCAAATTCACCTGTGACGCTATACCTACATACCCATCAACTCATAATGATCCGTCACAAACGTCAACTTCTCCTCCTCCAACGCCCTCTCGGCCAAAACATCTCCCACCTTCACGCCGACCCCATTTTCCTTAGCGAACCAACCGCAACGTCCTCCCATGGAACTTGCTTATATAGCCTCTTCCTTCCCCACTTTTTCCAGTCCAGGCTCTGGAGCCCCCATAGGACACCCCGCTCATCATCTTCCACGCCGCCAAACTCAAGATACGCATCTTTTGAGTCCGTTTTTCTGCGGCTCCGTCCAGTCTCGCGTGCGATTGGCACCACAGTCTCCAGCGGGAGTGCTTGCTCCAATCTAGGCGTTGAGATCATGCAGATGACGGGCGAGGCCTTTCCACTGAATAGGACGCAGATCGTCGGTCATGGAATCGAGATGGAGGTTGCAAAGCCTCACAAATATCTCGGCTACCCTGAGAAGAAGGATTCAATCGCACGTCAACGAAAAGAGCATCGCGCTGGAACTCGATGACCAGATGGAGACGCGAAAACAGCGTGGATGCTTAGGCGGCGGCCGAAAATGGGTGGCCTACCCGTAAAAGGAGTTCCAGTTCTTGGTGTCCATGTTCATGATGTTGAAGAGCGCGTGCGGACTCGTGGCGAAGAAGCAATTTGCGTTGAGATCGTTTGCGGAGCCGAGTTGGGCGAGTATTGCTACGTCTATCATGACTACGACTGAGGATGGGGGTACAATAGAGTATAAGTATCCAAGGAGGGCAAACGCCGCAAGCCATACGCGCCTGCGGCTCCGGAGCCATGAAATTGATGTTTCATGAGATAAGGGCGAGAGATGTTAGTCCGTCTGCGTAAGGCAACCAAGTGCCATCACGGAAGGTTCAAAAGGGCGCTCTTTCGGAATCAAAGGAGAGCTGTTCGTCGAGTAGCGGCTTTAGTATCTCTTTGGAAACCGTGATTGAGAATTTCAGTACGCAGAACAAGATTGCAGTGTGTGAATAGAGCGCTGCGCGTTATTCCCAGACCATAAGCGCGCTAGCTTACATAAATCAGGAACACCCCTTGAAGAGGAAGAATTGTGGTGCTTCAGATGGTAATGACGATCAAGGTTTATAGTATGTATCTAAAATTTGAACTCTGAACTATGCAAGTCTCGTACATTCACTTCAAACGACCTCCTACAACTGCGCCCTTACCTCAGTGCTCGCCCTTCGTTTCGATCCTACACTGGCAGCCTCGCCTTCCACCTCAGCCCACCGCTGTTCGACATCGGGCTCACACTGATATGGAAGCAGCCACTTGCCTACCCCGTGCCACCGCCACGGGAATGGGTCGGAATTATCCTCCAAGCCATTCTCCTGCAGCTCCTGCTCGCTTGCAGGCTTTCCTTTACCATTGAACGCTGAAAACTCCTTGAGGAGGCGGTCGCGCTCTTGCTGTTCAGGACCATCGTGCACATGATACAGATGTTGCTGTAGGTTTCCGCGCGCAACAACCTTCTCGGTGCGCTCGCGTCGACATCGCTCGTACACCTTGAGCGCTTTCTTCTTCTCCTCGTCGGACTTTCCTGACAGGCGGCCGAGACAGAGACCTAGGACGTGGCCATCCTCGAGAGACATACCGGCGCCAGAGGCAAGGTATGGAAGCGTGGCGTGTGCGGCGTCACCCAAGATGGTGAAGGCGCCGCTCTCGTGCGACCAGGTAGGGTTGAGGTTTGGTCGGATGCAAAGGCGCCATTTGAAGACCGAATCGCAGAGGGCAAGCAGCTTTGGGATGCGCGGGTCCCAGTCTTTGTACAAGGCGCACATTTCCTCTACGTTGCCGGCGACTGTGTTGGCACCGGCGGGCATGTCGTCGGGGACAAGCAGGACCATGTTGAAGAGCTTGCCACCTCGAAGAACGTAATTTACTGCGACGAGTTAGCAATTACGACCGATATGTGAGCGGTTTGGAGCATACCAGCATGTGCATCAGGACCCATCCAGTAGTTGACCTGCGGGTTCTCGATGAACGGCCTCAGCTCAGGATCCTTCATCATATCCTCCGTATTCAGCAGCAACCGATACGCAAGATCGCCCGTAAGAACCGGCGGATCCGGACGCCCCAGCAGAATCTCTCTGCACCTGCTGTTAATACCATCGGCGCCGACAATCAAATCGGCCTTTCTCCTACTCCCGTTCTCCAACACAGCAACTGAAATCGTCCTCCCTTCCTCCGGATGCTCATACTCGATGTTTGCAACCTTTGAATTAGTCTCCATCGTCGCACCGAGCTCCTTCGCCCGATCTAGAAGCTCAAGATGCAGGTTTGCGCGGTGAAAGTCCCAGAACGGGGTCCCTAGCTCCTCCGCATACTCGTGGAAGTCCATGTGCGCGATCTTGCCGCCCTTCCAGTGAAGGTAGTTGCATTGCTTCGGCCGGGTAGCATGCCGGGCGAGCTGCTCTTCCATGCCCCATGAAAAGAGCACCCGAGATGAGTTGGGCAGGACTTGTATTCCTGCCCCGATCTCGCCGATTTCTGGGGCCGCTTCGAGGATGTGGACGTTGTGACCGGTGAGGGCGATTGATATGGCGGCACCGAGACCGCCGAGACCAGCGCCGATGACTATGACCTGGAATTGTTAGCTACGGCACCTCGAAATCGAAGAGAGGACATCACATCGAGCTTGCTGTCAGCATCCCTGTGCTGTTGCTGTATGACTTCAGGCTTTGATCTACCCATCTCTTCACAGTCGAGATACCGTCTCGAGAACAGTCAGATGATCAGGAACAAATAGGTAAGAGGCGAGCTCAAGATGAAAGTCGATTGCTAAAGCCACCACACGTATGGAAATCAAAGGCAGTGCACCCCAAGGCCAGATGTATAAGACGTCCGCACAGCACCCCAAGAGTGAGGGTCACCACACTTGCCGCCATCCTAGGCCGATCGACCCAGCCACCCACTCAATTTACCTTACGCACCTGCAGCGCCGCCTACACGTAGCTCGTCCTACACCACGCGCCCTATCTGGTAGACGCGTGACAAACTGCATGCACTCGAACCATTGGGACAGCCGAGGGCGGGGGAAATGGGGGACCCGAGGGCGGTATGCGTGCAGATTAGTGGGACCAGCAAAGGTGGAGGTGCATGTATGCTGCGCTGGAGAACAGGCACGCGAGGTGAAGAGTGGGGGAGGTGCGTGAAGGGCAAAGGGGTACCACAGTAGGGTGCTGTGTTATCGATAAGAGATGGGGCTAACCCAAGTTCGGAATACCTAGTTCCGAGTTTCGGAATGGAGAGTTATGGAACATGACGAAACAGCACCAAGCAGGATTGTGCACTTTTGAGAGGAGAGTTTGAGTATTGGTATCATTGCAATATATCATCGGGCTCAGCTATAGAATTGGATACGCTCAGAATCCGGGGTTGTAGGCCTCGCCTGAAGCCTGCTTCTTCAGGATCTCTCCTGCTGGTGCAGGCATCTTCGCACCTTCCGGCACCTTGTTATGCGCCTTGAAATCGTCGGCCATTTGTTCCATAGTAACCCATTCGACACCCTCGTGTTTGTTGATGTGCTCGATAATTCTGGGGACGTCAGTTATTGTGCAACTTCATTGGGATTTGTTTGTCTCACCTCTCGTGCATCAGGACAACGTGTGGCCGTCCTGAGACGTCAGGATGTATGGTCATCGGGAACACAAACTCATCGTATTCCCTGTAGAAGTAGTCGAAGTGGTCCATCCAGATCGCTTCCACGTCTCTCGGGTTGACCCATCCGTGGCTGTTCGCTGCCTTCTTCATGAACATCATCGGGGGGAGATCGTCGATGTACCAGCTGCCGGGTATTTCTACGAGGCCGGTGTCTTCGCCTCTGATGAGAGGCTTCATCCAATCCTCCGCCTTCTTCGAGTAGTCAATCTTCGTCCACGTGTCGCCTGTTCGCAGCCAGTAGCACTTGTGGTCTTCGTGCGACATTGAGTGATCGTACTCGATACCGTAACTGAGCAGCAAGTCGCAGCCCTCTTTCGACGTCTCCCACCATGGCGTGACGCTACCGCGTGGAGGCTTGCCGCAGAACTCGGTGAGCTGCTTGTAAGTCTTGTCGAGCACATCGCGCTGCTGCTCGAAAGTCATGTCTGTGGGGTTCTCGTGTGAGTAGCCGTGTAGGCCGATTTCATGGCCTGCGTCACGGACGGCTGCGCAGTCTTCTGGGAATGTGTCAAGAGTGTGCCCTGGGATGAACCACGTGGCCTTGATCTTGTACTTGTCGAAAAGTTTGAGAAGGCGCCGTGTGCCTTCGGTTCCTGCCCAGAGTCCTGTGCATCGTCAGGGACTGAGTATCTGGAGGATGTCGTTCGGCTTACCTCTGCTGATGTCGCTCGTGGAATCTTCGCCTCCATATGAACCTAGCCAACCTGCAACGGCATCGATATCGACACCGTAGCACACAAGAACACGCTTCTTTCCCATGGTGATGTGATTACAGTGCAAGTGAAACCCAGGACAATGACTGGTCTTGGATCTGAGGTCTCAACTGATGTGTCGTATGCGTAGGAAAGAAAAGCGAAGTGAAGCAATTGGAAAGTTTGGAGGGGTAAACAAGTAGCTGCGATATCAGGAGCTACCCCTCTCCTAGCGTCGTTGATACCCGTGATGCAGGGAAGGCGAGACGACTAGGTAAGGTGGGGGATCTTAGCCAGTGGAGCCTACCTGCATTAGCTACTTCACTTGTATCCGGCCACTTACAGAGACCTTCATACAGCCTTACGTACATGACATCGCCGGCGGCTTCAATGGCCGAAGCAGCAGCACTGTGCCGATTCCATATGCATGCCTTGTCTTGGAGTGACCCAAGAGAAGCGTACCTACATCTGCTGCTAGTCTCCACTTGTCTGTTGGCTGCCCACTGACAGAGTGATAGGTAACTATTCAATAGCTTGCGTGACCGACGAGACAATCGACGCTCACGGATACGATCTCGTTCACAAGCAGCTAAGAGTGATGTACATGTAACGAAGAACTCTGAGACAATATATTCAATCATTTCGTGGACGCTTTCGCGCCTATAACACATCTTTCACGATTCCAACACATCTTTCACGATTCTAACCCATCCTTTACGATTCTAACCCATCCTTTACGATTCTAACCCATCCTTCACGACTCTAACCCATCTTTCACTGAGGATATCCTCCCTTGTAAGACAACACCTGCACCCTTCAGAATCGCATCAATCACCTTCGCCGCTCCAAGTACCTTCTCTTCTTGCAGCCTCCGCGCTACGACCTGCACACCGATAGGCATGCCATTCATAGCATCCAGGTCAAATAAGTTCCAGTTCCATTCGTCCAGAGCGTTCCTCGGTTCATAAGCAGCCATGTCTGCGACCGCGGTACCATCAAGCTCTTTCGAGACCTCGCCAGCGGGTAGTACGACCGAAGGATAGTCCACGAAGTTGAAAATCTTTGTGTAGCCCACCCAGCGACATTTTCGATGGGGGACTGCGGAGTGTGGCATCACTGGGCATAACAAGATGTCGATTGGCTTCCCCGAAGCCGAAGATTTCGTCGAGTTCCATAGATCGAGGTAGCGCTTCTGGGCGGCTAGCTTTTGTTTGTTCAGCTGCCAGTAGTCGTACACCGAAATTGGTGTCCCCCGGTTGACGAGCGCTTCTACGTGTGGAATGAATGGCTCTCCTCCAGCCGCGACGTCACGTTTGATATCTTCACCTCCATCGGCGGTGTAATATTGGTCCTGTGAGTCTGAGCGGGATTAATCTGAGTCTGAGACTTTTGGTTCATACCATGATGTCGATGCACTCTTGATGCAACATCCCTGGCTTCCATGGCACGATTTCATGGCCTGCCTGTGCAAGCTTCTGAGCCACCTCATCTAGTACTCGTGCTACCGGCGGGTGCAGTCTGACAACTCCATCGTCTTGCATGACCGCAATGACCAAGGGTCGTGTTTGAATATCTGTGAACATGTCGTCTCGCCAAGACAGTGGACAGCATTTCGGATCGTCATCCCAAGGTTTAATGTCAATGACAGCTCTAGTAACGTCAATGAGCGAATCGATGCTCCTGCTCATAGGCCCTATCACAGAGGGCACATGTTCTTGCCCTTCGGTGGAAACCGAGACGCCTTGGTAAGGGAGCCGTGTGCTCTATACAAGTATGTCAGCGGTGAATCCAAGGCTACAATTTAGTCCCAACATGTGGAAACCAAATCCCTAAAAGCAATCGCGGTTTATGCTCTATGGATCACGGGTCAGCTTACACTAGGCTTGAGACCATACAATCCTAGCATATGCGCAGGAATGCGTATGCTTCCACCAATGTCAGTGCCCCAGCCTACAGCTGAGCCTTGTAGGGCGAGCAGTGTGCCTTCTCCACCTGTGGAGCCTCCAGGGGTAAAATCGGTATTTCTCGGATGAGTAGTAAGACCAAATATGGGATTCTCGGTTTCGCACCACTACCGTGAGTCAACACGAGAACCAATGAGGCAAGCCACAACAAGTGCAGGGTAGAATCGGTCGCTGGAAAATGCAAGTTCACACTGCATCCACTGTGAGATACCGAGGCATTTGACTTACCATGATACTTTGCGGCAGGTTTGATTTGGCGATGATAATGGCACCCATTCTCCGCAAGAGCGTAACCAAAACACAGTCCTGCTTTGCAGGCTTGAACGCTCGCCCAACGTACCCGAGCGTACTATCGTACCCTTGGACATCAAATTGGTCTTTCAGCGTCATGGGTACTCCATGCAGAGGCCCCACAAGGCGTCCATTTTCTTTATAAAAGCGATCCAAGTCATTGGCTTGTCTCAATGCATCGTCGAAAAAAATCTCAGTGAGGCTGGCAATTTCAGTGAATGTCCGTCAGGGGCTGTGCTGCCGCCGTCGACATACCAGTTCGTCTGTCATGATCAGCAATGTGCACGATGTTTCCGTGGTGGAGCTCGGTACTTGGTTGTGAGCTGCTACGGCTCTGCGAAAATGGCGTGAGTATGGCACCGATTCAGTCTTGGTCCGCGCAGCGACCGAGGCTCACCTTTTGATGTATGCAGTGCACAACTCGGTAGCGGTCAAAGTCCCAGCTGAAATGGCTCCAAGAACATCTCCAATGCTGTCGAAGCTCGTCTCCTGTGACGTGGCGTCGTCTACCGTGCCATTGCTCGGTCCGTCTGGGTGCAGGGTCTAAGGAGCTGTCAGTGCAGCACATCGCATAGGCCAGAGGATAGTCCTACTCCAGATGAGGCGTCTTGGGCCTCAGAAAACCGGCTGATGGCCTCGTCACGACTATTGCGCTTCTTGTCGACTATTTGCAGCCATTGCGGCGTGGCGGAAACAGTCATGTTGCACGTTGAGAAGGAGGTAGGAATGACGCTGCCTGGCGACGGTGCCAGAAAAAGCCCACGACAATCACAATGCACGCGACACCATAATGTCAACAATCAGCTAGCTGCCGTTGATCCCACGGCAAGGTTACGAGATGCTGGGACCGAAGGGGCCTGTTGGTGAGATGAACAGTGGGGGAATACACGGGCGCACGGGACCTCGGGAGCGCGCTCTGCGCCCTGGAATTCCCACGCTTTCGTCGCGCTCCGTAGCAGTACAATGGCGCCCACGGTACCCCTGGGAGAGGTCACCCCATCTGCTGCAGAATTTCGTAAGCTCTGCATATCTAGATCAAACATGGCGCACCCCAACTCTGCAAAACCAGTGTTGCTGCCGCTGAGAATGGGCAGAGGGTCGAACGTTTGCCCCTCCACGCACCCCCATTCTACGCCCTAGGCGATCGGGCATTTGGTTCCCAAGACTTATAGGATGGCCCCGTCAATATGGCCTTTCATGAAGCGCTCAACGTCGTCCAGTACCAGCTCTAGCTCTAGCCCTCCTGTCCATCCGAAGGCCGTCAAGATGGCACCAGGTATCACCACAGATTCTATGCCCTCCACCTCAAGCAGCTTCGATACCCAGAGCTCGACCGGTGCCAGTGCAGCCAATGGCTGGGTAACTGGATACGAGACCTTTCTGAGCGATGTATTGGTGGTCGGTGCAGGACCAGCCGGTCTCATGCTTGCGTAGGTACATTCTCGTGGCAGGTGGAACTTGATGGCTGATCGGATGGGTAGAAACAACCTTGTGCGATTCGGCATCAAGACGCAGATCGTCGACAACCGACCCGATCGTACCTCCACCGGCCGTGCTGACGGCCTACAACCGAAGACCATCGAGACGCTGAGGCAGATGCGCGTTGCCGAACCGTTACTGCGGAAGGGTGTCAAGGTCTTTGACATTGCCTTCTGGAAGTCGACCAGCGAGGCACCCATGCGCCGTACCGGCCGCGAAATTCACTACCCCCCAGTCGTCGACCTGCTGGACCCTTACATCCTCCTTGTACACCAGGGCATGGTGGAGGCCACCTTCATCGACGATCTGTCCGAACGAGGCGTCGAGGTGCTCCGCAATACCGCTTTTGCCGGCTTTGAATATACACCAGACCGTGTGCGGCCACTCACGGTAAACTGCAAACAGAACGTTTCACAGAGCAGCAAGAAGCTCGCCACGCGCTACATTGTTGGCTGTGACGGGGCTCATTCGGTGGTGCGCAAATGCATTCCAGGTGCGACCCCCGTAGGAGCTTCATCGGATGCTGTCTGGGGTGTGCTCGACGGTGTGCTCGACACCGATTTTCCGGACATCTGGAGCAAGGTCGTAGTACACTCCGACGAGCTCGGTTCAGTCCTCATGATTCCTCGCGAGCGGAACATGACACGCTTGTACATTGAATTGAAGTCCAGCTCAGGCGCTACAACCCCTCCTAGAGAGCGCCAAACCCAAGAGTTCGTGCAAAAACGCGCCCAAGAGATCATGCGACCGTACCGATTAGAGTGGAAAAACGTAGAATGGTTCGGACGCTATCAGATTGGTCAGAGGGTCGCAGCTCGTTTCTCGGACGATGAGCGACGCGTCTTCATCGCCGGCGACGCCAGCCACACACATTCGCCCAAGGCTGCACAAGGAATGAACACTTCAATGCATGATGCCTGGAATTTGGCGTGGAAGATGAACTTCGCAGTCCGCAACCTGGCCAGACCCGCGTTGATCGAAACGTACGAGCAAGAGCGCAAGAAGATTGCCCAAGACCTCATAGATTTTGACTACGAGCATGCGAATGCCTTCTCTGCAGGCGATCCGAAAGCTCTCGTAGACAACTTCAACAAGAACGTTGCATTCATTTCCGGCTATGGCGTCAACTATGAGCCGAACGTCCTCAACATGGCGTCTAAGGGATACACGCGCGGCAACCTTACTCCAGGCTTCCTCCTCCCACCTGCCAAAGTGACTCGCTTCATCGACGCGAATCCTGTGGACATTCAGACCGATATTCCGGCTCTCGGTCAATTCAGAATCTACATTTTTGCCAGGAACCTACATGCAGCTATGCCGTTCCTCGACGTACTGAGCAAGGCTCATCAGTCTAATTCCTCTTACGTTGGCCGCATTACCATGGCAGGAAACGCATCATACACTATGCAACCACCTCTCGCAGCTCCACATGATCAATTTGTTTGCCCGGAGAGATACACACCTGTCAGTGGCATCTTTACATATGCGGTCGTGACGGATATGAGCCGCGCCGACATCGAAATCACACACCTACCACGCATGCTTCAAGACTCATGTTGGTCGTTCTACCTGGATGACGTTCCTCAACTGGATACCCGGAAACAGACAGTCATGGACAAGTGGCTTGATGGACTCGATGATGGTGAAGTTGTCATTGCGAACGTCCGCCCCGACGGGTATGTTGGTACTGTGAGGCGCTTTGCAGATGGTGGGTTTGAAAGTGGGATGAACGCTGTGGCATGGATGGATGAATACTATTCCCAGTTCTTGCGAGATACGTAAACGCTTCCGAGATCTTGCTTTACGTATTGCATTGTACGGGCGTTTACGGGATGTACGGAGCCATTTCTAGCTGTCAACTGGGATCATCTGTGAATAGAATCAATGACACCATTCAATAAACCACTCATGTACTCAACACCTCCGTTGTATCGGGTATGCGACACAGTCTCCGTTCACAAATTATGGCAACCCATCGTAGTGGGTCTACACCTGGGGGTCTAGTCCAAGCATTCGAGCGGGGTACTTCTCAAGCTGTTTGCTATTCACCCACCAACGCACAACCGAAGTAGTCTATGGCAGTATCTTCGGCGATGAGGTGATATCGATTGCTATCGCCGTGGTCCTACGCTAGCATGGCTGGGTCCACTTCTCCAGCCTACTGTTTCCCCACTCCCCACTCTTATCAAGCAACCTCCACTCCTCTAGTGACAACCCAGCAGCATCACATTACAGATTACCTTACCTGGTGCAGATACGGGCTGCGGTTGGTGCCGATGAAAGCGCTGACTCGGAGAAGCACACGCGGTATGTTCTCGTATCTGTGATGATTGGATAGGTGGGATGAGGGAAGCACGAGGGGCCCCAAGCTGGCTTGTATATAGATGAGTAGTTGTTGTGAAACAACACGTTGTCAATCTGCACTGCGGACTTGCACGCAAGGTTTACACAACCATTCTTCGACTTCATAGATCGGTCACCGAGATGATGTCCGATGCTGCAATGGATTCCGAGAAGTATCAGCCCTCCGAGACGATGGCCAAGGACCAGGAGATTGGAGTGACACACGCTGTTGTGGACAAAGCTGCCGAACGAGCATATGGTTCGTATCTCTTCTCTGCCTATCATCCAAGTTTAACAATGGAACAGTCCGCAAGCTCGACATCTACCTCCTGCCCTTCCTCTCTCTCATGTACTTCTTCAACTCAGTCGACCGCAGTAATCTCGGCAATGCAAAGACAGATGGCATGGACAAAGACCTCGGGTTCACTGGCGAGGAGTACAGCTTGTTGATCCTACTGTTTTACATACCCAACGGACTGTGCGACTTGCCGTTGAACATGTTGACGAAGAAGTACAGTGGAAAGATCATGCTGCCTTCTTTGATGCTGTTCTGGGGCTCAATGGCACTATTACAATGTGTCGCGAAGAGCTTTGGTGGCCTTCTTCCGTTGAGATTGCTCATTGGAGCTTCCGAAGCGGGTTTCTTTGCCGGAGTGGTCTTTTACCTCACCCTTTTTTACACACGTGGTGAACTTGGATTTCGCATCTCGATTTTCTTTGGAAGTGCGCTGCTTGCGGCAGCGTTCAGCGGGTTGATCTCGTACGGAGTGTTCCAAATCAAACATTCCATCCCTGGGTGGAAGTGGTTGTTCATCATCGAGGGTAATTTTCCTATTCAGACTGGAATTTCATCGAATACTGACTTCCTACAGGTGCCATGACTGTCATCTTGGCTCTCATCGCATTCTTCTGGCTTCCAGCAAGCCCATCCAGCGCTTGGTTCCTGAACGACGCCGAAAGGCAGCTTGCCGAACGCCGCACTCTCCGCGATCTCTCGAGCACTGCGCATTCAGAGTTCAGTATCAAAGACTGCTTTCGCACCTGGAAAGACGTTAAGTTCATCGCTTGGTGTATCATCTCATTCACCTACCCTGTCGCCTTCGCAACAGCGTCGAACTTCCTCCCGCAAATCGTCGCGCGCCTGGGTTATAGCGTGGTCAAGACGAACCTCTGGACCGTGGCACCTAACGCTGTGGGTTTCTTGTTCCTGCTCGTAGTTACGTACAGCAGCGACCACTTTCGCGAGCGCACCTACCACATCATCTTTTCGCTATGTGTCTCGCTCATCGGTCTGATAATTCTGGCAACAATCGATGTCATAGCGAACAAAGGCGTTGCATACTTCGCATGCTTCATGCTCTGCGCTGGCGCGTACATTCCATCGTGTCTCGTTCACAGCTGGCACAACAACAACAACTTATCCGAGTCTTCTCGCGCGGCCACGACAGGCTTGCTTGTCGGTCTTGGTAACCTCGGCGGCATCATCAGCGCAGCTACGTTCAGAGTGGAATATGCGCCGAAGTATGTGCCCACTCTGGCTGCCACGGCGGCGTGTAACGTCGTGTGCATCATGACGACTGCTGCCTTGGGCATATGGATGAAGATGGAGAACCGGGCTCGGGACAGAGAACAAGGCGTCAAGATTAGGCCAGAGGAGGTTCCGACGGAGATGCTTGGTGATGGAGAGAAAAGCGAGATGTGGAGGTTCTTCACTTAGGCGAAGGGTATAATATGTTGGTGCAGATTAGGCAGGAGGTCTAGATCCATGGCTCGATACGGTACATACACGATGGATTGCATATTGGTGTGGAAGCACAAGTCGAATTTCTCGTATTCAAACCATCACTTCGATTGCAGTTGCATAAACGTGGCATAAAACCAAACCAAATTTACAGGCATGCGAATGCGAGAGGCTGCAGGCAACATTTTAGAAATGCCAGGCTTCAATTGCTCCCCATGTGAGCAATCTTTGGACATAGTAGATATTCGCGATTGCTATTTCGTCGATTTTCTGACTTGCACCGGCTATTTTTGCATCCATGCTCACGCCGATATTGCATTCGACATTTTGCATCATCATCGCTCTATCCCACGTCCGTTGCCCCGGCTACGCCAGCGCACACCCATGTTCCCTAAGCATCTTGCATCTTGCCGCGCGTCGTCCCATGCCCTTGTTCATTTACTCCATAGTGGAGGTACGACATCGAACGCGGTCTCGTTCGGTCAGGTGCGGGCCGACGCCAGATACATAACGTTGCCGAGCCTCGTAACCCTTTTCGGGCCTTCATTTGTCTCTCGCGATTTGAATGGAGGCTTCGCCGTGAAACTAGAGTTCCACCAAGATGTCGATACTTGTTCCACTTTACGTCTACCCGTGGGCTGGAGCATGGGATCCCCTATTTTCGGCGTGAGTGAATGTTTCATATTCTCGATAGATTCAGACTTACTCTTAGTCAGGGCAAAGCGACATCCAGATGTTGACTTCACAGTGATCTTGAACCCTTGTTCAGGTCCCTGTGTCGGCTCACTTCCCGACCAATACTACCTCGACGCGATTCCCAAGCTGAGATCCTACGACAACATACGGCCATTGGGATATGTAGCGACGAACTACACCACCAAGCCGCTCGACGATGTTCTGAAGGAGATCGACACATATGCCTCGTGGCCGAAGACCTCAAACAATACTAAGCTAAGAGTCGACGGCATCTTTTTTGACGAAACTCCAAGCACATACGACGCTTTCAAATACAACTATCTCAGCCGCGCCGGTCAAGCAGTCAAGAATAGCACTCGATTCCGCGATAGATTCGTTGGTATGTCATTTTCTACCTCGCATCCCTACTTCGCTGACCCAGAATCAAGTCCACAACCCCGGCCTCATTGCCCCCTCGCTTCTCACCTCTCCCACTTTCTCGCAGCAATCCTATATGAATCTATCCGACATCACCGTGATATTTGAAGAAACCTTTGACAAATGGCTCAATCGATCTACCTTCGACGCACTGCAAGCACATCGAATTCGAAAGTCGAAATTTGCTGTCATATTACACAGTTTGCCGGACTTGAGCAAGAGAGTGCTGGATTTCGTCGTAGAGCAAGTACAAGACGCGGCCGACTGGGTGTTTTTGACGGACATCAGGGCCAAAGACGAGTACTATCACTCGTTCAGTAGTATCTTTGAGGATTTGGTGAAAAGCGTGGATGGCGGGGCGGAGTAGTATAGAAGACCGGTTTAGACGAGGATATGTATACCAGGAAACAATAGGAGAGAGCATATTTGGGAGCTTTGCAACGAATTTCTCGCGTTCTTGTTTTTATGTGCCACCTCTCCTATAAAAGCTTTGAAATGTGGTAGCCGAACGATGGACTCCAAGGCCTGCTTCTCACACATGTCAACCTGCTGCTGAGTTACCGACGCAGCATCAACTCCATCAATGTCCATCATCTTCCCTTTCTTGATCGCCTCCAGGTCTGGACCATCCGAGTGCTTCTCACCGTCGAACATCTTGTCCGCCTCTTCTAAAGTCAGTCCCAGGTTTCTACCCAGAACACAAGCACGAACAGCACCATTAGAATATCGACTGAGGTATTGATGATGTAGACTTTCCAGCCGATAGCGGCAAGCCCGAATGGGACTACCAGAGTAATAAACAAGCCACAAAGCTTGGTAGTAAAGGTATAGATGCCCATGCCAACGGCACGAATATCGTAAGAAAGTACCTCAGGTGGTTACAAAACCGTCAGCGGTGTAATACATACCCCATGCATATGACACATTATAGAAGAATATCATAGCGATTGTTCCATACACACCGGGTGCATAGCTCGAAGTACCGTACTTGGCTATTAATCCGGACAGGGCATAAAGCGTGACGATTCCAACTGTGAGAGAGGCCGCGCACAAAGTTCTGCGGCCCAGCTTGTCCGCGAAGAAACATGCAGTGACAGCAACTACAAGCGTCCACAATGTGAGGATGACATTGATCTGCAATTGGGTCGTTAGATCGCTAATACCAGCACTAGAGAGCATGTCGCCGAAGTGGAAGGTAACGATATTAGTTCCAGGAAGCACGACTATAATAGAAAGGTTCGAGGTGATCAAGAGGCGTTTTTTTGTTGGCAGGTTAGGTCAGTGCCTTCATCATAGACAGCTCGCGCTCCCTCTCCCATCGGAGCGTGTCTTCAATTTCCTTAAACTGGACGCACGATAGGGGAGGCGACATCGCCGCCTGTATTAGTGATGGCAAGGACCTCAGAGCTTCCTCATGTCGGCCACGGCTGATCAGCCAACGTGGTGATTCTGGGATGAACAGGAGAATAATCATGCAGCAAATAGAAGGGCCAGCTTGAAGCAGGGATGGGATGCACCATGCCCATGTCAAAGACAGGTTCTGAGTCTAGTTCGCCTGAGTCTTTGTTCTGTTCTTAGTAGAAGAGTGCTTACACCATAGCTGACTCCACTGGCGACCAGCGTGGCTACACCCCAGAAGGCACAGTATAAACCCAAAGTGAAGCCTCTCCAGTGCACAGGTACTGTCTCGGCAGGCCTAGTCCAAATCCAACAAAATAACGGCCTGCAATAAACATGCCGATGTTCTGTGCAGCGCCTTAGATAACGCCTCCAACCAGGGTAATAACTGCAGACCAGGAGACACACTCTGTTCGTCCTCGCCAGTCAATGAGTGAACCAGCAAACAGAGCCATGAAGGAGCCTCCCATATAGCTAATAGCTGTATTCAGACTTTTCGTAGCTGTCGTAAGCTCGAAGTAGTTGCTGTATAATGGCATCACATTAAACAATCCCATAAGTGAAGAGTCGAATCCAACAAGCTACCTTTGTGTAAGCCCCATACCTATTGTCTTGGGGCATTAATCACCACAGAATCTATCGTACTAGTTGCTAGAATGCAAGCCTAGAGTACCTTCTAGTTGCGAGGCACTAGCCTCAAATACTTTGCCTTCAGTCATATTTAGGTTCGTCCAAGACAACGAAGAGAGCAATAAGGGCAACATAGTTCTCTATCAGACTAGCTTCGCGCGTGCTATCAGGCAGCGGCAAGAAGATACAATCTCGCGATAGGTAGTCGTAAGATTAATATAGGTGACAAAGTACTTGATAGAATTCCAGACCCTTCCCTACTCACTCAAAGCCTTAAGGTCCCGTAACCACAGGAGCAAATATTTTGTTTCCGCGCTATTCTAAGGGCTGTTATTATTTAGACAACATTTTTGCATCGCGTAGCACGGCTGTTTGGGGAAAATAGCTGTTAATCCTAGTCGGAAGTTGCGTCTTTTCCTGCAAGTTGACGCGACCGCTTACCTAGGTACCTACCTATCGGCGTTCGCTTTGCATCTCTGACAACAGAAAGAGACAATGCAGACAAAATGGCATAATATCTCGCCGCATCACGTGTATTGTACTTGGACGGACTCACACCAACTAAAAAATGAAGTATTAGCGCGGCAAAATGCGGGGATGCAGCCTCCACTTTTGGCGGGGAGTCATTCAACTCGTGGTCTCGTGGCCTCGAGGAATATGATCACCGGCATCCAGCCTCCGCTTCCTACAAATAACTTATCAGATTGAGATATCGCAGGTAACTCCCGAGGTCTCTGTGACCACGACCGGACGCTAAACTCGAGCCATGAGCGTATAGTCACAGGCTCTAGCCACAACTTTCAACCTTGCCACCGCGAAGCCGTCGTGAAAATGGTCGAAGCTGTGGACATTGCTGTTGTTTCGTTTGATCGCTTCGTCAATGTGAGTGACGCGGATAGGCAAGCAGTCTCCAAGGAAGTCTACGACGCATTCAGTAGCGTAGGCTGGGTATATATTTCCGATCACGGTGTCTCCGGCGTCGATGAAGTGTTCGGTCTTGTACGTGCATGGTTGATATCATCTTTGATGCACAAATGCTCACGGCGTGTAGGCGAAGTCATTCTTCGACCTCCCTATACAGGAGAAGTTGAGATGGCGTCTCAAAGACGCAGAAGTAAATCAAGGATATACTGCCGATGGAGATGAAGCCAATGGGGGTGTGGACCACAAAGAGTGCTATGAACATCGACGCTTTGCCAATCCTCAATGCCCCTCATCGAGCGAGCTGCCAGGGTTCAAGGAGACACTGGACAACTTCTACAGCGAATGTCTTACCCTCGCACTAAATGTTCTGAGATGTCTCGCCATGGCTCTGGATCTAGGTGACGCCTTCTTCGACAACATCACGAAGAAAGCAGATCCTCAGCTTCGTCTCATTCACTACCCGTCCATCGAGCGCAAGATCGTTGAGCAAGAAGGCCACGCCAGGATCATCCCTCACACAGACTTTGGTTTATGCACGCTGCTATTCCAGGACAATGTGGGCGGTCTCGAAGTCGATCCATTCCACACGGGCGATTTCAAGCCTGCCGTACCCAAGCAAGGAACCGCCTTGATCAATATCGCGGATCTCCTACAGCGGCTGACCAACGACCGCTGTCGCAGCACTATTCACAGGGTTGTCAGCCCTACTTTCGCTGGCGATGTGCTCCCGTCGCGGTACTCAATCCCATTCTTCATACATCCGGATCCCGACGTTCTTATCGATCCTATCCTAAAGGAAAAGGGAGAGGTGAAGAAGTATGAGCCAGTGAAGGCGGGAGAGTGGAGAGTTTGGAACACGAGAAAGAATTACACGACGTTGAAGGAGGGCGCTGCGACAGTGTAACGTGTCTTTTGACCTAGTACTATACGGTTTTACCAAAATTGTAATGGAAGTAGTGATGCTCTGTGCCTAGTCGCTTGTTGGTTGTGTCTCGATTAATTGTTGGAATTGTCGTGTTGAGCTGTCAAAAGCCGAGCACCTACAGCACTTGTCTAGACTTAGATCGCGAACAAAATACGCAGTGTCGTGCAGCGACGGCAACGATAACGCAACACAAAGACGGAACAACGCGCTTAACTCAATGATGCGCTGTGTATGAACCACGACCAGGCTTACCGCCATCAGACTAACGACGCTTCCATCTTCTTTCATGTTCATAATGCTATTCTCTGCAATATCTGGCCAGTTGCTAATGTATTTGTTTCCATCCAAATCACTTGCGGCGTTGTCCTCGCTCTGTACCGCGTCTACTTGCACCCGCTATCCAAGTATCCAGGTCCGAAACTTGCAGCAACAATACAGTGGTATAAATCCTACTTCAATGTCATCAAGCGCGGACGCTTTTCCTGGGAGATTGAGTGTATGCACGAATTCTATGGACCTATAGTACGCGTCGCCCCTCACGAAACATGTACAGCCATAACAGAATATCTACACGTGCCTAATACGTTTGGTACGATACTCCCTTGGTACACCGGTTCAAAGACTAGAAGTCCAGATCGTGCATTTAGTGGCTAAGAGTTATTATCAAGTCATGTGTCTGTGGGGGTGGAGTGGACCAAAGATGAACACCCCACCGCCTACATAGGCGTTAGGAGAGGTGGTGGAGTAGAAAGCAGCAGCTTGAGTTCATATGTCGTTTGCCAGGGTCCTGCTTGGAGGTGCAGTTTCAACGTATCCTGGTTGAGGTAAAGGGCGTCGTGGGTGTTGGTTTCATGGCGGGACAGGAGCATGTGATGGAGATTATCATTGCCACGATACCCGTGTGTACATGATACTGTGTTGGTATTATCTGGGTATAACTCAACGACCCACGGTCCCTTATCCCTATCCTGACTGGACTCACACACACCCTAGAAACCCCTCCGCCTACCCTTCCCAATGATCGGCTTCTTCACCACGCCATCCGCCGCCGCCTTCTTCGCGCCCACCCCCGGCCTCTTCAGCACCGGCCCCGCCTCCTCCTCCTTCAACCGCCTCTCCTCCCGCTCCTTATCCTCCGCCATCTTCGCCTCCAGCTCCGCTTTGCGATTGAACTCCGTCTCCGTGATCCGTTTTTCGCGCGCTGAATACCCCTTCTCCTTGACGCTGTAAAACACCGCACCTAGATCCGCAAGCCAGTGCGGGTCTACGCTCGTAACGCAGCTCATGTACTCCTTGCTCGTGAGTATGAGCTCGTGGTAGATGACGTAGTCCGGCAAATAGCCCAGCCCGTACAGCGCGGAGGTCGGATGCAGCTGGATGGTGACGCTGGTGCGGAGATTGATGTATTCGCCGATGCCCTTGACCTTGGCTGCCTGGTGGTAGTACCCGCTGCAGATACACTTGCGGATGACGTCCCAGTCCGTGCCGCAGGAGGTGAGTGCCATCTTCTGCATCTTCATGATATCGAGGAGCTGATCGCGAATTTCCTTGGCCCGGCGGAGGGCCTTGGGGTGCAGGAAGTGCCGGATGCACCAGCCGTCGGAGAAGCCGTTGACTTTCCACTGCGTGTAGACGTGGAGGAGGGTGAGGTGGTCAGACTCTGGGACGAAGAATTTCTCGCGCGCCGCGTCGGATTCTTCTTGGCGCTCTTTGGGGCGGTAGAAGACGCTCGGGACGGACAGCATGGAGACGATGGTCAGCATCTCCTCGCTGCACTCGTACTCTACGGCTGTTATGATGAGTTTCGCGAGCGAGGGATCCATTGGGAAGGCGGTCATCGTGCGACCCAGAGGTGTAAGATCGCCGATATTGTCGAGCGCACCCAACGCCCAAAGGTCGAACAGGGATGTGGTGATGGTGTCTTGAGGTGGGGGATCCATGAAGTCGAAGTCCAGCAAATCTTTCACACCAAGCGACTTGAGTAAAAGCACCGTATTGGCGAGATTAGTCCGCTGGATCTCAGGTATCGTCTGAATATAAAACTCGTCACGGAACGCTCTCTCGGTGTATAGATGGAAGCACTTTCCAGGTCCTGTACGCCCGGCTCTTCCGGCCCTCTGCGACGCGTTTGCCTGCGAGATTGGCGTGATCTGGAGAGTGTCCATGCCCATTTTTGGGTTGTACACTTTGAGTTTGGAGAAGCCGGAGTCCACTACGTACATGATACCGTCCACGGTCAAACTTGTTTCTGCGATATTGGTTGCGACAATGACCTTTCGAACGCCAGGGGCAGCCTGTTCGAAGATCTTGGCTTGTAGGTCTGCAGGCATCTGACTGTAGATGGGTAGGATGCTTAGTTTGGGCGGGGCGTTCAGGAGCTTCAGCCTTTCCGCAACAAGCTCGCAGGTGATCTCGATATCTTCTTGACCGGTCATGAAGACCAAGATATCACCAGGGCCTTGAGATACGTGGATGGCCAAGACCTGCTTCACGGCGCTGTCGACATAGTCTTCGCACGGAGACCTTGAGTACTGTATGTCGACGGGGAACGTACGTCCGGGGATGATGAACTCCGGCGCTCCACCGTAAAAACGCGAGAAACGCTCCGAGTTCATGGTGGCAGACGTGACGATTAGCTTCAGATCTCTTCTCCGAGCCAAGACCTTCTTGATCAGGCCCATGAGCACGTCCGTGTTGAGGGCTCGCTCGTGTGCTTCGTCCATGATGATACAGGAATATCGATCGAGATCAGGCTCGTTCAGTGACTCTCGCAGCAGTACACCGTCCGTCATGTACTTGATCTTTGTATCCTTGCTTGTGCAGTCCTCGAATCGAATGGCATAACCGACTAGACCGCCCAGCTTTACCTCCATCTCTTCGCTCACTCGTTTCGCAACGCTCATGGCAGCGACACGTCGCGGTTGAGTGCAACCGATCAGGCCATGGTCGGCATATCCGTCTTCGTGGAGGAATTGGGTGAGCTGCGTTGTCTTTCCGGAGCCTGTCTGACCGACCACAATGATGACCTGGTTGTCGCGTATGACACGTAGCAGGTCTTCCCGCACAGCGAATGCAGGGAGATACTGGCGTTGCTCTCGCAAAGTCTTGCTCTTACTGAAGGCTGACTGACCTTGATTACTTTTGAGGTGCTGCGCAAACTTGTTGCCACCCTTGTTCTCTCCTTCTTCTACGCCAGGAGCAGGAGCAGCACTATCCGCATCATCTTCCCTTACGCCCATGATGTTGCCTAGAGTGGTACCCTTTACATTTGTAGCCTCTTGTGCCTGTTTGGTTCTTTCTTTCTGCTGTCTCTTCTCCTTCACAACCCGGCTGCCTCTTCGACTAAAAACCGCCATATCGCTTTGAGGGTCACGAACTGCTGGAACAGGGTCTATTTGCTTGGTAAACACTTTTTTCCCGTCCAAAAATGGTGGCTTCAGATCATGAACCAGAATGTGAATTCTCGTCGATTCGTTATCATCATCAAAATCGGTTTCAAAAGTTCTTCGTTGGGCCACACCGGACTGCAGCATGCGATTTGTCTCCCATGCATCTACATCCTTCTGCTTCTGCACGGCTCTTGCGCTTGCTCGGCTATTCTGCTTCTTCTCAGTGAGCGCTGCCTCTCTCTGCGCGTCTTGCCAAGAGCTTTCTGTCCCACCAAAAGGGTTGTGCGTGTCGTCGCCGAACGTGTGCCCGTTCTCTTCGCCGCCGTACCAGTCGCGATCCAGCTGCATCGAGTCGAAGTCGTCCACCATGGCTTCGGGTCCATCGAACGACTTCTGGTGGGGCGTGCTGCCATCGTCACGGGGTCTCTGCGTGAGCGATCGCGAGGATGCGGGCGAGTCTCTGTGCAAGCGCTTCTGGAATTTGGGTCGGGGAGCCATGGAGAACTCCTCTGTCTCGAGCTTGCGACGTTTCGGGCTATGAACTCGGTCCATGGTGGGCGAGATGCGGGCGATGCCTGGGGAGAAGCAGATCCCAGGATAGGGTAGCCTGGTATGACCTAGGACAGGTTTTGATGCGTGGTCGGAGACAGGTGCAGCGAATCGTGGTAGAAGACGGGGACGGTAGTGTGGTGGTGGTGGTGGTCACTACAATTTTCGGAGGAGCTGCGGAGGTTGCGCCACCACAGCCACAGCCCCGCTGCGCCAAAAAGTTCACGTTGAAATTCTTCCCCACGCTTGTCTACGCACGACTGCTTTGCACATCACGTTATACCCAGCATGTCTATGATCACAGCGACAACGTGGGTGCCGCGCGGCTTTGCGGCTCCTTTCCCTTCTAAATATGTCTTCGACGAGGACGAGTACGACCGCATCTCCAAGCTTGCGAAGCTCCAGCTCGACGACGCAAAGGAAGACCTAGAGGAGGCGCAAGACGAAAAGAAGCAGAAGGAGAACAATGGCAGCAACGGCACAGCCAAGGCACCCGACACAGAGTACGCGCACTGGTCCTGCCCGTGCATGCATGTGCAAAGCTAATTCTCGCAGCGAAATCGACGATGACCTCAAAGAGTACAACCTCGAGCACTACGACGATGACGACCAAGAAGGCGACGGCGACACCATGGCCATGTTCGGCAACATGAAGAACCTTGTGTTCCACGAAAACGACGAAGAAGACCCGTATATCACCATGGCGGGCAATGCAGAAGAAGAGGACGAGGAGCGGGAAGAGCTGCAGATCTTGGCCACAGACAACCTGGTGCTAGCAGGAAGGGTAGAGGACGAGGTTGCGCATCTGGAGGTTTACGTCTACGAAGACGAAGCAGACAACATCTACGTTCACCACGACATCATGCTGCCTGCGATCCCGCTGGCAGTCGAATGGCTGGACCTCCCGGTTGGAAAGACTGGCGCAGAAGCCAACGCAAAGGGCAACTTCGTCGCTGTTGGCACCATGGACCCGGACATTGAAATCTGGAATCTCGACCTGGTCGACAGCATGTACCCAGATGCAATCTTGGGGCAGGGCTCCGAGGACGCAGACAAGGCGAAGAAGAAGAAGAAGAAGAAGTCGAAGAAGGCCAACGATGAGTTCCACGTCGACTCCGTTCTCTCGCTCGCGGCGAACCGTCACCACAGGAATCTGCTCGCATCATCGTCCGCCGACAAGACCATCAAGCTATGGGACTTGAACACGACCAAGTGCGCAAAGTCATACACATACCACACGGACAAGGTCTGCTCGGTGTCGTGGAACTCGACAGAGTCTACAGTGCTGCTCAGCGGCAGCTACGACCGTACCATCGTCGCAGCAGACATGCGCGCACCCGACGCAAAAGCACCGCGCTGGGGCGTCGAGAGTGACGTCGAGACGGTCCGCTGGAACCCCCACGACTCGAACTACTTCTACGTGTCAACCGAGAACGGCATGATCCACTACCACGACGCGCGCAACGCGCCCGCCGACCCCTCCCAGTCGAAGGCTGTCTGGGTGCTCCAGGCGCACGACGAGTCCATCTCCTCCTTCGACATCAACCCCGTCATACCGGGATTCCTCGCCACGGGCTCGACAGACAAGCAGGTCAAGCTGTGGAACATCCAGGAGTCGGGGCCCTCGATGGTCGTGTCGCGCGACCTTGGCGTCGGCAAGGTCTTCTCGACGACGTTCGCGCCCGACAAGGAGGTCGGCTTCCGGCTCTCCGTGGCCGGAAGCAAAGGCGCAGTGCAGATCTGGGACACGTCGACCAATGCCGCGGTGCGCGCGGCGTTTGCGACCAAGGTGCCGCAGATCAAGGGCGACGGGAAGGAGAAGATCGTGGGGCTGGACGAGGCTGAGACGGACTCTGATTCCGACGAGGGCGAGAGCGAGGACGAGGATGGTGACGGCGGCGAGAAGGGGTACGAGTCGATGGAGGAATAGACGTGCCGGGTGCGAGTACAAAAAAGAAAAGCCTGCGATACCCAATTCGATACGTTTGTCCTAGGATGCTGTGCTGGTAGACGTCTCGCGAGACCCTGATGTGGTGCTTCATGTGGGTGTCGTAGCACAGCATTATTCGATGCGCATTCGCATCAGCCGCATGCAATGCAACTTCACGACAGCGCCTCCCAGACGACAGCCAAATGACAATTGTAGACGGTCAACAACCACCACCACCACCACCACCACCACCACCACCACAACAACAACAACATTCGTGTCGAACGATCAAAGGTTTTCAAACCAGCAACTGGGCCGTAAATAGCAGCACGACGCAGGATGGCGGCGCACGGTGCGTGCTTACGTAGCGCAGGCCGGGGATGCATGGGGTGTGCTACACGGGGCAATCTACTCGATGCGGCTTTGATTGTTCCTTCAAGCTCGCGACTCTCCATGTGCAACGAGGGGGGATTTGGAACGAGGCGTGCAACTTGTGACATGATTTGGGTGGAACGAGGCTGCGAGACTCGGGCGCAGATATCTAAGGGGCGTGCGGGCTAGGCGTGTCATGGACGCAGCGATCAGGCCGGGGACGGACAAAGGAGGCTGCCGGCTACATGCCAGCTGTCAACTGTCACGGCATTCCAAAAGACACGACGAGCGTCCACATGGCCACGTCTGTCTACCTATGTAGTTATCTGTAGGCGGCATGGACAATTGATCAAGACAACACATGCCCGAATCCAGGATGTCTTGTAGATATTACCCACACCATCGTCGCAGCGCAACGCCCCATCAGATCAGATCAGCCAACCGCTTCCGCCCGCACACTAAATCTCGGCTCGCGCTGCACAGCGCACACACTGCTTTTGCGAAACATCCGGTTCGACCGCCCGCTAGCACGGTCGAGAAGTGAAGTGGGATCGTGGAGAAGGTGTTTGTTCCTAGGGCGAGAAGCGGAACGTCGACCATGGCAACTCGAAGGGGCGCCCGTCCGCTTTTCCATGGTCCTGCGGGCGCTCGTTCGCTCGCTGGACACGGGCGCGAGCACGACGATCCGCGACTCGCGACTCGCGTCCCAACGTTTCTTTGACGCTTGCAGGCGGTTTCGAAACGGCGGGGCTCAAGAAACAAAGCGAAGCGAAGCGCGGCGTGGGCACGTCGAGGCGAGGTCAACCAAGTGTCTGCGAGGGTGGAGAGAAGCAACCAACTGCCTGCCAGGGATGGAGAGCTTTCACCTGTCTGCGAGGGATGGAGAGCGGCGCAGACGAGTGAGGACGAGTTGAGGACGAGTGAGGACGAGCCATTTGGCGCCCACGAAGCGGCGTGGATGGAGTGCGGGTTGGCTAAAAAGGTCGAGGTAGGTACCTAGGCCTGGCAACAAGTCAGTCTTCCCTTGGAAGGAATCAATCCCACGGCGAGGGTCAGGAAGCACAAGGTCTGCTCGCCGCGTCCGCGTCATTCAGCACCACAAGGAACGGCGACAAGTCATGCCATGTACGTGAAGAGGCGTGTTGAAACCGCCATCATCTCAGATGGGCGGCTTGCTGGGCTTGGGGTGCGCCTGCTGCTCTCTGGCCCGCCGGCTTGCTGGTTTGCTGGTGTGCAGGTGTGCTGCTGGTTTGCTGGTTTGCGGGTTTGCTGGCTTGCTGGCTTGCTGGCTTGCTGGCTTGCTGGCTTGCTGGCTTGCTGGCTTGCTGCTCTCTGACCCGCTGGCTTGCTGTTCCTATTGCTCTCCGACGCTGGCTTGTTGCGGGCACCACGATTCGCTGCTCTCTGCAAACGCGGTGGTGCGGGCTGGGCTCGCCGTGGGTGGGCCTTTTCACACAGCGAACAGCGAACAGGGAACAGCGGACAGGGAACAGCGGACAGGGAACAGGGAACAGGGAATAGGGCGCTATGGCGACTTCGCTGCGCCTGTCCCCTGCGCCTGCCCATGAGCCGTCCTGCCAATCTCTGCAACTCAGAAGGCGCGGTCGGCTTAGTCTACCACAGCAGGTGCAGGCGTGGCTCCTGCCCCGAAAGCGCTGGCTTTTCATCAATTCATCAACGCCCTCCCCCCCTGCTCGCATCCTTCTCCCAACAGAGTTGTGTCTTCACTCGCCCTCCCTTCCCTTCCCTTCCTTTCCCTTCGCCTTGCTTCGTTACTCTTGCGTGCCCTACGGCAGACTCACTCCCTCTCGCGGCCCGGTGTACGCTCCTTTTGATCCTCGACCTCACGCTCTTTGACAGACCCTTGCTTCTACCCAAACCCGCACACACATTCACCCTTCACGTGCTGCGAGCCAGCATCCGGAGGACCATCCCTAAAAAACTCAAAAGCATCCCATATCAACTTGCTATTTCTGACTTGCGACCGCACGACCTCGGACTGCACTGCACCGTCAGGCCAGCTCTGCGCCACTGCCGCCGCAACCTGCCACTGCCCGTACCACAAGGACCAGTCGGCCTCCCATCACCGTGTTGCATCAACCGCGCACACGCGCTCCGCTGGGAACCACCAGACAACTGTCATCAGCCCTTCTCACACGCCTCACACACCACTGCAACACTCGAGAGTGCCACCAAGTCACCTGTCTTGCTGCATCACGCCAACGCCCTGCTCCTTCCTCTCACAGCCCAGGCTGTGCCCCAATTTACCCGCGACCTTCCCCCCCGCACCGCACCTTATCGGAGAAGCCACCCCATTTCTGACTTGCCGCAAAAGGATCCCCGGTCCTTATACCGACTCCATCTGGCCTCTCTATCCTAGTTGATTAAAAGTAAATCTCGCCCGGATTACCTCCCCACCATGTCTCTTGCCCGCAGCTTTACGAAGCGTATGAAGCGGCCCTCCAACGATGCCGTCCCCTCCACGCCCACCATGTCCCGCAGCCAGAGTCTAAGAAGCCCGGGCTTCGCCATTGACCGCGCCAAAATCTCCGCACCGATTGCTCTGGTCTCGACAACAAACATGCTCAGCTACAACGCCCCGGACATCGTGCCCGTCAAGACGCCCTCGTCGTCCATCTCAACACATTCGGCCGAAGACTCGGATCACAGCAGCTCGACACGCTCCAGGGCGTCGTCGCACGCCTCGCGCGACACTTTGACAGACGCCTCTTCAGTGAGCTCGTCGTCGCCCACATCGCCAACACCGAACCACCTCACCGGCTACTTCGCTGCTGCCAACAAGAACGTCCGCAAATCCGCCTCCTCTGGCAACCTCCAGCAGCTGAAGGAGCATGTGGACGAGGAGCCAGCTGTCCCGGCCATCCCGGAGCGCGCCCTGTCCCACAGTAAGCGGGCACACGAGCGCCTCGCACAGAAGCGGTCCCTGCAGAACATGTCGCGCACCCGGTCGTCTCGCGAGCACCGCGCCTCGCTTGACATGTTCAACGCGTCCATCCAGGAGGAGACGCATCCCTTCGGCGCGGAGCTCGAGCAGCTCAATGAGGTCGCCGAGGAGTTCAATGGCGCCGCCCGCGACGCCGAAATGGCGGCTGATCTCGCCGTCATTCGCGAGCGCAACCTCGCGTCCTTCTGCGCCGCCGACTACCTCGCCGAGATCCAGCCGCTGTTTGCGTCAAGGTTCGGCAGCGTCGTCCAGCCGGCGCCCATGGCGTGGATATAACAACACACATGCCGCCAGCAACGCTGCAAACAAAGACACGGCTGTGACGACTCTACTTGATCACTCGATTACTTCTATTGTATATATCTTTTTTTGTCTTGCGAGACGAGGTACGATGCGAACCGCGCTTCTCGGGAGGTACACATAACCACTATTCACCTATCTGTCTATCTGCTATGCCTGGTGGATTGGTCGCTCTTGGGAAAGGGAAATGGCGTTGCTCATTTGGAATGGGCCGGGAAAATGATATCCGGTTCGATTTGTTATTTTCTCCACTTGCTTCACTCTGGGAGGAGGAAGGTGTGGTATTTGGTCACGCGGCAATAGCGGACGACCGTCCTCTCTTTAGGATTTCACCGGTGTATATGATGGCGACTTGACTTGATGGATGGGTCGAGGGTAATGCACTACATTTGGCTACTCGCCCTTTCATGTTTGACGTCTGTGAGATGGCAGTGAAGTGATGCATGCGTGAGATGAGACACGAGTGACACTGCGACGTGACTGCCTTGCTTGTGCACGGGAGCTGAGGTGAGATGGGTTGACTCGAGGCCAGAAAAAGGTACGCTTGGCGCGTGCGTGTGTGTGTGTGTGTGACGGGTTGTGCGACGCACGCGCATGAGCTGACTTGGTCGGAGAGGAGGGAAGGAAGGAAGGAAGGTGGGAGTGGGAGTGGGAGGGTTGAGCTTGGTTGCTCGGGCGTGCGGAGGGCCAGGTCTCGAGAGTGAAGGTAGGTAGGTAGTAGGTAGTATGGCGAGGCTGCGACATGGCTGACTCAAGCATGCGCCGACGTTCTTGATCTTGACGGAGCGAGCACATCGGGCCCGCACTGAGAGCGAAAGGGATCGGATGGTAGGTACGGTAGTCTATAGCCTGGCAACTTTCGGTTGCCTGCGATGCCCCAATGTGACTAAGCACTACGGTAACGCTCGAGAAGTTGGAATAGACTACCTAGTGTGTCTTAGGTTCATGACGAGGAACTACAGTACTCACCCTGCTCGTATAGCCCCAAAGGTACTGTAGACCTCCACGCGTTCCTAACATCTTCATTGGTGACCTTGGAATGCAATCGTTTGCCTCCTATCCCCATTGTTCATTGAGAGCCGGGCGGATGTACTTTGAGTTGTAAATAAAAAGGAAGAAATTATTGAAATAGTAAAAATTTGCAAGAGTTAGGTATATGAACAGTATTTGTTTTGGTTTGAAGGGGTTTCGCTTCAATGAATGCTATAGCGTGACTAGACTATATTTGCTCTTCTTTGACACTAACACCACCATCCAAGCGCTTCTGCAATGGCCGAGGCCAGAATTGGAGCCTCGGCCGCATTGGTAGCAATGTTCGGATGGTAGTCACACCCGACATCTGATCCCTGCGACGGCCAATCTACAACATGAACCTTCGTGCCGTTCAACTGGGCAGCCGCATCAGTGAAGGCCTTCGTCTGCGCCGTGTGCTGTGCTTCGCCCGCAGGGTAACCATCGCCGAGCATGGGAGACGTGACCAGGAAGAATTGCGCCTTGGGATAATGCGTCTGGACGGTGCGGATGAAAGAAACCGTTGCCGACGTGAAGTTGCCGACGTCAAGAACCGGGCGGTTGTTGTTGTCGACGCTGAAGTCGTTGGTGCCGAGAGCAATGACAACGGCATCGGGTGTTTCGCTTGAGGGAAACGTGTAACTGTTGTCGGCGTCCTGGGCGCCGTACTTAGTCCAACGACTCACCATTGTTGGGCCGCCAGGGGAACCGTAGGCGGTGTTTCGTACGAGGCCTATGCCGCTCCAGGCGACAATGTCGTAGTCGGCCTTCAAAGAATTGGCCGCCAACACGGCATATGTGTTGGGGTTGTTTTCGACTTCGGCGGTATTCGTGCAAGGAAAAACGCCATCCATCCCATAGCCGACCGTGATAGAGTCCCCGATGAACTCGATTTTTCGGTTGTATCTGGGATCTATTCCAAAGGTGCCATCGGTCGTAACGTTCCCGACAAAGATGCTCCCGAATAGTGCTTCTGATCGCTTTCGCAGAAAAACGGTATGATCTCCGTTGGCCAATCCGGCTGGCGTGGAGATACTTGAGGTGTTGACATTCAAAATGCCAGTAGACTTTCCATCGACAGTAAGCAGGACGCTATTTGTACCTATAGTCATTCTCCAAGGTTAGCCGCACCGCTTCTGAAGAGCAAGGTAGGCATCAGGTATCGTACCAGTCACGGATTCAAAGTCAATCGTTGCTGAAGATCCACTGAAGCTAAAGGCCACTCCAGTGCCCGCCCATGTCAGCTCCCTCGTCGCCGGGTTCACACGGCCTAAGAAGCGCACAGCTTGCGCGGCCTCCAATAATGCCAGGGACAAAGCGACGGCGCTGAACTGCTTCATATCGAGGGGAGAGAACGTGCAAAGAACGATGACATCGACTAGTGACATCGACCTCAACTATATACTTCCCCATTTCGGCGTTTTTGCGATCGTTGCTAGATCTTCCGAACAAAGATCGGGGCCACGCAGAATTCGTTCACGTTAGCAGCTTTCAAATAAATTGATCTCCATCTGCGACCCGCGGCTAATTTTGCTAGCGGCGTCAAATCCATTTCCCCCAGTCAGGAACGTAGGAAATTCGTCAAGCGCGCCCTACCGGGCTACCATTCCGTACTTCAGTATGCCGCTCCGCGGCGCCGAAGTACGCATGGTGTGCAAAGCACATTTGTTGATCGGAGCAGAGGGGTGCTTGGTGGAGTAGCGAAAGAGATTCCTGCTGTGAGCCCCACGAAGCTTAACGAGATAGAGCCATTAGATGATGTAGATGACAGAAGAGAGTCGCATATTGAGCAGCATCGCATTCACCTGCACATCGTTGGTTGGTGTTGTAATGTAGAATCGGCTGACGTTTTCGATCAGTCGACGCTGAAGATCAGTAGGTATATGGCACTAGGACTAAAGGGGCAGCCTTGGCTGACTAAAGACTTGCGATCGCGACTTCCCCATTCAAAGACAATGAAACATCATCCTCCCATCAGAGGCTCCGAAATCGAGGACCGACTCCGCAAACCCCATTCCGACCCGGTTGCTGGTCAAGGCCCCTCCGCTTGTGCCATTGATGTAACACCAAGATCTCGCGCCGAATCCATCTCTACTTATCCATGGATTCCACGAAAACCACAGGAATGGCCAGATTCAATGACCTGAGCGTAGATTTGGTCTACGTAATCTTCTCTCACCTGGAGTCACAAGGGACCGATCTCTGCAATCTCACGTTGACTTGTCGACTATTCCGTGACATCGCCCAGCGCTTTATCGTCCGGAACGCTTCCATATCCCATAGCGTCCGTGGCTCGCGCACCAAGATGTTTCTGAGAACGTTGCTCGATCGATCAGACCTCGTCGTTCATGTGCATCGGCTGGAACTTAACCTTCTCCGAGAGGACATACACTGGCCAGAAGAGCAACAAACCATCAATCAGATCACGCGCCAGCTTACGAATCTGCGGGAGTTTAGTTACCTTTCACGCGACTACAAAGCGTGGCACTACAGTGTACCGTTGCCGCTGAAATGGATACGAGAACACGCGCACGATCAGATCCGACGGGTGGAGTGGCAACACAATATGGCGCCTCACGAACTGCGCAAATGCATGGAGCTTCCTAGCATTGAGTCTATTCGCGTGCGGGAGCTCCAAGACGACTCTTCAGGACGCTTCTCGTCCTTCAAACTTCCAGTTCGCAAACACCGGACGTCGTCCCTCAAGGAGCTTTGCGTTGGCTCACCGGGCACTATGGCGTATGAAGCTCTCATATTACTGCTTCAGATGCCGAAGTGCCTGAAGAGTTTCACGCTCGAGTCCTACGACACGTATACTTCCACTATGGAGCCGACGGCGCTGATACCGATGCTTGAGGCAGTCCAGGACTCCTTGGAAGAGCTGCACGTTGAAACTCGTCGCAATATGCTTTCACCGTTCCCACGAACAGCAAACTTCTCGAGGTTCTCCTCGGTCAAGAAGATGTCTATGCCCTTCCGATACATGTTCCAGCGAGGAGCCGCGGCATCGGAGATTGGTGCTGAGACCTTCCTTCCGCCCCAAGTCAGCGATCTCACGGTAAGCTGAACACCCCAAGCTGAACACCCCAAGCTCATCCAGCGGTCATCCGCTAATACCAAGAGGTAGATTTCGTTCGTCTCCACAAGATCAGCAAAGCTCAAAAGGTTCTATTCTGATAGTAGCGCGACCCTCAGCCGGTTCATTGAGGGCCTCAATGGGCGGGAGGGAGTGTCTTCAGTGTTGCCTCAATTGACTCAAATCACATTGCAAGAGCACGATTCGCACCTGAGTTTCCATCCTGATTTCGACCATGAGGTGCTTCAGGCTACGATGGAAACTTGGGATTTGTCTAGGCTCAATGTAGAATACCGCCATTAAAGGCAGCGTGCATTTCTGATTGTTGTTTAAGCTCTGTGGCTCAGACATGCGATATGAATATCATCGCACTGTTCCTACATCTCTGTGACAGTCGCATACGTCAAAATTTGGGTGCAGATTTCCGCGTGTCGCTCGTACTGAAACTAGATGTGCTTCGTTGTGAGAGTTCCCACAGCAAAGACGCGACGCGTGGGTGACAAACACAGCCACATTCATCACACATCTTGGCGTATCCAACTATCCACCTCTCTGCTTGGCCGTGACCGTTGCGCAGCTGCAGCTTTCGACGAACAAAGTTCCTCTTCACGGGCCAAAACATCCCAATTACCAACACAAGACGTGTCGCTCTCGTATCGCCTACCACACCCCCGACCTGTCGGCGTCGCGCATCCCTTGGATAAGCAGCTCCGCATAGCTGTCCTGAACCCAGCAGCCCTCCCACGCACCGCTCCCGCACCACCGCCGCCATGTCGTTACAATCCTACTTCCTCGACGTCATATACTCGTTCACAAACTGCATGGTGTGCTTCCCCGGCTCGCCCAACCTGAAAATAAACAGCCGCAACTTCAAGATACAGCGGCTGCTCGGCGAGGTAAGCAGGCCCGCCCACTGCAAATGCCCCTCCCACGCCCCTTCTAACACCGCGCACAGGGTGGCTTCTCCTACGTCTACCTCGTCCAAGACAATGCCAACCAGCAGCTCTTCGCGCTCAAAAAAATCCGATGTCCCTTCGGGCAGGAATCCGTCTCGCAAGCCCTCAAAGAAGTAGAAGCTTACTCGCTCTTCTCGCCGCACCCAAACATCATCCACTCGATCGACTACAGCGTCGCGTCGGACAAGTCAGACCCCAGCGCGAAAACGGTATACATCCTGCTGCCGTACTACCGCCGCGGCAACCTGCAGGACATGATCAACGCGAATCTAGTCAATCACACAAAGTTCCCTGAGAAGAGGCTCATGCAGTTGTTCCTCGGCGTCTGCAAGGCGCTCAAGACGATGCATCAGTACCGGATGAGCGAGGGGCCGGGCCGCGCGAGGAGCGAGGGCAAGGCGAAGAAAGTCAGGAAGGATGCCGCGCGCGCGGATGCAGAGGCAGCTGAGACGATGGAGATGCGGCGGCATCGAGACCACGACGATGATGACGAGGCGGAGGGTGAGGGCCTGCTGGAGAGCGGCGAGGCGAGTCTTGCACAGGAGGGCATTGCGCCGGGTGGCGAGCGCGCGTATGCGCACCGGGACATCAAGCCCGGTACGTTCAGTTCCCAGAACTCAAGGCAGAAACACGGCTAACAAACACGCAGGAAACGTAATGATCGACGACGACGGCGTCAACCCCATCCTCATGGACCTAGGCTCCCTCGCGCCATCGCCCACCCCCATAACCTCGCGCTCGCTCGCCCTCCAAGTCCAAGACACCGCCGCCGAGCACTCCACAATGCCGTACCGCGCGCCGGAACTCTTCGACGTAAAGACCGGCTCAGTCATCGACACCAAGGTCGACATCTGGAGCATGGGCTGCATGCTGTATGCGTGTCTGGTAGGCAAATCGCCGTTCGAGGCGCGTAGCGATGAGACGGGAGGTAGTCTGAGTATGTGTGTGCTTGGTGGTGATTGGAGATTTCCGGATGAGGGGAGGAGTGCGAAGAAACCGGCGGATGGACAAGGCATAAGCGAGAGTGTGAAGGATGTCGTGAGGAAATGTCTTAAAGTTGAGCCTGGGGAGAGACCGGATGTCGACCAGCTCATTGAGATGGTGGAGGGAGTTCTCGCCGAATTGCCGGATGATGGAGAAGAGCGGCTGTGAGAGCAGACGGTAAAAATGTAAGAGTGCTCGAGCGGTGTTCATTGCAGGCGTACTTATTTGGATTCTCAAGGTCACGACGACATGGTATGTAAGAGAGGGCTTTAGCTGCAACCAATATACCCTTCTACGTTCCTCTAGCACACAGCATCTCTGCTTCTATCGGATATATCCGTCCCCATATCCATGTATAATCTTATATCTCAAGTCGAATATTGCTTCACTCTTTCCTAGGGTATTGGGAAAGCCAGAACTTGGTAGGCGACCTCACTTGGTAAGCTTCGGTATCGTTTAGTGGAGTATATGCAATTTCTAGCAATTCTTCGACATGTTGTTAGCCCAGGCTAGAAAGGCAGTTGGAAGCGCATGTTATGCCATTTGGAACATAGGCGGGAGTGTGAGCTAGGGCGGAAACATCGTAGTAGATTTGTGGGAGAGGTTGAATGTTTTTTCAGGAGTTGGAGCTGGCTATGCGGGGCGATTGTGTCCTACACAAGGGGGCAGGTTCTTCTGACAGCGGTTTTTGACGTGAGAGCTGCAGCGTGACAAGCTGCGCACATTGCTTAGTGTGTGAGATCACATCAGTACTTTGCAAGGGTTGTATGGTGCAGATTGAATGGTAGTGTAGGCGCTGTTCCTCGTATGTGTAGTGTGTCCTGGGCCAAATACTAGCGAGCATCTTACGATTCATCCGACGAATACGCTCCTCGTGTCTACTGCATTGCAGAAATCAGTATCGAGGCTTCAAGTACTATCACAGCAGGCGTTGCGAGGAATCAATCGTCGTGGCTTCATGCCTTTGCCTTTCTCGCTGATGCCGGCAGCCACACCTTCTGCATTGCAGTTTCGTCACGGCTATTTCCTGGTTTGAAGTAAATAATATATCTTAACTATTGTTTGTTTGGTCATACACACTTGCACTTACCTCTTTGTGTTTCATCCGTAACAAAGCACTCATGGACTTCGCTGTCCCGCGCAACAACGCCTGCGACTCTTCTCCTCTTTCGCGCCTGTCTATGAATGGTGCTACTAACGTCACTGGGCCTTTACTATTCCGAATGGTCTTCAGTGGGCCCCAAGAACAATACGCGTTTTCGCCGGCCATCTCGACGAGCGAGGGATAGTGGGTCCGGTCGGAACCCCACAAGCGAGTCCGTATGACGCATAGCTCAGCATCCAGTCATTCTCTAGTGAGTTGGAGCTCAATCCCAAATATTTTTCCCCTCGATTTCGACAAACTCTTCTACCCTATATATTCATTTCAAACAGATCTTTACATTAAATCAGAGCGCATCAGCTCGCGGCCCGCTGGCGCAACGGTAGCGTAAGTTCAACATCCATCACAAGCTAGACCGAATCAGTACTAACCGATTCCAGGCGTCAGATTCCAGTCACTTGGAACTTCCTGAAGGTTACCTGTTCGAATCAGGTGTGGGTCAATTATCTTTTTTCTACTTTTTTTCGTAGTAAGAAATCTTCCTCTGCTTTTTGGCTGTGCGAAATGTGGGGCCTTCTGCGCTGCCAACATTTTTATTTTGGGAAGGGGGTTGGCTGGCATTTGTGCCGTGCCGGCACTCGGGATACTAGATGATGTACGAGTTCAGCCCTCCCTTCCCACAAGTCTATACGTGCGTTAGTCTTTTGGAGGAGTGGAATTCACTCAGGAAGGCCAGATATGTGTGAGTCCCGGGCATCCACAGTGGCGTGGGGAGTGCCGCAACTGGAAGCCTGATCGCGCTCACCACTGCCGCGAACTGAACCGCTGCGTGCGTCGCAAGAAACATTACCGCCCTTGGGCTGGAGATCGATGGAGGGCCCTCTTCGTCCAGTGGTGAATAGGTTTTGATTGCTTCCCGGACTTGCTTTACGAAGCTTCAGATTATTCTACATTGGATGTGCAGTATACTAGCTACCCACGAGTGGGCTAGGCTCTTGACTTTCTACGAATTGGCTAAAACGACCATGAAATATAGCACCTTCCAAACACTTCGGATCATCCAGCAATATGTGGAATACTTAGTGTATAGTCAGAGGATAGTACCATTATCAGTTCAAAGCATTAGTCTTCCATGTGGAAAACGAAGAGCCCAGGACGGATGAGCAGTGCAAAGTGTACAATGAAAGCGATGTAGTTCAACGCGGTAGATTGGTATCAAAAATGCAACGCTATATGTAACCGGACCCTCGTCAATAAAACCTGTAGTCTAAATCCACATCCAGGCCAAGAATCGAAAGGTATTGCGGCCGAGTCTCTCACGTGTACTCCGCGTGCTCAAGCGCTCGTCAACAGTGCCGTGCCCGTCTACGAGGAGAAGATGTTGCCCAAGTTGCTCAGCGACATGCCGTTGGTCATGGAAACCTCGACCGAGAAGTAAGCGTAGCGGTAGACAAAGTCCTGGCTGTCGAGCCATGCAATGGCATCGCGCATGAAACCCTCCTGGTCGCCGGACTGGGCCTGGAACTCGGTGACCCAAATGGGCTTTTGGGTCCAGTTGTGGACGTTGATGACGTGGGCCTTGAAGGCCTCGACGTCGGCAGGACCATACCAGTGGGTGGCGATGTGGTCGATCCTGCAGCCGTTGCAGGCGCCGAGGAACTCCTTCATGGTCTCCACACCGGCATTGCTGTATGCCGGAGAGACGATGGTGACGTCGGGATGGGCGTCGGCGAAGGGTTGGATCAGATTCATGTGGGCGGTCACAGTGTCGGTGACACTCATGCAGGTACCGCCGGTGCCCTCACTGTCTATGATTAGCGGGTGCTCTTGTAGCTTGAATCAGTTGCGTCTCAATCACTTACCCGCAGATGTCTGGCTCGTTGATGCTCAAGATGTGTTTGGCACCGGCATCGAGGGCGCCCTGGCAGTCGGCAGGAAAAGCACCGGCGAACATGGCACCGCCATCGTGCAACATGGGGACGAACTCCACATTAGGGACGCCAAAGCCTGGAGCATCAGTAGCGCGAGCTTCCCAGTCGTAGGCCCATGTCACCTGGCCGGAGCCAGTGAACATATTAGCCTTATCTTGCATGTTCTTTGCGAAAGCAAGACCACGCTTGCCAGCAGCCTGGCGCTTATGGGGAGTCGGAGCAGCGGTAGAGAAAGAGGCAAGGCCAGCCAGGGCCAAAAGTAGGGATGATTGAAGCATAGTGAAACGAGTGTGCGTATAAAGAGTGGACGACAAAGGTGTCAAAAGGAGGGATGCTGATCGTAGCAGAAAGAAGAAGTAGAAGACGGGTTTGGATGACGCAGTGGATCCAGCGGATACACGCAATCTTATAAGCTGTTCCCCAACTCCACGTTGGAGTGCGGTCGCTTCCACAGGTGCACTGCATTGATACAGGCACACCAATCGCATGCGTGTTTGGTGTTAGGTATCCCATGCGGACTACATGCCTACCCGGCCTTAGGTCCCGCATGCTCACATCCGTTTGGACCAAGACAGATGGCTAGCGAGGTCTCTCCTGCATTCAGGAAACAGACTTCAGAACACATGCTGCGGGCAACGGTGGGGCCGGTAATATTCGCGGAAAGATAAATCAAATTGTCACTATTGGCCAGGAAGAGTGTCCGGACTGCACTCGCTGCCTACGCCTTACCATAGCATACAGGATCCAGCGCGATGGGAGAGTCGAAGTGAGGGAGTTGCCAACGACTTGGCTGGGACCAGACCGATCGGACTTCGGTGCGCGCAGTGTCTGGCTTACCTACTGTCCTGTACGAATTTCCGTGTCTCGACCCCTCATTACTGATCCGATGGCTTCGCATAAGCGACGAACGAGAGGAGCAGGATCGAACGCAGCCCAGCCACGTTTCGGGTGCTCGTATATGGCGGTGGGCCAGCAGTGTTTCGTCCATTTGGAGGTGCAGGTGTGGTGGAAAAGGAAAGGCCGGCGGAGGTGAGGTGAGTGATCGCCGACACCTAAGATGCGGGAAGCCTAACCGAAGTAGGTAGTACGAGCACTTTACCCCCCATGTCCGACCTGTGATCTCTTGCCTTCTCCACGTCACAGACGCATGCTGTTGTGTTCGTCGGCGTTAATCAATACGATACATTTGACCATCCACATATCAGTCGAGGAGTACGCCATCTATCACAACAGGACGCCATGCGGGGAATCAAATTGCTGTTCTCGAGGCCCCCGCTGCCTGACCGAAGACCAAAGTCCTGCATGCGTTTGGTAAAAATACAGTCTAATCTATCAAGAGAGAGGAATCCAGAAGACATCAGAAACTGTACACGTGCAATGCTCACGCAGGAATGAAATCAAGACCAATACCGACCGAGAATCACTGCCGACCAGAACGACGATAGGATTAAATAGGAAAGAAACGTGATGGAAAACGGAAAACGTAACGAAACAACTGCCAGGCTTTACACTGTCGCCTCGGGTGCGACCGCTGCCTCGCTATTAGCACTCCTCTGTGCACTGGTGATTCGAGTATACGGGTGATCTCGAAAACGAGCCCAGGCCTCCGGAGTCAACTCCTCTCTCCTCCTCCTATAGTACACCAATAGCTGTGCTGCCTCAGTCAGCTTTGCGTCAATATCCACAGGGTTGTCGTGGGAGCCGCCTTTATTCTGGCAGTACTTGGTCGTATTCTCCTTGATATGATTGTACGTAACATATTCGTAACGATCTGGTTGCCATGCGTGGAAGAGCGGTTCTTCGGTGGGATGGCCTGCTTTGTGAATGGCTATATCTGTAGTTCCATTCGCGTGTACTGCTGCATCACCATTAACTCTCGTCTTCCCTTTTTCGTTCTTCTTCACTCTCTTGGCTTTTTTCTTCCGGCATTCGTCAAGCTTCATCTTAGACAGGCCTTCTTGCACATCGAGGCGGCAGTAGGGAACGTTTAGTTCTTTACACCTGCCTTCGGTGTTTATGTGGGCCTCTTCGGTGTCGGTGATCCTTTTCCGTGCCCAAGTGATGACGTCGAAAATATTCCGGAAACGTGACTGTGGGTCCTTGTGACCTGTTCCTACACTGATCAGGGCAGCCGGCTTGCGTTTACTGTCAGCTTCACCACCACGGGAAGTCATCTGTTGCGCCTCGTTCAAAGCATATCCAGCGGGATTGTTTGCACCGACACCCCCATCCATGTATCGTACGCCGCGGATGGTCATTTTGTTGAAATAAAGTGGTGCTGCTGAAGTTGCACGACAGGCTTCCCAGATGGTCGTTGCGTTCTCCTGTACTGTTCCCGGGTTCAATTCGAGGTCGTTAGATCGGTTATACTGTTCTGGTGGCGCTTTGACGTGGTCATAGCTGCGGAAAAAGTACTGTTTGTCCTGCGTATGGTGTCTTCGGTCGCCCTCTCGTATGGACATCAGCGCCCTGATTCAGCGTTGTCAGCATATCTTGCTCCTATATGAAACTCTACCTGCTTGTTGACTTACACTTTGCAGCTGTAGTTCTTATAGGGTCCTTCATGGTGTGAGAAATCATATTGCCTCAGCAGATCATCACCTCTGCACCCACGGTCATCAGCGTGTTCCTCACAATACACCTGGAGGACCTTTTTGACGGCCATTTTCATCTTTCTGTGGTCGTACTTTGTCAATGGGCCCCACCATCTCCGGCTACCAAAGATGTAAGCCCCAATCTGCTCATAGATACGAATGCAAGTGTCGATGTCAAGTCGAAGCCTCCCAAGTAGCACTGCGATCAAGCTAACGTTTCGCATTAGCATCTCCTTCCAGGTCATTCGAGATTTGGAGACTTACCCTCCGGTACTGGTCCCGACCATGAAGTCGAAGTAGTGGCAAGGCCGCAAATCCTGATGCTGATCGCTCGCGCCGCGCTCCTTAGCCACGCCATGTGACTGATTTGATGAGCTCGCAGCCAACGCATCTGATTCATTCGGAACTGATCCCTTATCCTGACGTTCTTCCTCTATCTTGATCTTCTGCATTAGGTGCTGAAGGATGTAAAGAGAGGATAGACCTCTTATGCCGCCACCGTCTACATGGAGTTAGCATGCATTTTCTCGGACGATTGACAATCCAAAACACATCCGATGGGATCCGGACTACTAAGTCTTACCTAGACTGAGAACAATTGGCTGCCATGGATCTTCTCGATGCTGGTCGGCCGATAGATGTGCAGGTCGTGAGTCTCGCGATGCTGAAGAATGACCGGCGTCCGATCTTGCAGGAACCGAAGAGCGCCGAGAAGAGGCTTCGCCATGATTTCCATCTAGTTTTAGCGCCAGGGGAAGCCCCTCTGTTTTAACTTCGACGTCCGCCATTCTGAATATTGAACAAAGACTTCGGAAGAGACAATAGGGCGGGCACCCATCATTGTCTCATTAGTGGTCATGCCCCTTTATCATCTGAATCGTAACCAGGCTGCAGAAGACGGAGGAGGCTGGAATTGAGCCTCTCTGGTGCTGAGCATCCATCATGCAAGCCCTCGCTATCGCTGACCAGTATAATTCATTCATAAGCGTCCAGATAACATCATACTACGCCACACGAACTGTTCGCACGGCCTGGGGGACCTCTTTAGGGGGCGCATGCGACGGATCAATAAGATTAGTGATTCTGTGGCATGGAAGGATGGTCAGACGCAAGGCTGCGTCAGTCTCCAGGTGTGCTATTCAGCTTGCCAGGAAAACTTCTGTTTGTACAGCGTATCGTCCGAAACTCAAGTACCTACTCATTTTAACAGCACCAAAGATCTATGCGGACGATGATGTACACAGGCACGTATGTGTGCCTTGATCGAGTATCTTTAAAAAGAGTTGATTCGTATGTTCTTACTACTGTGTCCGAGCATGAAGGGATAGGGGCCATGACGGCTGAATGGGCTCCAAAGAAGAAGAAAAAGGCGTCACACAACTACATTAATGTACGAGGTGGAGGCGCGCGGTATTCGAATGACCGGCAATACGACATCGAACTCGCGTGATCAGCGAGAGACTGACACTCTAAAGGAAATTGTGTGGAGGCGATGAGGGCACGCGGATGCGCCAGACTCGTATTTCGGCGCCTTAGGCTTCGCCCAGTGGCTGTGTCCTTTGGGGTCATATCAGTGGCGCACATGATTGGCCACGGTAGCAGGAAAACGTGTTGGTTCGCGTGTGGCGTTTCCACGGTCTTCTGCAGCAGTGTGATGTTTAAAGTCAACAGTCCCACATGTCAGACGAGGCTCTGCAACTAACCTGCCGTACTTTTGAACAAAGTCGTTACCTAATACGAACACACAAAGTAATGGACCAATCACGAACTCCTACATCCTCAACTACAGACTCAAGGTTGAAAAACCACGTAGGCCTCCCGGACAATAGGAAGAGAGTGCTTGTCTACAATAAACAGAGAAACGAGACGAAGATCGTTCGCAAGGACACTATCAGCGGTGAGCCTCGCCAGTGTGCATTCAGGTCAGCACTTACTTGCTCAGACGCCAACCCGCAAAAGATCGTAATACCGAAAGGTTCGCGCTTCGTCGATGTGCAAGCAACGTCTCACGATACGAGCAGTTCCGGAACTTCTCGATGGGCGAACGTCAACATCGCATCGGTGGAAATACCGCGGAGGATAAGATTGGAGAGAAAGCTTACCAAAAATAAAAACTATCAGCATCTCTTCGTCATCTGAAGATAGACAGACATCTCTAGTCTGTTTTCACGAATTCCCTTGCCGTTGCCGTTCGAGAGATACAGCGCGCGGTTCCCGCGGCATTTCTGGGTTGCAACCAAGGTTTTCCACAAGCTCGCTAGCTAATAGGGACATCTGCAAGCCACGTACAACTTGCCTTTTGCATGAGTGCGCGGTTTTGACCCTAGGCCGCATGCCTAGGTCATCCGTGTGCTGGTACGGGCCTCCTGAGGAGAAACTGTATATACGTTCTACGTTATTATGTCTTTTTCTCGGATCTGGCAATTTGGACCTTTAATCCCCCGTATATGAATGATCACTTAGTGACACCACGAGAACGTTGTTTGTGTGCAAATGAAAGATCCTATTGACTCTCCCGAATACGTTGACAGGCTTCTATCATCAGCACTAAACCCCATGGTGACAGATATGCTGTTCGCTTGTATTCGATACACTGCCGGTTTCCGAGCCAGGTCAGACACTTGACAATCATCTGAAGGTTATCATGAGAGAGATGTCGCCGTGACAAGAAGTTACATAGATGAGTCTCACTATACCTTGGGCCGGCACAGACCTCTCCAGTCCGCGTTCAGCAGTCCATCGGCTACCTGAGCTGTTTGAACCGCCCAACTCGCGAGCGAAAGCTCAATGATCCAAGCCATCAGCGCTCGCCGCCAATCTCTCCTCTTCCCCCAGACAGCCACCTCGATAACGGTGCAAATCCCATTGAACACAAAGAAAAGCCCAATCCGCCTCTTACCCTCTGGCGGTAGAAGCGGTGACATGATCTCTGCATGGAAAACAGCCATCAGACCAAACGACGCGATGACGGCGAGTGATCGCGCAATGTGCCGAGGGACTCTGGCGTTGGCAAGCACCCACATCGTTGGGTTGTAGGCGAGTGTGCGGCACGGTGACGCAAAGGCATTGTGCCATATTTCGGTCCAGAAGGTTGCGAGACTGTCGGCAAGGTAGATAGGTGCAAAAAGTGGCGGGCTGGTCTTGTAGCGGAGCAACAGCTGGCAGGTAGTGAAGATGATCCATACGCTCAAGAGAACACCGAATGCTTTGACTGGCACGTATTGAGGTAGGCTTTGCATGACGAGAAACATGCCAATGTGAATGATGAGCTGAGCAGGTTCTGAGTAGAAAAGCCTCTTCTTTTCCGGTGAGCGCGGGAAGGGATATGAAGGCAATGGTGCCAGGCGAATTGGGTTCGGTGAGAATGATTCGTAGCGCAACTCAGTGAGTAGGAGTAGTGCTACCTTTGATGGTCCCGTAGGTGTGCCGCTGGTGTACCTTGGCATTTGATTCTGCCAGGCAAGCATATGTAGTTCGAGCAATTTCATGAGGCCAGTCACAACTACAAGGTGTCAGCACTTGCAATCCAAAACTGCACTGAGCAGCGACTAAGCTCTCTACTTACTCCCGAAGTCGAATACTCCGCGAAGGGCCAAGCACCTCACTGGCGCGATCTCAATGCTCGCCCAGAAGAGCAGTAGTGTAGATGGCACCAACGCCCTGCTTGTCCACTTCCATCCTCCTGCCAATGCATATAGACTCAAGTACATCGAAATCCCCGGGATAAGCAAGGCGACGATAGCCGGCGGCCCATCCACAAGCAGTTGATGAGCCAAATCATCCTCAAGGACAGGCAATGACGTCATCGTCTTGATCCGACGCGGAGAATTTGCTGTAGAGTTGCGGCATTGTACTTGAATTTAAAGATACAAAGAGGAGTGAGGCGAGTGAGATTTTGAGATCTGCAGTTTCACCGGGGATAAAACCAGTTTTCCGATTTGACCGTCATGCGCGGGTGGGGCCTCGTTTGCCTAGTGGTGCGTTGTCTGAGGGTTTTCAGTCAAGTGACCCGGATCCGCACCAAAACCGACCTAGGTACTGTAGTAATCTTACGAACACACCACGTGACTGAAAGACGTTGGACACCCTCAAGGTAACTTAACTTTAGCATTCGTTAACTTTAGGATCATTCACGTAGAAAGGAAATCTTTCAATACTTTTTTAAGTATTTTAGAATTTCATCTCCCTATGTACCTATACCGTACCTAGCTAGAGTGCTAAATCTTTATCTGTCTAAATGTATGCGTAACAGAAAGGGCCCGCGAGTGTGCTCATTGCATCTTTGATAGTGATAGTGCCGGGGTATGCATATCCAAGGTTCATGCTATCGTTTAGTGTAGTATTGGCTGCCGTGGGGTCTGCCAGAAACACCGTGCCGTATATCGCGCTGACGCGCTTCTTGGGGTCGAGGTTCTGCCATGTCCACCACACACGGTCGATCTGGCCGTGGTGGAAGAAGAACCTGCAGAACTCGATTAGCATGCGTGAAGAGCACAGATGTTAGACAGGCGTAGCTTACCAAGGGTCACCGGGCGATGTCACAAAATCCGAGCCTGGATCACCACCTGTCGTGAAGTGGCCTGCGGTGTGCACACCCATGAAGTTGTTAGAGAAAGGATTCTCTCCGCCCTGCATGTCGTACCAGAAGGTCTTGATGTCCCTGCTCTTCAGCAGTTTGGTCACTTGTTGATCGTTCGTCCATTGGTTTGAAGTCCACTTTGAGATATCACGCCTTAGGCAACGAGTGTTCTTGCCGAGGCCGATCAGACCGTTGGTGAAGTCTATTTCGGGGTTGGCAGGCGTGCAAGTCACATCCGTGAAGACAGGTCCTAGGTTGACCTTCCAGTCCCTGAAGGGGCCTGAGTTGACGCAGCCTCCTCCGATGCCATGGGGGATTTTAATCAGCGGTTGAGCTTGTGTGGGTATCCCATAGAAAGTCTGGTTTGTGCAGCGGTCCCCTTCGAGACCGTTTCCACCCATGGATGTGGCAGAACCATCGAGAGCTGGAGATGCTGCAGGGTTGCTTGCCCAACGAGGCCAGTTGTAGTAAGGCTGGTAGCCCTTGTAGCTGCACTCTTTGCGAAGCGTCTGTTCGTATGCCCATGTGAAGTAGCGGTGCCTAGACGCGGGGTGCCAAGTCAGTTCGACATATTCTTCTTGTATGAAGATGCTACTCACCAAGCTAAGAAGTTACCTGTATTGTGGATCTAGATCCGTCAGCCAGGTTTCAGGAGGTGGGGAAAGTCGGATATTACCGAAAACGTTTGATTGATGTGGGTTGCGACAAAGTCCTGTTGAGAGAGAGGTCAGCGAGATGAACCTATCAGGTTGCTAACATTAACACGACTTACGTCGTAGCGGTTCTGGCATCCTGGACACTTCTCTTTAGGCGTCTTTGAAGGCAGCTTCGATATGCATTGCACTGCCTTGATGTATGCCTTCTTCTCGGAAGTGGAGAAAGTAGCCCTATCATTTGAAACCCATGTCAGACACCATCGATTAGATTGAATACGAGGGACTGACCACTCGCGGCGGTATATGGCGTTATTGCGGTTGCACTTCCTCCATTGCGTAGGGTCATTGATCGACTGGTAAATTTGCTGGTTAATAGCTGCTGCAGAGGCCAAGACGTCTGCCTGCAGCACATTTGAGCTTGCTGGAGTAGTATCAAGCACTGAGTAATTGAGGTACTCTTCGCTTGCAGTAAGATTCTGGGGTGCAGCGAAGGCTTCAGGGGCAAGCAGGATCGCCCCGACTACTGCAGCTATCCGCATCACTGGCAGTGAGAACTCTCAGTTTCTTCCGGAAGGGACGTAGGCAGGTGGACGGAAAATTAGAAAATAAAGTTCATCGAGTGGTGGAAGGCTGAGGAAGTACTGCGTGGACGCGCGCTTAAGTTTGTGTACAGGCGTGCGGCAAGACCGGACTCGAGGCTTAGGATTAACCAAGAGATACTATAAGCAGATCGGATACATAGAGACGCGCAGAGATTAAAGGATGCACGCAAAGCGCTTCAAATACCAATTTTTGCCCCTTCGTCCACGACTCAGGGTCCAGTGTGTACGCAAGCCTGGCGTTCGGCATTATGGTCGCAGTCAGTCGAAGAGCGACAATGCCGGTAATTGGAACTCATGCTTTCTGAAGGCTAGCTCTCTGATCAATGACCGAGTAGTAGCAGGAAGCAACGGCAAAAGGCCATCTTTCGGGATGCTGACAACGCCTGGTTGGTGGTGAGAGTGGTTCTAGGTCTTTGACCATGCAGGGTCTCACTAGACGTCAAGCGCGGAGGTGGAGCTTCCGTTCAAGCGGCTGTCACCTCTGCGGCTGTTAAATGTAGGTTCCGTCTGGGCGAACGAATTCATTACTGGGCCAGGGTGAATACGACTACTTTGCCCGAGTTAGGAAGTTAGGGAATTTCGCTTGTGAGACTGTGCCGCCGCCACAAAAATGCGCAAATGAATATGCAATATGTCAACCAACTGAGGTTATGTTTCAGGAGGACTCAAGCTGCCTCCAAGGTACAGTTTAGCTGTGAATGAACTGTGCGAGTGGTGTGTTGCGGGTAGGCAGGGTAGGCTGTGACGGCAGTAGGTACCTAGCGAGTGCGCGAGTCGTGATTTTGCGGGGGACGGCCCGAAACCTCTACCTACCTACCTACCTACCTACCTACCTACCTACCTACCTACCTACCTACCTACCTACCTACCTACCTACCTACCTACCTACCTACCTACCTACCTACCTGCCTACCCACCTACCTGCCCAGGAACAAGGGCCTAATCTTGCGCCATCAGCTAGGTATAGGTAGGTATTCACCTTTTCCTAAATCGCCTCTCCGTCTCTCGAGAATACATCGCACTCTGCGCATGCGTCCCTCCACACGGTGTACGTACCTACCTGATTCAACTAGGTAGGTAGGTACCGATCCGTTCCTGCATGGGCTCACAACAAACATTCGACTTCAGCTCCCCTAACACCCTCGGTCACCAACTAGCGAGCGAAGCAAATTTAGCCTGGGGACTATGGGGTCGTTTCCATCATCTAAAACGAACCAGCAGTTGTTGCGCATCTGTCGCCATGAACCCTCCTGTCCCGTGTCTTGCAATCAGTTTTAGATGCTTTTTCTAGGTCCTAGGACCGACTTCCCCGGTTCGAGATCTTCGACAACAAGCCCTACAATTAAGGGCATAGTGAACAAGGAGATGTGGTGTACCCCCTCGTGCCGTTCTGCTTGCGAGGTAAATAAGGTTCGACGCAGTGCACTGGGTTACTGGGAGTCTGGGATCACCGATGCTTAGATCCGCACAGCATGGAACCCTACTAACAAGACTATAATCGAAGGTCGCAATTGCATGATATCATGTGGAGAGGCTTGAATCAGAGTCGGGGCGGGGAAGCGTGGCAGCCTCCGCGATGTGCAATCACTCGTTGAGCGGGGATGCCGACGGGTTCACACGTGTCACTGGCCTGAGTAGGGACTGTTTGATCTAGCCCTCACAAAACACAGCTGAGCAGCACAAGCTCCAGGAAACTCTCCGATATTGTTCATTACGAAACTTTTCTTCCTTCGCGCTGTGAAGCTCCGATGCTGTCCAGATCATGCGCAATATCGGCATTGAACCGGTTACGCACAACCAGCCATGCGACCTCGATCTTCACGGGAGGAAGACGACGCGCAATATCAACCCAGTGGTTGCAATGGCCAACCATGCTGAAGCTGGGCGGGGGAGATCCAGGGCAGTGCATTCACCCGCCCCATAGCCAGTATCAGATCTCCCTCGCGTGTGAAATGACCCTATAGAACCCTTACACTGCATACGAGCAAGCATCCTTATTCGGCTGCCCACCGAGCGGCGAAACGAGCGCAACCGGCTGCACCCAACATACTCTGCAGTATATCCATCGCGACAAGTCCGTGCATCAGTCATCTCTTCGCATCCGAGTCCCTCGTCCTGCTGCCCTGCACGCGGCACGCCGTCACTTCGTCTGCAGATCCTTTTCCGATACCCTTTCGCGGGCGGTACGTACCTGAAGATCTGGAAGGTAGTCCCCACAGACACGTCGCCGCTCTGGAATCCCATGCACGATGCTCGCCCGTGCGCAGGTGACTTCTTACCCTTCCAGGAGCCTGGCCTGAATCGTTGCAAGAGTCGGAGAGTTGCACGCCATACCTTGCGTACCGCAAGCGAAACGGTAATCTAACGCGCTCACTCCCGCTGGTCGGTTCGCTGAGCCAATCTTCTTCCTGACAGGTCCTACCTGGCTTGCTGTATACTGGATACCACACGGGCTGATCGACCTCCTTATATAGGCAGCACGTTGGTGATATTGCAGTGATCAGACTTCTTGTCTTGCTGTCAATTTTTCTTGTTCCTGCATCGTGCAAGGCACAAGGTTGTTGTTGCCTTCCCGTTGAACGGATCTTGGTGGAGATTCATTCCATACGGCCGTCGGCATCCACATCGGATTGTCGCGGAGGAAGAAGAAAACATGAGCTGGACGGCTCCGTCGGGGCCGCCCCCGTCACCGGAGTATCTGGCAGAAGACTATGGCCCGACGCTGCTTGCGATTGACTGCACGCTTTTCGGCATTGCGACCCTCACGATGATCTTGAGGATGTACGTGAGGGTCTTCATGCTGAAGATGTTCGGTATCGACGGTACGTCTCCCTTTCGCATTCACGAGTTCACGCCGATCGTGGCTATCACGAATTGGACTGGGCATAGATTGGCTGTTCCTTGAACATCCATCGGTACGACTTGTTCTGTTTCTTTGGAAACCCCTTTCCTTTCATTTCCTAAAACCAAACCCCTCACACCTTGCAAGTCCTTCCAACTCTCTGACCCCACCAGACTGGCTCATGCTCATCGCAATGGCCTTGTCCATAACCACAACCGGCCTCTTCATCAAAGTCATAGCCCTCGGCCTAGGCCGCCACTTCGACCCGACAGGCCTCGCCTTCCCCCTCGCGAACACGCCCGCCTTCTTCAAATACGTCTACGTCTACGCCATCCTCATCATCTTCGCGTACTCCTTCATCAAACTCTCTATTGGCGTTTTCCTGCTCAGACTGGCGGACAGGACGAGGTGGCGCACGTTTTTGATAGCGACGCTCGTATTTCTGGTCGCGTTTACGATTGGGAGTACCATGGCGATAATCTTACAGTGTATTCCTGTGCGCGCGGCTTATGATCTGAGTCTGAGGCCGCCGCTGGGGTGTGTAATTTTCCATTCCCTTTCCCTCCCTCGCTCCCCTATTCCACACACACACACACACACACACACAAATACTCCAGAGCCAAAGTCAAGACTGACGCGCAAACAGAAACGCAAAGTGCTACCCCATCACCATCTTCAAGAACGTCGGCGTGTTCAATTCCACCGTCAACATCGCGACGGACCTGCTCTTCGCGCTGCTCCCCATCCCCATCGTGTGGAAACTCCAGGTCAACATCCAAACGAAGCTGGGCCTATCGTTCTGCATGGCGCTCGGATTGCTGGCGACGGCGACGGCGATATACAAGACGCCGATGCAGTACCACTTCTTCGACGAGACGGACTTCACCGGCAACGGGAGCTGGTACTACATCTGGCAGCAGTGAGTCATTTCCCTCCCCGGCCCCCGGTCTGCTTCTCCTCAGCGTCGGTCGATATGCCTGCCAATCTAACGCCCGCCCGCGATCCAGAGTCGAAATGAACGTCGGCATAACCGCCGCCAACCTGCCCACCCTCAAGCCCCTCTTCGCCTGCTTCTTCACCTCCCTCCGCACGACGCTCGGCTCCTACGGCAGCCGCGCAGGCACGTCCGCGCTCGCCACGCCGTACAGGTCTACGGGGTACATGAAGCACGACGAAGGAGATGGTGAGGGAGAGGGCGAGGGGCAGTCGTTCGCGATGAGCTGTCTGAGCAAGAAGAGCACTGCGGACAAAGACTGGGGGAGGCGTGAGGGGTGTAGCGACGAGAGCATACTGAGGGAGCATGGGGGTGCGTTTGAGATGCGCAGGGGGAGGGAGCGGGCGCCGAGGGAGCGTGCTGGGAATGGTGGGATCATGAGGACGACGGATGTGGTTATCACGAGGGGGGAGGAGAGGTTCTAGCGGGGAGAGAATTTGGACGATGAGTTGGCTGAGAATATGTAAGGGGTGGGGGTGTATCTAATAAGCAAAAGGGGGGTATGTACGCTCTGCTGCCGCGCTGGCTATGCATTCAGTGTACTATAGTAGAGGCGCATATCAGGTATATGCCTTCGATATGAATATCAAACCATCTGGTAATTTCGTGTGGTGTGCACTGTGCGTGCGATTGGAGGTCTTACGTCTACTACGTCAAGTGAGACCTGGGGTCCGAATCGACTTTCCTGGATAAGTCTTGCGGAAAGAAAGTTCGATGTTTGCTTCGCCTTGTCGACGGAAAGACCTCCAGGCTGCCATTGGCACTGGAAGGAGCTGTGTCGCACATGACAGAGGCCATGGCCTATGCCGTCGGGGGTGGTTCTCAGCCGGACCTAGCAGTTGTGTGGCAAAGGGATCGTCCTCCAGCAGGACCAGCGTGTCCTCGTGTTCAAGACTCATCCTTCATCTTCCCACAAAGCGAGCACGTCCACCATTGGTGCTCCATGAATGTCCCGCAATTCAGGCAGTTCCAGCCCATCCGTCCCTTGGCAGGTTCGAAAGGCGTAGCACCGGCACCTCGAAGTCCTACCGCAGGGGGCGGCTTCGGCAAGCTGGCCGCATGATGAGACGAACCATAGCGCTGGTTTTGCGGAATTGGCTGTGGCGGCTGCTCGAGACCACAGGCTCCGCATGTGAGGTAATCAAGCGGATTGTGCAACGTGCATTGAGGGCAGGCCCATTTGCCTGGGTCCGTGGGAACAACGAGTGAAGCTGGTGACGGTTCGGTTGGTGAAGGTGGCAAGGGCTTATTACGAATGGCTTCCTCATGTGATATGAGGCGTGATGACGGACGGCGAGAGCTTGGTAATGATGGAGGTCGTCTGGCAGCGTTTTCCGTAACCAAACGCGACAACGGTCGTCCTGCGACAGTCGAAGAGCCGCTTCGAGAAAGCGACGGCTTCGGGGCAGGTGTTCGCGACCAAGGAGGGTCAGTGTCGAGCTGTAGGCCATTCTCGGGATCCCAAGCCAATCCACCCCCTCCGTTGGGTGCGCACAACACCTCCAGCTTACTCATCTCTTCCTCCTCCATGAGCTCTTGCAGAGCTTGCGCGATTGCTAAATCGTTTGCGTCGTTTTCATCGGCCTTTGTCCTGAATCCAGTCTGTGCTTGTTGATCTCGTAGCCTTCCGACTTCGGAACTGCCATTTGCGCAGCCTTCTGTGATACTGGTTCTCCTTGTCGCGGCGTCGCCGATGACCTTGCGCATATCGACGCCGCGGGAGTTCTGTTCCCCTCCTAATCGGTGCCCGCCAGTGTTCTGGTTTGTAGTCGCTTTTCGTTTTTCTGCTGAAATCCGAGCCTGGCGGCGCATTTCATCTAGTGGTATCCGCTTGCCTCCAAGCTTCTGACCTTGTGATAGGAAACCGTCACCAGTATATCCCTTCGAAACCAAAGACTGATGCTCGTCGCGCAACTCATTCCACAGGTTGTGGAAATTGTGGTCGTGTGGACCCCATATGATATGCGAGAGCTCATGCAGCAAGGTATCTGTGATCTGCTCCATGGGTAAGAATTGCCTTGCATCATGGTGATAGCGCAACCTAATCAGTATTCTCTCTGTTCTATTGATGTTCAAGCCTGCATAATCTTAGTCGTGGGTACTTTGGTACAGCCGCAGTCGTACCTAGCAGTTGAGGTTCATCAGGAAGGAATTCAGCCAGTGTGCCAACCTTCCAGCCTCTTTTCCTCATCATAGGCTTGACCATGGACGCTGCCTTTCGAAGCATATGTAGTGCTTCGCCATCGCGCGGTAGATGCTTGAGATGTTCGTACGCATCGAAGTGCGCGTCGATCTCCCGCATGTTGCGGATCTAGGTACCTAGTTCTGTGTTTCGCTGATAGGTAGCCCGCGGTCCAATATTCCAGTTTCAGTAGGTAGGTAGATATTCGGTCCGAGGCTTTGCTGGGGGTGATCTTCCGGTGTGACAAGTGAAAAGGAAAAGGTAGACAGGAAAGTGAAACTGGAAAGCAGTCGCTCTTGAACTATGCGTAGAAGAGACTCGAAGGACGATTACGGTATGAAGAAGAGGCAATGCCAGCCAGCCACGTAAGCTGTCGCGCGGCGGAAAGACACACAGCGTACGCAGAGGCAAACCACAAAGAAAAGACTAGCTGAGCAGATCAAGAACCGTACCTAACCTAGGGTATCTATAGGAAAAGAATGTACAGAGGGCCGAATGTTCGTCGGCCGCATGCGCATATAATAAGACTGACGGTGCGACGGCCAGAGGATTTTGAGCAAGGTCACGTGCGGGTACGGCGCCACCAACGCCGAAGGCGAGATACGCCACATGTGCTCCGCGATCTGAGCGCTCAAACTCCGCAGATGACGATGCAAATGTCAACCATACCTTCTCGCCCTGTGCTTTACTCGTAGCTTTTTATTTATACCCCTGATTCACTGCGATGCCGGCCGACGACCAGCACTTGCTGGACGTGGTGAGTGCCCTCTTGCGCCTTGTCGGGCGGTTGCTAACGAGTGACGATTCGCGCGACAGCTGTCTGAGTATTCACAAGACATCCGGAAATTTACGGGCAACATCTTCGACGCCTCGGACCGGCATTTCCAAAGCGTAGCCGGGTACATCAAACGATCCGTCCCTGAAGGCTGGCTACCTGAATCTGCGCGACCACCTCCGCCGCCCCCGCGCGCAGTCTCCGGCGCCTACGTAGACCGTCTTCAGGACTGGGTCTCGAGGAATCGCGCGCTTACGGCCGCACTTGTAGCATTCTTGACTACGGGCGGAGTGCTGCTTTGGCGGGAGAGAAATAAATCTCGGAGAAAAAGAAGAGCACGGCGCGCAAGCAATGGCGCGCGCAAGGAAGTCATCGGTAGGACGCACATGCTTTTGCACGACAGACGCTGACTGTGACAGTCCTTGCTGGTCCGCCCAACTCGCCCATCATCAAGTCGCTCTCCCTCGACCTCGAACGACGCGGATTTATCGTATACATAGTATGCTCGGACCTGGAAGAGGAGCAAATAGTACATGGCGAGTCGAGGGCCGACGTGCGGCCGCTCCATTTGGACGTCGCGGATGTCCTAGGCACGCAGGAGGCGATGGAGCGCTTCAAAGACGTGTTGCTCAAGCCCCATGTCGCATTCTCCGGGGCTTCGCCACACCACCTACTTTTCCGGGGACTAGTCTTGGTCCCTGACCTGATGTACCCCTCAGGGCCCATTGAAACAATTGGACCTGAACTGTATTCCGATGCACTAAACGCAAAGGTCCTGAACACGATCGCCGTTACGCAGGCGTTCCTCCCCACCATCTAGTTCAAAGCGCGGGTTTTGATGTGCACCCCAAGCATCGTGGGGTCCCTGCGGCCCCCGTTCCACAGCGTCGAAACCGCCGTCGTTGGCGCCCTCGAAGGGTTCACGGCGTCGCTGAGGGGCGAACTCGGCACGCTAGGCATTGACGTGTGCCAGTTCAAGCTGGGGACGTTTGACTGCTCACGCGTTGGCAGCAAACATCATCTGCAAACGACGGCGGGACCGAATACGATGGTGTGGCCGGCGACAACGCGGAAACTGTACGCGTCCAACTTTGTCAATCAGAGCCGGGCCGCGCAACATCGAGGCCTTCACACAGCAAACAGTACTGGAAGCTCGTTGCGGGAGCTGCACGACGCTGTGTTCGATGCACTTACCCAGAGACGACCACGTCGTGTGTGGCACGTAGGCCGTGGGAGCGTAGCGTACGACATGGTGGGCAGTTGGGTACCCGCAGGCTTGGTCGGGTGGATGATGGGGGTCAGACGAGTGTCGCTCGACGAGGCAACGGCAGAGCCGCAGCTGGAAGATGCTGCCCAGTCGTGGGAGAAGGTCGAAAAGGCCGTTTGAAACGAAGGTGTTGCAGCTCACGGCTCGGCAAGTCTCCCTCCCCAATGGAGGGTGAAGGGGAAACAGCGAATGGATATTTCCACCACTACGCTCGACAAAAAGTTGCACTATGGGGCGAGGCTTGACTCTGGTCTCTCGTGCTCGAGACTGGTGAAGGCCGGAACATTGGCAAAGTCAATGGCGGCAACCCTCGTGTTTGCGGGCCGGACGTGTATTACTTATTCTGTGATAGTCTCTTGCGAAGCACGGTCGGGGTAATTGCACCCAAACAAGGACACGGTACGGCGAGCAAGGCAAACAGCATGGCGGGCCGTGTTCAGTGTGGCGCCAGGCAGTCAAGGGGTGGAGGGTCGGTGTTGGACGAGGCGACGGTGCTGGTTGGACGCAGGTTAGATAGGTTCAAGAGATGATGGTGTTGTGCCCGCGTAGAGTGAGCAGCCGTGATTTGGTCAAAGGAAGGAGACGCCAACGGAGGACAGCGAGGTGGACCCAAACGGAGCTTGGCCCAAGCGAAAAGCTTGACGCAAACGAGGGAGCGTCGAGGTGGTGAAACGGTCGAGGTGGTGAAAAGGGCCGGCTGGCAGCGCACGCACACACGCCACGCAGCCAGAGTCGTGGTGAGTCCGCCCTCGAACTTGGCGCAGCCAGGACAACGCTGCGAGGATGGCATTCGCTGGGCCGAGAATTGTCGTGATCCCGCCATGCTTGTCCCGTGTAGACTGTAGACTGTAGACTGGCTGGCTGGGGCTGTTCATCGCTGGTGGGTGAGCGAGCTTCGGCCTGAAACCAGCCATGCGGCCCGTTCAACCAGTGCGCCAAGGCTTCAGGGGCACCCAGAGCCGGCCAAAGTGGAAAAAGAGTGTCCAGACTCCACCGTCTACTAGACTATCTAGTCTAACAGTGCGCCGTGCCTCCGTTGCGGAGCTCGCAGCTTTCTCTCACGTCTTTTGCAAAGCGTGTGCTCGGCGCAGGTGCTGCTGTTCGCTTCAAGTGTTGCCACCAGGTTGATCATCTAGCGGTAATACACTCCCAGTCGCTCCTTCGCCGCTGCTCCCCCACCCACCTCCACCACCTCCACCACGGTAGACTAGGTACCCTATCCTATCCTATCCTATTCTACTCTACTCTACCTACCCTACTCTACCTGCCCTACTCTACTCTACTCTACTCTACCTACCCTACTCTACTCTACTCTACTCTACCTACCCTACTCTACTCTACTCTACCCTACCTACTCTACTCTACTCTACTCTACTCTACTCTACCCTACCTACTCTATCCTATCTACTCAACCCTACCTACTCTATCCTATCTACTCTACCCTACCTACTCTACCTACCTTACCCTACCCTACCCTATCCACCCCATCCACTGCGCGTTGCGATCAGCACAGCGCCATTTTCGCAAGAGACGGCACACACATTCACATTCACATTCACATTCACATTCACATTCACATTCATATTCACATTCACATTACAGGCACAGGCACAGGCACAGGCACGGGCACGGGCAGTCGCAGTCCAGTGGCAGTTGCGACCACCGCTCTCCGCTTCGCCTCCACGCCTGCTTCACCCTCCACCGCTCCCCGCACAACTCCTCGACGCCTGCCTCCTCGCCTGCCTCCTCGCCTGCCTCCTCGCCTGCCTCGACTTTTGCCTCCACGCCTGCCTCGCCTGCCTCCACCACCACGCCGCGCATGACGACTTCGCCCGCCGCCGCCGCCTTCATGAAACACGCCGCCTAAGCCTTCGATTCGCTCCTTCCACCTTCCACCCTCACCATGGTGAACAGACTCGACCGCCCCGGCGGCCTCGACTTGCGCTCGCTCCCGTCCGACCCGCCCTCCAACGCCAGCATGACCTCCCTCTCGCTGCACGACCTGCCCAGCCCGCGCGCCGGCGAGGTGCCGCCTGCTCTCTCTCCTCTGGACGCCCTCGCAATGCAGGGCCGACTGCTGGCCAAGAGATTCGAGCAGGAGGAAAAGGCTGGCCGTCGCATCAGCCGCCTGGCGCCCCTCACAATCCAGAACGAGTTCGGCAACCGCTCTGGCTACTTTTCTTCGCTCTCCAATTCCACCGTTGCCTCACCCAACGAGGACCTGCAACCTCCCCCAAAGAGCCCCGCGCAGCACCCGCAGAACTCTCCGCGTGCTCAGACCGCGACCGACAAGCACAAGTCGCTCTACCCCATGTTCGGCAGCGACGTCGGCGACGACGACAATTTGCTGCGTGAACCGCCGACGCCGTACCGAAATGTTCTTTCCCCCATTGGCGAGCAGGCCGCGCCTGCCCAGCCGAGTGGCTACTTCGACATCCGGCCATCCATGTCGCCAGAACCAGCAATTGGATTGCAGGAAGCAACGCCGGTATCGCCCAACGTGCCTCGGTCTAACACGCACGCCCTCCAGCAAGCCATGAAGGCCCAGCAAACCCTCGATGCACCACCCCACAGACAGCAGTCCAACGCTAGCCTGCGCCCACCGACGTCGCCCGGCTCGCAAAGAGCTCGATCGCCCAAGATGTCCCCGACCGTCAGGTCTGTCCAGAATGACAGCGCAGACGAGGTCGAGGACATGTCGCTTGGGGGTTCTTACGATTCTCTTCACAGGAACCTGTCTCCCAGTTCCAGCCTGTCTAGGTCTCATTCTCCCCTTACACCGTACTCCCACCAGTATATTCCCCGCTCGCCCTCTGCGTCTTCGGAGCGATCCACTGCCAGTCACCAGCTTCCTCGCCCAGCTTTCGCCAACTTTTCGCGGCCTAGGAGCTCCACGAGCAGGCAGCCATCCTTCGACGCACGCCCAAGCATGGATCGTGCGCCGTCGCGACAGACTTCCGATGAGAGTGCTTACATGCGGCCATCCCTCGACAGCCACCCCGCTCGACAAGACTCCACCGAGAGCTCCGTCTTCCCCCCGTACGCGAATGACATCGTCCACACTCCTGTGAGCATGACGAGCGAGGACTGGCGCCGCTCAACCGACTATTCCAACCACGCTGCCACGTACACGTACTCCAAATTCAATCTCCCAAGAGGTCGCAAGCTGGACCGCAAGTCCATCGGAATTGAGGACTTTTTGAACAGCCAGATTGGCTGGGAACAGCCAAAGCAGTCCAAAGCAGGAGCGCGGCCGCCTTCACCAGTGTCGCCGCCTCGTTCTGCCAGCCGACAGCGCCCCTCCATCGGAACACGGGGCACTTCAACCGAACGTGGTGCGCCCTCGCTCACCTCCAGTAACAGTACCATCCGTCCGGGTTCTGCATCTGAACAGATCACGGCCCAAGAACACTGCGACAAGGGTGTTGAGTTCCACGAGGCTGGTGAGTTGATGAAGTCCACCTACCATTTCCGCCTTGCCGCCCGTGCAGGGCTTGCTGAAGCCATGTTCTGGTATGGACTTGCATGCCGCCATGGCTGGGGCATGCGTGAGAACCAAGTCGGAGCCTTCCAATGGCTTCGCAAGGCTGTCGACTCCGGCCAGCTTGAGATCGCCGAGGACGAAGATCAAAGCAAGCATGGCCAGCGCACCGACTTGGTCAAGAAGAAGCAGCACAGAGCACAGTACGGCGTTGCCATCTACGAGCTCGGAAAGTGCTACATGAACGGTTGGGGCGCAAAGCAGGACAAGGGTCTTGCTGTCCGCTGCTACGAGATCGCCGGCAACTGGGGAGATGCCGATGCTCTGGTTGAGGCTGGTTACTGCTACGCCGAAGGTGTAGGCTGCCGCAAGGACATGAAGAAGGCAGCCAAATTTTACCGAGCTGCTGAGTCCAAGGGCGTCAGCATGGTCGGCAACAGCTGGATCTACAAAGACAAATACATGGATGAGGGCACCTTCACCTCGGACACCCGATCAATCCGCTCCGGTCGTTCTGAAAAGAAGGAACCTGGCTCCGCGAAGAAACGTGAGAAGAGCCGCACGCGGACCATCTTCGGTCGCAAGAAGAGCTTCGCCACCTGAGCTACAAAGATTGCCTACCCTACACACGTGTCATGACCGGTCTCTTTATCTCGTTCGGCGAAGGCGTTACGGGCTTTGCCTACGTTCACATCGGCGGCTGGCCGATTTTGCATATACCCCAATCAACGCAGCGGCTACGGCTACGGCCACGCTGCTGGTTTCATCTGCTTCGAAATTCATTCAATTTTGACACTGAAACTTCTATCAAATTGACTTCTCGTCACAAAATTTTTCCACAATACTTCCGACTATACCTGCCCGGCGCACGCCGGGTGCGTCCATAAATATCGACCCCCCTACTTAAACTGGACATACCTTTCTCACTCTTTTCTGTTTTCCCTTCGTTTCCTCTGTTATTTTTTCACCTTTCCCGCAAACCGTTGTTGTTGTTGTTGTTTCCTTTCTTCATTTCCTTTGTCGCAGTATCTGGTAGGTCAGCGGGACCTGGAAATGTACTGATGAAGCGCGCAAAATACCTTGTCTGCATTCGGTGTGTCCGGGTCTTGGGTCCAAAATGCTTAATCTAATCCGGTACTGGTGTGCTGGCTGGCTGGCTGGATTGGCTGGGGATGAGAGCTGGCGTTTGTCTCTGAACTGGTGTTAATATTTATTTCAGAGGGGGGGGGGCTTAAAAGGAGGGCCCGTGGAGTATGATGGGGTGAAGGGGAGGCCCGAGGTGTAGAATACAAAGCCGAGAATTGAAGAGTGTAGGTGGCGATTGCCTGTGTTGCTTGCCATGCTTACTGTGCGTGCTGTCGTGCGCGGTCTAGAAGTTGCTGCCACAGTTGTCGATGGTGGGTGGGAGCGTGGTCGTGAACACGCAAGTTTGCGAGCTGCTCCCATGGCTGGTGGACGCGGTGGAGAGCATCACCCAAAGGGATGTGGTGAACGGGGTAGCGGTACTACGAGGGAAGAATGTTCGTGACAAGGCATCGTCATCTACGGATGATGATGGGGAGGGAGGGAGGGAGGGGAGGGGGGATTGAGTTAGCATGTTAGCGTTATGGCGACATGGCGTTTCTGCAGGGCTTGACATGATATGACTAAAAGATGCGGACATGGACATTGTCGTTTCTCAACATCATGGTACAAAAACTCAATGAGCGCGCGTTCTTTCATTCTCTTTCCAAAATGTAGTCAAGGACACGACTCGTGAGCTTTGTGAGCTCTCTACCGTGGCCGTATCATTTTGACTTCTTGCTCATCATACTCGGGTCGTAATACTCGGGATACGATATCCCATACCCAAGGATATATCCCCCAACCCACTTTCCCAGAACCAGCCCAAAGGCATACGATAAAGGGCGGGCTAGCCATCCGGGCCCGGGAAACGCAAGGCTCACCTCCGCCGAATGAAGAAACAGAAGCAGCTGGAAGAGACTGGGCGTGACGTTTTGCGCCTCACAGTCGTCGAGGTAGCAGTACAGGTTGCGGAAGAAGCGCTCGTTGCCGCCGAGCTCCTCCTCAGCCGTCTTTCCATCTACGAGCGGGGATACCTCGAGCTCGATCTGGATTTTGCACGGTTCGGCACATGTCGGATCAGCCTTGAAGGTGTGGCGTGCCAGTGGCGGTATGGCGACGGGCTGTGGATCGTTTGGCGTAACGGGAATTCGTTTGCCTTCGAGCGTGAAGATGAAACGGCTGAGATTGGGGAGCGTTAGCTACGATAGCTCGGAATCGAAAGTGAGAAAGAGTCTACGGTGATCTCTTGACATGGCTGGGAGCTTGCGACGTACCCCTGGAGCACGGTGAAATACTCCTCCTGGTACCAGTGCCAATGGGGCGGAGGAATCAACGGACAATTTCTGACTGTCGGGGAGATGCTCGTAAGCGCCAGGCTTGTGGAAAACTTGGATCTCGCGAACGCTGCGTCGAGCTTCTGGGACAAGCCATGTGGTCGTACGCGCGCCCTTGTGCACGGTAAGCTCCTTCTGGCGAGCCGTCTCGCTCCGTTTGACGTAGAAAGACATTTGACTGGGCAACAGCAAAAAGCCCTCGAGACTACCTACACGTTTAGGCTTCGACACAGAAATCGAAAGTGATGGACGTTCACGCTGACGTTGCACAAGCGATCGGCCTACCAACATTGTACCTACACGGGCCGTTCGAACTAAGATCCACTATGACGTCACACATGCTGCTCGGAAAGTCGCAGACTGTACGCTCACGTCGTTCAAGAATGGCGATGCTGGGAGAGAACAGAAACGGGATTATCAATGGGCAGGTGAGGCAGCGAGGAGCTTTCAACACTGGGCATACCTGCCCTTGGACTCTAGATGACGCGCGATAGCGTGAATATCATGCCTACTGAGGGCCTATTCGGTTCGTCCGTAATTAACCTCTGTGATCGGATGGATCAGGCACAGTCAATGATAAACGGGCGCTCAACAGGGGGTATAGCTGTCAGCCTGTCACGGGGTGACGACGAAGGAGTACAGGACTACCTAGGTAGTGCTGTAGTCAATCACCTCCAATAAAAACCGCCTCCCACTAGTGCTGCGTAGTGGCCAACATGATTAGGGCTGGAAGGAGGAAGGAGGTAGTAGGTATTATTTATAGGACAAGATAAGCACTAACAGAAATATTTGTCTACTAGGAACGCTACTTGAATTTTAGACTGTAACTTGCAACGACTTAATTATGATCGTACTAAGAATTTCCTTCGATCAAAATCCTCAGTAATATTATTTTCTATGGTAAGGTCTTGTTGAAATATCACCGACCAAGCTCGAACTGGAAAGACCCTGAACGGTTGCAAAGCATGCCACGCGCTTTCTCATCCACTTCATTTCCAGATGCACTACCTGCCTACCATCTTTTCTCGACCAATTAGGCCAACCCGCCCAAGTCAAGGCCCATAGTCCGCATTGATGTATATGAGTTGAAACCTGCCATTGGTGAGCACGGACAACAGTATCGTTGTCAGCCATGCACCCGAACCTCTAGTTATCGAGAAGAAGCTCGAGCATGCTATTCCGTTACGCGACTTCGTAATTCAGGCCCACGCGTGCATCGACGCTGACAAAGAGGGGGCTTGTCAAATGCGAGTACGGGTACGGCGCAGACTAAGGCGAAGTAAAAAAATGAATCCGAGAAATACACGCCCAAAAAAGGGCCCAGCCGATACGAGGAAACAACGTTGCTGGAAACGTCTTACTATTTTGATTAAGCTAAGAATAACGAGGCTGAGAAGAATGAGTTTGAAGTTTACACTACCGTATATCACGCCTGGAAGCATGGGGAAATTGCTTGATGAGTTCTGGGCAGCGGAAGGCGAATCCTGATTGCTATTGCGGGGAGTCTATTATGTGGTGCGGGCCATTCTGCACGGCAATTGTGTACTGAAGCAAACTGATCTACTCAGGTATGTCGGATAGTCATACCTCCGTCGACTGGTATTGTGGTGTCATGACGGTACGAAGAGGCAGGTAGGCAAACATTGACTATCACTATGAAGCGTAAGCGCGTCTAATTGCGGCGGCTAGCGAATGGAACAGATCTGACCTACTCTGCGCGACCTCCTCCGCGTCAGCATATCGCCGCAAGGCCACGCGTCGTCTGGCATATGCTTCCTTCTGCTCGGGTGAGATCCGTGCTGTCATGCCAGTCTGTGCACTGGTTATTAGTAGCCTTTCAAGAGCAGCATCGCACTCACGATGATCGGTCCTGGACAGATAGTGTTAACCTGTTCGCTCCGTTAGCTTTTAACGTTTCTCAATCGAGCGAGCTCACCGTAATGTTTCCATGCTTCCCCAGCTCTACTGCGAAAGCTCTCGTCAGTCCGGTCACTGCTGATTTGGTCGCACTGTATGCCGCATTCGCTGGTCCCGTAACAAAATGCTCCGTGCTCGCAATGTTTACGACCCGTGCCGCCTCGCTCTCGAGCAAAGCTGGCACACATGCGCGAATGAAGATTGCAAGAGCCGAAAGGTTAATATCGAGAGTCTTATCCCAGCGCGACTCGAAGGAGCCGTCGTTATCAAATGCGCCACCACCGAAAGATACGCCAGCGTTGTTGATGAGAATCTTTCTTGTCAGCTTCAGATCATGTACACTGGGGTGCTCAGCCACGAACATATAGCCCACCGAAAGCCTCGATGACTTCTTTGCACACTTGCTTGATCCGTTCGCGATCCGCTACGTCGCACACCCAGCCCTCTGCTCTTTGGGGGTGGACAGCATTGATCTCGTCGACAACTGCTTGTACTTTGCAGTGATCTAGGTCCAGAATAGCAACTCTGACTCCCTCATTGGCTAGAAGCTTCGCCGTCTCTTCCCCTATGCCAGATGCGGCCCCCGTGACGATGGCTTTCTTGCCACTGAGCGACCGCGACAGTTTCGTAAGCCTTCCAGCCGGCGCTTTGACGGAGCTTAAATGCGAGAGGATATCCAGTCTGTCCAGAGCCTGGCGGGCATATTGGTCAGATTTGTTGGCCATAATTACTGGTTTTTGACTCGTTGAAATGTGCTGTCTTCTGTAGAATCAATCTGATGCCCTGCTAATGCGGAGAAGCGATGTACGTTGGTTACCGAGGTCCTGATACCTAGGTACGACAACTACCCACGAGTAGGAACGCGCTCGCCTGACTCACGCTTTACGGTACCTATCCTTTCCTTTTTTTACCTCTTACTTTGATAAGTGCTAGACACAGTATGCTCTCACGGCAGCAGTAACAACACAAAACATATGTCAACTGAGCCACCTCAGACACGCAGCAGAGTTGTTGGAGGCATGTTACGTCGTGAAATTGTAAGCTGAGGGCGACCGTCAAATCAGGTTAGACCACTGCATAAAATCTTACAATCTAAGAGCCCCAAATACAAAGAACTAAGACGAGGTAATTCGTAGTCTAAATACTTACAGCTGGAGGAAAGTGAATACCGTCTCAGTCTTTCTTCTTACGCTTGGTCACGTTCCACTTCTTCAGGGCCGCCGCAGCTGACTTCCTGGCAGCCGATGTGGAAGTTAATCCGGTAGCAGCGATTTTGCGACGCTTGCTCGAAGCCTGCTACTTCTCTTCCACGTAAGCTTCACCGAAGTCCTCGTCAGAGGTGTCAGACTCCGCGTAGTTGATGCAATACTGAATGTTGTTAGCTTCACTATTGCGAGAGAGGGTAGAAAGTACCTATGGTAGTGGTGGTCTTTCGAAATCGTGTATGCGACGTGGTCGAGGGAGCTCTATCAAGTTGGGTGCATGTGGGGCGGAACAGAGTGCGGGTATTGTACTCGGTCCCCGATGCATTTATGCTGAGTAGCGGGACTATGCACGTACCTACCAAGCAGACAAATGGGGTAGCTTCTTGTTTAGGGGATCACTAGAAATCTAATTATAATAACAGGTGGGCAGCCTCCGTTGCACAAGGATGAGAGTACCGTGCACGTTTATTGCTCTAATCGATTCACCCTGATCGTTTCTCGAGTTTCCGAGGCTGCTTCTTAGCACTAACTGAGCTATCGGATGGTGCACTGGTCTCGTCTGACTTGGGCTGGAGTTTCCGCGGCTTTCTGCGTCCCTCACCTCCCTGCTTGGTCTTGGTCTTCTTCTTCTCATCATCATTATCATCGTTCTCCTCGCCCTGCGATTGACTCGTTTTAGTCTGTATAGAATCCTCTGTTTTGGACTGCTCTTCTTCTCCTTCATTTTTCTGCGCTGTCTCTTTTTGATTCTCTCCTTTGTTCGAGGGCTCTGCTGATCCGCTTTGGGAAGGCATGGATGGCATCTTCGACTTCACATTTTCCATCACCTTCTTCTGATCTTCACTAGGCCCCTCGCTCTCCCAGCTCTCCAGCTCATCCATCCCAGGTGTATCCTGCTCATTGACCTGTCCAAGCATCTTTTCAAGCTGCTTCTTCTGGCTCTCAGTAGCCTTCCATCCCGGCAGGTTGTCCGTGATCTTCTTGATGATGTTCTTCCCTTCTTTGCCCAAATCCCAGAACGGCCCGTGCATCCAACCAGTCGCGGCACCGAGACCCGCACCTAGCCCTCCCAAGGCTGTTGAAGAAATACCACCGACCAATGTCCCAGTGATTGCGCCCAGTGAGGCCCCGGGAGCAATCCCAAGCCCTGCACCAACAGCCATGCCCTGGAAGGTGCCCGAGCGCAGATATCTTGCTGTTTTGCCGAAGGACTTCGACCGGATCTGCTGTTCGAGGGCTTCCTCCATCAATTTCTGGCGTTCATCTGGGTCCCCTGCAGCGGCAGCTGCTTGCAAGAGTTCAGTTGCTTTATTGTGGGCTTCTTTCGCTTGTTTTGCGGCTTTGGATGACTCCTTCTGCACTTCCTCCTTGGAATAGCCATTTTGTGAGGACTCCTCCGATTCCGCCTCTTTCTTGTCGTTTGCCTCTTTCGTATCCTTGTTTTCGTTCGCCATGGTTGATGAATGTTTTAGGTCTATCGTTGCTTGACTTTTTTGTAATACGTTTACTTTGAGAGCCTACGTCATTGGCGCCAAATGCGCGCTAGTCGTGAGAATGCCTGTTTCTCAACGCCTGCAAGGACCAGCAGTAATAGGGGAACTGAGTAACATAGCTGTGGACTTGCTGAACTTGAAGTGATGCCAGGATATGAAATGCGCGCTGATTGTTTTACTTCCTTGTACACACGTGTTTGAGAGTCATTGCGCTCAAGACGAAGTCTCCTCTTTCCCCTCAAAAATCATCCTGAGCCAATCGATGTGAGTCTGGCAATCCGGAGACAAGAGAAGGACAAGTACCCAGATGGTGAGCCCGGCTGTGACCCGAAGCAGTCCACCATGGTATATCGTCATTTTCTGAGGGCCATGGTGAACACCCAAAACATCGCCACATCCTCTTCTGCGAATGCCCTGAACAGCAAACCAAGTTCGTACGATTACAATGCTTTTCGAAATCTTCTGAAATTCCCCTGGAAATGCTCATATTCTCCATACCAAAGCTAAGACGCGCTAGCCACGGGGTCTCACAAATGAAGAGCACAGTTGAATTCATGTGTCCGTTGCAGCAAGCCGAAAACCAAGGACGCCGTTGACAGGCATGACTAAGGTATAGACGTCCTTTGCCGGTCTAAAACGCACCAGCCCAAAATTTCAATGTCGCGTGGGTCTCAAAACAAATCCCACTTCCCTTCACAACCCCTCAACATGGTCAACACCGCGTTCTGTCGCCTGGACCAAAGCCAAGAGCGCGATTTGGTGCTTCAAAGGGCGCAAACCCCCTCTGCAATATTATCTCGGTGTCCCATTCACGTGTACGACATTCCGGCTTGTTCTGTATTCCCGAGCTTCTGACTCAAACCGTTAGGCACTAATTGAAGGTGTCCGGTCGCTCGGACCAAAAACAATCTCCAGGCAGATCATGCTGCCAGCAGCCAGAATGCAACACCAAATGAACCTTGCCACATTTCCCTGGGGTATGGACTCTTCTTCATATCTTGTTTTTCTCAATGCTCAAATTCCTCCAATGTGCTTACCATGGTTCGAAAAACTGGGTTCGAACAAGCTGTGTTTTGGAACCCAGACCACACGAAGGAAAACAGCGCGAATGGAAAAGTGTGGATGCTCGCGCATCTCATGGTTCTTCTCGCCCTTTGCACGTCCACACCACGTCTTCATCTGTGAGACTAAAGTAGCGTAAGTGAGATATCATGTTACGTGATCCTTTGGAATCTAATTCTATCCAAAAAAAAAAAGAGGCAACAAACTGCATTCAGTGTCCGGACGCCTCTTGGTGTTCAATTCCACAAGTTCGACGCCATATCGCGAGGCTACTGTGAATCGCTACGTTGAATAATAAACAAAAAAAATCTGCCATGTCCTTCTCTTCTTTGGCGACAGAGAACGACTACCAAATGACGCATTGCGAGGCTCGAAAATCAAAGAGACGAAAAATACACACAGACCTCGTCCGCTTTCGGACGTCTGCAGTCCATCGCGACGACAAATTACGCCGTGGGAAGAATAGCGTGGCTGTGGTACGTCCACCATCCCAATGTGCGGTAGGTATGCTGTAGGTAGGACCCCCAGAAGGAAAAGAAAAAAGAAAAAAAAAAAAAGATTATCTATTACTTAATGTCCTATTATCCCGGCTGTTAAGCCTAGAAACGAAAAAGAACAAAAAGAAAGAAAAGAAAAGTCTGTACACGTGGGTTGATGTAGAACGGCCAAGCCATGCTTTTGGGGGGAGGGGGAGCCGAAACTGTCCTCCAGCCTTCTCGATGGGCGATCCTGCGGTGCGTGGCGGCGGTGAACAAAGGAAAAGTTCAAGACTTCGGCCTCGCACACCGTGTCTTGCTTTCGGGATCCGATGTCGAAGGCAGACTCGCATGGGATGAAGCGCGTGCAGTGGATGCAACGTCCTTGTTGATGACGACGGGTGGTGGTCGTGGCTGAATGGGAAACTCGACGTGACACGACCAGCGCAGGTAGAAGACTAGTTATCTTGAGGATGTTGATGTCCTCAATATGAAATGTCATGTCTGGCTTAGCGGGGTGTATGCCTTTCCAAACTTCCACCCCCACATCCCATCAAATAGACTACCTATCCAAGCGCATCTCCAACCCACAAGGCAACCTAAAAAGAAAGACGCGTACGAACGACCGTTACCGATGCTTACCTAGGTATAGGATGCCAGTCTCCATCATGCACTTAACGCCCCTCCTCACCTAACGTCCCCGAATACCTCCGCCCAATCCCCCTCAACACCTCCACGCTGACGACCCGCATGACCTCCTCACTCCCCAGCCCCACGCCACACTCGGGACATTTGACCCCCTCGCGCATCTCCACCGCGTGCTCCACAAAACACTGCACGCATTCGCTGCACACACGCCCAGCGTGCAGACACTGCGAGCTAAGCGGTTGCGCGGGGAACGCGGACGGGTGCTCGACTTCGCCGCAGGTCACGCAGGTGAGGAGATGGGATGGCGGCGGCGTGATACTCAGCGCCTCTTTTTGTTGGGCAAGGGACGGCTGGGGCTGGGGTCGAGGCTGGGTGCGCGAAGTGCAGGATGGCGGTGCCGGGGTATGGCACGCTGGGGGCTCAGGGAAGCGGCGGAGGAGGACGGAGGTGGTGGAGGAGCGCATGGCCGCGGAAGGATTCTGGCTGGGCGCGAAGCTAGCCTGGCTGAGGGTAGGTGTGTAGGTTGGAGAGAGGAGAGAGGGGCTTGCCAGGGCGCCGATGGTGCTCCTGTTTGAGGAGGGCTGGCGGGCGTGCTGCAGCAGCGGGGAGACGGGGGGCGAGAGGCTCATCGGCGGCGTGAGCATCTGGCCTTGGGCGCGGGCGAGGGCCAGCGCGTCGAGGCGCGGCGACGATGTCTTGCTGATAGGCGGCACCGGCGTGCAGCGCTCGACCTCCATGTCGAGCTCGACGGGGGTTTTGAGAAGGTCGTACCCCAGGCGGTACATCTTGGGCACGTAGCCGACCTCGTCTTCCCAGCGCTGGAGGTTCTCCTCGGTCAGCGTGACGACCTCCTTGCTCTGCTTGCGCTCGAGGATATGCAGGCCTAAACCGTCGCCCTCGTTCTTGGAGGACTTGCGCTTGTGCGCGAGCTTCATGAGGGAGACGGGGAGGGAGGACCAGCGGGGTTTGCTGGCGCGTTTTGCGGGCGGAGGAGGGGAAGGTGGGGGCATCGGCGAGGCGGCGCGCGACTTGCTGATGCCCATTTCGAGTTTTTCGAGGGCGGCTTTGATCTCGTTGGAGACGAAAGTGCCACCAATGGGCGACATGGGGGAGCGGGGGTCGTCCTCGATGTCGTTGAAGCGGATGGAGAGCGGGTCGCGCTCCATGTCCTCCCCGGGTACGGGCTTTGGCGTGAAGCTGGAAAGCGGCCGTGAGAAGTTTGGTGGGAAACTCAGGCACCGCGACCGCGAAGAAGCAATCTTGTTTTTGGGACGCTCGCTAAAGCGTGGCGAGGTGTAGGAGTGTGGTCTGGCACGAGGCCTAGGCGGTGGAAGGAGGAGTTCGTGGTCGGGGCCAGCATCAAGTTCGATGGGGTTACTCGGGAAGGAGAGCTGTTGCGGTGACTGCGAGATTGGTAGGCCCAAATATGGAGTCTTCTCTGGGTTTACTGGCGATGCTTCTTCGTCGTCATCGTCGGCCTCGAGGTGCTGCTCGTCTTCCTTGTCCTCGTCTTCCTTGTCCTCGTCTTCCTCTTCGTCGTTGGATTGCTCACGGTCCGCAGCCGCGTCATCTTCGTGGGTTACATCAAGAGCGAGATTGTGCATCCTGGAGAATGGTCGAATCTCCCTCCCCGTCTGAGCGAGCTTCTGCTCGAACGTGGCATTATATTGGCGGCTTCGGGAATTTCCCCAAGACCTCCGGTCGCGCGGCAGGTCTGTTACCAGACCCAGGGTTCTTTGTGCTTTATTTGGGCCGGCTCGGTCTTGTTCGACACTGCGCCTGTCTTCTTGTTCGAATCTGCGCCTGCCTTCCTCCTCCATACTGCGCCTCTCGGCCTGCGCAACGAGCCCGAGCACTTTCCTTGCCTTGGGCGAACCACATGCGCTCTGCAACCGCGGGCTTGTGTAGACGAAAGGTTGCGGGTTTGGGTCGTGATAAGTGTGTCCCTGTCCAGCGTAATGCCTCGGGTACCGCATCCTGTCCTGGTGCAACGACGGCCGCGAGGCCAGCGGGCTGGTGTTGTGTGAGACGAGTGCCATGATTCACTCTTCGTGCCAACCCGTCGTCGACGAAGGAGAAAACGCGACAAGACTGGAGAGCAGCAGGCGAGGAGAGCGAACGGAGAAGACGAAGGGAACGGCGATATGACGTGGGACAGACAGCGAGCGGGTTCGACGTGCATAGAGATCTATCACGCTGTATGTAGAGTGTAGGGGTGTATCGACGATACGACGGCGAACGACGGCGACCGGGGCGCTGGAAGCACAAATCGCCCGAAGGGGACAAAAACGATAAAAACGACTTCCGAGCCGTCGTCCCGCAGCAATCCTTCACGCAGCCCCTCACAGCAGCGATCACTGGTCCGACGGGGCAACATTACTGGGTTGTTCGGGATCGTGGTGTGAGGCTTAGTATAGACAACGCGGGGCCGCACCTCCACCTCGATAGTCGGCGAGAAGTGCTTCCCAAAATAGCTCGCGCGCTTCGGCAACGAGGCTTGGCGCACTAGGCCTTGTTGCCATCAAAAATCTTACGGTACTTTGCGCAGTTGCCAATGTCCTCTCAGAGATTCAGCTCTGTATCTTATTACTCCCGTGAGTTGCAAAGCAAATGTGCTTCTCACACTCTCGCCACTCTGGGGATGCTGCCATCGCAATCGCAATCAACACGCTGTCACAAAAACTTACTCCTCGACGCTGGTCGCCATCCCACGGAGCCCCTAGTTTGCAATCAGCGACAGTGAGGCGTGGTCAGAACCGTGTTTTACCATTTCACCTGGCTGGCTTCTATCCACCTCGTGTGTTTGACCATTCCATTTCATCTGGCTGGCTCCTATCCACCCCGTGCGTACTCCCAGCCAGCCTCGGCTATGCAGACCTAGACTCCAATGTTTAACAGACCCCACTCGATGCTCAACTGATATACATGTGCCTCTTTGGCCCCAGAGCCTAGAGGGCGAGGCAGATCCTGGCTTACCGAGACCAAAACGCAAATAACCCTCAGCTGCTTTGTTCCTACACTGCCATTATACACCAAGAGCGTAGCCGTCTCACCATGAAAGAAGCCGGTGCGACCAATCACACTTGCTGCAGTGCTTCTCAAATGAAAATCTCCAACTCGTGCCTCTTTAGACTCTCCTCCTCAAACTGCGGATAAGCAGGCACCATAGCATCCGCAGACTGTACGTACGCATCGTTGTAGATGCGCCAGTATGGCTGTCGCACCTTGCGCGCTGGGTGGAAAAGACCCGCCCACACGTAGTTCATGACGAGCGGAGTGCCAATGGCGTTACGGATGCCCTCGATGGCCTCGATGATGCGGTCGATGACGTGCGGGCTCGTCTCGAACAGATTGGGCCAAAGGAGGTTGAGCAGATGGACCATCGCGTCTTCGCAGTCAAGGCCCACGCAGCCGAGCGCCACATGCTTGACTACCGACGCAGCTGTCTGCCGATGCACCTGATCGCGGTCGATGAGCGCGTCCTCCAGAAGAGGCGTGATGGCGTAGACGTAATCTTTGGCCATCTCGCCAATGTACTCGAACATGAAGCTGAGCGACTTCAGAACACCGTTCTGGACGTTGAGCTCGGGTACGCGGTACTCGTTCATCAGAGCGGGAAGAACGGTGAATGGTGCGCAAGTCTCTGCCACAATGCCTATTGCGACGGCAGTACACACCCGGGACTGACGTTCTTGCACCTGCTTATTGTCAACTTGGGTTGGGGGGGTGGATAGTCATGTCGAGGCTTACTCGTAGATTGCCCAACAGTGTAGCGAGCACATCCTGCGGCCCGATGGCCTTGGCAATGTAACCAAACGTGTTGTTCGCCGCTCGCCGAATGCCCTTCTTGTGGGCTTTTAGCATGTCCAACAGTTCAAAGCAGATACGCATCCATTCTCGTGGGTTGACATAGTCAGCTCCACGATCGGCGATTCTGCCAACCAAATCAATCGTATTCTCCTGAACCTTCTCGTGTCGATTGCGAAGGATGGGTGTGAGTCGCGGCAAAAGGTCTTTGATCGGAGGCTGCATCGCTGCTAGACCAACGACAGTAACGATGGCTCGCAGTGCTCCGAGAATCGATCCGAGAACTTCTGGGTATTCCTCTCCGAGATACTCGTACAAAATGCTGGCTAATTTGACCAGCTGTGGGTCTTCGTCGCACTTTTGCATGACGAATGTTATGCGCGAGATCAGGTCAGCGGCTTGCTGTCGAACCGGTGCCGCCTTGTTGTTTAGGCGGTGGATGACGACGGCAACAATCTGCGGCAGATAAGTCTTCGTCCGCTCACCAAGAGCGTTGACAACCGTGGCAAATCCGTCGATGACGATGGGATCTTCCACTGTTTGATCCTGGAAGGCCACGAGGATACCGTCAATGAGCTGTTCCTCAAGACGCTGGTCCACGTCGTGTGCCCCGAGTGTCGAGATGACCTTGTCGATGGTCTCGACGGTCATCTTGCGGTACGCTTCGTTCTCGTCCTTCATGTTGTTTACAATTCGGCCCACGATCTCAGCAACGCCTGCCTTCTGGGCCAAGTCGACTGTAGTGTCAACCACTTGTCGGTAGTTGCGCTTGTCGAGCGCCATCCTGCGCACCCAGAAGTGCTTGAAGAACTCCGGGAGCACGTTGTCTTTCAGATAGACCCGCGTTACGCCAGCAGTACCGGCGCACTGAGATACTACTTTCAAGACAACCTTCTTCATTTCCTCGTCGGGTGACTGGAATTCCCGAATGACAATCTCCATGATCTGGCTGGTGTAGTAGTTGGAATACTCTTCGTCCATGAGCGGGATAACGTAGCCAACGGCCTTGAGGAAAGACGCCAGAGCTTTACCACGCTGCCTTCGGGCTCCAGTCCAAAGAGGATTTAGGATGTCGTCAAAAGATTCGATGCCGTAAGGCGCAGCAGCTTCGGCTAGGGCAGCCAGTGCTAGTGCGGTTACCATGCGGACCTTGGGCTGTTCGTCGTTCAGATTGTCCCCAATGCACTCCACCAAACCCTTCAGATGCGGCAGGATAGCGCAACCCATCAGGATAGGAATCTGCTGCACGATCTTGACACCAGTGTGACGTGCATGCCACGACTTCTTGCTCCTACACACAGCCCGTAGAAACGGCAGAAGAGCCGGTATACCGAGAGCCGATGCAACCACAGCGAAAGCTCGGGCTGTCGTGTTTCGCACGTATTCGTCCTGGTGGTCCAAGTCCGGGCGCATTGTACTGATCATGTGAGCCAGACCAGCAGCTTTCGCGAGGTTGGAAATAATTTCTCGGCCCTCTACACGTGCGTAGTAGTCCTGGTCGATCAAAAGGGGCTCGATAACGACCAGGATCTTGTGGACGTAGGGTCGAACCAAGTCGTCGAGTTTGTACAAAACACGATCAATAACCTTAACAAGCAAATGTCGCTCTTGATCCTCTAGTGTCCGCTCCATGAGCAATGGTAAGATCTGGTTGAACAGAGCTGCTGGTCCAAACTGTCGCGCATTGTCGGTAAGCTGTCGCAACGCCGTCTTTCGCATGGGCGGTGTGCCGTTCTTGACTTTCAGCAGCAACCGCATAATCTTGCGCTCCTTCAGCTCCTCCACGGTCATCTCGTTCTCATCCGCGCCGTCCGTGAGCTTTCCAAAGTACTTCATATCCTCGTTCTTGAAAAATTGTAGGTCACCGACGCCCGGGATTTCTGTTGGCAGCTGCTTCCCCATCATCGACATGCCGCTGTCCGCTTCGGGGACCAGATATCCGGAGTATCCCGTTGGAAGCGCTGGCATGCCAACTGGTCTCCTGACCGGCTCATAGCCCGGTGGCGGGTCGAGAATCTTGTAGCCTTCGGATGGGAGCATCATGTCAAGCTGCTCATCGGAAAGCGGAGCGTTGCGTGCAGAGATGTCGGTACCGAAAGCGAAGTTGGTGGGTGCTGCAACTTTGGTGCCATTGGCGGCGGGTGCAGGCGTGGCCCTGGCCCTGGCAACGGCCGCGGTGGTGTCCCACCGTGAACGTACAGGCTCAGCGGCCGCCGGCTCTTCGGGCTTCACTTCCTGTGGGTCTGGTGACCATCGCCCCCGCTTCTTCAATGTGGGCTCGGCCGCTGCCTCTTCGATCTTGGCAGGCTCCTCGGCACCACCATCATCCCACCGGCGCCGCTTGCGCTTCTTCTCCATGGGTGGTGTCTTGTTGCCATCCACTTGGGGAGCGTCGTCGTTGAGCGTGGGAACGTGATCGAGGACTTCGTTGCCGTTCTTCTCGCGGTCCTCGATGAGTCGCTGGATACGCGCCTCCTCTCGCTCTAGGTCGCGCTCCTGCATCCGCTCCTTGTACGACATGCCACCCTCGGCGCCATCAGGCGATAGTGCGCGATCGAATCGGCGGCGCTGGTAGTCGGTTTCGCGAGCGGAGATCTGGGCCTGCTTCTCGCGGGACTCGAGCATGTCGTCCTCGCCGTGCGCGTATTCGTTCAGCATGTCTGCGCTAGCAGTGTACTGTCCGACCAGCCGCCGTCCGTTGATTTCGCCGGCATCCTCCATGTCCTCATCCTCGTTGGCGGCGATGGACATGTTGTAGCCGGCATACTTGTCGACGCCGTTGTTGCCATCGTACAGGTCCTTGTCGAAGGCCTCGGTGAGCGACTGCTTGCTGGAACCACCACCAGAGCCGTTGGTGGAAACCTTGTCTCCTGCGCGCGGGCCGGCCATTATGCTGCAGGGTGTGGCGATTCGTTCGGGTGGGTGTTGTCGTTGGGCGTGTCGAGGGGAAACTGAGGTAAATGTTAGGTGCCGCGCTAGTTGGTGCGCACGGACCTTGTCTCCTCGATCATGTGACCTTGCCTCCTCCAGGACGCAGGCACCTGTGTATGTAATGGTCATTTCTCGAAAGAAAACAACGATATATCAGCTATCTTCACGCGCACAATGACATCATAGCTGTTTTGGACTCTAAGTCCGTGTATTACTTAGCTACCAGAAGTCCTGACCCAGCTACGTTATTTGCGCATGCTACCGCATCTATGCTCGTGAAAATGCTCCGCTCCACCGATTACCCAGATCCACCTAGCCCGATGCATCACCCTACTTCTTCCACACCACAGAGAACTTGAACATCATCGGGAACGCCTTGTCCGAAATCAGCATCTCCTCCCCCTCAGCCGTCAAGTCCTTCATCTTCTTCTCCAGATTCGGTCGCGTCATGCGCTCATAGTCTGCCGCCGATTGGATGTACAGCGACTTCTCCGTAGTCCTAATGGATGGCGTCTTGAGTTGTGCCTCCGGTCGCTCCGCCAAGCTGTCCACAAACTCCTGCAACGTCGCCTCTGGGTCGATCTGGAGCGGGCGCGCAAGAGCATCTTCACCGCACACAGGACAGTCTTCCTTCTTCTCGTACTCGAAAGTGTAGGTGTACACGGACTCGTCCCCCGTGTACATCATATAGCCGTCGGTGCCAGGGAAACCGAGGAAGGGGTTCGCGTTAGTTAGGATCTTGAAAGCTTCGTTACAGCAGCTAGCTGCTACAATGGCATTTGTGGATGCGATGGCCGGGATGATGTTCTTCACTACGCCCTGGGTCATGCTATATGTGACTCCGGGAATGTTAAACTCCTCTGCGCGCTTCAATGCCTTTTGGAACAGCCAAGTAATGTGCTCTGGGTCGTCGGTGTCGAGCGTGATCTCCTTGCGCTCTTCTTCCCAAGCAATAATGTGAGCCCACTCGATACAGTGTTGTGGTTGACGCGGGATGGTAGCAAGAGTGCAAAGCGGGACGGCAGCACGCGGGGCGTGCATATCCAGCTGACACTCAATGCAGCTGGTCATCGTAGGGAAGATAACCTTCGCCTGGCCCTTAAAACCCTCAGTCCCACCGTCAATCAGCGGCTTCATGCTGTCCGGGTCGTTTCCGTCCACCATACCAACAAGCATCGAGTTGATCCACCGCCGTGCCTCGATACTGTCCAGGCCACAGACGATGAGGGCGAACTGTTTGTAATATGCTTCATCCTTGTCCTGGATCTTGCCGCAGTAAGGTGTGATGCTGACGCCTTTGACACGCTTCTCTACGAAAGCTGCAGCGACTTCGGCTTTATATTTGCCTACATCAGCGGCGCGAAAGAGGAATTGGCGGTTGAGATTGGACACATCAATCGTATCCATATCAATGACATGGATGTCCTTGAAGCCAGAAAGTGCCAAGTTCTTAAGAATTTCGCAGCCCAAACCACCAGCTCCGCTATGCATCGATTAGGTGGAGAACGGTAATACCTCAAAATGTAACTCACATGACCCTGTGATGATTAGCACTCAAACCCCCAAAAATGCGTAGACAACTCTTACAGAACTTTTGCAATCTCAAGGGTCTCATGATTTCCCGGTGCGAAGCTGTCCGGGTCCGTGAAAGGTCCTGGCCTATCTAGGATCCTATCCAAGTACTTCCTAAGCCGGTGTTAATTAATGCATGGCTCCCGGGTGGAACAGAATGTACCATCGCGTCCGAGTGCCTTCCGAGCCGTTGGGCAAAGGTGCAACATCTGCTGCTGCCATCTTGTTTGCGTTCGTAGAAGTGAGCGGAATGAGAGTGCGCGCGTGCATATAGAAAGGTGCCAGGCGGCGAGTAGCTACCTGGGCCGCGGCGAGCATGGTCCAGGTGGAGTTTAGCCCCACCAAGCAGCATGCCAAGCTCGCCGCCAAAAGTGGCAAGATCAACCGAGCCTGCGGCTACGGTACTTTTACTCAATGCAGATGCCGGTCAACTACTTTTGACCGTGTTGTCGGCCCCGAGATCCAACTTTGCACTGATTCCATATCAACCATGATCACGGCAACATGGACGACTTTCTCACACCAGTCTCCATCACGAACGTGAAGCGCACCCAAAATGCAAAACCTTTATTGCAAGAAGTTGGGGGCAGTGAGAAACGCAAAAGCAGCGTGATCATCGAATCCCCGGAAAAGGCTCTGGAAGTCCTCAAGGATCTACCAGACTTTGAGTCAGTCGAGAGTGTACTCGGTTACCTCGTAGCCGAGACCGAACGCGAGGATGGACTTCACCTTATGCTCCCGGAACCAGTCGCAGCAAACATCGTATTTCAATTCGTCACTACGACACTGCCGGACTACTGGCATATCTTGAAAGAAAGGAAAACACAGTTGCATCAAGTGGTCAGGTGTCTACAAAACCCGTGCGGTATTGGAAATGTCATGACACGGCTGCGGCCGCTGATTGCAGACTGTCGACAAAAGAAGGCCGTCGGCGAGGCGCGAGATTCTGCATCTCATACTGTAGACCTCCTCGACATCTTAGAGAAGCTGTTGCATAGTGAACAATGCTTGATCCAGGTGTGGAGTGATATCAGAAAGCACGGGAAGAATGCAGCGCAAAAGAAGATGATATGGAGAGAATTCGTCACACAGGTTGTTTCCGGACGAATAATTTCGCTCGTAGCGGAAGCCGAAGATGTACTGAAAGAGAAGGAAGTATCTCGAACGGCGAGCTGGCTGGCGGACGGTAGCGGATACGCGACATGGCTGGGTCGCAATGTTGCCAACCTGAGCGAAATAGAGCTCAACGAGGAGTCGGTCTTCATGGTCGCAGAGGCTTACAGCAAAGCATTAACCTTGGGCTACACGGGTCGGTCACTAGTTCAACGAGATTGGGCTACACAACTAATGCTCCCAAGATCAAATTGTTCGCTCGATGCTGCTGGTCATGATCGAAAGGGACTCTGTTACCGCCTTTGCGTCACAGCTTCATAAGATGAAAGTCTTCGAGCAGCGCAAATATCTCAATGCAATCGTAAGTGTCCTAACCAAGCAGTACCTCAACAAGATCGCCGAAAACACTGAGGTCTCTCCATCTGAGAGTTCCCCACTGCTTGCTGGTGTCACTGCCCTGATTGGCAAGTTGGTCGGAAACAGTGATACACTGAAGGAGCACATGGTCGCATCTCTAATAAAGTCTGGAATACCCGCGCTGGACGATTCGCTTGCTACTCGGAGGTGCGTCGTCGCTGTCATTGCGAAGAATGAAGGTAAGACGGTAGACCGTGACCCATTGAGTGGCATTCTTTGACATGTTCTAGGTCAACTACATACACTACTTGAAAGCAGCCTTAAAACTTTTGGGGATCCCTACTACATAAAACATACATCTGTCATACAACAAGAGGGTACGTGCTTTCGAAAGTCGAACCTTTTGAACGGTTACTGACAGTACAGCTCTTTCTCAAACTATCGCGATAACCTGCGGTTATGTCCAGCGCTCCAAACCGTTGTTCCTCACAATGGTGGCTAAATCGAGCTACCATACCTCTGGCATGTCCAACAGGATCGGCTCCTCGTCACCACGGGTCCGGTTCCTAGGTATAGCAGTAGGCACTGCGATTTCAAAAATGGTCGATAAACCAGAAACACAACTCAAGTTCGAACTTGAAGGTGACGAAGCTGCGGAAGCGCAATGGTATCAACGCCTCACTCATGTTGATGACAAGCTTGGAAAGATCAGCGATCTCAAGGCCCAGGAGAAGAAAACAAACAAGGAACCGGTCCGGAACAGTGCTCCTAAGCCGGTCGCCAAAAAAACCACAAAGCCTTCCATCACCGAGATCCAAGGCCCTCGCATCGTCGAGGTACTGTCAGATGAAGATGACGATGACGATGACCTCGTCCCCTACTCGAAACCTGATTCCGACCCCGAAGACGAGACCGACGACCCTACGGAAATTAATCGAGACAAACCTACAGCTCCCGTCTATATCCGAGACCTGATTGCTGGACTGCGTGACACAGAGAACTACGACAGGCACGCTCTGGCACTATCCACGGCCGCACCGCTCATCCGCCGCAAAGCGAACTTCGGCTCTGAGGTGCTCGATCACATCGAGGAGCTTGCCACCATCCTTGCCGGGCTGAACAATAGCTTCGAACTGGAAAAATTCACCGAGCAGAAACAAAAAGCCCTCATCGCGGTTCTATTAGCCAAGCCAGCAGCCATGGCGCCCTGGTTCGCCCGCATCTTCTTCTCGGGCGATTACTCCCTCACGCAGCGCACCGCTCTCCTCACGACCCTCGGACTCGGCGCCCGCGAACTCGCCGGCCTGAAAGACGACGCCACGGACGCCCTCACACCACCGGCGTCCAGCTTCCCAAGCAAGCCACTCCCCCCGCACCTGCACGCCCTTTACGCGTCCACCCCAACCCCTTCAACACCCCTAGCACGCCTCACATCCAGCATGACCAAGCAGCTGCTCTTCCCGATCGCTGCCCAAGCCGCCGACGCCCTCACCGGCCCCTCGATCCTCAAAGTCGGCCAGTCCCGCACCTTCAGCTCGCGCATGGAGGTCGAAGCTCGCCGGTCCAAGCCCATCCCCAACGCGCTGTCCCAACTAGTCGCGGACGCTTTCTTCTTCCCATTGACAGGTCGCTGGTGGCTCGCGGTGCGCGCGTCCGCGTCGTCGATATACACGTCTGTCCACCTGCTGCCAGTGTTCCTGCACACGCTGGCGCTACTAATGCACGCGTCTGGCCCGAACACGCTCGCTCTGCCGCAGATGACGCGCGAGATGTGGGAGCTGCTGCTGGCGTGTCGTGGGCATGCGGTGGGTGACAAGAAAGTGTTGTCGGCGGTGCTGTTTGCGCTGTTGATGCTGCTGGAGACGAATGCGGATAAGGAGCGGTTGGCGACGGAGCAGGGGAGGGAGCTGATGGAGACGCAGGAGTGGGTTAAGGGCGTTTTTCAGGGGCTGCCTGGTGGTAAGGAGGGGGAGGAGGATGAGAGGGTCAGGGTGTTGGCGGCGGGGGTGGTGGTGAGGTGTCAGGAGGTGGCGGAGAAGTATCAACGGAGGTTGGTAGGGAGTATGATGGACTATTGATGCAGCTAGAATCTTAGCAACGTCAATCAGAAGGCAAGGGGATCGGTGTGGTATGCTCTCAATGCACATATAAAATACACATATATAGATGGCCATTTTGAGAGTGTGCTTTTCCCATGAAACCAACATGTGATTTGGCCGAGTGGAGATGTTGATCGAAGCCCCTGTGCAAATCCGCGACGAAGCGCTCATAACGTGCTCCACTAAATGCCGTTATCCTTTCCATGTGTCCAATATATCGCTGTAATCGTGCCTCGTAAGTTATGGGCGAACTCAGGCCGCAGACGTTGGAGCGGCGTCTCCGAATCCACCTGTGCTCCCGAAGCCTCCTGCGCCTCGGACGCTCTCCTCGAGCTTCTCCACGACGACAACGTCAGGCGTCAGGATCTGTCCTTCCGTCAGTACACACCCTCATGCAGCCCACGACCATTGCCCAGCATACCTTCTCAACGATCAACTGCGCAATCCGATCCCCAACCTTGATTTCAAAGTCCGTCTCGCTCAAGTTGGCCAATATAATACCAACCTGGCCACGGTAGTCCGCATCGATGACACCCGCCATGGTATCAATGCCGTGCTTGGCCGCGAGTCCCGAGCGCGGAGCCACGCGTCCGTCTACAGCCCCGTTAGCAAACTCCCCGGCTGGCGCTTGGCAAGCTTACTCACATGTCCCAGCTGGCACCGCAATCGAGATATCCGTGTCCACCCTCGCGCGTCCCCACGCGGGAATGACCACGTCCCTCGCACTGTACAAATCGTGTCCCGCCGCGAAAGCACTGCCCTTGGTCGGAGGGCGCGCCTTGTCGCTGAGGAGCTGGACCTGGAGTGCTTGCTGGGCGGCAGCGGCAGCGGCGATGCTGGGTGCGATTGGGGCGGGCGGCTGGAGGGCCATGGCGAGGGGTGTGGGGGTGGAGGCGCCCGAATCGGAGGCGCGAGGCAGCGTGGAGGGCTGGTTGAGGGAGGAGGGGTCGATTACTTTTGTGCGTTTTGGGAGGGGGGAGGAGGGGAGGGAGGGCGGCTCGTGGGTGGGTGCAGGGGTCTGGGCGGACATTGTTGGGTCTGGGGGAGGATTTGAGGTAGGCGGTGAGGGTGAGTAGGTAGAGACGCGTGTGGTGGGGCAGAGGGACGCGTCGCGCGATGGGGCGCGGCGATTGGCTGTGGGAGTGGAGAGAATCAAGAGGTTTGAAAAGGTGAATTGAACACCGAAAGGTCTCTTTTAAGTGTATGTAAGTCTTGAGTGTAAGTAGGTCTTGAATAGGTAGGTCTTGAATAGGTAGGGCTTGAATAGGTGGGCTTGAATAGGTGGTCTTGAATAGGTAGGTCTTGAATAGGTGGGTCTTGCACATGTAGGTCTTGAGTGTATGTAAGAGGCCGTTGGCACAACGCACCTGCCGACATGGTTGCTCTTGCCAAGAACCCCAATGTGAGGCGAGGCGAGGCGAATCTCCCAAGCTGAGTTTGCTCTCGACTCAATGGTGAGATGAGCAAAGGACTGATAGCTTACCTTGCAGCTTTCACATAGTGAGATCGACATCGTCACACTGTTGCAGAGACGCCATTGCTCGTCCGGTTGTCGAACATGCTGTCGCGGTAGAGCCTGAAGCAACAAGACCTACACGGAACCAATAGGTACGAATCCTGAGAAGACGCTGCACGAAGAGGCGAGATAGCTGGCAAAGGAGATGCTTCACGAAGAGGCGAGATTCCTGACAAGAAGACGCTTCACGAAAAGGCGAGATTCGTGACAAGAAGACGCTTCACGAAAAGGTGAAATCCCTAGCAAGAAGATGCTTCACGAGAGGTGAAATCCCTAACAAGACGCTTCACGAGAGGTGAAATCCCTAACAAGACGCTTCACGAGAGGTGAAATCCCTAACAAGACGCTTCACGAGAGGTGAAATCCCTAACAAGACGCTTCACGAGAGGTGAGTGCCCGGCTTAACAGAGGGGCACATCCTGATTCTCCCTGTCTTCCAAGAGCTGGCGCTAAAGGCGACTTTTTTTTTTCAGATGGCAGGCTCTGCCAGGATCCATCGGCGGTCAAGAAAAGCACGGTGACAGCGTCTAAAATTGCCATGGTCACTGGTGACAGCACATTCGGCTACATCCGAAGCTATTTACGAATGCCCCTGGTACGTACCAGGTAGACTACCGGTACCCACGCTCTGCGGCTGCATGCTTAGTAAAAATGCTTGGTCTCGCTCATCTCAAGCACACTGCAATCTGCGGTCCCAGTCGCATGGCCTCCATCACCATATCACCTTCTCCACGGTTCCATACATCACCATGTTATCTTCTCCACGATTCCATCCATCGCCATGTCATCTTCTCCACGATTCCATCCATCGCCATGTCATCTTCTCCACGACGGTCCAGGCATACTCCAACGGTCCAACCCCAGGTCTTGCCGATTGTTGGCCGGCATTACTGAGCAGTCCCCACAGACGACAAGCTGATTTCTGCCTCTGTTCGTGCCCTCTGCCAAATCCAGACGGGGTTTAGCACGCTGCTAAGTACGAGTCGAAACGAAGCCAGACGGTCGTCTGCAAAGAGGCCCACCAGCATCTCGAAACGAAGGGCCACCAGCATCTCGAATCAACGCGTGACCAAACGGGACCGGACCTTTGCGGCTCTGCAGCTCCCCACATGGGGCAGATGGAGCAGAGCCTCAAGACCGCTAACGCAAAGCCGCCGAGGTCCCGCTCAGGCCACCCCGCTACCCGACCGGCACTTGGACCAACTTGGCCGCCGCTCTATTCGTGCCGTTTGCAGGCTACAGAAGAATCCACCCGACAGACTCTCCACATCACTCGCCAAATTTTCGATGGCCCACCACCGCGAAGGCCGAGAGGGAGCTAGTGCAGAAAGACTCTGCCATGCACGCGCTCCAGGCTGTCCGTGGGCACATAGGTACGTAGTCTAGCCGATGGCGGAGCACACCCCGCTGTCTCTCCATCTTTGAGAGCTAGTCTATACCGGTCGAGACGCGCTTTCTCATCTCCCATCTCCCGCCCCTTCCTGAGCCGATCATGGACTGAAAACCGAGCCAGCAGACGATCTCGCTAGCACCCGTCTGTCCTGGAAGACTACCTTCTGCCTTGGCCGAGATGAGTGTTGAGAAGCATCGACGGCAGCAATCCATAGACCAACTCCGTGGCAGCCGAGAAGCATGTTTCGCATGCCGTCCCATTCTGACAGCATGTGATTCTAGTCCGGGTCAATCGAGCTGCTGGTAAAGGACATCACAAGGTTCATCTGTCAGCAACAGCGACGTAGCTGAAAGCACCAATGGAATTCATCGACCAGACGCATTGGGCAAGCTACATCCCCGCAACTGGCGCCTCCGAGACGCTAAGCATTGACAAGACGGACAAGAGGTCGTCCTATGAGCTTGACCGCGCCCCAAGTCTCGCTACAACTTTACCGCGGCAGATGGGCTGGCAGATCGTGCGTCATGGTCCATGGTGACATTGGCTCACGATTCCTGCTTCCAACTACCATGCTTTGGGCTTCCCCTTTGCCTACCGCTCGCTGGTGGCAGACACTACAGGCAGAACTTTGCGCTGAACTCTCCCGACGTGGCAGTCGAAACTCCGTGGGTTTGCCCCTCGACAACCCCGAGGTCAACAACCCATGGTACGGTGAGACGCATCAATCTAGGGCTCCCCTCCAATGGCCCAGGTTCCCACGCTAGCAATGCACTAGACGCACGCCTCCCCGTCCGTTCATCTAGCCCACTGTTTGAAATTATCCAATGGCCGCTCTAGCGCATTCGCTCCATCATTCCAGCCTGCGAGGTCTTCGCCGCCCGTGGGACTCCAGGTTCTGCTGGGCCCGAGGGGAAGGTCTACTTAAAGCCCCTTGAAGCCCTCCCCACGAATTGCCCCGTTGTCACTCTACACCTCGTGCTACTCTTCACCGTTCGGTCCACTTCTCTCATCAATCGTTCCTGAGACTGATCGCCTGGCATGGGCCTCATGATCCAGAAGCCCGAGGGCTCTGCTGGTTCAGCATGGCCTGCTATTATGGTCGGACTGTTTGTCGCTTTCGGTGGTGTACTGTATGGGTACGTTGACGCTGCATCCTCTCTGCGCGTCGCCTACTGACATCTCTCTAGTTATGATACCGGTACCATTGGCGGGATCCTGGGCATGAAGTACTGGCGCAACCAGTTCTCGACGGGCTACGTGAACAAGACCGACAATGAGTTGGATGTGACATCGGCTCAGACATCCGAGATCGTTTCCATCTTGTCGGCTGGTACCTTCTTCGGAGCTTTGACTGCTGCACCTGTGGCTGACGCGATCGGCCGTCGCCTTGGTCTCGTCGTCTGCTGCATTGTCTTCTGCTTCGGTGTCATCTTGCAAACCGCCGCAACTGCCATTCCCATGTTCGTAGCGGGACGCTTCTTCGCAGGTTACGGAGTGGGTATGATCTCCGCCACCATCCCCCTTTACCAATCAGAAACCAGCCCCAAATGGATCCGCGGTGCCGTCGTTGGTTGCTACCAGCTTGCCATCACCATCGGTCTTCTCCTTGCCGCCATCGTCGATAACGCGACTAAGAACCGTGACGACAGCGGATCTTACCGTATCCCCATCGCTGTGCAATTTGCATGGGCCATTGTCATCTTCATTGGCTGCATTTTCCTGCCCGAGACTCCCCGCTGGTACATCAAGAAGGGACAGCCCGAGAAGGCTGCGCGTTCCCTCTCCAAGTTGAGGAGACTTGATGTTGAGCACCCTGCTCTGTTGGAGGAATTAGCCGAAATCACTGCCAACCACGAATATGAGCTTACCCTGGGCAAGGCTACCTACCTGGACTGCTTTCGGGGTATTCTCGGATTCCGCCTGCTCACCGGCTGCCTCCTTCAGTCGCTTCAACAGCTTACTGGTGTCAACTTCATCTTCTACTATGGCACAAAGTTCTTCCAGGGTGCTGGTTTCAAGAACTCCTTCGTCATTTCCATGATCACCTCCGCGGTCAACGTCGGCTCCACATTCCCTGGTCTGTACATGGTCGAGAAGCTGGGTCGCCGTAACCTCCTCCTTTTCGGTGCCATTGGTATGGCCGTCTGCCAGTTCATCGTTGCCATCACGGGCACCGTTGTCGGCACTGGAAACCTCGCCGCTCAGAACTCCATGGTCGCTTTTGTCTGCATCTACATCTTCTTCTTCGCGTGCTCTTGGGGACCTGTCGCCTGGGTCGTTACCGGCGAGATCTTCCCGCTCAAGGTGCGCGCCAAGTCGCTCTCCATGACCACCGCATCCAACTGGCTCCTCAACTGGGCAATTGGATAGTAAGTTGCACCTGCATCACCACTTAATAAAACTGAACTAACACCCCTCCCAGTGCCACTCCCTACATGGTCGACGCCGGTCCCGGCAACGCCGATCTCGGTGCCAAGGTCTTCTTCATCTGGGGTGGATGCTGCTTCGTCTGCATCTTCTTCGTGTGGGGCATGATCTACGAGACCAAGGGCCTCGCGCTCGAGCAGGTCGACGAGCTCTACGCGAAGGTCCCCCACGCGTGGCAATCGCAGGGCTTCGTGCCCTCGGTCTCCTTCCAGGACGTCCAGCAGGCGCACGCCGACACCCGCCACTTCTCGCTCGCCGAGGTCGAGCAAGAGGTCACCCGCAAGAAGAGCGTGCAGTACACCGAGGGCGACGACCGTCTGCCCGAGAAGACGCTCGGCTTGTAAATAGCAAGCGAGCGCCGTGCAGGGTACGATTTTTGATTCTCAGTATGCATATTTGCGATGGCGCATGGGGTACGCGGGCTTTTGGGGGGTCGTTGTGGCAGCATGTTAATGGTGCGCGTTTGCTGTGTGACAACCCGATATTTATATGACGAGATAAATGAGCGAATACCATCAACTATGTTCAAACATTCAATGTGTCTTCACGATGGACTACAACACCTCCGTCTACACCTTCCATCGCATTCTTTACCTTTGACCGAACTTGTTCATCTCAGTCCATACCTCGATTCATCACGCTCCCAGGTACGCCACCCGCCCCTCCCCGCACTTTACCACGTGACATCAGCCCCTCTCAAGCAATCATAAGCTCGTGCAAGCTCGCGTGGTGGCTTCGTTAGACCACACCACAACGCCACCAGCGGCAACGCGGCGCGACGCGGTGCCTTCCCCGCAATGATGGGTAGGCCTCCACTGGATACGTAGTCCAGGTAGATGCGTTAGTTCGCCTTGCTTCCATTTCATCGGATTGGCTTGGGTTGGGACTGCAGAGAGCGGGACGGAGGATGCATGTAAGCGTCCCCTCATGGGGTGGGCGTAGAGTGGTCTGGCCGCGGAGAAGTAGGTACATGCGGGGATGGGTTTGTAGACTAGACCACCGTATGCGAGCAGAGGGCTGTACGGTACGGCACGGTACGGTACGGTACGGTACGGTACGGTAGTCTACGGTAGTCTACCTACTTGAGCGGATCGATGCAGAGATTGGTCTGATGTGATGTAGGTACCTATCTACCTACGACGATGTCATGCATCGGATCAACTCCACCCATGGCGGCCGCTTAACGTGGTGTTTTGATATCCACGACTCTCCAGGGCAGGTGGACGACGCGCTTGACTCTAACCCGAGGATCGGAAGTCCGACCGAGCAGCTGCATGGGTCACGGATGATGCATTCGCTGTTCCGTCTGCCGTGGCGCGAAGAGAGCAGTTGCCATGAGCACAGCACCTGCCACGCTCAAGTCACCACAGTGGCCGACACGAAGAAATGGGCATGTTAGACGCGGACCTCACTCGTCCCGTTTGAACTTACTCCATGGTGCGTTTGCAAACCTGTAATGTGAGGATCTTCACAGTAGGTGTTTCAAGGATCCCCAATTTTTGTTGTCGGCCACTGTAGGTACACTGTTGTGCACACCCGCCATTGCCATTGCCAGTGCTCAAGAGCTCAAGTGTTGGATGTCCGCCAACCTTCGCATTCTTCGAGATGACTTCCCGTGGCTCTTAGATATTACCACGGTTGGCCCGAGAGCTGATATCGTCGTACGCCGTTCGCATCAACGCATACGGCGGCTGATCTCGGAAATGGGAATATGGCACACTCATTATCATGTAGTAACCCAGTCTACTAAGCTACACGCTAGTGAACTCATTGTATAACAAGTTAGCCTGAATCTTTACAGTAGAGACGTCTTACCGTGTCCCATTTTCATTGTCGGCCACCCTGGGGCAGGGTTCGCGTCCAAATCTAAACACGCGTCCGGACCGTTGTTCCTCACTGGTAGCCTGCATCGTGATAATCTCTCATGGGGTCCGGATCGGATGGATTCAACTACCGTACGTGTGGAAATCAATGCAGCTTCATGAGTGTTGCAAAAAGCAGAACAGCTATAACTAACATATACATAAGCTCGTGATTCAGTCCGGTGATGACCAGGTTAGTCGCTGCACTATAGGTTGCGTGAGGACAAGTCATGAGTTACCGGACGGTGCCAGCACTATTCACGCGTGCCAGTTGGCAACTGTTGTGAGCGTGAAGTGCACTCACCTACACTGAGTCCATAGAACGTGCCGTTCACGCAGCCGCAACACTTAAAGAGCGCAAACCCTGTACGCAACTGTGTCAGATCTGTAGCCTCAATTTAATGTAAAGTTATATGCGTAAAAAAATTACGCATCTTCAATATCTTCTCACCATACATCATGAACCCTACCTCTCACCTTCCTTCCCCACACCCAAATGCAGCACATTCAACTCATCCGGTCTCTCATCTCCCACACTCTGCGGCACTCTCTCACCCTCCTTCACTGCCGTCGGCCTAAACTTCTCCACCTCAGGCGGATCCACCAACTCCCTAAGAAACCTCGGCACCGTAACCTCGCTCGCCTCCATCAGCGCAAGATGCCTCTTCTTCGCTTTCTCCTCTGCCGCCTCCTCGCCCTGCCCACAACCCTCTTTCCCAGCTCGCGCGTCGTACGCCGACATTTTCTCCCGGCATGTCGCAGTGGTCTTGTTGAGGATGCTCTGCATGCTCGCGAGGACTTTCTGACTTGCCTTTGCGAGCGGCAGTTCGTCAGCGGGTACGTCGTCTGGTGATCGCCAGCTGGGTTTCGACGTCAGGTCCGCGTCTGGTGTGGAGGCGGCGTGGACGGCTTCGATGAGGCGTGGGATGGTGAGGGCGGCGAACATGTCGCCGGTACCGGAGAAGAAGAGCGGCAGCTCGGGGGTATCTATGCGAAACAGGCGGGGCTTAAAGTCGGATGTTGCGGTGGAGCCGATGATGGTGATGTTTCTGATTTCTTCGTCTTGCTCTTCCATCTCCACCGCAGGCTTTCTCGAAGTGGAGCCCCCCGCGTCTGGAATTTCTGGCTTTGATCGTTCGAACTCGCCATCCTGCGTAGATTGCGGATCTGGATGCGTCCGTGCAGAATCGATGTGGGATGATTCGACGGGTGTTTGCTGCCCAGAAGCTGTTGCAGATGTAGGCTTCGATGCCGCACGTGAAGGAACACGAGACGATACGGTCCGGTTGTCGCGTGTTAATCGGAGGGACGTGATTATAACATGTGGTACTTGGTACTTCTTGTGTAGTACCTGAATTGCAGCTGCGAGAGAGTCGAGGTCGGTGATTGTCGTTTCGGAGAGCAGCCTAAAAGGGTTCAGCTTGTCGCCTAGCAGATAACACCAAGTGATGCTGGACATACTCTGCTTCGAACTGGTTGGGCAGGATGAGATCTGCCTCCCTAAGCAACGTCTTGTACTCTGGTACTTCGTCTTCGGGAATGTAAAGCTTCCCATTGTCGCCCATCACCGGATCGAGCACTGCTGGATGTCAGCAAGCCCAGAACTGAGAACATTACGCCCATGACGCAGCACGTTCCGGCATGCGCACGTAGTTGCATCGGACGATATGCGCATGCTGTGTGGGAGGGCCAACCCACCCCAGAAGAAGCTCCCCGGTTTTGTCCCAGCATTGAACTTGATATCCCGCCCAATCTTGCCTATAGCCTGCACGCAGTGTGCACTGGGCATATATCCGGTCAACAACACGTCGAAGTTGTTCAGGTTCGATTGTCGGAGCCCTTCATAGAGGTCTAGGATCTGGTCGGGAGAGGCTTTGGTGCCTTTCACCTGCTTATATGCGGTGTGATTGCCTGCGCTTCTATCAGTGTCTCGTCTGGGAATGACTGTGGAGCGGCTGCGGGTACATACTGTAATGCACTGTGTTGATGGCAGAGACGTCGCAGCCCAGCGACTGCATGACAGACGTGACCATTTTGTTGCCCACGTAGCTTGGAGACTATCAGCTAAAGGTGTGCTCATCTTGCGCAAACCACTTACCCATGAACCACCTGTCATGGTTAGTTGAGCAGCTTCGCGACAGGTGCGCGCGTGACTCTTACATGACTGGCAACCGCTAGCACGCGAGTCTCCGGTATCAACGCGTTGGAGGCCATGGCGCACGTCGAAAGGAAACACAAGGGGGTATCAAAGAAACTGAGTAGCTGATCAGTGGAAGTGTATGCGAGATATAGGGTGTATTGTTGATTTTTTTTTTCGTTATCTGGTAGCCAGACGCGCGATGGCGTCGGCGGGGTAATGGGATCTAGCACCGACTCCCCACAGCTGGCTGGGCCGCGGTAGATATCTCCAAACCAAACATTCCCTTGAAATTGATGCGCGCTTCACATGTGTACCAAAATATCACGTTGCCCTATCGTACCCAACATCGGAGTCGTGTATTTCGTGTTCGTATCGCCGGATATCATGTTTAGCTCACTCTTCGTCGCCAATCTATGCTTATTAGTGTGTTTCGAAGAAGAGGTGCAAGGGGCACCGACCTTTGGTGCAAGGTAGAATTGCAAGAAGCTGTTGGTGCCCTCCGAAAGCGGGTACTCGACAAGCAGCGGCACCTCGGAGGACAGCTTGAGCTTGACCTTGTCGCTGAGTCCACTGGCCTTGCAGAAGTTGACTAGGTACTTTAGAGAGAAGGTCAGGGCAACAGGCTCGGTCATCTCGATCTCGATGCTCTCCTTGGGGTTCTCGACATTCGTGTTGCTTCGAAGCTGTACTGATCCAGAGCCAATGTCACCCGTGCAGGTGAACTTGACACCTTCTTTAGAAACCTCAATTGCCACTGGATGCAAATCAGCTGTGTATAGCTTGCGGGGTTAGCGTGGCCTTACCCGACTCGGACAGAGCGCTGAGATCGCGGCAGATGCGCTGGAATTCCGCAGCGGGCAACGTGACCATTGCCGCATAGTCCGTCTCGGGAATGCCCAGGTGCTCCTGGTCGATATCCATGAGCTTGATGTCGTACTCGCTGATCCTGTCCTGGCTACTAGACTCGAACACGATATTGACGACATCCGGGGCGTCTTCTGCCTTCAAGCTGAGAACATCATCGTTTCCTGCTGCGCGGAGGACCTTGGTCAGGGAACCGAGGTTGATGCCGAGAGCAATGTTTCGATCGCAGCGGAAGCTCGCGAAGGCATCCGTCTTGAGCGACATCGAGACGAGGGCAACGTGGGAGTTGTCCATGGCCTGGAGATTGATGCCAGAATCATTGCAGTCGAAGTTGCAGTCTTGCACGAGGTCTTTGATAGCATCGACCACCTACAGTTGTCAGACATCAGCCCGCAAGATTTGTCAATGTATGAACTGACCTTCTTGAAGAGGCTGGCCTGGGTTAAGCGTGCCTCAAGCACTGGGACAGCATTAGCAGGGCACTCAGACGATTGCTGTTGACAGGAATGGCGCTTACTGATGACTGGAGAGGAGAAAAGTGTAGGGTGAAGAAAGAGGAAGTTTGGGTGTGGAAAAGCGCGGTGTCGTGGAGCGTGGTGTGGAGGTGTGGAGGTGTGGAAGTGAACAAGAGGGCCTGGGAAAGTTCGTGTAGCGAACGCGACATGCAGCGCGTGCAAGCGCGATGCAATTAAGCTTGGACCACCCGGGACCCCCACTCACGTGCTGTGCTAGCCTATTTGGTCTAGTACGCGTGCGAGCTCAAGCAAACTGCGGTGCTTGCATGAAAAGAATGCCGGTCACGGTGTCCATGAAACACACAGAGTCGAGGAAGGTCGTCTTCGTTCCTTACGTTGTTGGACAGTCAATAAGTTACCACACGATGAAAGCTAAGACCTCTCCTTTGCAACCTTGAGGACCCCGAGCACAATGCTAGCATCCAGACAGGAAAAAGGACAAAAGGGTAGGGGCATCGTGAGAAGACCACAGAGCTTACAAGAACATGTTCCCTTTAGATGACAGCCCAAGTTTTCCCGTAATTGGTAAAGTCAACATGCTGACATAAATTCAGTTTTCGATGGGGTTGGTGCCTCCAGTGATTCGTTCACGACTACCAGTCTCACACATGGCGTTTGGCATCAGTCAATATGCATTGGGGTATCATCTTCGTTATTGGACGTAGTAGTGCCTCAGGACGACCGCAATAAATTGACAGCTCCAAAGCTGCACAAGGCTGATGCCCATGACAACAGGATCCTTGGTATCTCGACTCGGTCCTCACCTGTCCTCGCCCCAACGATGCTTCAACGTTGGAATAGACTGCGATAGGCGAGGCGCTGGTCCAGCAGAGTCTCCTACACTGGGATTGCCCAATCATCGTATGGCCATGTTCGGTACAGAATCCACACCTTGTGACATTCCCTATTCTGAAAGTCTTGCGGGATTCTTTTAACCTTTGCGTCCGCTTTCACGCCCGTAAAAGCCCGTAGAACAAGGTCCACGTCAGCACAAAGCTGCTCAGCCCATTGAACACGTCCCCACCCCACAGGTCTCCCAACGGGCGGTGGAAGTAGTCGCCGGGCTTGCCGTCCGTGCGCAACGCAAATATCATGGCCGATACAATGAAGGATCCAACGAGGTAGAAGATGAAGCCTGGGTAGGACTCCAGGCCCAGGGTGCCGGCGGCGACACCGAACAGAGAAGCAGTCAGATTTCGAATATTGGAGACGGCCTGGTGGCGATGGTCAGAAAGGGGACGAGTGTGTCAAGGCAGACGTGCGCCAAGTGTATGTGTGGGAGATCTACCTGGGTGTTGTGCTGCACGCTAGTGACAACGATGGGGTTGATGGCCAACTCCCGTTCCTCGAGCGTGGACATTATGAGCGTGAATCTACCGGGCTGTTGTGTGGATAGCTTCTACGACTCTTACGCTCCAAGCGCGCAATGTGCGATCGTCCGAGGAGCAGTCGAAGAGGCTCCGCAAAAGGCAAGCGCAACGGGCCGTCGATATGTAGGTCTCCAGACAGCGCGATACGTCCGGATGCGTGAGGAAGGAAGTTTTGCCGCTGGGGTCGGGTTGCGTGGCGTCGTTGCACTGAGGGCCTGTGTGAGTGAACAGTTCGACCTTGTCCTTGTCCGATGCGCACCGACGGCCGTGGTGCACGGACCTCGCTATGATATCCAACGTCACTTCTCATTGAGGACCTCAGCTCAAACCATCTTAGGGTGGAATTGCAAATCACAGTAATTTGCGCATTTGCAGTGGATCTGCTCCATGCACGGTCGAAGCCATATCTTGACTGAAAAGCGAACAGTCCCACGAGACTGCTTACATAGGTAGTGGAGGCTGGATGCTAGCCCGCGCTCGTTTAGGTACCGAGGTACCGTACCTAGGTAGGTATTTGACATAAAAGGAGAAGTCGAGGACAGGCCGAGGACAGGCTAGGGTACCTATGCCCATGGTGGTCACGGCGTACGACAGCGAGGGCCAGATTTGCACTAAGTTTTCCACGTCTCCAAGTTACATCAGTGCTCACCAGGAGGAGACTTGATTCAGAGTGCCGTTTCATTGCATGCCACAGCATAAGGGAGCGGATATAATGGGCGGGGGATTCTTGTTCTATCAAAACTACCTATGGTATGTATTTGAAGCGACCAAGGCATGATCCAGGCCTTTGATGGGTATGCTAGCCACACCATTATTCCCCTTGCTTTGCATTGTCGATACATCGGTCGAATTACTCCATCAATCATATTCTTCGAAGTACCTACCATCTATTAGTCACATACGTGCTGCAACTTGCCCACATATGCTCACGTTTGTAAATGAAGCGGCAAAGCGTAGCCAGGCAGCTCGCTTGCCGAGCGCAAGTACTCGAGTGCTTGCCGGAAGTACTGGCCGTTCCCCTTCGGTGAGGCTACATTACCTAGGCTCATGTACGCCTCAGCAGCCTGTTCTCATGCGTCAGTGGTAATGGGCTAGAGAGCTGGTGTGCACCGTGGCTCACAGTAGATAACAATTCGCCTGTTGTCTTGGCTTGCGCGCGAGCTGCGTCTGCAGCATGGTTTAGATATTCAATAGCCGGTAATAAAATGCCTCGAGCTTCCACGTAATCTGACATATGCAATCGGCTTTCGGCTTCTGCGTTGCTTCTTTTAGTTTGTCTGTCTTCTTCGCTTGCAGAGAGTGGCACATATTGACTCCATCCGCTGCTAGTAGGGCTTTGCTCGGAAAGGTGTATCTTTGCGAGGGGCTTCTGAGCGCGAAACAACCAGTTTTGACCGATGACTGTGCATTCTCAGTGATGGTCGAGTAATGTGAAAGGCAGAGCTTACGGATAAGTAATTCAATATCTTCTGGTTAGATCTGGAGTAGGGTTACTTTCTGCTTTAGACACTAATTGCCAATATCAGATATGCCACCGGAGTCTGCATCGGCATAAGCCACGCGCTGAAACACAGTCATGAGTGGCAACTGCCACTGCCTTTGGTTTTCATTTGGACGAGTGTCGCTGAACTCCAAGAACGCAGTGACGTTTCGGATGATTTGCAGATGGTCTCTCCAACAATCGGGGGCCGTGTCGAGAGTTGCCGTGATGAGTTCGACGGTTGACATGAGTGTCCTCACCGTGTTCTCGTCCATTGGAACCTGGTTCATCGAAGCTAAAACTGTCGCCGGGATACGTGCGAGGAGAGATATGGAATGAGTTGAAGTATGACGAGGGAATACGTATTATATAAAGGAGTGTATAGCAGCCAGAAGTGACGAAAGAACCGTCAGATGAAGAGAGTATCTGCAGTCTTGCCTTCAAGGTGTGATGGATAGTGACTCGTCCGCTTGCACGTCTGCGCCAAGGATAGGTACCGTACCTACGTACTGTCTATGCATGAATAATCACAAGGATGTGTAAGCATACGAGGATACAAAGACCACAAGTTGTTCATGACGAGACTGCAGTAGCTTTCAATCGCTTCCGACGGGGCTTGACAAAACACGCGTGGCCACCATCCGGAGAGGGACATAGTGCCATCAGGCAAGCAAGCCCATGCCCAGAAAGTTGTGGAATTATCCATGCCAAGCGCATTTGGACGAAGCCCCTGCCCGACGCTCGATAGACCAGCATATCCGCTGACCAGGTATTCGCTCTCCAGGGACAAGACTCGAAACCTCGGTGACGTTGGGCGTCGGCGTCGGAGGCGCCTCTCATGATTCACCTGTGGGGAAATGAGGATCAATGAAACGGGCCGGGGTCCTGAACTACCCCGACCATTGCCCTGCCCCAATTGTAGCCGCCATCTTCTCCCCTTTCCCCTTCCTACCTACCGTGGACATAGCCGCATCCCAATTGCTCTCGAGTCTTCACAGCCCACCTACCGTCCAGCACCGCCCTCGCCTCTTCTTCCGAAGCTCCACCAACCTTTCCGAATCAGCAGACTCGCTCACGCGCTGGTAGCACGCACAGAGAGGGGCCGACCACGACATTCCACTTCCAGCAGCGCCAACCACCCGTGGGGGGTTCCCGCCATGCGCTGATGGAACTCGTGGTAGAAGACTCGCCGCTGGCCGAGTATCTTGAGGGTCAGATCCGCTTCCCGCCGCCATTATGAAGCGCTCCAGACTAACTATCATGGCAGGCCAAGGCCGAGCGTCAACACCGTCGTCGCCCACCACAGGCTCGCCTACGCACGCCCATGTTCACGCACCCACCAGCTTCGCGCCGCGGGGCCCTTCGACGCTGCAGTCTCGCATACGCGGCAGGATGCCCCAGCCGCTACCGGTGCGCGTTGGCCAGCATGGCGCGGCTGCGCGCATCCACAGCGCCTGTTCGGTATCATGTGCCCCGTCTCTCTCTCTTGAACCACACTAATGCGCTGCGCCAGAGAGCGGTGAACTCGCGCCTAGGCCGCGCCGACAACCAGCGATTCCTCGAGCACTTCCGCTACCTTCTTGTCGCCTCCCAGCTGCTGAACGAACCCGAGCGCCTGCGAGCCGCCGCCATCCCCCACTTCGCAGCCGCCGGCCCGCCCACCGAATTCCAGGTTGCCACTATCAGTGTGACGGGGGCAGCGCTGACAGGAGCGACTGCCTTTACGCTGGTGTGGCTCATTCATTGGTCGCGGAAGCAGACCGTTGGCGTTACCTGGGGCAGATTCTCCCTCGTGGTCGCCGTCTTCGCTGCTGTGGCCACCGCTTGCTATGCCTACATGCGCCGGCAGTGGCTGCAGTACCTCCGCCAACAAGCCGTCCAAGGTGCATCTGCCCTGGTCACCAACCTTCAGGCCTTCGAAGCCTCGACGTCATCCGCGCTCGCATTGATACAAGAGGTGGAGCTGGTTTCAAGAGGCTACCGACTGTGCGTAAATATTCTGCCCAAACGCCATGCCACACTGCTGACCCCTTCTAGAAGCAGCCCTCTCCCTCCAATCTCGAGGATCGAAGAAAAGGGCCAGACCCGTCGTTGCCACCGCCTGCGTCGAACACTACACGCCGCATATGCCGCCACCATACCCATCTTCCTTGATCAAAGTGGGGGGTTGAAACAGTTGGTGGAGGACGATGATTTGGAAAGATATCTTGACGTGTACGACGTCAGCAATCCAGATCTACAAGACGCCGCGCAGGGATACACTGAGTCGGAATTCGAGGACAATGAGTCTTTGAAGGCGCTCCGCGTACTTCAATATCGCCTCTCTACTCTACGTCGCGTATACCTCTGCTCGCTGCTCTCGCTGGAAGCTGATGGAGGCAAGCCAGACTTTGCAAGGTGGGCCGCTGTGGTGGACTCCATGACCGTTCTAGCCGCTGCCACTGGTGATTGGACCGAAAAATTCAACCGCATTGTTGCGGAAGAAGAGCAGCCGCTCCCGTCGCCTCTGAAAATACAACCTACACCTCAGCGCGAACGCATACGCAGTTCTGTCCGGAAGCTCAGTGCTTTGTCCTCTGGCATCCGTGGGCTGCAAGCCAAAATGCAGATTCTTCGTGAAGAGTCGAACAAGAGCCTGGAAGAGTCTGAAGATGTCGGCGATCTGGGGAGTCATTTGATGGCACAATATGATTCTATCGGCACAGATTTGAAGAACCTTGTCCAAGCGTGGGAAGCGGGACGAAACGCCCTCGCGATGAATATAGACCGACATGAACGTCGCGTATCCCAAGCGTCCAGCGAATTGCGATCCCCTGTGCCCAGTCTCGGCGGTCTAACTGCCGTGGACGAAGGCAGCCCCTCGGATGCTCTACGCGCTCTCAACGGCGAGCTACTGAGCCCACAGGTGTCTGCACCAGCGAGCGATGGAAGCAACTCGGACGACGAGATCTTCGAAGCCATTGCCATCCCCAAGACCCGCATGTCAATGAGCCGAGAAGAGCGAATGCACAAGATCCAAGAAGATCGTGCGCGGCAGGCGTCGGCCAGAGAGTCGCGCGAGGCAAACAACAACGTAATGAAAGAGCTGGAGTCTGTCCTCCGAAACGCCCGATCCGCACGCATCGGCCCCGCCGGGAGAATAACGAGTATATAACGGCCTCCTTCCCATTTTTCTGTCTGCGACTAATGATTGTGCTTTGGGAGGCATCATTTGCTCCTTTTTTCGCTTGCGGGAAGAAAAGTTGCAATTACCGCACACTGCTTACGCTATCTTTTCCTTGTCTGTTTTCGAAGGTTATACCACCTCATCTGCATAATATTCTGGAGCATATACGGAGTTCTGCATGTGCAGCAAGTTGGGGCGATCGGGTGGCATTATGGGCCTGTCTGCGTGCGAAGATTGAGCGGGATGGCACGGCAGAAGCGAAGGTGTTTCTTTCTGTGTTAATATGTAATGTGTGAATGATACCAGATACTAGCCACACCAATCCAATGCCAGGAAACACGTTGGCCTTACCGTTCAGTCTCGTTCATGGCCCTTGCTGTCGAGGTTGTCCATGCGCCCATGGTCGCAACTATGAGCAATGAAGCGTCCAGACCGATCGCGCACCCGATTCCCTCCGGGGTTGCGCTCGAGTTGTACAGCCCATTGCGGTCGGTGGATACGAGTGGCTGTTCAGTGGCCCGCCGGCCAATTGCCCGCTGTCCTATCAAACTATCTTTACCGTGGAGCATAGTTCAAGTCAACTCCGGAATGTTGCTGCCGTTCCAGCTATATCGCGATGGACTCTGACTGTCCCTCGGCTGGCCCTGGGTCTCAAGTCATTCTCGGGTGCGTTGCCTGACAGCGATATCAAAGCAAATGTCCGAAAATACCATCATGAGCTTGCTGAGTTGGTTATTTCGCGTCATTATGAAGATCGAAACCTTCCAGATCGAGATCCCGCCCTGGCGATATCTGGTGTCGAGGACGCTAAACCTAGTGTTTCCACGGCGCGTCGGATAAATAGTACGCGGATGAAATAATTCACAGCGATTGGCAGGGCTCGCATACCGAACACCGTTCTCCTCGAAGGACGTCCAGCTCACCGTTCGCGCGTTGACACAATCAGGTACTCGCATGATGGTAGTCGTTCCGTAAGTTGGCAAAGACGAAGTCTCTCGTTCAGCAAATGAAGCTGTCTCAAGGCTTCCGGGCTTCCGACGGACACTGCTGCTCCTTGCGATCAAGTAGCCTATCTGGACAAAGTGGCCTGACCAACGTAGAGAACGTCGCAAGGCAAGGATACTTTCGCGATATTGGGTAACGCAGGGTCCATAAAATCCGAGCACTTTTCAAACTCGGAGTTGGTTCCGTTGCATTCACTTGACTCTGATGTTTAATGGTTAGTCATAGCTTTGATTATCCCTTGCGGGCTTTATCAATTCTGGAGATGTATGACATTCTAGATTAGCACACCATAAGATTTAGAACCATGCGAGTCCATCTTCGTGCTGATGCACTGGAGTCTTCAGCCGAGCAATGACCAAGACATGCGCCCATGCACCCTCTTCAACATTTCGATGACGATATGACTTACCTTGTGGTACTGCCAGTATCGGTCCGTCTACGGGTTGGTATTCCTCCCCCGTGCATTGTTCCGTAGGACACGTTGGAATACGTGATTGATGAAGGTTGTGTCGGTTGTAGTCGAACGACCCAATTATAAACGGTGGGCCGGCCCGCGCCTGGCGCTTTCCGGTTCTACCTGGGCAACTTCTATTCCAACCTCGCTCTTATTGTTCTTGACAGTAATCCACATTCATCCATACCAACATCCAACGCGAACAGCCGCTCTACACATCGTCGAAGTACTAGCACTCACGAGCTGTAACAGAAGGACGAACCAGTATCAGCATATTAAGTTCATTACGGAGTCAGTACCCAACGCGACAGCCTTCCATGCCACAGCCACACTTCTCCTATAAGTGGTAGAAGATTTTTCCTGCTTTTTGATACATGTAGGCGAACAGCAGAACAGTATTCCCGCCACTCTTTCAGAATCTGGTGAGTGGCCACCCTACAATACTCAAATCAAACACAGCCAACAAAAGGAATTAGCCAAGAAGCCATCATGAGCAGCGATGAATTTCCATCAAAACTTTCGGATATCCCACGTCTTTTCAGGGCATCGGATCCCGAGATGGCCCCTTGTGCCGCCGGAGTCGACTAGGTCGACAAGGGGGCGCCTCATGCTTCTTACGTCTGTGATTGAGAAGAGCATCCGATCGCCAGAAGACCTGGGGACATTCCGGACATTGAACTCGTCGACTATCAGCTGAAGCGGTGCAGCCTTTGGACCTCTGATGGCGACCCAAATTTCCTTTCGCATGAGCACCTTTTAGTTTCAGGCCGCATGCGCATTGAAGCGTGTATTCAGCGCTCGGTTGAGCGACTTCATCTACCACAAACTCACCCCGAGCCACTATCTTCCTGGACGAGCCAAATTGTGGATGGCCACCAGAGGTGGATACCCGAGACGCGCCATGAACAACAACATGAGATGGCGCTCCAATAGACCTGTGACAGTCAGTTTACGCTCTTGCATTATTGATAGGCACTCACCCTGAGATAGGACCTCTCTCTGACCCACGCTCACTTTGGTCGGACCTTGAACTGTCGGTATCGTTCAGATGGTCAGACGAAGTGTAAGCGTCGGTACAATCGACCCTATGCCTTGAGCCGTCACTGATCGTTGTCATTAGCAGAATCTGTTGGTTACTGTTTTAGAACGTACCAAATGCTGCCCGCTTCCTTGATCCCTGGAACAAAGGGAATCGGTGATGATTCATAAGTCTCATACAAGCTCTCCGACATTGATCCTGTCCGAACATTGTACCGGTCGATATCGAATCGCCTTAGGGGCGACGTGTACTGATCTCCATGGACGCCATGATAGAATTGAGTTGCAAAAAACGCCTCCTGATCTGGAACTGGACTAGGATCAGGTAGACCATATACAGTTCCGTCTTGCGCCACATCTGTTGCGCCTGAACAAGACTATCAGAGTTGAGAAACGAAGATTGGGACTCTGTGTCTTACTTACAATATGGATTCATAGCCTGGAACTCGACTGGCCATTTTTCTTCCCCGCTCGGTGGACTATTGTATGCAGTTGGAAAAGTTGGTGTGTGCCCATCCCATCTTTCTGACTGCCGTTGCCCCAAGGAATCTTGACGATACCAACCTTCACGCGCCATAGCCTTGATAGATACTCCTAGGAAAGCGCAATGATCACATTGACGTCCGATCAACTGCCAATCGGTTGAGCCTAAGCTTTATCGACTCGGGGCGTGGGTCTTTGTCTCGAAGGCTAGGCTGAGCGGCTTTGGTAATGGAGGGACGTTGTCGCGGCGAAGCTTTCTTGAGCTTGGGCGTGGACGTTGGGCTTGCTAAGTCGGTTCCGTTCTCCTGTGCCTTAGGTGGGCACCATGTTCTCTACAGGGTGGGTCAGGGTTCAATCATCAAAATAAGTAAAAGGACCTAACGCCTTCCAGGTGTGAAGGACGATGCAGCACGCAATCAGAATGTACGATGGCAACACGCCAGGGACGATCCCGCTGCGAGCAGACAAAAGGTTTCAGTTCCAGGAAGCAAGGTTAACCTGCTCTCCAAGCTCCTAGTAAATGGTATCGACAATCATTACGGGTAAGTCAAAAGCACCTCTCGGCCTCGTATTACTTGGACGAATGCTTTTGGACGCTTTACCAACATGGTCCAGGTTTTGACAGCGACCTCATCATTGGTGTTGGGGAGCAACGCAGCCCAGCGTGCAGCGACACGACCGCCTCGGTGATACATTGAGAATTCGTGTCTCCGCCCACCATTGCTTCCTGAGCTTTGCATATCGGAGAGGAATAATACAATTAGCCGTCGCTGCGGCATCGGACAAGGAGTCACTGCCAATGCTCGGCAACCTGGAGTCATCCTGCATGTGGTCGCTTACGAGTTTAGGATTCCTAGCCTGCAGATAAGGATCTTCATGACGAACCCAGGTGCGATTTTCCAGTCGGTAATACCTCCATGCCACCTCCTAGGAAGAGCCGTGACTGAAATGTCACGTCGGCTGTTCGTGTCTGCGTCCAGGCCTACTCTGCGTGCAAACCAGAATGGACGCTCTAGGACGCTAGGACACTACACCGACGTGCGAGTATTCTTGACATGGCTTTGGCATTCAGCAATTGAGACCACATCCTAGATTCTGCGCGATCTCTCCGAGGATACCCATGCCAGATTCATCTCCAGACTTTAGCATGTCATATACACGCTCAGCTCGCACGACGACGCCTTGCGAACTCTTCAGGACTCAGAGTGCACTACCAGGTCCCTCAGGTCAAGGTTGCGCCAGTACTACACCACACTTCGGAGAAGAAAGTGCCTCCTGGTTACTCCACCTTGGTCCATCGATAAACCTGGATATACTTCATCGAAGAGTTTTTTTGGAATGTGGACCAGCAATGTGGTACGGCCACATTGACTGAACATTTGCTACAGTTTGGCCACTCGCTTCGCCGTCTATGGTAGTACAGCTGCATCCCTTACGTATCAAAATCTGCAGCTACCAGATTGTCGTATGTTGTTTGCCGACGTGGGGGGTGCCGAACGGGTGGGCATCGTGGAGTCGCTATCTCCTCCCTCGAAAGTAGCACATGTCTTGTACATCCCGAAGATGCGTTAGCTGGAAGCCGACTACGTGGGATATACATCACTCTCCACACCACTTTGGAAAGTGTCAGTCATTGGTGCAAGGCTTCACCCACACTCTTGACCAGACTTGGCTGATCCGGGGGAACGAGCCTTGCAACCTAATCCCCGCCTGCTATGGAATTTGTCACCTGTTTCTTTAGCGGCTAATACTTGCAGGATCCCACATCGATGAATGGTGGGGAAAGCGAGTCATATAATTCTACACTGTTTCGAACGGTTTTCGCGAGACATGTTAGGCGCGCATGAAACTTGGCATTCGCTTTCCCCAGGTTCCGCACTACCGCGTCAAGCGCTTTACGACTTATGTTCACGTCACTATCCCTTGATATACGGGTCTTCTATTGGGCTCTTCAGCCTCATCCCTTGACTTACGTACGCACACGTCGATGCTGGAACTGATGCAATGTCGATCCTCGTTTGACGCGCCAATTGTGCCTACATTCAGCAAGCTCCAGCGACCACTTATGAGACGAGCTTCATTCCTTGGGGTTCACGAAAAATACGGTACGTAAGCTCAATGTATGTTGTGAAAGGAGCGGCAAATCTACCACGAGTATGTCTATGCGCGGCAAATATAGTGGAGATCTTTATTGCAAATCGTCTAGATTGAGACGATGCCACGATACGCAGAGGCATATTACCTACGTGTAAGCCGACACTGTGCCGGAAACCAAGATTACAAACATGGTCGTTGATCTAATTGCTCGAACATCTGTGATAGTCGACAGCCTTCCTGTCTACAACATATATCCTCAAGTTTTGGGTCGGGCGGTCAATCGTGACAACTACGCACAGACACTCCACATTTGCAGCAAGCAGACCCACGTACTGGTGTTACAGGATCGAGCCTGGAAATCAAGTGTCTATAGCCAATTGAACCTTACCGGAAAAGGCGCCGAAGGCTCTCGGGGTATCAATGCATGCTAGCGCCCCGGAGTTTTGGAGCCAGACGCGGTACAACAGTCTACTTCGTACCGTAATGTTTTGGCGAGCAAACTTCCAAACCACAATAGCTGCTCCAAAGCTTTTCTGGATTCTGCATTCTGAAAAGCCCGCTTTTCAATCTCCAGTGGCATTGTCGTCCGTTCTCGGTGTTCGAAGCAACAGGCCCGTGTTCTGGTTGATAGGCAACCTACCATGCGAATGACGGTCCCATAAGAGGTGACCTTGTGCACAAAAAGTGGAACAGCATCAGTACCACATGTATGCATAACGGACCAGCCCTCTGCTTCAACCATTCCCAGAAACACTGCGTGGTGCGTTAAACTTCTTCACCGCCTCTCCCTCTCCGCCGATTCCTCGACACCCCCTCATTGCCAGGCCTCATGTCACGCTGTCCCACACTCAACCACCGGTGAGCACCAGGATGCGAACCTGATTCGTTCTCGCGCGACTCCATCTACCTAACGCTATGCGAGGGATATATCGTGGAGGGATGTGGTTGGTCGGTTACGCGTAGCCAGGCATATCCTCACAGGCAAAGATTTTGTGGGCCCAGAGGAAGCGACATTGAAGAGCTACATTCCTGAGCAATGTACCACAAATTAGGGATTTTGGATTCTTGGGCAGGTGGAATCTCACGCAATGCTGTGTACACGCACAGTATTCTACAGAACAACGTCAGGCACGAGTCATGTTCGCACTCATAGGGGGGTTGGGCAGCTGAAGCCCAGCAGCACGTAGAATACTTACCTTTCGCGGATCTCCGCCCCACTGATTCGAGGCTGTCGTCTCATACGGAAACCTTGTTTCAACGTCAGCAGAGGAGATGGTAGCAGCTTGGACGAAGACGACATTGGTGCAAAGCAGTAAGTCATGCGAAAAAGAAAAGCAGCACTAGGAAGTCCTCTTCACATGTTTGAGTGGTCAGAAGCACAACAAGATTGACCGGCGGAGTAAATCATGGCACATATTGCATCTCGCGCTCCCGTGCAACCCCCACGCTTTCCCACCTGCCTGCAGCACGACGAAACTTCTCACCGTTCCCTGATCAATAGCACTTTGGTCCGAGTTATGTTTCGAACTCGTCAATTCTCCAGCACGGCTGCAGGTAGTACATTCATTTCGGGCTGGTCTTTCCTATAGAGTTTGAGTCTACTGTCAGCACGGCTGAATTTCTTTCTGCATGATACGGTTTCGCAACGGTAAGTGGTGGTGCCAGAGTGCATGTGGCGACGGTGGCGTTGAAAATTGCCGCGCGCGTATTCACCGCGGAAGGCGGTTACGCATACATCGCAGGTCGCTTGTCGGACTCCACTGCATTTCCCATGACGCTGTTTGCGGCCATTCGGTCTTCGCTCATCGGTTTTTTTTTTGTCCTCCGTATGTACGGATCACATGCTCTTGTTGCGGTCTAGGTTTGAGGGTCGGCTGCTGAAAGCTGTATTGGTATGCACGCGTACCTGATCAATCATTGCTGTTGCTTGTTGATGATACATACCTACACGTAAGAGCCTAGGTCAGTTGCCGCCAATAGCGAATTGCTTGGACGACTTGATTGATAGGACCCTTGGTTGGTCAAAGCTGGCGATGCTGCCCTGGAACAATACTCGTGCTGCATTCTAGGCTTAACGTAATACGAAGATGGTAAGTTAGTTGCATAAGTCCACCGGCTACGTGACAGGTTGGCCAGAGACTGGCATAGCAAACCATGTTGGTACTAAAAGGGCGTCTACCTGGTCACTGACGCCGGAGTGGACAGTTGCGTGCTTTCGCAAGGGTTGAGTGCTGCCCACAGAAAGCTCCGTCGAAAGAGCCTTGACTGACGTTGTTTGAATAGGAAGAGAACAGCCCTTGTTGACAAGGAAGGCCGGTCCCTATGGGTTGTGTTCGGACGTTGTATAGCTGGTAACTAGTCTGGAAAAGTATTTGTGGTGCCGATCTACCCTCATCATACGAGATTCCTTTGGTAAACCAAGGAATGGTGTGTGAGTGAAGAGTATTGGCGAGTGTGACGTAAAGAAAGACGCACAGAGGTCCTGAAATTACTATGCCATACTGATTCCGACATCATTCAAGCCAATTCGACCAGAACGTGTCTACTGGAAGCTGTTCAGGTCTACGAGTGATGGGCTGCGACCTCTCACAACGGGTTCCACTCTACAACTAACCACGATTTCTCTTGCTTACGCACCATTTTACACACGTAGCTTAGAACTCGTGGAAATACCTTCTACTTGGAAACTGTATGAGTATGACGAGCGTGAGGAGGGCGATAGGTCTAGCATAATACTTCGCTTGCATATACCATGTTACAACCAAGCCCAGAAACATACCACAAAAAGCATAGCCAGACACATGCACGGAACCCAAGAAGTACAAAGAGTACAATTGAGAAACAGTTAACCGTGATGCGTGAACTTCTCGTGACGTCTCCTCCGGTCCCATCTCAATGCGGCGTATAAAATGGCATGCGAAGACCACAACAATTTGTGAGCACACCTCGGAGACATCTCCGTGCGAGCTTCGTCATTCCAGCCCATTAATTTCCAGGTGAAGAGCTGTTTTAGGCCTTTCGTCCGAAAATACTGCCGTCCTTGATACCCTATATATACAGCAAGCAACGCGTAAGCCGCACACTGCCACTTGAACTCATTACCTGCACAACAGTACTCTGGAACGTCACCTCAAAAATGGTGACACTAAAATTTTATCTGCACCATGATCGGCATTCCTACACCAAGCTACATAAACTCGCAGAGGACGAGGGCTAGCTTCACCAACGACGGCCCCCACGCCACCTCATTTATCATTGAAGCACCGCATGACCATGTCTTATGACCAAATAACCATCCTTTTTACATCGCCATCTATGAGCACGATTATCCTACCGCGACAGACAAACATCCTTCTTACACCGCAGTTATGAGCAGAGCTCTCCACGCGTTCTACCTTGATGTGAGCTGGACAGCCAACCGTTGAGCTGGAAGTATCTCACTGCCCCCGCCAGTAATATCATAAGACCCATGGTGACCAGAACAGATCATTGGGATACTGGTGGTGACCGATGGACGAACTCTCACCCTAGGCACCGTTAGAGTTCGAGGCTCACCTTCCCCACTCCAGTACTACGTAATGAATCTCTCCGCCCTCTTCACGTATTCATACAGCACATGTCCATGTTCAAACGCCGACATGATATCGGTCTACTTGCATTACACGCAAAGCACGGCGTTTATATAGTCATGGCCCAAGAATACTCGTACAGGCGCAGCTTAACGGCCGCTCCGATCCAAGATGCATTCCACTCCCCCATCCTCTCCTGCCGCCGTCTAGTTGTACTGCATATATGTGGCCGTGGAGTTGAACTTCAAGTTGCCCTTGATGACCTTGTCAACCGCAGCCAGGAAGTCCTTCTCCGTCGCGACCTTCCTCCTCGCACGGATGGCGAACATGCCGGCCTCTGTGGCTACACTCCTCAGCTCGGCACCTGTGCTGTTCGGGCATAACCGGGAGATGAGCTCCCAACGAATGTCGCGCTCTACGCTCATGCTCTTTGCGTGGATGCGGAGAATGTTGGCACGGCCCTCCATGTCTGGCAGCGAAAACTCAATCTTTCTGTCAATACGACCGGGACGCATGAGGGCGGGATCAAGCGTCGACGGCCTGTTAGTGGCGAACATGACCTTGATGTTTCCGCGGGAGTCGAAGCCGTCGAGCTGGGTGATGAGCTCCAACATGGTTCGCTGGACTTCGTTGTCGCCTCCTGCGCCGTCGTCGAAACGTGCACCTCCTATGGCATCAACTTCATCGAAGAAGATGATGCAAGCCTTCTTTGTCCGCGCCATCTCGAAGAGCTCACGGACCATTCGTGCGCCCTCACCCACGTACTTTTGCACCAACTCGGAGCCAATAACTCTTATAAAGGTAGCGTCTGTTCGGTTCGCGACAGCTCGAGCGCAGAGGGTCTTTCCGGTTCCGGGGGGGCCGTAGAGCAGAGCACCCTTGGGAGGGTCGATACCCAGGTTGACGAAGCGCTCGGGAGAGAGTAGGGGCATCTCGACGACTTCTCGTAGCTTCTCGATCTGCTCTTTGCAGCCTCCCACGTCGCCGTAGGTAACGTCGGGCTTGTCCTCGACCGTCATCATGGTCACCGAGGGGTCGATCTTTGGCGGGAGCGGCAGGAGGATCTGGTATTTGTTCCTATCGACACCGACGCGCATGCCCTCTTCAATGTCCGTCGGAGACACGCGCTCGCCGAGGTTGACGACGAACTTGGCGATCTGCTTGACGTTGATGACATATTTGCTCTTCTCTGGATCCTTCTCGTCCTGTATTATCTTGGTGCAGCGGGCGACCTGGAGGGGTTGTTCTTCTTGCATGCGTTGCCGGTCGGCAGCGATATCCCAAAGATGTGGAGGAGCAAGGCCGGTATCTGATTCCTAGAGGATAGTCAGACATTGTGACGCACGCGGTTGGACTGCGCTGGACTGCGGGATACGTACCTTGACACCTGGGCCTTGTTAGCGGGGTCGGCTCTCGACTTGGAGGGGCCTGGCGGAACTTACCAATCTTCTCGTTTATGGTCTGCTGCTTGTCTTTGATCTCCTTCTCGAGCTTCTTGAGCTCTGCGCCGTACGGGGCCGCGCCGTATGTCTTCAGCACTTGAATGTCCCTGGCCGTCGATGAGTGACGTGTGCCGTTGCGTGGCCATCGGCATGACTTACTCATCGGTCAGAGGTGTGATTTTCTTCTCCTCAACCTCGTCGTCGGCGAAGTTCTTCTGGTACTTCTCCCAGCTGGAGCCCGTGGCGGAGGGCATGTTTGCGCTTCAGTCGGCGTGCGGGGGGGCCTCGATAGCGATGCAGATGCGCGAGAACAGGCGGTAAGAGGCCGGTGCGGGTCCAGCAATAGTGAGGGGGGTGCGGGCGGGCTTGTGGGGGGGTGTTGTCTGGGATGCGGATGGCGATGGCGATGGGGAGTGACGGTGTTGCAATGATGGTAGCTGCCAGAGCGTCGGCGAATCGGCGCTCCAGTCGCGCCTGCCGAAGTTCCCCCGCTGCGCGCCTTTGAATTTGTCGCGTTGACCCCAGCACAGCACCGGTGAGGCAGCAACTCCCGCAAACCCACACTCGATAGCCTTGATCCTTTTCAATATCTACATACATACCAAATGGCAGCTCAAGTAGCACCGGGAGGCACCGGCGGTGGAAACACGGCTTTCAGGGTATATGGTCTGTCTGGAGCGGTGAAAACATTGACTAACAGCTCGGGCAGGACAAGGAGAAGCCCAGGGCGGTCCGCATAGCCAACATCGTCGCAGCGCGAGGTACCGAATGCGTCCGGGCCATCAATAAAAACTTACGCTGACGTGCCATAACAGCTGTGTCCGATGCAATCCGAACAGTATGTGGAGCTATGGAGGGGCGGGGTGCATAACATACTGACCATGCTGCAGTCGCTTGGGCCCAAGGGAATGGACAAGATGGTATGCAAACTAGCAAAGGCTCACATCCAAGAGGGCTGCTGACCCAGCACAGATTCAAACCGGCAAGGGCGAGACCATCATCACTAACGACGGTGCGACCATGTTGAAGCAAATGAGCGTCATGCACCCCTCCGCAAAGATGCTCGTCGACCTCGCACATGCCCAGGACATTGAAGCAGGAGATGGCACCACGTCTGTCGTTGTCATAGCAGGCAGTCTGCTTGGTGCTGCCGAGCGGTTACTGTCAAAGGGCATCCACCCCACCGTCATTTCAGAAGCTTTCCAGCGCGCCGCTGCACACGCCATCGAGATTCTCACCGACATGGCCATACCCATTTCGCTGACCGACCGACCGACCCTCTTGAGAGTTGCGACAACCGCGCTCTCCTCCAAGATCGTGGCCCAGGAGCCGAAGCTGCCCGCCATGGCTGTCGACTCCGTGTTGAAGGTCATCGACCCCAAGACTGCCGATAACGTCGACCTGAAGAACATTCGGATAATCAAGAAGTCGGGTGGTACCATTGAAGACAGCGAGATGACCGATGGCTTGGTGCTCTACCAGCCTGTCGTAAAAAGCGCGGGCGGTCCGACCATGAAAGAGAAGGCGCGAATCGGTCTGATACAGTTCCAGCTCAGCCCTCCCAAGCCAGATATGGAGAACCAGATCGTCGTCAACGACTACAGGCAAATGGACAAGATCCTCAAGGAGGAGCGAACCTATCTACTCAATATGGTCAAGAAGATTCAGAAGGCGAAGTGCAATGTGCTCTTCATCCAAAAATCCATTCTACGCGACGCAGTCAACGACCTTAGCCTGCATTTCTTGTCAAAACTCAAGATCCTCGTCGTCAAGGATATTGAGCGTGAGGAGATCGAGTTCATCTGCAAGGTAAGGACAGAACCCAACGCATGGACGCCTTCACTGACTATTCGTAGAGCACTGGTTGCAAGCCCATCGCCGACATCGACTCATTCACAGAGGACAAGCTTGGCTCCGCGGATCTTATCGAGGAGGTCCAGGCATCGGGCGCAAGATACGTCAAGGTTTCGGGTGTCAAGGCCGCCGCCCAGACCGTCTCCATCGTCTGCCGAGGTGCAAACTCTTTGATCCTCGAGGAGACAGAGCGCTCGTTGCACGACGCACATTGCGCCATCCGTTCGCTTGTCAAGAAGAAGGCCCTCCTTGCAGGTGGCGGCGCGCCTGAAACTGAGATCGCACACCGACTGTCCATCAAAGCGCGTGAACTCACAGGTACCGAGGCTATCTGCTGGAAAGCCTTTGCGGATGCCATGGAGGTTATCCCCACCACTCTCGCGGAAAACGCGGGCTTGAACAGCATCAAGGTGGTTACAGAGCTGAGGCATCGTCACGCACAGGACCAGAGGAACGCCGGTGTAAGTATCAAGAGCGGGGGAGTGAAGAACGATATCGCAGAGGAGAATGTCCTGCAGCCGCTGCTAGTGAGCACAAGTGCCATCGAGCTGGCCGCGGAGACGGTCAAGATGATACTGCGAATCGACGACATTGCACTGTCGAGATAGAGGTAAACGCGCGTTCGAAGGGTCATGTGCATAGACTAGCGCTGCGATGGTAAAAATACCACGAGAGCAATGAGACGACAATGACAGATACCCATTGCTTTCATCGTGTCGAAGCCTTCATTGAGCACGACCCGGTTCACATTGGTGAAATCCTTAAATTTTCCATGATGGAACCTCGAACCCATTGGCACCTTGGTCAAGGACCAATAAGCTACTCGAAGTGTATCATCCTCTCCTCTTGGTACAGGGTAAAAGCTCCTGCGGCAATACATGGTACATACAGAAGCTAGTAGTTCCTGGGCATGACAAACTCGAAGAGCAAGGCCTTGTTCAGCCCTCCTACAATATGTACTCTCCGTGGAGCTCTTGGCCATACACATACTACTTTGCTGCACTCATGATCAAACTTGTAGCTGGGACGCCTGCTGAGGCGGTAGCAACTTTCCAGAAGACCAGCCACGCAAGGTACGTGTATTGACATTACTCGCCCGCCCAATACATACCTCGAACGCGTGCGTGAATCCTGCGAATGCCATCGAAAGAAATCTCGATGGCAAGAAAGGAACATAATTAAGCCCGCGGTTCGCGGTGGGTGTGATGGACTAGTCACAGTTCGCATACATGTTGTCCTGCATTGCAACACAGCACAGAGGTATTCCCACGCAGCACCCACTGACTCGACCTCATCCTCACCCCTCCACCATCACACCTCTCATTGCACACATCGCCGACACAGTGACTCGTTAGAACACACCCCACTTGCTGTTTAATCGCACTTGACTTGATTTAGTCTACATCTTGAACTTGTAAACTGCTAATAGTAGACATACGTAGTTTAATTCCAATCCAACGTCAATCCTACCTAGGCCTAACTTCGCCAACTCTAATCATACTTAACTTCAACCTAACTCAGTCTTATTGTATCTAGCGTTCTAAAAGCAGCTTAAGTAAAGTGTAATCAAACGGCAAGTTCAGTCCAATTCCCCCCACATACGCCCACTCGAAACACTACTTACCCTCCCGGCACCCCAAGAAGCTAACACACCCCTACCTACTAACGCAGGCACATCCGCCCCACACGCTTGCTTGCGTCTAGCGTACCTGCAAGAGCGAACCTACTGAAATGTCGCGCATGTTCGCGGCGCTGGCTGGCACTAGAGCCAAACACACCGCCAGGGTACGCTGTCGTGGATTGCCTGGCAGGCTACTAGATCTGGTGTGGTGTGGAGTAGGCAGCGTCGAAACGAACAGAACAGGGACAGATACACCGAGCGTGCCGCCGCATGTGCCGACTTTTACGACATGTCTGCGTAGCCCCTTTGGTGCAGCTTGGTTCGGCGTGTAGGTAGCAGAGCCCGCTGTCAAGTCCAAGTGTGTAGGTACTGCACGGCACTTTGTAATAACGAGGAAAGACCATTCGAAAGAGCCCGGCGCTTGGTCCGTCCGTCCGTCCCACCATCCCCGAGTGCATGGAAGCGTCCGCCTTTAACTTCGTACCTATCCAGCCTCTGACTCGCGCAGCGTACGTTGCAGAGCAGAGCAGGGCAGAGCAGAGCAGGGCAGAGCAGAGCAGGGCAGAGCAGGGCAGAGCAGGGCAGGGCAGGGCAGGGCAGGGCAGGGCAGGGCAGGGCAGGGCAGGGCAGGGCAGGGCAGGGCAGGGCAGGGCAGGGCAGGGCAGGGCAGGGCAGGGCAGGGCAGGGCAGGGCAGGGCAGGGCAGGGCAGGGCAAAGCAGTCACCTTTGTCGCTGCGGTGCCGTTTAGCCATGCCAACGCCCTACCTACCTACCTTCGTGTCTGCAATATCCCTTGGCACACCGACCCGTTGGGGGGTTGTATCATGTTCATGCGCGCATGCAAGAGCATCTATCGAATATTGGAACTACATTTGGATCTAGAGGCGACATGCCGCCTCCGCGAGGAGATTCCCTTTGGCCAGGGGCATAGAATGCACACCTTACCTGCGAAGGAAGGCATGTAGAGTATGGATGGACGCACTGCAATCCCAGAATACGAGCAACTCACGCTCCGAGTGGGAGAGCCCGTAGTCGCTCCCACGCACATGGTAGGTCTGGAGCGGGTAATTGTCCTTGCGAAGCGCCCCACGGTTTGCGAAGATACCGCGCTGCTCGAGCGTGAAGCTTGCCAGCCCCCAAGCGCGGTGAGTCGTGGATGCAAACATGCAGTCGCAAGTGAGTACATGCCGTCCGATTGGGAACCGCACAATCGCCGACATGGGAACTTTTCAAATGTATCAAGAACTTTTCTCCTCTTCGCATTTGCCAGTCTGGTCTGAACTGGGGGTATCTACCGCCTCCGAGTCTGCACCACGATCCCAGACCCTTATCCCGCAATAGCAACGATAAGCTATGCTATGCCCGGATTCTATCAAGCGCATGAACCAGCATCTGCCGTTTTGCCTCTCATCTCGTTTCGTTTCGGTCATGCATGCAAGCCAAATGGTATATTGTACACTGAAAGGAAACAGGCCTGCGAATGAACGCTAGCCGCCGAACCGAGTTCGTTTCTGACCAACGCCCGCTAAAGTACATTAAAAGAAAATGTGTGAAGACCGTTAGTAAAAGGTGTTCTTGAAGAGAAAAATTTAGAAGGAAACATTGGTCGAGGTATGATGTTGCGTGTCGTGACACATGCATCGTATGGGCACTCATAGCTCGTGTCGAGTGACATGTCGTGAGCTTCATCCTCCCTTCTTGCTGCTGCGCTTGAAGAGTCGACTGACGAGGTTGCCGTGAGGCTTCGGCTTGACGTAAAAGGGACCCTTAGTTCCGTTCACGTCGTCCGAGAGCGGAAGGTCCTCAAGGGCAAAGGGATCGTCCTTGGTGTTCTTCTGCCCTTGCCAGCCGTAAAGCTGCTCCTCGTCCGCCCGCAAGTCCGGCCGAGTGAGAGTCATCCGCAGCGTCATCTCGCGGTTCAGGCGGCCAGTGGCCGGGTGGATCAGGGCCACGCCGTTGGAGTCGATAGAGGAGGAGAAGTTTGAGGAATGCTTGCGGTGGTATCGGAAGGAGAGGCCTACGCTCGAGGGCGTGATGGGGGACTCAAAGTCGGCAACAGACTCAGCATCCGACTCCAGACCCTTGTTCTCCTCCTCGTCGTGGTCGTCCAAGAACGACATGCGGTCGTCCTTGAGAAAGCTCTGCATGTCGCGGCTGAAATTGCGGGCGTCGGTGCTGATGGGAGGGAGCTGGTAGCGGGGCGGCATGGTGTCGTCGCCGCTGGTAGAGGGGAACCCAAACTCGACAGCCTCGTCAAATTTTTGCGGGGAGGCAAGGAACTGCAGCTTCTTGCGCGTCTCTGCATCCCGGTAGTGGGTAGCCTCAGGGTCGAAGACGGGGGCCTGGGGAGTGTGCGAGGAGCGCCTGCCGGACAGGGACTGCGAGTGGGCCCTCTGATGCCAGGGCGCGGTTCCACGGGCGGAGAGGGGCTCCGGAACGAGGGGTGCAGACGAGATGGAGCTGCGGAGGGGGATGTTTGTGAGCGACAGGGTGCGCCCGAAGCTAGCGCGCGAGGGACGCGAGGCCACGGGGCTCATGGTGTCGAGATACAGCAGGCTGCTTTCCGTGTCTGCGTCCAGCTCTTGCACAGGGCCGTATGGCGAGCCACGGGTGGGGGATATGTCGGCCGACGAGACGTTGGACCGCCGCCGGAAGGAGCGTCCTCGGTGGAGAGCAGCGGCGTCGTGGTCGTGGTCGTGGTCGTGGTCGTGGTCGTTGTCGTTGTCGTGATCGTGATCGTGGTCGTGATTGTGGTCGCTGGCGAGGGCAAGGGCGAGGGCGTGGTCGTCGCTGCCGTCGTTGTTGAAGCCAAAGTGGAAGTCGCTGAGGCGCCACTCCTCGTCGTGGTGCAGGTGCGTCCGGCGGGCGGGAGGCAAGGGCGACCCGGTCGAGGAGGGGGAGAGCTCGCAGCGTCCGACCAAGATGGTTTGCTCCTCGCGAGAAAAGGCACTGCGCTGGACTTTTGGCGGCAGCGACAAGAAGAACGAGGCGTCGGCTTGCGCGACGTAATGGTCGTGCTTTAGGCGTTCGGCTCGTGCAAGTCGGCGGCGTGACGATCCTAGCGGAAGTATCGAGCGATGAATGGCGGTGGACCTCGAGCGGGACGGGGACACTTGAAACGGGTGGTGCTGGTGCTGGTGATGGTGCGGGTGCTGGTGCTGGTGGTGCTGGTGCTCCCCTTGCTGCTCGTGCAGGGCGTGCTCCTCAGCAATGCGCAGCCGCTCGAGCGAGCTAAAGTACTTTCGTCTGCGGGCGGTATCGTCAGCATCGTGGCGCTCATCGTCCTCAGGTACCTGGGCCGTGGTGGGGTTGGAGATGAAGACGTTCATGCGCCCCTATCACAATCACATTTGCCCAGCAAATCACGGGTGCAGCAGCATCTCCAGAAGGCGCATGGCGGTACGCACCTCAATGGTTCCGGTAGCGACTCAAACTCGGCATACGAGCACGGAGGAAGGACCTTTGCCTTTTTCTTCTTCTTCTTCTTCTTCTTCTTCTTCATGGTGCCGGCGTGGGTAGCGAGGTAGATGGTGCGGGCAGGCGGCGTGACCTCGCGGTGGTGGTGTTCGCGGGCTCTCGGGTACATTAGAGTAGGTACCGTACCTATGCTATGCTATGTGTATGAGGCTATGAGGGGTGAAAGTTGCACCTGCGCCCTAGTCCTGGTCCTGGTCCTGTTGGAAGGCAGAAGCGGTCGAGCGTTGTTGGTATGCGTGCGTCGATCTGGTTAAATCTCTCTCACGCAGGAGACGTCGGTGAGAGGCTGGACCGCAGGTCGGTCGTTGTATTGAACGGGATCCGCGCCTGGTGAAGGTGACAGTCCGAGTATAAGAAGAAAAGAAGAGGAGGAAGAGGAGAAGGAGGAAGAAGAAGAAGAAGAAGAAGAAGAAGAAGAAAAAGAAGAAGATGATGATGGTGACGAAGCAGCAAACATTGTCGAGCGCGCCGGTCGGTTGATGGGTAACGAATTCACCAAGGGAGCACGGCGCTGGCGGCTGCAGAGAGCATCCGAACCACATATGCAGCCATCCACGACTACTGAACTACTGCGCCGCCATACATGGTGAGCTCTCCAGCGCCTCGTCTCCACCGGCGGTTCGTCAGTATCCGTGACTAGCTGTCTCCCACCCAAGCCATGACCATCTACCTAGCTGTCTCCAGGCCACCCACTCAAGCCGTGACCATGTACCTAGCTGTCTCCAGATATCAAGCCGCGACCATGTGCCTAGCTGGCTCCAGATATCAAGCCGTGGCTACCCAGTGCCCACTCAGACCGTCTATGTCGCCGTGCTTGGAGCATCCCTGGAGACGGGGACGCGCCCACCAAGTATCGCCACGAGGCCATTCGCGCATGCTGCGCATCTCTTCACCTCAGGTCGACTGGCGGGCCCAGGCGCACCTCACCAATGGCAGCGCGCCTCGTGGTTGCGCTCCAGTTTGCGCGCCCGCTCTGATCCCGCCCACTGTTTCAGCCGGGGGTGGTTGTTCAGGAACAATTACACGGTGCGCGGCCCACTTTGCCCACTTTGCCTACGGTACCTACGCCTCTCCACTGCCCTCCCCACCCCACGACACAGGCGCGTGATGGACGCCGGCATATCCATCCACATCCTCTCTCGCACGCCGGCGTCTCTCGCACGCCGGCGTCTCTCGCACGCCGTCGCCTCCAGAGCCCGTCCGCAACCCCAGAGCCACCGTCCGAGGTGTCGCGACCCCAGGCTCCCGCTGGGCTGGCCCTCGAGCCCCATCTGAGCGTGCCACGAGCTGCACAGAATATCGCTGCCCACACCGTGTAGCCTCGCCACCAGACGCCGTGCAAGTGTCTCGCAGCTGGACGAGGAGCTGAGCCGGGCCTCTAGCCGCGACAGGAAGCTGGAGCCTGCCAAACAACATTCGCGAGCATGCGGTGCCACGCTGCCGTAAAACAAATGGGTATCGAAATAGAATCCAACACTGTCCAGCCCTCGTGGCTTCACCATCGATACCTACCTACGTAGATTGCTGCTCAGAGCACTACATCACCGGCAGTATATCCAGATACAAGACTAGGTAGCAACTGGCACCGCCCTGAGCGACGAATCCCTGCGGAACCTTGCCAAGCTGCCAAGCCCATATCCACCAAAATAGCGCCAGATCCCACATGGCTGGCTCCCAACAACGAATTCGTGCAGACACGTTGGTTGTTGTCGTGCTTTCACACCCCGGCCTCCATCCCGCCAATGTCGTAGAAGTACTCATCGTCCAGTCCTTCGCGGTTGGGAAGGATCGGTTCCTCCATGCCCACATCCTCAAATCGCACGTTGAGCAGTCGAATCTTCAATCCGTAGCCGCCGATGAGGTTGACGAGTTTGTTGGTGTCGGCCGTAATTGGCTGCTGGTTGAGCAGCATCAACAAGCCGTCCAGCCACTCCGACGCCAACGTGTGGTTCTGCGGATGCAGCTGAAGAAGCACCGACTCTTTCTGCGTGCCTTTTGAACCATCCGATTTCTGCCGTGCGTGGCTCGTACCAGGCAGGTACCCGTGGATGGTGATCTTGGTGGATGTGTTCGCGTGCCCGGCGTCTTTCAGCGTGCTGTCAGACCATGATGTCGACGGGGCCGACGCCGACACGTTGCTGACAACCGAAGACACGATGGAAAGATCGACTACAGATGCATGTCAGACACAGCGCGTACACTACTCCACAGATTGTGCCGAGCCTACTTTTGTCTTGCAAGGCATCCAGCCTTGGCTCTGCCGGTAGCCTCTCATCGAAGTCCGAAAAGTGCAGATGTCGCCGGTTGTGCGAGAGTCGAACGAATCGCCACAACGAGGGCACGGTCCGGTTGAGGTTTTTGCTCGTGACCGGTCCTGCTTCTGTGCTGTAGTTCATCGTCTGAGGAAACCAGGCCCCCTGGAGCAGGCACCTAATACGCTGCTCTTTAACGAATTGAAGAGCTTCGTGACTAAGCTCGTCTCGAACTTGTCTGTGTATAGTTTAGCACAATGTACCCTCGATCCAGGAACGGACACAGACCGTAGGTGGTGGCCCCAAGCATCCTCATATGCGAGTTCAAGTAGCTCCATCTGAAGCTCCCTTAGCTGTTCAATGTCAAATTCGGCCAACTCCTCTTCGACATCCTTGATTTCTTTCGTGCGAGGCGCTTGCCCCACGACCTGTTCCGTCAAAATCCGCACCAACTCTTCGATCTTGTCAAAATCGTCCAATTGTGCTCCGGCAGCCTTCCAAAGTCGAATGAAGGCATTCAAGCCGCTTGTGTGCAGTCTCGACCAATGCAAGAGAAGAGGCTTGAAAGCCCTTTCAAAATTCGCTCGTGAGTCCAGCACCGTGTACCGGTTCGATTCCGATTCGTCAGATTTGTCGACTTCAAAGTGGTCGTATAAAATAGATGTGACGGCAAGACTCGCGCGAGCAATTGGACAACGCTGTTCAAGTGGCACTGCTGGTTGCTCAAGCAACAGCTTCTGGAAGCCATCTTCGTTCTTGTAGACAAAATCGGTGAGGTCCATCAGGCCTAAGAATCCGCTGGAGTTGAACTCGAATGCTGGCGATTCGCTCTCGAATCCAAGCCGTCTCCATTTTGCAGGATTCTGTCTTTTGCTGCCTCTGGGGTCTGTTGCGTTCTGGTCAGGATTGCTTGCAACATGCAAGCCCCTCAGAGCTCTGCGGTGGTCTGCCTTTTCCAGATCCACCGTCTCCTCCCTCCACCTCCGCAACAGGATCTTGGTAAGAGACTGGAAGTCCAGTAGCGGATGTGCGAGGTCTTGCACTGCCGAGCTCTGCATCAACCCGTACACACTCTTGATGACACCTAATTCCTGCAACTGCTTGATAAACCGTGGCCATTCTGTATCCGCTTCATTCGCAATGGTGTCTCGCATGAGAGCATTTATGAGCTGGAGGGAATTTGCGCAAAGAGCGTGGTCGGCGGAGGTCATCTTCTCGACCAGGGAAGGCAGGAACTGCTTGTGCGATTCAATGATAGGCTTCAGACGCTGGAAGCCAGTGACGCTGGGCTGCGAGTTGCGGCGCGAGGGATTGCCGACGATGGCAGCGAGGACAGACATGGCACCGCGATTTACGTTGACGAGCGGCTGCGCGACTACGAGGCCAACAATCTGTGCGCTGTTAGATCAAATGCGCCATACTCGCTCGCGCCTTCTCTGTACTGACCCTCCTGGTGAGGTCATCTGAGACGTGGTCCCACCCCTTGTCGAGTTCCAGCAGCCGCGACAAAGACGTGAGGCAATATGCGAGTGTGTTGCCGGTCGAATGCAGAGCCAGGAACCGCAGCTTGGGCAGGCCCCCTTCTTGTATGAAGACATCGGCAAACGAGGGGTCGCCAATGGCATTCTGCAGCTTGAAGACTGCCAGCTTTCGCACCGACTCTTCATCACTTCCCAACCGCTCGACCAGCTCGGGAACGTTGGGGTCCTCCATGGCAGCAACGGCGTGGTGCTATTTCCCCTGAAGTGAACGAGAGTAATGGTGGTAGACTTGTCGCGCAATTGCACTCCTGGCTATCACTGAAGAAGCAGCCAATGCGCCTTCCCGAGCCCAGCCAGAAAAACCCCCCCAAAAGGCGTAGAAATGTGTATGTTTCCACAAGACTGTTTGGTGGGTTGCGCTTCGATTGCGGAGCAGCGCCGCGGCGGCACTTGGCGACAGCCCCGTCCAGCTTGGGACGCTTGTGAACCCTGCATCTGCTAGGCTGCATCGAGTTAGACACTGGCAGATCAAGGTCCATGTCCCTCCCGCCAGGACGACAACAACACTTCTCCACCTCACTCCAAACACCACCTGGCTACGCACATCGCTCCTTCCTACGTTCCGCTGCGTCATCTGTGCCTCTAGCTTTATGCACGTCTGAGCGTTCCTGTGTGGCTATCCACGCGAGCCCCGAGCGCTCGCTCCTCGTCCACCGCATTCTCGCCGTTGCAGCGTCGCTCGCCTCCACGTTGCCGTCGTATTCCCCGCCATGGTCTACATTACACCCGGCTTGTTCGGACACGACCATACACATATCCACACTATCTTGTCGTCGTCGACCCACGCCCACATACACAATCACATGGTCGATTCGCAGACTGCACCAGGCCTGGGCAAGAGGAAGAGGCGGCCGGAGGACGACAAGGATATGCCGAGTCACAAACATGTCTCCATGTCTTCTGCAGACGTTGACAGATTCAGTTCCGGCATCTCACGGACGTCACCTACAAGCGAAGGCCATATTCGGTTGTACACCCACAACCCCGCGTCTCACGAAGCGACCGTGCAGCGCACATTCTCAAGATCACCAAAGTTTGCAAGCTCGGAACGCCGGCCTATCAAGCAAACGAAGCGTCTGCTTGTCAAGACGCCATCGCACCTCATGGGCACCGAACCCGATCTTGTGCCAAGCTCACCGCCCGTACAGAGAGTGGACTCGCACACCAAATTAATCCTCAGCCCTTGCCATGTCTGCAGCACTGCACCAAAACGAAAACGAGACCTAGAGGGCTACATGGACTGCCAGCGATGTACGGAACGAACCTGTTACATATGTGCGAGGGAATGTCTGGGGTGTCAAAAGGCCATTTGCAAAGAGTGCATCGTCGAAATCGGACAAGATGGGGAGCCTTGGTGTTTGGAATGCTACCAGCACATCAACACTTAGAGAAACGTCTGAAAGGCGATAAGAGGGATCGCCTGGGCATGAGAAGAGTCTGTAATATGGGAATGTTGGAAATGAGAGTAATATTGGACGAGAGAAGGGAATGATACCATGTCTTGGGTGTTAGCAAGGAGCTGGGGTATCCTGGGTTTGTTTTAGCATTGGCATCTCATCATATGTAATTTTCGAACAACTTCACAAAGCGAGCATGTGCACGAACAATGGAACGAGGCGTGCAAGATAGCTGACTCTAGCAGAGGCTTGTTACGAGGAAGGAAGGAAGGAAGGAAGGAAGGAAGGAAGGAAGGAAAGGGGCTCCCATGGAGCAATTTGTGCATAAACCATTATCACGATAATCTGCGCGACATATCTGTTGCCATGGTGGCCATGTTGAGTTTGGTTTCTTACAATTTTAGCAAGCTCAACCCGAGTGACAACAGGAGCTCCGAAATAAGCTAGCATACAGCTACAACACTCATTGATAGGACCACAACAGCGTGGCTTGGCACACAGCAACACAAGGTAACGTTCTCATGACAAGGCGTTGCGTAAAGTATGGTGTCGGCGCTCTTTGAGGGTTGAATGAAGTAATTGTTCGGGGGATTGACTTGCGGCTAATCAAATGAGTCGAGTCTGAGAGGCACGACGGACTCTGTGGGTCACTGCTTTACTTCGCGTTGAATGCAGCATCAACAAGGCAAACGCCCGTGCCTTCGAAGCTCAGCAGCCTTGTCATGAAGTTCAATCACCTGGGCGTGCTTGCTACAAGCTGACCTTCGACTCGACAGAAACCGCCCCCTCATCAACGCAATGTCGATTCTCACGCTTCTCGTGATTGCCGTTGCACTCTTCAGCGCCATATTGGGCGGGCCGATTGCCGCTTCCCCGACCGGTATCACACGCCGCTGGGACAGATTTGCCACTGTGAACGATCAAATATGGTCCAAAGCAGTCTGTAAGGGCGGCGAGTTTGTCGAAGCCTTCGCCGGTAGCGACGGGGTAGCTGCCAAGATCTTCAAACCCGCAGCGAATCCACCTACCATGCGGAATGAATGGCAGGGCGATCTCAAAGGTATATTCCCAACAATCACCATGTGAAGATCTACTAACACCTCGCAATAGATGATTTGTCCAAGTGGGGGTGGGAAGAGACCGATCCACATGCTGAGTATTTTTGCAACTTCGAGACATTCTGGCAGTACAACACGCCCTACAACGCGCTGGGTTTGAACAAAAAGCCCAAGCTCTTAGGGTTCCCCAAGCAGACCAGCCCAGATGGTGGGGACAATATCTGTTACGAGCTCTGGCATGGTGACAAAGAATTGAATGATGACCACGAGAAATGCTTTGTGGACCAAGAATACAAAGTCAACGATCAGGAGTACTCGGTGAGCCTGTGCTACTTCCACTGCTAATCTCGAAAGCTAATACGATCTGAATTGACAGAAGACGGGCGCCTACCACAAAGTGGCCACCAATCACGTCGGTGGTGGTATGTCGGCTTCGTATGTCCATGTTCACCCTCAAGCTGACATGGCCCGATAGTTATCACCGCACAAACTCGTCTGAGCCCCGCCCATGCCGCAGAGAACAATTGGGGCTATAAACCACATGGAACCGAGCTCCCTTCACTGCGCACTTCTGCGGACCTCCTCTGGGGATTGTGGTACCGTGACAATCCCAATTTGAAGAACATTCGCTATTTTTGGGCCCAGAATGTGCAAAACATCGAAACTTCAAGGATCGTCGCTTCAGTTCTGAATATGTGGGGAAAAGAACTCACCGGCTGGCCAGGCGCGACATTCGATATGAACAGCGACGAGGGGATGGCATTGCTCGGATCGCCCAATGCGATATCCTTTGGGTATCTCCTGGTCAGCCACAAGAAAGAGCTGGGAAATGAAAAGATTACCAAAGCTCAGGTATTCTTCGGAAACGGGAACTCGAAGAGTCCGCTGGATAAGAGGCATCCTGATCTGCTGTTCTATGTGGAGGATGTGCCTGAGGAGGATGGGAAAGGCACTGGAGGACAACAGGGCGATCAACCCTAGACAATGATTGTCTTAGCGGAAGATTTCAGTCGGAATGCGCATGAAGAACGGTGGTGCACGGATATAGATTGCAGTTTTCGGGACTAGCGATTGCACGTAGGTCTACGTCTTAACGGGCAACACGATCATGCATCTAGATCATCTCACAACCCCTCCCATTTTGCTACATATCCCACGAATGTTTTTGTGGAACTCCCTCCATTGATCCACTCATCGGCTCTGAAGGAATCGAACATACCTGTAATACCCATGTGCTGCTACTTCCCACTCAGAACAGAATACAAATTACTCTCCCAACTTCTTGAGAAACGGCATACCCGCCGCGATTTTGTCCTCCAACTCGTTTTCCGTTGTATCGTCGACCGCAGATCCGGCCATAGGCTGGTTGTCCCGAATACTGACCAGAAGAGCACCGATGATCCCCGTTTGGAGTCCAACCCGAATTGGTGCAGTAAAGTGCACGTGCAGTGACGTCACATGATGCGACGGATACGCTTCCCGTTGCGGTGCTAGCTCCATCAACAAAGGCTTCGTATCTTGATGGAGTCGTAGATAATGTCTGCTTGAGATGTCTGCGAGGTTGTTTGCACAACCGCCCTACTTGTATAGCTCCTGATGGCGGCTTCTATCGAGATGTCCGCCGTAGAGAGCCCGGAGTGTGTACTGAGCCCCGCTGGCCTCAAACGTATGTCGTCCTGCGTGCCTTTCCCGCGTCCGCCTAGGTATCGCAACTCGCCTTCGCATCTCCGCCGGTCGCGAGATCCGCTAGAAGTGAAACTAGAGCTTGAGCGCCTCTAAAATACATGCCGTTTCTCTTCAGTCTGGCGCTTCAGTCTGGCGTGCAGAAGAGTCGCTAATACGTTACGGTACACAGATCGAAGGGATTCGACCGTTCTTAATCCGAGATCCTATCTAACGGAAGATCTCTGGAAGCAAGCACCGGTTTTGACTGGGACGACTCGTTTTGAACCACGAGAGGATGCGCGCAACATTCTTGTAACGGGTGGTGCAGGCTTCATGTGCGACATGACATGCGCGTAGAGTAGAGCCGCGACTGACAGACTGACAGCTTCACAGCGCGTGTTGGTTCGTCCGACACTTGACTCTGACGTATCCCGACCACTACAGCATTGTCTCATTTGACAAGCTCGACTACTGCGCAACGCTGAACAACACGCGCATCCTTGATGGCCGCGGCAACTTCAAGTTTGAGCAAGGCGACATCACATCTCCCGCCGATGTAAAAAGGGTCCTGCGCAAGCACCACATCGACACGATATTCCATTTCGCAGCCCAATCGCACGTTGATCTTAGCTTCGGAAACTCGTACCAGTTTACGAACACGAATGTATACGGGACGCACGTCTTGCTCGAAAGAGCGCGAGAACATGGCATCTCACGCTTCGTACATATCTCAACAGATGAGGTGTATGGGGATGTACCGATAGGTGCCGCAGACCTTAGCGAAACGAGCATTCTAGCTCCGACAAATCCATATTCAGCAAGCAAGGCGGCGGCGGAAATGATGGTCAGCGCATACCGGAAGAGCTTCAAGCTGCCTTTGATCACCGTGCGGTCCAACAACGTATATGGACCCCATCAGTTCCCGGAGAGTGCGTTTGCATCGTGCATACTCTTCGCTTCTTGCTGACCAGCCATAGAGATCATACCCAAATTTATCATGCTTTTACAGCGGAGAAGGAAACTTCTAGTCCACGGCGATGGGTCACCAACGCGCCGCTATCTTTATGCCGGTGATATCGTCGATGCATTGGATACCATCTTTCACAAAGGCGACATAGGCCAAATATATAACATTGCGACTACAGATGAGATCTCTAACACGGACATCTGCCACAGGCTGTTAAGACTCTTCGGTCTTGCTCATGAAGCACCAGCAGATCTTGAAAAGTCAGTGCAGTACACGGAAGATCGACCTTTCAACGACCAAAGGTATGCGACGGACGGAGCGAAGCTTGCTGCTCTGGGTTGGCAGCCAAAGACCAGCTTTGATGATGGTTTGAGGCGGACGGTGGAGTGGTATTGCAAATTCGGTGAGGTATGGTGGGGTGACATCAGCCGCGTGCTTACGTCCTTTCCGGTGGTGGAGGGCACGGAAATTTGGACCAAGGAGGAGCATGAAGCGTTGCCATCCGAGGACGGGGCTCTACTTGATGATGACAGTGTGGCTGATGGAACGATATGAACGAGAACCCTTCACGGCCCTTCTAAAAGGCGAAGGAAGAATCCCGCAAATGAATGAAGCCCAGGGAGGATTTGAGGCGTCTTACCGATTGTTGTAGCATTGCGTGGTCATCAAAGAATGAGTTATTCTTCACGTGTTCATGCTATGGTGTGAAAGAGTTGATTTTGGGCAGCATAAAGAGCGGCGGGTAGTTGCTCAATAGAAGGCTCGACGAAGCGAAACTCGAGTTAATCTTTGCAGCCGTAGCAGAGCCTTGAATCCAGTTGAAAGTCGTAGACTATATAGAACGCGGTCGATAAATGCTGTGTTTGCTGATCGTGAGTTCGGTAAGAGTTTACCTAGGTATGCTCGGCCCGGGCGGTTAGCACGTGAAATCACCTACGCCACCCGTTGTCCACCTCCAACACAGTACACAACAATCCAACCATCATCATGTCGCGCGGAAAACCACTTTTCACGGTCCCAATCGGCACAAAGGGCAAGGTCGAGGTCAGCTCGCCCGCTGACAAGGTCTATGTCGTCGCATTTGGCTCACCGCCGGACAACCGCCTCGTGACAGACTTCTGCGAGGCCATCGCCCTGGCACTGGATATCCTCGAGACCAACTATCCCCATGGCGTGGTCATTACCACTTCGTTAATCGAAAAGTTCTACAGCAATGGCTTGGACTTGGAGCACGCCATGCAGCCAGGATTCTTTGCGAACGTTTTATACAAGCTATGGCGCCGCATCTTGATGTGAGCGCAATCAGCTTCCCGAATGACAGGCGGGCGCAAATACTAATAGTGGACAGCTACCCGATGCCCACTATCGCGCTGATTAACGGTCATGGCTTTGCCGGTGCTCTCATGACAGCCATGATGCACGATTACCGCATCATGAACCCGACCAAAGGTTACCTCTGCATGAACGAGGTCGATCTAGGTGTACCATTACGACCACCAATGTCATCCATACTCCGTCAGAAGTGCTCGCCCACTATCTATCGGGCGCTGGTACTTGAGGGCAGGCGATTCAAGGTGAGTCCCATCTTGGTACTGTGCCAGACTGCACTAATAATGGCGTGAGTCGGTGGACGCACTGAAGGAAAACATCATCGACGGACTGGGAGGACTTGAGGAGGTGCTCAAGTTCATCGAAGAGCTCAAGCTGACGAGTAAGCCCGACAAAGGAGTGGTCGGCGAACTCAAGAGGGAGATGTGGCGGGAGACGGTGGACTTCCTGGAGAATGACGGGCGCGAGGCCGAGCTGAGAGACAAGGCGAGCGATAGGCTCGCTGCGGAAGATGCAGAGCGGGAGAAGAGGGTGGAGGCGTGGTCGGCAAAGGCAAAGTCAAAGTTGTAGACTAGACTTGAGAGCCAGTTCTTGTACAACTCTCACAGTGCAACTCCTTGTGCCGCAATGCTACCCTAGCGCCATCAGCGGATGCAGGGTCCAGCTCACGCCCTCGGCAATAGGTACCTTATTCGATCTCAGGCCGCTGGACAGAGCGAGTGATGGAATTGAATTTTGATGTGATTAAACCAAGTTTCTTTTGCAAAGACAACTCTCAAAATCGATTCGAGCTTACACGCGTCGTTGGGGCAGTGAGATGGACCGTGGGGCGCATCGCACAGCCACCGGGCGCCATTCCGCATGTTGGGCAGCTGGACCGCGCTTACTGCGAAACGGCCAGCGCTGCACCTCCGACACTTCACCAAACACTCAAATACCCAGAGACACGCCCGAAGACACGCCCTTCTGATTTACTGCCACCTCGAGACAGCCGCAACCGGACACGCGCATTTGACCAAAAGCACGAGCACGCGTCTCCCCTCACGCACACACGACTGCCCGCTCCAACCCACCACCCGTACCACCCCCGCGACCACACACCATGGGGCTCTTCAAGAAGAAGAACAAGGAAGCCGACGCAGGAGCCAATCCCTACGCTGCGCCCGTTAAGAACGACCCGTATGAGGGTGCACCGCCTCCCGCCTACCAAGGACGCAACGACTCGTTCCGTCAAGAGAAAACACCCGCTGTGACGGGCCAGGGCGCACAGTTCGGAGGCCGTGGCTACCAGAGCACTGGCAGCTACGGTGCCTCTGGCGGCTACGGCGGCAACCAGTACGGCGGAGGTGCCTATCAGGGTGCTTCTCGCCGTACTGGTGGTTATGGTGGCCTGGGCACCTCGGACCCAAACCTCGACGAAGACCGCTCTGCTCTGTTTGGAGGTGCAGCCCAGAGACAACAGAAGGCACCACAGCAGCAGCAGCCACCCCAGCAGGATGGCGGCTATGGACAGGCAGGAGACAGCTCCTACGGCCCGTCGGGCGTTTCTGGTGGTGGATACGGAGCACCGGGGGGCTATGGCAGCGGCCCGGCATATGACGATCGCCAATTGACTGCAGAGGAACAAGAAGAAGAGGACGTCATGGCCACCAAGAACGAAATCAAGTTCATGAAGCAGCAGGATGTCTCGAGCACGCGCAATGCGCTGAGGCTCGCCCAACAGGCCGAGGAGACTGGTCGCGATACTCTTGCCCGCCTCGGAGCACAAGGAGGTACGTTGCGTCCTTTCCCAGCTGTAGCGATAGTCGCCTGACGGTTGGTTTTAGAGAGGATCCACAACACGGAACGCAACTTGGATGCATCATCCTCGCAGAACCGGATTGCAGAGGAGAAGGCACGTGAGCTGAGAACGCTTAACCGCAGCATGTTCGCGGTGCACGTGTCCAATCCATTCACCAGCAGTTCACGTCGCGAAGAGAGGGACCGCAAGATCATGGAAACCCACCAGGTAAGCTGGTTGCTGAGTGAATGCGTGCATGCACATGGAAGCTGACCATGGCAGACGGAGCGGGCTCAGAGGGACGCCACTCGTGCGGCCGCATGGCAGAGTTCGGCCAGGCAAGACGAGTTCAGGAGAGGTGTGCAGGGCGCTGCAAACACAGGTGGCAAATCGACGCTGGCCGACCGCGCAAAGTACCAGTTCGAGGCTGATAGTGAGGATGACGAAATGGGTAAGTGGTGGTGCTTTCTCGTGCAACGAACATGGCATGCTTAGACTAGACAGAAAACGAGATCGACAACAACCTGGACCAGCTCCACGGAGCGGCGAAGCGGTTGAATGCTCTTGGTAGAGCCATGGGCCAAGAGGTTGACACTCAGAACAAGCACATCGATCGCATCACGCAAAAGACGGACAAGGTGGACGACCAGATCGCCATGAACAGGGCCCGTCTGGACCGCATCCGCTAGCAGGCGTGAGCACCATGCTCGGTATTTTGGAAGAAAGCCTAGAGGGTTTAGCTGGGGTGTTTCCCTTGCAATGTCGATAAATTTGGTCTGGCGTTGGATGGAATCCACATGCACCACGATGCTCGTGGATTGGGGTACCTGGATGGTCTGTCCTTTGTATATTGAAAACCAAATTGCTCTGGCCTATGAGCAGACGAACGTAGCACCTTCTCGATAAAGCATGCAAGACCACGACTGTGAGTAAGATGATGCGCATCTGTCCGTGTAGAGCATTGCGCGTGGACATTTGGTGCAGCATGCATTGTTGGAATGGTGCGCGGCTGGCTAAGTCAGGTGGCTAGGGCTAGGACTAACTAGACTAGTCTAGGGGCTGGAAAGGACGGGACTACGGGTCCTAGGTACACAGCAATGCGGGGCCCCAGATACCTAGGTAGATACCTACCGTACGTACCTGTCTAGCTCACAAGGGCCCAAAGTGCTCTCTCCAGCTCTCTCCAGCTCTCTCCAGCTCTCTTCAGCTCTCTCCAGCTCTCTCCAGCTCTCTCCAGCTCTCTCCAGCTCTCTCCAGCTCTCTCCAGCTCTCTCCAGCTCTCTCCAGCTCCTCCAGCTCTCTCCAGCTCCCTCCAGCTCCTCCAGCTCCTCCAGCTCCGGCTCCAGACGCACAGCAACCTTGTAACACTCTCACACTTTCATCATGGGCGGCGAAAAGCGCGTCATCCCCGTGTCTTCCCACTACCCAACGCTCGCGGCTGGTCCCGTGGGCAAGCACATCGACCGCATCTATCGCGACCGTCTGGCCCAGTTCACCGATGGCGGGCAGTACTACGGCCAGGGCCTGTTGCCGTACGTCGCAGCTGCTTCCAACCTCGACGTCCCTTCTCACTGACGCGATGCAGCAAGATAGTGTATGCGAAAGTTGGCGCGAACCCGGGCCCGTTCAAGCTGTCCGTCTACTCTCCGCCCAACCTCGCGCGCCCGACCTTCAAGGATGCCGTCTCGCACGATTTCAAGCCAATCGTTCCCGGCCATTGGTTCGGCCCCGGCTGGTCCACGCACTGGGTCAAGATCCAGCTCACCGTTCCCAAGGAATTTTTGGAGTACGAGCACCTCGAGTTCAAATGGGACGCCGACTGCGAGGGCATGATATGGACCGAACACGGTGACGTCGTCCACGGCCTGACCGGTGGCGGCGAGCGCACGGAATGGATCCTCCCCAAGGCATTCAGGGATGGCAACGAGCATACCTTCTACGTCGAGGTCGCCTGCAACGGCATGTTCGGCAACGGCAACGGCGGCTCCATCCAGCCACCGGACCCGAATAGGTCCTTCCGCCTGCATGTAGTCGAGATCCAAGCCATCAACTTGGAAGCGCGAGCTCTGCGCTACGACTTCTGGGAGCTCGGAGATGCAGCGAGGGAGTTCCCGGAGGACTCGGTCGAGAAGCACGAGGCGCAGCACGTCTGCGACCGCATCATCAACGCTTTCATTGCCGGCCGTGGAAGCCAGGAGAGCATTCTTGAAGGTCGCAACATCGCGCGCGAGTACCTTGGCGATGTCGACTCGCACAAAGTCTACGAGACCGACAATGAGGCTATTGTCACCGGCGTCGGCTACTGCCACATTGATACGTGCTGGCTTTGGCCGTTCGCCGAGACCAAGCGTAAAGTCGCCCGCTCCTGGTCGAACCAATGCGACCTCATTGATCGATACCCCGAGCTGCGCTTCGTCTGTTCACAGGCTCAGCAGTACAAGTGGCTAGAGCAGCTATACCCGTCGACTTTCGACCGCGTTAAGAAGAAGGTCAAGGAGGGCTCCTTCCAGCCCATTGGAGGGAGCTGGGTGGAGCATGACACCAACCTGCCTGGTGGAGAGTCTTTAATCAGGCAGTTCCTTTACGGACAACGGTACTTCGAGAGTCGTTTCGGACAGCGGTGCAAGACCTTCTGGCTCCCAGATACGTTCGGTTATTCTACGCAGCTTCCTCAGATCTGTCGCATTTCTGGGATGACGCGGTTCTTGACGCAGAAGCTCAGTTGGAACAACATCAACAACTTCCCGCACACCACATTCAACTGGGTAGCCCTTGATAATAGCCAGGTCCTTTGTCACATGCCGCCTTGCGAGACTTACACTGCTGAAGCACACTTTGGCGACGTCAAGAGGAGTGTCACACAGCACAAGTCTCTTGACCGGGACACCACTTCGCTGCTCGTTTTTGGCAAGGGAGATGGAGGAGGAGGTCCCACCTGGGAAATGCTCGAAAGACTTCGGCGATGCCGCGGAATGAGTGACAACAAGGGTGGCCGCTTGCCTCGCGTGAAACTTGGCGACTCTGCTGATGATTGGTTCGACAAGCTCGAGAAAAAGGTCGAGAAAGGCCATGAACTCGTAACTTGGTATGGCGAGCTTTATTTTGAGCTACATCGCGGAACATACACTACGCAAGCGAACAACAAGCGCAACAACCGAAAGTCTGAGATCATGCTAAGAGATATCGAATATCTGGCAACGCTTGCTACTGTCAAAAATTCATTCGGCAAGAAGAGCTCGTACAGGTATCCAAAGAAGGACCTAGATGATATATGGGAAGGCGTCCTATTGTGCCAGTTCCATGATTGTTTGCCCGGCAGCTCGATCGAAATGTGCTACCGTGATTCGGATGAAGTAAGTGTCGCGCTATCTACGTGTGATCCAGCCATGCTAACGCGACTCAGATCTATGCCGAAGTGTTTTCCAAAGGCGAGAAATTACTTTCGGATGCACTATCTGAACTTGGCTTCGACCAGGATGTTAAACACGACAGCGACCTGTTTGCATTAAACACTCTTCCATGGGCAAGGACAGAACTGGTGACGCTCCCGCCCGTGGCTGGTCTTCCTACGTATGGTCTCGCCCATGGGGACAGCATGAGTGCCTTGGAAATTCGTCCTCTTGCCTCGCCACACTCCGCTGTCACTTCATCGGTCAAGGAGATCCGACCAAATGTCTTTGAGCTTCGCAACTCCCAATTCGTGGTTGAGGTGTCCAACGGCGCCATCACGTCGCTTTACGATATCAAGGCTGATCGCGAAATGGTTCCAAAGGGCGGAAGAGCGGCTCAGCTCGTGTTGTTCGACGACAAGCCGCTGTATTGGCAAGCCTGGGACGTGGAAGTCTACCATCTCGATTCGCGACAAGAGCTGCCCCCGTCAAAGGTTGTCATCTCAGAAAACGGTCCTCACCGTGTGTCGCTGAACGTAGAGACTAAGATATCGGACAAGTCGTGGGTCAAGACCACTATCTCTCTACCTGCAGCGATCGGCGACGCCCCAACAAGTGTAGAAATCGATGCAGAAATCGAATGGCAGGAAACAATGAAATTCCTCAAGGTGGAGTTCCCAGTCGACATCGTTAATACGGAAGCCAGTTACGAGACGCAGTTCGGCATCGTCCGCCGTCCAACTCACTATAATACAACCTGGGACATGGCCAAGTTCGAAGTTTGCGTCCACAAGTGGGCCGATCTGTCGGAAGCCACGTACGGTGTCTCCATCCTGAACGATTCGAAATTCGGTTTCGCGACCGCAGGAAACGTCATGAGGCTGTCACTCCTCAGGGCACCCAAGGCCCCAGATGCGCACGCCGACATGGGTCGCCATCGCACCCGCTACGCTATCTTCCCGCACGCCGGACCCCTCAACGAAGTAACCGTCCGCAAGGCCTTCGAGTTCAACAACCCACTTCGCATCGTAGGCCGCAAGGCCAGCTCCGACCACTCCCTTTTGGATTCTTTCCAGATCCACGGCGCGCCGAACCTCGTCCTCGACACCATCAAACGTGGCGAAGACGACGAGGACGTTTCGCGCGGTGAGCTGCCCGTGAAGAAAGGACAGTCCATCATCGTGCGCATTTACGACGCGTTGGGCGGAAAGAGCAAAGCCGTGCTCACTTGGGGCAGCTTGCACGTCAAGAAGGTGGTCAAGGTCAATGCGCTCGAAGACGATATAGAGGGCGAGAGGGATATTATTATGACTGAGGTGGCTGGGAAGAAGGGCGCGAAGATTGAGATCAGAGCGTTCGAGGTTGCTACGTTCAAGCTCGTTTTGTAAAGACATGCATGAGTTGTTTGCATTAGACGTTAGTTGTTGAGCATTTCATGACATTATGTATCCATCCTGTGCTTCTCAGAGTCACTTCATTGAGCAGCCCACTACTCTTTCCGTGTCGCAGATGAAAAACTCACAAAGGTCTTCTCCATTTCATGTTCTTTGCCCTTTTCCACTCTGATTCGAGCTGTTCGAATGAAGGCCTCGATTTGCGCATCATCTTAGTTGGCGCTGGAGCTCCTACTGGCGCCTTTACTGGGACCTCCGGCACGTTTGACAGGAGCCTTGCCTTTGCCCTTGCTGTTGCTGCGCCTTCTACCAGGACCCTTACTCTTACTCTTTCCATTCTTGCCTTTGTTCCAGGTCCCGTGCATTAGCTTGAGTATTTGTCCATGTCTGTCGATGTTCTGTCATCCGGGATCCTGAAACGCTCGTCCATATATTCCATCCATAATTTGCCCAAATTTTGCTTTACCTAAGCGGCACCACCTGGCCTAGGATGATTGAGTAAAACTTCATCGATCCTTCTAATCACCTGACCCATCTCTTTCACTCTCTAGCGAATGACCTGGCACCTTTTCAGCTCCTCATGTACTTCCGTGGCCCCATTAGAGCTCTTAAATACAGGTAAAATAACCTATTTTGTCCAGACTCTTGGATTTGTTCGTTCGTGTCGTGCTTTTGCTTGCGATCTTAACGGGCAGGTTGTTATCTCCGAATACCCCAGCTTTCATGTTACCGTACTTGTAAGCCCACATCTGCAAAGTACTAGATTGACACTATCTCAATTGGTCCATAGAGCACTTGACAGTGCATTCCACTTGTTGAGTCTTCTAGGTAGATGCGCTGTTGTCGGAAGGCGAGACTTGTGCAAGCTCCAAGCTTTGTGTATCCCGAAGTATCGTGCTGGTGGACTCTGTTTCGAAAGAGTCGGTGTCGATCGGACAACTGAATTGCGACTGGATGTCTTCAGGGTCTATGAAACTTACTTACCATTCTGACCACATCATTTCTGTTCAGATAGGTCAAAGCATTTAGTCTGACGCTGGACTTAGAAAAGCCTCTGGCGTGCCTCATAGGTTTAGTAACATCTGAACGAGAGATCGCGCTCTTGTGACGAGCTCGCTTCTCAAGAGTTGAGCCATCCCGTCCAGTTTCTGGGGAAGTTCGTCTGACAAGACTGGCTTCTTTGCGTTATTTTTGGTGACGCTGCTTGCATATCTTAGTTAGCACAGACCTAGCGGAAGCTGAGGCTTTCGTATACTTTGCAGCCGCTCTATGCGACCTTGCGGGTTTCTTTAGGTACCCATTTGATTTCGGACGCCTCTCTCCTCGCTTTGGGTTTTATATTGAGTGATTTAGTCGTTGGGGTGGTCTTCGGCTTGGTTTTTGACTTCTTGGGCCTGCTAGTCTGTGGTCTGGGACGCCGGCGCCTTCCCACCCCTCTACCTCGAGCTAACAGGTCAGGATGATTGTCTTAAAAAGGTTCGAAACCGCATTGTGATAGTAAGCTTCATAATTAGCGTTACTTCGCCTTTCCACAATCCCTCCAATACATCCTTGTCTGCTGAAACAATCGGAGACAATCTCGTGTAATGCCGCTTCGCACGAGGTCTTGGAACATTCAACCACGTCGCCCATTGAGATATTTATAGCAACAGAAACGTCCCTAATAGTAAGCCATTCATTCTTAGTAATATCGAGAGCGACTCTAAATATTGTTGGAATGTGATTTCTAACTTCAGCTTGAAATTCGGTTCGTTCGTCGACAGATCACATTGTCAAGGAAATCTAATGGGTGCAGTGAGGCTCCTAGCTCCAGTCAGAACGAAAGTCCTTAGAGCTGCGCAAGGACAAGTAAGCCAGTTGCTTGCACGAAGAGACGGTTATCGGTCGAATCATTGAACAAGACGGAGTGATAGGCAGTGACCCTTGGGTGGCGGTGAACAAGAGCAACCAGGATATATGAAATTAAGGAAGCAGCCGAGCGTTAGCTAGAATTGATTCACTCGCCACATTAATGTTCTTCTCATAGTAACAATGTCTGATAGGAAGTAGTTCCAGTGTTGCCAATACATGCAAAAAGTTCGAGCGATGTATGCACCGAGTTCAGTACCGTCTCTATCGGTAATGTGGCAAATATCGCAAGTGGAAAAAGTTAGGAAGCTAGACTACCGTTCTTAGGTATCACTCGTGATGACCCGTGTCTTCATTCACCATAACCTCAGGGATCTTGGGTCCTTAGCCTCCTTAATATTATGACACTGTCCATACTTACACCACTTAGAACTAACAATCTCCTTTGCCTAGACTCCTCAATTAAGCTTTAGGGGTGTTTAGGTCTTGGTTACAAAATTTGTCCAAATCTGGCTGGACTGTCTCAATTTTCGGACTTCTATACTAAACTTCGGGGAACTGTGTTGATTTCTATAAAGTGTACAATATAACTATGTGGCCACATTAATGCGTGGGCTCAATTCGCGAGAACGTGCATGTAGACTTTCATGGCCCGACCTCAGGAGCATCCCCGTCCAACGGGGTAATAATCGTAAGCAACATCTGGATATAGGTCTCTGTATTTCGACTCAAAACATCAATATCGAGGACTGATTATTGAAGACTTTTCTTCGTTCCGAGAAGGCCCATTGCGACTCGTGTAAGCTTTCCAGATTAGATTTCCTTAGATTCCTGTTCACAGGACTGTCGCTTTGGCAAGCCGCAACCTCCTTGCAATAGCAGCATTAAACCAAGCCAGATTAATCAATGGACGGACATTGTAGCACAGTACTGCACCTTGTTTTAAGAACAGCGTTGTACCCTTGCATGCCTTTGCGGCGTAGAAAAGGCGCTTAGGTGGGCACACAAACAACGGCTCCGCACTATCTGTAATTAAGTACTATGGCGTGCAGGCGCATGTGCAAAAGAGAACTCTCTCACACGTACGCGATAGATGATCTATATACCATGGACCCTTGTTTCCACAAGTACCTACTACCTAATCCTTTCCTTGTACAGAAATTGCACAGGCCTGTCTACCTTGCACTAGGAGTGTCTTGCCCTTTAGCTAAGAACTTTACCTAACTCGCAGACCCTAGAAGTCCATGACAGGATAGAAACATCTGGCAACTATGGACACTTTACCGCTGGAGCTGATTGTAAGGATCAGTAGCTGTCTTGGTGAACGGACCTTAAGGCTACCTACACTTCTACTCTCTCGCAAATTCCTCCACGCTGCTAAGCGTTACTCGGGCGCATTCTGTGATGCGAGGCTTGCTTCACGACAGAAAAATTCCTCGCGGTGTACCATAGCCATCGTTTCATGTATCTGCACAATATACTCTTCGATACGTAGGTTCCCGGTATATAAACTGGGACGAAACCAAAGACCGACGCAGCCATAATAAATTCAAAATCTGCTTATACTAATATTGTACAGAATAGGCATGTTCTGTACGAAAAAATGTTATCTACGTAACGAAAATACAATTCAAATTCATATTTTAATCACTTAACATGAATGAATATACTATACCTATCAAATTCCATCTTCTAGCATTGTACAGAATACTGTTTTATATGACTTTAAATAAGGCAGTACTACTAAATATATTTATATGAGAAGTGATAAATGCCCTGAAAACATGCCTTTTTGGCCTTTTACTAGTAAAAGCTGCGCGATTTTCTGCGTGTGAGCACCAATTGCCAAGCCACGGTAGCAGTTCCATGGGGCGAGTACCGGTAGGTATCGCATCTACCATCGCGATCTAGACCTAGACCCACCTACGGCCCACCTACGGCCCACCATATGCACAAAAGTCCAGCAAAAAAACATACAACAGCAGGGATTCGCCGATTCTCACGAACTCGACTACTGATCCGCCGGTACACTGCTTATATATGGCTGAGCGGACGGGAAGCCTAGTTCTCAGTGTCCTATGGTAGTATGTGAAAGCTTTGGAGAGTTGTTATATATACACACGGCAAGTATAGATATTTTCTCACCCCCACAAAGCCGCTATCGTGGTTGTAGACAAAAAAATAGTACGCCCTGGGTCTAGCATGTTGCGGAATGAGCTCCAAACAATGAGCAGGGGGTATCATGTGTGCAGAAACATAACGGTCAAAATGCAAGAGAATCGTCGCCTTGGCCCCGCCTCAATCCGACGACCTGCTGAGGCTATCGTCTTTCGTTGCCTTCCCGGACCTCTTCTCCCAAGTTGCGGTCTCCTTCACCACCACTGACCTGCTCCCTTCCCTTCCCTTCCCTTCGCACTCCACTCCCCCGCGGTGCTATCCATCCTTCTCGGCTCCGGCTCCTGGTCACGACCCCTCTTGTAGTAATCTTCTTGCTTGATGCCCGCGCAGCCTCTTGGTGTTCTGCATATCTTCCACGCATCCTCGCCCGCTGTCTTCCATATCACTTCTCGAACTTCTTTGCCCACTTTTTCTATTGCGTCCATGGCCCATATCACGTCAAGATGCTCGTACCCTTCAATAACCTTAGAGTGTACGAGATCGACGTGTGGTTCACGTCCACGTTGGAAACGGCGCAGGAGCCGCCGCCCATCCACGAGAGCATCGTTGCCGCAAACCCAGAACGCGAAAGGTGGTGTCCGAGGCCCGTACCATGCGTACTTTGCGCGATTGTTGTTGTGGTTGTGTACATTTATGGCATCGTCGCCAGCTCTGAGCTCGACGTCTTCATCATCTGACGATTCGTCAGAGCGCTCGGGTTGCTCGTCTTCTTGTGCATCTTCCTGGTCCTCGATGATCTTTTCCTCCCTCGTTGCCAGAATGCATTTTTGCTTCGCAAAGCACTCCCTACCGAGCCACCAGCGCATGCTCTCGGCGCTGACGTAGACAGGCGCAAACTGGAACATGCGGTCTCGAAGATCTCGTTCCCAGCGGTCGTCTGTCCAATTGAAAAGAAAGCCAAAGATATGGTAGCCCATGGCACCATATAATCGCGGCGGGAGCAGCGAATGCATGGTCATCATGAATGGAATGAAGGCATGAATGCCGAAGATAGCGCGGAACATGCCTGGGCTGATTACGCGCATGAACTTGAAGTACATTTTGCCAACGAGTGGACCGGCATAGGCGGCTGGCGCAAGGGCACAGAATACGGAAATCTTCTCGCCAATTTCTGGACGTTGCTCTTTGGCGAGAGCGACGAGTGTTTGTGTCGTGCCTTGGCTGTGCGCGATAAGCCCAAGCTTCGAGAAACCCGTTTCAGCAAGGACGCGTGAAACGAGGGCAGGAAGGTCCATGACGCCCATCTGTCGGATGTTCCAGGCCCACATGCGCGGGTCTGAGTAGGAAAGCATGCTGTGACGCGGCTTGAAACCACATCTGTTGTTCCCTAGCCAAACATCATAGCCGGATTTGGCAAGGAAGAAGGCGAGACTATCGTCGTCATTGGTACAGTAGGCGCCTGCGGATTGTAACAAGCCATGGATCAAAAGGACAGGGTACTTCTTGTCGCCGGGTTCGTACTGGGAGCCTGACACTGCGTCGGTAGAAGTGGCATTGTTGAAGACGTCCGGACTGTTGGGTGTGCGCTGCGACGGGTCACTCCGTTTGTATTCTTGTGGGTTGTAGATGTGCCAGAGCTCAATGACGAAGCCGTCCTCGGTGTGAACGTCGAAGCTCTCGCAGTCGAGGCCTACACGGCGCGCATAGTAGCGGATATCACATGGGATTTTGTCTGGACCGCCTTCGAGGAGTATGAAGTCGTCTGCTCCAGGAGCATGGGCTTCTATCTGCGAGTGGCTCTGTTTTTTCCAAGCTTTTTCAGCTACCTGGCGCGCTTTCTTTCTCTTGTTCTCTTCATGGTAGAATGGCCGGCCGTGGTCAGGATCTTGCAAGGTGAGTCGCATCCACTGCCTCTTCGCAACATCCGGCATGCTGGTAAACAGAGCACCGAGAATGATGACCAGAAGAAAGCATGAAGAAAGTACGGCCGATGTTCCTCTGAAACACCAAACTTGGATCTTGCGAAGCAGCGAGGGAGGCCCGTAGATGGGCAATGGTGGGAAGAGTGGGTTCGTCCTTGATGGCGGTGTTTGACTTTGGAGCGGAGCATCAGTCTGCCCTTCCTCACCAGCGTGCGGAGAAGAGGCTTTTGCTGGGCGTGCGCCATGTATCGTACCGTCCGTTGTTTCACGTGCCTCGGCCGCCACTGGTGGGCCCTCAGAGGGGTCCCTATCGGCCATCTCATCCCTCAGTTTGTTGAGTTTCTTTGCCTCGTCGACAGGCACTGCCGGCAACCGTCCGCCGTCTGCCGTCTCAATGACGGGATCTTGTGCGGTGATGAACTTGGCCTCGACGGCCTGTGTTGAGCCAGTAGCGTCATCTTCTTGGTCCGGTGCAAGATGGGCCAATCTTTCAGCTTGGTGGGCGAACTCGAGGGCGGCTTTTGGCTTGGATTGCGTCTTGTCCTGCGCGTGGTCGACACGGTGCCGGATCTTGGTTGCTGTTGCCATGCTTGTTCAGCGCAACGAAACGGCTGGTGACACTGGAAGGGTGGAGTTGGCTGTTCTACCCGAGGTCCATACTCACGGTAGTCTACCTACTAGGTAGGTATTTAGGTACCTAGGCTTGTAGGTACCGTACCTACCGTACCGCTATCTAGGCCAGCTTGGCATCAACCCGCACTTGGATTGCGACTTTCACTGTCTGTTACCCAGTCTAGCGCGCACCTCTGCGTGAGATTTTGTTCTTTGCTTGTAAAACAATGGAAGTGCAGAACGGCACTGTCCATCCGCGCAAGAGGCGGCGGAGAAGACGCGCCGACCGGCCTGCGATTTCGGCGCGACTGCTGCCTGACAACGGCATCCAGGGCGAGGTGGGCATCCTCTCGGCGGACCTGTTCGACAACCTCTTTCCGTGGGCTCAAGGGACCGGTATGGGTACGCGCATAGCTTGACCTCCAGAAGGTCCGACGTCGTGATTGGCCTGCTGACGCTTCTTGCCTGTAGACGGTGACCACTACATCGCCATCACGCCCAGCTCCACCGTCGACGCTCTCCAGAACACCCCGTGGACCATCCTGCCGGTGCGCCGTCCATCCACCCAGTCCACTGCCACCTCGCGCCCGCATTCCTCGCTGCAAGTACCGTCGTCGGCCGTCGCGCTCCAGTCCTTCTCCCACGCGCTCCACAGCATCTCGCCCAACAAGACCCAACCAAGAGACACGCCAATCGAGGTCCGCATACATGATGTCGTTCCAGTAGGACTGGATACCGTCTATGTCAATCTCGACACAGAGGCGCTGAGGAAGCTGGACGACGTGCATGCCAAGTTTGGCGGTGGCTTCGGCGGGACACGCAATGGCATTGCTGGAAAGCACGCCCATGGCACCGACCATGCCGCGCAGGAGAATGCGTGGACGCACGCAGTGCGAGAAGCGCTGCACTCACCCGCCCTGGTGCACACCGGCGACCTCCTTCCGCTGCCGCTTCCCGCTCACCCCATCACCCACCTCCCACCTCCCCCGGCAAAGATAACAGCATGCGAACCTGTAGCCCAGGGCCTCTTGCTGCCATCTACCAGGATAGTTGTTCTCCAGTCACATCGTGGCTCGAAACCTGCCCCTGTTTTTGCACCTGCAAGGCCTGCGCCTGTGGAGCATGGCTTCGACGACTCGGAAGATACGTCGAATGAGACTTTCTACTCTGCCACTGAAGATGGCTCGCCATCCCAGAACAGCAGTCCACCGGGAGAAGAATCGACCGATAACTTCGAGTCGGAGCTGTCTGGATCTGGATCTGGATCCGATGTCGGAGACCTCTCGGATGACTCCGACGACATCATATCTTTGACCGCGCCTGCCCTACCGCCGCAGCCCTCGGGTGTGTTCTCCGTGTTCTCATCTGCTACTCCAAGACCCGGCTATCTTCACACCAATGGAATGGCAACCCCAGGCTCCGTGTTTTCCACCTTCACTGCCACGACCGCCCGAGGAGCAGCCTCCAGGACCAAGGTGTTCAAAGCGAATGGCTTGCTACTGCCTATACCCGACGAGCTGGTTCACCCCAAGCCTGGTGTTCAAGATGACGAGGAAGCACGTGTATTTGTGGATACCAATACCTTGGTCAAAGTTGGCTGCTTCTCAGGCGATTGGGTCAGCATTGAGGTTGCGTCTGAGCCTTCGCAGCATCCTTTATTTGGGCTAAGGGCTTTCGATACTGAGCATGAAGATGATACTCGGTGGCGTCCCGTCCGGATCTACGGGATACCAGAAGCCATGACTAAGAAGGTTGCGCCATATCGTGTCAATAAGTCGGACGACTTCGACCGCAGGTCTAGCTTTTCGGGCTTTGCGCCAGCAAGCACTTCACTTCAGGCGTATCTGTCGCCTGTTTTGCTGGCCAACATGGACAGCCCTTCTCATCTACGTATCGCACCTTTAGCACCCCCTCAGCATCAGCATGGTCCTAGGACCGCCATCCAAAAACCACGACTCAACGGCTTCTCCTCGCCTCCATCTGCAAAGGAGGTCACGCTCTTGAAATTGTCCACGCCCCTCTCTTCCGAACGCCTCCTCCAGCCAAGTCTGTTCGCGTCTCTCAAAGACCACTTCGAACAAAAGCGCCGATTGGTCAAAAGCGGTGACCTCATTAGTGTCGCCATCGATGAATCCCTGGGTCGTGCAATCTTTCACGCGAGCGCGAACGAGGAAGATGTCGGAAATGACGAATTACTCTCGGGGTCCAAAGACAGCTCCGACGAGGACCCTGCACACGCCAGCGACCGGAAACCCAAAGCAGTCGCCTGGTTCAAGATTGGCAACGTTGCAGCATCAACTGAGCACAGAGATGGAGAAGAGTCAGATCTTTGGGGTGGTGTTGTAGCCGTCGATGCCGCGAGCACAAAGATGGAGATGAATGGCAGCGAGCAGGGAAAAACCCCATCTCCCATCAACAGTGCCTGGCAGTATTATCTCGGCGCGAAGCGAGCTCCTGCTGGCGCGAGCCAGAAGATCTTGACAATCGAAGATATGCCAAAGACCTACGTCTCGTCGTTACGGCGCCGCTTGCGAGAGCTGATCTCAGCCGCCACTAGCCCAAGAGCGATACATATGGGTCTGCCACCAATTGCCGTGTTACTCACCTCGACACAGCGTGGGATCGGGAAGGCTACAGTAGCGGCGAAAGCATGCGAGGACCTTGGGCTGCATTCCTTCTCCATCGATTCATTCGATATCCTTAGCGAAGGAGGCGCAGGCGGTGGCGATGTGAAGACTGAAGGCTTTCTCAAAGCAAGGGCAGAACGTGCGCTTACCTGCGGTGCCAAATATACGGCATTGTTGGTCAAGCACATCGACGTCCTCAATGCTGATCGCATGGTTACCGCGCTCAAAGAAATTCTTGCAGACTCCCGAGTTCTTGTTGCAACGACGACTGAAATCGACAAGGTACCAGAAGGTATCCGCGGTTTGTTCACACACGAGATCGAAATGTCGGCGCCGGACGAGGGCGAAAGAGAGGGAATCCTACGTGGTATCGTCGACGATGCGGGTATTCGGTTGTCACCAGACGTCGACCTCAGCAATGTTGCCGTCAAGACTGCTGCATTGGTCGCAGGTGATCTGGTAGACGTCGTCGACCGCGCGCTGGTAGCAAAGCGAAACCGTATCGAAACTCTCGCCATTTCCGCGTCAAAGAACCAATCAACAGGCGCCACAGTCACCCCCAGGGACATCGAGCTAGCAGGGGGACATTGCAGCAGCAGTTTGACAAAAGCCGATCTGGACGGGGCTGTCGACGCTGCCCGCAAGAACTTCGCTGACGCCATCGGCGCACCCAAAATTCCCAACGTCAGCTGGTCTGACGTTGGCGGTCTCTCGCACGTCAAAGACGCCGTTATGGAGACCATTCAACTACCTCTCTCGCGTCCAGAACTGTTTGCTAAGGGCATGAAGAAACGCAGTGGCATCCTATTTTACGGTCCACCGGGAACAGGAAAGACGTTACTTGCCAAGGCCATTGCAACCGAGTTCTCGCTCAACTTTTTCAGCGTCAAGGGCCCAGAATTACTAAACATGTATATTGGTGAATCTGAAGCGAACGTGCGGCGCGTTTTCCAGCGGGCGCGAGACGCCCGACCTTGCGTCGTCTTCTTTGATGAATTGGATTCCGTTGCGCCAAAGCGTGGCAACCAGGGTGACAGCGGCGGTGTCATGGACCGCATAGTCAGTCAGTTGCTCGCTGAACTAGACGGCATGAGTGACGGCGGTGAAGGCGTCTTCGTCATCGGTGCGACAAACAGACCTGACTTGCTTGATCAAGCATTGCTACGTCCTGGACGCTTCGACAAAATGCTATACCTTGGTGTATCTGATACGCATGAGAAACAGCAGACCATTCTCGAAGCGTTGTCGAGGAAGTACGTAACCCCGTCCTCTATTTCACATACTCGTTCGTGTCTGCTAACAACTTCTCTAGATTTACACTTCATCCCGATCTATCGCTTGCCCGTGTTGCCTCCACACTGCCTTTCACATACACGGGTGCAGATATGTACGCCCTTTGCTCGGACGCCATGCTCAAGGCGATCACGCGCCAAGCGCGCGCCGTAGACGAGAAGGTCGCTGGCATCAGCAATTCCCGTGGCACGGCTATCACAACTGCGTATTTCTTCGATCATCTTGCGACGGAAGAAGACACGGCCGTTATGGTCATGGAAAATGACTTTATTGAGGCGCACAAGGAGTTGGTGCCGAGTGTCAGCGCTGATGAGCTTCAACATTATGAACGCGTGAGGAAGACTTTTGAGGGAACAGGAAAAAAAGATGAGAGTAGTAGACCATCACAGAACGGCACCGCGCCACCTCCGACCTCAAGTAAGGGGAAGGACAAGGTCGCTGCGCCGCCTGATGACGAGAGCCTTATCGTACACACTGAGAACATCGACATCAACGGGTCTGCCAGTGGTGCATTCGGAAAAGGTAAGGGCAAAAGCAAGGCGCCTGCTGTGGGTCATGCCAGCAAAAGCAGCCTCGACATTGCCGAGGGAGGGTTCGGGAGTGCGGCCGATGGGGACGAGGAGCTGTACTCTTGAGCCAAGGTGACGTTGGGCAAAAGCGAATATGCTGTTGCTTGATGCCAGTAGGTGCTCGCCTGATTATTGTAAAGGAGAAGTGTATATTATCTACACGGGTGCAAGACGCATAGCGTCTCTACACGAATAGCATCTTCAACCGCATTCCATGTACATGTACCTGCTGTCTTTCTAGTGTCTGGTCAAGATCAACTTATGTTTACTCATCGCTTCGAGTGTACAGCATAATCAACAGTAAGCTGTCTGAAACTGAAAGTTGGAGTTTCGTTATCATGCAAGCTTACGCAGCTAGATGTATCGCGCGTGTTAACGACCAACCCGCATTCACTGTCATTCCCAAATCTAGATTAGTGCCACTTGTTGTTGCATTGAGCAGAAAAGCGTCGCGCTTAGTGTGTTGGCGATGGATTGCCAGCATGTTGACATGACCCAGGAAAGAGTATTCCTTTCCAAACATCACACCGGTACTTAACAACTCTATTGACGTTATACACAATCACCGTGGGCCACTGTTGTCAGACTATCCTCCATGTGCCAGTCGGAACACATGTTTGCAGTGAACAGTTCAAAACTGCCTTAAGTCCTTTTGCAAGACCAAGTGTCCTTGCTAACGGTATGCTCTCTCTTGAGCATACTCCAGCACATCTAGTCCACATGTAAGTTCACTAACATGGGTACTTATATTAGCAATATTGCAGTGAAAATGACACACCACATAGCGTCCACCGAAACGCCAAAACTACACTTCTGCAACTTCCTCCAGAGATCCGCAACAAGATCTTTCGACACGCGCTGGCGTGTCTGAAGGTAGAGGTGCGCGCGTTTATGGCTGCACCAAGGCTTTACAGAGTCGGTCCTTCGAACAATTACCGGTCACCAATTAGAACGTTACCCTCCTGAGGTGTGCCGTCAAATTTTCGACGAGACGGCTACGCTCGTCTACAGTGGCGATACTCTTTTTACGGCAGCTACTTCCAGCGACCTGAAAATGCTTCACAACAAACTGAACGTGGCACAGCGGGAGGCTTTGGCCAGACTTCGGCTTTCCAACCCTTTGCGTGATTCAGATTGATGCAATCAAAATAATTCTCATCGACATGTTCAGAGGTCTCGGAAGGGTTGAGTTGTGCTATTGGGAGGGCATGGTGGATTTGGCTGAACGCGTGAAAATCGAACAGCAAAGACCAGGACTGGAAATCGGCATTGCGTATCGCTGAATGACAACATATTGGTCAACCAATAACAAAAATACATTGTGGTATCTCGTGTCGCGCGATGCCGGGTGATCTCGTGTTGGCACCATGATGGCAAAGGCCAACAGGGTACCCGCATGTACACACCTAGGTACTCAAGTGTGATTTTGTTAAGCTACATCATCAACGATCAAACCGAAGAAATTTCATCACTTTCAGATTTCCGATTGAAACCATCGCCTGCTGAGCTCGTGCGTACTACTGTAAGCTTGTGCACGTGGCGCAATTCAGGAAGTGGAAGCAAATTGGGCGATTATGTCAACATCCTGTCGCCCGCCAATGCACATTCACGACGTCCTTATTGTCGGTGCAGGTCCTTGTGGGCTTGCAGTTGCGGCGAGACTCCGTGAGCACACACCATCCGCAACATTCACCGACGACGAGCATCAGCGTTATCACTGGATCCGTAAGCATGGTAACAAAATGAACATCAAGAACTACCGCACCAATACCGATTCGCTTGAGTCGCACTCCTCATATAGTCAGTCGACCTGTGGCTATCAGCCCGATGGGAAGATCGACATGCTGGTCCTGGACGCGGACGGTCCATCCTGGATGAGCAAATGGAGTCGACTCTTCAAGACGTTTGAAATAGACTACCTTCGAAGTCCGATGTTCTTTCACGTCGATCCAGCCGACAGAGACGCACTTTTAGGTTACACCTATGAACACAACATGGAGAAGGAGCTGCAGGCTCTATCCGGCTGCGCTGGGAAGGAAGTCAGCAAGCATCGGAAGAAGAAAAAGATGAACCGGGGAAGGATTTCGCAGAGTGGCCCCGATATCGATGAAAGAGATCGCAAAGATTACTTTGCGCCCTCGAGCAAGCTCTTTCGCGCTCATTGCGACGATGTCTCGTACCGGTACAGCCTCGCAAATGATATAATCCAGCATGAGAAAGTCGTCGATGTTCAGTTCAAAAGCACACGGGCGTGGGAAGACGGTGTGCACGATAGCGTCATTTCAGACGATGAACTGAGCGATGACCAGCAGATATTCCGTGTCACTACGGACAAGTATGTGCGCTACTCGCGCATTGTGGTTATGGCAGTTGGACCTGGGAACGCCCCTGTTATACCGCCAGTAACTGGAATCACCCCTGACATACCACACGAAGGGTGTTCTCATACCATGCAGATCAAACAGTATCCCCCAGCACATGTGGCAGCGAGAGTCGCTCAACGTCTATACACCAACGTTTTGATTGTCGGCGGTGGACTGACGAGTATTCAGCTTGCAGATCTCGCCATCAAAAGGGGAGTGACTAAGGTCTGGTTACTTATGCGTGGTGGTGTGAAAGTGAAGTACTTTGATGTGAATCTGGATTGGGTTGGGAAATTCCGGAACTTCAATCAGGCAGCTTTCTGGTCGGCAGACACCGACGAGGGTAAGTACCATGAAGTAAACTCACTGGTGCTAATGATCATGCTAACGCAAAATAGAACGATTTCAGATGATTGCGGAAGCTCGAAACGGTGGCAGCATGACCCCGCGGTACCGTAAGATCCTCGATGCTTATGTAGCAAGCGGCAAGATTTCGCTCCATACCCATACAACGTTGCAGTCCCTTGCTTGGAACCCGGACCTGCACCAATGGACATCGGCTACTACGGCCCCCGCACTGGAGTTCCCACCAATAGATCATGTCGCTTTTGCAACCGGTATACAGTCGAATATCGAGCGTCTTTCCATCCTCGACACTATGCGAAAGGACTGTCCAATTCAGTACGTTGGTGGCCTACCGTGTCTGAACGACGACCTCATGTGGGCTGACGATGTTCCGCTATTCCTTACTGGCCGTCTGGCAGGGCTACGACTTGGTCCGGGTGCGCCAAATCTTGTAGGCGCTCGAGTAGGGGCGGAGAGAATCGCTTGGAACGTTCAAGATGTTCTGGCGAGGTCCGAGCGGCGAAATAGTGCACAAGATAGCAGCAACTCGAGTGAGGGCAGTGGGGACGAGAAGGTGACTGAGTATGCAGCTGGAAGGCGTAATCGATTCGACAGCTTAGTTGGCATTGAAGCGATCTAACTCTAAATAACTAAATTCAACTTCAACAGTTCCACTGCTTTTTCCTAGAGATATAGTCCCTATTCAACTGGTAGTTATTTAAGAGCTGAATTAATTTTTTTTTTAATAAATTGCTAGGTATACTACTACATACAGCACCTTAGATTATATAAGAAGAATAGATACCGTGGCATGGCGGCTCGTGCACGCCATCACCTCGCGCACGCGCCCCACCAAGACCTCAGCTATTAGAATGAGGCAATAGAGACGTATATAAATAATACTATTACGAGATTTTATAGAGTTTAGGTCTATAGGGTCTATACATTATTTCTATCTACTTAGATAAATAAATATCTACTTAGTATTCTAATAATTTAACCTCTACGTAACTATACTATAGATATAGTAAGTGCTGCCCTATTTACCTATACAGCCTTACTATAAGGCTAGGTATCCTTAGTAGGTTAATTAGGAGACCTTAACGCCTTTATATTACCTATTTAGGCCACTTTTATACTATCTTAAAGTTATTTTTCTACTTTATAGGCCTACTAAATAAAAAAGCACTAAGTAGCCTAGTTAGCTTTCTACTTTATTCGTGTATTTTAAACAGCCTTATAAATAGTATATATCTCTTAGAGTAGATTTACTTTAAAGACCCTACTAGTCTAATACGTTTTTATTTACTTATTTTCTTTAGAAGTGTAATTATTATCATAATAAGCTATACCCTAGTAGATATCCTCGTTTTACACGCTTTAACCTTAGGCCTATTAGGTCCTTTAGATTTAATCTTCTAACCCTAGATATAAAATACAATGCTAATCCACGTAAAGTTTATTGGATAGGCTCATAATGAAAACCTCACTTTAATGTTACTTTAACATATAATATTACTGTCCGTACAGTTTATCGTACAAATAGCACTGAGTAAAATAGGGGCCTGCCTACCTGTGGGGACCCGCACAAGGACCCACTACTTAGGTTAGCGCTAAGAGGCAGAGACTTTATAAAGCCCTTAGTGCCCCCTTATACGATAGACTAGACGTAATTAATTAAACCTACTTCTTACCCTTTATATAATAGTATACTCTTAACCCTTAAATGCTTAATTATAGATTAAGCTAAACTTATACTAATTAGTAGTTAATTCTAATTAACTACAAACTAGTAAGGTCTAAAAACAGAGCGCCCTATAAGCTAGATACGTAAGCTCTATATTATTACCTTTACTAGAGATTAAATTTTAGATTATATAATAAGTAGAAATAAAGCGCGTATATCTATAAAGAGCTATATAATCTAGTCTAAGCTATTTTATAGAAAAGAAAGGAGATAGTAAACCCCCTTATAACCCTAAAAAACACGTCGCATAATTAAACTAGTAATAACTAAATGTAAACACGTTGCACGATTAAACTAGTAATAACTAAACGTAGACACGTTATACAACTAAGAAAGATAACAACAATATAGCCTTAAGACTAGGAGACTTCCTAGAGGAACTATAACCTAAGGACGTTACGTAATAATTAATACTACCTTTTTAGTAAAAAGATAAAGTAATATAGCTTTAATAAGTAAAGGAAGTAATAAACATTAAGGCTATTACCTTAAGAGGAGAGATTACACGAAAGTACTAGATAGATAGAGTAGATCTACACAGCTACCTACCCCCTTCTCTAAAATAGCGAAACACTTATATAGTATATATAATTATATAATATCGCGTAAGCAGCTTTAAAGGTAAAGAAGTAATTTTTTCTTTTACTAAAGATTTTAATAACTAGAAGGAGAGAACTTTTAATAAGATTAGTTATATAGTAAAAAGACAGCTTATTGCTTTTTTTTTTAAAAAAAAGGCTTTATCGCTACTAATATTATAATAAAGGACACTTATATAAAGAAACTCTTTAAACTATCACAGCTTAACTATAAGCTATAGACCCTTTATATAATAACGCTGCAACTGTAACCTAAACTGCTTTATATAATCCTAATAATGTAACCTACACTATTTATAGGTAATATATATATATATAGAGCACAGCTAGGGCCCATCCCTATACGTGCGAGGACAGAGACACTATATATAGAGCCACACTAGTGGCAGCAGCCTAAAACCTAGACTACTTTTGCCTACTAAACTATATTATACAAAGAGGCTAGACACTCCTAGTCTCCTTAATAACTAGGAGATTATACTTATATCTAGCTAGATAAGATTATCCTTTTTTAGAAGGCTTAGAGTAAAAAGAATAACTACACTAGTAGGCTGTATAATATCCTAGTAGATAAGGTAAAAGTCTTTAGAGAACTATGCTATAGGCTAGGTATACTATAGGACTAGTATATAAATATTTTTCTAGGAATCCTTTCTAATCGTGCAAGCACCTACTACTTATATAATATTAAACTAGAACTTCTATAGAATAAATTATACAACAGACTAAATAGGCACTTTAATACTAGTGTTAATTATAATTAGTACTAGATAGACTAGACTACTCTTACCTTTAAATACTATAAAAGGAATAATCTAGCTACTATATCGCACAAGACCCTAGAAGTAATAATTAATAAGCTTACCTTAGCCTAAAAGACTCTTAGACAAGGCTTTAGTAGTAAACTATAACTACACACTACTATTATACAAGTATACTGCAGCTATCCTAACCTTAAATAAGCTATATTTAACCCTAAAAATATAGTAGAAGGCTTACTTAGCAACCTTTATGCTTTACTTTAAGTTACTAAAGATAGGAAGAAGTTATAGTTCCTTAAAGATAGTAAACAGGTGTACTACACTAATTAATAATATAATAATCCTAATTATATAAGAGAATCTAGCCCCTCTAGAGGCAGATTAACCTTTAGACTAAAAAAAAAAAGTAACTTTAGAAGTTTAAGCTCTTGCACAAAGTAGAAATACTTTATATACTATAAAGAAGGATGCTAGTCTACTAACTATTTACTAAAGGATACCTAGCAAGGTAGAAAGTAATACATATTATTATATAGTAACTTCTATAAATATAAACATTTTGCTATAGATATATAAGCATATATCCTTAACTTTAAAAGGAAGCTAGAGGATAAAGACTATTATATAAAAGGGAAGAAAGATAAACAAGACTAATAGAGTAATAAAAAAAAAGTATAGAAGGCTACCTTATACCTTACTTCTACTGCATACCTTTATCGCATAACTAGAAGACATCCTTCTATACCTGCTTACTAAGACCTAGCGCTAAGTATTATATTACTTAATACCCCACCTTCTGTTTACGTATAGGATATATATCTAGAAAGAGCCTTATTACGCAATACAACTCTACTACTATATAAAAGGGTAAGGTAAGAACTAAGCAGGTTAGCTATTACTACCTATTTATATAAGAGCAGGTGTAAACAGGACCTCTACTATATAGTAATACTACACCTACCTCACAACCTATTCTAATAGGGGAAGGCCAACTATATAGATAGAGAAGGATAGGAAAAAGAAGCGTATAATAGATATAAGCTATTGCATAAAAGAAAAGTTACTAGTGTTTATATAGTTTATTGTATAAATAGCACTAAGTGAAATAGGGGCCTGCCTACCTATAGGGACTCGCATAAGGACCCACTACTTAGGTTAGCGCTAAGAGGTAGAGACTTCATAAAGCCCTTAGTGCCCCTTTATACAATAGACTAGACATAATTAATTAAACCTACTTTTTACCCTTTGCACGATAGTATACTATTAACCCTTAAATGCTTAATTACAGATTAAGCCAAACCTACAATTACCCTTAATTTTTAGTTATTATGTCACTTAACATTAAAAAGACAATTTATAGAATTAGAATACTAAATTAAAGTAGATAGTATTTCCTATTTAAGAAAGAGTGTAAAAGCACTAACTACTAACTTTATAACCTATTAGACTTTATAGCCTATTAGAGTAAAGAAAACTGTAATCTATTCACTATAACTTATACAAAAAGTATTAGGGCTATATTAGGCTAATAAGCTAGTAGAGGGACTATACTTAAAAAAGGTATAGTTACTATCTATTATTTTAGCTATTAGGTAAACATGCATAGCATCTTTAGCCTAAATAGTAATATATTTAGCGTAAATGCATATAAAATTAACGCCGAAGAAAATATTAGAAAAACTCTTAAAAGGACTAATATAATAGCTAATACTTACACTTAAACTAATTTACTATAATAGCCTTAGAAGCTCCTTATAAGGCTTTAAAGGCTATAAACCTAAATTAATAGGGTTAAGTAAATGCGGTGTAGTAGACCTTATAAACAAGTCGCTAGAAGGGCAGTTTTAGGATAAGAAGGTTAGTAGAACGCTAGAAAAAATAAATCTCCTACAAAGCCCTTACTATATTCTATTAGCCTAATACCTATCTAATACTATATATATGCACTTACTACTAGGCTTATATTAATATAGCTTTCTAACTTTACTATTTTTACCCACACTTTGCTTTCTAGTAATAATGCTGCTAGTAGGGGCCTTTTTTGTAGAGGTGCGGCAGATACGCTTCTAGCTATATAGGACTCTACTAGGACCCTTCTTATAAGTAGGAGCCTTACTAGTAGGAGTCTTACAAGTAGATCTTATAGTAGTAGTAGTAGTAGGAGCCTTATAAGCGGATCCTATAATAGTAGGGCCTTTAGTACTAGTGGCATAAGTGTTATAGCAGGAGGTAGTTTAAGATATTATTATTATTATAGCTAGTAGGAAGCCTATTACTATTAGTATTAGCTAAGATAGGGCAAATGTAGGCATACCTAGACTAGACGTTAAATAGGCAGTTTAAGGATTAGAAAGTATTAAAAAAGTGGTAGTAGTGGCTTTATATATATAGTGCCTATAAGGTAAGAGTAATAGTAAGAGATCGCAAGTAAAAACTAGCGCCTATAGGTAATTCTTATAAGCGAAGCTTAACTATCTAAACAGCTTATATTAAAACAAAGCTACTACTACTATAGTATAAGGTATTAGGCGGGTATTAGCTTTCCTAAAAAGCTATAGTTACAGCGCACAATACTAGCTATATACAGCTAGAAATAGAGCGTTGTATAATAAATAGTATTAGTTTTAAATAGTAATAATAGACCGCGCTAAGCTTAAGTAAAGATTACACTAATAGTAAGCTAAAAGCGCGTACTAGACTATAACTAGAGCGTGTAACCAAAAATAAAACAACGCTTTTAGCAACTACTTCTACTTACCTCTATACATACTTTCTACTATATCCTACCTAATATATCCTGCCTAATACTATCCTAATACCTATAATAATAGACAATAGCAAAAGTCCTTGTAGGAGGTATAAGTAAGATTACAAATATTTAAATAATCTAAATATAAAGAAGAATATAGCTCTTTGTAATAAAATATGTCTAGAGCAGCGTAAATAAGCGAATACAAAAAACACAGATAATAAGACAAAATTAATAATCTAAAGTATAAAATTTAAACTAGCCTATTAGTATTTAATTAATACTGCTAAAGAAGATTATAAGAAGACTCTAATAAAGTAATTACGTATCTATTGTAGTAAAAAGGGCTCGAACTATTACAGGATATTTAGGAGCAGAGTTGTAAAGAATACAAATAGCTAATTATAGGAAAGAATGCTGAAAGGGCAGACTATATATAAAAGAAACGAGCCTCTTAGTAAGAATCCCGTGATATGAATTAGTAGATCTAGAAAGAATTATAAAAGTGAGTGTTTTACTTTAATACACCCCCTAGGTAATCGCTTAAAGCAGATCACCTGTTTTAAGAAGTAATTTTTAATTATCTAAATCTTTCCTAAAGATCTTTAAAAAACTATCTAAAGGCTATTTAAAGATTAAAAAACTATTAAGAATTATTCTTCTAAATTTCCTTATCTTAAGAACAGCGATTCTATTACCTCCTATTTGTTATAATAGTAAAACAATCGCTGTTTATTTTTTAAATCACAAATCCTATTGTAAATTATATCTAGAATCTCTTCTTCTAGTAGCTTAGGAGCTTATAAGTGTGGCATAAAGGCCTAGAGCGTAAACACTTTTATTCTACTACTCTTTTCACTTACTTCCTATTAACTATAAGGTAATTTCCCCGCTCTTACTAGCTAGCAAGTACAATAGGTAGGCGTATTTTAATTAAGAAGAAGTAGTAGTAAAAGAAATAAGTAGTAAGGAAAGAGCGTATTTAGCACTTAATAATTAGATAGGCAGTAGAGTATATAAGCCCTTTACTAGCGCTTAATCTTCTCTCTTTAATTTTTTACTTTTAACACTTTAACTTCCTATCTAATTTAAGCCTACTAGTTTAAGCCTTTAAATCCTACTACCTTATAGTAGGTTCTCTTCTTTTAATTATTACCTTACGCTCTTTTTATTATTTAGAGCTTTACTAACTCTTTTAGATATCTAATAATCTAGCTAAAGCATATATAGTAAAGACTATAAAAGCTACTAAATAAAGCTTCTAATTTTTCTATTAAAATCTTTCTACTTCTCCTACTCTATTAGCTCCTTCTGCCCTAGCTTTAGGCCCTTAGTAATTACTTAGTGCTCTTAGATAAGTAAGTTACTTAGGCTACTTAAAGGGAGTTCTAGTAAAAAAGAGTAATAGACACTACTATAATAATGCTTTAAGCTTAAGTAGGCGCTACTATACCTATTTTACCTACTCTTACACTGCTATATATAGAATAATTTTATTACTTTAGCTAATTTTACTAATTATTTCTATAGCTAGCTGTATATTTAGACTCTAGGTATAGTTTTTAGCTACTATTAACTATTAGAAAGTGCTAATATAAGCTTTTATTTTAAGATTCTTTCTAGGTTTAGCTAATACTTTTTATAGGAGAGACTAATTACTAAGCTATATAAAAAAGTTAAAGTAGCTTTATAAGCTTTTCTTTTTACTAGTAGTTAGGAGGAGTAAGCTTAGTATATAGCTACTATCTTACTCCCTCCCTTTTAGCTAATTTTTAGTAGAGAATAAAGTAATTACTTTTCTACTCTATTTATTAAAAAGCAGCGTAGTCGCAGCTAATATACTAATTAAAATAGCTAGATAAGTAGCCTATTAGCTCTAAAATAGGGTAAAGGCTAGGTAAGTGCTTCTCCTTCTACTAATTAAAAGAGGGGAGGCTAGGGTAAGCTATTACCTACTACTAATTAAAGGAGAGGTAGAGGAGGTAGATAGGGTAAGGAATTACCTACTATAAAGAGGAGGAGAGAAGAAGGATAGGGAGAATCTCCTATTACTAATTATAGGGGAGATTCTCGCACCCCTATAATTAAGTAGAGGAGGAAAAGAGTCTATAAGCTTATAAATAAGCTCTTTAGTTTTCTCTTTTTCTAATTCCTATTCTCTCTCTAATTTCTTTTTTTTTTTTTTTTTTCTTGTTTCCTAGCTCTAAATTAATAATTCTAGGTAGTTAATAGATTAATTCTTTACTTACCTACTCTTATTTTATAATTATTATGCTTATATCTTATAGATTTAATAGCCTTTTAAATCTATTAAACTGCTAATAAGTAAGAGCCTTTATAAGGCTATTTACTAGTATTTTACTAGTTAGAAGATATTTTACTTAAAATAATCCTTTTGTATACTCTTACTATAATTATATATTCTAAATATCTATATAGTGTAGTTAAGTAGTAATTCTTTTGTTCTTTCTAATCACTAAATAAATAGTTTAAAGATTATTGTAATAGACCTTCTATAAAGGTCCTAGATCTAGAGTAAGCTTAGTAAAGAATCTCTTAATTACTATAGTTTCTTTACTTATATATTTAAGCGCTAGAAGCTCTGCTTCTGTTATTAAAGTAGTAATTATGTTCTATTAAGGTGCTTTCTATAGGATAGCTCCTTTAAACAATACAATAATATATCTATAGGAAGATTACTGTAATATTAAATTATTAGTAAAAGAGGCATCTCCGCATATTAGTAGATTAGGTCTATTATAGCCACTAAAGACTATAGCCTACTATCTAGTTTAATAGAGGTAAAGGATTATATAGTTAATAGTAGTAAAGTGTTCTTTGCTTAGATTTATTAGAAAGTGTGATAGCTTTAACACTATAAAGGCTATATCTAGGCGTAGTATAATTACTATATAGAGAGCTAATCCTACCTCTTCTTAAAAGAGTATTATTTCTTAAGGAGTGGCTTTTCCTATACTTAGAATAAGATCTTCTACTAATAGAGGTGTAGGAGGGAAGCTCCTAGAGTTTAAAAAGTTAAACTTTTTTGTAATCTTATTAATATAGGTATTATAGACTAGAGAAATTAATTTTACTTCTTTATTCCTAATTACTTAAACACCTAGAAACCACTCTACTAGGCCTTTTAATTTAATTTTATATTTGTTCGTAATTTTCTTCTAAAAATCTAGGGCTTCTTTCTCTTTACTCTTGTAATAGAGAAGAAGAATATTATTAATATAAAATAGAATAATAATACTTTAATTACTATTAAAGAAAAGGCATAGCTCTTCTAGTAAAGCTAAAAGTCTATAAGATTAAAGTAATCCTGTAAATTTTTTATACTAAAAAAGTAGTAAATCTCTTAAGCTATATAAAGCTTAATTTAATCTTACACACTTTTCTAGCTTTTTAAAACTATTAGGTAATTTATAAGTTACTAGATTAGTAGCTATAATAAGAGTATTTAGAAACGCTCTTACTATATTAAATTATAAGATTTCTAGATTAAATTCTGCTACTAGAGCTATAGCTAATTAAAAAGATCTTACTACTAGGGTAGTAGTATAGGTAGAGTAGAGAGTATTCTTTTTCTAAAAATCTCCTTTTATAACGATTTAAGCTTTACACTTTTTAAAGTATCTATTTTAATTAAACTTATAGGTAAAGACCTACTTTAAAGGGAGTAGTCGCTCTAACACCTCTAATTATTTAATCTCTATCTAGGTATCTTTATTTTATAAAGTTAAGATCTCCTTATAAGCAGTAAGAAGGAATAGCTTTTTATATAGATAATTATAAAGGTGTTTCTATAGGGTTAGCTCTAGTATAAGCTTGTCTCTGTAAGTCTAAGCTATATAAGACGCTCTAGGCGCCTTTCTAAGTATAGAAGTAAATACTATTATATTTAGTATAATATATTCTTCTTACTTAGACTAGGCCTTTACTACTCCTAGTATAAACATGTACTCTAATATTATATTAAGATTACTTTAAAGATAATTAGTAATTAGTGTATAAGTACCTAGCTTCTACCTACCCTTTAGCTAATTATTCTAATTATTTTGCTTCCTTAATTTTTATAATAGTAGATAGTAATTTATTAGTTAGTTAATTTCTAGTGCTTTACTATAATTTCGCCTACTTATTTTACTTACCTTTAAATAGATCTGCCTTCGCCTTTAGTGCGCTAGTAGGTTATTTACTTTGTCTAGCGTAATTAAGTTATCTACGCTAGGTTAATTAGTAACCTAATTAGTTTCTACTAATAAATAGGGTATTAAATCCCTAGATTCTAGTAGGCTAGCTCTCTTAGTAGTGTTTTAGTGGCTACTAGATATCTTTTAATCGCTTAATAGATTACCTCTAAAATTACCTAGCTCTAGTGTCTAATTAGGGGTTATAAGTCCTATACTTCCTTTTTTACTTAAGCGAATTCTTAGCTACTAGCTAGCTAAGCCTATAGCTTACTTAGTAGTAGGTACTTTAGGTTCCTAATTACTTAGCTAGCCTACTTTGCTTTTAATTACTTAAGGGTTACCTATAGGTCTAGTAGTAGTTTTTATATACTTATTTATTTTAGGAAGAATATTAAGCGTGTCTTTGTACACTTCTCCTAGATTATTTAGTTATCCTTATTAGAGGCTTTCTACTATTTTTAACACTTCTATCTTTAAAATAAATTATTCCTCTAATTTTTTATAGAATAAGGACTTATTAAACCTTATATTTTGTGTAGTAATTACCTAATTAAGCTAGAAAATCTATATCTAGTAGATATTAGAAGCTTTATAGCCTACTAGATATCTAATATAGCCCTTAAGATTTACTTTAAATTCTCTTCTATCTCGCCTAGCTATACGCTCCTAATCTAAAAGGTAAGCTTAGTAGCTATAAGCGTAGATAGCACTCTAGTTTAGATAAAAATTAGCTATCCTATATTATGTTTTTACTAGTTTAAAATAACAAAAATATTGTCTAAACTAAGTATTTAACGTTTTATTAGGTAATTAATAGCCTAATACTAGGCTAGGAATTATTTCTTAGAGCTAGTATACTGCTTATATAATCTTAGGCTAGAGATTTAATAGCAGATTTACAATTATTTACATTTTAATTACTTTTATTATAAGCTCCTAGCCTACTCTTTTTACAGCGCTATTAGGCTTATACGTATAGGGTAGTAGTCTACTAATTATTATCCCTTCCTAATTAGCCTAAAATTTGTACTAGGATTTCCCTCTCTATAGAAGTGTTGCTATATTATTATCTTAGTAGATTTTTAATATTTAAAGCTTATATTTTGTATTAATAAGAGCTAAGAAATCCTACTACACTCTTATTATCTTAGAAAATATCTTTATTTTAAAATTAAAAATATAAGGTTTCTTACTAAAATCTTCTTTAATTAGCAAAACCTAGTTTTCTCTATTTTAAGTAGTAGGCATATTAAATAGACCTTAGGATAATAAGTAAAATAGCCTAGGTAATTATTCTCTAGGTCTCCTAAAGATCACCTAAGTTATATATATAGTAGTATAGTGCTTATAATCCTTTCTTAATATTCTAGTAATCTTTACACCTTAGGCTGCAGTTACTAGAGCTTATAGGGCTCTACTTCCTATATACCCTACTTAAAGGTGCTAGAGGTCCTTAGAATCTAATCTCTTAATATTAACCTAGTATAATCCTTTAGTAGTTACACTTATAATAATTAAATAAGAGTAGATTAGCTTATATTATAGAAAAGTAAAGTTATGCTTGTATCTTAGGTTTACTAAAATAATACTTTGTTCTAGGCTTCTAATCCTAAGAGTATAATCTAAACTAAAGTACTAAATCTTTACTTTCTTTAAAAGAGCTTCTAATATAATATTTATATAAAAGCCTTCTACTACTCTTACTCCTTAGAGTAGTAGATTTTCTATAAATCTTTTATTTTTCCTATGTAAAGCGTTCTTAATTAGTTTATTACTAATTTCTAAAATTAGGAGGCTTTGTATACCTACTTCTATACTCTTGTTTAATAATTAAAACGTCCTAGGAATAAGTCTTTTGTAATTATTAACTAGGTAAACTGCTGTAGCACTATCTAGTATTATACATTCTAATAGAGGATAAGCGTTAGAATATAAAGTAGAGTAGATACCTAATGCTCTATTGTCTATAGGCAGATTGAATAGGTTTAGTAGAGTAGTAGTAATACTACTAGAATACTTAATAGTCTTAGTAGAGGATTGTTTCTTATTCTATCCTACCTTTATAATTACACTATAAAGGTTTAACCACTTAGGCTACTTAAGTTAATTAAGAATTTCTAATTTTTCTTTATTAGTAAGGTTAAATAACAATATTCTATTCTAAAGTAATCTAGCTATTGTAGTTTAAAGTCTTTAGCACTCTATTAGTTTCTATTTATAAGTATAGGGCTTATAGGGACAGTTTAGTTATTTCTTTGTCTAATTAGATAAACTAGAACTATTAGAGTTAGTAGATTGTCTTAATAATCTATTAAAAGTAGCGAATACCCTACCTATTCTATTAGAACTAGATTAGATTAAATACTTCTAGATAAGCGCTAAAAATACTTTCCCTAGATTATCTAGCGTGATCTAATTCTGTCCTAGCGTCTTATTCTAGATTAGCTGTTAGTTTATTAATTAAGCCTAATCTAGTGCTATACGCGCAGTAATTACATCTAGGAAATTTTAGGTAGTAAGTGGTCTACTAATTTTAGTAATTAAGTAGGTCTTTGCTTTTTAATAGAGGAGTTACTACTCTTTAAACTAGGTCTTAGGACTTTATCTTACCTACTTAGCCTTCTTAAGATAAGCGTAGTATAAAGCTTAAATATTATTCTATATAGCTTTTTTATTTAGTGCGAAATCTTCCTTTAAGAGTTAAATTAAAAACTAAAGTATAGTATAGCGTGTATTAACTAGAGTAATTATGGCAGAAGTAAGTAGATTAGGCAACACTGTAGCGTTTACCTAAGTCTAGAGATTCTATATCTTAGTATAGTCTACTTACTAGTCTAAAACTACTACTTTATATTCTGCTATTTATAAAGGAAAGCTCTCCTTATCTATTTTATACTTAGTAAGCTCTGCTTTATATAATTAAATACTTACTATAGAGGCTATATCCGCAATTAGTAATAGTTTCTATAGGAGTAGAGGTTGTTCTAGCTTTACGTAATTAATTACTAGAGCGTTAATTACCTCTAAGTTAATTTAGTTCTAGATTCCTTTTAAGTTTACTTAGAATTAAAGCTAGATAAACTAGTAGGGCTAGCTAGCGCGATTAATAAGCTATACTTCTACTATTTTAATAATTTTTATAATTAGAAATAGGGGGTTGTATTATAGAGAGGTTCTAAATAGAGTGTTGTATAATAATTTAAGTGTTACTAAGTAAGTAGGGAGAATTATCCTACGTTCTAAGCGCTAGGCTTATAACTATTGTAGTAAAAAGGGCTTAAACTATTATAGGATATTTAGGAGCAGAGTTGTAAAGAATATAAATAGCTAATTATAGGAAAGGATGCTAAAAGGGCAGACTATATACAAAAGAAACGAGCCTCTTAGTAAGAATCCCGTGATATAAATTAGTAGATCCAGAAAGAATTACAAAAGTAAGTGTTTTACTTTAATAGTATCTAATTAAATAACATTGTTACTGTATCTTAGTAAGTATATGCCCTAAGGTATTAGTAAGTATTAGTCCCTAATACTAACGTAGGTTTAAGAAAGAAAGGCTTTAGTAGTAACTAGTAATTAAGGATAGGGCTCCCATTCTTTCTAAGATACTAGAGGAAGAACTTGTTTACTAAGAAGTTTCCTACTTTATCCCTAGCTTCTTACCTATTAAAGTGTCTACTACCTAGCCTTAGTTATCCTTAGCTATAGTACCTATTTCTAGTGGTAATAAAGAAGATTAGGAAGATATAAAAACCTTTTAGGAGGTATTACATTAAGTTTAAGCTTAACCTACGCAAAACTAATTAAGAATATAAAAGAATATATCTAGTGTTTAGTAGTAGTTATTATAGTCTACACGTGCTAAATAAAAGATACTAAAGCGTAGAATTAGTACACTTATATATAGGATTACGTAGAAAGACTATAAGGTAAGGAACGCATTATTGCTATAGCTAATACTAGACTAATACCTTATAGATAATCTTAGATTACTTTAATCCTCGGTTTAGTAACTATATTACACTATTTTAGTTAACTCTTATATAGAGGAGAGTGTTAAAAACATAGATATATATTCTTAAATACTTTATTACATCTTTACTTACTATTAATAGAAGCTAGGTATATAGCTTACTATATAGAATAGTAACACTCATTTTAGCTAGTGCAACTTATCCAACTTACTACTACTACTACTCTAGACTGTGTTTACTAAATATAAGCGGGCTATAATCGCATTACTATATAATGCTTTAATTAGTAGACTATGGGATAGATGTAGTATTGATATAAAGTACCTTTCTAGACTATATAGTACAGATATGCTATTAGAAGAAGTATAAGTATAGTATTAGGTGCAGTATTAGGCATTGCTAATATTATATAGGTAGGTGAACTTTCCACTACAGAAGTTTAAGCCTATAGAGGCAATAGACTTAGCAGTTAAATTACTTAAGAATTGTACCCTAGCTAAGCTATTTAGCTACAAAAGCTTCCTAAACAAAGAGGAAGCCTATAAGAAGTTATTAGGTTACTAAGAATATAATCCTAGTTCGCAATAATATAGCATAGTAGAATTAGCCAAGCTAAGGAAGTATTAGGCTAGCAACGTGGTATTAGGCTAGGAAAATAGTATTAGCCTAGTAAAGTAGTAGTAGCTAGAGCGATAAAGTAACTAGCTAATAAGCTAGCTACTAGTAGATTATATTAGAAATAGCTAGTATCTAACGTTACTACCTTCTTTAGTTATTCTGCCGTGCTTTCCTATCCTTACCCTTAGTACTTTTTAAGCGCTAGAATAAAAAAGGAGTTTTAAAAATAAACCCCTAAATACTACAAACGCGCAATATAGCTATATATAGAAGGCCACTAACAAAGTCCTTTTCGCCTAAAACAAGAATCCTAGCAGACGTAAGACTAAGGCCCTATAACTTATAAACTATAATTGCCTAAGCTAAATATAAAGGAAACTAAACCTAGGTTATAGTGTTACAATTATAGATAAACTCTTAAGATAGAGAAAAGATAGGTATAATAGTTTCTCTATCCTTAGTAGTAAAAAGTCCTAGTCTAGTGTATTACTTAAAAGTTGCAAGGATAGTAAAGGGAGGCGTAGAGACATAATTAGTAGCGCTAGACTACTAAATAAAATTAATAATCTTTCTAATAGCCCTATGTACTAGACTACGTTTAGTCTAAATATTATATAAGAGTATAACTATAGCATCTCTAAATAGAAGTAGATAATTATTAGATTTACTAGTATTAGAAGCCTTAATCCTAGCATAGAATAGATTATTATACTTTATATAACAGACTATACTGCTTAGTATTAGTCCTATAGTCTATTATAATTAATTAAATTAACCTCGTAACAGCGTGCGCATAGGTATAAGGTAACCAAAAAGATCTCTATTTCTAAAGTAAGAAGCACAGCCCTATAATGTAACTAGAATAGTAGTGTTACGTACCAGATAACAACGTGGGACTCGGGCGTTTATAAAGGTGTGATGAAGCGACGACAGGGTTACAAACGTAACAAAGAGACGCTAAGTAACTTAGATTAGGTTACGTAATGTGCTTAGTTGCTTAGCGGCACTAAGTAGTAGAGCTAGTTACGTAAAGTGCTTAGTTACTTAGTGGCACTAAGTAGCAGAGCAGCCTTAGTATATAGGAACGCGAGGATAGGCTCTCTATACTTATGTTTAATCTGTTTATTAATCTATTGTTTAGATTCTAGCAGACTAAATTATTAACTTATTACACTTTACAAGATACTATTATATTAATAAGACCTTCTACCTTCTGTAAGTACTCCTGCCTAAGAACTAACTTTAACCCTTTAGGACTAGCTACCCTCTTAGATTTAATATTTTAAACACCCTTAATATAAGTACTTTATAAACTCCTACTTCTTTTACAGCTTTAGGTGCCGCTAAGATTACTTCTATAAAAGATAGTAGTAAGGCGCACAAACCTAATCTCTACTTTAGCAAATAATCTTAAACTAACGTCTAGATTCTCTAGTTAGACCTCTACTTCTTTAACTTAGATAAACCTCTTAAAGACAAGAAGAAGGTTATCTTTATAGTAATATATATATAAGGAGATACAGGATTATAGATCTATCCCTACTTTAAAAAGTACCTAGGAATAGACTACAACAACAATAATAATAATTACGTAAACAAACACACTAATACAGTTAATATTATTAAGGATTATAATAACTTTAAGAAATGCCTTAAATAACTTTTTAGGATTACTAACAAGGACTCTATTATAAAAGTAAAGATTTAGACTATAACTTAGAAATAATTAGTAGCTAAGTATATAGCTAAGTTTTGTAGATACGCTGTGCAACTTAACTAGGACAATAAATCTCTTTAGGATATGTATAAATAAGGACTTAAATAAAAACTATATAAGGAATTCTTACGTAGTAGTGCACAAATTGTTAACTTTAAAGAACTATATAAAGAAACTATTAGGATTAATAGAAAGTGGTTCTCGCTATAATAGGAGCTCTACTAAAACTCTAGGGTGATAAGCTTTAGACAACTAGTAAAAGTAGTTTATAAGAACTCTGTTAGAATTGTCTAAAAACAACAGCTAAAGAACTACTAGAGATACGAATTAATAGAAGATGTCTAGTTTAACTATATAGGTAAAGGAAAAGGAGGAAGGATAGGCCCTAAGCAGCCTAATAAACGCGTTTTTAATAGAAGTTAATAACTAATAATTAAGACCTGTAAATGCTTTATATGTGGCAAACTAGACTATATAGCTAGGAACTATAGATTAAAGAATAAAGTCTATTAAACTAAGTTAAATGTACTAACTATTAAGGACTAAGAATCTAATAAAGAATAAGAAGTTATTATAACGCTATTTAGTTACTAACGCGTTACACTAGAACAAAGTAAGTAATTAGATTTACCTAACTTATAATTATATAAAGATCTAAAAGACAACTCTAACGTATACTATAATGTAGAAGACGTAGAAGAGATACTAAGATCTCCTACTCCTTACCTATAAAGTAGGCAGGAAGAAGATAACCCTATATTACCTAAGTATAAACTAAATGTTTAGAACTATATAGAACCCTACTAGGCACTAAAAGGGATACGACCCTATAAAAATAAGGAATTAGACTACGTACTAAAGTACTACCTAGACTACTAAAATCCTACACACTAATTCTGTATATAGACGTATTGTGAAGAACTAATATACATATAATATAAGGCGGAAAAAGAGGAGAATAAGAAATAACTTAGAAGGAAACTGTGCTATAGATAGATATAGATAGACTACTCTATTACAGCTTGTAATAAACACCTCTAGGATAAATAATAAGTAAAATACTTTCTTTACCTTACGCTAAAGAGTAACAAATGCTGCAATATGCTTATTAATAAAGACTATATATAACTGTACTAGTACACGTGTCTAAACTAAGACTATAAATACTACTATATAGCTAAACATTTAGATAGCTTTGCAAACTGCCCTATATAAGAAGTAATAATAGAGCTACTAATTTAACTAGTATATAGGAATAGTAAAGACTGTAAGAGGAAAAACAAAAGAACATTTTTATAGGAAAAAGAAGAAGATAATCTATATAAGCTATATACTTAAGAATAATAATAGAAGCGGATGCTTAGAAACGTATACTAGGCACTAGAACTTAACTATAACTTATATAAATAGATGTCTTTTTTAGGCCTAAACTTAGACAAGAAGACACCTTTATTAAATTAAATGCTATAGTAAGCATAGTATTAATTAAGCTACTAGTATAGCTTAAAGGAATATAGGCTTAAGCTCTTATAGACTTAGGAGTAGGAAAGAACTTTATATCTTATTAGATAGTAAGATAAGTAGGACTTATAATATTAGAGAAAGAAGTACCTTATATTGTTTATATTGCAAATAGATCCCTGATGCCTAAGACACCTTAGATATACTAGAAGGTTACTACTATAATAATAGTCTAAGGATATAGAGAGGAACTTACCTTAGATATCTTACTAGGATCTAAGTATAAGTTAGTTTTAGGATTACCTTAATTAATAATACACAACCTATAGATTAACTAGGGTATAAAGAAAATATTGTTTAAACGCTGTAATTATATATTGTAAGTAAAGCCTATATATTAACTAAAAATAATAGTAGATAAGGGAGTTATTAATAATATAATACTGCGATAGATAGTTAAAAAACAGAAGCACACCTTAGTAGACGCTAGTAGGAACTACTAGGTTAAGAAGTGTAAGAAGGAGAATAATAGTACACCTCTTACCTTACTAAGAGAGTACAGGAAATAGACATATATATTTATAGAAAAAGAAGGAAAAGCAAACCTACTAGAACATTAACCCTAGGATCTTATAATAGATCTGAAAGAAGGAAAGACGCCACCCTTTAGACTACTATATAGTAAGATAAGAGAAGAACTCCTTAAAGAACGTAATTTTATTAAGACAAACCTTAAGAAAAGATATATATAACTATTAAAGTTACTAGTAGTAAGCCCTTTTATGTTTATTAAGAAAAAGAATAGATTAGATAGACTATATGTTAACTACTAATAACTTAACAATATAATAATAAAGAACTAATATCTACTACTAAACATTATAGAGTTACGAGATTAACTATCTTAAGCTAAGATATTTATAATAATAGATCTAAGAGACGGTTACTACCTTATATAAATTAAGAAAGGTAAAGAATAGAAAACAGCGTTTTAATTACGCTATAGACTATTTAAATATAAAGTTATGCCTTTTAGACTTATAAACGCACTAGCAGCTTTTATAGCACTTATTAATAACGTACTCTGTAAATATCTAGACATATTTGTTATTGCGTATATAGATAATATCCTTATCTTTTCTAAAAACGAATTAGACTACACTAAGCATGTATAGATAGTACTAGAAGCACTAGATAGAGTATACCTTTGTATTAAACTTAAGAAATATAAGTTTAATATTAAATAATTTAAATTCCTAGGATATATTATTACTATAGAAGGAATTAAGATAGCACTAAGTAAAGTTAAATATATTAAGAACTAGCTAATACTAAAGACAGCTAAGAATATCTAAGAATTCTTAGGATTCTATAGATTTAATTAATAATTTATCTAAGATTACGCAAAGGCTACAATACCCTTAATAAATCTTATAAAGAAGGACGTACCCTTTAAATAGATAGATAAGTGCAGAATATTATTCTAACTCCTTAAGATAGCATATATTATAGAACCTATCCTTATTTGTTTTAGAAGTAATAAACCACTACGCTTTAAAATAGACGCTAGCGATCTTGCGCTAGGCGCCTACGCTAAATAAGAACGTAATAGTAAATAGCACCTAATTGCCTATTACTTATATAAATTTAATAACGCTAAAACATAATATAATATATATAACAAAGAACTCTACGCTATTGTTAAAGCCTTAAAGCATTAGAGGATTTACGCGCTTAGTTACTTAACGCTAGAAATCTATATAGATTATAAGAACCTTCTAAGGTTTATAACAACAAAAGAACTTACGCTACAATAATAAAGATAGTTATAAACTATAAGGTAGTATAAGTTTAAAATTATCTATATAGCTAGAAAAGAAAATAGCAGAGCAGATGCTTTTAGCTAATAAAGTAATCTAGTAAAAGAAAAAGCAAAAACCTTCTCTATAATCCTTCGCAAAGCTAAAGATAGATCTCTAGAGCTAATAGTGGAACTAAATTAACTTTTAGTAATTAACTAAGAAGTCCTAGAATATCTATAGACTAAAATTATCTAACAATACTACGATGACCCTATGTACAGACACCTAGGTATTATAAAGATAATAGAACTTATCTAAAGGAATTACACCTTTAAAGGAATTAAGGAAGCTATAATAACTTATATCTACAAATATATAGAATGCTAAAGAAATAAATACAGCACATATTTTAAATATAGAGAAATGTAAGTAATTAGAATACTAATAGCACTATAGGAAGACATCGCTATAGATTTTGTTATAGAAATTCTAAACTCTAAGGATTTAATAATAGGAATTAAATACAATAGTATACTAGTAGTAGTTTACTAACTAACTAAGTATGTTAAGCTTATTCTATGTTTTAAAAGAATAATAGCAAAGGAACTCGCTTTTCTTATTTTAGACTAACTAATTAGATATTACAGAATCCTAAAAATAATTATTAGTAATAGAGGCAAGCTCTTGACGTTAAATTATTAGATAACGCTTATAGCCCTACTTAAAACAAAATAAAAGCTATTAACAGCTTACTATCTATAAATAGACAGATAGAACGTACGAACTAAACTATAGAAACGTACCTACGCATCTACTGTAATAGTTAGAAGAATAACTAAGTTTTATTACTACCTATAGCACAGTTAGCCTATAATAACAAAGTATTAGCAGTATTAGGATATACACTATTCTATGCAAACTATAGAAGACACCTATATCTCTTTAATTAACAATTTTCTACAATAATTAAAGCAAAAGAAGCTATAGATATAGCAGAAAATATAAAGAAAATACACTAATAACTTTAAGAGAATTTTAAGAAAGCTTAGTAGTAATTAATTTTATACTAAAACTAAAAAAAAAAAATAGCACCTTAGCTAAAGAAGGGGGATAAAGTATATTTACTTACAAAGAACCTTTAAACTTAAAAGAAGAAACATAAGAAACTAGATTATATTAAAGTTAGACTATTTTACATTTCTAAGCAAATATTACTAGTAAATTATAAGTTAGAAATACTGCCAGATGCAAAGATACACCTAGTATTCTATGTATTACTACTAGAACTAGCAGACCCTAATACACTAGTTAAAACCACCTTCTACTACTAGACTAAGGAAGAAAACAAATTTAAGGTTAAAAGAATTCTAGAATATAATTAGTATAACAACGCGTACTTTGTTAAGTAGAAAGGTTACTTACATAGCAAAAACACTTAGGAACTAAAGAACTACCTAAGAAACTGTTAATAAAAGATTAAAGAATTCTATTAATAGACTTACCTAAAATAGTAACGCTAAAGAATTGTCCTAGAACTCTAGAGGCAGGTTATCTATTATAGACTATATAGACATGCTAAGTTTAGCTAGACTAGTAAGCTAAGTAGGATAGGCTAGGTCTTTCTTTAACTTTAACTCTATTAGCGTAGCACTCTCTACTATAATAATCTCGCTAGTACGCTTTTTGTCCTACGCTAATTATTTTAATAACTAATCCTCTTTTACGTACGCTACGCGTAGGGCTTTAAACATTATGTCCTATTTTTTTTGCGCCTTTAATATTTACGCCTCTAATTTCTTCTTTTTAGTAATTAACTATAAGAACTTATTCTTAGTAATAGCTATATTACACTTTAAGTTTTATTTCTAACACTTACTACACTTCCTTAAGCTAATATAGACTTTATAAACGCAGGAATGCGACTTATAGAAGGAGCACTTTAACACTATAACTACTTTGTAGTTTTTAATAGTAGAGATAAGGCTGTAACAACGCTTTATAGAATTATAGTTAGCAGGTATAATTCTTTAGGATAAAGAATAGAAAGGGAGGGGATAATGTTACATACTAGATAATAACGTAAGACTTAGGCGTTTATAAAAGTGTAATAAAGCGATAATAGGGTTACAAATATAATAAAGAAACACTAAGTAACTTAAATTAAGTTACGTAATGTGCTTAGTTACTTAACAGCACTAAGTAGTAGAGCTAGTTATATAAAGTGCTTAGTTACTTAGTAGCACTAAGTAGCGGAGTAGTTTTAGTATATAGGAACGCGAGGATAGGCTCTCTATACTTGTGTTTAATTTGTTTATTAATCTATTGTTTAGATTCTAGTAGACTAAATTGTTGACTTATTACACTTCGTAAGATACTATTGTATTAACAAGACCTTCCACCTTTTGTAAGTACTCCTGCCTAAGAACTAACCTTAACCCTTTAGGACTAGCTACCCTCTTGGATTTAACAAGTAGCTAATCTTTCTGTGTACTTTAATTAATGCGGAGTTATAAAAGAGTATTCTAGAAAGTAGTCTTACTATTTGCTTACTATTACTACACTATATTAAGGATAATAGTCTTAAATATCTACTAGTAAAGCCACCTAGCACAGGCGCTTACAGTATTACTACTTAAGGTAGTATATAGAGGCTACTACAAAACTAGGGGTAACTAATAAAAGTCTTCTAAAATAACAATATTTATACTAGTAAAGGGAAGATAAGCGTGTTAAAGTTAAATTTCTCCTAGCTAGATACCTATTATGCCTAGTATATTTAGGCTAACTATTAATTTCTTATCTATTATAATATAATAGATAGATAAGAATAACGCTTATAGCTACTAGAGGGTAGTAGGTAGTAAAGGTGCTATTATACCTCCTCTTTAGATAATTAGAATTTAGAATAGGTTATTAATAGTGCGCCTATTAATAAGAAACGCCGCAACTCTAGTAGAAGCGCAACGTATAATAGGCAAAGGTATACTTCCTTTATTAGTAATTTGTTTAAGTTAAGATAATATTATCTTAATAATAAATATCTTTCTAGTCCTAGCCTTTCTATTAAGGTTTAGAAGTAGCTAGGGAGGGCTACGTCCTCTTAGAATAGCTTTAAAATAATTAACTACTATATTAAATATAACCCTTTATTAGCTAGTAAGGGTATTAGGGTTAGTATTAGTCCTCTTAGGTGTAGGGACTAGGTGCTTATAGATAAGATTCTTCTAATAGGTCCTACTATTAAGTTCCCACTAATTATTATGTTTAGGAGCGTCCTAATCTTTTGCGCGATTAATAGGTCTACCTCTAAGATTATTAGGGTTAGCTTCCTTACCATTAATAATAGAATCTTGTGTAGTAAGCTTATCCACCTTAAATAGGTCTGTAATAGGTATAGGCTATAGATTAGAGTCTTTCTCTTTAATTTTAGAATTATTCTCGCTGGAGTAATTAACTAATTAATAGTTATAATAGGCTTAACAGTAGTAATAGGCTAGAGTATTAGTTTTAAAAGACTAACCCCTAACATTCCTAATATTATCTATTTACTAGAATAGGTAATAAAGCATAAGCTTTACTTAGTGGAAATAAACTAGATCTGTAATAGGCGAGTAGCGAGGAAAGTAGGAAAGGATATAAAGTTTTACTCTTAGCCTTAACACTAGAATCTTACGTCTATAGTTATAGTGTAGTAGAAAGTTAAAATAGTATATGGACTCTAGCAAAGCAGGGCGTGACTTATACTTCTATAATATAGAAGTTCTAGATTAAAAAGGAGTAGCGTTAGGATCTAGATTCTTATTATACTACTAGTGTTAGCAAAAGTAAAAAGTAGTAGATTAAGCCTCTTTAGGTTAGCAATTAATAGAGAGTACAACCTAAGTAGACTAGGTAAGTGTTGAAGTAAAACACTCACTTCCGTGATTCTTTCTGGATCCACTAATTCATATTACGGGATTCTTGCCAAGAGGCTTGTTTCTTTTATATATAGTCTGCCCTTTTAGCATCCTTTCCTATAATTAGCTATTTGTATTCTTTACAACTCTACTTCTAGATATCCTATAATAGTTTAAGCCCTTTTTACTATAACAGTTATAAGCCTAGCGCTTAGACTATAGGACAATTCTCCTTACTTACTTAGTAACGCTTAAATTATTATATAACACTCTATTTAGAACCTCTCTATAATACAACCCCTTTATTTCTAATTACAAAAATTATTAAAATAGTAGAAGTATAGCTTATTAATTGCGCTAGCTAGCCCTACTAGTTTATTTAGCTTTAATTCTAAGTAAACTTAAAAGGAATCTAGAACTAAATTAATCTAGAGGCGATTAACGCTCTAGTAATTAATTATATAAAGCTAGAACGACCTCTGCTCCTATAGAAACTATTACTAATTATAGATATAGCCTCTGTGGCGAGTATTTAATTATACAAAGCAGAGCTTACTAAGTATAAAATAGATAAGGAGAGCTTTCCTTTATAAATAGTAGAATATAGAGTAGTAGTTTTAGACTAGTAAGTAGACTATACTAAAATATAGAATCTCTAAACTTAGGTAAACGCTATAGTATTGCCTAATCTGCTTACTCCTGCCATAATTACTCTAGTTAATATACGCTATACTACGCTTTAGTCCCTAATTTAACTCTTAAAGGAAGATCTCGCACTAAATAAAGGAGCTATATAGAATAATATTTAAGCTTTATACTACGCTTATCTTAAGAAGGCTAAGTAGGTAAGATAAAGTCTAAAGACCTAGTTTAAAGAGTAGCAGCTCCTCTATTAAAAAGTAAAGACCTACTTAATTAGTAAAATTAGTAGACTACTTACTATTTAAGATTTCTTAGATATAATTACTGCGCGTATAGCACTAGATTAGGCCTAATTAATAAACTAACAGCTGATCTAGGATAAGACGCTAGGACAGAATTAGATTACGCTAGATAATTTAGGGAAAGTATTTTTAGCGCTTATTTAGGAGTATTTAATCTAATTTAGTTTTAATAAAATAAGTAGGGTATTTGCCACTTTTAATAGATTATTAAGACAATCTACTAACTCTAATAGTTCTAGTTTGTCTAATTAGATAAAGAAATAACTAAACTGTCCCTATAAGCCCTATACTTATAGGTAGAAACTAATAGAGTGCTAAAGACTTTAAACCGTAATAGCTAGATTATCCTAGGATAAAATATTATTATTTAATCTTACTAATAAAGAAAAATTAGAAATTCTTAATTAACTTAAGTAGCCTAAGTGGTTAAACCTTTATAATGCGATTACAAAGGCAGGATAAAATAAGAAATAATCCTCTACTAAGACTATTAAGTATTCTAGTAGTATTACTACTGCTCTACTAAACCCATTTAATCTGCCTATAGATAATAAAGAATAAGGTGTCTACTCTACTCTATATTCTAACGCTTATCCTCTATTAGAATATACAATACTAGATAGTGCTATAGTAGTTTACCTAGTTAATAATCGCGAAAGACTTATTCTTAGGACGTTTTAATTATTAAATAAGAGTGTAGAGGTAGGTATATAAAGCCTCCTAATCTTAGGAATTAGTAATAGACTAATTAAGAACGCTTTGTATAGGAAAAATAAGAGATTTATAAAAAATCTACTACTCTAAAGAGTAAGAGTAGTAGAAGGCTTTTATATAAATATTATATTAGAAGCTCTTTTAAAGAAAGCAAAGATTTAGTACTTTAGTTTAGATTACACTCTTAGAATTAGAAGCCTAGAATAAAGTGTTATTCTAGTAGACCTAAAATACGAGTATAACTTTACTTTCTTATAATATAAGCTAATCTGCTTTTATTTAATTATTATAAGTATAACTACTAAAGGATTATACTAGGTTAATATTAAGAGATTAGATTCTAAGGACCTCTAGCACCTTTAAGTAGGGTATATAGGAAGTAGAGCCCTATAAGCTCTAGTAACTGCAGCCTAAGGTGTAAAGATTACTAGAATATTAAGAAAGGATTATAAGCACTATACTACTATATATATAACTTAGGTGATCTTTAGGAGACCTAGAGAATAATTACCTAGGCTATTTTACTTATTATCCTAAGGTCTATTTAATATGCCTACTACTTAAAATAGAGAAAACTAGGTTTTGCTAATTAAAGAAGATTTTAGTAAGAAACCTTATATTTTTAATTTTAAAATAAAGATATTTTCTAAGATAATAAGAGTGTAGTAGGATTTCTTAGCTCTTATTAATATAAAATACGAGCTTTAAATTATAAAAATTTACTAGAATAATAATACAGTAACACTTCTATAGAGAGGGAAATCCTAGTACAAATTTTAAGCTAATTAGAAAGAGATAATAATTAGTAGACTACTACCTTATACGTATAAGCCTAATAGCGCTATAAAAAGAGTAGGCTAAGAGCTTATAATAAAAGTAATTAAAATATAAATAAGCGTAAATCTGCTATTAAATCTCTAGCCTAAGATTATATAAGCAGTATGCTAGCTCTAAGAAATAATTCCTAGTCTAGTATTAGGCTATTAATTACCTAATAAAACGTTAGATGCTTAGTTTAGATAATATTTCTATTATTTTAAACTAGTAAAAATATAATATAGGACAGCTAATCTTTATCTAAACTAGAGTGCTGTCTACACTTATAGCTACTAAGCTTACCTTTTAGATTAGGAGCGTACAGCTAGGCGAGATAGAAGAGAATTTAAAGTAAATCCTAAGGGCTATATTAGATATCTAGTAGGCTATAAAGCTTCTAATATCTACTAAATATAGATTTTCTAGCTTAATTAGGTAATTACTACATAGAATATAAGGTTTAATAAGTCCTTATTTTATAAAGAATTAGAGGAATAATCTATTTTAAAGATAGAAGTGTTAAAAACAGTAGAAAGCCTCTAAAAAGGATAGCTAAACAATCTAAGAGAAGCGTATAAAGACACGCTTAATATTCTTCCTAAAATAAATAAGTATATAAGAACTACTACTAGACTTATAGGTAACCCTTAAGTGATTAAAAGTGAAGTAGGCTAGCTAAATAATTAGGAACTTAAAGTACCTACTACTAAGTAAGCTATAGGCTTAGCTAGCTAGTAGCTAAGAATTTGCTTAAGTAAGAAAAGAAGTATAGGACTTATAACCTCTAATTAGACACTAGAGCTAGGTGATTTTAGGGGTAATCTATTAAGCGATTAAAAGATATCTAGTAGCTACTAAAACACTACTAAGAGAGCTAGCCTACTAGAATCTAGGGATTTAATACCTTATTTATTAGTAGAAACTAATTAGGTTACTAATTAACCTAGCGCAGATAACTTAATTACGCTAGATAAAGTAGATAACTTGCTAGCGCACTAAAGGCGAAGGCAGATCTATCTAAAGGTAAGTAGAATAAGTAGGCGAAATTATAGTAAAGCACTAGAAATTAACTAACTAATAAATTACTATCTACTATTATAAAGATTAAGGAAGCAAAATAATTAGAATAATTAGCTAAGGGGTAGGTAGAAGCTAGGTACTTATATACTAATTACTAATTATCTTTAAAGTAATCTTAATATAATATTAGAGTACACGTTTATACTAGAAGTAGTAGAGGCCTAGTCTAAGTAAGAAAAATATATTATACTAAATATAATAGTATTCGCTTCTATACTTAGAAAGGCGCCTAGAGCGTTTTATAAAGCTTAGACTTATAGAGACGAGCTTACACTAGAGCTAACCCTATAGAAATACCTTTATAATTATCTATATAGGAAGCTATTCCTCCTTACTGCTTATAAAGAGATTTTAACTTTATAAGATAAAGGTACCTAGATAGAGATTAAATAATTAGAGGTGTTAGAGTGACTGCTCCCTTTAAAGTAGGTCTTTACCTATAAGTTTAATTAAAATAGATACTTTAAAAAGTGCAAAGCTTAAATTATTATAAGAGGAGATTTTTAGAAAAAGAATACTCTCTACTCTACCTATACTACTACTCTAGTAGTAAGATCTTTTTAATTAGCTATAGCTCTAGCAGCAGAATTTAATCTAGAAATCTTATAATTTAATATAGTAAGAGCGTTTCTAAATACTCTTATTATAGCCGCTAATCTAGTAACTTATAAATTACCTAATAGTTTTAAAAAGCTAGAAAAGTGTGTAAGATTAAATTAAGCTTTATATAGCTTAAGAGATTTACTACTTTTTTAGTGTAAAAAATTTATAGGATTACTTTAATCTTATAGACTTTTAGCTTTACTAGAAGAGCTATGCCTTTTCTTTAATAGTAATTAAAGTATTATTATTCTATTTTATATTAATAATATTCTTCTTCTCTATTATAAGAGTAAAGAGAAAGAAGCCCTAGATTTTTAGAAGAATATTGCGAATAAATATAAAATTAAATTAAAAGGCCTAGTAGAGTGGTTTCTAGGTGTTTAAGTAATTAGGAACAAAGAAGTAAAATTAACTTCTCTAGTCTATAATACCTATATTAATAAGATTATAAAAAAGTTTAATCTTTTAAACTCTAGGAGCTTCCCTCCTATACCTCTATTAGCAGAAGATCTCGTTTTAAGCATAGGAGAAGCCACTCCTTAATAAATAAAGCTCTTTTAAGAAGAGGTAGGATTAGCTCTCTATACAGTAATTATACTACGCCTAGATATAGCCTTTATAGTGTTAAAGCTATTACACTTTCTAATAAATCTAAGTAAAGAACACTTTGCTGCTATTAACTATATAATCCTTTACTTCTATTAAACTAGATAGCAGGCTATAGTCTTTAGTGGCTATAATAGACCTAATCTACTAATATGCGGAGATGCCTCTTTTACTAATAATTTAATATTATAGCAATCTTCCTATAGATATATTATCTTATTGTTTAGAGGAGCTATCCTATGGAAAGTAGTTTAATAGAATATAATTACTACTTTAATAATAGAAGCAGAGCTTCTAGCGCTTAAATATATAAATAAAGAAGCTATAGTAATTAAGAGATTCTTTACTAAGCCTACTCTAGATCTAGGACTTTTATAGAAGGTCTATTACAATAATCTTTAAACTATTTATTTAGTAATTAGAAAGAACGAAAGAATAACTACTTAACTACGCTATATAGATATTTAGAATATATAGTTACAGTAAAAGTATACAAAAGCATTGTTTTAAGTAGAATATTTTCTAACTAGCGAAATGCTAGTAGATAGCCTTATAAAGGCTCTTACTTATTAGTAATTTAATAGATTTAAAAGGCTATTAAATCTATAAAATATAAGTATAATAATTATAGAATAAGAGTAGGTAAGTAGAGAAACAATTTATTAACTACTTAGAATTATTAATTTAGAGCTAGGAAATAAGAAAAGAAAAAGAAAAAAAAAAAGATTAGAGAGAGAATAGAAATTAAAAAAAGAAGAGATTAAAGAGCTTATCTATAAGTATATAGACCCTCTTCCTCCTCTACTTAATTATAAGGGTGCGAGAATCTCCTCTACAATTAGTAGTAGGAGATTCTCCCTATCCTCCTCCTCTCCTCCTCTCTATAGTAGGTAATTCCTTACTCTATCTACCTCCTCTACTTCTCCTTTAATTAGCAGTAGGTAATAGCTTACCCTAGCCTCTCCTTTAATTAGTAGGAGGAGAAGCACTTACCTAGCCTCTACCCTACTTTAGAGCTAATAGGCCGCTTATCTAGCTATTTTAATTAGGGTATTAGCTGCGACCGCGCTACTCCTTAATAGGTAGGGTAAAAGGCTAATTATTCTATCCTCTACTAAGGATTAGCTAGAAGAGAGAGAGTAAGATAATAGTTACGTGCTAAGCTTACTCCTTTTAACTACTAGTAAATAAAGGAGCTTATAAGGCCACCTTAACCTTCTTATATAGCTTAGTAATTAGCCTATCTTATAAAAAGTATTAGCTAAACCTAGAAAGAATTCTAAAATAAAAGCTTATATTAGCACCCTCTAATAATTAATAGTAGATAAAATTTATAGCTAGAGTCTAAATATGCGGCTAGCTACAGAAATAATTAGTAAAATTAGCTAAAGTAATAGAATAATCCTATATATAGTAGTATAAGAGGAAGTAAAGTAGGTATAGTAGCACTTACCTAAGCTTAAAGCGTTATTATAGTAGCGTCTATTATTTTTTTCTACTAGAGCTCTCTTTAAGTAGCCTAAGTAGCTTACTTATTTAAGAGCACTAAGTAATTACTAAAGGCCTAGAGCTAGGGTAAGAGGAGCTAGTAGAGTAAGAGGAGTAGGAGGATCTTAGTAAGAGGATTAGGAGCTTTATTTAGTAGCTTTTATAGCCTTTACTACGCGTGCTTTAGCTAGGTTATTAGATATTTAAAAGAGTTAGTAAAGCTCTAAATAATAAAAAGAGCGTAAGGTAATAATTAGAAGAAAAGAACTTATTATAAGCTAGTAGGATTTAAAGGCTTAAACTAGTAGGCTTAAATTAGATAAGAGGTTAAAGTGTTAAAAAGTAAAGGATTAAAGAGAGAAGATTAAGCACTAGTAAAGGGCTTATATACTCTACTACCTATCTAATTATTAAGCGCTAAATACGCTTCTTCTTTACTACTTATTTCTTTTACTACTACTCTTTTTTAATTAAAACGCATCTACCTATTATACTTGCTAGCTAGTAAGAGCAGGGAAATTACCTTATAGTTAATAAGAAGTAAGTAAAAAGAGTAGTAGAATAAAAGTGTTTATACTCTAGGCCTTTATGCCACGCTTATAAGCTCCTAACCTACTAGAAGAAGAGATTCTAGACATAATTTATAATAGGATTTATAATTTAAAAGATAAATAGCGATTGTTTTGCTATTACAACAAATAGGGGGTGATAGAATTGCTGTTCTTAAGATAAAGAGATTTAGAAGAACAATTCTTAATAGTTTTTTAATTTTTAAATAGCCTTTAGATAGTTTTTTAAAGATTTTTAAGAAGGATTTAGATAATTAAAGGTTACTTTTTAGGATAGGTGATCCACTTTAAGTAATTACCTAGGGGGTGTGTTAAAGTAAATCCCTTACTTCTGTAATTCTTTCTAGATCCACTAATTTATATCACGGGATTCTTGCTAAGAGACTTGTTTCTTTTGTATATAGTCTGCCCTTTTGGCATCCTTTCCTATAATTAGCTATTTGTATTCTTTACAACTCTGCTCCTGAATATCCTGTGATAGTTCGAGCCCTTTTTACCATAATAGTATAGTATACACACTATAGCACTAGTAGTAGGGACCCTTATAGCTCTGTAAATATTAGTAATATGCATCTTATATACGCCTAATAAGCTTAGCTTATTTGTAGATCTACTTACTTTATTATGCTTAGTCCTCTATAGTATTTTATTCTATAGGGTAGTGTTGTGGTAAAAAGGGCTCGAACTATCACAGGATATTTAGGAGCAGAGTTGTAAAGAATACAAAGAGCTAATTATAGGAAAAGATACCAAAAGGGCAGACTATATACAAAAGAAACAAGCCTCTTAGCAAGAATCCCGTGATCTAAATTAGTAGATCTAGAAAGAATCACAGAAGTAAGTGTTTTACTTCAACACACCCCCTAGGTGATCGCTTAAAGCGGATCACCTATCCTAAGAAGTAATCTGTAATTATCTAAATCCTTCTTAAAGATCTTTAAAAAACTGTCTAAAGGCTATTTAAAGATTGAAAAACTATTAAGAATTATTCTTCTAAATCTCCTTATCTTAAGAACAGCAATTCTATCACCCCCCACTTATTATAATAGTAAAACAATCACTATTTATCTTTTAAATTATAAATCCTATCGTGAATCGTGTCCAGAATCTCTTCTTCTAGTAGGTTAGGAGCTCATAAGCGTGGCATAAAGGCCTAGAGCGTAAACACTTTTGTTCCGCTACTCTTTTTGCTCACTTCCTATTAACTATAAGGTAATTTCTCCACTCTTACTAGCTAGTAAGTACAATAGGCAGGCGCGTTTTAATTAGAAAGGAGCAGTAGTAAGAGAAATAAGTAGTAAAGAAAGAGCGTATTTAGCGCTTAATAATTAGATAGGCAGTAGAGTATATAAGCCCTTTACTAGCGCTTAATCTTCTCTCTTTAATCCTTTACTTTTAACGCTTTAACCTCCTATCTAATTTAAGCCTACTAGTTTAAGCCTTTAAATCCCACTACCTTATAGTAAGTTCTCTTCTTCTAATTATTACCTTACGCTCTTTTTATTGTTTAGAGCTTTACTAACTCTTTTAGATATCTAACAACCTAGCTAAAGCACGCGTAGCAAAGGCTATAAAAACTACTAAATAAAGCTCCTAATCTTCCTGCCAAGATTCTCCTACTCTACTAGCTCCTTCTGCCCTAGCTCTAGGCCCCTAGTAATTGCTTAGTGCTCTTAGACAAGTAAGCTGCTTAGGCTGCTTAAAAGGAGCTCTAGCAAGAAAAAGTAATAAACGCTACTATAATAACGCTTTAAGCTTAAGCAGGCGCTACTATATCTACTTTACCTACTCTTATACTACTATATATAGGGTTATCCTATCACTTTAGCTAATTTCGCTAATCGTTTCTGTAGCTAGCCGCATATTTAGACTCTAGCTATAGATTTTATCCGCTATTAACTATTAAAGGGTGCTAATATAAGCTTTTATTCTAAGATTTATTCTAGATTTAGCTAATACTTTCTATAGGAGAGGCTAATTACTAAGCTGCGTAAGAGGGTTAAAGTAGCCTTATAAGCTCCTCTTCTTACTAGCAGTTAGAAGGAGCAAGCTTAGTATACAGCTACTATCCTACTCCCTCCCTCCTAGCCAATCTTTAGTAAAGGATAGGGTGATTACTCTCCTACCCTACCTATTAAGGAGCAGCGCGATCGCAGCTAATACCCTAATTAAAATAGCTAGATAAGCGGCCTATTAGCTCTAAAATAAGATAGAGGCTAGGTAAGTGCTTCTCCTCCTACTAATTAAAGGAGGGGAGGCTAGGGTAAGCTATTACCTACTACTAATTAAAGGAGAGGTAGAGGAGGTAGATAGGGTAAGGAATCACCTACTACAGAGAGGAGGAGAGGAGGAGAAGGTAGATGGGGTAAGGAATCACCTACTACAGAAAGGAGGAGAGGAGGAGGATAGGGAGAATCTCCTACTACTAATTATAGGGGAGATTCTCGCACCCCTACGATTAAGCAGAGGAGGAAGAGGGTCTATATACTTATAGATAAGCTCTTTAATCTCCTCTTCCTCTAATTCCTATTCTCCCTCTAATTTTTTCTTTCTTTTCTTTTTCTTTTCTTATTTCCTAGCTCTAAATTAATAATTCTAGGTAGTTAACAGATTATTTCTTTACTTACCTACTCTTATTCTATAATTATTGTGCTTACATCTTACAGATTTAATAGCCTTTTAAATCTATTAAACTACTAATAAGTAAGAGCCTTTATAAGGCTATCTGCTAGCATTTCGCTAGTTAGAAAATATTCTACTTAAAACAATCCTTTCGCATACTCTTACTGCAACTATATATTCTAAATATCTATATAGCGCAGTTAAGTAGTAATTCTTTTGTTCTTTCTAATTACTAAACGAATAGTTTAAAGATTGTTGTAATAGACCTTCTATAAAGGTCCTAGATCTAGAGTAAGCTTAGTAAAGAATCTCTTAATTACTATAGCTTCTTTACTTATATATTTAAGCGCTAGAAGCTCTGCTTCTATTATTAAAGTAGTAATTATGTTCTGTTAAGCTGCTTTCTATAGGATAGCTCCTCTAAACAATAGGATAATATATCTATAGGAAGATCGCCGTGATATTAGATTATTAGCGAATAAGGCATCTCTATATATTAGTAGATTAGGTCTATTATAGCCACTAAAGACTATAGCCTACTATCTAGTTTAATAGAGGTAAAGGATCACACAATTAATAGCAGCAAAGTGTTCTTTACTTAGATTTGTTAGAAAGTGTGATAGCTTTAACACTACAAAGGCTATATCTAGGCGTAGCATAATTACTATGTAGAGAGCTAATCCTACCTCTTCTTAAAAGAGCTTTATTTGTTAAGGAGTAGCTTCTCCTATGCTTAGAACAAGATCTTCTACTAATAGAGGTGTAGGAGGGAAGCTCCTAGAGTTTAAAAGGTTAAACTTTTTCGTAATCTTATTAATATAGGTATTATAGACTAGAGAAATTAATCTTGCTTCTCTGTCCCTAATTACTCAAACACCTAGGAACCACTCTACTAGTCCTTTTAATTTAATCTCGTATTTGTTCGCGATCTTCTTCTAAAAATCTAGGGCTTCTTTCTCTTTACTCTTGTGATAGAGAAGAAGAATATTATTAACATAAAATAAAATAATAATACTTTAATTACTATTAAAAAAAAGGCATAGCTCTTCTAGTAAAGCTAAGAGTCTATAAGATTAAAGTAATCCTGCAAATTCCTTATACTAAAGAAGTAGTAAATCTCTTAAGCTATACAAAGCTTAATTTAATCTTACACACTTTTCTAGCTTTTTAAAACTATTAGGTAATTCACAAGTTACTAGATTAGCGGCTGTAATAAGAGTATTTAGAAACGCTCCTACTATATTAAATTATAAGATTTCTAGATCGAATTCTACTACCAGAGCTACAGCTAATTAAAAAGATCTTACTACTAGAGTAGTAGCATAAGTAGAGTAGAGAGTATTCTTTTTCTAAAGATTTCCTTTTATAATAATTTAAGCTTTACACTTTTTAAAGTATCTATTTTAATTAAACTTATAAGTAAAGACCTACTTTAAAGGGAGCAGTCGCTCTAACACCTCTAATTATTTAATCTCTATCTAGGTACCTTTATCTTACAAAGTCAAGATCTCCTTATAAGCAGCAAGGAGGAATAGCTTCCTATATAAATAATTATAAAGGTGTTTCTATAGGGTTAGCTCTAGTATAAGCTCGTCTCTATAAGTCCAAGCTACATAAGACGCTCTAGGCGCCTTTCTAAGCATAGAAGGAAATACTATTACATTTAGTATAATATATTCTTCTTACTTAAACCAGGCCTCTATTACTCCTAGTATAAACGTGTGCTCTAATATTATATTAAGATCACTTTAAAAATAATTAGCGATTAGTGTATAAGCACCTAGCTTCCACCTACCCCCTAGCTAATTATCCTAATTATTTTGCTTTCTTAATCTTCGCAATAGCAGATAGCAATTTATTAGTTAGTTAATTTCTAGTGCTTTACTACAATTTCGCCTACTTATTCTACTTACCTCTAGATAGATCTGCCTTCGCCTTTAGCGCGCTAGTAGGTTATCTGCTTTATCTAGCGTAATTAAGTTATCTACGCCAGGTTAATTAGCAACCTAATTAGTTTCTACTAATAAATAGGGTATTAAATCCCTAGATTCTAGCGGGCCAGCTCTCCTAGTAGTGTTCTAGTAGCTGCCAGATATCTCTTAATCGCTTAACAGATCACCCCTAAAATCACCTAGCTCTAGTGTCTAATTAGGGGTTATAAGTCCTGTACTTCCTTTCCCACTTAAGCAAATTCTTAGCTACTAGCTAGCTAAGCCTACAGCTTACTTAGTAGTAGGTACCTTAGGTTCCTAATTACTTAGCCAGCCTACTTCGCTTTTAATTACCTAAGGGTCACCTATAGGTCTAGTAGCGGTTCTTATATACTTATTTATTTTAGGAAGAATATTAAGCGCATTTTTATACACTTCTCCTAGATTGTTTAGCTCTCCTTCTTAGAGGCTTTCTACTATTTTTAACACTTCTATCTTTAGAATAGATTGTTCTTCTAATCCTTTATAGAATAAGGACTTATTAAACCTTACGTTTTGTGTAGTAATCACCTAATTAAGCTAGGGAATCTATATTTAGTAGATATTAGAAGCTTTATAGCCTACTAGGTATCTAATATAGCCCCTAGGATTTACTTTAAATCCTCTTCTGTCTCACCTAGCTGCACGCTCCTAATCTAAAGGGTAAGCTTAGCAGCTATAGGCGTAGACAGTACTCTAGTTTAGATAAAGATTAGCTGTCCTATATTATGTTTTTACTAGTTTAAAATAACAAAAATATTATCTAAACTAAGCATCTAACGTTTTATTAGGTGATTAATAGCCTAATACTAGGCTAGGAATTATTCCTTAGAGCTAGCATGCCGCTTATATAATCTTAGGCTAGAGATTTAATAGCAGATTTGCGCTTATTTGCATTTTAATTACTTTTATTATAAGCTCCTAGCCTACTCTTTCTACAGCGCTATTAGGCTTATACGTATAGGGCGGTAGTCTGCTAATTATTATCCCTTCCTAATCAGCCTAAAATTCGTACTAGGATTTCCCTCTCTATAGAAGTGTTACTGTATTATTGTCCTAGTAGATTTTTATAATTTAAAGCTTATATTTTGTATTAACAAGAGCTAAAAAATCCTACCACACTCTTATTATCTTAGAAAGCGTCTTTGTTCTAAGATTAAAAACGTAAGGTTTCTTACTAAAATCTTCTTTAATTAGCAAAACCTAGTTTTTTCTATTTTAAGCAGTGGGCATATCAAATAGATCCTAGAATAATAAGTAAAATAGCCTAGGTAATTGTTCTCTAGGTCTCCTAGAAATCACCTAGGTTACGTGTGCAGTAGCATAGTGCTTACAATCCTTTCTTAACATTCTAGTAATCTTTACACCTTAGGCTACAGTTACTAGAGCTTATAGGGCTCTACTTCCTATATGCCCTACTTAAAGGTGCTAGAGGTCCTCAGAATCCAATCTCTTAATATTAACCCAGGATAATCCTTTAGTGGTCACACTTATAACAATTAGATAAGAGCAGATTAGCTTATATTATAAAAAAGTAAGGTTATACTCGCATCTTAGGTCTATTAAGATAACGCTTTATTCTAGGCTTCTAATCCTAAAAGTGTAATCTAAACTAAGGTACTAAATCTTTACTTTCTTTAAAAGAGCTTCTAATACAATATTTACATAAAAGCCTTCTACTACTCTTACTCCTTAGAGTAGCAGATCTTCTGTAAATCTCCTATTTTTCCTATGTAAAGCGTTCTTAATTAGTCTATTACTAATTCCTAAGATTAGGAGGCTTTGTGTACCTGCCTCTACACTCTCGTTTAATAATTAAAACGTCCCAGGAACAAGTCTTTCGCGATTGTTAACTAGGTGAACTACTATAGCACTATCTAGTATTGTACATTCTAATAGAGGATAAGTGTTAGAATATAGAGTAGAGTAGACACCCAATGCTCTATTATCTATAGGCAGATTAAATAGGTTTAGTAGAGCAGCAGCAATACTACTAGAATACTTAATAGTCTTAGTAGAGGATTATTTCTTATTCTATTCTACCTTTGTGATCGCATTACGAAGGTTTAACTACTTAGGCTACTTAAGTTAATTAAGAATCTCTAATTTTTCTTTATTAGTGAGATTAAATAATAATATTCTATTCTAGGGTAATCCAGCTATCGCGGTTTGAAGTCTTCGGCACTCTATTAGTTTCCACCTATAAGTATAGGGCTTACAGGGACAGTTTGGTTGTTTCTTTATCTAATTAGATAAACTAGAACTATTAGAGTTAGTAGATTGTCTCAATAATCTATTAAAAGTGGCAAATACCCCACTTATTTTATTAGAACTAGATCAGATTAAATACTCTTAGACAAGCGCCAAAAATACCTTCCCTAGATCGTCTAGCGTGATCTAATTCCGTCCTAGCGTCTTATCTTAGATTAGCTATTAGTTTATTAATTAGGCCTAATCTAGTGCTATACGCGCGGTGATTACATCTAGGAAATCTTAGGTAGCAAGTGGTCCGCTAATTTCGCTAATTAAGTAGGTCTTCGCTTTTTAATAGAGGAGCTGCTATTCTTTAAACTAGGTCTTAGAACTTTGTCTTGCCTACTTGGCCTTCTTAAGATAAGCGCAGTATAAAGCTTAAACATTATTTTATATAGCTCTTTTATTTAGTGCGAGATCTTCCTTTAAGAGTTAAATTAGGGACTAAAGCGTAGTTTAGCGTGTATTAACTAGAGTAATTATGGCAGGAGCAAGCAGATCAGGCGATACTATAGTATTTACCTAAGTCTAGAAATTCTGTATCTTAGTATAGTCTGCTTACTAGTCTAAAACTGCTACTCTATATTCTACTATTTATAAAGGAAAGCTCTCCTTATCTATTTCATACTTAGTAAGCTCTGCTTTCTATAATTAAATACTCGCTATAGAGGCTATATCTGTAATTAGTAATAGTTTCTATAGGAGTAGAGGTTGTTCTAGCTTTACATAATTAATTACTAAAGCGTCAATCGCCTCTAGGTTAATTTAGTTCTAGATTCCTTTTAAGTTTACTTAGAATTAAAGCTGGACAAACTAGTAGGGCTAACTAGCGCGATTAATAAGCTGTACTTCTGCTATTTTAACAATTTTTATAATTAGAATAGAGGGATTGTATTATAGAGAGGTTCTAAATAGAGTGTTATATAATAATTTAAGCGTTACTAAGTAGGTAGGGAGAATCGTCCTACGTTCTAAGCGCCGGGCTCATAACTATTATAGTAAAAAGGGCTCAAACTATCACAGGATATTCAGGAGCAGAGTTATAAAGAATACAAAGAGCTAATTATAGGAAAGGATGCTAAAAGGACAGACTATATATAAAAGAAACGAGCCTCTTGGCAAGAATCCCGTGATCTGAATTAGTGGATCCAGAAAGAATCACGGAAGTGAGTGTTTTACTTCAACAGGTAGGCAATAAATAGGTTAGTAATAGGTTCTCCTATACGTAATCTACCCTTTTTAATAGTCTATCTGCTAGGTTTATTTTCCCTAGGTAGTGTTTCACTTTAAAATTAAAAGCTACTAAGTATATTACCTATTATACTTATTATAGGTTTAGCTTTTATATAGTGCGTATACTGCGTAAGTTATTATAGTTACTTAGTACTTAAATTATATACTGTGTGCTATCTAAATAATATCTCTATTACTTAAAGTAGTAGATAATAGTAAAGAGCTTAAGGTTATATACTTTATAATTTAGCTCTGCTGCTTAAAGTTTTCTTAATATAAAAGTAACTAGGTGCCACTTCTAGTTCTTAAATAGCTGCAAAAAGATACCGCATATTATAAAAGTAGATATATTAGTTTCTAATTAGATTAGCAGTGTAGGGTTAAAGTAGCGTAAAATAGACGCACTTAAGAAGCGCGTTTTAAGTATTTTAAAAGTATTATTAGCTTTTACTAACTATTAGAACACTTAGTTCTTCTTAAGTAGGTCTAAAAGAGGAGTAGTTTCTCGCGTATATACCTTAATAAATTGCTTATAAAAGTTTATAAAGCCTAGAAATAACTAGAGCTCGTAGATGCTAGTTAGCTATAGTTATTCTATAATAGTTACTGTATATACAGGATTAGCGCAGATTCCTTGCGTAGTTATAATAAAACTAAGCAAGTAGACTTTACTTAAGGCGAATGTGCACTTAGTTAAATTAATAAAAAGTTTAGCCTTACATAGTAATTTAAGTATAGCGTAGATAGTGCACTAATAAAGTGTAAGATCCTTATTATAGATATAAATAAGTATATTATCTAGGTATATAATGTATATGTGATCTAGGTGTAGTGCTAGTGCCTTATTAATATATGCCTAGAAGCTTGTAAGGGCATTAGTTAAGCTAAATAGTATTACTAAGTATTTAAAGTAGCTATAGCGAGTTTAAAATATAGTTTTTTACTTATCTTCTACCTAGATCTAAATTCTGTAGTAGGCATTACAAAGATTAAGGGTTATATAATAGTATACGCCTAATAGGCAGTTAAGCGTCTTATTAACTAAGAGTAGTAGGTAATAATCTTTAATAGTAATCGTGTTAAGGCCCTAATAATCTATATAAAGCTATAGTGTGCTATCTTTCTTAGGGGTAAATAGAATTAGTGCTATAGCTAGGCTAGTGCTATACTTAATTTATTCCTTTTTTAAAGCATCTTCTAGATACTCTTAAAGTACCTTAAGCTCCTACTCTAAGAGATTATAGAGTAGTGTATAAAAAAGTTCTTTTCCCTCTATAATAGGGATAGTATAATTAGAATTTTTAAAATTTAGTAGAAAAGGTGCTACTTTCTTATTAAATACGTTACTATATTTACGTAATACGTTAGGAATGTGTAGTACCTACACTACGCGTATTTTATTAATACGCACTAAGTACCCTAAGCTTATACTAGTTATCTATAAGACCCTTAGAAAAAATAAATCCAAGCTAGTATACTCTATATTATCTTTAAAGTCCCTTATAGTAATAAGCTATATTAAAGCTGTAGTATAGCCTTAGCGCTATATTTATAAGCTGTAATTAAGGTAGATATTACCTTTTTATAGAAAGGGGTTACTAAGTAGAAGAGGGATCCTTTCCTTATTAACACTATAGATAGTAGTCTTTGTTCTACGCTCTACCCCTATATTATCTATAATACGCACCTAGAGCGTATAAGTAGTATAAGTGCTTTACTTTTAGGCCCTAATTTATCCTAGTTTAGGGAGCTTAGCCCTTTTAATAGGCTTTAGATTTATTTTAATAGCAATAATCTAGCTAATTAGGCTAATATTAACCTATAGGTTAAGAATTATTTAGAGTTCCCTTTTTAAGCCTATATCTCTAGCTGCGCTATATATGCGCTTTATACCTAGTAAGATATAAATTAGTAGGCGCCTTACTATATCTAAGTTATAGGTAAGGCTTAGCCTTTTCCTGCATAGTTTACTTATATAGGAATCTAGTTAAAATTACCACCTCTATATTTATTAGTATAGTAGCTAGTTTTATAGCACTTATAGTAGGTAACACTTTTCTTATCTTAGGTCTTACTATTACTTTTAAATATTTAGCAGTTTAGCGTAGTATTTTTAGATTCCTTTAATATATAATATAGGCTTAACTTCTATATTATAGGTGCGCGGCGTAGGTTTCGCTTAAACGTAGAGCCTAAAGCAATAAGGTTTTCTCTAGTTATAGGCACCTAATAGTAGTTAGTAATAGCCCTCTATAGCTTAAGTTTAAGTTTAAAAAAGAGGTACTGCACCCTTTACTTTTTAGTATAAAGTATAAATTAATCTTTAAGGATATTAAGGTAGGTTATAAAAGAGTAAATAGTTTAGTCTCTTTGCTATATTACCTAAGTATACGCTATAGCTACTTCTAGGCTATAATTTACTAGGTCTAAAAGTAAGTTAAATATATACTACTTAAAGTACTTCTAAATAGGTATTTCTCTTTTAGCTTTAAAGGTGCGCTTATAGTGTGTATACTATAGTTCTTTTAGGTCGCCTACAAAGTACTGTATTGCTTAGATAACTTTATTTCTATCTTATACAAATTCTTATAGTAAGAGCTGAAAAGCTACTTTATAAAAATAGATAAATTTATAATACTTTTTAAAGTTCTTACCTCTATATTTAGTAGGGTCTTTAGGTTAAAGCGTATACTTAACGTATATTACTATATACGCTATAGGCGCGTCCTACTTATATATATTAGTAAATAGGATTTTAATATTCTTAGTAGTAGCTACTACGCTAGGGGTTTAGCTTATACTTTTAAGTTAGGAGATTTTGTCTTCTAAAGTATAAAATTAATATATAGCGCAAAGCTTATTACGCTTCTTTTTAGTAACTAGGATACACTACTTAAGTATTAAAAGTAGGTTTAAGTTATATGTTACTAGCTCTCCTCTTATATACTAGATAAGAAGGTCTTTACTACTTTTAGGGGCTTTAGGTAAAGTCTACCCCTTACTAGTAGCTTATATAACTCTAGAGCTATCCTTAGACTATTGTAGATAAAGTATTATTATGTAAAGTCTAGTTATAGGCAATAGTACTTACTTCACACTAAAAAGGATAGGGAAAAGATAACTCTAGTAATATTAATAGAATAATACTTATCTTGTGTAGAGTTAACGCGCGGCGTAGGCTTTACGCAGCTGGCTCGCTTAGCGCACAGACCCTCTATAAGGCCTTAGCGCTAGATACCACAACACCACAATAATATCGTAATCTACCCGTTACACCTTTCTTTATTCTAATAAGGTGGTATCTGTCTCTAAGGTCTATTATTATAAATCTCTTAGCTTAAGATAGTTAGTCTTGTAGCTCTATAATATTTAGTAATAGATATTAATTCTTTATTATTATGTTATTAAGTGGTTTGTAATTAATGTATAGTTAATCTAATCTATCTTCCTTTTTAAATAAACATGAAAGGGCTTACTACTAGTAATTTTAATCGTCTTATATATCCTTTAGTAAGACTTATTTTAATAAAATCGTGTTCTTTCTAGAGTTTTTCTTCTAACTTACTATATAGTGGTCTAACGGGTAGTATCTTCCCTTCCTTTAGGTTAATTGTGTGATCCTAGGGTTAATGTTTAGGAAGGTTTACTTTTTCTTCCTTTTCTATAAATCTGTGTGTCTATTTCCTGTACTCTTTTAGTTAGGTAAGGGGTGTGCTATTATCCTCCTTCTTACGCTTCTTAACCTACTAGTTCCTACTAGCGTCTACTAAGGTGTACTTCTATTTTTTAACTATCTATTGTAGTATTATAATATTAATAACTATCTAATTTACTATTATTTTTAGTTAATGCGTAAGCTTTCTTTATAATATATATTTGTAGCGTTTAAATAATATTCTCTTTATACCCTAGTTAATCTACAGGTTATGTATTATTAACTAAAGGAATTCTAAAACTAACTTATGCTCTAATTCTAGTAAGATATCTAAGGTAAGTTCCTCCCTATATTCTTTAACTATTATTATAGTAGGAACCTCTTAGTATATCTAAGGTGTCTTACGCATTAGGGATCTATTTATAATATAGATAATATAGGGTACTTTATTCTCTAATATTATAAGTCCTGCTCGCCTTACTATCTAACAAAATATAAAATTCTTTTCTACTCTTAAGTTTATAAGAGCTTAAGCCTATATTCCTTTAAGTTATACTAGTAGCTTAACTAATACTGTAGTTACTATAGCATTTAATTTAATAAAGGCGTTTTCTTATTTAAGTTTAGGCTAAAAAAAGATATCTATTTATATAGGTTGAATTTAAGTTTAGGTGCCTAGTATGCGTTTCTAAGTATCTGCTTCTATTATTATTCTTAAGTACATAGCTTATGTAGATTGTCTTTTTCTTCTTATAAGGATGTTCTACTGTTTTTCCTCCTACAGTCTTTACTATTCCTATATACTAGTTAGATTAGTAGTTCTATTATTACTTCTTATATAGGGCAGTTTGCAAAGCTGTCTAAATATTTAGCTATATAGTAGTATTTATAGTCTTAGTTTAAACATGTGTACTAGTATAGTTATATATAGTCTCTATTAATAAGTATATTACAGTATTTATTGCCCTTTAGCGTAAAGTGAGGGAAGTATTTTACTTATTATTTATTTTAGAGGTGTTTATTGTAAGCTGCGATAGGGTAGTCTATCCACATTTATCTATAACGTAGTTTTCTTCTATGCTATTTCTTATTCCCTTTTTTGTCCGCCTTATATTATATATATGTTAGTTCCTCGCAGCGCGTCTACATACAGAATTAGTATGTAGAATTTTAGTGGTCTAGGTAGTACTTTAGTACGTAGTCTACTTTCTTATTTTTGTAGGGTTGCATTCCTTTATAATGTTTAATCTATCTAGGAATAGAGCTTACCTATATCCTAGGTCTTTGTCTCTTGGCTAGTTGAGTTTTATGTAGTCCTAAACATTTGGTTTATACTTAGGTAATATAGGATTGTCTTCGTTCTGCCTACTTTATAGGTAAGGAGTAGGAGATCTTAGTATCTCTTCTACATCTTTAGTGTTATAGTATATATCTAAGTTGTCTTCTAGATCTTTATATAATTATAAGTTAGGTGAATGTAATTACTTACTTTACTCTAGTGTAACGAGTTAGTAACTAAATAGCGTTGTAATAACTTTTTATTCCTTACTAGGTTTTTAGTCCTTAATAGTTAGTATATTTAACTTAGTTTAATAGACTTTATTCTTTAATCTATAATTCCTGGCTATATGGCCTAGTTTACTAAATATAAAGCATTCACAGGTCTTAGTTATTAGTTATTAACTTTTATCTAACACACGTTTATTAGGCTGCTTAGGGCCTCTCCTTCCTCCTTTTCTTTTACCTATATAGTTAAACTAGACATTTTCTATTAGTTCGTATCTCTAGTAGTTCCTTAGTTGTTACCTTTAGACAACTCTAATAGCGTTCTTATAAACCACTTTTGCTAGTTATCTAAAGCTTATTACTCTAGGTTTTTAGTAGAGCTCTAATTATAGCAAGAACTATTCTCTATTAGTTCTAATAGTTCTTTATACAGTTCCTTAAGAGTAGTAATTTATATACTACTACGTAGCAGTTCTTTACGTAGTTTTTATTTAAGTCCTTACTTATATATATCCTAAAGAGATTTATTGTTCTAGTTAAGTTATATAGCGTACCTACGAAATTTAGCTATATACTTAGCTACTAATTACTTCTAAGTTATAGTCTAAATTTTTACTTCTTTAATAGAGTCCTTATTAGTAACCCTAAATAGTTATTTAAGGCATTTCTTAAAGTTATTATAATTCTTAATAATATTAACTGCATTAGCGTTATTATTTACGTAATTATTGTTGTTATTATCGTGGTCTATTCCTAGGTACTTTTTAAGATAGGGATAGATCTAGAATTCTATATCTCCTCGCATATATATTACTATAAAGATAACCTTTTTCTTATCCTTAACAGGTTTATCTAACTTAAAATAGTAGAGGTCTAACTAGAGAATCTAGATATTAGTTTAAAATTGTTTACTAAAGTAGAGATTAGGTTAATGCGCTTTACTACTATTCTTTATAAAAGTAATCTTAGTAGTACCTAAAACTGCAGAAGAGGGAGGAGTTTATAAAGTACTTATATTAAGGGTGTTTAAAATGTTAAATTTAAGAGAGTAGCTAGTTCTAAAGGGTTAAAGTTAGTTCTTAGGCAGAAGTACTTATAAAAGGTAGAAAGTTTTATTAATATAATAGTATCTTACAAAGTGTAATAAGTTAACAATATAGTCTACTAGAATTTAAACAATAGATTAATAAACAGATTAAATATACATAGAGAGAGTCTATACTCGCGTTCCTATATACTAAGGCTACTCTGCTGCTTAGTGCTCCTAAATAACTAAGCACATTACGTAACCTACTTAGCTACTTAGGGCTCCTAAGCGGCTAAGCGTATTATATTATCTAATCTAAGCCTTTTAGCATTTCTTTGTTACAGCTATAACCCTATTATCGCTCTATTATACCTTTATAAGCGCCTAACTCCCACACTACTATCTAGTTTGTAATATAAACTCGCTATATCTACTTTAAATACCTAGTGTTAAAGTAAAACACTCACTTCCGTGATTCTTTCTAGATCCACTAATTTAGATTACGGGATTCTTACTAAGAGGCTTGTTTCTTTTGTATATAGTCTGCCCTTTTAGCATCCTTTCCTATAATTAGCTCTTTATATTCTTTATAACTCTGCTCCTAAATATCTTATAATAGTTCGAGCCCTTTTTACCACAACAGTTATAAGCCCAGCGCTTAGAACATAGGATAATTCTCCCTACCTACTTAGTAACGCTTAAATTATTATACAACACTCTATTTAGAACCTCTCTATAATACAACCCCTCTATTTCTAATTATAAAAATTATTAAAATAGTAGAAGTATAGCTTATTAATCGCGCTAGCTAGCCCTACTAGTTTGTCTAGCTTTAATTCTAAGTAAACTTAAAAGGAATCTAGAACTAAATTAACTTAGAGGTAATTAACGCTCTAGTAATTAATTACGTAAAGCTAGAACAACCTCTACTCCTATAGAAACTATTACTAATTGCGGATATAGCCTCTATAGTAAGTATTTAATTATACAAAGCAGAGCTTACTAAGTATAAAATAGATAAAGAGAGCTTTCCTTTACAAATAGCAGAATACAGAGTAGTAGTTTTAGACTAGCAAGTAGACTATACTAAAATACAGAATCTCTAGACTTAGGTAAATACTATAGTATCGCCTAATCTACTTACTCCTGCCATAATTACTCTAGTTAATACACGCTAAACTACGCTTTAGTCCCTAATTTAACTCTTAAAGAAAAATCTTACACTAAATAAAAGAGCTACATAAAATAATATTTAATCTTTATACTGCGCTTATCTTAAGAAGGCTAAGTAGGTAAGATAAAGTTCTAAGACCTAGTTTAAAGAGTAGTAGCTCCTCTATTAAAAAGTAAAGACCTACTTAATTAGCAAAATTAGTAGACTGCTTACTACCTAAAATTTCTTAAATATAATTACTGCGCGTATAACACTAGATTAGGCCTAATTAATAAACTAATAGCTAATCTAGGATAAGACACTAGGACAGAATTAGATTACGCTAGACAATCTAGGAAAGGTATTTTCAGCGCTTATTTAGGAGTATTTAATCTAATCTAGTTCTAATAAAATAAGTAGGGTATTTGCCACGTTTAATAGATTATTAAAACAATCTACTAACTCTAATAGTTCTAGTTTATCTAATTAGATAAAGAAATAACTAAACTGTCCCTATAAGCCCTATACTTATAGGTAGAAACTAATAGAGTGCTAAAGACTTTAAACTGCAATAGCTAGATTACCCTAGGATAGAATATTATTATTTAATCTCACTAATAAAGAAAAATTAGAGATTCTTAATTAACTTAAGTAGCCTAAGTGGTTAAACCTTTATAATGCAATTACAAAGGTAGAATAGAATAAGAAATAATCCTCTACTAAGACTATTAAGTATCCTAGTAGTATTACTGCTACTCTACTAAACCTATTTAATCTGCCTACAGACAATAGAGCATTAGGTGTCTACTCTACTCTATATTCTAACACTTATCCTTTATTAGAATATATAATACTAGATAGTGCTACAGCAGTTTACCTAGTTAATAATTACAAAAGACTTATTCCTAGAATGTTTTAATTATTAAATAAGAGTGTAGAGGTAGGTACACAAAGCCTCCTAATTTTAGAAATTAGTAATAGACTAATTAAGAACGCTTTATATAAGAAAAATAAGAGATTTATAAAAGATCTGCTACTCTAAGGAGTAAGAGTAGTAGAAGGCTTTTATATAAATATTATATTAGAAGCTCTTTTAAAGAAAGAAAAGATTTAGTACTTTAGTTTAGATTACACTTTTAGGATTAGAAGCCTAGAATAAAGCGTTATCTTAGTAGACCTAAGATATAAGTATAACTTTACTTTCCTATAATATAAGCTAATCTACTCTTATTTAATTATTATAAGTGTAACTACTAAAGGATTATCCTAGGTTAATATTAAGAGATTAGATTCTAAGAACCTCTAGCACCTTTAAGTAGGGTATATAGGAAGTAGAGCTCTATAAATTCTAGTAACTATAGCCTAAGGTATAAAGATTACTAGAATGTTAAGGAAAGATTATAAGCACTGTACTACTATATACGCAACTTAGGTAATCTCTAGGAGACTTAGAGAATAATTACCTAGGCTATTTTACTTATTATTCTAGGATCTATTTAATATGCCCACTGCTTAAAATAGAAAAAACTAGGTTTTACTAATTAAAGAAGATTTTAGTAAGAAACCTTACATTTTTAATTTTAGAATAAAGACGCTTTCTAAGATAATAAAAGTGTAGTAGGATTTCTTAGCTCTTATAAATACAAAATATAAGCTTTAAATTACAAAGATCTACTAGGATAATAATATAGTAACACTTCTATAGAGAGGGAAATCCTAGTACAAATTTTGGGCTAATTAGGAAAAGATAACAATTAGTAGACTACCGCCCTATATACATAAGCCTAATAGCGCTACAGAAAGAGTAGGCTAGAAGCTTATAATAAAAGTAATTAAAATATAAACAAGCGTAAATCTACTATTAAATCTCTAGCCTAAGATTATATAAGCAGCATACTAGCTCTAAGAAATAATTCCTAGCCTAGTATTAGGCTATTAATTACCTAATAAAACATTAGATGCTTAGTTTAGACAATATTTTTATTATTTTAAACTAGTAAAAACATAATATAGGACAGCTAATCTTTATCTAAACTAGAGTACTGTCTATACCTATAGCTGCTAAGCTTATCCTTTAGATTAGGAGTGTGTAGCTAGGCGAGATAGAAGAGGATTTAAAGTAAATTCTAGAGGCTATATTAGATACTTAGTAGGCTATAAAGCTTTTAATATCTACTAAATATAGATTCTCTAGCTTAATTAGGTAATTACTACACAAAACGTAAAGTTTAATAAGTCCTTATTCTATAAAGGATTAGAGGAATAATCTATTCTAAAGATAGAAGTGTTAAAAATAGTAGAAAGCCTTTAAGAAGAAAAGCTAAACAATTTAGAAAAAGTGTATAAAAATACGCTTAATATTCTTCCTAAAACAAATAAGTATACAAGAACTACTACTAGACCTATAGGTAACTCTTAGGTAATTAAAAGCAAAGTAGGCTAGCTAAGTAATTAGGAACCTAAGGTATCTACTACTAAGCAAGCTATAGGCTTAGCTAGCTAGTAGCTAAGAATTCGCTTAAGTAGAAAAGGAAGTATAGGACTTATAACCCCTAATTAGATACTAGAGCTAGATAATTTTAGGGGTAATCTGTTAAGTAATTAAGAGATATCTAGCAGCCACTAGAACACTACTAAGAGAGCTGGCCTACTAGAATCTAGGGATTTAATACCCTATTTATTAGTAGAAACTAATTAGGTTACTAATTAACTTAGCGTAGATAACTTAATCACGCTAGATAAAGTAGATAACTTACTAGCGCGCTAAAAGTAAAGGCAGATCTATCTAGAAGTAAGTAGAATAAGTAGGCAAAATTGTAGTAAAGTACTAGAAATTAACTAACTAATAAATTGCTATCTACTATTACAAAGATTAAGGAAGCAAAATAATTAGAATAATTAGCTAGGGGGTAGGTAGAAGCTAGGTACTTATATACTAATTACTAATTATTTTTAAAGTAATCTTAATATAATATTAGAGTATACATTTATACTAGGAGTAGTAGAGGCCTAGTCTAAGCAAGAAGAATATATTACACTAAATATAATAGTATTTACTTCTATACTTAGAAAGGCGCCTAGAGCGTTTTATATAGCTTAGACTTATAGAGACAAGCTTACACTAGAGCTAACCCTATAGAAACACCTTTATAATTATCTATATAGGAAGCTATTCCTCCTTGCCGCTTATAAGGAGATCTTAACTTTATAAGATAAAGGTACTTAGATAGAGATTAAATAATTAGAAGTATTGGAGTAACTACTCCCTTTAAAGTAGGTCTTTACCTATAAGTTTAATTAAAATAGATACTTTAAAAAGTGTAAAGCTTAAATTATTATAAGAGGAGATCTTTAGAAAAAGAATACTCTCTACTCTACTTATACTACTACTCTAGTAGCAAGATCTTTTTAATTAGCTATAGCTCTAGTAGCAGAATTTAATCTAGAAATCTTATAATTTAATATAGTAGGAGTGTTTCTAAATACTCTTATTACAGCCGCTAATCTAGTAACTTATAAATTACCTAATAGTTTTAAAAAGCTAAGAAAGTATATAAGATTAAATTAAGCTTTGTATAGCTTAAGAGATTTACTACTTCTTTAGTATAAAGAATTTATAAGATTACTTTAATCTTATAAACTCTTAGCTTTACTAGAAGAGCTATACCTTTTCTTTAATAGTGATTAAAGTATTATTATTCTATTTTATATTAACAATATTCTTCTTCTCTATTATAAAAGTAAAGAGAAAGAAGCCCTAGATTTTTAAAAGAAGATTACGAACAAATATAAAATTAAATTAAAAAGACTAGTAGAGTAGTTCTTAGGTGTTTAAGTGATTAGGGACAGAGAAGTAAGATTAATTTCTTTAGTCTATAATACCTACATTAATAAGATCACAAAAAAGTTTAATCTTTTAAACTCTAGGAGCTTCCCTCCTATACTTCTATTAGTAAAAGATCTTATTCTAAGCACAGGAGAAGCTACTCCTTAACAAATAAAACTTTTTTAAGAAGAAGTAGGATTAGCTCTTTATACAGTAATTATACTACGCCTAGATATAGCCTTTATAGTGTTAAAGCTATTACACTTTCTAATAAATCTAAGCAAAGAACACTTTGCTGCTATTAATTATATAATCTTTTACCTCTATTAAACTAGATAGTAGGCTATAGTCTTTAGAGGCTATAATAGACCTAATCTACTAATATGTGGAGATGCCTCTTTTGCTAATAATCTAATATTACGGCGATCTTCCTATAAATATATTATCCTATTGTTTAGAGGAGCTATCCTATAGAAAGTAGCTTAACAGAACATAATTACTACTTTAACTATAGAAGTAGAGCTTCTAGCGCTTAAATATATAAGCAAAGAAGCTATAGTAATTAAGAGATTCTTTACTAAGCTTACTCTAGATCTAGGACCTTTATAGAAGGTCTATTATAACAATCTTTAAACTATTTATTTAGTGATTAGAAAGAACGAAAGAATTACTACTTAACTGCGCTATATAGATCTTTAGAATATATAGTTGCAGTAAGAGTATATAAAAGGATTATTTTAAGTAGAATATCTTCTAACTAGTAAAATACTAGCAGATAGCCTAATAAAGGCTCTTACTTATTAGTAGTTTAATAGATTTAAAAGGCTATTAAATCTATAAAATATAAGTATAATAATTACAGAATAAGAGTAGGTAAGTAGAGAATTAATCTATTACCTACCTAGAATTATTAATTTAGAGCTAGAAAATAAGAAAAGAAAAAGAAAAGAAAGAAAAAATTAGAGGGAGAATAAGAATTAGAGGAAGAGGAGATTAAAGAGCTTATCTATAAGTATATAAACCCTCTTCCTTCTTTACTTAATTATAGGGGTGTAAGAATCTCCTTTATAATTAGTAGTAGGAGATTCTCTCTATTCTTTTCTTCTCCTCTTCTTTATAGTAGGTAATTCTTTACTTTATTTACCTCCTCTACTTCTTCTTTAATTAGTAGTAAGTAATAGCTTACCCTAGCCTTTCCTCTTTTAATTAGTAGGAGGAGAAGCACTTACCTAGCCTTTACTTTACTTTAGAGCTAATAGGCTACTTATCTAGCTATTTTAATTAAAGTATTAGCTGCGACTACGCTACTCTTTAATATATAGAGTAGGAAGGTAATTACCTTATCCTCTACTAAAAATTAGCTAGGAGGGAGGGAGTAGAATAGTAGTTATATACTAAGCTTACTCCTCCTAACTACTAGTAAGAAAAAGAGCTTATAAAGCTACTTTAACCTTTTTACGCAGCTTAGTAATTAGCCTTTCTTATAAAAAGTATTAGCTAAACCTAGAAAGAATTTTAAAATAAAAGCTTATATTAACACCCTCTAATAGTTAATAGTAGATAAAATCTATAGCTAGAGTCTAAATATACAGCTAGCTATAGAAATAATTAGTAAAATTAGCTAAAGTAATAAAATAATCTTATATATAGTAGTGTAAGAGTAAGTAAAGTAGATATAGTAGTGCCTACTTAAACTTAAAGTGTTATTATAGTAGCATCTATTACTCTTTCCTACTAGAGCTCCCTTTAAGCAGCCTAAGCAGCTTACTTATCTAAGAGTACTAAGTGATTACTAGAGGTCTAGAGCTAGAGTAGGAAGAGTTAGTAAAGTAGGAAAATCTTAGTAAGAGAATTAGGAGCTTTATTTAGTAGTTTTTATAGCCTTTACTACGCGTGCTTTAGCTAGGTTATTAAATATCTAAAAGAGTTAGCAAAGCTCTAAATAATAAAAAGAGCGTAAGGTAATAATTAGAAAAAAATAACCTACTATAAGATAGTAGGATTTAAAGGCTTAAACTAGTAGGCTTAAATTAGATAGGAGATTAAAGCGTTAAAAGTAAAAAATTAAAAAGAGAAGATTAAGCGCTAGTAAAGGGCTTATATACTCTACTACCTATTTAATTATTAAGCGCTAAATACGCTCCTTCTTTACTACTTATTTCTCTTACTACTACTTCTTCCTAATTAAAACGCGCCTACCTATTATACTTACTAGCTAGTAAGAGCGGGGAAATTACTTTATAGTTAATAGGAAGTAAGCAAAAAGAGTAGTAGAATAAAAGCGTTTACACTCTAGGCCTTTATACTACACTTATAAGCTCCTAACCTACTAGAAGAAGAGATTCTAGACACAATTCACAATAGAATTTGTGATTTAAAAGATAAATAGTGATTGTTTTACTATTATAATAAGTAGAGGGTGATAGAATTGCTGTTCTTAAGATAAGGAGATTTAGAAGAATAATTTTTAATAGTTTTTTAATCTTTAAACAGCCTTTAGATAGTTTTTTAAAGATCTTTAGAAAGGATTTAGACGATTACAGATTACTTCTTAAGATAGGTAATCCGCTTTAAGTAATCACCTAGGGGGTGTATTAAAGTAAAACACTTACTTTTGTGATTCTTTCTAGATCTACTAATTTAGATTATAGGATTCTTACTAAGAGGCTCGTTTCTTTTGTATATAGTCTGCCCTTTTAGCATCCTTTCCTACAATTAGCTCTTTGTATTCTTTACAACTCTGCTCCTGAATATCCTGTGATAGTTCGAGCCCTTTTTACCACAACACCTAGTAATACTATTTAGCTTAACTAATGCCCCTATAAGCTTCTAGGCATATATTAATAAGGCACTAGCGCTATACCTAGATTATATATATATTATATATCTAGATAATATACTTATCTATACCTATAATAAGGATTTTACATTTTACTAGCGCGCTGTCTACGCTGTGCTTAAATTACTACATAAAGCTAAACTTTTTATTACTTTAACTAAGTGCATATTTACCTTAGGCAAAGTCTACTTCCTTACTTTTATTATAACTACATAAGAATCTATGCTAATCCTATAGGCATAGTAACTATTATAAAATAACTATTGCTAACTAGCATCTAAGAGCTCTAGTTATTTCTAGGCTTTATAAACTTTTATAGGCAATTTATTAAGGTATATATATAAGAGACTATTCCTCTCTTAGACCTACTTAAGAAGAACTAAGTGTTCTAATAATTAGTAAAGGCTAATAATACTTTTAAGATACTTAAAACGCGCTTTTTAACTGCGCCTATTCTACGCTACTTTAACCCTACATAACTAATCTAATTAGAAACTAACGCATCTACTTTTATAATATCTAGTATCTTTTTATAGCTATTTAAGCACTAAAAGTGGTATCTAGTTACTTTTATATTAAGGAAACTCTAAGCTACAGAACTAAATTATAAGGCATATAACCTTAAGCTTCTTACTATTATTTACTACTTTAAGCAATAGAGATATTATCTAGATAGTATATAGTATATAATTTAAGTGCTAAGTAACTATAATAACCTACGCAGTACACGCGCTATATAGAAACTAAACCTATAATAAGCGTAATAGGCGATATATCTAGTAATCTTTAATTTTAAAGTGGAATACTACTTAGGGAAAACAAACCTAGTAGATAAACTATAAAGAAGGGTAAATTACGTATAGAAGAACTGTTGAAGTAAAACACTCACTTCCGTGATTCTTTCTGGATCCACTGATTCAGATCACGGGATTCTTGCCAAGAGGCTCGTTTCTTTTATATATAGTCTACCCTTTCAGCATCCTTTCCTATAATTAGCTCTTTGTATTCTTTACAACTCTGCTCCTAAATATCCTATAATAGTTTAAGCCCTTTTTACCACAATAGTTATAAGCCTAGCGCTTAGAACGTAGAATAATTCTCCCTGCCTACTTAGTAACGCTTGAATTATTATACAACACTCTATTTAGAACCTCTTTATAATACAATCCCTCTATTCTAATTACAAAAATTATTAAAATAGTAGAAGTATAGCTCGTTAATCGCGCTAATTAGCCTTACTAGTTTGTCCAGCTTTAATTCTAAGTAAACTTGAAAGGAATCTAGAACTAAATTAATCTAAAGGCGATTAACGCTCTAGTAATTAATTACATAAAGCTAGAATAACCTCTGCTCCTACAGAAACTATCACTAATTGCAGATACAGCCTCTATAGCGAGTATTTAATTATATAAAGCAGAGCTTACTAAGTATAAAATAGATAAGGAGAGCTTTCCTTTACAAATAGTAGAATATAGAGCAGTAGTTTCAGACTAGCAAGTAGACTATACTAAGATATAGAATCTCTAGACTTGGGTAAACGCTACAGTATCGCCTAATCTGCTTACTCCTACCATAATTACTCTAGTTAATACACGCTAAACTACGCTTTAGTCTCTAATTTAACTCTTAAAGGAAGATCTCGCACTAAATAAAGAAGCTATATAGAATAATGTTTAAGCTTTATACTGCGCTTATCTTAAGAAGGCTAAGCAGGCAAGACAAAGTCCTAAGACCTAGTTTAAAGAGTAGCAGCTCCTCTATTAAAAAGCAAAGACCTACTTAATTAGCGAAATTAGTAGACCGCTTACTACCTAAGATTTCCTAGATATAATCGCCGCGCGTATAGCACTAGATTAGGCCTAATTAATAAACTAACAGCTAATCTAGGATAAGACGCTAGGACAGAATTAGATCACGCTAGACGATCTAGGGAAGGTATTTTCAGCGCTTGTCTAGGAGTATTTAATCTAATCTAGTTCTAATAAAATAAGTGGGGTATTCGCCACTTTTAATAGATTATTAAGACAATCTACTAACTCTAATAGTTCTAGTTCGTCTAATTAGACAAAGAAACAACTAAACTGTCCCTTGTTAAATCCAAGAGGGTAGCTAGTCCTAAAGGGTTAAGGTTAGTTCTTGGGCAGGAGTACTTACGGAAGGTGGAAGGTCTTGTTAATATAATAGTATCTTGCGAAGTATAATAAGTCAACAATTTAGTCTACTAGAATCTAAATAATAGATTAATAAACAGATTAAATACAAGTATAGAGAGTCTATCCTTGCGTTCCTATATACTAAGTAAAGTCCGCTCTATAGGGAGCGCTCTATAGAGAGCGCTCTATATAGAGCGGTTACGTATGTTATACTCTGCACAGAGTAATTAAGCGCTCTGTAGAGAGTAGTTATATAACTTTTTTGTTTAAGGCGTAGCCAGCATCAAGTCCTTACTCAATCCTTACTATGCGCCCACTAGGTACAAAACTAGTTTCCCGCCATTATATAGATTTTAGATCCTAACATTATCCCCTCTTTTTTACAGATTTGTCCTAAATTACATGTCTAGACCTTAGCTATTGTTACGTAAGCTGTCCTGCTAACCCCACTTACTATAAGTACGTCTATTAGCATTATACCTAGTAACTCTACTATTTAAAAATATTAATTATATCGCAAGATCTAAGAAGCTAATATTATTACAGAGAGCCCTTACATTAATTACAGTTTTAAAAGTTCTATTTACTACGTTATACTAGGTTTAGGTTTAAAGTGTTCTAAATATGTTCGCTTAGGTCGTCTATGTGTAAATATAAGCTAGTTATTACTAGATAAGACTTATAAGGAGTATAAGAAGAAGGTTAAAGAGGATAAGAAGGCGTTATCTCTCCTAATAGTGTAGTTGTTACAAAATAAGAAAATACTAGCTTAGGCTAAAGAGCGTGCTCGTAAGAAGATATTATGTCTGGCTGCAGAAATAACTACAAATAGTAAGGACGTGAATACAGATACTATTAATTATCCTGCTACTGCAGCAACTGTTAGTTACTCTATAGCAATGTGGTTAACGCTTAACATAGTAGACACTATAGCGTTAGTACTATAATCCTCCTAGGTATATTTATATTTCTAATAGAATTCCTTAATCTTTTGCTAACAGTTTCCTAGATTGTTTTTTAGTTCCTAGGTGTTTTCGCTATGTGGGTAACCTTTCCACTTAATAAGGTACGTGTTATTATGCTAATTATATTCTAGAATTCTTTTAACCTTAAATTTATTTTCTTCCTTAGTCTAGTGGTAGAAGGTGGTTTCAACTAGTGTATTAGGGTCTACTAGTTCTAGTAGTGATACGTGGAATACTAGGTGTATCTTTGCATCTGGCGGTAGTTTTAACTTGTAGTTCACTAGTAATATTTGCTTAGAAATGTAAAATAGTCTAACCTTAATATAATCTAGTTTCTTGTGTTTCCTCTTCTAAGTTTAAAGGTTCTTTGTAAGTAGATATACTTTATCCCCCTTCTTTAGCTAAGGTGCTATTTTTTATTTTTAGTTTTAGTATAAAATTAATTACTACTAAGCTTTTTTAAGATTCTCTTAGAGTTGTTAGTGTATTTTCTTTATATTTTCTGCTATATCTATAGCTTCTTTTGCTTTAATTGTCGTAGGAAATTATTAGTTAAAGAGATGTAGGTGTCTTCTGTAGTTTATATAGAACAGTGTATGTCCTAATACTGCTAATACTTTGTTATTATAGGCTAACTGTGCTATAGGTAGTAATAAAACTTAGTTATTCTTTTAACTATTACAGTAGATGCGTAGGTACATTTCTATAGTTTAGTTCGTACGTTCTATCTGTCTGTCTGTTTATAGATAGTAAGCTGTTAATAATTTTCGTTTTGTTCTAAGCAGTGCTATAAGCGTTGTCTAATAATTTAACGTGAAGAGCTTATCTCTATCACTAATAATTATTTTTGGGATTCTGTGGTGTCTAATTAGTTAGTCCAGGATAAGAAAAGCGAGTTCCTTTGCCGTTATTCTTTTAAGGCATAGAATGAGCTTAACATACTTAGTTAGTTAGTAGACTACTACTAGTATGCTGTCGTATTTAATTCCTATTATTGGATCCTTAGAGTTTAGAATTCCTATAACAAAATCTATAGTAATATCTTCTTATAGTGCTGTTGGTATTCTAATTACTTATATCTCTCTATATTTAAGATGTGTACTATGTTTGTTTCTCTAGCATTCTACACATTTGCAGATATAAGTTATTACAGCTTCCTTAATTCCTTTAAAAGTGTAATTCCTTTAGATAAGTTCCATTATTTTTGTGATGCCTAGGTGTCCGTACATAGGGTTATTGTGGTATTATTAGATAATCTTGGTCTGTAGATGTTCCAGAACTTCTTAGTTAATTACCAAAAGTTAATTTAGTTCCGCTGTTAGTTCTAGAGATCTATCTTTGGCTTTGCGAAGAATTGCGGAGAAAGTTTTTTCCTTTTCTCCTACTAGATTACTTTATTAGCTAAGAGCGTCTACTCTGCCATTTTCTTTTCTAGCTACATAGATAATTTTAAACTTATACTACCCTGTGGTTTACAACTATCTTTATTATTATAGCGTAAGTTCTTTTATTATCGTGAACCTTAGAAGGTTCTTATAATCTATATAGATTTCTAGTGTTAAGTAACTAAGCGCGTAAATCCTCTAGTGCTTTAAGGCTTTAATAATAGTGTAGAGTTCTTTATCGTATACGTCGTATTGTGTTTTGGCGTTATTAAATTTGCATAAGTAATAGGCAATTAGGTGCTATTTGCTATTACGTTTTTATTTAGCGTAGGCGCCTAGTGTAAGATCACTAGCGTCTGTTTTAAAGCGTAGTAGTTCATTGCTTCTAAAATAAACAAGGATAGGTTCTATAATACATACTGTCTTAAAGAGTTAGAATAACATTCTACACTTATTTGTCTATTTAAAGGGTACATCCTTCTTTATAAGATTTATTAAGGGTATTGTAACCTTTGCGTAATCTTGGATAAATTATTAATTAAATCTACAGAATCCTAAGAATTCTTGGATATTCTTAGCTATCTTTAGTATTAGCTAGTTCTTAATACATTTAACTTTACTTAGTGCTATCTTGATTCCTTCTATAGTAATAATGTGTCCTAGGAATTTAAGTTATTTAACGTTAAACTTATATTTCTTAAGTTTAATACAAAGGCATGCTTTGTCTAGTGCTTCTAGTACTATCTATATATACTTAGTGTAGTCTAATTTGTTTTTAGAAAAGATAAGGATATCGTCTATATACGCAATAATAAATATGTCTAGATGTTTACAGAGTACGTTATTAATAAGTGCTATAAAAGCTGCTAGTGCGTTTGTAAGTCCAAATAGCATAACCTTGTACTTAAATAGTCTGTAGCGTAATTAAAACACTATTTTCTATTCTTCACCTTTCTTAATTTATATAAGGTGGTAACCGTCTCTTAGATCTATTATTGTGAATATCTTAGCTTAAGACAGTTAATTTTGTAGCTCTATAATATTTAGTAGTAGATATTAGTTCTTTATTGTTATATTGTTAAGTTGTTAGTAGTTAACGCATAGTCTGTCTAATCTATCCTTTTTTTTAATAAACATAAAAGGGCTTACTGCTAGTAACTTTAATAGTTATATATATCCTTTCTTAAGGTTTATCTTAATAAAATCACGTTCTTTAAGGAGTTCTTCTCCTATCTTACTATATAGTAGTCTAAAGGGTGGCGTCTTCCCTTCTTTTAGGTCTATCGTAAGATCCTAGGGTTAATATTCTAGTAGGTTTACTTTTCCTTCCTTTTCTATAAATATGTGTGTCTATTTCCTGTACTCTCTTAGTAAGGTGAGAGGTATACTATTATCCTCTTTCTCGCACTTCTTAACCTAGTAGTTCCTACTAGCGTCTACTAAAGTGTGCTTTCGTTTTTTAACTGTTTATCGCAGTATTATGTTGTTAATAACTCCCTTATCTACTATTATTTTTAGTTAATGTATAGGCTTTGCTTATAATACACAATTACAGCGTTTAAATAATATTTTCTTTATACCCTAGTTAATCTATAGGTTGTGTATCGTTAACTAAAGTAATCCTAAGACTAACTTATACTTAGATCCTAGTAAGACATCTAAGGTAAGTTCCTCTCTATATCCTTAGACTATTATTATAGTAGTAACCTCCTAGTATATTTAAGGTGTCTTAGGCATTAAGGATCTATTCGCGACATAGATAATATAGAGTACTTTTTTCTCTAACATTATAAGTCCTGCTTATCTTACTATCTAATAAGATATAAAGTTCCTTCTTACTCCTAAGTCTATAAGAGCTTAAGCCTGTATTCCTTTAAGCTATACTAGTAGCTTAACTAATACTATGCTTACTATAGTATTTAATTTAATAAAGGCGTTTTCTTATCTAAGTTTAGGCCTAAAAAAGACATCTGTTCGTGTAGGTCGTAGTTAAGTTCTAGTGCCTAGTATACATTTCTAAGTATCTGCTTCTATTGTTACTCTTAAGTACGTAACTTATGTAGATTATTTTCTTCTTCTTTTTCCCGTAAGAATATTCTTCTGTTTTTTCTTCCACAGTCTTTACTGTTCCTGTGTACTAGTTAAATTAGTAGTTCTATTATTACTTCTTACGTAGGGTAGTTTGCAAAGCTATTTAAGTATTTAGCTATATAGTAGTATTTGCAGTCTTAGTTTAGACACGTGTACTAGTATAGTTGTATATAGTCTCTATTAATAAGCATATTACAGCATTTATTGCCCTTTAGCGTAAGGTGAGGAAAGTATTTCACTTATTATTTATCCTAGAGGTGTTTGTTGCAAGCTGTAATAGGGCAGTCTATCTATATCTATCTATAGCGCAATTTCCTTCTAGGTTATTTCTTATTCTCCTCTTTCTCTACCTTATGTTATATATATATTGGTTCTTCGCAATGCGTCTACATACAGAATTAGTGTGTAGGATTTTAGTAGTCTAGGTAGTACTTTAGTACGTAATCTAACTTCTTATTTTTGTAGGGTTGCATTCCTTTTAGTGCCTAGTAGGGTTCTATGTAGTCCTAAACATTTAGTTTATACTTAGGTGACATAGGGTTGTCTTCTTCCTACCTACTTTATAGGTAAGGAGTAGAAGATCTTAGTATCTCTTCTACGTCTTCTACGTTGTAGTATACGTTAGAGTTGTCTTTTAGATCTTTGTATAGTTATAAGTTAGGTGAATCTAATTGCTTACTTCGCTCTAGTGTAACGCGTTAGTAACTAAATAGCGTTATAATAACTTCCTATTCTTTATTAGGTTCTTAGTCCTTAATAGTTAGTATATTTAACTTAGTTTAATAGACTTTGTTCTTCGATCTACAGTTCTTAGCTATATAGCCTAGTTTACTACATATAAAGCATTTACAGGTTTTAGTTATTAATTATTAACTTCTATTAGAGACGCGTTTATTAGGCTACTTAGGGCCTATCTTTCCTCTTTTTCCTTTACCTAAGTAGTTAAACTAGACATCTTTTATTAGTTCGTATTTCTAGTAGTTCCTTAGCTATTGCTTTTAGACAATTCTAACAGGGTTCTTATAAACTATTCTTACTAGTTATCTAAAGCTTATTGCCCTAGGGTTTTAGTAGAACTCCTGTTATAGTAAAAACTACTCTCTGTTAATTCTAATAGTTTCTTTATACAGTTCTTTAAGGTTAGTAATTTGTACACTACTACGTAAGAGTTCCTTACGTAGTTTCTATTTAAGTCCTTATTTATACATATTTTAGAGAAATTCATTGTTCTAGTTAAGTTGCACAGCGTATCTGCGAAACTTAGCTATATACTTAGCTACTAATTATTTCTAAGCTATAGTCTAAATCTTTGCTTTTATAATAGAGTCCTTATTAGCGATCCTAAAGAGTTACTTAAGGCATTTCTTAAAGTTATTATAATCCTTAATAATATTAACTATATTAGCGTGCTTATTTACGTAATCGTTGTTATTATTATTGTGGTCTATTCCTAGGTACTTTTTAAGGTAGAGATAGATCTATAATCCTATATTTCCTCACATATATATTGCTGCAAAAATAACCTTCTTTTTGTCTTTAAGGGGTTTATCTAAGTCAAAGAAGTAGAGGTCTAACTAAAGAATCTAGACGTTAGTTTAAGATCGTTTACTAAAGTAGAGATTAGGTTTATACGCCTTACTACTATTCTTTATAGGAGTAATCTTAGCGGCACCTAAAGCTGTAGAAGAGGTAGGAGTTTATAAAGTACTTATATTAAGGGTGTTTAAGATATTAAATCTAAGAGAGTAGCTAGTCCTAAAGGGTTAAGATTAGTTCTTAGGCAGGAGTACTTACAGAAGGTAAAAAGTCTTATTAATATAATAGTATCTTGCGAAGTGTAACGAGTTAATAATTTAGTCTACTAGAATCTAAATAATAGATTAATAAACAGATTAAATATAAGTATAGAGAGTCCATCCTCGCGTTCCTATATACTAAGCAAAGTCCGCTCTGTAGGGAGCGCTCTATAGAGAGCGCTCTATATAGAGCGGTTATGTGTGTTATGCTCTGCACAGAGTAATTAAGCGCTCTATAGAGAGTAGTTACGTAACTCCTTTATTTAAGGCGTAGCTGGCATTAAGTCCCCGCTTAATCCTTGCTACGCGCCCGCTAGGTACAAAACTGGTTTCCCGCCATTATGTGGATTTCAGATCCTAACATTCCTGTAAGCCCTATACTTATAGGTAGAAACTAATAGAGTGCTGAAGACTTTAAACCACAATAGCTAGATTACCCTAGGATAGAATATTGTCATTTAATCTCACTAATAAAGAAAAATTAGAGATTCTTAATTAACTTAAGTAGCCTAAGTGGTTGAACCTTCGTAATGCGATCACGAAGGCAGAATAGAATAAGAAATAATCCTCTACTAAGACTATTAAGTATCCTAGTAGTATTACTACTACTCTACTAAACCTATTTAATCTACCTACAGATAATAGAGCATTAGGTGTCTACTCTACTCTATATTCTAACGCTTATCTTCTGTTAGAATATATAATACTAGACAGTGCTGTAGTAGTTCACCTAGTTAATAATTATAAAAGACTTATTCCTAGGACGTTTTGATTATTAAACAAGAGTGTAGAGGCAGGTATATAAAGCCTCCTAATCTTAGAAATTAGTAATAGACTAATTAAGAACGCTTTGCATAGGAAAAATAAGAGATTTATAGAAGATCTACTGCTCTAAGGAGTGAAAGTAGTAGAAGGCTTTTATGTAAATATTATATTAGAAGCTCTTTTAAAGAAAGTAAAGATTTAGTACCTTAGTTTAGATTACACTTTTAGGATTAGAAGTCTAGAACAAAGCGTTATCTTAGCAGATCTAAAATGTGAGTATAACTTTACTTTCCTATAATATAAGCTAATCCGCTCTTATCTAATTATTATAAGTGTGACTACTAAAAGATTATCCTAGGTTAATATTAAGAGATTAGATTCTAAGGACCTCTAGCACCTTTAAGTAGGGCATATAGGAAGTAGAGCCCTATAAGCTCTAGTAACTGCAGCCTAAAGTGTAAAGATTACTAGAATGTTAAGAAAAGATTATAAGCACTATACTACTGTATACGTAACCTAGGTAATCTCTAGGAGACCTAGAGAATAATTACCTAGGCTATTTTACTTATTATTCTAGGATCTATTTAATATGCCCACTGCTTAAAATAGAGAAAACTAGGTTTTGCTAATTAAAGAAGATTTTAGTAAGAAACCTTACGTTTTTAATTTTAGAATAAAGACGCTTTCTAAAATAATAAAAGTGTGGCAGGATTTCTTAGCTCTTATTAATATAAAATATGAGCTTTAAATTATAAAAATCTACTAGGATAATAATATAGCAACACTTCTATAGAGGGGGAAATCCTAGTACAAATTTTAAGCTAATTAGGAAGGGATAATAATTAGTAGACTACTACCCTATACGTATAAGCCTAATAGCGCTGTAGAAAGAGTAGGCTAGGAGCTTATAATAAAAGTAATTAAAATGTGAACAAGCGTAAATCTGCTATTAAATTTCTGGCCTAAGATTATATAAGCGGTATACTGGCTCTAAGGAATAATTCCTAGCCTAGTATTAGGCTATTAATTACCTAATAAAACGTTAGATGCTTAGTTTAGACAATATTTTTGTTATTTTAAACTAGCAAAAATATAATATAGGATAGCTAATCTTTATCTAAACTAGAGTGCTGTCTACACTTATAGCTACTAAGCTTACCCTTTGGATTAGGAGCGTGCAGCTAGGTAAGACAGAAGAGGATTTAAAGTAAATCCTAGGGGCTATATTAGATACCTAGTAGGCTATAAAGCTTCTAATATCTACTAAATATAGATTCCCTAGCTTAATTAGGTAATTACTACACAAAACGTAAGGTTTAATAAGTCCTTATTCTATAAAAAATTAGAGGAATAATCTATTCTAAAGATAGAAGTATTAAAAATAGTAGAAAGCCTCTAAGAAGGAGAGCTAAATAATCTAAAAGAAGCGTATAAAAACGCGCTTAATATTCTTCCTAAAATAAATAAGTATATAAGAACTACTACTAGACCTATAGGTAACCCTTAGGTGATTAAAAGCAAAGTAGGCTAGCTAAGTAATTAGGAACCTAAGGTACCTACTACTAAGCGAGCTATAGGCTTAGCTAGCTAGTAGCTAAGAATTTGTTTAAGTAGGAAAGGAAGCATAAGACTTATAACCCCTAATTAGACACTAGAGCTAGGTGATTTTAGAGGTAATCTATTAAGTGATTAAGAGATATTTAGCAGCCACTAGAACACTACTAGAAGAGCTAGCCTACTAGAATCTAGGAATTTAATACCTTATTTATTAGTAGAAACTAATTAGGTTACTAATTAACCTAGCGTAGATAACTTAATTATGCTAGATAAAGCAGATAACCTACTAGCGCGCTAAAGGCGAAGGCAGATCTATCTAGAGGTAAGTAGAATAAGTAGGCAAAATTGTAGTAAAGTACTAGAAATTAACTAACTAATAAATCGCTATCTGCTATTACAAAGATTAAGGAAGCAAAATAATTAGAATAATTAGCTAAAGAATAGGTAGAAGCTAGGTGCTTATACACTAATTACTAATTATCTTTAAAGTAATCTTAATATAATATTAGAGTACACGTTTATACTAAAAGTAGTAGAGGCCTAGTCTAAGTAAGAAGAATATATTACACTAAATATAATAGTATTCGCTTCTATACTTAGAAAGGCGCCTAGAGCGTCTTATACAGCTTAGACTTATAGAGACAAGCTTACACTAGAGCTAACCCTATAGAAACACTTTATAATTATCTATATAGGAAGCTATTCCTCCTTACTGCTTATAAGGAGATTTTAACTTTGTAAAATAAAGGTACCTAGACAGAGATTAAATAATTAGAGGTGTTAGAGCGACTACTCCCTTTAAAGTAGGTCTTTACCTATAAGTTTAATTAAAATAGATACTTTAAAAAGTGTAAAGCTTAAATTATTATAAAAGGAGATCTTTAGAAAAAGAATACTCTCCACTCTACTTATACTGCTACCCTAGTAGTAAGATCTTTTTAATTAGCTATAGCTCTGGCAGCAGAATTCGATCTAGAAATCTTATAATTTAATATAGTAGGAGCGTTTCTAAATACTCTTATTACAGCCGCTAATCTAGTAACTTATAAATTACCTAATAGTTTTAAAAAGCTAGAAAAGTGTATAAAATTGAATTAAGCTTTATATAGCTTAAGAAATTTACCACTTCTTTAGTATGAGGAATTTGTAGAATTACTTTAATCTTATAGACTCTTAGCTTTACTAGAAGAGCTATGCCTTTTCTTTAATAGTAATTAAAGTATTATTATTCTATTTTATATTAATAACATTCTTCTTCTCTATTATAAGAGTAAAGAGAAAGAAGCCCTAGATTTTTAGAAGAAGATCGCAAACAAATACAAGATTAAATTAAAAAGACTAGTAGAGTAGTTCCTAGGTGTTTAAGTGATTAGGGACAGAGAAGTAAGATTAATTTCTCTAGTCTATAATACCTACATTAATAAGATTACAAAAAAGTTTAACCTTTTAAACTCTAGGAGCTTCCCTCCTACACCTCTATTAGTAGAAGATTTTGTTCTAAGCACAAGAGAAGCTACTCCTTAATAAATAAAGCTCTTTTAAGAAGAGGTGGGATTAGCTCTCTATATAGTAATTATACTACGCCTAGATATAGCCTTTATAGTGTTAAAGCTATCACACTTTCTAACAAATCTAAGCAAAGAACACTTTACTACTATTAATTATATAATCCTTTACCTCTATTAAACTAGATAGTAGGCTATAGTCTTTAGTGGCTACAATAGACCTAATCTGCTAATATGTGGAGATGCCTTATTCGCTAATAATCCAATATTATAGTAATCTTCCTATAGATATATTATCCTATTGTTTAGAGGAGCTATCCTATAGAAAGCAGCTTAATAGAACACGATTACTACTTTAATAATAGAAGTAGAGCTTCTAGCGCTTAAATATATAAGTAAAGAAGCTATGGCAATTAAGAGATTCTTTACTAAGCTTACTCTAGATCTAGGACCTTTATAGAAGGTTTATTACAACAATCTTTAAACTATTTGTTTAGTAATTAAAAAGAACAAAAGAATTACTACTTAACTACGCTATATAGATATTCAGAATATATAGTTGTAGTAAGAGTATACAAAAAGATTATTTTAAGTAGAATATCTTCTAACTAGCGAAATGCTAGTAGATAGCCTTATAAAGGCTCTTACTTATTAGCAGTTTAATAGATTCAAAAGGCTATTAAATCTATAAGATGTAAGCACAATAATTATAGAATAAGAGTAGGTAAGTAAAGAAATAATCTATTAACTATCTAGAATTATTAATTTAGAGCTAGGAAACAAGAAAAGAAAAAAAAAAAAGAAAAGATTAGAAAGAGAATAGGAATTAGAAGAAAAGGAGATTAAAGAGCTTATCTATAAGTATATAGACTCTCTTTCTCCTCTACTTAATTGTAGGGGTGTGAGAATCTCCCCTATAATTAGTAGTAGGAGATTCTCCCTATTTTTCTCCTCTCCTCTTCTCTATAGTAGGTAATTCCTTACCCTATCTACCTCCTCCACCTCTCCTTTAATTAGTAGTAGGTAATAGCTTACCCTAGCCTCCCCTCCTTTAATTAGTAGGAAGAGAAGCACTTACCTAGCCTCTATCCTACTTTAGAGCTAATAAGCAACTTATCTAGCTATTTTAATTAAAGTATTAGCTACAACTGCGCTACTCCTTAATAGGTAGAGTAGAAGGGTAATTACCCTATCCTCTACTAAGGATTAGCTAGGAGGGAGGGAGTAAGATAGTAGCTATATACTAAGCTTACTCCTCCTAACTACTAGTAGAAGGAGGAGCTTATAAGGCTACCTTAACCCTCTTACGCAGCTTAGTAATTAGCCTCTCTTATAAAAAGTATTAGCTAAACCTAGAATAAATCTTAAAATAAAAGCTTATATTAGCACCCTCTAATAGTTAATAGTAAATAAAATCTATAGCTAGAGTCTAAATATACAGCTAGCTATAGAAATAATTAGCAAAATTAGCTAAAGTAACAAAATAACCCTATATATAGTAGTGTAAGAGTAAGTAAAGTAGGTATAGTAGCGCCTACCTAAGCTTAAAGCGTTATTATAGCAGCGTTTATTACTCTTTCCTACTAGAGCTCCCTTTAAGCAGCCTAAGTAGCTTACTTATCTAAGAGCACTAAGCAATCGCTAGGGGCCTAGAGCTAGGGTAGAAGGAGCTAGTAGAGTAGGAGAATCTTAGTAGGAGAATTAGGAGCTTTATTTAGTAGCTTTTATAGCCTTTACTGCGTGTGCTTTAGCTAGGTTATTAGACATCTAAAAGAGTTAGCAAAGCTCTAAATAATAGAAAGAGCGCAAGGTAATAATTAGAAGAAGAGAACCTACTATAAAATAGTAGGATTTAAAGGCTTAAACTAGTAGGCTTAAATTAGATAGGAAGTTAAAGCGTTAAAAGTAAAAGATTAAAAAAAGAAGATTAAGCGCTAGTAAAGGGCTTATATGCTCTACTACCTATCTAATTATTAAGTGCTAAATACGCTCCTTTCTTACTGCTTATTTCTCTTACTACTGCTCCTTTCTAATTAAAACGCGCCTGCCTATCGTACTTACTAGCTAGTAAGAGCGGGGAAATTACTTTATAGTTAATAAGAAGTAAGTAAAAAGAGTAGCGGAATAAAAGCGTTTACGCTCTAGGCCTTTATACTACGCTTATAAGCTCCTAACCTACTAGAAGAAGAGATTCTAGACACGATTCACAATAGGATTTGTAATTTAAAAGATAAACAGTAATTGTTTTGCTATTACAATAAGTAGGGGGTGATAGAATCGCTGTTCTTAAGATAAGGAGATTTAGAAGAATAATTCTTAATAGTTTTTTAATCTTTAAACAGCCTTTAGACAGTTTTTTAAAGATCTTTAGAAAGGATTTAGATAATTATAGATTACTTCTTAGGATAGGTGATCCGCTTTAAGCGATCACCTAGGGGGTGTGTTAAAGTAAAACACTTACTTCTGTGATTCTTTCTAGATCTACTAATTTAGATCACAGGATTCTTGCTAAGAGGCTTGTTTCTTTTGTATATAGTCTGCCCTTTCGGCATCCTTTCCTACAATCAGCTCTTTGTATTCTTTACAACTCTGCTCCTGAATATCCTGTGATAGTTCGAGCCCTTTTTACCACAACATATCTTAATTAGATTCCCATATAAGTAAATTATATAATAAAATGCTAAGTTTTACTTATAGCTTAAGTATAATAAAGTGCTTACTAATTTATATCTTATTAGGTATAAAGTGAATAGATAGCGTAGTTAAAAATACTAGTATAAAAAAGAAACTCTAAATAATTCTTAACCTATAGGGTAATATTAGCCTAATTAGCTAAATAGTTACTATAGAAAGAGACTTAAAGTATATTAAAGGGGCTAAGCTCTATAAATTAGAATAGATTAGAGCCTAGAAATAAAGCACCTATACTGCTTATACGTTCTAGGTGCGCCTTATAGATAATATTATAAGGAATAGGTAACCTTTAAAAGTTCCTAGAGTTACTTTTCTATATTCTAAAAGTTTCTATAATAACGTCATAATGACATTACAATGACGTTATAGATAACCCTATAAACACTGTTCTAGATAACGCTATAGGTGACGTCATAAATAATGTTATAGATATTAGAGATTTACTAAGTCGAATGTTCTAGAAACTCTACTTTATGTATATAAGGAGGGTTCTCTTCTACTTGTACTATCTATCCTAGATAGCAATTCTAAGCCTATACCTAAGGTTTTATTGCTCTATTTACCTACGTTCGATCTACCCTCTATTACCCTAGTCTCTACTATTCTATAAAACTAGTACTAGGGGAGAGAAGGTTCTAGAAGGTCTAGAAGGTTACCCTTTATCCTCTAGCCTTTATCTCCTCTTTATAAATATAAGGATAAAGCCCTAGATAAAGACTACTATTTAAAGCGTTCATAAAAAAAAGATTCCTCTTCTACTTAGTAACCCCTTCCTATAAGAAAAAGTTGTATACTTTAAATGCAGCTTACAAACATAGCGCTAAAATTATAATAAAGCTTTAATATAGCTCATTACTATAAGAGACTTTAAAGATAATATAAAATAGACTAGCTTACAAGTATTTCTTCTTAACGTTTTATAAATAATTAGTATAAGCTTAGAGTATTTAGCTTATATTAAAAAAGCGCGTATAGTATAGATTCTAGGTATTTATAACATATTACGCGACTATAGTAATATATTTAATAAAAAACTAGTATTAACTGTACTAAACTTTAAAAGGTCTAATTATGCTATCCCTATTATAGAGGGAAAAGAACCTCCTTATAGACTACTCTAAAGAACCTCCTTATAGACTACTCTATAATCCCTTATAGTAGGAGCTTAAGGTACTTTAGGAGTATCTAGAATATGCCCTTTAGAAAGAATAGATTAGGTATAGTACTAGCCTAACTAGAGCGCTAATTCTATTTGTCCCTAAAACAGATAGAACACTATAACTCTACGTAGATTGTAAAGGCGTTAACGTAGTTATAACTAAAGATTTTTATTTACTCCTTTTAGTTAGAAAGACGCTTAACTGCCTATTAGGCGTATACTATTATATAACCTTTAATTTTTATAACGCCTATTACAGAATTTAAGTCTATATAGAAGATAAGTAAAGAATAGTGTTCTAAACTTACTATACCTACTTTAAATTCCTAGTTATACTATTTAGCTTAACTAATACCCTTATAAGCTTCTAGGGGTATATTAATAAAGCGCTAGCGTAATATCTAGATTATGTATACATTATTGTTGTGGTAAAAAGGGCTCGAACTATTACAGGATATTCAGGAGCAGAGTTGTAAAGAATACAAAGAGCTGATTGTAGGAAAGGATGCCAAAAGGGCAGACTATATATAAAAGAAATGAGCCTCTTAGTAAGAATCCTATAATCTGAATTAGTGGATCTAGAAAGAATCACAGAAGTAAGTGTTTTACTTTAACACACCCCTTAGGTGATCGCTTAAAGCGGATTACCTATTCTAAGAAGTAATTTGTAATTGTCTAAATCCTTCCTAAAGATCTTTAAAAAACTGTCTAAAGGCTATTTAAAGATTAAAAAACTATTAAAAGTTATTCTTCTAAATCTCCTTATCTTAAGAATAGCGATTCTATCACCTCCTACTTTTTATAATAGTAAAATAATCACTATTTATCTTTTAAATTACAAATCCTATTGTAAATTATGTCTAGAATCTCTTCTTCTAGTAGGTTAGGAGCTTATAAGTATAGCATAAAGACCTAGAGCGTAAACACTTTTGTTCTACTACTCTTTTTGCTTACTTCCTATTAACTATAAAGTAATTTCCCCGCTCTTACTAGCTAGTAAGTACAATATGTAGGCGCATTTTAATTAAGAAGGAGTAGTAGTAAAAGAAATAAGTAGTAAAGAAGGAGTGTATTTAGCGCTTAATAATTAGATAGGTAGTAGAGTATATAAGCCCTTTACTAGCGCTTAATTTTCTCTCTTTAATCTTTTACTTTTAACGCTTTAACCTCTTATCTAATTTAAGCCTACTAGTTTAAGCCTTTAAATCCTACTACCTTATAGTAGGTTCTTTTTTTCTAATTATTACCTTACGCTTTTTCTATTATTTAGAGCTTTACTAACTCTTTTAGATATCTAATAATCTAGCTAAAGCACGCGCAGTAAAGGCTACAAAAGCTACTAAATAAAGCTTCTAATTCTTCTAATAAGATCCTTTTACTCTACTAACTTTTTCTACTCTAGCTCTAGGCCTCTAGTAATTGCTTAGTGCTCTTAGATAAGTAAGCTATTTAGGCTACTTAAAAGGAGCTTTAGTAGGAAAAAGTAATAGACGCTGCTATAATAACGCTTTAAGCTTAAGTAGGCACTATTATACCCACTTTACTTACTCTTGCACTACTATATATAGAGTTATTTTATTACTTTAGCTAATTTTACTAATTGTTTCTATAGCTAGCTATATATTTAGACTCTAGCTATAGATTTTATCTGCTATTAACTATTAGAGGGTGCTAATATAAGCTTTTATTTTAAGATTCTTTCTAGATTTAGCTAATACTTTTTATAGAAGAGGCTAATTACTAAGCTGCGTAAAAGGGTTAAAGTGGCCTTATAAGCTCCTTCTTCTACTAGCAGTTAGAAAGAGTAAGCTTAGTATATAGCTACTATTCTACTCTTTCCCTCTTAGCTAATTCTTAGTAGAGGATAGGGTAATTACCTTTTTACTTTACTTATTAAAGAGTAGCGTAGTCGCAGCTAATACCTTAATTAAAATAGCTAGATAAGCGGCCTATTAGCTCTAAAGTAGAGTAAAAGCTAGGCAAGTGCTTCTCCTCTTACTAATTAAAAGAAGGAAGGCTAGGGTAAGCTATTACCTACTACTAATTAAAGGAGAGGTAGAGGAGGTAGATAGGGTAAGGAATTACTTACTATAGAGAGAAGGAGAGGAGGAGAATAGAGAGAATCTTCTACTACTAATTATAAAGGAGATTCTTACACCCCTATAATTAAGTAGAGAAGGAAAAAGATTTATATACTTATAGATAAGCTTTTTAATCTCCTCTTTCTTTAATTCTTATTCTCTCTCTAATTTTTTTTTTATTTTTTTTTTTCTTATTTCTTAGCTCTAAATTAATAATTCTAGGTAGTTAATAGATTATTTCTTTACTTACTTATTCTTATTTTATAATTATTGTGTTTATATTTTATAGATTTAATAGCCTTTTAAATCTATTAAACTGCTAATAAGTAAGAGCCTTTATAAGGCTATCTACTAGCATTTTACTAGTTAGAAGATATTCTACTTAAAATAATCCTTTTACATGCTCTTACTATAACTATATATTCTAAATATCTATATAGCGCAGTTAAGTAGTAATTCTTTTGTTCTTTCTAATTACTAAATAAATAGTTTAAAGATTGTTGTAATAGACCTTTTATAAAGGTCCTAGATCTAGAGTAAGCTTAGTAAAGAATCTCTTAATCGCTATAGCTTTTTTACTTATATATTTAAGCGCTAGAAGCTCTGCTTCTATTATTAAAGTAGTAATTATGTTCTGTTAAGCTGCTTTCTATAGGATAGCTCCTCTAAATAATAGGATAATATATCTATAGGAAGATTGCTATAATATTAGATTATTAGTAAATAAGGCATCTCTATATATTAGTAGATTAGGTCTATTATAGCTACTAAAGACTATAGCCTACTATCTAGTTTAATAGAGGTAAAGGATTATATAATTAATAGTAGTAAAGTGTTCTTTGCTTAGATTTGTTAGAAAGTATAATAGCTTTAACACTGTAAAGGCTATATCTAGGCGTAGTATAATTACTGTATAGAGAGCTAATCCTACTTCTTCTTAAAAGAGCTTTATTTGTTAAGGAGTGGCTTCTTCTGTGCTTAGAATAAGATCTTCTACTAATAGAGGTGTAGGAGGGAAGCTTCTAGAGTTTAAAAGGTTAAACTTTTTTGTAATTTTATTAATGTAGGTATTATAGACTAGAGAAATTAATCTTATTTCTCTGTCCCTAATTACTTAAACACTTAGGAACTACTCTACTAGTTCTTTTAATTTAATTTTGTATTTGTTCGCAATCTTCTTCTAAAAATCTAGAGCTTCTTTCTCTTTACTCTTATAATAGAGAAGAAGAATATTGTTAATATAAAATAAAATAATAATACTTTAATTACTATTAAAGAAAAGGCATAGCTCTTCTAGCGAAGCTAAGAGTCTATAAGATTAAAGTAATCCTATAAATTCCTTATACTAAAAAAGTAGTAAATCTCTTAAGCTATACAAAGCTTAATTTAATTTTATATACTTTCTTAGCTTTTTAAAACTATTAAGTAATTCATAAGTTACTAGATTAGCAGCTATAATAAGAGTATTTAGAAACACTTCTACTATATTAAATTATAAAATTTCTAGATTAAATTCTGCTGCTAGAGCTACAGCTAATTAAAAAGATCTTACTACTAGGGTAGTAGTATAGATAGAGTAGAGAGTATTCTTTTTCTAAAGATCTCCTCTTATAATAATTTAAGCTTTACACTTTTGAAAGTATCTATTTTAATTAAACTTATAGGTAAAGACTTACTTTAAAGGGAGTAGTTACTCTAACACCTCTAATTATTTAATCTCTATCTAGGTACCTTTATCTTACAAAGTTAAGATCTCCTTATAAGTAGTAAGAAGGAATAGCTTCTTATATAGATAATTATAAAAGTGTTTCTATAGGGTTAGCTCTAGTATAAGCTTGTCTCTATAAGTCTAAGCTACATAAGACGCTTTAGGCGCCTTTCTAAGTATAGAAGCGAATACTATTACATTTAGTGTAATATATTCTTCTTACTTAGACTAGGCCTCTACTACTCCTAGTATAAACGTGTGCTCTAATATTATATTAAGATTACTTTAAAAATAATTAGTAATTAGTGTATAAGCACCTAGCTTCTACTTACCCTCTAGCTAATTGTCCTAATTATTTTGCTTCCTTAATCTTTGCAATAGTAGAATAGCAATTTATTAGTTAGTTAATTTCTAGTGCTTTACTATAATTTCGCCTACTTATTCTACTTACCTCTAAATAGATCTACCTTCGTCTTTAGCGCGCTAGTAGGTTATCTGCTTTATTTAGCGTAATTAAGTTATCTACGCTAGGTTAATTAGTAACCTAATTAGTTTCTACTAATAAATAGGGTATTAAATCCCTAGATTCTAGTAGGCTAGCTCTCCTAGTAGTGTTCTAGTAGCTACTAGATATCTCTTAATCGCTTAATAGATTACCCCTAAGATTACCTAGCTCTAGTGTCTAATTAGGGGTTATAAGTCCTATGCTTCTTTTCCTACTTAAGCGAATTCTTAGCTACTAGCTAGCTAAGCCTACAGCTTACTTAGTAGTAGGTACCTTAGGTTCCTAATTACTTAGCTAGCTAGCTTTGCTTTTAATTACCTAAAAGTTACTTATAGGTCTAGTAGTAGTTCTTATATACTTATTTATTTTAGGAAAAATATTAAGCGCGGCTTTATATACTTCTTCTAAATTATTTAGCTCTCCTTCTTAAAGGCTTTCTACTATTTTTAATACTTCTATCTTTAGAATAGATTATTTCTCTAATCCTTTATAGAATAAGGACTTATTAAACTTTACGTTTCGTGTAGTAATTACCTAATTAAGCTAGGAAATCTATATTTAGTAGATATTAGAAGCTTTATAGCCTACTAAGTATTTAATATAGCCCCTAGAATTTACTTTAAATCCTCTTCTGTCTTGCCTAGCTACACGCTCCTAATCTAAAAGGTAAGCTTAGTAGCTATAGGCGTAGACAGCACTCTAGTTTAGACAAAAATTAGCTATCCTATATTATATTTTTACTAGTTTAAAATAATAAAAATATTGTCTAAACTAAGCATCTAACATTTTATTAAGTAATTAATAGCCTAATACTAGGCTAAGAATTATTCTTTAGAGCTAGTATGCCGCTTATATAATCTTAGGCTAGAGATTTAATAGCAGATTTACGCTTATTTATATTTTAATTACTTTTATTATAAGCTTCTAGCCTACTCTTTCTATAGCGCTATTAGGCTTATACGTATAGGGCGGTGGTCTACTAATTATTATCCTTTTCTAATTAGCCTAAAATTCGTACTAGGATTTCCCTCTCTATAGAAGTGTTGCTGTATTATTATCTTAGTAGATTTTCGTAATTTAAAGCTCGTATTTTATATTAATAAGAGCTAAGAAATCCTGCTACACTCTTATTATCTTAGAAAGTGTCTTTATTCTAAGATTAAAAATATAAGGTTTCTTACTAAAATCTTCTTTAATTAGCAAAACTTAGTTTTTTCTATTTTAAGTAGTAGGCATATTAAATAGATTCTAGAATAATAAGTAAAATAGCCTAGGTAATTGTTCTCTAGGTCTTTTAGAGATTACCTAAGTTGCGTGTGTAGTAGTATAGTGCTCACAATTCTTCCTTAATATTCTAGTAATCTTTACACCTTAGGCTGTAGTTACTAGAGCTTATAGGGCTCTACTTCCTGTATGCCCTACTTAAAGGTGCTAGAGGTCCTTAGAATCTAATCTCTTAATATTAACCTAGAATAATCCTTTAGTAGTCACACTTATAATAATTAGACAAGAGTAGATTAGCTTGTATTATAGAAAAGTAAAATTATACTTGTATTTTAGGTCTACTAAGATAACGCTTTATTCTAGGCTTCTAATCCTAAAAGTGTAATCTAAACTAAAGTACTAAATCTTTGCTTTCTTTAAAAGAGCTTCTAATATAATATTTATATAAAAGCCTTCTACTACTCTTACTCCTTAAAGTAGCAGATCTTTTATAAATCTCTTATTTTTCCTATGCAAAGCTTTCTTAATTAGTCTATTACTAATTCCTAAGATTAGAAGGCTTTATGTACTTACCTCTAAACTCTTGTTTAATAATTAAAACGTCCTAGGAATAAGTCTTTCGCAATTATTAACTAGGTAAACTACTATAGCACTGTCTAGTATTGTACATTCTAATAGAGGATAAGTGTTAAAATATAGAGTAGAGTAGACACCTAATGCTTTATTATCTATAGGTAGATTAAATAGGTTTAGTAGAGTAGTAGTAATACTACTAGGATACTTAATAGTCTTAGTAGAGAATTATTTCTTATTCTATTCTACCTTTGTAATCGCATTATAAAGGTTTAACCACTTAGGCTGCTTAAGTTAATTAAGAATCTCTAATTTTTCTTTATTAGTAAGATTAAATAATAATATTCTATCTTAGGGTAATCTAGCTATTGTGGTTTAAAGTCTTTAGCACTTTATTAGTTTCTACCTATAAGTATAGGGCTTATAGGGATAGTTTGGTTATTTCTTTATCTAATTAGACGAACTAGAACTATTAGAGTTAGTAGATTATCTTAATAATCTATTAAAAGTGGCGAATACCCCACTTATTTTATTAGAACTAGATTAGATTAAATGCTCTTAGATAAGCGCCAAAAATACCTTCCCTAGATCGTCTAGCGTGATCTAATTCTGTCCTAGCGTCTTATTCTAGATTAGCTGTTAGTTTATTAATTAGGCCTAATCTAGTGCTATACACGCAGTAATTATATCTAGAAAATCTTAAGTAGTAAGTAGTCCACTAATTTTACTAATTAAGTAGGTCTTTACTTTTTAATAGAGAAGCTACTATTCTTTAAACTAGGTTTTAGGACTTTATCTTGCCTACTTAGCTTTCTTAAGATAAGCGCAGTATAAAGCTTAAACATTATTCTATATAGCTCTTTTATTTAGTGCGAGATCTTCTTTTAAGAGTTAAATTAGGGACTAAAGTGTAGTTTAGCGTGTATTAACTAGAGTAATTATAGCAGGAGTAAGTAGATTAGGCGATACTATAGCGTTTACCTAAGTCTAGAAATTCTGTATCTTAGTATAGTCTGCTTACTAGTCTAAAACTACTACTCTATATTCTACTATTTGTAAAGGAAAGCTCTCTTTATCTATTTTATACTTAGTAAGCTCTACTTTGTATAATTAAATACTTACTATAGAGGCTGTATCTGCAATTAGTAATAGTTTCTATAAGAGCAGAGGTTATTCTAGCTTTGTATAATTAATTACTAGAGCGTTAATTGCCTCTAGGTTAATTTAGTTCTAGATTCCTTTTAAGTTTACTTAGAATTAAAGCTAGATAAACTAGTAGGGCTAACTAGCGCAATTAATAAGCTATACTTCTACTATTTTAATAATTTTTGTAATTAGAAATAGGGGGTTATATTATAGAGAGGTTCTAAATAGAGTGTTATATAATAATTTAAGCGTTACTAAGTAGGTAGGGAGAATCGTCCTACGTTCTAAGCGCCAGGCTTATAACTGTTATAGTAAAAAGGGCTTAAACTATCACAGGATATTCAGGAGCAGAGTTATAAAGAATACAAAGAGCTAATTGTAAGAAAGGATGCTGAAAGGGTAGACTATATACAAAAGAAACGAGCCTCTTGGCAAGAATCCCGTAATCTAAATTAGTGGATCCAGAAAGAATCACGGAAGTGAGTGTTTTACTTCAACAATTATGTATCTAGATAACATCGTTATTTATACCTATAATAAAGATCTTAAACTTTACTAGTGCGCTATCTCCGCTGTACTTAAGTAACTACGTAAGGCTAAATTTTTTATTAATTTAGCTAAGTATATATTTGCCTTAAGCAGAGTACACTTCATAAGTTTTATTATTAGTATATAAGGAATCTGCGCTAATTCTGTATATATATAGTGACTATTATAGAATAGCTGTAGCTAACTAATATAAAAGAACTCTAATTATTTTTAGGCTTTATAAGCTTTCTATAGGCAATTTATTAAGATATATTTATAAGAAACTGCTCCCCTCTTAAACCTACTTAAAAGAAACTAAGTATTCTAATAGTTAGTAAAGGCTAATAATAGTATTAAGATACTTAAAGTGCGCTTCTTAAGCGTACCTATTTTACGCTACTTTAACCCTACGCTACTAATCTAATTGGACACTAATATATCTACTTTTACTACATATAGTATCCTTTTATAGCTATTTAAGAACTAGAAGTAGCCCCTAGTAACTTTTATATTAAGAAAGCTTTAAGCTATAGAGCTGAATTATAAAGTATATAACTTTTAGATCTTTAATACTATCTACTACTTTAAGTAATAGAAACATTACCTAAATAGTACATAGCACACAATTTGAGTACTAAGCGACTATAATGACCTACGCAGTATACGCGCTGTATATAAGCTAAACCTATAGTAAGTATAATAAGTAGTATACCTAGTAGCTTTTAATTTTAAAGTAAAACACTACGTAGGAAAAGTAAATCTAGTAGATAGACTATTAAGGATGGCAAATTACGCATAGGAGAGCCTATTGCTAACCTATTTATTACCTACCCTATAGAATAAACTACTACTAAGAAATTAGTATAGTACAGTAAGTAGATCTATGAATAAACTTAGCTTATTTAGCGCATATATAACGCATATTACTAGCGTTTATAAAACTATAAGGGTTCCTATTACTAGTGCTATAGTATATATGCTATACGTGCTATACTTACCAGCTAGAGTGTTAGTTAGTAGTAAACCTATATTAAAATAGTCTAATCTACTCACTAAAACATAGTAGCTATAGTAAAGAGACGCCTTTACTATTAAGCGTATTACTACCTTAGGAAGTAAGTATAGCACTTTAAGTAGTAGTAAAACGTAAGTATAGCTCCTTTATAAAAATAAAGCCCTAAGGTATAATAGCTAATTATACATCCTAGATAAACTAGTAATTAGGCAAAAGATTTTATTTTAAAACTATAATATATATATGGTAGGCTACTTTAGTGTACGTTAAACCCTTAAGGCTTTTAAGAGAGTTTACTAATAGCTTCTTATATATTAAAATGTTTAGAAATATATAAAAGTATATACTATCTACTAAAGAAGTAAAGCTCTAAAGTATAGTAAGTATAACTAGCTAGCACCCTTTCTAGTACTAAAAGATCTCTGTAAGGAAGTCTTACTAGACTTTATAAATAGTATTCCTACTAGTAACGGATTAAAGAAGCTGGGCTTTTAATATAATTTTATTAATTATATAGAACTTTTCTAAAATAGTAATCGATAGCCTTACATAGAAGTTATAGGATATAAAGCAATTTACCAGGGCCTACTTTTAAGAGGTTATTTTAAAGTTTAGTATGTAAAAAGGTATTATATCTAATAAAGGCTGTATTTTGACCTCTATATTTTACGCAGAGATATACTACTGACTATAAGTAAAGCGTAGGCTTAGCACCGCCTTCTATCCCTAGACAGATAGACAAATAGAACGCTAGATTTAGACGCTATAGCAGCCGCTATGTATTTATTACTACCTTATAAAGGAACTAGCTTAACCTACTCCCTACAGCTTAATTTATATATAATAACTTAATTTATAATTTAATAAAAATAACTCCTTTCTACGCTGTATATAGTAAATATCCTATTCTTATTACGCCTCTTATAGATAGTAGGTAAGAGGGAGATATACTAAATATAGTTAATAGAGTAAAGCGTATATATAGCGTAACAGTATTACTTATAAAGTACTTAAATTTAGCGTAAGAGTACTAAAACTAATACTATAATAAAATGTATAAGTAGAAGTTAATTTAAAAAGGTTATCTTATTTTTTTAATACAAAGAATATATAAAGACCTTAATAACCTAGTAAGAAGCTCTTAAAGAAATCTATTAGACCCTTTACAGTATAGAACGTCGTAGAAACGTAGGTATACTACTTATACCTTTTACTTAGTTATTATATTTATAACGTGTTCTATATCTCCCTTTTAGAGTAATAGAAACTAAGGCTAGGAGTGGACGACACTAACACCTAACCACTAGATATTATACCTAAAAGAGGAGAAGTCAGGGAGGTAGAGAGAATCCTAGCTAAGTAAATTAAAACAGAATGGGAATAATACTTACTTTGCTAGAAAGGCTATAATAAGTTTTAAAATACTTAGACTCTATAGTTAGACTTTAAAGATAATAATAGGCTAGCCTAAACTTTTCAAAAAAATAGAGCTCTACCTATAAAAAAAAAGGGTAAGATATAAAAGAAGTATATAAAACATAATAAAGCCATATATTATTATAAGGCAATATAGCCTAGTAAGGGTATTTACCTAAGGCTTATAGGCTAACTTCTAAAGAAGAGTTCTAATTATCTACGCTTTGCCTACACTCTACCTAATTATTACACTTATTACTTTTACTATTACCACTATTTTTACCTTTCTCTTCTAGATCTATAGCACTACTAGAGGCTTTACTATTCTAGTTACTATTATTAGAGTTACTCTAATTATAAGGAATAGTAGTAATAAAATACAATGCTAATCCACGTAAAGTTTATTAGATAGGCTCATAATAAAGAACTCACTTTAATGTTACTTTAATATATAACGTTACCCTTAATTTTTAGTTATTCTGTCACTTAACATTAAAAAGGCAATTCACAGAATTAGAATACTATATTTAAGTAGATAGAATTTGCCTATTTAAGAAAGAGTGCAAAAGCACTAACTACTAACTTTATAACCTATTAGACTTTATAGCCTATTAGAGTAAAGAAAACCGTGATACATTTACTATAACTTATATAGAAAGTATTAGGCCTATATTAGGCTAATAAGCTAGTAGAGAAACTATACTTAAAGAAGGCATAGTTACTATCTATTATATTAGCTACTAGGTAAACATGCATAGCATCCTTAGCCTAAATAGTAACGCGTTTGGCGTAAATGTATACAAGATTAACGCCGAATAAAATATTAGAAAAACTCTTAGAAGAACTAATACAATAGCTGATATTTACACTTAAACTAATTTACTATAATAGCCTTAGAAGCTCCTTATAAGGCTTTAAGGGCTGTACACCTAAATTAATAAGGTTAAGTAAATGTAGTGCAGTAGACTTTACAAATAAGTTACTAAACAGGTAGTTAGTGTTAAAGTGTAAGTTAGTGTTAAAAGAGGTTTAGTAAAAAGTTATAATCGAAATAGTAAGGATGTTAGTAGTGTTAACAATATATCTATAAAAGCTAGCAGATAATCTAGTGTGCTAGCATTAAAGCTAAGAAAGCGCTATTTATAAAGAGGGTGTATAGGTAAAAGAAAAACGTGTTTTCCTCTACACTATACATATCCTTTTATAGGTTTACTGCTTTTAAAGGAATCAATAGCTAGGTTAAGTATATAACTACACTTAGCGCAATAAAGTGCTATATATTAGCTAGCTATTAGCTATAGACTTGCTAAAAGGTAGTAGGTGAAAAGAGGTTACTAAAGCGTTTAAGAAGTAGTAGGTGTAAAAAACTATACGTAGAGTAGTAGGATGTAGGAAAGTTTTACTAGGTATTAGTTTTAGTATTATGCAATTTTTACAGGTAAAGAGCTAGCTAATAGTTAAGAAGCGTAAAGTGTTTATAGTATATATTTATTATTAATAAGAGTAAATATTATACCGCTATTTATGTGCTATCGTCTATATAGTCCTAAAGGATAGGTAAGATAACATTAAACTATTATAATAGTATTTATAGGTGTTGTAGAGGTATTTTCTGTGTTACTAGTAATAGATAAGGAAGATAATAATAATAAAAATAAGGTGCAAGCTATAGGTACTAGTAAAAAAGGCAGCATTATTAAGGTGGAGGTATATTTTATTAAAAGTAGTAGGAAGGGAAGGGTAGTAGAGTTTTCTTAGTACTAGGTAGTAATAGTTAAGCCTACCTATGCGTGCGAAAGAAAGGGGGCTGCGTAGTAGTGTACTTAGGTGTATTTACTTTAGAATTAGTAAAACGTTGTTACGTTAGCTTTTAGGAGCTAATTAGCGCTCGTAAAAGTAGGTTTCTAGTCTAATTACAACGCTGTATTTCTGTCCTAATTAAGCCCTAAGTTTTCTCTAATGTATAAAGTTCTACTGTAAGAAGCTTATTCTTCTCTCCTCACTGCGTTCGTTTTTTATTATAAGTAATAACTAGTCTAGGTTAAGCTATTAGTATACACTTTAAGCGCAGCTAAAGGGTAAATATACTATAGCCTATATAAAAGGAATAACTACTTTTAAAGTATTAGTAATCTACTACTACTCTACTAGAATTAAGCCTAGGTAGTACAGGCTTATAGTTAGCATTTAGGTAGCTATACCTATAGAAGTACTACTATAAGCTATAACACGTCTATAGCTTATAAGCTCTAGGTTAAATTACTTATATATACGCGTAAACTTTAAGCCTATATTTTTAATATAGTAACTACTTTCCTACTTTCTACCTAAAGCCTTAAGTACTATAATCTTATAGCAGTTATAAAGCCTATAGAGGCGATTTAAGCGCCTACTAAGCGCTTTTAGTACTTATAAATATTAGCTAAGGCGCACTTTTAACACGTTATTCTATATATACTAAAGTGTATCTACTATAGCTACTACGCTTATAACAGTTACACTACTTATTAAATTTTTTTTATAGTCTACTTTTCACTTTACCGAGTTCTAGGCGTAATACATATATATATATTATTTATATAGCAACGTAATCAGCCTACTTAGTATTATTACTAAATAAAAATAGTACTGCCTCGCGTAGTTTAGACTTTTCAACCTAATTTAAAATAAGGTAGTAGACTGTATTAGTATACGGTTAACCGCTTAGTGTACGCCAATTATAAAGTTTAGTATTATTACATAAATATAGAGAGAGTAATAAGCAATATAAAATCATAATATAAAATGCCTATAGTAAATAGAAGGAATAGACACTTTATAATAAATAATATAAGTAACATGTTTATAGCGTTCGCTACTTACTTATAACACGCTATTATGACGCGCATAATATACATACTATAGAAACCTTTTTCTTTTTCTATGAAGTAAAGTTTTTATTAAAGCTTATAAGGTCTAGTTATAGGCAATAGTACTTGCTTTACACTAGGAAGAATAGTAAAAGGATAACTTAGTAATATTAATAGAATAATACTTATCTTATATAGAGTTAGGGCGTAGCGTAGGTTTTGCACAGCTAGCTCGCTTAGCGTATAGGCCCTCTATAAGGCCTTGGCGCTAGATACCACAATACTATAATAATATTATAATCTACCTATTCTAGAACCTCCCCCTCTAGCTGCAGTCCTCTATAGTATACTATAGCCTTAATAAAAACCTCACCCTATAGGAAAGGAAAAAAGTGTCTATAGGGGTGCACGTTACGTACGCGATAATAGCGTATTATAGGTAAATAGTGCGTGTTATAAATACATTACGCGTATTATTTATTATAAGGCTCCTACGCCTTCTGTTTGCTGTAGCCTTTTATAATATAGGGTAGTAGACCTATATAGTCTTAATGTTATTTTAATCTTTATGTGCTCTCTACCTATATAATATATAACTACTATATTCTTAGCGTAGATAAAGCGCTTAACCTTTAAATAACCTTTTTAATTATTTAAGATGCTATACTACCTAGTACTTAAGTATATTAAGAAGTCTAACCTACGTAGTGCCGCTATCTTCGCGTTTAGTAAAAATACTAAGCGCACAAACTATAATATAGTGCTTATAACTTATATACGCTATACGTAGAACTTAGCAAAGCTCTCTAAGAACTATATAAAAAATAAAAATAAGCGCTATAACTATTATATTAAGGGTAATTGCAGAGACTATAACTTAGTATATCTAGAGCTACGCGCTATATATACGCTTTAGCTAATACTTATAGGTGCTAAAGGCAATAAAGAGGCGCCTTAATTACCTATACGCCTTTTATAACTACTACTATATTACAGTTATAGAGACCCTAGGTAGGTAGCGTAAGATAGATAAGTATGTAAAGGTAGTAGGCTTAAAGCTAGCTTATTACTAAAAGTAATTTAACTTAGAGCTAGTTAACTACTACTGTATTATAGCCTATATTAGTATACCTATAGGTGTAGTAACCTAGGTGCCTAGTACTAGCCCTTAGTACCTAGGCTTAATCCTAATAGAGTAGTGTTAGATTACTAGTGCTCTTAAGGTAGTTATTCCCCTTATATAGTAAATAGTAAGTTTACACCTTTCTTACACTTAAAACGCATACTAATAGCTTATTCTAGATTAATCTAGCGTCTACTTTTTACTATAATAAGGGTAACTTAGAGAATAGAAATAAAAAAAGTAGAAAAGATGTTACTACTAAAGGTGTAGTAGGTAAAAATAGTAAGAATAGTAAAAATAATAAAGATAATAAGTAGGGGAGGTATAAGTAGTGCACAGTTTAGTTAGATCGCTTCTTAGAAGCTAGCTTATAGGCTTTAGGTAAATACCCCTAATAGGCTATAAATACTTTATAAGCTATAGTGCTCTATAATAATATATATTATATCTACGTTCTATATACTGTTATTATGTTCTTTACTTCTTTTTTATATACGCAGCTCTTTTCCCTTTAAAGATTTAAACTAGATTATTTATATCTTTAAAGTCTAACTCTAGAATCTAGGTATTCTAAGTCTTATTATAGCCTTTCTAGTAGGGTAAGTATTACTTTTACCCTTTTCTTATTTACTTAGCTAGGATTTCTTCTACTTTCTAGACTTTTCCTCTTTTAAGTATAACCTCTAGTAGCTAAGTATTACTATCTTCTACTCCTAGCCTTAGTTTCTATTATTTAAGAATGGAAATGTAAAATATATTATAAATATAATAGTATAGTAGGAGGAGTAAGTAGTATACCTACATTCTAACTACATCCTACACTTAGAAAGGCCTAATAAATTTTTCTAATAGCTTTTTACTTAGTTATTAACGCATATATATATTCTTTATACTAAGTAGGACTAAGTCGCCTACCTAGAATAACTCTTACTTATACTTCTTATTATAGTACTAGCTCTAATACTCTTATACTAAGTGTAAGTGCTCTATAAGTAATACGCGTACGCTATATATATATTTTACTCTCTTTACTATATCTAGTAGCTCCCCCTCTAGCCTACTATCTACAAAAGGCGTAGTAAGAATAGGGTGCTTACTATATACTATATAGAAAAGCGTTATTTTTGTTAAATTATAGATAGAGTTGTTGTATATAAATTAAGCTGTTAGGAGCAGTTTAACCTAGTTTGTTTATAGAGGTGTAATAAATATACAAAAGTATTATTTAAGTGTCTAATTCTAGCGCTCTATTTGCCTATCTATTTAAGGGTAGAAAGTAGTGCTAAGCCTACGCTTTACCTATAGTTAGTAGCATATTTCTGCCTAAAAAGTAGAGGTAAAGGTAGAGTCCCTATAAGATATAATACCTTTCTAAATGCCAAACTTTAAGATAACCTCTTAGAAGTAGGCTTCTATAAATTCCTTTATATTCTATATTTTCTATGCAAGAATAGAGATACCTATTTTAAAGAAGTAGTATATAATTACAAAAATCGCATTAAAAGCGCAGCTACCTTAATCCTTTACTAGTAGAAATCTAGTTATAAAGTCTAGTAAGACTTCCTTAAAGATATCCTTTAGCGTTAGAAAAGGTAATAGCTAGCTATACTTACTATACCTTAGAGCTTTACTCCTTTAGCAAATAGTATAAGTCCTTATATACTTCTAAATATTTTAACTTATAAGAGGCTAATAGTAGGTCCTTTTAATAGCCTTAAGCGTTCTACGCATACTAAAGTGGCCTACTATATACATGTTATAGTGCTAGAACAAAATCTCTTACCTAATTACTAGTTTATCTAGGATGTATAATCTACTATTATACCTTAGGACTTCTATTTTATTAAGGCGCTATACTTACGCCTTACTACTACTTTAAGTGTTTCTTTTACGCCTTAAGCTAGTAATACGCTTAATAATAAAGGTGTCCCTTTACTAAAGCTACTAAACTTTAGTAATAAGGTTAGAATCTTTTATTACAAGTTTACTACTAACTAATACTTTAGCTAGCTAGCGTAGTACGTATAGTGTACACACTATAGTACTAGTAGTAAGGACTTTTATAGCTCTATAAATATTAGTAACATACGTCTTACATGCGCCTAATAAGCTTAGCTTATTTATAGATCTACTTACTCTACTATGCTTAGTCCTCTATAGTATTTTATTCTATAGGGTAGGTAATAAATAAGTTAGTAATAGGTTCTCTTATGCGTAATCTACCCTTCTTAATAGTCTATCTGCTAGGTTTATTTTCCCTAGCCAGTGTTCTACTTTAAAATTAAAAGCTACTTAGTATATTACCTATTATACTTATTATAGGTTTAGCTTTTATATAGCGCGCATACTGCGTAAGTTATTATAGTTACTTAGCACTTAAATTGTGTACTATATACTATCTAGATAATGTTTCTATTCCTTAAACTAGTAGATAATAGTAAGGAGCTTAAGGTTATATAACTTATAATTTAGCTCTACTACTTAAAGTTTTCTTAACATAAAAGTAACTAGGTGCCACTTCTAGTTCTTTAATAGCTGCGAAAGAATACTATATATTATAAAAGTAGATATATTAGTCTCTAATTAGATTAGCAGCGTAAGGTTAAAGTACTGTAAAATAGGCGCACTTAAAAAGCGCGTTTTAAGTATTTTAAAAGTATTATTAGCTTTTACTAACTATTAGAACACTTAGTTCTTTTTAAGTAGGTCTAAAAGAGGAGCGGTTTCTTATATATATACCTTAATAAATTACCTATAAAAGTCTATAAAGCCTAGAAATAACTAGAGCTCTTAGATACTAGTTAGCTATAGCTATTCTATAATATTTACTATACGCGTAGGATTAGCGCAGATTCTTTATATAGTTATAATAAAACTAAAGAAGTAGACTTTGCCTAAGGCAAATATGCACTTAGTTAAATTAATAAAAAGTTTAGCCTTATATAGTAATTTAAGCACAGTATAGATAGCGCGCTAATAAAGCGTAAGATCCTTATTATAGGTATAGATAAGTATATTATTTAGGTACATAATATATATATAATCTAGGTGTAGTGCTAGTGCCTTATTAATATATGCCTAGAAGCTTATAAGGGTATTAGTTATGCTAAATAGCATTACTAAGTATTTAAAGTAGCTATAGTAAGTTTAGAATATAGTTTTCCACTTATCTTCTATTTAGATCTAAATTCTATAGTAGGCGTTGTAAAGATTAAGGGTCGTATAGTAGTATACGCCTAATAGGCAGTTAAGCGTCTCTCTAATTAAAGGTAGTAGGTAATAATCTTTAATAGTAATTACGTTAAGGCCCTAATAATCTATATAAAGCCGCAGTATACTATCTTTCTTAGGGGTAAATAGAATTAGTGCTCTAACTAAGCTAGTGCTATACCTAATCTATCTCTTTTTTAAAACATCTTTAGATACTTCTAAAGTACCTTAAGCTCCCGCTCTAAGAGATTATAAAGTAGTTTATAAGGAGGTCCTTTTCCCTTTATAATAGGGATAGCATAATTAGATTTTTTAAAATTTAGTAGGGTAGACGCTGCTTTTTTATTAAATACGTTACTATATTCACGTAATATATTACGAATGCGTAGTACCTACGCTACGCGCGCTTTATTAATACGCGCTAGGTACTCTAAGCTTACACTAGTTGTTTATAAGACACTTAGAAGAAATAAATCTAAGCTAGTATACTTTATATAATCTTTAAAGTCCCTTATAGTAATAAGCTGTTAAAGTAAACACTCACTTCCATAATTCTTTCTGGATCCACTAATTCATATCACAGGATTCTTGCTAAGAGGCTTGTTTCTTTTGTATATAGTCTACCCTTTTAGCATCCTTTCCTACAATTAGCTATTTATATTCTTTACAACTCTGCTCCTAAATATCCTATAATAGTTTAAGCCCTTTTTACTATAATAGTTATAAGCCCAGCGCTTAGAACGTAGGATAATTCTCCCTACCTACTTAGTAACATATAAATTATTATATAACACTCTATTTAGAACCTCTCTATAATACAACCCCTCTATTTCTAATAACAAAAATTATTAAAATAGCAAAAGTATAGCTTATTAATTGCGCTAGCTAGCCCTACTAGTTTATCTAGCTTTAATTCTAAGTAAACTTAAAAGGAATCTAGAACTAAATTAACCTAAAGGGAATTAACGCTCTAGCAATTAATTACGTAAAGCTAGAACAACCTCTACTCTTATAGAAACTATTACTAATTATAGATACAGCCTCTATAGTAAGTATTTAATTATATAAAGCAGAGCTTACTAAGTAGAAAATAGATAAGAAAAGCTTTCCTTTATAAATAGTAGAATATAGAGTACTAGTTTTAGACTAGTAAGTAGACTATACTAAGATACAGAATTTCTAGACTTAGGTAAACACTACAGTATCGCCTAATCTACTTACTCCTGCCATAATTACTCTAGTTAATACACGCTATACTACGCTTTAGTCCCTAATTTAACTCTTAAAGGAAGATCTCACACTAAATAAAGAAGCTATATAAAATAATATTTAAGCTTTATACTACGCTTATCTTAAGAAGGCTAAGTAGGTAAAATAAAGTGTTAAGACCTAGTTTAAAGAGTAGTAGCTCCTCTATTAAAAAGCAAAGACTTACTTAATTAGTAAAATTAGTAGACTACTTACTACCTAAGATTTCCTAGATGTAATTACTACGCGTATAGCACTAGATTAGGCCTAATTAATAAACTAATAGCTAATCTAGAATAAGACGCTAGGATAGAATTAGATTACGCTAGACAATCTAAGAAAGGTATTTTTAGCGCTTGTCTAGGAGCATTTAATCTAATCTAGTTCTAATAAAATTAGTAGGGTATTTGCCATTTTTAATAGATTATTAAAATAATCTACTAACTCTAATAGCTCTAGTTTATTTAATTAAACAAAGAAACAACTAAACTGTCCCTATAAGCCCTATACTTATAGGTGGAAACTAATAGAGTGCTAAAGACTTTAAACCGCAATAGCTAAATTACTCTAGAATAGAATATTATTATTTAATCTCACTAATAAAGAAAAATTAGAGATTGTTAATTAACTTAAGTAGCCTAAGTGGTTAAACCTTTATAATGTAATCACAAAGGTAGGATAGAATAAAAAACAATCCTCTACTAAGACTATTAAGTATCCTAGTAGTATTACTGCTGCTCTACTAAACCTATTTAATCTACATGTAGATAATAGAGTATTAGGTGTCTACTCTACTCTACATTCTAACGCTTATCCTCTATTAGAATGTATAATACTAGACAGTGCTATAGTAGTTTACCTAGTTAATAATTACAAAAGACTTATTCCTAAGACGTTTTAATTATTAAACAAAAGTATAGAGGTAGGTACACAAAGCCTCTTAATCTTAGGAATTAGTAATAGACTAATTAAGAACGCTTTATATAGGAAAAATAAGAGATTTATAAAAGATCTGCTGCTCTAAGGAGTAAGAGTAGTAGAAGGCTTTTATATAAATATTATATTAGAAGCTCTTTTAAAGAAAGTAAAAATTTAGTACTTTAGTTTAGATTACACTTTTAGGATTAGAAGCCTAGAATAAAGTGTTATTTTAGTAGACCTAAAATATAAGTATAACTTTACTTTCCTATAATATAAGCTAATCCGCTCTTATCTAATTATTATAAGTATAACTACTAAAGGATTATTCTAAGTTAATATTAAGAGATTAGATTCTAAGGACCTTTAGCACCTTTAAGTAGGGTATATAGGAAGTAAAGCCCTATAAGCTCTAGTAATTACAGCCTAAGGTGTAAAGATTACTAGAATATTAAGAAAGGATTATAAGCACTATACTACTACACACGCAACTTAAGTAATTTCTAGAAAACCTAAAAAATAATTACCTAGGCTATTTTACTTTATATCCTAAGATCTATTTAATATACCTACTACTTAAAATAGAAAAAACTAGGTTTTACTAATTAAAGAAGATTTTAGTAAGAAACCTTACATTTTTAATCTTAGAATAAAGACGCTTTCTAATATAATAAGAGTATAGCAGGATTTCTTAGCTCTTATTAATACAAAATACGAGCTTTAAATTACAAAAATCTACTAGGACAATAATATAGCAACACTTCTATAAAGAGGGAAATCCTAGTCCAAATTTTAGGCTAATTAGAAAGGGATAATAATTAGTAGACCACCGCCCTATACGCATAAGCCTAATAGCGCTGCAGAAAGAGTAGGCTAAGAGCTTATAATAAAAGTAATAAAAATATTAATAAGCGCAAATCTACTATTAAATCTCTAGCCTAAGATTATATAAGCAGCATACTAGCTCTAAGGAATAATTCCTAGCCTAGTATTAGGCTATTAATTACCTAATAAAACGTTATATACTTAGTTTAGACAATATTTTTATTATTATAAACTAGTAAAAATATAATATAGGACAGCTAATTTTTATCTAAACTAAAGTGCTGTCTACGCCTATAGCTACTAAGCTTACCTTTTAGATTAGGAGTATATAGCTAGGCAAGATAGAAGAGGATTTAAAGTAAATCCTAGGGGCTATATTAGATATCTAGTAGGCTATAAAGCTTCTAATATCTACTAAATATAGATTCTCTAGCTTAATTAGGTAATTACTACACAAAACGTAAGGTTTAATAAGTCTATATTCTATAAAGAATTAGAGGAATAATCTATTCTAAAAATAGAAGCGTTAAAAATAGTAGAAAGCCTCTAAGAAAGAGAGCTAAATAATCTAGAAGAAGCGTATAAAAATACGCTTAATATTCTACCTAAAACAAATAAGTATATAAGAACTACTACTAGACCTATAGGTAACCCTTAAGTAATTAAAAGCAAAGTAGGCTAGCTAAGTAATTAAGAACCTAAAGTACCTACTACTAAGTAAGCTGTAGGCTTAGTTAGCTAGTAGCTAAGAATTTGCTTAAGTAGAAAAGAAAGTATAAAACTTATAACCCCTAATTAGACACTAGAGCTAGGTAATCTTAGGGGTAATCTATTAAGTAATTAAAAGATATCTAGTAGCTACTAGAATACTACTAAGAGAGCTAGCCCGCTAGAATTAGGGGATTTAATACTTTATTTATTAGTAGAAACTAATTAGGTTACTAATTAACCTAGCGCAGATAACTTAATTACGCTAGATAAAGTAGATAACCTACTAGCGCGCTAAAGGCAAAGGTAGATCTATTTAGAAGTAAATAGAATAAGTAGGCAAAATTATAGTAAAGCACTAGAAATTAACTAACTAATAAATTACTATCTACTATTACAAAGATTAAGAAAGCAAAATAATTAGGATAATTAGCTAAGGGGTAGGTAGAAGCTAGGTGCTTATACACTAATTACTAATTATCTTTAAAGTAATCTTAATGTAATATTAGAGTACATGTTTATACTAGGAGTAGTAGAGGCCTAGTCTAAGTAAGAAAAATATATTATACTAAATATAATAGTATTTACTTCTATACTTAGAAAGGCGCCTAGAGCGTCTTATATAGCTTAGACTTACAGAGACAAGCTTATACTAGAGCTAACCCTATAGAAACACCTTTATAATTATCTATATAGAAAGCTATTCCTCCTTACTGCTTATAAGGAGATCTCAACTTTATAAAATAAAGGTACCTAGATAGAGATTAAATAATTCGAGGTGTTAGAGTAACTACTCCCTTTAAAGTAGGTCTTTACCTATAAATTTAATTAAAATAAATACTTTAAAAAGTGTAAAGCTTAAATTATTATAAGAGGAGATCTTTAGAAAAAGAATACTCTTTACTCTACTTATACTACTACTCTAGTAGTAAGATCTTTTTAATTAGCTATAGCTCTAGCAGTAGAATTTAATCTAGAAATCTTATAATTTAATATAGTAGGAGCATTTCTAAATACTCTTATTATAGCTGCTAATCTAGTAACTTATAAATTACCTAATAGTTTTAAAAAGCTAAGAAACTATATAAGATTAAATTAAGCTTTGTATAGCTTAAGAGATTTACTACTTCTTTAGTATAAGGAATTTATAGAATTACTTTAATTTTATAGACTTTTAGCTTTGCTAGAAGAGCTATGCCTTTTCTTTAATAGTAATTAAAGTATTATTATTCTATTTTATATTAACAACATTCTTCTTCTCTATCACAAGAGTAAAGAGAAAGAAGCCCTAGATTTTTAGAAGAAGATTGTAAATAAATATAAGATTAAATTAAAAGGACTAGTAGAGTAGTTTTTAGGTGTTTAAGTAATTAGGGATACAGAAGTAAGATTAATATTTTTAGTTTATAATACTTATATTAATAAGATTATAAAAAAGTTTAACTTTTTAAACTCTAGGAGCTTCCCTCCTACACCTCTATTAGTAGAAGATCTTGTTCTAAGCACAGAAGAAGCTACTCCTTAATAAATAAAGCTCTTTTAAGAAGAGGCAGGATTAGCTCTTTATATAGTAATTATGCTACGCCTAGATATACCCTTTATAGTGTTAAAGCTATCACACTTTCTAATAAATCTAAGTAAAGAACACTTTGCTGCTATTAACTATATAATCCTTTACCTCTATTAAACTAGATAGTAGGCTATAGTCTTTAGTGGCTATAATAGACCTAATCTGCTAATATATAGAGATGCCTTTTTTACTAATAATCTAATATTACGGCGATCTTCTTATAGATATATTATCCTATTATTTAGAGGAGCTATCTTATAGAAAGTAGCTTAATAGAATATAATTACTACTTTAATAATAGAAGTAGAGCTTCTAGCGCTTAAATATATAAGTAAATAAGTTATAGTAATTAAGAGATTTTTTACTAAGCTTACTCTAGATCTAGGACCTTTATAGAAGGTTTATTATAACAATCTTTAAACTATTTATTTAGTAATTAGAAAGAACAAAAGAATTACTACTTAACTACGCTATATAGATATTTAGAATATATAGTTATAGTAAGAGTATATAAAAGGATTATTTTAAGTAGAATATCTTCTAACTAGTAAAATGCTAGCAGATAGCCTTATAAAGGCTCTTACTTATTAGTAGTTTAATAGATTTAAAAGGCTATTAAATCTATAAAATGTGAGCATAATAATTACAGAATAAGAGTAGGTAAGTAGAGAATTAATCTATTAACTATCTAGAATTATTAATTTAGAGCTAGGAAACAAGAAAAAAAAAAAGAAAAAATTAGAGGGAGAATAGGAATTAGAGGAAAAAGAGATTAAAGAGCTTATCTATAAGCTTATAGACTCTCTTCCTCCTCTGCTTAATTGTAGGGGTGTGAGAATCTCCCTTATAATTAGTAGTAGGAGATTTTCCTTATCCTCCTTCTCTCCTCTCTATAGTAGGTAATTCCTTATCCTATCTACCTCCTCTACCTCTCCTTTAATTAGTAGCAGGTAATAGCTTACCCTAGCCTCCCCTTTTTTAATTAGTAGGAGGAGAAGCATTACCTAGCTTCTACTCTACTTTAAAGCTAATAAGCTACTTATTTAGCTATTTTAATTAGTGTATTAGCTGTAACTACGCTGCTTCTTAATAGGTAGAGTAAGAGAGTAATTACTCTATCCTTTACTAAGAATTAACTAAAAAAGAAGAAGTAGAATAGTAGCTACGTACTAAGCTTACTCTTTCTAACTACTAGTAGGAAAAAGAGCTTATAAGGCTACTTTAACCTTCTTACACAGCTTAGTAATTAGCCTTTCTTATAAAAAGTATTAGCTAAACCTAGAAAGAATTTTAAAATAAAAGCTTATATTAGCACCTTCTAATAGTTAATAGTAGATAAATTTTATAACTAGAGTCTAAATATGCAGCTAGCTATAGAAACAATTAGTAAAATTAGCTAAAGTAATAGGATAATTCTATATATAATAGTACAAGAGTAGGTAAAGTAGGTATAATAGCGCCTACTTAAGCTTAAAGCGTTATTATAGTAGTGTCTATTACTTTTTTCTACTAGAGTTCTTTTTAAGCAGCCTAAGTAGCTTACTTATCTAAGAGCACTAAATAATTGCTAGGGGTCTAGAGCTAGGGTAGGAGGAGCTAGTAGAGTAGGAGGAGTAGAAGGATTTTAGTAGGAGGATTAGGAGCTTTATTTAGCAGCTTTTACAGCCTTTACTACGCGTACTTTAGCTAGATTATTAGATATTTAAAAAAGTTAGTAAAGATCTAAATAATAGAAATAGCGTAAGGTAATAATTAGAAGAAGAGAACCTACTATAAAGTAGTAGAATTTAAAGGCTTAAACTAGTAGGCTTAAATTAGATAGGAAGTTAAAGCGTTAAAAGTAAAGAATTAAAAAGAGAAGATTAAGCGCTAGTAAAGGGCTTATATACTCTACTACCTATCTAATTATTAAGCGCTAAATGCGCTCCCTTCTTACTACTTATTTCTCTTACTACTACTCTTTTTTAATTAAAACGCGCTTACCTATTATACTTACTAGCTAGTAAGAGCGGGGAAATTACCTTATAGTTAATAAGAAGTAAGTAAAAAGAGTAGTAGAATAAAAGTATTTACGCTCTAGGTCTTTGTGTTACACTTATAAGCTCCTAACCTACTAGAAGAAGAGATTCTAGACATAATTTATAATAGGATTTGTGATTTAAAAGATAAATAGCGATTATTTTACTATTATAACAAATAGGGGGTAATAGAATTGCTATTCTTAAAATAAGGAGATTTAGAAGAATAATTTTTAATAGTTTTTTAATCTTTAAACAGACTTTAGATAGTTTTTTAAAGATCTTTAGGAAGGATTTAGACAATTATAGATTACTTCTTAGAATAGGTAATCCGCTTTAAGCGATTACCTAGGGGGTGTGTTAAAGTAAAACACTCACTTCTGTGATTTTTTCTAGATCTACTAATTTATATTATAGGATTCTTGCTAAGAGGCTCGTTTCTTTTATATATAGTCTGCCCTTTCGGCATCCTTTCCTACAATTAGCTATTTGTATTCTTTACAACTCTACTCCTGAATATCCTGTGATAGTTCGAGCCCTTTTTACTACAACACCTAGCGTAGATAACTTAATTACGCTAGATAAAATAGATAACCTACTAGCGCACTAAAGGCAAAGGCAGATCTATCTAGAGGTAAGTAGAATAAGTAGGCGAAATTATAGTAAAGCACTAGAAATTAACTAAGTAATAAATTGCTATTTGCTATTACAAAGATTAAGAAAGCAAAATATTTAGGATAATTAGCTAAGGGGTAGGTAGAAGCTAGGTGCTTATACACTAATCGCTAATTATCTTTAAAGTAATCTTAATATAATATTAGAGTATATATTTATACTAAAAGTAGCAGAGGCCTAGTCTAAGTAAGAAGAATATATTATATTAAATATAATAGTATTTACTTCTATACTTAGAAAGGCGCCTAGAGCGTCTTATACAGCTTAGACTTATAGAGACAAGCTTACACTAGAGCTAACCCTATAGAAACACCTTTATAATTATTTATATAGGAAGCTATTCCTCCTTACTACTTATAAGGAGATCTTAACTTTATAAAATAAAGGTACCTAGATAGAGATTAAATAATTTAAGGTGTTAGAGTAACTACTCCCTTTAAAGTAGGTCTTTACCTATAAGTTTAATTAAAATAGATACTTTAAAAAGTATAAAGCTTAAATTATTATAAAAGGAGATCTTTAGAAAAAAAATACTCTCTACTCTACCTATACTACTACCCTAGTAGTAAGATCTTTTTAATTAGCTATAGCTCTAGCAGCAGAATTTAATCTAGAAATCTTATAATTTAATATCGTAGGAGCGTTTCTAAATACTTTTATTATAGCTACTAATCTAGTAACTTGTAAATTACCTAATAGTTTTAAAAAGCTAGGAAAGTGTGTAAGATTAAATTAAGCTTTATATAGCTTAAGAGATTTACTACTTCTTTAGTATAAGGAATTTATAAGATTACTTTAATCTTATAGACTTTTAGCTTCGCTAGAAGAGCTATACCTTTTCTTTAATAGTAATTAAAGTAGTATTGTTCTATTTTATATTAATAATATTCTTTTTCTCTATTATAAGAGTAAAGAGAAAGAAGCTCTAGATTTTTAGAAGAAGATTGCGAACAAATATAAGATTAAATTAAAAGAACTAGTAGAGTAGTTCCTAAGTGTTTAAGTAATTAGGGACAGAGAAATAAGATTAATTTCTCTAGTCTATAATACCTATATTAATAAAATTATAAAAAAGTTTAACCTTACAAACTCTAGGAGCTTCCCTCCTACACCTCTATTAGTAAAAGATCTTATTTTAAGCATAGGAGAAGCTACTCTTTAAAAAATAAAGCTCTTTTAAGAAGAGGTAGGAATAGCTCTCTATATAATAATTATACTACGCCTAGATATAGCCTTTGCAGTGTTAAAGCTATTACACTTTTTAATAAATCTAAGTAAAGAACACTTTGCTACTATTAACTATATATTTCTTTACCTCTATTAAACTAGATAGTAGGCTATAGTCTTTAGTGGCTATAATAGACCTAATCTACTAATATATAGAGATGCCTTTTTTACTAATAATCTAATATTACGGCGATCTTCCTATAAATATATTATCTTATTATTTAGAGGAGCTATCCTATAGAAAGTAGCTTAATAGAATATAATTACTACTTTAATAATAGATATAGAGCTTCTAGCGCTTAAATATATAAGTAAACAAGCTATAGTAATTAAGAGATTTTTTACTAAACTTACTCTAGATCTAGAACTTTTATAGAAGGTCTATTGTGATAATCTTTAAACTATTTATTTAGTAATTAGAAAGAACAAAAGAATCACTACTTAACTACACTATATAGATATTTAGAATATATAGTTATAGTAAGAGTATGTAAAAAGATTATTTTAAGTAGAATATCTTCTAACTAGCGAAATGCTAGTAGATAGCCTTATAAAGGCTCTTACTTATTAGCAGTTTAATAGATTTAAAAAGCTATTAAATCTATAAAATGTAAGCATAATAATTATAGAATAAAAGTAGATAAGTAGAGAATTAATCTATTAACTACCTAGAATTATTAATTTAGAGCTAGGAAACAAAAAAAGAAAAAAAAAAGAAAGAAAAAATTAGAAAGAGAATAGGAATTAGAAGAAAAGAAGATTAAAGAGCTTATCTATAAGCTTATAAACCCTCTTCCTCCTCTACTTAATTATAGAGGTGTAAGAATCTCCTCTATAATTAGTAGTAGGAGATTGTCTCTATTCTCCTCCTCTACTCCTCTCTATAGTAGGTAATAGCTTACTCTAGCTACCTCTCCTTTAATTAGTAGTAGGTAATTCCTTACTCTAGCCTCCCCTCTTTTAATTAGTAGGAGGAGAAGCACTTACCTAGCCTCTACTCTATTTTAGAGCTAATAAGCTACTTATCTAGCTATTTTAATTAGTATATTAGCTGTAACTACGCTGCTCTTTAATAAATAAAATAAAAAAGTAATTACTTTATCCTCTACTAAAAATTAGCTATAAGGAGGAGAGTAAGATAGTAGCTATGTATTAAGCTTACTTCTCCTAACTACTAGTAGAAAAAAGAGCTTATAAAGCTACTTTAACTTTTTTATATAGCTTAGTTATTAGCCTCTCCTATAAAAAGTATTAGCTAAACCTAGAAATAATTTTAAAATAAAAGCTTATATTAGCACCCTTTAATAGTTAATAGTAGATAAAATCTATAGCTAGAGTCTTAATATGCGGCTAGCTATAGAAATAATTAGTAAAATTAGCTAAAGTAATAAAATAATTTTATATATAGTAGTGTAAGAGTAGGTAAAATAGGTATAGCAGCGCCTACTTAAGTTTAAAGCGTTATTATAGTAGCGTCTATTACTTTTTCTTACTAGAGCTCCCTTTAAGTAGCTTAAGTAGCTTACTTATCTAAAAGCACTAAGTAATTACTAGAGGCCTAGAGCTAGGGTAAGAGGAGCTAATAGAGTAGGAAAAGTAGAAAAATCTTAGTAAGAGGATTAAGAGCTTTATTTAGCAGCTTTTATAGCCTTTACTATGCGTGTTTTAGCTAGGTTATTAGATATCTAAAAGAGTTAGTAAAGCTCTAAATAATAGAAAGAGCGTAAGGTAATAATTAGAAAAGAACTTACTATAAGGTAGTAGAATTTAAAGGCTTAAACTAGTAGGCTTAAATTAGATAAGAAGTTAAAGTGTTAAAAGTAAAGGATTAAAGAGAGAAAATTAAGCGCTAGTAAAAGGCTTATATACTCTATTGCCTATTTAATTATTAAGCGCTAAATACGCTCTTTCCTTACTACTTATTTCTTTTACTATTACTTCTTCCTAATTAAAACGCGTTTACTTATTATATTTACTAGCTAGTAAGAGCGGGGAAATTACTTTATAGTTAATAGGAAGTAAGCGAAAAGAGTAGTAGAATAAAAGCGTTTACGCTTTAGGCCTTTATACTACGCTTATAAGCTCCTAACCTACTAGAAGAAGAGATTCTAGACATAATTCATAATAGGATTTATAATTTAAAAGATAAACAGCGATTGTTTTACTATTATAATAAATAGGGGGTAATAGAATCGCTATTTTTAAGATAAAGAGATTTAGAAGAATAATTCTTAATAGTTTTTTAATTTTTAAATAGCCTTTAGATAGTTTTTTAAAGATCTTTAGGAAGGATTTAGACGATTATAGATTACTTCTTAGGATAGGTAATCCGCTTTAAGCAATTACTTAAAGGGTGTGTTGAAGTAAAACACTCACTTCTATAATTCTTTCTAGATCTACTAATTTATATTACAGGATTCTTACTAAGAGGCTTATTTCTTTTGTATATAGTCTGCCCTTTTAGCATTCTTTCCTATAATTAGCTATTTGTATTCTTTACAACTCTGCTCCTGAATATCCTGTTATAGTTCGAGCCCTTTTTACCACAACATATGAGTAATAGGTAATTAGGTGCTATTTACTATTACGTTCTTATTTAGCGTAGGCGCTTAGTGTTAGATTACTAGCGTCTATCTTAAATTATAGTAGTTTGTTACTTCTAAAATAAATAACAATAGGTTCTATAATACATGCTATCTTAAGGAACTAGAATAACATTCTATACTTAGTTATCTATTTAAAGGGTTTATTCTTTTGTATAAGATTTATTAAAGATATTGTAACTTTAACGTAGTTTTAAATAAACTGTTAGTTAAATCTATAGAATTTTAAGAATTCTTAGATGTTCTTAGCTGTCTTTAGTATTAGCTAGTTCTTAATATATTTAATTTTACTTAGTGCTATCTCAATTCCTTCCATAGTAATAATATGTCCTAGGAATTTAAGTTATTTAATATTAAACTTACATTTCTTAAGTTTAATATAAAGGCATGCTTTATCTAGTACTTCTAACACTATCTATACATGCTTAGTGTGGTCCAATTCGTTTTTAGAAAAGACAAGGATATCGTCTATATACGCGATAACAAATATGTCTAGATATTTGCGAAGGACGTTATTAATAAGTGCTATAAAAGCTGCTAGTGCGTTTATAAGTCTAAATAGTATAACTATATATTTAAATAGTCTGTAGCATAATTAAAACGCTGTTTTCTATTCTTTATTTTTCTTAATTTATATAAGGTAGTAACTGCCTCTTAAATCTATTATTATAAATATCTTAGCTTAAGATAGTTAATCTCGTAGCTCTATAATGTTTAGTAGTGGATATTAGTTCTTTATAATTATGTTATTAAGTTATTAGTAGTTAACGTATAGTCTATCTAATCTATCCTTTTTCTTAATAAACATAAAAGGGCTTACTGCTAGTAACTTTAATAGTTATTACTTATAATAAAAGACGAATGTAGTAAGGAGAGAAGAATGAGCTTTTTACGGTAGAACTTTATACGCCGGAGAAAACTCGGGGCTGAATTAAACAGAAATACACCTCTGTAATTGGCCTAGAAGCGTACTTTTCTGGATGCTAATTGGCTCCCAAAACCTAACGTAATAACGTTTTGCCGAGCCGAAATAGATGCACCCAATTAGACAACTACGCTATTCTAGCCACGAACATTAAAATAGTAGTCCTAAATATATACGCTAGTATCTACTATCTGCACCAGCCACACTAGTCACAAAATAGCGAAATATTACTAAGATAATATATACACTAGACCTAATACTATACTAGTACAAAATATAAATATAAATATAAATATAAACATAAATATAAATACAAATATAAATATAAATACAAATATAAATATAATATTAATATTAATAAAAATTAAAATAGAGGTATATTCTCGCCTTAATAGACCTCGTATCTCGCTAGTTAAACATAAATTCTAACTATAATAGGCTAGTACAAGAGCTGCACTAGCTACATTAGGCTAGGCCTAGTATTAGAGTAGACCTAATAGGGTAATAGGCCTAATACTTTTTAAAATATATATATATATATATAAACACGCTTGAATAATTAAGTCCACTACCTAGCTATATAGGGTATTATTCTAGCTATAGAAGGCTAGTCTAGAAGTTCTACTAGCTATTATAGATTATACCTAGTTCTACGCTAGCCCTAATATAGTACTAGGCCTAAAGCCTTTTTTATTATATATTTATACTCGCTTTAGTAAATTAGGTCTATTAGCTACCTATATAGGGTATTATTCTAGCTAAAAATGGCTAGTCTAGAAGCTCTAGTAGCTATTATAGGTAATATCTAGTATAATACTAGGTCTAATATAGTATAAAGCATAAAATCTTTCTTTATATAGATTTCTTTTCGCTTTAATAATCTAGTCTTATTACCTAGCTATATAGGGCATTATTCTAGCTATAAAATATTAGTTTAGAAGCCCTACTAGCTATTAAAAAGCTATACTAACTACGACGCTAGCCCTAATATAGTATAAGCCCTTAAATCTTTCCAAATATAAACCTATCCTCGCGTTACTAAATTAGGTCTATTACCTAGCTATATGGGGTATAATTCTAGCTATAAAAGGCTAGTTTAGAAGCTCTACTAGCAATTATAAGCTACACTAACTGTTACGCTAGTCCTAATATAGTACTAGTCCTAAAACCGTTTTAAAAATAAACCTAAACACGCATTAGCTATATTACCTAACTATAAAAGGCATTATCCTAGCTATAAACGGCTAGTCTAGAAGCTCTACTAACTTCTATAAGTTACGCCTAGTACTACGCTAGCCCTAATAAACTACTACGCCTAGAATCTTTTTAAATAGAAATATATTCTCGCTTTAATAAACTAGGCCTATTACCTAACTAGTTAGAAATATATTCTAACTTTAATAGCGTAGTTATAATACGAGACTAGCTAAAAAAGGCTAGTAAAGGTATATACTAACTGTAATAGGTTAATAGTAACTATAATAGGTTAGTAGTAATACTATACTAAATATAAGAGATTAGTAGTAACGCTATACTAATTATAATTAAGTTTTACTTTAATACTAACTAAAATTAGCTAGTTTTAAGTTCTAATTTACTATACTAACCTTTACCTAATACTATACTATATTTAATTTAGTACTAGATAAACGTATCTACTTCTTAATAAACTATACCTAACACTACTCTAGCATTAAGCTTTAGCGTTTAAGAGGCGTTATTAAGATAAGAAATAACTAGGTAATACTCTAATATTATAGTATAACTTTACTATGCATATATATCCTAATATTTAAAAATTATTACTCGAATTATAATGTTCTCAATGGCATAGTGGTAAAATATCTGCGTAATTAATAATGTATAAGGCCTATAGTTTAAATCCTATATAGGCCAAAAACTATATTATTATTTCCTTAAAAATAAACCTAGAATCCTGGTATGTAATACTAATAGCATTTTAAAACTTATTACTATGTCTATTAAATAGCCCTACGTATAGTATTATAGCTACTTAGCTTAGTGTTTTGATATTTCTAATTTATTACGTGTTTTAATATATTTAAAGTGAGTTTTTATCATAAGCCTATCTAATAAACTTTACGTAGATTAGCATTGTGTTTTATATATCCTTTCTTAAGATTTATCTTAATAAAGTTACGTTCTTTAAGGAGTTCTTCTCGTATCTTACTATATAGTAGTCTAAAGGGTGTTGTCTTCCCTTCTTCTAGGTCTATTATAAGATCCTAGGGTTAATGTTCTAGTAGGTTTGCTTTTCTTTCCTTCTCTATAAATATGTGTATTTATTTCCTATACTCTCTTAGTAAGGTAAAGGGTATACTATTATCCTCTTTCTTACACTTCTTAATCTAGTGGTTCCTACTAGCGTCTACTAAAGTATATTTTTATTTTTTAACTATTTATCGTAGTATTATATTATTAATAACTCCCTTATTTACTATTATTTTTAGTTAATATATAGGCTTTACTTATAATATATAATTATAGCGTTTAAATGATATTTTCTCTATACCCTAGTTAATTTACAAGTTATATATTATTAACTAAGGTAATCCTAAAACTAACTCGTGCTTAGATCCTAATAAGATATCTAAGGTAAGTTCCTGTCTATATCCTTAGACTATTATTATAGTAGTAACCTCCTTATATATCTAAGGTGTCTTTGGCATTAAGAATCTATTTGCGATATAGACAATGTAGGGTACTTTTTTCCTTAATATTATAAGTGCTACTTATTTTACTATCTAGTAAGTTATAAAGTTCCTTCCTACTCTTAAGTGTATAAGAGCTTAAGCCTATATTCCTTTAAGCTATACTAGTAGCGTAACTAAGACTATACTTACTATAGTATTTAATTTAATAAAGGCGTTTTCTTATCTAAGTTTAGGCCTAAAAAAGATATCTGTTTATATAGATTATAATTAAGTTTAGGTGCCTAGAATGTGTTTCTAAGTGTCCGCTTCTATTATTATTCTTAAGTACGTAGTTTATGTAGATTGTCCTCTTTTTTCTATAAAAATATTCTACTATTTTTTCTCCTATAGTCTTTACTGTTCCTATATGCTAGTTAAATTAGTACTTCTATTATTACTTCTTACGTAGGGCAGTTTATAAAGCTGTCTAAATGTTTAGCTATATAGTAGTATTTATAGTCTTAGTTTATATATGTATACTAGTGTAGTTGCATGCAATCTCTATTAATATATATATTATAGTATTTATTGCCCTTTAGCGTAAGGTAAGGAAAGTATTTTACCTTTTATTTATTCTAGAGGTGTTCGTTATAGGCTACGATAGGGTAGTCTGTCTATATCTTTCCATAATATAAGGTTTTTCTAGGTTATCTCTTATTATCCTCTTTCTCTACCTTATATTATACGTATGTTGGTTCCTCGCAGTGCATCTATATATAGAATTAGTATATAGGATTTTAGTAGTTTAGGTAGTACTTTAGTACGTAGTCTAACTTCTTATTTTTATAGGGTTGCATTCCTTTTAGTGCTATGTTTAGTTTATCTAGAAATAGAGCTTATCTATATCCTAGATCTCTATCTTTTAGCTAGTAGGGTTCTATATAGTCCTAAATATTTAGTTTATACTTAAGTAATATAGGGTTGTCTTCTTCCTGCCTACTTTATAGGTAAGGAGTAGGAGATCTTAGTATCTCTTCTACGTCTTCTATATTATAGTATACGTTAGAGTCGTCTTCTAGATCTTTGTATAATTATAAGTTATGTAAATCTAATTACTTACTTTGCTCTAGTGTAACGTGTTAGTAACTAAATAGCGTTATAATAACTTCCTATTCCTTATTAGGTTTTTAGTCCTTAATAGTTAGTATATTTAACTTAGTTTAATAGACTTTGTTCTTTAATCTATAGTTCCTAGCTATATAGCCTAGTTTGCTATATATAAAGTATTTATAGGTCTTAGTTATTAATTATTAACTTCTATCTAAGACACGTTTATTAGGCTACATAGGGCCTATCCTTCCTTTTTTTCCTTTACCTATAGAGTTAAACTTAATATCTTCTATTAGTTTATATCTCTAGTAGTTCCTTAGTTGTTAGTTTTAGATAACTCTAATAGGGTTTTTATAAACCACTTTTACTAGTTATCTAAAGCTTATTACCCTAGGGTTTTAGTAGAGCTCCTATTACAGCGAGAACTATTCTCTATTAATTCTAATAGTTTCTTTATATAGTTTTTTAAGAATAGTAATTTACGCACTACTACGTAGAAGTTTCTTATATAGTTTTAGTTTAAGTTCTTGCTTATATATATTCTAAAGAGATTTATTATTCTAGTTAAGTTATATACCGTACCTGCAAAATTTAGCTATATACTTAGCTACTAATCACTTCTAAGTTATAGTTTAAATTTTTACTTTTATAATAGAGTCCTTATTAGTAATCCTAAAGACTTATTTAACGTATTTCTTAAAGTTATTATAATCCTTAATAATATTAACTATATTATTATATTTATTAACGTAATTATTAGTATTGTTATTATAGTCTATTCCTAGGTACTTTTTAAGGTAGGAATAGGTCTATAATCCTGTATCTCCTCGCATATATATTACTGTGAAGATAACCTTTTTCTTATCTTTAAGGGATTTGTCTAAGTTAAAGAAGTAGAGGTCTAGCTAGAGAATCTAGATATTAGTTTAAGATTGTTTACTAAAGTAGAGATTAGGTTTATACGCCTTACTGCTATCCTTTATAGGAGTAATTTTAGCGGCATCTAAGGCTATAGAAGAGGTAGGAGTTTATAAAGTACTTATATTAAGGGTATTTAAAATGTTAAATCTAAGAGGGTAGCTAGTCCTAAAGGGTTAAGGTTAGTTCTTAGGTAGGAGTACTTATAGAAGGTAGAAAGTCTTATTAGTATAATAGTATCTTGCGAAGTGTAATAAGTTAACAATTTACTCTACTAGAATCTAAATAATAGATTAATAAATAGATTAAACATAAGTATAGGGACCCTATCCTTACGTTCCTATATACTAAGTAAAGGCCGCTCTGTAGGGAGCGCTCTGTAGAGAGCACTTTATAGAAAGTAGTTATGTATATTATGCTCTATATAGAGCAATTAAGCGCTCTATAGAGAGTAGTTACATAACTCCTTTATTTAAGGCGTAGCTGGCATTAAATTCCCGCTTAATCCCTACTACACGCCTACTAAGTATAAAACTAGCTTCTCGCTATTATGTGGATTTTAGATTCTAATAATTATATACTACTTCTTTAAAATAGCTATCTATATCCCTACACAGAAAATATAAAATATAAAGGAATTTATAGAAGCCTACTTTTAAAAGCTTATCTTAAAGTTTGGCATTTAGAAAGGTATTATATCTAATAGGGGCCCTATCTTTACCTCCGCTTTTTGGGTAGAAATATACTACTAACTATAGATAAAGCGTAGGCTTAGCACTACTTTCTACCCTAAAATAGATAGGTAAATAGAGCGCTAGAATTAGACACTTAAATAATACCTTTATATATTTATTACATCTCTATAAATAAACTAGATTAAACTGCTCCTAATAGCTTAATTTGTATATAATAACTCTATTTACAATTTAACAAATATAACGACTTTCTATACTATATATAGTAAGCACCCTATCCTTACTACGCCTCCTATAAATAGTAGACTAAAGGGGAAGCTATTAGATGTAGTTAAGAGAGTAAAACACATATATAGTGTATACGTATTACTTATAGAGTAACTACGCTTAGTATAAGAGTATTAGAGCTAGTACTATAATAAGAAGTATAAGTAAAAGTTATTCTAGAGAGGTAACTTAGTCCTACTCAACATAACAAACATATATATACCTTTATAACTAAGTAAGAAGCTATTAGGAAATTTAAATAGGCCCTTCTAAGTATAGGACGTAGTTAGAATATAGGTATACTGCCTACTCCTTCTACTATACTATTATATTTACAACGTGTTTTATATTTCCCTCCTTAAATAATAGAAACTAAAGCTAGGAGTAAAAGACATTAATACCTAACTACTAGAGGTTACCCCTAAAGGAGGAGAAGCCTAGAAAGTAGAAGAAATTATAGCTAAGTAAATAAGAAAGAGGTAAAAGTAATACCTACTTTACTAGAAAGGCTATAATAAAACTTAGAATACCTAGATTCTAAAGTTAGACTTTAAAGATATAAATAGCTTAGTTTAAACTTTTAAAGAAAAAAGAGCTACGTATATACAAAAGAGGTGAAGGATATAATAAGAGTATATAGAACCTAAATATAATATATATTATTATAGAGTACTATAGCTTATAGAGCACTTATAGCTTATTAAGAGTATTTACTTAAGACCTATAAGCTAGCTTCTAAAAAGTAATCTAACTAAACTGCGCGTTGCCTACGCCCCCCCTACTTATTATTCTTATAATCTTTACTATCTTTACTATTCTCGCTAACTACACCTCTAGTAGTAACTTTCTTTCTACTCTCTTTATTACTATTATTTAAGTTACCCTTTTTATAGTAAGGAGTAAACACTAGATTAACCTAAAGTAAGCTATTAGTATGCGTTTTAAGTATAGGAAAGGTGTAAACTTACTATTTACTCTATAAAGGGAATAACTACTTTAAGAGCACTAGTAATCTAACGCTGCTTTACTAGAATTAAGCCTAGGTACTAAAGGCTAGTAGTAGGCACTTAGGTTACTACACCTATAGATATACTAATATAGGCTGTAACACGCTAGTAGTTAGTTAGCTTTAAGTTAAATTACTTTTAGTAATAAGCTAGCTTTAAGTCTATTACCTTTACACGCTTATCTATCTTGCGCTACCCACCTAGGGTCTCTATAATTATAATATAGTAGTAATTATAAAGGGCGTATAGGCGATTAAGGCGCCTATTTATCGTCTTTAGCACGTATAAGTATTAGCTAAAGCGTATATATACCGCGCGACTCTAGATATACTAAGTTATAGCCTCTATAATTACCCTTAATATAATAGTTACAGCGCTTATTCTTATCTTTTATATAGTCCTTAAAAAGCTTTACTAAGTTCTACGCACAGTGTATAAAAGTTATAAGCACTATATTATAGTCTACACGCTTAGTATTACTGCTAAACGTAAAAATAGTGGCACTACGTAGGTTAGACTTCTTGATATATTTAGGCACTAGGTAGTATAGTATTTTTTATAATTAAGGAAGTAGTTTAAAAGTTAAGCGCTTTATCTATACTAAGTATATAATAGTTATGTATTATATAGGTAGAGAGCACACGAAGATTAAAATAATATTAAAATTATATAGCCCTATTGCCCTTTATTACAGAACGCTATAGTAAATAAAAAGAGTAGAAGCCTTATAATAGATAACACGTATAATACGTTTATAACGTATATTATTTACTTATAACACACTATTATCGCGTATATAATACGCACCCCTATAGACACTCTTTTCCTTTTCTATAGAGTAAGGTTTTTATTAAGGCCATAGTATACTGCACAGGACTATAGCTAGAGGGGGAGGTTCTATAATAGGTAGATTATAATATTATTGTAGTATTGTAGTATCTAGCACTAAGGACTTATAAAAGGCCTGTGCGCTAAGTAAGCTAGCTTTGTAAAACCTATGCTATACCCTAATTTTATATAAAATAAGTATTATTCTATTAATGCTACTAAGTTATCCTTTTACTATCCTTCCTAGTGTTAAGTAAATACTATTACCTATAACTAGACCTTATATTTCTAGTGTAAAGTAAATACTATTACCTATAACTAAATTCTATATTAACCTTAGGCCTATTAAGTCCTTTAGATCTAATCCTCTAACCCTAGACACATAAGTTTAGTAGTATAATCTTAACTTTTATACTTTATAAATTTATAAAAGTATTATTTTTAATAATTTGGCTTATTAAGTATTAAGCCCATTATAGGTGCTATCTCTACGCCCCTCTAAAAATTATATTCTTACGCCTAAAAGTTATCTTTTTAATAGGTTAAGGCCTATACTTCTGTTAAGAACTACTATATATTTATTACCTTTATTTCTAGAGGTTTAGGCTTTAAGTTAAAGAGGTAAATGATTTTTTCCATTATTTTATTTTATATTTTACTATAGGTAATACGCTTATTATATATACCTACTTATACTTAAATAAAAAGCTTTAGGTAACGCGCTTAAATTTAAATTTATAGTTTATAGATATTACTTAGCAATGCTAGTAAATAGTAAACATGTCCTACCCTATAGTAAAAAGAAATAATAAATCTAATATTATAGGCTGAATACTCAATAAGCTAAATTACGAAAAATAATACTTATATAAATTTATAAAGAGCAGAAGTTAAGCTTCTGCTGCCAAACTTATATATCTAGGGCTAGAAGATTGGATCTGAAGGACCCGATGGGCCCAAGGTCAAAGCATACAGAACGAGAATATTCACTAGGGCGTAGCCCATAACACAAGGTTGCAGTGCTCCGATTCAACATTTACGTTCATTAACGTAATATGTACCACCTCCCGCGGCTTAGATCCTCAACCTGTTCAGATTCCTAATATTTACTTCAGCACAATGCCGGCTTAGGCTCCAAGATACCACGTGCATTAGCGCGGTCCGCTGTCCGTTTTAAGCAGAATCAACCAGGCACCACGTTCCTTCAACTTTAGACTCACCGAGGCATCCAGCCAACACACATTACTTCTTATGCGGTTACATGATTCAAACGTGCACCAGTATTGCATATCTACAACATCATTGAACGAACGATAGTCGCTCAGAGGTATCATTTCACCCGCGCAAGCCGGCGCTAACCCAAAACCGAAACCTGTCGTATCCACCTGTGAAGAAAGAAAATTCCGATAGCCAATCCCACCCAGGGTATATGCGGAGTGGAGGATTTGCCTCCTGCTTGAATGCCCGAAAGAGGTAGAATGAGATGAGGCTGGCCCAACGCCCAAGCCGACGCAACCAACGCCGTTCGTACAACACACATTAAGATATACCAAGATCACCGACCAAAGAGCCCGTTTCCGCTCCCCACACTAATTGTACCAAGAGCGCTTCTTTGAGTTAACGGTACCCTCCCTGAATCTGGTCGCCCCGGTATTGATGCCCCTGGGCGCATGCCACCCCATCGCGGTGGTTGGTTGTCTGGCGGTGCGTCCATGTGTGGTCCCGCAGGACTTGATATACCGTAGGGTTCACCTCCCATCCCGGCCACGTTACGTGGAATTGATCCCGGAGTTTCTGCGTACAGTTGGTGCTCGCCAGGATGCCGTTTCATTTGCAGGACCGGAGAATCTGGCTCTCCTATTCGTCCGTGGTGGTTGTGAAGACCGCCCGAAGGTGGGTTTGAGTGTGCTTCGATGGTGGAAGCAGATCCATTCGGGACTTCCATTCGTCTTTGACTCATGGGAGTATGGTAACTGGACACCCTCGGTGCACCGGAAGCAACCCCGTAGTGCGATTGCTGATGTGATTGTTGATGGGCCGGATGTTGTGGGTTCGCCCAGGGTGTTCGCTCGATGAACTGCTCCTCCGCCGCTGCCTCGTCGGCGGTCGAGGTTCTCCCGTAACTCGGCCGCGCATAGGTGGGAGCGGAGGCGACGACAGGTGCTGCCGTAGGGCGAGTCACAATCTAGGAGCGTCAGCAAATGGACCCATGCCATTCGACTAGTCGACGTACCTTCATGGCTCGCAAATCATCGTCTATTTCAAACGCTCTTGCAGATCGGATTTCCGGCGCAGCGGGGAAGCCAACATACTTGGCAACACCGGAAAGAATGGAAACTTCCAAGTTATAAGCGGTCTGGTGACGGATTTGGTCCGAACGCTTTTCAGGCAATCTCATCATGTATTCGACTTCATCGACTCCCAGCTGTCGACGTCCTCGCTGCAACTCAAAGATCTTCTGATTGCATAGAGAGAGTATTTCCTCGCGCTTGTCTCGAACGGTCTGAAAGTATTGACTATGCAGCTGGTGCCGCTCTGCAATCGTTATGATCTCGAGATTCTTTTGCTTATAGCCTAGCAGCTGTCTTTCGTATGCGATCTTTTCAGCTCGTCGGTCGTCAACAGCCTTGATCATAGCGAGGTACTCTGGGTGCTCGCAGCGAGGCTGTTTGAGCATCTCCAGCTCTAGTTCGCACTGTGCTATCTGTTCGTCGCATAATCTGGCCAGGGTCAGCGCAGTGTCTTTGATCCATGCACAAGGATGCCCACTTTTCGCGGAAGATCTTGAACTTCTTCTGGATCTTGCCGAGTTGGTCGATCGCATGCTTCTTCTTGACAACTACAAGTACGTTAACCGGAGTGTCGTCCAATACACTAAACTTGCTTACCCTCTTCGTCCACGGTTCCACTATCGTCTTCTTCGTCGTCACCGTCTCCTTCTCCTTCGGGACCCTCGATACTTGCTAAAGCTTCTTGGGTATTGGGTATCTCCTCCAGCTTTCGCTTTCCTCTCCTGCCTCCTTTCCGTGGTTTTGTGTGTTTCGCGACTGTAGCAAGTTCGGTGATGGCCTCCGCCGCGATATTAGCTTGATGTTCTTCAAGCTCGATCTCTTCTTGCGCCAATTGTGAGATGCGCTCTTCCGCAGTCTCCATTTCATCCTCCGGATCTACCTGTTCCACACTCTCGACTGCGTCGCCTCGGCTTTGGTGCTGAACAAAGTCTTTAGCAGTTCCACTTCGCTTTCTCGCAGGCTCTTCGGTATGCTCCTCTGGCGTGCTAGCCTCTTCATTTGGACGTTTTCTTTTCCTTCCCACGTCTTCTGTGAAACTTGCTGCTTCTGATGAAGCCGCCAGGGAGAGGGCGTGCAAAGCCGCATTACCGTCATTTGGTTTGTCAAGCCTCGAACCATCTGTCGAGTCGAAGTGTGCATTTTCGTTCTGGTCAATCGTTTTCGAGTGCACGAGCTTGCTCGGTGATTTTTGATACGTATGTTCGGATGCCAGTGACGCATCCGGAGCTGCGTGCGCTGGCTTTTGAGGAGTGTTGTCCAAACGCTCTGTTTCTGCCTCCGAATCATTGTCTCCGATATCCAAAATTACAGACGGTCGCGACGTACGCTCATCCTGGTCGTCAGAAGCATCCCCGAGCTCGCTCAAGCTGCTCGACCGGTCATCGCCGTGGTTGTCATAAGGAGCGTTGCTCGAACCAGCCGCTTGGGGCTCGGAAGAACCAAGCCCTGGTGCGGCCATTGTGGATAGCATTTCTGCAGCGTCGATATCGCGCTCGGTCGTCGGGTGCGGCTGAGTGGAGAGGTTGTGAAGGCTGTCATGGGAGGCTGGAACCGTTTCTGTGAGGTGACACGACTCAGTCAGTTACATTTCCCGGTGAGAGATCTGCAGAGGTATGCTGCGAGCGGGGACTGCTCTGGGGTCCGACGCTCTCGCTCGGTGCAATGGGCTTCAGCAAAGCTAGCACCTGAGGCTGGAAGCTTGAAAATGGCCCACGCGATGGAGAGCGCATAGTATGTATCCTGCCGAAAAAGACCAGAGGGAACATACCTTGTGTTTCGGCAATGTTAGTGCTGAATTCCGGAGCTGATTTCGAAGCGCTGCTCCTCGCTCGCGGGTGCGCGCTCATGGTGCGCCCAGCGGGAAGCTGCGTCACCTTTGCTCCAGTATGGCGTGTGAGTGTTCGCAGGCGACTGCGGGCATCCGCCGACGCCAGAAGCTTGCTGCCTGCTGGAGACCGGGAACAGCGAGGGCTCGGGCGCGGTGTGTGGGCAAAGAGGCTTCTGTCGCTGCAGGTGACGCGGGTGCCGAGGTGCGGGCGGGGACAATTCAGGGCGAAGCAGCCTTCGCACGGCCGTAGGTAATGTGGGCGAGAGCGGGCGCAAGCGGGCGCAAGCGGGCGCAAGCGGTGATCAGTGTGCAGTATCAGAGGGCGTGGGGGAAGAACAACGGCGCGCTGGCGGAGCAGAGGTGGAAACGCCTGACGCTCATGGAAGCTGGGAGTGCCAGGTCAAGTCACGTTGTTCCGGCGCCGCTGCACTACCTTAGCGGCTCCACCGAAACTTTTGCTGCCAGTGTGCGCTTTGCTGTGCCAGCGAACAAATCGCAAACGCAATCGCACCGTTCGCACAACACTCGAAATCATGCGGCCCTCGGAGAAGAGCAGCAGTGCGCTTGCAGCCGCCAACAAAAAGGCGTTTGACCCGAGCCTTGCATCGCTGTTCGCAAGCAGTGTACGCTTCGCGCCTGCGGCAAGTCCCGCAGCGTTTCCGATCACTCGAAACCAAGCATTGTACTGACATGCAGCGCAGCTGGGACCAGTCAAGCCTCCGCCAAAGTCGCGATACCAAGAACTCGTCAAGCAGCATACCGGAGAGGACTCCAGCGAAGACGAAGATGCCAACGATGCTACTTTGTCTTCTGTAAGCGAAAACATTGATGATTCGGAGCAGGATGACTCCGACGAGGAGGATGAAGAGTCTTCGGCAGACGATGACGGAGAGCCCGAGAACGAGGCTGCGCTAGCACAAGTCCAAGAATCGGCCGCGAATGGCGCGCAGGAGCGCTCAAACAAGAAGCGAAAGCGAGGTGCAAAAGACGATGATGTTGAGGATGTGTACATGCAGAAGATCGCACGGGAAGAAGCCAAGGACGAAGAGGAGCGCAAGAAGAAGCGCAAGACCAAGGCCGCCCATGTCCACGGCAGCGACGAAGACGACGAGTCCGACCAAGAAAATCTTACGATACCGAAGCACGAGACCCTAGCGGGAGCGGATGGTACCGACGAGGTTGAGAAGGCTGCCCGCACTGTCTTCCTGGGCAACGTCTCCAACGAAGCCATTACGTCGAAATCCGCAGAGAAGCAGCTGAAGCAGCACCTCTCGTCATTCATAGCAGACCTGGCCGATAACAAGCCCCCGCACAAGGTGGAATCCATCCGCTTCCGATCCGTCGCATTCACAGGTGCGTTGCCAAAGCGAGCTGCCTTCGCAAAGAAGGAGATCATGGACTCCACCACAAAGTCCACGAACGCATATGTCGTTTACTCGACCAAAACCGCAGCCCGTGAGGCTGCCAAACGTCTCAACGGTACGGTTATTCTCGGTCGGCATTTGCGCGTAGATTCGATTGCGCATCCGGCCAAGGTCGACCATCGTCGCTGCGTCTTTGTGGGCAACTTAGGCTTCGTTGACGACGAGAGTAAATTGCCAGCCAAAGATGACAAACCAAAGAAGAGCAAGCCCCCAGGTGATGTCGAAGAAGGACTCTGGGTTCAATTCTCGAAAGCAGGTAAAGTGGAAAGCGTGCGCGTGCCACGCGACGCCAAAACGCGAGTTAGCAAAGGCTTCGCTTACGTGCAGTTTGAGGATGAGAATGCTGTGGAAGCAGCGCTGCAGTTCAACGACCAAAAGTACCCGCCCCTCCTACCCCGGAAACTGCGAGTTACCAGGGCAAGGGCACAGAAGAAGAAAGACAAGAAGGCTGCCGGTCCTCCGCCTTCAAAGGCCGATGATGCGAAACTCAAGGGGGCATATAATGCCAAGATCTCGGCTGAGGAGAAGTCGCATCGTGGACGAGCTGGTGCGATGCTTAACAAAGCTGCGAAATTTAAGACTGCGGAGTCGTTTGTGTTCGAGGGCCATCGGGCGAGTAGCAAGCAAGGAAAGAGCGGGTTGAAGCTGGGCGGGAAGACGAGCAGCAAGAAGGGGCCAAACGGTCGCAAGTCGAGGAGCAAGGCGTGGAAAGCTACTAGTGGGAAGAAATAGGTAGCTATCCTTTTGTCCTCAACTCACATGCAGTGCAAATATCATCACGTGAGCATACTTCATCAAACGACTGGCCCATGTCGCATTACGCTAATCGCATACGTTTGTCCCATAGCCCTTCATCGATCTTGATCCCTGTGACGATTCGCTTCCCCATACCAGAGTTAACCAGTTTCCTTGAGTTGAGAAAGATTGTTAAAATGCGGTCATCAAGAATCCCATGTGAGCTGGTGGTTCAAGCCTGACACATCATGCGAACCGGCCACGTATCCTAAATGTTGTCTTTCTAACCGTGCTTTGCGTGTCGTTTAGAGTCTAAGTCCCACCGCTTGGGCCGGCGTAACTGGCCTCTGATTAGAACCTGGCAAACCTTTCTGGTATCGTGTATCAAAACAACGATGTTTGTCAGAGAATTTCTCGTCTCCTCTATGCTCGCGACCTTCAGTGTGGCTTGGTCTGGTTTTCCAAAGCTCAAGGCCATCTCTCAAGTAGTTTTTCATAGCCATGAACTCAACTCCGTCTGTGTATCCAAGCCACTCGAATGGGACCCGGCCAGCACTAGAAGCAGACATAACCTTGTACCACCTTCTCTTTGTACGGTTGGTATTCGATCCGAGGCCAACGAATCTGACCTGCCATTTGAAAATGTAGAGGCAGGCGCAAAAAGGTTACCTCGATGCTGGTACGAGGACTATGAACAAATGAGAACCTTATATCGGCAACAATATAAGCTCAACCTTCCTTGTCCCTGCTCACACGCTGACTGTTAATACACTAACTTGGCGCACTATTATCTCCTAGCATCATAAGAATCTGAGTAGCTCACAATAAACGGCTATCTGACAGTCACACTTGTCAGTAATATCTAGTGTAGTTTTTCTTTTCTCTAGTACAGTACCAGGACAAAAGTGCGAGTCACGATATCTGGACTGCGATCAGACGACTATGACTTAGGGTGAACCCATCAGCCAGAACCCCAGCACCCCGGATCTCGACAGCCACTCATGAGGACGTTCATGTCCCTAACTTTCAAATGATGGGCATGCCGTGTGTTGATGCCTTCGCGGCGTTAATCCGTGAACCCGCAACTGTGACGAGCCCCTCACCTGTAGGTACATGTCTCACTGCGACCAACATGAGCCAACTAGCGACGAGTACTGCTGCGACGACCAATGTCTCTGACCAGTCGCCGCCCGCGCAGCCTGCTAACTCTGCAGGACAGCCAAGTATCATGTTAGCTGGCCGTACTGACACACCTTCCACAACGTCTTTACGACCGAGCCTGTCATGGCAGTCCGTTCGCTCATTCTTCTCGCCATCGACGAAGACGTCAGCAAATTTAATCAAGGATGGGCAATAGCACTTCTTAGCGTTGTCTTCACAGTAGTCGCGCTTTCGCCAACTTTCCGATCACAAACCATGTCGGAGAAATCGCTTCAGCTGGCAGAATGGATGGCTCTAGAATACTACTTTGAGTAGTATAGGGAGGAATTGGCTGCAGGAATAGAAAGCCATACATGCCTCAGGACCATAAAAGCGCAACTACCACCTCCTCCCCACGTACAACCAGACAAGAGGAGGAGGAACGTGTTGTACCATCGATTCGAGCAGAACGAATCGAATGCAGGAGCACGAGTTGAACGTGCAGGGCCGCAAGCTCTACAAGCAGACGTGAACATGGCGGAGGTGTCCATTTGGGCTGTCTGGCTCGGCATGGCCCTCTTCCTTTACTGCTCTATGTCAATGTACAAATACTTCAACCACGGCCCGGTCGACGCCCAGTCTACGCGCGTCGATTCTCCGCCTCAAGAGAGGAGAAGTTGGTGCATCCAGACCGCCCGATGATGGAAGTTGAGGTCGCTCCGGCTGCGATGCGACATCCGCCCTACCTGTCTGACTCCTCCCTGCGTCGTCGTGCAGTCCGCACGCACCCAAGTTACCGCCATGCTAATCTCGAAGAAGCGATGCGCGATCAAGACATGGATGAGATCGGATTGCGCCTGACCAATGGCGAAGATGTCAACCAATACTGGCCCTATCTGATTTACAGACTCGCCATTTCACCACTTTTGGTAGAATTTTTTTTTTCAAAGCACCTCGAAATCGCGCGGTTGTGCCTGGACTTCGGTGCTGATGTCAATGTTCTCAAAAGCTGGAACGGACAGTCGGCACTCATGATTGCCATTCACTTCGGCAACCTTGACGTGGCAAAGCTGCTGATCCTTAACGGTGCAATGGTATCCTACCCACCACCAGACAGCAACCGAACGGCGTTACATCGCTGCGTACGACTGGCGGTAAGTGGCTGCGCAACAGATGCGCTTGAAATCATGGAGCTGCTTTTCCAGCATGGAGCGAATCCGAACCAAACTGACCGAACTGGCGAAACGCTACTTCACAAGTTGCTGATTGATGCATGGCTGAAGCGGGATAACATGAGCTGCATGAAGAAGCTGGCCCCTGTTGTAGTTTCTCTTGTTGAGCATGGCGCCTACATGCCAAAGACGCTCAATGAAAAGTACATTGTTGGCAATCAGGTATGGCAGATTGTGCAGAGGATCCATCATTCGAGAACGTGGATGAATTTCGGTTAAGCTTGTATGATCAGGTTACAAGGTAAATTTATCGCCATGTATGTTACATCTGTTATCTGTCGGTGCGTCATGGTGGACGATGTTCGGCGAGTAGTATTGAAACGAGGTGGTGACGATGTTGGGGTCCACTGGTCCACTATGTACCTACGTCTAAGGTCGGAAGCGGAAGCGGCAGCGGCAGCAGCAGCACCGACCCTGGTTGCACGGCCACTGCCACATGTCGCCTCACCTCAGACATTCCCACGCAACTCTGCTTTTCTTTCATCGCCTTCGTGTGCACCTTTTCACTCCCCGGAGCACCTGCATAGAAATTCGCTCTGCGCCGCCCGTCCTGTCGCCTGATTCGAGCGCGCCAAGACGCTGCTGCCGCCTTCAGCTACCTTAAGCAGGCATACGACAGATACGAGGCTGCAGACTGCAACCAGCCAGCTGTCCCCAGCGCCGCGCCCCTTCTCTCCCCCATCCGCCTGCGCATCCGCCTCCTCTATGAGTCATGAAACTCCTTAAGGGCATATTGCCTGTCCTCGCGGTGCTCGCGCCGTTCGCCGCGGCGAAGAAAGATGAGCCGCTCGTCACGGAAACCGATTTTGGCAGCGAGCTTCTCAACATCTTCTACTTTGACGATTCCAATGTCGCTATGCTGGTTGAGCTCGACTCGGAGAAGGTGTTCCGCTCCACCAACGCCGGGAAGTCGTGGGACAAGGTCAAGAACGACGGCGAGGACATGCGGACAATCGGCATAATCAAGAACCCCTTTGACAAGAAAGTGGCCGTGGTGCTGGGCGAGAAGGAACACTACATCACCTACGATCAGGGTGAGAAGTGGGACAAGTTCAAGACAGACGAGGCTCCGTCTCTGGGCAACCCGCTGAGCTTCCACGCGTCGGACAACAAGAAGATACTATTCCACGGTGGCGGGAACAACTGTTTTTTTGGTGCATGTCTCGGAATGGTAAGCCGCTGCTTGTCTGAGTAAGACTGCCGAACTAATCGCTGTCTAGACATACGTTACCAAGGACGGCTTCGAGTCGCTCAAGCTTGCCCGCGAGAACCGGAAGATGTGTTTGTGGGCAAAGGGCACCGATCGCTTTGCTCTGGACGACGATTCGCTCGACGACCGGATATTGTGTATAGTGGCTGGAAAATACTCGGAACGTTCCAAAGATTACAAGATCGTCATCTCCGATGACTACTTCAAAAACGAGGAAGAGCCCGTCATGTCTTCCGGCCGTACCGTGCAAGGTATGACCAACATGGCTGCCGTCAAGGGCTACTTCGTCGCAGCTGCCAAGGCCGAACACTCGGACGAGCTTTCCATGTACGTTACCGACGACACCAAGATATGGCATCATGCAGAGTTTGGTGGAGGCAAGATTGAGGAAGATGCGTATACAATGCTCGAATCCACAAACTACAGCATCCAGGTCGATGTAGTGACCAACAAGTACGCTTTCATGGGGTCACTGTACACCAGCAATTCTAATGGAACGTACTTTACCAAGAACATTGACCATACCAATCGCAACGAATTCGGTTATGTCGACTTCGAGAAGGTGTCCAACATCCAGGGTATCGTGCTCGTTAACATTGTCGATAACGCCGAGGACACGAATCCGATGGCCATAAAAAAGATCAAGTCGCAAATCAGTTTCGATGACGGAAGGACTTTCGCCGATTTGAAAATCAAGGGTAAGGACGACACGCTACACCTGCATTCGGTCACAGACTTGCGCAACAGTGGCCGCGTTTTTTCAAGCCCTGCCCCAGGTATCGTCATGGGAGTTGGAAATACCGGAAAATATCTCGGTGCCAAGTACAACGACGGCGACACCTGGGTTTCGGACGATGCCGGACTTACATGGGAGCGTGCTTTGGAGAATGCTCACAAGTACGAGTTCGGTGGCCAAGGTGCCGTACTTGTCGCTGTTGATGAAGGAGAGACCAACAAAGTCATGTATTCGCTCAAGCATGGCCGCAAGGATTTCTGGAAGGAGATCAAGCTCGACTATAAAATTCGCGCCCAAGAGCTCACAACAGTAGCCGATTCGACGAGTCTGAAGTTCATTCTCTACGCCACTAGAATTAAAGCCGGTGAGGGCAGGAAACCAACCATCATTCACCTCGATTTCGCCGAACTACATGAGCGGAAATGCGGAGACGACGACTTGGAGGACTGGTCTCCTCTCAAAGACGAAAATGGTGACGCCATGTGCGTTATGGGCCACAAGCAGACCTTCAAACGTCGTAAGTGGGACGCCGAATGCTTTCTCGAAGAGAACTTTAAGGAAGCGCAACCGAAATATGAACCTTGCAAGTGCGACAAGGTCAGGGATTACGAATGCGATTACAACTTTGTGCCCGAAGGCAAGGGGAAGGACAAGAAATGTAACCCCGCAGGCTCTTTAAAGCTGCCCGAAGGTGCTTGCAAAGGTGATGCTAAAACGTACAAGGGCAGCTCCGGCTGGAGAAAGATTCCTGGAAATCAGTGCGAGGGTACTACCGACAGGGACAAGGAGGTTGAGCGAGATTGTGACTCTGTCGCCGAGCCTCCAGCAAGTGGAGACATCAAGAACGAGATCACGTCATTCCCGGGATCCATGTTCAAGGAGTATTACTATCTCGAACGCCCCACACAGGGTCGAGATGAGAACAAGGACAAGGATGAAACAGTTGTCATGCTTACGGATGAGAACGAAGCTTACATTTCTCACGACCACGGCAAGCAATGGAAGAAAGCAGTAGATGACAACATAGTTGCCATCTACCCTCACCAGTACAACAATGATCACGTCTTCTTCCTCACTGCAACGAAGAAGTTCTATTATTCGAAAGATCGTGGTCTCAAGGACAGCATCCACTCTTCGGAGGCCCCACAGATGCCAACCTTGGAGGCTCAAATCATGCAGTTCCATCCGGATGAGTCTGATTGGCTAATTTGGGTTGGTGGCGAACATTGCGGGAAGTCCAACGACCGTGAGTGCCACACTGTTGCTTCAATCTCTCAGAAGAATGGTGCAAAGGACACCTGGGAGACTCTCATGCCTTACGTCAAGAAGTGTGCATTCGTCTGGCGCGAAGCTGGCCGTAAAGTTGACAAGAAAGAAGTATTCTGTGAACAGCACACGAACGAGGAAATGAGTGCACCTGTTGAACTCATCTCAAGCGAGGACTGGTTTAAGACCAAGGACGTGAAGTTCAAGTCGGTCGTCGAATTCGCCACGATGTCTGAGTTCATCATTGTCGCGACCAAAGGCGACGATGGTAAATCTCTCAAGCTGGACGCCAGTCTCGACGCAAAGACCTTTGCAGAGGCGAAATTTCCGCCGAAGTTCGAAGTCGACCACCAGACTGCGTACACTGTCCTTGATAGCTCCACGCATTCTGTGTTCCTCCATGTGACTGTCAACAGCCGTCTCGATCAAGAATACGGCTCTATCATCAAGAGCAACAGCAATGGGACTTCGTACGTGATGAGCCTCAACGGCGTGAATAGGAACACGGCCGGGTACGTTGACTTTGAGAAGATGCAGGGAATCGAGGGTGTCGCGATTGCGAATATCGTAGCCAATGCAGACAAGGTCGACCAGGGCGAAAAGAAAAAGAAGCAAACAAGGATCACGCACAACGATGGTGCTGACTGGGATACACTCGCACCACCTGAGAAGGACTCGGATGACAAGAAATACGAATGCAGCGGTAAGGGCCTAGATAAGTGTGCGCTGCATCTGCATGGGTACACCGAACGTCCTGACCCTCGAGAGTCGTACTCTTCTCCTAGCGCTGTCGGCATCATGATGGGTGTCGGCAATGTCGGAGAGCAGCTCACTACTATTGGGGAAGCGAGCACCTTTATGACCACAGATGCCGGCCTTACTTGGAAGGAAGTCAAGAAGGGCAACTACGCATGGGAATTTGGCGACCAAGGCTCCGTCATTGTCATTGTTCGCAGGAATGAAGACACAAATCACCTGTACTACTCCTTGGACAACGGGGAGACTCCATTCAAGGAACACACGTTCTCCGACAGTAAACACAGGGTCGATGCCATCACGACGGTACCGAGCGACACTTCGCTGAACTTCTTGCTTTGGGGCAGAGATGGCAGGAAGCTGGTTGCGATCAATGTCGATTTCAGCGGACTGTTCTCAAAGAAGTGTGAGCTGAACGAAAATGAGCCAGAGAAGGGCGACTACGAGTTGTGGACTCCGCAGCATCCGATGCAAGGAGAAGACGGCCAATGTCTCTTCGGACATGTAGCCCAGTATCACCGAAAGAGAAGCGGCGCTAACTGCTACAACGGTGAGCGGATCGACCATTTGCACAATATTGCCCGGAACTGCTCCTGCACCCGGCGCGACTTTGAATGGTAAGGCTACCCAAAATGCCCCCTTCTTTACGATGCTAACCCTGTCAGCGATTTCAACTACGAACGCATGCCCGGTGGTGAATGCAAGCTGATTCAGGGTCTTGAAAAGCCAGATCCCTTGGCTGTCTGTCAAACGGGAGCAGTAGAATATTGGGATCCCACAGGTTATCGCAAGATCCCTGCCTCAACCTGTGACGGTGGCCAGGAATTCGACCATACCAGTCAGATTCACCCTTGTCCCGGCCACGAAGAGGAGTACGAGAAGAAACACGGCGTATCTGGCTTTGTCGTCTTCCTCGCCGTCATCCTGCCGTTCGCGGCTGCCGGAGGTATTGGGTACTACGTCTGGCGCAATTGGGACGGCAAGTTTGGACGGATCAGACTGGGCGAGAGCGGTGGTGGCTTCGACAGCGACAGCCCTTGGATAAAATGGCCTGTTGCCGCCATCTCCGGCCTTGTGGCGGTCGTGGCTGCGATACCACTCCTCGTGGGCGCTGCTTGGAGGGCCATCTTGAGCAGATTCAGCGGATACGACGGACGCACGTACACGAGTCGCAGCTCTTTTGCTAGGGGGAGAGGGGACTACGCGGTTGTAGACCCTGATGAGGGGGAGTTGTTAGGCGAAGACAGCGACGAGGACGTGTAGCTACTCGCTTGTGTACGATTCGGGAAAGGGACAACATAGCATGGTGGAAGTTGGCTTTCGCTTTCGAGGTGGCTTCGTTTGCGTGGCATGAGCGTGTTGAATGTGTAGATTGCGTGTAGAAAACTTGTACATTCTGTATGAATCTTTGTGGTGTGGTACCCGACCTACACGTGCTTTGCAGGCACGGTACCGGATGGACACGAGGGACTGACGGACTCCCACCATCGATTGTTGTCTCGATCAGGAAACTCCTGCCTAGCCCCCACCCCCACTCCTCAACACCGCGCGCCACGGTATCACCATCAGCCCTCTCGACCGGACATTCGCATCTCACCTCACGCTTCCCTGCATGACAGCTTTTTTTCTCTCTCTCCAAGCCACCTGATCGCAATCGTAAGTTCCCCCTCCCTACGCCAAAACCATCTTTCTCTCGATACGAGCGACACCCAACGCCCAATCCTCACGTCATGGGAAGAAGCAACCCGACTGCCCATCCATCTGCCGGGTAGTGGAGCAGCGCAGCGCAGCGCACTTGCTCTAGACGTTCGAGACCTATGACCTAGTATCAAGGACCCGCGGGCCTCGCTCGCGTGCGCTTCCTCGCCAACGGCGCTGCTGCGGGTCCGCTACCTAGGTAGGTACCTACCTACCTACCTACCTACCTAACCGTCGAGCTTTTCCATCGACTACCGGTAGACTACCCAGACTATCGGCGTGGGGCATGCAGGAACAGAGGGGGTGCGGGTGCGGGTGTGGGTGTGGAATCGGAAAGGGACAACAGATTGGTTTGTTGGATTGACTTGGATGCTTGAAGGCTTACGGTGCGTACGCGGGCGTGGTGGCGCAAGAAATTCTAGCCGCAGGTTGTTGTTTGTTAGGTAGGTGGGTGGGTGGGTGCAGGTGCGTGCATGCGTGCGTGCGAGCGTACGTGCGAGCGTACGTCGTCGTCGCCGAGAGTGTGCGAGCGGCGAGCGACGAGCGTAAAAAAGATCGGCGGCTGGGATGCGCGTCGCCTCCGCCACCAGGCGGGCCTTCTGCGGAGGAATGTGGATCGTCTGTTGTAAAATGAAGATGCTCGGATTTGCTCATGAAGATGCTCGGATTGTTTGCTGTTGTGCAAGTCCACCTACGCTCGACGGCCTGCCCACTGACAGCGAAACACAACGCCCGCTTCGCACGACAATCAGATGTCAACACACAGCGCGAGAGGCCAACATGCACTGTAACCATGGTTTCCAAATGTGCAATTGCCCATCTTCTGCATTATCGTCGCGTCTCCACTACGCCGCTCATGCGCTAGCTGTAGCCTCGTGGCCCAAACCGAACACCTCTCATGCACATCAATGCAGCTAGAAAAGTATCCATGCAGAAAATTAATCTCCCACTGCACCTCCCTCAACGTTTCCACCGATACAGCGGGTAGTAAATTCCGGACCAGCGTACCAAAGAAAGTAGATGCGAACAGAACGAAGCAGATGCCAGAAATGCGCTATTAGGCGGGGTATATTCCAAGTCAACTCTCTGATAAGCAAGAGAGAGGATGCGATATCGGGCTGAACATGTATGAAATAAAACGAGAAACCACAAGTGGTTGGGGCATGTGCAATGCATCTAACTTTTTTAGTCTTCCTCCAAATGTGCCAACGTGGACGTTGTGTGCACAGCAGATGCGGGGTACCATTCCCAAGTTCTTTGCACAACATGTAGCTGCCAATGCCGATCGTAATCTTGATCTAGAAGCGAAGCGGAGAGGAGTCGTCGGTGACAACCCAGCGGGTCGTGAGCTCGTTGTCAACCATGTTCTTGGCCCACGAGGCCGGGCTGCCGGTCACGGAGCGCTTCTGGACGGCGCCATTGACACCGTTGCTGAGGAGCAGGTTGGCGCTGCCACCGAGGGAGCCAGTGATGACATCCTGTCGAGCGAGCTTGAGAAGCTCGGCCTTGAGGGCCTTGGGGTTCTGACCGAATTGGGTAGGGTTCTCTGCCATCAGGTAGGCCATGACACCCGAGTTCTGGGGGGTGGCCATGGAGGTGCCAGAGAGGAAGTTGATGACGTTGTCGCCAGTGTTCCAGGCGCTGAGGATCTGCTCTCCGGGCGCGAAAATGTCGACGCACTTGCCGATGTTGGAGAAGGAGGAGACCTCATTTTGGATGTTCACGGAACCGACGGTGACGACGTCAGAGTTTGCGCCACCAAGGTGAGCAGGGGTGGTGCCGCAAGCATCAGAGCCATCGTTGCCGGCAGCAACGGAGACGTGGATTCCAGCGGAGATGGCTGAGAGGATGGCTTGATCAACGGAGTTGGCAGTGCCCTGGAGACCCCAAGACATGCTCATGATGGAACCCACGAAGCCTTGCTCGGTCTTGCGCTTCTCGTGGTTGTTGAGAACCCAGTTCATACCAGCAATGGTGCTGGAAGAGGAACCAGAGCCATCGTCGCCGAGAACCTTGACTGCAATGATGTTTGCGTTCTGGGCAACACCGAACTTGGCACCAGCGGCAGAACCAGCAACGTGGGTGCCGTGGCCATCACCGTCAGCAGCAGTGGAGGTGAAGGAGAAGCCTTCCGTGGCACGGCCTCCGAAGACGGCGTGGGAGACACGAACACCCGTGTCGACGACGTAGACATCGACACCAGCGCCGAGGTTGGCGTCATCGAAGGAGTAGGTGAAGTCCTGGCCAGATGGATCACCAGAGGCGCCGGCTTCGTTGGAGGTGCGCTGGAGGCCCCATGGTGCGCCAGTCTTTTGGGTGACGAATGACTGGATGTGAGCGGTCTCATCAACCAACTTGACTTCGGTAAGGTCCTCGAGGTAGCTGATGCACTCGGCAGTAGCGTGCATGACGATGGCACTCCACTGAGGGTTGTCCATGACATCGAAGACACCATCATCGTCAGCTTGCCTTCCGAGCTTGGCGAGCAAAGACTTGGCCTCGGGGATCTCGTCCTTGTCGAGCATGACGACGACCTCTTTGGAGTTGTTGTGGTCGTGAGCGCAGGTACCGTTCTTGGACAGACCGATCAGACCGTCAACGGTCTCCTCGGGGGTGGCCAAGGCCTCGACGTCTTGAGGAGCGGGGGCAGCAACGGCATTGGCGCAAGAGGCTGCGAGGGCGACAAGAGCAAAAGACGTCCTCATGTTGGATTAGGTAGAAGAGAGACAGGGTCCGCAGGATAGGAGTGGCGAAGGTATAGATGGTAAAGTAAAAGAACGTGTGGTTGTCTTGACAGTAACAATACGGTACAGGCAGAACAGAAAGGGCGACTGGCGCTGCAAGAAGTTAACCAATGCTCAACCCGAGGGGATGTTGTGGCGGGAGATGTCGAAGGGAGCGTGACAGGAACATGGGGAAGCTTTAAGGGAGGAGAAGTCGACGACAGTCGATGTGGTTAAACAAGATGAAACACAATGAATGGACGTGAACACAACGCATCGCAGGGGGTGTGGCAGGGCGGAGGGAGGGAGCGAGGCATAGGAAGGCCATAGTGGATGCACTATGGCCAAGGCTGGAGGAGGTGAGACTACCAAGACTTACGATCCACGAGCAGCTCTCAAGGTGCGGCGAAACTGAGGCAGAAGGGCTGTCGGCCAAGACGTGCCAGCACGCAAACGGAACCAAGGATGCGGGCGGGGGGGGGGGGGTGAAGGGCAAGAAGGGAGTGTGGGAAAGAGGAGGAAGAGAGCGTGGGAAAGGGGAGGAAGAGAGCGTGGGAAAGAGGAAGACGGTGAACGAGGGACGTCTTCTGGGGGGGTGGGGTGGGCGAAGCAAGCACTCTAAAAGAATGTGAGTGAAGGTGGACACGAGGAAGGAAGGAGCGGTTGGAGAGAGACAGTTGGGTGAGAGCTCTGGGGAAGGAGCATTAGGCGGGAGGGGAGGGGAGGGAAGGCGTGGCGCAGGTACCTCGTCGGCAAGCCATGCAAGCACAGGTAGAAGAGGAGACGGAGCGGTAGGAAGGTATGCAGTGGGTCGATTAGGCCAGGCGCAAGCTCAGCGAAGCCGTCGTGTGCATTTGAAACTGCTTGGCTTCGGGCTGCCTCCCACAGCGCGCTTGTGCTTTGCCCGTGGTCGACGACGTGGGTCCGGGCGGCTAGCTCACGGCCTGCTTCACTGCGCAGCGGCGTGGCCACATGGGGTCCCGCACAGTATCTAGCAGTATCTAGGTACACGGTAGGTACATGGCGGCCAACGGTCGGCGGGTCTGGTCGCTGGACTGTCATCTTCTGACGCGTCGTGGAACCGTCGAGACTCGAGAGCATAATAGTGATGGCGCTTAGAAGTGCGGGTCTCGTTCTTTTGCTGGTCGCTGCCCTTTTACGTCTGAAACTCGCTCCTGCCACACGCCAACGCCCAGAATAGTCTAGCGCGCCTTCCTCGCACCGTCTCACACACACACACACACATGCTCAGGCTTCAGGGACTCGCCTGCCTGCCGCCTGCCTGCCTGCCGCCTCCCGCCAGCCGCCATCAAGCTCGCCCGCCCATTGCTCGTTTCGACATGCCAACCGCCCGAGAGACACGCAAATGTGCCCTCTAGCTTGCCAACAATGGCACCTGGCACCGTGAGAGCTGTCCAGCATTGGCATGTCGGACTTGATCAGGGATCCTCACGCCAAATGAGATCGAGGTCCGTCGTCAGCCAAAGATGCCTTCATCAGCCCAAGATGCCTTCGTCAGCCAAAGACCCCATCGTCAGCCAAAGACCCCGTCGTCGGCCACAGACCCCGTCGGGCGGACTTGGCTCCTCCATCAAGAAGCAACCTCCGGGCTGCATGCCGTGGCCCAGAACCAGAACACCTCACCAGCCACAATGCCCGCTGCTCGCGTTGCCCACATCTCGAGCCCTGGCCAATAGCTCGCTTCTTGCCGCATCACGATGCGAACACCTGGGAACACACACGACGTCGAGTGCGGCTGTGACGGCAAACATGTGCTGCTCGGTGCGTGAAGCATGAGAAACACTCTGGTGACATCCCACGCCGTGACACCCATCAAAGCTGCCGCATAATCCAAATGCTTACTACTCCACTCCACTTCCTGTCCAATCCGGATGCTTTCCACTCCACTTCCTGTCTAATCCGAATGCTTCCCACTCCACTTCCTGTCCAATCCCACGCTGCGCCTCCCCTTGTGTACTGTTCTGCAAACACACCTGTATGCGCATGAACACCTCAAAGCCTCGGCAATCTATTTGCTTGACGTTTCGTCCTCGCCGCATCTGCCGCTCTCCGCCAATCGCACTGCGAGCCACCGCTGAAACGCATCAAAACGCCCTTAAATCAATCGAACATGCCATCCAATCGCACCCTCGCACTCGCCAACATGACGGAACACCCCGCTCGTTTCATAGCAATGAATGGGAGGCTGACATTTGCTTTTCATCTGCTCGTAGCCGAGTCCAATGACCTCTATACCTCGAATGCATTGCACATCAGCGCATACCTCTGCTGCACATCAGCGCATACCTCTGCTGCACATCAGCGCATACCTCTGCTGTATCATCCTGTGATCGATGTTGAAGTCACCTCCATGCAGCCAATTCGTGACAACGATCCTTGCCCCACGCTTGCCTACGTGCATATTCAAAAAACTTCGTTGCTAGAACACCCTGGGCTATAGTTGATGTTTATATGGTCTACGGCTCTTCGCAAATGTGCTAACCTGAAATCCCTTTCCAAGTCACACAAATGATACCAGAAGACGTAAGAGCAGGCGCACATGATCCATGTGAACAACCCTAGCACATTTACATTGGTGCTTCTGAAACAAACTCGCATCTCCCATGCGTACATGTTTCTCCACGGACGAACCCGAGTCACGCCAACGCAGTCACACTCGAAACAGGCAATCCTACCCTTGCTCGTGATTTGTCTCGCCTCTCCTCTCACCGCACTTGCAATTTCGACAACATGTCCTCGAGACAAGACAACCCTCCATGATAAGCGTCCAAGACGTTGCCGCGCCCCATTGCACAATGTCAACATACGATATTGCCTTCTAGATTTTCCATGCCTTTACGGGGGAGTGGATCCTAGGGAATAGGTTTCGCAGACTTTTTAGTCAACTGCATTAAGCAGTCACGAGCCACATAATGTACAACTCGTCGTGCTTTTAGCTTAGGTTAGACTCCTGGCCAACATAACCATGCTTGTTTATTCACTTTTCCACATAAGATGCAGAGCAAGGCTTTTTCCTTAGAAATTAGCGAGGTTTTAATACTTCGAACTCGACTAACTACATAATATAAAACTTAACAGGTTCCCAGCTTAGGCTAGACTTTTAGTAAACATAACTCTAACTTTAAATCTCTTTTGTAGTGTTTTTAGTAGACAAGCCACAACTCCATAATATGGATTTTGTAGTGTTTTTAGAAGACAAGTCACAAGCTTATTATTATTAGGATCCGAGACTCTAACGATGGCTCGCCGCCGGTTCTGTACTTAGGAGGGCGCGTAGTAGGGATCTAATATAGGTTATACACTAACTACGCCCTAAATAAAGGAATTACGTAATTGTTCTCTATAGAGCAGTAGAGTGCTCTCTATAGAGTAGCCACGTAACTACTCTCTATAGAGCGCTCTCTACAGAGTAGCCACGTAACTACTCTCTATAGAGCGCTCTCTATAGAGTAGTTACGTAACCGCTCTCTATAGAGCGCTCCCTATAGAGTAGGATTCCTTTAGTATATAGGAACGCAAGGATAGACTCTCTATACTTATATTTAACCTATTTATTAATCTATTATTTAGATTACACTTAGGCTATATTATTAACTTATTATACTTTATAAGATACTATTATATTAATAAGACCTCTTAACCTTTATAAGTACTCCTGCCTAAGAACTAACCTTAACCCTTTAGGACTAGCTACTCTCTTAGATTTAACATCTTAAACACCTTTAATATAAATACTATATAAACTCCTACTTCTTTAACTGCTTTAGCTACTACTAATAAGATTACACTAATTAGTAATACCCATAATAAGGTAGTAAAACCTAACCTATATAATAGTAACTACGTTAAGACTAATACTTAGCTCTTATAGCTTAACCTATATTTCTACTTTTCTAGAAAAGAATAGGAAAACATTGATAAAGTCTTACTTATAGCTATATATATAAGAGAATAAGCTACTAATTAGATTAACTTATATATTATAACGTACCTTATAGAAAAGAATAGTAATAGTAACTAAGTTAATAAAGTTATTAAAAACTATACTACCTTCTACTCCTAACTTAAATAATTATTTAGAGTTATAAATAAAGTACTAATTACTAAATAATAGATCTAGAACTTTAAATAGACTACGTTAGTAGCTAAGCACGCAGTACCTTTTTAACACTACGCAGTATAGCTTAACTAGGGAGATAACGCCCTAAAGACAATATATAGATAAGGCCTTAAGAGGTTTATTAGAGAAGAACTTCTATATAGTAGAGGAATAAGACCTACCTTAAAAGACCTATATAAAGAATCTATTTAGATTAATATAGATTAGTATAACTTAAACTAAAAATCTTAATATAACTATTATATATAACTAAGCTTAGACTACTACGTAATATAATTAACTACTACGCTACTCTAAACACGTTATAAAAGAGAGACTCCTATAGACTCTAGCTAATAAAAAGAATCTAATATAATATCATAACTAAAAGAAGAGGAAAAAAAGAGGATAAGACTCTTATAAGCCTTAACTTACGCGTCTTAGATAGAAGTTAATATAAAATAACTTAAATATATAAATACTTCATATATAGTAAACTAGGCTATATTACTAGGAACTATAAATTAAAATATAAAGTCTATTAAACTACGTAGCTAAATATACTACACGTTAAAAGTGTAGAAGTAACTAATAAAGTATAGAAGGTAGTAACTACTATAAGTAAACTTAAAATTAAGGACTAGGGATCTAACTAATTAGATTTACCTAACTTACAACTATATAAAGACCTAAATAATAACTTAGATATATACCTTAATGTAAATAAAGAGTTAGACGTAGAGAAGATACTAAAAGCTCTTACACCTTACCTATAGGCTAGATATAGCTAGGATAGCCTAATAACACCTAATTACACACTAGAACTTAGATCGTAATAAGACACCCTAGATATTTGGCAATTTTTAGAACTATACTAACCCTAAGACAGAGACTTAACTTATAGAATAATAATACACAAGAATAGTACACATTAACCTATTATATTTAAACTATAAGGAAGAAGTGAATGTTAGGATCTGAAATCCACATAATGGCGAGAAGCTGGTTTTGTACCTAGTAGGCGCGTAGCAAGGATTAAGCGGGGATTTAATGCCAGCTACGCCTTAAATAAAAGAGTTATGTAACTACTCTCTACAGAGCGCTTAATTGCTCTGTACTAGAGTATAACATATATAACTGCTCTCTACAGAGCGCTTAATTGCTCTGTACTAGAGTATAACACACGTAACCGCTCTTTATAGAGCGCTCCCTACAGAGCGGCCTTTGCTTAGTATATAGAAACGTAAGGATAGGCTCTCTATACTTCTATTTAATCTGTTTATTAATCTATTATTTAGATTCTAGTAGACTAAATTGTTAACTTATTACACTTTGTTAAGATACTAATATATTAATAAGACCTTCTACCTTCTGTAAGTACTCCTACCTAAGAACTAACCTTAACCCTTTAGGACTAGCTACCCTTTTAGATTTAATATCTTAAACACCCTTAATATAAGTACTTTATAAACTGCTACCTCTTTTATAGCTTTAGGTGTCGCTAAGATTACTCCTATAAAGGATAGCAGTAAGGTGTATAAACCTAATCTCTACTTTAGTAAACAATTTTAAACTAACGTCTAGATTCTCTAGTTAGACCTCTACTTCTTTAACTTAAACAAACCCCTTAAAGATAAAAAGAAGCTTATCTTTATAGTAATATATATACGAGGAGACATAAGATTATAGATCTATCCCTACCTTAAAAAGTACCTAGGAATAGACTATAATAATAATAATAATAATAATAATTACGCAAATAAGCACGCTAATATAGTTAACATTATTAAGGATTATAATAACTTTAAGAAATGCCTTAAATAACTCTTTAGAATTACTAATAACGACTCTATTGCAAAAGCAAAGATTTAGACTATAACTTAGAAATAATTAGTAGCTAAGTATATAGCTAAGTTTTATAGATACGCTGTGTAACTTAACTAGGATAATAAATCTCTTTAGAACATGTATAAACAAGGACTTAAATAGAAACTATATAAGGAACTCTTATATAGTAGTGCGCGAATTACTAACCTTAAAGAACTATATAAAGAAACTATTAAGATTAATAAAGAATAGTTTTTACTACAATAGGAGCTCTACTAAAACCCTAGGGTAATAAGCTTTAGTTAACTAGTAAAAGCAGTTTATAAGAACCTTATTAGAATTGTCTAAAAGTAATAGCTAAGAAACTACTAAAGATATAAACTAATAGAAGATGTCTAGTTTAACTATATAGGTAAAAGAAAAGGAGGAAGGATAGGCCTTAAGTAGCCTAATAAACGCGTTTTTAATAGAAGTTAATAACTAATAACTAAGACCTATAAATACTTTATATATAGTAAACTAGGCTATATAGCCAGAAACTATAGATTAAAGAACAAAGTCTATTAAACTAAGTTAAATGTACTAACTATTAAGGACTAAGAACCTAATAAGGAATAAGAAGTTATTATAACACTATTTAGTTACTAACGCGTTATACTAGAGTAAAGTAAGTAATTAGATTTACCTAACTTATAACTATATAAAGATCTAGAAGACAACTCTAACGTATACTATAACGTAGAAGACGTAGAAGAGATACTAAAATCTCCTACTCCTTACCTATAAAGTAGGTAGGAAGAAGACAACCCTATATTACCTAAGTATAAACTAAATATTTAGGACTATATAGAACCCTACTAGGCACTAAAAGGGATACAACCCTACAAAAATAAGGAATTAAACTATGTACTAAAGTACTACCTAGACTACTAAAATCCTATATACTAATTCTGTATGTGAATATATTGCGAAGAACTAATATACACACAATATAAGGTAGAGAAAGAAGAGAATAAGAAATATCCTAGAAGAAAACTGCGCTGTAGATAGATATAGATAGACTGCCTTATTATAGCTTATAATAAGTACTTCTAGGATAAATAATAAGTAAAATACTTTCCTTACCTTACACTAAAGGGTAATAAATACTATAATATACTTATTAATAGAGACTATATATAACTGTACTAGTATATATGTCTAAACTAAGACTATAAATACTACTATATAGCTAAACGTTTAGATAGCTTTGTAAACTACCCTATATAAGAAGTAATAATAGAATCACTAATTTAACTAGTACATAAGAATAGTGAAAACTGTAGGAGGAAAAACAGAAAAACATCCTTACAGGAAGAAGAAGAAGACAATCTATATAAGCTATATACTTAAGAATAATAATAGAAGTAGATGCTTAGAAACGCATACTAGGCACTAGAACTTAATTATAACCTATATAAATAAATGTCTTTTTTAGGCCTAAACTTAGATAAGAAAATACTTTTATTAAATTAAATACTATAGTAAGCATAGTATTAGTTAAGCTACTAGTATAGCTTAAAGGAATATAGGCTTAAGCTCTTATAGACTTAAGAGTAGGAAAGAACTTTATATCTTATTAAATAGTAAAATAAGTAGGACTTATAATATTAGAGAAAGAAGTATCCTATATTATTTATGTTATAAATAGATCTCTAATGCCTAAGACACCTTAGATATACTAGGAGGTTACTACTATAATAATAGTTTAAGAATATAGAGAGGAACTTACTTTAGATATCTTACTAGGATCTAAGTATAAGTTAGTCTTAGGATTACTTTAGTTAATAATACATAACCTATAAATTAACTAGGGTACAAAGAAAATATTATTTAAACGCTGTAATTATGTATTATAAGTAAAGCCTATGTATTAACTAAAAATAATAGTAGATAAGGGAGTTATTAATAACATAATACTATAATAGATAGTTAAAAAATAGAAGTACACCTTAGTAGACGCTAGTAGGAACTACTAGGTTAAGAAGTGTAAGAAGGAGGACAATAGTATACCCCTTACCTTACTAAGAGAGTATAGGAAATAGACACATATGTTTATAGAAAAAGAAGGAAAAGTAAACCTACTAGAATATTAACTCTAGGATTTTACAATAGACTTGAAAGAAGGGAAGATACTACCCTTTAGACTACTATATAGTAAGATAGGAGAAGAACTCCTTAAAGAACGTAATTTTATTAAGATAAACCTTAAGAAAGAATATATATAACTATTAAAATTACTAGCAGTAAGTTTTTTTATATTTATTAAGAAAAAGGATAAATTAGATAGACTATACGTTAACTACTAATAACTTAATAATATAATAATAAAGAACTAATATCTACTACTAAACATTATAGAGTTACAAGATTAACTATCTTAAGCTAAAATATTTATAATAATAGATCTAAGAGACAGTTACCACCTTATATAAATTAAGAAAGGTAAAGAATAGAAAACAGCGTTTTAATTACGCTATAGACTATTTAAATATAAAGTTATGCCTTTTAGACTTATAAACGTACTAGTAGCTTTTATAGCACTTGTTAATAACGTACTCTGCAAACATCTAGACATGTTTATTATTACGTATATAGACAATATTCTTGTCTTTTCTAAAAACGAATTAGATCACACTAAGCATGTATAGATAGTACTAGAAGCACTAGATAAAGCATGCCTTTGTATTAAACTTAAGAAATGTAAGTTTAACGTTAAATAACTTAAATTCCTAGGACACATTATTACTATAGAAGGAATTAAGATAGTACTAAGTAAAGTTAAATGTATTAAGAACTAGCTAATACTAAAGACAGCTAAGAATATCTAAGAATTCTTAGAATTTTATAGATTTAACTAATAATTTATCTAAGATTACGTAAAAGTTATAATACCTTTAATAAATTTTATAAAAAAGGATGTACCTTTTAAATGGATAAATAAGTACAGAATGTTATTCTAACTCCTTAAGATAGTATGTATTATAGAACCTATTTTTATGTATTTTAAAAGCGATAAACCACTGTGCTTTAAAATAGACGCTAGCGATCTCGCGCTAGGCGCCTACGCTAAATAAGAATGTAATAGTAAATAGCACCTAATTGCCTATTACTTATGCAAATTTAGTGACACTAAAACATAATATAATGTACATAATAATAAGCTCTACACTATTATTAAAGCCTTAAAGCACTAGAGGATTTACGCGCTTAGTTATTTAATACTAGAAATTTATATAGATTATAAGAACCTTCTAAGGTTCACAACAACAAAAGAACTTACGCCACGACAACAAAGCTAGTTATAGACCACTAGGTAGTATAAGTTTAAAATTATCTATATAGCTAGAAAAGAAAATGGCAGAGTAGACGCTCTTAGCTAACAAAGTAATCTAGTAGGAGAAAACGTAAAAACCTTCTCTGTAATACTTTAAAAAGCTAAAGATAGATTTCTAGAGCTAATAGTAAAACTTAATTAACTTTTAGTAATTAGCTAAGAAGTTCTAGAACATCTACAGACTAAGATTATCTAATAATACTATAATAACCCTATATATAGACACCTAGGCATTACAAAAACAATAGAACTTATTTAAAGAAATTACACCTTTAAGGGAATTAAGGAAGCTGTAATAACCTATATCTATAAATGTGTAGAATACTAGAGAAATAAACATAGTATATACCTTAAATATAGAGAGATGTAAGTAATTAGAATACTAACAGCACTATAGGAAGATATTACTATAGATTTTGTTATAGGAATTCTAAACTCTAAGGATCTAACAACAGGAATTAAATACAATAGTATACTAGTAATAGTCTATTAACTAACTAAGTATATTAAGCTTATTCTATGTCTTAAAAGAATAATAGTAAAGGAACTCGCTTTTCTTATCCTAGACTAACAAATTAGACACTATAGAATTCTAAAAATAATTATTAGTAACAGAGATAAGCTCTTTACGTTAAATTATTAGACAACACTTATAGCCCTACTTAGAACAAAATGAAAGCTATTAATAGCTTACTATCTATAAATAGACAGATAGACAGAACGTATAAACTAAACTATAAAAACGTATCTACGTATCTACTACAATAGTTAGAAGAATAACTAGGTCTTATTACTACCTATAGTACAGTTAGAATAATAAAGTATTAGTAGTATTAGGATATACACTATTCTATGTAAACTATAGAAGACACCTATATCTTTTTAATTAACAATTTTCTATAACAATTAAAACAAAAGAAGCTATTAATATAGTAGAAAACATAAAGAAGATACACTAATAACTCTACGAAAATCTTAAGAAAACTAAGCAGTAATTAATTTCTTACTAAAATTAAAAATAAAAAATAGCACCTTAGCTAAAGAAAGGAGATTAAAATATATCTACTTATAAAGAACCTTTAAACTCAGAAGAAGAAACATAAGAAACTAGATTATATTAAGGTTAGACTATTTTATATTTCTAAGCGAATATTACTAGTAAACTACAAGTTAGAACTACCGCTAGATATAAAGATACACCTAGTACTCCACGTATTACTACTAGAACTAGCAGACCCTAATACACTAGTTAGAACCGCCTTCTACTATAGAATAGAAGAAAAGAATAAATTTAAAGTTAAAAGAATTCTAGAATATAATTAGTAAGACAAAATATACCTTATTAAATAGAAAAGTTACCTACACAGCGAAAGCACTTAGGAACTAGTAGCCTACCTAGGGAACTGTTAATAAAAAATTAAGGAATTTTACAGACGCCTAATACAACATAATGTTATCTTTACCTAGGAAGGCAGAGTTACAGAGTTATCCTAGAACTCTAGAGGAAGATTATTTATTACTAACTAAACAGACGTGCTAAGCTCTGCGGGACCTATAAGCTAAGTAGACTAAACTAGATCCTCCTCTAACTCTATTAGCGTAGTACTTTCTACTATAATTACCTCTCTAGCACGCTTTTTATTTTGCGCTAACTATTTTAATAACTGCTCCTTTTTATACACACTACACGTAGCGCCTTAAATATAGTATCTTATTTTTTACACATCTCTAATATTTGCGCCTCTAACTTCTTCTTTTTAAACACTAATTATAAGAACTTATTTTAAGTAATAGCTACATTGCACTTTAATCCTTATTTCTAACACTTACTATACTTCCCTAAGCTAATATAAACTTTACACACATAAGAATGCGCCTTATAAAAAGAATCTTTAAATACTATAATAGCACTATAATTCTTAATAGTAAAGATAAGGTTATAATAACGCTTTATACTATTATAATTAGTAGGCATAATTCTTTAGGACAAAGAATAGAAAGGGAGGGGATAATGTTATAAACTAGATAATAATATAGGAGTTAGGCGCTTATAAAGGTATAATAAAGTAATAATAGGGTTACAGACGTAATAAAGAGATACTAAGAGGCTTAGATTAGATTACATAATGCGCTTAGCCGCTTAGGAGCCCTAAGCAGCTAAGTAGGTTATGTAATACGCTTAGTTACTTAAGAGCACTAAGTAGTAGAGTAGTTATAGTATATAGAAACATAAGGATAGGCTCTCTATACTTATATTTAATCTATTTATTAATTTATTGTTTAGATTCTAGTAGACTAAACTGTTAACTTATTACACTTTGTTAAAATACTAACGTATTAATAAGATCTTCCACCTTCTGTAAGTACTCCTGCCTAAGAACCAACCTTAACCCTTTAGGACTAGCTATCCTCTTGGATTTAACAATTTCCTACAACAATTAAGGTAAAAGAAGCTATAGATATAGTAGAAAATATAAAGAAAATACACTAATAACTCTAAGAGAATTTTAAGAAAGCTTAGCAGCAATTAATTTTATACTAAAACTAAAAACGTAAAGCGGCACCTTAGCTAAAGAAGGGGGATAAAGCATATCTACTTACAAAGAACCTTTAAACTTAAAAGAAGAAATATAAGAAATTAGATTATATTAAGATTAGACTATTTTATATTTCTAAGCAAATATTACTAGTGAACTATAAGTTAGAACTACTGCTAGATGCAAAGATACACCTAGTATTCCATGTATTACTATTAGAACTAGTAGACCCTAATACACTAGTTAAAACCACCTTCTACTACTAGACTAAGGAAGAAAGCGAATTCGAGGTTAAAAGAATTCTAGAATATAATTAGTATAATAACGTATATCTTGTTAAGTGGAAAAGTTACCCACATAGCAAAAATACCTAGGAACTAAAGAACAATCTAGGAAACTGTTAGTAAAAGATAAAGGAATTCTATTAGAAACACAAAACATACCTAGGAGGATTATAGTACTAACGCTATAGTGTCTACTATATTAAGTGTTAACTACATTACTATAGAGTAACTAACAGTTACTGCAGCAGCGGAATAATTAATAATATCTATATTTATGTCCTTACTATCCGCAGTTATTTCTGCAGCTAGATATAATGTTTTCTTATAAGTATACTCTTTAGCCTAAGCTAGTATCTTTTTATTTTATAACAACTACACTATTAGGAGAGATAACGCCTTTTTATCCTCTTTAACTTTCTTCTTGTACTCCTTATAAGTCTTATCTAGTAATAACTAGCTTATATTTATACATAAATAACCTAAGCGAACACATTTAGAATACTTTAAACTTAAACTTAGTATAATGTAGTAAACAGAACCTTTAAAACTATAATTAATATAAGGGTCCTTTGTAATAATATTAGCTTCTTAGATCTTGCGATACAATTAATGTTTTTAAATAGTAGAGTTACTAGGCATAACGCTAATAGATGTACTTATAGTAAGTAGGGTTAGTAGAACAGCTTACGTAACAATAGCTAAGATCTAAATATGTAATTTAAAACAAATCTGTGAAAGAGAGGGGATAATATTAGGATCTAAAATCTATATAATAGTAGGAAGCTAGTTTTGTACCTAGTAGGCGCGTAGTAAAGATTAAGCAGGGATTTAATGCTAGCTACGCCTCAAATAAAGGAGTTATGTAACTACTCTCTATAGAGCGCTTAATTACTCTGTACTAGAGTATAATACATATAACCGCTCTCTACAGAGCACTCCCTACAGAGCGGCCTTTGCTTAGTATATAGAAATGCAAAGATAGGCTCTCTATACTTATGTTTACTCTATTTATTAATCTATTATTTAGATTCTAGTAGACTAAATTGTTAACTTATTACACTTTATTAAGATACTAACGTATTAATAAAACTTTCCACCTTCTGTAAGTACTCCTGCCTAAGAACTAACCTTAACCCTTTAGGACTAGCTACCCTCTTGGATTTAACAGTGAAATTTTATAGTAAGAGAAGAGTTAGGTATAATATACCTACTAATATTAGCTAAAGGGAAAGATTTATCTAAATAAGGAACTAAACTACGCACTAAAGTACAATCTAGACTACTATAACCCTATATACGTATCCCTTTACTAGATATACTATAAAGAAGATATATACACTATACACTACTAAGTAAAGAAAAATAGTAATAGGTAACTACAACGTAAACTATAATACTAATAGTAGTGGTCTAACTATTCTATTATAGCATGCAACGAGTACTTATAGAATAAACGCGAAAATAACTAGTTTCCCTACTATAACACTAATAGAAATAAAGAACGGTTAATACTTATTAATAGAATATACACATAACCGTAATAGTATACGTGCTTACACCTAGACTATATAATATATATAAATTTAAAATATATACATAGATTTAAGGACACGCTAAAATAATAAGTCTACTTTATTAAATTTAAACTAGTTAGGAAGAACAGCGGTAAAGTATTCTAGAAAAGAACTAATAATAGCCTAAGGGATAAATACTCTAGAAATAAGCGTTATAGACAACGCTACTAAGTAAAAAAGGTAGGTAGAAAAAGCTAAACATAAAACTACCTTATACCTAAAGTATATAACGTAGATATATTTTTTTTTACCTACGCTTAGGTAAGAAAACGTCTTTATTAAATTAAATACTATATATAGCATAGTATTAATTAAGCTACTAGTTTAGCTTAAAAGAATATAGATATAAGCTCTTATAGACTTAGCGGAAGGAAAGAACTTTATCTTATATAAGATAGCATAGGAAGTAGAACTTACTATATTAAATAAAAAGGAACCTTACACTATCTATATCGCAAATAGAACCCTAATGCCTAAGATACCTTAAATTACCTATAAGATTACGACGATACTAGAGGTCTAAAGATTTAAGAAAAGAATTACCCTTAATATTTTAAAAGGATCTGTAATTAAAATTATACTAGAATTACCTTAGTTAAGGATACACAACCTATATATTATCTAGGGTTTTAAAAAGATATCCTTTAAACGCTATCATTATGTATTATAAGCTATACCTACGTATTAACAGTTACTAATAGTAAATAAAGAAGTTATTAAAAATATAATACTACGTTAAAAAGACAATAAACTAAAGAATACCTTAGTAGACACTAGTAGGAACCACTAGGTTATAAAGCGTAAGAAGGAGGAAGGTAGTACACCCCTTACCTTACTAAGAGAGTATAGGAAATAGACACACATATTTACAAAAAAAAAGGAAAAGTAAACCTACTAGAATATTAACCCTAGGATCTTACGATAGACCTAGAAGAAGGGAAGACACTACCCTTTAGACTACTATATAGTAAGATAGGAGAAGAAGTTCTTAAAAAACGTGATTTTATTAAAATAAATCTTAGGATAAGATATATAAAATACAATACTAATCCACGTAAAGTTTATTAGATAGGCTTATGATAAAAAACTCACTTTGATATTACTTTAATATAAAATACAATCCTAATCCACGTAAAGTTTATTAGATAGGCTTATAATGAAAAACTCACTTTAATGTTACTTTAATATATAACATTACCTTTAATTGTTAGTTATTGTGTCACTTAACATTAAAAAAACAATTCACAGAATAAGAATACTATATTTAAGTAGGTAGTATTTGCCTATTTAAGAAAAAGTGCAAAAGTACTACCTACTAACTTTATAACCTATTAGACTTTATAGCCTATTAGAGTAAAGAAAACCGTGATACATTTACTATAACTTATATAGAAAGTATTAGGCCTATATTAGGCTAATAAGCTAGTAGAGAAACTATACTTAAAGAAGGCATAGTTACTATCTATTATATTAGCTACTAGGTAAACATGCATAGCATCCTTAGCCTAAATAGTAACGCGTTTGGCGTAAATGTATATAAGATTAACGCCTAATAAAACATTAGAAAAACTCTTAGAAGGACTAATATAATAGCTAATACTTACACTTAAACTAATTTACTATAATAGCTTTAGAAGCTCCTTATAAGGCTTTAAGGGCTATAGACCTAAATTAATAGAGTTAAGTAAATATAGTATAGTAGACCTTATAAATAAGTTACTAGAAGGGTAGTTTTAAAATAAAAAGGTTAGTAGAACGCTAAAAAAGACAAATCTCCTATAGAGCCCTTACTCTATCCTATTAGCCTAATACCTATCTAATACTATATATATACACTTACTACTAGGCTTATATTAATATAGCTTTCTAATCTTACTATTTTTACCTACACTTTACTTTCTAGTAAAAATACTACTAGTAGGGACCTTCTTTACAAAGGTGTGGCAGATATACTTCTAGCTATATAGAACTCTACTAGGACCCTTCTTATAAGCAAGAGCCTTACTAGTAGGAGTCTTGCTAGTAGAAGCCTTATAAGTAGATCCTATAGTAGTAGTAGTAGTAAAAACTACAGTAGTAGTAGTAGTAGGAACTATAATAGTAGTAGTAGTAGGACCTTTAGTAGTAGTAGTAGTAGAACCTTTAGTAGTAGTAGTAGTAGGATCTTTAGTAGTAGTAGTAGTAGTAGGGCCTTTAGTACTAGTGGCATAAGTGTCGTAGTAGAAGGTAGTTTAAGATATTATTATTATTATAGCTAGTAGGAAGCCTATTACTATTAGTATTAGCTAAGATAGGGTAAATGTAGGCATACCTAGACTAGACGTTACATAGGTAATTTAAAGATTAGAAAGTATTAGAAAAGTGGCAGTGGTGGCTTTATATATATAGTGCCTATAAGGTTAGAGTAATAGTAAGAGATCGCAAGTTATAACTAGCGCCTATAGGTAATTCTTATAAGCGAAGCTTAACTGTCTAAACAGCTTATATTAAAATCAAGCTACCACTACTATATTATAAGGTATTAGGCTAGTATTAGCTTTCCTAAAAAGCTATAGTTACGGCGTATAATACTAGCCATGTATAGCCAGAAATAGAGCGTTGTATAATAAATAGCATTAGTTTTAAATAGTAATAATAGACCGCGCTAAGTTTAAGTAAAAACTATACTAATAGTAAGCTAAGGGCGTGCACTAGGCTATACCTAGAGCATGTAACTAAAAATAAAATAACGCTTTTAGTAACTACTTCTACTTACCTCTACACACACTTTCTATAATACTCTACCTAACATATCCTGTCCAATACTATTCTAATACCTATAATAATAGATAATAGCGAAAGTCCTTATAAGAGGTGTAAGTAAAATCACGAATCTTTAACTAATCTAAATATAAAGAAGAATATAGCTCTTTGTAATAATATAGGTCTAGAGCAGCGTAAATAAGCTAATGTAAAAAATGTAGCTAATAAGATATAATTAACATTCTAGAGTACAAAGTTTAAACCAGCCTATTAGCATTTAATTAATGCTACTAAAGAAGATTATAAGGAGACTCTAATAAAGTAATTACGTATCTAATTAAATAATATTATTACTATATCTTAGTAAGTATATGCCCTAAAGTATTAGTAAGTATTAGTCCCTAATACTAACGTAGGTTTAAGGAAGGAAAGCTTTAACAATAACTAGTAATTAAAGATAGGGCTCGCATTCCTTATAAGACACTAGAGGAAGAACTTATTTACTAAGAAGTTTCCTACTTTGTTCCTAGCTTTCTACCTATTAAAGTGTCTACTACCTAACCTTAGTTAACCTTAGCTATAGTACCTATTTCTAGTAGTAATAAAGAAGATTAGGAAGATATATAACCTTCTAAGAGTGTTAAATCCAAGAGGGTAGCTAGTCCTAAAGGGTTAAGGTTGGTTCTTAGGTAGGAGTACTTATAGAAGGTAGAAGGTTTTATTAATACGTTAGTATTTTAATAAAGTGTAATAAGTTAACTATTTAGTCTACTAGAATCTAAACAATAGATTAATAAATAGATTAAATATAAGTATAGAGAGTTTATTCTTATGTTCCTATATACTAAGGCTGCTCTGCTACTTAGTGCTCCTAAGTAACTAAGCGTATTACATAACCTACTTAGCTACTTAGCGCTCCTAAGCGGCTAAGCGTATTATATAATCTAATCTAAGCCTCTTAGTATCTCTTTATTACGTTTATAACCCTATTATTACTTTATTATACCTTTATAAGCGCCTAACTACTATATTATTATCTAGTTTATAACATTATCCCCTCCCTTTCTATTCTTTGTCCTAAAGAATTATGCCTACTAATTATAATAGTACAAAGTGTTATTACAACCTTATCTTTACTATTAAGAATTATAGTGCTATTATAGTATCTAAGTGCTTTTTCTATAAGGCGTATTCTTGTGTATATAAAGTTTATATTAGCTTAGAGAAGTGTAGTAAATATTAGAAATAAAAATTAAAGTGCGACGTGGCTATTACTTAAAATAAGTTCTTATAGTTAGTGTTTAAAAAGAAGAAATTAGAAGCGCAAATATTAAAGGCGTATAAAAAATAGAATACTATATTTAAGGCGCTATGTATAGCGCACATAAAAAAGGAGTAGTTATTAAAATAGTTAGCGCAGAATAAAAAGCGCGCTAGAGAGGTATTTATAGTAAAAAGTGCTACGCTAATAGAGTTAGAGGAGGATCTAGTTTAGCCTACTTAGCCTATAGGTCCTACGGAGCTTAGTACGTCTATTTAGTTAGTAATAAACAATCTTCCCCTAGAGTTCTAGGACAACTCCGCGACTTTACCTTCCTAGGTATATTTATATTTCTAATAGAATTCTTTAATTTTTTGCTAATAGTTTCCTAGATTGCTCTTTAGTTTCTAGGTGTTTTTACTATGTGGGTAACCTTTCTATTTAATAAGGTATACGTTATTATACTAATCGCATTCTAAAATTCTTTTCACTTTAAATTTATTTTCTTCTTTAGTTCTATAGTAGAAGGCGGTTCTAACTAGTGTATTAGGGTCTGCTAATTATAGTAGTAATATATAGAATACTAGGTGTATCTTTGTATCTGGTGGTTGTTCTAACTTATAGTTTACTAGTAATATTTGTTTAGAAATGTAAAATAGTCTAACCTTAATATAATCTAGTTTCTTATGTTTCTTTTTCTAAGTTTAAAGGTTCTTTATAAGTAGATATACTTTATCCCCCTTCTTTAGCTAAGGTGCCATTTTTTATTTTTAGTTTTAGTATAAAATTAATTACTACTAAGCTTTCTTAAGATTCTCTTAGAGTTGTTAGTGTATTTTCTTTATGTTTTCTACTATATCTATAGCTTCTTTTACTTTAATTGTCGTAGGAAATTATTAATTAAAGAGATGTAGGTGTCTTCTATAGTTTATATAAAATAGTGTATGTCCTAATACTGCTAATACTTTGTTATTATAGGCTAAATATACTATAGGTAGTAGTAAAATCTAATTATGCTTCTAACTATTACAGTGAATGCGTAGGTACGTTTCTATAGTTTAGTTTATACGTTTTATCTATCTGTCTATTTATAGATAGTAAGCTGTTAATAGCTTTTGTTTTATTCTAAGTAAGGCTATAAGCGTTATCTAGTAATTTAATATAAAGAGCTTATCTCTGTTGCTAATAATTATTTTTAGGATTCTGTAATATCTAATTACTTAGTCTAGGATAAGAAAAGCGAGTTCTTTTACTATTATTTTTTTAAGGCATAGAATAAGCTTAATATACTTAGTTAGTTAGTAGACTATTACTAGTATACTGTTATATTTAATTCCTATTATTGGATTCTTAGAGTTTAGAATTCCTATAATAAAATCTATAGTAATGTCTTCCTATAGTGCTCTTAGTATTCTAATTACTTATATTTCTTTATATTTAAGATGTGTACTGTGTTAGTTTCTCTAGTATTCTATATATTTATAGATGTAAGTTATTATAGCTTTCTTAATTCCTTTAAAAGTGTAATTCCTTTAGATAAGTTCTATTATCTTCGTGATGCCTAGGTGTCTATACATAGGATTATTATAGTATTATTAGATAATCTTAGTCTGTAGATGTTCAGGAACATTTTAGTTAATTACTAAAAGTTAGTTAAGTTCTATTATTAGTTCTAGAGATCTATCTTTGGCTTTGCGAAGGATTATAGAGAAGGTTTTTACCTTTTCTTTTACTAGATTACTTTGTTAGCTAAGAGCGTCTACTCTACCAATTTCTTTTCTAGCTATATAGATAATTTTAAACTTATACTGCCTAGTAATTTGCGACTATTTTTGTTCTTGTGGCGTAAGTTCTTTTGTTATTGTAAACTTTAGAAGGTTTTTATAATCTATATAGATTTCTAGCGTTAAGTAACTAAGTGCGTAAATTCTCTAGTACTTTAATGCTTTAATAATAGGGTAGAGTTCTTAATTATATATGTTGTATTATATTTTAGCGTTACTAAATTTATATAAGTAATAGGTAATTAGGTGCTATTTACTATTACGTTTTTATTTAGCGTAGGCGCCTAGCGTAAGATCGCTAGCGTCTGTTTTAAAGCGTAGTAGTTTATTACTTCTAAAATAAATAAGGATAGATTTTATAATATATACTGTCTTAAGGAGTTAGAATAATGTTCTACACTTATTTATCTATTTAAAGGGTACGTTCTTCTTTATAAGATTTATTAAAGGTATTATAACCTTTACGTAATTATAGATGAATTATTAGTTAAATAAATAGAATCCTAAGAATTCTTAGATATTCTTGGCTATCTTTAGTATTAGCTAGTTCTTAATATATTTAACTTTACTTTGTGCTATCTTAATTCCTTCTTTAGTAATAATATATCCTAGGAATTTAAGTTATTTAACGTTAAACTTATATTTCTTAAGTTTAATACGAAGGTATGCTTTATCTAGTGCTTCTAGTACTATCTATACATACTTAGTGTAGTCTAATTTATTTTAAAAAAAGACAAGGATATTATCTATATACGCGATAATAAATATGTCTAGATATTCAAAAAGTACGTTATTAATAAGTGCTATAAAAGCTACTAGTGTATTTGTAAGTCTAAATAGTATAACCTTATATTTAAATAGTCTATAGCGTAATTAAAACGCTGTCTTCTATTCCTTACCCTTTTTAATTTATATAAGGTAGTAACCGTCTCTTAGATCTATTATTATAAATATCTTAGCTTAAGATAGTTAATCTTATAACTCTGTAATATTTAGTAGTAGATATTAGTTCTTTATTATTATATTATTAAGTTATTAGTAGTTAACGTATAGTCTATCTAATCTATTCTTTTTCTTAACAAATATAAAAGGGCTTACTACTAGTAACTTTAATAGTTGTATATATCCTTTCTTAAGGTTTATCTTAATAAAATCACGTTCTTTAAGGAGTTCTTCTCCTGTCTTACTATATAGTAGTCTAAAGGGTAGTGTCTTCCCTTTTTCTAGGTCTATTATAAGATCCTAGGGTTAATATTTAGGTAAGTTTGCTTTTCCTTTCTTTTCTGTAAATATATATGTCTATTTCCTGTACTCTCTTAGTAAGGTAAGGGGTGTACTATTGTCCTCTTTCTTACGCTTCTTAACCTAGTGGTTCATACTAGCGTCTACTAAGGTATACTTCTGTTTTTTAACTATCTATTATAGTATTATGTTGTTAATAACTCTCTTATCTACTATTACTTTTAGTTAATGCGTAGGCTTTATTTATAATACATAATTATAGCGTTTAAATAATATTTTCTTTATACCCTAGTTAATCTGCAGGTTGTGTATTATTAACTAAAGTAATCCTAAGACTAACTTATACTTAGATCCTAGTAAGATATCTAAGGTAAGCTCCTCTCTATGTCCTTAGACTATTATTATAGTTATAACCTCCTAGTATATCCAAGGTGTCTTAGGCATTAGGGATCTATTTGCGATATAAATAATATAGGGTACTTTTTTCTCTAATATTATAAGTCCTACTTATCTTACTATTTAATAAGATATAAAGTTCTTTCCTACTTTTAAGTCTATAAAAGCTTAAGCCTATATTTCTTTAAGCTATACTAGTAGCTTAACTAATACTATACTTACTATAGTATTTCATTTAATAAAGGCGTTTTCTCTTCTACGTTTAGGCCTAAAAAAGACATCTATTTATATAGATTGTAATTAAGTTTAGGTGCCTAGTATACATCTTTAAGTATCTACTTCTGTTGTTATTCTTAAGTATGTCGCTTATATAGATCGTCTTCTTCTTCCTATAAGGATATTCTACTATTTTTCCTTCTATAGTCTTTACTATTCATGTGTACTAGTTAGATTAGTAGTTCTATTATTACTTCTTACGTAAGGCAGTTTGTAAAGCTGTCTAAATATTTAGCCATATAGTAGTATTTATAGTCTTAGTTTAGATATGTGTACTAGTATAGTTATATAATCTCTATTAATAAGTATATTACACTATTTATTACCCTTTAGCGTAAGGTAAAGGAAGTATTTTTCTTATTATTTATCCTAGAGGTGTTGGTTATAAGCTATAATAGAGTAGTCTATTTATATCTATCTACAGCGTAGGTTTCTTCTAGGTTATTTTTTATTCTCCTCTTTCTTTACCTTATACTGTGCGTATATTAGTTCTTCGCAATACGTCTATATACAGAATTAGTGTGTAGGATTTTAGTAGTCTAGGTAGTACTTTAGTACGTAGTCTGATTCCTTATTTTTATAGGGTTGTATCCCTTTTGGTGCCTAGTAGGATTCTATATAGTCCTAAATATTTAGTTTATACTTAGGTAATATAGGGTTGTCTTCTTCCTAACTACTTTATAGGTAAGAAGTAGGAGATCTTAGTATCTCTTCTACGTCTTCTACGTTATAGTATATATTAGAGTTATCTTCTAGATCTTTATATAATTATAAGTTAGGTAAATCTAACTACTTACTTTATTCTAGTGTAACGCGTTAGTAACTAAATAGTGTTATAATAACTTCTTATTCCTTATTAGGTTCTTAGTCCTTAATAGTTAGTATATTTAACTTAGTTTAATAGACTTTATTCTTTAATCTATAGTTTCTAGCTATGTAGTCTAGTTTGCTATATGTAAAGCATTTATAGGTTTTAGTTGTTAGTTATTAACTTCTATTAGAAACGCGTATATTAGGCTACTTAGGGCCTATCCTTCCTCTTTTTCCTTTATTTATATAGTTAAACTAGATATCTTCTATTAGTTTGTATCTTTAGTAGTTCCTTAGTTATTATTTTTAGATAACTCTAATAAGGTTTTTATAAATCACTTTTACTAGTTATCTAAAGTTTATTACTTTAGAGTTTTAGTAGAGCTCTTATTATAGTAAGAACTATTCTCTATTAATTCTAATAGTTTCTTTATATAGTTCTTTAAGGTTAGTAATTCGCGCACTACTATATAAGAGTTCCTAACGTAGTTTCTATTTAAGTTCTTGTTTATATATATCCTAAAGAGATTTATTATTCTAGTTAAGTTATACAGCGTACCTGCAAAACTTAACTATATACTTAGCTACTAATTGCTTCTAAGTTATAGTTTAAATCTTTACTTTTGTAATAAAGTCCTTATTAGTAATTCTAAAGAGTTGTTTAAGGCATTTCTTAAAGTTATTATAATCCTTAATAATGTTAACTATATTAGCGTGCTTATTTGCGTAATTATTATTATTATTATTATTATAGTCTATTCCTAGGTACTTTTTAAGGTAGGGATAGATCTATAATCTTATGTCTCCTCGTATATATATTACTATAAAGATAAGCTTTTTTTTATCTTTAAGGGGTTTGTCTAAGTTAAAGAAGTAGAGGTCTAACTAGAGAATCTAGACGTTAGTTTAAAATTGTTTACTAAAGTAGAGATTAGGTTTATACACCTTACTGCTATCCTTTATAGGAGTAATCTTAGCGACACCTAAAGCTATAAAAGAGGTAGGAGTTTATAAAGTACTTATATTAAGGGTGTTTAAGATATTAAATCTAAAAGGATAGCTAGTCCTAAAGGGTTAAGGTTAGTTCTTAGGCAGGAGTACTTACAGAAGGTAGAAAGTCTTATTAATATAATAGTATCTTGCGAAGTGTAATGAGTTAACAATTTAGTCTGCTAGAATCTAAATAATAGATTAATAAATAGATTAAATATAAGTATAAAGGTTTATACTTGCGTTCCTATATACTTTAAGCGATTAGTAGACTAATCACTCTAATTAAACTAATTAAGCACTAATTAGTTACTTAGTATATTAAGTGCTTAGTCTAATTAGTTATCTTAGCGCTCTAATTACACTAATTAGGTTATGGAACCTCTTATGCTGTGCCACTCGAACAACGAACGTAGATACATATAAAGATCCCAAGAGGCCTAGCCTTTAGATTTTAACACTCTACACTACACATATCCTTTTATAGATTTGCCGCTTTTAAAGGAATTAATAGGTAGGTTAAGTACATAACTACACTAAGCGTAACAAACTACTACATATTAGCCAGCTATTAGTTGTAGACTTATTAAAGGGTAGTAGGTAAAAAAAAGTTACTAAAGCGTTTAAAAAGTAGTAAGTACAAAAAAACTATGCGTAGAGTAATAGGATGTTAGAAAATTTTACTAGGTATTAATCTTACTATTAGGCCATTTTTATAGGCAAAGAGCTAGCTAATAGTTAAGAAGCGTAGAGTGTTTATAGCGCATATTTAGCATAAGTAAAAGTAAATATTATATAGCTATTTATATGCTATCGTCTATATAGTCCTAGAGGATAGGCAGGATAACATTACCCTTAAGAATATTATACTAATTAACCTTATAGAGACGCTATTCTGCCTATTCCTAAAGCTTATAAACCTTATAGGCAAGAACTTCCTCCTAATCTAGATTATCTATATACTGTAGAAACTATTAATGCTATATAATAATAATTAAATAGTATTTAATAAATATAAGATACTAGGACCTTAACACTAGAGGAAGCAAAGTACTATCTCCTACTATCTTAGTATTTATTTATATAGGCACTATAATTACGTGCTAAAGTAGGAGATTTAATAGTCTATATAGAGGCAGTTTAGATGCGTTAGGTAAGGTAAAGGTAGGTAGGAAGGATGGCTAGAAATCTCTATATAGTATTAGCACTATAAGGCAACGCAATTTATAGACACTAACCTTATTCTTATAAATATAGCAGCTACATCTTCACTTATAACAATTCTATATTATGTATAATAGGTGCCTTAGTGCTAGGGGGGTATTACTGTATTAAACTATTATAATAGTGTTTATAGGTGTTATAGAGGTATTATCTGTGTTACTAGTAATAGATAAGGAAGAGAATAATAATAAAGATAGGGTATAAGCTATAGGTGCTAGTGAAAAAGGCAGTATTATGAAGGTAGAGGTATATTTTATTAAAAGTAGTAGAAAGGGAAGGGTGGTAAAGTTTTCTTAGTACTAGGTAGTAATAGTTAAGCCTACCTGTATATGCAAAAGAAAGCGGGCTGCATAGTAGTATAATTAGGTGTATCTACTTTAGAATTAGCAAAACGTTATTACGTTGGGTTTTAGGAGCCAAGTAGCGCTTATAAAAGTAGGCTTCTAGCGTAATTATAACGCCGTATTTCCGTCCTAATTAAGCCCTAAGTTTTCTCTAGTATACAAAGTTCTACTATAAGAAGTTTATTCTTCTCTCCTTACTACGTTCGTCTTCTATTATAAGTAATAACATTACGCTTAGTTTTTAGTTATTATGTCACTTAATATTAAAAAGAGAATTTATAGAATTAGAATACTATATTTAAATAGATAGAATTTACCTATTTAAGAAAGAGTGCAAAAGCACCAACTATTAACTTTATAACCTATTAGACTTTATAGCCTATTAGAGTAAAGAAAACTGTAATCTATTTACTATAACTTATATACAAAGTATTAGGCCTATATTAGGCTAATAAGCTAGTAGAGGAACTATACTTTACGAAGGTATAGTTACTATCTATTATTTTAGCTATTAGGTAAATATACATAGCATCTTTAGCCTAAATAGTAACGCGTTTAGCATGAATATATACAAGGTTAACGCCTAATAGAACATTAGAAAACCTCTTAGAGGGACTAATATAATAGCTAATACTTACACTTAAACTAATTTACTATAATAGCCTTAGAAGCTCCTTATAAGGCTTTAAGAACTATAGACCTAAATTAATAAAGCTAAGTAAATATAGTGCAGTAGACCTTATAAATAAGTTACTAGAAGGGTAGTTTTAGGATAAGAAGGTTAGTAGAACGCTAGAAAAGACAAATCTCCTATAGAGCCCTTACTATATTCTATTAGCCTAATACCTATCTAATACTATATATGTGCACTTACTACTAGGCTTATATTAGTATAGCTTTTTAACCTTGCTATTTTTACCTATACTTTACTTTCTAGTTGTTGTGGTAAAAAGGGCTCGAACTATTACAGGATATTCAGGAGCAGAGTTGTAAAGAATACAAATAGCTAATTATAGGAAAGGATGCCAAAAGGGCAGACTATATATAAAAGAAACGAGCCTCTTAGTAAGAATCCTGTGATTTGAATTAGTGGATCTAGAAAGAATTACGGAAGTAAGTGTTTTACTTTAATATACCCCCTAGGTGATCGCTTAAAGCAGATCACCTATTCTAAGAAGTAATCTATAATTGTTTAAATTCTTCCTAATCTTAAGAACAGCAATTCTATCACCCCCCACTTATTATAATAGCAAAACAATTACTGTTTATCTTTTAAATCACAAATCCTATTGTGAATCGTGTCCAGAATCTCTTCTTCTAGTGGGTTAGGAGCTTATAAGCGTGGCATAAAGGCCTAGAGCGTAAACACTTTTATTCTACTACTCTTTTTGCTTACTTCCTATTAACTGTGAGGTAATTTCCCCGCTCTTACTAGCTAGTAAGTATAATAGGCAGGCGCGTTTTAATTAGAAAGGAGCAGTAGTAAGAGAAATAAGTAGTAAGGAAGGAGCGTATTTAGCGCTTAATAATTAGATAGGTAGTAGAGTATATAAGCCCTTTACTAGCGCTTAATTTTCTTTCTTTAATCCTTTACTTTTAACGCTTTAACCTCCTATCTAATTTAAGTCTACTAGTTTAAGCCTTTAAATCCTACTACCTTATAGTAGGTTGTCTTCTTCTAATTATTACCTTACGCTTTTTCTATTATTTAGGGCTTTGCTAACTCTTTTAGATATCTAATAATCTAGCTAAAGCACGTATAATAAAGGCTGCAAAAGCTGCTAAACAAAGCTTCTAATCCTTTTACTAAGATTCTCCTACTCTACTAGCTCCTCTTACTCTAGCTCTAGGCCCCTAGTAATTGCTTAGTGCTCTTAGACAAGTAAGCTACTTAGGCTACTTAAAGGGAGCTCTAGTAAGAAAGAGTAATAGATGCTGCTATAATAACGCTTTAAGCTTAGGTAGGCGCTACTATACCTATTTTACCTACTCTTATACTACTATATATAAGGTTATTTTATTACTTTAGCTAATTTCGCTAATTGTTCCTATAGCTAGCCGCATATTTAGACTCTAGCTATAGATTTTATCTACTATTAACTATTAGAGGGTGCTAATATAAGCTTTTATTTTAAGATTCTTTCTAGGTTTAGCTAATACTTTTTATAGGAGAGGCTAATTACTAAGCTACATAAGAGGGTTAAAGTAGCTTTATAAGCTCTTCTTTTTACTAGTAGTTAGGAGGAGTAAGCTTAGTATGTAGCTACTATCCTACTCCCTCCTTTTTAGCTAATCCTTAGTAGAGGATAAGGTAATTACTCTCCTACTCTACCTATTAAAGAGTAGCGTAGTCGCAGCTAATACTCTAATTAAAATAGCTAGATAAGTAGCCTATTAGCTCTAAAGTAGGGTAGAAGCTAGGTAAGTGCTTCTTCTCCTGCTAATTAAAAGAGGAGAGGCTAGGGTAAGCTATTACCTACTACTAATTAAAGGAGAGGTAGAGGAGGTAGATAGGGTAAAGAATTACCTACTATAAAAAGGAGGAGAGGAGAAGAATAGGGAGAATCTCCTACTACTAATTATAGGGGAGATTCTCGCACCCCTATAATTAAGTAGAGGAGGAACAAGGTCTATATACTTATAGATAAGCTCTTTAATCTCCTCTTCCTCTAATTCCTATTCTCCTTCTAATTTTTTTTTTTTTTCTTTTTCTTTTCTTATTTCTTAGCTCTAAATTAATAATTCTAGGTAGTTAATAGATTATTTCTCTACTTACCTACTCTTATTCTGTAATTATTATGCTCGTATCTTATAGATTTAATAGCCTTTTAAATCTATTAAACTGCTAATAAGTAAGAGCCTTTATAAGGCCATCTGCTAGCATTTTACTAGTTAGAAGATATTCTACTTAAAATAATCCTTTCGCATGCTCTTACTGTAACTATATATTCTAAATATCTATATAGCGCAGTTAAGTAGTGATTCTTTTGTTCTTTCTAATTACTAAATAAATAGTTTAAAGATTGTTATAATAGACCTTCTATAAAGGTCCTAGATCTAGAGTAAGCTTAGTAAAGAATCTCTTAATCGCTATAGCTTCTTTACTTATATATTTAAGCGCTAGAAGCTCTGCTTCTATTATTAAAGTAGTAATTATGTTCTATTAAGCTACTTTCTATAGGATAGCTCCTCTAAATAATAGGATAATATATCTATAGGAAGATCGCTGTAATATTAGATTATTAGTAAATAAGGCATCTCTACATATTAGCAGATTACGTCTATTGTAGCCACTAAAGACTATAGTCTGCTATCTAGTTTAATAGAGGTAAAGGATCACACGATTAATAGTAGTAAAGTGTTCTTTATTTAGATTTATTAGAAAGTGTAATAGCTTTAACACTGTAAAGGCTATATCTAGGCGTAGTATAATTGCTGTGTAAAGAGCTAATCCTACCTCTTCTTAAAAGAGCTTTATTTATTAAGGAGTGGCTTCTCCTATGCTTGGAACAAAATCTTCTACTAATAGAGGTGTGGGAGGGAAGCTCCTAGAGTTTAAAAGGTTGAACTTTTTCGTGATCTTATTAATATAGGTATTATAGACTAGAGAAATTAATCTTGCTTCTCTATCCTTAATTACTTAAACACCTAGGAACCACTCTACTAGTCCTTTTAATTTAATCTTATATTTGTTTACAATCTTTTTCTAAAAATCTAGGGCTTTTTTCTTTTTACTCTTGTAATAGAGAAGAAGAATGTTATTAATATAAAATAGAATAATAATACTTCAATCACTATTAAAGAAAAGGCATAGCTCTTCTAGTAAAGCTAAAAGTCTATAAGATTAAAGTGATCCCGCAAATTCCTTATACTAAAGAAGTGGTGAATCTCTTAAGCTATACAAAGCTTAATTTAATCTTATACACTTTCCTAGCTTTTTAAAACTATTAGGTAATTCACAAGTTACTAGATTAGCGGCTGTAATAAGAGTATTTAGAAACGCTCCTACTACATTAAATTGTAAGATTTCTAGATTAAATTCTACTGCTAGAGCTACAGCTAATTAAAAAGATCTTACTGCTAGGGTAGTAGCATAGGTAGAGTGGAGAGTATTCTTTTTCTAAAGATCTCCTCTTATAATAATTTAAGCTTTACACTTTTTAAAGTATCTATTTTAATTAAACTTATAGGTAAAGACCTACTTTAAAGGGAGCGGTCGCTCTAACACCTCTAATTATTTAATCTCTGTCTAGGTATCTTTATCTTACAAAGTTAAGATCTCTTTATAAGCGGTAAGGAGGAATAGCTTCCTATATAGATAATTATAAAAGTGTTTTTATAGGGTTAGCTCTAGTGTAAGCTTATCTCTATAAGTCTAAGCTGTATAAGACGCTCTAGGCGCCTTTCTAAGTATAGAAGCAAATACTATTACATTTAGTATAATATATTTTTCTTGCTTAGACTAGGCCTTTACTACTCCTAGTATAAACGTGTGCTCTAATATTACATTAAGATCACTTTAAAGATAATTAGCGATTAGTGTATAAGCACCTAGCTTCTACCTACCTCTTAGCTAATTATCCTAATTATTTTACTTCCTTAATCTTTATAATAGCAGATAGCAATTTATTAGTTAGTAAATTTCTAGTGCTTTACCACAATTTCGCCTACTTGTTCTGCTTACCTCTAGATAGATCTACCTTCGCCTTTAGTGCACTAGTGGGTTATTTGCTTTATCTAGCGTGATTAAGTTATCTGCGCTAGGTTAATTAGTAACCTAATTAGTTTCTACTAATAAATAGGGTATTAAATCCCTAGATTCTAGTAGGCCAGCTCTCTTAGTAGTGTTCTAGTAGCTGCCAGATATTTCTTAATCACTTAACAGATTACCCCTAAGATTACCTAGCTCTAGTATCTAATTAGGGGTTATAAGTCCTGTACTTTCTTTCCTACTTAAGCGAATTCTTAGCTGCTAGCTAGCTAAGCCTACAGCTCGCTTAGTAGTAGGTACCTTAGGTTCCTAATTACTTAGCTAGCCTACTTTGCTTTTAATTACCTAAGGGTTACCTATAAGTCTAGTAGTAGTTCTTGTATACTTGTTTGTTTTAGGAAGAATATTAAGCGCGTCTTTATACACTTCTCCTAGATTATTTAGCTCTCCTTTTTAGAGGCTTTCCACTATTTTTAATATTTCTATCTTTAGAATAGATTGTTCCTCTAATCCTTTATAAAATAAGGACTTATTAAACCTTACATTTTGTGTAGTAATCACCTAATTAAGCTAGGGAATCTATATTTAGTAGATATTAGAAGCTTTGTAGCCTACTAGATATCTAATATAGCCCCTAGGATTTACTTTAAATCCTCTTCTGTCTCGCCTAGCTGTACGCTTCTAATCTAAAGGGTAAGCTTAGTAGCTATAGGTGTAGATAGTACTCTAGTTTAGATAAAGATTAGCTATCCTATATTATGTTTTTACTAGTTTAAAATAACGAAAATATTATCTAAACTAAGCATCTAACGTTTTATTAGGTAATTAATAGCCTAATACTAGGCTAGGAATTATTCTTTAGAGCTAGCATGCCGCTTATATAATCTTCGGCTAGAGATTTAATAGTAAATTTGCGCTTATTCGCATTTTAATTGCTTTTGTTATAAGCTCCTGGCCTACTCTTTCTACAGCGCTATTAGGCTTATGCGTATAGGGCGGTAGTCTACTAATTATTATCCCTTCCTAATTAGCCTAAAATTCGTACTAGGATTTCCCTCTTTATAGAAGTGTTGCTGTATTATTATCCTAGTAGATTTTTGTGATTTGAAGCTCGTATTTTATATTAATAAGAGCTAAGAAATCCTGCTATACTCTTATTATTTTAGAAAGCGTCTTTATTCTAAGATTAAAAACGTAAGGTTTCTTACTAAAATCTTCTTTAATTAGTAAAACCTAGTTTTCTTTATTTCGAGCATTAGGCATATTAAATAGATCTTAGGATAATAAGTAAAATAGCCTAGGTAATTGTTCTCTAGGTCTCCTAGAAATTACCTAGATTGTGTATATAGTAGTATAGTGCTTATAATCCTTCCTTAACATTCTAGTGATCTTTACACCTTAGGCTGCAGTTACTAGAGCTTATAAGGCTCTACTTCCTATATGCCCTACTTAGAGGTGCTAGAGGTCCTTAGAATCTAATCTCTTAATATTAACCTAGGATAATCCTTTAGTGGTCACACTTATAATAGTTAGATAAGAGCAGATTAGCTTATATTATAGGAAAGTAAAGTTATACTCGCATCTTAGGTCTACTAAGATAACACTTTATTCTAGGCTTCTAATCCTAAGAGTGTAATTTAAACTAAGGTACTAAATCTTTGCTTTCTTTAAAAGAGCTTCTAATATAATATTTATATAAAAGCCTTCTACTACTCTTACTCCTTAGAGTAGCAGATCTTCTATAAATCTTCTATTTTTCCTATGTAAAGCGTTCTTAATTAGTCTATTACTAATTCCTAAGATTAGGAGGCTTTATATACCTACCTCTATACTCTTGTTTAATAATTAAAACGTCTTAGGAATAAGTCTTTTGCAATTATTAACTAGGTAAACTGCTATAGCACTGTCTAGTATTGTACATTCTAATAGAGGATAAGCGTTAGAATATAGAGTAGAGTAGACACCTAATGCTCTATTATCTGTAGGCAGATTAAATAGGTTTAGTAGAGTAGTAGTAATACTACTAGAATACTTAATAGTCTTAGTAGAGGATTATTTCTTATTTTATCCTGCCTTCGTAATCGCATTACAAAGGTTTAACTACTTAGGCTACTTAAGTTAATTAAGAATCTCTAATTTTTCTTTATTAGTGAGATTAAATAACGATGTTCTATTCTAGGGTAATTTAGCTATTGCGGTTTAAAGTCTTTAGCACTTTATTAGTTTCTACCTATAAGTATAGGGCTTATAGGGACAGTTTGGTTGTTTCTTTGTCTAATTAAATAAACTAGAACTATTAGAGTTAGTAGATTGTCTTAATAATCTATTAAAAGTGGCGAATACCCTACTTGTTTTATTAGAACTAGATTAGATTAAATGCTCCTAGATGAGCGCTGAAAATACTTTCCCTAGATTGTCTAGTGTGATTTGATTCTGTTCTAGCGTCTTATCCTAGATTAGCTATTAGTTTATTAATTAGGCCTAATCTAGTGCTATACGCGCGGCGATTGCATTTAGGAAATCTTAGGTAGTAAGTAGTCTACTAATTTCGCTAATTAAGTAAGTTTTTGCTTTTTAATAGAGGAGCTGCTATTCTTTAAACTAGGTTTTAGGACTTTGTCTTACCTGCTTGGCTTTTTTAAGATAAGCGCAGTATAAAGCTTAAATATTATTCTGTGTAGCTCTTTTATTTAGTGCGAGATCTTCCTTTAAGAGTTAAATTAGGGACTAAAGCGTAGTTTAGCGTGTATTAACTAGAGTAATTATGGTAGGAGCAAGTAGATTAGGCGATACTGTAGTGTTTACCTAAGTCTAGAGATTCTGTATCTTAGTATAGTCTACTTACTAGTCTAAAACTACTGCTCTATATTCTGCTATTTGTAAAGGAAAGCTCTCTTTATCTATTTTATACTTAGTAAGCTCTGCTTTGTATAATTAAATACTTACTATAGAGGCTGTATCTATAATTAGTAATAGTTTCTATAGGAGCAGAGGTTATTCTAGCTTTACGTAATTAATTGCTAGAGCGTTAATTGCCTCTAGGTTAATTTAGTTCTAGATTCCTTTTAAGTTTGCTTAGAATTAAAGCTAGACAAACTAGTAAGGCTAGCTAGCGCGATTAACAAGCTGTACTTCTGCTATTTTAATAATTTTTATAATTAGAATAGAGGGATTGTATTGTAGAGAGGTTCTAAATAGAGTATTATATAATAATTTAAGTGTTACTAAGTAGGTAGAGAGAATTGTCCTACGTTCTAAGCGCTAGGCTTATAACTGTTGTGGTAAAAAGGGCTTAAACTATTATAGGATATTTAGGAGCAGAGTTGTAAAGAATACAAATAGCTGATTATAGGAAAGGATGCCGAAAGGGCAGACTATATACAAAAGAAATGAGCCTCTTGGCAAGAATCCTGTGATCTGAATTAGTGGATCTAGAAAGAATCACAGAAGTAAGTGTTTTACTTTAACACTAGTGATAATACTACTAGTAAGAACCTTCTTTACAAAGGTTCGGCAAATACGCTTCTAGCTATATAGAACCCTACTAGGACCTTTCTTATAAGTAGGAGTTTTACTAGTAGAAGTCTTGCTAGCAGGAGCCTTATAAGCAGATTCTACAGTAGTAGTAGTAGTAGGACCTATAGTAGTAGTAGTAGTAGTAGTAGTAGTAGTAGTAGTAGTAGGACCTATAGTAGTAGTAGTAGTAGTAGTAGTAGTAGTAGTAGTAGTAGTAGTAGTAGTAGTAGTAGTAGTAGTAGTAGTAGTAGTAGTAGTAGTAGTAGTAGTAGTAGTAGTAGTAGTAGTAGTAGTAGTAGTAGTAGTAGTAGTAGTAGTAGTAGTAGTAGTAGTAATAACCTTTTAGACCTAAACTAGCGCCTTACTAAGCCTAGCTATATATATACTAAAAAGGAGATTAATAACACTAAAGTAGAAAAGATTCTCTAGAGCCTTAACACGCCTATATAGTAGCCTAAAAGTAGTAATTACCCTTACACCTATATACCTCTAAAAGGCGTGTACTAGCTTATTATCCTAACCCTATTACCTCTACTTATACTCTAAAGTAGCTTTATATTACTAAGAGCGCAGTTCTTTAAAAAGATAGTTTAGATAAGGAGCTAGCTAATCCTAATATAGGCCTTATATATATTAAATATATTACGCACCTAAAGTAGCTTACGCGTATAGTGTAAGTTTATAGCCTTATATTCTAGACTATTATTAATATTTATATAACTATTCACTATTTTAGGGTTACTTCTATAGCGCCTACTACTATACTAAGGCCACCTACTAGTATAATTCCGCCATCTTCGCTAATAACCTAGGCCTAAGGTAGCTCTACGCCTCTAGATTAAATACGTAGAATAAGGCTAGGTTAATAGTAATTTATATATTTATAATTCTAAAATGTATAGCAATAACTCCTAAAAGCCTATAACTAGAACGCTACCTACCTTTATAGTAGAGTTTTACTACTTAGTCTAGTAGTATAAGTAGTACCTAAACTTAGCCTTTAAAATCGCTAGTCTAGTCTAAGAGCTAGACTCCGCTACTATATCTTTACTTTATTATAGTAATAGAACAGTAGTCGCCTCCCTAGTATAGATATAGCCCTAGTAGCACTTTTACTCTAGATAACTCTAGCCTAGCGTAGCGGCAACTATAATTAGAATCTAGTGGCGTTAGCTAATAATATAGTAGAATAGATAAATAATATAGAAAACTATATTTAGTAATCTAAGGAGAGTATAGACTAGTATCTAGATAAGATAATCTAGATCTAAGCGTAAACTACTAACCTACTTACTACTATTATAAAGCGACTTAGAATAGCTTCTAACTAATACTACTCTACCCTTTTAGTGGCCCTAGCCTAATAATATATCCCCTTTAACCTATATTAAGAGCCTTATAGAGTAACTCTATCTAAACCTTTATTTAGGGCTAGCTTAGTGCACCTTCTTAGCTACTACTACTACTAGTGGGAAGAGTAATATAGTTATTATAGCTTTTTTTTATTCTTATCTAGTGCTACTTTAGTGCTGCTTTAGTTATTATGTCTTTAGGGCTAATAGCCTTTAGTAGTTTTTAAATAGGTAGCGCCTCTACTAGAGAAGTAGAAGAAGAATAAATTCTTAAATATCTATTATAGTTTCTCTTGTAAGATTTATATACACTTTTTTATAGGCTAAATAGAACTATTTTTGTGCCTATAGTCCACCTAAGCGGCCTTAAAGTAGTCTAGAGCTATAGTATCTATAATATTTCTAACTAGCACCTAGATTAGCGATACTTACCTAGTCTACTTTACTAGTGCCTATTGTTATTTACCCTAGGCGTTTTTACTACGTAGGACCTTATCTACTTCTTATTTATATAGATCTAGGTCCGCTTCTTCTAGCTCTAGGGCTAGGCCTAGCTAGGCGTTAGTCTAGGTCTAGCTAGATAGGGGATTGTCTACTACTTACTTAAAGAGGTTAACGTAGATAGTTTTATAGAATTTACTAGATAGGTCTAGTATTACTATAAGTAGTAATAGTATAGTTATTATAATATACTATACTTTAAGCTAGTTAAGTTTCTTCTTTAGCTAATTAGTTTTTATATTATATAGTAAAAACTATATTTTATCTCTAGTTTAAAATTACTTAATAGGGTAGTAAGTATAGTTTATAGCCTTAATAGTGCGCTACTGCCTAGAAATAATAGTAGTCTAGGCTAAAACTATCCCTCTTTTAAAATAGTCTAGAAAGTGCCCTACCCTCTTAGTAGGGATGTAGCTAGGCTTTACTAGTAAAGGGATTCTTTTAAGGAAATTAAAGTAGTATCTATTAAGTAGAAAGTTTAGGCTTAGGCCTATAGTAGTAAATACCCTATTATTTAATATAAGCTAGTAGGCTAGAAGGTAGTCTAGCTATTTCATCTATTTAAAGTTAACTATAATATAAAGGACTAAGAGCACTTTCCAGTTTACCCTTTCTATACTACTATTAGTCTAGGAGTAGTATATAGTAGAGAGGAGTTATTTTATTCTAGTTAATTTATATAGCGTAGTCTAGAACTTTCCTAGCTAGTCTAAGCCTCTATCCGTAATTAATAAGGTAAAGAAGCTATAGAACTACTACTATATTATAAGGTCTAGTTATAGGCAATAGTATTTACTTTACACTAGAAAGAATAGTAAAAGGATAACTTAATAGTATTAATAGAATAATACTTATCTTATGTGGAGTTAGAGCGCAGTGTAGGTTTTATACAGCTAGCTCACTTAGTGTATAGGCCCTTTATAAGTCTTTAGCGCTAGATACTATAACACCATAATAATATTATAATCTACCTATTATAGAACCTTCCCCTCTAGCTATACTCCTCTGCAGTATACTATAGCCTTAATAAAAACCTCACCCTAGAGGAAAGGAAAAGAGTGTTTATAGGAGTGCACGTTATATATATAATAACAGTATGTTATAAATAAATAGTACGCATTGTAAACGCATTATATGTGTTATTTATTATTAGGCTCCTACTCCTTCTATTTACTATAGCCTTTTGTAATATAGGGTAATAGGGCTATATAGTTTTAATATTATTTTAAACTTCGTGTGCTCTCTACCTATATAATATATAACTACTACACACTTAGCGTAGATAAAGCGCTTAACCTTTAAATAACTTTCTTAATTATTTAATATACTATACTACCTAGTGCCTAAGTGTAAGGAATAGGTAACCTTTAAAGTTTCCTAGAGTTACCTTTTCTATATTCTAGAAGTTTCTATAATAACGTCATAATGACGTCATAGCCCTATGGATACTAGGTAACGTTATAGGTGACGTTATAAGGTGACGTTATAGGTGACGTTATAGGTAACGTTATAAAATAGTAGAGAATTACTAAGTAGAATACTCTAGAATCTCTACTATATGTATATAAGGAGAGTTACCTTCTACGTGTACTCTCTATCCTAGTTAGTAATTCTAAGCCTATACCTAAGCTTTTATTGCTCTATTTAACTACGTTCGATCTACCCTCTATTACCCTAGTCTCTACTATTCTAGGTAAATAGTACTAGGGGAGAGAAGGTACTAGAAGGTCTAGAAGGTTACCCTTTATCCTCTAGCCTCTATCTCCTCTTTACAGGTTATGAGCCCGGCCTAGCCTTTTACTACGTATTAGTCTATTAGTAGTACTATTTAGGTATTTACCTATTAGTTTAAACTACTATAGAGTTTCCTATAACGGGTAACTTTTAACTCTATAAGGAAAGAGGGCATTTCTAAAAGAAAACTATTTAGGTTATATAACCTTTAGTTTAATTTCTTACTAGAATAAAATTCTAGAGACTATATCTCTCTAGAAATATACTTTATTAGAAAGATCTATTTCCTACCTCTCTAGGGAATATAGAGTTAGGAGGCTTATATAAGCGTTCTAGCCTAGCCTAGTTTGCCTGGTTTTAGTTATCTATCTAGTAAAGGATAAAAAGAGTAGGCCTATTACTTTATAGTAAGCTGGGCTAGTATTCTCTAAGGTTCTATCCTAGCCGTCCCTGCCTGCCTTATCTCTAGTAATAGAGGAGTAATAAGGTAAACTGGGAGTAAAGTCTATGCAAGAGTAATTTCTCCTAGAACTAAAGATATATAAAACTAGGCCGTTTAACTAGTGTTAGGAAGGTAGTAGTAGGATTAAATTATTCTAGAAACTGCGTAGAAAACAGTTACCTAGGATAGTCCCTACTATATAGCCTCTTCTAGATAAGGGAAATCTAGTAGAGCCTGGCCTAAGCTAGTTTTACTACTAAAAAGTAGAACCTATTTACGCCTAGGAAGGCATTTTTTCCTAAAAAAAAACAAAAAAAACCTAGGGCTATTCTCTATTATTAAGAGATAGAAAAGATTATCTTTATAAAAGGTAAAAAGGGAACTTAGGGATTATTCTCTAGAAGTTATAAGACCTATTATTATAGGCTTTCTATCTAGTTTAAGACTATTAAGGGGTTGTTTAAAGAAAAGTTATATATCTCTAGATAAAAGACCTAGATCTCCTAGGAATTAAGGAGAAGTAGGCATTTTAGGTTTAATTCTAGATACTTAAAAAAGGTTTAATCTAGAAACCTATAAGACCTATAACTTCTAAAAGGTAAACTAGAAGTATAAGGCAATTAAACCCCTATAAGACCTATAACTTCTAAATTAAGAAGTATAAGGCAATTAAACCTATATTTTAACCTAGAATCTTATTAAGATCTAGAAGTTAGAGAAGTACTTACTCTACTAGTCTATATATATTAAGACTAGATAAAATAGGAGACTCTCTATTTAAAATCCCTAAGTTAAGTGGTTCTAAGAACTACGAAATTTAGTCTATTAGAATGGAGGCCCACCTTATTAAAGAGGATTGTCTAGAGGTTATGTCTAGTAATATTTAAGACCTAACTCTAGAATAACAAGCTGTTCTATAGGAAAAAGCTTCTAAAGCTACTAGTATTTTAAAACTTTTCTTAGAAGATAGCCCTCTAGTACAAACTAGGTTTATAACAAATTCCTATATACTTTAGAATAAGTTAAAAGAACTTTACAAGCTAAAGGGATTTAGTAGTGAATTTATACTAAGTAAAGACCTTATTAACACTACTTTAACTAGCTATAAAAATAATCTAGAAAGCTACGTTAATAGCTTTAACAGGCTAGTAAATAACCTAGAGGCTAAGTCTATTAATCTTCCTGAAGGATTCCTAGTAGCCCTACTTCTAAACAATCTGAATAGTAGGGATTATAAGTATAGTATTGCAGTTATTACTTAGTCTATTAGGATAAATAGTAAAAAGGGAGAAGACCTAGATTTAGATTCTATAGTAAGCTAGCTCCTTAACGAATCTAGGAGACTAAGTTCTATAATAAAATGCTCTACTAATAGTAATCTACTTCCTAGAGTAAATAATAATAACTCTAGAGAAGATAAAGACATAGAAATGTCTATACTTACTAGAGGAAATAGTAAAAAAGACCTTTGTTCCTACTATAGTAAAGAGGGACATATAGAGTCTAATTACTAGGTTAAATTCCCTAATAAGAAGCCTAAAAACTATAAGGCTAGAAAGGGAAAGTTTAATAAAGAAAGTAGTAATAATACTCTTCTAAAAGAAAAAGATGGAGAGACTATTCTTACTACTAAAAAACCCAAAAATAAGTCTAAAGAAATAGACTTTATACTAGATTCTGGCGCCACTATACATACTTGTTATATAGAAGAGTTATTTACTACTTTAGAACCTACAGATACGTCTATTAAATGGGGAAATTCTGATAGCTCTATAGGAGCAAAAGGGGTTGGAAATATAGAACTCCTATTTACTAAAATAAGTAAGAAAGTCACCTTAAGTAAGGTTTTATTTGTGCTAGAACTAGGTGTTAACCTTATAAGCCTAAATAGACTTATAGAAAGAGGTCTAAATCTAAATTTTACTAGATTAAGCTGTGAGGTTATATCTCCTAGTAGAAATATCCTTATAAAAGAAGAATATAAAGAAGGTGTTACAGTCTTTAAGGCCATAAGTTCTAAAATAGACTTTAAAACCTCTAGTAAAATACTAAATACTTTATCTCCTAGGAAAATTAATCCTAGACAAGAAGAGGTTAATTCTATAAAGAAAATAGTTATTAATAACAACTCTGTGAAACTATGGCATAATAGACTAGCGCCTATAGAGCCTAGTAGAGAAATAGAGCCTAATAAGGAAAATAATATTCCTAAGGCTTAACAAGACTCTAACCCTAAAGGAGTTATTAATAGGAATAAAGAACCAATTCCTAAAACTACTAATATAAGTTAGGAAAACCTGTATAAAGAACTAGTAGAAGAAATGTTGTAGTAAAAAGGGCTCGAACTATTACAGGATATTCAAGAGCAGAGTTGTAAAGAATATAAATAGCTAATTGTAGGAAAGGATGCTAAAAGGGCAGACTATATATAAAAGAAACAAGCCTCTTAGTAAGAATCCTGTAATATGAATTAGTAGATCTAGAAAGAATTATAGAAGTAAGTGTTTTACTTTAACACACCCTTTAAGTAATTGCTTAAAGCGGATTACCTATCCTAAGAAGTAATCTATAATCGTCTAAATCCTTCCTAAAGATCTTTAAAAAACTATCTAAAGGCTGTTTAAAGATTAAAAAACTATTAAGAATTATTCTTCTAAATCTCTTTATCTTAAAAATAGCGATTCTATCACCCCCTACTTATTGTAATAGCAAAACAATTACTGTTTATTTTTTAAATTACAAATCCTATTGTAAATCGTGTCCAGAATCTCTTCTTCTAGTGGGTTAGGAGCTTATAAGCATAGCACAAAGGCCTAGAGCGTAAATGCTTTTATTCTACTACTCTTTTCGCTTACTTCCTATTAACTATAAGATAATTTCCCTGCTCTTACTAGCTAGTAAGTATAGTAGGTAGGCGTGTTTTAATTAGGAAGGAGTAGTAGTAAGAGAAATAAGTAGTAAGGAAGGAGCGTATTTAGCGCTTAATAATTAGATAGGCGGTAGAGTATATAAGCCCTTTACTAGCGCTTAATCTTCTCTCTTTAATCTTTTACTTTTAACGCTTTAACCTCCTATTTAATTTAAGCCTACTAGTTTAAGCCTTTAAATTCTACTACTTTATAGTAGGTTATTTTCTTCTAATTATTGCCTTACGCTCTTTCTATTATTTAGAGCTTTACTAACTCTTTTAGATATCTAATAACCTAGCTAAAGCACGCATAGTAAAGGCTATAAAAGCTACTAAATAAAGCTCCTAATTCTTCTACTAAAATCCTTCTACTTTACTAGCTCCTTTTACCCTAGCTCTAGGTCTCTAGTAATTACTTAGTGTTCTTAGATAAGTAAGCTGCTTAGGCTGCTTAAAGGGAGCTCTAGTAGGAAAAAGTAATAGACACTGCTATAATAACGCTTTAAGCTTAAGTAGGCGCTACTATACTTATTTTACTTACTTTTACACTACTATATATAGAGTTATTCTATCGCTTTAGCTAATTTTGCTAATTATTTCTATAGCTAGCTGTATATTTAGACTCTAGCTATAGATTTTATCCACTATTAACTATTAAAGGGTGCTAATATAAGCTTTTATTCTAAAATTTATTCTAAGTTTAGCTAATACTTTTCGTAGAAGAGGCTAATTACTAAGCTATATAAAAGGGTTAAAGTAGCCTTATAAGCTTTTCTTTTTACTAGTAGTTAGAAGGAGTAAGCTTAGTACGCAGCTACTATCCTACTCCTTCCCTCCTAGCTAATTTTTAGTAGAGGATAAGGTAATTACCCTCCTACTCTATCTATTAAGGAGCAGCGCGGTCGCAGCTAATACCTTAAATAAAATAGCTAAATAAGCGGCCTATTAGCTCTAAAGTAAAGTAAAAGCTAGGTAAGTGCTTTTTCTCTTACTAATTAAAAGAGAGAAGGCTAGAGTAAGCTATTACCTACTACTAATTAAAAGAGAGGTAGAAGAGGTAGATAGGGTAAGGAATTACCTGCTATAGAGAGGAGGAGAGAAGGAGGATAGAGAGAATCTTCTACTACTAATTATAGGGGAGATTCTCGCACCCCTATAATTAAGTAGAGGAGGAAGAGGGTCTATATACTTATAAATAAGCTCTTTAATCTCCTCTTTCTCTAATCCCTATTCTTCCTCTAATTTTTTCTTTCTTTTCTTTTTCTTTTCTTATTTCCTAGCTCTAAATTAATAATTCTAGGTAGTTAATAGATTAATTCTTTACTTACCTACTCTTATTTTATAATTATTATGCTTATATTTTATAGATTTAATAGCCTTTTAAATCTATTAAACTACTAATAAGTAAGAGCCTTTATAAGGCTATCTACTAGCATTTCGCTAGTTAGAAGATATTCTACTTAAAATAATCCTTTTATATACTTTTACTATAACTACATATTCTAAATATTTACATAGCGTAGTTAAGTAGTAATTCTTTTGTTCTTTCTAATTACTAAATAAATAGTTTAAAGATTGTTATAATAGACCTTTTATAAAAGTCTTAGATCTAGAGTAAGCTTAGTAAAGAATTTCTTAATTACTATAGCTTTTTTACTTATATGTTTAAGCGCTAGAAGCTTTACTTCTATTATTAAAGTAGTAATTATGTTCTGTTAAGCTACTTTTTATAGGATAGCTCCTCTAAATAATAGGATAATATATCTATAGGAAGATCGCCGTGATATTAGATTATTAGTAAATAAGGCATCTTTATATATTAGTAGATTTGGTCTATTATAGCCTCTAAAGACTATAGCCTGCTATCTAGTTTAATAGAGGTAAAGGATTATATAATTAATAGCAGTAAAGTGTTCTTTGCTTAGATTTATTAGAAAGTGTAATAGCTTTAACACTATAAAGGCTATATCTAGGCGTAGCATAATTACTATATAGAGAGCTAATTCTATCTTTTCTTAAAAGAGCTTTATTTCTTAAGGAGTGGCTTCTCCTATACTTAGAACAAGATCTTCTGCTAATAGAAGTGTAGTAAGGAAGCTCCTAGAGTTTAAAAGGTTAAACTTTTTTGTGATTTTATTAATGTAGGTATTATAGACTAGAGAAATTAATCTTGCTTCTCTATCCCTAATTACTTAAACACCTAGGAACTACTCTACTAGTTTTTTTAATTTAATCTTATATTTGTTCGCGATTTTCTTTTAAAAATCTAGGGCTTCTTTCTCTTTACTTTTGTGATAGAGAAGAAGAATGTTGTTAACATAAAATAGAATAATAATACTTTAATTACTGTTAAAGAAAAGGCATAGCTCTTCTAGCGAAGCTAAGAGTCTATAAGATTAAAGTAATCTTGTAAATTTCTTATACTAAAGAAGTAGTGAATCTCTTAAGCTATATAAAGCTTAATTTAATCTTATACACTTTCCTAGCTTTTTAAAACTATTAGGTAATTTATAAGTTACTAGATTAGCGGCTGTAATAAGAGTATTTAGAAACGCTCCTACTATATTAAATTATAAGATTTCTAGATTGAATTCTGCTGCCAGAGCTATAGCTAATTAAAAAGATCTTACTGCTAGGGTAGTAGTATAGGTAGAGTAGAGAGTATTCTTTTTCTAAAGATTTTTTTTTATAACGATTTGAGCTTTGCACTTTTTAAAGTATTTATTTTAATTAAACTTATAGGTAAAGACCTACTTTAAAGGGAGTAGTCGCTCTAACACCTCTAATTATTTAATCTCTATTTAGGTACCTTTATCTTGCAAAGTTGAGATCTCTTTACGAGCGGTAAGGAGGAATAGCTTTCTATATAGATAATTATAAACGTGTTTCTATAGGGTTAGCTCTAGTGTAAGCTTATTTCTGTAAGTCTAAGCTACATAAAACACTCTAGGCGCCTTTCTAAGCATAGAAGTAAATACTATCGCATTTAGTGTAATATATTCTTCTTACTTAGACTAGGCCTCTACTACTTTTAGTATAAACGTGTGCTCTAATATTACATTAAGATTACTTTAAAGATAATTAGCGATTAGTATATAAGCACCTAGCTTCTACCTACCCTCTAGCTAATTGTCCTAATTATTTTGCTTCCTTAATCTTTATAATAGTAGATAGTAATTTATTAGTTAGTTAATTTCTAGTGCTTTACTATAATTTCGCCTACTTATTCTACTTACCTTTAGATAGATCTGCCTTCGCCTTTAGTGCGCTAGCAAGTTATCTACTTTATCTAGCGTAATTAAGTTATCTGCGCTAGGTTAATTAGTAACCTAATTAGTTTCTACTAATAAATAAGGTATTAAATCCCTAGATTCTAGTAGGCTAGCTCTCTTAGTAGTGTTTTAGTAGCTACTAGATATCTTTTAATCGCTTAATAGATTACCCCTAAAATCACCTAGCTCTAGTGTCTAATTAGAGGTTATAAGTCCTATACTTCTTTTCCTACTTAAGCAAATTCTTAGCTACTAGCTAGCTAAGCCTATAGCTTACTTAGTAGTAGGTACTTTAAGTTCCTAATTATTTAGCTAGCCTACTTCACTTTTAATCACTTAAGGGTTACCTATAGGTCTAGTAGCAGTTCTTATATACTTATTTATTTTAGGAAGAATATTAAGCGCGTTTTTATATACTTCTTCTAGATTGTTTAGCTCTTCTTCTTAAAGACTTTCTACTATTTTTAACGCTTTTATCTTTAGAATAGATTATTCCTCTAATCCTTTATAGAATAAGGACTTATTAAACCTTACGTTTTATGTAGTAATTACCTAATTAAGCTAGAGAATCTATATTTAGTAGAAATTAGAAGCTTTATAGCCTACTAGGCATCTAATATAGCCCTTAGGATTTACTTTAAATCCTTTTCTATCTTGCCTAGCTGTACGCTTCTAATCTAAAGGGTAAGCTTAGTAGCTATAGGCGTAGACAGCACTCTAGTTTAGATAAAGATTAGCTGTCCTATATTATATTTTTACTAGTTTAAAATAACGAAAATATTGTCTAAACTAAGCATCTAACGTTTTATTAGGTGATTAATAGCCTAATACTAGGCTAGGAATTATTCCTTAGAGCTAGTATGCCGCTTATATAATCTTTGGCTAGAGATTTAATAGCAGATTTGCGCTTATTTACATTTTAATTACTTTTGTTATAAGCTCCTAGCCTACTTTTTCTACAGCGCTATTAGGCTTATATGTATAGGGTAGTAGTCTACTAATTATTATCCCTTCCTAATTAGCCTAAAATTCGTACTAGGATTTCCCTCTCTATAGAAGTGTTGCTGTATTATTGTCCTAGTAGATTTTTGTGATTTAAAGCTTATATTTTGTATTAATAAGAGCTAAGAAATCCTACTACACTCTTATTATTTTAGAAAGCGTCTTTATTCTAAGATTAAAAACGTAAAGTTTCTTACTAAAATCTTCTTTAATTAGTAAAACCTAGTTTTCTCTATTTTAAGTAGTAGGCCTATTAAATAGATCCTAGGATAATAAGTAAAATAGCCTAGGTAATTATTCTCTAGGTCTTCTAGAGATTACCTAAGTTATATATATAGTAACATAGTGCTTATAATCTTTTCTTAACATTCTAGTGATTTTTACACCTTAGGCTGCAGTTACTAGAGCTTATAAGGCTCTACTTCCTATATAGCCTACTTAAAGGTGCTAGAGGTTCTTAGAATCTAATCTCTTAATATTAACCTAGGATAATCCTTTAGTAGTTACACTTATAATAGTTAGATAAGAGCAAATTAGCTTATATTATAGAAAAGTAAGGTTATACTCGTATCTTAGGTCTATTAAAATAACGCTTTATTCTAGGCTTCTAATTCTAAAAGTATAATCTAAACTAAAGTACTAAATTTTTGCTTTCTTTAAAAGAGCTTCTAATATAATATTTACATAAAAGCCTTCTACTACTCTTACTCCTTAGAGTAGTAGATTTTCTATAAATCTCCTATTTTTCCTATGCAAAGCGTTCTTAATTAGTCTATTACTAATTCCTAAGATTAGGAGGCTTTATGTACCTGCCTCTACACTCTTATTTAATAATTAAAACGTCCTAGGAACAAGTCTTTTATAATTATTAACTAGGTAAACTGCTACAGCACTGTCTAGTATTATATATTCTAACAGAGGATAAGCGTTAGAATATAGAGTAGAGTAGACACCTAATGCTCTATTGTCTATAGGCAGATTAAATAGGTTTAGTAGAGTAGTAGTAATACTACTAGAATACTTAATAGTCTTAGTAGAGGATTGTTTCTTATTCTATCCTGCCTTTGTGATCGTATTATAAAGGTTTAACCACTTGTTAAATCCAAGAGGGTAGCTAGTCCTAAAGGGTTAAGGTTAGTTCTCAGGTAGGAGTACTTATAGAAGGTGAAAGGTCTTTGTTAATACAATAGTATCTTGCGAAGTGTAATAAGTTAATAATTTAGTCTACTAGAATCTAAATAATAGATTAATAAATAGATTAAATATAAGTATAGAGAGCCTATCTTTACGTTCCTATATACTAAGGCTACTCCGCTACTTAGTGCCACTAAGTAACTAAGCACCTTACATAACCTATTCTACTACTTAGTGCCGCTAAGTAACTAAGCACATTACGTAACCTAATCTAAGTTACTTAGCGTCTCTTTATTACATTTGTAACCCTATTATTGCTTTATTACACCTTTATAAGCGCCTAAGTCTTACGTTATTATCTAGTACGTAACATTATCCCCTCCCTTTCTATTCTTTGTTCTAAAGAATTATACCTGCTAACTATAATTCTATAAAGCGTTATTACAGCCTTATTTCTACTATTAAAAACTATAGAGTAGTTATAGTGTTAAAGTGCTCCTTCTATAAGTTGTATTCCTATATTTATAAAGTCTATATTAGCTTAGGGAAGTGTAGTAAGTATTAGAAATAAGACTTAAAGTGTAATATAGCTATTACTAGGAATAAGTTCTTACAGTTAATTACTAAGAAGAAAAAATTAGAGGCGCGAATATTAGAGGCGTAAAAAGAATAGAACGCAGTATTTAAAGCCCTATATATAGTGTATATAAAAGAGGATTAGTTATTAAAATAATTAGCGTAGAATAAAAAGTGTACTAGTAAAGTTATTGCAGTAGAAAGTGCTGCGCTAATAGAGTTAGAGTTAGAGAAGAACCTAGCCTATCCTACTTAGCCTACTAGTCTAGCTAAACTTAGCACGTCTATATAGTCTATAATAGATAACCTGCCTCTAAAGTTCTAGGACAATTCCTTAGTGTTACTGTCTTAGGTAAGTCTATTAATAGAATTCTTTAATCTTTTATAAATAGTTTCCTAGGTAGTTCTTTAGTTCCTAAGTGTTTTTACTGTGTAGGTAACCTTTCTACTTAATAAAATACGCGTTGTTATACTAATTATATTCTAGAATTCTTTTAACCTTAAATTCGTTTTCTTCCTTAGTCTAGTAGTAGAAGGTGGTTTTAACTAGTGTATTAGGGTCTACTAGTTCTAGTAGTAATACGTAGAATACTAGGTGTATTTTTGCATCTGGCAGTAGTTCTAACTTATAGTTTACTAGTAATATTTACTTAGAAATGTAAAATAGTCTAACCTTAATATAATTTAGTTTTTTATATTTCTTCTTCTAAGTTCGAAGGTTCTTTGTAAGTAGATATACTTTATCCCCCTTTTTTAGCTAAAGTGCCATTTTTCGTTTTTAGTTTTTGTTGGTTTGGCTTAATCTGTAATTAAGCATTTGAGGGTTAATAGTATACTATCGTGCAAAGGGTGAGAAGTAGGTTTAATTAATTACGTCTTGTCTATTGTATAAAGGGGCACTAAGGGCTTTATAAAGTCTCTGCCTCTTAGCGCTAATCTAAGCAGGGGGTCCTTATATAGGTCCCTATAGGTAGGCAAGGCCTTATAAAGTCTCTGCCTCTTAGCGCTAACCTAAGTAGTGGGTCCTTGTGCGGGTCCCTATAGGTAGGCAGGCCCCTATTTTACTTAGTGCTATTTGTACGATAAACTGTACAGACACTAGCAACTTTTCTTTTGTGCGATGGCTTATATCTATTATACGCTTTCTCTTTCCTATCCTTCTCTATCTATATAGTTAGCCTTCCCCTATTAGAACAGGTTATAAGGTAGGTGCAGTATTACTGTGCGGTAGAGGTCCTATTTGCACCTACTCTTGTGTAAATAGGTAGTAATAGCTAACCTGCTTAGTTCTTACCCTACCCTTTTGTATAGTAGTAGAGTTGTATTACGCGATAAGGCTCTTTCTAGGCATGTGTCCTATACGTAAATAGAAGGTGGGGTGTTAAGCAATGCAATGCTTGGCGCTAGGTTTTAGTAAGTAGGTATAGAAGGATCGCTCCTAGTCGTGTGATAAAGGTATATAGTAGAAGTAAGGTATAAAGTAGCCTTCTATACTTCTTCTTTATTACTCTATTAGTCTTATTTATCTTCCTTCTCTTTTGTGCAATAGTCTTCTTCCTCTAGCTCTCCTTTAAAGTTAAGGATATATACTTATACATCTATAGTAGAGGGTTTATATTTGTAGAAGTTGGCGTATAATAATATGTATTACCTTCTAGCTCACTAGGTATCCTTTAGTAGATAGTTAGTGGACTAGCATCTTTCTTTATAGTATATAAAGTATTTCTACTTTATGTAAGAGCTTAAACTTCTAAAGTTACCTCTTCCTTTTAGTCTAAAGGTTAATCTGCCTCTAGAGGGGCTAGATCCTCCTATGCGATTAGGATTATTATATTGTTAATTAGTGTAGTATACCTCTTTACTATCTTAGAGGAACTATAACTTCTTCTTGTCTTTAGTAACTTAGAGTAATGTATAAAGATCGCTAAGTAAGCCTTCTACTATATTTTTAGGGTTAAATATAGCTTATTTAAAGTTAGGATAGCTACAGTATGCTCGTATAATAGTAGTGTGTAGTTATAGTTTACTACTAAAGCTTTGTCTAAGAGCCCTTTAGGCTAAGGTAAGCTTGTTAATTATTACTTCTAGGGCCTTATGTAATATAGTAGCTAGATTATCCCTTTTATAGCGTTTAAAAGTAAGAGTGGTCTAGTCTATCTAGTACTAATTGTGATTAACACTAGTGTTAAAGTGCCTATTTAGTCTATCGTATAATTTATCCTATAGAAGTCCTAGTCTAATATTGTGTAGGTAGTAGGTACTCGCACGATTAGAAAGGATTCCTAGAAAGATGTTTATATACTAGTCCTGTAGTATGCCTAGCCTATAGTATAGTTCTTTAAAGACTTTTACCTTATCTACTAGGATGTTATACAGCCTACTAGTGTAGTTATTCTCTTTACTTTAAGCCTTTTAAAAGAGAATAATCTTATCTAGCTAGATATAAGCATAATCTCCTGGTTGTTAAGGAGACTAAGAGTGTTTAGCCTCTTCGTACAATATAGTTTGTTAGGTAAAAGCAGTTTAGGTTTTAGGCTACTGCTACTAGTGTAGCTCCACATATAGTGTTTCTGTCCTTACATGTATAGGGATAGGCCTTAGCTGTGCTTTATGTGTATATATATTGCCTACAGATAGTGTAGGTTGCATTATTAGAATTGTGCGAAGTAGTTTGGGTTGTAGTTGCAGAGTTATCGTGTGAAGGGTCTATAGCTTATAGTTAAGCTGTGATAGTTTAAAGAGTTTCTTTGTATAGGTGTTCTTTATTATAGAATTAGTAGTAATAAAGCCTTTTTTTATAAGAAAAGTAATAAGCTCTCTTCTTACTGTATAACTAATTTTATTAAAGGTTCTCTCCTTTTAGTTATTAAAATCTTTAGTAAAAGAAGAGATTACCTCTTTACTTTTAAGACTGCTCGCGCGATATTACGCAATTATGTATACTATATAAGTGTTTAGCTATTTTAGAGAAGGGGGTGGGTGCCTGTGTAGATCTATTCTGTCTACCTAGTACTTTTGTGCAATCTCTCCTCTTAAGGTGATGGCCTTAATGTTTGTTGCTTCCTCTACTTATTAAAGCTATATTGCTTTGGCTTTGTCTTTCTGCTAAGGAGGCAGTATTAATTGTTACGCGACGTCTTTAGGTTATAGTTCCTCTAAGAAGTCTTCTAGTCTTGAGGCCATATTGTTGTTGTCTTTCTTAGTTGTACGACGTGTCTACGTTTAGTTGTTGCTGGTTTAATTGTGCAATATGTTTGCGTTTGGTTGTTACTAGTTTAATTATGCAACGTGTTTTTTAGGGTTGTGAATGTGCTTACTATCTCCTTTCTTTTCTGTAGAATAGCTTAGACTAGATCATGCGATTCTTTATAGATATGCGCGCTTTGTTTCTGCTTATTGTACAATCTGAAATTTAATCTCTAGTAAAGGTATTATCTCCTTTCTTTTCTGTAGAATAGCTTAGACTAGATTATGCGACTCTTTATAGATGTGCGCGCTTTGTTTCTGCTTATTGTATAATCTGAAATTTAATCTCTAGTAAAGGTAATAATATAGAGTCTATATATCTAGCTTATAGGGCGCTCTGTCTTTAGACCTTACTAGTTTGCAGTTAATTAGAATTAACTACTAATTAGTGTTGGTTTGGCTTAATCTGTAATTAAGTATTTAAGGGTTAATAGTATACTATTATGTAAAGGGTAAGAAGTAGGTTTAATTGATTACGTCTTGTCTATTGTACAAAAGGGCACTGAGGGCTTTATGAAGTCTCTGCCTCTTAGCGCTAACCTAAGCAGGGGGTCCTTGTGTAGGTCCCCATAGGTAGGCAAGGCCTTATAAAGTCTCTGCCTCTTAGCGCTGACCTAAGTAGTGGGTCCTTGTGCGGGTCCCTATAGGTAGGCAGGCCCCTATTTTACTTAGTACTATTTGTACGATAAACTGTACGGACAGTTTTAATATAAAATTAATTGCTACTAAGCTTTCTTAAGATTCTTTTAGAGTTGTTAGTGTATTTTTTTTATATTTTCTATTATATCTATAGCTTCTTTTGCTTTAATTGTCGTAGGAAATTATTAATTAAAGAGATGTAGGTGTCTTCTATAGTTTATATAGAACAGTGTATATCCTAATACTGCTAATACTTTATTATTATAGGCCAACTATACTATAGGTAGTAATAAAACCTAGTTATTCTTCTAACTATTATAGTAGATGCGTAGGTACGTTTTTATAGTTTAGTTCGTACGTTCTATCTATCTATCTGTTTATAGATAGTAAACTATTAATAGTTTTTATTTTGTTCTAAGTAGTGCCATAAGCGTTGTCTAATAATTTAACGTAAAGAGCTTATCTCTATTGCTAATAATTATTTTTAGGATTCTATAGTGTCTAATTAGTCTGTCTAGAATAAAAAAGGTAAGTTCCTTTACTATTATTCTCTTAAGGCATAGAATAAGCTTAATATACTTAGTTAGTTAGTAGACTACTACTAGTATGTTATGGGCTAGCCTTAGAGAATGAACAGAACTGTAAGTGCCAAAATGTAAAGGATGAATTCTAGGTATTAAGTCTCTATAGGGGGGTGTGCCGCTTATAAGAAGAGTTTTCCTTAGTAGGTCTACTTCTTTAAGGTGGTTCCTTTCCTTAAGATCCTTCTAAAGGCTAGGGCTATGCCCTAGCCTATTATATACTCTAGACCTTACTTAGTTTAAAATATCTTATAGTTACAAGATAAGCTTTAGAAATTTTAGGAGTGTTGTGCTATAGTAAGGTAGTAGTGTAGAGGCGGCCCTAAGGTAGCCTTAGGGCGAGGGCCTTTATTAGGCAGTTTGTTTATTTATCTTATTATTATAAGGCGATAGGACAGCGCTTCTACTCTTTCTAATATAATTATTATGTGTTTATTACCTTAGTAGTGTGTTGCTATTACAGTCTTTTTGTATTTATATTACTTTACCTTCTTTTTTCCTTTCTCTACTCTTTCTTTCTTATACTAACCCTAACCTACGCCTATTCTAACTTCCTTAACTATCTATAACTACCTTTATCCCTGTCTCCTTTTAGCCCTAATCTAGTTCTTCTCCTATTCCTGCGCTATGCGCCTTTATACTTTTATTAGCCTCCTAGCCTTTTTTTTTAGCGTTCTATTCGCGGCCGCAGCTAATATTAATATTATTAATAACAGCATCTAAGGTAGCGCTGCCTTAGCGGATATCTTTAGTCCTAGTAGTAGTAGTAGTAATAACTTTTTAGACCTAAACTAGTGCTTTACTAAGCTTAGCTATATATATACTAAGGAGAAGATTAATAACACTAAGGTAGAAGAGATTCTCTAGAGCCTTAATACACCTACGTAGTAGCCTAATAGTAGTAATTGCTTTTACCCCTTTATAACCTCTAAGAGGCGTGTACTAGCTAATTACTCTAACCCTATTACTTTTACTTATACTCTAAAGTAGCTCTACGTTGCTAAGAGCGCGGTTTTTTAAAGAGATAGTTTAGATAAAGAGCTAGCTAACCCTAATATAGGCCTTATATATATTAAATATATTAGGCGCTTAAGGCGGCTTAGGCGCGTAGAGTAAGTCTATAGCCTTATATTCTAGACTATTATTAATGTTTATACAGCTATTAACTATTCTAGGGCTACTTCTATAGCACCTACTATTACACTAAGGCTACTTACTAGTATAATTCTGCCCCCTTTACTAATAACCTAGGCCTAAGGTGGGCTCTACGCCTTTAGATTAAATACGTAGAGTAAGGCTAGGTTAATAGCAATTTATATATCTATAATCCTAGAACGTATAGCACTAACCTCTAGAAGCCTATAACTAGAACGCTACCTACTTTTATAGTAAAGTTCTACCGCTTAGCCTAGTAGTATAAGTAGTACCTAAACTTAGCGCTTAAGAATTCCAGCCTAATCTAGGAGCTAGGCTCCCCTACTATGCCTTTACCTTAGTGTGGTAACAGAACAGTAGTTGCCCCCCCTAGTATAAATATAGCCCTAGTAGCACTTTCGCTCTAGATAACTCTAGTCTAGCGTAGTAGTAACTATAATTAGAATCTAGTGGCGTTGGCTAATAATATAGTAGGGTAGATAAATAATATAGGAAATTATATTTAGTAATCTAAGGAGAGTATAGGCTAGTACCTAGATAAAATAACCTAGACCTAAGCGTAAACTACTAACCTACTTACTACTATTACAAAGCAACTTAGAATAGCTTCTAGCTAACACTACTCTACCCTCCTAGTAGCCCTAGCCTAATAGCGTATACCCTTTAACCTATATTAAGAGCCTTGTAGAGTAACTCTGCCTAAGCCTTTATTTAGGGCTAGCTTAGTGCACCCTTTTAGGTGCCGCTACTACTAGTGCGAAAAGTAATATAGTTATTATAGCCCTCTTTTATTCCTACTTAGTGTTACTTTAGTGCTGCTTTAGTTATAGTAACTCTAGGGCTAATAGCCTTTAGTAGTTTTTAGATAGATAGCGCCTCTACTAGGTTAGTAGAGGAATAAATTCTTAAATACTTATTATGGCTTCTTTTATAATATTTATGTGTTCTTCTTTATAGGCTAGATAGAACTATTATTGTGCCTATAGTCCCCCTAGGCAGTCTTAAAGCGGTCTAGAGCTATAGTATCTATAATATTTTTAACTAGCACCTAAGTTAGTAATACCTACCTAGTTTACTTTACTAGCGCCTATTATTATTTTCTTTAGGTGTTCTTAATATATAGGACTTCCTCTACTTCCTATTTACATAGGTCTAGATCCGCTTCTTCTAGCTTTAGGGCTAGGCCTAGCTAGGCGTTAGCCTAGGTCTAACTAGGCAAGGGATCGTCTGCTACTTACTTAAGGAAGTTAACGTGGACAGTTTTATAGAGATTACTAGGTAGGTTTAGCGTTACTATAAGCAGGGATAGTATAGCTATTATAGTGTACTTAACCTTAAGCTAGTTAAGTTTCTTTTTTAGCTAGTTAGTTTTTATATTACGTAGTAAGAACTATACTTTATTTCTAACTTAGAATCGCTCTATAAGGCAGTAGGTATAGTTTATAGCCTCTATAGTGTACTGCTATTTATAGGTAATAGTAGTCTAGGCTAAAACTATCCCTCTCTTAAAGTAGTCTAGAAAGTGCTTTACCCTTCTAGTGGGGGTATAGGTAGACTTTGCTAGTAAGGGGATTCTCTTAAAGAGATTAATATAATATCTATTTAGTAGAAGGTTTAGGCTTAGGCCTATAGTAGTAGATACTCTATTATTTAATGTAAGCTAGTAGGCTAGGAGGTAGTCTAGCTAGTCTATTTATTTAAAGTTAACTATAATATAGAGAACTAAGAGTACCTCCTAGTTTACCCTCTCTATACTACTGTTAGTCTAGGGGTGGTATACTATAGAGAGGAGTTGTTTTATTTTAGTTAATTTATATAGTGTAGTCTAGAACTTCCCTAGTGTTAAATCCAAGAGGGTAGCTAGTCCTAAAGGGTTAAGGTTGGTTCTCGGGCAGGAGTACTTACGGAAGGTAGAAGGTCTTGTTAATATAATAGTATCTTGCAAAGTGTAACAAGTTAATAATTTAGTCTACTAGAATCCAAATAATAGATTAATAAATAGATTAAATATAAGTATAGAGAGTCTATCTTTGCGTTCCTATATACTTTAAGCGATTAGTGGACTAATTACTCTAATTAAACTAATTAAGCACTAATTAGTTACTTAGTATGTTAAGTGCTTAGTTTAATTAGTTGTCTTAGTGCTCTAATTATACTAATTAGATTATGTGACCTTTTATGCCGTGTTACTTAAATAACAAATGTAGATATATATAAAAATCCTAAGAGGCCTAGCCTTTAGATCTTAACATTATCTCCCTCCTTGCTAGGATTTATTCTTAAATTATGTAACTATGTCTTATGCCTAGTTATAACTAGAGCTCGCCCTGCGTTATAAGTAGCGTTAGCTTACTCGTACTATGCCCTAATAACTTTCTAAGTCTAGCACTACCTATTACTATTACTTAACTAATTTTATTAACTCCTTTAGCAAAGTTATAGTTAAGAAATACTTAACGTGCATAAAACATAACTGTGTTTATAAAGTTCACGTTTAGTCTAGAAGATATAGGGAATGTGTTTATTAAGGTTAATATTATAATGTACGCGTTTTAGAGTCTAAGTTTAAGCATTTATTAGCGGAGAAAGAGAAATTGCGTATATAGATAAAAAAGTTAAGAGAAACGTAGGAGGCTGCGTTTAAGGCTTATAAAAAGGCGTTAGAGAAATTATAGGTTATACGCGCACGTAAAGATTAGTTATATTAGTAAATAGACTTACTAGATAAGCGTGCTAAAGATATAATAGCAGTTAAGAAGAAGAATATTAAAGAGGCTAAATCTTATAAGGCTGTTAATCTAGTAGTTAATAAGACTCCTTTAGGTCCCTTCTTGTCCCCTACGACATAGAGCGCTTTTAAGGATTTCTTATTAGAATTCTAGGATAATTTAGTGCCTTTACTGTCTTAGGTACAAATGTTATTATGCTATATAGGTTGTTAGTAGAATTCTTTAATCTTTTATTAATAGTTTTCTAGGTAGTTCTCTAGTTCCTAAGTGTTTTTGCTGTGTAGGTAACCTTTCTACTTAATAAGGTACGCGTTGCTATACTAATTATATTCTAGAATTCTTTTAACCTTAAATTTATTTTCTTCCTTAGTTCTGTGGTAGAAGGCGGTTCTAACTAGTGTATTAGGGTCTGCTAGTTCTAGTAGTAATATGTGGAATACTAGGTATATCTTTGCATCTAGCGGTAGTTCCAACTTATAGTTCACTAGTAATATTTGCTTAGAAATGTAAAATAGTCTAACTTTAATATAATCTAGTTTCTTGTGTTTTTTCTTCTAAGTTTAAAGGTTCTTTGTAAGTAGATATACTTTATCCCCCTTCTTTAGCTAAGGTGCTATTTTTTGTTTTTAGTTTTAGTATAAAATTAATTGCTGCTAAGCTTTCTTAAGATTCTCTTAGAGTTGTTAGTGTATTTTCTTTATATTTTCTACTATATCTGTGGCTTCTTTTGCTTTAATTGTTGTAGGAAATTGTTAATTAAAGAGATATAGGTGTCTTCTATAGTTTGCATAGAATAGTGTATGTCCTAATACTGCTAATACTTTGTTATTATAGGCTAACTGTGCTATAGGTAGTAATAAAACCTAGTTATTCTTTTAACTATTGCAGTAGATGCGTAGGTATGTTTCTATAGTTTGGTTTATATGTTCTGTCTATCTGTCTATTTATAGATAGTAAGCTGTTAATAGCTTTCGTTTCGTTCTAAGCAGTGCTATAAGTGTTATCTAATAATTTAACGTAAAGAGCTTGTCTTTGTCGCTAATAATTATTTTTAGGATTCTGTAGTGTCTAATTAGTTAGTCTAGGATAAGAAAAGCGAGTTCTTTTGCTGTTATTCTTTTAAGGCATAGAATAAGCTTAATATACTTAGTTAGTTAGCAGACTATTACTAGTATACTATTGTATTTAATTCCTGTTGTTAGATCCTTAGAGTTTAGAATTCCTATAATAAAATCTATAGTAATGTCTTCCTATAGTGCTATTAGTATTCTAATTACTTATATCTCTCTATATTTAAGATATGTGCTATATTTGTTTCTTTAGTATTCTATATATTTGTAGATATATGTTGTTATAGCTTCCTTAATTCTTTTAAAGGTGTAATTCCTTTAGATAAGTTCTATTGTCTTTGTAATGCCTAGGTGTCCGTACATAGGGTTATTGTGGTATTATTGGATAATCTTAGTCTATAGATGTTCTAGAACTTCTTAGTTAATTACTAAAAGTTAATTTAGTTCTACTATTAGTTCTAGAGATCTATCTTTAGCTTTGCAAAGGATTGTAGAGAAGGTTTTTACTTTTTCTCCTACTAGATTACTTTGTTAGCTAAGAGCGTCTACTTTGCTATTTTCTTTTTTAGCTATATAGATAATTTTAAACTTATACTACCTAGTAGTCTATAACTATCTTTATTATTATAGCGTAAGTTCTTTTATTATTGTGAACTTTAGAAGGTTCTTATAATCTATGTAGATTTCTAGTGTTAAGTAACTAAGCGCGTAAATCCTCTAGTGCTTTAAGGCTTTAACTATAGCATAGAGTTCTTTATTATGTACATTGTATTGTGTTTCAGCGTTATTGAATTTATATAAGTAATAGGCAATTAGGTGCTATTTACTATTATATTCTTATTTAGCGTAGGCGCCTAGCGCAAGATCGCTAGTGTCTGTTTTAAAGCGTAGTAGTTTATCGCTTCTAAAATAAATAAGGATAGGTTCCATAATACATGCTGTCTTAAGGAGTTAGAATAACATTCTACACTTATTTGTCTATTTAAAGGGTACGTCCTTTTTTATAAAATTTGTTAGAGGTATTGTGACCTTTACGTAATCTTGGATAAATTGTTAGTTAAATCTATAGAATCCTAAGAATTCTTAGATATTCTTAGCTATCTTTAGTATTAGCCAGTTCTTAATGCATTTAACTTTACTTAGTGCTATTTTAATTCCTTTTATAGTAATAATGTGTTCTAGGAATTTAAGTTATTTAATATTAAACTTATATTTCTTAAGTTTAATGTAAAGGCATGCTTTGTCTAGTGCTTCTAGTACTATCTGTATATACTTAGTGTGGTCTAATTTGTTTTTAGAAAAGACGAGGATATCGTCCATATATGTAATAATAAATATGTCTAGATGTTTATAGAGTATGTTGTTAATAAGTGCTATAAAAGCTGCTAGTGCATTTGTAAGTCTAAATAGCATAACCTTATACTTAAATAGTCTATAGCGTAATTAAAACGCTGTTTTCTATTCTTTACCTTTTTTAATTTGTATAAGGTGGTAACTGTCTCTTAGATCTATTATTATAAATATCTTGGCTTAAGATAGTTAATCTTGTAACTTTGTAATATTTAGTAGTAGATATTAGTTCTTTATTATTATGTTATTAAGTTGTTAGTAGTTAATGCATAGTCTGTCTAATCTATTCTTTTTTTTAATAAATATAAAAGGGCTTACTACTAGTAACTTTAATAGTTATATATATCCTTTCTTAAAGTTTATCTTAATAAAATTACGTTCTTTAAGGAGTTCTTCTCCTATCTTACTATATAGTGGTCTAAAAGGTGGCGTCTTCCCTTCTTTTAGGTCTATTATAAGATCCTAGGGTTAATGTTCTAGTAGGTTTGCTTTTCCTTCCTTTTTTGTGAATATGTGTATCTATTTCCTGTACTCTCTTAGTAAGGTAAGGGGTGTACTATTGTCCTCCTTTTTGCGCTTCTTAACCTAGTAGTTCCTACTAGCGTCTGCTGAAGTGTGCTTTTGTTTTTTAACTGTCTATTATAGTATTATATTATTAATAACTCCTTTATCTACTATTATTTTTAGTTAATGCGTAGGCTTTGCTTATAATATATAATTACAGCGTTTAAATAATATTTTCTTTGTACCCTAGTTAATCTATAGGTTGTGTATTATTAACTAAAGTAATCCTAAGACTAACTTATACTTAGATTCTAGTAAGACATCTAAGGTAAGTTCCTCTTTATGTCCTTAGACTATTATTGTGGTAGTGACCTCCTAGTATATTTAAGGTGTCTTAGGCATTAGGGATCTATTCGCAATATAAATAATGTAGGGTACTTCTTTCTCTAACATTATAAGTCCTACTTATTTTACTATCTAATAAGATATAAAGTTCTTTCCTACTCTTAAGTCTATAAGAGCTTAAGCCTATATTCCTTTAAGCTATACTAGTAGCTTAACTAATACTGTGCTTACTATAGTATTTAATTTAATAAAGGCGTTTTCTTATCTAAGTTTAGGCCTAAAAAAGACATCTGTTTATATAGGTTATAGTTAAGTTCTAGTGCCTAGTATACGTTTCTAAGCATCCGCTTCTATTGTTATTTTTAAGTACGTGGCTTATATAGATTATCTTCTTCTTCTTCCTATAAGGATATTCTTCTGTTTTTCCTCTTACAGTCTTTACTATTTCTATATACTAGTTAAATTAGTAGCTCTATTGTTACTTCTTACGTAGGGTAGTTTATAAAGCTATCTAAACGTTTAGCTATATAGTAGTATTTACAGTCTTAGTTTAGACACATATACTAGTACGGTTATATATAGTCTCTATTAATAAGTATATTATAGTATTTGTTACCCTTTAGCGTAAGGTGAGGAAAGTATTTTACTTGTTATTTATTCTAGAGGTGTTTGTCGCAAGCTATAATAAGGTAGTCTATCTATATCTATCTATAGCGTAGTTTCCTTCTAGGTTATTTCTTATTCTCCTTTTTCTCTACCTTATATTATGCGTATATTGGTTCTTTGTAATGTGTTTACATATAGAATTAGTGTGTAAGATTTTAGTAGTCTAGGTAGTACTTTAGTACGTAGTCTAACTCCTTATTTTTATAGAGTTGTATCCCTTTTGGTGCCTAGTAGGGTTCTATATAGTTCTAAACATTTAGTTTATGCTTAGGTGACATAGGGTTATCTTCTTCCTGCCTACTTTATAGGTAAGGAGTAGGAGATCTTAGTATCTCTTCTACGTTTTCTATATTGTAGTATATGTTAGAGTTGTCTTCTAAATCTTTATATAGTTATAAGTTAGATAAATCTAATTGCTTACTTTGCTCTAGTGTAACGTGTTAGTAACTAAATAGCGTTGTAATAACTTCCTATTCCTTATTAGGTTCTTAGTCCTTAATAGTTAGTATATTTAACTTAGTTTAATAGACTTTATTCTTTAATCTATAGTTCCTGGCTATATAGCCTAGTTTGCCACATGTAAAGTATTTATAGGTCTTAGTTATTAGTTATTAACTTTTATTAGAGACGCGTTTATTAGGCTGCTTAGGGCCTATCTTTCCCCCTTTTCCTTTACCTATGTAGTTAAACTAGACATCTTTTATTAGTTTATATCTCTAGTAGTTCCTTAGCTATTACTTTTAGACAATTCTAATAGGGTTCTTATAAACCACTTTTACTAGTTGTCTAAAGCTTATTGCCCTAGGGTTTTAGTAGAGCTCCTATTGCAATAAAAACTACTCTCTATTAATCCTAATAGTTTCTTTATATAGTTCCTTAAAGTTAGTAATTTATGCACTACTACGCAAGAGTTCCTTACGTAGTTTCTATTTAAGTCCTTATTTATACATATTCTAAAGAGATTTATTGTCCTAGTTAAGTTACACAGCGTATCTGCAAAACTTAGCTATATACTTAGCTACTAATTATTTCTAAATTATAGTCTAAATCTTTACTTTTGTAATAGAGTCCTTATTAGTAATCCTAAAGAGTTATTTAAGGCATTTCTTAAAGTTATTATAATTTTTAATAATATTAACTGTATTAGTATAGTCGTCTGCGTAGTTGTCGTTGTCGTTATTGTAGTCTATTCCTAGGTACTTTTTAAGGTAGGGATAGATCTATAATCCTATATCTCCTTACATATATATTACTGTAAAGATAATCTTTTTCTTATCTTTAAGGGGTTTGTCTAAGTCGAAGAAGTAGAGGTCTAACTAGAGAATCTAGACGTTAGTTTAAGATTATTTACTAAAGTAGAGATTAGGTTTATACGCCTTACTGCTATCCTTTATAAGAGTAATCTTAGCGGCACCTAAAGCTGTAGAAGAGGTAGGAGTTTGTGAAGTACTTATATTAAGGGTGTTTAAGATATTAAATCTAAGAGGGTAGCTAGTCCTAAAGGGTTAAGGTTAGTTCTTAGGCAGGAGTACTTATAGAAAGTGGAAGGTCTTGTTAATATAATAGTATCTTACAAAGTATAATAAGTTAATAATTTAGTCTGCTAGAATCCAAATAATAGATTAATAAACAGATTAAATATAAGTATAGAGAGTCTATTTTTACGTTCCTATATACTTTAAGTAATTAGTAGACTAATCGCTCTAATTAAACTAATTAAGTACTAATTAGTTGCTTAGTATATTAAGTGCTTAGTCTAATTAGTTGTCTTGGCGCTCTAATCACACTAATTAGATCACGTGACCTTTTGTGCCGTGTCACTCGAACAACGAATGTAGATACATATGAAGATCCTGGGAGGCCTAGCCTTCGGATCTTAACACCTAGCTAGTCTAAGCCTTTGTCTATAATTAGTAAAGTAGGGAAGCTATAGAACTACTACTATATATTACAGAAGTAGGCTACATAGTGCTCTACTATTATAGAAGTTATAGCTTCTAGTTATATATACTTTAATAGCCTATTAGTAATTATAAGTAGGTATTACAGTGCTGCTATAGAGGCCTAAGGGAGGTCTACTATAAAATCTATTAAGAGTTACGCCTAGTACTAGTTTATAATTAGAAGTAGCTATAAGAGACTTTACTACTTTTGCTAGACTATATATACTTCTATATAGTAGTAATTACGCACAAATTAGGCGATGTCTTTAGATATATTATTTTAGTAGTAGTTTTAGTAGATAATCTTAAACATAGAGTTCTTTTTAGGATAGCCTATAACTAGAGACTTATGTGCGCGCTATATAATAGTAGTAGTAAGAGGTTCCTAAGCTAGGACCTAAAGGACTTTGCGCTATAGGAGAGACCTATACGCACTAATTATATAATCCCTAATTTATTAGGAGGTGGCGGCTACTATAAAGAATATATAGTTACTATAGTGTACCGCCTTAAGCCTAATATAGTAGGAGGGGAATTTTACTATAGCTACGTCCTAGAGTGCCTATAGATATGTGTTAGTAAAGATCTAAGTCCCTACTAGCGCTGTTAAAGATTGCGTCTACACTAGGGTGGCCTATATAGTCCTAGGCACTATTAGCGGGGCGTTTATTCTTATTTACTAGGCTATATCCTACTTACGCTAGCTTAGTACGTCTAGTCTAGCTATCTAGGATCTAAACTAGTAGTAGAGGTAAAAGTAAAAAGTAGAAAGTAACTCTAACTACTAGTGCTAGCGCTTACTTAATTCTTAGATCTTTATAAAGTATTTAAGGTTCTTATAGTTTATTAAAATTTTAAAAGGGTGCGCTACTCTTATTAGCTCTAGTCTTTATACCTAGAGGGCCTATATAATTATAAGTAGCTCTTTATTATAAATAGTGTAGTTCTACTAAGCTAGTGTTAGGGCTGTAGAGTAGTAGGCTATAAAGTGCTAGATCCCCTTAATACATTAAGAGAGGTAGGCCCTAGTAGCGCTGCCTAAGTAGTTCGCCTCTACTAGCGTGTCGCGCTCTAGGTTCTAGAGCGCTAGAATAGGGCCTTATATAAATATGTCCTTTAGGGCCTAAAAGGCCTCTTGTTCTCTAGGGCCCTATTAAAACAGGACCCCTTTCTTAGTAAGAGTATATAAGGGTGTAGCCTACTTAGAGAATTAGGGGAGAAAGTTATAATAGAAGTTAGTAAAGCTAATAAAATAGTAGACTATATACACTATAGAGGGGGCGTCTTATTAATTAATTACTTATATTTTTGCTAGATTAGGGCAAATAGCCTTACTTACTATAATAAGATACTTTAGGTACCTAACCTCTATTATTACGAATTTGTATTTCCCTAGGTCTATATATAGTCTAGCTTTCTATAGGAGTCCTAGCACTTATTGTATATAGTCCTAGTGTTAGCGTAGAGGCCCTATTATATAGATAAGGACATTATCTAGGTAAGCTATATATATATTACCTAGGGTATCTTTTAGAGCGCTATTAATATAGCGCTAGAATATAGTAAGTGCCCTAGTTAGTCTAAATAGGACTACTAACTACTTAAAGAGGCTAAACTAGGTATAGAATATAGTGTAGTGTTTTTTCCCTTTTATAACTTATAGCTTATAGAAGGCAGCGTAGATATCTACTTTTATAAACTAAGTAGCCTAGGAGAGAGTACGTAGTGTCTCTTTAATAAGTAGGAGAGGGTACTAATCTAGCTTAGAGATTACATTAATCTTCTAATAGTTAACGTATAGGCGCTATTTCCCCCTAGGCTTTAGGGCTAAAAGGACTAGAGTATTTACTAAAGAGAAGCTAGCTTATATCTAGCCCTTATCTATAAGTTCTGTAAGTTGGCGCTATAGTTCTACTAGCTAATCTCTAGACATGCTATATAGTAGGCCTTAGGGTAGTCTTAAGAGGGAGCCACTTAGGATCTATTTTAGGCAAATATAGTGGTCTAACATACCCTAGTACGGTAGAAGGCTAGACGCCTTAGTTTTATTAAAGATAGCGGCGTACTCTACTAGTTCTAGGGAGAGAGTCTTACTATTTTTAGTAAAGCCTAGCCCTACTATATTATAGGGGGGTAGAGGTCCTACTGTGTAAAGAAGTGTTATTATAAGTATTTAGGTAATATCCTAGAGCGAAGTTAGGAATACCCCTTTTTAGTCTTTATCTAGAGTATTAAAAGGTGTTATGTTATCCTCCTTATTTACTAGCGTAGTAAGGAGGCCCTACCTCTCTACTACTTAGGTGTTAAGAGCGACAAGACCCCTAGCTACGCTAATTATAATTTTGCTACTATAGATATCTACTACTACTCTAGACTTGGCTAGCTAAGGGGCCCCTAGGATTATATCCTAGTAGAGGTTAGGGATTATATAAGCGTAAAAGGTCTATTGCCACCTAAATATATTATAAGGCACTACTACTATCTCTGTAATAAGGGTCTATAGTAATAACCTAGTAGCCTATTCTAGCTTTTAGGCTAGGATTATAATACGCTGTAGTAAGAGCAAATCTACTAGTCTAGGGCTAATTACTATAAAGTATTTATACCCTATATTAATTAGGGCCTCTATATACTGTGTACTATTAAGGAAGACGTAGAGGGTAGAAGTAGGCCTATTTATACCTATTCTAGCCCTAGTTACTCTAACTATTACAGCTTACCCTAATTATACCTCTATTAATACTATCGCGCTTAGCCTTTATATTAGCGCTAGACTAGGGGCTATTTTTTTTCTAACTAGATACTTGTCTTATTATGCTAAAGTTAGGTTATAATAGTCTAGAGTAAAACTATATTAAAGTAGGCTCTAGCTATATAGTTAGGCTTACTATAGCAAGTGCACACGCCTACGTTTTAGTGTTACTAGAAGATATATTTAAGTATCTAGTTTAGGCGCTACTTACCTACCTCTCTGCTAGCTTAGGACTAGGTTAAAGTTAAAGCTGCTATAAGAGTTATATAGACGTTGCTATTACTGTTTTTAGGAGGGGGCTAGCCACCCTTATAGGAGGTAGCTTAAGTAGTAAGCTTATTTTTTAGGGCCTCTATTTTAAGGTCTACCGTAATTTATAAAAACCTAGTAATAGCTATATTATAGTCCCTTTTAGAAACGTTATAGTTAAGGGTAACTATATAGATATTGCGCTAGATTATACGGCGCAACTTACGCAGTTTTTTAGTGTTACTTTACTAGCTGCCACTTGCCTCTACTAAAGTCTATTTAAAGTAGATATAAAAGTTAGAGAAACTTTTCTTAAAGCCCTACCTAATTATATTAAGGTATGCTTTAGCCTTTTACTAGGCGTGTTTATTAGTATACATAAAGGTAAGGTACTGCATAAACGTCTATAGGTTAAACTAGCTATCTACCCCCCTAGTTTAGTAGAAGGCTGCCACTATATCTTAAGGACTGTTGTCTAGACAGTCCTATATTAGCGCCTATTCCTTTTAAGGGGAGCTAATAAACTGCTTATTAGCCTAGAGCTTATAATCTATTATAACCTTCTAGGCCTTAAACTATGTCTTTAAGCCCCTAAACTTAGTTAGGCTTAGAAGTAGTTTATGCTGTAGAATTAGCTAGTCTATACTAGTAAATAGAGATCTGCCCCCTATAGTAGAGGTGGACAGGCCTAGGGCAGTGCTAGTATAGGCCTATTAGTGTATAAAAAGCTTACGCAGCTTTTTATTCTAGAGTTATAGTGTTTATATAGTAGAGCGGTCTTTGTCTCTAGTAGTAATTAAGTTCTGTAGTTATTCTACTAACTTAGCGATATTAGAGGCATCTATTAGTAGGTTATTCTAGACTCTATTACGTTTCTCTGTTTCTTTAAACAACTCTTTTTTAGAAGACCTAGAATTTAATGTTATAGGCTAGCCTTAGAGAATAAATAGAACTATAAGTGCTAAAATATAAAGGATAAATTCTAGGTATTAAGTCTCTATAGGGGGGTGTGCCGCTTATAAGAAGAGTTTTCCTTAGTAGGTCTACTTCTTTAGGGCGGTTCCTTTCCTTAAGATCCTTCCAAAGGCTGGGGCTATGCCCCAGCCTATTACATAGTATACTGTCGTATTTAATTCCTATTATTAGATCCTTAGAGTTTAGAATTCCTATAACAAAATCTATAGTAATATCTTTCTATAGTGCTGTTGGTATTCTAATTGCTTACATCTCTCTATATTTAAAATATATACTATGTTTATTTCTCTAGCATTCTACACATTTATAGATATAAGCTATTACAGCTTTCTTAATTCTTTTAAAGGTGTAATTCCTTTAAATAAGTTCTATTATCTTTGTGATGCCTAGGTGTCTATACATAGGGTTATTATAGTATTATTAGATAATTTTAGTCTGTAAATGTTCTAGAACTTCTTAGTTAATTACTAAAAGTTAATTTAGTTCTACTATTAGTTCTAGAGATCTATCTTTAGCTTTGCGAAGAATTATAGAGAAGGTTTTTATCTTTTCTCCTACTAGATAACTTTGTTAGCTAAGAGCGTCTACTCTGCTATTTTCTTTTCTAGCTATATAGATAATTTTAAACTTGTACTACCTAGTAGTTTATAACTATTTTTGTTATTATGGCGTAAGTTCTTTTGTTATTATAAACCTTAGAAGGTTCTTATAATCTGTGTAGATTTCTAGCGTTAAGTAACTAAGCGCGTAAATCCTCTAGTGCTTTAAGGCTTTAATAATAGCGTAGAGTTCTTTATTATATATGTTGTATTATGTTTTGGCGTTATTAAATTTGCATAAGTAATAGGCAATTAGGTGTTATTTGCTATTATATTCTTATTTAGCGTAGGCGCCTAGCGTAAAATCGCTAGCGTCTATTTTAAAGCGCAGTGGTTTATCGTTTCTAAAATAAACAAGGATAGGTTCTATAATATATACTATCTTAAGAAGTTAGAATAATATTCTATACTTATCTATCTATTTAAAGGGTACGTCCTTCTTTATAAAATTTATTAAAGGTATTGTGACCTTTGCGTAATCTTAGATAAATTATTAATTAAATCTATAAAATCCTAAGAATTCTTGGATATTCTTGGCTATCTTTAGTATTAGCTAGTTCCTAATATATTTAACTTTACTTAGTGCTATCTTAACTCCTTCTATAGTAATAATGTGTCCTAGGAATTTAAGTTATTTAACGTTAAACTTACATTTCTTAAGCTTAATACAAAGGTATATTTTATCTAGTGCTTCTAGTACTGTCTATACATACTTAGTGTAGTCTAATTTGTTTTTAGAAAAGACAAGGATATTGTCTATATACGCGATAACAAATATGTCTAGATATTTATAAAGTACGTTATTAATAAGTGCTATAAAAGCTGCTAGTGCATTTGTAAGTCTAAATGGCATAACTTTATACTTAAATATTCTATAGCGTAATTAAAACGCTATCTTCTATTCTTTACCTTTTTTAATTTATATAAGGTGGTAACTGTCTCTTAGATCTATTTTTATAAATATCTTAGCTTAAGATAGTTAATCTCGTAACTCTGTAATGTTTAGTAGTAGATATTAGTTCTTTATTATTATATTATTAAGTTATTAGTAGTTAATGTATAGTCTATCTAATCCATCCTTTTTCTTAATAAATATAAAAGGGCTTACTATTAGTAACTTTAATAGTTATATATATCCTTTCTTAAGGTTTATCTTAATAAAATCTTGTTCTTTAAGGAGTTCTTCTCCTATCTTGCTATATAGTAGTCTAAAGAGTAGCATCTTCCCTTCTTCTAGGTCTATCGTAAGATACTAGGGTTAATGTTTAGGTAGGTTTACTTTTCCTTCTTTTTCTATAAATATGTGTGTCTATTTCCTGTACTCTTTTAGTAAGGTAAAAAGTGTGCTATTATCCTCCTTCTCGCGCTTCTTAACCTAGTAGTTCCTACTAGCGTCTACTAAGGTGTATTTCTGTTTTTTAACTATCTATCGCAGTATTATATTGTTAATAACTCCCTTATCTACTATTATTTTTAGTTAATACATAGGCTTTGCTTATAATACATAATTACAGCGTTTAAATAACATTTTCTTTATACCCTAGTTAATCTGCGGGTTATATATTATTAACTAAAGTAATCCTAAGACTAACTTATACTTAGATCCTAGTAAGATATCTAAAGTAAGTTCCTCTCTATATCCTTAGACTGTTACTATGGTAGTAACCTCCTAGTATATTTAAAGTATCTTAGGCATTAGGGATCTATTTGTAATATAGATAATATAGGGTACTTCTTTCTCTAACATTATAAGTCCTGCTTATTTTACTGTCTAATAAGATATAAAGTTCCTTTCTGCTCCTAAGTCTATAAGAGCTTAAGCCTATATTTCTTTAAGTTATACTAGTAGCTTAATTAATACTGTGCTTACTATAGCATTTAATTTAATAAAAGCATTTTCTTATTTAAGTTTAGGCCTAAAAAAGACATCTATTTATATAGATTATAGTTAAGTTCTAGTGCCTAGTATGCGTTTCTAAGCATCCGCTTCTGTTATTATTCTTAAATATATAGCTTATATAGATTGTCTTTTTCTTCTTCCTATAAGGATGTTCTTCTGTTTTTCCTCCTGCAGTCTTTACTATTTCTATATACTAGTTAAATTAGTAGCTCTATTATTACTTCTTACATAGGGTAGTTTACAAAGCTGTCTAAATATTTAGCTATATAGTAGTATTCGCAGTCTTAGTTTAGACACGTATACTAGTATAGTTATATATAGTCTCTATTAATAAGTATATTATAGTATTTATTACCCTTTAGCGTAAGATAAGGAAAGTATTTTACTTATTATTTATTCTAGAGGTGTTTGTTATAAGCTGTAATAGGGTAGTCTATCTATATCTATCTATAGCGCAGTTTCCTTCTAGGTTATTTCTTATTCTCTTCTTTTTCTACCTTATATTGTACGTATATTAGTTCTTCATAATACATCTACATATAGAATTAGTGTGTAGGATTTTAGTAGTCTAGATAGTACTTTAGTATATAGTCTAATTCCTTATTTTTATAGGTTTACATTCCTTTTAGTGCCTAGTAGGGTTCTATATAGTCCTAAACATTTAGTTTATACTTAGGTGACATAGGGTTGTCTTCTTCCTGCCTATTTTATAGGTAAGGAGTAGGAGATCTTAGTATCTCTTCTACGTCTTCTACATTATAGTATACGTTAGAGTTATCTTCTAGATCTTTACATAGTTATAAGTTAAGTAAATCTAATTACTTACTTTGCTCTAGTGTAATGCATTAGTAACTAAATAGCGTTATAATAACCTCCTATTCCTTATTAGGTTCTTAGTCCTTAATAGTTAGTATATTTAACTTAGTTTAATAGACTTTATTCTTTAATCTACAGTTCCTAGCTATATAGCCTAGTTTACTACATATAAAGCATTTATAGGTCTTAATTATTAGTTATTAACTTCTATTAGAGACGCATTTATTAGGCTGCTTAGGGCCTATCTTTCCTCCTTTTTCTTTACTTAAGTAGTTAAACTAGACATTTTCTATTAGTTTGTATCTCTAGTAGTTCCTTAGTTATTACTTTTAGACAATTCTAATAGGGTTCTTATAAATCACTTTTTCTGGTTATTTAAAGCTTATTACCCTAGAGTTTTAGTAGAGCTCTTATTATAATAAAAACCACTCTCTATTAATTCTAATAGTTTCTTTATATAGTTCTTTAAGGTTAGCAATTTGTGCACTACTACGTAGAAGTTCCTTACGTAGTTTCTATTTAAGTCCTTATTTATACATATCCTAGAGAGATTTATTGTCCTAGTTAAGTTATACAGCGTATCTATAAAACTTAGCTATATACTTAGCTGCTAATTATTTCTAAGTTATAGTCTAAATCTTTACTTTTGTAATAGAGTCCTTATTAGTAATCTTAAAGAGTTATTTAAGGCATTTCTTAAAGTTATTATAATCTTTAATAATATTAACTATATTAGCGTGCTCGTTTACATAATTGTTGTTATTATTATTATAGTCTATTCCTAGGTACTTTTTAAGGTAGGAATAGATCTATAATTCTACATCTCCTTACATATATATTACTATAAAAATAACCTTCTTCTTATCTTTAAGGAGTTTATCTAAGTTAAAGAAGTAGAGGTCTAACTAGAGAATCTAGACGTTAGTTTAAAATTGTTTACTAAAGTAGAGATTAGATTTATACACCTTACTACTATCTTTTATAGGAGTAATCTTAGTAGCACCTAAAGCTATAGAAGAGGTAGAAGTTTGTAAAGTACTTATATTAAGGGTGTTTAAGATATTAAATCTAAGAGGGTAGCTAGTCCTAAAGGGTTAAAGTTAGTTCTTAGGCAGGAGTACTTACAGAAGGTAGAAGGTCTTTATTAATATAATAGTATCTTGCGAAGTGTAATAAGTTAATAATTTAGTCTACTAGAATCTAAACAATAGATTAATAAACAGATTAAACACAAGTATAGAGAGCCTATCCTCGTGTTCCTATATACTAAGGCTGCTTCGCTACTTAGTGCTACTAAGCAACTAAGCACCTTACATAACCTACTCTACTACTTAGTGCTGCCAAGCAACTAAGCACATTACGTAACCTAATCTAAGTTACTTGGCGTCTCTTTATTACGTTTGTAACCCTGTTGTCGCTTTATCACACCTTTATAAGCGCCCAAGTCCCACGTTGTTATCTAGTACGTAACACCACTTAGGCTGCTTAAGTTAATTAAGAATCTCTAATTTTTCTTTATTAGTGAGATTAAATAACAATGTTCTATCATAGGGTAATCTAGCTATCGCGGTTTAAAGTCTTTAGCACTCCATTAGTTTCTACCTATAAGTATAGGGCTTATAGGGACAGTTTGGTTGTTTCTTTATCTAATTAGACGAACTAGAACTATTAGAGTTAATAGATTATCTTAATAATCTATTAAAAGTGGCGAATACCCTACTTATTTTATTAGAACTAAATTAGATTAAATGCTCCTAGATAAGCGCTAAAAATACCTTCCCTAGATTGTCTAGCGTAATCTAATTCCGTCCTAGCGTTTTATCCTAGATTAGCTGTTAGTTTATTAATTAGGCCTAATCTAGTGCTATACGCGCAGCGATTATATCTAGGAAATCTTAGGTAGTAAGCAGTCTACTAATTTCGCTAATTAAGTAAGTCTTTGCTTTTTAATAGAGGAGCTGCCACTTTTTAAACTAGGTCTTAGGACTTTGTCTTGCCTACTTAGCCTTCTTAAGATAAGCGCAGTATAAAGCTTAAACATTATTCTATATAGCTCCTTTATTTAGTGCGAGATCTTCCTTTAAGAGTTAAATTAGAGACTAAAGCGTAGTTTAGCGTGTATTAACTAGAGTAATTATGGCAGGAGCAAGTAGATTAGGCGATACTATAGTGTTTACCTAAGTCTAGAGATTCTATATTTTAGTATAGTCTGCTTACTAGTCTAAAACTGCTGCTCTATATTCTACTATTTATAAAGGAAAGCTCTCTTTATCTATTTTATACTTAGTAAGCTCTGCTTTGTATAATTAAATACTTGCTATAGAGGGTGTATCTGTTATTAGTAATAGTTTCTGTAGGAGCAGAGGTTGTTCTAGCTTTACGTAATTAATTGCTAGAGCGTTAATTACCTCTAGGTTAATTTAGTTCTAGATTCCTTTTAAGTTTGCTTAGAATTAAAGCTAGATAAACTAGTAGGGCTAGCTAGTGTAATTAATAAGCTGTACTTCTGCTATTTTAATAATTTTTATAATTAGAAATAGAGGGGTTATATTGTAAAGAGGTTCTAAATAGAGTGTTATATAATAATTTGAGCGTTACTAAGTAAGTAGGGAGAATTATTCTACGTTCTAAGCGCTAGGCTTATAACTGTTGTAGTAAAAAGGGCTTAAACTATTATAGGATATTTAGGAGCAGAGTTGTAAAGAATACAAATAGCTAATTGTAGGAAAGGATGCTAAAAGGGCAGACTATATACAAAAGAAACGAGCCTCTTGGCAAGAATCCCGTGATATGAATTAGTGGATCCAGAAAGAATCACGGAAGTGAGTGTTTTACTTCAACAAGAAAATATACTAGTTACTAGTACAGAAGAGCCAAAGAACTATAAAGAAGTTCTAACTAATCCTAATAAAGATTTCTACCTAAAAGCTATGAAATTAGAGGTAGAAAATCTAATATAAAATAAAACTTAGGACCTAGTTATTAAACCTAATAAACTAATTATTAAGGGTAGATAGGTTTTAACTAGGAAATATCACCTAGACGGCTCTATAAACAAATATAAGGCTAGATACGTAGCTAAAGGATTCCTACAAAAGTATAGAATTAATTATAAAGAAACCTTTACTACTACCTCTAAACCTAGTCTTATAAGGCTTCTATTATCCTATTTTTCTAGTTTAAACTGGGAAATTTATACATAGGATATAAAACAGGCTTTTCCTAACGCCTATCTAGAGGAAGAAGTTTATCTAGATTTACCTTAAGGTCTAGAAAGCTTTACCCTAGAAAATAGCCCTATAAAACTAGACAAAGATCTAGTTAGTTCTATAATTCAAAGCCAAAACTATAACCAAGTGTCTCTAAAACTAAATAAGGCACTATATGGCTTAAAACAGGCTACTAGGCAATAGTAAATTCACTTTACAAATATACTAGTAAAACTAGGTTTTAAAAACCTAGTAAGTGAAAATTCTATCTTTGTTCACTAAGAAAAGCCTATTATATTGGCTACACATGTGGACGATATACTAGTATTCGCCAAAACTATAGACCTAGTTAATAGCCTATACAAAGAACTAACTATTTTATCTACCCTAGAAGTTTCTAATTTAGGGGAGATAAAAGAATTCCTAGGCGTAGAAATTATAAGGAATAGGGAACTAAATACAATTAAAATTTCCTAATAATCCTTTACAAAGAAAATACTTACAAAGTATAATAAGGAGGGGAATAAACCTAAAGATCTACCCCTACCTATAGGGCTAAAACTAGTGAAAAATCTAGAAGAACCTAATCTAGAATTAACTAGTTTATACTAACAAGAGATAGGTAGTCTAATCTACCTAACTATCTATTCTCGGCCAGACCTAGCCTTTTATATAAATTATTTGGCAAGGTTTATGGCAAATCCTAGTCTAGAACACTATAAATATCTAGACTATTTATGGAGTTATCTAGTTAAAACACAAGATTATAAACTAGATTTATCTCTAAACTAATCTAAATCCCTAGACTTAATAGGAGTTAGTGATTTAGATTAGGGGGGTGATTTAGACTCTAGAAAATCTATAGGCAACCTATTTCTACTAGATACCTCTAGTAATAGAGTAGCCATATCCTGGCTATCTAAACTACAAAAAACTGTTGCCCTAAGTAGCGTAGAAGCTGAATATATAGCTTTAAAAGAAGCTACTAAAGAGTCTTTATACCTAAATACTTTTATAAAGGAACTATTTAGTTTCCTACCTTTAAAGGAGTATCATAAATTTAACTCCTTAAGCACTATAGGGAGTGATAGCTAATCTACTTTAGATCTAGCCAAAAACCCTATTTACTATACTAGAACTAAGTATATAGATATTTCCTATCACGTCCTAAGACAAAACGTGCTAGAGAATAAGATTAAACTAGTTTATATTAATACTAGTATTCTTCTAGCCAATATCCTTACAAAGGCTACAAGTAAGCCTAAACTAGAAGCTTTCTATAAAGCTATAGGTTTAAATAAAACCTAAAGAAAAAATAAGGCTAAAAAGTCCTCTAGATTGTTTTAAAGGGACTAGCTTAAAAAAAAATATTTAATCCCTATAATATTTAAAAAGGGATATTTATTACCCTAGAAACCTATTAAAGGTTAAGGAAGTGTATAAGGAATAGGTAACCTTTAAAGGTTCCTAGAGTTACCTTTTCTATATTCTAGAAGTTTCTATAATAACGTTATAATGACGTCATAGCCCTATAGATACTAGGTAACGTTATAGGTGACGTTATAAGGTGACGTTATAGGTGACGTTATAGGTGACGTTTTAGATAGTAGAGAATTACTAAGTAGAATACTCTAGAATCTCTACTATATATATATGAGGAGAGTTACCTTCTGCGTGTACTCTCTATCCTAGATAGTAATTCTAAGCCTATACCTAAGCTTTTATTACTCTATTTAACCACGTTCGATCTAACCTCTATTACCCTAGTCTCTACTACTCTAGGTAACTAGTACTAGAGGAGAGAAGGCACTAGAAGGTCTAGAAGGTGACCCTTTATCCTCTAGCCTCTACCTCCTCTTTACAGAGATCCTTTCCTTATTAACGCTATAAATAGTAGTCTTTGTCCTACGCTTTACCCCTATATTATCTATAATACGCATCTAGAGTGTATAGGCAGCGTAGGTGCTTTACTTTTAGGCCCTAATCTATTCTAGTTTAGGGAGCTTAGCCCTTTTAATAGGCTTTAAGTTTATTTTAATAGTAACAATCTGGCTAATTAGGCTAATATTAGTCTATAGGTTAAGAATTATTTAGAGTTCTCTCTTTACACCTATATCCCTAGCTGCGCTATACGTGCGCTTTATACTTAGTAAAATATAAATTAGTAGATGCCTTACTATACCTAGATTATAGGTAAGGCTTAGCCTTTTCCTCTATAGTTTACTTATATAGGAATCTAATTAGAATTACCACCTCTATATTTATTAGTATAGTAGCTAGTTTTATAGCACTTATAGTAGGTAACACTATTTTATCCTAGGTCTTACTACTGCCTTTAGATTTTTAGCAGTTTAGCGTAGTATTTTTAGATTTCTTTAATACATAACCTGGGCTTAATTCCTATATTATAGGTGCGTAGCGTAGGTTTTGCTTAAGCATAGAGCCTAAAGTAACAAGGTCTTCCCTAGTTATAGGCACCTAATAGTAGTTAGTAATAGCCCTCTATAGCTTAGGTTTAAACTTAGAGAAGAGGTGCTACACTTTTTACTTTTTAGTATAAAGTGTAAGTTAATTTTTAAGGATATTAAAGGAGGTTATAAAAGAATAAATAGTTTAGTCTTTTTAGTATATTACTTAAGTATACCCTATAGCTACTTCTAGACTACGATTTACCAGATCTAAAAGTAAGTTTAGTATATACTACTTAAAGTACTTCTAGGTAGGTATTTCTCCTTTAGCTTTAAAGGTGCTCTTATAGTATATATACTATAGTTCTCTTAGGTCGCCTATAAGGTACTATATCACCTAGATAACCTTATCTCTATCCTACATAAATTCTTGTGGTAAGAGGCGAAAGGCCACTTTATAAGAATAGAAGAATTTACAATATTCTTTAAAATTCTTATTTTTATATTTAATAGGGTCCTTAGGTTTAAGTATACACTTAATATATATTACTCTATACGCTATAGGCGCGTCCTGCTTATATATATTAGTTAGTAGGATTTTAATGTCCTTAGTAGTAGCTGCTACGATAGGGGTTTAGCTTATACTTTTAAGTTAGAAGATTATATCTTCTAAAGCACAAAGTTAGTATATAGCGTAAAGCTTATTACGTTTTTTTTTTAGTAACTGGGATACGCTACTTAAGTATTAAAGATAAGTTTAAGTTACGCATTACTAGCTCTCCTCTTATATACTAGGTAAGAGGGTCTTCGCTGCCTTTAGAGGCTTTAGGTAAGGTCTACCTCTTACTAGTAGCTTATATAACTCTAGGAGCTATCCTTAGACTACTATAGATAAAGTATTATTATGTAAGGTCTAGTTATAGGTAATAGTATTTACTTTACACTAAGGAGGATAGTAAAAGGATAACTTAATAGTATTAATAGAATAATACTTATCTTATATAGAGTTAGGGCGTAGTATAGGTTTTACGCAGCTAGCTTACTTAGCGCACAGGCCCTTTATAAGTTCTTGGCACTAGATACTATAACACTATAATAACATCGTGATTTACCTATTACAGCTTCCTGCTAGCTATAATAATAATAATATCTTAAACTACCTTCTACTATAACACTTATACTACTAGTACTAAAGGCCCTACCGCCACTACTACTAAAGGTCCTACTACTACTACTACTACTACTACTACTACTACTACTACTACTACTACTACTACTACTACTACTACTACTACTACTACTACTACTACTACTACTACTACTACTACTACTACTACTACTACTACTACTACTACTACTACTACTACTACTACTACTACTACTACTACTACTACTACTACTACTACTACTACTACTACTACTACTACTACTACTACTACTACTACTAGGGCTAAAGATATCTACTAAAGCGGCGCTACTTTAGAGGCTGTTATTAATAATATTACCATCTACTATAGCTATAAACAGAACGCTAAAGAAGAAGGCTAAAAGGCTAAAAAGAGTATAAGAGCGTATAGCGTAGGAATAGAAGGGGGACTAGATTAGGGCTAGAGGAAGATAAGAAAGAAGGTAGTTATAGATAATTAAGAGAGTTAGAATAGATATAGATTAAAGTTAGTATAAGAAAGAAAAGGTAGAAAAGAGAAAAAGAGAGGTAAAGTAACGTAAATATAAAAAGACTATAATAGCGACGCGCTGCTAAGGTAATAGACACATAATAATTATATTAGAAAAGGTAAGAGTAATAGTCTATTACCTTATAATATAAAGTAAATAAGTGAACTGCCTAATAAGGGCCCCTACTACAAGACTGCTTTATGGCCGCCTTTATACTATAAGGGAACTCTTACTAAAATAACAATAAGTCCCTAATAGAAACATAACGCCTATAACACTACTACCTTACTACTATACCCTATTTTTAGATTTCTAAGGTATATCTTTTGGCCACAAGACGTTTTACATTAAGTGAGGTCTAGAGTATATAATAGGCTAGGGCTATACCCTAGCCTTTAAAAGGATCTTAAGGAAAGGAACTTTCTTAAAGAAGTAGACTTACTAAAGAAAACTCTTCTTATAAGTAATACACCCCCCTATAGAGACTTAACATCTAGAATTTATCCTTTATATTTGGCACTTATAGTTCTATTAACTCTCTAAGGCTAGTCTATAATATATACCTAGTAGCTTTTAATTTTAAAGTAGAACACCGCCTAGGGAAAATAAACCTAGCAGATAGACTATTTAGAAGGGTAGACTATATATAGAAGAACCTATTTCTAACTTATTTATTATCTATACTATAGAGTAAAATACTATAGAGGAATAAGCATAGTAGAGTAAGTAGATCTATAAATAAGCTTAGCTTATTAGGCGTATATAAAACACATGTAGCTAGTATTTACAGAACTATAAGGGTCCCTAGTACTAGTGCTATAGTGTGTACGCTATGTGTACTACGCTTACTAACTAGAGTATTAGTTAGTAGTAAACCTATAATAAAAGAGTCTAACCTTATTACGAGAATTTAGTAGGTTTAGTAAAGGGACGCCTTTACTATTAAGCGTATTACTAACTTAGAATATAGAAGAAGCACTTAAAATAGTTATAAAGTATAAGTATAGCGCCTTAATAAAATAGAAGTTTTAAAGTATAATAGTAAATTATACATTCTAGATAAACTAGTAATTAGGTAAGAAATTTTATTCTAGAACTATAACACGTATATAGTAGGCCACTTTAGTGTACGTAGAACGCTTAAGGCTATTAAGAGGACCTACTATTAGCCTCTAATAAGTTAAAATATTTTAGAATATATAAGAACTTATACTATCCACTAAAAGAGTAAAACTCTAAGGTATAGTAAATATAGCTAGCTATTACCTATTCTAACGCTAAACGATATCTTTAAGGAAGTCTTACTAGACTTTATAACTAGATTCCTACTAGTAAAGAATTAAAGCAGCTGTACTTTTAATATAATTCTTATTGGTTTGGCTTAATCTGCAATTAAGCATTTAAGGGTTAATAGTATACTATCGTGTAAAGGGTGAGAAGTAGGTTTAATTAATTATGTCTGGTCTATCGTACAAAGGGGCACTAAGGACCTTATAAAGTCTCTGCCTCTTAGCGCTAACCTAAGTAGGGGGTCCTTGTGCGGGTCCTTATAGGTAGGTAGGGCCTTATAAAGTCTCTACCTTTTAGCGCTAACCTAAGTAGTGGGTCCTTGTGCAAGTCCTTATAGGTAGGCAGGCCCCTATTTTACTTAGTGCTATTTATATAATAAACTATATAGACACTAGTAACTTTTCTTTTATATAATAGCTTATATCTATTATACGCTTTCTTTTTCCTATCCTTTTTTATCTATATAGTTAGCCTTCCTCTATTAGAATAGGTTGTAAAGTAGTTATAGTGTTGCTGTGTAGTAGAGGTCCTATTTACACCTACTCTTATGTAAATAGGTAGTAATAGCTAACCTACTTAGTTCTTACTCTATCCCTTTGCACAGTAGTAGAATTATATTATATAATAAGGCTTTTTCTAGGCATATGTCTTATACGTAAACAGAAGGTAGGGTGTTAAGTAATATAATGCTTAGCGCTAGGTCGTAGTAAGTAAGTATAGAAGGATTGCTTCTAGTTGTATAATAAAAGTATATAGTAGAAGTAAGGTATAAAGTAGCTTTCTATGCTTCTTCTTTATTACTCTATTAGTTTTATTTATTTTTCTCTTTTTTTATATAATAGTCTTTATCCTCTAGCTCTCCTTTAAAGTTAAGGATAATATTATCTAGCTAGATAGAAGTATAATCTCCTAGTTATTAAGGAGACTAGGAGTGTCTAGCCTCTTTGTACGATGTGGTTTATTAGGTAAAAGTAGTCTAGGTTTTAGGCTATTGCCACTAGTGTAGCTCTATATATAGTGTCTCTATCCTCGCATGTATAGGGATAGGCCCTAGCTGTGCTCTATGTGTATATATATTACCTATAAATAGTGTAGGCTGCTTTATTAGGATTGTGCGAAGTGGTTTAGGTTATAGTTACAGCGTTATTATATAAAAGGTCTATAGCTTATAGTTAAGCTGTAATAGTTTAAAGAGTTTCTTTACATAGGTGTTTTTTATTATAGTATTAGTAGTAATAAAGCCTTCCTTTGTAAAAAAAGTAATAAGCTCTCTTCTTACTGTATAACTAATTTTATTAAAGGTTTTCTCTTTCTAGTTGTTAAAATTTTTAGTAAAAGAAGAGATTACTTTTTTATCTTTAAGGCTGCTTATGCGATATTGCGCGATTATATATACTATATAAGTGTTTAGCTATTTTAGAGAAGGGGGTAGGTAGCTGTGTAGATCTACTTTATCTACTTAGTACTTTTGTGCGATCTCTCCTCTTAAAGTAATAGCTTTAATGTTTATTACTTCTTCTACTTATTAAAGTTATTCTAAGTTATCCTCTTAAGTAGCTTATTGTGCAATTCTTTCTTGTATAGATTCCTTTAGGAAGTCTCCTAGTCCTAGTGCTATATTGTTGTCTTGTTAAATTGTGCGACTAGACTGTATTAGTGTGTCGCTAGTTTAATTATGCGACGTGTTTACGTTTATTTGTCACTAGTTTAATTATACGACGTGTTTTTTAGAGTTGTGAATGTGCTCACTATCTCCTTTCTTTTCTATAGAATAGCTTAGACTAGATTATATAACTCTTTATAGATGTGCGCGCTTTATTTCTGCTTATTATATAATCTAAAATTTAATCTCTAGTAAAGGTAATAATATAGAGCCTACGCATCTAGCTTGTAGGGCGCTCTGTCTTTAGACTTTGCTAGTTTATAGTTAATTAGAATTAACTACTAATTAGTGTTAGTTTAGCTTAATCTGTAATTAAGTATTTAAGGGTTAATAGTATACTATTATGCAAAGGGTGAGAAGTAGGTTTAATTAATTATGTCTAGTCTATTATATAAAGGGGCACTAAGGACCTTATAAAGTCTCTGCCTCTTAGCGCTAACCTAAGTAGGGGGTCCTTGTGTAGGTCCTTATAGGTAGGTAGGGCCTTATAAAGTCTCTGCCTCTTAGCGCTAACCTAAGTAGTAGGTCCTTGTGCGGGTCCCTACAGGTAGGCAGGCCCCTATTTCACTTAGTGCTATTTGTACGATAAACTGTACGGACAATTCTAGTATTTATATACTACTTATCTAAGATAGTTATCTATATTCCTATACAAAGAATATAAGATGTAAAAGAATTTATAGAAGCCTACTTTTTAGAGGTTATTTTAAAGTTTAGTATTTAGAAAGGTATTATATCTAATAGAGGCTCTATTCTTGCCTCCACTTTTTAGGTAGAAAGATACTACTAACTATAGGTAAAGTGTAGGCTTAACACCACTTTCCACCCTTAGATAAATAGGCAAACAGAGTGCTAGAATTAAACCCTTAAATAGTACCAACGTATATTTATTACTTCTTTATAAATAAACTAGATTAAGCTACTTCTAATAGCTTAATTTATACATAACAACTCTATCTACAATCTTATAAAAATAACCCCTTTCTATACTATATATAGTAAGCACCCTTTCCTTACTACGCCTCCTATAGATAGTAGGTTAAAGATGGAGCTACTAGATATAGTTAAGAGAGTAAAGCATATATGTAGTGTATATATATTACTTTTAGAGCACTTATACTTAGTATAGGAGTATTACAGCTAGTACTATAATAAGAAGCATAAGTAGGAGTTATTCTAGAGAGGCGATTTAGTCCTACTTAATATAAAGAATATATATATATGCCTTAATAGCTAACTAAGAAGCTATTAAAAAAGTTTCTTAGACTTTTCTAAGTGTGAGACGTAGTTAGAACGTAGGTATACTACCTACTCATCCTACTACACTATTATATTTACAATATGTTTTACGTTTCCCTTCTTAAATAATAAAAACTAAAGCTAGGAGTAAAAAGTATTAACACCTAGCTACTAAAGGTTATACCTAAAGAAGGAAAAGCCTAGGAAGTAGAAGAATTCCTCGCTAAGCAAATAAGGAAGGGGTAAAAGTAATACCTACTCTACTAAAAAGGCTATAATAAGGCTTAGCATACTTAGACCCTAGAGTTAGACTTTAAAAATATAAATAATCTAGTCTAAACTTTTAAAAGAAAAAGAGCTACGTATATAAAAAAGAAGTAAAGAATTTAATAAGAGTATATAAAACGCAGATATAACGTATATTATTAGAGAGCACTATAGTTTATAGAGCACTTATAGCTTATTAAAAGTATTTACCTAAGGCCTATAGGCCAACTTCTAAAGACGAAATCTAATAAGCCGCGCTTTGCCTACGCCTAACCTACTTATTGCCCTTACTATTCTTACTATTACTGCCTACCTAACCTCTAGTAGCACTACTTTTACTTTTACTACTCTTACTCCCATAGTTACTCTTATTAAAATTACTCTTATTACGGTAAGGAGTAGACGCTAAATTAATTAAGAATAAGCTATTAGTATACGCGTTAAGTGTAGTAAGGGTGCAAAGTTACTATATACTATATAAAGGAAATAACTACCTTAAAAGTATTAGTAATTTAGTGCTACTCTACTAGGATTAAGCCTAGATACTAAGGGCTAGTAGTAGGTACCTAGGTGGCCACACCTGTAGGTGTACTAACGTAAGCTATAACCTACTAGTAGTTAGCTAGCTCTAAGTTAAATTACTTTTAGTAATTAGCTAGTTTTAAGCCTATTACCTTTACGTGCTTAGAAGTCTTACACTCTCTACTTAGAATCTCTATAACTATAATATAGTAGTAGTTAGAAAGTGTACATATGCAATTAAGGCAGCCGTTTATTACCTTTAGTACCTATAAATATTAGTTAAAGCGTATATATAGCGCGCAAACTTTAAATATACTAAGTTATAGCCTCTATAATTACCCTTTATATAATAGTTACGGCGCTTATTCTTATATTTTATATAGTTATTAAGAAGCTTTACTAAGTTCTATAATATAGTCTACGCGCGTAGTATTCTTACTAAATATAAAGATAGTAGTATTACGTAAGTTAGCCTTCTTAATATACTTTAGAACTAGATAGTATAGTATATTTAATAATTTAATAAAGTAATTAAATAGTTAAGCGCTTTGTCTATACTAAGTATATAGTAGTTATATATTATATAGATAGAGAGCACATAAAGATTAAAATAATATTAAAACTATATAGCCCAACTATCCTATATTACAAAAGGCTATAGTAAACAGAAAGAGTAAAAGCTTTATAATAAACAATACGTATAATGCATTTATAACATGCACTATTTACTTATAACACGCTATTATTACGTATATAACGTACACTCTTATAGACACTTTTTTTCTTTCCTATAGGGTAAGATTTTTATTAAGGCTATATTATGCTACAGAGAACTACAGCTAGAAGAGGAGATTCTATAATAGATAAATTATAATCTTATTATAGTGTTATAGCATCTAGCGCTAAGGCCCTATAAAGGGCCTATGCGCTAAGCGAGCTGGCTACGTAAAACCTACACTACGCCCTAATTCTATATAAGATAAGTATTATTCTACTTAATACTATTAAGTTATCCTTACACTATCCTTCCTAGTGTGAGGTAAATACTATTGCCTATAACTAGACCTTATAATACTAGAGAATTATATAGGTTTTAAACACAGGCGCGCTTAATTCTATACTAGGAGCTTACAGCCATATTAAACACAGGCACGCTTAATCCTATAGTAGATATTTATAGTTATTTTTAGAAGCACGCTTAAGTGTATAGTAAATGTTTATAATAGTTTTTAAAGTATGCTAAATCCTATAGTAGATCTTTATAGTAAATTTTATTTAATTTTTTCTTTTAGGTCTATCCTCCCTACGTGTGAAAAGTATAGGAAAAGTAACCTTAATAATAGTAGACGTTTTATACATATACTTTATCTTAAACTATAAGAGATAAAGATGTTTAAGAATGTATATTAGTATTAATTAAATAACATCCGTTCTAATAGTTATACATGGCATTTATTACTACACTATATCTACACTGCCAATGTTAAGGGAGAAGGTTCGAGCCTAGAACACAGGGTGCACGCACCCTTAGTCTACTATAGAAAATTTACCTAGAAGTTTAGTAAAAGCTCCTTAGAGTAGAGTACACTCTAGTTATAGCAATTATTTAATTAGCGTCTTTTTTATAGGGTAACAAAATGGAATTATCTAAGAGAATAAGCGGAGCTTTATAGGAGGGACTTGGCTAAAGTTGTTTAAGCGCTGATTAACATGAACTAAAGTTATCTAAATAAATCCCCTTATGAGCTATGTTGAAACTTTGAAGAGAATAGTTACATAGAACGCGCTAGAACACCAGACACAATGCAGGCTAGTAAAGACGCTTAAGACTCGAATTAACGTAGAGTTTACATAAGATAGGAAATGTAACTTTTCTTTGTCCATAAGGTCTTCTGTTTCCAGCTTCTCGATTGTTACGTAGCTCGTAGAATGAATCCCGAACCCAACAACGCTAGAGAATCGTGGTGTACTGCTTTAAAACTTATGAAGTTGTTTAAGGCACATCAAGGGGATTACTTTAATTCTCTTCGAATCACAGAAGGCGCAAGAGCTTAGATATATTTTAAACATTACCACACACCAGCCCAGGTGAAGGTGTGAGGTACACAAACAGTTAACATCACCACGACTCCCTCCCTCGTCCAGTCCCACTGAAACTCCCATATAGCACCACCACCCATCCAGCCTTTACGACACCACCACCATGCCAGCAAAACCATGTACCAAGCCTAGCATACACCCTAGAGCCGCTTATGCAACGGCAACACAGCGATATCCATCTCTCCCACCTCTGTACCTCCCCAAATTACTCAACGGTAACCGGCAAAATCACCAAAATGTCCTACTGCTTCTGAAACCAAGCCTTCGGCAGCCGTCGCAGTGGCGCCCGCCGTAGAGGAAACTACAACGAATACGGGTACTCCCTGATCCGTGCAGATATCGTGCCGAGCCGGCCGTGTTGGTGGTGGCAGTGCCATGTGTGTAAGTAACAATTGTTTGCCTGGGTTGGTGAGGATATGGGTGGATCGCAGCCGCAAATACGTGTGGGCGGCCGTGGTAAGACGGTGACGAGGAATGGCAGGTTGTATAGGGTGCACCGGCCGAATGATATGCAGTGCGAAGCTTGTCCGAGGGGCTGAGGGGCTGGGGGACTGAGGGTGTGGGTGTAGGTGTGGTAGCACGATGTATGATGTACGATTATTTGAGTAGGAATATGCTGTATCCATCTTCCACTTGTGTATTATATCAAAATAGGTAGCGAGATGTAGATATTCGCATGAATAAAACATCCTACGATACAGATAAACTCCACATAAGTGCATTGAAGCGAACGCAACCCTCAGACAGGGTTAAACCTCCTCATGTGCCACCGCATTCCCATCAGCCATTCGCGCCTCCCTGGCCCTAAACCCCACGCCCGGAAGACTACTCCTCAGCAATAAACTGCTGCAGACTACGCTCACACTGCTCAGCGCCATGGCCAAGCTCGCCCACACCGGATCCAGTCTCACGTGCTTCACGCCGGAGTCTCCCATACCCATACCAGCCTCCATACCAATGCCATTGTGATGCATATCCATCATCTTCGTTCCCGTGGTGATGGGATATAAGACGCCGGCAGCAATGGGCATCGCGATGATGTTGTAGATGAGGGCCCACCAGAAGTTGAAGTAAACGCGACGAAACACCACCCGAGAAAGATCGAGCAGGGTGAGTAGCGAAGCCAGGTGTGAGTTGATGAGAATGAAAGAGGAAGAAGAGAGGGCGATGTCGGAGCCAGAGCCGATGGCGATGGAGAGGTCAGCTGTAGAGAGCGCGGGCGCATCGTTGATACCGTCGCCTACCATAGCGACAGTGGCACGCTTCAGCGTGGATTTGCTGAAGAAGGACAAGCGGGAGAGAGCAGACTTGTGAGTCTTGGTGAGCGTCTTCTGGAGATAGATGATCTTCTCTGCCTTCTGTTCTGGCAGGACGCCTGCGATGATGTTGGATGCAGGGATCCCAACTTGTAAGCCAACAGCATTCGCTGTGGTTTGGTTGTCGCCAGACAGCATCCAGACATCGATCCCCCGCTTTTTCAACTGGCTGATGACGCTGATGGCATCCGGCCGCAACGGGTCGGCGATGGCAAAAGCACAAGCGAAGGTCCAGGGTTGTTCGGGAGCTTTAGCATTGTCGTGGTTCGACACCAGTGCGATCAATGCAACAGAGTCTCCACGTGCTTTCCAAGCGTATAGTATTGATGCTTGGACGTCTGGTATCGATACTGAGTGGTCGGCCATGAAGGCCTCGTTGCCCGCGATGATAGAAATCTGTCGACCAGGCAGCTTGAAGGTACCTTTGAGCCCTTTTCCGGGTACCTCGTCAACAGTGACAGTGTCAAATGTAATGGTTGACCTAGTCTTGCAAAATCCCACGAGGGCCTTTGCGATGGGGTGGTTGCTGTTTTCCTCTGAGGCTCTGACAAGACCAAAGACAACAGCGGCATCTTCACCACACTCTTCGTTAATATTGTGGCTAGTCACAGCAGGATCGCCTCCTTGTGTCAATGTCCCTGTCTTGTCCAAGACGATGCAGTCGAGCGTGCTCGCCTCCTGGAATGCCTCTCCGCCACCTTTAACAAGAATACCATGGTGCGCAGCAAGACCACCACCGACGAAGAGTGCAGTTGGGGCCGCTAAGCCAATCCCACAGGGGCAGGCGATAACAAACACAGCGATGGCGAAACGTAAAGACCAGAGCGACCACCCACCAGAACCTTCGTTCATCCAGTCCTTGGGAATACCTCCGCTGGTACCGAGGACGAGCCAGATGAGCCAGGTAGAGATAGCTACGAAAACAACGAATGGGACGAAGTGGCTTGTGATGGTATCTGCAACCCGCTCTACCGGTGCTCGATGGGCTTGGCCTTCACGGACGGCGTTGATTATTTGATCGAGCATGGAAGTGCCTGCGATCGTGATCACCTTGATCTTCACAGGTGACCCTTTGTTGACGGTGCCAGAGTAGACAGTATCGCCTGACTCTTTCTTGACTGATCGCGACTCGCCAGTAAGGCTAGACTCGTCGAAAGTGGTGGCGCTATCCAGTATTGTACCGTCGAATGGTGGCGAGGTACCATGGTGGACGCGCACTATATCACCCACTTCGAGCAGGTCTGTTGCCACCTTCAGGTCTCCTTTCTCGGAATCTACCAGTATAGCCTCTTCGGGTCGGAGCTTGCCCAATGATATGACAGCGTCACCAGTTTTCGCCTTGCTGTATGCCTCCAAGAATCGACCGATAAGGATAAACATTGTCAAGAAGACTACGGCATCGAAGTAAGAGTCGTTCATGGATCCGGAAGACTTGTTGGCCGCCGCTAATGCTAGCTCAACAACTGATGCAAAGTATGCAATGCTTGTGCCCAGCGACATGAGCATGTTCATGCTTCCAAATCGAATGAACCGGTGGAGGAAAGGAGTGCGGCTTCCCGGGCGCCACATGGCTTTCACCTCCCTCATAGCTCGACGATGGAAGGTGTCGGCGGAGAGGAAGTAGACGGGCGTTGCCAAGATGAAGAGAGCCCAGTTCAACCGGGTAGCGTTACCAACCCACATCGGCTGCATAACGTAACGGCGGATCGGATGAGTTTCTTTGACAAGACTCATGAACACAATCCCAAAGATGAATGTAGGTATCGCAACGACCACAGAGAGTAACAGTCGGAACAGCACTCTTTTCCGTTCCAGTGCATGCATCTCCCGGGCGCGATCTTCGATTGTCGGAGGGTGATAGATCGACGGCTTGAAATTCGGGTTCAGGTCTTCGATCGACCAGAAGATATCGCGTATGGTGAAATTTGGAGGGTCTGGTTTATACCTGATGTTCAGTATCGGGGAGTGCTCCGAGAAGGTATGTCTCTCGAACTCGACACCGTGCTGCTCTCCATGTTTGTCGCCAATAGCCCTCATAATATCGACCGGACAGTGGTGGCAAAACATGCCATCAATGCGAATTCCCACGGCTCTCTCGCTAGACTCCGACTTGGATGGATTCTCAGGCTCGACCTTATCCAGTGTGGCATCATAACCTGCATCTTCGATCGTTTCCGTGATCTGTGTTAGATTGTCTTTTCCACAAAATACAATGGTGGCACTATTCGTAACCAGATTGACGTCCACCTTCTCCACCCAACTATGCGACTCCAAAGCTCGAGACACATTTCCAACACACGCACTGCAAGTCATACCGCCGATAGCATACGTGGCTCTCCAGGTGTCGAGAGCCTCGATGTTCTCGGCGTTCGCATCGAACCCCGCACCCTCGATACTTTCGATGATCTCTTTCAGTTTTTCCCTTCCTTCAAACACTACCGTTCCACTGTTGATGAGCAAATTGATATTGACCGACCGTACGAACGGTAGCTCTTCGACGGTGTGCGTAATGCTGCTCACGCAGGAGCTGCACGTCATTCCGGAGATCGCTATCGTCGCTTTGCAGGTCAAATTCGCCGACGAGCTGCCAATGCTTACACTTTCGAGACTTTGGGATGTTGTCCCGTCGAATTTGCCTGCGAAGCCCAGCGCCTGCGATGTCACAACGGGTTGTGGTTTGCTGGGCCATGATAACTCTTCGCCATCGATGCTCAACTGCACGCCGCCTGCCTCGGCTTTGCATTGCTCACACTGCTCCGCGTGTTTCTCCCGCTTGTGCATGTTTTCTCTGGAATCTTCTAGGGCTCCTTTCTGAAACCACTTCGCCACAGCGTGTTCTAAGCTCATCTCCCACTCTTTGCTCCGATCGTGGCAAACCTCAACAGGGGCAAACACAGTCTTGTTATCCTGAAAAATGCTGTGTAACTCGAAACCGGCGGCCTCTAGTGTGGCGGCGATGTCCCGCGTAGTAAGGGATGTTGTGTGGCGCAGGACAACGGAATGAGAAACAATAGAGTAAGAAATGAACTCTGGCGCCGACGAAAGACCGTGGAGGGAGTTCTGGATAACATCTATACAGGATGGACAATGCAAGTTGGTTATGAACAGTGTTGTCGTTACCAAGTCCTGGGTTGACTGGAGCCGTGGTTGGCCAGGGCTGGTCCTTGGACATGCGACAGCCATAGTGATCGGATAGGTTCAGCAATATGGGTCGGATAGCCTGAGAGCGGTACCGATCCCGGGAATTGGTGTAGTTAATATGTGGGGGTAGTCACAGCCGACGATACAGCCGGGGTTGCTTAATTTGAAGTCAAAGAAGCGAGCAATCGGGCGACAGAATCGAGGACTGAGTACACCGAGTTTGCGTTGGTTTAAGAAGTATAGGAAGGGGAGGGAGATGGTTTTGATGCGAATATTCTGGGAGATTGGTTGTGAGCCGCACAAAAAGCGCGTTGGTGAAAACCGCACAAAACGCGCAGAGGGTCGATTGGAGGGAGTCATGGTCGATGGTGGCGTCATAGTTGTCGCGAAAACCGCGCTGGCGTTTGCCCGTCTCACGACCAACCACGGCAGGAGCGCACGAACGCCAGTAACGACTCCTCATTTACGCGGTATTGCGAAAGTGTCATCCGTGGCTTACAGAAGTGATAGGCATGCACCTGCAATGAAGAGTTACGCCCTAGCTCTATTTCCACCTCTTAATGGCGCCCTTCATAAACAGCATCATATCAATGCTGGGCGCCATGGAACCATGTCTCCTGCCACGTGAGCGACGCCAAACATGATTTCAGTTTTATATTAGCATATACTTGTGCTGCTCACGATAAGAATCCAAGACGCTGGCGGTTAGATAGATGACAATGACGAACAGCAGTAAGTGCATGGTTTCGACAAGCCGATTGCCACACCACATCGCTCGCAATGTAGCACGATAGGACGGGTGCAGATGGTGCAACTCAGTCATAAGCCCCTGTGACAGGACGCCAAAAGTTAATGTTGACATGGGAGCAAACATCAGTCTAATTGCTGCCCATGCTCCACGGTCCACTGCATATGGCTAACCTTGGCCTTTTCGGCCTCCAACTCAGCTTCAAGCGTGTTCACGCGATAGGTAAGCTCGGTCACTTTTGCTGCCTTGGCGGTTATTGAGGCTCTTGCAACGTCGCGCCCCTTCTTCACCCCTTCAGCGATGGTCGCATGTCTCGAAAGAACGGCAGTCAGGGTTCTTCTTGTCTGTTCGCTCAGCTCAAGGTTTGTCTCCCGTAACACACCGAAGACGTCTCGGACAAGATCGTGCTCGGACACGTTCTTGAAGCGAGCCGGCGAAGGTGTTTCGTTCGGAGAGGAGCTGGGAGTCACCGTACCGAACTCATCAGATGGACGGTAACGTGAGGGAGTGAGCATGGAGCTCCCAGGAGCAGAGAACCGGGTTGGGAAGAGCTCATTCGAGGGCCGCGATTCTGTTTGTGGCGTCGGCAATCCATTTGGCAGGGGGTCAGGGTCGGTCTGCCATGGCAGCTTACGCCTTGCTGGATGGGAAGGAGTTGCAGGAGCATCGGTGCGGGGCCTCTTGCTCGGTGTTTCTGCAGCTGCCATGACCTGATCGAGCTCCTCTCGAAAATCATCGTTGCCTTCGCCCAAGTCGAATTCGTCTTCTTCTTCCTGGGTTGTCATTCGGTCACGCTTTCTCCCATTCCCTGAAGGTCCGGCGTTTGGCGTGTATGGTGGGGGAGGTGACGCAACACGTTGGGCTCGGGGTGTAGTCGTAGTTTCATGGTCAGGTTCAGTGCGCGAGTTGCTCGCTAGGGCGGAAGCTTCACGCGGATGGGCTTCCGCGTCCCATAGAAAGAATTTACAACGTTCTTCCTGCGGTTTCTGGCAAGTTCGGACTGCGAGCATGTTCAGAGGTGCGCGCGTGTTTACTTGATTGATAGCGGATACTCACACCATTTCCCATTGTTTGGACCTGCCTTCTTAGTCTGAAAATGTACTGCAGGCAACGGAGGGCTGCAATCACCTTGGAGTCTGTTAGATGGTTGCGGTCCACGGTATCGCGCATCGACCTACAGTGCCAAACGCCGTTGAGGAAGGTTCCTTTCAGCGTAGAGGATCCACCACGCCATGCACCTCCTCGGCCCCCGCGTGTGTTACTTGCTCTGCTTCGGAAGTTCGACATTGTGTAATAGTAAAGCGCCCGATACAGTGCAGGTGGAGGGCTGCGTCTATCGCCAAATGATATCACCGTTGACTTGGGGGTGGTTGGGGTGGTGGGGGAGCCGCGGTCCCGCATCCAGGAACAAGCAGCTTGGCACGAACAAACAGTGGAGCGCAACGGGGAACCTAACATTACGGATAGATGCTAGTCTACACTGATTGTACTTATATTGTTCTATGTGCTCCTTTGTCTTGCTTCCAATTTCGCGCGGTAACGTGACCTTATCAGCTTCAGCTCGTCTCGACCCAGCCGGTGGTCTCGACCCGCGTACGGTACCTAGTTGGCGCCACGAGAATACCTAGCCCTCAGCCCGCGGCAGTCAGTAAGTAAGGGCGGCTTTTGCGATGGCAGCCCTGGCCCATTTCTCCGCGCGCCGTGATAGCCTGCAAGCGCATCCAATCTCAAGATGCTGGTACGGTCGCTGAAGATACCGCCGACGCTCCTTCTCTTTCTCATCTTCTGCGGTTTCCTCGGATGGCACTTTAGCCAGTCGCCGCTTCACGATCCCGCCCCCGCACCAGGACCACCGCCACCGTCAGCAGAGCGCAAACCAGCGCCAGCAGTTGAAAAGAAACCTTCGGCAGCCTCGATCGCACAGAAGCCAGCCCCAGTCGGCACCACGAAGCCTGTGTCCGTGGATCCCAAAAAGCCTCTTCGCGTAGCTCTAGTGACGTTTGTGACGGATCAGAATTCGTACATTCACATCTCGCTCAAGTCTAAAGACCGTACGTGGCTAGAATGAACCTCAGAAACCACATGACTGACCTGGACAGACTACGTTCGCCGCCATGGCTACGACCTCATCGTTGATTACGAAGCGCACCCAAGGAATAAAGGCACCGTCTGGTGGAAGTTTGACATGATTCGGCGCTTGGTCAAGAAGGAGCAGTGGGACTGGATATGGTGGCTCGACTTCGATACCCTGATTACGAACACGGATATCAAGGTTACCGACATCATCGAGGAGACGCTGAAGAACGCCACGATTCCAGACGACCTCGACTTCCTCTTCTCCAACGACTGCAATAATCTCAATCTTGGCTCGTTCATCGTACGATCTGGCGAGCGCTCGCTCAAGTTTCTAGACGATGTGTATGCTGTTGAGGCCGCAGGAAAGAAGGCGGACCCGGAGGCGCAGCTGAGCGAGCAAGATGCGATCACCAAGCACATGGAGCAGGACCCAGTCTCCAAGGATAGGACTACCAGCATTCCGCAGTGGATGATCAACTCGTTCCCGGACGAGATCCCATGCTATGAGGAGCCCCAGCGTCCTTGGAGACACGGCCATTTTCTGGTGCATTTTGCTGGCGCATGGGCCCATGTGAAGGGCAAGGATCCGACAGGGCAGCTTATGAAGAAGTACAATGATGAAATAATTTGGGGAAATTGGAAGGACTTCTATTAGACATGTCCTTTGTTAGCAGGTTATGTCTTTCTGGCATATCTCCTGGATCTGGGCAATTTTTGTTGGCGATGTCGTCACTTCATCGCCGGTAGTATCGTAGCATAATATTAAGCCTGCAGAAGTGTAGAGACATACTTGCAGAGTTGAGCTGCGTCTTTACAACACTATCTGTCTATATCCATGTGATGTCGCCGCAAGTAATGCAATTGAAACACCTGGACACGTGGATGCATCAAAGTGCAATGCGGATGTAAGTAATATCACCGACCATATCATACCACACCACCCACCGCCTCCAATATCATAGTCGGTCAGCCCTTCATCTTCAAAACCCAAGCTCTTATAGAAGGGCAGCAGGTGATCATGACTAGAGCACAGAAAGCGCATTCAAGTCCTTCCTGCCTCGACTGTATCAGTTTAGACCATCAATTTCCTAGTCGCGGAAGCCCATTCCAGTCAGAAACCGTCCCGTATTGCACTAGACGACCCTCGGACAACTACCTATGGTACAAGCACCATGGCGGAAGTGGACGAGTTCAGCAAGCTGGGCCAGGACGAGATCCATTACATGTTCGAGTATCTCGAGCAGCCTAGGCTGCTAAATATCAACCTGGCCCATCGTGCCTTTACACAGAAAGCACAAATGTATTTATTTCGAACTGTACAGTTACCCACCGGCCTAGAGGTGGGACCTGATTGGCGAGTCGGAAGAGCCCAAAGAACGGTGCTTCAGAATAGTGCGAAAGCTCATGAACGCCGTTCAATCCAAGCCAAGGTTATCGGATTATATTCGATATGTGGATCAGTATCATGACCGCAGGAAAGTCCACAATAAGACTGGAACCTTCAGTTACGACCTCGTCGTATGCAACGTACTTTGCAACTTCGTCGCATCAAGTTCAATCTAAATTGGCGCCCTAGAACCCGAGAGCATTAGAACATCCAGGTACCAACAATGCATCTCTGGTCGCTGGTGATAAACTGCGATACCTACGCTGATCCTTTCCCATCCGATACCCATGACCATTGATGCTCTCCGAATGATCGTACTGGAACCAACCAGGACAGACAATTATGGGCGACCAGCACGCCGGATCACTCAGCACGTAAATCTGTCTTTCTTCGTGGAGGTAATGGCGAAGCTGGCGCCCTAGCTAGAAGTCTCGCTTCCGGTGCACGCTAATCCCGTCCAGGATTAGCATGGACCCTCTCCTCAAACACGAACACTGAAACAGCATCTTGTTGCACAACACGTAAACCATCTGCAGCAACACAATTTGTTGCATCCATATGAATGTAATTTTCACATTTTACTGAAAAGACACAGGACTTCCAACACACAGATTCCGGAGCTGTTCATTCACCCTGAGGCCTGCCTAAGCATACGCAGCTGGATACCGGCGCCATGAGCCAGGATGGATACTACATTAGAGATTCTACCATTGGTGGACAGGCCGCGGGCAAAGGTTTCTTCAGCAATAGAGATCTCACAGGTGGAGAGCCTATCGCTATAATACAACGTCCACTCATGGCTTCACTTGAGTCCGAGAGACTGAAGGATACCTGCGCAAACTGCTACGTCTGGACCGAGGGCTCAGCCATAGGTTCGAGATTGTATGTGAAGAGAGGTATCACAGTGCAAATGTGCGCGGGATGTAAAAGATTCCGATACTGCAGCAAGGTACACTGCACAACTCATTATTGAAAGCAAGCAAGTTCACTGACGACCACGATAGGCATGCCAGAAAGAAGCGTGGAACCGCGGCCATAAGCACGAATGTAAGAATCTGAAGCCGGTCGCCGATAAAGAGCTACCCAAAGCCGTACTTGGCTGCATGGAAATCCTGGTCCGAAGAAAACAGGGCCTGATTGACGACCAGACGTGGCAGCTGCTGTGCCATCTTGACTCACACATCGATGACTTCAAAGCTAACGGAAACTACGACGGCATCGAGCTGATGGCGATGGGTACCAGCCAATTTTCTGCCACGCAAGACACCTTCAACAAGGACTTTGTCGCTCAAATGTATGCCAGAATACTGTCTAATTCGATGACGCTGGTGACTCCGACCTTCGAGCCCCTGGGAATCCTCATCGACGCTCTGTTGTGCCATATAAATCATTCTTGCCACCCGAACACGTACATTGTCATGGACGGACCGCAGATGCAGCTCCGGGCACTACGAGACATCAAGAAGGACGAGGAACTTTTCATCTCGTATGTCGACCCTACGATGCCCTATCTGCGACGACAAAGTGAGCTTGAACAGCGTTGGTTCTTCGCGTGCAAGTGCAGCAAATGCCAACAGGGTATAGCATCCCAAGAAGACGATTGGGCAAGGAAGCTGGCAAGTCTTACAACTCACAACCGGGAGCTAGCCAACGAGGAAATCAAGCGTGCTCAGGACCATTCTGTAGGGGAACCAAGCGACGAGCAAAGACTTGCAACACTGCAAGAGAAAACTTTCAACTCGTATGAAGAAGCACAGCAACAATCCGACCCCGCCGAAGCGATTCGTACCATCGAGGGTGCCATCGCCTTCTGCACCGAATCCAACCTGTGGCTCGCTCACCACCAGCCTCTACCCGCTCTCAGGGACGAACTCATCGTCAATATGCTCGCCGTCGGCAACTACGAAGGCGCATGGTTCGAATGCGCAAAGCGCCATCGCCACGCCATGCCCAAGCTCTACCCTCAAATCCACCACCCCATCCGCGTGGTTCAAACATGGCGGATGGCGATGCTGGCGCAGTATCTGGCGAGCACCGGCACAGAAGTTGCCGTGGGCGCGGACATGGCACTCATAGCGGCCATGCTCATCAATACCATCAGCGTCACGTCGAGAATGAGCCACGGGCCGGACAATGCCTTCACAAAAAGCGTGCAGCTGAAATTTTCGGAAGTCGAGGGCGAACTACTGGGTAGATTTGGGTCGGAGGATGCGATGAACGCGGCCATCCAACGACAAGTGAAGCTGTTGTCTGAGATGGGGAAGTAGGCGCGATGCGTATGCGATGAGTTGGAAGCGCCTTCCGGATGCATACTACAATAGAAGTGTGCGCGTGTGTTTGCTGCGTGCAAGGTAGGCAGTAACATAGCCGTATAGCCAGAAGCATGCGTTGTAAAAGAGCATCCTGATGAAACTTGGTTCACGATGCGTCCGCTGAATGACATATTCCTGTTCGTTCTAAGCATGAGAAAAATGAACCTAGAGCGCGGATTTAGCCCACTAATGGAGTATAGAGTTTAACTGTTTCAGAGTAAGTGAATATGAGCGCCTCGCCATCTCACCGCTCTCGCTGCCGCGTCGTTGCTGCCGTCCTGGCGCCAGTGTCACAAACCTGTCACTCACCTTCACCACAGCAACGCGAGCTTCGCCTTAAATCCTCAACTTCCGGTCTTGCCCTCTTCACCACTCCACCACAACATTTGCACTTTACTTTTGGTCACCGCGACGTCTGCATCGCTGCCCACAGCGGCGCAAATTATTGCAGGTAGCCCGCCTTCCCTCCTCTTCTTTCTCCAGGAAGAAGCCTTTCTGACACTTCAAATCCAGATTCGCATCCCACTGTTTGTGCTTCCACACCGCCAACATCTTCTTGCGACAAGATTGTCCCTCACCTACCACAATGTGTAAGCTACCCTAATACGCACCAGCCTTTTCGCACATGACTGACACAAATGGCAGCCAACGACGCGGTCCCTGGGGTTGGCAAGATGGTCTCCGAGGACACGGTTGCCGTCCTCCTCATGGCCATGGGCAGCACCTCCATCACCATGGCGCAGTACGGCATCATGTCGTCCCTCGACGGCACGAGGACTGCTTCCTCCTTTCAGCACTCGTTCCGCTCCATCATCAAAAAGGCCAAGGAGCTTCAAGCCCGCGTCGAGGCTGGCGAGACCTTCGAAGCCGTCGCCCCAGCTAAGAAGCGTGGTACGTATCTCAACCTACCCTCTCGTCACCGACGAGCTAGTGCTGACCTGGGCAGGCGGTGCAGCTGATGGCGCAACTCCCCCGACCACCCCGAAGAAGCCAAAGGCCACCCCGAAGAAGACGCAGAAGGCGACTCCTAACGGCCGTGGAAAGAAGGGCAAGGCTACTGACGAGGCTTCTCCCACACCGGCCGACGACGTCAAGGGTTTCAAGTTTGAGCAAGACTTCGACTTGGAGGGCGACTTCAAGGGCTTCAAGAAGGAGGACCTCGAAGACGATCCTATCTAGGAGATGGAGGCGAACGACAATGAGGATTTGCGCGGGGTGGGTTCATGGATCACGGATCAGTGAACTCTTTCTCAATGAGTGTGTCTTTTGTTTTCGGGATGATAGCTCTTTTGAATGCTTCTAACAAGCGGGGACGGTGCTCGGGACAAGAGTTGAGGTCTACCGGGCTGGTATGATTTCACGGCATGTGGTTGGAGGGTTGACTCGGATAGGAATCACATGGATTTGGTGGGAGGGTTGGCTCGAATGGGAATCATAGGGAATTGGTTGGAGAGTCGACTCTCGAATAGGAATCACATGGATTTCTCGGATAGGAATCGCAGACCATCTTGCTCGTGACGTTGATCGAATCATGGCCACTCGGCAGAAAACTTGCTGACCGGGATGGTGCTTCCTTGCTCGGACGGTTCGGTCTGCCTAGGCCAGGGGCTATCTATAGGTAGAGCATGGTTTCACGTGTGTGTCGGCTCGGCGAGAAGGGCGTTCGATGAGACAGAGGCGGAGGACGATGGGATTCTGCGTGGCGGTTTGACGATTGATCGCGTGCTCTTGCCACTCGAAGGCGCAGCATCTGCCGGCGCACCGCACTGGAGCACACTGTATGTGGCGCCTGTACTGTAGGTGGCAGCTGTACTGTAGTGGCAGCGGTCAAATGTTGTTGCGGAGGGCCGTTGGTGAGAGGTTGTTCCGGGAGTAGTAGGGCATCGCAATGCATGTGGAGCAGTAAATTTGTGAGCAGCGCAAACGTCGATAACAAAGTGCTGTTGACGTCACCGGGCACGACTCTCCTTTTCTCTAGGCACAGGCATGAGGCTCTTGCGCATGGGCGCTAGGCCAGGCGAGACGTGTTTTCAGCGCGGCGCATGGGCAAAGCGAAATGAGGCTCGTTAGCTCGCAGAAGAAAATGACGGATGGAGCGTGCGCCGGCCGCATTCAACCGTCGAGATTGGGCCACGATTTGGTCGGCAGATGCACCCAGACCGAGCGAGGACAGGTCACAGGAAGAGGATGGCAAGAGCGACAGGGCGAATGGCAAGAGCGCTGCATGGCAGGAGCGACAGCGCTGCATGGCAACAACGACGGCGCGGATGGCAAGAGCGACAGCGCGCCGTTCGCATTGGGTTCGCATCTGCAGCGGTACTCAGTAGCGGGCAGGTCTCCAAGTAATCGCGGCCTAATGCGGCAGGCGCTTGCCTAGATAGTAGGTGCCTATCGATAGTCGCGGTTGCCGGGCGGCAGTGGTGAATGTGGGAATGCGCGACCCAGCTGTGCCAGTTGCGCCTGGCCTCCGCCTCCGCCTCCGCCTCCAGAGCCAGCACTGCGATAAGGAGGCGCTGCGACGGCCCCCAATCGACAGCAGCAGGTGTTTGCACCTCGTCCAGCCCTGCGAGCCCGTGAGCCCCTGTGCACTCGACTCGACGCAGCTGCTGCTGCTGCCCCTGAATTTCCCCGCGTTATTGGGCGGCGCACCGCGAAACCGCATGCAGCTAGTTGGCCTACACGACGCAACCAGGTAGCACCGCCGTGGGAGGCCCGATGCAGGGCAAGCTCTTCCGCGTGAAGGCCAGAGATGCGCCCACGCCCCAGCCCGTCGACAAGACGAGGAAAGGGGGGCGCCACCGAACCCAGCCAGCCCGCTCGCCATTGGCCCCATGGACGTGCAGGATGCTAATTACCCAGTCGCTGCCCAGGCCGGATCCGGCTAACCATCCAATTTCGCATTCCTCCCGTTGCTCTGGCTTTTGTAGTGCCGCCCGCTCACGCGCTCCTAAAAGGCTGCCTGCTGCCCGTCTGCTGTTGCTCTCCACCGCGCTCTTTCCTCTCTCACCCAGTCACTCACTTAACCAGCCCTCCTCAACCACAATACCCTTAGTACACGTAATAATCCATTAATCCCGTCCCTCACCAATCGCTACCACACCACACCCAAACCACCACCACCAACAACAACAAACATGCGTTTCTTCGAGATCGTGCTGTCGGGCGCTGCCCTCCTCTCTGCTGCCCTCGCCGTCGAGCTCAACTCGTGGCCCGAGAGCGTCAAGGCTGGCCAGACCGTCACCCTGACCTACTCCCCCAAGGATGCTGCCACCACCATCATCCTCCGCAAGGGCCCTTCCACCAACCTCGACACCCTCCAGACCCTCACCAGTACGTTGCCACCTCATTCGTGAACGAGACACGAGCAGCTAACCGTCTGCAGCCACTTCCACTGGTGGTTCCTTCGAGTGGGCTGTTCCCTACAGCCTCGAGAACGGCGACGACTACGCTTTCGAGATCCGCCAGGCCGGCGCCGAGCCAAACTACTCGGGCCAGTTCGCCCTGAGCGGCGGTGTTGCCTCGGCCGTCTCGTCGTCTGGCTACTCCACCGAGGCCTCGTCGTCTGCTGCCTCCACCGAGGCCTCGTCGTCTGCTGCCTCCACCAAGGCCTCGTCTGCTGATGCTTCGTCCACCGCCTACTCCACCGGCGTCTCCACCATCAAGACCTCCCTCGTTACCTCGGTTGCCTCTGCCTCTGGCTCCCTTGTCCCCAGCGCCGGTGCCAACAGCACCATCTCCACCGGCTCTCCTTCTGCCACCAAGTCCGGATCTCCCACCGGCGCTTCTCCTCCCGTCGAGAACACGGGCGCTGCGTCGTCGTTCGGCGTCAACGCCGCCGCGCTCTTTGGCGCCATCGGTGCTTTCGCCTACTTCGCATAAGCGCCCCTCTCTTCTCTTCACTTCTGTTCATGTTTTGCTTTCGAATGATATCACCTCGGCATTTCTCGGGGGAGGATAATATGAAGGATTGCTCTTCGTTATAATTTCTTTGATGACGCATGCGACGTTGCTGCGCAGATGTTTGGCTCTGGAAAGGGCAAGGGCCTCTGTACATGGCAGGCAGATAACGGGCCGACAATGAAAACGCTTGAAACCATATCTACCCTAGCTGTGCGCGATGGGATGTTACTGTGCTTACTGTGCGCGATGTGCTCTTGCTGATGCACTTGCGACCATGATTGATGGCTTACTCCCAACCGGCGAACCACTTTGTTCACATCCACCCAACGACGGTGACGTCCGTTTCAGCGTCCCATCCATCCAGGTCGCGGCTGGATCACTGCGCATCCTTTGATCCGCCTGCCATGCACAGGTTTCGAGAGACGTTGCGCGTACGGCGGCATCGGCCAATGGAGGTAGCACAGCATAGGCGCATAGCTTGCGCATGATGGGTATTGTGTAACTAGTGCCTCGGCGCTGCATCCGAGGACCTCACATCCTGCCTCGTCCCGTCCCATCCCGTACCGTCCCATCCCATTCCTTCCTCACGCTCTTGGATCGCATCACAAGCTGAAACGCCCGCGCGGCACTGCGCTGCATGCGACGTACATGCATCCGTCTTCTCGTACTGCGGACGGCCGCATGAGGGTTGGAAGAATTGCCGGCTGTGGGGAAGACGATGACAAGCTCGGTGCTGTTCTTGCTAGTCTACCGTGGTGCTTCTACGTCGTGCGCGACCCATCAGACAGCGGCGTTTCGCCCGCATCCTCACGATACCGGTGTGCACTGTGCAGTAGGTAACTCTCAAAGGCAGGATATTCACAGGTTTCTTGTCAGCATGCTGCGGTCGTGCTTCTACGTCGTGCTTCTACGTCGTGCTCGCACGATACCAGTGTGCAGCGGGTAACTCTCAAAAGCAAGATCTTCACAAGCTTCTTGTCAGCATGCTACCGTTGTGCTTTTACGTCGTGCTCGACCCATCAGACAGCGACATTTCGCCCGCATCCTCACGATACCTACGTGCAGAAATCTTCAAAGGCAAGTTATTCACAAGCTTCCTGTCATCACGTCTTCACGTCTTACCACGAACAAGCCGGCGCAACAGCCAAGGCCACAGCACCCCCCAAGAACGGCCTACGTCTTGTCAAGCTTTCTCTCCGCATGCATCTCCACCTTCCACTCCTTGGCCTCCATCCCAGCGTCTAGAAAAGCCAATGATTATATTGCACATGTGCAGTAGCTAGTTCCTGTTGTGTCAGCCCTACCTTCGGCTCCCACCACATCAGCTGCGGTAAGCTGTGGAGAGCCGAAGCGGCCAGCGTTCACTCGCGCCCAACCACAACCCCCGGACAGAACACTGCAGAAGCTGTCAGTCTCGAGATGGCTAGATGATTGATGATTTTTGGCTTGGTCAGGCGGGACGAGAGCGTAAGATCTTGTAGGAGTCGGAGTTCGGTATGGTGGTCCATCGATAGCGGTGGTGGGTGGGTAGGGTATACAGAGGGAAGTGTCGCTGCGTCTGATGTCGACTGCAATCCGCAAAGACAAGACTCTTGAATCGCAGAAAGATCCGTTGGCATTGGAGAGAAAACGTGCATTTCCCCACGGTCGCGACTTCCTCACTCGTCGCACAAGAAGCGTACCTACCGGCCGAGACCCGCACGCCCATCCACCACTGCCTCGGCCGCAACAGTTCTACCACACGGGCACGGAACATTCCTACCTCCTTTCATCCTCAAATCACAGCTCGGACTCGGCTGCCACCACACAATGCGTCGCCCCTCCCTCCGCAAAACAACCCTCCTCTCCCTCCTCGGCCTCACCACAAAATCCTCAACCACCACTATCGCATCCGCACAGTCCACGCCTTCCTCTACCTCTCTCGCCAACCTGACTTCCTTCTCCCCCTCCACCGAGACCCTCGTCCCCACCTCCACAGCTTCAGACACCGAAACCGCGCCCGCCCTCCCGACCAGCGACTTCGCCTTCACGGTGTCGCTGGAGCAGCCGACAGGGAACGGGACCACGTTGGCTGGGACGGGCGCGGGCGCTGGACAGACGACGTCGGGGGCGAGGTTCAGCGCGACAGGGTCGAATACGGCGGTTGTGTATATGGGGGAGGCGGTGCCGACGGGCTATCGGAAGATAGGGCTTGCGGGGGCGTTGGCGGGGGCGGCGGGGGTGTTTATGGTCTGAGGGTAAGGGAGGGGAGATGGGAGAGGATGTGGGATGGGGAGTGCCGCGTGTGGAGGGTGTGACAGTCATGCTCGGAAAAAGGGACGAGCGAAGGGAATGCATGACTTGCATGTGGTCAGATCAGTAATGAAGCAATTCACCAACCTCTCGACATTCTGTGGCACAAAGTAATTTTGTGTAAATCCGCGCTTGCCCGGTACCAGTCAGGCAGTGAACCCGGCTCGTTGTAATGGGAACGCATAGCACATTGGTATGGCGGCCTCTGGAGTATTGCACTGTATACAAACCCACCCCAGAACTCCATACCAGTTTATAACACCGCAGAATTTGGTCAAACACTACGCCAGTGCCCGCTCCTACTAATGATCCCGATATTTTTTGTGCTGCGAGTATATCAAGTTCGCCGCCACAGGCACCAGTCCCTTCTCCCTCGCCCAATTCTTCACACCACCACTCTCTTCGCCAGTTCCCCAGTGCTGCCTGTCCTTCGGCTTGCTCGAATATAGTGGCTCAGTGGCCCCATTGCGAGGTGCAGACACCAGGAAAATGTAGCGGTGCTTGCCAGTCGTCTTAGGCGGGCCAGGTGGTTTGTACTCGATTAACTCACCTAGTTCTTCCGTTTCAAAGATAGGCATGGGGAGGATGGAGACGGTCATCTGCGGGACGGAGACGTTGGCGGCTATCCAGTGGCACATCTATGGCCATTCCGGATTGTCGCGGGACGAAGCATCCGGATTGACGAGTGTGACAACATAGCTCAGACCTGATGATGATGATCCCTCTGGATCTGCTTCATCGTATAGCGAGAGAGTAGGCTGTTTATGTAGGCGCTTCGACTTGATGTTGTTGCCGAGGTCGGCGTCCTCCTTCTTCAATGACACGGAGAGGGTTAATGAAGGTGGAAAATCGTCGATTACTAGATCGCGATGTCAGTACACGGTATGGAGCGCTCATGTAAAGGTAGGCTATGTAGCTATCTGTGGGTATGATCTCCGCTTTGCTTCAATCTACCGACGCTACTGTTGGTCCAGGCGTAGTTATGTGGATGTGTGACGCGTACTACTCTTGAAATTTGAGAAATTCACTCGGTGTCGCGCCTCCGAGTGGTTGTTGCAATAGTTCGGTGGGTAGGTAGGGCGAGAGCTGCGCCTAAGCTAGCGACGAGGGCTACGAGCGTGGATGTCCGCATGCTGACAGATGAGGATGCAGTTCAAGAATGCAGATGGAAGTTTGAAACTATGAGCCATCGAACCGTTTCTTCTTCAAATGCAGCTTATAGCTCAGAGTGACTGAGCTTGTACGCTGGCGATATCGTGGGTTGAGCTGTCGCGTGTACTCCGTCGTCTCGATGTTCCCCACCCGCTTTCGTCATCGGTGCCTCCAACATGATCTGCACCACCAGTCGTCACTGCTTTTTGCGACGCGCAAGTTGATGCTAAACAGCCGTACACCTTTCATTTTTGTACCGATCACTCGATCAACGGCAGCCCGATGATGCTCTTCTTGTCAATCTCATTCTCATCCGCTGGGGTTGAACCTGGACAACTTGCACTGTACCCCGGAGTTCGCGGAAGCTGCACTTGCTGGTCTACTCCACATTTCTCCACGATGCCGCTTTCCCAACAAGAACTGCGGGATAGTGGCAGTCTAGGGGTCTTCCTAAAAGCTTCTCTAGACGTTCGTTACTGGTCGTATGTCAAGAAAATAGTGGGCATGAGTGACTATATCGGGAACTTTTCGATCGACCTCGGCGATACAGGCTCATACCCCACAGATTTGACCACAGCGTGGATCCTAATTCGATTTCTGTCGTTGACGCGGCCATCAAGGGTAGCCTCCGATTGCCAACTGGACGTGCACAAAGCGTCTTTGAGCAACGCTTGGATTGAAGATAACAGTCTCTACCGGAGAATCATCGAAATCTGCGTATTGAGCAACACCCTTTTGAATGACTATATAGTGATTGCTCATGCTAGTTTATAGGCTTCAGAAACCTCGCCGGATTCGAATCTATAATGACTCGGTCTTCGCGGCAGTGGGTCGAGACCGCATCCGAAAGCTCCCTGTGTTGCTCTGAGTAGCGACTATTGCCTATCGTCGTTAGCTAACACCAGTCCTGCACCATACGTCAATCGTGTATGGTGATCCATACAAGACCCACAGACCCGCACGCCTTCGCTTACTGCTTCCGTACCTGCCAATCCTCCTATCACGGAAAATCATTTACGATTGTTCCTGGCTACTGGTCGATCACCGCCCGTTTCCCAAGTCTTACGGCCAATGGGAAGGGAGCATGTTACTTGAGAAGTCTAATACCTAATGGTTCAAACCAAGCTTTCCCGCTTCGACACTGGAACAGGGTCTACCCATGGCTTGTCAAGTGGATGCGTCTAACAGCTCAAACTATTAGCAACTCAGCCCACTTGTATGTCATACATGATCATGAGCGCGGAAGCTGAGGAACTTGTAGCTTCCTCCTGGCGTGTGTCTGCTATGGTATAAGACGGACCGCCCTCGTCCATTTTGAACTCATCCTCATCCGCAGGTCAACATCAAAAACCATTACAAACACTTTACTCGATTTGTTGCATCTCTTGTCATCAGTCTGCTGAAGATGAAGTACGCCATCATCCCACTCGCTTTTGCCGTAGGCTCTTCAGCCTTGGCTATCCGCAAGAGCCAGCAATGTGTGCAGCTCCAAGCTTCAGGAGGTGCCTCCGGCACTCTCGGCCAGCTTTCTGATGGACAGAACCGTGTCGGTGGCGGGCACGAGGCTGCTTGCTACTGCCTTGACGGCAATGGCGGCTTCACGGACAGCAGTGGCCGTGGCTGTATCCTTACTCCTCCCACGACCCAATTCCAGTGTGATGCTGGTGCCAGCCCTACCAACGGTTTTTCCATAAACGGAGGCTCGGTCGCGTATAACGGAAACTCGAAGTTCTATGCCTGCCCTGTCAACGACGGTGGCGAGTACAACGTCTACACGCATCCTGCCCCTGGCCAGGAGAAGTGTGTCGAGATTACTTTGGGTGCTAGTCAGTCTTGCGGTGCCGGCAATGGCGGAGGTGCCTCTCAGTCTGCATCCCAGCCGGCTGCATCGCAGCCAGGCTACTCCGTTCCTCCAAACGAGTCACAGCCTGCACCGTCCAAGCCTGCTGCATCACAGCCAGGCTACTACGTCCCTCCAAAAGTGTCCCAGCCTGCACCGTCCAAGCCTGCACCGTCCAAGCCTGCGCCATCTAAGCCTGCGCCATCTCAACCAGGCTACTCAGCCCCTGCCCAGTCCCAACCAGCTCCCTCAAAGCCAGCTCCATCACAGCCAGCTCGGTCGAGCCCCCCATCCACCGGTAACGGAAATGGCATCGGTTGCCCCGCAGACTTGAATGGCGAATACCAATATCCCCACCTCATCGTCCCCGTCTCTTCTTCTCAGCCATCCAACGCCCCTGGCACTTCATACAACGGCAAAGCCAACGGTGATGTCTGCTCTCTCTTCAACTTCGACATCCCCCAGTCGTACTCTGGCAAGAGCTGCTCCCTAGTCTTCCTCTTCCCTGAGCAGAAGGATCTCGAGACATCGAGTTACACCGTTTCCGGCTCCGGCGGCCTCGAGTTCTCCAAGTGCGAAACCAACGCTAGCGAGAAGACCTCGTGGGACAACAAGGGCACATGCACGGCTGTGAAGACCGTGGACAACGTTGCCCCTGGTAACTCATACACTATTGAGTCCGAATCTTGCCCTGCTGGCCAGACTGTTACCTTCCAGATGTGCGCTACTGGAGGATTGTCTTTGGACTACTTCCAGGACTACAACCCTTCGCCCATCGGTGCGTACGTCCGCGAGTGCTAGATGCGAATCACCAGACATGGACATTGGAATGATGCATCTGGGACGAACGATTCCATCGATTATTTTGTATGGCAATGAGTTTGCTGGGAACTGTCTTCTTGTATATCATTCACTTCCGACCTTTTTATGATGATGACATGTCACTCTTTACGACTTTCCTTCTGTAAGCATGTAGAATAGATCAATATGAAGATACTATCAGCTTACAATGCTTCCTACACATTGGTCGGGTTTCTTGGATTAGGGCATATGTGAAACATTGAACACCCGCTCGAGTGAAAATTATTGCCGATAAGATTCTGTGACGTTTTTCTACCCCAAACCCAGTCTTTTCAACTACTCCAGTGTTTCTTGCACTTTTAGAGCAGGACTAGGGATCCGAGCTCGACGTTCTGGCTAACCCGGTTTTGGGAAAGCACTTGAGGTGAATCGAGTGCCTGCCAATGTGACCACAGCCCCAAATACCTTCCGTGACCGCTATCGCTCCACTCCCCAATCCCCACTCTCCGCCCTGTTTACGTTCCTGAGCGTTCAACAAGCCATGGCGGAACACGGACTAACGCCCGAAGAGATTCTAGGTGCATGCTCTACAATCCTGGACGACCTCGCAAGTGATATCCACGGGTATCTGCCTGCGGCGAATCCCTCGCGCCTCGGTGGCATTCGGACAAGATTCATTGCGCGTATGCAGCATGATATCGACGAGAACGTTGCCGGCACCAAGATCAAGCACAAAGTCACCACAACTGAACACCCCGCTATCCAAGCGTACAAGGGCGCAATCAAAGACTGGGACCATATTACGGATTGCGACGTGAGTTCACCCACTCCATCATCTGGTCGTGCCTGCTAATTCGGTCAGGAATCCTACTCTGACCTTCCCGAGATCCTCGATCTGGCGACGGAATTGATGGCCGCCATCCAGCTCGATCCCGCCTCGGTTCACGTACGTCCCTTCTCCTCACATCGGCTTCGCAGCGGAACTAATTCCCAACAACAGGCACTGACCAACACGCGGATGTGGCTCGAGCGACGGATCAGCATGGGCCGTGGATACATTGACACCATGAAGCGCGATATGCGTTTCCACGTCTTCGACCCAGTACACTTCTTTCTCGAAAACAACGGAGATGCTGACTTGGGATATGACGTTCCGTTTCCGCGTGGATATGAGCCGCCACCCAAGGTGACAATGGTGGGTATGAAGGTGACAGCTGGGAACTAGGAGGGTGGGAGACTGCGAGTGCAAGGTGATGGCGGAGGACTGGAAGTGGATGGACATGGGACGGAGAAGCCGTTCATCCTCGACGCAGGAGACGAGCAAGCCATGAAGAAGTCATAGGTACACGATCATGTCTCCGCATTAGCACAGCTGGCTTAGACGTATGAAACACAGCCAGACTTGACTCGCCAGCTCGAGTACGCCGCCAAAGGACCGAGCACAATCCATGCAGAGAAAAGAAAAGTACTTATAAATATATCGACGTGGCCGCCACAAAAATGCACCTTCCACGCATTACCACTCCCATCCCGACGTCCTCTTGCCCTCTCTCGCTCGCGACCTTTCCAAATTTAAATCCACGTCCATCCTCCCCATCCCACCCTCTACCGCTCTACCGCTCTACCTCTTAAACCACCCCTTGAACTGCTGCCACTTGGGCTCCCTCTTCGCGTTCGGGTCCCGCGTCGCGAAGGCAATGTACCAGCACAACGTAATCTCGAGCGAGATGCCGACGATGGCCAGGATCATCGTGAGGAGCGGGCGCGCGTCGGCCTGCACGCTGCGCAGGGCCTCGGGCGTGGTGATGGGCGCGAGGAACTCGAAGCGAGCCATGGGTGCCAGGTCGACGGTAGATTTATGTGTGGAGGGAGCGTTGTTGGCGTGGATGGGCGGGTTTGGAGAGCGCTTTTCGTTGTTGTTTGCCTTTGGGCGGTCTGGTAGACGCGGTGCGCGAAGATGCGGTGTGCGGCGTACGGTAGCAATGCAATGACAGCCTGCTGCCCTAAAGAACGGATGCGAATGATGCGTATGCAGATATTCGTCGTATCAAACTCCACTATCAAAGCGGTCTTAGAATCGAAGGTAGGTAAAAATGCCCAGGAGAACGTGTTGGGTGTAGAGAGCGACAGCAAGCGGTGGCGACGTCTAAAGCTTACCGTAGCCGAAACCCCCCGTCGCAGTACTCGCTGCCAAGGGCCTGTTCGGTGGGCGTGATCTCAAATCGTGATCTGGGCTTAATCTCGCCTGGTTTCAGTAAAGCGCTGGCGTAGAATTTTTTATTAGTGTAGCTATACAAATTATTCTAAAGACCTACTTCTAACGTACCTAAATTAACCTATATTTAGTAACTACCTATCTAAAAGTCTTATTTTATTAAACTTTACTATTATTAATTAATTCTCTATATTAACTCTAAGTACTCTAGCGTATAAAGCGTTATAAGAGCTCTTATAGAGCTTAACACTTACTTTATTACTAATATTAACTTGTTTTCTTCTATTATAGACGCTAGTGTTATCTGTATTAACGTTTATAGCATTGCTAACACCTAAAGGGAGCTAGAGTTAGAGTCTATAGTTACTATATATAATTAAAACACTTCTTTTAGCGCTTATAGAGTAGGTAGAGAACTATAAGTAATATATAGATACTAGTTATAAAGTAATAGCGTAGCGTGTAGTAGCTAAAAAAGTGGCCTTAGTGTCTCTACTAGGCGTAGTGTTATTTATCTAGTAGTGTAAAAATTACTATAATAGCTATAAGGCAGACTAGAAAGTCTAGTAAAAGCTAAATAACCTCTCTAGATTTACTATAAATAAGTTTAGTATTATTATAAGAAATAGCTAGGCGCTAATAAAGTACTTTAAGAAATACCTAAACGCTTAAAAATATTATATAAAGCCTCTAGTGTATAAAACCCTATACTAGTAACTGTTTAATAGCGTAATTGCTAATAGAGTATAAGGTCTAGTTATAGGCAATAGTACTTGCTTCACACCAGAAAGGACAGTGAAAGGATAACTCTAGTAATATTAATAGAATAATACTTATCTTATCTAGAGTTGGTGCGCAGCGTAGGTTTTATATAGCTAGCTTACTTAGCGCACAGACCCTTTATAAGGCCTTAGCGCTAGATACTATAACACTATAATAATATTGTAATCTACCTATTACAGAACCTCCCCTTCTAGCTACAGTCCTCTACAGTATACTATAGCCTTAATAAAAACCTCACCCTATAAGAAAAGAAAAGAGTGTCTATAGAGGTGCGTATTACGTACGCTATAATAGCGTGTTATAAGTAAATAGTATACGTTATAAATACATCTCGCGTATTATTTATTATAAGGCTCCTGCGCCTTCTATTTACTATAGCCTTTTATAATATAGGGCAGTAAGGCTATATAGTATTAATGTTATTTTAATCTTCGTGTGCTCTCTACCTATATAACACACGAATAACTTATTCTTAGCATAGGTATAGCGCTTAACTTTTAACTTAATTATTTAAAATACTATACTACCTAGTACCTAAATATATTAAGAAGTCTAATCTCTATAACGCCGCTACTTTTGTGTTTAGTAGAGATACTAAGCGTATAGACTATAATATAGTGCTTATAACTTATATACGCTATGCGTAGAACTTAGTAAAACTCCTTAAAGACTATACTAAAGATAATAATAAGCGCTATAACTATTATATTAAAGGCAATTATAAAGGGTGTAACTTAGTATATTTAAAGTTATATACTATATATACACTTTAGCTAATACTTATAGGTGCTAAAGGTAATAAATAGGCGCCTTAATTACCTATACGCCCTTTGTAACTACTACTATATTATAGTTATAGAGACCTTAGGTAGGCAGCGTAAGACAGATAAGCGTGTAAAGGTAGTAGGCCTAAAACTAGCTTATTACTAGAAGTAATTTAACTTAGAGCTAGCTAACTACTAGTGTATTATAGCTTATATTAGTACACCTATAGGTGTAGTAACCTAAGTGCCTACTACTAGCCCTTAGTATCTAGGCTTAATTCTAGTAGAGTAGCGTTAGATTACTAATACTCTTAAGGCAGTTATTCCCTTTATATAGTAGATAGTAAGTTCGCACCTTTCTTACACTTAAAATATATACTAATAACTTATTCTAGGTTAATTTAGCGTCTACTCCTCACTATAATAAAGGCAACTTAGACAACAGTAATAAAAAGAGCAGGGAGGAGGTTACTACTAGAGGTGTAGTAGGTAAGAATAGTAAAGATAGTAAGAATAATAAAGATAATAAGTAGTAGAGGCGTAGGCAGCGCGTAGTTTAGTTAGATTACTTTTTAGAAGCTAGCCTATAGGCCTTAAGTAAATACCCCTAATAAGCTATAAGTGCTCCCTAAGCTATAGTGCTTTATAATAATATATATTATATTTACATTTTATATACTTTTATTATATCCTTTACCTCTTCTTTATATACGTAGCTCTTTTCTCTTTAAAAGTTTAGACTAGGTTATCTATATCTTTAAAGTCTAACTCTAGAATCTAGGTGTCCTAAGTCTTATTATAGCCTTTTTAGTAGAGTAGGTATTGCTTTTACCCCTTTCTTATTTGCTTAGCTAGGATTTCTTCTACTTCCTAGGCTTTTCTTCCTTTAGGTGTAACCTCTAGTAGCTAGGTATTAATATCTTCTACTTCTAGCCTTAGTTTCTATTATTTAAAAAGAGAAATATAAAACACGTTATAAATATAATAGTGTAGTAGGAGGAGTAGGTAGTATACCTATATTCTAACTACGTCCTGCACTTAGAAGGGCCTAATAAATTTTCTTAATAGCTTCTTACTTAGTTATTAAAGTATATATATATTCTTTATGCTAAGTAGGACTAAGTCGCCTTTTTAGAATAACTCTTACTTATACTTCTTATTATAGTACTAGCTCTAATACTCTTATACTAAGCGTAGGTGCTCTATAAGTAATATACGTGCGCTGTATATATATTTTACTCTCTTAACTATATCTAGTAGCTCCCCCTCTAGCCTACTGTCTACAAGAGGCGTAGTAAGGATAGGGTGCTTACTATATACTGCATAGAAAGGCATTATTTTTATTAAATTATAGATAGAGTTATTGTATACAAATTAAGCTATTAGGAGTAGTTTAATCTAGTTTATTTATAGAGGTGTAATAAATATACGAAGGTATTATTTAAGTATCTAATTCTAGCGCTCTATTTGCCTATCTATTTAGGGGTAGAAAGCAGTGCTAAGCTTACGCTTTACTTATAGTTAGTAGTATATTTCTGCCTAAAAAGCGGAGGTGAAGGTAGAGCCCCTATTAGATATAATACCTTTCTAAATACTAAACTTTAAGATAACCTTTTAGAAGTAGGCTTCTATAAATTCCTTTACATCCTATGTTTTCTATACAGAGATATAGATAGCTATCTTAGAGAAGTAGTATATAATTATAAAAATTATATTAAAAGCGCAGCTGCCTTAATCCTTTACTAGTAGGAATCTAGTTATAAAGTCTAGTAAGACTTCCTTAAAGATATCCTTTAGCGTTAGAAGAGGTAATAGCTAGCTATACTTACTATGCCTTAGAGCTTTACTCCTTTAGTAAATAGTATAAGTATTTATGTACTTCTAAATATCTTAACCTATAAGAGGCTAATAGTAGGTCTTTTTAATAGCCTTAAGTATTCTATATACGCTAAAGTAGCCTACTATATACGTGTTATAGTGCTAGAACAAAATGTCTTATCTAACTACTAGTTTATCTAGGATGTATAATCTACTATTATACTATAGGACTTTTATTTTATTAAAGCGCTATACTTACGCCTTACTACTACTTTAAGTACTTCTCTTACGCCTTAAGCTAGTAATATATTTAATAGCAAAGGCGTTCCTTTACTAAAGCTACTAAACTTTAGTAATAAAGTTAGACTCTTTTATTATAAGTTTACTACTAACTAATACTCTAGCTAGTAAGCGTAGTACGTATAGCGTATACACTATAGTACTAGTAGTAGGGACCCTTATAGCTCTGTAAATGTTAGTAATATGCGTCTTATATACGCCTAATAAGCTTGGCTTATTTATAGATCTGCTTACTCTACTATGCTTAGTCCTCTATAGTATTTTGTTCTATAGGGTAGGTAATAAATAGGTTAGCGATAGGTTCTCCTATGCATAATCTACCCTTCTTAATAGTCTATTTACTAGGTTTATTTTCTCTAGGCAGTGTTCCACTTTAAAATTAAAAGCTGCTAGATACATTACCTATTATACTTATTATAGGTTTAGCTTCTATATAGCGCGTATACCGTATAAGTTATTATAGTTACTTAGCACTTAAATTATATGCTACGTGCTATCTAGATAATGTCTCTATTATTTAAAGTAGTAGATAATAGTAAGGAGCTTAAGGTTATATACCTTATAACTTAGCTCTACTACTTAAAGTTTTCTTAATATAAAAGTAACTAAGTACTACTTTTAGTCCTTAAATAGCTATAAAAGGATACTGCATATTATAAAAGTAGATATATTAGTCTCTAATTAGATTAGCAGCGTAGGGTTAAAGTAGCGTAGAATAGGCGCACTTAAGAAGCGCGTTTTAAGCATTTTAAAAATATTATTAGCTTCTACTAACTATTAGAACACTTAGTTCTTCTTAAATAGGTCTAAGAGAGGAGTAGTTTCTTGCATATATGCCTTAATAAATCGCCTATAAAAGTTTATAAAGTCTAGAAATAACTAGAGCTTTTAAATACTAGTTAGCTACAGCTATTCTATAATAGTTACTATATATATAGGATTAGCGTAGATTCCTCGCGTAGTTATAATAAAACTAAAGAAGTAGACTTTGCCTAAGGCGAATATACACTTAGTTAAATTGATAAAAAGTTTAGCTTTACGCAGTAATTTAAGTATAGCGTAGATAGCGCGCTAATAAAGCGTAAGATCCTTATTATAGGTATAGATAAGTATATTATCTAGGTACATAATATATATATATTCTAGGTGTAGTGCTAGTGCCTTATTAATATAGGCCTAGAAGCTCGCAAGGGCATTAGTTAAGCTAAATAGTATTACTAAGTATTTAAAGTAGCTATAGCAAGTTTAGAATGTAGTTTTCTACTTATCTCCTACCTAGATCTAAATTCTATAGTAGGCGTTGTAAAGATTAAGGGTTATATAGTAGTATATACCTAATAGGCGGTTAAGCGTCTTTCTAACTAAAGGTAGTAAGTAATAATCTTTAATAGTAATTGCGTTAAAGCCCTAATAATCTACGTAAAGCTGCAGTGTGCTATTTTTCTTAGAGGTAAATAGAATTAGTGCTCTAGCTAGGCTAGTGCTATACCTAATCTATCCCTTTTTTAAGGCATCTTTTAGATACTTCTAAAGTACCTTAAGCTCCTACTCTAAGAGATTATAAAGTAGTCTATAAGAAGGTTCCTTTCTCTCTATAATAGGGATAGTATAATTAGACTTTTTAAAATTTAGTAGGGTAGACGCTGTTTTTTTATTAAATACATTACTATATTTGCGTAATATATTAAGAATGTGTAGTACTTACGCTATATACACTTTGTTTATACACACTAGGTGCTCTAAGCTTATACTAGTTATCTATAAGACTTTTAGAAGAAACAAATCTAAGCTAGTATACTTTATATTATCTTTAAAGTCCCTTATAGTAATAAGCTGTATTAAAGCTATAGTATAGCCCTAGCGCTATGTTTATAAGCTATAATTAAGGTAGATATCGCCTTCTTATAGGAAGGGGTTACTAAGTAGGAAAGGGATTCCTTCCTTATTAACGCTATAGATAGTGGTTTTTGTCCTACGCTCTATCCCTATATTATCTATAATATACACCTAGAGCGTATAGGCAGCGTAGGTACTTTATCTTTAGGCCCTAATCTATTCTAGTTTAGAGAGCTTAGCCCCTTTAATAGGCTTTAGATTTATTTTAATAGTAACAATTTAGCTAATTAGGCTAATATTAGCCTATAGGTTAAGAATTATTTAGAGTTCCCTCTTTAGACCTATATCTTTAGCTGCGCTACACGTGCGCTTTATACCTAGTAAGATATAAATTAGTAGGCGCCTTACTATACCTAGGTTATAGGTAAGGCTTAGCCTTTTCCTATATAATTTACTTATACAGGAATCTAGTTAGGATTACTACTTTTACATTTATCAATATAGTAGCTAGTTTTATAGCACTTATAGTAAGTAACACTTTTCTTATTTTAGGTCTTACTATTACCTTTAGATATTTAGTAGTTTAGCGTAGTATCTTTAGATTTCTTTAATATATAACGTAGGCTTAACTCTTATATTATAGGTGCATAGCGTAGGTTTCGCTTAAGCATAGAGCCTAAAGCGATAAGGTCTTTCCTAGTTATAGGCACTTAATAGTAGTTAGTAATAGCTCTCTATAGCTTAGGTTTAAGCTTAGAGAAAAGGTGCTACATCCTTTACTCTTTAGTGTAAAGTATAAGTTAATTTTTAAAGATATTAAGGTAAGTTACAAAAGAGTAAATAGTTTAGTCTCTTTACTACATTACCTAAGTATACGCTATAGCTACTTTTAGGCTGTAATATACTAGGTCTAAAAGTAAGTTAAGTATATACTACTTAAAGTACTTCTAAATAGGTGTTTCTCTCTTAGCTTTAAAGGTGCGCTTATAGTATATATACTATAGTTTTTTTAGGTCGCCTATAAGGTACTATATTGCCTAAATAACCTTATCTCTATCCTACACAAATTCTTATAGTAAAAGGCGAAAGGCTACCTTATAGGAATAGAAGAATTTATAATACTCCTTAAAATTCTTACTTCTATATTTAGTAGAGTCCTTAAGTTAAAGCGCACGCTTAACGTATATTACTATATATACTATAGGCGTATCCCGCTTATATATATTAGTAGATAGGATTTTAATATTCTTAAGAATAGCTACTACGCTAGGGGTTTAGCTTATACTTTTAAGTTAGGAGATTTTGTCTTCTAAAGTATAAAGTTAATATATAGCGCGAAGCTTATTACGCTTCTTTTTAGTAACTAGAAAGCGCTATTTAAGCGTTAAAGGTGGGCTTAAGTTACGTATTACTAGCTCTCCTCCTATATACTAGATAAGAGGGTCTTTACTGCCTTTAAAGGCTTTAAGTAAGGTCTACCCCCTACTAGTAGCTTATGTAACTCTAGAAGCTATTCTTAGACTATTATAAGAGAAGTATTATTATATAAAGTCTAGTTATAGGCAATAGTACTTGCTTTACACTAAGAAGGACAGTAAAAGAATAACTCTAGTAATATTAATAGAATAATACTTATCTTATGCAGAGTTAGTGCGCAGCGTAGGTTTTATATAGCTAGCTTACTTAGCGCACAGACCCTCTATAAGGCCTTAGCGCTAGATACTACAACACCACAATAATATTGTAATCTACCCGTTACATAGAGCTAGAATAAGAGATATTAATTAATTAATTATAGTAATAGTTAAAGGTAATAGCAAAGAGGATAGTAATAAAGCAAAGACTTTAGGGCCTTATAAAAGGTGTATAAAGACGTTAACTATAGTAGAGAGATTTTATAAAAAGATAACTTTAGCTAATAAGTTAAGTAAGTAGGTTAGTAATATAGCTATAGAAATTAGAAGATTAGTAGAAGCTCTATTAAAAGATTCCTAGTAGAAGGTAATTAATTATTTTATAAAAACGTATAGCGTTCTAGATTACTACTTAAAGATACTAATTACTAAGCGTTTTAAATTACCTTTTATTACTAAGCTCTATTTAAGTCTTAAGTCTTAATTAGTGTAGAAAACCTAAGTAAAGAATAAAGTAAATAAGCAGCTAGGTGTCCTACGTAATAAGTAGCTACAGCTACACGCTATTAGGCTAACTTAAGAGGGTAATAGTAAGTTAAAAAAAAGGAATAAGTTATAGAGTTTCTATAGAAAGTTAATAAGTATATAAAAATAGATTAGTATAACGCGCTAAAACTAGCAATAGTAGTCTATACGCTAGTTAGTGTTTTACTTACCCTTTATAGTATTACTACTCTAGTAACCTACGCCTTCTTTCCTACACTTTATATTCTTAAATTACTTATTTATATAACGCCTATATCTCCTCTACTATCTCTTTACGCTATAACTCCTACTCCTCCCTTATTAAAGGCTAATTTATTAGGCGTTAATCCTCCGCGATAGTAACCTTTTAGAAAAAGTTCTTATACTACTTACTAGTGTACGTAGGTAGTTACTTAAAGTCCTTACTTACGCTGCCTATTTAATTAATTAGATTATATATAGCTATAAGAGTGTATATAAGCTTAACCTAAGTTACAATATTAAACTTATAAAACTTATTAAAAATCCTTTAATAACACTTAAAGACGCTAAACGTATACTTAATAATATTTTAGAAACTATTATACTAGTAATTAAACAGCTCCTCTACTATTTAAGGCCTACTATCTAGTAGCTGCGCTATCTTTTAAAGGTAATAGTATACGCTATAATATAGTATAAGTGTTATATTGCTATTTATATACCTAGCGTCTACTAGATAATACTTACTTAGAAGAGCTGTAAATCCTTATTAATAAGCGTTTATAAATACTTAGGTATTATAAGCGCTGCCCTCCTAGCTAGCTAAGACGTATATAAAGTTTATATTAAAATTAATAGCTGCTAATACGTTTTAGAAGAGGTATTTATAGCACTTTCTATATTGTTTAGAGTTATTTACTAGTATATAGGCCTTAAAGTTTAACCTATTAAGAGCTTCTACACAGTCCTTAAAGAAAAGTATATATTTTAAGTTATTATATATAGCTTTTAGGCAGGCGCTAGAGGGTAAATATATAACTTTTAGGTATAGTAAAAGGACTGTAGCAAGGACTTTATAAAAGTTACTACTAATGTTAGTAAAAGTTAAGTAAAATCTCTATATATATATATAGTAATTATGCTTAGTAAGTGCTTATAGTAGTGTTTAGCTTCTTACTACCTAGCTCCTTACGCGTAGATATATAAAAATGTAAGTACTTTCTTCTTAACCTTAATTTATTAGCTATCTTTAACGTGTTATCTATAGTAAGTAATAAGAGCCTTAAAAGTGCTCTACTAGAGTTATATCTTCTTATATAAGTATAAGTTATTAATAAGGCACCTAGCTAGCTAAGCTAGACCTAGGCATATATCCTCTATATATTTATTCACGCCTATAGGTAGAGCTATAGTCCTTTCTATAGCGTTAATTAATACTAAAGTTGTTACTATTAACGCTTTTAGAACACTTATAAGGGCCTCTCTACTAAGTATCGCAGCGTTAAAAAGCTCTAAAATTAGGTAAGATAGACTTTCTAATTTTATACTTAGTTTAACTTATAATCTTACGCTTAAATAGGTATAAACATAGATCTTATAAGCACTAGTAGAGTTTAATTTAGCTAGTTAATTGCTCCTAGATTAGACCTCTATTTATAACGTTAAGATTACGCTTAAACTGAACACGGCGTGATCTCAATGTGAGCCTAACTGGATCTAGTAATCGAGATGAGATCAAGCCTCCAGATCACGTCTACCGAACAGGCCCCAAGTTGCAAACCTCAATTGTTTGAAGAGTGGCGTGACGCATCCCTTCCCAACCCCGCAAGAGGAAACATTTGCTGCGCGCTATTCGTTTTTTGCGGAAAACGGGCGAGGGCAAAACTGCTCAGAGGTCAAGTGTTTCACACGTGAGGTGTTGCGAGACACGCTTGCGCAAGGCTTACGAGGATGGCGCACAGGAGGCTGCTTCGACGCAGGACGCGTTTCAAGTGCGTCCACTGCGACAAGAGACGTCCGCGCCTGTGTTCATCACTTTCCAAGTGCGAGGGAGCCAAAATCCAACGTGGTGACGCCTCACGAGCAGAAGCCGCCGGTGCAGTGAACGCTCAAGAAGAGATGTACTGTGTATTCTACGCACCCCGACGCATCTCTTGCTGATCCAAGTTTGATATACGTCCCATGTGAATGTGGGACCGCAAAACGCCCTGCCAGGCACCTCTAGCAGCCCGCCAGGTGCCAGATGAGTAGAAAAATGCAGTCAAGAGGCCATTACAAAAACAGCGTATATCAACAAGACGGCCTCCCAACGCCTCGGTGTCGAGTCCAAAATCGAAAGAAGAGACCTTTAGCTATTCACACACGCCACTTTTGAACCTACAGGGAAATCCGTACAATCGTCGTTGTTACAGTGGCCTCGATAGCATCGCCTATAGTACCTCGCCCACGATCTTGGCTGCCTCCTTGTACGTCGTGAGCAGCTTCTCGCACTTTTCGCGCTCGGCCTTGATCGTGTCATCTTCGTAGAGAAGTTCCTGGAAGAGGTCCTCCTTGTAAAGCTCGCTGACCAGTCTGTTCTGGACAACGTCCTTGGAGTGGTTGACCAGCAAGTGCATAACAGCCTTGGGAACTTGGTCGGCGATCGTTTCGCGAACAATGTTAAAGTATGACGAGATGAGGCGGCGGATAAGCTCCGTCTCCAGTGCTTCACGTTCCGTCATGGCAGGCGCGGCTTCGGCATCCGTGGGCTATATCAGTCAGCATTGGAACATGAACATATGAATTAGAACAACTCACGAATCCACCATCAAAAGTGTCTCTCAGAGGACTAGCCATATCATCGTCGTCCGGCACCATCTCCAAAATGTGAGCCGGCTGTCTGGTGTCGCCTCGCCGGAAACTTTGAGAGATGCTAGGCTCGATGTTCTGACTAACGTGGCGACTCCCGGGTCTGCTCTCCAACGCCACGTTGGTTTGTGGTGCACCGTCTTTTCCGAAAAAGTAGTTGAGGAAACTGTCACGTGCCCCTGACCCGCCGATAGGAGGAGGTGAACGTGCTCTGTTACCATTAAGTGCACTGGATACACTGTTGTGGGATCCGTTCAGCAAGCGCCCTACTGCTGGCGACATACTGCGACTTGCTTGAGTCTGGTGTTTCCGGAGCGGAAGGATTTTCTCGTTGGTAGCCTCTCCTTCTTCTTCACCCTCGGCTATCTCGCCGTTTGCACCGTTGTTCAGCTCCTTCAACCTGCGCCGTTCTCGCTTTCTCCTCTCAGCATCCATGGCGAGTTTCTTCTCGCGTTGTTCTTTGTCATTGATGACGGATGACATGGCAGCCGCTGCGCCGAGGAAGTTGGGGTGGTTGGTATTGATGTATGCACGCTGAATATCAATAAGCGATCCCACATATGTGGAGCAGGGACCGAGCCTTTCCCGCAAAAGGTCGGAAACCACCTCAATGAGCTTTCCTTGTAACCGGGGATATCTGGTTAGCTCTGTTGATCCGCAAGTGTGGCAGATCTTGATAAGCTCCTCATAAACGAGCTCGACGCAGCGTTGACTAGGAATTTCGAGGAGTTTGATTTGAGGCTTCACCAGGAGGTCAAATGCCAGTTCCGGGACAAACAGGCTGGGTCGCGGACCGGTGGAGTTGCGGATGGCTGTTCGGATGTCCAACACGGAGAGGTTCTGCGTGGGGTCCACTTGTTCCAAAGAGTTACCGAAAACTGAGTTGAAGATATAGTAGATCCTAGCACCACCACACAATTCTTTAGTGGAGATCTCCGCGGAGGTACCGTCTATCGAGGCAATGAAAGACGATGCAAATCGGGTCATGAGCTGCAGAATAAGTGAACCGCGGTGTTCCTTTCCGGTGAATGCTGCATCGCCGTAGCTAGCGAGTTCTTGTTGGGTTTGGCCCATCAATGTGTTCAAGCGAGCCTTGATGTCCGGCAGACGTTCTCGAATATGAGACATGAGGGTCTGGTTGAGGCTCTTTGCGAGAAATTGAGTTCCGCATCTATTTGCCATGTTCCTGTAGGCCGGATGATGTCTGAAAAAATCACGTTCTGCGTCAAGAGCATCACCGAGCGGTTTGCCGGTCTGGATGTCCTGCTGCGACCGGTTCACAATGCCAATGAAGCCAAGCTTTAGCGGGTACACACGACCAGACAGAATGTCCAAAGCATTCGTTCCATGGTCCATAAGGTCGAGCTTCGTAAGGACACCGATCGTCCTCTTGCCCATGGGGTCCACATGTCTGGCGAGCTTCAAGGCTTCCGAGTTGACAAGATCAACGTTTGCGGGGGAGACTGCCAGGATGACACTGTTGGGCTTCGCGATGTATTCGGTAATGAGGTTCCGCGTCTGCTTCTCGATGTCCGTAGGCTGATCGCCAATGGGAACCTACGGCTGTTAGCTCCGCCCGTAACCGTGGGCATCTCCCAACATACCTTTGTCAGTCCAGGCAAGTCGACCAACGTCAAGCTCAGGACGTGTGGCGAATAAATCTTGAGATTGATAGGCTGTCGGTTGATACCCTTGTTGTTACCTGCTATCCTCGCTGTCTCGGCCTCGATCTCGCGCCTAACCTCGGCGAAGTCGTAGAACCTCCGTGAAGGGTGGTGGAGGAACTCGCCCCATTCCTGCTGCCCTGCGACGCTGGCGGGCGTGTGTGGGGTGTGTATCTCATCGTGGGCAGGCTTGTCCTCGCGCTCGCTTGGAAGGTTGATGAGTTGCAAGATCAGAGGCCGCCGCGTAACGATGCCGCTTCCTCGAGGTAGAAAGTCTCTACCAACAATGTTCTCCAGAACCGACGACTTTCCGGAGGATTGCGATCCTACAACGACCTGTTCAAGTCAGGGCGAAATTCAACATATAGATGCCCAAGTACATCATTCCGTTTGTACGCCGCCAGGGGTGGGGCGAACATACAATTTGTGGCAAATCGAGAGAGTCATTGCCGATGGTGTTGAACACGAGGTCCTGCAGGCGGTTGACGACATTAAGCAGTTCCTCACCCAGCGACGCCATGGCGCTGAGAGACGTGTCGGGAACTCGTCCTGGGGCCGGGCTTGCTTAAACAGATAAACAATGGGCGCAGCTGCCACAATCGAGCGTGGTGTGGCCGAAACAAAGCGCAAACAATATCCTAGATGGATGGTCGGATGGCGATCGGGGAGATGCGAGCGTGTTCGCGTCAGTTGGGCGCAGGAGTGAAGTCCTCCTGCGGATGCAATGCAGGTTCGTCGTCATGCGCGGCAAGACCAAGGTTTGGCGATTAGCTCTCGAAGTCACGTGCCGTACCTGGGACCCCACACCGCGCCGGCTCCTTAATCTTTCGCTTCACGTCTAACATCGGTGCATAAAGGAGACCCCATATTCGTCTTGATGTAGGCCCGCGCTCGCCGTCAGTGCTGGATCATCGACACTTCGCAACATCTCCTGACTTCTCTTCGCGTCGGCGAGCAATAGGCACCCAGTGGAAGGATGCAGATGACCACGACAGCCCGCCGTTCTTGAGCGGATGACCTCGCTGTCGCCGTCTGCCGCGTGGTGGCTCAGCTCGAGGCAACCGTCTACCTATAGCAGCATGTGCACGCGCCAAAACACCGGATGGGGTCGGATCGACACCGAGAGGGACCGTTGCCCTCCTCGCGATAATTATATGTGACCCACTGCACAGTGCACACGGCCATCAAATATTACCCGCGATCTGCACACTGCCATCTTTTGTTTCTATGGATGCCAGGCCTTGCCGTAAGGTTCTCGTCTTAGTGAGCGCTCATGCAGTCATCGATCTGCCACATGCGATAGCCGAAGACCAGCCAAAGCCTCTCCACATGTCGAAAAGATATGTAGTACGGTCACGATATGTCTCTGTTGCGTTTCTACACTATTTGGATCATTACTGTGACCTCCCTAATCCATATGAGAGTAGTCCTGGTACGCTCCGAGGCGTCGCTCGTAATATGGGAACTTTCGCTCTGCAGCTGACTTCGACGATGCACTGAGGATATTGAACAGACGTGGCTTCTGAGAGACACCTTGAGCACCAATAGCCAGTCATTGTGTAAATAGGGTCTGCATGTAGGCGAGCCATCCTGATTCTCCAGGCAAGAGACAGTGACTGTGGATATGCGTCTGGCAAGAAATTCTTGGCAATTGACTTGAGACCGATCTGCATCATTGGTTTTTTTGAATGTTTTTGCGTTCGTTATTACGTCCTTACCGGGTGGTGGTGAAATGCCTGCGTACAGACACCGATAGTCGGATTCGTCGTCGGTTCTCTGCGTTACAAGTGATCTTGAACTTATGTTGTCAAGCTGGCGAGCGTAGACTCGCTGGAGACTCGCCGGAGACCCCTGCGATCAGAAGTCGAAAGTCGTGGAATGGAAATGAGCATGTGGATTGGAACGTTGAACCTCCCGGTCTATACTGTACATAGAGTACACTAATACAAGAGTGATATCTCGCATTACGACTTTCCGCAACTTCACTTTTGCAGTCCTCGCTAGCCACCGCTGTATTTACCCCAAGCCATACCAAACAAAAGAAACTGATTTCGCACTTATTTCTCGTCCGCGATGCCAAGGACAATGTTTATGTCGGCGTTGGAGTCCTGAGAGTCTGCTTTCGCTGCGCATATGTTAGCAACATAATGTTTGGGGATCATTCGATCCTGGAACGCAGGCGATAGGATAGGTCCGCGGCTCGGGAGTGTCGGCAACGTACCTCCGCTGGAAGCTGGCTTCTGTTCTGAGGGATGTGTCTTCGCCCACTCAGCCTTTGCCTGCTGGATCAGAGACTCGTGGTGGTCCCATTCCCTTTGCTTGGCCTGCAATCGCTCACGCGATGATATCGAGACCTGGTTGTAGAGACCGTAGAAGACGCCGGTGGCCAGGGCACCCCATCGGAGAACCTACGCTCATCGCATTAGCAATCGCTTTCGCATCGGAAGCGCGTATCGAAGCTTTCCCAAGCTGCGTGGTGCATTGGGAACTCCGGCGAGGCGTAGACGTACGTTAACGCCGACGGAAGTAGACATCGTGAAGGTCGCTACGGAGTCCTAGAGAATGCAGGTGCGCGTCGTATGTATCCAATGGCGGAGGTGAAAGAGAGACGGCTGTCGATGGCGTCTCTGGGGTCGTCGCGGGAGGAACGGGCGCTTGGCTGGCGGGGAGGTTGGGTTGCAGCTGGGGAGTGAGGTTCGACTAGAATCTTGCGCGAGGCAAGCACGGGTCTCGCCGAGGAAGATCCGACCGTCCCTGCTTGGCACGTTTGTGGCTGCGATCCTCCAAACACATGTTCACTTGCACTTGATACAGTCTTGCAACCCCACAATAAACCGAAGAGCCGCTGAACTAGTTGTCAACAGGCTGCCCGAACATCCGCTGCCCGAGTAGAACCTGCCAAAGAGAGCAAAATTCCCACGAAGCTCACATTATGGACTCTATCGCGCAGCGGCGCGAGGAGATCCTGGCGAAGAAGGCCAAGTTGGCCGAGCTCAAGAAGCAGCGTGAGTTGCGCAGAGCAGAAGGCTCGAACAGGCAGTCACTGAGCGGTTCGCCCGCACGAGAGGTAGAGAGTCAAATTCACAGTTCGTGTACCAGCACTAATGGAACTCGCATAGATACTGTCACCAACTCCACGACGAAATGACGTCGAGCAGAGGCGCGATCTCGACAAATACTTGGATGATATTCTAGGCGACAGCCGACCCAGCTCAGTGCAACCAGGCTCCCCAGCCGGCGGACGAGCGACGAGACCAACCTCTGTCATAAGCGCAAGTCAATTGAGCAGCGACAATGAAGCGCAAGCAGGAGCCGGAACACATTACCAGATCCCTACCAGTATGGTGGATCAGGGCATACAGACACTGTCGATAGGTAACCTGACCACCGTCTACGAGTCTGAGGGTGTCGATGTGGGCCCACCACCGAAGAGGGACACCGAGGTCGTCACATACAGCAAGGGCGTCCAGGCAGACATAGACTGGAGTCCGAGAAAGACACGCGGATCAGGCGAAAGCGATTCTGAGCGCGACGAAAGCCCGACTCGGTCGCCGCGGACCCCCAAGCGAATGAGCCGTCGTCAGAAAGAGAGGGACGAGGAGATCCGGCTGCAGCTAAAGAAGGAGATTGAGGAAGAAATCAAGGCAGCACAGAAGGCAGTAGATGCTGGCGAAGTTCAAAAAGTCTCGGGCGAAAACTACCCGTTCAAGACCCTCTCGAATGAGGAGTTGACGGCCGTTGAGAACTCTAACGACTTTATAGATTTTGTGGAGAGGAGCACCAAGGTTCTGGAGCGTGCACTAGATCAGCAACTGGACTACGATATTTTGGCCGACTATGCGCTAGGAGGTGCCAGCATTGACGAAGAGGATGAGGGTTATGGCTCGAGTGGAGGGAAGAAGGGCAGGCGAATAAGGGAGATCGCTCAGTTCTGGGATGAGAGGTGGAGCAAGAAGAGGATGATCTCAGATCTTGGCTTCTCTACGAAGGTGAGGAAGCCAGTGTTTGTACATTGATCACATGCTGATACTCCGCAGTTCCCCGAGCTTGTCCTCGCCTCCTACACCAAGAATCCCTCCGCCCCACATGATCCAGATGGTCTCATCCAGGTGTGGAACCTTCACATGCACGACCGACCAGAGTACATTTTCCACGCCCAATCCGACATTCTGACTGCCAAGTTCTCGCCCTTCCATCCGAATCTCATCATTGGGGGTGCCTACTCGGGACAAGTACTGCTGTGGGACACCCGCGCAAAGTCGTCTCCTGTACAAAAGACACCCCTCACAGGATCGGGACACACGCATCCGGTCTACTCTATTGACATTGTCGGAACACAAAATGCCAACAACATCATCTCAGCTTCAACAGACGGCGTGGTTTGCGGTTGGACAGTAGACATGCTCTCGCAACCGCAAGAGTTCCTCGAGCTCACCTCACCGCCACCTGCTAAGACAGATGATATGGCGGTCACATGTATCGCCTTCCCGCAATCCGATCCGACATACTTTCTTGCGGGCACAGAAGAAGGCTCGATCTACCCCTGCCATCGTTATGACCGTGCTGGAGCCAAGGCTGGTGTTGACGGCCGGGTGAAGTACGGTGGCCATGCAGCGCCAGTCATGAGTCTGGATTTCCATCCTGCCAAAGGCCAGATCGATCTTGGGGATCTTGTTCTCAGCTCCTCGGTCGACTGGAGTGTTAGACTTTGGAAAGTGCGTCCACCGGCGGCGACAGGACCTTCGAATACGTCTGCGCCCGGAGCCGCACAGCACGTCACATCCATTTTGGACATCGCCCGCGAAGACCTCGTGTACGATGCTCGCTGGTCGCCTGTCAAGCCTTCGGTCTTCGGCCTCGTCGACGGTGCGGGTAGCCTAGAAGTATGGGACCTCAACGTCGATGTCGAAATTCCCGTTCAAAAAGTCACGCCGAGTGAAAACAAGCGAGGTGCGCTGTCTGGTGGTATGGGCTCCATGAAGCGAAGTCTAAACAAGCTGTCGTGGGAGAAGAACGAAGGTAGGAGGGTCGCGGTTGCGGGCATGGACGGCGTCGTAACTGTGTTCGAGGTCGGCAGCGACCTCGGTGGTGTGGAGACCAAGGGTGAGGAGTGGAGTGGAGTCAAGAGGTTGGTTGGCCGGTTGGAGGGGGCGAGTGAGGGTGTGAATGGGAAATAGGATTTACAGTCAGCTCTCTGATGCATCGCGGGCTGGATTTGGAGGCTCCGATTGTCAGGAGCCAGGTGGTGGACTTCTTCTCGCAGGCATTTTCGGCGCTTGGTCTTCTTCGACATACCCCATTACGCTCTGCTTATACCAACATGAAGACGTTGATTATTCAACGTCGATGCTTGTACCCAAAAAGCATTCTGCTGCTCTGTGTCGTTGCTTTCGCTCGACGAAGTGGATGGAGTGTTGCATTCATGGCATCTTCAATGACAGACTTACTAGCCAGCATTTCTCACTTATCCTGTGCCCATACTAATGTACAATAGGGTATCAAAAACACAACCGTCAGCCCAAAAACCCATTCCTGCCCAGATACTTGATCGCCTCAAGAGCCAGGCGGTCCGCCTTATCCAGTTCCTGCTCCACCATCTTCTCATACAAGCCCATGCGCTTCGGTTCCTCTTCGCCGTGCTTATTCCTGCAGTACTTATACTTGCACCGTCCTGTCATCTTCCACTGCTGACAGACGCCCGCCTGGGATTTACTCGAGGGTTCGGCCCGAGGAGCGGGGAGCCTGCGCGGAGGTGGGGGTACTATGGGGGCTGCGATGGTCTTCGAGCTTTGCGCTTCGGGGGGTGCGTCTGAGTCCGAGGCTTTGTCGGCTTCGGGTTCGGATACATCATCCACGGAGAACTCGTCACTTGAAACCACGGAGGACTCTGAGAGGATGGAGCTTGCCTCGTCAGATTCGGTGTCGGTTCCGTATCCTAGACCAAGATCGAGGGATTGCTGGGCGGTGCTGTCTGAAGGAGGCTTTGCGGCAGCTTGGTTTGATGCCATGCTAGTTTTCGCCTTCTCGCGGAGTTCTTGGGGCCTGGGTTTCGACGATCTGGCATGCTTGTTCGCGGCTTTCCCTTTACGTCGGTCATTTGATTTCGCTTCCCCGCCGGTCCTTCCCTTCTCTGGAGTGCCTTTGACTCTGTGCAAGAAGTTTATTTCATTGGTTCTCCTTTCCGCAGCCAACTGCGCTTTCTCAGCAACCCTTTGCTGAGTCGGAAAGTTCGTCTTCCTGTCCTTGATGTATTCCGCAAACTCTGCCGCTGTCTGCAAGGATATCGTTTCGCCGTTGTGTTCAAATATCATCCCCTTTCCGTCCCAATTTGCTGCAAGAAGTGCCTCCTCGTCCCGATCATCGTCGTCGTCTTCACTGCTCGACTCCTCAATGTAGTCCAAACTAGTGAGGCCCAGCTTTACGCGCTTCTGGTTGTGGTTGTTTGCCCCGCTTGCTTTAGATGTATCCGTAGGCTGTGGGATTGACGGTAAAGAGAAGCCAAAGCCTGGTATAGAAGGAGGAGCCTTCGCTTTGGCTCTCGGAGGTTTTTGTGAAGGCGCGTTTTGCGCAGGAGCTTTCTGAATGGGCGAATGGTTGTATTTAATAGGTTGCTGTTGTTTCCACCGCTCAACCCGTTCGTTTCGTTGCCTCTTTCTGGGACTGGGTTGAGGATTCGAAGACTGGCTATGGAGTATTGGTTGCTGTGGCGCAACCGGTTGGCCATATGCTGGATTCGCGCTCCCATTTGCCATATTAGCTGCAAAAGCAGGCATAGTCTGCATGCCAGCGGGTGTCGCCATGAATGCCATCGCTTGTGCGAAGGCCCCAGGGTCTAGCGGTTGAACATGGTTCGCAGGAGGGGTGGGAAGCGCCGGATTCGGACACGCAGGGGCGAAGTTCGTGTTGACGTAGGTCTGTGGCGCCGTATGGGATTGTTGCTGTTGTTGCTGCTGCTGGAAAGGTGCGCCGTAGCTTTGAGAGCCTCCTCTTCCACCTTGATGTTGTCGTTGTCCGCCCACGTGCCCACCACGCTGATTTCTACCCCTTGAATTTCCTCCCGCTTGATTCTGACCGCGCCCTCTTGGTGCACCACCCCGTCCTCGGCCTCTCTCACCTCTGCCTGAGGTTGCTCCCCTTTGGCTTCCATACGTTGACGGCGCATCGTTCGATGCCTTCGGCTGCGGTGGCGGAGGCGGAGGCGGAGGCGGAAACTTGAAAGGCGCCATGCTGGCCTCGCTAGCAGCTACCTTGTCGATGCGAGGTATTCAATATGTGCTCGAGTTCGGGGTGTCAACAAGAATGATGCACAGGTCTGTCCACGCGAGGCCGTCAACTCAGAAAAGCTAAGGTTATCGATAAGAAGCGCTGACGCTAGCGTAGCCGCGACCAAGGCACCAATTCGCGCCTTTCAACATGACTTTTCTCAGTCACTCAGACGATGCGGTAGCCCATGTTCAAATACCCCCAAAAATCGAGACCTAGACACGCCTGAGCATGTGCGTGAACTCTCATCATTCGTCATGTTCATCCTTGTAAGATCTTTGCGCTGTTACCACCAATCTGCACTGACCTTTGAAAAAGACAACCATTGAAGATCTGATTCAGATCGCGCCCCAGGACTTCAGCAAGGAAAGCGCACAAGCAATCAAGGATGCCATCAACATCAAATACGCGAACAAGGTCATACACAAGGTTGGGTTGTGCATAACGATGTGGGATATGCTCAAGGCATCCGAGGGACTTATTGGTCACGGGACTGGGCTTGTCAATGTCAACGGTACTTCCCTCTTCTCCATCTTATAACTGGTCCGACAAGTCCTGACCGACATCTACAGTCGAGTTCCGCCTAGTAGTCTTTCGTCCTTTCCGCGGTGAAATTCTACACGGACGCATCAAGTCCGCCAACGAGCAAGGCATGGTCATTGACCTCGATTTCACATACGAAGTTTTTGTCCCCCAAGCCAACCTTTTCGAACCATCTCACTACGACCCCGGTGAGAACGCCTGGGTGTGGAGTCCACCCGACGGAGAGGAGTTCTTCTTCGATAAGGGTGAAACAGTGCTCTTGAGAGTCGAACGCGAGGAATGGTTCGACCAGAAGCCCAGCATCGTGCAGAAAGACGAGCACGGAAACGTCGTGGAGAGGAGAGGTGTGCCTTGGAGAATCATTGTGAGTTTCTTCCGCCCCGCGGCAAGATGTCAATTGCTAACACGCTCAAGGCATCGATGAATCAATCTGGACTGGGACCATGTATGTGGTGGGAGGGCCAGGAAGGTGAAGAAGAGGAAGGGGAGCAACAACCGCTCGAGAATGGGGACGTCGAGATGGACGACGCGTAATATTATACCATTTCAGTTGCATGGGTGGCGTTCGGGAGCAGGGCGTTGGTAAGAAAAGCCTCGAGTGCGGGGATCGCTGTGATCTTTTGCATCACACTGGCTTTCTTCACACAGGAAAGATCCCAGTCTTGGAACAGGAATACGATATCATTCTCCAACAACGTATGTGCAGCCTCCCTCTCCCATCCAAACCTCGTGAAGCCTCTTGGCATCAACGTCCAGTCGAGCGCCGGGTCCAAACGTTTCCTTTCTTGGTTTCTGGTCTTCAGGATACGTGATAGTCAATTCGCCGTTAAGAATCAGATGGGTGGTCAGGCCATTATGTCTATGAGGCGGATAATGGGCGTTTCTGCGGTGACTCTGGTTAGTTGCTTCCGCTACAAGCATGTCAACGTGCAAGTGCGAGCATACGGTCCATCGGTCCAAGTGAAAACATGGCCGAAGCCCCAGGATCGAACCTTGGACTCTGCGTCGTTACGCGAAGGCATCTTGATACCTAGATACTTGTAGAAGTGCGATATGACTTATCAGCACTGTCAGTAGTCTATGTGGAGCTTGCTAGCCAGACCCTGGGTGACGTCAACGCCATCTACCTACCTACCGCTTGGCAGGCACGCAGTCGGAGCATCACGCCCTGAGGCATCTGCAGCCACGCAACACTGTCCGATTCCTGCATTTACAGCGACGACGGGCAATGTGACATGCGCCGCTTCTGCAAACAAGCCCGGGACGCCATGCCGACGCCACAGTCGGACATCAAACAGGCATAGGTCGCCAAGCCACACGAGCTGGTGTCAGCCCTGCACCCGTACCTAGGTATACCTCCCTAATGTTGCTGAGTTGTGCCCTTCTTTAACGTTGTACCGCACCCCTCGTAGCCTTGCACAGTCACAAAATCTTTCTCTGCGTGGAGCGGTCTTGCATGCGTATCAAGTGAGTCGTTGAGACCTGTCTCAATTGGGGCAAACGCTCCACTGCCCATGTTTGTTTGCTGAGCGAGGCATGAAATAGCTGAGCTGATGTCTTGCAGCCTTTCCCGCGTATCAGCTAGCTGCGCAGCTGTGTTGCTTCCTCTCTCTGCACATTAGGCAGGGCCGTCTGACCTCTCTCTCCTGGCTACTTTCCAACCTCCTACAGACCGCTCCTCGTTCTCCGACCCCGCTGGGCCCCACCACAGCATGGCAGCCCCTCCACCCACAGATGCGAAGGCAGCCAGTCCTGCGAACGATTCTAAGCTCGGTCTCCCCAAAGCTGACAAGGCCGAGCTGCAGGCCGGAGGAGGCAGTGCAGCGGAGGCACAAAAAGCGAGGACGGTAGAGTCGCTGAACTCGACCTTGTCGACATACCTGAAGACGCTTTACGAAGAGTTAGAGAAGGAATACAAGCTCGATTCCGAAGAAGGGCTCGCCGAGTGGCTCGCCTATGAGCAAAAAGCACCGGCTGTGGATGCTAAGATACTCAAGGATGGCTCGTTCTCGCATTTCGCCAACTACTTCACCAGCGATGCGGGAAACGCTATGAAGCCTGCGGAAGTTGTGGACGGATCGTGGCCCATATCGAACTATTTCATCTCCTCGAGCCACAACACATACCTGACGGGGAACCAGCTAGCAAGCGCTGCAAGCGTGGACGCCTACAAGAATGTACGACGCAACGCTATCCTCCACGTACACGTCGCTGATGTTCGCAGGTACTCAAAAGGGGTTGCCGTTGTGTCGAAGTCGATGTATGGGATGGAGAACCGAAGTCAGATTCTGAGTCCAGTTCCGACGAGGAGGCTCAGAAGATAAGCGGCAGCGGGGTGAAGGAGATGATGAAAAAGGAAAAGAAGAGCTTGCGCAAACGGCTTGAGCTACGTTTTGGGCGAAAAGCGTCCCCACCACCCACAGAATCCCCGAAAGCAGCTTCTCCACCTCCGCCAGCTGCCGAACAACGAATTGCGCCATGGCGGTCGAACACCTCGAGCAGGGCTGAGCCGAGGGTGCTTCATGGTACAGTCTTGCTACTGCCTTACGTTGCCATCATGAGCACCTGACTGACAAATCTCAGGCTACACTTTGACCAAGGAGATGTCTTTCAGAGAAGTGTGTCAAACCATTCGAGACTATGCATTCGCCTCTTCGAACCTCCCATTGATCGTTAGCTTGGAAGTGCACACCAGTCCTGAGCAGCAGGAGATCATGGTAGAACTCATGGAGGAGTACTGGGGAGGGATGCTGGTCGATCTACCTCTCGATCCATCTGAGGCCTCCGAGCAGATCAAACTTCCCACTCTGAAAGCTCTGGAGAACAAAATTCTCGTCAAGGTGAAACGCGCGAGCCACAAGCCAGTCGCTGCTGCTGCGAAGCCTGCAACTCTTCAGGCGCCCACTCAGTTAACCCCTCAACAAACCAATCAGTCCGGGCAGTCTGAAATCAGCTCAGATTCCGAGGACGCCGGAGCAGCCCAAGAGAAGCCGCCAGCGCCCAAACCGAAGGTCATTGACGCACTTTCAAATCTCGGTGTCTACTTCGGCGGTTACCACTACAAAGGATTGGATGTCCCGGGTACGTAAAGCAGTTTCAGGAGTGTTGATTTGTCGCTGACCAGTATGTAGAGGCCAACATTCCAACACACATATTCTCGCTTTCGGAGAGGACACTGATGGAAGTCCACGAAACGAGCCCCGCCGCGCTCTTCAAGCACAACAAGAACTTTTTTATGCGCGCATACCCTAAGGGGCTTCGAGTGACCTCTTCCAACCTCAATCCAGCCATCTTCTGGCGACAGGGTGTGCAAATAGTAGCTCTCAACTGGCAACGCTGGGATGGGGGCATGATGCAAAATGAAGCCATGTTCGCGGGTACAGCTGGATGGGTGCTGAAACCAGAGGGCTATCGAAGCGCGAGTTCTGGGACTACGCTGAAGGATGCCATAGAGCATCACACCCTCGATCTTAGCATTGAATTCCTCGCCGGGCAAGAAATTCCACTTCCTCCCGAAGAAGACGACCCAGAAGATTTCAAGCCCTACATCAAGGTCGAGCTGCACGTCGAGAAGCCCGAGGAAGGAGAGGCCGAGTCAATTCCAGGAGGCGGGGCGAGCAGCAAGGGCGATTACAAGAAGAAGACCAGAACTGCAAAAACAACGAGTCCAGATTTTGGCCGAGAGATTGTAGAGTTCAAAGGTGTCAAGAGGGTGACAGAGGAATTGACATTCGTCAGGTAAGTCGTTCTCAGTTTTGCAAAGCCCCCGCTTCTGCCGCACACCCGTCACACAATGGCGAGCTCAATCTTCCAACATACGATACGTCCCGTTTCGCTGGTTCTGTGGGCCTCAGATTTGCATGCCACGTCGAGCGAGGCAACGAACCGCTGCATCTGCTCCAGCGACATTAGCCTTGCCGTTGGTGTGCATCAAGCCGGTCCATTTACCGAGATTCTGGTTACACCGCTGGGATCGGGCATGTTAGCGCTGCATATCGCCGCTATATCCGTTTCGGAGATGCGGCTACTCACATCTTCGACTTCTCGTCATCTTTTGCCCTTCCTCTTCCTTTTTATCCGAATATCGTGCCGCGTGTTCATCCCATCTATCGCCCATCTCCGTCGACACGTGTCACTCGGGCCGGTGCCTTCTTTCTTTTTCGAGCCAGGATTAATATAGGATGAAAGCTGATGTGGTAATTCTCGCAGATTCAAAGTCATGGACGACGAGCGTATCAGCGATGACCTCGCGGCCTGGGCCTGCTTCCGGCTTGACCGCCTACAACCGGGTATCCGCATGCTGCACCTCTACAACTCCAACGGCGTCGTGTCCAAGGGTGTGCTGCTGGTACGGATCAAGAAGACGGTTAGTAAGGCGTGAAGACAGCTAGAGCTCCGCTTGCTGCTTCCATCTGCGCCTCCGTTCGTAACTTTACTGTTCCCGAACCGTACTGGCGCGCTGAGCCGTGATCCGCCTCCCGGATCCCGCTCCGTCTCCTTTGTCTCAGACCACAGGGAGTCCATACTGATCTGTGGATGCAGTTCTTCCCTGTCGGTCTTCGAGTTCATCGTGGGGCCAGTCTGGGACATGGACATGGTTACCATCTTCCACAGCACAAGCCAGCGCGCCATTTGTCGCAGAGGCATGCCAGCAAGCATGGGACGAGCCGCAGTGGAAGCAGTGGGCATACGAAGCCTTAGTGTTTGCATTTTGAGTTGGTCACTTAATGTGTTGTGCGTTGGACGTATACCTCTCCTTTGTGCTGCATTCAGAGCGAGCAATGCCTGCATAGAAATGATATCCTATTTGCAACTGAAAATGTCACTGGGTCTTCTATGTTTTGCTCGTACTGCGGTCGTGACCCCAACAAGCCTGTCCTTTGAATGGTCACCGAGAATGAAACGTAAACTGTACTGACTCGATATTGAGCGCCCATGGAAAGGATACAGACGCTAGAACAGCTGTGCACTCAAGCTTTGACGTTGCCACAAGTACTGTGCCACCTCTCGTTCCTCTCGATCGTCAGGTATCCTTGTGGAGCGGCAGCGCACTTTCGAGAAGCGATAACGGCGCATTTGTACCTTCGATGGTAGTACCACGCTTCAGAAAGCCACACCGTCCGTACCAGTGGTGTCCTACATATACCTACATCGGATACTCGCCCTGGAAACGGCGACCAGAAGCCACTCCTGGGACTCTGGCAAACGCATGATTGGCTCCTGTGTTCAAGTCCAGATCGGCAGTTCACCGTGGCCAAAAGATAACTCCAGCGCAAACTTTTGTTCCGCTAATGGTGCGGTGCTGCAAGAAGGTTGTGGCGCTGTGCGAGGGCCAGGGTTCGCTGCGTTGGGTAATCCGTCAACAGCGCCAACGTGCAAGCACAAGACCGCATTGCGGGCCACGACGCCTTCATGAATGCACAAGGTGCCGAATCACGGCCCGCGGTGACTTGGCCGTTTCCCGGACACAACATCTGTTGAGATCTGCCCCTGTAGCATGCGGATCAGCAGAGGCCACGATCCGGCCACGCGAGAAGTAGGTATGGTGGGCGAGTCATGACTGCGGGTCCCGTATGCTGACGCGGGCGAATGCCCTGGCCAGCAGTGTCGTGCGTGGCGTGTAGGACTGTTAGTGTCTAGGCCGGGGGTCCCCAAAACGGTCGGATGCAAGATTGTTTCGGTTGTGGTTGTACCTACGGCTTGGCTGGGTCCGGGGAGCGACTTGTTGCGTAGTACCGGTAGCCAGGCTGCTGGCATTGCTCTTGAGGGGCTCCTTGTAGACGGCTCGAAGTGCCGTGCAGAGAAATGAATGAAGCGGCTTCACTTCCGTGTCGTCAGTCGTCTCCCGCAAGTGTAATATGCTCGGTCGGGTGAGAGTACAGGAAAGTCGGAGTCACAACACCATTCGCGCGGGCTCGAGGGCTTGGAGAGCACAAAATCCGACAAGACTATTCAATGCCGTCACCGATGGATGCGAGGACAGGTTTCGTAGTTGCGTGTGATGGGATGCAAGACTCGTTCGTGTGTGAATGGAGTGTCGTCAAAAGTGCTACTCAGCATTTGCAGAGAACCTCCACCATTGGAACTCCGCGTAGTGATTTGGGTAATACTTGACCAGGCCGTATTTCGAAAAGCTTAGCATTGGAAGATGGTTCACAGACGAGATACTGGATGGTGTTCTCACGGCAACATCATGGCCGGTCGAGGTGCGTGAGACTTTGAAGCTAGTTGGAACCATCGTGTTTCCCAAGCGCCAACCGGTGTGAATATTAGCACTGTTATGATCGTACCTGTACATCTCACATGACCCATGTATGTGCAGGCCACTGGAACAAGGTGATCTGCAAGTGCTGTGCTGCCAGCCGGGATCCTTTTCGTGTCCACTTATGGCGGCACTGGGGTGCATGTAATGCAGCATGCCTACAACAATGCCACAATTAAGGCCAGTTGGACTTCATGCAGCGAAGTGAGCGTCTCGAGGCGTGGATCGGATGAAGTCAGTATGACGTGCTGTCTCGGGGCGTGGTCACTTCGAGATATAACTCACCGAGCGACGAAGGAGCGTTTCACACAGTGGAAAATAACGCCTCCAAGGGTATCTCGAGGCCTTGCGACTGGTGATGTATCGATGCTGGTGAACATTCGGAGGTGAACATTCGGAGCTACGTGTTGTCTCGGTCTCATGTGGGCCAAACCGGAATAGTGAGAACAAGTGAACGGCGTACTATAGCCAAGCGGAAATGTGTATCGTGATACTACGGACGGGACGTATCACCTGAAGCTGCATCAGAGATGTTGGGAACCCGACACCGCGGTTCGGTCTGCTACGTGGTAAACGTGTGATAGGCACCGACGGCTCGCACCGCGGTTGGTGAAGCCTGCGCAAGGCCTCGACGATGGGTGGCGCTCTCGGACAAGGCGGTGACCGCGGTTTCAGAGGTCGCAATTTCAAGAAACGCACTATCATCGACATGAATGGCCAATGACATGGTTGTGAGGATTGCACGAGTAGCCGTGGTGGATAGTGATCTTGTCGGTTACTCTGTACTACATGTAGTTGCCGTGTATGATATGGTTTCCGAATCCAAATGAGCAGCGCTTGGAGAAAACGATAAAAGAACCAGGGTGGCCAATCGTTATGATGCGGTCAACCCCCCGTATACAGTCGCCAGGGGTTGGTTCTCCACCAGAAATAGATGGCAGGCCTTAATTGTGTACTCGCACGCGTCCAAAGGGTCGAATTGAGTTCTCTCAGACATAGTCATAATGTCGGCAATCGGAGACATCTTCCACACTGCGGCGAAACATTGGACAGAGCGGCTAGCCTCTGTCGAAAATGCCCCCTGGTCGCCAAAGCTGGATCCAACATGAACGGGCTGCATGTGCCACCTGGACCTTGCAAGCATTGATTGGGATATCGTATCATCCCGTACCAAAAAGAAACAACGGTGGAAGACCAGCAATTGATCAAGGATGACACGATTGAGAGCCAATCCTGTGCGGAACCATTATGCCGCACCTTGCAATCGCACGATATCTGCGTTCTTAAGGAAGTAATCCGCGAACCTAATAGCCTCAGTCAAGGCACTACGGCTATTTTCCCGCTCGAGTTCAAGAGCCAAGGTGATCTTGTTCGAGATTGTCTTAAAATGGCGTGGCGGGTCGCTTAGCGTCGATCACCCAAGATGGGAGATGGGGAAAATGTGAGAACTCACATCTGCATCGCCTGGACGAAACGATCTAGCCAGCTCAACGGCAAACACCGCCGCGACCTACGCTTGCCCATGTAGCTGTTACGCCCGCTCACATGCGGCTAAAGTTGGACAGAAGCGATGAATTGTGCTCAATGTGAAAGTTCGTCGCATGAACCGTCCAGCTGTTCGCACTGCAAGTTGGAGTCCGTTTCTGCCATGACTCTGTATCACGCTTGTTCCTAATTGGTTCCAGTGAACCGTTCGTTCGGGTGCCTATACAAGTGAGAATATCATGTGGCTTATCGCTGCACATGGATCTCGACTGCATTTGCTCGTTATTCTCTTCCCCGAACATGCGCACTAAGTTCTGCATGCTGCACAGCGGATCAAGCGTTGTGGCACACAATTCCCACTGCTTCTTTGTCTTAGTTGTCTTGATCGGTCTGGTGCATGACGTGCCGTATGCCTTCACTCGGGGGTACACAGAGCCTCCGGCAACCTGCATCAACGCTGTACACAGGGGAGATCCATGAATGGCCCGTATGTTCTCGGCTGCAAAGACACACAGATACAGATGGACCGGGAAAGAGACCGAACAATGCCCGTGTCGTGGTATAAAGGTAAGCTTGGTGCCCACAAGGAAGTCGGTATCGAACAATCCCACTGATTCCCATACTCTACCTCCCAATTTCAACAAGCACCGCCGACCACTGTCCCGTTGCCAGACTTTCTTCCTCCTCTAAAACCATGTGCCAGCAACACCCCATCGACAAGATTGCCGTTCCCTCCATGTATGATATGGACGGTGTCACTACTGTGCCGGTATGTTCTCATCAGCGCTACCGTTCCAGGAAATGCCTGACATTGCCAAGGTTCCCGGTCGCCGTTGCCCAGCATGCCTTGAGCGTGGTCAGACTGTTTGGGTGATTCCCGGAAAGTGCTGCCCTACTTGCGGTACTCCTGTCAACTAGACATTCCTTTTGGTGAGTGGTTCTCGCTCAAGAGCCCGTGTTTTTGCATGCTAATACCTCGTGCAGCGCAGCTCTTCTCGGACTTTGCTCAGCGTACGGCGTGTTTGGACAGATACGAGGGACAATCGGTGTAATTGTATTGCTGGGTTCTTAGCGCGGGCGAAGTTGTCTGCATGGTTTCGGAGTCGTTTTGGCATTTTCACAGCGGCTGCTCTTCTCAACCGCTCAGATCTGATAGACGTGTGAATCAAAAGTTTTGTGTTCGCTCCAATTTGCGATTTGGGGCTATATCTGGTGCGTGTGTGGCTCTGGTGACCGATCGCAAGTGTGGCATGTTTTGCCCTCGATCAACTCTTTGTGAACCCTCAGCCGGCCAATCATTTCATCTTCGGATTCGACGTCGGCAGCGTCGTAGTGTGGTTGTAGGATCGCTTTATCTCGATCCGAGTCGGCCAAAAACCTCTTGTGTATGAATGGAAGAATTGGGATAGTGAGTACAACGGAAGGTCACTGCATGCACTCGTAAACGATTGCAGGAGTCATGTATGGTTGGGCTTGTCACGACAGGAAACCGCGCCAAGACGCCAAGACGTAGTCATTGGGAAGCGTGAAGCTCCCTCATCGAGCTCCCTCCCTCCAGCACGACAGCCCCGCCTACACACAAGCATGCAGGCTCTCCGCAGGACAGCTGCGACCACTGCCCGAAAAGGGCGCACCGCCGTGTCTCGCCAGCAGCGCCGATATGCCCACGATGAGCACCACCACACCCACAGCGAGCCCGTCAACGAGTCTATGGGTGTACGTCAATCCTCCCCGCGCACCAGTTGCCGCCGCACGACCCTGTAGCCCCCCTTAGCACCCCGTACCACCCCGTAGTAGTCCATCCTAGAACACTATCTGTGCTCTTGGACTGTATGCTGACCCAATTGGGCGTGTAGCTAGGCTTTTGGATCCCCATCGGCGCGATTCCTGTCTTCTCCGGCCTCTACTGGATTTCGCAAAGCGATCCCGATGCGCCTCCGATCATGACCCGCCTTATCAACAAGTACACGGAAGCCACAGAGCGATATGCCGAGAGGAACGCCTTGCACGTCAGCATGGTTGAGCAAGCCGGTAACGACAGAGTGCTCTTCACGAAGACACGGCCGCAGGAGCATGTCAACATGCGGTTCCCAGAGTACGTTATGGCTGATTCTTGTGAAGCACGGGCGGGCGCCCATATCGAGCGCAACCCAATCGAGCAGGTTTGGCGCTAGCAATCAGCTGGCTAATCTTTGGCAGGATCATGAACCAGGGCTCGCCATTCAATGTCCCTGCCGGGCAGGTCAACAACATGGAGAAGGTCATCGAGAAGTTCAAGAGAGAGGCCTATGAGGACAACGAGCGCAAGCACCAGGCGCTGGCAGACGACAACATCAAGTCCGAGCAGCCGTGGGAGCGATTCCCCGTTGCACCTGGGCCCGCTGGGAGGGGTGTTGGAGCTGTCTGAAACTGTACATATACCGAAATGAAACTCGTCCCCTTTGTCATTATTTCTCGGACTGTAGCTATCCTTGGCCACACTCCACAAGCAGTAAGCCTGCATCATGGCTCTCCCTTCTTCCTCAACCAAATGCTTTATTTTCTGCCTCCGCCTTCTCCTTCTCTCTTCTCGTGCTCCTCCCTATCGACAAGTGTAGCGTCGCCTTTGACTGGTGCGGAATAGGCGAATGTAGCGTCGTCCTTGCCCGACGCGGAAGAGGAAAACGATAGACGCTTGGCTTTGTCATTGATGCTGGAGAGGGTGGCGCGCATGCTTGGTTTGGAGAACTTGCCCTGCGAATGCGGGTAGGCAAGAAGCAAGTGAGGTGGATCGGCAGTGCCTACGACACTGGTCGAGTCATGGGGACTGCTAATGCCTCACGTCAGCCCTGTAAAAGAGATGACTGCTACGAGGGGACTTGCTGTGCCTCAGGAGCAACCTTTCAAGTACCTCGCCGCCAGGTCCAAGCCGTATACTCATGGCGATGGCAGTAAGCCGCAGCTTGCCGTAGAACTACCTCGGAAGTTTTGAATGAATCGAATTCGAGGATTTGCGAGAACAAAACACACACTGCACAAGGAGAAAGGAATCCAGAGATGTAGTAGCGAGAACGGCTAGGATGAGCATGCTTCTAGTTGGGGTATGGTGTTCGTGTCGACATCAGCTTTTCGAAAACGACCACAAAGGGTTGTTAGCCCTACAAAACGCCTGTAGCTGATGCAGAAACCCTCAATCATACCACTTCCAGCCCGGTGCAAAGCCCAGAAAGCGCCTGTGTGCCAGAATGCTCCCTCATAATCAACGCCAGCCGAGATATCGTACAAATCCGATCCTATCGCAAAATGATCATAACGGTCGTAAAGAGCGCAAACAACTAGAGTTGTCGCTGGTGCTGCATCATCACCCACTTCATCTTGTCCTTGGTCTCTTGCAGTTCTTGAACCAATCTCGCCGCCTCGTCTTCCTTCTTGGGCACTGCAACTCGCAGCTGCTCAGCCTCTCTCGTCAAGTCCCCCATTTCCTTCCGGTGTTCGCGCTTGTATTGTCCCATCATGTCGACCATCTTGGTCTCTGTCCTTTGTCTGCGGGAGAGTTCATGTTGTAGTTGATCGCTGATGATGGCTTGCCGCTTGATTTTGTCCGCATTTCCATACTGCTTTTGCCGCAGTTCGTTCATTTGCTCAGTGATGTACTTGATCTTCTTCTCATAGCCATCCGTCATGCGCTTGTAGCCTTCACGAGCTGTGTCAGCGTTTGTTTCGGAAAGATGCTTCTGCTCATATGCGAGTGCGAGCTGGCGTTGCGTCTCTGAACGTGTGTCTCCCAGCATCTTCAGGGCCTCCTCTGCTCTCTGCTCGGCGGCCTTCCTTCTCTTGGCCTCTTGCTCAAGTTGGACCTTCATTTCCTCCAGCTTCCTGTCCTTTCTCTCCAACGCCCTTGCATTTGTGTCGACGAGCAGTTGCAGGTGCTGGTGCTCGGCACGGGAGTCTTCGGCTTTCGAGCGTGCGGCCGTTACGCGCTTTGCTTCCTCTTCTCGCGCAAGTCTTTCGGCGTTCAGCTCTCTCTTCAGCTTCTCGTTCTCGGATGTGATCTTGTCGATGTACTGTGACGTCTTCGAGGCTTGCGAGGCAGCGTGCGCGTTCGGACGAGCCCAGCCGTTGGGCGCCGACGTAAGCTCGGGAGCCATGGGTGAATCAATGCCCAAAGGTCCGGTCGGATTGCAAGGGAGTGTGAGAATTGCAGGCATGGCAGGACTGCCAGACGCAGAAGAAGGAGATTCGTTCGGTGAACCTAATGTGTTGTTGTTCGGGCCTAGGCGATTGACATGGTCCCACGAGTCAGAACCAAGGCTGGGAAGTACCGGTAGCGATGCTGTGAGGGTTCCAGAATATCAGTATGCAAACTCTCCGACAAGTTCAGCGAGCGGTGGAGTTGAATAGAAATGGAGCTCGGAAAGCGTGGTTCCAACGCATGCGATTGCCGGGTATAGGATGCTGGCAGTGCACGGGTTTGGTTTTTGTTTTGGCAGGGTTCATGGGTGAGCTTACTTGTGTTAGATTTGGCCGGCGCGCACGGCTTGCCGCCGCGGCGTAAGTTTGCCAGCGACGACGTTCTGGGACGCGGAACCGGGGTAATACTTGGATGCTCAACTTTAATCGCCATGGCCATCTGCTCTTCATCGTTAGGGCTGCTGGACTCTTCTCGGCGACGCGGGCTCCAACATGCCATGGCTGCGACTGCTGATGGTTGGCTCCAAGGGCGCAAGAGCTGCGTTCCTTATGTACCTACAAGGAAGGTGCACCTAGGCGTCTGCGATCAGGAATAGTGAACCGATGGCAATGCGAATGCGCCGTGAGACACGCTATAAGACAATGCTGGATACATACCGCGCCAGACGCAACAATGCGTTGAAATTAGTATCCGAGGTATGAGGCGGGAGAAATGGGCGTTAGATCAGTCCAATCCGCTGTCTCTGAGACCGCTATCCGCAGAATGCGTCTTGTTGGTCGCAACTTCGAGTACCGCAGTCGCAGAAGTTCCGGTCGGTTCCGCCTGCAGTAAGCACACCTGTATAGATATCTGTCGCAGTCAGCAAGGTCCTCTGGGTTCAGAAGAACAGCGCGGCGCCTGCGAGTGGGAAGTTTGCGTTCTTGGTGCCTGCCAAGATCTTGAAAGTGTTGTCGAACCAGAGCTTAGCGATGACGTGATGAGTAAGCGAGATCCGCGCCGCTACACCGGTTTCGAGTCCGCGTAAACTTGACCACGGCGTCGCTCGTCTAGACTAGCTGTTCAAGTCCACCCCAGTGTTCACGTCAATTGTGGAGCTTGAAACCATGGCAACAATACACAAGCGTGTTCATTCGGACATGACGTACATCAAGTTTCCTTCTTCTCCCGGCAGACAGTACCGCATTCGCACCTTCAATTCCATCGACTCCTATGGATGCGTTTGGCCTCTCACCATTGCATCACCTAGACCAGGATCCCTCCATCTTTCGCAGAGCGCAAGTGAGACCTACCCCGCTGGTCTCAGCGGCGTACATGTGTTCATGGATCATGGTTGTCGCGCGCGAATGAATTGATATGCGCCATTCGACACTGGAAAAGGGGTCACCAAACTGAGGCGCGCGTCGCAATTATGTCAGGTTCTGTACTGGGCGCAACCCTGGTAGGACAGCATGCCGTGGAAGGCAGTGAGGCGCGTACAAAGACAATGATGGTTTCATGTAACGCAGAGGCGAGATGAATCTGATTTCTAGGACTTGGAACACGATCCTCTGCTCCCCACCGTCTTCGATTTGTTACACGTGCGTGGAGACTGTCCACGTGACTATCTAGTGTTTCTGGATTCTTGGCCGACTCGACTTTCATTCATCTCGCCTTCAGCACTATGCTCTTCTTTAGTGACCCTCACAGCAGTGGCATTACCTACCTTCAATCCATCTCGGCAGGCTCCAAATAAACTTCCTTGTTATATAGTCTCTACGTGGTATTCGGGTAATGTATCATCCCTCCCATTGAAGCTGCTTGCTTCTTCGCACTGGTTTCTAGCATACTTACATGGCGTCGAAGCTTGGCGACAAAACAATCAAATGCAAATCTTCCCTTCAATGGTGTTCAACTTGCGAATCAGATGAAAGATTTGACAGCAGAAAGACCGAGTGACTAGGTCATGTCGGAAGCGATAGTACTACAGCCTACGGGTTCAAAACGTCTGCCAACCCCAAGCGACCTACATAACCGATGCCCTACCTTTGTATCCAGCTCTCTCGTGCGCAAGGTTACCGATCGTGCATCAGAGCATCACCATGTCTGCTGCAGAGATTCATCTCAAGTAACGTCGCGCACGTCATGCATCGCTTAGGCATGCTGACTATCATGACTTTGTACTTGGAGCACTGCCCTATACCAGCAAGTTCGATACTCTTTCGATTATCGGTGACGACCATGCACTGGTACACACCAAGACCGTACCCATGGAAACAAGATCTCGCTAGGGTAATCTATGATTGGGCAGGCATACCGTATTTCCAGCCCCATCGAGCTGATCAATATCACAAGGCTGAAGCCTTTGGCTTGCGAATGTTCAGCGACCCCGCACAAGCTCGTCCTATTGACACTCATTGTCGTCGGCGCCGTAGCACTCTGAGGAGAGCTTGCACCATTACACACATACATCAAGTTATCTTCATCTCCGCTATACACCTTATTATGTTCAGCATGGGCATACTTTCTTTTCTTTGCAGCCATGTGAGCCATTGCGTAGGTGCGCCATAGAGCCGGCAGCCTCGTATCGGTCGCAAAAGGGTGATAGCAGAACAAGTGTCATTACTGGTTAGAACCGACAGTTGCCGGCATTCTTGCCCCCAAGGAGCCACCCCTACGTGGACCATGTCGCTTTTGTGGCGCAGGGCGCCTGCAATAACGGGAGTCATGTCCAGAGTTGGCATGGAACGACGTGTACTAAAATTCGTGTACGGATTTGCTTTCTCTCGTTTTCTGTGATCATTCCAAGTCCTCACCCCGTCGGATCTTCTAGGTCAGGCTAAGTGACATCTTTCCATAATCGACATCATGTGGGCAATACCTTTGATCGCGGGTGTTGCTTTTGTTTTAGTCTATGTGTTAAAAGGTGTCAAGACATACATGGAGCTACGTGACTTCGGAGGACCTTGGTCGGCCGGTTGGACCAGGCTGTGGCTCCTTCGCTGTCATCTCAGCGGCAGCATCAACACTAAATTCACGGAGGTCAACGACCAATATGGTACGCATTCATCTTCATTGCAAGAAATTTCCAAGGCTACAAGTTGGTTATGTAGCAGCTAAGCCAGATTCACGTACCAGGCTGTGTATGACTCCGCTTAGTTGGCTGTCGCGATGGCAATGGTACTGTAGCATTTGAGAAGATGTTTTGACATTGCAAGTCTATAGGATCTACAGCACGAGTTGCACCAAAGATGCTGGTCACTTGTGACCCGGAACTTGTGCGACGTATGAACGCCGTACGATCCTCGTTCACCAGAGGTCCTTGGTATACCTCTCTGAAAATGCATCCAGAGAGTGAAAATATCGCTTGTTATACCGATGAAGACAAGCACACCGACATGCGCAGCCGTACGTCTCACGGATACTCTGGCAAAGAGAACGTGCACCTGGAGCAAGACATTGATGACCTGATCCTGCACATGCTTAATCTTATCGAGAGAGAGTACCTTGCAAAACCCAAAGAAGGTCTCTTCTGTTGTATGGATTTGGCCAAGGTAACGTCCTACTTCACTCTTGACGTTATCTCCAAGGTGGCCTTCGGAGAGCCTTTTGGGTTTCTAGTGGCAAACGACGATCCATTCGGGTATATGGCCAATATGAAGCAATTTTTGCCTGCCGTCGGCTGGTTCGGGGTATACCACGAACTGACGAACATTCTGCGGATACCTTTCATCAAAGCATCACTTCCAGGCTCGATGGACAAACGAGGGTTAGGCCGTGTGATGGGGTTCGCTAAAGAGCGCGTTTCGGAACGCTTTGGCGATAAAGCGGTTGTGCGCCAGGACATGCTGAACTCGTTCATCAAAAACGGTTTAACGCAACTTGAGCTGGAAGGCGAGACCATGCTGCAGATTACAGCTGGCTCGGACAGCACGGCTTCGGCGCTGCGCATCACCGCGCACTTCATCTCTACCTCCCCACCTATCCTTGAGCGTCTACTGGGGGAAGTCAAAGAGGCTATAGCAGCTGGACGAATTAGTAGGCCTGTCATCCAGAACTCAGAAGCTCTTCAGTTGCCGTATCTTCAAGCGTGTATCAAAGAGGGACTCCGGGTGTATCCACCAATTACCGGCATGCTGGCCAAGATGGTACCAAAGGGCGGAGCCAAGATTAACGTCGGCGGAGTGGAGAAGTATGCCCCCAGCGGCACTCAAATTGCTTGGAATAGCTGGGGCCTGATGCGCAACAAGGAGATATTCGGACCGGACGCGGACATCTTCCGCCCGGAGCGCTGGCTTGCGAGCGAAGACACTGAGGAAACGCAAAAGAATATGCTTAGGATGAACGAGACTCTTCCTCTGGTTTTCGGCTACGGTCGATTTGGATGTTTGGGCAAGGTGGTCGCAAATATGGAATTGAACAAGGCGCTCATTGAGGTATGTGCGGATGCCTCTTTCATGACGAACAGTGCTGACTAGGGCAGCTTTTAATTCGCTTCAACCTCCAGCCATGTAGTCTCAAAGAGCCCTACAAGGAGTGGTGTGCTGGATTTTACATCCATGACGATATGAACGTTATTGTTACCGAACGTTCCGCAGGCAAATCTTGTTGAGAATATGGGGATACATTCACTGTGGAAGACTCGGCCGTGAAAGATCTGGGCATTATAGGCTACATGTTGGAGTTCAAATTTCATAAAGCTATGAATTACACGAGAACAACACAATGTGACGATAATGAGTTCAATTGCACTTCATAAGTATTATCGCCTTATCGCGATATCCTCCTCTCTCAGTTCCTTCCTACTTTTCCCTGATCACATCATTTCCATCTACTGATTACACATGTATCGTTACAAGACTGATAATACACATCGTTGTTTCATCTCTCGCTCCACATGGAAGCCGACCCTCCGGAACTGAAGGCCATTGCGCCTTCTCTAACGGGCCCAGTACTAATACCTATGGTATTTCGGCAATTGCGGGCATTCAGCTTACCCGCGTACCCAATCAAAAAGGTGTATAACCGTCTGCACTCGTGTCGCATGAGTGCACCACTCTTCCAGTTTTACTCCTCCGTATCCAGATCCATCGCAGAGTCTCTGCGCTCAAGGCCAGTCGTCTTCTTCAGAGCATTGGAGTTCGCCCTAGTTTCGAAGGCATCCCTCAATTCCTGCTCGTTCTCCACAGCTAGGTCTTCTTCCCTCAAGCTTTGCCAGTTCATCGGCTCTCGGTGTATCGCCACGACGTATTGCTTGCCATTTTGTGCAGTTCGGTCGAATTGGTAGCTCACGTAAGCGCCGTCGCGGGCTCTGTACCCTAGCATCTCGGTGCCGGCCTTGGGCTCAGGAATGGGAATTGCAGGCGCCGTGTCGAGCTCGGGGTCGAAGGTCTCGATGACTTGGTCGAGCATGGCTGGACCTTCGTCGCTGTTATTGAGGCGCTTGGAGGGGTTGAAGAGGTAGTGTATTGTGTTGTTGTTGGCGTCGTGGAATGAGAAGACCTCGAAGGCGGCCATTGCGTTGGTTGTGTGGAGGTTGTGTTGCTTTGGTGGGTTGATGGTGGTGGAGTGTCCAGGTTCGGATTTATATCCTTATATATGGATGTGTTTGCACTTTAACTTTTGATGAGAGATTGTTCCCGTACAAACATCTGTTTATATACTCTAAGATTGAGAGATCGCGAAGGTCTGATGGTAAGATCGAGAGGCTTGTCGCTCATTCGCTCGAGTTCTTTTGGTGCACCAATGAAAGCGCGTGAAGCTTCCCGGGCCTTGGCGAAGGTGCTAGAATAAGCGAGCATCTTCTCGAATGTCGTTACCTAGCATCCTCACCTCGACACTTCCTCATCGGTTTCTTGATGCATCTCGCGTCGAGATTATCTGTTCATGCATTAATGCCACCGGTCGTGCTCCTCGGCTTCTAGTCTGTGGACTGCTTCCTATCATACCATCGTATTGTTGACGCGCTAGTCAACGGCGCTAATGGTGGAATGGGAAAGAAGTCCACATTCGTATCTGCACATCTTACACGCCAAACGTTATGCTCCAAATCGCTGGACATTGCAAGCGTAAAGCTACACAGGAACGTGAAGAAGGTGGAAAGAAAACGACACTAGCCTAATAACTCCATTGAATTGGACCAGTGTTCTTTGAAGGGCATCCGTCGCTCTTGTACGATCACAACCACATATACTCAGTTGATGAGGACCCACGTAGGAGTCAGGACCATGTTTCAAACAGCTAACAATTCGTAAGATCTGAGCCACATTGTGTCGTGTGCGTCATCAGTATCTCTGTTTCCTCCCCACTTTTCACCAACCTTAGATTAGGTTCGTTTGTTGATCTGCCTCCGAAGGCCAGGACAATGGTCAGAGGACTTATGCCGTGCAGCAATTCGCTCTGCACAGCGGCGGTACCTACCAGTCATATATATATATTAGCACGGTACCAAAGTAGCCAAAAGAGGCCCTTTCCTTCCAAGCGTTCCACCGACCTGCTTGATGAAGGTCAAGCAGGGGCAAGATGCTCATGATCATGTAAAATAACGGCCGAGGCACGACAATCAGACTTGGCTGCATCTTGGCACCTTCTCGCAATTCCCTTTCTCCTTCCGCACCCGTGCTAGCGCTGCCTTGGCAGCATGTCTACACAGGAACAATCCTACCACCACTTACGTTTCCAGCCGACCAAGCTGCCTATTTGCCTTGTGCGATGGTTCCTGAACCATGGCACACAGTCTCCATGGTTCTCATTAGTATAAAAGGACCTCGTTCGCCCTCCTTTTCCTCCTCACCGGTCCCCTGTTGCTCCACGTGAAGGACAACAGCTCAGTGCTTCCAGCCAAGATGGTCTACAACGGGTCATCGTCAATGTCTAGCCGGAAGATACTGGTAGCTTCCATGACTCTACTCAGCAGCGTCTTTGCGTCACCTCTCAGTGGCCAACGTGATGGTATGTTCGATACTCTTGTCAAAGTTCAAAGTTGATCTTCCAAGTAGCTAGCGGGATCTACAAGCGTAGCACACATTCTTACTCCAGACCGCCTCCTCTGGTTGGATCATGGTCGTCCTCAGCCTCGATTCGTCGCCAGGCTGAAGATGTCTGTGAGACCGAGGCCTGCAAGTACTTTGCGGACTCAGTCATTGCTGGTCGCGCATCCAACTACACAGATCTTGATCCGTGTGAGGACTTTGCCACTTACACCTGTGCTGGGTGGTGGGCGAGTCACGATTTCAGAGCCGACCAGTCAAGTAAGTATACTTATAGGACAAACTGTGATTGCTGAAATATATCTGACGAATGTTTCAGACATTGGTGTGCTATCTGTGATGTCCGACGTCAACACAGCGCTGATGAGGTCGATTCTGGAGTCACCGTACCCATCCAACACTACTATCAACAGCACCTATTCCACGGGTGATGCGAAGAGCCTAGATGAGCAAAACTTCGAAAAGATGATCGCCACCTACAACTCATGTATGGATACAGATGCTATTGATGAAGCCGGTGCCAAGCCCCTTCAGGACATCTTGAGTGCTTTCGATACGCTCAAATGCGGGAACGGAACCGATCTCACCGAGAAACTCATCTGGGTCCAGCGTTATGGTGGAGCGGGCATTGTGCAGGCTGCTACAACGGCAGACGACAAGAACCCCAACATTACTACTATTGCTTTGACTAGTGGGCTGCTTGGACTCGACGCCAAGGAGTACTACACCGACGACGAGGCTATCGCCAACTACACGACCGCCATCGTGGGAATGTTTGACAGCCTGTACGGCGAGGATAAGCACGACGCGAATGAGAAGATTGCCGCCGAGATCGTGGCTTTCGAGAAAGCTCTTGCTGACGCTTCTCCTGATGCTTCCCAGGCAGGCGACGTTGAGTACTACTACAATCCAACCCCCATCGCCGAGGCCGACGATCTGCTACCTGAGATCTCGTTCTCTCAGTTGATCAAGGCTTTCGCTCCCAGTAATTACACCGTTGGCGATGTTATTGTGTACACACCCGACTATTTCCCAGCCGTATCATCCATTCTCAAGAACACTACGACTGAAGCCGTCAATGCTTATTTGGACTGGGTACTGATCCAGACGTGGGCGACGCGTCTGTCCAAAAACGTCAGCGCTCCGTACCGCCGCCTCCAGAACGAGCTGCAAGGCAAGGACCCTGAAGCCACCGCACAGCGTTGGAGGACGTGCTTCAGTGACGTGGACGCCAATCTGCCATGGATTGAGAGCGCGTTCTTTGTCCGTGAAGCCTTCAGCCCCGAGGCTAAGACCTTTGGTGAGCGTATTATTACGGATGTCGAAAATGTGTTCAAGGCTAAGCTAAAGACGTACGAGTGGATGAGCGATGAGGTTAAGGAGCTGGCAATCGAGAAGATCGTTAACATGGTTGAGAAGATTGGGTACCCCGACATCTCTCCCAACGTACAGGATCCCAAAGCACTTGCTGACTTCTACGTGAAATTGAACGTAACGGACTCCTTCTTCGAGAACGGTCTTGCTTTCAGCAACTTCACCCTTGCCGGTACTTGGGGCGACCTGAACCACCCCACTGACAAGAACCGCTGGTTTATGACCGCGCCTACTGTCAACGCCTACTTCAACCCGCCATCTAATGAGATCGCTTTCCCTGCTGGTATCATGCAACAGCCCTTGTTCAACCTCGATCTTCCGGAGTACGTCTCTTACGGAGCCTTTGGAGCTGTCGCTGGGCACGAACTCACTCACGCCTTCGATTCAAGTGGATCGCATTACGACGGTACGATACCGCCCGGTACAAAGTGCCTATATCTTAGACATAGACAGCTAATACACGAAACCACTTTTGCGACTCAGCTAACTTGAGCATAGAAAATGGCGCATACAGAGATTGGTGGGACAATGCCACACTTGCTGCATTCGAGAACAAGACACAATGCTTTGTCGACCAGTTCTCCGAATACAACATCACGACACCCACGGGCGAACAGCTTCACATTAATGGAGAGCTCACGCAGGGTGAAAACGTAGCTGATACAGGCGGTCTCTCTGCCGCTTTTGCTGCTTGGCAAAAGAGGAACGAAGCAGAGCCGAACCAGCTCCTTCCGGGTCTCGAGGAGTACACTCGTGAGCAGCTCTTCTACCTCTCCTTTGGTGGTATCTGGTGTGGCAAGAGGCGACCGGCCGAGGCTGTACGTAGAATCTACTCCGACCCGCACTCTCCGCCCAACGTTCGCATTCTGGGTACGGTCGCCAACCAGAGGGGATTCAAGGAGGCCTTCAAGTGCGCCAACAAGGAGCCCGCTTGCGAGCTGTGGTAAACGGCATGAGAGTGACAGCCCTATCAGGGTGACTAAAAGCATAATGGAAATCATTCATCTAAAGTTTATGTATATCCGTATTCAGTCTACTATAGTGAAAATGTAGCGACTTACCGTGCTGCCGATGGAGACGCTTTCCCACGACGCTGGCTCCTTTCCTTCCGCGGACAAAGACACCCAAGCGAGCGCAATGTCCCTGCCTCGGTGTGTCACGCCATGGAGCTCCAACTCCATTTGCCCAATCGTCACGGTAGGAAGAAGGCGATCCGCGAGATCGTCGAAAACGACACAGAATCCAGTTAGCAAGGACATGCTCAGCGACCAGTGGCTACACCCAGAACCGATCCGACATTACGTTTCCTGCTTTTGCTACGAGATTTATGCACAGAACTACATTCATCACTCCCTAGACTAGAAAACATGCTACAAGCAATGCTCACGGATCGGACGTATGTTCAATCTGAATGATATGTATCTCCTACATTCAAACAGAAGTACGTTGCGCTCCATTCCAAGCACCGCGGATTAGGTTCGGGCAACAAAATGATTTGCAGTCAAGATCTTGATCTGCTAACAATCCCAGCCCATATCGCCATCTCGAGATCCATCCTCATACCTACCACTCAGCTTACCACCAAAACCTTCAACACTGACAGAATTACCCTTCCCCTTCCCATTTTCCAGCTTTCAACTATCATCCTCGCCATCGTTATCAATGCACGCTCAAAACTGATCCCCACAATTCAACGAGACAAAATCCGCGTTGTTCCCTCCAGCTCCAACGTCAGCGGCAGCCTCGACGTGATGTTAAGATTACCCTCATCGTCGGCCTCCTGGTGCTGTGCTATTGCGATCTGGTTCCCAGCGCCAGCGCTATAAACGTAGCGTAGGTACAGTAGGTACCGTACCTACCTACTGTACCTGCGGAGCGTACTCTTTGTAGACTTGCCCACGGTGATAGAACTGGTTCGTCAACCATCGAACGCTTTCCCAGCACGCCCTCGATATCCACTGCCGTCATTTGCGCCTCGAAAACATCTAAATTCTCAAGCTCCAGTCTTGAAAGCCCAACCCACAGACCCTACGAGCCGCGTGGCCGATCAAGCCTCCGCCAAGCGTTCGGGCCAGCCAGTCCCACAATCTTTCTAAGCTTATTGTACGTCATACACCAACATAGCAGCATCATGCCTATCCACTCCGCAGGGCCAGTCTTTCGAGATTGCCGGTGCCTTCGCAAAGTTTTACGAAAAAACGATGCGCCGACGCAGTCCTTTCATTTGAGGACCGTGCGCTACATCCCTTTGACAAGGCCAACATCAACTTCACACATATGAAGCAAGCAAAATGAGAAGAAATGGCAAAATCAGCTACATACGAAATGAAGAAACTATGCACAAAGTGAGCACTTCAGCCTCCCCTGGCTGCCCACAACCGCCTCCTTATCCCCTTCCTTCGCAGCAGCCCTCTCTAAGCACCCCTTATGCCACACATGCCTACACGCAAACACCACCACCGCACCACTCCCCTCAGTAACGGCCCCTCCCTCCTCAACGTCAACTCTCGCGCTCTTCCCCTTCCCCTTTGCCCCGTTCTCCTCAGCGACACTCTCAATCCGCTTCAACAGTCTATCATTTTCACTTCTCTCCCACGCGTCCCAGATCGCGCCTCCAGAGCCGGGACCCCATGCCCGCTTTCGACACTCTTCGCACATCTGTCCACGGGGCCGCCATCCGCGTTGACGTAGTTCGTTGATCTCGTGGACGTGCTCGAAGCCTTCTTTGTCGAGGAAACGGTTTGCGAGGCTGAGAATAGTTTCTTCGAATGTGTAGGCTGAGAAAATCTCTGTGAGGATGGAGCGGAGGTGTGATAGTGAAGGCGAGGTGGTGGACGCTCGAGTGAGGAAGGTGCGTAGAATGCGGAGGAAGGATGGGTTGGACTGGGGCTGTGAGCGGTGGGCCGTGGGAGGGGACCTGCTTGGATGTGATTGGGATGCTGATTGTGGTTGACGTTGTGAGGGTACGGTAGTAGAGGCCAGTAATGCGGAGAAGGTTTGTTGTACGGAGGAGCGCAGGGTCGTCGTTATTCTCGCGGTGTCGATGGATTCGGCGGGCGCAGTGTATGAGGATGTCAAGGCAGCTTGGAGGTCGGTGGTCGCGGCAGAAATGTTTTGAATCAGCCTGACAACTGCGTCGACAAGATCCAACCACAGAAGCTCGTCAAGTGCAAGGTCTTCTTCCCGGACCTCACCATAGGCTGACTTTCGCCTGTCAATGAGACTGTGAGATGGCCGGTCTGTAGATCGGGTCTGCCCTTGACACAGCCAGATGCCGACCTTGACGTATTTTTGGATGTCTTCAAGCAGGTCGTGTACCGCTTCTTCGGTGTTGGCCACATCTGGAGTCTCTGATGCTGCGCTGATCAAGCCCGTTAAGGCGGTCTCCAAGGTACCGACATGTCTCACCAGGCGATCCATGGCGTCTCTGACGAGGCCGTCACGAGCCATTAGAACGACAGCTGCGTCAACAACACCACTTCTCTCAAGTGCAGGGAGAATTGCGTCAAGCCTCAAGTCTCCAGACTTGAGCACGCTGACAAAGTCGGCAACATGAGCACTGTTGTACTTGCACATAAGCTGAACGTATTGCTCGATGAAGCCTAATGGGAGGTCTTCGCTTATTGTACACGATTCACCCGTAGTAGAGTCTGTTGGCTCAATAAGAGCGTTCAGATACTGGTATTGCGCATCCGATTCTTCTTCATGGGCATCGAGCACGGGCTTCAGAAGATCTGAGCCGTATTGCTTTAGTGTGGTTGCAGCGCGAGCAGGATCGATCCTCACAACATCCTTGGCGCGAGAGATAATCACGCTCTTGACTTCGCCGACTTGCTTTTTCGTGAGACCTTTGCTTGGCCGCAGACAGTCCATTATGCAGCCGAACACAGCTTCATTGTCCTCGGTATCGTCCAGATAGGTGTAAAGCAGCTTTGCGTACTGCTGTGAGCCAAGATAAACGGTTTTGAGCACACGGTGAAACCCGGCTTTTTCAAAGAGCGGTACCAGCGATTGAAGGTTTGGAGGGTGATATATGGAAAGAAGGTACTCGACAGAAAGCTGGCAGTCTTCTTTGATTATCTCGGTTGGGTAGTCGCAGAGGCCTAACAGAATGTGGTGCAGGGATGTACCAGGAAGCATCATGTGCTGCGGGTACTTGGGCAAGTTCCTGGCTACAAACATGTAGAAGTAGGCAATGTTCTCCGAGTCAAAACCCTCTGGTGTCATGATTCCGAGTAGGATGTTGATAATGTACTGTCGGGTAGGGGTGGGAACTGTACTATGCTTGGCGCCGTTGACCTGGGCCCCGTTGGTTACATCCTGCTCGCCATTCAGGAAATTGTCTTCGAAAGCCTCGTTGAGCATGCTCATGAAGCTCGATGCGTCGAAATCTAGTATCAGCTGCAGATATGGAAATGGCGGCTCCGGCCCTTTGTCGGTCCTTGTCAAGACCATGTTCCCGGAGCCAGGTGGCCAAGCGAGATTCTTTCCAGAGAAAAGGAACATATACATGTCTTTCTTCGCACTATACGCCTGCTCGTCGTCAAGGAAAGCCCCACCAGGATAGACACGACCAGTGAAGGTATATGCCAAGTAGGGGAAAATCTTCATTGCAGAAGTCATGAAGATGTTTTCGGTCTCGTCTACATTGAAATCTATGATCTTAATGAGCGATAGAATGTTGACAAGAGGTGTGATGAAGTCGCCAATCGCTTGCGTCCAGACGTGAATCAGAGCGTCGTAAAGATTGTATTGCTGACACAGAGTAGTGACCTGGTTGATGTCGATTGTATCCGTACTCAATCGGCATATCATTTCCTCTAAGCGCGCCGCGCGACCAGCCGATGCGTAGAAAGTGATGAGATCCTTGAGTACGTTTGGTGGCACATTGGTGATCTCTTCGTCTAGGATATAGAGTTCCAGTGTTTCAAAGAAGACGCTTTCGACAGAAGCTTCCTCGAAAGCATCGTAGACTTCTTCGAACATGAAATCGTGCTCCTTCATGCTGATAAGCCCAGTGAAACAGACTTCTGCGAGGTCTTTCTCCGACTTGTCGTTTGACTTGCTGCCTCGGCCATCCCGAGCGAAAGTGTATTTGAGTGATGCCGAGATCATTTCCAGTAGCTTTTCTTGTACCAAGGCATGGCGTGCTTTATCATCGTCCGGTAATCCCACGGTCAGCTTGTCTGCGTCGCCTACATAGTAGGAAGTCGCAAGGCCAATTGCAGCGATGAAATCACCATCTTCCATGAGTGCCATCAATCTATCAGCCCAATTTGACAAGGTGCCAATGGAGATATCATTCACTCCCAAAAGGAACAATCGGCCCTTATATGCACGAAAGCTCATGTAGAAAGCATCCGCAACTACACCGTGTAAGGATGTGTCTGATTCGTCCAATTGCTCAATGACCGGGCGAAGCTGTCGCGAAAACAAATCCGAGTGGTATATCTGCTTTTTTAGGAGGTCAAAAGAGTCTGTCGGCCGTAGAGTATTGTCCTCTAAGATGATCAGGCGCTGACTTATTGTAAGTACACCAAGTACGGATCTGCTTAGCCATTGAACTGCAACAATCGCTTCTTCGCTTTTCCACCTGCTACGCGGTCTGAATGTGAGTTCGGTTGGCTTCTCTCTCTCGCTGGGCGCAGCCACGATACACTCCACTTCCAGCACCGTCAGAATGTTTGACCAGCAATAGACAAGTTTAGTTTTTGACACGGCTTTGTTTGGATCATTGGCAGGATTCTTCAGCTTCACGGCAGGGAACCATGCTAGACATCCGCTCAGCGCACTATGCGGTTCAATCTCTTTTGGTCTGGATGCCTTGTGTTGTGTTTGGGCGATGGGGGTGGTGGATACGATGACTAGCAGGTACGGAGTCAAAAGCGCGGTCAAACCCATGGTATCTGTTGGTTGCTCCACGTTTCCAAGCGGGAGAGGAGAGAAGGCAAGCACAGAGCTAGGTTTCCGAGGCCTTTCCGCGGACTTGTCGGATACGGGGTACCTGCCAAGGACACGCGTGATCTTCACTGTCCTCGCAATCGCGCCCAGACCTCGCGTCGCCAAGTGGGAGAAGGACATACCAGCATCGTCGGCGGAAACGAGTGCTGTATGCCGAGTACCCAAGAAGCCGATGTGGAGAATAGCAACACCGGAGATGTGGCCATCTGACTTTCTTTCATCGAGAGTGTTACGTTCTAAAGGAGGTATGTGCAAGAAAGGTTTGGCAGGTCTGGTCAACTCCCATGTGAAGATGTGGCCCGTAGCATGTCCTCCAGCTACCGTAGAATGATCGGCAGATATGGCCAACGCTGTCACAGGACCGCACTCGATAGCCTTCGTCCCTGGTCCTATTATCGATTTGAGCACTTGTTGATAGTCGAAAACGAGTATGTAACCCTTGGACGTCCCAACGACGAGGGAGGCGGCGACTGCCAAACAGGTGGGGCGACCAAAGTTGCGCTTTCCGACCTCGGAGAAGACTTGGCCAGTGATCTTCTTCAGCTTGGTCCATCGCACAACCTCCCATGGGGACTGGTGTGTGTTCGCTTCGTCTACTTGCGACTGGAAGAGGAAGTTGCTGGATAACGAGGATTGTCGCGAGTGCGCCGAGAGAAAGATAGGACTATACACGGCGCGTGGAGAGGCCGATGGCGAGGGTGATAGTCGCGCGGAAAAGCGGCGCTCGAAAGGTTGGAGAGAGGTGGGACGATGAGGCCGTAGAGAGCTGTGCGACGCGGGGACACTGCTGCTGGGAGAAGAAAGCATAGAGCCCTGGATTGACGGGGTATCGTCCGGAGTAGAGGTCGACCCGGGGCTCTTTGGACGCTGCAACGCCTGTCGCAATGGGAGATGGGATGCGGAATCGTCATCTTCCGGTTCTCCTTCGCTCCTTCTCCGCGTAGCAAAAGTCACTTCGTTTCCCACACTTGCGATAGATGCAAGCTCCTCCATGTCCTCCCCAGTGCTGTACGGCGTATTCCCATTGTTCTCCGGCGCTTCAGCTGTCCCCAGAGGCAGAGCCGAAGGCGGGCCAAGGTCTACCTCGTCGGCATCGTCCTGGTGAGCGCTCGCCTGGCTCTCTCCCGATTCTGAGCTCATGAGGCTCGTCGACCGTGGATCATTGCTCTAGTCGCGCATGTGTGGACAAATCCAAATCCGGGGGGTCTGCTGGTATTAAGGGGCCACCTTTTTTACTGCATGCCTATGCTCTTGCCAATCCAGAAGTCAGCTGGGGGCGTAGTTGATTGCAATACCGCGCGGCTACCTGCTGGAGTTCGCGGATTAGGTAGTACTCGATGCCGGTATCGCGATTTGGCGATTGAGGGTGTGTTTGGTAGGAATCGACGATTCGAAGTGATCCACCGACGAATTTGGAGCGTTATCTCGCAGGTTGTCACAGCAGCAGCGCGGGCGCGAGTTGGAGCTCACGAAGCCGCCTGCAGTTCGTCGATGCCACCGCCGAGGCCCAAGCGCCCGAGCTCCTCCAACGTCACCTCTGCAGCTCGACAACATTTCCCGCATACACTTTCATCCCCTCCCCACCCAATCCGCCGTAATGCCTATCGGACCCTCGCTGCCGCCCCACCTCGCGAAACGTGCTCGCGACGACGACTGCAGTGATCGCTCTACGAGCCCAGAGTCCGGCGAGAAGCGTCGCCGAGTCCTAGGACCAGCTCCTCCGCCCGCCCAACCTGCACCTCGGCGCACCGCAGGGCCCTCGTTACCGCCCCAGCCGCGGTCGCGATCCAGCAGCGAAGACAGCGATATCGGTCCTGCACTTCCGCCGCCTTCAAAGCCAGCACGCGTGCTAGGACCGGCGCCTCCACCAGCTCCTCTTGACGAGCGGCCGCCAAACCCGCCCTCGGACGACTCGGACAGCAGCGACGACGACTTCGGACCTGCTCCTCCTTCTGCAGGGGCATCCTACACATCGTACGATGTTCCGTCATCAAAATCAGCCAGATCAGCCTTCGACACAGATCCGCAGTACAGCGAGGAGAACAAGAAGGTGCAGCGTGATTCATGGATGACGATACCACCTACACAAGACGGTCTGGCAGCGCGCATGGACCCGACTAAGATGCGAGCCCGCAAATTCAACACAGGCAAGAGCGCGGGCGCCGGTTCCGCAGGGGGCATGGATATATGGACCGAGACTCCGGAGCAGAAGTTGAAACGGCTGCAGGACGAAGCCATGGGTGTTTCGGCCCGCTCAAACTCTTCGACCTCAAAGAAAGAGTCGCGCCGTAACAGGGAGGAAGAGGAGACGACCAGAAGGATGAGAGAAAAGCTTGAGGCATCGCGTGGCAAAAGCCTGGTCGAGGCGCATGAGGCAAAGACCGGCAAAGAGAAAGAGGACGACCCTAGCAAACGCGCGTTTGACTATGAAAAGGACATGGCATTGGGCGGGAAGGTGAACCACAAGCAGAAGCGGGAAATGCTCAACAAGGCTAAAGGCTTCGGTGACCGCTTCTCGAGCGGCAGCTTTCTATGAGTTGATTTTGCGATGGAGGCTGGGCTCGCAAGCAAAATACTCTTTACCGTCGGACATGAAGGTCTCTGAAGCGCGGTGAATCAGAACTGTCTTCTTGTTCGTGCTTCACTGAGGTACAGCTCCCTGAATCAAACTATTGTTTAAGCAAACCTTGCCCCCTTCCACTTCTTCCATCAACCATTTCACAACGCCTTCTACCTTCGTTCAGCGACTGTTGGGCACCACTGACATCTTTCCAGTCACCAGACGAAACCCCATCCAATCCAACAGTCATAAACACCATCAACATGGACCGCGACACTCTTGCTATCCTCTTTTGGTCGGGCCTCGCTTTCGTCTTCCTCGCCTTCTTATCAGACTCCGTCACTGGCTTCATCCTTCCCGTCTACATCGTCGCCCAAATTCTCGCCGGCAGCATTCCCACCATCCTCGTCTACAACTACATCAAGCGACGCGGCGCCCTCCAGCATCGAAATTCGCTCTTCTTCCTCCTCACGCTCATCCCAAGCTATCTTTTGTTCGTAATCAACCTCAAGTCCATCCAGGTTGTCGTTTACCTCTGGTCGCTCTGCACGTCGTCTGCGACATCCTGGGGTAACTTGACGCATCGGCCTTACTCACGCATCTCTCTCGGCGAGATCATCTTTGGGATCCTAGTTTGTGTGTTGGAGATGCTTGGCGCACGACTGGCCGCAGTGTGGCTGGAGAGGGAGGAAGCGCGGTCGGTGGCGGAGGCGAGGTTTCACTACATCAATGCAAACAGGGCGCAACGACCAAGGCTCACGCGTGCGCAGATCGAGGAGAAGAGGGCGAGGGGTGACTTTGGGAAGCTGCTGACGGCGGAGGGATTCGTGAAGAAGTGAGCATGTCATAATCTCAGGTAAAGCAGGATATCTATATCCCCGACGAGGCGGTGCGTGAATAGTGCAAATTGCACTGGACATCGTTTCCAGCAGCTCCAATGAAAATGGTACATACACCATCCTTTTTTAACTCACACTGATTTTGTATGATCCGTTGATATACCAACGTGATTCCTTGACTGTTGACCTTGGTAATTTTTAGTCTTGGGTAAAGCACCGTTCTCAACCATCTGCCATGGCGCTAAACAGTTGAGCACTTGTGTCTATGTCGCCATGATTGTGCGCAAGCACCGGCAACACACGCAACCTGCGCACAGTTTCGTCAGCACAACCCAAGCGACCCTTTCCCCGCTGCAAACTCGCGCTATCCATCCGGGCGCTCCAGGCCGGCAGAAGTCATCTCTCACTCTCAGCCACCGCAAACTCGCACGCCTTGCTAAAGATGCTCTTCACATACCCCTGCCCTTCCGGCGCTCCTCCTCCACGATCATGAACAGGCCATCCGCAAGCTCAGCATGTATCTCGCAGTCGCTGGTGAGCCGCATGGTCACCCTTTGCAGACCAGGAAGCGCAGCGAGGTCGGAGGTGACATCGCTGCTATGGACACTGCTCTACACGAATGGGGTCGTCTAACAGCTCCAGTGTCTTGGCAGCATTCATGTCAAGATATATGAGTGCGTTGTCGAGGAGTGCTGCCTTCTCCTTGTATCTTGGGGGCCTCTTGCTGGTCTGCTCGGGCATGTTTGATGCCGTTGTTCTTCGTGTCGGCGTTGGAGACGAATGTAGTTTGAACTGTTGGGTGCCACCGGCGTGTAGCTTTTCTCATCTTTAACACTAGCCATGATGTGGTCTCAAAGTGGACGGCCGTTTGATATCACGAAGCGTTTTCTTCTTCCGCCTGCGACGGGTGGAGGTATCCTCAGATACAGTGAGAAGGGATGATGTAAACGAGGCTGTGAAGAAGTGAAGACGGAAAATAAGAAACAAAGAGGCATGAGAAAGGGGCAGAGCAAAACATAAAGATATACACCACAATAAGAGTTCTCGCCTTCACCATTACAGGCATATCCGGAGAACTCCAAGTTTGAACGATCAACTATCAATAGAGGTATAATTCCAGATACCGTCCGGGTCTTATGAAACAGACACCACTGACTTAATTCCAAGATCGGTGTTTTCGACCGTTGTCCAGAATAAAGCAAACGCGGATACTACTTGATCGGGTCGATGGAAATACTCAGGATACGCAATTGTGCCTGGTTGGAAATGCCTGGCCCTAGTTCACATATCCCCCGACCAATTGTCATACTCATCATCATCCAGAATCAATGGAGACGGAGCGGGAGCAAAATTGAGATCACGTTCGAAGACCATGTCCAAATCGTTGCCCGTGATGGCCTTGTGAAACGATGTGATCAGGTTCTTGAGGTATTCTTCCGACTCTCCGACATATATGATCAGAGCATCTTGCTGTGCCTTAGGTTTATCGCAGTAGCACTGAGTGAGAGCCGTGCGAAAGCAGACATGACGGAGCGCAGGAAATCGATCGAAGTGTTCAGGCTGCGTCCAACACCCAGGCAACCAGTCTTCGAAGTTCACTCTCGGTGCGGCGGCGTATTTAGTGTAAGCGTGCCAATTTATCTGATTGGTGAATTGAAGCCGAGTGATGGTCTGCTGCGCAGCGATGGGGATATTGGACTCGTCCATCCATTTGTGGATAGTTTGAGTACAGTCTGAATGGAATGTGTTCAGCTTGAACGGCATCAAGACCGTCTCCACGTACGTCTGTAGAAATTATCAGCTAAGCACGAGTTTGTACCGGCAGGTAGCTCACCTGGCGCGAAACTTGAAGCAGAGCGAGGTATGCTCTCTTCTTCCGCTCACTGTTCCCAAACAACCGGCCAGTTAAATCGACTGTGAACATCTCGTCTCCAAGCGCATACTCGTAGATGGTGGATCTGATCTCGGCTGGAAGCTGTAGCAAGGGTGACGATAGCTGGTTTTGCTGCACCCTGTCTCCCGTTAGACTTGATATCGCATGTTACAGAGTACAACAGAAGAGTACACTTGATAAGTCATGGTCTGCAGCGACTTACATTTTGAAGTACTTGCCCTTCTTGCGATCCACATCCAGCAATCCGTTGGGGAGGAAGCGCACGCGCGGGTACGTCTTCGCGGTTTGAGCGTGGCCTGAGTTCTTCATGGCTGCGGACGGCGGTGTCGCTCGCTGTCCTGCGCTCGCCGAGGAATCTCGCGTTGGAGCTGGTGTCGTCATTGTGATGGGTGATAACAAGCGCGCTCGGCCGTAGCAGTGATAAAGTGAAGGAAAGGATGAATGTGGGCTTTCTTGGGCACACGAGAGGCTCCGTGGGTTGCCGTGTACTCTGTGGAGCTAGAGTGCTCAAGTGTGAGGGAAGACGAGGAGAGGATTGGATATTGGCCATCAAAGTGGTCAGGCGGACCCGTGAAACCAGCAGGCACCCGAACCACTCCCAACACGTTACTGGGGTTCGGGTAAGACAGCACATAAACACACGTGTCACACTCTTCCACTTGTGAGAGGCATGTAAATCGAAAACATCGCCTCTTTATTGTTTAAGACACTTTCCACCAGCTTGCGGCCCGTACCTGATTACACTAGTGCGTTTACCGTACCTGTAGGTAGGTAGTAGGTGATTACCTATGGGCGGCACCTCCTGCAATAAGCAGGAGAAGATCCGCACATTCCAACTACCAAAAACAATCATGGATACTACCAATCATCGATAGTGCGCGAGAGAATTATTCCATGATGCTGTATCAGAAAAGAATCAATGCGAACAGGCCTAACCACTGTCGACTTGCTGGCCGTGTTAAAGAAGGACATAAAGGCACGTCAAACGGCCGCCTGTGACCTAGATCGCGAAGGATGAAGACGAATTAATTTTGCAGCTGCCTTTCCGCTCATCATTTCCGATTGCGGAAGCAGTCCTCGACGACAAGACAGCCTTAAATCAGGTATTGTATGCATGTTTACCATCTGATTTGCCAACAGTCATGAGCTCATTCGATTGCTAGTGTTCCAAAGCTGCTGGGAACACGGGGTTTCCAGGAAGAGAGACGTACGAAGGATTTCATCAGTTTTACGGCGGCTGAAGTTAAAGGCAACCATATCGGTGCTATTGACCGAGTGTAGCAACGAGCTGAGTCGACCCAGATCAGGCAGTCCATGGGGAAGTCCATACCATGAGTAGGTTTCGTTAACAGTTAACATTGTCCGTTTTAAGGTCCCAAGAGTAGCCGTCGCCTTCGTCAAGTGTCTGGGCCCGGCTTTCGTCTTATATAGATTGACCTTCGCATAGGCATGAAGAGCTTAGGGCTGCGGGACCGGACCATGACCGGAATTTATTGGAGGCCTATTTAACATCGAGTCAATAGAAACACTGGAAACTCGAGGAAGCCTCATAACGTCCACGGATACAGGCTATGCCATTGTCGGCAGTGTCGTACCGTGTTTGCAGACAGGCCGTGGTGCGCTCAGGGCACAATGTTGCAGGACTTGAAATTTGAGTTTCAATTGGATCATACTGTTCCAAATCTCTCTCAGACGAGTAAGCTACCAGTAAGTCCCAATCGAAGTGTAGTTCACCGGGTCCTGTCGAAGCAAGTTCTCCGTCTCACGCTCGATCAGCTCCTCTCGCGGATAATCATGCCTCGCATTCATCCGCTTCAGCTCTTCGTTCTCCTCCCCCGCACGCTCTTCCTCAATCGTTTCCAGTGCTTTGCCAAGTTTGAGTGCGTCTTCAGCCTGGCTTCTGGCAGCGTGGTACGCGTCCATCTCCTTCTGTTCTTGCCTGGTCATGAGATTCGGACGAACAACCACCTCAACTGAAGCAGTCCACACTTCAGAGAGGTTCTCTAGGAATGGCAAGAGATCCTGGATCACACGGGCATAGAAGCCGCCTTTATGGGTGACAGGTGGACAGGGTATACTTGGTTTCGCGCGGCGAGACTTGCGGATTTCACCAGGTTCGTGCTTCGTGCCATCTTCTTTCTTCTCTTCAGCGTGCTCGAAATTCCAGTCCAGATACTTGTAACGGCAGTTGTGCTGTGACCAGGTCAGTCTCAGAGCCCTCGATAAGTGGAAGGACCCGTAGGTACCGCAATATTGACATAAGCGAGCTCTTTCTGAGGTAGCATCCGCACTGGCTGCGTCCTGCCTCGACTGCATTGCCATTTGAGAACAATGTCGACCATGTCCTCGCGCACGAGATTGTGCGCATATTGTCTCTGATATCGCTTGATCTTGCTGTGGAGCATGGTCTTACAATCTTCTGATATTTCTGTAGCATATCTGGCCGAGCAATAGTCACTATGCGCCTCTAGTTAGCTCCGCAGGTTCTTAAAGCAGCACACACCCAGTTGGAGCAGATCCCAGTTTTACGTTTTTGGCAAGAGAGCAAGTTCGCTTCCTGCAGCAGGCGAAGCAAGATCCTCTGCGATCATGCGATGGATATCTCCAGTATTGTATTCGATCGCATGAAGAACGGCGGTCACGCGCTTCTCGATGTCATATAAATGCTGGGCAGCGTCCGATGCTTTCGGGGCAACCTTGCTCGTAGGGTAGATATGGCGTCTATGGGAAACTGATCAGCTCCCCTCTGCCACACAGGGACGCAGAGATTGCTCACTGTGTCACCCGGTCCCAAGTTTCCAGGTTCGCAACGGGCCAGTTGAACAATCTTTGCAGATGTCAGTTCTACGGAGTTGTCTTCTGCAGCAAAACTCACGGCGTTTGATCTGCACTCGGCATCTTCGCGGCTGGGTGGGTTGAGCGCGGAAAAGTTGGCGAGTGCGCCTTTTAATTCCTGTGGCAAGGACGGCAGAGGATGCTGAAAGTAACTTCACGCTTCGCTTGCATAAGTGGTAATGTGAAAGGTGAGGGTAGCGGCTCGCATTGCCCGCCACGTGCGTTTCTCCGTCGACGTCAGGTGAGCGTGTGCGACGACGATGGACTCGGTGAACATGAGAGTGAAGGTGATGAAGTAAGTGATAGAACCATGCGTGACACCGAGAAAGACAAATGCTGAAGTATCCGGTGTCTTGTTGACTACTTGGAAGCTGCACGAAGGCGCTCGGCTTGATCTTTGATCGCGGATACATCAGTCGCAATCCAAAGTTTGCTTCCGGGCTGATGAGAAATACCAAAATGGAAGTCGTTAAATAATGCGATAATGGTATACTATGTTCAGCACCTGCAAAGGGCAACTGGAGCCATGCTATACTCGGACCTCAGTTACCTAACGCCCTGCGGCATCGATTAATTCTTGTTCCATGTTGTTCAAAGGATTCCATACACACATCTATGCCCAAAGCAATGCAATATCACGAAAATGAAGGACTTGTACAGGGTATCAACGCTCTACATCTATCCATTACCTCCTCTCCCCTTTGCTTTTAGCCCCTCTCTACCCCAATCTTGTCCATGTCCCCTTCGTCTGATGAATAACCAAACTCGTCTCATCATCACTATCCCCCTTCCCCTGCATATAATCGCTCTTCACACTCCCCCCTTCGGTCAGATCATCCACACTCTTGCTATGCACCACACTCTGCTCCCCGGGCTTCAGCCCCTTCTCATGATCAATCTCCCCATCGCGCTCTCGCCCATTGTCAATCGGGTCGCTCTGGATATGTATGTCCTTGGTAACCTTGATCTGGTCGCCCGTCGGCACGAAGCTAACGGTGCGGTCTTCGCGCTCCGAGGTCGACTTGATGCCGAAGTCGGAGAGCTCCATGATGGACGAGCGGCGCGCGAGCGTGCCGGCGCGGGTCGCGCTGGACTTGGGACCCGAACTGGAGAGGTTGCCTGAGTCGAACTCGCTGGCGACACGGCCACGGTTGTCGCGGCCCGCTTTGCGGGAGGAGGAGATGGCGATGCGTTTGATGAGGTTGGCCATGGTCATTTCGATGTTAAGCTTGACGAGGTAGGCGAGCGGGTGGAATTGGATGTAGCTGTGAGGTCTTGGTTAGCCTGGTTGGAGGCATAATGGATGAGGGCACGTACATGAAGGAGTTTGGTATCGACATGGCGGCGATGATCATGACGTCCATAAGGAGAGAGAGCAAGATGATCTTCTGGTTGAAGCGAAAGAGCTTATTGTACTTTTGCAGACCGTTGTTGATAAGGTTGGCCTTAACTACCCTGAGGAAATACCAGTTGAGTGCGGCGTCTATGATGAGATATATGACCTTTTCGATACGATCCCAAATTTTGTTCACGAAGATGTACCTGCCAGCTGTTAGAGGAGACCTTGTAACGATATAAAAGACAAGCATACGTATCATTGGTTTGCATGCGGGCTGGGACCCAGATATTGAACACACTGATGTTGATCGCTGTGACCGTTACTGCGGTAGCAATCATAATCATTTTTGAGCGACGTCGATCCGGCACGATGAGCCGGATTCTGTTAATGATGATCTGAAGGAGGAGCTGGACCTGGATACACCAGCAAGTCACTGCGTACTGTTAGATTCGCGAGAACAGGCTGTCGAACTGGTTGTGTCAAGGTGTTGGGTTACTCACAAACGGTGCAGAAAAAATAAAAGCCTATGCTCGTCAGTGGTGGATACGACGCGAGGAGCGAGAAAACATACTCGGTCTAATGCACTTCAGAATGTACAAGAAACACACCAGCCCCATGATAAACGAAGCAGCCATCTCTAGCCATATCATCCATATGTACACGCTCCGCAAAGGTGACCGGGAGCTCCGGCATTGTTTGTATGCGAGCCATACGGCTATGATGAAATTGATGAGCGTCGCCACCCACACCACACATGTTATGGCGACGTCTGTGTGAGTGATCGGCTCATCTTTGAAGTGCTTCCCTACGAAAGGGCCCCATGGGCGGGTGTTTGCGTCTGGTCTCCACACCCTGGTCATGGCTATGGTAAAGATTGAAGCAGTGGCGGTTGGCTTCAGAAAACGTAACGAAGAGGCACACGCTCAACGAAGAAGAGTTGGATAATCACACCTTTCTAGAATAGATTCATACCGCGAGTCGAAAGGGGGAGCCACTCTCTTGAGAGGGAAGCAGAGCACGACGGGAGGGCTAGTCCCACGTGTCAGGCTCTGACATCAACCAGCGTTCGCATTTAGACTTTGTTAGCGGGAAAGGGGAGACGTATGCGAATTCTAAACACCGTAAAGCCGCATTTCATGGATACAGGATATTTAGTCTCGGCTTGCACCGCGCCGCAGGCCGTAGAGTACCGTATACTTTGAACAAACAGCTGAGCCCAGCTGCGTAGACCAGTTGGCCAGCAGCTGCGATACATCATCTATGATACCTTTCCGAGCGGAGGCGTGTGAGCCGAGGTGGGAAACCTCTGTATGGCATCTACGGATCGGCAGTACTGGTCCCGCTAAAGATGCCCCAGATCGACGACTGGTTCGTACAGTTCCACACTTCAGGAGAGAAATGGATTAATTCGTTGGGGCTCATTTGGTAAGGTACCAGCGTAGATCCAGATAGGCGACGTCGATCTTTGAGAGAGGAGAAATTGCCATGCTGAAAGGGGATAGTCCAGGGCCTAGAAGTCGCCGCATCAAAAACTAGACAAGTTTTTGGCCACTAAGAACTGAATCGCGAGTTCGGGTGAGCCCTCCCCGTTTCGCGTCGAGAAGCGCGCGCAAGATATTACGAGTGTAGATCGACGAATCGGGTACTCAGGAAGGTTTACCGTGAGGCACCGTTGGATCGAGTCATGTGTATGCTAAAAGATAGCCACTGCTGATGAATCTTTTGGAGGCTACGGCCATAGAATTTTCGTGACACCAGACTGTCTCTTCTGTAAAGATGGAGTTGTATACTCAACCGGGAGAAGGGAGCTGAGTGTTCGTGACTGTAGTAGAGTTCGAAGCCAAACTAAGCGCAAGAGACACCATGCGTTGGTGCTGGAACGAGGAAACAGAACGAGGTTCGGAATTGCGGGCCTATCGCGGAGTTTTTTAAGAGGACAATGCACTCGGTGAAATAACTCAGCTACGGGAGAACGAAGGTACGTGAGAGGCTGAGGAGGTTTTAGTTATGCGCTATTCTCGCTCGCGCCGTGGCGGCTTCCCTGTTTCGTGTGCACTCAGTCCCAGAAGCGGGAAGTGAAGCGCAGGCCGCCTTTCATGATGGTGGGTGCTTTCGATATCGGCGCAACCGTACCTGCGTGGTGCTAGGACCCAGAACCCATCTTTTTCTTGTACAAGAGTTGAAGTGTGGGGCACGCCTGCACACGACAGTAGGAAGTGCTCAATGATCGCAGCAGCGTAGGCACTGAGGACATGCATTCCACACGAGCAGCAACATTTCCACACGAGCAGCAACGCCTCGGCTCAGTGGCGTGCTTGTTTGAGCACATAAACACCCCTCTACGTGATTTTGGAGGACCATTAATGAGCGCAGTCAAAGTCTCAGAGGTTCTGTACAAAGAGCCAGCACTCACTCCACATGCGTACCTCCACCATTGTCAATCTAGAGCGTCAGCCCCTTCCTTGCTGTCATCCCCGTGCTAGTTCCACTCATCGTCCAAGCTCCAGCTCTCGCCACCTTTGCGATTCTCCTCCTTCGCCTTCTTCTTGTCGTTCACGCTAGTAGCCCTCGACTGCTGCCTCACCCAGTCTCTCGTTCTGTTCATGCCAGCTGTGTCCGCAGGAGCAACCTCAGGCCCCCTCATTTTCTTCTCCAGCTTGGTCTGCAAGTCTAGTAATTCATCGATCAAGACAACTTTGGGTATCTTCTTGAGCTGCTGCTTGACATCGCCGACCTCTACAGACGTAGTCGGGCGGGCTAGGGTGAGCTGATCACCAGGTCTAGTGGTAAGAAGCGCCGCGTCAGAGGGGACGATCTCCTTGCCAAGTATCTTAAGGAGTGTGCTGTGGGCTCGATACTTGAAACGGAAGACGGCGTACTGTGTTTGTGTCAGTGATGTTGCCACGTGATTGAAACTCCGAAGGAGATTTGTGTCATGAACACTTACCGGCTTCTCGAGATTATCAAGGTATTCTGGTCGGCCGATAGCATGACCGTATTTCAAGCCCTTGCCTGCACGCACCTGGTGCTCGACACCTTTCTTCGCGGCATCTTCTTTCTTCACTTTCAGCAGCGGCTCGGCGTCCACGCTGTAATCTCTAGAACAAGTTCCAGACTTCTTATCTGGTGTAGGAGGCGGGAATTGCCGGTGTCGTTTGGTGGCTACTTCTGAGCGCAGTTGGCGATACTTTGATAGCCGTATCTTCGATGGCCTACTCTTAGCCTCGTCAGTGGTATTCCAGGGATTTCTTCCATTCGCCATGCTGTCCGCCTTCTGAGAAGCGGACCAGCCATTAATGTCAGCTTGCCAGCTGGAGTCACTGGCTTGGAGATCTTTGGGCTTTGACGGGGCATCCCACGCTGTTTCTTCCATAGCACCACCGTGGTCCATCTCAGTGGTCCACTTATCTTTTGGAATGGAATTTCTCCCGTGCATTTCGGATGGGCGCCCGGTTGATGGTCTCATTGTCTCCTTTGTAGTCCATACGCTTTCGGTTGTGTCCTTGGTGGGCTCTCCCCAATCTTTATCGCCGTGCACCGTCCTGTAGTCGTTGCCGACGAGCGGAAAATCGTTTACTAAGTTCTGAGGCATAACGTGGTTCTCCAGCGCCGACCACGCTTTTGGTGCGATCTCTGAACTGTCCACTTTCCAAATCGACGCATCCTTGCCGTTAGCAATAGCATTACGTACGGACTTTTCGAAAGTACTGAAACCGTTGCCGGGAAACGGCACTGATGGTGCCAAGCTCACTGCAGGGGCAGTGGCAGCATATCGTCGTTGTGGTTCTTCATCTACCTTCAAGTCGAGCAACTTCTTGGAAAGAGCATCAACAAGGGGAGCTGGACTCACAGCCGAGCCCACCACAGAAGGGCCGGCTATATGTGAGATGCTTTCCGAACGATGCACTGGCAGAGACCAAGACCCGCTAGAACCTGAGCTTGCTTCAATATGTGTCCAACCTTCACCGTTAACGTTGGTATCCCAGGCAGATGCTGAGGAACGAGATCGTGCAGTGTGGAAGTCAGAAGATTGAGTCCAGTGGCCCGTACGAGTTGTCTGGGCAGCAGGTGATGGGGCATGGGCGGCAGGAGAATCTCGTCCCACAGACATGTGTTCATGCGGATGCTCAGAGTTGAATCTCTTTCGTCCGTGGCCTTGTTTTGGTGAGCCCCATGTGTCTCCACTGTCCCAAGTGGATGATATATTTTCTTCCTCTCCTCCAGATTCCCACCCATTTCCGGCATTCCAACCTCCTGTCGATGACTCAGGGCGGCGTTGATCCCAGCTAGTCTGCGTATGCTGCATATCTGACTGGAGCCCCAGAGCGAGGGTCGGCGGCGGAAACGCCAGGCCTCCAGGATCTTGAACTGCATTCACAAACGGGGAAACTGGTGACTTGTTTGGTTCTGGCCATGAGCCAGGGATGTGACTCGGACGCGCATTATGAGCTCCGATGGAGACTGTAGGACCCTGTGATGAGGTCTGGTAGTATCTGTCGGGGCTTCTTTGGGCAATGTTCGCGAGTACCTGATCCAGAGAACGCGGATCGAGTGGCATATGCGATGCGGAGGCACCCTGCATACTCGGTTCCGGACCATGTATCGAAGCGGTCCTGATTTGACGAGGTACAGGACCGCTGCCATAGCGAACGCTTCCGGTGAGACCTTGCCGACCTGGCATATGATCTGGCAGTTGGGGCTGAACTTGGGAGACCGGCGACGTGTGCCTTGGCCTTGCAGCATAGGACCGGAAACTCAATGACGGAGGAGGACCGCTGTGAAGATGTGAAGAACTAATTGTAGGAGCTGCGTGTCTGTTTCCACTGCGTAAGTACTCCCAAGCGCGATCATCGTACTGTGGTGCGTAGGAACTGCGTGCTCCGTCATGACGGAAGTGATTGTCCGGCATGTCGCCTGCGCCGTCTAGGTTCATGGGCTTTACGTTGACGGTGGCTAATTTGGCGCTTCGTATGCCAGCGCACCGTAACACGACGACCTCGATGCATCCGAGATTATCGAGGAGTTTCGACGAGCAGGCTTCAAGAGCCTCATTCGCTGAAGTTACATAGTGTAAGCCGAAGTTGTATGACAAGGTAAGATGCGGAACTTACCAATGTCGAGCTTTTCGAAATTCCAATCTCGAGCTATCATTGTTCCATCATCCTGGCGCTCTTCCTTTTGCCGCACTACAAAGTTCACCAGAGATTCTCGATTAGGTGGCTTCCGCAGCTTGAGATTCTGACGGTTGCGATTGCATTGGTAGACGCCGTCAATGAAGACGTACATGGCTAGGCCTGGGGCGATGAACTCGCTGGACGAGAGACTGATGGCGAAAGCCTGCGGCTGCTCCGCAACAGCAACGAAAGTCTCCACGCAGCCGTCGCCATAAGTAGTGCCGAATTCAAGGAGTCGAGTCTTACCATGGAGAAGCTCGATGAAGCAGTGGAGGTCCTTGAGGGACGGCATCTCCGCTGCGTCGTGCAATGGCGAGGGAGTGAGCTCAATCGGACGGGGTCACAGAAAATGTATTCGGGCGTGAATGTTGCTGCCGCAAAGAGTTTTAAAGTAGGTTGCTGGGGAGACAGGCCCATGGCTGAGGGTTCACTCGGACAACCATAGAGATCACAATCCACGTGACCCCTTGTAGAATGAACCATGCAAACAGACTGCAAACGAGTGAGACTGGGCCGAATCAAGTCGCCAATACGTTGAGCGTTAATCGTCGCTGTCAATGTCTAATCCTGGGGCGGCTCTATCGAGAGCGGTTTCCCTTCACACTGCCGCCAATCCTTAATCGCCTACGCACGGACCGATATATCGCCAGGAATACAGCCGTGTGGGCGATGGAGCCACGGTTCCAACAAACGTGTCGGAAGGGTGGCAAACAAACCGCTACCAGGAGAACATCATGAGGCATCGACCACCTGTACGGCCGTCCAAACGAGGAGTTACATACGCCAACAAATGGCTTCAAGTACGGATACTGAGTGGACGGGGAGACGATGTTTGAGGCGAGGTGCCAATATGGAAGGAAGTCACGATGGATTACCTCATCGCGCTGAAATGACCAACAATGAGATTTTCGCTGAAAAGGTTGCATCGTTAAATTGGTCAAGCTATCGGACAAGTGTATGCAATATATACAAGTCTACGGGTATCAGAAGGTGAACTTTTGAGTAGAGAAGTACCCATACGCCTCAGTTGTAATTCGTGTCTCCCCTACCTGCTCAGACCTCCCGAAACGCCACGTCCTCTGGCAGCCGGAAGCTTGCGCAGAACATGGTCTTCTTGGGCGCCACATCCCTCACGTGGAATACCTCCAGCTCTGGTGTCTCGGGCGTGATTTCGAAGTTCAACTGCCTGCTGATCTCCTCGCAGATACTCTTCGTCTCTGCCACGTCGTCCTTGCTCTTCGTGCTGAAGCAGTGCACGTGAATCATGGGTAGCTTCACATCTGTGTGCGGTGATAGTAGTTTCCGGATTTCCGAAGCGGAGATGCCAGGCACGTGGGAGTAGAGCCCAATGAAGGCGGGGAGGAAGGTGATGGCGGAAGCGGGCAGGTTCATGACGTAGTGGCTGAAGATGCGTGGCTGCACGAGGGTGCGGAGCGGTTGAGGTGATCCTGCCGGCTTTGGCGCGCTTCTTGAGAAGATTTTCTTCGGGAAGATAGGTATCGAGCGGTCGTCTTTGAGCAGCGCAGCGGCACTGGACCTGATGAAGGCGGCGCCATCGGTGTTGAAGGCGCGCACGTAAGCATCGACTTTGTTCGTCTTGATGTTTTCGGCGAGGTACTTGTAGGAATCCGGGTTGAGGTCGTTAGCCCACACGAAGCACTTCTTCTTGGCCGCGGGGACTGCGAAGGGACCGACACCAGCCATAACATCGCAAATTGCCTCGCCTTCCCTGAAGAGCCCGCAGAGCCGCTCATGCTCGGTGTGGAGTCGTGTATTCCAGTAGACCTTTGCAAAATCAAAGTGGAACTGGCAGCCCTGCTCATGTACTTCGACATTCAGATCATCATCACCCACCAGAACCTCGTACTGGAAGGTGCGGTATGCACTCTCTGTCCCGACGTTGTCCAGCTTGTTGATGACTGTGGTCACTATGGGGTTTTTGTCGGCGAGAACAGTCGCGATGAGGTTCTTATATGGTAAGTATCGCTCTCGCAGGTTGAGATGCGCAACGTGTCCGGCGAGGGTGAAGCCGGTTGGAATTTCATCGTCGTTTTTCTTTTCAGGCGGAGGTATTATGGCATTGGTGATTTCGGAGTAGGTGAAGAAGTCGTAGTCGAGTTTCAATTCGTACGGGATCACGCCTATGGTGCCGGCCTCTTCGAGTTGGCGCAGCTTGGGGCTCCAGGTGTTTGTATCTGGCTGAGTTCAGGCTCAGTCCAACATGGTGGTGGTGGTGGTGGTGGGGCATGTGTGAGTCGTACCGTTGTGCACCACGTCGGGCTTCAGTATCAGGCATTTCCCGCCCCTTGTCGCGCGTGCAGCGTCGGTATCGGGGCGTATACCATCGAGACGCGTCTTGAGAGAGTCGCGGCTGCGGTCGAGGTCGGTGCGGACACGCGAGATGTCCTTCGGGCTGAAGATGCGGGCGGCCGATGTGTTGATTGTTTTCTGGAAGAAGGAGCGGTCCAGCACCTTCATGGCGCGGTTGATGGGCGGCGCGAACATTTCGGTGGGATCGTCCGACATGGGATCAATGGGGCGAGCAATTGCTGCTTCTTTGTTTCGTATAGGCAACCCGGTGGATGCGGTTTATTTCTCGTGGCATTCGCATGCGCATGAACTCAAAGCATGTTCCAGTCGTACGTAAAGGTCAACCTAACCTATTCTAGAATTAGCCAGCTTAATAGTAGGTAAGTATATAAGTTCTTTTCTCTACAATTTTTAGAGTATTTTAGAGTTCTTAAATTACTAACCCTAGTCTAACTAACTATACTTTAAACTCCTGCTTTACAGTTTACATATATCTAATTTAGATTTTCAATTTAACTATTTTATCTAAAAAAATTATTAAGACTAGAATGAAAGTAGGATAATATACTTTAAAATAATCTAAGCATATGCTAAGCTAATTCCATTAACATAAGCTGATTAAGGCTTGGTAAAGTTAGGGACGCTAAAATCAAGTCAGGTTAATCTAAAGCCTGCTGGGCACCCGGGCACCTGCAGACCGGGGTGCTTCGTAGGCCCAGGAGGACGGCGGGACCAGGATTCGCGTGTAATTTCGAGAAGCAGGCCATTGCAACAACAACCCCCATCCCACGCCTCCTGAACCTGCAACGCTCCTACGAACCCCCCGACGACGTGCCATGAAGCCGCCCGGGCCGAGCGCATACTCCTAGACCCTGATCCGCACCGAGCAAACGCATACGACGCTGCTACGCTGCCGCGAGAAATAGTTGGCAGCCTGAACCATGGCTCCAGGAGGGGGAAACATCAAGGTGGTGGTCCGGTGCCGGCCGTTCAATGGCAGAGGTACGAGCCCTGCAGCTGCCCATCGCAGCGCCAGTGCTCACAGCCTGCAGAAAAGGACCGCAATGCGCAATGTATCGTCCGCATGGAGGGCAACCAGACCATTCTCACACCGCCCTCCAACTCAGCCGCCGTAGGGAAAGCCGCTGGGAAGGCAACCCTCGAGGGTCCAAAAAACTTTGCCTTCGACCGCTCGTACTGGTCGTTTGACCACGCCGCCCCCAACTACGCCGGACAAGATAACCTGCACGAGGACCTGGGCATACCGCTGCTCAAAAATGCATTCGATGGTTACAACAACTGCATTTTCGCATACGGCCAGACTGGTTCCGGAAAGTCGTACTCCATGATGGGCTACGGAAAAGAGTATGGCATCATTCCCAAAATCTGCCAGGACATGTTCGAGCGCATCGGGAGCATGAAGGACAACAACACAAGCTGTACCGTCGAGGTTTCGTATTTGGAAATCTACAACGAAAAAGTCCGCGATCTGCTCAACCCCAGCAACAAGGGAAATCTTAAGGTCCGAGAACATCCCTCGACTGGTCCCTACGTCGAGGATTTGGCCAAGCTGGTGGTGCGCTCATTTGCTGAGATCGAGAACCTCATGGATGAAGGAAATAAGGCCCGTACCGTTGCCGCCACCAACATGAACGAGACATCTTCGCGATCGCACGCTGTGTTCACTCTGATCCTGACCCAGAAGCAAAAAGACGTCGAGATGAACATGAGCGGAGAGAAGGTGGCTAAGATCAGTTTGGTCGATTTGGCCGGTTCAGAAAGAGCAAACTCTACAGGAGCCACCGGAGCTCGCCTGAAAGAAGGTGCCGAGATCAACAGGTCGTTATCGACCCTCGGTCGTGTTATTGCTGCGTTGGCTGATGCTTCGGGTGGAAAAAAGAAAACTCAAGTCCCGTACCGTGATTCGATTTTAACATGGTTGCTGAAAGACTCCCTTGGCGGTAATAGTTTGACGGCTATGATTGCCGCCATCTCCCCCGCAGACATCAACTTCGATGAGACGCTTTCGACTCTGCGATACGCTGACTCGGCCAAGCGCATCAAGAACCACGCTGTTGTGAACGAGGATCCTAACGCACGTATGATCAGAGAGCTCAAGGAGGAATTGGCCCAACTCCGCTCCAAGCTGAGTGGTGGCGGTCCTGCCGGCATGCCTATAGAAGAACAGTATGCACCAGATACGCCCCTCGAGAAACAGATTGTGTCCATCACGCAGCCTGACGGATCGATCAAGAAGGTATCCAAGGCCGAAATCGTGGAGCAACTGAATCAGTCCGAGAAGCTGTACCAGGATCTAAACCAAACTTGGGAAGAGAAACTTGTAAAGACCGAGGCTATCCAGAAAGAGCGAGAGGCTGCACTTGAAGAACTAGGTATCACTATCGAAAAGGGCTCTGTTGGCTTATCGACACCCAAGAAGATGCCGCATTTGGTCAACTTGAGCGACGACCCATTGACTTCTGAGTGTCTGGTGTACAACCTGAAGCCGGGAGCTACTACCGTTGGCAATGTAGACACCGAGAATCAGACAGCTGACATCCGTCTAACTGGTGCGCAAATACTACACGATCACTGTACATTCGAGAACGTAGACAGTGCAGTAACAGTAATACCCAAAGATAACGCCAGTGTCATGGTTAACGGAATCCGTATCGACAAGCCTAAGCGACTACGGAGCGGTTTTCGCATAATACTGGGTGATTTCCACATCTTCCGCTTCAACAATCCGCAAGAGGCACGAGCAGAGCGCGCAGAAATAGGCACAAGCTTGCTTCGCCATACGGTCACCGCAAGCGCTCTCAACTCTCCATCACCACGGCCAACCCACGAAAGATCTTACAGTACAGTAAGCTTAGCGGTCTCTGATGTTGACTCGGACAGCCCACGAGCTTTGTCGCCGGCATTTTTCCAACGAGAACGTGTTTCCGACTGGTCGCTTGCGAGGAGAGAGGCAGTGACTGCGCTTTTAGGTCCCGACCAAAAGATCGCATCTATGCCGGATGAGGAATTCGATGCGCTGTTCGATGACTTGCAGAGACTGCGTGCCACGCGGAAGTCCAGACCAGAGAGCAGGATATTCGATGTAAATTCGGATCCGGACGACATGGAGTCTGTGAGCTCATATCCTGTTCGCGAAAAATACGCATCGAACGGGACTATCGATAACTTTTCTTTGGACACGGTTCTCACAATGCCTTCAACACCACAACCGGGCGAAGAGGACGAGAGCTTCCGACAGGTCCGCGAAAGTATGCAAGAGAGGCTCGAAAAACAAAAGGAAGACTACCAGGCTAAGCTGCGCTCATCTGGAGATGATAATGCCGAGATAGAGGAAATGAAGGCGGAGAAAGCGCAAATGGAGGAGAACCTTCGTGCAGCGAAAGAGGAGATGCAGAAGCAGCTGAAAGAACAGAAAGCAGCCTTCCATCGCCAGCTCAAAGAGCTTGGACACGAACCTCCACCGGAGTCACCGGAGGCGCCAGAGGAGGTTGGAGACAAGACTGAGCAACCTGACGAGCACACAGAGCTCGTCAAGAGCGTGTTCAACCAGTGGCGCAAGCGCAAGTACGTTACAATGGCGGAGACGATTCTTCAGAATGCAGCGACCTTAAAGGAAGCGCAGGTTATGAGCCAGCAAATGGACAAGAATGTAGTCTTCCAGTTCTGCATTGTTGACGTCGGCCACAACATTGCGTCCTCATACGATTTGGTTCTCAATGGCATTCCTGGCGAAGATGATGAGTACCTCGAGAATACCCCGAAACCTTGTGTTGGCGTGAGGGTAGTTGACTTCAAGAACGAGGTTGTGCATCTCTGGTCGCTTCAAAAGCTCCGCTTCCGCGTACGCGTGATGCATCAGATGCACCAGTACATGAATCGACCGGAATATCTTCAACATTTCAGTTTGGAGAACCCCTTCTCAGAACCTTGCATGCCGGAGTTCTCGCGCGTTGGCGACGCTGACGTCCCGCTTGCCGCTGTCTTCGAATCCAGAGTACAGGATTTCAGCCTAGACGTCATCTCCCCGTACACAACGAACGTTGTTGGAATAATACGCCTGGCTCTCGAACCATCCTCTGCGGAAGCGCCTTCGACTACGTTAAAGTTCAATGTCGTTATGCACGACATGGTAGGCTTTCCAGAAAGAGAAGGAACCCAAGTACACGCGCAACTTTTCCTTCCAGGCATTTCCGATGAGAGCGGGGCGACGACTACGCAGATAATCGCAGACTTTGATGAAGGGCCAGTTCGGTTTGAGAGCGTTCACAGCATGAGCATCCCATATCCAAGCCCACGGACCACGTTCCTGCGCGTCTCTATCTTCGCCAAAGTCACGTCTATGCATCTCGATAAGCTACTGAGCTGGGATGACATGCGCGACTCGGCACCGCGGCCTACGCAGAAACGCCGCAAGGCTCGTCTCGCAGAATCCGAATTCTACACCGAGGACACGCACGACATCTTCTCTCGCATACAAGTTCAAGAGATCTCTGAAGATGGCACTTACAAGCCCGTCGACGTCATTCAGAGCGGCGCCATGGACGCTGGTGTCTACCAGCTCCACCAAGGAGTCCAGCGCCGCGTCGTGGTCAACCTCACGCACACCAGTGGCGATACTCTCCAATGGGAAGATGTCGCCTCCATGCGTGTGGGACGACTCCGCCTCGTCGACACCGAAGGCAACTCTCCCAGCCTCGACAGCAGCCCCGTACGCGAGGTTCCCATCAAGCTGGTTTCTCCGCCCGTTGTCAAATCCAACGCTGATGGCACCGCCAATGTAACCTTCATCGGCCAATGGGACTCTTCGGTCCACAACTCGCTGCTCCTCGATCGCGCGACGCCAGACAAGTACCGTGTTCAGGCGTCTCTTTTGTTCAATGTGACGTCGGCCAAACTTGTCGAGCCTATGGTGTTTAGTCTTGACCTGGCACTGCAGATTCGAAGCAGAACATACATGCGACAGGTCTCGCTGTTCTCTTTCTCGAACTTCTTCGCCCAGCAGCGCGTCATCCACTCCACGGTCGGCGTGTTCAGTGTCGCCATCCGCCCTACCAGCGTGAAGCGTGCTACCGATCTCTGGCGGATGAACACTAACGGTGACTACATCAAAGGCGAAGAGCACCTCAGCGGGTGGACACCCCGTGGCGTGTCCCTCGTTCGAGACTACATAGCGCTCAACAAGCGCCGCCAGCGCATCGCTGAGATCGAAACCGCCCGCTCCGTCCTTTCCTCCCGCGCCCTCACCACCTTTCCCTCCAACGCTTACACCACCTCACTCGATGACCGTCAAAAAGGCCTTCTCCAGCGCGTCATCGGCCTCTGGAAGAACGGCCGCGCGCCTGCGGAAGTCATCCTCAACTCCACGAACCTCGAGCCTCCCACCAACGGCGCCGCGTTCGCAGCCCGCAGCGCCGATCCCTCACCATCCCGCGCACCAAGTCTCGTCGCTACCGTTCGCTTCGTCCCCAAGAACCCATACCTGCTCAAGTCCTCGTACCTCCTTACGCCCGATCCAACCAACACGCGCTGGGTGCGTCGTTTCGTCGAGCTACGGCGGCCCTACCTGCACATCTACAACGGCGAGGGCGACGAGCTGAACGCCATCAACCTGACGAACGCGCGGGTGGACCACAGCCCGCAGATAGCGCGGCTGCTGACGGGTGCGTCCGCGGAGCCTGGCGAGGGGCGCGCCACTGGCGGCGGCGGCGTGGGCGACATGGTGTGGGCCGTATTCGCGAAGAGCAATACGTATGTCTTCCGGGCGCGGAGCGAGCGCGAGAAGATTGAGTGGATTTTACGGATCGACCAGAGCTACTTCAGCTCGGAGAATAGCGATGAAAGCAGCAACTGAGCACGCAAAGTATATAGAGTTGGGAGAAGCGAAGCGTTCTCTTTTTTGTCAAAGCATGTACCTCGAGCTGCGGTGGCTCACGAGAAAATGGATTCTTTTGTATTCGCGACGCGGGAGGGCGGAGCGAGGGCGTTTGCTTCGATGCTTTTGGATACCCTGGGCGATAGATGCTCGTTGGCTATTGGCGTGCTTTTGTATGATGTGCATTGGAGAGGGTGTGGACACTAATTGTAAATATCTGGTCAGGACCACGACGTGTTGTGATGTGTTGTTGCGTGATCGCAGAAGCCTCGTGTTCCTGCGCCTTCGCCTTGCGTGTGGCAGCCCAGAAATCTCTCTCCAGGTGCCTATGGTAGAAGATGTACCGCTTTAAGGTGATAGACACAACCAGCAGCGACAAATCCCTTCCCCCCAGCAGCAACAAATCCCTTCCCAACCAGCAGCGACAGATCCCTTCCCAACCAGCAGCGACAAATCCCTTCCCATCCAGCAGCGACAAATCCCTTCCCATCCAGCAGCGACAAATCCCTTCCCAACCAGCAGCCGCCCAGCACGTGCGCCCAGAGCTTTATGCTAGCCCTCCAGGCCCCACCAGCCCACACGTGACCGCCAAGCGCGCTACCGCTAGCGCCGCACGTTCCCCCTCCAGCCAGGTATATAAACCCGCTCGCCCTCTGCCTCTTTTCTGATTCTTCATACTTACCTTCTTGGGGTTCCCTCGGCTCACGCATCGAGGAACCAGTCGTTCTCGCCTGCATTGCACAGCGCGGAGCTGGGAGCGACTTCAGTCTCCTTCGGGGGCCTGACTGGGGCAATTTTTGCTGGACCTACGTACGCACGCACACGCGAGCAAATGCGCTTTTTCATTGACGATGTGGCCGGTTGGGGCTGCGCGTTGAGGAAGAAGTGATGGCGATGGGTGGGATGGATGGAGGTGATTGCCAGGTGACATTTGTTGCTCTGCAACACGTTCGTTCCTCTGCAATACGTGTTTGGTGTGTTGGATGTGTTTGTCGCGTCTGGGTCCTGTTGGAGGGTTGCCGGGCGCTCTTTGGCAGCTCGCCGGATTTGGTTAGTTGATCGCCCTTGTTTTGTGTTTGTTACTTTATCAATGCACTCGACAGGTTCTCTTGTCACCGCTCTCACGTTGATTGCGTTCTGGCTTCACACCTGTGCTTTCCTTGTCGCGCCTTGCTTCTGATTGAAGGTCTGCCTGGGTCATGTGTTACCCAATGCATCGTCACTTCCTTCTTGATCATATCTTACTCATTGCATCGTCACTTCCCTCTTGATCATGTCTTACCCAATGCATCGCCACTTCCCTCTTGATCATGACTCAAGCGCTCTACTCCTACGAGCTGTCGCACCCCATCTCCACCTCCACCTCCGTCTCCCAATCCCGCATCTCCACCCAGACGCTCTCCCTCCAATCGTGCGGGCAATAGTTCCGTGCCAACAATTCCGCCCTCGACGAACTGGTCCGCCCTATCCAGCCAGACCGAGTCAGCCCGCTGCTCGCGGGGTCGTCGGGAACCCGTCGTTGGCGTGGGCCGTGGCGGTGGCCGTGCGAAGACGCAGCCGTACATTTCGTTGCGAAGCTCGCCCGGGAGCTGCAACAAGGGAGACAGCGCGCTGTTGCACCGTGTTAGCCTCGTTCTATCTCTCGTGGAAGGTACGAGGAACCGGGCAGGTCCCGGGAAAAGCACCCACACAGCGTGTCGGGCCGAAGACTATGCGCGCAATACGTAGCGGGAGTTGAAATTGCGTGGGTAGAAACGGGTTTTCGGTGCAGGAAAAACTCCCTGTCTCGCAAGACGTGCTCAAGAGACCAAACGCGGCAATCACAATCACCTCACTCATCCGAGTAACGTATGACTTGTGTAGAAACTGGCAGCTCGGATGCGTTCGGGGAAGACCAATCACGCAATGAAATCCTTGAATGATTGGCGGATCAAATTGTCATACGAGCAGGTCTTCGACCATCACCTAGATATTACATACAATGCAAATTCCCAACCCCATTTTCGCCGCTGACCATACCGTGTAACCATGCAAAAACAAATGCTCTCCCAGAAGAACGACCCACACTATGTATCTTATCTACTCCTCGTCCTCTTCCTCCTCATCCTCCTCCTCCATACCCTCCGCCGCGGTAAGCGTAATCGTAGGCGCCTGATCCACACCCAGGTAGCTGTCACTGACCAGAAACAGCGTCAATTCATGCTCGCCGGCCTTCTCAAGCGTAAACTCCAGCATCGTCTCTACCTTCCGCCCAATCGTCACCTTCTTGATGGCAAGCAGCGTGTGCTCCCGCTGATCACCTACCACAAGCCAGTAGCTCTCCGTCTTCTCCGCGGGGTAGAACGGCGCGTGCACGTCCGTCTTGGGCTGCTCGTCATCCTCGAGATTGCTGCGCGTGATGCGCACCTTGATGTGCGCCGGCGAGTTGGTCGCGATGTCCTCCGGGTCGACGAGTTCGTGCTCGAGCTCCAGGTTGGGGTAATACTCGTTGGTGAAGGTAGCGGCTTCCTGGAGCTGGCGGCCGTCGAGTTCCAACGCCTTGATGAGCTTCTTGTAGTCTGGGTTTTCGTCGGGGTCCATGGCGTCGATGAAGCCGTCGACGTCGTTGATGTCGAATTTCTGCGCGGCTTTGATGGTGTCGGCGTCAAAGTGGGGGATCTGCTTGAGTGGAGAGTCTTTCTGCCACATGGCCTGGACGACCATCTGGGATAGTTCCATTGCGCTGAGGGCGTTGAGATGGGCTTCCGAGGAAAGAACGTCTACACTGGCGCTTAGGATATTGAGGACCTTCTTGACAACCAGTTCCTGGTCCTTGGCGAGGTCGATGGGAAGCTGCATCCGTGAGAAGTGTGCTTGTAGTAGTACGAATGCTTTGAAGTGCGGTGTTTCAAAGTTGACGTCCTGCATCTTGTACGGCACGCGGTCGTAGATTCGGCTGAGAATATGCTCTTCGTGGCGTCTGATTTGAACGTCCTCAAACTCGGTTGCTGCGGTGATGATCTCAAGGACACCCTTGAGGCTCGTCTTGCCATTGAGTGACATCATGAGCGTCTGCATCGTAATGAAGGATATGTTGTAGTATGCAGCAATCATGCACGGGTTAAGAGGGGTTATGGCGTCTTCTTCCTCATCATGCTCGATGAGCTGGGCCTCAACCAGTTCCTTCAGTGTTTGCTCTACTAGCTCAGACAGATGCGCGCTCAGGCCCTCGTGCGAGGTGTCGTGCAAATTGTAGTAGCTCGGGTTCGACAAGAGACGGCGATAGAAGTATGTGTATGTCGACCAGTCGACGGCTTCCTGGGTAGATTCAATGGTCTTCGCGCTGATCTCGGCAACAAAGGCATCGTGTAGGTAGTCGTGCAGGTAACTCTCGACTGGCAACGCCTCGTTCAAAAACTTCTTGTAATAGTCCCGCTTCACAGCAGGCACCATCAACACACCCTTGGCAGACTTGTCTTGACCAACCTTGCCAGCTTTTCCGAACATCTGCAGCAGCTCGCTGATGGGGTAGTCAACGTATCGATGTTCGCGGCCTTCGAAGAACTGTGTGTTCATGATAACGATTAGGTGAGCGGTGCACTCGATCTCCCAGCAAGAGTTTCGCGAGACGATGAGTACCTGAATGGCGCCAACCTTGTACAGGTGCTGAACGGCCTTCTTGTCGAATGGGTTGAGCGCTTCATGGTAGTAACCAATACCATGCGCTAGCGACCCCGCGAGGGCTTTCTCGTTGACCTTCGCGAGGATAGGCTGGATCTCATCCACTGAAGCGTTCAAGAACCGATCTTCCTCGTCATCGGCGACGCACGCGGCAAGCAGATCCACTGCCGTAGCACGAGCCTGCTTTCGGCTGGGGACAAACACCATGGCAGGCTTATCTGGAGAGAGCTGCGTAATAGCCTTGTACGTCGGCTTTGCCATTGCCAGCATAAGCGACGGGAAGTGCGGAATGGTGAAGGACTGTATCTTCAACTCTAGGGGAACTGCTCGAACACCAGGGCTGAAGTTGTAGATGGTGTTCTTGTTGGCGCCGATCCACTCTCCAACGTCTCGTGCATTGGATAAGGAGACACTCAAACCGACGATGCGCATACCGGATTCAAGCTGTGCGGCCATAGCCTGCATACGAGAAACGACGACCTCGTATACATAGCCACCTGAGCCTCCGAGCATGTGCAATTCATCTGCGATGAGCAGAGCAACAGATTGAACATTCTTGCGACGTTGCCACTGACGGGAGAGCGAGTCCCATTGCGATGGAGTAGCAAGGATGAGGTCGCCCTTCTCGAGCAGTCGCAGATCAGCCGTCGTCTCGCCAGTAAGCTTGACGACGTCCTTCCCACCACCTAGGCCTGACAAGCGGTTGTTCCAGTTTTTGTACTGGTTGTCAACAAGTTCTTGGAAGGGCGCTAAGTAGACGATGCGGCCCTCATTATCGCTGGACCAATGTCGCAGGATTGCGAATTCGGCGCACAAAGTTTTTCCGATACCTGCGGCGGCACCGACCAGAACATTGTCATCTGTAGTGTAAAGTGAGTTGAACACTTGGGTCTGCACTTTGTTGAAGCGGCCGACGTCCTCGTAGAGCGCCATATATTCCTTCTTCTTAAGCGCAGACACTGGTAGACGCTGTAGATCGAGTACCGGGGTGTGGGGAGGAAACTTGCCCGGAAGGATTAGCTTCTGGAAGGAAACGGCCAGCTTGGTCTCGGAACCCATCCAGCGGTCCGACAACACTGTGACGAAATAGTTCGGTGGCATCGGGTCGTCAATGGGCACGGTCAGTTCCACAAGATGCTCATTGACTTCGCCTTCAGCATAATCTTTTCGTAGGATGAAGGTGTCATGGAATAGGATTTGTTCACCATCGCAGTCTTCGACCAAGATCCAAAATGCTTCTGATGCACCGTGGAGCTGTTCATCCCACTCGAAAGTCGGGCGTAGCGTAAGCTCTAGGCGTAGCATCGATCGTGTCACGGGTCGTGGTGTTGCTTCCAGTTCAAGTCGAGGGAACTTGTTGACTAGACTGCAGACGATCTTGCCTGCCTTGGGCATTCCAAGGAGCTCGCCCATGTTCGGAGGGTCGAGGCCGAAGTAGTTTGACCACGGAACGTCGATTCGCTCTGCCTTCCCAATGACTTCTCTGGGGCATGTCGGGAACTGTCGCAGAGGGGTCATCGTAGGCCACATCCGCTTCTCGGCCATTTTGCAAAGGTCAAGGGCAAGCTTGGCCACCTGTGACCAGCCCTTCTTCAGGCAGATCTCGAAGATGGCACGTAAAATACGTCCAGCTGATTGAGTGACGTACACTAGATCAGCCATGAGTGCCAGGCCTTCCAGTTTGAGACGAGATATGTAAGCTTGCAGAAGAACGTTAATCTTGGCTTGGGGCTCTTCCACGCCTTCTTTGACAGGGATAGGCACCCTACCGAGAAGCTTCGCAAGCTCAAGCTTTTCATCTTGTCGGACTGGAATGTACTTGAACTCCTCACTGAGAGCAAAGATGCGGAACAATTCGATGGCGGTAATGCCGGGCTGGATGTGCATGTTGTAGGTTGCCATGGAGGCATGGCTGATGTAATAATGGGACGCGATTCTGCCCAATTCGGTGGGCTGCAGTGTACCTGATTTCCTATCGTACTTGATGAGATTGCCCTTCTCCAAAAGGTGGGCAGCTGCGTGTATGAGGTCCACTCTGCGCTGCTCTAGTACCGTATCGTGTTCGTATTCCGGGCCAACCCTATAAAGGCCTGGAGATCGGAGCATTCGCACAAAGAGATAGCTATAGCCGAGCCAGTCGACTCCCTCGTCACGAGTCCGGACATTGCCCAAAACAACCTCTGCGTTGAGGTTATCCGCAAGCTTGCTAATCAACTGCGACTCGATCGGCAATTGCTGGTTGAGTAGCGAAAGATAGTACTGGATCTCGGCCTGCGTTGTGATGATGATACCCTCACCATATGTATCGAACTGCGGGCGACCGGCACGACCAAGCATCTGCAGGACGTCCTGGGGACTGAGCTCTACCCAGCTACCTTTCTCCGGGGAGTAAATCTGCGTACCCTTGATAATGACGGTGTGAGCTGGGAGGTTGACACCCCAAGCCAGTGTTGCCGTGCATACAAGGACCTGAATAGCTCCGTCGGAGAAGAGATCTTCGACCGTCGTCCTGTCTTCTCGTGTCATACCAGCGTGATGGATACCAAATCCGTAAGGCAAGACATCCTTCAGATCGGCGTTTGAGACCGACTCAGACTCTGTTCGCAGGATTTCCCTCGTCGCATTGTCAGATCGCAAGATTTTTCCAATGGTTTCCAGCTCAAGAGCCTTGTCACGGATGTACTTGGCTGTCTTCGCGGTCTCCTTTCGGGAATGTACGAAAATGAGCATCTGGTTGCGATGCTCGCCAACCTGTTCCAGGGTCTTGGTGTAACAAACATCGTTCATGGCCTTCAGCTGCTTAATCGCCTTCTTATCCGTGACACCGATGAACTCTTGCTTCAAGGGACAGGGTCGGAACGTGGCATCGAAATGAAAGAGACCCTTGTCGGGGTCTACGCGGAGGAAGCTGGCTACGTCCTTGTAATTCGGTAGTGTAGCACTCAGACCAACGATGCGCACAGGATCGCCGGTCTGTTCAGTTCGCCGTATGGTTCTGCTGACGATGCTCTCGATGACGGGACCGCGATCATCGTGGAGAAGATGAATTTCGTCGATACAGATCAGTCGCACCAGGTTGATGTAGCTCGTGTCTGTGGCTTTGCGGGTGATGACATCGTACTTCTCAGGAGTAGTCACGATGACCTGGGTTTCAGCAATCTGCTGTTTCGTGAGTTGGCGATCGCCCGTCAACTCTGACACGCGAATGCCGTAAGGTTCCAAACGCTTGCCAAAGTTGCCCACTTGTTCTTGCACAAGAGCCTTGAGCGGTGCAATATAGATGATCTTGAAATCGTCGAGCATGATCTCTCCGGTGCGTGGGTCCCGGTGCTTGCCAATTTCGCGCAACATTGTCAACATGGCTACATTGGTTTTACCGGATCCAGTGGGAGCACAGATAAGCATGTTGCCGTCGTCCTCGAATGCGGTACGGTAGCACTTAGTCTGGATACGGTTCAGTGACTTTGAGTTTCCAAATCCAACACGAGCCCAATCTGGTAGTTCAGATGTTGGTTTGAGCGCTGGCTCGTTCGGATCGCGTTTCGCCTTTGGGGCCGGTACGTGAATTTCTTCGTAGCCCTTGAATTGACGTCGTGTCGACCCTTGGGGCAGTTTCACGCTCGGATTCGTCATGAGATGGTTGCCTTGGTCGAAAACGATGTTGTCCAGGTTGACCAGTCGGCTCGATGGTTGCAACCCGCCCACGGCACCTTCAGGTCTCGCAGCGTCTGCCATGTCGACATCGTTTGACGCGTCCGGTAGATTGATGTCCTTCAGATCAAATTTCATCTTCTTTGATCCCTGTGCGTCGCCTTTTTGACCAGTTTCACGAGCGCGCAGCTCCAAAAGAATCTGTTGCTGACCTGCAGCCTTCATCTCCCTCTCGACATCAGCTCGTTCGTTGTTGTCTTCGGCAGCGCGGCGCCATCGCGTAACCCACACCACCCGATCCCGGTTGAGTACGAGCTTCGCGACCAGCTTGTGGTGTTCGTAATCAAACAGCTCCATAAGGTCGTTTTCGATCTCGCGCAGGGGCTTCTCTTCACCATCTTCCGATATTCCGGAGAGAATGTTGAGTGCATCCTGGGTCTTCTCCTGTTGGGTATGCGCGTCTTCGTAGACCTGACCGATCTGGCGTTGTAACCAATAGGCGTCGATCTCATGAGCAGGTATTATGCGCTCTCCGTCTACCTTGCTGTCGGTTGCCGCCGCATCAGCCTGGATGATCATCTCTTCTTCGCCCGCAATTACACCGTCAGCTTCTACTCCCTCGCCGCCTATTTCTTCCACCGGTTTTTCCTCCTCGTCTTCCTCATCGCTAGTGTCTTGGTCACGTACTTCGAAAGTTTGCGGGGCGTCTTCATCTTCCTCGTCTTCGTCGAAAACGACCGCAACGCCCTGCGTCTCGTCGTTTTCAGGACCATCGCCTGCGCTATCATCGCCCATCTCCTCATCTTCATCCTGCGCGTCGTAGTCTGTGATCTTCTTGCCGAGATTCACCAATTCATTGAACTCCTTTGCACCCATAGTGGACCCGAGTAAATCATCCACCTCTTTCTTCTTGTCGAAGTCCTTGAGGTTCTCGTCTTTCAGAAATTCCAAGACCGCATCGGCGGCACTTCTGGTGAAATGCATTGGGACATCCCCGAGGTGTTTGCTCACAATGGTTGTGATCAGCTCGAACGTTGCGCGCGTTGCCTGCATTCTCGGCTTGTATCGAAGGTCTTCGATATCAAGATTCTGTTCAGCGACATTGCCTGCACCAAACCCACCGGAGCCATCTCTCTTGCGCTTGCGTTGCTCGCGCTCCAAGACGTCGCCACCTTCAGTTATACCGCCGCGCTCGACCTCGAAGTTGCTTTTCGGCTTCTTCTTCTGTGTCGGCGCGTTGTCACGTGCCGTCCGTCCTCCCATGTCTTTGATATTTATGCGTCCTGCGAGCGACTCTGGGTCTCCGGTGGCTTCGTCTCCGCGGCGGCTGGTGAATCTGCGGTCCGCTTGCAGGACCAAGTTGGACATGGCCGCATACTTGAATTGCGCGAGGTTGTTCTGCTGCGAGGCTAAACATGCGTGAGTCTAATTCTGAGCTTGAACTCTACGAGACCTTAGTTGTGCACGCTTACCATCTTTGTTGCCCTTGCGGTCCGCCATGATGAATAGCAGTACGTTGTGTTTGGGCTAATAAGGTGTAGATGCGCAAGTCGTTCTGCCACAAGAGGAGGACGTAGTTAAACGCTCCGCTGCGAAATCGACTCGATCCAAGAGAAGTCGTCCAGTTAGGTCTTGACCACAGGATGCGCGCGCTGTATTCGCCTTGGCGTTGGTCGCAACAGCGATTCGAGTGAGTGTGGGGGGGTCGCCAATCGTGCGCGTCAATAATGCGCGCTGCCTCAGTGCGCAGTCGTCGCAAATATTATGGTGAGGCTGGTTGCAGGTAGATGGGGAGGATCGCGCAAGTGGGAGCGGCGATAGTTTTGTAAATCTGCTCCGAGCTCCAAGGCACGGGCCACCACGTTATCACATGACATGGCTGCCTCATCGTACCCCTCTTGGCGCTTCTCACCAATCTAACTACGCGTACTTCTGATCCGACCGACGGTTTAATTTGAAATCGCTAGGCTCCAAAAATCACGGGATCTCGACTGCTGATAGCTCACGGTAAGTCCTACTCGAGCGTGAGGCGTAGAAGCGTTAGAGCTTCAAGTCGAATCCCATGCGCGACGAATACCTATGTTTTCAAGTGGACCCCGGCTTGACGAGGATTTCTAGTTGAAGCTAATCTCCACCCAGCATCCGTATCATGGACATAAAAAAATTATCCGTACCAACGGGCTGGCAAGCTCCTGCCCCGTTGCAATACAAATATTTAACAGCCTCCATACTAAACGAGGAAGACGTGCAAGAGGACCTGGCCGCAGTGAACTCCAGCCACGAACTCATCCGCCGTACTCGGGGAGGCTCTTGGCCAGCCTTCGAACTGACGTTAGAGGAGAATCTACGCGACTTAAAATGGCATGCACAGGAAGCGCGAGACGGTGGCTCCCTTGCGTACGCCGTGAGGAATACCCAGGGCGAATATGTCGGCTGCTTCTACCTCCACCCGTTTGGTATGAAGACAAAATGGACAGAAGAACTGAGCGGCTACGACGTGGATGCGAACTGGTGGGTGACTACGGAGGCGTATGGTCGAGGCGATTACGAAGTCCTATATCAGGGCTTGAAGGGGTGGATGGAGAAAGAGCTAGCCGCTGTAGGGAAGCCTTGGTGGTCAAACGCCGAAATACCGGCCTAGGTCAGTGGGGTTCTGTCTCGCAACATATTCTCTGATTATTGCCTTCGAGCTCACTTCACCACGAAAGACACACTGACCTCACTCTCAATCTTACACCTCCCCACCGTCTCTGCCGTGGCTACAGAAGGAAGAGGAATTGACGCTGGTCATGCAAGATCATTTGATTAAATTCATGTTATGGATACTGCGCAAGAATGCTAAACAGTGCACGTGAGATGTGAGCTATGGCGCGAGGAAACCACCCGCTGGTGCTGGAACAAGCCGCACTCCCAATCAACCCACAAATGCTGCAACTTACACCAAACACCATGCTCGGTTTAAACCACTCCTAGTGCAGAGTTCAGAGACGCCTTGAATTCCACACTGCTCGCTAGAATCTCTCGGTCTTCGAAGCTCGCTCTCTTCGCCAGCTTCATCCTACAAGTCCCATGGGCTGGTGGCTGCAGCGAGCTACTCGCCCGTCCATTCCTCTTCGCTAATCCCGAGTCGGCCCAGCTTGACTCTCCTGTCGCCGATGAGTCCGTCGAGCCGGCTTATCACTCTCTTCTTGAATAGCATGTTGTTCGTTGCATCCCTCTGTGTGATGTTTTGCTGAATCGCGGTGTCGAGGAGGCGAATTTGCTCCAGGATTTCTTCTCGCTCTCGTTGCCTTTCTGCCGCCTCAGGATCGTCGTCGTCATCGTCATCGTCATCATCGTCATCATCGTCGTCGTCATCGTCATCGGGCGACGTGGCAGCTGCTGGGGTAGATGCTGCGCTCCCTGGCTCTATGACGATGTTGCCGTTCTGGGAAAGCGCATGCATGGCGACCTCGCGGGCGCCAGTCGTTGCAGGGGTTTCTACTTCGATCTCAGTGTTTCCGTTGAAGAGATCGTCCACATTCACGTCGCCATTTGCTTCGACCTCAAGTTGATCGCCGTCGAGTTCATCGTGGAACATTGCCATAAGTTCAGCCTCATCAGCTAGCTCCATCGGCGTTTCTGCATATTCGGCGTCAGGCATGTCCTCGTCTTCGCCTTGAGCGTCTTGATTATCGGATTCTGCCTCTGAGGATTCGTCGTCGCTGTCAACCTGGCCAAACTGAACATCCTCGGCGCCTTCATCAAGAGCGAGCAATTCTTCGACGGAGGTTTCGATGCGCTCTACGTCGAGGTACGACTTGCGGGGACGGAAACGGTGCTTACGCACCCATCGCATGGGCGGCGTGAGACCATGAGGGTATCGGTGTGAGTCCGGTTCAACCTCCCGGGGTCGCGTATACTTCTTAGCCTCCTCTTCGCTCTGCACGCGACCAAGAACGAGTAGCATCTGGCACACGTCTGCGGATTTTACCCAGTCCTTCTTATTCCAACTTTTGAGCGACTCAATCACGCAGGGCAGCTCCACCATGGTAGCAGCATAGTGACGACCTTGCACTGTGATCATAGCCTTGCGTCCTTCACGGTCGAAGAAGCGGAACTGCACGCCCGGTCCTCCATTGCTCATGCTCTTCCCGATGGTTTTCTCCTCTATGGCTTTCCGAAGCACATCATTGTCTGGACCAGATGCCATGCGTAGCACGAACTGGCTCTCGATGGCGGGGTCCCGTTCGGCCTCTTCTGCCTCACTATCATATCCCACACCCGGCGGTCGCATGGGTGGCCTCCCATGACCTTTGACTTTGAGGATTGCGGCCGGTGGGCGCCCTGTGCCGGTAGTGTTCTTTTTCAACGAGATCTTGATTGAGTTTGCCCGCGCAGCCTGCGTCAGTGCCACGGGGGGGCGAGCAGGCGCAATTTCGTCCTCGTCATCGCTCTCATCCACGTAGGCAGAAGACAGGCTCTTCATGGTGGGCTTAACTTTGCGCTTTGAGGGGTCGCGCTCCTCTCCGTCCTCGAGTGCGCGCTTCTTGGGCTTGGGGCCTGGCTTTGTCGCGGGCAGCAGCTGGCCATTCTCGTCCAGCTTGGACTTCTTTGTGTACTTGCGCTTCTGCTTTGGCGCATCGCCGGGGCCATCAGCGTAGTCGCCAGCGGGAGCCGCCACGGGCTTGAACTTCAGGGCGAGCTTGGGTCCAGCGCTGGGTGCGGGCGAGTGCGCATCGGCAGGCGCGCCATCGGCGGGCTGGGAGCTGGTCTTGAGCTTGAGCTTCATGTCGGGCGCGTGGTCGGCGTGTGGGAAGGCGGCAGCGGCGGTGCGGCTCGGGCGCGCCGCATTTGCGTGGCTGCTGAAGAATGGGCGGGCGAGGTGTGCTTGAAATGAGTGTGTAGGTAGGGTTGCGGCGGAAGCCCTGCAGATGCGGAGGTGACGGTCTTGGCAGGCGCCACCAAAAGTGAAGGACCAGAGCGCTTGCCGCCGACACGACCTTCACACCTGCGCAAACCGAACACGGCCGGACACAATGCGCCGCCTGCTGCCCCAGTAATCCGCGACGACACACCAAACCTCTGCACACTGCCCGGCACCCTCCACGCGCGCCGCCATGTCCACCAACGATGTCTATCTCGCCCTCCTGCGCCCGGCGGTGCTCGACATCCTTCGCGCCGCTGGCTTCAACGGCGCAAAGCCCTCCGTCGTCGATACGGTCGTGGATCTCACCGCGCGCTACCTCACCCTACTCGCATCTCGCACCGCCTACAATGCGTATTCGAATCACAATGACCTAGAATCCGATGTCACTGACGTGCGCATGGCCATGCAGGACTGCGGTCTCCTCGTCCCGACCCTAACCACTGCCGAGGAGGTCTGGAAGGAGATTCTGCGCAAGCCCCTCGATGAGTACGAAGACGCCGGCGCGCGCGCAGAGGAGGAGAGGAGGCGTGATCGGCAGGACACAGCTGATGTCACAGCCTTTATCGACTGGGTGCAAGGGAAGCAAAATGAGGAGATTATGAGGATAGCAGGCACGCTGAAGCAAAAGGATTCGCCCACCACGGCGCTTACTGCACAGGAGGAACGCGACACGCAGGAGATGGAAGACTACCTCACTAGTATGTTGAACAACGGCACATACAAGCGGGCAAGGCTAATGTTACTTTTTAGCGCTCATGAAGAAGCACAGCAAGACTGGCGTCGACGCTCGATATCAAGGCACCCTGGTCGGCAAACCAGCTGAGCTCCGCTCCGTCAAGATTGAAGGAGGCGCAGAAGAATCCATAGAAGAATGGTGTCGCAAGGCCCGGGAGAGATCAGCCAAAGCCACTGTCACACAGCGTGAAAACGTCGAAATGGAAGATTTGTCGGATGCGGTCGATTCCCGGGAAGGCTCGCAGGATATTGCCATGGAGCTATAGTGCCTTACACTCTAATCCTGCTTCAGCATAGCGAAGGCGTTACGAGGTCATGGGGGTGGCGCATATGGAGTTTTGATTGGTTTGGGCGAATTTACATCTGGATTTGGATCATGTTCATTCGAAAGAAGCGTCGCTGCAGTACTAGGTGCCATCTACTTGCATTGTGGAGCATCCCTAGTGTACCACAACGAGATGCATTCGGTTTTATCTTGCCATGTCTCACGAAGGCAGTCGATGCAGCTTTCGTGAGTGGCCCCTGGACTGGCAGGGAGAGACCGTTCGAGTACAGCCAGAGAAACAGAGAAAAAAATCGCCTCTGCTGTTTCGATGTTCATACTGCAATTTCGGAACCGAGAAACGTCGAAGCAGTTCAGGTTCGAATGCACGCATGCAACCTTCGGGTTGATGCTATTTCTGAACCACGTGTCGTCGACAAACTTGCGCACAATAGACAGGTAAGATCAAGACCACCCCCACCCATTGATCAAATTACACGAATAATGTAATAGACAGTAAGAGATAGACGCCGCGGCCTAAATTCGCGTTTGTAGCCCAACGGGGGCGTCACTGATAGCTCCTCCAACCCCGCCTACGTCATCGTTCTACAATTCCCCATGCACAAAACCAACCCGCAACAACAATCCCAATCTCGCTGCAATCTCGAAGCAACACCCGCTCCATATCACCAAACCTTAAATCAACACCACAAACAGCTACAATCCACCATGTCCTCTCTCGAACCCACAGGCCCTTCCCAGCCCAGCCTCAACCAGGCCTACACCACCCCCGGCAACGCCGCGACCAAAGAGCCTGTCGAGCAAGCCCAGACAGACTCCAATGCTCGCTCCAATGCTCTCTACAAGTCGGAGCCCGTAGATAGGCGCGTACCCAACGAGCAAGTCGCGCCGGGAACTGAAGGCCAGGCGAAGGCGCCCGGTGGTGGCATCCACGTAAGTGCAGATCGACTAGACATGGGTGGGTGTCGAGCAGTCACAGTGACACATGTTCTTCGCTCACTCCGGATCCGCACGATTCTTTTTGGTCACGACTGACCTTCCTCACAGGGCGCACCCGCAGGCGAGGAAGCCAAGGGCCTCACCGAAGAGGACGTGGGCCGGCACAACGAGCTCGACGGAGCGCAGATGGCAGCACCAGGCGAAGGCGACATCGCCACCGCCGTTGCCAACAACGACACTTTTGGCGCGGGCGGCGCAGGCAAGGAGCAGGACTTCGCGAGCGACCTGGACGGGAAGAAGGTAGAGCAGCAGGAGGCGCGGGACCAAATCAAGTCAAAGAGGGCGGCGGGCGCAACTGTCGGTGGTGCGTTGGGTCAGACGGGGGGACCAGCGAGTCCTGTGGGCCAGTGAGGCACCCGAATGGTGGGGTATAGGGTTGAGAGGTCTGGGAAGATCGATTGCGCGATGTTGAGAGGCTAAGCGGGCACGAGCGAGGTTCCGAGGGATAACTGTACGAATAGGTCAAATATGTACGAAAAGAAGTATTCCGCTACGATGCCGTATATTACGCTGACGCCAGAAAGTAGACTCGACGAGTGAGATCGCCATCTGGCACCAAATAGCTCTTGTCAGTGTGAAGGCACGCACTGCCGAGCAGTCTGAAGAAAGTGCCCAGCCTGTTCAACCTTTTAATACAACCCCTTAGAAACGAACAGTCGGTTTGTCTCGTTTCGGCACCAGGGTTGCCATCTGCAGCCCACACTCATGTAGCATGGCAACACATATCACCGGGTCGAACCCAAAGCAGACCGACTCCGTCAGTTGTACATCTTCAGCACTAGCAAGTCTCCAAAACTCTCATTGTAAGCCTTGCAGAAATCTTAGCAGATTGCTGACGTCTTTAGGCGTTGCAGTCCATCATGCCCTGGCCGGATTTTCCTGCTTCTGCATGAAACCATACATCGCCCCACGGAACAAAACTCCGAGAGTAGCAGGTCTACCAAGCATAATTCAGCGCCCTTTGTGATCGCTGTGCCAATTCCGCGGTCACGAAACACCAGACGAGTATCAGAGCGTCAGATACGCCCTGGGTTGGCCATTTGAAGCCTTTTTGTTGCTTAACATGGCAAGCGCTTCTGCCGGCGCAATTTTGGGTCATTATGCCAGCCAATCTGCTACTACGTGGCGCGTGGTTCCACGTAAGCCATTGGAATTTCCACATCACCTGGGATGGGATTTTTGCTTGGAATGTGGAGGCCTTGCCGACACTTCCGTGCTCCAAACACTTGGATATCACTCGTATATAATGAGGGAAATGTAAGCATGCAGACCTTTGCTAAACATCTACAGCTCTCACGAAAGCATCATCGCCAGCATGGTCATCGTGAAACACCTTGTCTACCTTGGTCTACTGACCTTTTCGGGGTCCGACGCATCATGGGTTTGGGGTCGGCAACAAAGAGGCCAGGATGAGATCAATGTGCGAGATACGCTTGCGCAGTTCTTTGCTCGATCTCCTCAAGGCCATGGCGGAGGAGGAGGCCATGGCGGCGGGGCACACGGGGGAGGAGGCGGTCGAGGCGGCGGCGGCGGTGGTGGTGGTGGTGGGCATGGAGGTGGAGGCCAGCACGGCGGTCCTGTTGGTAAGTGACTCTTACTCTTGGAGAACGAAAGACTCCTGCCTCGCATTTCTCAGACATGGACCACCCTGTCTGAACTCACACTGACTTGGTATTCACACTTTAGGTCATGGAGGCGGAGGTCAGCACGGCGGTCCTGGTGGAAATGGCGACCAACACGGCGGCCCCGTTGGGCATGGACCTCCAATTGGCCACGGAGGTCCTGCTGGCGGCGGAGGCCCAATCCTCGGCATACCACCGTATGACCCAGGGGAGTACGAGCCGGGATATCCGCCCTACCCACCTGGATATATACCAAGACCCCTCCGAACAACTACAATCTCTGTCGGCTCAGTAGGCTATACTTCGACGATCTTCACGACGGACGCTTATGGAAGACCGACTCGATTTGTCGTGGTTGCTGTCCCGACGATATTCTCTCCAACCTCATCCTCTCCGACCTTGTCCTTTCCGACGACGACCCCCGCGCCCCTCGAAACGATTACAGTGACGGCCGGTTCGATTCCCTTCACGTCAACTCTGACCACCACGGGCGCTAATGGGTTGCCAACTGGTATCGTGGTCGTCAACGTCCCTACTATTGCACCACTCCAGACGATTACCAGGACCAGAGGTTCGTTTCCCTTCACAGAGACGCTTTTGACGACGGATGCTGTCGGACTGCCAACCAGTGTCGTAGTGGTAAGCAACCCATCGGGGATCAAGTGGACGTGCCTTGCAGAAGCAAAGGCGCTGAAACATACACCACCCTGTCTTAACTCGCACTAACTTTTTACCCGCACCTCAGGTCTATGTTCCTGCTTCTGCAACAACTAGTGAATCGATTCCTTTCACGTCGACCATCTCCACGACGGATGCCTTTGGCTCGCCGACTAGTTTCGTCATAAGCGACGTGCCCACACCCAGCCCATCCCTCGAAACAATTACTGTAACGGGCGGCTCCGTCAGTCTTACGCAGACGATCATAACGACTGACGCAAATGGGATTCCCACTCGAATTGTGGTTGTCAACGAACCTACACAGCCCTCCCTGCCTTTCGAAACAATCACTGTTACAAGCGGATCTGTCGGTTTCACCTCGACTGTATCCACTACTGATGCCAACGGTCTCCCCACCAGTGTGGTTGTCATCAACGTTCCTGCATTACCAGTCCAAACGGATGTGGAGACCACCTCCTTCGAAGGCCTCACCACGATTGTGGGGCCTACTGACGCTAGCGGGTCTTCAGTTGAGGTCGTCATACCAACATCTACCGATATCGAGATTGAACCCACACTTGAACCCACGCTTGAACCCACGCTGGAACCTACGCTTGAACCAACACCTAGCGATATCATTGTTGAACCCACGCCCAGCGATATCATTATTGAACCCACGCCCAGCGACATCGTGATCGAGCCGACGAGCGAGGTCATCATTCCCACACTAGTTCCTTCAGGCGTAGAGGCCCCCCTCCAAACCATTACTGTCACCGATGGCCCAGTCGGCTACACCTCAACTGTGTAAGTGAACCAACAGGCACGAAGTGCTTGTCTACTTATCTCGTTTGAGTCATATACCACACTGTCTTACCTCATACTGACTTTATGCCTGTTTTTGCCTGAGACATGCACCAGCCTGTCTTAACAACACACGCTAACCTTGTCTCCGCACGTAGGCCTACCACCGATGCCAATGGTCTCCCTACATCTGCGATCGTGGTCAATGTCCCACCGCTTAGCACCATCACCACCACGAGCGGCTCAGTCGGCTTTACATCCACCGTAGCCACCACAGACATCGACGGCGGCCCAACATCAGTCGTAGTAGTTGGCGTTCCTCTCCCCAGTGGCGCCTGTCCAGTCGACTCCGTACCCCAAGCCTGTCTCCAAGCAGGCATCGGCCTAGACGTAGCCTACTACGCAAATTCCATTCTCTACGCCGATGCTTTTGGTGCTGACAACGACGTCCTCCCAGACTACTACCTGGGTCTCGACGCCCTCGCAACGGGTTCCAGCACCGACCTCAATGTGCCCCTGGTTGACAACCCGGGAGGCGATTACATCACGATCCCTGACGCTCCGCAATACTTCGCAGATGTCGTCGCGGACTTCGCAGGCTTCGCGTACAACCCCAACAACGGGACCATCGTCCTGGCAGGGTACTTCAACCCCCCGATCAGCGGAAACTACAGCATCTGCGCGCAAGCCGACAACGAAGCTGCCTTGTATCTGGGCTCCGACAGGGCGTTCGAATGTGGGAGCACGGATGCACAGGTTGGTGCTGAAGCGAGTCTGGTGGGGACTGTTACAGAGCCGACGTGTCTGGATGTTTTCCTCGATGCACAGTTCCTCTACCCAATCCGCGAGGTGTATGGGCTCAATGGTCTGCCGTCGTTCTTATCGACGAACATCTCGCTGGCGGGGGCGCTCCTCCCGATTGATCTGACGTATGCGCTGTATCCACAGAACCTGGGCTGTGCCGAGGTGTAAACGGGGGAGGGGAAAGGAGGAGTGGAAAGAGAAAAGGGAAAAGAGAAAAGGGAAAAGAGAAAAGGGAAAAGAGAAAAGGGAAAAGAGAAAAGAGAAAAGGGAAAAGAGAAAAGGGAAAAGAGAAAAGGGAAAAGAGAAAAGGGAAAAGAGAAAACTCTATGTAGTATATTGTTCGTTCTAGACGTTCAACACAATACACTTCCATTTGAAGTCGCTTCGAGCCCCAGAGATCACGGGCGCCCCACGATGCTGGCATGACGCCTACTGTGAGGCGCACACTACTCTCTCTGCATGCATCACGAATATGCACGTGTACGATCATCGCCTCTTTTGTGATTTTTGCTTCGTCCGTGATCTAGGCAGAAGTCCGGTGATGCATGTGACCAGTGAAGTTGCCTTGGCGTAAGGCCATCGTGTTGTACGACAGACGGTACAGTTCTCTAGCGAAACATCTGTCGAGTGCGCACGGCGCGTACTTTACTTTACTTCGCCCAGCCACCCGCTCTCTCTCTCTCTCTCTCTCTCTCTCTCTCTCTCTCTCTCTCTCTCTCTCTCTCTCTCTCTCTCTCTCTCTCTCTCTCTCTCTCTCTCTCTCTCTCTCTCTCTCTCTCTCTTAAATCGCCATCGAATCCACCCCTCTACATCTATCCTTCTTTCCCAAACACCCTCACCGAAACGAACCAAACCAAACCAAACCAAACCAAACCAAAAAATCAACCCTTTAGTTTCTTTGAGCCAGGCTTCGAAGTAGCTTTCTAGTTTTTGTCCTTTTCTGTCTTCAATTTGCTTTTGCTCGAAGAGATCGGACGATGCGGCGGTTAGAGTCACAATCTTTACCGTGTGCAAGTTAGTATATATACCTCCATTCTGTAGTAAATCATCGTCTCAAACAGTTGTGGGGTGTGGATCTGGAAATGAGAGAGAGAGAGGCCCGCCACACATTCCGCGCAGCAACAATGATGATGGATGTTCCATACTATGCTCACGCGATGGGTAGATACCGATCGGACCCGCACCATTGTACCTAGTCATCGCCTGAAGCGCTACCGAGTCTCAAAGTCGACTTTGGAAAAATGTCATTGAGATGCCGCAATGGCGGATACTGCCAGAATCCACGCTACAAACCGGTCGAACGCATCGCAAAGCCCTACACACCACCGCCTACAAAACACTCACCTGCACCGTCCTCCCACCGACCCTCGCTGACCCACCCCGAGTTACCACCACAACCCCCCTCCCCCCATCCACCCGGACTCAGCACCCAATCCCCCACCAAGGCAGCCCCCACGACGCAGAACCAAAACGCCTTGGACCGCCTGTACCGCCCCGCCCGGCGCAAGACCTGCAGCATGCCGTCGCGCGCCCACAGCGTCGACGGGAGGAACGTGCACGCCGCGCACAGCAGGGCGCAGGTGAGCGACCCGGCGAGCAGGAGGTCTGTGAGGAGGGCGCTCGAGGACGGCCCGAGTAGGATTAGTACGAGGACGAAGAGTGTGGGGATGGGTTGAAGGGGCGGTGCAGGAGGGGAGGGATGGGTCTGCGCGTCTAGCGAAGCGTCAGCGGTGGAAGGTGTGTTCTTCTTCTTTGCTGAGTGCTCGGTCTCCTTTCCGCTCTCCTTCTTCTTAGTTAACTTCCCCCAGAGCGAATGCAGAAACTCATCGTCCTCCGACACCCGGGCCTTGACAAAGCAGTCATGGATGCTTGGCTCCGTCGCTTCGGCGGGCGGGTTCTTGGTGGGAGGGTTACGAAGAGGGTGGCTTGCAGGGTAGATGGCGCGGACGTCGTACTTACTGCCTGCATTCGGTCTGCTGCGGGAGCGGGTGTTGCGGTAGTGTGTCGGGGGTGGGCCTGCTGGGGCGGCGGGCGGGTCGAATTGTGTGCCGGGGAAGGGGGCGAAGAAGAATGTTTTTGCGGGCACGGCGCGGATGCCTTGGGGTAGGGGTATCATTGTGATTATGGAAAAAGATAGTAATGATGTGAATGTGCGAGGAAACGTATGGTGATGGCAAATGCTCTTGAGTGGATGCGGTTGTTGTTCAGTGAGATGATTGCTTGTACGCTTGGAAATGTGGAGGTACTTGTAGGCTTTCGTTCTTGAGACCTCGAAGAATACAATGCAACAAGGCCACCTGAACAATGTAACAAAGCCCGCGTTTTGGGTTGCTCTTCTGTTCGCTTCTGGCGGGCGGTCAAAGGGGCCACAATGGGGACAAAGACTGAAGTGAGGGGCGCTGAGACGCAAGCTTTGTCTTGCTATGTTTATTGCTAAGCTGCTATCGGTGGTTTGGTGTTCGCCACTGCAGGGTGGGGGGACGAAGTTGTAGCAATGGTGTATTGTTCAAGACGTATATGAGTGAGAGACTAAAAGGCAGGTGCCAGGCATGGTCGTCCTTGCCTGGGTGGGTGCATCCAGATGTATGTATGATACGAATCTGGAAAGCGAAGTCAGCCTGAGAAGACATCCTGTCAGAGGGCTTAACTGCAGAGGTGGGACCTGCTGCATGTAACCGGGAGCGTAGAGCGCGTAGCTAGACCATGTCATACCTAGGTATAAAACGCCGCCTTTTACCATTTCCACTCCAAGAAAGTAGGACGCACACAAACTTGCCCATGGTCCACACTCTACCTAGCTGCCAGAGGCTCAGACCAAAAAGAAGAACGCACACAAATTTGCCCCCTAGCTGCCACAGGCTCAGACCAACTCACACCGGGCGCGTCTCCGACCCACGCCTGCGTTGTTGAGCGCCCGTTGGACTAGGTAGACTACCTAGACTACCGACGGTAGGTATCCACCGTCCGCTCGCATTCCGCCCGCGTTCGCGTCTGCAACCCCCAAACAAAGGACTCTGGGGATGCAACATGGATTCGCCCGGTCCCCCAATCTTATTCGCTGCACCAGACTGTGCTGCATTCCGGGGCGCGCGGGGGCCTGCACGTCACGTCCCGTCACGTCACGTCCGTCCTTTCGTCTGCTCTGGGAATGCGCTTGGCGCACACGCGTTCCTGCATCTATAGGATCCACCAGACAGACGGACAACAACGTCCGGTAGAAGGGCCGGTCTTTGCCATCTGGCGGTGGCGGTGGCTGGCTGGCTGGCTGGTTGGCGCCGAGCTGGCTTGGTTTCATATGCAGAGGCGTTGGTCGTGCCTTTGCCTAGTCTCGGTAGCGGGTGTGCTTCCCGGGGGCGTTGTTTTAGCGTGCTGGCGCGAACGTTTCGATGCGGAGGAGGAAGTTTGTTTCGATGCGGAGGAGGAAGTTTGTTTCGATGCGGAGGAGCAAGTTTGTTTCGATGCGGAGGAGGAAACTTGTTTCGATGCGGAGGAAACTTGTTTGGGCGCGGAGAGAGCGTAACTCGGTGCTTGGAGAACGAGCATTGCGTGGGGGGTGCTTGGAGAACGAGCATTGCGCTGCGAGATGCGTTAGTACGGGGACAGCGCTGCCGTGTCACTGATGCGCCAAGTCGGATGCGCAGTGGACAGAGAGGACACACGAAGCTTATTTAGACCCTCGTGTGCACGTCGAAGCAGGCTCATTGCGGGCGAACAATGGCAGAGCATGGTGCAACACGAGGCAAGCAAAGAACGGCAGGACATGCACATGGCAAGTCCAACAAATGGCAAGACAAGCACAGAATGGCAGCACCGACAAACAATGTCGAGACCAGCAAATGGCAAATGATTGTGCAGCACCTTGCGGTGCCAATGCCATGTATTTTCATCATGCTGGGGCAGCTATCTATACAAGACTGACGTGCATCCCGGTCGTCAATACATATTAAGGGAGCAATACAGCCGTTCCAAGCCCATCATGAATGCCCATGAGCGATACCTATCCATCAAACGGTTCGGGAATAATTACGCATCCACCCTTCGCCCTGCAAAACATTACGCCGACTTTCCGTGGGTACCGAGCAACCCATCGTGACATATCGCCGAAGGGCGCCATGAGATGTCACCCGCATAGACTGTGCTCCGCTCCGTCTGTGCAACGACACAAAATCGCGAGCTCTCAGAGAAGCCGCCGAGAAAATGTCGATACAGTTCGAAACCATGGCAAGGTCAAGATGTGAAGTGAAGAAGAGACGCGTCCGTTGCCGAATCGCATTTATGCGAGGAAGGCGAAGAGACCGGCGAAGAGAGCACCCACGGAGACGTAGGTAGTGGCGGCACCGCTGCCAGCACCCTCGGTGGGCTGAGGAGATCCAGTGGAGGACTCGCCAGCGGGGACGGAGGCCGAGGTAGCACCGGTGGGGAGGACAGTGCCGTTGGTGTAGACAGCGCCCGAAGAGATGGGGTAGGGAGCAGAGGAAGCTCCGGTGCCAGCGGGGACAGAGGGAGCCACCGGGGTGTTGTACGCAGACGAAGGCTCAACAGGAGCCGGCGCGCTGGAGGGCACAACAGACGGCAGCGGGACCGGGGTCACCGAGGGGAGGACCTCGGTGGGGGCCGGAGCTGAAGGGACCTCGTAAGAAGCGGCAGGAGCGCTGGTAGCAGGAGGAGCCTTGGGTTGGTTAGTGTCGAGTCCAAGCACCAAACAACGGACTGCAGCTTACCTGGATCTGACCGTCGGAGATCTGGGTGATGGGCTGGACGTCCTGGGGCAGGGCCTGGGCGCCAATGGCGACGGCGGCAAAGATGGCGGAGGTGGAGAAACGCATCTCGGCTGTGTGGTGGTGTTTGTGTTGTTGTTGGTGTTGTTGTTGTTGGTGTTGTGGTGGTGGTGAAGATGGAGATGGAGATGACGAGGGAGATGAAGATGGATTGATGATGGAGCTGGCGTTGAGAGGCAGCGAGTGGGCACCGAGAGGCGATGTGAGCGAAGGACTGCGAGTGTGGATCGATTGGCTTGTTGTGTGGAAGGGAGGGATTCAGTTGTGGCAGCAGCGAGGCAGGACCTAAATAGCAGGCGCGAGGCTGGAGGGGGAGCGCAAAGCGGGAAGGCGCGACCGCTGCACGGACCCGGCTGGACCCACACGCACCTGCCGGCTGAAACGACAAGGCTTGTGCCAAGGCAGCCAGGACCAACCTTGGAAGCGGATGGCCGCCGCTTGTTTTTTTTTCCTGCACCGTCACCACAGCAGGTGGCAGAGGGATTGCGTATCCCGTGGATGGTTGCAGCGCCTTCAGCCGCCTACAACATCAACAACAGCAACAAGAAACACGCTGGCGGTGGCAGAGCGCGATGCCACGCAGCAGACAGCGATTGCGCGCCCCCACGAGAGGCGGTGTCGACGGTGCTGGCCGTGCTGGCGTGCTGGCCGTGCTGGCGTGCTGGCCGTGCACTGGCTGCCAGGGCGGCCCACGAAAAGGGCACATCACCATCAAGCTCAAGGCTCAAGCACAGCGGCCGCCACTCTGCGCTACGAGCGCCCGACGTCACTCCGTCAACTCTTCCCTCCCCAAGCGGCAAGCCAATGGCCGCCCGCCAACCGTGTGCATCGCCCTGAGTCCTGACCCATCACCATCGGACTTTCACTCCCACCGCCTCCCCACCGCTGGAGCCCTGCCCGCCTCTCCCTCCCTCTCTCGCCAGCCTCGGCACCGTCGACGACGCCCATCCACCCAGCCTGCCCCGAAAAATGCATGGCCGCCACCCGCCTCTGCTAAACATGGCACGCATGCAACAGCGCCGCCTCGCCGTGTCAAACTCTTCACGCCTGCTTCCCTAGGTATACCGCAACATCACCCCATGCGTCTCCCGAGTGACGTCGACGTCAACGTCAATACTGGCTCGCTTCCCTTGCTCATCAACCGATCGGGGAACCGTCTTGCACCCATGTCCCGCCCTGAGTCGACTGCATTCAGGACCCAGCCTGTTGTCGCCTTCGCCCTGGCTGCCACCTCGATTCCAATTCGTCCTTGCGCCTCCTCGATGTTAATTCGTCCTTGCGCCTGGCCCAGCTGCCACCTCGACTGCAATTCGTCCACCCGCATGTGACTGCTATTCTCTGCATATTGCGAATTAATGGACTTGTGCGCTGCCGCCCGCCCGTCGCATGTCGTGTCACTGCTCCACACGCGACCCGAAGGAGCCTGACTGTGCCTACACTTTTCCTTTCTCGCCCGCCGACTGCTCCCAGCAGCCGTCTGGCGTCGGCGTGGCCATGTTGTTCGTGCATCACGCACTGAAACCTCCTGAGCCTTGACGTCTCGAGCCAGTGGCCTCGTTGTGCAGCGTTGCGAAACCGGACCTCTCTAGCTGTCTTTTGGTCTGGACCACATGCGTCGGCTCAAACATGGGTGCGTTACTTCTTCCGTACCGCACGGCCAATCCTCCGCTCCCACATTGATTAGACGCCTCTTCCCGACCCCAGGTGCGGCTCACGGTTTCCCCACGGGCCATCCTCAACAATGCACATGGTCCAGTCACCTCTACCAATGGCGCAGTAACCTCTACTCTGCCAATAGTGCAGGAACCTCTACCAATATACCAATGCTGCAGTCACCTCTACCGATATTGCAAATGCTGCAAACGTTCATCTCTGCCTCGTCGGAATAGCACCATAGAATGCTTCGCGGTACAGCATACGTAGACGCGCCTCCCCGCACTGTAGGATGACGCTATTCGTGACCATGTTCGCGAGTCCGGTCAGGCCTCACGACCGCAGGGACTTGAACCTGTCCATCAAGTGTGTCATACAGCCGCTTGAGGCCACAATTTGCCTCTCGAGCGGTTTCCTTACAGACAACCGTCATGCCCTTGCTCGATAGCTCTGCTCGATAGCTCTGCTCCAGAAGAAATTTTCTTCTCGTCCTACTACTTTCAAAGGCTGCTTGTGGTATGGTTCTACAGGAGGATTCGAAAGTTTGGACGGGTCCCATGGAGGCGGTAACCTAGGATCTTTTGTGTTGCATAGAAGTTCGGTTCATCCTTCTTTGCATTGCAACACGAAAGACGTCCATGCGCGATCCGCTGACGACGATTCAATAGTTTCGACATGCTTACCGTGTGTGTGCACTTTTCTTCAAAGTCGGCGCAAGTGCCAATGTCCGATGTGCGCCGGGCGTACGCAAACGTGAATGCTTTCGTCGTGAACGAGGAAGACGGCGGACTGTTGAGCATCACGGTACGATTGGCTCTGCCGACCTGTGTCCCGGGTGACAAGCGATTGGCGAGGGCCGTCCTCGCAGGCTTACACGAACTTCTTGGCCGTCGACTTCGGATTTGTCCCACTGTGCGCAATTGTCGCGCCTTGGAAAGCTGCTGCCAGTAGATACAAGTCTCTCCCATCGTTTTGAAATTCTTCATCGTTGCTTGCGGATGATGCTCATCGCGGACGGCAGCCATCTAACCCCGCCAGATTGGCCTTGCCTGGCTTGGCACGTCGATAGATGCAGATTACTTGCACAACCCCATCGTCTCTGCTCTCGCGCTTGCACACTTGGATGCATGGACCTTCTTTGAAAGAAAAGCAATCGACGAGAGCATGGGTTGTGGAAAACTGGAAAGTGCGACGCTCATGTGCCTCCTCTCTCTCTCTCTCTCTCTCGCTCTCTCTCTCTCTCCGCGCACTGTCGCGAGTGCATCCTCGTAGAGCTGTCTCTGGGAAATGGCGGGTTGGGCGTCGTAGGGCGCCGAGGGCTCTCCTTTAGAGAAGGGGTTCCGTGTGCTAATCATCATCACCATCATCATCATCACCATCACCATCATCATCATCACCATCACCATCACCATCACCATCATCATCATCACCATCACCATCACCATCACCATCATCATCATCACCATCATCATCATCACCATCATCATCATCGCCATCATCATCATCATCACCGTCATCACCAAAAAATAATAATACATTGCTTCGATTTCAAAGCGACAAGGGAGCTGTTGCCAAGACTGCTGGATGAATTTTCATGCCTGCATACCACCCCAGCGATGGGCTTGAAACTGCTTCTGGACACGGATACGCTCGTTTGGGTCCTGGATTTGTCCTTGAACACTACTATGCTTTCTTTTTATTTTTCTTGTTGGGGTCTGAAAATCCAATTGTAAAGCAAACGATGGGCCTCCTCGGGGTGATCTGAAAAAAAAAAAGGAGAGCACGACGATGGCGCTCGCTCGTTTGTGCTCGTGTTTGCTCGGCGGCTTGGGCATACCTTCCCTGTGTGCAGTCAGGAACCATGGTGATTGTCATCATTCTTACTACGTGCGATGGTGCGGGTTGCTACAGGATCGTGGTACAAATATGCCGAGTGGACTGCTGGATGTGTTCTTCGCACTACCACACGTCTCCTAGAAATGGAGCCGGATGAAGAGAAGGACATTGACCATGAAGGTCTCGTTGGGTCTAACAACATCAATGTTGAGGTGTATGGTGCTGCCTGGGTTCCCTGCGAAGCCCCGCTGCGTATCAAAAGCGTTTTTGCCCGAGATCCATGGGGATCGGCGAAGAGGCTCGACGTGGAGGGAACTCTACGGTCGCGCTGAAGAGTGATGATGGTTGTCACCATCGTACGTCTAATCATCGAGGCAAGGAGCGCTGGTTTTGAGAACGTGGATTAAACCGTCAGTTCTGTTCCAGCTTCCGTCCCTCACGGCATTGTGCTCTGCCTGGAGGCGGTGTCTAGAAATGAAACAGTACGAGCTCCATGCGCCTTTGCGGTCGGTCTAAAGGGATTACTTTTATTTCGAGAGGCGTCTCGCTTGGGTTTCTTCGTCACGGATTCGAGGAAAGAATCTGTGTTGTTGGCTCTCATGAGGCCTTTGAGGGTGATCCGCATCGCTGCGTGTCTAGACAGTGGATGAGACGGGATGAGATGGAAGTATGTAGCCTGGCTTTCAGCTCTTGCTTTTGCTCTGTACACTTCAAGGTCCGGCTTAGATGGGATTTGAAACGGAAAGTTGGCCACCGATTGCATGGGTTGCACTGGCTGAAAGCACCTTGAGAGTCTTTTATGGGTTCGCGAAAGCTACCTAACCAGAGGCACCAAAGCAGAAGCTGGCCATCGTGGGACAGTTGGGAACAGCACAATATCATCGCCATGGAACGCTGCATACTGTCCTCACTTGGCGTATAATGATGCTCGGCGGACAGGTGTGGTCATAGAGAGGATGAGGTGATGTTTGGAACGGACCTAGTTTGCTTCGGCGCGGCAGGTGGGTCCGACGCGTCGACCCTCGTGGCAGCCGAGGCACCGCGGCTTGATTGGCTGCAGAGTCATATCGAAGTGGACAACTTTGCATCGCGTGAGATCGCGAGGTACATTATTTCGTCCACGGATCGACCGCAATTCTTATTTACTCCTTGACGCCTGACGATTGTCTCGACCATCAATCCCACCACCCACCATGACGACCTATATCCCGAGCTTGACCCTGCCGAGCTTTCTCTTCAGCAACGCAGCTGCGGCGATATTGCTTCCCGTAGCCTGCGGTACCGCGGTCGGGTTCTCCATCAGTCGTAAGAACGAACCTGCATCCATGGATTCAGGTGATATCTGCTGACGATGTGCAGCCAGCGACACGCAACGGCAGTACCGCACACTCAAGCAGCCGCCGCTGCACCCTCCTGGATACGTCTTCGGACCAGTATGGACTCTCCTGTATGCCACCATGGGATACACCGCCTATCGAGCCTGGACCGTTGGCGCAGCCTCCATCAACCCTGAAACCGTGGCTCTGGCGCAGCAGGGCGCTACTCTGTACACCCTCCAGCTTGCTCTGAACCTTATCTGGACCCCATTGTACTTCTCGCTGCACCGGCCCATCGCTGCGACGGCCGACATCCTTGCGCTCGGTGGGACTGTGGGCTATCTCGCCTACATCTGGGGCCAGGTCGACCCGGTGTGCGGGTGGCTGTTGGCTCCTTATCTGGGCTGGCTCAGCTTTGCTACGTATCTATGCGTACGTCTCTCATTCGACCTGCAAGACTACTTGATTTAGATGCTGACATTCTCTGCAGGTAGGAAGCGGCGTTTTGAACAACTGGGACTTCAAGCAGTCGCTATCGAAGAAGGAATAAGCAGCTCTGCAAAGGCTCAACAGCGGTTTCACTTATTCAGCAACCTGTCCGGATCAACAATTTGGTACTCATCTATTCTTAGTGTATTTATCCTGTAAAATTTGCAATGTGAGTTGCCCGGATGCGAGTTCTTCTGACTGTCATCTTGTACTCGCCATGTGCGCGTGCAAACCGCTCCAGCAATTACCCATAGTCTACCTAACTCTCGAGCCGGCTGCAGATCAAAAGTCCACTTCTCCGGGGACTCCCTTCTTCTACACACACCCTACCCTCTTCACCGGATTAGAAGTACATCCAGACCCAGGCGATGCTGCGCTCTTTACGAAAATGAAAAAATCAACGCCTAGCCACGTCAAAGAATGCTCTTACGCGGGAATCAGAACTCCGAGTCCGCACGCCACATGTTGCCCTCGCCTTGCCTCGCAGGACCGAAACGGAAAAAAAAAATCTGACATGGATCTCAAGAAGTGAGCGTGTGAACTCTTTTGCCACCTCGGGAACACCCCGTTGGACGAGAAGAAGAAGGAAAAACAAAATAGACACTTCGGAGCCGTCCAGGTCATGACCGGACCCGCTGTCCACAATCCAAATGAACGCGGCAGAAAACATGGTCTGCAGCGACGTCTCGCGGGTACGAAAGAGTCTCTCCGCCCGCACACGGGGCCTTGTTCCCACGCGCGCGCAAACGCACGCTTGGGTGGGCGTGCCGAGAATTACGCCGAGGTGAAAAGCCATGCTTGTGCTCTGCGGGGTGGCCAAAGAAAGGTATGCGTCGTCGGATCGTGAAGCTGCGTCGAGAACAGAAGGAAAGAAGAAAAGCGAGACGGGAATCTTCCCAAAGAGGTTTAAGCATGGTGCCAACGTTTCCATGCCTGAAAACTTCAAACGACACGCAAAGTTCACGATCCGAGCACATGAGTGCCTACCATTCTCCCTCGCCAAAATAAAACGGGGCCAGGCTATCAGGTCCACGTCCCTTGCAGCCGCGAGACTTGCTACTGCCGGGCAAACCCTTTGCAATCCACCACCCAACTCCCTTCATCTTCACTACGGCGGTTCAAATCACTTTGGGTAGTCCAAACCCCATTAAAGCAATGGAAACCTGACCCAGAAGGACCGTTCGAAGCGATCCGATTTCCGCACACGGTGGCTAGGTAGGTGGAGGGAGGTTGTTGTCTGGAACGCCTTGAGAAAAAAAAAACGATTTTCAATCAACGCACGATCCTCAATCAACGGGATTAGGGGGTCGCGGGACTCAACAAGCTAGATGGCCTGAGAGAAACGTGCAATACCTACCGTGCTCGAAACGATCAGCACGTCGATGATCACCTCACTCGCTCGCTCACTCACTCACTCACTCACTCACGGGAGTAACCAAAGCTTCTGGCACACCGATCCCACGCGTACAGTACGACGCAGAGAGCACGAATGTCCATCGAGATGCGCACCACCACCACCATCACCACACGCACAACTGCAAGCCAAGTACCCAGTCATCGATAAAAATAGCTCAAGCATTGTTCATTCCAGCTTTTGGGTATTAGTCGCTAATCACATTCCTCCAGGCACTGCATATATACACTCAGGAACCTCCTCCCACCGCTCCTCGGATCCCTAACTCCTCTTCTCGGAAATCCGATCCGCATCCGCGAACGTGCTCCCCCCACTCTCACTCTCTCTGTCAATCTTCTCGCCCAAAACACCGTGACGGTTTCCACCGCGCCTCGGCCCCTTGAGGCTATCCGGCGCCGTCCTAGAAAAGTAGTCGTGCACGCCCTTCTCGAACTCGCCCTCGTTGTCATCAAAGTCCTGGTGCCCCTTGAGATCGTCCGCGAACTTGTTCTGCTGGTGCTCGACCCACTCGGTGCGCATCTCGTTGATCTTGGCCTCGTAGTCGAGGCGCGCGTCGTACGCCTTGTGGACGCCGCGGAAGCGCTCCCAAACGGAGATATGCTTCCAGTGGATGGCGATGCCGTGGTATTCGAGCTCCTTGCCCGCACGGATGTATGACCATCGACGCTCCTGCTCCTTAAGGTCGAGACCGGTGGTATCAGGGAGGAAGAGCCATGTGAGGAGGGCGCCAGCCAGACCGAACCACGGTATGACGTAGAACTTGGTTTGCGTGTCGATGTAGTTGTAGAGAACCGAGGCGAGAAGGGCACCGGCCTTTCCGACGGCGGCAGAGAAGCCGTGGGCAGTGGCGCGGATGGGCGTCGGGAAGACCTCAGCAGCAACGAGGAAAGTGACGCTGTTGGGGCCGAACTGGTTGAAGAAGGAAGAAAGGAAGTACATGGCCTGGAATGCGTGGACGTGTTCAGGGGTCTTGAAGAACTCGAAGTTGAACGCGGGAACAACAAACAGGATGAAATCGGCCAAGAATCCGACGATCATCATCCATTTGCGGCCATACAATTTGTTGTCGATGAGGAACGAGGCCAGATAGTAGCCGCAAAGCGAGACACCGACATTGATCAGGTTGTAGAGCCAGCCGGTCATGACAGTGCTGCCGTTGGGCGTGATAACCTTGATGAACTCACTCTGGAAGAGCTTGTTGCCGTAGAAGAAGACATCGTTGGCGAACCAAGCACCTGCTGTAGCTATCAGGCGAGGGCCAAAGTAGGTCAGGGTCATCTTGAGCGACTGGGTGTCGTATCCGGTCACGTTGCCCTTCTTCTTGCTGATCATGAGTTGCTTGCTTGCGGAGCGCATCTTGTAGTAGCGGTAGTAGACGAGCCAGAGGGTGCCGACTGCGGGGATGGCGAACGAGATGCGGTACGTCCATTGAGCGGCGACCTTTGAGTAAGGCGGGTTACCGCTGCCGTGATGGAAGATGAGGAGCAAAACGATCAGAATGACCTGGTTGAAGAACTGACCCCAGCCCTGCATCAGGAAAGCGCTGGTAACTTTGCGGCCACGGTGGAGCCGATCGTCCTTGGTGGAGACTTTACCGGATCCAACAGCGTTCTCCATACCAGAAGTGGCAGTCATGGGGTACTCCCCACCAACACCAATTCCGTAGAAGAACAGAGACCAAGCGTAGCAGATGACCCAGCCTTCTAGGGTGACGCCCCACGACGCAGTAAGCATAATCAATCCGATGAACATGATCATGGCATCCTGGATAAGACCCCATCGACGACCAAGGTAGTCACCGAGATATCCGACGAGGATTTGACCTTTGAAATGTTTAGTTGGGCCTTTCAGGAGTTGTGTGGGAAAACTTACCGACAATGATACCAATAATCTCAAGGTAGTCTACGGCCTCGGTCCAGCGCTTGTCGCAGACCTCGTTTGTCTTCCAGCACGTGGGGAACGCAGCTTGGAGGAGCGGCTTGACGTTGCCGATGGAGAAAAGGACATAACCCTCCAATCCGAGACCGGCACCGGGAAGCACCATGTTCTTCATGTAGTAACCCACGGGCGCGAGCGGGTCAGCCTTGAACGTTTTCCAGACGGATGAGGCCTCTTTCTTCGTTTCCTGGCTGTCGACCTTGTTGACGAACTTGAGGCGCTGGCCAAGTGGCATGTCAGCCCAGTACGTGCCGCTTTCATCGTACATATCGTCGGGGTGGAGGATGGCGTGGAAGACATCCTGTTCTTGGGATGTCATGTCTGAGGGTTCGGTTAGCGATAGCTCTCGTTGCGAATGTACCGTTTGACGGATTCCTATCGTGACTCCGCCGAGCCCAAGTATTTGGCTGAAGTTTCGGCGAGTTTGCGGTAAATGATGCCTCGAATTATCAAAGGACTCGTCCGGCTGAGCGAGAGCCGGACGCTCGGCGCACACATTGCGCTGGGCAAAAAAAAAAAGAAAGCAAGTGCAAGGACAAGTGGATGGTTCTTTACTCACCACGCCTGACCTCCATATCCGCATAATCATTCCTGTTGGCAGGAGCGCCATGAGGCACGGGAAGAGCACCAATTTCCATGGCTGGACTGAATCTCCAAGAGGTTCTGGGTGGTTTGGCAGCGGCAGTGCAGTTGCAACTCAAGCTTTTAAACCGCAAGCTTCTTTCCACAGGGCTGAAATCAAAGGCGTCTAGCGCGGCAGCTGTGCGCTGGAGCGGACTCTGGACCGAGTTTCGCGCAGGGAAGTGAATGCGAAGGTTCAATCGTGGTCGCCAGATAGATGCAGACAGGCAGAGCACGAGGGAAATGGCAACGCGTGACTGGCTGACAAGCGCGTTGACAGGACTACCTAGGCGGCTGAGTTCCGAGGACGCTGGTGGGTACGTAATAATAAGAGGCGTCTCAACGTGCGCGCCGGATATCGAGACGATCAATATCTAGCTGCTAAGGACGGGAGGTGTTGCTTCTGTTTCAAAGCAATCACCGGCGACGAGGAGCCCACGGTGTTGAGTTGTTGGGGTGGTGGATGAAGAGCCGCTGGTGGGAGGCGCAAAGGAAAGCAGGCACAACCCTCGGGGCATGGTAATAAATACATTGTAGGCGACTTCCGCGGGTGCAGATCCGGGCGGTTCAGAAAAGTCTTCCCTCGGCATGGAGGGACGGGCTTGGTGGCTCTGCTCTGGTGGGCTTGGTTGCTCTGGCAGGCTTGGTGGCTCTGGTGGGCTGGTGGCTCTGCTCTGTGGGCTGGCGGCAGAGGCGACGGACGAGTGAGTGGAGACGAAGACTTCTCGGCCCGGCCGCTTCGGGCAAGAGCGCGCGCGACCACCGGCTACGTGCATATTTTTGGTGTGGGGACATGCGGGAGGAGTAACGATTGTGCTTGCAGCCCCTGCTCCTACACCGTGGAGGTAGTGGAGGTACCTAGGCCATCTTGACTACCCTCTGCCGTCCTCGCCTGCAGACCACTTCTTCCTCTTCTTGCTGCGGAAAAAGAGACGTCGGCCATTTGCGAAGCCGTGACGCGGGCCAAGCAAAGAGACTTCCACCGAGGCTTGCACAAGCTTCGTAGCCGACGCCTTGTCAGAGCTTCTCTTGCGTCGCCGCCGTCACGAAACGAATGTTGCTGTCGTGCTCGATGGGGAAAGCGCGAGGAGAGTGCAAAGGAGCCAATCACATTGGGCGAGAGAGGCACGTTGCGAAGCTGGCCAATTGAATCGCTCCAGGAGGCTCGACCACGTTCTGAACAACTGGAAGGCGCAAGGGTCAGCAGCGGGAAGGCGCTAGTCCACCTAGTTGGGAATTTTGCGGAGCGCCCACAAGAGTCTGCTGACTCGCCTGCATCGCAACTGCCTCCACCGCGATGGGCCACCGCAAATACCCGGAGCGATGCTTCCATGATGCATCTCCGCGAGCGTCCGGAGTTCCTTCTTCGACGCGTACACCCAATCTCCGTGCTATTGCGTTTCCCATGACTTTTCCATCGGTGCTCCCAGGGGACCATCTACTCACATCACCAGCCTCACTTCTTCACCTTGCCAACGAACCTCTCCAGCCTCTCTTCATCAGCTTGCCAACGAACCTCTCCAGCTCACTTCATCACCTTGCCAACGAACCTCTCCAGCTTGCCTATCGAACATCTAGCCTCACATCTCCAGCACACCTCCTCCAGGCACACCGAGTCCACAACGCAGGCTACCCATTACCCATCCATCATCATTAGTAACCAAGTGCCCGGCGCTCCAACGCGCACTCTACGTAATGTACAATAAGAAACCATGCAGTGGTCTCAATGACACTCACGCCAGACTCCTCAGCCTACAATGACGCCCATCCATAAAACGTTGAGTTCCTACCAACACCCACACAATAACCAACACCTACACAATAACCAACACCTACGCAATAACCAACACCTACACAATAACCAACACCTACACAGTAACCAACACCTAACACAATAACCAACACCAACACAATAACCAACACCAACACAACCACCACCTTAATCCACCCAGTTCTGCCACTTGCACCCACACCCGCCCGACCCCCCATCAATAGGCCCCACCGCATTCGGCCTCCCCTGCGTCCCATTCACCAGGTTCCCGCCAAACCGGCGATCCTCAAACTGGAAAAACTTATTCGCCTCCTTGTTGACAATCGTGCCGTCCTTCTCCATCTTGTAGCAGAACAAATTCTTCTTGGTGACGTTCCCGCCGTGCCTGTCCAGCGTGATGGTGACCGGGTACGGGAACGTGCCGGGCCGCTCGAACGCGCCGTCGGTCGTGTTTTGGGGACGATTCAGGAGTGGTTGCTTGGATCGCGTCCACATTTGCACTAGGAACCGCGTCTGCGTGAAAGTGCAGCGTAGCGTTGCTGCATCGCGTGTCGATCCGCCGTCGGTGTCTGCGGGGTTGCCGCCCCGCCCTGCCGAGGAGCTGATGTCTTTCAGGAAGATGGAGCGGTCGAAGTACGTGTAGAAGCCGTAGTGTTCGTCCGACTTGCCGCGGTTGAAGAGGCGCAGGGGTTGGGCCGAGGGAAAGGGGAGCAGGTTTGCGGCTGCGGCGGTGCCGTCCGAGTTGAGGGAGGGAGGAGGTATGACGAGGGTGATGTTGGTGGGGTCGTCGGCGCGCTTGGCTACAAGGGATGCTGAAGAGGAAGTAGAGGCGGAGGGGTCCTGGAAGGTCATGAAAAAGGGTGTGGTTTCGCCTTCGAAGGGGGCAGAAACCCCGTCCGTGGTTTGGCCGAGGAATTTCATGTCATCAGTGGACGGAGGAGCCGGAGTCGGAGAGGGTGTGGCGCGGCGGAGAAGGGAACGCATCAACGCGCCTGCTGAGACGGGGTTTGCTGCTCGGCGGGTGGGTTTCGATACGTCTGCCGTTGTGCCATTTTGGAAGGTGATCTCGACTTTAAAGTTGGGCTGGTCGGGCTTGTTAGGTTGAATGGCCTTTTGCTGCTCCTTGGGAAGCGCACAGCTCCACAGCGTGGTGGGTGCGACGCATCCGCTCTCTTTCTCCACGGCTTCAGGCTGTGCGATTGTCAGAAGCCCAGTCTTCATAGGTGGATAGCCGGTGTTATTGAGCCACTGGATTGGGCCACCCGAGCCTGTGACTGGGGTCACTGAGATAGGAGTAGTAGAGTTGTTGCGTTTCCTCGTGAAGACGACGATTATTGGAATGAGGACAGCAAGCAAGATCAAAAAGATCAGGCAGCAGCAGCAAACCATACATCGGCGTGACCGCTTCTTTTTCTTTTCATCTTTGTTCTCGCCCGTTTTGCGGCGGCCGCACAGTGCAAGCTTTGGAGCGAATTTATTCATCTTGCGGTGCTGCTTTCCTCGCCGTTGCTTAGCTTCGAGCACCGAATTTCCTGGGCTACTGGCTCTGCTGAAATTTCCAAAGCTGAACTGCTTATCTTTTGAGGAAGCATTTGGCGGCGGAGGAAAGAAGAATGGGGCGGCTTGGGGAGGTGCATTGCTTCTCGGTGTAGTGCTGTTGGCGTATGCAGGCAGCGGTGCCACGATGACATGTCCTGGCTGAGTCTGCCCAGACGTGCCAGGAGGTTGAGATTGACTATTGGCCAATACTCGTCCGCCATGGAATGCAATGTTTACATTGATTGGTTGCGGTTGCGGTTGCGGTTGCGGCTGTGGCTGTCGAGGATGAGGTGGCAGTCCAACTACCACTCCTGCGTTTACGACGGGGCCAACTGGCGGAGAAGCCGACTTGTTTGTTAGAAGCGGCGACACTGATTCAGTCGGTGCTTTCGGTGTTGGCTGAGCGAGAGGAAAAGCCGTTTCCGATGTTACAGACATGGCTTTGGGAACAGAGACGGTGGGATTGTTGACCGCATCTACTGTGCGTGGCGCTAGGGAGTTTTTAATATCGATGTTGTTGACCAAGCCCAAGTGAATGTTGTTCTGCCCACGGTCGCCCACTTTCGCTGTAGTTGGGGCTAGGAACTTCGCTTGAGCTGGGTACATGGGAGAATCGCCTAGAGCAGAAGAGCTCCTGTCGGATGCGGACCAGATGTATGTAGATGGCGAAGGCGAGTTCCGGTAAGTCTCATATTCGGCCGGCACCATCGGTAGGTCGGGTGTCTTCTCGCCGTTCCGTCCGCCCTGGGTCCATATAGAATTCGTGCGCGACATGGCAAAGGGTGTTGTGATAATGTTCCACCAGCCTTGAGACCTCCGTGGCGTAGGGACCATCGTCGTGTCAACAGATAGAGTCTTCAGCTTCTTTTCGTGCAATGGCGTATTGTCTTCCTCAAACACTGTTCCTGTCGACATGATGCGGTCTTTTCTGATGTCGTCCTGCTCTTCCTCGAACGCTGTGTCGCTGGATTGTAGCGTGTCACCCCTTGCCCGGTTCGGATGATTGAAATTCCAGTCCCGCTGTGCTTCAGAGCTTGCATTATGTGCAGGCATATTGTGTAGGTCGGCAGGCAGTGTCGGGACGGGCGGTACATCTGAAGTCCACGGCGGCATATGAGTGGCTCGTGAGTATGCACTGGACGCCGTGTAGTCTGACGCGGTATCAGGTGACCACACAGATTTCATAGCCGCAGCTGGAGTGACAATGATGTTTGGGGTAGCAAGGGTGGCATCGCTGTTTGATCGCGCTCGTGCTGCTTGATATGGGCTGAAGTCGGTGACACTGTCCGAAGGTACTGTGATGCCGATGGGAATAGGTCGGTCCCACGGCGAGATCTCTTGCCAGGATTTACTCCCTGTTGGCAGGGAGTCTGCCGTTTTCGGTTCTTTGCTCGGCCTTTCCCGGTCCTCTGAAGCACGTGCAGGTTGTGGTGTCATTCCCTTCACTATGCCTAGGCCCTTGTTCTTCGTGTCTGTCCTCCCCAGTCCAAACCAGCCCTGCTTCCTGATTGACCCGCCGCTTTTCCTCTCGCTGTCCTGTGGATACACCTGATGCGGCACGTTGCCTCGGTGTCGTGCGAAGCTGGTGTCGACCGTAATCCCGGGTTTCGCGGCTCGAAAAACCTCCATCTTCCGTGATCGATTTCGTGTTATTCTCGCAGCGAATGATCGAGAGTTGCGTTTCGCCATGGCTCTCCGTGCGGCTATCTGTGCGTCGCTCTCGGCGGGCGCTTGTTGCTGCATGCTGTTGGGAAGCACAAATGCGCCGTTAAACTGACCGTTGAAGTGGCCGTTAAAATGTACAAGCATGTGGCCATCCTGATCCTGTCCGCTCGAGCCTGCAGACGGCGCAGGATAGGATAGGCCCGTCGTGGTCTGTAATGCTGTGTCGTGGGACTGTTGCCCATACTCTTGTCGAGTGTTCATATCGTTTGATTTCGGTGAGTCGTATGTTCGCGTGTTGAACGTGAGATATAGAGAGAGAGAGAGAGTGCGTGTGTGTATGTGTGTGTGATGTGAAGCTTCGCGGTATGGCGTGCCTGACTGTTCAAAGAATGGTATCGATACAATGCATTGTCTTGGAGAATGTGAAACAAAGGCCGTCTGGCGATTATGCTTTTGAGTTCTATTGTTGGGAAACAGAGTGAAGTGAAAGAAACAGAACAACAACCAAATTAGAAGGAGTGGCGGGGTAACGATCCCAGGTGAACCAGCAAGAAGAGACGTTAGAAGAGACGTTGGAAGAAGTCGGAAGAGACGGGGTGCAGAAGAGCAAGATGCGTTTCCGTCACGGTTCGCGCCACGACGACGGGTACCTGTTGTAAACCCATGCTACCTATCCGCCATACCAGTTAGTGTTAGCCTCATGTACAAATCGGGTGCCTCGAGTCGTGATTCGACAAGCGCCCAGGACACGATGAATTGAGTGAGGCTACCCAGCAAAGCAGAGAGGCAACAGGGCGTTGCATGAGGTGATTGGAGGCGGCGGTTGCCCGGCCGAGGGGGCCTGGTCTCATGGCGGGCGCCATCGAACAGATTGGAGGCTCATAGGCGCCCGGGGACTCGTTAGGCTTGAGATGTACAACGCAAAGTCATATCTGAGACGCTCCAGAGAACGGCCTCGTCGTGCTTGTCGGCCAAATCATCGAGTGTGGTGGTGCAGCCAGTCAGAAGCGAGAACCGGCTGGTGAAGCGCTTGGCCTGGCGCGTAAATAGAAATGCCAAGCGTCCACGTTCTCGTCCACAATACTCGTACGGTAGATAGACTCTAGATACATAGTGGAAAGCGTGTCTGTTAATGCTCGCCGGAGGGGTCAAGCCTACCGACAGAGTAGGCTGGAAGATCAAGGACAGAAGGGTTTTCTGATGCGGGCCCAGACTGTTACCCTTGCCACCACCAGTAGTGGTCACTTCCCCATGGATACACAGATGCAGGTGCAGGTACTGTAGGTAGCACGCTGCGAATGAGACTAAGTAGACTAGGTATCAAATGGAACCGGGCCGACACACGGGTCTACACGATAATCCCGTATGCGGTGGGAGGGAGAGCGGCGCGGACAAGATGGAGCCGAAGGCCCTTCCTGCGGCCGTCGTACGCCCGGCTGGCTGGGGTAGAGAGAGAGAGAGAGAGAGAGAGAGAGAGAGAGAGAGAGAGAGAGAGAGAGAGAGAGAGGGAGAGAGAGAGAGAGTGTGTGTGTCTCGCGTGCAGGTCCCTCGTGCCACAGCGTACGGAGGGAGGAGACATGGCTCGGCGACGTTTGTGTGTCCCCAGCGCGCACAACGACTCCCTTGGGGCGGATAGAGAGCCAGGTGGATCGGGAGGGCAGCGGGCAACGGATAAAGGGTAATGGGCAATGGGCAAAGGGCAGAGGGCAGAGGGAGAAGGGCAACGGGCAAAGGTAACGGGCAGAGGGCAGAGGGCTCGTCCAGCCAGGCGAGCTACACTGGCTGAGATGATGAGATCGGCCAGCGGCGTGCCGACATCGCAATGTCTCCAGCTGCACACCGCAGAGTGAAGATGGGCCCGTTGAGCGCCACGCGAGATTCGCAATGTTGGGCGGGAGGAGAAAGGAGAGATGATAGACGGACAGAGGCGGCGCGGTGGCTCTGTACCTACTACTTGTGCGCCAAGCGGCCTGCAAGTGGCCTCAGCGCCCGCTCGCAGGGAAGCGTCTAGGTCTGTCAATTTTATCGCAGTCCTCCTTTTGTAGAGCGATCTCGCCGGTGGTGTTGTACTGGTCAATTGCACCCGCTGCGACAGACAAGCCCCGTTGCACTATCGCGAGAAACTCCCTTCGGCAGTGCGACCAGCCACGCGCGCACACAGGACACCTCTTGCTCACGTAGCTCGATACCGCCGAAAGCTAGCTGGCCTGCGACCTCCGAGCGGACACCTTGCGTTTGGAGCGGACTCATCGCATCGACTGCAATCTCCTTGCGCAGGCAACCGACGTCCCAGGCCCACGGGAAGTCGTGGTATCATCTCAAGCCACGCGCAGTGGCGTTTTTTCCTCATTCCGCCGCCCCTCGACACCGCTGAAAGTCGTTCACCCTGGCTTCCCCCAACTCCTTCTCCGCCTCGTCTGGCCAACGTCGGAGGCGCTCATCTGCTGCGAAGCACCCGCCCAATTTGCACCTGGACGACGGCTCCGCGTCGCGCAGCAGAGTCGGCAACGCCACCGGCGGCTCCTTCGAGGGCATCCTGCCTCCCATTCCCGGCACCCCCGCCGTCGAGATGTCAAGGTCACCGTCGCCGCGCCCGGGAGGCTGGTCAAGTCCAGGCCTGAACACGCCCTATGACAGCGGAGGGCGCACCAGCCCATTCGCCAACGGAGGCTCCAGCGCCAGCTCCAACAACGTGACCTGGGCTTCGGCCCAGGCACGCAGCGCCAACGTCAAGGGCTACACTGCATTCGCTCCGCGCAACCAAGGCTTCTTTGGCAGGCACTTCCGGCGGCTTTCCACGAGCCTGCCTTTCAGCTACGGGGAGAAGGAAAAGCTGGGCAGAGGGCGGGGATACCAGGGCAACAACAAGCTCCTGCAGATGCTGAACAGAATCGGCCGGAGTCTATGGCGCCTACGAAAACCCCTGGGGACCATTTTGACTATTCTGCTCCTCTACATCCTTTTCTACGCAACACGTATGTAACTTCAGCTGAAGCCATGTCGCATGGACTAACCGTAGCAGCATTGCACCGCGTATACCGACGCTCCTCGTGGTTTGGCGGAGGCAGCAAATTCGTCGTTATCCTCGCAGCGAACCAAGGCGGTGGTGTTATGGAGTGGAAGGGCCCGAGAGAGTGGGCCATCGAAAGAGACAGCGTCAAGAACAAGAAGAAGTACACGCAAAAGTGGGGCTACGACCTGGAAATTGTAGACATGAGCACGAAGAAGCGGTATGCCCACGAGTGGAGAGAAAGCTGGGAGAAGGTGGATACCATCCGCAATGCGATGCGCAAATATCCTCGCGCTGAATGGTACGTTGCATCCGAACAGGTCCTCCGTCTCGCTAATGTTGACTAGGTTCTGGTGGCTGGACACGAACACGTTCATCATGGAGCCAAACTACTCTCTCCAGAACCACATCTTCCAGCAGCTGAAGGACATCACGTACCGCGACATCAACCATTACAACCCGCTCAACATCAGCCACCCACTTACGGACGATTACCTTGACCCAGAGACTAGATCGCCCGTAGGTGACGGCAAAGTTGACTCGATCAACATGATCGTCCCGCAGGACTGCGGTGGCTTCAACCTAGGCTCGTTCTTTGTGCGGAGAAGTGTCTGGACTGACAGGCTGATGGACATTTGGTGGGACCCGGTTGGGTACGAGCAGAAGCACATGGAGTGGGAGCACAAAGAGCAGGATGCTCTGGAATACATGTACAGGAACCAGCCCTGGATACGCCCTCATTTTGCGTTTATTCGTCAGCGCATGATCAACGCCTTCCCGCCCGGAGCGTGCGGGGAGAAGGGCGACGACCCGCACATCCATTATCACGAGAAGGAGAGGGATTTCCTTGTCAACATGGCTGGCTGCGAATGGGGCCGCGACTGCTGGGGCGAGATGTACAAGTATCGCCAGCTCAGCAATCGTCTCAACAGGAACCCTTGGGAGAAGTTCAAGGACGCAATCAGCGACTTCTTCAAGGCCCGCCGCGACGCAAAGAAGAAGAAGAACAACAAGGATGAGCAGCAGAAGAAGACGAACTAGAAGAGGCGATAGCAGAAGGAGGGTGGTGCATCCAGCATGACGTCGATTACGAGACGATCGTCCGAGTTGTTTTTCTCGAACACTTCGCTTCATATGATTTTGCGATTGTTTCTCGCATTTTTCACGGTGTTGGGGGCTGCGGTTTTTTTTCACACATTTCTGTACCATATCACGACGCTGGGGTGATCCGTGTGCAACTGAGATGATATGACAATTTCCTACGTGGAGGGTCCTCTGTTGAACCTAGGATTTCCTATCAAAGCTCGAATCATTTCCTTCGTGGGGCCATCGATTCGGAATCGCTCGCTGTCACGGCGGACCGTTTTCAGTTGCTGTGGTTCTGATAGTTTACGGTGGCTTTGGCACTGGTGGTTGGTGGTGTGTTTAATAAGAGTACGGAAGAAGGGGTCGGAATGTCGTCTCGATAGTGTACTACGAATGCAGGCTGTCAATAAAGAAGGTATACCCAGCCCCATGTCATGATGCGACGAAACGACTGAGGGGTGGAACACGGATGCACCTGGTCCTAAGACAGTCTGCGAAGGTGGTGTGCTGCTGGTATCAGCACATATTGAAATAACCGTCTAGACCCTCCCTTGCAAGAAGATCGTCGGCCGGCTACCGCGCAGGGTTAGCGCAAGAGTGAGTACACGGCCAAGTGTGTGGGTAATAGATAGTCTAGCTGGACAGGGTTCATCTGCGGGGTCTAGCTATCTATTCAATGTCCGTATGGCAACATCAACAATGAGAACGCAGACAGCAAACACCAAGGGATCAAATGCACAACCGACTTAGCATGTGCAAGCAACGGTAGTCTACCAGTACACGCAAGTACTCGTACTCACAGCAACCATACGCACCGCCTCGGGTCCCAGGCAGATGAGCAAGAGAACGATGTGGTGCTTGTCTAAGCCCCGACTGGGAAAGGTGAGCAACGGCGCGTGATTCGTCAGTCCACCGCCTGCCACCGCCATTGCCGTCGCCATGTGTCCCTTTACGAATGCACCGTGACCTGACGCTCATGATGCCTGGCACCGAGCCTCGGGGTCGCCAGAATCTACATCGCACTCCTTTCTCTCGCCCCGCCCGCTCTGTCTTCCTCCTCTGCTCTCCTCTCCTCTTCCTCCCTCGACGTCCCTGTTCCTCTACGCTTCCGTTGACTGCTGCCCCGCTAAACACGCCCCATCGGAGCGAGAGGCTGCCGAAGAACGTCATCCCAGCGGTGTCAAACGTCGGCTTCTGCGTGGCCCACCGAGGTCACGAACAACCCAGACGCACCCCGCGCATCGGGCGCTCGACGAGGAAAGACGGCTGCCATCTGCTGACGGTCAGTTGCGAGGCCAAGCGCTACTTCCCTGAAAGCCTGCGCCGGACAAAGAAGCGAAGCTGGGACAGATCCACTTGGGGCCTACCTACTTCACCGCAACCCACTCATCTACCCACGCGCGAGCTTGGGCTCGTGAACGCATATCGCGGTTCCATTTCGCCGTCGCGTCTCGCTGTTCTTTGTTGCCAAGAGTATGCAGCATCAACACGCTGCACTTCAACCACAGTCGTCGAGGCAAGGCGGCGAATCCTTTCAACATAGACACACCATGGTATCGACAGCTGGACTCTCGCCGCACAGCCATCACTCAGAGGGTAAGCATACACCCGTGTTGTCAAAGCCACTCTCAAACAGGGAATTCACCTCCATCTTCTCTCGTCAATCTATCAGTGCCGACTTCAGCTCAGCCAACTCACACTTCACAGACTCATGGGTTGAGGTTGCCTCGCGCCCATCCTCGTCTTCACTGTCTTCAGCTGCCGACGAGATCATCACCACCGGTCTCAGGGTCCAGCATGATTCGAGCCTACATCCGCGACGTAGACGGGCACGCACTGTCGGACCCTTCGAGATAGGCACTGGCTACCGGGTAGCAAGCGCAGGTGGAAACAGCAGTCAAGACGAGTATGACGAGAGCGAAAGCGAGTCGGACAGGGTCATGACATCTTCCAACGAGGGCATCGGCCCTTCGCCGCTCCAGAACGAGCTGAGGAGATCAACTTCGGTCGCTTCTTCCGAACCTCTGTCAGAGCGCGAGGGCGACGATGAGGGCGAAAGCGATGATGAGAATGCCACAGCGGTCAACTACCCACGATCCTCACGGCGTCAGTTTGCGCCTCGCCCCAACGCTTTCTCTCATCCATCCGAGCAGCCTTCGATTCGCTCGCAATCCGGAACTGTCTGCACCACTCGGAGGCCTTCTGCCCGTCCCTTATCCCAGCGTCATTCGTACCCCCAACACACACCCTACAATGCTGTTTCTCCGAACGCCCAAGCAGACCACGACGAGGCTCTGAGAGCCAGTCTGTCCACCCTTCTCACCGCCGCTGCTGCGGTGCGAGGCCTGCCCAAACCAGGACAACCCCGCCCCATCACTTCCCACACCCCAGGACACCCCACTTCCCTTCGTTTGGTACCCGAGTCTGTCGCTCTAGGGGAGATCGCCGAAGATGATTCCACCGGCGCTCCATTATCACCCCGCACCGTCAGCAGTAGCCCGTCCGAAAAGTCCAAACGCAAAGCAAGCCCAACCAACACCTCGACCACAAGAAGCAGCAGCAAAGAGCGCCGCGCCGTCAAAAAAGTACGACAAACAGGTCCGCTCGTCGAAGACATCAATCCTACTCTACTCACTTGGGTTGTCGGTGCCGGCGCCGTCGTCCTCGTCAGCGCCCTGAGCTTCTCGGCCGGCTACGTCGTCGGCAAAGAGGCCGGTCACGCAGAAGCCATGGGCCAGCTCGGCTCTGTCAGCGGGGACGTAGGCAGATGCGGCAAGGAAGCTGCTTCTGAACTCCGCGGTGCGGGCATGGGCCTGCGGCGACTGAGGTGGACGGGTGGAAGCGGCGTCCGCGTGTAAACGCTTTACGACGGGATGACTCACGACGAACTACGACACACAGCTTGGCGTAGATGGGAAACTAATTCAGATGCTGGATATACATGGGTTGCATGGTACGGATTGGCTTTTTGTATACCTTCATTTCGTGCGGCGTTTGTTGATTTGAGATTGCATATTTTGCTTCGAGCGGGTTGGGCGGCGCTAGGTTCTGGATCTGAAACAGAGGTGGGAGGATGTGCAGCTGTTGATGGCGAGTGGCGGTGGCGGTGTCATGTCAGTGTCGTCGCCGACGGCGTGCAGAGAGTGCGTTGCATATACCTAGGACAGTCTTGCCTCAACATAGATCATCGCTCCACGAGCCGTCCCTCGACTCCCCATCGTTGTATTTTTCGTCTTTTACGAGCCATGTTAAGCATGAGCCATGTCGTCGATGCAATAGTTGCACGTCCGCACCATCCGCCTTCCAGCCAAACCCCCTTCGCATCATCTCCACCTCCCCATGAAATCGATGCTAACCCAGCACAAGCATCGGAATCCCGACACGCACACGTCCTCTCGAATTCCACCATCGGTAGGTCCGCGCGGCACACAGACGGAAGCGTCACACTTTGAAAAAGGCTCCGCTGGCACAGAGTCGGTTGCGGAGTTAGATAGTCATGCACCGTCCGAGTGCCTTCTCGGTTTTTTTTTTTCATATCTTTCATGTGCTAATATGCTGCCTGCGTGTGGTCTGGCTTGTTGTCACGTTACACACTTGACACGTTCATTTCACAAAAAAAAAAAAAAACTGGCTGCGTATGGATTTATTCGATGCCTACCAGACAGACCATTGTCGGCTAGGCTTCGGAAACGATCCAATCGAGGTTTACGGCGTCTACCATGTACCGCAGTCACATCATTCCCCCGGCCCAGCGGGAACGTCGCCCCGGGCGAGGAGATGAGGCGTAACCCAAGCGACAGCCGCAGGCTTTGAATGCATCGGTACAAACGACCGAAGATTCGTATTTGCAACGTTAGCTTAGGAAGATGGGGCCGTTCTGCTTCGACCTATGCAGCGAGCAATAGCTACACTGCAGCTCGTCCAAAAGGAACCAAAAAGCAGGGTTTTATACTCCCGCGCGCTTGCTAATACTTTCTTCTGGGTCGTTGTTGCAACGGTCAAAGTGAGTGTGTCGGGAGCGAGGTGGTTCCGATTTCTGACGCGACGGTGAAGATGAAGCGTAATTAGTACCCATACGAGCCATCTGAAAGGCAGATTTTGCTCGCGGATGAGGTTGCATCTGGAGGGGTTGCTCCAAGAAATACCGCTGTAGTAAAGAACTGACCGTGTACGGAATTGCAGCCTGGTTTATTCTGGGGTCGTTCTCGACTCATCCGTTAGGAAGAAGACCTTGGTGGGTTTCAGAAAATGCTCGTCAGAGGGATCTACCTCCGAAACGCAGTGGTCTGAAGCATAGAATTGTTACTGTCGATAACACATGAAGTGCTCTGTAAACGCAGGCACTTCATCATAGCGTGTGCAAAGCGGACAAGATGCACTTCCCGAGGTGGTAGCGCACGAGTAAGGCGCAGCCGTTCGAACTGATGGTTTACAAGGCTTCCTCTCATATATTGTATGCGTCGGCTTCGACGACGGGTACTTGACCAGGAAGTGGAGCAACGCATCTAGGGTGGCTTTGCTCGAACACATCGTGACTAAGGAGGCGAGGAAGGGGCTGAGCTTCTTGTGAGGACCATGTACACCTATTTTGGTCGCACAATTGTCATGAACTATATCAAAAACCAGGCATTCTTGTTTTCGGGCCAAACCTGATAGCGGCATGCTCACTGCATCCCTATGTAATGCCTAGTCAACACTTTCGGAAGAAGATATTGCCCTCCTGGTTTATTACGGAGCAACATTCAGATGTCCAGGGTCCATTCGGTCGCGCCGTGCTATCCCCACGCTGCGCCAAGGCTGGGGTATGGAGCAAATTGGGCTGGGTGGGCAGAATATGGGAGGTCATGCTGCGGCGCACGAGCTGCCTATTTCTCGGAGATGATGAAACTGAACTTGTTTGCCTCGTGTCCTCTAGTTTCTAAGGTGCTTAGCTCTAGCGTGGTCGATGGGACATACCCTACCACGCGTTGTTACAAAGTCTTGAAGGAAAGCGCGCCGCCGTGCGAAAAAAAAAAGATAAAGTCATACAAGCATCGAACGTATACAAGAAGTAAATCATGACGTCCACCCCTTACGCCTTCCCCTTGGGATGCTGGCGCGTTATTTGTTGTGCCAGATGAATGTCCGTAGCGAGTCCCACTCATCTGACTGTCCGTAACTATAATATCGTCAGTATAACAACACCAGAGGGTAAGATAATGGATCACCCACATGTAGTTCATACTACTCCTCAAACTCGGCTGCACCGCCTCGGGATGCCATCTCCACACGTACATCACCATCGCCCAACTCAGACTCGCAAAACCCACCCACCCGTTCTTTACCAGCTCCTTCCGCAGCCCACTCCTCTCATCCAGCAGGCTCCACCCTCCCCCGCTGCCCTTCACATCGCCCACGTGCCTCGGTTGCACAGCGAGCTTCGCGAGCGCCAATGCCACGCGCGCAAACACGTATATGACGATCTGCTGGGACACGGAGTTGTGTATTGTCCGGCCAAAGACGGTGTATCCGCCGAGGAGGCCGGCGAGGAACGAGTCGTAGTGGCGCTCTTTTCCGTCGGGGGCGGTGTGCCGGAGGAGGAGCATGGCACCCTTGTAGACGAGGGCGAAGAGGCCGAGGTTGCGTGCATGTTGGCGCGTGGCTTTGAAGACGAGCCAGCATTTTGAGCGGAGGCTGGGGGGTGTTAGTGTGTGTCTGCGTGACGGGGTGGTGGGCGAGAGACGTACGAGCCGGAGCGGAAGAGAAATATCATGCTGTGGTTCTGTTAACTTCTCGAGCAGTTACATGTAGACGGGAAGCAGAACGTACACCAGCGCGTGCGGAAATCGCACTTTGGTCCCGTAGACGATGCCATTCCGAATGCCTTTCACGAGCGCGAGTATGTCGTGATACTGGGGATCTAGGATAACCTTCTCGATCGCTTTCTACCATGGAGTCAGCATTGTACTGCACATACTTGGCGAAGAAATCCCATGCCTCAAGCACCTGTAATCTGTCCATTGCTGCGGACTGTGTCGACTCGGAGAGCTATCTGTCAATGAGCCTCGGTGTAACGCGGCGGCGATGCGGAGCTGCTTCAACTGTATGAAACACCGGAGGGAAGGGCAGTGAAAAGTGAGGACGTCGGAACAGCCAGCATTGAGCTAAGTCGTGGACAGAGAGAAGCGTGCGGCTCCTGCGCTACATGGAGGGTTGTTCGGTTCGCAGAGAGCTGGTCGTGTCGCGGTGCTTTTGAGCCTCGGCCTAGAAGTGACGCATGCCGGCTCACACTTCCCCACACAATCCTCTAGCCACATCCTGGGGCTAGGAAGCATGTGAAGGTGGCTCGCAACGCGCATATGTCAGTAAATGACAGCCATCGATCCACATGCGTTGAACCTTAGAATCGAAGTCACAATACTTCCCTGCTTTCTAATCGTAATAGTAACATATTTTGACTGCAATTGAGAAATCCAAGGTTGACAGCTTTCGTTCATTTCGTATAGTATCTCGATAAACCCCTCAACGATGCTCCCTGCGTCCCCGGGTTATGCCTCACGAACGCCTTCGCAATGCAAATGCTCCTGCCAAGTAGAGAGATATGGAAAATGTGAAAAGACCAGTCATAGGCTTGCCCATGACAGTATTGGGCGTGAATGAAGGAGCGCTTCTACCATCGACAAATCGAAGCACGGTATATCATAGATCGTATTCTCCTGGCGCAGGCCACCTTAACTTCAGCTCCTCGTACACCGTAAAGATGAACGCGGAACTAGGAATGGACCTTGCAACGGTAATGCCGCACCCGCGATACATTCCTTTCAGGCCATGCTGCTTCCAGTGCGCCTTCCATACCGCCCTGAACGTCGACTTCTGCCCGGTCAACTGCTTGACGTCCTCGGTTTGCATCCTCGACTTGACAGTGTCCGCAGGGTAAAAGGCGAAGTTGTACAGCATGCCAGCAATGGACCCAGACGCCATGCGCTGCCAGATGGGCATCTCGTCATCAGGTAAAGCAGACGCTCTCTTGAAAAGCATCTTCGTGCCTTCGTATCCACCGAACCATGCGGCACCGCCACCTGTTTCACGGATGAGAGTACCAAACTGACCATGCCAATAGCCCATGAGCCCCTGGTGGCGGTATATGGAAGCAATCACGCTGAGTACTCCGGGTCTTGCGACCGTAGCACTGGGTGCTTCTAGAGGGACTTGCATCTTGCATTTGACCAGTTCGATGGGTGTGAGGAAGACCGAGGTAATGGCGCCGGCAGCCATGCCGCAGTAGAGCATTCCAGTATACGGTAGATCCTTCTCGGCATGACCTTTGAGTTCCGGATAGAACCCAGAAGTTCTGAGCGCGTCTCCAGCTAGACGGTACTATTCAGCGCATTAGCTAGAGCCCGGATTGCTCAGACGGTGGAATACTAACGCTGAAGAAGAGGCAGCTAGTCTCTACGGCAGCTCCTACCAAAGGAGCACTTATGCCTCTGTAAATACCGACAAAGCCATCCTGCTTCAGCGACTTCTTGAAGCAGTCTATCGGTCCCGTATATTTCAGAGGTAGGTGGTTTGGCTGCGATTGCAGTCGGACTTTGATGGTGTCGAACGGATATTCGATGTATTTACCCACAACGCCGGCCACTGATCCGCATACCACATCCTTCAAAGCCTCCTGTCCTTGTGTGTGATCCAATGCCGCGGAGGGCTCCTCGTGTACCATGTATGACGCAGACACCCGGTTTCCGCTCTCCCCAACCAGTGCTGGGTTTTCTTTAAGCTCCATGTTCCTGTTGTTGCTTGCGTGTGTAGGCTCAGAAGACGGAGGGTCCTCCAAGGGACTCTTTAGAGTTGCGTGGGGCACGGTTACGGCACAGGCGCAGGAGGCGGTGAGGAGAGCGAACGGAGGCCGTTACAACTCGATGATGTATGCCATGGCAAAAGGATGGGCAGGAACACGGGCGGTTGTGGAAACTATTGGGTACGACGTGGGACAGGGGAAAACGACTGCGCGTCTCGCTCCGGGCCGCAAAGAGAGGTGTCACGGCGGGGGACGTGGTAGCAGGACAAACGACGAGATTGGCGCCAAAAGCTGCATGAAAATTCTGCAGCCGTTAAAACCTGCTGTATCAGAGGGAGCTTCGTACAATCATAACAATGTTGTGCGGAAGGTGAATAGGTGGGTGTATAAGAATTGCGCGCAAAAGGCGTTTGGAGCCCGATGATTCACAAAGCAAATCGCGCATCTGATAATCTTATCAGATCTGATGGTGGGATACCATCCTGTCGTTGCTGCCAAGCCTTTCCCATCGCCTGCCTTTCCTTCCCTATCGATATCGGAAGATCCTCGGTCCCTCTTTTTTCTTTACCAGCAGAACCGCGCCGTCTCGCATTGCCGTGCGGGTCCCAGAACGTCCTTCACGAAAATGTCGACAACCGTTGAAACACAAGCTGCCCCGGTCTCGGAGGTGAGCGCTCACAGCGCTGTGAAGGGAATGCGCAAAAATGGTACGTCTCTGTGTGGACCCGTCTGCGACGCAGTACCAACTAATCACGATGTCGCACAGGCAAGCAGTGGCATGACAACAAGAAAGCGTTCCGACCACGGGCGAACCAGTCCTCGTTCGAAAAACGGGCGGCAGAGCGGAAGGCCTTTGACGCCACCAAAGCCAAAATCAAGGAGATGAAGGACGAAAAGGAAGCAGAGCGACAAGTACGTGCGAAGCATGGCTGGGAGATGCGCGTTTCTAACTCCCTCTAGCGCCGGGTCGAGCTGATTCGCACCAAACGAGCCGCAAAGGAGGAGCGGGAGCGCTTCGCAAAGATGGAGGAGAAGATGCACAAGAAGCGCGTTGAGCGCTTGAAGAGGCGGGAGAAGAGGAACAAGATGCTTGCGTCTTGAGCATGCTCACGGTTGAGAGAAAAACTCTTGAACTATGGAATGAGAAGCCCTCTGACTTCTAATCTCGGCTGCATATCTTGGCTGCATACACGCATCCACGACGATACCCCACGGCGAGCACGCGCGGCAGCATTTTCAGCATCGGACTTCAGGAAGGTCACAGAACAAGGATGACGACGGAGGCTATCTTTGATATGGCTGGTCGCTCACAGGTGACAAGCGGACATGTTCGGCAATCTATGTGACGACTTCGAGCGTGCAAACATCAAAAGGCATCTACTGGTAAAGCCAGATGCTATGGTCCCATGTATATCCACGATAGCGCGCAATATTACATTACAAACCGAACAGCGATTGTGCCATGTTCTTTCACTTGTCTAAATCACTCCCTTCTCTTCCAACTACGTACATTGATACGCCATCAAGCGCCAAAGATTAATGTTGTTTGTCGCAAAGATGTACATTGTCCCGCATGGACCGCGCTACCATACAAAGCTTAGCGCGATCTCCAGCTTCCGCGCCTTAGGGCCTGTTCGGTGGGCGTGATCTCAAATCGTGATCTAGGCTTGATCTCGCCCAGTTTCAGTAAAGCGCTAGCGTAGAATTTTTTGTTAGTGTAGCTATACAAATTGTTCTAAAGACCCGCTTCTAACGTACCTAGATTAACCTGTGTTTAGTAACTACCTATCTAAAAGTCTTATCTTATTAAACTTTAGTATTATTATTAATTAATCCTCTATACTAACTCTAAGTACTCTAGCGCGTAAGGCGTCGCAAGAGCTCTTATAGAGCTTAATACTTACTCTATCGCTAACGTTAACTCTTTTTCCTTTATTGCAAATACTAGCGTTATCTCTATTAGCTAGCTAAGCTAGACCTAGGCACATATCCTCTGCGTATTTATTTACGCCTATAAGTAGAGCTATAGTCCTCTCTACAGCGTTAATTAACACTAAAGTTATTGCTGTTAACGCTCCTATAACGCCTATAAGGGCCTCTTTGCTAAGTATTGCAGCGTTAAAAAGCTCTAAAATTAGGCGAGATAGACCTCTTAACTTTATACTTAGTTTAACTTATAATCTTACGCTTAAATAGGTATAAACGTAGATCTTATTAGCACTAGCAAGGTTTAATTTAGCTAGTTAATTACTCCTAAATTAGACCTCTATTTATAACGTTAAGATCACGCTCAAACCGAACACAGCGTGATCTTAATATGAGCCTAACTGGATCTAGTAATCGAGATGAGATCAAGCCTCCAGATCACGTCTACCGAACAGGCCCTTAGCTCATTGTACCCTCCACCAACCCTCCGCAAGATGTCATGGCCGACCATTTCCGCCCTTCGCTCCTATACTCCGTGCCCTCCCGTCTGAGCTCCGAGGCGCCTCCGCAACGCGAAAAAGACCCTAACAAACGAAAACACCACCTGCACCGGCATCACCACCACCACCGCTCGTCGCGTCACCATGCAAAAGAGATTGTGCAGTCTGCGTTCCCCTCGCAGCCGCCGACCAGCTTTGGCGATCTGCTGAAGCAGGCGAAGGAGAGCATCAGCAGCAGTCCGGCGGATAGCATACGTGCGAGCGTTCCTCTTACAGACGGCGCAGCAGACAAGACAGGGCAAACATATGGAAATGGAGGGCTAGACGTACCGCCGCTACGGAGGCCGGGCCGGCCGGAGGACTTGGTGCGCGAGCAGAGGAGGGTCGAGTTGCGGGAGGAGTACGTCTCCCTTTCGTCTCCCTAGCAGGGCCTGGGATTCTAACATGGCACACAGCGCGCTCCGCTCCTCGCTGCAGAACCTCAACGAACGGTCGATGAAGACGTCGCGCCGCCTCGACGACACTTACTACTCCCTCCTCGAACGTGTCGTTACCTGTCGTCAGACTATCGGCAGCCTGCAGGAACTGTCGAACCTGACCAACGAGCTGCATCACAACTTCGAGAGCGACACGCAGGAACTGGCGGAAGATGTAGAGGGCCAGTTCGAGGGCTTCGACTTCGAGACGCAGCAGGAGCAGGTCGCCGCGCTGGAATGCAGGATAAAAGCCGGCAAGGGGAAGGCCGAGGCGCTGAACGCCAGGCTGGCTGACGCGCGGAGCAGAGTGGATAAGCGGATGAAGCTGGAAGCAGAGCTGGAGGCCAGGAACACGCGTATGGCCTCCTCCACCACGTTTCTCGCATAGCCCTTACTGACCGCCAAACAGGCCATGTGCGCATCCTCTGGGGCATCATCGGCGCCCTCTTGTCTCTCGTCTTGCTGTCGATCCTATTCCAGCAGCTCCGACCCGTGCATCCGGACACAGGGCACACGCGTGCGCTGGACTTTGCCTCGCGCAAGCAGATCCTCAACGCGCCGATACCGGACATGGCGAAGGATGCCATCCTGAAGCCGAACAAGGCCAAGGAGCAGCTGGATGTGCGGATAGAGTTGCCCAGCTCGGGGGCCGATACTGGGTCGCCGGCGGACGATAGTCTGCGTATTTTTGACGAGTTATAGAGCTTAGACGTCACTCCCCTCACCCCGCCGAGAGTCTGCACACGTGTATGTGATCTGACGTGCGTGCATTGCATCTGTAACGACTACGGTAGTCTACCACAGGCTTTGTGTGGACGACTCTGTACTTGTCACCCCAGCCACCCTGGACCCAAGAATCCATCTACCGAAGCCGCCACGATGCTTGAAACATTGGAATGATGCTGGAGGCTGATCCGGGGAAAGTCATTGTGCGGGGAACGCAACACCACTCGACATGGACATCCGTAGATGCGTGATCCGATCGCCTGTCCTAGTTTGCCCGAGCACGAAGACAGTTTCCGACTGCCTTGAAACGTTTGAGCGTGATTGTTCGCGAAGGCTTCCGAGAGGATAAAGCGGAAATGCAATGTGTAAGGCTGTGGGATATAGGGTTTCTTGGGACATGGAAGTTGCAAATGGCTGTTCCCAAGGTTTGTGTTGGTGCAATCAAGGCTGAGTGTATTTGACGGCAGATGTCTTCTCTCATCCGCCGAGCCAGCTCCTGTTCGTAACGCATGATGATGCACAATGCGAAACAGCTGTCACGAGCCATCTGGCAACACGATGAATTCGGCGTTGCTGCAGGCAAAGCAAGTGTGCATGGGCGATGATTCGCTGCCACCCGACATGTTCCGTAGCGTCCGGGCTGGAATTGGAAAACGAGCTATTATTCGGGAGCTTGCGAACGGATGGGCCTGGCGCTGGCTCTGGAGCTGGCACCATGGCAGGGCGGTGTATATTGACACACGGCAGCATTGCCATTGTGGGATGTTGCACGGCGTCGACGTTGTTGCCAGCGTCGTCGGAGGCGGCTTGCGGGTCGTTGTCCGGTGTAGGTATATCTATAGTATACAGGTACTGTGTAGGAGGTATCTAGCAGAGTGACTGAGGGGAGGCTCACGGCTCTCGGCCGCGCGCTAACGTGTGGCACTTCGCGTCCGTGGTGGGCTTGTTCCGCCATGGAGAACAGCCTTCGATGTCTTCGATGTCGCTAAGAGATGGAGAAGAAGAACGGCGTGGGCTTGAATCTCGACGATGCCCAAAGGCAGGCCGCGTGGGCTGCTCCTTTTCTCGGCTGGACAAGTGGAGCTGCTGGCGTGGGCGAGGTCAATTCCATCCCTCACTTGCTCCAGGGGACACGCCCCAAAAAAAGTGAACTTCAGCCTGCGCCCCTGCCATCAACCCTCTATCTACCTAGTAGGATCCCTGCGCCCAACAAGAATGTCCAGGTCCGCGTTGCCGCCGCACCAGCTCGTCAATCTTGCGGCCTCCTATCTGCCTAGTTATCTGCCTAGTCGCGACAGCGCACACATCTCTCCTAAACCGTGAACCACCTCTTCGCCTTTCCACCACTTTAGCATCTACCCCCTCCGAAGCCCGCCTTTCCACTACTTTAGTACCCCTTCCGAGGCCCGCCTTCACATAACCCCAGCGCCTCTTCGAAGCCGTCGCGGTGCGCACAAGTGCAGCACGCGATCACCATACCTCCAGCTACCATCCATCCAGTCTAGCCCACCGCGACGACGTCATTGAGCGTTCGCACCTCGAACTACCGATCCTAGTGGCAGGCATTCACATGAAGGCAGCTGTCGCAGTTCCGACCCGCTTGCCAGCTTCCGCGGGTTCGAAAGACATCTGCTGTGGTCACTGTTTCCTCCCGACAGCGACGTGTGGTGAGCCACGTACGGATACCAACCAGCCCACGTTCGCCGCTTCCAAACCGACCAGGACACAGCAACCAGCCCATGTTCGCCGCTTCCAAATCGACCAAGACACAGCAACCAGCCCATGTTCGCCGCTTCCCAGTTGACCAAGATACAGCAACCACGACCGCCCTCGCACCTTCCGCCCATCGAATCGTTTTTCGCACCGAACCCGAATACACCTGGTACAGGCCTGACGGGACGAACCAGGTTCTTCTTATCAGCATCCCCAAGCACAACAACGGGGCGTCTGCACTGCACATTGAAGTGCCTACTTCCTTGGTACCCATTACAGTACTGCCTTGGTACCCATTGAAGTACTGCCTTGGTACCCATTGAAGTGCTGCCTTGGTACCCATTGAAGTACTCTCTTGGTACCCATTGGGCGTCACAAGCCTTCCCGCGGGAAGCGCTGCCGCGGGAGCTATTCGCGTTCCATCGCCGGTATTTCCCGAACCTCCATTTCCCCGCAATTAGGGAATCCTGCATCCTCCGGTTGAACGCTAGTCCTCGCCGTAAAATAGGTAGGTAGTCTTGCGAAAGGAACGTAGTGTAGTGGACACGCCTATCGATCCCCGCGCCAGGTCGCATAGCATGAGAATAAGGAGGACAGAGTCAGGAAGCTTATCTCAACTATGGCAGCCACCATGCCCCCGAGACAGTTCAATGTCGAACCTATCGAGACGACAACAAAATCTTCCAAGGAGATGCGCGAGGGTGCAGACGGTCCCAAACGTTCCCGCTTCACTATCCAGCCAGTCGAAACGACCACGAGGACGAACCGTCGGCTCCCCATTGAGGCCATCGAGGCTACGACGAGGTCCTCCAAACATACGCCTGAACACGACAAGGAGGGTCCGAAACGTCCAGCAAAGTTCACGCCAGAGCCCGTAGAAACTTCACACAAGACCAATCGCCGATTTGCCCCTGAGCCCATCGAAACGACGACCAGGTCGTCCAGGGATCAGCCTTGTACGGAAGTCGAGGAACCCAAACCACGACGGAAATTCGCACCTGAGCCTGTAGAAACAACGAAAAAGACGAACCGTCGGTTTGCCACACAGCCTATAGAACATTCAGAAAAGAAAAGCCGCAAGAAGTCTACAGATGAGCCAGACAACCAGACCTCAAAGCCAAGAAAGTTTGCTATTGAACCTGTAGAGACGAGTGCGAAGACGAACCGACGGTTTGCACCAGAACCCGTCGAGGCGTCTGTAAGAAGCAGTCGGAAGAAATTCGCGAATGACTGGGAAAGTGAGACGGCAAAACCAAGGACAAAGTTCGCACCCGAACCGGTAGAAACCTCGACGAAAACCAACCGTGGTAGCAGGAAGAAATTTGCAGAAGAATGGGAGAGCCAAACAAGCACTAAGAAGCAAGAGAAGAAGCCCCGCAAGTTTGCGCCCGAACTCCTAGGGACCGCATCACGGTCACGCCGCGCTCCAGAAGAACGACCGTCTCTCCGCCGACTCGAGAAGCTGAAGACGTCCCCCCAGCATGATATCACCGGCACGCCACCTAACGTACCGTTTGACTTTTCACAGAACCCTCTCTTTTTGGAAATCCAGCGCGCAACATCACCACTCAACCAGCGGCGAATGCCGAAGTGTCGACCTTCACATCATTGCTTCTACGTCCCAGATCTTGATCCTATAGAATCTTCTGAGTCTGAGGGCGAGACCCCATCACCTTTTAACTACCCCTGCCGGGCCTATTGCTACGAGAAACACTCATACAAAGAGCCCACACGAATGCGAGAGAGTGTCGACGAGCAGACCTCTGGATACCTACTCGAACTAGCGGCGAAGGCCGTGGAAAAACAATTGCGCGAACAAGAAATGGCAGCATTTCCAAACGGCAACTACTACGAGCACGTCGACCACTTTGTGGATGCGGATGATGAGTCGACAGATTCGTCAAAACCTGGTAGTACTACCTTCAGTGAAGTCAACTGGGGTTTGAAGGCCATGCACCAGCACAGAGAAGAGCAGGAAAACCAGGAGCCGACTTCGGGCATTAGCCCGAAATCGCTCTTCAAGCCAAGCCCTTGGGCCAACGTTGCGGCTGGTATCAAGACCGAGAAAGACATCATCGGGTATCAGAAGAACGAGGAAATTGAACGAATGCGGAGAGACGCTCGACCGCCGATGCTCGGCAAGGACATCAAATTCCCTCGATGCGCATCGCCCGAACCAGCTCGGTTCGACACCACGCAAGGCTGCGACGCCGTCAAGATAGCAATGTGCTATCTCTCAGAGCAGGCGCAACAAGCCGAGAAATCCGAGAAAGGCGAGAGCCTCTGGTGCGGGCAAGGCAATGGTAAAAACCTCAGCCGCGTCTCTTCGCTTTGGTCCGTAGCCAGCAGCAATCACGAGAAGAAGGAGAAGGAAGGTCTCTGGGCCGGTTGCTGCGTTAAGGACGAGGCACCCAAAGGTCCCACCGGCATCCTCACCCCGCGTGTCGAAAGAGAAGATCTCCTCTCGCCATGCCCGACCCCGTCTCGCGGGTCTCTCCTTCCGCCCACGCCCCCAGCCTCAAACGCCGACTTTGCCTGCATCGACGAAAAACTCACCTTTGCGCTCTCCATTGAGGAGGACTACGGCGACGACTTCGTCACGCAAGTCTACAACTACCTCTCGCTGGGCTACCCCTCCATGGCACAGCCCTTTGACGACGACCTTTCACGCATCTCCAACATCCCAATCTCTGACCTGCGGCAAGACGACCACCTCGCCGAGTCAAAGGGCTACATCCGCCTGGGCGCAGACGGAAACCTCACAGACGCAGAGATCACCGAGGAGAGCTGCATGCGGTGGCGCGCGCTGCGGGTGTACATCCGCGAGTGGGCGAAGCAGCATCCAAACATGGCGGGCGACGGCCTCGGGGGCGCGGGCATCGCGGTCCGGAAGGGCAGCTGGGCTGTCTGATGAGTTTTCTTTTTCGTCGTCTCTCCTAGGGTTTGGCCATTGGATTGGACTGGATTGCGAGTGTCATTTAGCGTGCATTTGAGCGGATTCTACGGCGTCATCGGATACACATGCATTTGCGCGGGGCTTTTTTTTGGGGGAGGGGATTAGACTCGATTGCGTTGTTCAAATTGTAGGGGCTTCGACCGTTCGTCTAAAGAGTCTTTGCAATGGATGAGAAGCGGCTTAGGTCGCGTGCTTGTTCCCCACACCCTACCGTGACCATGCACGATGATCTATCGTATGAACGAGTTTACAAAAGTATGGCAGAGTAAAAGGCAGGACGAGGGAAGCCTACATACGCATCTTTTTTCCTTTCATGTCAATCCACTGCAATTTGCCCTTGCTGGGATTACTTGCGAGGCCCTCATGCGAATGCCTACCTACGGTATCCCCGACTGCAACTACGAAAACCGATTCCTCCAACCTAACGTACATATTCCCATCTCAACGCACAACCAACGTATCTGCTCATCAGGATGGCTGCGGACGACCTCGGCACGGGGCTTTTTCTCCACATAGGTAGGGTAGCATCGCATCTCGCTCAGGTCCAACCTCGTTCATACCTTTTTTCCCCTCCTCCGCATGCAAGTGCATGTGGATCGCTACTGAAGTGAAGATTTAGGTGCCGTGAGCGCACGGTTGTGCTTCCGGAAAGCAGGATTGAGTCTTTTTCTATGGCGTTTGTGGGAGTAGCACGATATTACGCTGTAGGTCTGGCGTGTTTGATTGGGACAGGACAGGGGGGTGCGATTGAGTTTGATTGATTGGTTGGAGGTTTTGGGATGGTGAGGAGTAGGGAGATGAGGATGTTCGGCTATGACGCTGATGAAGCGATGGGAATGTTCGGTGATGACGTCGATGGAGATTGGAGAAACTGCAGACGGTGAGGAAGGTGACTTTGGGAATGGTACTGACAAAGACGGAGCCGACGAGTTCGCAGACATGCTAGAGGTCCTTTTGCCAGACCTACTGCCAAACATTGGAAGTTCTAAGTTCTACCTGAAAGACGCGGTTGAATGGTCTGGGAGCGCACTTGCATTCAAATAACCAGAGCACCGTTCAGATCTTTGAGACGGGTGGCCGTCAGAGCAGGTATGTGTAAACCGAAGACCTCACGGCTATTCGTTTCTTGAAACACTGAAGGACTTCCGCCAATTTATATTCTATCCATGTAGGCACCATTTCCCCATTCAATGAAATGTGGCGAGGAGCTAACATAAATGATCCCGAAGCGCATTGGACACGCCAGCTCCCCAGAGATGGCGATGTGTCGTCGCACAGCACTCAATGCAATAGCACTACCACCAGCAAAATCAGCTTTCCCTCATTCGTATTCGGATTCTATACGTACTCCGGCATTAAGATGATCATAAGAGCCTGACCCAAGCTTGAAGCTTTCCGTTTTGCGCAAGACTCACAGAATGGCGACCCACCTTCTCTCTTACGTTTGGACAAAGTACTCGAGCTAAAAGTGCAGCGAGTCTGACATGGTTATGTGAGGTATGTATGTATACACGCGTCTGAGGCAGTGTGGTGACGCCAGCATTTCTGATAGGTGAAGAGATCATCCGGTAGTCTGCACTAAGATTCTATAGGCACGTAAGTCTAAATTTAACTGTTAACCACTGTAGTCAGTCGCCAAGCCGAGAAAGCTTTCTGTCTCTAATTCATATCAGGATGCCACGGTCCGAAAATCAAGATTTTGGCACATGGTCGAATTCATGTACTCCTTATTGCCGTGGCTTCCAAAGGCTTACCGAAAGGCTAACGACTGGGTCAGAATTCTATATGGCGGACATCGTCAGATGCTGCGGCTCAAGCTATGAGCTCCACCACTATGTGCGTCTTGCGTTACCTGTTGGGTAGGTTGCTTCGGCTGTTTACTACTCGTGCTGATGATACTAGAACTAATGCGCATCAAACCATCCCAAGTTATTCCTCGTCGTGCTATGCTATATTCGGATTTGATGTGATACTAAAGGTTAAACGAGCTCTAGACCCATGCCCTTCGAATCATCGCCCTCAACACAGCGTATGAGTTCGACACAACAAGTTCTGATTCTGCCTCGCCTTCTCTAGCCTTGTCTCCTCCTTTGTCATTCTCCTTGTCATCCCACTCGATCTCTAACTTTTGGCAGTGATACTCAAGCACTGCCGGGTCCCTACAGGGTGCATGATTCTATTATCGGGTGGATCTCCCACTAAGAAAGTCGCGACACACGGGTGGCGCGAAGATGTCGAGGCGAGGGAATAGGCATACAATGACCACACCGCACCAAGCATTGTGCTACTATGCGTGTACTTCCAGTGCCTTTGCATAGCTATACAGTCTTTTAGAAGATTATTCTAAATTTCAGTTGGTCAACCGCCGGCGGCAAACGCTTGAAGGTTTCGCGCCTGACGAGTGAATGAACCACCTAAATATCAATAAGTGGGGCGTACCTGCCAATTGCGTAAAAACAGGATCTCCAGGTGAACAGGGGTCAACAACAATTTGAGCGTAGCGCGGCATAAATGTGCGGTGTTGTTGTTGAAAGCGTTGTTCGCACCTATGCTCCAACACAGCGATGCCTATCATACAAACGGCTCGCATACTTTCTTGCAATGGCGCCAACTCACTCTCAAGCGATCAAGAATCTGCCCAAAGGCATCGAACTTCCCATGCACCTGGCGCGCAATGCTCCGCGTGGTCTCGAAACGCATGATACCACCACCGCCTCTGGTGGCAATCCAGCTTCAGAAAATGGCACCGTGCCCACGAGCAGCAGCACATTTGAGGATGGTATTGTGATACCCAGAAGCAGAACTCCGGCAGGCAGCCCACGCACCTCATCGCCCGTCACTGGCTCTGTGCTCGCAGCTGACAACCAGGTGAGCCACCACAGAGTTTCGATCATGGACATAAGTTTGCTGATGCACGTAGTTGAGTACGCAGACTCTCGCTTTTCGCTCGGCCCGAGCTGTATACCATCCTGCTAACGGCAGGGGAAATATCACTAGATCGACGTCGCAAGCTCAGGCGTTGGTGCCGGTCAAGAAGGTCGATGCTGGACACATCACCAAGAAGGCCCCCGCTCAGAAGGAGACGAAGAAGATGCGGCCCATCAAGAGCACCGATGAGTCTCGGGAGGAGCTCGCAAACGCCGAGACCCCATCCATCAAGGAGCAGCAATTCCGCACGTTGATGAATGCGCAGATGCTCTACAAGGCCGCTCTGCCGAGCCTGGCCCATGAGGACTTGTTGCACTTGAAAGAGTGGCAACAGAATAGCGATACATACTCAGGACATCTCAGCACCGACAACTATACCCTCGCTGGCGCTCTGAAGCTGCACGACCTACAGACGAAGAGGGGCAGCAGGCTGGAAAAGAAGGTCTGGGCGCTGGAAGACGAGCTGGAAGAGAATGAAAGAGAATTGGCGGACGCCGATTGGAGGGCGTCAAGCGCCGAGTACTTTCACAAGCAGAATGTGCTGAGCTTCCACATCATGAAGAAGAGGCTCGAGGACGTCACGACGCAGAATCTGCAGCTGCAGGGCCAGATTGGAGCACAGCAGCACCAGCTTGTTGCTCAAGCCGAGCAGTACATGTGTGAGTTGGCAGAGATGGGCCAAAAGCTTGAGCTAGCCATGGCGGAGAAATGGATCAAGGACGTTGGTGAGGACGACAAGATGGACGTTGATGGAGCGCAGGAAAATTCAGCGGAGGGTCTGTCCTCGTGGAATAGGCTGTATCCAACACCATTGTGGGAGGGAACAGCCAGGTAGGGACTGTGAGGAAGGCTGTATGGATGCTCGGATGGAGCATGTGGATTTTTGCACTGCTGGTCTATGATCTTGGCCGTTGAGTTACTGCACGTTGCATCGTGTACGAATGTCACATGTACGATACTCTCTGATTTCCTACTTGCCCATTGTGACTGAGATTTCCTGTGTGATGTACGAAGCGTGGCGATATGCATTGCCCAATTTTGACTTAATCGTTGTGTGAAGCACCTGCATCAGTGATGTGTTATCATGTCACATCGGCTATCAGATCTTATGTATACGGTATTGGTGCCAAATGTAGTAGCTTTACTGCATCTTTTAATTTGAGTGTCTTACCTTCCATCTATACTCCTACCCAACACCGTGTTGTTTATGGCCTAATGACCTATACATGGCGTAATGCTCGTGTTGTTCATGGCCTAATGCTCTGCTGCACACCATGACATCCATCAACACTCATATTCATCCACCATGCATAGCATTGGCATCTTGCCACGCCCCCTCAAATGAAATTGTGAGAATACTGACGCCCGTATCCGCCCGTCTCCTAGAATTCTCCATCCTTACAGTGCGAGAACCTACAACGTTTATTTTTACACTATGATCCGTACCGACAAGCGGGTCTAGGCTGACCATCTCGTTGCTTCTGGGCATCACCTCATTCTCTGCTGCAGCGTCGGCGTCTTTCTGCGTGCCATCTTTCTCTTCCTGCTCAATCTCTAGCAGGTGCAAGTGTCTCTCAAAAACCCCGGGATCCTCGGGATACGAGAACCTGCATTTGCCCTTACATAGGCCTTTGGGGAATTTCCGATAGACATGAGACAGGCGGCCAAGTTATGAAAGTCGTGGTGGAGAATCAGAAAGACGGCGGGGGCGCGCAGATTATATACACTTGCGACACGCGCTAGTGGACGCTAGTCAACAGTCATGTGAGATCACGTGTAGGTCCGTGTGGTGGTCGGCAGGTGCCTGCGTGAATGGTGAAGGCGTTTGGAGGGTTTCATGGGCTTCTTCGACCTCGTTCACCGAGAAAGCTGGGCTAACATGTAGAATCAATGTATTGATATTTTGGCATAATGCATGTTCTGACGTTCCGGACAGGCAGGGTACCTACTCGAGTATGATACCTAGAACAAGTGACCTCTACCTACATGCCGCTCCACTATACGCACCATTGCCATAGGAACATCTAAGCATATAAATAGACATAACACGGCGATAAGAATACATTTCCATCTTACAGGAGAAGACAATAAAACACACTCGTTCGACGTCTATGAATGAAGGGATGTCTCGGGAACGCTAGGCAGTTGCTCACAGGCGCGCTCAAAGTTCGCGCACGTTGATTGGTCGACCGCAACTACATCTCCTCGCCGCAGTCTCCATCGCACGCGTGAATGTCACGCAGCACGAGAGCGATTTGAATCATAGGGTGACGTAGGTGTCTTGGGATTATAAATGGTTGAATGCAACCTGCAATCGCATCGTGAACTAGATCACCGGGTACAAGGGGGATGCGCCTTCCTCTTCTCGCTTGTCTGAGACAGACAACAACCTGTCGTACCTCACACATACTTTGTTTCCGAACCCCAGGTAATCATCTCCAGCGTCGGGACGTTCGTGTTCCCCCTTGCGCTTCTCAGACCTAAACCGGGAGGCCCGCCACGCCCATATCCCTGAACAGGAGAAGCCCGACGTGGGTGTGCTCGCTGAGGCTAAACCTCCCGTGACAAGACGACACGACGTACATCCCGTTTGGTGCGTACGGCGTCAGCAGTACCGCGAACGTCTTGTTCTCGGGGAGCCTGAACAGGAAATTTGGAGGCAAGGGCCTGAAGAGCTTTGCACTGCATCCGGGGGAGATTACGGCGGACTTGAATCGGTCCATGGATCTGGTGTGGTTTGCGAAAACATTGGAGGGCCGAGAGAAAGTGGGGTTGAGGAAAAAACAAACGTGGAGGGCGCGGCGATGAGTGTGGTTCCGGCGGTGGATCCGGGGTTGGGAGGGTTTGGGAGAGAGCGTGTTTCTGGAGGACTGTCCAGTTAGCACTGAGATGCCGGCGTATGCGGTGGATAAGATAGAGGCTGAGAGGCCGTGAGAGGTTAACGAGGGGCTGGTTGGGAGAAGTTTGCTTGGTGAGGATTTCTGCTGTGGGGAGCAGGAGTCGGATACAAATCCGATGTGTCCTGCAGACATGAACGCGCTGAAACGTACACCACCTGTCTCAACTTACACTGACTTTGTACTCGCACCTCGAGAGATAGCTCATGTGGTTAGTCGTTTCCATGCTTAGAATTCGAATTTTTTTTGGATTCGTTACTATGGTACGTTCAACTTTTCTGCTGCGAAAACGCCATTCTCAATAAGTGAATCTGAAGCCTTGTGTCGCTTCTAACACTTGTTTGCCGGCGCGTTGCCGCTGGTTCGTCATAAAGAAGTATACAGAAAAGACGGCAATACATCCAATGATCATGACGTGGGATCTATCCGGATTAGCAAGCACCATTGTCGTTGTTCAACCATAGACTTACCCAATCGATACCCAGATTGCAGTCATATACCTGGGTGCTTCCGGCTGTCTTACGATGAAGCTCCCTGCAATTCCTCCAGCGCCATTGAATGCTGTGACAGCAGCCGCGGTGAACACGCGCTTCCACTGTCCCACAATGTTATTCGCTTGGTACGCGGCCATGCCAGCCCAGTTGGCTACGTATGCGCCCGTAGCAAGATAAGTGCCAATATACCGAACCGTAACCTGATCGCTGAAGCCGAGCATGCAGAAGCCCACGATGAGGCAAACCGAGTTGAAGGTAATGATGGGCCCACGGAGTTGGTACTTGTCACCGATCAGCGATGAAAGTATGGCAGGAATGACCGAGTAGTAATACGGCGGGGCAGATAGCAGGATCGCCTTGTCGCTGCTGAATCCCATGCCTCCCTGTAGAATGATAGGCAGAAAATAAGACAGACTCGTCGACACCAAGTTCTGCAGGAAGTACAGTACGCAGAATCCGTAGATTTTGGGGTCTTTGGCATGAACCAGCACTTTGGACCAGGAGAATTCGTCAGGCTCAACGTCACCTCTGTCTTTCTCGATGCGATTGGCGGCAATCTCGGACTCTTCCTTATCCAAAAACATGAAACTTTGGTGTGCGTTCTCCGGGAAGTCGACCATCCAGAAATATGCGACCATGCCGATGGAAGCCGTGATGGCACCTTGGACGATGAACATCCATTGCCAGCCTTTGATCCCAGATGAACCGTTCAGCTTGTTGAGCCCGAAGTTGACAATGCCTCCAGTTGCCAGTACTATGACCTCTCCGCTCTGCATAAGCGCGAAGCGCAACTGCTGTTCTCTCCGCGTATACCATGTCGAAATTAGGTATGTTAAGCCGGGGTAGATCCCACTCATTGCCATGCCGAGCAAGATTCGAAGGGCGATCATCTGTTTCCACGTTTGCACGAAGGCTGTGCACAGTGTAATGATACCGAAGCAGAATGTAATGAAACTGAACCAGATCCTGGGGCCGAAAGTTCGCACTGCGATTGTCGATGGTAATTGGAATGCGATGGATGCGATGGTGAAGATGAAGATGGATACCGAGTAGCGATTTCCCTGGTCAAGACCCAGATCCGAGAGCATGGACGTGACTGAGGCGCTCGAGATTACGCCGCTGTCCAGAAGATTCAAGCTGCACAGGATGCCAGCGATACTGCATAATCGGAAGTCGACCTTCAGCCGGATGGTCCGCTCCCGAGCCAGTCTTTCGATGACTTGTTGCTCTTCCAGCTCTTCTTGCTCATGCTCGACCACATCTTGCACGTCTGTCACCAGCGCCCCGGACTCTTGGGTGGAAAGCGATTTTTGCATTTTGAAGGAGGAAGTGAGGGGTCGTGATTGTGCAAGGGGACGCAGACAACGTGCCTGATAGTAGGTGCGGTACCGGCCTTCCTTCCAAGCACGTCAAATTAGCCGAGGCAGGCGCATATGGCTAGCTTTGTAAAACATTCTACTACGGTAGGTATGAGTATCGGACTCTGACTCTTGCTCGGATGACATGAGCATTAGGGATCAATTCTCAAGAGTGGGGCGGGAAGTGTACAGTCTGATTAGGTATCCTAGCCGATGACTGTTCGCCTTCCGAAATGCTAGGGAGGATGGGAACGCAGTGTGATGTGCAGATATTACGTGCTACATGCTCTGTACATGCAGTCCGGGACTTTGAGCGTTGGGCAAGCGAAGATTCTGTGCAGTACATGTCGCATGGGATTTGGCGAGCGCAGATGCTGTGCAGTACATGTCGTATGGGATTTGACAAGGGGGAGACGTGTTGTGGCTCGGGTCTGAGGAAGCAAATGTCTAGTAGGCACCGGCAGAGAAATCAAGGCACCTACCAAGAACGAAGGCCAACGATTGCGGCATCACCTTGGATTCGTTTCCCGAGAGGATCATCTCTGGCGCAAACAGAAATGCTCAGGGGACGCGACCATGGCATGCAACGTTCTGTTGAGAGTGGGAGAAACAAAGGCTAGGCGCGAAACTCCATCAGGAACGATGCAGCATTGACGTCGTTCACGATTCCAAGTGTGGAGCTTGCCCGATTCGACCGTGGCTCGTGCTTGGGCCTCAGCATCGAAGGGACGGCGTCTGCGTTCTGTCTCACCTCGCAAGCCATTGCAGCGGCCTTCCACGCACGTTCTTGCAGTGCAACTCCCCGCAAACGCTCGCTCCGCCGTGTCCCCCGGCCATCCTACTCTGCCAGCACCCGTGGGCTCCCCAAAGCCCAGAGCGCCCGCGCCCGCTGCCAGCCCCTCGACAGCGCCCAGCACCCAGCACCCAGCACCCAGCGCCCAGCACCAGCACCCACCCCCGTACCTCCGCCCAGCGCATGCAGCGCAGCACGCTTCCGCGTCATTAGGTTGTAGCACGACCGTGCCCTTGACGGCCGCACGTAGCCCACCGCCGCCATGGTGTTCCTGGGCATCTACCGCGCCATCTACGACTATGTGCCCCAGAGCGGGAACGAGATCGCACTGACTGAGGGCAATCTGCTGATGGTCCTGGAGAAGTCGAGTGACGACGACTGGTGGAAGGCCAAAAAGAAGGGCTCGGACGATGACGACGACGAGCCCGAGGGCCTGATTCCCAACAACTACATCGAAGAGGTAGGCTGGACCAACCCCCTACGGTATCCTGCGTATTTGCACGTGGCGGCTACTGATCCTGTGCCTGATCTAGGCTACTCCGATATACAACGCCAAAGCCCTCTACGACTACGCCCGCCAGACCGACGAAGAACTCTCCTTCAAGGAAGACGCCGACCTCGACGTGTATGATGTCTCTGACCCAGACTGGACATTAGTGGGACTGGACGGCGACTATGGATTTGCGCCGGCAAACTACATCGAGATCAAGGAGGTTCCTGCCGCCGCTGAGCCCCTCACATCTCCCTCACTCCCGCCTCGCTCTCGTGCCGTCCCCGCGCCACCCGACTCGGACGACGGACATGGCCCGCCAACACCAGAAAGCCCCGCTCATCCGAATCCTGCCCAGGCCCTTGCTGGCATCATACAGAAGAGATCACATCAATCCGCTCCTCCGCCCGAGGACTACGCTCCACCCCCCAAAGCGCAACGGCGCGTCCAATTCACGCCTGAGGAGTCCGACGAGGAGGCGCCTCCTCCGCGTCTTCCGCAAAGACCGCCGTCTGGCCAGATGTCGCCTCCAGCCCATACTCAGTATGCGCAGTACACAGCCCAGCGCTCCCCAGAGACGGACTCATACAGATCTCCACCTTCTCGCAGCGTCACTTTCGACCCATACGATCCCCCGAATGAACACGACCAGCCGAACACGCCGCTTTCCGGCTCCGGCTACCATCTGTACAACATCTACGAATACTTGACACAGCCGGGCAAGAACAAGAAGATGCCCATCACGCTAGGGATCAACATCGCCAAAGGCATGATCATGATTGCGCCTGAAAAGTCTCGCGACGGACCGCAACAGGAATGGACAGCGGACAAGCTGGAGTACTATTCGCAAGAGGGCAAGCACGTATTCTTGACGCTCAAACAGCCAAGCAAAGATGTAGACTTCCACTGCGGCGCAAAGGACACAGCTTCCGAGATCTGCTCGGCATTGGGCGAGCTCTCCGGTGCCGCGAAGGGTGCGGGCCTACGTGAGATTTTGGCCGCAGGGTCTAGGAACTCGAATGTGCAGAGGAAGGGCGTTATGTTGTTCGACTTCATGGCTCAGGGCGAAGATGAGGTCACCGTGGGTCTTGGCGACGAGATTCTGGTTCTGGATGATTCGGCTAGTGACGAATGGTGGAAAGTGCGGAGGCTGAAGAATGGCAAAGAGGGTGTAGTGCCAGCTAACTACGTCGAACTCACAGACTCCGTGCCCATATCACCGCCCGCCGCCGCCATTGCTCGCTCCGGTACCAACGCAGGGCGGTCTATCGTAGACCAGAATAGACGGGAGGAGGAGGAGCTCACGCGCCAAGTCGCGAAAGGCAGGAAGCGGGATAGCGAAGCCAGGAATGATCAGGTAGGACCTGGCCTGCAATTACCCGCGCGCCATTCTAGTCTTCTACGAACAAAAGTTGACCATCCTCGTACGTCACAGAGAAGTAAACGCGATAGTACAGCGAAGGACCCCAAGACCGCGTCCAAACCAAGTCAGTGCCCCATTTTTCTCATCTCTCCAGACATGCTCGGATTTGGCTAGATTGCTTGTTTCAAACTGTGTCTAACGTTGTCAGATACGACGAGATTACGAACATGGACCGATCGATCGGGGTCCTTTAAGGTCGAAGCCGAATTCTTGACCATCAAAGACGGCAAGATTCACCTCCACAAGGTCAACGGGGTGAAAATTGCTGTTCCGGTACCGAAAATGTCCGTAGAGGACTTGGAATACGTAGAGCGAGCGGCAGGGATATCACTGGACGACGACAAGCCCCTGTCAGATATAAAGCGAAGAAGCACGCAACGTGCGAAAGAGAGCCCTGCGCCACGCTCGTCAGGCATCTCCGTGGAACAGAAGCCTTCCTACGACTGGTTTGACTTTTTCCTACAGTGCGGAGTCAACCCCCAAATTTGCGAGCGATACGCGCAAGCATTCACTCGCGATCAAATGGGCGAAGAAAACATGCCCGACATCACTGAGAAGCTTTTACGAAACTTGGGTGTGAAGGAGGGAGACATCCTTCGAGTCATGAAGTTTTTGGACAAGAAGTACAACCGTAGCGGCGACGGTGAGAAGCGTAGCGTCAGTTTCGCAGAGAACGGTGAAGAAGGAGGCCTTTTCTCTGGTCCCGGTGGCACACTAAGGAACAATACTCGAAAAGGTCGTCCAGCGCCTCCTGTGCAGACCAACGACATCGTTGACGCCAAGGCATTTGAGCAAAAGACGGACGATACTGTCAAGAAGCCAGCGCCTGCCGAAGCCACACCGACACCCTTGGCATCCGCTCCTGTTCCGGACAAGAAACCCGATGGCTTCGAAGACAACGCGTGGGATATCAAGCCTTCGCGACAACCCCCGGCGTCTACTACATCGGCCCCAACGCCGCCTCCAGCTACAGCAGCGGCACGTGCGCCTGCGCCAGCTCTCACCGGTTCCATGAGCGAGCTTTCTCTTCTAGATATGCCTGCCATGCAGCCGGAGGTCCCAGCGGCGCCGCCTGTCCAAGCACCGCCTGCTTCTACAGCTTCCGCACAGCCGGCACAGCCAGCGCAACCCCAGGGGTTCAACCAGTCTTTGTTCGATCAAGTCGCTGCGGTCAAGGCCGTACCTCCCCCACAGCTCGCTCCTCGAGTCCGACCCCAAGCACCCCAAGTACAGGGCCAAGGTGGTCTCATTGCCCCTCCACCTCAAAGAGCCTCGTCTGCTCCTCAGAACCCACAACAAGCGTATCCTCCACCGCTGCAGCCCCAATTGACGGGATTCAACCCGAACATGCACACCCAAGTCTCGCCTCCTGGCCAAAGCCTGCAGGACCTGAACATGCAGCGTATGCAACAGCAGGCCACTGGGTTCCAGCCGCAGTCCCAATTTGGCCAGTTCCAGCAGCAGCAGAACGGCATGAATGGTATGAACGGTATGATGGCGCAGCCCACAGGGTTCCAGCAAGCGCAGCCGACCGGCTACATGCCCATGCAGGCGCAAGCCACCGGGTTCCAGCCTCCCATGCAGCAAAACTTCCAGACGGGCTTCCAACCTGGATTCCAACAGAACTTCGCAGGCCAACAGATGCCTCTCCAAGCGCAACCCACTGGGTTCAACTCATTCTCACCATCTTCACTCAACCCGCAAGCGACTGGCATCAACCAATTCCTGCCTCCAGCGCTCCAGGCGGAGCCGACGGGCTTTGGGCAAAACGCACCTCCCCTCCCTCCCATGCCGCCCATGCCGTCGATGCCCACAGCAGCGCCGCTCGTTCCCCAGAGGACAGGACCACCTCCGCCCGTGCGGTTCGGCACGCAGCCAGCGAAGAAGCTCGTGCCGCAGCCGACGGGGCGGGCCAACCTCGCCAAAGCCAGTATGTACACCCATCGTGACGACAAACATGCAGCTAACGTAGTGTGTAGCTCCCGATAACCCGTTTGGATTCTGAGTTTGTGCAGTCGCATTCCGCGGGAGGTAGTACGCATGCTTCTACATGCTGGTATCCTGTACGCGTTGTATATAGCGTTTGGCCTCTTGGGCTCATCCCTATTCGTTAGTCGAACGTGCATGGCATGCCACTGCGTCTTCGTCTTCGTCGTTTCTGTCTTCTGTTGTCATTTTCTTGCTGCATGGCGGTGTATTCACCATCTATAGATAATTATCGGACCGTTTGGAGGGAGAGGGGTGGGTAGGTTGGGTTAGCTTGGCAGCGTGGTCGGCCGGTGGTTGGCAAGTCAAGAGGGAGAAGAGGGTGGTAGGGGTCGAAGTTTATTTTAATGCATGAAGTGCGAGGTGTGAAGACGTGTTGGCCATGCGTTGTCCCTGCGATGTGCCTAGGTATTCACGGGGAGGGTGTTTGAGAAGGTCCGAGCGCACGGCATTGCATGAGGGTGAGACGGGCGTGAATCGATCAGGGGCGAAGCTTTTGGGAAGGCTGGGCGGGGAGCTTGTTTAGCGTGGCAGCACCCCTGTCTGCGTGGCGCGCGCCTTCGTCATCACTTCGGGGCGCCATGGACCAGCAACCCACGGCAGAGGACCAGCAACCCACAGTATCCCTCTTGACTGCCTAGGAGAAGCGAATCGTCGTGTGCAGTCGGTGGCGCAGCTCGTCGCCGCTGCGAAGAGCCTTGCCCGGCCGTCGCGCCGTGGCAAGCTTTCGTCACGACGGACGACGGATAAGCGGGCCTCGCTGCGCAGTGCTTGTGTGCGCCCAATGATGTGGCCGTGCATGGGTGGAGTGGCGCCTGCTGCTGCTTGCTACTTGCTGCATGTGCACACGTCCGAGCTGGAGGGTGTTCCGCATCGAACGAAGGGCGGCTGGCCTGAAATCCCATCCCCCCCCAAAAGGTGCAGTGCATTTTCATCCCGAATGAGTCCGCCTGACCTTTTTTTCCTCCTCCTCCTCAACGAGTCTCGCTCCTGCCATCTACTACCCGTCTACCTATCCATATACAATTCTCCTACGATTCTCCTACAAGTCTGATAAGACCTTGTCGCATCGCATTACATCGCATCGCATCGCATCGCATTACATTACCTTTGTCGAACCAGTCGAATCGACCGACCAATCCACCGGACCTTGGTGGCACAAAATCTTTCCGGCCCATCCGTCGCGGAACGAACGAACGAACAAACGAAGGACGGAACGAACGAAGGACGGAACGAACGAACGCAATTCGATTTGGACCGTACACAGAAGCCCGCGCATAACACGTCATGTCGAACCAAGGCTACTACGGTAACCAGGCTCCCCAGTACCCGCAGCAAAGGTATGCCCGCTCGTTTCTTCATCTTCATCTGCCTTCCGTCCCGTTTTTTTTTCTTTCGTCTTGCCGGGACGGACTGCGTGCGAGTTTGTCGGCTGACTTGGGTTTAGCTACGGGCCTCCGCAAGGGGGCTACCCGCCGCAGCAGTATGGCGGCCCGCCTCAGCAGCAGCAGCAGATGTACTACGGGCCACCGCAGGGCCAGCCCCAGTACCAGCAACCGCCACAGGATGGATACGTGCAACAGCAGCAGGCGCCGAAGCAGAAGAAGGAACGTGGGTGTCTGAGCGCGTGTCTCGCGGTGCTGTGCTGTTGCTTTGTATGCGAGGAGGGATGCGAATGCTGTGCTGAATGCTGCGAGTGTGCCGAGGACTGCTGTTAGAGGGGACAACCGGACGACGATGGTTGAGGAGTGGAAATATGATGGAGAGAAGGGTCTGGAACCAGATGAAACGAGCAAGAGACGAGAGATGAGAGACAAGAGGGCAGGACGTGGAGTGTTCCCGACGAGTGAGGGGAGGCCGCGAAGTTGTTCCTTGTTTGTATTTGTAGCCAGCGAATTGATTTGGGACTTGACTTGACTAGGTTGGGAGGTTCGTATAAATACCTGGGATGCTTTTCTTTTGTTGCACTGCGCTGTTCAGCTTCGAATTAAGTTGCCTTTTCTCAAACCTTGGCTGTTCGCGAGCTTTTCCATGTCGCGGCAAGGAGCAGTAGTCTACAAGAATCCGGGGTGGTGTCAAACCACGGACGATTGCCTCTTCTTGCTGGTAGCATTCTCGGTGTACCGCATCCCGCTTCTGGATGCACTCACTGGATGTGGCAAAGACAAGAGCGAGACAAAAGACTTGTCGGGACCCCGGGTCCGTGGAAGACAATCGGGAGGCGGCGCCCGTGTGCGGCCCGCGAGGAGAGATTGTGGAGGTGGTCGGTGGGGTGAGTTCGTATGAACGACATCAGCGATAGTTGATGATTGGATAGCGTGAATTCAGAGTTAGTATAGAACTTCTGCTTATGTGGAAACAATCGAACGATCCATCAGATGTGGGAAGTCCAGCTTGACCTTTGCTCTTTGTTGGTGGAAGGAGCCCCAGGCATTTCCAGTGTTGGCAGGCGCTGTGCGCTAGCCTGGCTAGGCGCTCCGCCGCACCAGAACAATTCATCGCTCGTAGTCCTCGCTTTGCCAATTTTATGCCCAGATACCTGCGGTTAGGCAGCGCTTGCTGGAAGATGGTGTCATTCGACGAGAGGGGTGCTGAGGAGGCGGAGCTGGAGTTTGCTTCATCTCAGCTCAGGCTGAAACAAACCCCAGCCATACAACAGCCTGCTCGAAGCGCTTCGTGTTCACGGGATCTGGACGTCTGCTACTGCCTCCCCGCCTCTTCGTTTACCACACTGAACTTCTAGTCGGGCGTACTGATGTTTTCTTGAATTATGCTTACAACATGATACGCCTCCTTAAGTGCCTCCCTGACGACGACGGCTTCGAGCTAGCCTCTTTCGACGATGAACTCACTCCTCCGTACGCTATCCTCTCACACACCTGGGTAGAAGGCCAAGAAGTCACGTATAGTGAGCTACTGGCTGGTTCAGGCATGAACAAAAGCGGCTACCGCAAAATCCGCTTCTGCGGCGAGCAAGCTACTGCAGATGACCTCGAATACTTCTGGATTGACACCTGCTGCATCGACAAGTTGAACAGCGTTGAGCTAAGCACAGCAATAAACTCCATGTTCCGCTGGTACCAGAACGCAAGCAAATGTTATGTATACTTATTAGACGTCTCGGTGCCCCAGCATATCTATGATGCTCAGACCTCCCGCGCATGGGAACCAGCTTTCCGGCAAAGCAGGTGGTTTACCCGAGGTGAGTGAAACAGTGCTTGTAGGGTCCAGTATTGCTAAAATCACACGAGGATGGACTCTTCAAGAACTGCTTGCGCCTGCCACTATTAAATTCTTCTCGGTGGATGGCAAGCTGTTAGGCAACAAGGTCTCGCTAGAGCTGGAGATACATGACATTACTGGCATTCCTGTCAGTGCATTGCGTGGCCAGAATCTCGCTGAATTTAGCGTTTCCGAGCGAATGAGTTGGGTGGCGAAACGTACCACGAAGTGGAAGGAAGATAAGATTTATTGCCTCCTAGGAATTTTTGGCGTTTTCTTACCCCTTAACTATGGTGAGGGGGAAGATTATGCGACCCAGCGGTTGCAGGATGAGATACAGAAGCGCCGGCAGAGATGGACACAAACGCGTCTACACGACTTGCCTAGTACGTCGTTCTCCGTTTCAACCAGCATACGCGTGCAGCTTATCCCGTACAGTGTCCTCATCGCTCCCGTTCACCCGAAACGAGCTCTTTGTTGGTCGGGAAAGCCAGCTCCAGGAAATCGAACAAAATCTCCTCTCACATAACACACACCGACGCATGGCAATTCATGGACTAGGAGGCTGTGGGAAATCAGCGCTTGCACTCGAGTTCGCGTATCGCGCAATAGCGACGAACACCAGACGTGAAATATTTTGGGTGCCTGCAATGAGTCAAGAAAGCGTCGAGCTTGCCTTCCGAGAGATCGCAGTCCGCCTGCGTATACCGGGAATAAGTGACGGTGACGCGAATCTAAAGCAGCTCATGAGGGAGACGCTAAGCTCAACGAATTCGCACCATTGGCTAATGATCGTTGACAACGCCGACGACACAAGCATATTGCTGGAGTCCGATAGCGAAGACCCCAAGTCAACCCCGCTGATCGACTTCATCCCACATAGTGACAAAGGATCGATCCTTTTCACAACCCGCAGTAGGAAAGCCGCCATTGCTTTATCTCAGACTTGCACACTTTCGCTGGACGACATGGGTGAAACTGAGGCTCGACAGCTGCTCATGAATCGAACGACAAACAAGTCGCTACTAGATGACGCGCCCGCTGTCAACAAGTTGTTGGAAGCACTCACGTATCTTCCACTTGCAATAGTACAAGCGGCCGCTTTCATGAACCAAAACGACATATCAGCTTCCAAATATGTGTTATTGCTACAGAATGCCAGCGCGGAAGCTGAGATCTTTAGCGAGCGATTCGAAGATACTACTCGCTACCACCGTACGGATAGTACTGTTGCAAAGACTTGGCACATCTCTTTCGAGCACATCCGGAGACAAGACCCTCTCGCAGCAGAAAACCTTTCGTTCATAGCATGCATCGATCGAACCGGCATTCCTCAGTCGCTGTTACCGCCGGGGGGATCCAAAGTGCAGCATACTAAAGCGCTTGGAACGTTGACAGGATATGCATTTCTTACTGAGCGTCAGCAAACTGTCCCGGGATTCGATGAAGAGAGGTATTTTGATATGCATCGGCTAGTGCACATGGCGTTGAGCTGGTGGCTGGAGGTACACAGTCAGCGAACAACCTGGGTAGGCATAGCAGTTGCCCGGGTCAAGGAACTTTTACCGTTCGGCGAGTATGATACAAGGGCGGTATGGACGACGTACCTCCCGCACGCGATCCATGTAGTAGGAATGGAGGGTGCTAGAAGCAGCCCAACTGGCGCTGTGCTTTTAGGATACATAGGGCGATGTCAACAAGCCAGTGGGCAATATGCTGCAGCAGTGTTAGCGTGCCAAGAAGCATGGTCGTTGATGAAGGACATGCTTGGGCATGAGCATCCCGACACACTCATTAGTGCGAGCTGCCTTGGATCGGCACTGGAGGGCCAGGGCAGATACGATGATGCGGCGGCGATTAACTATCAGATATTAGAGGCTAGCGAGAGGGTGTTTGGCCGAGAGCATTACCACACGCTCACCAGTGTCGCCCAGCTTGGTTCGACACTCTTGAAACAGGGAAAATACAAGGAGTCAGAGAAACTGGCTCGTCGAGCACTAAAAGGAAGAGCGAAGGTGCTGGGCCAAGATCATGGCTACACAATCAACAGCATTGGCCAACTTGCGACGACTCTGTCCAGCCAGAGAAAGTACAGAGAGGCAGAAAAAATGGAGCGACGAGCCCTGGAAGCAGCAGAGAACCTTTTTGGTCGAGAGCATCCTTTTACTCTTTCCTTCCTTAGCGCGCTTGGGTCGGTGCTCGAAAGGCGTGGGAAGTATAGTCAGGCAGAATTATTCGAACGTCAAGCACTGGAATTGAGAGAAAGGTCGCTTGGGCAAGAGCACCCTGCAACACTTCAAAGCGTCGGCCAGGTTGGGTTGGTGTTGGCAGGCCAGAGAAGATTCGAAGAGGCGGAGGTCGTCGTTCGTCGAGCGGTAGAAGGGTTTGAAAAGGTACTTGGGCGAGAGCACCACTACACGCTTATCAACTTGGAATTGCTTGCTTTTGTTCTTACCAAGCAGCATCGTATCAAGGAGGCTCTCCTTTTACTACAAAGGGCATGCGCTGGTTACTCCGCCGCCCTTGGAGATGCCCACCCGACCACCAAGGGCTGTTACGAAGACTACGCCGAGTTGAAGACTGTGTCTAGAAGCAAGGGACCGTGGTTAATCCTTAACTTGGCAAAGCTGGGCTTGCGCCGCTCCAAGGTTGTTAATATATGATACATTGTACCGTCGGCGGCAGTCGACCATCTGAGCGCAGTAGCATGTCTCTGTCAGCTCACAATACCAACCCACCCTTAGCCCCGCATTCGGAAGCCCTTCGACATAAACGGTCTATCTTACACATATATAGATGGGATCACATCACTTAGTATATTGTTTTTTTCGTGATGATTCGCCCCTCATACGTTTCCACGACTGCCCAGTACATTCCGCCTCGCAATGGGTTTTGAACCCCACCAAATATGCTGCTCTACTCAGTTGAAAAAAAAAAAAATTCATTTACTCCTCCCAAAACCATTCTCGACTCCACCTCTACCTCATTTTTCTCTTCCTCCCCCAGGTTTTCCCTCTCGCATATCCTCTCCTCCCGCACGCTCGTCTCGCGCCCAGCACTCCCTTTTCCAGGCCGATGCTAAACCTGCTTCTGGCCAAGTACACTGTAAATACATCCTAGTGACCCTCGTGTAATCCTCTAAAACACAAACGGGACAGACGTCGTCCCAGCCGTCGTCCAACTCTCCACATACGCTGCAACACCATGTGTCCGATGCGCAAGAGGTAGAGGGAGTGTGTAGAACCAGTATTAAACAAGTCAAGCCAAAGCTAAGAAGATGCTGCACTTGCGTTAGAGAAGTAAGTCACAATGTGAATAACGTTTCTGCTAGTATCCTCCACATGGGCGATGATGTTGGAGTCTAGCGTGGGACATACCGACTGCCATAAATGCTGCTGCATCATCGCGAACGTTACGCTCTGAGCGACAAATTTCCTTGTCCTATCCAAATTGTTTCCCTCGCTATATGGTTCGTCTGCTTCCAGTCTGGATCGCGTATCTATAGTCAACTCAAGTCTTCAAAACACGTTCGAGGGGTCACTTACTCTGTGTCCTCCTCTTCAGAGCTGCCATCTACTGCTTTCACTGTGTTTTGGGGATGCGTGCGTAGACTTTCCTTCGGTGGACCTTTCGAATCCATCCATACTTTGAGAATTTCTGATGCAAAAGCTCTTGACTTCACAGTTGCGAATTTGCCTATTCCACGCTGTTCCATTGTTTCAGAGTGCTTCTGAAGATCAACCCGAGTCGCTTCAGAAGTCTTCTCATCTTTCATTCGGTCCAGTCACATGCTATATCAACATGTAAGGCCTTCGATAGTTCAAGATCGATCCGATCATGCATGAATACCTCTATGCTTTCCTGTTGTACAAATGCATGCCCATCGTACTACGTGAGCGAATTGAGTAAGGTTTGTGAAGTGATACTTGAGGTGGACAGTCTTTCGGAGACACGCGATGAGCTGTGTTGGACCTGCGGAGAGCGGGGCGGGAGCGGTGTTGAGCTGCATGGCATCGGAGACGGGCTGCTCAGGGCCTGTGATTTCCTGCTTGAGACCCGCGACTTCCTGCTTTAGGCCCGAGATATGCTGCTTGAGACTCGCATATGAGCTGCGTGAGGTTTCCGAGCCGTGATGCGAACTGCCCACCTCATCCCGAGTGCCTTGGCCACATACCGTAAAGAGGTCAAACCAAGCGCTGTTCAAGGCTACACATCCTGAGCGATACCAAGTGTCCGCTGGCTGCAAAGACATGGTAAGTTGTGCGTACCACACGCTTAAATTTTCATGAATGATCAATCAAGTTCATGAAAGAGTCTTAGTATTCACCATCGAGGCTGCCGTAATATGCTGGGCTTTACGGGTAAGGCAAAGCGTAGTAAAACCTTTCTGGTGCACATTTTATATGTAATGGCAGGCTGCAAGGTACCTAGGTACGGTACCAGGCTGAGCCTCGGAAGCGAGACGACGCGACCCAACTGCTCGATCGGCGTTGAAAGGAGAAGCAGGGAAGTCAACAGAATGAGCAGGGAAAGTAGCGAGCGTGATTAATCGTACCATCTTCTCGCCTACCAAGAAAGCCGAGAAAATGCTTGATTGAGGATGAGTAGTAGGTAGGTATGTCTACCCCGCCATGAAACGCTGCGTACATGCATTCATCAGACCCTGGTCCTTCAGCCTGACTACCCTTGTGTCAGCCTACCCTATGAATTAGGAAAAACATGGAGTCCGCAGTACATACCATCAACCTTGTCGAGCCTTGTGGTAAGCAAGCGGGCGGGAGTGCGACGGATGTCGCCTATATGATTGCGAACTATGAGGAAACACGGCGTAGCTGTATTTCTTTACATGCGAAAAGGAGACAGTTCCCAAACCTAAGGAAATCGGATAAGGGTTGGAATCATTTGTTGTTGATTGTTCAGACACTATGTGACTCGACAGAGCCACCGCTGCGGTCTCAGAGGTTCTACTCCTCGAATCATATCCCAACGACGCAGTGTACCCAAGCAACTCCGAGCCGTGTTCCAAGGCGACTACTTACGCGTAGCAACGTTCTTTGCCCTCCACTCGGTATACTTCTCCAGTCCAGCATGCTCGTTGATCCAATCCAGCACGGTTTCATGCCACAACAGGCTGTTCTCCGGCTTTAGAACCCAGTGGTTCTCGTCTGGGAACGTCAGGAACTGGCTCGGTACGCCCCTCGTCTGCAGCACATTGAAAGCTGCCAGACCCTCATTCATCGTCAAACGGTAGTCCTTCTCAGAGTGAATGATGAGGTGAGGCGTAGCCCAATGGCTAGCGAAGCGCGACGGATCCCATTGTGCCCAGCCTTCGGGGTTCTCCCAGAGCTTGCCGCCAATATCATGGAAGGGAAAGTAAAGCTCCTCCGAAGCCATCTGCGCGATCATGCTAAATACACCATCGTGCGTAACAAGTGCCTTAAATTGACGACCGAGATCGTGACCTTGGATCCAGTTCATCATGTACCCACCGTATGAGGCGCCGAGTGCAACGGAGCGATCAGTATCGACATACTCGAGGTTGTCCTTGATGTATTCAAAGCCCTTGACGAGGTCTTGGTAAGGAAGGCCGCCCCACTGGCCCTCTATAGCGTCTGTAAAATCTTGTCCGTAGCCGGTGCTGCCTGTCGGGTTTGGCGCAACAACAACGTAGCCCTGCTCCGCGAAGATGGCGGGGTTCCAGCGCGTAGACCACGCATCTTCCCATGCGCCTTGAGGACCACCGTGGATGAAGTATGCCAGCGGATACTTATGGCTCCTCTTGAAGGTGGAGGGCTTGAAGACCCATGCATGGACGTATGTCTTGTTGTTCGCACCCTTGAACCATATTTCTTCGATCTGGTCGTGGGAGAGTCCGAACGTGGAGCCGCTGCGGGTATTCGATGAGACATATTTCGTAGCCCGGTCAGATGGGTAATGCCCGGGAGCACTATCGTTGCGCGGTAGTGAGTACGAGTTGCCGTTGGCGGAGATCTCGAGGAATGCACTAGCTGGCAATATTGAGTACAAGCTGTTTTCAATTAGGCTGGAAGACGATAGAAACAGCGATCCATCTTTCAATAAGATTGCGCTTGAGATACCGCCACCTTTGACAATCAGCTTGGGCGCACGTGTTGACTTATTGAAGTCTGACGATGCAGCGAAAAGACTAATACGACCGGCTTCTTCAGCAGTAAAGTAGATCTCTTGGTTTGCACCCCACGTGATGGACTGAGGGCTGCGATCCCAGGAGCCCTTTCCATCTTCCGTCGCCCAAAGATGCTGGACCCAGCCAGGATTCGTCCAGTTTGGAATGATGAAGATCTGGTTTTTGTCTGACTCGTATCCGTCTGTCCGCATGGAGAAGAACCCAATCGCCTTGCCCTCGTTGTCCCACGTTGGGTTCGTGCTTGCACCTTCGAAGCCGTGGATGGGCACTTTGAAAGGCTCGGGCATGCCTTTCGAGAGGTCCCAGAAGTCCTTCCCGGTCAAAGTGTAGATGTTCGTCTTGGTATGCGTAGCCGGGTTCAGCTCAGGATCCTTTGCGGTAAACACAAGACCATGCCTCGAAATGTCAAAGTTGTTGGTTCCGCCAAAGGGATCAACAGGGCTTTCGAGCTTCGATCCCTTGAGAGCGTTCTTTAGCTCTGACAACTTGTATCTGTCCCCTTCTTTCTTGAGCGTGCCCAGCCAGATTGCGTTGCGGTTCTCGGTGATCCAGTGGTCCCAGTGCCGTACGAACAGGGATGAGTACAGACGTCCGGAAGATTGTGACTTCTTTTCATCGGCCTCGTTGTATAAGTCACCGGATGGTGTCGCTTTGCCTGTCACAGCAATTCCAAATGCGCCGTCATCGAGAGACACTAGCTTCACGTTGCCGACTGAGCCCTTAATCGTACCGGCGTCGTAACAGCTAAGACAGAGTCAGTCCGATCCATGAATAAGTCCAAAACACGTGCCCGATCAGTCCTCCGTATGCCATTCTGAAACGCAGCACTGGGGCAAAAGCCTGAGTACCGTGTGTTACCCAAGGTGGGCAATACATAGACCGATTGTACTCATATCTGTCGTAGTACTGTATTTGCACACAACAAGTTTCTAACCTCACTTATCTGGCAATAGAGTATCCAGGGTAAACACACATACCTGTTGTCGAAACCGTTAACAGAGCCCACCTTGACGCTCGTAATACCATCCTTGCTCTCGCTCAGCAGCAACACCGTGTCGTCGTCCAGCCATTGTGGCTCACTAGCGCCTTCGCCGGAAATAAAGCTGGCTTCGTCGCTTTTTATGTCCAGTACACAGATCTCCGACGTCTTGGTATGGTGTTCGAAGCTATAGGTTGACGTGCTGTACAAAACCTTGGAGCCATTGGAGTTCGGGTTGCCCTCCGAGCGGCGCGGGGCACTGAGTAGTACCTCCGGGGTAAACTTGTTGGCGCGAATTGTCATGCTTGCTACAGCAGGCAAGAGCAAGAGCAAGAAGTTAAAGGCGCGCCTGTCCCGAGTCAGCGATCGTTCCGCGCGCATATCCAATGGATACCAAAATACATGTTGATGGTTGTCTAAGAATACGCGGATCAATTATACACAGTGTCGCGTAGGCTTAGAGCGAAACAGCTCGCAGTGGTGCGCACGTTGAGTACCCAGGTGGAGAGGGGCAGGTAGAGAGAGTCGCGGGGCGAGACCAAGTAACACGCAAACGACACCCATACTTACCGCGAGTAGCCGAAGGAAGAGATTTAGCCAATTCTTCTAAAGTCGATGAAGTGAATGAGGTTCTGAAAGTGATGGCGAAGCAGAATGTCGTGATGTGGTCTCTACACTAGTGCATATCCGCTCATTTGAACCCCAGCCACCTACCCCGCTCACAAGCGAGATTGTGGGCCCGCAAATCTCGTCACCAATTTGTCCGGCAACGCATCTTTTCCGGTGACACATCCAAAGGGAGCGGTCTTCACAGCTGTATAAATTTACATGTGTATATAGACTATTAACTCCACGAGCTTCAGGAACAGCACATCATCGTCTGTTAAGATATTTCTGACAGACCTGTGGCGCAGTGGTAGCGCGCCGTTCTTATAAGGCTCGTCAGATCCTTATGACTGCACATCTAGCAATGCGGATGCCGTGGGTTCGAACCCCACCAGGTCTAATTGTTGAAATCTTGCGAAGACTTCCTTTTTGCTCTTCTTCATTCGATAAGGCGCAGCATACTCCCTTTAGAAAGGGAGTTGAATCTGTAACGGGTAGATCACGATATTGTTATGGTGTTGTGGAATCTGGCGCTAAGGCCCTATAAGGGGCCTATGCGCCAAGCGAGCTAGCTGCGCAAAACCTACACTACGCCCTAACTTTCTAGAACTTAAGTGTTATTCTACTTAATACTATTAAGTTATCCTTTTACTATCCTCCCTAGTGTGAAGTAAATACTATTACTATTATAGGCTAGCCTTAGAGAGTAAATAGAACTATAAGTGCCAAATATAAAGAATTAATTCGAGATGTTAAGTCTCTATAGGGGGTGTGTATTACTTATAAGAAAAGTTTTTTTTAGTAGGTCTAGATAGTTTTTTTCTTTAAGATCCTTTTCAAGGCTAATGCTATACCTTAGCGTATTATATAATTTAGACATTACTTAATTTAAAATATTTTATACCTAAAAAGTATATTTTAGAAATCTAGAGAATAGGGTGTAATTGTAAGATAGTAGTATTATAGGCGTTATTTTTCTATTAGGGACTTATTATTATTTTAGTAAAAGTTTTTTTATAGTGTAAAAGTAGCCCTAAGACAGTCTTATATATAGTAAGGGCCTTTATTAGGCGGTTCGCTTATTTACTTTATATTATAAGGTAATAAAACAGCGCTCCTATAATAGGTAGATATAATATTATTATAGTGTTATAGTATCTAGCGCCAAGGACTTATAGAGGGCCTATGCGCTAAGCGAGCTAGCTATATAAAACCTATACCACGCCCTAACTCTATATAAGATAAGTATTATTCTATTAATACTATTAAGTTATCCTTTTACTATTCTTTCTAGTGTAAAGTAAGTACTATTGCCTATAACTAGACCTTATATAATAATACTTTATTTATAATAGTCTAAGGATAGCTCCTAGAGTTATATAAGTCACTAGTAGGGGGCAGACCTTACCTAAAGCCCCTAAAGGCAGCGAAGACCCTTCTATCTAATATATTAAAGGAGAGCTAATAACGCGTAACTTAAGCCTACCTTTAATACTAAAGTAGTATATTCTAGTTACTAAAAAAAACATAATAAGCTTTATACTATATATTAATTTTATACCTTAAAAGATAAAATCTCCTAACTTAAAAGTATAAACTAAACCCCTAGCGTAGCAGCTACTACTAAGAATATTAAAATTATACTTACTAATATATATAAGTAGGATACACCTATAGTGTATATAGTAATATATATTAAGTGTACACTTTAACCGAAGGACCCTATTAAATATAGAGGTAAGAAACTTAAGGAATATTATAAATTCTTCTATTCCTATAAAGTGGCCTTTTACCTCTTAATATAAGAATTTATGCATAATAGAGATAAGGTTATCTAGGTAATATAGTACCTTATAGGCAACCTAAGAGAACTATAGTGTATATATACTATAAACGCACCTTTAAAGCTAAGGGAGAAATACCTATCTAGAAGTACTTTAAGTAGTATATACTTAACTTACTTTTAGACCTAGTAAATTATAGTCTAGAAGTAGCTATAGCGTATACTTAGGTAATATAGTAAAAAAACTAAACTATTTACTCCTATGTAACTTACCTTAATATTCTTAAAAATTAACTTATACCTTACACTAAAAAGTAAAGGGTATAGCACCTCTTCTTTAAGCTTAAACCTAAGCTATAGAGGGCTATTACTAACTACTATTAGGTGCCTATAACTAAGGAAGACCTTATTACTTTAGGCTCTATACTTAAGCGAAACCTACGCTACGCACCTATAACGTAGGAGTTAAGCCTATGTTATATATTAAAGAAATCTAAGGATACTACACTAAACTACTAAATATCTAAAGGTAATAGTAAGACTTAGGATAAAAAAAGTATTACCTACTATAAGTATAAAGAGGAGGTAAAGGCTAGAGGATAAAGGGTAACCTTCTAGACCTTCTAGTACCTTCTCTCCCCTAGTACTAGTTACCTAGAATAGTAGAGACTAGAGTAATAGAGGGTAGATCGAACGTAGTTAAATAGAGTAATAAAACCTTAGGTATAGGCTTAGAATTACTATCTAGGATAGAGAGTACACGTAGAAGGTAACTCTCCTTATATATACACAGTAGAGATTCTAGAGTATTCTACTTAGTAGTTCTCTACTATCTATAATGTTACCTATAACGTCACCTATAACGTCACCTTATAACGTCACCTGTAACGTTACCTAGTATCTATAGAGCTATAACGTCATTATAACGTTATTATAGAAAGTTCTAGAATATAGAAAAGGTAACTCTAGGAACCTTTAAAGGTTACCTATTCCTTACACACCCCCTTAACCTTTAATAGGTTTCTAGGGTAATAAATATTTCTTTTTTAAATATTATAGGGATTAAACAATTTCTTTAAGCTAGTCCCTTTAAGATAATTTAGAGGACTTTTTTACCTTATTTTTTCTTTAGGTTTTGTTTAAACCTATAGCTTTATAAAAAGCTTCTAGTTTAGGCTTACTTATAGCCTTTATAAGAATATTAGCTAGAAGAATACTAGTATTAATATAAACTAGTTTAATCTTGTTCTCTAGCACGTTTTGTCTTAGGAAGTAATAGGAAATATCTATATACTTAGTCCTAGTATGGTAAATAGGGTTTTTAGCTAGATCTAAAGCAGATTGGCTATTACTTTCTATAGTGCTTAAGGAGTTAAATTTATAATACTCCTTTAAAGGTAGGAAACTAAATAGTTCCTTTATAAAAGTATTTAGGTATAAAGACTCTTTAGTAGCTTCTTTTAAAGCTATATATTCAGCTTCTACGCTACTTAGGGCAACAGTCTTTTGTAGTTTTAATAGCTAGGATATAGCTACTCTATTACTAGAGGTATCTAGTAGAAATAGGTTACCTATAGTAGATTTTCTAGAGTCTAAATCACTCCCCTAATCTGAATCACTAACCCCTATTAACTCTAGGGATTTAGATTAGTTTAGAGATAAATCTAGTTTATAATCTTGTGTTTTAACTAGATAACTCCATAAATAGTCTAGATATTTATAGTGTTCTAGACTAGGATTTGCCATAAACCTTGCCAAATAATTTATATAAAAGGCTAGGTCTGGCCAAGAATAGATAGTTAGATAGATTAGACTACCTATCTCTTATTAGTATAAACTAGTTAGGATCTAAAATCCACATAATAGCGGGAAGCCGGTTTTGTACCTAGTAGGCGCGTAGTAAGGATTAAGCGAGGAGTTAATGCCAGCTACGCCTTAAATAAAGGAGTTAGGAAACTGCTCTCTATAGAGCGCTTAATTACTCTATACTAGAGCATAATATACGTGACTGCTCTCTATAGAGCGCTCTCCACAGAGCGCTCCCTATAGAGCGGACTTTGCTTAGTATATAGGAACGCGAGGATAGACTCTTTATACTTGTATTTAATCTATTTATTAATCTATTATTTAGATTCTAGTAGACTAAATTATTAACTTATTACACTTCGCAAGATCTATTGTATTAATAAGACCTTTCACCTTTTATAAGTACTCCTACCTAAGAACTAACCTTAACCCTTTAGGACTAGCTACCCTCTTAGGTTTAATATTTTAAACACCCTTAATATAAGTACTTCACAAACTCCTACCTCTTCCACAGCTTTAGGTGCCGCTAAGATTATTTCTATAAAGGATAGTAGTAAGGCGTATAAACCTAATTTTTATTTTAGCAAATAATCTTAAACTAACATCTAGATTCTCTAGTTAGACTTTTACTTCTTTAACTTAGATAAACCTTTTAAAAACAAAAAGAAAGTTATCTTTACAGTAATATATATGCGAAGAGATGTAGGATTATAGATCTATTCTTACCTTAAAAAGTACCTAGGAATGGACTATAATAATAATAACAACAATTACGTAAATAAGCACGCTAATGTAGTTAACATTATTAAGGATTATAATAACTTTAAGAAATACCTTAAATAACTTTTTAAAATTACTAATAAGGACTCTATTGCAAAGGTAAAGATTTAGACTATAACTTAGAAATAACTAGCAGCTAAGTACATAGCTAAGTTTTATAGATATGCTATATAGCTTAACTAGGACAATAAATCTCTCTAGGACATGTATAAATAAGAACTTAAATAGAAACTATGTAAGAAACTCTTACGTAGTAGTGTATAAATCACTAACCTTAAAGAACTATATAAAGAAACTATTAGAATTAATAGAGAGTGGTTTTTACTACAATAGGAGCTCCACTAAAACCCTAAGGCAATAAGCTTTAGATAACTAGCAAAAGTGGTTTATAAGAACCCTATTAGAATTATCTAAAAGTAATAGCTAAGGAACTACTAGAGATATAAACTAATAGAAGATGTCTAGTTTAACTATATAGATAAAGGAAAAGGAGGAAAGATAGGCCCTAAGCAGCCTAATAAACGCGTCTTTAATAGAAGTTAACAACTAATAACTAAAACCTATAAATACTTTATATGTAGCAAACTAGGCCACATAGCTAGAAACTATAAATTAAAGAATAAAGTCTATTAAACTAAGTTAAATATACTAACTATTAAGGACTAAGAACCTAATAAGGAATAGGAAGTTATTATAACGCTATTTAGTTACTAACGCGTTATACTAGAGTAAAGTAAGCAATTAGATTCACCTAACTTATAACTATACGAAGATCTAGAAGACAACTCTAATATATACTATAACGTAGAAAATGTAGAAGAGATACTAAGATCTCCTACTCCTTACCTATAAAGTAGGTAGGAAGAAGACAACCCTATGTTACCTAAGTATAAACTAAATATTTAGGACTATATAGAACCCTACTAGGCACTAAAAGGAATATAACCCTACAAAAATAAGAAGTTAGACTATGTACTAAAGTACTACCTAGACTACTAAAATCCTATATACTAATTCTATATGTAGATGCATTGCGAAGAACTAATATACGTATAATATAAGGTAGAGAAAGAGGAGAATAAGAAATAATCTAGAAAAAAACTGCGCTATAGGTAGATATAAATAGACTACCCTATTACAGCTTACAACAAACACCTCTAGAATAAATAATAAGTAAAATACTTTCCTTACCTTACGCTAAAGGGTAATAAATACTATAATATACTTATTAATAGAGACTATATACAACTATACTAGTATATATATCTAAACTAAAACTACAAATACTACTATATAGCTAATTGTTTAGATAGCTTTGTAAACTGCCCTACGTAAGAAGTAATAATAGAGCTACTAATTTAACTAGTATATAGGAATAGTAAAGACCGCAGGAGGAAAAACAGAAGAATATCCTTATAGAAAGAAGAAGAAAATAATCTACACAAGCTATATACTTAAAAATAATAATAGAAGCAGATGCTTAGAAACGTATACTAGGCACTAGAACTTAACTATAACCTACATAAATAGATGTCTTTTTTAGGCCTAAACTTAGATAAGAAAACGCCTTTATTAAATTAAATACTATAGTAAGTATAGTATTAGTTAAGCTACTAGTATAGCTTAAAAGAATATAGGCTTAAGCTCTTATAGACTTAGAAGTAGGAAGGAACTTTATATTTTATTAGATAGCAAGACAAGTAGGACTTATAATGTTAGAGAAAGAAGTACCCTATATTATTTATATTATAAATAGATCCCTAATGCCTAAGACACCTTAGATATACTAGGAGGTTACTACTATAATAATAGTCTAAGGATATAGAGAGGAACTTACCTTAGATATCTTACTAGGATCTAAGTATAAGTTAGTCTTAGAATTACTTTAGTTAATAATACACAACCTGTAGATTAACTAGAGTATAAAAAAAATATTGTTTAAATACTATAATTATATATTATAAGCAAAGCCTACGCATTAACTAAAAATAATAGTAGATAAGGGAGTTATTAACAATATAATACTGCGATAAATAGTTAAAAAATAAAAGTACACCTTAGTAGACGCTAGCAGGAACTACTAGGTTAAGAAGCGCGAGAAGGAGGATAACAGCACACTCTTTACCTTACTAAGAGAGTATAGGAAATAGATATATATATTTATAGAAAAGGAAGGAAAAGTAAACCTACCTAAATATTAATCCTAGGATCTTATAATAGACCTAGAAGAAGGGAAGACGCTACCCTTTAGACTACTATATAGTAAGATAGGAGAAGAACTCCTTAAAGAACATGATTTTAATAAGACAAATTTTAAAAAAGGATATATATAACTATTAAAGTCACTAGTAGTAAGCCCTTTTATGTTTATTAAGAAAAAGAATGGATTAGATAGACTATGCGTTAACTACTAATAACTTAATAATATAAGAATAAAAAACTAATATTTACTACTAAACATTATAGAGTTACGAGATTAACTATCTTAAGCTAAGATATTTATAATAATAGATCTAAGAGATAGTTACCACCTTATATAAATTAAAAAAGGTGAAGAATAGAAAATAGCGTTTTAATTACGCTATAGACTATTTAAGTATAAGGTTATGCTATTTAGACTTACAAATACACTAGCAGCTTTTATAGCGCTTATTAATAACGTACTCCGCAAATATCTAGACATATTTATTATTGCGTATATAGACAATATCCTTATCTTTTCTAAAAACAAATTAGACCACACTAAGTATATATAAATAGTACTAGAAGCACTAGACAAAGTATGCCTTTGTATTAAACTTAAGAAATGTAAGTTTAACGTTAAATAACTTAAATTCCTAGGATATATTATTACTATAGAAGGAATTAAGATAGCACTAAGTAAAGTTAAATATATTAAGAACTGGCTAATACTAAAGACAGCTAAGAATATCTAAGAATTCTTAGGATTCTATAGATTTAACTAACAATTTATCTAAAATTACGCAAAGGTTATAATACCCTTAATAAATTTTATAAAGAAGGACGTACCCTTTAAATAGACAAATAAGTATAGAATATTATTCTAACTCCTTAAAATAGTATATATTATAGAACCTATTCTTATTTATTTTAGAAGCGATAAACTACTACGCTTTAAAATAAACGCTAGCGATCTTACGCTAGGCGCCTACGCTAAATAAAAATATAATAGCAAATAGCACCTAATTGCCTATTACTTATATAAATTTAATAACGCCAAAACACGATATAATATACACAATAAAAAACTCTACGCTATTGTTAAAGCCTTAAAGCACTAGAGGATTTATACGCTTAGTTACTTAACACTAGAAATTTATATAAATCATAAGAACCTTCTAAAGTTTATAATAATAAAAGAACTTACGCTATAATAATAAAGATAGTTATAAACTATAGGGTAGTATAAGTTTAAAATTATCTATGTAGCTAGAAAAGAAAATAACAGAGCAGACGCTCTTAGCTAATAAAGTAATCTAGCAAGAGAAAAGGTAAAAACTTTCTCTATAATCCTTCGCAAAGCCAAAGATAGATCTTTAGAGCTAATAGTAGAACTAAATTAACTTTTAGTAATTAACTAAGAAGTTCTAGAACATCTACAGACCAAGATTATCTAACAATACTATAATAACCCTATATACGGACACCTAGGCATTACAAAAATAATAGAACTTATTTAATAGAATTACACCTTAAAAGGAATTAAGGAAACTGTAATAACTTATATTTATAAATATGTAGAATGCTAGAGAAATAAACACAGTATATATTTTAAATATAGAAAGTTGTCAGTAATTAGAATACTAACAGCACTATAGGAAGACATCGCTATAGATTTTATTATAGGAATTCTAAATTCTAAGAATCTAATAATAGGAATTAAATATAATAGCATACTAGTAATAGTCTACTAACTAACTAAGTATATTAAGCTTATTCTATGTCTTAAAAGAATAACAGTAAAGGAACTCGCTTTTCTTATCCTAGACTAACTAATTAGACACCACAGAATCCTAAAAACAATTATTAGCAATAGAGACAAACTCTTCACGTTAAATTATTAGATAACACTTATAGCACTACTTAGAACAAAACAAAGGCTATTAATAGCTTACTATCTATAAATAGACAGATAGACAGAACGTATAAACTAAACTATAGAAACGTACCTACGCATCTACTATAATAGTTAAAAGAATAACTAGATCTTATTACTACCTATAGCATAGTTAGCCTATAATAATAAAGTATTAGCAGTATTAGGACATACACTGTTCTATATAAACTACAGAAGACACCCACATCTCTTTAATTAATAATTTCCTACGACAATTAAAGCAAAAGAAGCTATAGATATAGTAGAAAATATAAAGAAAATACACTAATAACTCTAAGAGAATCTTAAGAAAGCTTAGTAGCAATTAATTTTATATTAAAATAGAAAATAAAAATAGCACCTTAGCTAAAGAAGGGGGATAAAGTATATCTACTTACAAAGAACCTTTAAACCTAAAAGAAAAAACATAAGAAACTAGATTATATTAAGGTTAGACCATTTTACATTTCTAAGTAAATATTACTAGTAAACTATAAGTTAGAACTACCGCTAGATGCAAAGATACACCTAGTATTTCACGTATTACTACTAGAACTAGTAGACCCTAATACACTAGTTAAAACCACCTTCTACTACCAGACTAAGGAAGAAAATAAATTTAAGGTTAAAAGAATTCTAGAATATAATTAGTATAATAATATATACCTTATTAAGTAGAAAAGCTACCTACATAGCGAAAACACCTACGAACTAAAAAATAATCTAGGAAACTGTTAGTAAAAGATTAAGGAATTCTATTAGAAGTATAAACACACCTAGGAGAATTACAGTACTAACGCTATAGTGTCTACTATATTAAGCGTTAACTATATTACTATAGAGTAACTAACAGTTGCTACAGTAGCAGGATAATTAATAGTATCTATATTTATATCCTTACTATCTGCAGTTATTTCTGTAACTAGATATAACGTCTTCTTACGAGCACGCTCTTTAGCCTAAGCTAGTATTTTCTTATTTTATAATAACTGCACTATTAGGAGAAATTACGCCTTCTTATTTTTTTTAACCTTCTTCTTGTACTCCTTGCGAGTTTTATCTAGCAATAACTAGCTTATATTTACACATAGATAACCTAAGCGAATATATTTAGAACACTTTAAACCTAAATCTAGTATAACGTAGCAAATAGAACTTTTAAAACTACAGTTAATGTAAGAGTTCTTTGTAATAATATTAGCTTCTTAGATCTTGCGATATAATTAATGTTTTTAAATAGTAGAGTTGCTAGGCATAATACTAATAAACGTACTTATAATAAGTAGGGTTAGTAGAATAGCTTACATAACAATAGCTAAGGTCTAAATATATAATTTAGGATAAATCTATAAAAGAGAGGGGATAATGTTAGTATCTAAAATCTATATAATAGCAAAAAGCTGGTTTTATACCTAGTGGGCGCGTAGTAAAGATTAAGTAGGGAGTTAATACTAGCTACGTCTTAAATAAAGAAGTTATGTAACTACTTTTTATAGAGCGCTTAATTACTCTGTACTAGAGTATAATATATATAACTGCTCTCTATAGAGCGCTCTCTACAGAGCGCTCCCTATAGAGCGGACTTTGCTTAGTATATAGAAATATAAGGATAGACTCTCTATACTTATGTTTAATCTATTTATTAATCTATTATTTAAATTCTAGTAAACCAAATTATTAACTTATTATACTTTGTAAGATACTATTATATTAATAAGACCTTCCACCTTCCGTAAGTACTCCTACCTAAGAACTAACCTTAACCCTTTAGGACTAGCTACCCTCTTGGATTTAACAAAACTAGTTAATTCTAGATTAGGTTCTTCTAGATTTTTCACTAGTTTTAGCCCTATATGTAGGGGTAGATTTTTTAGTTTATTCCCCTCCTTATTATACTTTGTAAGTATTTTCTTTGTAAAGGATTATTAGGAAATATTAATTATATTTAGTTCCCTATTCCTTATAATTTCTACACCTAGGAATTCTTTTATCTCTCCTAAATTAGAGACTTTTAGGGTAGATAAAATAGTTAGTTCTTTGTATAGGCTATTAACTAGGTCTATAGTTTTAACGAATACTAGTATATCGTCCACATGTGTAGCCAATATAATAGGCTTTTCGTGGTAAACAAAGATAGAATTTTCACTTACTAGGTTTTTAAAACCTAGTTTTACTAGTATATTTGTAAGGTGAATTTACTATTGCCTAGCAGCCTGTTTTAAGCCATATAGTGCCTTATTTAGTTTTAGAGACACTTAGTTATAGTTTTGGCTTTTAATTATAGAACTAACTAGATCTTTGTCTAGTTTTGTAGGGCTATTTTCTAGGGTAAAGCTTTCTAGACCTTAAGGTAAATCTAGATAGACTTCTTCCTCTAGATAGGCGTTAGGAAAAGCCTGTTTTATATCCCATGTATAAATTTCCCAGTTTAAACTAGAAAAATAGGATAATAGAAGCCTTATAAGACTAAGTTTAGAGGTAGTGTAGTGTAAAGGTTAGCCTACGATAGAGAATTAGAGAAACATAGGGCCGATTAGCTGTCGTTTAAGATAGCTAATTAGGGAACAGATAGGAGGAGAGCGCCAACTAGAGAAGACATAAAGAGACCTAATAGACAATTAGAGTAGTTAGATTTGTATAATAAATTTTAGATAGAATAACTTAACTTATTCTTTTATATTCCTTACTTAAGGCAAACGCACCTATAACACTACATTTTTAGTAAAGGATATAGGGCTGCTTTTAAAAGAATATAGAGAAGTATAGCGATAAGTATTTAGAGAACTAATAGAAGCTGTTTAGTAGACTTTTAAGTAGCTGTTAAATAGCTAGGAATAGAGCGATAAGACTAATAGACTTTCGAGTAGCTATTAGGTATATAGACAGACAGACTATATAGACTTTTAAGTAGTTATTAGTTGCCTAGATAGACAGATTAATAGACTTTTAAGTAGTTACTAATTACCTAGAAATAAAACGACACACTAATAGACTTTTAAGCAGCTATCTAGTGCTAGTATAGACTATATAGATTTTAAAGTAGTTATTAGTTACTTAGGAATAAAACAATAATAGACTAATTATAGGTTTGGCTTAATCTGTAACTAAGTATTTAAGGGTTGATAGGATACTATTATATAAAGGGTAAGAAGTAGGTTTAATTAATTACGTCTTATCTATTATACAAAGGGGCACTAAGGACCTTATAAAGTCTCTGCCTCTTAGCGCTAACCTAAGCAGTGGGTCCTTGTACGGGTCCTTATAGATAGGCAGGGCCTTATAAAGTCTCTGCCTCTTAGTGCTAACCTAAGTAGTAGGTCCTTATGCGGGTCCTTACAGGTAGGTAGGCCCCTATTTTACTTAGTACTATTTATATAATAAACTATATAGACACTAGTAACTTTTCTTTTATATAATAGCTTATATCTATTATATACTTCCCTTTCTTATCTTTCTCTATTTATATAGTTAGCCTTCCTCTATTAGAACAGGTTATAAGGTAGGTGTAGTGTTACTATATAGCAGAAATTCTATTTACACCTGCTCTTATATAAATAGGTAGTAATAGCTAACCTACTTAGTTTTTACTCTACCCCTTTATATAATAGTAGAGTTATATTACGTAATAAAGCTCTTTCTAGGCATATGTCTTGTGTGTAAATAGAAGGTAGGGTATTAAGTAATATAATACTTAGCGCTAGGTCTTAGTAAGCAGGTATAGAATAATGTCTCCTAGTTGTGCGATAAAAGTATATAGTAGAAGTAAAGTATAAGGTAGCCTTCTATAGTTCTTCTTTATTACTCTATTAGTCTTATTTATCTTCCTCCTCTTTCGTGCAATAGTTTTTATCCTCTAGCTCTCCTTTAAAGTTAAGGATAATCTTATCTAGCTAGATAGAAGCATAATCTCCTAGTTATTAAAAAGACTAGGAGTGTCTAGCCTCTTCGTATAATATGGTTTGTTAGGTAAAAGCAGTCTAGGTTTTAGGCTACTACTACTAGTGTGGCTTTATATATAGTGTCTCTGTCCTTGTATATATAGGAATAGGCCCTAGCTATACTCTATATATATATATATATTACCTATAGATAGTGTAGGTTGTATTATTAGGATTATATAAAGCAGTTTAGGTTACAGTTATAGCGTTATTGTACAAAGGGTCTATAGCTTATAGTTAAGCTATAATAGTTTAAAGAGTTTCTTTATATAGGTATCCTTTATTATAGTATTAGTAGCGACAAAGCCTTTCTTTATAAGAAAAGTAATAAGCTTTCTTCTTACTATATAACTAATCTTATTAAAGGTTTTCTCCTTCTAGTTATTAAAATCTTTAGTAAAAGAAAAGATTACCTCTTAACCTTTAAGACTGCTTACGCAATATTACATAATTATATACACTATATAAGTGTTTAGCTATTTTAGAGAAGGGGGTAAGTAGCTATATAGATCTACTCTATCTATCTAGTACTTTTATGCAATCTCTCCTCTTAAGGTAATAGCCTTAATATTTATTACTTCCTCTACTTATTAAAGCTATATTACTTTGTCTTTTTACTAAGGAGGCAGTATTAATTATTACGTAACGTTCTTAGGTTATAGTTCCTCTAGGAAGTCTTCTAGTCTTAAAGCTATGTTGTTGTTATTATCTTTCTTAGTCGTGCAACGTGTCTATATTTAGTTATTACTAGTTTAATTATGTGACTTGTTTGTGTTTAGTTATTACTAGTTTAATTATATAACGTGTTTTTTAGGGTTGTAAATGTGCTTACTATCTCCTTTCTTTTCTATAGAATAGCTTAGACTAGATTATATAACTCTTTACAAATATACGCGCTTTATTTCTACTTATTATATAATTCAAAATTTAATCTCTAGTAAAGGTAACAATATAGAGCCTACGTATCTAGCTTATAGGGCGCTCTGTTTTTAGACCTTACTAGTTTACAGTTATTTAGAATTAACTACTAATTAGTATAGGTTTAGCTTAATTTATAATCAAGCATTTAAGGGTTAATAGTATACTATTGTGTAAAGGGTAAAAAGTAGGTTTAATTAATTACGTCTTGTCTATTGTATAAAGGGGCACTAAGGACCTTATAAAGTCTCTGCCTCTTAGCGCTAACCTAAGCAGTGGGTCCTTGTGCGGGTCCTTATAGGTAGGCAGGGCCTTATAAAGTCTCTACCTCTTAGCGCTAACCTAAGTAGTGGGTCCTTGTGCGGGTCCCCATAGGTAGGTAGGCCCCTATTTTACTTAGTGCTATTTGTATAATAAACTATACAGACACTAATAGACTTTTAAGCAGCTATTAGGTAGAAAGAGCGATAGACTAGAGGACCTTTAAGTGGCTACTAGACTCCTAGAAAGAGTAAATGCAATAGACCCTAAATAATTCTAGTCTAAGTAATAATTAAGTTAGGGATAAAAAGGGAAGTAAGGTATTAGTAGTAGAATTCTATTAAGCGAGATTATTATCTGTATACCTAAAGCTAAATCGCTAATAGAAAACTAACATAAAAATAAGTAGACAACAGAAGAAAAACAAAAAGGAGATAAAATAGATTTATATAGGTTTTATAATAATCCTATTTATTTAACTACCCCTGCTAAGAGCAGCACTAGTTAGATAGGCTAGGATATTACTAATTGCTTTTTAGAAGACATAGACAAAAGAAAATAGTTTAAGAATAGAGGACTAGGAATAGAAGGCTTCTTTAAAAAGAGAAACGTAGCTTAGTTTACTCTAAGCCTAAATAATAGTAACGCACTAAGCTTTAGTAGTATTAATATTACTACTTTTTTAGAAGACTATAACTTTTAAGTAAAAGACGTAAGATAAAGTAAGGAGCTTTAGAAATAAAAGCTATTTTATTTTTACTTAGGCACCTACTAAAGGGATATTATAAAACTACTAGCCTATAGAAGCGCTTTAGTTAACTAGAAAAACTTTTAGAAAATACTTTGCTCTAAGTACTTATTAATAGATTAAAGTACTAAAAATTAACTAGAGCCTACCTTAAGAGCTAGCTTAATAAAGTAAGCTAGTAGCCTATCGCACTAAATAACTACTTCTATAAGTTTAATAGCTATACCTAAGCTGCCTTTGCCTAAGTATAGATTATATAGATAGAAGTAGGGACTCTTTTCTTTAGAGGTCTTAGCTAAGACAATAAGACTATAGTTATGTATAGAATGCTAATAGAGAGTTACTTAAGAGGAGGTAATATAAACACCTATTAGGTGTAAAAAATATATAATTTCTTTTGCTAGTGTAGAGACTAGAATAAGGCAATTAGGGCTATACAGCAGGAGGAGAGATAGGTTACTATAAATCTAGCTTATTCTAAAACTACTTTGTTAGTAATTCTACTTATTCTACAACTTAGGAAGTTCTTTGAGGTATAGGAGGAAATAAGAATAGGAGGAGATAAAGATTATAAGGAAGAAGTAGATGCGTAAGTCTAAGAGGTTATTATAAAAATAGAAGGACTTACCCTTACTATAAAAGAATATAAGTAATAGAAGACTTCTATACCTACTACTACTAGTCTTATTCTTAATAAGCTAGCTGTTATGGTAAAAAGGGCTTAAACTATTACAGGATATTTAGGAGCAGAGTTGTAAAGAATACAAATAGCTAATCGTAGGAAAGGATGCTAAAAGGGCAGACTATATACAAAAGAAACAAGCCTTTTAGCAAGAATTCCGTAATATGAATTAGTGGATCTAGAAAGAATTACAGAAGTAAGTGTTTACTTTAACACACCCCCTAGGTAATTACTTAAAGTAGATTACCTATTCTAAGAAGTAATCTTTAATTATCTAAATCCTTTCTAAAGATATTTAAAAAACTATCTAAAGGCTATTTAAAGATTAAAAAACTATAAAAAATTATTTTTCTAAATCTTCTTTATCTTAAGAACAGCGATTCTATTCCCCCCTATTTATTATAATAGTAAAATAATCGCTATTTATCCTTTAAATCACAAATCCTATTATAAATTATGTCTAAAATCTCTTCTTCTAGTAGGTTAGGAGCTTATAAGCGTAGCATAAAGGCCTAGAGTGTAAACACTTTTATTCTACTACTCTTTTCGCTCACTTCTTATTAACTATAAGGTAATTTCCCTGCTCTTACTAACTAGTAAGTACGATAGGTAGGCGCGTTTTAATTAGAAAGGAGTAGTAGTAAGAGAAATAAGTAGTAAGGAAGGAGCGTATTTAGCGCTTAATAATTAGATAGGTAGTAGAGTATATAAGCCCTTTACTAGCGCTTAATCTTCTCTTTTTAATCTTTTACTTTTAACGCTTTAACTTCTTATCTAATTTAAGCCTATTAGTTTAAGCCTTTAAATCCTACTATCTTATAGTAGGTTCTCTTCTTCTAATTATTACTTTACACTCTTTCTATTATTTAGAGCTTTACTAACTCTTTTAGATATCTAATAACCTAGCTAAAGCACGCGTAGTAAAGGCTATAAAAGCTACTAAATAAAGCTTTTAATTCTCTTACTAAGATCCTTTTACTTCTCCTACTCTACTAGCTCCTTCTAGCCTAGCTCTAGGCCCCTAGCAATTATTTAGTACTTTTAAATAAGTAAGCTGCTTAGGCTACTTAAAAGGAGCTCTAGTAAGAAAGAATAATAGACACTACTTTAATAACACTTTAAGCTTAGGTAGGCGCTACTATACCTACTTTACCTACTTTTAGATTACTATATATAGGATTATTCTATCGCTTTAGCTAATTTTGCTAATTATTTCTATAGCTAGCCGCATATTTAGACTCTAGCTATAGATTTTATCTACTATTAACTATTAGAGGGTGCTAATATAAACTTTTATTTTAAGATTCTTTCTAGGTTTAGCTAATACTTTTTATAGAAGAGGCTAATTACTAAGCTACGTAAAAAGGTTAAAGTAGCCTTATAAGCTCCTCCTTTTACTAGTAGTTAGAAGGGGTAAGCTTAGTATATAGCTACTATCCTACTCTCTCCCTCTTAGCTAATCTTTAGTAGAGGATAGGGTAATTACTCTCCTGCCCTACCTATTAAGAAGTAGCGCAGTCGCAGCTAATATACTAATTAAAATAGCTAGATAAGTAGCCTATTAGCTCTAAAGTAGGGTGGAGGCTAGGGTAAGCTATTACCTACTACTAATTAAAGGAGAGGTAGAGGAGGTGGATAGGGTAAGAAATCACCTACTATAGAGAGGAGGAGAGGAGGAGGATAGAGAGAATCTCCTACTACTAATTATAGAGGAGATTCTCGCACCCCTATAATTAAGTAGAGGAGGAAGAGGGTTTATAAGCTTATAAATAAGCTCTTTAATCTCCTCTTCTTCTAATTCCTATTCTCTCTCTAATCTTTTTTTTCTTTTTTTTTTCTTATTTCCTAGCTCTAAATTAAGAATTCTAGGTAGTTAATAGATTAATTCTCTACTTATCTACTTTTGTTCTATAATTATTGTGCTTATATCTTATAGATTTAATAGCCTTTTAAATCTATTAAACTACTAATAAGTAAGAGCCTTTATAAGGCTATCTACTAGTATTTTACTAGTTAGAAGATATTCTACTTAAAATAATCCTTTTATATACTCTTACCGCAACTATATATTCTAAATATCTATATAGCGTAGTTAAGTAGTAATTCTTTCGTTCTTTCTAATTACTAAATAAATAGTTTAAAGATTATCGTAATAGACCTTCTATAAAGGTCCTAGATCTAGAGTAAGCTTAGTAAAGAATTTCTTAATTACTATAGCTTCTTTATTTATATATTTAAGCGCTAGAAGCTCTGCTTCTATTATTAAAGTAGTAATTATATTCTATTAAGCTGCTTTCTATAAGATAACTCCTCTAAATAATAGGATAATATATCTATAAGAAAATCGCCGTAATATTAGATTATTAGCGAAAGAGGCATCTCTAAATATTAGTAGATTAGGTCTATTATAGCCACTAAAGACTGTAGCCTACTATCTAGTTTAAAAGAGGTAAAAGATTATATAGTTAATAGTAGCAAAGTGTTCTTGTTAAATCCAAGAGGGTAGCTAGTCCTAAAGGGTTAAGGTTAGTTCTTAGGCAGGAGTACTTACAGGAGGTGGAAGGTCTTATTAATATAATAGTATCTTGCGAAGTGTAACAAGTTAACAATTTAGTCTACTAGAATCTAAATAATAGATTAATAAACAGATTAAACACAAGTATAGAGAGCCTATCCTTGCGTTCCTATATACTAAGGCTACTCTACTGCTTAGTGCCACTAAGTAACTAAGCACCTTATATAACTAGCTCTACTACTTAGTGCTGCTAAGTAACTAAGCACATTACGTAACCTAATCTAAGTTACTTAGCGTCTCTTTATTATATTTATAACCTTATTGTTACTTTATTATACCTTTATAAGCGCCTAAGTCCTATATTATTACCTAGTACGTAATATTATCCCCTCCCTTTCTATTCTTTGTCCTAAACAATTATGCCTACTAACTATAATTCTACAAAGCGTTGTTATAGCCTTATCTCTACTATTAAAAACTACAAAGTAGTTATAGTGTTAAAGTGCTCCTTCTACAAGTCGTATTCCTATATTTATAAAGTCTATATTAGCTTAAAGAAGTGTAGTAAGTGTTAGAAATAAGGCTTAAAGTATAATATAGCTATTACTAGGAATAAGTTCTTACAGTTAATTACTAAGAAGAAGAAATTAGAGATGTAAATATTAAAAGCGTAAAAAGAATAGGACATAGTGTTTAAAGCCCTACATATAGCGCGTATAAAAGAGAATTAGTTATTAAAATAATTAGCGTAGAATAAAAAGTGTGCTAGTGAGGTTATCGCAGTAGAGAGTACTGCGCTAATAAAGTTAGAGTTAGAGAAGGACCTAGCCTATTCTACTTAGCCTACTAGTCTGGCTAAACTTAGCACGTCTATATAGTCTATAATAAACAACCTGCCTCTAGAGTTCTAGAACAATTCCTTAGCGTTACTATCTTAAGTAAGTCTATTAATAGAATTCTTTAATCTTTTACTAACAGTTTCCTAGATAGTTCTTTAGTTCCTAAGTGTTTTCACTGTGTAAGTAACCTTTCTACTTAACAAAGTACGCGTTATTATACTAATTATATTCTAGAATTCTTTTAACCTTAAATTTGTTTTCTTCCTTAGTCTAGTGGTAAAAGGTGGTTTCAACTAGTGTATTAGGGTCTGCTAGTTCTAGTAGTAATACGTGGAATACTAGATATATCTTTGCATCTAGTAGTAGTTCTAACTTATAGTTCACTAGTAATATTTGCTTAGAAATGTAAAATAGTCTAACCTTAATATAATCTAGTTTCTTGTGTTTCTTCTTCTAAGTTTAAAGGTTCTTTGTAAGCAGATATACTTTATCCCCCTTTTTTAGCTAAGGTGCTATTTTTTATTTTTAGTTTTAGTATAAAATTAATTGCTACTAAGCTTTCTTAAGATTCTCTTAGAGTTACTAGTGTATTTTCTTTATATTTTCTACTATATCTATAGCTTCTTTTGCTTTAATTATTGTAGGAAATTATTAATTAAAGAGATGTAGGTGTCTTCTGTAGTTTACATAGAACAGTGTATGTCCTAATACTACTAATACTTTATTATTATAGGCTAACTATGCTATAGGTAGTAATAAAACCTAGTTATTCTTCTAACTATTACAGTAGATGCGTAGGTACGTTTCTATAGTTTAGTTTATACGTTCTGTCTATCTATCTATTTATAGATAGTAAGCTGTTAATAGCTTTTATTTTGTTCTAAGTAGGGCTATAAGCGTTATCTAATAATTTAACGTAAAGAGCTTATCTCTATCACTAATAATTATTTTTAGAATTCTGTAGTATCTAATTAGTTAGTCTAGGATAAGAAAAGCGAGTTCCTTTACTATTATTCTCTTAAAACATAGAATAAGCTTAACATACTTAGTTAGTTAGTAGACTACTACTAGTATACTATTATATTTAATTCCTATTGTTAGATCCTTAGAATTTAGAATTCCTATAACAAAATCTATAGCAATATCTTCCTATAGTGCTGTTAGTATTCTAATTACTTACATCTCTCTATATTTAAGATATATGCTATATTTGTTTCTTTAGCATTCTGTACATTTATAGATATAAGTTATTACAGCTTCCTTAATTCCTTTAAAGGTGTAATTCCTTTAGATAAGTTCTATTGTCTTTGTAATGCCTAGGTGTCTATACATAGGGTTATTATAGTATTGTTAGATAATCTTAGTCTGTAGATGTTCTAAAACTTCTTAGTTAATTACTAAAAGTTAATTTAGTTCTACTATTAGCTCTAGAGATCTATCTTTAGCTTTGTAAAAGATTGTGGAGAAAGTTTTTACTTTTTCTCCTACTAGATTACTTTGTTAGCTAAGAGCATCTGCTCTACTATTTTCTTTTCTAGCTACATAGATAATTTTAAACTTATACTACCTAGTAGTTTACAACTATCTTTATTGTCATAGTATAAGTTCTTTTATTATTATAAACCTTAGAAGGTTCTTATAATCTATATAGATTTCTAGCGTTAAGTAACTAAGCGCGTAAATCCTCTAGTGCTTTAAAGCTTTAACAATAGCGTAGAGTTCTTTATTATATATGTTATATTATGTTTCAGCGTTATTAAATTTGTATAAGTAATAGGCAATTAGGTGCTATTTACTATTACATTCTTATTTAGCGTAGGCGCCTAGCGTAAGATCGCTAGCGTCTATTTTAAAGCGCAGTGGTTTATTATTTCTAAAATAAACAAGGATAGGTTCTATAATATATACTATCTTAAGGAGTTAGAATAACATTCTATACTTATCTATCTATTTAAAGGGTACGTCCTTCTTTATAAGATTTATTAAAGGTATTATAACCTTTGCGTAATCTTAGATGAATTGTTAGTTAAATCTACAGAATCCTAAGAATTCTTAAATATTCTTAGCTATCTTTAGTATTAGCTAGTTCTTAATGTATTTAACTTTACTTAGTGCCGTCTTAATTCCTTCTGTAGTAATAATATATCCTAGGAATTTAAGTTATTTAACGTTAAACTTACATTTCTTAAGTTTAATACAAAGGCATACTTTGTCTAGTGTTTCTAGTACTATCTATACATGCTTAGTGTGGTCTAATTTGTTTTTAGAAAAGGTAAGAATATTATCTATATACGCAATAATAAATATGTCTAGATGTTTATAGAGTACGTTGTTAATAAGTGCTATAAAAGCTACTAGTGCGTTTATAAGTTTAAAAGGCATAACCTTATATTTAAATAGTCTATAGCGTAATTAGATCGCTGTTTTCTATTCTTCCCCCTTTTTAATTTATATAAAGTAGTAACTGTCTCTTAGATCTATTATCGTGAATATCTTAGCTTAAGATAATTAATCTCGTAACTCTATAATGTTTAGTAGTAGATATTAGTTCTTTATTGTTATATTATTAAGTTATTAGTAGTTAACGCATAGTCTATCTAATCTATCCTTTTTCTTAATAAATATAAAAGGGCTTACTACTAGTAACTTTAATAGTTATATATATCCTTTCTTAAGGTTTGTCTTAATAAAATCACGTTCTTTAAGGAGTTCTTCTCCTATCTTACTATATAGTAGTCTAAAGGGTGGCGTCTTCTCCTTTTCTAGGTCTATCATAAAATCCTAGGGTTAATATTCTAGTAGATTTGCTTTTCCTCCTTTTTTATAAACATGTGTGTCTATTTCCTGTACTCTTTTAGTAAGGTAAGAGGTGTGCTATTATCCTCTTTTTTACACATCTTAACCTAGTGGTTCCTACTAGCGTTTACTAAAGTGTGTTTCCGTTTTTTAACTATTTATTGCGGTATTATATTGTTAATAACTCCCTTATCTACTATTATTTTTAATTAATACGTAGGCTTTACTTACAATACATAATTATAGCGTTTAAATAATATTTTCTTTGTACTCTAGTTAATCTGCGGGTTGTGTATTATTAACTAAGGTAATTCTAAGACTAACTTATACTTAGATCCTAGTAAGACATCTAAAGTAAGTTCCTCTCTATGTCCTTAGACTATTATTATGGTAGTAACCTCCTAGTATATTTAAGGTGTCTTAGGTATTAGGGATCTATTTGCAATATAGATAATATAGGGTACTTTTTTCTTTAATATTATAAGTCCTGCTTATCTTACTATCTAATAAAATATAAAGTTCTTTCCTGCTCCTAAGTCTATAAGAGCTTAAGCCTATATTCCTTTAAGCTATACTAATAGCTTAACTAATACTATACTTACTATAGTATTTAATTTAATAAAGGCGTTTTCTTGTCTAAGTTTAGGCCTAAAAAAGACATCTATTTATATAGGTTATAGTTAAGTTCTAGTGCCTAGTATGCGTTTCTAAGCATCTGCTTCTATTATTATTCTTAAGTACGTAGCTTATATAAATTGTTTTCTTCTTCTTTTTCCTGTAAAGATATTTTTCTATTTTTCCTCCTATAGTCTTTACTATTCCTATATACTAGTTAAATTAGTAGCTCTGTTATTACTTCTTATATAGGGCAGTTTACAAAGCTATCTAAGTGTTTAGCTATATAGTAGTATTCGCAGTCTTAGTTTAGACACGTATACTAGTACAGTTGCATATAGTCTCTATTAATAAGTATATTATAGTATTTATTACCCTTTAGCGTGAGGTAAGGAAAGTATTTTACTTATTATTTATTCTAGAGGTGTTTATTATAAGCTGCGATAGGGTAGTCTATCCACATCTATCTATAGCGCAGTTTCCTTCTAGGTTATTTCTTATTCTCCTCTTTTTCTACCTTATATTATACGCATATTAGTTCTTCGCAATGCGTCTACATATAGAATTAGTATATAGGATTTTAGTAGTCTAGATAGTACTTTAGTACGTAGTCTAACTTCTTATTTTTATAGGGTTGCATTCCTTTTAGTGCCTAGTAGGGTTCTATATAGTCCTAAACATTCAGTTTATACTTAGGTAATATAGGGTTATCTTCTTCCTGCCTACTTTATAGGTAAGGAGTAGGAGATCTTAGTATCTCTTCTACGTCTTCTATATTATAGTATACGTTAGAGTCATCTTCTAGATCTTTGTATAATTATAAGTTAGGTAAATCTAATTACTTACTTTACTCTAGCGCGACACGTTAGTAACTAAATAGCATTATAATAACTTTCTATTCCTTATTAGGTTCTTAGTCCTTAATAGTTAGTATATTTAGCTTAGTTTAATAGACTTTATTTTTTAATCTATAGTTTCTAGCTATATAGCCTAGTTTGCTACATGTAAAGCATTTATAGGTCTTAGTTATTAGTTATTAACTTCTATTAGAGACGCATTTATTAGGCTGCTTAGGGCCTATTTTTCTTCTTTTTTTTTTACCTATATAGTTAAACTAAATATCTTCTATTAGTTTATATCTCTAGTAGTTCCTTAGCTATTACTTTTAGACAATTCTAACAGGGTTTTTATAAACTACTTTTGCTAGTTATCTAAAGCTTATTGCCCTAGGGTTTTAGTAGAGCTCCTATTACAGCAAGAACTATTCTCTATTAATTCTAATAGTTTCTTTATATAGTTCTTTAAGATTAGTAATTCGCGCACTACTATATAAGAGTTCCTTACGTAGTTTCTATTTAAGTCCTTGTTTATATATGTCCTAAACAGATTTATTATTCTAGTTAAGTTACACAGCGTATCTGCGAAACTCAGCTATATACTTAGCTACTAATTATTTCTAAATTATAGTCTAAATCTTTGCTTTTATAATAAAGTTCTTATTAGTAATCCTAAAAAGTTATTTAAGGCATTTCTTAAAGTTATTATAATCTTTAATAATATTAACTATATTAGCGTACTTGTTTACGTAATTGTTGTTATTATTATTATAGTCTATTCCTAGGTACTTTTTAAAGTAGGGATAGATCTATAATCCTATATCTCCTTATATATATATTACTGTAAAAATAACCTTCTTTTTGTCTTTAAGGGGTTTATCTAAGTTAAAGAAGTAGAAGTCTAACTAGAGAATCTAGACGTTAGTTTAAGATTATTTGCTAAAGTAGAGATTAGGTTTATACACCTTACTACTATCCTTTATAGGAGTAATCTTAGCAGCACCTAAAGCTATAGAAGAGGTAGGAGTTTGTAAAGTACTTATATTAAAAGTGTTTAAGATGTTAAATCTAAGAGGGTAGCTAGTCCTAAAGGGTTAAAGTTAGTTCTTAGGCAGGAGTACTTATAGGAGGTAGAAGGTCTTGTTAATATAATAGTATCTTATAAAGTGTAACAAGTTAATAATTTAGTCTGCTAGAATCTAAATAATAGATTAATAAATAGATTAAACATAAGTATAGAGAGCCTATCCTTGCGTTTCTATATACTAAGGCTGCTCCGCTGCTTAGTGCTACTAAGTAACTAAGCACCTTATATAACTAGCTCTGCTACTTAGTGCCGCTAAGTAACTAAGCACATTACGTGACCTAATCTAAGTTACTTAGCGTCTCTTTGTTACGTTCGTAACCCTGTTGTCGTTTTATTACACCTTTATAAGCGCCTAAGTCCCACGTTGTTACCTGGTACGTAACAGTTCTTTACTTAAATTTATTAGAAAGTGTAATAGCTTTAACACTGTAAAGGCTACATTTAGGCGTAGCATAATTACTATGTAGAGAGCTAATTCCACCTCTTTTTAAAAGAGTTTTATTTCTTAAGGAGTAGCTTCTCCTGTGCTTAGAACAAGATTTTCTACTAATAGAGGTGTAGAAGGGAAGCTCCTAGAGTTTAAAAGGTTAAACTTTTTTATAATCCTATTAATGTAGGTATTATAAACTAGAGAAATTAATCTTGCTTCTCTGTCCCTAATCGCTTAAACACCTAGAAACCACTCTACTAGTCCTTTTAATTTAATCTTATATTTATCCGTAATTTTCTTCTAAAAATCTAGGGCTTCTTTTTCTTTACTCTTATAATAGAGAAGAAGAATGTTATTAATATAAAATAGAATAATAATACTTTAATTACTATTAAAGAAAAGGCATAGCTCTTCTAGCGAAGCTAAGAGTCTATAAGATTAAAGTAATCCCGCAAATTCCTTATACTAAAGAAGTAGTAAATCTCTTAAGCTATATAAAGCTTAATTTAATCTTATACACTTTCTTAGCTTTTTAAAACTATTAAGTAATTTACAAGTTACTAGATTAGTGGCTGTAATAAGAGTATTTAGAAATGCTCCTACTATATTAAATTATAAGATTTCTAGATTAAATTCTGTTACTAGAGCTATAGCTAATTAAAAAGATCTTACTACTAGAGTAGTAGTATAAGTAGAGTAGAGAGTATTCTTTTTCTAAAGATCTCCTCTTATAATAATTTAAGCTTTACACTTTTTAAAGTATCTATTTTAATTAAACTTATAAGGAAAGACCCACTTTAAAGGGAGTAGTTACTCTAACACCTCTAATTATTAAATCTCTATTTAGATACCTTTATCTTGTAAAGTTAAGATCTTCTTATAAGCGGTAAGGAGGAATAGCTTCTTATATAGATAATTATAAAAGTATTCCTATAGAGTTAGCTTTAGTGTAAGCTTGTCTCTATAAGTCTAAGCTACATAGGACGCTCTAGGCGCCTTTCTAAGTATAGAAGTAAATACTATTATATTTAGTGTAATATATTCTTCTTACTTAGACTAGGCCTCTACTACTCCTAGTATAAACGTGTGCTCTAATATTACATTAAGATTACTTTAAAGATAATTAGTAATTAGTATATAAGCACCTAGCTTTTACCTACCCCCTAGCTAATTATTCTAATTATTTTACTTCTTTAATCTTTGTAATAGCAGATAGTAATTTATTAGTTAGTTAATTTCTAGTGCTTTACCACAATTTCGCCTACTTATTCTACTTACCTCTAGATAGATCTACCTTCGCCTTTAGCGCACTAGTAGGTTATCTACTTTGTCTAGCGTAATTAAGTTATCTGCGCTAGGTTAATTAGTAACCTAATTAGTTTCTACTAATAAATACAGTATTAAATCCCTAGATTCTAGTGGGCTAGCTCTCCTAGTAGTATTCTGGTAGCTACTAGATATCTCTTAATTGCTTAATAGATTACCTCTAAAATCACCTAGCTCTAGTGTCTAATTAGGGGTTATAAGTCCTATGCTTCCTTTTCTACTTAAGCAAATTCTTAGCTGCTAGCTAGCTAAGCCTATAGCTTACTTAGTAGTAGGTACTTTAGGTTCCTAATTACTTAGCTAGCCTGCTTTGCTTTTAATTACCTAAGGGTTACCTATAGGTCTAGTAGTAGTTCTTATATACTTGTCTATTTTAGAAAGAATATTAAGCGCGTTTTTATACACTTCTCCTAGATTATTTAGCTCTCTTTTTTAGAGGCTTTCTACTATTTTTAACACTTCTATCTTTAGAATAGATTTTTTCTTTAATCCTTTATAGAATAAGGACTTATTAAACCTTATATTTTGTGTAGTAATTACCTAATTAAGCTAGGGAATCTATATTTAGTAGATATTAGAAGCTTTATAGCCTACTAGGTATCTAATATAGCCCCTAGGATTCACTTTAAATCCTCTTCTATCTTGCCTAGCTATATACTCCTAGTCTAAAGAGTAAGCTTAGTAGCTATAGGAGTAGACAGCACTCTAGTTTAAATAAAGATTAGCTGTTCTATATTATATTTTTACTAGTTTGAAATAGTAAAAAATATTGTCTAAACTAAGCATCTAACGTTTAATTAGGTAATTAATAGCCTAATACTAGGCTAGGAATTATTCCTTAGAGCTAGCATACTGCTTATATAATCTTAGGCTAGACATTTAATAGCAGATTTGCGCTTATTTACATTTTAATTACTTTTATTATAAGCTCCTAGCCTACTCTTTCTATAGTGCTATTAGGCTTATGCGTATAGAGCAGTAGTCTGCTAATTATTATCTTTTCCTAATTAGCCTAAAATTTGTACTAGGATTTCCCTCTCTATAGAAGTGTTACTATATTATTATTCTAGTAGATTTTTGTAATTTAAAGCTTATATTTTATATTAATAAAAGCTAAGAAATCCTACTACACTCTTATTATCTTAGGAAGCGTCTTTATTCTAAAATTAAAAATATAAGGTTTTTTCCTAAAATCTTCCTTAATTAGCAAAAACTAGTTTTCTTTATTTTAAGTAGTGGGCATATTAAATAGATCCTAGAATAATAAGTGAAATAGCCTAGGTAATTGTTCTCTAGGTTTCCTAGAGATTACCTAGGTTACGTGTGTAGTAGTATAGTGCTCACAATCCTTTCTTAATATTCTAGTAATTTTTACACCTTAGGCTGCAGTTACTAGAGCTTATAGGGATCTACTTCCTATATGCCCTACTTAAAGGTGCTAGAGGTCTTTAGAATCTAATCTCTTAATATTAACCTAGGATAATCCTTTAGTAGTTACACTTATAATAATTAGACAAGAGCGGATTAGCTTATATTATAGGAAAGTAAAGTTATACTCGTATCTTAGGTCTACTAAAATAACACTTTATTCTAGGCTTCTAATCCTAAGAGTGTAATCTAAACTAAGGTACTAAATCTTTACTTTCTTTAAAAGAGCTTCTAATATAATATTTATATAAAAGCCTTTTACTACTCTTACTCCTTAGAGTAGCAGATCTTCTATAAATTATTAGGATCTAAAATCCACATAATGGCGGGAAGCCGGTTTTATACCTAGTAGGCGCGTAGCAAGGATTAAGCGGGGAGTTAATACTAGCTACGCCTTAAATAAAGAAGTTACGTAACTACTCTCTACAGAGCGCTTAATTGCTTTATACTAGAGTATAACACACATAACCGCTCTCTATAGAGCGCTCTCCATAGAGCGCTCCCTATAGAGTAGACTTTACTTAGTATATAGGAATGTAAAGATAGACTTTCTATACTTATATTTAATCTATTTATTAATCTATTGTTTAGATTCTAGTAGACTAAATTATTAACTTATTACACTTTATAAGATACTATTATATTAATAAAACCTTCTACCTTCTATAAGTACTCCTGCCTAAGAACTAACCTTAACCCTTTAGGACTAGCTACCCTCTTAGATTTAACATCTTAAACACCTTTAATATAAGTACTTTACAAACTCTTACCTCCTCTACAGCTTTAGGTGCCGCTAAGATTACTCTTATAAAGAATAGTAGTAAGGCGTATAAACCTAATCTCTATTTTAGTAAATAATCTTAAACTAATGTCTAGATTCTTTAGTTAGACCTCTACTTCTTTAACTTAGACAAACCTCTTAAAAATAAAAAGAAGGTTATCTTTATAGTAATATACATGCGAGGAGATATAGGATTATAAATCTATCCCTACTTTAAAAAGTACCTAGGAATGGACTATAATAATAACAACAACAACTACGTAGATAACTATGCTAATGTAGTTAACATTATTAAGAATTATAATAACTTTAAAAAATGCCTTAAACAACTCTTTAGGATTGCTAATAAGAACTCTATTATAAAAGCAAAGATTTAAACTATAATTTAGAAATAATTAGTAGCTAAGTATATAGCTAAATTTTGTAGATACGCTGTGCAACTTAACTAGAATAATAAATTTCTTTAGGACATGTATAAATAAGGACTTAAATAGAAACTACGTAAGGAACTCTTGCGTAGTAGTGTATAAATTACTAACCTTAAAAAACTATACAAAGAAACTATTAGAATTAATAGAGAGTAGTTTTTACTATAATAGGAGCTCTACTAAAACCCTAGGGCAATAAGCTTTAGATAACTAGTAAAAGTAGTTTATAAAAACTTTATTAGAATTGTCTAAAAGCAACAGCTAAAGAACTACTAGAAATATAAACTAATAGAAGATATCTAGTTTAACTACATAGGTAAAAGAAAAAGAGGAAGGATAGGCCCTAAGTAGCCTAATAAACGCGTTTCTAATAGAAGTTAATAACTAATAACTAAGACCTGTAAATGCTTTACATATAGCAAACTAGACTATATAGCTAACAACTACAGATTAAAGAACAAAGTCTATTAAACTAAGTTAAATATACTAACTATTAAGAACTAAAAACTTAATAAGGAATAGAAAGTTATTATAACGCTATTTAGTTACTAACGTATCACACTAGAGTAAAGTAAGCAATTAGATTTACCTAACTTATAACTATATAAAGATCTAGAAGATAACTCTAACGTATACTATAATATAGAAGATGTAGAAGAAATACTAAGATCTTCTACTCCTTACCTATAAAGTAGGTAGGAAGAAGACAACCCTATATTACCTAAGTATAAACTAAATATTTAGGACTATATAGAACCCCACTAGGCACTAAAAGGAATGCAACCCTATAAAAATAAGAAGTTAGACTACGTACTAAAGTACTATCTAGACCACTAAAATCCTACATACTAATTCTATATATAGATGTATTGCGAAGAACCAACATACGCATAATATAAGGTAGAAAAAGAGGAGAATAAGAAATAACCTAGAAAGAAACTATAATATAAATAAATATAAATAGACTGCCCTATTATAGCTTGCGACAAATACCTCTAGAATAAATAATAAGTAAAATACTTTCCTTACCTCACGCTAAAGGGTAATAAATACTATAATATGCTTATTAATAGAGACTATATATAACTATACTAGTATACGTGTCTAAACTAAAACTATAAATACTACTATATAGGTAAATATTTAGATAGCTTTGTAAACTGCCCTATATAAGAAGTAATAATAGAGCTACTAATTTAACTAGTACACAGGAATAGTAAAGACCGCAAGAGGAAAAACAGAAGAATATTCTTATAAGAAGAAGAAGAAGACAATCTATATAAGCTATATACTTAAGAATAATAATAGAAGTAGATGCTTAGAAACGCATATTAGGCACTAGAACTTAACTACAACCTATATAAATAGATGTCTTTTTTAGGCCTAAACTTAGATAAGAAAACGCTTTTATTAAATTAAATACTACAGTAAGCATATTATTAGTTAAGCTACTAGTATAGTTTAAAGGAATACAGGCTTAAGCTCTTATAGACTTAAAAGTAGAAAGAAACTTTATATTTTATTAGATAGTAAAATAAGCAGGACTTATAATATTAGAGAAAAAAGTACTCTATATTATCTATATTACAAATAGATCCCTAATGCCTAAGACACCTTAGATATACTAGGAGGTCACTACTATAATAATAGTCTAAGGACATAGAAAGAAACTTACCTTAGATATCTTACTAGGATCTAAGTATAAGTTAGTCTTAGGATTACCTTAGTTAATAATATATAACCCGCAGATTAACTAGAGTACGAAGAAAATATTATTTAAACACTATAATTATGTATTATAAGTAAAGCCTACGCATTAACTAAAAATAATAGTAGATAAGGGAGTTATTAACAACATAATACTGTAATAGATAGTTAAAAAACAGAAGCACACCTTAGTAGACGCTAGTAGGAACTACTAGATTAAAAAGTGTAAGAAGGAGGATAATAGTATACCCTTTACTTTACTAAGAGAGTATAGGAAATAGATATATATATTTATAGAAAAGGAAGGAAAAGTAAACCTACTAGAACATTAACCCTAGGATCTTATAATAGACCTAAAAGAAGAGAAAATGCCACCCTTTAAACTACTATATAGTAAGACAGGAGAAGAACTTCTTAAAGAACGTAATTTTATTAAGACAAACCTTAAAAAAGGATATATATAACTATTAAAGTTACTAGCAGTAAGCCCTTTTATGTTTGTTAAAAAAAAGGATAGATTAGATAGACTATATGTTAACTACTAACAACTTAATAACATAATAATAAAAAACTAATATCTACTACTAAATATTATAGAGTTACGAGATTAACTATCTTAAGCTAAGATATTTACAATAATAGATCTAAGAGATAGTTACCACCTTATATAAATTAAAAAAGGTAAAGAATAGAAAATAGTGTTTTAATTACGCTACAGACTATTTAAGTATAAGGTTATACTATTTAGACTTACAAATACACTAGTAGCTTTTATAGCGCTTATTAATAACTGTTAAGTCTAAGAGGGTAGCTAGTCCTAAAGGGTTAAAGTTAGTTCTTGGGCAGGAGTACTTATAGAAGGTAGAAGGTCTTGTTAATATAATAGTATCTTATAAAGTGTAATAAGTTAATAATTTAGTCTACTAGAATCTAAATAATAGATTAATAAATAGATTAAATATAAGTATAAGAAGCTTATTCTTACGTTCCTATATACTAAGTAGTCCCACACTTCCCAGAATCCTATATGTCCTAGAGTCCTATATGTCCTAGAGTCCTATATGTCCTAGAGTCTATGCGGGCGAGTCCTACGCGTCCTAGAGTTCCTATATAGGCGAGGCCTATGCGGTCCTTAGGACCCTTAGAACCTATAACTTATTATCTAACTACTTAGTTAGTTAACTCTAGTAAACTAGTAGTTTAATAAGCTTGCGCTCTACTACTTATACATAGCTAGATCCTAATATTATTCTCCCCCTCTAAGCTTAATATCCTTATAAGTTAACTACTTATAAAGTTATTATTTTATTCTATTTAATATTACTATAGTTAAGCTAATTATCTTAAGAAAGACTACGTTTTTGTAATAATTGCCTATTTATACTACGCTAAGAAGAAATACGCTTATTATCTTTCTTCTTTATACTTTTAGTGTACTAACTGCGTTAGGTAAGGAAACTAGAAGTATAAGCCTAAAAAGATCCCTTTACTAGATTATTTAAAAATAAATACTAAAATAGAGAGGTTAGAGAAGTTAGAGGCTAAAGAAGAGATAAAGCTTTATATTAAAAAAGAGCTAGCTAAAGTAGCTCTCCTTTACACTTATTAGGCGTAAGAGAAAATAGCGCGTTTACGTAATTAGTAAAAGAAATTACGTTAGAAGAAATAAGAATTGTTTAATTATAGCATAAGTACTATAGACAAGTTAGAAGCGCTTAAGGCGTAGAAAAAGTTAGCGTAAGCTACTGTGTTAATAAATCCTAACACGCTATTAGGCGCTAAGGTAATTAACTAGTCTATTTTATAGGCTAGCCCTTATACTAGTAGTAATTTCTAGATACGTCCTAGTTGTCTCTTTATAATTTCTAGCGTCTAATTATAGAAGTTGTTTATCTATTATTAATAGTTAGATAGGTTTTCCTTAGGTTCCTATATATTTTTACTAAACAAATACCCTTTCTATTTAATAAGGTATTCTTTAGTGTCTGTATACGCGTTACGTACTTATAGGATTTATTCTACTTTAAACTTAGTTTCTTTTTAAGCTTGGTAACAGAAGGTGGTTTTAACTGGTATTTTAGGGTCTACTAGTTCTAGTAGTAATCCGTGGAATACTAGGTGTATCTTTATATCTAGCGGTAGTTCTAACTTATAGTTTACTAGTGATATTTGCTAAGAAATGTAAAATAGTGTAACCTTAATATAATCTAGTTTCTTGTGTTTTTTCTTCTAAGTTTAAAGGTTCTTTGTAAGTAAATATACTTTATCCTCTTTCTTTAGCTAAGGTGCTATTTTTTGTTTTTAATTTTAGTAAGAAATTAATTACTGTTAAGCTTTTTTAAGGTTCTCTTAGAGTTGTTAGTATATTTTCTCTATATTATCTACTATATCTATAGCTTCTTTTGCTTTAATTATTATAGGTGTTGGTTTGGCTTAATCTGTAATTAAGCATTTAAGGGTTAATAGTATACTATTATACAAAGGGTGAGAAGTAGGTTTAATTAATTACGTCTTGTCTATCGTACAAAGGGGCACTAAGGGCTTTATAAAGTCTCTGCCTCTTAGCGCTAACCTAAGTAGTAGGTCCTTGTGCGGGTCCCTATAGGTAGGCAGGCCCCTACTTTACCTAGTGCTACTTGTACGATAAACTATATAGACACTAGTAACTTTTCTTTTGTGTAATAGCCTATATCTATTATACGCTTCCCTTTCCTGTCCTTCTCTATCTATATAGTTAGCCTTCCCCTATTAGAATAGGTTGTAGGGTAGGTGCAGTGTTACTGTGTAGTAGAGGTCCTATTTACACCTACTCTTGTGTAAATAGGCAGTAATAGCTAACCTACTTAGTTTTTACTTTACCCCCTTGTATAGTAGCAGAGCCGCATTACATAATAAGGCTCTTTCTAGGTATATACCTTATGCGTAAACAGAAGGTAGGGTGTTAAGTAATGCAATACTTAGCGCTAGGTCTTAGTAAATAGGTATAAAAGAATGTCTTCTAACTCCCCTAAACCCTCTCTCCTTTATCCCACTTTAATGTATGTGTACCTTCCTCCCTTCTTTCTTTATTCTTTTTAGTGTTCTAGTGTCTAGTAGCTAGTGCTCTGTTACTAGTAAATATGTATAGCTTTTTTGTATAATGCTAATTTTTAATAAGACATACACACACACACACTTACTATTATATAATAGCTAATAACACTGTTAGTCTATTAGGCGCTAGTGCCCTTACTGCTAGTGTCTTTGTGCTAGTTATTATAGGCTAGACTAGATCGCGTATCTAGGTTAACCTCCCTACTAGTTCGCCTAGTATAAGGGCTTTTATGTAGAGCCTAGCAGTAAATATATAATAAATCCTCTAGAGTATCTTTGTTTTTATTATACAATACTAATAGGTGTAGGACGAAGAGGCTAGGGTGGCCTAGATACCCTCCTAGAATATCGTTGTGCAAATCCTAGTTAGTATAAACCTCTAGCGGTGGGCTGCTTACGTTATATAATATAAAGGATATTAGTAAGCGGTGCTTATCTAGTTACGCAGCTAAGTTTAAAATAAGCTTTATACTTACTTATGCAGCACTACTAATACTAGTAATTAGGTGTTCCTAGATTATTATATAATCCTAGGTTATAAGTCTAGATTATGCGGCGCCTATATATAGAAGTTGTATAGTGCTTATTGTAAGCGTTATGTATAAGGGGGGGTAAATGTCTTTATTACATAAAGGGGTAGGTAGGCCTAGTCTTAAGATATCTAAATTATTAATGTAGAAAATATATTCTTTAATGTCTTTATACAATCTCCTACGATGTGTTCCCTCTCTTATAATAAAACTATGATGTTAAATTAGTAGTAGGGCTTATATAGCCTAAAAATAAATATGTCTATGCGAAGTTGTAGCAAGTTAGACAGAAGAAAATTTTTTTTTTTTTTTTTTTTTTTTTTTTAAAATAGTAAGTAAAATAACAAAAGAAATATTGTGTAGTAGAGTAGTTACTCTATTATGTGGTCCTTATTAATTCTGTCTACTAAAGCCTTAACAGCAATATGTAGTTTATTTGTTAAAATTAGTGTTTAGAGTGCCTAGTTAGGTGCTTTCTTTATATAAGTATTAGTAGGATTGTCTTTACTATTAATCCACCTAATCTCTATAATTTCCTGTTTTTTGTACGACTCCCTAATTAACATAATGTTAATTATAAGGCGTTTTTTGTTTATAGTGCCTAGTTATATAAGGCATTTATATAGGGATTTCAAGTTAGTACAGACTATAATAGGAATTAGGGGGATCTAAAGTGTTCGTATAATCTATTAGAGTGTTATACTTAATGTAATTACATTATTAAAACTACCTACTAGACTGTACAATTTGCTTACTAGAACACTTCTAGTTACTCTTTTACACTTTACTAAGTTCTAGTAGATAATATTACTATAGATCTTAAAGTCCTAAGTTGTTGTGCGATGTTCCTCTACTAGTATAATAACAAAGCTAAGCTGTAAGCTTAGGTCTCTGTTATTAGTAAAAGAGCTATCTATAAAGATAAATAGCTTTGTGCAATCTAGGTTAAGTGGAATAAATTTTAGTCCTCTTTGTATATTCTAAATTTGCTAGTTTAAACGTATGTTTAGTGCCTTAATATCTTCTTCTATTAGTACTGTTATTTACGCAGCAATAGACAGGTTAAATGTTACTTCTAGTTAGTAAACTAAAGAGATATATGCACCTTTTACTTATTATGTAATATATTAGTGTATAGCGTTTTTGTCCTAAAGATTAATTATGCGAAGGCTTTCAGCCTGTCCCTTCTATTTTAGGGTAATAACACTCTAGATAAGTTGGATTTTACCTCTATTAAACTTAATTACCCTGTCTTATGTTAAGACGCTTTTGTCCTTTACACAAAACTTTATAGTATAGAGCTACTCCTCTTTTTATTATATAAAGCTTTCTGTGACCACACTAAGGGTGTTATTAGTCTAGAGTCTAGTAATACTAAATATGTTAAGTCCCTTATCTGTAATAAGTAGGCATAGGTTGTATGTTAACACATGCATCCTTAGTTTCTCCTTATAGTAGTTATAGTATGTCTTAAACTAGTAGAGACCTAATTCTGCTGCGCTATATAGAGGTTGTATAACTTACAGAATTGTGTTTAGTAGGAAGAAATCGCGTATTTCTACTAGTGGTTAGGCATATAATGTGCGAAGAAGTTTATTAGTAGACTATATATAGGCCTAAGTAATGTCCTTAAGCTTAATGTGTATATTATACAACTAAATTAGTGTTGTAGAAAGAGCTAATAGTAACCTCTAGCTTATACGCTAGATAGTAGGGGATTATATAAGGATCTCCTCTTTTTCTTTGTCTAAATAGCTAGCAAAGATAAGTCTTAATTTCTTATATAGTTGGGTTGTCTTGCCTTTAATCTCTTGTACGAGACGTAGGTTAAAGATATAGCTAGGTTATTTATTAGGGTTATACAACAAGATTTTAAAAGTGCTATTAGTAATAAGGGTATTTATTTCTGCCACATCTAATTCTTTAAAGGGCTAGCTAGGTGTAGTAATAACACTATCTATATAAAGCTTTAGTGTAAGCTTAAAGTTATCCTTTTCTTTTTAGGTAATAAACTAGGTGTTTAGTCTTCCTAATCTTTGTTAAGCTTCACCTAATTGTGCGACTATAGTAGTTTAGTCCTTCCTAGGTCTTCTCTTTGGCCTTAGCTTTAGAGCTTTAATTCGTGCGGCTATAGGAGTATTTATATCCTGTGGTTCCTGTGTACTATCTTTAGTTGCGCAATAGTATAGTTTAACCTATATATAGCGTAGTTTTAGAGGTCTATTTTTAAGCTCTAGGATAATGTCTCTTTCTTTAATATTCTTAATTTTATACAGTCCTTACTATCCCTTTTTTTCTCTCTAGGCTATAACTTTAGAGCCTAGTGGGAGTGTAAGGGTTTTATACAATAATAGGCTATTCCTAGTGTTAATTACATAAGCAACTTTAACTTTAGCTCTATCCTTTTTAAGTATTTTTATTGCTTTCTGCACTGCATTAGCTTAGGTGATTAGTTCTAGTGAGGGTAGAGAGTCCTTATTAATCCTTAGGTAGGCACTAAAGACTAGGAGGGTAGGTACTATACTATTAGGCCTAGCTGTGTTATTTAGTGCTTTTACTGCTATCTATAGCACTGTCTTATTATTTATACAACTGTTAATCTTAGCTCTTAGAATATTATACGCTTAGTGTAGTGGTGTATGTGCTCTTTTAATCTTACCTATAGCCTAGTATGCCTTTACTAGCATTTGCCTACATTCTACCCTAACTATCTTTGTATAATTCTAAAACTTGTTAGAAGTAAAGTTGGTTCCTAGGTTATAGATAATATAATCTAGTGGGCCTTAGTATATATTAATCTAGTATTCTGTTAAGGCATCCTAGGTGTCTTGTGTAGTTATTAATCTTAGGAATTAGGCTGCCTAAAAGGATGTGTCTATATTAATAACGTACAGGACATCCCTTTTACTAATTTGTACAATATTAATAATAATCTTATAGTTAAAGTATAAGTTATCTTAGATAGAGAACTTAAAGTGTCTTAGCGCTTAGTTGTATAACTAGCAGTAGTAATAGAACTTCTTTACTTCTTCTAGTATAGAGCTCTCTACTTTATGCCTTACTTAAGTAAGAAGCTTATATAGTCTTTCTGTCTAAGGGTGTCCAAAATAGTGGTGTAGGCGTTAGAGTTCTGTCTCTGTAAAGAAGAGAGCTAATTCCTTATTACTAAGGTTAAAGAAGGGGTGACCCTACTTTTATATAACTAGGACTATTATACTATCCCTTCGTATAATAACATCTAGGATGTTATTAAAGTATGCCCTAAGTCTATTAGCATTTGCTAGCGATAGCAGGAATAGTATTAGGGAGTTAAGGATATAGTAGGTTACTATTCCTATAGGGTTAGTAATTTATATAGTGCCTAGAGATATCTAGGAACTCTGTTCTCTAAAGCTAATATTAGTAGATCCTAGTAACTAGTCTACTTTAGTAGTTAGGTTTTTGTGTAAGTAGGCAGTAAGCTAGTTCTTTCCTACTATAGATACTCGTGCAGCGCCTATATTCTAGAGTTCTTCTTAGTACTTTATACAATACTAACTAGCTAGAGTGAATAGTTGTATAGGTTCCTCTATATTCTTATTATCCTTGCTATATTAGATGTCTTCGCTAGTTATGTAATAAAGGTAGGTAGTAGAAGTAAAGTATAAGGTAGCCTTCTATACTTCTTTTTTATTACTCTATTAGTCTTGTTTATCTTCCTCCTCTTTTATGTGATAGTCTTTTTCCTCTAGCTCTCCTTTAAAGTTAAGGATATATACTTATACATCTATAGTAAAGAGTTTATATTTGTAGAAGTTAGTATATAATAATATATATTGCCTTCTAGCTTGCTAGGTATCCCTTAGTAGATAGTTAGTAGACTAGCATTCTTCTTTATAGTATATAAAGTATTTCTACTTTATATAAAAGCTTAAACTTCTAAAGTTACCCTTTCCTTTTAGTCTAAGGGTTAATCTGCCTCTAAAAGGGCTAGATTCTCTTATGCGATTAGGATTATTATATTATTAATTAGTGTAGTACACCTCTTTACTATCTTAAAGGAACTATAACTTCTTCTTATCTTTAGTAACTTAGAGTAACGTATAAAGGTTACTAAGTAAGCCTTCTACTATGTTTTTAGGGTTAAATATAGCTTATTTAAGGTTAGAATAGCTGTAGCATGCTTATATAATAGTAGTGTGTAGTTATAGTTTACTACTAAAGCCTTATCTAAGAGCCCTTTAGGCTAAAGTAAGCTTATTAATTATTACTTCTAGGGCTTTATATAATATAGTAGCTAGATTATCCCTTTTATAGCATTTAAAGGTAAGAGTGGTCTAGTCTATTTAGTACTAATTATAATTAACACTAGTGTTAAAGTGCCTGTTTAGTCTATTGTATAATTTATTCTATAAAAGTCCTAGTTTAATATTGTGTAGGTAGTAGGTACTCGCACGATTAGAAAGGATTCCTAAGAAGATGTTTATATACTAGTTCTATAGTATACCTAGCCTGTAGTATAGTTCTCTAAAGACTTTTACCTTATCTGCTAAAATGTTATACAGCCTACTAGTGTAGTTATTCTCTTTACTTTAAGCCTTCTAAAAGAGAATAATCTTGTCTAGCTAGATATAAGCATAATCTCCTAGTTGTTAAGGAGACTAGAAGTGTCTAGCCTCTTTGTACGATGTGGTTTATTAGGCAAAAGCAGTCTAGGTTTTAGGCTGTTACTACTAGTGTGGCTCTATATATAGTGTCTCTAACCTTGCACGTATAGGGATAGGCCCTAGCTATGCTCTATATATATATATATTACCTATAGATAGTATAGGTTGTATTATTAGGATCGTGCGAAGTGGTTTAGGTTGCAGTTATAGTGTTATTGTGCAAAGGGTCTGTAGCTTATAGTTAAGCTATAATAGTTTAAAGAGTTTCTTTACATAGGTGTTCTTTATTATAGAATTAGTAGTAATAAAGCCTTCTTTTATAAGAAAAGCAATAAGCTCTCTTTTTACTATATAACTAATCTTATTAAAGATTCTCTTCTTCTAGTTGTTAAAATCTTTAGTAAAAGAAGAGATTACCTCTTTACCTTTAAGGCTGCTTACGCGATATTACGCGATTATGTATACTATATAAGTGTTTAGCTGTTTTAGAGAAAGGGATAGGTGGCTGTGTAGATCTACTCTATCTACCTAGTACTTTTGTGTAATTTCTCCTCTTAAAGTAATGGCCTTAATGTTTATTACTTTCTCTACTTATTAAAGCTATATTACTTTAGCTTTATTTTTCTGCTAAGAAGGCAGTATTAATTATTACGTAACGTCCTTAGGTTATAGTTTCTCTAAGAAGTCTCCTAGTCTTAAGGCCATGTTATTATTGTCTTTCTTAGTTGTGCAACGTGTCTGTGTTTAGTTATTACTAGTTTAATTGTGCAACGTGTTTGCGTTTAGTTATTGCTGGTTTAATTATGCAACGTGTTTTTTAGGGTTATGAATGTGCTTACTATCTCCTTTCTTTTCTATAGAATAGCTTAGACTAGATTATGTGACTCTTTACAAATGTGCGTGCTTTGTTTCTGCTTATTATATAATCTAAAATTTAATCTCTAGTAAAGGTACTATCTCCTTTCTTTTCTGTAGAATAGCTTAGACTAGATTATGCAACTCTTTACAAATGTACACACTTTGTTTCTGCTTATTATATAATCTAAAATTTAATCTCTAGTAAAGGTAATAATACAGAGCCTACGCATCTAGCTTATAGGGCGCTCTGTCTTTAGACCTTACTAGTTTGCAGTTAATTAGAATTAACTACTAATTAGTATTAGTTTAGCTTAATCTGCAATTAAGCATTTAAGGGTTAATAGTATACTATTGTGCAAAGGGTAAGAAGTAGGTTTAATTAATTACGTCTTGTCTATTATACAAAGGGGCACTAAGGGCTTTATAAAGTCTCTGCCTCTTAGCGCTAACCTAAGTAGTGGGTCCTTGTGCGGGTCCCTACAGGTAGGTAGGCCCCCACTTTACTTAGTGCTACTTGTACGATAAACTGTACAGATAGTAGGAAATTATTAGTTAAAGAGATATAGGTGTCTTCTATAGTTTATATAGAATAGTGTATATCCTAATGCTGCTAATACTTTATCATTATAGGCTAACTATGCTATAGGTAGTAATAAAACCTAGTTATTCTTCTAACTATTATAGTAGATGCGTAGGTACGCTTCTATAGTTTAGTTTATACATTCTATCTATCCGTCTGTTTGCGGATAGTAAGCTGTTAGTAGTTTTATTTTATTCTAAGCAGTGCTATAAGTGTTGTTTAATAATTTAACAGAAAGAGCTTGTCTCTATTGCTAATAATTATTTTTGGGATTCTGTAGTGTCTAATTAGTTAGTCTAGAATAAGAAAAGTAAGTTCCTTTACTATTATTCTTTTAAGATATAGAATAAGCTCAATATACTTAGTTAGTTGGTAGACTACTACTAGTATACTATTATATTTAATTCCTGTTATTAGATCCTTAGAGTTTAAAATTCCTATAATAAAATCTATAGCAATATCTTCCCATAGTGCTATTAGTATTCTAATTACTTATATCTCTCTATATTTAAGATGTATACTATGTTTATTTCTCTAGTATTCTACATATTTGTAGATATAAGCTATTACAGCCTCTTTAATTCCTTTAAAGGTATAATTCCTTTATATAAGTTCTATTGTTTTTGTAATGCCTAGGTGTCTGTACATAGGGTCGTTGTGATATTATTAGATAATCTTAGTCTGTAGATGTTCTAGAACTTCTTAGTTAATTACTAAAAGTTAATTTAGTTCTACTATTAGCTCTAGAGATCTATCTTTGGCTTTGCGAAGGATTATAGAGAAGGTTTTTACCTTTTCTCCTACTAGATTACTTTATTAGCTAAGAGCGTCTACTCTGCTATTTTCTTTTCTAGCTATATAGATAATTTTAAACTTATACTGCCTTATAGTTTATAACTATTTTTATTATTATAGCGTAAGTTCTTTTGTTGTTATGAACCTTAGAAGGTTTTTATAATCTATGTAGATTTCTAGTGTTAAGTAACTAAGCGTATAAATCCTCTAGTGCTTTAAGGCTTTAACAATAGCGTAGAGTTCTTTATTATATACATTATATTGTAATTCAGCGTTATTAAATTTATATAAGTAATAGGCAATTAGGTGCTATTTACTGTTACGTTTTTATTTAGCGTAGGAGCCTAGTGTAAGATTGCTAGCGTTTGTTTTAAAGCGTAGTAGTTTATCACTTCTAAAATAAATAAGGATAGGTTCTATAATACATACTGTCTTAAGGAGTTAGAATAATATTCTACACTTATCTATCTATTTAAAGGGTACGTCCTTCTTTATAAGATTTATTAAAGGTATTGTGACCTTTGTATAATCTTGGATAAATTATTAATTAAATCTATAGAATCCTAAGAATTCTTAGATGTTCTTAGCTATCTTTAGTATTAGCTAGTTCTTAATATATTTAACTTTACTTAGTGCTATCTTAATTTCTTTTATAGTAATAATATGTCCTAGGAATTTAAGTTATTTAACGTTAAATTTACATTTCTTAAGTTTAATATAAAGGCATACTTTATCTAGTGCTTCTAGTACTGTCTATACATACTTAGTGTGGTCTAATTCGTTTTTAGAAAAGACGAGGATATTGTCTATATACGTAATAATAAATATGTCTAGATGTTTATAGAGTACGTTGTTAATAAGTGCTATAAAAGCTACTAGTGCGTTTGTAAGTCTAAATAGTATAACATTATACTTAAATAGTCTGTAGCGTGATTAAAACGCTGTTTTCTATTCTTTACCTTTCTTAATTTATATAAGGTGGTAACTGTCTCTTAGATGTATTATTGTGAATATCTTAGCTTAAGATAGTTAATCTCGTAACTCTATAATATTTAGTAGTAGATATTAGTTCTTTATTGTTATGTTATTAAGTTATTAGTAGTTAACGTATAGTCTGTCTAATCCATCCTTTTTCTCAACAAATTTAAAAGGGCTTACTACTAGTGACTTTAATAGTTATATATATCCTTTCTTAAGGTTTATTTTAATAAAATCACGTTCTTTAAAGAGTTCTTCTCCTATCTTACTATATAGTGGTCTAAAGGGTGGCGTCTTCCCTTCTTCTAGGTCTATTGTAAGATCTTAGGGTTAATATTCTAGTAGGTTTGCTTTTCTTTCCTTTTCTGTAAATATATATATCTATTTCCTATACTCTCTTAGTAAGGTAAGGGGTGTACTATTGTCCTTCTTCTTACACTTCTTAACCTAGTGGTTCCTACTAGCGTCTACTAAGGTGTATTTCTGTTTTTTAACTATCTATTATAGTATTATGTTATTAATAACTCCCTTATCTACTATTATTTTTAGTTAATATATAGGCTTTGCTTATAATACATAATTACAGCGTTTAAACAATATTTTCTTTATACCCTAGTTAATCTGTAGGTTGTGTATTATTAACTAAGGTAATCCTAAGACTAACTTATACTTAGATCCTAGTAAGATATCTAAGGTAAGTTCCTCTCTATGTCCTTAGACTATTATTATGGTAGTGACCTCCTAGTATATCTAAGGTGTCTTAGGCATTAGGGATCTATTTGTAATATAGATAATATAGGGTACTTCTTTCTCTAATATTATAAGTCCTACTTGTCTTACTATTTAATAAAATATAAAGTTCTTTCTTACTCCTAAGTCTATAAGAGCTTAAACTTATATTTCTTTAAACTATACTAGTAGCTTAACTAATACTGTGCTTACTATAGTATTTAATTTAATAAAGGCGTTTTCTTGTCTAAGTTTAGGCCTAAAAAAGATATTTGTTTGTGTAGGTTATAGCTAAGTTCTAGTGCCTAGTATGCGTTTCTAAGCATCTGCTTCTATTATTATTTTTAAGTACGTAGCTTATATAGATTGTCTTCTTCTTCTTCCTATAAGGATGTTCTTTTATTGTTCCTCCTGTAGTCTTTACTATTTCTATATGCTAGTTAAATTAGTAGTTCTGTTATTACTTCTTATATAGGACAGTTTACAAAGCTGTCTAAATATTTAGCTATATAGTGGTATTGTTATGTACCAGGTAACAACGTGGGACTTGGGCGCTTATGAAGGTGTGATAAAGCGACAACAAGGTTATAAACATAACAAAGAGACGCTAAGCAACTTAGATTAGGTTACGTAATATACTTAGTTGCTTAGCAGCACTAAGCAGCAGAGCTAGTTATATAAAGTACTTAGTTACTTAGTGGCACTAAGCAGTAGAGTAGCCTTAGTATATAGGAACGCAAGGATAGGCTCTCTATACTTATATTTAATCTATTTATTAATCTATTATTTAAATTCTAGTAGACTAAATTATTAACTTATTACACTTCGCAAGATACTATTATATTAATAAGACCTTCTACCTCCTGTAAGTACTCCTGCCTAAGAACCAACTTTAACCCTTTAGGACTAGCTACCCTCTTAGATTTAACATCTTAAACACCTTTAATATAAGTACTTCACAAACTCCTACCTCTTCTACGGCTTTAGGTGCCGCTAAGATTACTCTTATAAAAGATAGTAGTAAGGCGTATAAACCTAATCTCTACTTTAGCAAACAATCTTAAACTAACGTCTAGATTCTCTAGTTAGACCTCTACTTCTTTAACTTAGACAAACCCCTTAAAGATAAAAAGAAGGTTATCTTTGCAGTAATATACATGCGAGGAGATATAGAATTATAGATCTATCTCTACCTTAAAAAGTACCTAGAAATAAACTACAATAATAATAACAATAATTACGTAAAGAAGCACGCTAATACAGTTAATATTATTAAGAATTATAATAACTTTAAGAAATGCCTTAAACAACTCTTTAGGATTACTAATAAGAACTCTATTACAAAAGCAAAAATTTAGACTATAACTTAGAAACAATTAGTAGCTAAGTATACAACTAAGTTTTGTAGATACACTATATAACTTAACTAAAACAATAAATCTCTTTAGGACATATATAAATAAGAACTTAAATAGAAACTATGTAAGGAACTCTTACGTAGTAGTGCGTAAATTACTAACCTTAAAGAACTATATAAAGAAACTATTAGAATTAATAAAGAATAGTTCTCGCTGTAATAGGAGCTCTACTAAAACCCTAGGGTAATAAGCTTTAGACAACTAGTAAAAGTAGTTTATAAGAACCCTATTAGAATTGTCTAAAAGCAACAGCTAAGGAACTACTAGAAATATAAACTAATAAAAGATATCTAGTTTAACTATATAGGCAAAAGAAAAAGAGGAAGAATAGGCCCTAAGCAGCCTAATAAACGCGTCTCTAATAGAAGTTAATAACTAATAACTAAGACCTGTAAATGCTTTATATATAGCAAACTAGGCTATATAGCTAGGAACTATAGATTAAAGAACAAAGTCTATTAAACTAAGGTAAATATACTAACTATTAAGGACTAAGAACCTAATAAGGAATAGGAAGTTATTATAACGCTATTTAGTTACTAACGCGTCGCGCTAGAGTAAAGTAAGTAATTAGATTCACCTAACTCACAATTATACAAAGATCCAGAAGACAACTCTAACGTATACTATAATATAGAAGACGTAGAAGAGATACTAAAATCTCCTACTCCTCACCTATAAAATAGGTAGGAAAAAGACAACCCTATGTCACCTAAGTATAAACTAAAGATTTAGGACTATATAGAACCCTACTAGGCACTAAAAGAAATGTAACCCTATAAAAATAAGAAGTTAGACTACGTACTAAAGTACTACCTAGACTACTAAAATCCTACACACTAATTCTATATATAAACACATTGTAAAGAACTAACATGCGCATAATATAAGGCAGAAAAAAAGGAGAATAAGAAATAACCTAAAAGGAACCTGCGCTGTAGATAGATATAGATAGACTACCCTATTATAGCTTACAACAAACACCTCTAGGATAAATAATAAGTAAAATACTTTCCTTACCTTACGCTAAAGGGTAACAAATGCTATAATATACTTATTAATAAAGACTATATACAACTATACTAGTATATATACCTAAACTAAGACTGCGAATACTACTATATAGCTAAACACTTAGATAGTTTTATAAACTGCCCTACATAAGAAGCAACAATAGAGCTACTAATTTAACTAGTACATAGGAATAGTAAAGACTGCAGGAGGAAAAACAGAAAAACATCCTTATAAGAAGAAGAAGAAAAAGATAATCTATATAAGCTATGTACTTAAGAATAATAATAGAAGCAGATGCTTAGAAACGCATACTAGGCACTAGAACTTAACTATAACCTACACAAACAAATATCTTTTTTAGGCCTAAACTTAGACAAGAAAACGCCTTTATTAAATTAAATACTATAGTAAGCACAGTATTAGTTAAGCTACTAGTATAGCTTAAAGGAATATAGGCTTAAGCTCTTATAGACTTAGAAGTAGGAAAGAACTTTATATCTTATTAGACAGTAAGATAAGCAGGACTTATAATATTAGAGAAAAAAGTACCCTATATTATCTATATTATAAATAGATCCCTAATGCCTAAGACACCTTAAATATACTAGGAGGTTACTACCACAATAATAGTCTAAGGACATAGAGAGGAACTTACTTTAGATATCTTACTAGGATCTAAGTATAAGTTAGTCTTAGGATTACTTTAGTTAATAATACACAACCTACAGATTAACTAGGGTACAAAGAAAATATTATTTAAACGCTGTAATTATGTATTATAAGCAAAGCCTACGCATTAACTAAAAATAATAGTAAATAAGGGAGTTATTAACAACATAATACTGCAACAAATAGTTAAAAAATAGAAACACACCTTAGTAGACACTAGCAGAAATCACTAGGTTAAAAAGCGCGAGAAAGAGGACAATAGCACACCCCTTACCTTACTAAGAGAGTATAGGAAATAGACACACATATTTATAAAAAAGGAAAGAAAAGTAAATCTACTAGAATATTAACCCTAGGATCTTATAATAGATCTAGAAGAGGGGAAGACGCCACCCTTTAGACCACTATATAGTAAGATAGGAGAAGAACTCCTTAAAAAACGTAATTTTATTAAGATAAACCTTAAGAAAGGATATATATAACTATTAAAATCACTAGTAGTAAGCCCTTTTATATTTATTAAGAAAAAGGATAGATTAGACAGACTGTGTATTAACTACTAATAACTTAACAATATTATAATAAAGAACCAATATCCACTACTAAATATTACAGAGTTACGAGATTAATTATTATAAGCCAAGATATTTATAATAATAGATCTAAGAGACAGTTACCACTTTATATAAATTAAAAAAGGTAAAGAATAGAAAACAGCGTTTTAATCACGCTATAGACTATTTAAATATAAGGTTATGCCTTTTAGACTTACAAACGCACTAGTAGCTTTTATAGTACTTATTAATAACGTACTCTACAAATATCTAGACATATTTATTATTGCGTATATAGATAATATCCTCATCTTTTCTAAAAACAAATTAGACCACACTAAGTATATATAGATAGTACTAGAAGCACTAAACAAAGTATACCTTTATATTAAACTTAAGAAATGTAAGTTTAATATTAAATAACTTAAATTCCTAGGACACATTATTACTATAGAAGGAATTAAGATAGCACTAAGTAAAGTTAAATATATTAAGAACTAGCTAATACTAAAGACAGCTAAGAATATCTAAGAATTCTTAGGATTCTATAGATTTAACTAATAATTCATCTAAAATTACGTAAAGGTCACAATACCTTTAATAAATCTTATAAAGAAGGACGTACCCTTTAAATAGATAGATAAGTGCGGAATATTGTTCCAACTCCTTAAGATAGTATATATTATAGAACCTATCCTTATTTATTTTAGAAGTGATAAACTACTACGCTTTAAAACAGACGCTAGCGATCTTACGCTAGGCGCCTACGCTAAATAAGAATGTAATAGTAAATAGCACCTAATTACCTATTACTTATATAAATTTAATAACGCTAAAACATAATACAACGTATACAACAAAAAACTCTACGTTATTATTAAAGCCTTAAAGCACTAGAGGATTTACGCGCTTAGCTACTTAACACTAGAAATCTACATAGATTATAAGAACCTTCTAAGGTTCATAATAATAAAAGAACTTACGCTACGACAACAAAGATAGTCGTAGACTACTAGGCAGTATAAGTTTGAAATTATCTATATAGCTAGAAAAGAAAATAGCAGAGTAGACGCTCTTAGCTAACAAAGTAATTTAGTAGAAGAAAAAGTAAAAACCTTCTCTGCAATCCTTTGTAAAGCTAAAGATAAATCTCTAGAACTAACAGCAGAACTAAATTAACTTTTAGTAATTAACTAAGAAATTCTAGAACATTTACAGACTAAGATTATCTAATAATACCACAATAACCCTATGTATAGACACCTAGGCATCACAAAGATAATAGAACTTATCTAAAGGAATTACACCTTTAAAGGAATTAAGGAAGCTATAATAACTTATATCTATAAATATATAGAATACTAAAGAAATAAACGCAGCACATATCTCAAATATAGAGAGATATAAGCAATTAGAATACTAACAGCACTATAGGAAGACATTACTATAGATTTTGTTACAGGAATTCTAAACTCTAAGGATCTAATAATAGGAATTAAATACAACAGCATACTAGTAGTAGTCTACTAACTAACTAAGTATATTAAGCTTATTTCATGTCTTAAGAGAATAACAGCAAAAGAACTTGCTTTTTTTATCCTAGACTAACTAATTAGATACTACAGAATCCTAAAAATAATTATTAGCAACAGAGATAAGCTCTTTACATTAAATTATTAGACAACACTTATAGCCCTACTTAGAACAAAACAAAAGCTATTAACAGCTTACTATCTATAAATAGACAAACAGACAGAATGTATAAACTAAACTATAAAAACGTACCTACGCATCTACTATAACAGTTAGAAGAATAACTAGGTTTTATTACTACCTATAGCATAGTTAGCCTATAATAACAAAGTATTAGTAGTATTAGGATATACACTATTCTATACAAACTATAGAAGACACCTACATCTCTTTAATTAATAATTTCCTATAATAATTAAAGCAAAAGAAGCCATAGATATAGTAGAAAATATAAAGACAATACACTAATAACTCTAAGAGAATCTTAAGAAAGCTTAGTAGCAATTAATTTTATACTAAAACTAAAAACAAAAAATAGCACCTTAGTTAAAGAAGGGGGATAAAGTATATCTACTTACAAAGAACCTTTAAACTTAGAAGAAGAAACACAAGAAACTAGATTATATTAAAGTTAGACTATTTTATATTTCTAAGTAAATATTGCTAGTAAACTATAAGTTAGAACTACCGCTAGATGTAAAGATACACCTAGTATTCTACGTATTACTACTAGAACTAGTAGACCCTAATACACTAGTTAAAACCACCTTCTACTACTAGACTAAGGAAGAAAACGAATTTAAGGTTAAAAAAATTCTAGAATATAATTAGCATAACAACGCATACCTTATTAAGTAGAAAGGTTACTTATATAGTAAAAACACTTAGGAACTAAAGAACTACCTAAGAAACTATTAGTAAAAGATTAAAGAATTCTATTAACAGACTTACCTAAGATAGTAACGCTAAGGAATTATCCTAGAACTCTAGAGACAGGTCGTCTATTGTAGACTATATAGACGTGCTAAGTTTAGCTAGACTAGTAGGCTAAGTAGAATAGGCTAGGTCCTCTTCTAACTCTAACTCTATTAGCGTAGCACTCTCTACTGCGATAACCTCACTAGCACGCTTTTTATTCTACGCTAATTATTTTAATAACTAATCCTCTTTTGCACGCACTATATGTAGGGCTTTAAACACTACGTCCTATTCTTTTTACGCCTCTAATATTTATATCTCTAATTTCTTCTTTTTAGTAATTAACTGTAAGAACTTATTCTTAGTAACAGCTATATTACACTTTAAGCCTTATTTCTAACACTTACTATACTTCCCTAAGCTAATATAGACTTTGTAAACATAAGAATACATCTTATAGAAAGAGCACTTTAACACTATAACTACTCTGTAGTTTTTAATAGTAGAGATAAGGCTGTAACAACGCTTTATAGAATTATAGTTAGCAGGCATAATTCTTTAGGACAAAGAATAGAAAGGGAGGGGATAATATTATATACTAGGTAATAATGTAGGACTTAGGCGCTTATAAAGGTATAATAAAGTAATAATAAGGTTACAAACGTAATAAAGAGACGCTAAGTAACTTAGATTAGGTTACGTAATGTGCTTAGTTACTTAGCAGCACTAAGTAGTAGAGCTAGTTACGTAAGGTACTTAGTTACTTAGTGGCACTAAGTAGCAGAGCAGCCTTAGTATATAGAAACACAAGAATAGGCTCTCTATACTTATATTTAATCTGTTTATTAATCTATTATTTAGATTCTAGTAGACCAAATTATTAACTTATTACACTTTGTAAGATACTATTGTATTAACAAGACCTTCTACCTCCTATAAGTACTCCTGCCCAAGAACCAACCTTAACCCTTTAGGACTAGCTACCCTCTTAGATTTAACAGGTATTCGCAGTCTTAGTTTAGACACGTATACTAGTACAGTTATATATAGTTTCTATTAATAAGTATATTATAGTATTTGTTACCCTTTAGCGTAAGGTAAGGAAAGTATTTTACTTATTATTTATTCTAGAGGTGTTTGTTGTAAGCTGTAATAAAGTAGTCTATTTATATTTATTTATAGCGCTGTTTCTTTCTAGGTTGTTTTTTATTCTTTTTTTTCTCTACCTTATATTGTGTATATATTAGTTCTTCGCAATACGTCCACATACAGAATTAGTATATAGGATTTTAGTGGTCTAGGTAGTACTTTAGTACATAGTCTAACTTTTTATTTTTATAGGGTTGCATTCCTTTTGGTGCCTAGTGGGGTTCTATGTAGTCCTAAATATTTAGTTTATACTTAGGTGACATGGGGTTGTCTTCTTCCTGCCTACTTTGTGGGTAAGGAGTAGGAGATCTTAGTATCTCTTCTACGTTTTCTATATTATAGTATACGTTAGAGTTATCTTCTAGATCTTTATATAGTTGTAAGTTAGGTAAATCTAATTGCTTACTTTACTTTAGTGTAATGCGTTAGTAACTAAATAGTGTTGTAATAACTTCCTATTTCTTATTAGGTTCTTGGTCCTTAATAATTAGTACGTTTAACTTAGTTTAATAGACTTTGTTCTTTAATCTATAGTTCCTAGCTATGTGGCCTAGTTTACTACATATAAAGCATTTACAGGTCTTAGTTATTAATTGTTAACTTCTATTAGAGACGCGTTTATTAGGCTGCTTAGGGCCTATTTTTTCTCTTTTTCCTTTGCCTAAATAGTTAAACTAGATATCTTCTATTAGTTTATATCTCTAGTAGTTCCTTAGCTATTACTTTTAGACGATTCTAATAGGGTTTTTATAAACTATTTTTACTAGTTATCTAAAGCTTATTACTTTAGGGTTTTAGTAGAGCTTTTATTATAATAAAAACTATTTTTTATTAATCCTAATAGTTTCTTTGTATAGTTCTTTAAGGTTAGTAATTTGTGCACTACTACGTAAGAGTTCCTTACGTAGTTTCTATTTAAGTCCTTGTTTATATATGTCCTAGAGAGATTTATTGTCCTAGTTAAGCTACACAGCGTATCTACGAAACTTAGCTATATACTTAGCTACTAATTATTTCTAAGTTATAGTCTAAATTTTTACTTTTATAATAGAGTCCTTATTAGCGATTCTAAAGAGTTTTTTAAGGCATTTCTTAAAGTTATTATAATTCTTAATAATATTAACTGCATTAGCGTGCTTATTTACGTAATTATTGTTATTATTGTTGTAGTCTATTCCTAGGTACTTTTTAAGGTAAAGATAGATTTATAATCCTATATCTTCTTATATATATATTACTGCGAAGATAACCTTCTTTTTATCTTTAAGGGGTTTATCTAAGTTAAAGAAGTAGAGGTCTAACTAGAGAATCTAGATGTTAGTTTAAAATTATTTACTAAAGTAGAGATTAGGTTTATACGCTTTACTACTATCCTTTATAAAAGTAATCTTAGCGGCACCTAAAGCTGTAGAAGAGGTAAGAGTTTGTAAAGTACTTATATTAAAGGTGTTTAAGATGTTAAATCTAAGAGGGTAGCTAGTCCTAAAGGGTTAAGGTTAGTTCTTAGGCAGGAGTACTTATAGAAGATAGAAGGTCTTATTAATACAATAGTATCTTATAAAGTGTAATAAGTTAATAATTTAGTCTACTAGAATCTAAACAATAGATTAATAAATAGATTAAATATAAGTATAAGAAGCTTATTCTCGCGTTCCTATATACTAAGTAGTCCTACACTTCCTAGAATCCTATATATCCTAGAGTCCTATATGTCCCAGAGTCCTATATGTCCTAGAGTCTGTGTGGGCAAGTCCTACGCGTCCTAAAGTTCCTGTATAGGCAAGGCCTGTGCGGTCCTTAGGACCCTTAGGACCTATAACTTGTTATCTAACTGCTTAGTTAGCTAACTCTAGTAGACTAGTAGTCTATTAAGCTCACGCCCCGCTGCTCGCGCGCGGCTGGATCCTAACAAAAATAAATTTAAGGTTAAAAGAATTCTAGAATATAATTAGCATAATAACACGTACCTTATTAAGTAGAAAGGCTACCCACATAGCAAAAACACCTAGGAACTAAAACATAATCTAGGAAACTATTAGTAAAAGATTAAGGAATTCTATTAAAAGTATAAACACACCTAGGAGGATTATAGTACTAACGCTATAGTGTCTACTATGTTAAGTGTTAACTATATTACTGTAAAGTAACTAACAGTCACTATAGTAGTAGGACAATTAATAGTATCTACATTTATGTCCTTACTATCTACAGTTATTTCTATAGCTAGATATAACGTCTTCTTATAAGTATACTCTTTAGCCTAAGCTAGTATCTTCTTATTTTATAATAACTGCACTATTAGGAGAGATAACACTTTTTTATCCTTTCTAACCTTCTTCTTATACTCCTTGTAAGTCTTATCTAGCGACAACTAGCTTATGTTCACACACAGATAACCTAAGTAAATATATTTAGAACACTTTAAACCTAAATCTAGTATAACGTAGTAAATAGAACCTTTAAAACTATAGTTAATACAAGAGTTCTCTATAATAATATTAGCTTCTTAAATCTCGTAATATAATTAATGTTTTTAAATAGTAGAGTTACTAGGCATAATGCTAACAGACGTACTTATAATAAGTAGGGTTAGTAGAATAGTTTATGTAATAATAGCTAAGCTCTAAATATATAATTTAGGACAAATCTGTAAAAGAGAGGGGATAATATTAAGATCTAAAATCCACATAATAGTAAGAAGCTAGTTTTATACCTAGTAGGCGCGTAGTAAGAATTAAGTAAAGAGTTAATACTAGCTACGCCTTAAATAAAGGAGTTACGTAACTACTGTCCACAGAGCGCTTAATTACTCTATACTAGAGTATAACATATATAACTGCTCTCTATAGAGCGCTCTCTATAGAGCGCTCTCTATAGAGCGGACTTTGCTTAGCATATAGGAACGTAAAGATAGACTCTCTATACTTGTGTTTAATCTATTTATTAATCTATTATTTAGATTCTAGTAGACTAAATTATTAACTTATTACACTTTACAAGATACTATTATATTAATAAGACCTTTCACCTTCTGTAAGTACTCCTGCCCAAGAACCAACTTTAACCCTTTAGGACTAGCTACCCTCTTGGATTTAATACCTACCTACCTATAGGGACCCGCACAAGGACCCACTACTTAGGTTAGCGCTAAGAGGCAGAGACTTTATAAGGCCTTACCTACCTATAAGGACCTGCATAAGGACCCCTTGCTTAGGTTAGCGCTAAGCGGTAGAGACTTTATAAGGTCCTTAGTGCCCCTTTGTACAATAGACTAGACGTAATTAATTAAACCTACTTTTTACCCTTTACACAATAGCATACTATTAATCCTTAAATACTTAATTACAGATTAAGCTAAACTAACACTAATTAGTAGTTAATTCTAATTAACTACAAACTAGTAAGGTCTAAAGACAGAGCGCCCTATAAGCTAGATACGTAGGCTCTATATTATTACCTTTACTAGAGATTAAATTTTAAATTATATAATAAGTAGAAACAAAGCGCGCACATCTATAAAGAGTTATATAATTTAGTCTAAGCTATTCTATAGAAAAGAAAGGAGATAGTAAGCACATTCACAACCCTAAAAAACACGTTGCACAATTAAACTAGTAACAACTAAACATAAACACATTGCACAATTAAACTAGCAATACACTAATACAGTCTAGTCGCATAATTTAACAAGATAATAATATAGCACTAGGACTAGGAGACTTCCTAGAGGAATCTATACAAGAAGGAATCGCATAATAAGCTACCTAGGAGGACAACTTAGAATAGCTTTAATAAGTAGAAGAAATAATAAATATTAAGGCTATTACCTTAAGAGGAGAAATTGCACAAAAATATTAGGTAAATAGAGTAGATCTATATAGCTACCCACCCCCTTCTCTAAAATAGCTAAACATTTATATAGTGTATATAATTGCGCAATATTGCGTAAACAGCCTTAAAAGTAAAGAGGTAATCTCTTCTTTTACTAAAGATTTTAATAACTAGAAAGAGAAAACCTTTAATAAAATTAGTTATATAGTAAGAAGAGAGCTTATCGCTTTTCTTATAAAGAAAGGCTTTATTACTACTAATACTATAATAAAGGATACTTATATAAAGAAACTCTTTAAACTATTATAGCTTAACTATAAGTGTTAAAGTAAAACACTCACTTCCGTGATTCTTTCTGGATCCACTAATTCATATTACGGGATTCTTGCCAAGAGGCTTGTTTCTTTTGTATATAGTCTGCCCTTTCAGCATCCTTTTCTATAATTAGCTCTTTGTATTCTTTACAACTCTGCTCCTAAATATTCTGTAATAGTTTAAGCCCTTTTTACTATAACAGTTATAAGCCCAGCGCTTAGAACGTAGGATAATTCTCCCTACCTACTTAGTAACACTTAAATTATTATATAATACTCTATTTAGAACCTCTCTATAATATAACCCCTCTATTTCTAATTACAAAAATTGTTAAAATAGTAGAAGTATAGCTTGTTAATCGCGCTAGCTGGCCCTACTAGTTTGTCCAGCTTTAATTCTAAGTAAACTCAAAAGGAATCTAGAACTAAATTAACCTAGAGGCGATTAACGCTCTAGTAATTAATTACGTAAAGCTAGAACAACCTTCGCTCCTACAGAAACTATTACTAATTACAGATATAGCCTCTATAGCGAGTATTTAATTATATAAAGTAGAGCTTACTAAGTATAAAATAGATAAAAAGAGCTTTCTTTTACAAATAGTAGAATATAGAATAGTAGTTTTAGACTAGTAAGTAGACTATACTAAGATACAGAATCTCTAGACTTAGGTAAACACTACAGTATCGCCTAATCTACTTACTCCTGCTATAATTACTCTAGTTAATACACGCTATACTACGCTATAGTCTCTAATTTAACTCTTAAAGGAAGATCTCGCACTAAATAAAGGAGCTATATATAATAATATTTAAGCTTTGTACCGCGCTTATCTTAAAAAGGCTAAGTAGGCAAGATAAAGTCCTAAGACCTAGTTTAAAGAGTGGTAGCTCTTCTATTAAAAAGGGAAGACCTACTTAATTAGTAAAATTAGCAGACTGCTTACTACTTAAGATTTCCTAGATGTAATTACTACGCGTATAGCACTAGATTAGGCCTAATTAATAAACTAATAGCTAATCTAGAATAAGACGCTAGGACAGAATTAGATTACGCTAGATAATCTAGGGAAGGTATTTTTAGCGCTTATCTAAAAGCATTTAATCTAATCTAGTTCTAATAAAATAAGTGGGGTATTCGCTACTTTTAATGGATTATTAAGACAATCTACTAACTCTAATAGTTCTAGTTTATCTAATTAGACAAAGAAACAACCAAACTGTTCCTATAAGCCCTATGCTTATAGGTAGAAACTAATAGAGTGCTAAAGACTTTAAACCGCGATAGCTGGATTACCCTAGAATAGAATATTATTATTTAATCTTACTAATAAAGAAAAATTAGAGATTCTTAATTAACTTAAGTAGCCTAAGTGGTTAAACCTTTGTAATAAGATCACAAAGGCAGGATAAAATAAGAAATAATCCTCTACTAAAACTATTAAGTATCCTAGTAGTATTACTACTACTCTACTAAACCTATTTAATCTGCCTACAGATAATAGAGCATTAGGTGTCTACTCTACTCTACATTCTAACGCTTATCCTCTGTTAGAATGTATAATACTAGACAGTGCTACAGCAGTTTACCTAGTTAATAATCACGAAAGACTTATTCCTAGGACATTTTAATTATTAAACAAGAGTGTAGAGGTAGGTACACAAAGCCTCCTAATTTTAGGAATTAGTAATAGACTAATTAAGAACGCTTTATATAGGAAAAATAAGAGATTTATAGAAGATCTACTACTCTAAGGAGTAAGAGTAGTAGAAGGCTTTTATGTAAATATTATATTAGAAGCTCTTTTAAAGAAAGTAAAGATTTAGTACCTTAGTTTAGATTACACTCTTAGAATTAGAAGCCTAGAATAAAGCGTTGTCTTAGTAGACCTAAGATGTGAGTATAACCTTACTTTCCTATAATATAAGCTAATCTACTTTTGTCTAACTATTATAAGTATAACTACTAAAGGATTATTCTGAGTTAATATTAAGAGATTAGATTCTAAGGACCTCTAGCACCTTTAAGTAGGGCATGTAGGAAGTAGAGCCCTATAAGCTCTAGTAACTACAGCCTAAGGTGTAAAGATTACTAGAATATTAAGAAAGGATTGCGAGCACTATACTACTATACACGTAACCTAGATAATCTCTAAGAGACCTAGAAAACAATTACCTAGGCTATTTTACTTATTATCCTAGGATCTATTTAATATGCCTACTGCTTAAAATAGAGAAAACTAGGTTTTGCTAATTAAAGAAAATTTTAGTAAAAAACCTTACGTTTTTAATTTTAGAACAAAGACGCTTTCTAAGATAATAAGAGTATAGTAGGATTTCTTAGCTCTTATTAATATAAAATACAAGCTTCGAATTATAAAAATCTACTAGAATAATAATATAGCAACACTTCTATAGAAAGGGAAATCCTAGTACAAATTTTAGGCTAATTAGGAAAGGATAATAATTAGTAGACTACTGCCCTATACGCATAAGCCTAATAGCGCTGTAGAAAGAGTAGGCTAGAAGCTTATAACAAAAGTAATTAAAATATAAATAAGTGTAAATCTGCTATTAAATCTCTAGCTTAAGATTATATAAGCGGCATGCTAGCTCTAAGAAATAATTCCTAGCCTAGCATTAGGCTATTAATCACCTAATAAAATGTTAGATACTTAGTTTAGACAATATTTTTGTTATTTTGAACTAGTAAAAATATAATATAGGATAGCTAATCTTTGTCTAAACTAAAGTGCTGTCTACGCCTATAGCTGCTAAGCTTATCCTTTAGATTAGGAGCGTGTAGCTAGGCGAGACAGAAGAGGATTTAAAGTAAATCCTAGGGGCTATATTGAATACCTAGTAGGCTATAAAGCTTCTAATATCTACTAAATATAGATTCCCTAGCTTAATTAGGTAATTACCACACAAAATATAAGGTTTAATAAGTCCTTATTCTATAAAAGATTAGAGGAACAATCTATTCTAAAAATAGAAGCGTTAAAAATAGTAGAAAGCCTCTAAGAAGGAGAGCTAAATAATCTAGGAGAAGTGTATAAAAACGCGCTTAATATTTTTCTTAAAATAAACAAGTATATAAGAACTGCTACTAGACCTATAGGTAACCTTTAGGTAATTAAAAGCGAAGTAGGCTAGCTAAGTAATTAGAAACCTAAAGTACCTACTACTAAGTAAGCTGTAGGCTTAGCTAGCTAGCAGCTAAGAATTTACTTAAGTGGGAAAGAAAGCACAGGACTTATAACCCCTAATTAGATACTAGAGCTAGGTAATCTTAGGGGTAATCTGTTAAGTAATTAAAAGATATCTAGCAGCCACTAGAACACCACTAGGAGAGCTAGCCCGCCAGAATCTAGAGATTTAATACCCTATTTATTAGTAGAAACTAATTAGGTTACTAATTAACCTAGCGCAGATAACTTAATCACGCTAGATAAAGTAGATAACCTACTAGCGCGCTAAAGGCGAAGGCAGATCTATCTAAAGGTAAGTAGAATAAGTAGGCGAAATTGTAGTAAAGCACTAGAAATTAACTAACTAATAAATTGCTATCTACTATTGCAAAGATTAAGAAAGCAAAATAATTAGGATAATTAGCTAGGGGGTAGGTAGAAGCTAGGTGCTTATACACTAATTGCTAATTATCTTTAAAGTAATTTTAATGTAATATTAGAGCACACGTTTATACTAGGAGTAGTAGAGGCCTAGTCTAAGTAAAAAGATCATATCACACTAAATATAATAGTATTCGCTTCTATACTTAGAAAGGCGCCTAGAGCGTCTTATATAGCTTAGACTTATAAAGACGAGCTTACACTAGAGCTAACCCTATAGAAATACTTTTATAATTATCTATATAGGAAGCTATTCCTCCTTACCACTTATAAGGAGATTTTAACTTTGTAAGATAAAAGTACCTAGATAGAGATTAAATAACTAAAGGTATTAAAGCAACCGCTCCCTTTATAGTAAGTCTTTACCTATAAGTTTAATTAAAATAGATACTTTAAAAAGTGTAAAGCTTAAATTGTTATAAGAGGAGATCTTTAGAAAAAGAATACTCTTTACTCTACCTATACTGCTACCCTAGCAGTAAGATCTTTTTAATTAGCTGTAGCTCTAGTAGTAGAATTCAATCTAGAAATCTTATAATTTAATATAGTAGGAGCGTTTCTAAATACTCTTATTACAGCTGCTAATCTAGTAACTTATAAATTACCTAATAGTTTTAAAAAGCCAGGAAAGTGTGTAAGATTAAATTAAGCTTTATATAGCTTAAGAAATTCACTACTTCTTTAGTATAAGGAATTTGCGGGATTACTTTAATTTTATAGACTCTTAGCTTTACTAGAAGAGCTATGCCTTTTCTTTAATAGTAATTAAAGTATTATTATTCTATTTTATATTCACAATATTCTTCTTCTCTATTACAAGAGTAAAGAGAAAGAAGCCCTAGATTTTTAGAAGAAGATTGTGAACAAATATAAGATTAAATTAAAAGGACTAGTAAAGTAGTTTCTAGGTGTTTAAGTAATTAGGGACAGAGAAGTAAGATTAATTTCTCTAGTCTATAATACCTATATTAATAAGATTATAAAAAAGTTTAACCTTTTAAACTCTAAGAGCTTCCCTACTACACCTTTATTAGTAGAAGATCTTGTTCTAAGCACAGGAGAAGCTACTCCTTAAGAAATAAAGCTTTTTTAAGAAGAGGTGGGATTAGCTTTCTATACAGTAATTATACTACGCCTAGATATAGCCTTTACAGTGTTAAAGCTATCACACTTTCTAATAAATCTAAGTAAAGAACACTTTACTGCTATTAATTGTGTGATCCTTTACTTCTATTAAACTAGATAGTAGGCTATAGTCTTTAGAGGCTATAATGGACCTAATCTGCTAATATGTAGAGATGCCTTATTTACTAATAATCTAATATTATAGTAATCTTCCTATAGATATATTATCCTATTATTTAGAAGAGCTATCCTATAGAAAGCAGCTTAATAGAACATAATTACCACTTTAATAATAGAAGTAGAGCTTCTAGCGCTTAAATATATAAGCAAAGAAGCTATAGTAATTAAGAGATTCTTTACTAAGCTTACTCTAGATCTAGGACTTTTATAGAAGGTCTATTGCAACAATCTTTAAACTATTTATTTAGTAATTAGAAAGAATAAAAGAATCACTACTTAACTACGCTATATAGATATTTAGAACATATAGTTATAGTAAGAGTATATAAAAGGATTGTTTTAAGTAGAATATTTTCTAACTAGCGAAATGCTAGCAAATAGCCTTATAAAGGCTCTTACTTATTAGTAGTTTAATAGATTTAAAAGGCTACTAAATCTATAAGATGCGAGTATAATAATTATATGTTGTGGTAAAAAGGGCTCAAACTATCACAGGATATTCAGGAGTAGAGTTGTAAAGAATACAAAGAGCTAATTGTAGGAAAGGATGCCGAAAGGGTAGACTATATATAAAAGAAACAAGCCTCTTAGCAAGAATCCCATAATATGAATTAGTGGATCTAGAAAGAATCACAGAAGTGAGTGTTTTACTTCAACACACCCCCTAGGTAATTGCTTAAAGCGGATTACCTATTCTAAGAAGTAATCTATAATTGTCTAAATCCTTCCTAATCTTAAGAACAGCGATTCTATTACCCCCTATTTATTGTAATAGTAAAACAATCGCTGTTTATCTTTTAAATTATAAATCCTATTATAAATTGTGTCCAGAATCTCTTCTTCTAGTGGGTTAGGAGCTCATAAGCGTGGCATAAAGGCCTAGAGCGTAAATGCTTCTATTCTGCTACTCTTTTCGCTTACTTCCTATTAACTATAAAGTAATTTCCCCGCTCTTACTAGCTAGTAAGTACAATAGGCAGGCGCGTTTTAATTAGGAAGAAGTAGTAGTAAGAGAAATAAGTAGTAAGAAAGGAGCGCATTTAGCGCTTAATAATTAGATAGGTAGTAGAGCATATAAGCCCTTTGCTAGCGCTTAATCTTCTCTCTTTAATTCTTTACTTTTAACGCTTTAACCTCCTATCTAATTTAAGCCTACTAGTTTAAGCCTTTAAATCCCACTACCTTACAGTAAGTTATCTTCTTCTAATTATTACTTTACGCTCTTTCTATTATTTAGAGCTTTGCTAACTCTTTTAGATATCTAATAACCTAGCTAAAGTATACGCAGTAAAGGCTGTAAAAGCTACTAAACAAAGCTTCTAATTCTCCTACTAAAATTCTCCTACTCTACTAGCTCCTCCTACCCTAGCTCTAGACCCCTAGCGATCGCTTAGTGCTCTTAGATAAGTAAGCTACTTAGGCTACTTAAAGGGAGCTTTAGTAAGAAAGAGTAATAAACGCTACTATAATAACGCTTTAAGCTTAAGTAGTGTTAAATCCAAGAGGGTAGCTAGTCCTAAAGGGTTAAGGTTAGTTCTTGGGCAGGAGTACTTACAGAAGGTGGAAGGTCTTATTAATATAATAGTATCTTGTAAAGTGTAACAAGTTAACAATTTAGTCTACTAGAATCCAAACAATAGATTAATAAACAGATTAAACATAAGTATAGAGAGCCTATCCTCGCGTTCCTATATACTAAGGCTGCTCTACTGCTTAGTGCCACTAAGTAACTAAGCACTTTACGTAACTAGCTCTACTACTTAGTGCTACTAAGTAACTAAGCATATTATGTAACCTAATCTAAGTTACTTAGCGTCTCTTTATTACGTTTATAACCCTATTGTCGCTTTATTACACCTTTATAAGCGCCTAAGTCCTACGTTATTATCTAGTATGTAACATTATCCCCTCCCTTTCTATTCTTCGTCCTAAAGAATTATGCCTGCTAACTATAATTCTATAAAGCGTTATTATAGCCTTATCTCTACTATTAAAAACTACAAAGTAGTTATAGTGTTAAAGTGCTCCTCCTATAAGTCGCATTCCTACGTTTACAAAGTCTATATTAGCTTAAAGAAGTGTAGTAAGTGTTAGAAACAAGACTTAAAATATAATATAGCTGTTACTAGAAATAAGTTTTTACAGTTAATTACTAAGAAGAAGAAATTAGAGGCGCAAATATTAGAGGCGCAAAAAGAATAAGATATAGTATTTAAAGCTTTATATATAGCGCGCATAAAAGAGGATTAGTTATTAAAATAATTAGCGTAGAACAAAAAGTGTACTAGTAAGATTATCGCAGTAGAGAGTGCTGCGCTAATAGAGTTAGAGTTAGAAGAGGACCTAGCCTATCCTACTTAGCCTACTAGTCTGGCTGAACTTAGCACGTCTATATAGTCTATAATAGACAACCTGCCTCTAGAGTTCTAGGACAATTCCTTAGCGTTACTATCTTAGGTAAGTCTATTAATAGAATTCTTTAATTTTTTATTAACAGTTTCCTAGGTAGTTCTTTAGTTCCTAAGTGTTTTCGCTGTGTAGGTAACCTTTCTACTTAATAAGGTACACGTTATTATACTAATTATATTCTAGAATTCTTTTAACCTTAAATTCGTTTTCTTCCTTAGTCTAGTGGTAGAAGGTGGTTTCAACTAGTGTATTAGGGTCTACTAGTTCTAGTAGTAATACGTAGAATACCAGGTGTATCTTTGCATCTGGCGGTAGTTCCAACTTATAGTTTACTAGTAATATTTGCTTAGAAATATAAAATGGTCTAACCTTAATATAATCTAGTTTCTTGTGTTTTCTCTTCCTTTATAAGCAGATATGCTTTATCCCCCTTCTTTAGCTAAGGTGCCATTTTTTGTTTTCTGTTTTAATATAAAATTAATTGCTGTTAAGCTTTCTTAAGGTTCTCTTAGAGTTATTAGTGTATTTTCTTTATATTTTCTACTATATTAATAGCTTCTTTTGCTTTAATTGTCGTAGGAAATTGTTAATTAAAGAGATGTAGGTGTCTTCCGTAATTCGCATAGAACGGTGTATGTCCTAATACTGCTAATACTTTGTTATTATAGGCTAACTGTGCTATAGGTAATAATAAAACCTAGTTATTTTTCTAACTGTTACAGTAAATGCGTAGGTACGTTTCTATAGTTTGGTTCGTACGTTCTGTCTATCTGTCCATTTGTGGATAGTAAGCTGTTAATAGCTTTTGTTTCGTTCTAAGTAGGGCTATAAGCGTTGTTTAGTAATTTAACGTAAAGAGCTTGTCTCTGTCGCTAATAATTGTTTTTAGGATTCTATGGTGTCTAATTAGTTAGTCTAGGATAAGAAAAGCGAGTTCCTTTACTATTATTCTCTTAAGACATAGAATGAGCTCGATATACTTAGTTAATTAATAGATTATTATTAGTATACTATTGTACTTAATTCCTGTTATTGGATCCTTAGAGTTTAGAATTCCTATAATAAAATCCATAGCGATGTCTTCCTATAGTGCTATTAGTATTCTAATTGCTTACATCTCTCTATATTTAGAATGTATACTGTGTTTATTTCTTTAGTATTCTATATATTTATAAATGTAAGTTATTATAGCTTCCTTAATTCCTTTAAAGGTGTAATTCCTTTAGATAAGTTCTATTGTTTTTGTGATGCCTAGGTGTCTGTACATAGGGTTATTGTAGTATTGTTAGATGATCTTAGTCTGTAGATGTTCTAGAACTTCTTATTTAATTACTAAAAGTTAATTTAGTTCTGCTATTAGTTCTAGAGATCTATCTTTGGCTTTGCGAAGGATTGTAAAGAAGGTTTTTATCTTTTCTCCTACTAGATTACTTTGTTAGCTAAGAGTGTCTACTCTGCCATTTTCTTTCCTAGCTATATAGATGATTTTAAACTTATACTGCCTAGTAGTTTACAACTATCTTTATTGTTATAGCGTAAGTTCTTTTGTTGTCGCGAACTTTAGAAGGTTCTTGTAATCTATATAGATTTCTAGTGTTAAGTAACTAAGTGTATAAATCCTCTAGTGCTTTAAAGCTTTAATAATAGCGTAGAGTTCTTTATTATGTACGTTGTATTGTGTTTCAGCGTTACTGAATTTACATAAGTAATAGGTAATTAGGTGCTATTTGCTGTTATGTTCTTATTTAGCGTAGGCGCCTAGCGCAAGATCGCTAGCGTCTGTTTTAAAGCGTAGTAGTTCATCGCTTCTAAAATAAATAAGGACAGGTTCTATAATACATACTATCTTAAGGAGTTAGAATAACATTCTGCACTTATCTATCTATTTAAAGGGTATGTCCTTCTTTATAAAATTTATTAAAGGTATTGTAACCTTTGTGTAATTTTAGATGAATTATTAATTAAATCTATAGAATCCTAAGAATTCTTAGATGTTCTTAGCTGTCTTTAGTATTAGCTAGTTCTTAATATATTTAACTTTACTTAGTGCTATCTTAATTCCTTCTGTAGTAATAATGTGTTCTAGGAATTTAAGTTATTTAACGTTAAACTTACATTTCTTAAGTTTAATACAAAGGCATGCTTTGTCTAGTACTTCTAGTACTATCTATACGTGCTTAGTATAGTCTAATTCGTTTTTAGAAAAGACGAGGATATTGTCTATATACGTAATAATAAATATGTTTAGATGTTTATAGAGTACGTTATTAATAAGTGCTATAAAAGCTACTAGTGCATTTATAAGTCTAAATAGCATAATCTTGTACTTAAATAGTCTATAGCGTGATTAAAACGCTATTTTCTATTCTTTACCTTTCTTAATTTGTATAAGGTGGTAACCGTCTCTTAGATCTATTATTGTAAATATCTTGGCTTAAGATAGTTGATCTTGTAACTCTGTAATATTTAGTAGTAGATATTAGTTCTTTATTATTATGTTATTAAGTTGTTAGTAGTTAACGTATAGTCTGTCTAATCCATCCTTTTTCTTAACAAACATAAAAGGGCTTACTGCTAGTAACTTTAATAGTTATATATATCCTTTTTTAAGGTTTGTTTTAATAAAATTACGTTTTTTAAGGAGTTCTTCTCCTATCTTACTATATAGTAGTCTAAAGGGTGGCATCTTCCCTTCTTCTAGGTCTATTATAAGATCCTAGGGTTAATATTCTAGTAGGTTTACTTTTCCTTCCTTCTCTGTAAATATGTGTGTCTATTTCCTATACTCTCTTAGTAAGGTAAGGGGTGTGCTATTGTCCTCCTTCTTACACTTCTTAACCTAGTAGTTCCTGCTAGCGTCTACTAAGGTGTATTTCTGTTTTTTAACTATCTGTCGCGGTATTATGTTATTAATAACTCCCTTATCTATTATTATTTTTAGTTAATACGTAGGCTTTACTTATAATATATAATTATAGTATTTAAATAATATTTTCTTCGTACCCTAGTTAATCTGCAGGTTGTGTATTATTAACTAAGGTAATTCTAAGACTAACTTATGCTTAGATTCTAGTAAGACATCTAAGGTAAGTTCCTCTCTATGTCCTTGGACTGTTATTATAGTAGTAACCTCCTAGTATATCTAAGGTGTCTTAGGCATTAGAGATCTATTCGCAATATAGATAATGTAGGGTACTTCTTTCTTTAACATTATAAGTCCTGCTTATTTTACTATCTAATAAGATATAAAGTTCCTTTTTACTCCTAAGTCTATAAGAGCTTAAGTCTATATTCTTTTAAGCTATACTAGTAGCTTAATTAATACTGTGCTTACTATAGTATTTAATTTAATAAAGGCGTTTTCTTGTCTAAGTTTAGGCCTAAAAAAGACATCTATTTATGTAGGTTATAGTTAAGTTCTAGTGCCTAGTATACGTTTCTAAGCATCCGCTTCTATTATTATTCTTAAGTATATGGCTTATGTAGATTATCTTCTTCTTCTTGTAAAGATATTCTACTGTTTTTCCTCCCGCGGTCTTTACTATTCCTATGTACTAGTTAAATTAGTAGTTCTGTTATTACTTCTTACGTAGGGTAGTTTGCAAAGCCGTCTAAACGTTTGGCTATATAGTGGTATTTACAGTCTTGGTTTAGACATATGTACTAGCATAGTTATATGCAATTTCTATTAATAAGTATATTATAGTATTTATTGCCCTTTAGCGTAAAGTAAAGAAAGTATTTTACTTATTATTTATCCTAGAGGTGTTTATTGTAAGCTGCGATAGGGCAGTCTATCTATATCTATCTATAGCGTAGTTTCCTTCTAAGTTATTTCTTATTCTCCTCTTTTTCTACCTTATATTGTGCGTATATTAGTTCTTCGCAATGCGTCCATATACAGAATTAGTATGTAGGATTTTAGTAGTCTAAGTAGTACTTTAGTACATAGTCTAATTCCTTATTTTTGTAGGGTCGCATCCCTTTTAGTGCCTAGTAGGGTTCTATATAGTCCTAAACATTTAGTTTATACTTAGGTGACATAGGGTTGTCTTCTTCCTGCCTACTTTATAGGTGAGGAGTAGGAGATCTTAGTATCTCTTCTACGTCTTCTACGTTGTGGTATATATTAGAGTTGTTTTCTAGATCTTTATATAATTATAAGTTAGGTGAATCTAATCACTTACTTTGTTCTAGTGTGATACGTTAGTAACTAAATAGCGTTATAATAACTTCCTATTCCTTATTAGGTTCTTAGTCCTTAATAGTTAGTATATTTAACTTAGTTTAATAGACTTTGTTTTTTAATCTACAGTTCCTAGCTATGTAGCCTAGTTTGCTATATATAAAGCATTTACGGGTCTTAGTTATTAGTTATTAACTTCTATTAGAGACGCGTTTGTTAGGCTGCTTAGGGCCTATCCTTCCTCTTTTTCCTTTGCCTATATAGTTAAACTAGATATCTTCTATTAGTTTGTATCTCTAGTAGTTCCTTGGCTGTTACTTTTAGACAATTCTAATAAGGTGCTTATAAACCACTTTTGCTAGTTGTCTAAAGCTTATCGCCCTAGGGTTTTAGTAGAGCTCTTATTGTAATAAAAACTACTCTCTATTAATCCTAATAGTTTTTTTGTATAGTTCTTTAAGGTTAGTAATTTGTGCACTACTACGTAAGAGTTCTTTATATAGTTTCTATTTAAGTCCTTATTTGTACATATTCTAAAGAGATTTATTATCCTAGTTAAGTTACACAGCGTATCTGTGAAACTTAGCTGTATACTTAGCTACTAATTATTTCTAAATTATAGTCTAAATCTTTACTTTTATAATAGAGTTCTTGTTAGCAATCCTAAAGAGTTGTTTAAGGCATTTCTTAAAGTTATTATAATTCTTAATAATATTAACTGTATTAGTATAGTTATCTGCGTAGTTATTGTTGTTATTGTTGTAGTCTATTCCTAGGTACTTTTTAAGGTAGGGATAGATCTATAATCCTATATCTCCTTACATGTATATTACTGCGAAGATAACCTTCTTTTTGTTTTTAAGGGGTTTGTCTAAGTTAAAGAAGTAGAGGTCTAACTAAAGAATCTAGACGTTAGTTTAAAATTGTTTGCTAAAGTAGAGATTAGGTTTATACGCCTTACTACTATTCTTTATAGGAGTAATCTTAGCGGCACCTAAAGCTATAGAAGAGGTAGGAGTTTATAAAGTACTTATATTAAGAGTGTTTAAGATGTTAAATCTAAGAGGGTAGCTAGTCCTAAAGGGTTAAGGTTAGTTCTTAGGTAGGAGTACTTACAGAAGGTAGAAGGTCTTATTAATATAATAGTATCTTGCGAAGTGTAATAAGTTAACAATTTAGTCTACTAGAATCTAAATAATAGATTAATAAATAGATTAAACATAAGTATAGAGAGCCTATTCTTGCGTTCCTATATACTAAGGCTGCTCCGCTACTTAGTACCACTAAGTAACTAAGCACTTCACGTGACCAGCTCTACTACTTAGTGCTGCTAAGTAACTAAACACATTACGTGACCTAATCTAAGTTACTTAGCGTCTCTTTGTTACGTTTATAACCCTGTCGTCGCTTTATCACACCTTTATAAGCGCCCGAGTCCCACGTTGTTATCTGGTACGTAATAAGTAGGCGCTACTATACCTACTTTACCTACTCTTACACTACTATATATAGGGTTATCCTATTACTTTAGCTAATTTTGCTAATTGTTTCTATAGCTAGCTATATATTTAGACTCTAGCTATAGATTTTATCTACTATTAACTATTAGAGGGTGCTAATATAAGCTTTTATTTTAAAATTTATTCTAGGTTTAGCTAATACTTTTCGCAGGAGAGGCTAATTACTAAGCTATATAAAAAGGTTAAAGTAGCCTTATAAGCTCTTCCTTCTACTAGTAATTAGAAAGAGTAAGCTTAGTACATAGCTACTATCCTACTCTCTCCCTCTTAGCTAATCCTTAGTAGAGAATAAGGTAATTACTCTCTTACTCTACCTATTAAGAAGCAGTGTAGTCGTAGCTAATACCTTAAATAAAATAGCTAGATAAGCGGCCTATTAGCTCTAAAGTAGGGTAGAGGCTAGGTAAGTGCTTCTCCTCCTACTAATTAAAGGAGGGGAGGCTAGGGTAAGCTATTACCTACTGCTAATTAAAGAAGAGGTAGAGGAGGTAGATAGGGTAAGGAATTACCTACTATAGAGAGGAGGAGAGGAGGAGGATAGAGAGAATCTCCTACTACTAATTATAAGGGAGATTCTCGCACCCCTATAATTAAGTAGAGGAGGAAGAGAGTCTATATACTTATAGATAAGCTCTTTAATCTCTTCTTTCTCTAATTTTTATTTTCCTTCTAATCTTTTCTTTCTTTTCTTTTTCTTTTCTTGTTTCCTAGCTCTAAATTAATAATTCTAGGTAGTTAATAGATTATTTCTCTACTTACCTACTCTTATTCTGTAATTATTATGCTTGCATTTTGTAGATTTAATAGCCTTTTGAATCTATTAAACTACTAATAAGTAAGAGCCTTTATAAGGCTATTTACTAGCATTTTGCTAGTTAGAAGATATTTCACTTAAAACAATCCTTTTACATACTCTTACTATAACTATATATTCTAAATATCTACATAGCGCAGTTAAGTAGTAATTTTTTTGTTCTTTCTAATTACTAAACAAATAGTTTAAAGATTGTCGCAATAGACCTTCTATAAAAGTCCTAGATCTAGAGTAAGCTTAGTAAAGAATCTCTTAATTGCTATAGCTTCTTTACTTATATATTTAAGCGCTAGAAGCTCTGCTTCTATTATTAAAGTAGTAATTGTGTTCTATTAAGCTGCTTTCTATAGGATAGCTCCTCTAAACAATAGGATAATATATCTATAAGAAGATCGCTGTAATATTAGATTATTAGTAAAAGAGGCATCTCTACATATTAGCAGATTAGGTCTATTATAGCCACTAAAGACTATAGCCTACTATCTAGTTTAATAGAGGTAAAGGATTACACAATTAATAGCAGTAAAGTGTTCTTTGCTTAGATTTATTAGAAAGTGTAATAGCTTTAACACTGCAAAGGCTATATCTAGGCGTAGCATAATTACTATATAGAGAGCTAATCCCACCTCTTCTTAAAAGAGCTTTATTTATTAAGGAGTAGCTTCTCCTATGCTTAGAACAAAATCTTCTGCTAATAGAGGTGTAGGAGGGAAGCTCCTAGAGTTTAAAAGGTTAAACTTTTTTATAATCTTATTAATGTAGGTATTATAGACTAGAGAAATCAATCTTGCTTCTCTGTCCCTAATTACTCGAACACCTAGGAACTACTCTACTAGTCCTTTTAATTTAATCTTATATTTATTCGCGATCTTCTTCTAAAAATCTAGGACTTCTTTCTCTTTACTCTTATAATAGAGAAGAAGAATGTCGTTAACATAAAATAGAATAATAATACTTTAATTACTATTAAAGAAAGGGTATAGCTCTTCTAGCGAAGCTAAGAGTCTATAAGATTAAAGTAATCCTGTAAATTCCTTATACTAAAGAAGTAGTGAATTTCTTAAGCTATATAAAGCTTAATTTAATCTTACACACTTTCCTGGCTTTTTAAAACTATTAGGTAATTTACAAGTTACTAGATTAGCGGCTATAATAAGAGTATTTAGAAACGCTCCTACTACATTAAATTATAAGATTTCTAGATTAAATTCTACTACTAGAGCTACAGCTAATTAAAAAGATCTTACTACTAGAGTAGTAGTATAGGTAGAGTAGAGAGTATTCTTTTTCTAAAGATCTCCTCTTATAATAATTTAAGCTTTACACTTTTTAAAGTATCTATTTTAATTAAACTTATAGGTAAAGACCTACTTTAAAGGGAGTAGTTGCTCTAACACCTTTAATTATTTAATCTCTATCTAGGTACCTTTATCTTACAACGTTAAGATTTCCTTATAAGTAGTAAGGAGAAATAGCTTCCTATATAGATAATTATAAAGGTGTTTTTATAGGGTTAGCTCTAGTGTAAGCTTGTCTCTATAAGTCTAAGCTGTATAAAACGCTCTAGGCGCCTTTCTAAGTATAGAAGTAAATACTATTATATTTAGTGTAATATATTCTTCTTGCTTAGACTAGGCCTCTACTACTCCTAGTATAAACGTGTGCTTTAATATTACATTAAGATTACTTTAAAGATAATTAGTAATTAGTGTATAAGCACCTAGCTTCTACCTACCCTCTAGCTAATTATTCTAATTATTTTGCTTCCTTAATCTTTGTAATAGTAGATAGCGATTTATTAGTTAGTTAATTTCTAGTGCTTTACCACAATTTTGCCTACTTATTCTACTTGCCTTTAGATAGATCTGCCTTTACCTTTAGCGTGTTAGTAGGTTATCTGCTTTGTCTAGCGTAATTAAGTTATCTACGCTAGGTTAATTAGTAACTTAATTAGTTTCTACTAATAAATAGGGTATTAAATCCCTAGATTCTAGCGGGCTAGCTCTCCTAGTAGTGTTCTAGTGACTACTAGATATCTCTTAATCGCTTAACAGATCACCCTTAAGATTACCTGGCTCTAGTGTCTAATTAGGGGTTATAAGTTCTATACTTCCTTTCCTACTTAAGCGAATTCTTAGCTGCTAGCTAGCTAAGCCTACAGCTCGCTTAGTAGTAGGTACCTTAGATTCCTAATTGCTTAGTTAGCCTGCTTCGCTTTTAATTACCTAAGGGTTACTTATAGGTCTAGTAGTAGTTCTTGTATACTTATTTATTTTAGGAAGAATATTAAGCGCGTTTTTATACGCTTCTTCTAGATTGTTTAGCTCTCCTTCTTAGAGGCTTTCTACTATTTTTAACACTTCTATTTTTAGAATAGATTATTCCTCTAATCCTTTATAGAATAAGAACTTATTAAACCTTACGTTTAGTGTAGTAATTACCTAATTAAGCTAGAAAATCTATATTTAGTAGATATTAGAAGCTTTGTAGCTTACTAGGTATCTAATATAGCCTCTAGAATTTACTTTAAATCCTCTTCTATCTCGCCTAGCTGTACGCTTCTAATCTAAAGGGTAAGCTTAGTAGCTATAGGCGTAGACAGCACTCTAGTTTAGACAAAGATTAGCTGTCCTATATTGTGTTTTTGCTAGTTTAAAATAATAAAAATATTGTCTAAACTAAGCATCTAATGTTTTATTAGGTAATTAATAGCCTAATACTAGGCTAGGAATTATTCTTTAGAGCTAGTATGCCGCTTATATAATCTTAGGCTAGAGATTTAATAGTAGATTTACACTTATTTACATTTTAATTACTTTTATTATAAGCTCCTAGCCTACTCTTTCTGCAGCGCCATTAGGCTTATGCGTATAGGGTAGTAGTCTACTAATTATTATCCCTTTCTAATTAGCCTAAAATTCGTACTAGGATTTCCCTCTCTATAGAAGTGTTGCTATATTATTATCCTAGTAGATTTTTGTGATTTAAAGCTTATATTTTATATTAACAAGAGCTAAGAAATCCTGCCACACTCTTATTATCTTAGAAAGCGTCTTTGTTCTAAGATTAAAAACGTAAGGTTTCTTGCTAAAATCTTCTTTAATTAGTAAAACCTAGTTTTCTCTATTTTAAGCAGTGGGCATATTAAATAGATCTTAGAATAATAAGTGAAATAGCCTAGGTAATTGTTCTCTAAGTCTCTTAGAGATTACCTAGGTTACGTGTATAGTAGTATAGTGCTCATAATCTTTTCTTAATATTCTAGTAATCTTTACACCTTAGGCTGCAGTTACTAGAGCTTATAGGGCTTTACTTCCTATATACTCTGCTTAAAGGTGCTAGAGGTCCTTAGAATCTAATCTCTTAATATTAACCTAGGATAATCCTTTAGTGGTTACACTTATTATAATTAGACAAGAGCAGATTAGCTTATATTATAGAAAAGTAAAGTTATGCTTGTATTTTAGATCTACTAAGACAACACTTTGTTCTAGGCTTCTAATCCTAAAAGTGTAATCTAAACTAAGATACTAAATCTTTACTTTCTTTAAAAGAACTTCTAATAAAATATTTATATAAAAGCCTTCTACTACTCTCACTCCTTAGAGCAGTAGATCTTCTATAAATCTTCTATTTTTCCTATGTAAAGCGTTCTTAATTAGTCTATTACTAATTCCTAAGATTAGAAGGCTTTGTGTACCTACCTCTACACTCTTGTTTAATAATTAAAATGTCCTAGGAATAAGTCTTTCGTGATTATTAACTAGGTAAACTGCTGTAGCACTATCTAGTATTATACATTCTAACAGAGGATAAGCGTTAGAATGTAGAGTAGAGTAGACACCTAATGCTCTATTATCTATAGGCAGATTAAATAGGTTTAGTAGAGTAGTAGTAATACTACTAGAATACTTAATAGTTTTAGTAGAGGATTATTTCTTATTTTATCCTGCCTTTGTAATCGCATTACAAAAGTTTAACTACTTAGGCTACTTAAGTTAATTAAGAATCTCTAATTTTTCTTTATTAGTAAGATTAAATAACAATATTCTATTCTAGGGTAATCTAGCTATCGCGGTTTAAAGTCTTCGGCACTCTATTAGTTTCCACCTATAAGTATAGGGCTTACAGGGACAGTTTAGTTGTTTCTTTGTCTAATTAGATAAACTAGAACTATTAGAGTTAGTAGATTATCTTAATAATCCATTAAAAGTAGCGAATACCCCACTTATTTTATTAGAACTAGATTAGATTAAATACTCCTAGATAAGCGCTAAAAATACCTTCCCTAAATTGTCTAGCGTGATCTAATTCCGTCCTAGCGTCTTATCCTAGATTAGCTGTTAGTTTATTAATTAGGCCTAATCTAGTGCTATACGCGTGGCGATTGTATCTAGGAAATCTTAGGTAGTAAGTAGTCTACTAATTTCGCTAATTAAGTAGGTCTTTACTTTTTAATAGAGGAGCTGCCACTCTTTAAACTAGGTCTTAGGACTTTATCTTGCCTACTTAGCCTTCTTAAGATAAGTGTAGTATAAAGCTTAAACATTATTCTATATAGCTTTTTTATTTAGTGCGAGATCTTCTTTTAAGAGTTAAATTAGGGACTAAAGTATAGTTTGGCGTGTATTAACTAGAGTGATTATAGTAGGAGTAAGTAGATTAGGCGATACTGTAGCGTTTACCTAAGTCTAGAGATTCTGTATCTTAGTATAGTCTACTTACTAGTCTAAAACTACTGCTCTGTATTCTGCTATTTGTAAAGGAAAGCTCTCCTTATCTATTTTATACTTAGTAAGCTTTGCTTTATATAATTAAATACTCGCTATAGAGGCTATATTTGTAATTAGTGATAGTTTCTGTAAGAGTAAAGGTCGTTCTAGCTTTGCGTAATTAATTACTAGAGCGTTAATCACCTCTAGGTTAATTTAGTTCTAGATTCCTTTTAAGTTTACTTAGAATTAAAGCTAGACAAACTAGTAGGGCTAGCTAGTGTAATTAATAAGCTGTACTTCTACCATTTTAACAATTTTTATAATTAGGAATAGAGGGGTTATATCGTAGAGAGGTTCTAAATAGAGTGTTGTATAATAATTTAAGTGTTACTAAGTAGGCAGAGAGAATTATCCTACGTTCTAAGCGCTAGGCTTATAACTGTTGTAGTAAAAAGGGCTTAAACTATTATAGGATATTTAGGAGTAGAGTTGTAAAGAATACAAAGAGCTAATTATAAGAAAGGATGCCAAAAGGGCAGACTATATACAAAAGAAACGAGCCTCTTGGCAAGAATCCTGTGATATGAATTAGTGGATCCAGAAAGAATTACAGAAGTGAGTGTTTTACTTTAACATTATAGAACAAGAGTAAGTAAGTAGAGAATTAATCTATTAACTACTTAGAAATATTAATTTAGAGCTAAGAAACAAGAAAAGAAAAAGAAAAGAAAGAAAAGATTAGAAAGAGAATAGGAATTAGAAAAAGAGAAGATTAAAAAGCTTATCTATAAGTATATAGACCCTCTTCCTCCTCTACTTAATTATAGGGGTGCGAGAATCTCCTCTATAATTAGTAGTAGGAGATTCTCTCTATTCTCTTCCTCTCCTCCTCTCTGTAGTAGGTAATTCTTTACTCTATTTACCTCCTCTACCTCTCCTTTAATTAGTAGTAGGTAATAGCTTACTCTAGCCTCCCCTCTTTTAATTAGCAGGAGGAGAAGCACTTACCTAGCCTCTACCCTACGTTAGAGCTAATAGGCCGCTTATTTAGCTATTTTAATTAGGGTATTAGCTGCGACTACGCTGCTCTTTAATAGGTAAAGTAAAAGGGTAATTACTCTATCCTCTACTAAGAATTAGCTAAGAGGGAGAGAGTAAAATAGTAGTTACGTATTAAGCTTACTCCTCTTAACTACTAGTAAAAAGAGAATTTTATAAAACTACTTTAACCCTTTTATATAGCTTAGTAATTAGCCTCTCTTATAAAAAGTATTAGCTAAACTTAGAAAGAATCTTAGAATAAAAGCTTATATTAGCACCCTCTAATAGTTAATAGTAGATAAAATCTATAGCTAGAGTCTAAATATACAGCTAGCTATAGAAATAATTAATAAAATTAGCTAAAGTAATAAAATAACCTTATATATAGTAGTGTAAAAGTAAGTAAAGTAGGTATAGTAGTGCCTACCTAAGCTTAAAGCGTTATTATAGTAGTGTCTATTACTCTTTCTTACTAAAGCTCCCTTTAAGCAGCCTAAGTAGCTTATTTATCTAAGAGCACTAAGCAATCGCTAGGGGCCTAGAGCTAGGGCAGGAGGAGCTAGTAGAGTAGGAGGAGTAGGAGGATCTTAGTAGGAGGATTAGAAGCTTTATTTAGTAGCTTTTACAGCCTTTACTACGCGTGCTTTAGCTAGGTTATTAGATATTTAAAAGAGTTAGTAAAGCTCTAAATAATAGAAAAAGCGTAAGGTAATAATTAAAAAAAGAGAACCTACTATAAAGTAGTAGGATTTAAAGGCTTAAACTAGTAGACTTAAATTAGATAGAAGGTTAAAGCGTTAAAAGTAAAGAATTAAAGAGAGAAAATTAAGCGCTAGCAAAGGGCTTATATACTCTACTACCTATCTAATTATTAAGCGCTAAATACGCTCCTTCTTTACTACTTATTTCTCTTACTACTACTCTTTCCTAATTAAAACGCGCCTATCTATTGTACTTACTAGCTAGTAAGAGCGGGGAAATTACCTTATAGTTAATAAGAAGTAAGCAAAAAAAGCAGCAGAATAAAAGCGTTTATACTTTAGGCCTTTATACCATGCTTATAAGCTCCTAACCTACTAGAAGAAGAGATTCTGGACACAATTCACGATAGGATTTGTAATTTAAAAGATAAACAGTAATTGTTTTGCTATTATAATAAATAGGAGGTAATAGAATCGCTGTTCTTAAGATTAGGAAGGATTTAGACAATTATAAATTACTTCTTAGGATAGGTGATCCGCTTTAAGCGATCACCTAGGGGGTGTATTAAAGTAAAACACTTACTTCTATAATTCTTTCTAGATCCACTAATTTATATTATGGGATTCTTGCTAAGAGGCTTATTTCTTTTATATATAGTCTGCCCTTTTAGTATCCTTTCCTATAATTAGCTCTTTGTATTCTTTATAACTCTGCTCCTAAATATCCTGTAATAGTTCAAGCCCTTTTTACCACAACAATAAGCTACAGACCCTTTATATAATAACGCTGTAACTATAACCTAAACTACTTTGCATAATTCTAACAATGCAACCTACACTATCTATAGGTAATATATATATATATATATAGAGCACAGCTAGGGCCTATCCCTATATATATAAGGACAGAAACACTATACATAGAGCTACACTAGTAGTAATAGTCTAAAACCTAGACTACTTTTGCCTAACAAACTATATTATATAAAGAGGCTAGACACTCTTAGTTTCTTTAATAACTAGGAGATTATACTTTTATCTAGCTAGACAATATTATTCTTAACTTTAAAGGAGAGCTAGAGGATAAAGACTATTATATAAAAGAGGAGGAAGATAAACAAGACTAATAGAATAATAAAGAAGAAGTATAAAAGGCTACCTTATACCTTACTTCTACTGTATACTTTTATTATATAACTAGGAGCGATCCTTCTATACCTGCTTACTAAGACCTAGCGCTAAGTATTATATTACTTAACACTCTATTTTCTATTTACGTATAGAACATATATCTAGAAAAAGCCTTATTACGTAATATAACTCTACTACTGTGTAAAAGGGTGGAGTAAGAACTAAGTAAGTTAGCTATTACTATCTATTTATATAAAAGTAGGTGTAAATAGAACCTTTACTACATAGTAACACTACACCTACTTCATAACCTATTCTAATAGGGGAAGGCTAACTGTATAAATAGAGAAGGATAGAAAAAGGAAAGTGTATAATAGATATAAGCTATTATATAAAAGAAAAGTTATTAGTGTCTATATAGTTTATTATACAAATAGCACTAAGTAAAATAGGGGCCTGCCTACCTATAAGGACCCGCACAAGGACCCACTACTTAGGTTAGCGCTAAGAGGCATAGACTTTATAAGGCCCTACCTACCTATAAGGACCTACACAAGGACCCCCTGCTTAGGTTAGCGCTAAGAGGCAGAGACTTTATAAGGTCCTTAGTGCCCCTTTGTACAATAGACTAGACGTAATTAATTAAACCTACTTCTTACCCTTTACACAATAGTATACTATTAACCCTTAAATACTTAATTGCAGATTGAGCCAAACCAACAATACTACTATTATATAAGTATACTACGGCTATCCTAACCTTAAACAAGCTATATTTAACCCTAAAAATATAATAGAAGGCTTACTTAGCGACCTTTATACGTTACTCTAAGTTACTAAAAATAGAAAGAAGTTATAGTTTCTCTAAAATAGTAAAGAGGTGTACTATACTAATTAATAATATAATAATCCTAATTATATAAGAGGATCTAGCCCCTCTAGAGGCAGATTAACCTTTAGACTAAAAGGAAAGAGTAATTTTAGAAGTTTAAGCTCTCGCATAAAGTAGAAATACTTTATATACTATAAAAAAGGATACTAGTCTACTAACTATCTACTAAGGGATACCTAGTAAGCTAGAAGGCAATACATATTATTATACACTAACTTCTATAAATATAAACCCTTTACTATAAATGTATAAGCATATATCCTTAACTTTAAAAGAGAGCTAGAGGATAAAGACTATTATATAAAAAAGGAGAAAGATAAATAAGACTAATAGAGTAATAAAGAAGAAGTATAAAAGGCTACGTTATACTTTACTTCTACTATATACCTTTATCGTATAACTAGGAGATATCTTTTTATACCTACTTACTAAAATTTAGCGCTAAGTATTATATCGCTTAACACTTTACCTTCTATTTACATATAAGGCACATGCCTAGAAAGAGCTTTATTATGCGATACAGCTCTACTACTATATAAGGGGATAGGGTAAGAACTAAGTTGGTTAGCTGTTACTACCTATTTACATAAGAGTAGATATAAACAGGACCTCTACTATATAGTAATACTACACCTACCTCACAACCTATTCTAATAGGGGAAGGCTAACTATATAGATAGAAAAGAATAGAAAAGGGAAGCGTATAATAAATATAAGCTATTATATAAAAGAAAAGTTACTAGTGTCTATATAGTTTATTATACAAATAGCACTAAGTAAAATAGGGGCCTGCCTACCTATAAGGACCCGCACAAGGACCCACTACTTAGGTTAGCACTAAGAGGCATAGACTTTATAAGGTCCTTAGTGCCCCTTTGTATAATAGACTAGACGTAATTAATTAAACCTACTTTTTACTCTTTACATAATAGTATACTATTAACCCTTAAATACTTAATTGTAGATTAAGCCAAACCTATAAAAGCCCTATTAGCCTTTGAAGAATCCGCTTAGGGTATTAAACTAGACAAAAAAAATCTAGATAACTCTAGAACTAGTCTAGATTCCTGTCCTATTTGTATTCAGGCCAAGTTAACTAAAAAGGTTAATAAAGAACCTTCTACTAAAGTAGAAAATTATTAGACCTAGTACATATAGATATAGGGGGACCTATAAATCCTTAAACTCTAAAAAAGGAGAAATACTTTATTACTTTTAGAGATAGTTTTACAAAGTTTCTAGAAGTAACTCTCCTAAAGAGTAGAGAAAATATTGTAGAGGCTATAAGATAATTTATAACTAAAGTAGAACTATAGAGTTCTTCTAAGGTTAAAGCCCTATAACTAGATAACAAATTTATATCTAAAAATCTTACAAGATACCTAGAAGAAAAAGGTATTATAGTTCGTTTTTCTAGCCCCTATACACCTAAGCAAAATAGAGCTGTAGAAATAATAAATAGACTACTATTAAATAAAGTTAGAGCCTTATTAATCTAATCTAATCTTCCTAAAGTTATGTGGGAAGAAGCTCTATTAACCGCAGTCTACCTATATAATAGAACTCCTAATAGTTCTATAGGCTATAAAACACCTCTCTTTTAAAGGTATAATAAAGTACCTAATATAGAAAACCTAAAGATTTGGGGTTCCCTAACTTACTATAAAGAACCTAGTAGTCTTATTAAGAAACTAGACGCTAGGGCTACTCCCTACTATCTAACAGGTTACAACTCTAACTAGTACTAATTATTTAATCCTAGTAGAAAAATAAAATATGCTATGCTACAGTATAGATTATAAGGTACTAGAAGGCTACTTCTATAAGCCAAATAATTAGAAAAGGGTAATAGAGATCTATAATAGACTAGAGCCTATAGAGCTTAGTAGAGAAATAGAGCCTAATAAGGAAAATAATATTCCTAAGGCTTAACAAGACTCTAGCCCTAAAGTAGTTATAAATAGGAATAAAGAACCAATTCCTAAAACTACTAATATAAGTTAGGAAAACCTGTATAAAGAACTAGTAGAAGAAAATATACTAGTTACTAGTACAGAAGAGCTAAAGAACTATAAAGAAGTTCTAACTAATCCTAATAAAGATTTCTACCTAAAAGCTATAAAATTAGAGGTAGAAAATCTAATACAAAACAAAACTTAGAACCTAGTTATTAAACCTAATAAAGTAATTATTAAGGGTGGATAGGTTTTAACTAGGAAATATTACCTAGACAGCTCTATAAACAAATACAAGGCTAGATACGTAGCTAAAGAATTCCTACAAAAATATGAAATTAATTATAAAGAAACCTTTACTACTACCTCTAAACCTAGTCTTATAAGCCTTCTATTATCCTATTTTTCTAGTTTAAACTAGGAAATTTATACATAGGATATAAAACAGGCTTTTCCTAACGCCTATCTAAAGGAAGAAGTCTATCTAGATTTACCTTAAGGTCTAGAAAGCTTTACCCTAGAAAATAACCCTACAAAACTAGACAAAGATCTAGTTAGTTCTATAATTAAAAGCCAAAACTATAACCAAGTGTCTCTAAAACTAAATAAGGCACTATATAGCTTAAAACAGGCTACTAGGAATGGCAAATTTACCTTACAAATATACTAGTAAAACTAGGTTTTAAAAACCTAGTAAGTGAAAATTCTATCTTTGTTCACTAAGAAAAGCCTATTATATTGGCTACACATGTGGACGATATACTAGTATTCGCTAAAACTATAGACCTAGTTAATAGCCTATATAAGGAACTAACTATTTTATCTACCCTAGAAGTCTCTAATTTAGGAGAGATAAAAGAATTCCTAGGTATAGAAATTATAAGGAATAGGAAACTAAATACAATTAAAATTTCCTAACAATCCTTTACAAAGAAAATACTTACAAAGTATAATAAGGAGGGGAATAAACCAAAAGATCTACCCCTACCTATAGGGCTAAAACTAGTGAAAAATCTAGAAGAACCTAATCTAGAATTAACTAGTTTATACTAACAAGAGATAGGTAGTCTAATCTATCTAACTATCTATTCTCGGCCAGACCTAGCCTTTTATATAAATTATTTGGCAAGGTTTATGGCAAATCCTAGTCTAGAACACTATAAATATCTAGACTATTTATAGAGTTATCTAGTTAAAACACAAGATTATAAACTAGATTTATCTCTAAACTAATCTAAATCCCTAGACTTAATAGGGGTTAGTGATTCAGATTAGGGGGGTGATTTAGACTCTAGAAAATCTACTATAGGCAACCTATTTCTACTAGATACCTCTAGTAATAGAGTAGCCATATCCTAGCTATTAAAACTACAAAAAACTGTTGCCCTAAGTAGTGCAGAAGCTAAATATATAGCTTTAAAAGAATCTACTAAAGAGTCTTTATACCTAAATACTTTTATAAAGGAACTATTTAGTTTCCTACCTTTAAAGGAGTATTATAAATTTAATTCCTTAAGCACTATAGAAAGTGATAGCTAATATACTTTAGATCTAGCTAAAAACCCTATTTACTATACTAGAACTAAGCATATAGATATTTCCTATCACTTCCTAAGACAAAACGTGCTAGAGAACAAGATTAAACTAGTTTATATTAATACTAGTATTCTTCTAGCTAAATATTCTTCTAAAGGCTACAAGTAAGCCTAAACTAGAAGCTTTTTATAAAGCTATTGGTTTAAACAAAACCTAAAGAAAAAATAAGGCTAAAAAGTCCTCTAAATTGTTTTAAAGGGACTAGCTTAAAGAAATTATTTAATCCCTATAATATTTAAAAAGGGATATTTATTACCCTAGAAACCTATTAAAGGTTAAGGGGGTGTATAAAGAATAGATAACTTTTAAAAGTTCCTAGAGTTACCTTTTCTATATTTTAGAACTTTCTATAATGACGTCATAATAACGTTATAGCCCTATAGATACTAGGTAACGTTATAGGTGATGTTATAAGGTGACGTTATAGGTGACGTTATAGGTGACGTTATAGATAGTAGAGAATTACTAAGTAGAATACTCTAGAATCTCTACTATATGTATATAAGGAGAGTTACCTTCTACGTATACTCTTTATCCTAGGTAGCAATTCTAAGCCTATACCTAAGGTTTTATTGCTCTATTTAACTACGTTCGATCTGCCCTCTATTACCCTAGTCTCTACTATTCTAGGTAACTAGTACTAGGGGAGAGAAGGTACTAGAAGGTCTAGAAGGTTACCCTTTATCCTCTAGTCTCTACCTCCTCTTTACATAAAGGATATATTTGTATAAGGCCCTATCCTAGCGCTCTAGAACCTAGAGCGCGATACGCTAGTAGAGGTAAATTACTTAGCTAGCATTACTAGGGCCTACCTCTTCTAATATATTAAGGGGATCTAGCACTCTATAGCCTACTACTCTACAGCCCTAATACTAGTCTAGTAGAACTACACTATTTATAACAAAGAGCTACTTATAATTATGTAGGCCCTATAGGTATAGAGACTAGAACTAATAGGAGTAGTGCGCCCCTTTAAGATTCTAATAGACTATAAGAACCTTAAATACTTTATAACTATCTAAAAATTAAGTAAGCGCTAGCACTAATAGTTAAAGTTACTTTCTACCTTTTGCTTCTATCTCTACTACTAGTCTAGATCTAAAGTAGTTAGACTAGACGCACTAAGCTAGCGTAAGTAGAATATAGCCTAATAAATAAGTATAAACGCTCTGCTAATAGTGCCTAGGACTGTTTAAACTACCCTAGTGTAGACGTGATCGTTAATAGCGCTAGTAGGAGTCTAGATTTTTACTAACACGCATCTATAGACACTCTAGAACATAGCTATAGTAGAGTTTCCTTCCTACTATATTAGGTTTAAGGTAGTACACTATAGTAACTATATCTGCCACTTTATAATAAATTAGGGACTATATAATTAGTATATATAGGTCCCTCTTATAGTAAGGAGTTCTTTAGGTCCTAGCTTAGGAACCTTTTACTACTACTATTATATAGCGCGCACATAAGTCTCTAGTTATAGGCCACTTTAGTAAGAACTTAATATTTAAGATTATCTGCTAGGACTACTACTAGGATAATATATCTAAAGATATTATCTAATTTGTGTGTAATTACTACTGCGTAGGAGTGTATATAGACTAGTAGAAGTAGTAAGGTCTCCTATAGCTACTCCTAATTATAGACTAGTACTAGGCGCAACTCTTAATAGATTTTATAGTAGACCTCCCCTAGGCCTCTATAATAGCACTTCGATATCTACTTATAATTACTAATAGGCTGTTAAAGTATATATAACTAGAAGCTATAACTTCTATAATAGCAGAATACTATACAACCTGCTTCCATAATATATAGTAGTAGTTCTATAGCTTCCCTTCCTCACTAATTATAAACAGAGGCTTAGACTAGCTAGGGAAGTTCTAGACTACGCTGTGTAAATTAACTAGAATATAGTAACTCCTCTCTATAGTATACTACCCCTAGACTAATAGCGGCATAGAGATAGTAAACTAGAAGATACTTTTAGTTCTTTATATTATAGTTAACTTTAAACAAATAGACTAACTAGACTGCCTCCTAGCCTACTAGCTTACGTTAAATAATAGAGTATCTACTACTATAGGCCTAAGCCTAAACTTTCTACTAAATAGATATTACGTTAATCTCCTTAAAAGAATCCTCTTACTAGTAAAGTCTAGCTACACCCCTACTAAAAGAGTAAAGTACTTCTTAAACTACCTTAAAAAAAGGATAGCTTTAGCCTAGGCTACTATTAGTTATAAGTAGTAGCGCACTATAGAGACTATAAACTATACCTACTACCCTATAGAGTAATTCTAAGTTAGAGATAAGATATAGTTCTTACTATATAATATAAAAACTAACTAGCTAAAGAAGAAACTTAACTAGTTTAAGGTTAAGTACACTATAATAGCTATACTATTCCTACTTATAATAACACTAGACCTATCTAGCAATCTCTATAAAACTATCTATATTAACCTCCTTAAGTAAGCAGTAGACAATCCCCTACCTAGTTAGATCTAGGCTAACCCCTAGCTAGGCCTAGCCCTAGAGCTAGAAGAAGCAGGCCTAGACCTATAGAAATAAGAAGTAGAGGAGGTCCTATATATTAAAAACGCCTAGGGTAAATAATAATAGACGCTAGTAAAGTAGACTAAGTAGGTATTACTAACTTACGTGCTAGTTAAAAATATTATAGACACTATAGCTCTAAACTACTTTAAGGCCGCCTAGGGGGACTATAGGCATAATAATAGTCCTATTTAGCCTATAAAAAAGAACACATAATTATTATAAGGGAAACTATAATAGATAGCTAAGGAAGTTAGAGTAGGCGTAGGTTAAGGTTAGTATAAAAAAGAAAGAGTAAAGAAGGGAAAAAAGGAGGTAGAGTAATATAAATATAAAGAAACTATAATAGCAACGCACTACTAAGGTAATAGACACATAATAATTATATTAGAAAGGGTAGGAGCGCTGTCCTACTACTTTATAATAATAAGGTAAATAAACAAACCGCCTAATAAGGGCCCTTACTATAAGACCGCCTTAGGGCCACCTCTACACTATAAGGGAACCTTTCCTAAAATAACAATAAGTTCTTAATAGAAGAGTAACGCCTATAACACTACCGCCTTACTATAGCACTATATTCCTAAGATCTCTAAAACTTACTTTTTAACTATAAGACATTTTAAACTAAGTAAGGTCTAGGTTATATAATAGGCTAGGGCTATACCCTAGCCTTTGGAAAGATCTTAAGGAAAGGAACTACCCTAAAGAAGTAGACCTACTAAGGAAAACTCTTTTTATAAGCAGCACACCCCCCTATAGAGACTTAATACCTAGAATTTATCCTTTACATTTAGCACTTACAGTTCTATTCACTCTCTAAGACTAGCCTATAATATAGAAGGCTATAGTAAATAGAAGGGGTAAAAGCTTTATAATAAATAATATGCATAATATGTTTATAACGCGCACTATTTACTTATAATACGCTATTATTACGCATATAACGCGCACTCCTATAGACACTCTTTTCCTTTTGTATAGAGTAAGATTTTTATTAAGGCTATAGTATACTGCAGAGGACCGCAGCTAGAGGGGGAGGTTCTATAATAGGTAGATTATAATATTATTATAGTGTTGTAGTATCTAGCACTAAGAACTTATAAAGGGCCTATACGCTAAGTAAGCTAGCTGCGTAAAACCTACACTATGCCCTAACTCTATATAAGATAAGTATTATTCTATTAATACTATTAAGTTATCCTTTTACTATCCTTTCTAGTGTGAAGTAAGTACTATTGCCTATAACTAGACCTTACACTTATAGATAAGCCCTACCTTCACCTTTACTAGTAGTTTATTAGTAATAATATAGGCTTTATTAACTAGTTTCTACTTCTTACTTTTTCTATTATAGCTAGGCGTATCTAGTATTAAAGTGTAAAAAGTATTCTTCTTACTATTATTAGTGTAAGCACGCTTAGAGTTATAAGGCGTATTATAATAGTTAGAATGGGCTATTAGAGTAAAAGTAATAGGGGTAGAAAAAGAGCTAAGTAGGATATAAAGAAGTAAAAGATAATTAAGAGAATAAAAGTGGCTAGCTAAATAGAGGACTATCTAGATAAATTTAAGTAAGAGAAGTGTAAGTAGGTAGAGAAGAGGCTATAATAATAGTAGTAGAGGTTTTATTAATAAGCTAGTAAATAGCACTAGCGCAACACTCTACTCTAAGAAAGGTAACTACGCCTACCTCTACTTTCTATAAATAATAATAGACCTATTATAAGGTAGTAGGTTAAGGCCTAGGCGACACGCTTACCTATAGTTAGATAAAAGTAACACCCTTTGCCTAAGTACTTAGTAGTCCTCCTCCTACCTAATAATAATAAGAAACTAATAATAATAGTTAACTAGGTTAACTAACTACTACTAAGTTAGACGCTGTCTAATAGGGGCTAGGAAAGTATATTATAGACTATACCCTAATAGATATCCTTATATATTAAAGTAAAACACTCACTTCCGTGATTCTTTCTGGATCCACTAATTTAGATCACGGGATTCTTGCTAAGAGGCTTGTTTCTTTTATATATAGTCTGCCCTTTTGGCATCCTTTTCTACAATTAGCTATTTGTATTCTTTATAACTCTGCTCCTAAATATCCTGTGATAGTTTAAGCCCTTTTTACTATAACAGTTATAAGCCTAGCGCTTAGAACATAGGACAATTCTCCCTGCCTACTTAGCAACGCTTAAATTATTATATAACACTCTATTTAGAACCTCTCTACAATATAACCCCTTTATTTCTAATTATAAAAATTATTAAAATGGCAGAAGTACAGCTTAGTAATCGCGCTAGCTAGCCCTACTAGTTTGTCTAGCTTTAATTTTAAGTAAACTTAAAAGGAATCTAGAACTAAATTAATCTAGAGGCAATTAACGCTCTAGTAATTAATTACGTAAAGCTAGAACAACCTCTACTCCTACAGAAACTATTACTAATTACGGATACAGCCTCTATAGTAAGTATTTAATTATATAAAGCAGAGCTTACTAAGTATAAAATAGATAAAGAGAGCTTTCTTTTATTAATAGTGGAATACAGAGTAGTAGTTTTAGACTAGTAAGTAAACTATACTAAGATATAGAATCTCTAGACTTAGGTAAACGCTATAGTATTGCCTAATCTACTTACTCCTGCTATAATTACTCTAGTTAATACACGCTATACTACGCTATAGTCTCTAATTTAACTCTTAAAGGAAGATCTCGCACTAAATAAAGGAGCTATATATAATAATATTTAAGCTTTGTACCGCGCTTATCTTAAAAAGGCTAAGTAGGCAAGATAAAGTCCTAAGACCTAGTTTAAAGAGTGGTAGCTCTTCTATTAAAAAGGGAAGACCTACTTAATTAGTAAAATTAGCAGACTGCTTACTACTTAAGATTTCCTAGATGTAATTACTACGCGTATAGCACTAGATTAGGCCTAATTAATAAACTAATAGCTAATCTAGAATAAGACGCTAGGACAGAATTAGATTACGCTAGATAATCTAGGGAAGGTATTTTTAGCGCTTATCTAAAAGCATTTAATCTAATCTAGTTCTAATAAAATAAGTGGGGTATTCGCTACTTTTAATGGATTATTAAGACAATCTACTAACTCTAATAGTTCTAGTTTATCTAATTAGACAAAGAAACAACCAAACTGTTCCTATAAGCCCTATGCTTATAGGTAGAAACTAATAGAGTGCTAAAGACTTTAAACCGCGATAGCTGGATTACCCTAGAATAGAATATTATTATTTAATCTTACTAATAAAGAAAAATTAGAGATTCTTAATTAACTTAAGTAGCCTAAGTGGTTAAACCTTTGTAATAAGATCACAAAGGCAGGATAAAATAAGAAATAATCCTCTACTAAAACTATTAAGTATCCTAGTAGTATTACTACTACTCTACTAAACCTATTTAATCTGCCTACAGATAATAGAGCATTAGGTGTCTACTCTACTCTACATTCTAACGCTTATCCTCTGTTAGAATGTATAATACTAGACAGTGCTACAGCAGTTTACCTAGTTAATAATCACGAAAGACTTATTCCTAGGACATTTTAATTATTAAACAAGAGTGTAGAGGTAGGTACACAAAGCCTCCTAATTTTAGGAATTAGTAATAGACTAATTAAGAACGCTTTATATAGGAAAAATAAGAGATTTATAGAAGATCTACTACTCTAAGGAGTAAGAGTAGTAGAAGGCTTTTATGTAAATATTATATTAGAAGCTCTTTTAAAGAAAGTAAAGATTTAGTACCTTAGTTTAGATTACACTCTTAGAATTAGAAGCCTAGAATAAAGCGTTGTCTTAGTAGACCTAAGATGTGAGTATAACCTTACTTTCCTATAATATAAGCTAATCTACTTTTGTCTAACTATTATAAGTATAACTACTAAAGGATTATTCTGAGTTAATATTAAGAGATTAGATTCTAAGGACCTCTAGCACCTTTAAGTAGGGCATGTAGGAAGTAGAGCCCTATAAGCTCTAGTAACTACAGCCTAAGGTGTAAAGATTACTAGAATATTAAGAAAGGATTGCGAGCACTATACTACTATACACGTAACCTAGATAATCTCTAAGAGACCTAGAAAACAATTACCTAAGCTATTTTACTTATTATCCTAGGATCTATTTAATATGCCCACTACTTAAAATAGAAAAAACTAGGTTTTACTAATTAAAGAAGATTTTAGTAAGAAACTTTACGTTTTTAATCTTAGAATAAAGACGCTTTCTAAGATAATAAGAGTGTAGTAGGATTTCTTAGCTCTTATTAATACAAAATACAAGCTTTAAATTATAAAAATCTACTAGGATAATAATACAGCAACACTTCTATAGAGAGGGAAATCCTAGTATAAATTATAGGCTAATTAGGAAGGGATAACAATTAGTAGACTACCGCCCTATATACATAAGCCTAATAGCGCTGTAGAAAGAGTAGGCCAGAAGCTTATAACAAAAGTAATTAAAATGTAAACAAGCGTAAATCTGCTATTAAATCTCTAGCCTAAAATTATATAAGCGGCATACTAGCTCTAAGGAATAATTCCTAGCCTAGTATTAGGCTATTAATTACCTAATAAAACGTTAGATGCTTAGTTTAAACAATATAACTGCTAACTATTAATTACCTAATAAAACGTTAGATGCTTAGTTTAAACAATATTTTTATTATTTTAAACTAGTAAAAATATAATATAGAATAGCTAATCTTTGTCTAAACTAGAGTGCTGTCTACGCCTATAGCTACTAAGCTTACCCTTTAGATTAGGAGCGTGTAGCTAGGTAAGATAGAAGAGGATTTAAAGTAAATCCTAGGGGCTATATTAGATACCTAGTAGACTATAAAGCTTCTAATATCCACTAAATATAGATTCTCTAGCTTAATTAGGTAATTACTACATAAAACGTAAAGTTTAATAAGTCCTTGTTCTATAAAGGATTAGAGGAATAATCTATTCTAAAGATAGAAGTATTAAAAATAGTAGAAAGCCTCTAAAAAGGAGAGCTAAACAATCTAGGAGAAGTGTATAAAAACGCGCTTAATATTCTTCCTAAAATAAATAAGTATACAAGAACTGCTACTAGACCTATAGGTAACCTTTAAGTAATTAAAAGCGAAGTAGGCTAGCTAAGTAATTAGGAATCTAAGGTACCTACTACTAAGCGAGCTATAGGCTTAGCTAGCTAGTAGCTAAGAATTTGCTTAAGTAAGAAAGGAAGCATAGGACTTATAACCCCTAATTATACACTAGAGCTAGTTAATTTTAGGGGTAATCTATTAAGCGATTAAGAGATATCTAGCAGCTACTAGAACACTACTAGAAGAGCTAGCCTACTAGAATTTAGGGATTTAATACTCTATTTATTAGTAGAAACTAATTAGGTTACTAATTAACCTAGCGTAGATAACTTAATTACGCTAGATAAAGCAGATAACCTACTAGCGCGCTAAAGGTAAAGGCAGATCTATCTAGAGGTAAGTAGAATAAGTAGGCGAAATTGTAGTAAAGTACTAGAAATTAAGTAACTAATAAATCGCTATTTGCTATTACGAAGATTAAGGAAGCAAAATAATTAAGATAATTAGCTAGGGGGTAGGTAGAAGCTAGGTACTTATACACTAATTGCTAATTATCTTTAAAGTAATTTTAATATAATATTAGAGTATATATTTATACTAGGAGTAGCAGAGGCCTAGTCTAAGTAAGAAGAATATATTACACTAAATGTAATAGTATTTGCTTCTATACTTAGAAAGGCGCCTAGAGCGTCTTATATAGCTTAGACTTACAGAGACAAGCTTACACTAAAGCTAACCCTATAGAAACACCTTTATAATTATCTATATAGGAAGCTATTCCTCTTTGCTACTTATAAGGAATTCTTAACTTTGTAAGATAAAGGTACCTAGACAGAGATTAAATAATTAAAGGTGTTAGAGTGACTACTCCCTTTAAAGTGGGTTTTTACCTATAAGTTTAATTAAAATAGATACTTTAAAAAGTGTAAAGCTTAAATTGTTATAAGAGGAGATCTTTAGAAAAAGAATACTCTCTACTCTACCTATACTACTACTCTAGCAGTAAGATCTTTTTAATTAGCTGTAGCTCTAGCAGTAGAATTCGATCTAGAAATCTTATAATTTAATATAGTAGGAGCGTTTCTAAATACTCTTATTATAGCCGCTAATTTAGTAACTTATAAATTACCTAATAGTTTTAAAAAGCCAAGAAAGTGTATAAGATTAAATTAAGCTTTATATAGCTTAAGAGATTCACTACTTCTTTAGTATAAGGAATTTATAGGATTACTTTAATCTTATAGACTCTTAGCTTCGCTAGAAGAGCTATGCCTTTTCTTTAATAGTAATTAAAGTATTATTGTTCTATTTTATATTAATAATATTCTTCTTCTCTATTACAAGAGTAAAGAGAAAGAAGCCCTAGATTTTTAGAAGAAGATCGCAAACAAATACAAGATTAAATTAAAAAGACTAGTAGAGTGGTTCCTAGGTATTTAAGTAATTAGGGATAGAGAAGCAAGATTAATTTCTCTAGTCTATAATACCTATATTAATAAGATCACAAAAAAGTTTAACTTTTTAAACTCTAGGAGCTTCCCTCCTACAACTCTATTAGTAGAAGATCTCGTTCTAAGCACAGGAGAAGCTACTCCTTAATAAATAAAGCTCTTTTAAGAAGAGGTAGGATTAGCTCTCTACATAGTAATTATACTACGCCTAGATATAGCCTTTGCAGTGTTAAAGCTATTACACTTTCTAATAAATCTAAGTAAAGAACACTTTACTGCTATTAATTATATAATCCTTTACCTTTATTAAACTAGATAGTAGGCTATAGTCTTTAGTGGCTATAATAGACCTAATCTGCTAATATGTAGAGATACCTTATTTGCTAATAATCTAATATTACAGCGATCTTTCTATAGATATATTATCTTATTATTTAAAGGAGCTATCCTATAGAAAGCAGCTTAACAGAACACGATCACTACTTTAATAATAGAAGTAGAGCTTCTAGCGCTTAAATATATAAGTAAAGAAGCTATAGCGATTAAGAGATTCTTTACTAAGCTTACTCTAGATCTAGGACCTTTATAAAAGGTCTATTATAACAATCTTTAAACTATTTATTTAGTGATTAGAAAGAACAAAAGAATTACTACTTAACTACGCTATATAGATATTTAGAATATATAGTTATAGTAAGAGTATATAAAAGGATTGTTTTAAGTAGAATATCTTCTAACTAGCGAAATGCTAGTAGATAGCCTTATAAAGGCTCTTACTTATTAGCAGTTTAATAGATTTAAAAGGCTATTAAATCTATAAGATATAAGTATAATAATTATAGAATAAGAGTAGGTAAGTAGAGAATTAATCTATTAACTACTTAGAATTATTAATTTAGAGCTAGGAAACAAGAAAAGAAAAAGAAAAGAAAGAAAAGATTAGAAGGAGAATAGGAATTAGAAAAAGAGGAGATTAAAGAGCTTATCTATAAGTATATAGACCCTCTTCCTCCTCTGCTTAATCGTAAGGGTGCGAGAATCTCCCCTATAATTAGTAGTAGGAGATTCTCCCCATCCTCCTCCTCTCCTCCTCTCTATAGTAGGTAATTCCTTACCCTATCCACCTCCTCTACTTTAGCTTTATTTAGTAGCTTTTGCAGCCTTTACTGCGCGTGCTTTGGCTAGGTTATTAGATATCTAAAAGAGTTAGTAAAGCTCTAAATAATAGAAAGAGCGCAAGGTAATAATTAGAAGAAGATAACCTACTATAAAATAGTAGGATTTAAAGGCTTAAACTAGTAGGCTTAAATTAGATAGGAGGTTAAAGCGTTAAAAGTAAAAGATTAAAGAGAGAAGATTAAGCGCTAGTAAAGGGCTTATATACTCTACCGCCTATCTAATTATTAAGCGCCGAATGCGCTCCTTCCTTACTACTTTATTCTCTTACTACTACTCCTTCCTAATTAAAACGCGCCTGCCTATTGTACTTACTAGCTAGTAAGAGCGGGGAAATTACCTTATAGTTAATAGGAAGTGAGCAAAAAAAGCAGCGGAATAAAAGCGTTTACGCTCTAGGCCTTTGTGCCACGCTTATAAGCTTCTAGTCTACTAGAAGAAGAGATTCTAGACACGATTTATAATAGGATTTGTGATTTAAAAAATAAACAGTGATTGTTTTACTATTACAATAAGTGGGGGGTAATAGAATTGCTATTCTTAAGATAAGGAGATTTAGAAGAATAATTCTTAATAGTTTTTTAATCTTTAAACAGCCTTTAGATAGTTTTTTAAAGATCTTTAGGAAAAATTTAGACAATTATAGATTACTTCTTAGGATAGGTAATCTGCTTTAAGCGATTACCTAGGGGGTGTGTTAAAGTAAAACACTTACTTCTGTAATTCTTTCTAGATCCACTAATTCAAATTATGGGATTCTTACTAAGAGGCTCGTTTCTTTTGTATATAGTCTGCCCTTTTGGTATCCTTTCCTACAATTAGCTATTTGTATTCTTTATAACTCTGCTCCTAAATATCCTGTGATAGTTTGAGCCCTTTTTACTACAACATTATACTATACGCTTTAATCTTAGCCTTATTAGATCCTTTAGATCTAATTTTCTAACCCTAGATATATAAGTCTAGTAGTAGAAGTGTCCATATAGTTTATTGTACAAACAGCACTAAGTAAAATAGGGGCCTGCCTACCTGTGGGGACCCGCACAAGGACCCACTACTTAGGTTAGCGCTAAGAGGCAGAGACTTTATAAAGCCCTTAGTGCCCCTTTATACGATAGACAAGATGTAATTAATTAAATCTACTTCTTATCCTTTGCACGATAGTATACTATTAACCCTTAAATACTTAATTATAGATTAAGCCAAACCTACACTAATTAGTAGTTAATTCTGTTGTGGTAAAAAGGGCTCGAACTATTATAGGATATTTAGGAGCAGAGTTGTAAAGAACACAAATAGCTAATTATAGGAAAGGATGCCAAAAGGGTAGACTATATACAAAAGAAACGAGCCTCTTAGCAAGAATCCCGTGATATGAATTAGTAGATCTAGAAAGAATTATAGAAGTGAGTGTTTTACTTTAATACACCCCCTAGGTAATTACTTAAAGTAGATTACCTATCTTAAGAAGTAATCTTTAATTGTCTAAATCTTTTCTAAAAATGTTTAAAAAACTATCTAAAGGCTGTGTAAAGATTAAAAAACTATTAAGAATTATTATTCTAAATCTCCTTATCTTAAGAACAGTAATTCTATTACTCCTTATTTGTTATAATAGCGAAACAATTGCTATTTATCTTTTAAATTATAAATTCTATTATAAATTATATCTAGAATCTCTTCTTCTAGTGGGTTAGGAGCTTATAAGCGTGGCATAAAGGCCTAAAGTGTAAACGCTTATTAAATCCAAGAGGGTAGCTAGTCCTAAAGGGTTAAGGTTAGTTCTTAGGCAGGAGTACTTACAGAAGGTAGAAAGTCTTATTAATATAATAGTATCTTATAAAGTGTAATAAGTTAATAATTTAGTCTACTAGAATCTAAATAATAGATTAATAAATAGATTAAATATAAGTATAAGAAGCTTATTCTCACGTTCCTATATACTAAGTAGTCCCACACTTCCTAGAATCCTATATGTCCTAGAGTCCTATATATCCTAGAGTCCTATATGTCCTAGAGTCCGTGCGGGCGAGTCCTACGCATCCTAGAGTTCCTATATAGGCAAGGCCTGTGCGGTCCTTAGGACTTTTAGGACTTATAACTTGTTATCTAACTACTTAGTTAGCTAACTCTAGTAGACTAGTAGTCTAATAAGCTTACGCCCTACTACTTACGCGCAGCTAGATCCTAATATTATTCTCCCCTTCTAAGCTTAATGTCCTTATAAGTTAACTACTTATAAAGTTATTATCTTATTCTATTTAATATTATTATAGTTAAGCTAATTATCTTAAGAAAGACTGCGTTTTTATAATAGTTGCCTATTTATACTACGCTAAAAAGAGATACACTTATTATTTTTCTTCTTTATACTCTTAGTGTACTAACTATATTAGGTAGGAAAACTAGAAGTACGAGTCTAAGAAGATCCCTTTACTAGATTATTTAAAAATAGATACTAAAATAGAGAGGTTAGAGAAGTTAGAGGCTAAAGAGAAGGTAAAGCTCTATATTAAGAAAGAGCTAGCTAAGGTAGCTCTCTTTTACGCCTATTAGGCGTAAGAGAAGATAGCGCGTTTACGTAATTAGTAAAAGAAATTACGTTAGAAAGAATAAGAATTATTTAATTATAGTATAAGTACTATAGATAAGTTAGAAGCGCTTAAGGCGTAGGAGGAGTTAGCGTAGGCTACTGCGTTAATAAATCCTAACGCGCTGTTAGGCGCTAAGGTAATTAACTAGTCTATTTTATAGGCTAGCCCTTATGCTAGTAGTAATTCCTAGATACGTCCTAGTTATCTCTTTATAATTTCTGGCGTCTAATTATAGAAGTCGTTTATCTATTATTAATAGTTAGATAGGTTTTCCTTAGGTTCCTATATATTTTTACTAGATAAATACCCTTTCTATTTAATAAAGTATTCTTTAGTGTCTGTGTACGCGTTACGTACTTATAGGATTTATTCTACTTTAAACTTAGTTTCTTTCTAAGCTTAGTAATAGAAGGTGGTTTTAACTAGTGTTTTAGGGTCTACTAGTTCTAGTAGTAATACGTGGAATACTAGGTATATCTTTGCATCTAGTAGTAGTTCTAACTTATAGTTTACTAGTAATATTTACTTAGAAATGTAAAATAGTTTAACTTTAATATAATCTAGTTTCTTATGTTTTTTCTTCTAAGTTTAAAGGTTCTTTATAAGTAAATATACTTTATCCCTCTTCTTTAGCTAAGGTGCTATTTTTTATTTTTAATTTTAGTAAGAAATTAATTACTATTAAGCTTTTTTAAGGTTCTTTTAGAGTTATTAGTGTATTGTCTCTATATTATCTACTATATCTATGGCTTCTTTTGCTTTAATTATTATAGGAAATTGTTAGTTAAAGAGATGTAGGTGTCTTCTATAGTTTACATAAAATAGTGTATGTCCTAATACTGCTAATACTTTGTTATTATAGGCTAACTGTGCTATAGGTAGTAATAAAACCTAGTTATTCTTTTAACTGTTACAGTAAATACGTAGGTACGCTTCTATAGTTTGGTTTATACGTTCTGTCTATCTGTTCGTTTATAGATAGTAAGCTATTAATAGTTTTTGTTTTGTTCTAAGTAGTGCTATAAGCGTTATCTAATAATTTAACGTAAAGAGCTTATCTCTATTGCTAATAATTATTTTTAGGATTCTGTAGTGTCTAATTAGTTAGTCTAGGATAAGAAAAGCGAGTTCCTTTGCTATTATTCTTTTAAGACATAGAATAAGCTTAATATACTTAGTTAGTTAGTAGACTACTACTAGTATACTATTGTATTTAATTCCTGTTGTTAGATCCTTAGAGTTTAGAATTTCTATAATAAAATCTATAGCAATATCTTTCTATAGTGCTATTAGTATTCTAATTACTTATATCTCTCTATATTTAAGATGTGTGCTGTGTTTATTTCTTTAGTATTCTATATATTTATAGATGTAAGCTGTTATAGCTTCCTTAATTCCTTTAAAGGTGTAATTCCTTTATATAAGTTCTATTATTTTTGTGATACCTAGGTGTCTGTACATAGGGTTGTCGTGATATTGTTAGATAATCTTAGTCTATAGATATTCTAGAACTTCTTAGTTAATTACTAAAAGTTAATTTAGTTCTACTATTAGCTCTAGAGATCTATCTTTGGCTTTGCGAAGGATTATAGAGAAGGTTTTTACCTTTTCTTTTACTAGATTACTTTATTAGCTAAGAGCGTCTACTCTGCTATTTTCTTTTCTAGCTATATAGATAATTTTCAACTTATACTACCCTATAGTTTACAACTATCTTTATTATTATAGTGTAAGTTCTTTTATTATTGTAAACCTTAGAAGGTTCTTATAATTTGTGTAGATTTCTAGCGTTAAGTAACTAAGTGTATAAATCCTCTAGTGCTTTAAGGCTTTAATAATAGCGTAGAGTTCTTTGTTATGTACATTATATTGTGATTTGGCGTTATTAAATTTGCATAAGTAATAGGCAATTAGGTACTATTTGCTATTATATTTTTATTTAGCGTAGGCGCCTAGCGCAAGATCGCTAGCGTCTATTTTAAAGCGTAGTGGTTTATCGCTTCTAAAATAAATAAGGATAGGTTCTATAATATATACTGTTTTAAGGAGTTAGAATAATATTATACACTTATCTGTCTATTTAAAGGGTACGTCCTTCTTTATAAAGTTTATTAAAGGTATTGTAACCTTTGCGTAATTTTAGATAAATTGTTAATTAAATTTATAGAATCCTAAGAATTCTTAGATATTCTTAGCTGTCTTTAGTATTAGCTAGTTCTTAATACATTTAACTTTACTTAGTGCCATCTTGATTCCTTCTATAGTAATAATGTGTCCTAGGAATTTAAGTTATTTAACGTTAAACTTGCATTTCTTAAGTTTAATGTAAAGGCATGCTTTATTTAGTGCTTCTAGTACTATCTATACATGCTTAGTATAGTCTAATTTGTTTTTAGAAAAGATGAGGATATTGTCTATATACGCAATAATAAATATGTCTAGATATTTATAGAGTACGTTGTTAATAAGTGCTATAAAAGCTGCTAGTGCGTTTGTAAGTCTAAATAGTATAACTTTATACTTAAATAGTCTGTAGTGTGATTAAAACGCTGTTTTCTATTCTTCACCTTTTTTAATTTATATAAGGTGGTAACTGTCTCTTAGATCTATTATTATAAATATCTTAGCTTAAGATAGTTAATCTCGTAACTCTATAATGTTTAGTAGTAGATATTAGTTCTTTATTATTATATTATTAAGTTATTAGTAGTTAATGCATAGTTTGTCTAATCTATCCTTTTTCTTAATAAACATAAAAGGGCTTACTACTAGTGACTTTAATAGTTATATATATCCTTTCTTAAGGTTTATCTTAATAAAATTACGTTCTTTAAGGAGTTCTTCTCCTATCTTACTATATAGTAGTCTAAAGGGTGGCGTCTTCCCTTTTTCTAGGTCTATTATAAGATCCTAGGGTTAATATTCTAGTAGGTTTGCTTTTCTTTCCTTTTCCGTGAATATATGTGTTTATTTCCTATACTCTCTTAGTAAGGTGAGGGGTGTACTATTATCCTCTTTCTTACGCTTTTTAACCTAGTAGTTCCTACTAGCGTCTACTAAGGTGTATTTCTGTTTTTTAACTATCTGTTATAGTATTATATTGTTAATAACTCCCTTATCTACTATTATTTTTAGTTAATGCGTAGGCTTTACTTATAATATATAATTATAGTGTTTAAATAATATTTTCTTTGTACCCTAGATAATCTGTAGGTTGTGTATTATTAACTAAAGTAATCCTAAGACTAACTTATACTTAGATTCTAGTAAGATATCTAAAATAAGTTCCTCTCTATATCCTTAGACTGTTATTATGGTAGTAACCTCCTAGTATATCTAAGGTGTCTTAGGCATTAGGGATCTATTTGCAATATAGATAATATAGGGTACTTCTTTCTCTAATATTATAAGTTCTGCTTATCTTCCTATCTAATAAGATATAAAGTTCTTTTCTGCTCCTAAGTCTATAAGAGCTTAAGCCTATATTCTTTTAAGCTGTACTAGTAGCTTAACTAATGCTATGCTTACTATAGTATTTAATTTAATAAAGGCGTTTTCTTGTCTAAGTTTAGGCCTAAAAAAGACATCTATTTGTGTAGGTTATAGTTAAGTTCTAGTGCCTAGTATACGTTTCTAAGTATCTACTTCTCTTATTATTCTTAAGTACATAGCTTATGTAGATTGTCTTTTTTTTCTTTCTGTAAAGATGTTCTTTTATTGTTCCTCCTACGGTCTTTACTGTTCCTATATACTAGTTAAATTAGTAGTTCTATTATTACTTCTTACGTAGGGTAGTTTGCAAAGCTGTCTAAATATTTAGCTATATAGTAGTATTTATAGTCTTAGTTTAAACACGTATACTAGTACAGTTATATATAGTCTCTATTAATAAGTATATTATAGTATTTATTGCCCTTTAGCGTAAGGTAAGGAAAGTATTTTACTTATTATTTATCCTAGAGGTGTTTATTATAAGCTGCGATAGGGTAGTCTGTCCATATCTATCTACAGCGCTGTTTCCTTCTAGGTTATTTCTTATTCTCTTCTTTCTCTATTTTATATTATACGTATATTAGTTCTTCGTAATGCGTCTATATACAGAATTAGTGTGTAGGATTTTAGTGGTCTAGGTAGTACTTTAGTACGTAGTCTAACTTCTTATTTTTGTAGAGTTATATTCCTTTTAGTGCCTAGTAGGGTTCTATATAGTCCTAAACATTTAGTTTATACTTAGGTAATATAGGGTTGTCTTCTTCCTGCCTACTTTATAGGTGAGGAGTAAGAAATCTTAGTATCTCTTCCACGTCTTCTACGTTGTGGTATACGTTAGAGTCGTCTTCCAGATCTTTATATAGTCATAAGTTAGGTAAATCTAATCACTTACTTTGCTCTAGTGTGACGCGTTAGTAACTAAATAATGTTATAATAACTTCCTATTCCTTATTAGGTTCTTAGTCCTTAATAATTAGTATGTTTAACTTAGTTTAATAGACTTTATTCTTTAATCTACAGTTTCTAGCTATGTGGCCTAGTTTACTATATGTAAAGTATTTACAGGTTTTAGTTATTATTTATTAACTTCTATTAGAGACGCGTTTATTAGGCTACTTAGGGCCTATCTTTCCTCCTTTTTCTTTGCCTAAGTAGTTAAACTAGATATCTTCTATTAGTTTATATTTCTAGTAGTTCCTTAGCTATTGCTTTTAGACAATTCTAAATAGGGTTTTTATAAACTATTTTTGCTAGTTATCTAAAGCTTATTACTCTAGGGTTTTAGTAGAGCTTTTATTGCAATAAAAACTATCCTTTATTAATTCTAATAGTTTCTTTATATAGTTCTTTAAGATTAGCGATTTGTGCACTACTATGTAAGAGTTTTTTACGTAGTTTCTGTTTAAGTCCTTGTTTATACATGTCCTAGAGAGATTTATTGTCCTAGTTAAACTATATAGCGTATCTACAAAACTTAGCTATATACTTAGCTGCTAATTGTTTCTAAGTTATAGTCTAAATCTTTACTTTTATAATAGAGTTCTTATTAGCAATCTTAAAGAGTTATTTAAGGTATTTCTTAAAGTTATTATAATCTTAAATAATATTAACTGTATTAGCGTGCTTATTTGCGTAATTATTATTATTATTATTGTAGTCTATTCCTAGGTACTTTTTAAGGTAGGGATAGATCTATAATCCTATATCTCCTTATATATATGTTACTGCGAAGATAACCTTCTTTTTGTCTTTAAGGGGTTTATTTAAGTTAAAGAAGTAGAGGTCTAACTAGAGAATCTAGACATTAGTTTAAGATTGTTTACTAAAGTAGAAATTAGGTTTATACGCCTTACTGCTATTCTTTATAGAAGTAATTTTAGCGGCACCTAAAGCTGTAGAAGAGGTAGGAGTTTATAAAGTACTTATATTAAGGGTGTTTAAGATATTAAATCTAAGAGGGTAGCTAGTCCTAAAGGGTTAAAGTTAGTTCTTAGGTAAGAGTACTTATAGAAGGTAGAAGGTCTTATTAATATAATAGTATTTTATAAAGTGTAATATATTAATAATTTAGTCTACTAAAATCTAAATAATAAATTAATAAATAGATTAAATATAAGTATAAGAAGCTTATTCTTGCGTTCCTATATACTAAGTAGTCCCACACTTCCTAGAATCCTATATGTCCTAGAGTCCTATATGTCCTAGAGTCCTATATGTCCTAGAGTCCGTGCGGGCGAGTCCTACGCGTCCTAGAGTTCCTGTATAGGCGAGGCCCGTGTGGTCCTTAGGACCCTTAGGACCCGTAACTTGTTATCTAACTACTTAGTTAGCTAACTCTAGCAGACTAGTAGTCTAATAAGCTCGCGCCCTACTACTCGCGCGCAGCCAGATCCTAATAACGCTTTTATTCTACTGCTCTTTTTACTTACTTCCTATTAACTATAAGGTAATTTCCCCACTTTTACTAGCTAGTAAGTATAATAGGTAGGCGCGTTTTAATTAGAAAGCAGTAGTAGTAAGAGAAATAAGTAGTAAAGAAAGAGCGTATTTAGCGCTTAATAATTAGATAGGTAGTAAAGTATATAAGCCCTTTACTAGCGCTTAATTTTCTCTCTTTAATCCTTTACTTTTAACGCTTTAACTTTCTATCTAATTTAAGCCTACTAGTTTAAGCCTTTAAATCCTACTACTTTATAGTAGGTTTTCTTCTTCTAATTATTACCTTACGCTCTTTTTATTATTTAGAGCTTTACTAACTCTTTTAGATATCTAATAACTTAGCTAAAGCATACATAGTAAAGGCTATAAAAGCTACTAAATAAAGCTCTTAATTCTTTTACTAAAATCCTCTTACTTCTTTTACTCTACTAGCTCCTCTTACCCTAGCTCTAAGCCTCTAGTAATTACTTAGTACTCTTAGATAAGTAAGCTACTTAGGCTACTTAAAAGGAGCTTTAGTAAGAAAGAGTAATAGACACTACTATAATAACGCTTTAAGCTTAGGTAGGCGCTACTATACTTATTTTACCTACTCTTATACTACTATATATAGAATTATTTCTATAGCTAGCTGTATATTTAGACTCTAGCTATAGATTTTATCTACTATTAACTATTAAAGGGTGCTAATATAAGCTTTTATTTTAAAATTCTTTTTAGGTTTAGCTAATACTTTTTATAAAAGAGGCTAATTACTAAGCTACGTAAAAGGGTTAAGGTAGCCTTATAAGCTCCTTTTTCTACTAGTAGTTAGAAGGAGTAAGCTTAGTATATAGCTACTATTCTACTTTTTTTCTTATAGCTAATCCTTAGTAGAGAATAAGGTAATCGCCCTCTTACCCTACCTATTAAGGAGTAGCGTAGTTATAGCTAATATACTAATTAAAACAGCTAGATAAGTAGCCTATTAGCTCTAAAGTGGAGTAGAGGCTAGGTAAGTGCTTCTCCTCCTACTAATAAAAAGAGGGGAGGCTAGAGTAAAAAATTACCTATTACTAATTAAAGGAGAGCTAGGGTAAGCTATTATCTACTACTAATTAAAGGAGAGGTAGAGGAGGTAAATGGGGTAAGGAATTACCTGCTATAGAGAGGAGGAGAGGAGAAGGATAGGGAGAATCTCCTACTACTAATTATAGGGGAGATTCTCGCACCCCTATAATTAAGTAGAGGAGGAAGAGGGTTTATAAGCTTATAAATAAGCTCTTTAATCTCCTCTTCTTCTAATTCCTATTCTCTCTCTAATCTTTTCTTTCTTTTCTTTTTTTTTTCTTGTTTCCTAGCTCTAAATTAATAATTCTAAGTAGTTAATAGATTAATTCTCTACTTACCTACTCTTATTCTGTAATTATTATACTTATATCTTATAGTCTTAATAGCCTTTTAAATCTATTAAACTACTAATAAGTAAGAGCCTTTATAAGGCTATCTACTAGTATTTCGCTAGTTAGAAAATATTCTACTTAAAACAATCCTTTTATATACTCTTACTATAACCACATATTCTAAATATCTATATAGCGTAGTTGAGTAGTAATTCTTTTGTTCTTTCTAATTACTAAACGAATAGTTTAAAGATTATTGTAATAGATCTTCTATAAAGGTCTTAGATCTAGAGTAAGCTTAGTAAAGAATCTCTTAATTACTATAGTTTCTTTACTTATATATTTAAGCGCTAGAAGCTCTGCTTCTATTGTTAAAGTAGTAATTATATTCTGTTAAGCTACTTTCTATAGGATAGCTCCTTTAAATAATAAGATAATATATCTATAAAAAGATTACTGTAATATTAGATTATTAGCGAAAAAGGCATCTCTATATATTAGTAAATTAGGTCTATTATAGCTACTAAAAACTATAGCCTGCTATCTAGTTTAATAGAGGTAAAGAATTATATAGTTAATAGTAGTAAAGTGTTCTTTACTTAGATTTATTAAAAAGTGTAATAGCTTTAACACTGTAAAGGCTATATCTAGGCGTAGTATAATTACTATATAGAGAGCTAATCCTACTTCTTCTTAAAAGAGCTTTATTTCTTAAGAAGTGGCTTCTCCTGTGCTTAGAACAAGATCTTCTACTAATAGAAGTATAGGAGGGAAGCTCTTAGAGTTTAAAAGGTTAAACATTTTTATAATCTTATTAATATAGGTATTATAGACTAAAGAAATCGATCTTGCTTCTCTGTCCCTAATTACTTAAACACCTAGGAACTACTCTACTAGTCCTTTTAATTTAATCTCGTATTTGTTCGCAATTTTCTTCTAAAAATCTAGGGCTTCTTTCTCTTTACTCTTATAATAGAGAAGAAGAATATTATTAACATAAAATAGAATAATAATACTTTAATTACTATTAAAGAAAAGGCATAGCTCTTCTAGCGAAGCTAAGAGTCTATAAGATTAAAGTAATCCCGCAAATTCCTTATACTAAAGAAGTAGTAAATCTCTTAAGCTATATAAAACTTAATTTAATCTTATACACTTTCCTAGCTTTTTAAAACTATTAGGTAATTTACAAGTTACTAGATTAGTAACTATAATAAAAGTATTTAGAAACGCTCTTACTATATTAAATTATAAGATTTCTAGATTAAATTCTACTGCTAGAGCTATAGCTAATTAAAAAGATCTTACTACTAGGGTAGTAGTATAAGTAGAGTAGAGAGTATTCTTTTTCTAAAGATCTCCTCTTATAATAATTTAAGCTTTGCACTTTTTAAAGTATCTATTTTAATTAAACTTATAAGTAAAGACCTACTTTAAAAGGAGTAGTTACTCTAACACCTCTAATAATTTAATCTCTATCTAGGTACCTTTATCTTACAAAGTTAAGATCTCCTTATAAGCGGCAAGGAGGAATAGCTTCCTATATAGATAATTATAAAGGTGTTTCTATAGCATTAGCTCTAGTGTAAGCTCGTCTCTATAAGTCTAAGCTATATAAGACGCTCTAGGCGCTTTTCTAAGTATAGAAGTAAATACTATTACATTTAGTGTAATATATTCTTCTTACTTAGACTAAGCCTCTATTACTCCTAGTATAAACGTGTGCTCTAATATTATATTAAGATTACTTTAAAGATAATTAGTAATTAGTGTATAAGCACCTAGCTTCTACCTACCCCCTAGCTAATTATTCTAATTATTTTACTTCCTTAATCTTTATAATAGCACATAGTAATTTATTAGTTAGTTAATTTCTAGTGCTTTACTATAATTTCGCCTACTTATTCTACTTGCCTCTAGATAGATCTGCCTTCGCCTTTAGCGCGCTAGTAGGTTATCTGCTTTATCTAGTATAATTAAGTTATTTACGCTAGGTTGATTAGTAACTTAATTAGTTTCTACTAATAAATAGGGTATTTGTCTGTACAGTTTATCGTACAAGTAGCACTGGGTGAAGTGGGGGCCTGCCTACCTGTAGGGACCCGCACAAGGACCCACTACTTAGGTCAGCGCTAAGAGGTAGAGACTTCATAAAGCCCTCAGTGCCCCTTTGTACGATAGACCAGACGTAATCAATTAAACCTACTTTTCACCCTTTGCACAATAGTATACTATTAACCCTCAAATGCTTAATTACAGATTAAGCCAAACCAACAGTATTAAATGCCTAGATTCTAGTAGGTTAGCTCTCCTAGTAGTATTCTGGTAGCTGCTAGATATTTCTTAATTACTTAACAGATTACCCCTAAGATTACCTAGCTCTAGTGTCTAATTAGGGGTTATAAGTCCTATGCTTCCTTTCCTACTTAAGTAAATTCTTAGCTACTAGCTAGCTAAGCCTATAGCTTACTTAGTAGTAAGTACTTTAGGTTCTTAATTATTTAGCTAGCCTACTTCGCTTTTAATCACTTAAAGGTTACTTATAGGTCTAGTAGTAGTTCTTATATACTTATTTATTTTAGGAAGAATATTAAGCGCGTCTTTATACGCTTTTCCTAGATTATTTAGCTCTCCTTTTTAGAGGCTTTCTACTATTTTTAACGCTTCTATTTTTAGAATAGGTTGTTCCTCTAATCTTTTATAGAATAAGGACTTATTAAACTTTATGTTTTGTGTAGTGATTACCTAATTAAGCTAGAGAATTAATATTTAGTAGATATTAGAAGCTTTATAGCCTACTAGGTATCTAATATAGCCTCTAGAATTTACTTTAAATCCTCTTCTATCTCGCCTAGCTGTACGCTCTTAATCTAAAGAGTAAGTTTAGTAGCTATAGGCGTAGATAGCACTTTAGTTTAAATAAAAATTAGCTATCCTATATTATGTTTCTACTAGTTTAAAATAATAAAAATATTGTCTAAACTAAGTATCTAACGTTTTATTAGGTGATTAATAGCCTAATAGTAGGCTAGGAATTATTCCTTAGAGCTAGTATGCCGCTTATATAATCTTAGGCTAGAGATTTAATAGCAGATTTACGCTTATTTATATTTTAATTACTTTTATTATAAGCTCCTAGCCTACTCTTTCTATAGCGCTATTAGGCTTATGCGTATAAGGCGGTAGTCTACTAATTATTATTCTTTCCTAATTAGCCTAAAATTTGTACTAGGATTTCCCTCTTTATAGAAGTGTTACTATATTATTATCTTAGTAGATTTTTGTAATTAAAAGCTTATATTTTGTATTAATAAGAGCTAAGAAATCCTGCTACACTCTTATTATTTTAGAAAGCGTCTTTATTCTAAGATTAAAAACATAAGGTTTCTTACTAAAATCTTTTTTAACTAGTAAAAACTAGTTTTCTCTATTTTAAGCAGTAGGCATATTAAATAGATTCTAGAATAATAAGTAAAATAGCCTAGGTAATTGTTTTCTAGGTCTCTTAGAGATTATCTAGGTTACGTGTATAGTAGTATAGTGCTCGCAATCCTTTCTTAATATTCTAGTAATCTTTACACCCTAGGCTGTAGTTACTAGAGCTTATAGGGCTCTACTTCCTATATGCCCTACTTAAAGGTGCTAGAGGTCCTTAGAATCTAATCTCTTAATATTAACCTAGGATAATCCTTTAGTAGTTACACTTATAATAATTAGATAAGAGTAGATTAGCTTATATTATAAAAAAGTAAAGTTATACTCGCATTTTAGGTCTACTAAGATAACACTTTGTTCTAGGCTTCTAATTCTAAGAGTGTAATCTAAACTAAGGTACTAAATCTTTGCTTTCTTTAAACGAGCTTCTAATATAATATTTATATAAAACCCTTCTACTACTCTTACTCCTTAGAGCAGTAGATCTTTTATAAATCTTCTATTTTTCCTATATAAAGCGTTCTTAATTAGTCTATTACTAATTCCTAAGATTAGGAGGCTTTGTGTACCTACCTCTACACTCTTATTTAATAATTAAAATGTCCTAGAAATAAGTCTTTTACAATTATTAACTAGGTAAACTACTATAGCACTGTCTAGTATTGTACATTCTAATAGAGGATAAGTGTTAGAATACAGAGTAGAGTAGACGCCTAATACTCTATTGTCTATAGGCAGATTAAATAGATTTAGTAGAGTAGCAGTAATACTACTAGGATACTTAATAGTCCTAGTAGAGGATTATTTCTTATTCTATCCTGCCTTTATAATCACATTACAAAGGTTTAACCACTTAGGCTACTTAAGTTAATTAAGAATCTCTAATTTTTCTTTATTAGTGAGATTAAATAATAATATTCTATTCTAGAGTAATCTAGCTATTACAGTTTAAAGTCTTCAGCACTCTATTAGTTTCTACCTATAAGTATAGGGCTTATAGGGATAGTTTGGTTATTTCTTTATCTAATTAAATAAACTAGAACTATTAGAGTTAGTAGATTGTCTTAATAATCCATTAAAAGTGGCGAATACCCCACTTATTTTATTAGAACTAGATTAGATTAAATGCTCTTAGATAAGCGCTAAAAATACCTTCCCTAGATTATCTAGCGTAATCTAATTCTGTCCTAGCGTCTTATTCTAGATTAGCTATTAGTTTATTAATTAGGCCTAATCTAGTGCTATACGCGTAGTAATTACATCTAGGAAATCTTAAGTAGTAAGCAGTCTGCTAATTTTACTAATTAAGTAGGTCTTCCCTTTGTAATAGAAGAGCTACTACTCTTTAAACTAGGTCTTAGGACTTTATTTTGCCTACTTAGCCTTTTTAAGATAAGCGCGGTACAAAGCTTAAATATTATTATATATAGCTCCTTTATTTAGTGCGAGATCTTCCTTTAAGAGTTAAATTAGAGACTATAGCGTAGTATAGCGTGTATTAACTAGAGTAATTATAGCAGGAGTAAGTAGATTAGGCAATACTATAGCGTTTACCTAAGTCTAGAGATTCTATATCTTAGTATAGTTTACTTACTAGTCTAAAACTGCTACTCTGTATTCCACTATTTATAAAAGAAAGCTCTCTTTATCTATTTTATACTTAGTAAGCTCTGCTTTGTATAATTAAATACTTACTATAGAGGCTGTATCCGTAATTAGTAATAGTTTCTGTAGGAGTAGAGGTTGTTCTAGCTTTACGTAATTAATTACTAGAGCGTTAATTGCCTCTAGATTAATTTAGTTCTAGATTCCTTTTAAGTTTACTTAAAATTAAAGCTAGACAAACTAGTAGGGCTAGCTAGCGCGATTAATAAGCTATACTTCTACTATTTTAACAATTTTTGTAATTAGAAATAGGAGGGTTGTATTATAGAGAGGTTCTAAATAGAGTGTTATATAATAATTTAAGCGTTACTAAGTAGGTAGGGAGAATTATCCTACGTTCTAAGCGCTAGGCTTATAACTGTTATAGTAAAAAGGGCTTAAACTATTATAGGATATTTAGGAGTAGAGTTGTAAAGAATATAAATAGCTAATCGTAGGAAAGGATGCCAAAAGGGCAGACTATATATAAAAGAAACGAGCCTCTTAGTAAGAATTCTGTGATATAAATTAGTGAATCTAGAAAGAATCACGGAAGTGAGTGTTTTACTTTAACAAATTCTAATTAACTGTAAACTAGTAAGGTCTAAAGATAGAGTGCCCTATAAGCTAGATACGTAGGCTCTGTATTGTTACCTTTACTAGAGATCAAATTTTAGATTATATAATAAGTAGAAATAAAGCGCGTACATCTATAAAGAATTGCACAATCTAGTCTAAGCTATTCTATAGAAAAGAAAGGAGATAGTGAATCCCTTTACAACCCTAAAAAACACGTTATATAATTAAACTAGCGATAACTAAACGTAAATAAGTTGTATAATTAAACTAGCAATAACTAAATACAGACACGTCGCACAACTAAGAAAGATAATAATAATAACATAGCCTTAACACTAGGAGACTTCCTAGAAGAACTAGAACCTAAGAATATCGCGTAATAATTAATACTACCTCCTTAGTAAGAAGATAAAGCAACATAGCTTTAATAAGTAGAGGAAGTAATAAATATTAAGGCTATTACCTTAAGAGGAGAGATTGTACAAAAGTACAAGATAGATAGAGTAGATCTATACAGCTACCTACCCCCTTCTCTAAAATAGCTAAACGCTTATATAGTGTATATAATTGCGTAATATTACGTAAGCAGCCTTAAAAGTAAAAAGGTAATTTCTTCTTTTACTAAAGATTTTAATAACTAGAAAGAGAAAACCTTTAATAAGATTAGTTATATAGTAAGAAGAGAGCTTATTGCTTTTCTTATAAAAGAAGGCTTTATTACTACTAATATTATAATAAAGGACACCTATGTAAAGAAACTCTTTAGACTATTACAGCTTAACTATAAGCTATAGACCCTTTATATAATAACACTATAACTGCAATCTAAACCGCTTTGTACAATTCTAACTATGTAACCTACACTATCTATAGGTAATATATATATATATAGAGCATAGCTAGGGCCTATCCCTATACGTGCGAGGATAGAGACACTATATATACAGCTACACTAGTAGTAGTAGCCTAAAACCTAAACTGCTTTTACTTAATAAACTATATTATACAAAGAGGCTAGACACTCCTAGTACCCTTAATAACTAAGAGATTATACTTATATCTAGCCAAATAAGATTATCCTCTTTTAGAAGGCTTAGAGTAAAGAGAATAACTACACTAGTAGGCTGTATAATATCCTAGTAGATAAGGCAAAAGTCTTTAGAGAACTATACTACAGGCTAGGTATACTATAAGACTAGTATATAAATATCTTTCTAAGAATCCTTTTTAATCGTGTGAGCACCTACTACTTACATAATATTAGACTAGGACTTTTATAGGATAAATTGTATAATAGACTAAATAGGCACTTTAACACTAGTGTTAATTATAATTAATACTAGATAGACTAGACCACTCTTACCTTTAAACGCTATAAAAGGGATAATCTAGCCGCTATATTATATAAGGCTCTAGAAGTAATAATTAATAAGCTTACTTTAGCCTAAAGGGCTCTTAGATAAGGCTTTAGTAGTAAACTACAACTATACACTACTATTATATAAGTATACTATAACTATTCTAACTTTAAATAAGCTATATTTAACCCTAAAAATATAGTAGAAGGCTTACTTAGTAACCTTTGTACGTTACTCTAAGTTACTAAAGATAGAAAGAAGTTATAGTTTCTTTAAGATAGTAAAGAGGTGTACTATACTAATTAATAATATAACAATCCTAATTGTATAAGAGGATCTAGCCTCTCTAGAGGTAGAATAACCTTTAGACTAAAAGAAAGGAGTAACTTTAGAAGTTTAAGCTCTTATATAAAGTAGAAATACTTTATATACTATAAAGAAGAATACTAGTCTACTAACTATCTACTAAAGGATACCTAGTAAGCTAGAAAGTAATATATATTATTATACGCTAACTTCTACAAATATAAACCCTCTACTATAAATATAGAAGTATATATCCTTAACTTTAAAGAAGAGCTAGAGGATAAAGACTATTATATAAAAGAGGAGGAAGATAAACAAGACTAATAGAGTAATAAAGAAGAAGTATAAAAAGCTACTTTATACCTTACTTCTACTGTATACCTTCATCGCATAACTAGGAGACATCCTTCTATACTTACTTACTAAGACCTAGCGCTAAGCATTATATTACTTAATACCCTACTTTCTATTTATGTATAGAACATATGCCTAGAAAAAGCTTTATTATGCGTTACAACTCTGCTACTGTATAAATAGGTAGAGTAAGAACTAAGTAGGTTAGCTATTACTACTTATTTACATAAGAGTAGGTGTAAATAAGATTTCTACTACACAGTACTACTATACCTACCTTATAACCTGTTCTAATAGGGGAAGGCTAACTATATAGATAGAAAAGGATAGAAAAGGGAAGTATACAATAGATATAAGCTATTATATAAAAGAAAAGTTGCTAGTATCTATACAGTTTATTATATAAATACACTAAGTAAAATAGGGGCCTGCCTACCTATAGGGACCCGCACAAGGACCTACTACTTAGGTTAGCGCTAAGAGGTAGAGACTTTATAAAGCCCTTAGTGCCCCTTTGTATAATAGATAAGACGTAATTAATTAAACCTACTTCTTACCCTTTACACGATAGTATACTATTAACCCTTAAATGCTTAATTGCAGATTAAGCCAAACCTATAAGAAGCTTAATTTCTACTTCTTATAAATTTATAAAAGTATTATCTTTAGTAATTTGGGTTATTGAGTATTAAGCCTATTACACTAGATATATACGTTTAGTAGTAGAAGTTTAACTTCTACTTTTTATAAATTTATAAAAATATTCTCTTCAGCAATTTGGCTTATTAATTATTAAGCCTATTATAATACATACTTATATTCTACTAACTAAGTTATTATTAGATTTATAGTAGCTTTATAACATTTAATTTCTCGATATAAGCTTAATAGTTAGACTATATAAAAGAATAATAAAGCTATATAGTAGATAACTATAGTATATATATTATACGTATTTGTAAATTGTTTATTTCCTAGTTCTAGCTAGTTTATTTACATAATTCTATAAGTGCTTTTATTTAGAATTTTAACATCTCTCCATCTAGGTTTCGTATAATAATTCTGAATAGTGCGTTTTGTAGAGGTTTTTTTTTCTCTACATTTAACATATTTATTGGCGCTTACGTAATCATGCTGGGCGTGCCGGGCGTGCTGGGCATGGTAGGAACATGCCTGGCATGCGCAAAACATGCGGAAAACATCTATGGTATGAACAATATAGGATCCTGCCAGGCGTCTGGTATGAGCGGTACGTATCTACCTAGGCTACCAGGCGTAGTACGCCTACCCACCCTATAGTAGGAACAGTGTAGGACCCTGCCAGGCGTCTAGTATGAGCGGTATGTATAGTATCTATATACCACGCATGCTGAACTTTTTCAAACTTTTAAGTTTTCGTGATAAAGTAGCTTCGCGCACACATAGCAGGTGCAGCTATACTAGCGCTAGCCTATATAGGCGGTCTCCACCACCTTAGCAATCCATCACTCTTACGCTTAACTTTGTTCTCTATACATGTTTTGGTGTACGTTTCAACCTTCATACTTCAATACGTATGGCTCCACGAGATGATAGGCTTAGCCCGGAGCGATATAAATGCTCTTCACGACTCAGACATGCGTCCGACGCGCACCCATGACAAAACGCTCAGCATGCTCATCCCTTCCTCTGCCTTCCAACACCAGCCCTCAAGAACCTCAGGAACCCTGAAACCCTTACGCCTGCCACGCCCTCGGCCCCATAAACACCTTCCTTCCCCTCTCCAGCTCCTCCTCCCACCTGACCCTCCTCTCAATCCTCCTCTCCAAAATCTCCACACCCCTCTCATACTCCCACCTCGGCGTCTCCGCGCCACTCATCCCAATAAATCTCGCAAACATCCTCACCTTGACTTTCAGCCTCTCCGCATCGCTTAGCTTCTCCTCCGGCAGCATTCCCGGCTCGTTTCTTAGCAACTCACGGTTCCAGTCCATGGTCTGCGGGTACGCGAAGGTGAGCGATGTCGGGCTGGGCTCCGGGTTGGTTTGGCTGTAGTAGGCGGCCATGGCGTCGAGCTCGGGCTCGGTGAGGAGGAAGAGGGAGAGCATCGTGGAGGGGAAGGGGGAGGGCGGGAGGCTCGTCATGATGTGCACTATGGGCGCGATTTTGAGACGCATTTGGGAAAGTTTCTGGGCGAGAGCGGGGTTGCGCTGGGAGAGGGCCATGGCGCGGCGGTGGGCGAGGGTGATGATGCGGAGTTTTTTGGACTGCGCCTCGTTGGGCTGTGGGTACTGCATGTGCTGTGTTGCTGCTGCTGAGTTGTGCGATATGCGTGTGAGTAAACAGTACTGTGGAGGAGTTTAAACTTCGTTGGTATTTGCTAGATGCGGATTTCTTGATGCTGTACGGGGGTGCGAAAGGCACTATATGAAGAGGAGTCTAGGTCGCTTGTATTTATTCATGGTGACAATCAGACAAAGACAGTTGTGGAGATTCGTTTTTAGTCCATTATCATCGCTCATACATGGCTGGGAAGCGTGAAGTGTGTCGTCGGCTTTGTTCCATTGTGACTTGTCCATTAAGCAAGCTCGCCAGCCGTGAATGGACGCCGCAAGTCACGCCCCAGGAAGCCGATTTCTGTGATGCGCGGCTTCCTGGAGGTAGTTCGTGAAGACGCTGGTGGCGTTTGTGTGGCCTTTATGAAGCATCAACCGGTGATCATCTCGTGATGTGACAATCTGGCTTGTCTGCTGTCTACGGCGTGGAGATTTCAAGGCTTCGAAGTGCGGTCTGGGTCAGATCCTGGCTGTAATCTGGAAGTTGTTCCGGAGACATGGGCTGTGGTGTATGCCAAAGCGCTTACAGAGGTTCATGGGCCCAAAATTTTGGCCAATGACACATCGTTCTCGGCTCCACCAACGTCTTTGTTGGCCCAGAACTTGCTGAGGTGTCTTGCACCGCTATGAAACGTCAGTTTTATACCTCATCAAGACAATATTTCCTTGCCTATCACAAAGCAAGGTCACTATTCGGTGACCTGGACCAAGTTGCTTGGCGAGCTTTGCTGCCGCGACGCCTGGAACGTCAGTAATGAATGCGAAGGCAACTCTTCAACTTACAGTTCACAGCACTGCTGCTGCCAACGAAAATGCCGTCATGCTCAACCAGCCACCTAGCCATGCTGGTAGCTTGCTCGTCTGTGACTCTGATAGCATCATCTATCAGTTCGCGGCCGACTTCAAAGTTGTATGTGACGCGGTTGATTCCGATGCCTTCTACGATCGTGTCAACCTGGTGTCTCCGCCTTGTTCCTTCTCTTTCTTTCGGATCAAACATGACCCCGTACTTTACTTTGTTGAATAAGCCACTACCCTGAGGATCCGCAAGCACAACCTTGAAGTCTGGAAGCTTTGATTTTAGAAAGAGCGCGACCCCGGATATTGTACCTCCGGTGCCTGCTCCACTGACGAAAGCATCCACGATGCCGCCCGTTTGCTCGTAAATTTCCGGCCCGGTCCCAGTGAAATGCGCCCGCCAGTTGGCTTCGTTCTCAAACTGATCTGCGAACAAACCTCTCCCAGGCTTTTCTTCGCTTTCAGTATGCTCTTTCGCTCTTGTTCGGGCCAGATTAACGAACTGATTCTGATCTACAATTGGCGCGGGCTTGACCCTTTCTACTTCTGCGCCCAGCTTAAGCAGCAGGTCCGATTTCTCGATTGCCATGTCGTTTGGCATGCAGCTATTATATGTGTTAGCTTGTCGCAACCACAATAGACCGACGTCATACATGTGTGCTTTATAGCCACGTGCTCGGCAGATTGCAGCGAGTGAAATGCCTGTGCTGCCTACAGTGCCCTCGTAAATGGTGTCGCCCGAATGTGGAACAAGAAGGCCTTTCTCTTCGGCCTGCAAAGATCAGTTACGTGTATAAACCTATGTAGAACATCAACTGACCATTTGGATAATACTCAGCGCAACCCGATCCTTCGGGCTGTTACCGGCGCCATTGAGAAACTGCAATGTGTTTCAGCAGACACGACTCTACAGCATTGCTCAGAAAAGGTTACCTCAGCCTTTGCTAGTATCTCACATCCGGTAGCTTCTGATAGAGATTTAATCTTTATGAGTGGCGTATCGCCGATGCATCCTTCGATGCCCTCTCGGATATTCCCTGAAGCAATTTCGATGTCCGACAGACTCTTTTTTAACGTGTCAAGATCGGTGATCTTGGAGAGTCTGCGCAAAGCTATCTGATGTTGCTCCTGTTGGTGCCCAGCTGCTTCCCGACCATGCTGCTGCAGACTCTGAAGTCCAACAGCCACGACTGCGCCCAGCACAAAGGCTCCTGTGATGTAGTATTTGGGGTGATCGCTCATCGTATGATTGTGCCAAGGACAACTCTAGCTTGAGCGCATAAGAGAAGATTCCTAGTAAGCGTGCTTAGCAGACCTCTGGCGGTCTTGGCGGAACCACGTGCCCTCGCGCGACCATCTCGACGTCGGCCACCGTCCGCAATTGCCAGTTCGCAGGCATCAATGGACTCGCCCCAGGTAACGCAGCTCTTCCGCCAGCTCTTCTCGCATCGCGCGTCGCAATGTCTCGTGCGTGGAGCTCGCCCGGCGCCCACGCAAGCTGCCCGCATGCCGCAAACCCAGCACCGCGGCAGAGCCACCAAAGCTACGCCGAGGACCACGACACGGCTGGGCGAGGGTGAGACGAAAAGGGAAAGCAAATGGCAGCCCAGGCGGAATGCATTCCCCCACGAAAGAACTGATGAGTTTGAGCGGTACCCGCTGGTCACGTCGGACATGCTGCGGAGTCGCAGAGAACGGCCGAGGAGGGTCAAGATGCTGCTCAGAGACTTCATAGAAGGTACGACGCCTTCAATTGGCACCCTCAGCAGCACTGACACGCATGTAGATAGCTTGTACAACCCGCACTACGGCTACTTCTCCAAGCAGGTCGTTATTTTCTCGCCCGGCGAGCCTTTCGACTTCCCCTCCCTCCCTTCCGAACACGCCTTCTTCCAATCGCTTCGTCATCGCTATACCGCCTTCGAAGATGCGCTGGACTTCCAGGAACCCAATGACCTGCGCCAGCTCTGGCATACACCTACCGAGCTCTTCTCCCCATACTATGGCGAGGCCATCGCCCGTTACCTCGTCGAGGACTACAAGTATAGTTCCTACCCGTACCACGACCTCAACATCTACGAAATGGGTGCCGGAAATGGAACCATGATGCTGAACATTCTGGACTACATTAGAGACTGCCATCCGGAAGTTTACGAGAGGACAAAATACAACATAATCGAGATCACTACCCAGCTGGCCGATCTCCAGCAGCAAGGTCTGGGGCACAGTGCTTATGCAAGAGGACACTCGGGCAAGGTCGAGATTGTGAACAAATCCGTTTTCGACTGGGACCAGTACGTCTCGAGCCCGTGTTACTTTCTCGCGCTAGAAGTCTTCGACAACTTTGCGCACGATGCGCTCAAGTACGACTGGCAGACGGGGGCGCCATACCAATCACACGTTGTCATCGATCCTCGCGGCGAAATGTTCGAATACTATTCGCGAGCGCTGGACCCATTGGCCGCCCAATTTCTCGAGCGGCGGCATGCGGCATGCAACTCATACGCGGACCCGCTGTCGGGATCGCGCCTCATGAACAGCATGCGGTCGTTGCTACCGTTCCACGACTCCCTTACGATGCCGGAATACATACCAACACGCCTCATGCAGTTTTTCTACATGCTGTACCAGAAGTTTCCGAATCATAAGCTGATCAGCAGCGACTTCCATAAGCTGAGCGACGGGGTGGAAGGGTTGAATGCGCCGGTGGTGCAGACGCGGTATAAGAGGCAGATGATCCCCGTCAGCACACCTCTCGTGAGTTCCATGTACCCTTTAAAAATCCGAACATTACTGATTACGGGCAGGTCCACCAAGGCTATTTCGATATTCTCTTTCCCACCGATTTTGAAGTCATCGAGCCCATGTATACTGCCATCACCGGGCGCTTCGCACGCACATACTCGCATGAAGTGTTCATGTCTGGCCGAGCAAACATCGAAGAGACGCAGACGCGGAACGGAGAGAACCCGTTGCTGGGCTGGTACAAGAATGCCAGCGTCATGATCACAGTGTAGATACAGTGGCATGTACCCAGTCAATTGTACAAATTCATATGCATCGCTATGCCTACTCTGGCTCCTGATCCTTCCACTTTTCTCTTACAGCATCCACATTGATTTCACACAGCTTGGCTCTTTCAAGGACTGCCCTTGCTTTTTTGACCACGGGCACATCGATCATCTTCCCTTCGAGCGTCCAAGCGCCGCGTCCGGCTTTGCTTGCCTTGTCATCGGCAATGACAACCCTCGCCGACCAGTCTACCTCTGCCTCTCCAGGCGCAAAGGCCCGCTGGCATACCTCGATCTGGCTCGGATGTATGCACTGCTTCCCGTTGAATCCCATGCCCTTCCCATTCAGGCACTCTTCTTCTAACGTCTTGAGACCCTCGGGTCCCTTGTACGCCGTGCATACCAAATCGATCGTAGACGGCAACCCTGCGGCTCTAGCATGCGTTGCAATAGCTGACCGCGCATAAAGAAATTCCGTCAGCGATGGCGTCCGTGTTATACTCATGTCCTTTGCAAAGTCCTCGGCGGCGAACACCAAGCCTGAGAGGTACGGACTTGCTTTGCATATCTCGGCCAGGTTCTGTATGCTCTTGGCGCTCTCAACCAACGCTATTATTGATATGGGCGGTCTCACGCCCTCCCTTTGCACGCCATCAGCAGGGTGTCGCTCCGGCAGCACGTGCCGTATTACGTCGGTAACGAAGTGCAGATCTGCAGCGCTCTCGCACTTGGGCAGCATAATGGCATCGAGATGCTCGCCCTTGAGTACGGAGCTGAGGTCGTCGAGGGCGAGACCCGTGTCTACGCTGTTTATGCGCACGCACATCTCCTTGACGGTGCTGGGGCGCGGCTTGGAGAGGATGGAGACGAGGTTGTGGCGCGCTTCTTGTTTCATGTGGGGTGCGACGGAGTCTTCGAGATCGTAGGCGATGGTGTCAACGTGCATGGAGGCGGTTTTCCCCAGCATTTTCTTGGAGGAGCCGGGGACTGGGCATGGCTGTGAGTTGGGAGCTCGGGATGGCATGCAGAGCGCTGGTAGAAGTGCCTACCGTACATGAGCGCCCGGCGGATTATGTTCCTAGACGTCGCCATTGTGGCTTTTTAAAATAATACTGAAGCTTCACACAAACTCTCAGCGAGCAGAGAATCGCGGAACAGCGCAATTGTGGATGTTACGCAGCTCCATGGCTTCAAGCTCGGGGACAGCTGCTAAGCCGAATGACGCGGGGAAGCTTCGACGCGCACTGACCCAGTCGTCGGACCCGGTGCTCCGCCAGCGCTGGAGCTGCCACGTGAAGCTTACCACGGCAACAATTCACAGCTACTTGTAGTGCAGCAACCCCCGCGAGGAAAGCATGGAGACCGCGCAGCAGACGCCGGCGCCGGGCTCGTTGAGCTGGAGACTCAGCAGCCACCCCATCACCCTGCTGACCTACCTGTTCTTCCGCATCTGTACGTCCATACCACACAAACACTCTTGCTCTTGCTTGCAGCTTCACACCCTCTTGTCCCGTTGCAACACGACAGGAAACACTACATCTGACATGTGTCCCAGCCTCGCTCCTAACCTACCTTTTCGGCCTACGCCTCTTCACCTCCAACTTCGTCCTCATCTTCATCATCACCATCCTGCTTCTCGCAACCGACTTCTACTACCTCAAGAACATCGCGGGGCGCCGGCTCGTCGGGCTGCGCTGGTGGAACGAAGTCGATACCGCCTCGGGGGACTCGCGGTGGGTGTTTGAGAGCGCGGATCCCGAGTCCCGCGAGCAGAACGCCACGGACAAGCGGTTCTTCTGGATCGCGCTATACGCGCAGCCCGTGCTGTGGGTGCTGCTGGCGGTCGTGGCGCTGGTTAGCTTTGAGTTTATCTGGCTGACGCTTGTTGGTGAGTTGTGACCCTACACCGGGAGGGGGGAGAGAGGAAGAGGAAGGCGCTGACCAGTGATGCAGCTATTGCGCTTGTGCTCACGCTCACGAATGCGCTGGCGTACTCGCGCTGCGATAAGTTTAGCCACGCTACGGGCTTCGCGTCGAATGCTATGTACGGGTCTGGGCTGGCGAGGAACCTGGCGAGTGGGATGGTGAGCAACTGGTTTAGCCGTGGTGGGCGGTGAGGTACTGCAGCAGTGCAACGGCACGGATGGATACATGGAGAGAAGAGTGTGTACGAGTATGGCTAAGGTACTGGTTAATGGTTGAGCGAATTCTGGCGCGGTAAGACAAATTAGTGGATACCCCCAAAGTATTCGTTGTGCATCGGTTCTTCGATCACTGTTCACAAGCTCCCTCCCCACATAACAAGCGCACAGGTCTACTATTGAAAATGTCAAGCGCTGCCTAAGGTCTGCTTCGACTCGTGCAGTCAACGGCCGTGAGCCAAGCTCCCGGACCCATACCCTCCGGTATCCGAATTCCCCCACGCTCAAGCACGATGAACTCGGACAGACAGACAACCCACGGTAATGCACCCTACAGCAACTTCCAAGCTGGCTACGCTATTCTGCATCTTGGTGTATGTTTCCAAAATCGCATCGTCGCGTATACCACCCCATCTCATCTCCATCCTTTACACTCTCCCCTCCCCTCCCCTCCCCTCCCAGCACACCACCCTAATACCCCCTCTCCCGATCAACCTGATTAACCAACCCCCTCCCATCTCTCACCCGCCTCAGATTCTCCCGCACAACCTGAAAGCACCGCTCCCCAGTCGTCTGCGTGACCCCGCTGACATGCGGCGTGATCAGCACGTTTGGCGCGTCCCACAGCGGGTCGTCGGCCGGCAGCGGCTCCGGGTCCGTGACGTCGAGGGCGGCGCCCGAGATTTGGTTAGCCTTGAGCGCGGCGATGAGGGCGGGCTGGTCGATGACGGCACCGCGCGCGATGTTGGCGATGTAGGTGCCTGAGGGGTTGGTGGCGTGCAGGAGGGCGAATTCCGGGGAGGAGAGGAAGTGCGTTGTTTGTTTGCTGCGGGGTAGGCGTTAGATGGGAGGTGGAATTGCGTTTGGGGGGACGTTGGGAAGGGAAGGGAAGGGGTAGGGAAGGGGTAAGGGGTGCAGGGGTGGGATGGGAGGATGTGGAGGGTGAACAGCTTGTCCAGCGTCACCCTTGTTTTATCTCCTTCAGTTCCTTCCCTGTCCAGCGAGACATGGCCCCCAGTCCCCTGCACCGTCTAACACAAAAGGAGGACGAGGGCGAGGAACTCACGTCAACGGCACCGCCAGCACTAGCAGATCAATCTTCAGCTTCAAAAACGCATGCAAGCTCTCCTTGTCCAGCCCGCTGTACCACGCGCTGGGGAACTCGCCCTCGGCGTCCCCGGTCCCAGGCACAATGAACCCGTCGTCGCGCTTCGACTCGGGCGTCTTGCGCGGGGATGCCGTGTACGCCAGGACGTTCATGCCCAAGGCCTTTGCCACGCGGGCGACTGTGCCAAAGTTGGTCAGCGAGAAGACATTCCAGGATTCATCTGGATGGGAGAAGTGAGAAAGGAAAGGTCGAGGGGAAGGGTGGTCCGAATGATCTTTGGCTCTGCGTTGCGGGGGCCATGTTCACCGCGGTGCACCCCGGGATATGGGATATGGGAATGATAGGATAACGGTGCAGAGGATTCGGCAGATGGAAGCCACCCGGAAGGCGCGAGGGCTGATTGTGTATGAGATCGATTATGTGGTGCACCATGCTCGTGCGCCGGAGGATGCGCGTGCTGTACGAGCCTGGACATGGCATACGTGCAAAGGCCGACGGGAAACCCGGAGGGAAAGCTTCTCGCGGCGTGGAGTCCGCAGCGCCAGCGCGAGACTGCCTTGCGCTGCGGTGATGGAGGCCTTGTAGTCGCTGAGGGTGTTTGTCTGACCGCAGATCCAGGTCCGGGTTCTTGCTCACGGCATATGCAGCGCCCATCCCCAGATGTAGATGAAAGCAAGACAAGCGTGAGACACGCATCATTGAAAGATGGACTCACCTTGCCTCCCGATACTGCCATATCCCAGGATACCCACGGTCCTGCCGACGTTGTCTCTTGAACTTAGTTCTTTGTGCTTCCACTCTTTCTTCTCTTGCTTCTTGTACAGGTCGATGTAGTTGTGGTTGTGTATGAGATCCATCATGACAACCCATTCTGCGATCTGCGGGCCGTGGACTCCGTTTGCGCTGCACAGCGGAATCTTGGTATCGGTGTAGATAGGATGCTTGGCTACATGGTTAGTACCGGCTGATATGAACTGGATGAACTTGATTTTGGGGACATCGGATTCCTTTGCTGGGAGCCAAGAGAGGGTGACGAGGACATTCACCCGCTTGAGAAGGTCTAGAAGATGGGTTAGATACAGAGTGAGACTGTAGATGGAGCTATGCTACGACTCAAAGCCACGATGCTGGCGGACCAAGCACTCGTGGTGTTGGTGGCACTGTACGAGCAGACGGTGGGGCGCGCAGAAGTGGGATGGTATACCTGCAGGCACATCCACGTGACCATCCGGAGGGCTGTTCTTCTTGATCTCAAGCTTTTGGAACAAGTAGTGGTATTCGAGGTCCGGAAACTCTTCTTTTATCTCCGCGATGGTGTCTTTGGCAGCATTTTCGGGCAATGGCAGTACGGCGAGGAGCACCAAGCCAGAGCCCCGCTTTGTGATTTCACCACCACCCATGGTGTACGTGCTTGGGAGTTGACTAGAGGCAACGAAAGAAAGATGTATTATAAAAGTAACACGAGTTTAGTTTGCTGGTGAGAAGGACATGCACAGCAACCCGGCGGGTGGTTAGTAGCTGAGCACTGCCAAGCGGCTGGTTTGTTGCCCTCATTCGTCCGCGGCGACTCTATCCTAGCTTGTCGTGATATCACTCTGCGATATCGTCATACTCTACTGTGTACGGCTGGCTTCTTCGAATCTCTGAAGCCTCACAGCCAACGCACTCCCACTCAAAGCATAATCAGAGTGCGATATGTACCACGGATGCAGTTCGCCCGGGGAGCACGGTTTGTGCATATTGCTAGGTGCCGAGACATGATCGGCTGACGAAGCGATATCGACGGCCCGCGTGAGACCGCCTCCGCAAAGACACATGGATCCTGCAGTTTCAAGACGGCGACGCGGCCTTGAAGACTCAAGAGCAGAAACGACAAGTTCCGTCGCATCTTGCAGCTCTTCAAACGCGCTAGACGAGAAGCGCTCCTGCTCGGTACCAACAAAGTGGAGGGAGTCGGCGGTTTCAAGATCATCCTCAAGTGCCCTGGAAGAAGCCAAGCATCGCGACTCCCCACGCCGAGCGACTCAAGCAGTGGACCTCGCCGTCGCTGCCTCATCATTGTCCTCGAAAGACGCCAAATCATGTCGGACCGGCGAGGGTCCGATGCTGACCTTGTTACCCACTAGGTACGGTACTATCATCCACCGTGGGCGCGTAGCTGCTCCATCGCATAAACTGTGTTTTCTGGAATGCTCAGATGGGCTAGGTAGGCCCGCCGTCGGTGAACGACAGTTTATTACTGTTCGAGACCTTGGGCAGTCGTCAATGCCGCGTATGCTGATACCTAGCGAACGATCGATTGATGGCACTGCGGCATGCGCCGAAGGTTTGGCCAGAGCTTCGCTTCTCGTCCCTTGCTGAGAGCTAGAGCTTGGAATTGATATCTCGCTTGGGTATTATAAAGACTGCCTGAGGCTCACCCAAACGTAATCCCATCTCATCAAGCGCGACTTCAACTACCGGTCTGCATGGAGAGCGGACCGTGCTGGGGATGAGGCTTGAGCAGTATCCCCGGCCAAGCGTCAGTGCCCGGTGCCCACTGATGACCAGAAAATCCCACCGCATCCGACACGGCCCGACACGAGAAGCAATCTCAGCCTTACAAGACAGCGGAGGTCCAACCTGACCGCTATCCTGCGAACCCTGACAATAAACACACCAAAAATTGCATTCTCATGTTGCATCCGCGCGCCACGCCCGCGCCTGCGTCTGCGTCTGCGTCGAAACCATGCTGGACCCCCAGTCTTGTCCCGAACCAGCCGACCCATGGGCAATAACGTCGGCGTTATTTGCCGTTAACGTGTGTGACTCCGCGTCGCATCGCGCAGCGTCGTGTTCTGGCGCCCTTCTCGAAACGTTGCGACTCGCCACGACGCGGTGCGCTCCTGAATCAGAAGAGCTGCCCCTTTCGGCGCTCCACGCACTGCAATCGGCGAGGTCAAGAAAAAGGGCGCCGCAGTCGGAGGTTTTGGTCATACTCTGACGATTCTCGGGGCAGATTGCGTGCTGGGGAGGCACCGGAGGATGGGAGCATGAAGAGGCAGGCGACACGCAAGCCAGCCTCGCGCTGCGATCCACAATTCGTATTGCACTCAGCCGGCTTTCGTGGTCGTGCAGCTGTGGCGTTATCTATCATCATGTGAATACGACCCACCGACAGGCTCTGCACCCTCCCAATGTCCAAACCATCAGCACGGTAGGTACATGGCGCTTGTCAGCCTGCTCCATTCTCCAATCCTCCCCCAATCTCGACCCCAACCTCGGAAAGGAAGAAGCCACGCTCGAACCAACCGCCTTCCGTTCCTGATCGTCAGCACCAAGCCGGATTCGTCCGCTCGCGAACCAGGCTCGGAATCCCGCCAAGCGGAAAGTTGATATGGGGAAGCGTTCGCGGATGTGCGTGCGCTTCCCCCCTTTCGCTTCGTGTGCCACCCCTGCTCTGGAGGATCGCAGTCGGCAGGGTAAGGGAACCGGGCGTGACTGCGGTACAGACGGTGCGCACAATTTACCCGTAATATCTTATTTGGACAACGTATAGCTCCACTTGGTGGAGCGACATGGCTGAAATCGTCAAGACGCAGGTCGATTGTAGCTCCTGGTGAGGTCGGTCGACAGGATGTATGTGTGCGTGTGCGGGGAGTCGTCTCGAGCAGACATTAGCATGTAAAGATAGGGAGCGAATGAGTTTCGGTTTGAACTGGTTTTGATATGTTTGATTTTGATTTTGATTTGTTGTCTTAGTGACGTGTGTAAGCGAATGATGTGCAAACCGTGTCTAATGCAGTGTAGTGATGCTTAGCCCTCTATCGCATGGAAGCAGGCGGCTAATGGTACACAATGAGCGCCAACTGACGGCCTATACACAACGTAACCATTGCGGTATAGGAATATACAGAATGGCAAGTAAGAAAGCCGTAGACGGTAAGGAAAAGGCTGTGGAGCCCTGGTAGATCCGACAATGAGACGTTGTGGACAAGATACGAGAGACCGGGCTAAGATGCGAACAGAAGCATCCGCTAGGTAAACTTGCCTGCGCCCGACAAATGGGGTTGCTGCTACAGATAGAAGGGGTTGGCACACGGCGGCCATAGATCATCCACTATAGCAATGAATGTACCCCAGTAAAGGGTTGCTTCCAGTTGATGTAGAGAGCAGGTTGCCCCTTGCGCGTCTCTTTCTGCAGTGGAATCATGACAAGCATGAGCCCGAAGCGTCGAGTCGCTAGGCAAACGAGGCGGTCCTCGTCTGGTCGTTGATGAGAGCGGTGCGACGAAGGTCGTGTTTGCGGGCTAATCCTAGGTGGGCTTCTGGAGCTCAAGTCTCAAGCCCTCGTCTGAAGAATCGCAACTATCACAGGATGTTGATTGTGAGGCCTCGGCCTAGCTAAAGAGTGTTGATGGAGAAACGAGCAGATGCGTGGGTGCACCCGTCGTTTGAATTTAGGGAAATTCAAAGTCCACCTCTTTCAAATGGTCTGCTTTCAACGCTCAAATCTTATAGTCTGCCCTGAACTTTTCCTCATGCACCGGGGGATGAAACCCTAGACCGCCTCTTGCGTGGCTCGCGCGTGGGTCCCATTCGGCGCGTGTAACGGCGTGCGAAGGAGCTCGCGGACCAGAGAAGCTCATGTTTGGCGTTGCGTGCTCGCGGGTGACTTCACTGCTAAAGTATTCTGGTGTGCCGGTAACAGAGCGTCGGTAAGATTCGATGTCACCCTTCTCTTTCGTCGGACTTATTGGGCTCATGTCTGCACTGTGGGTGCCTGGGTACGCAGCAATACTGGGTTGAACCTGGGCAAGCTCGAACTGATGTTCGCCTACTGCGTACTTGTGGGCGTCAAGAGACACGAACTCCCGTTTGCTGCCAAACTTGTATCGGACCAGATCAAACCATCCGGTAAACATGGACCCACGAACCAAGAGGATGAAGACTTGAAGGCCAGCCAAAGACAACATAATCAAAACCGCAATCACTGTCGACTTGTTGACAAACATCGCCTCCGCGAGAGACGAGCAATCCTCGTGGTCTACGGGGTTCGATATCAGGCAAACCAGGAAAGGCATCGCAAGCTGGAGGTCCTCTGTAGCGTGAGCGGTTGTCGAGTTGAGCCAGATAAAAACAATCGAGAAGAATACGACATCCACCAGAATGAAGACCACAATGGTGATTCCGCGCCATTGAAGATAGACGACCTTGCGTACACGGCGGTAGATCGCACGCGGTGATCGGGTTTTGACGCTGTTGGTGTACGAGGGCAACCCCACGCTGCTTTGTGTTTCGGTATTGTCTTCGTTCCACATGCTTTGTAGGTATACTTTGATGCAATAAGCGAAAGTCGCAAGCTGGACCAATGTCGCGGCGCCGGCAATGGCAAGGAGAGGGCCCCAGAAATCGGCGAGCGAATGCGGGGCATTGACGTGGCACACATCGCCAAAACGGAACGATACACCTGTTATAGTGATGGTAGCAGTGAAGAAGCCTGCCGCGACAGTCCAACCAAGACCCTGCGCCCAGTAGAAGAATCTCTTTCCCGGCATGGCGTCCCAACAGATCTGAAGGTGCATTGACAAGGCGCGGATGAAAATCCAGACGGCGATGGACATGCCACCAGCTACGATGAAGGCGCCAGAGAACGCGCACGTAAGGCTGGAATACATGTCGTTTGGCGTGATTTCGTCGTAGCATTGTTCTGGTCTTGCACCCAAAGGGATGACGAATCCAAGCTAGCTGAATGTTAGCACATAATTCTCGTCTCGAAAGGTTTCTACTGACGGCCAAGAACATCGCAGCGACAATCAAACAGTAACTTAAATAATGCCGGCGGGTCTGCTCAGCAGGTAGACATATAAAAGACGCTAACAAAAAGACCATGCACACAAGGCCAGCTAGGTTGAGTGCTTCGGCAGCACGATACCATTTATCGAAGTCGTCAGGGTACAGATAGTCGGTAGCAGGGCAAGGAAGACAGCAATCCCCCAAGTTGGGAATGGGGGCACAGAACCGTCCCTGGACAGCTAGGCAAGTCAGGACATGGTACGAGTTCATGTAGCAGCATACGTACATCCACCAAAGCCAAACTGCGCAGCATCGAAGAAAGGAGCAGGACACTTCCCCCGAAGTGGGGAAGAAAGTGTTGTGTTCGCCATGTCTCGTACCTCACGTGGGAGCGTCGTGACGAAAAAGTGACATAGAACGCAAGGTTAGGCTCGGTCTCGGTATGGTCGATGCGTATATAAAAGGCAAGTGTCTTCACGGGCGGTAACTGATTGTCCTTGCTGAGGGATCCTTGCCAGGCACACTTATTATCAAAAGTATCGTACGGTTCCGGACGACTTGATTATGCTCAAGATGAAACCGTAGATGGAGCTGGACTGTCGGGACGATGGAGGTGCGACAGATAGGAAACGAAACAATCGTCGATGGTTCTTGACTGACTGCGGCCTAGATACGGGGAGCTCGGAATGAATGTAAAGAGTGAATAAGATATATATATATATATATATATGGTCGGTATGGGGCGCTCACAAGTCCAAGGCGTGGGAAAGTAGGAGGACGGGGCATAGCACGATCAAATAGGTGACGCGCTACCTATGGCAAAGAACGTGGGCTCCAGGGACCCGGGAGAACAGCTAGTGTCAGGGCGAGCTCTGGTTGGAGCATCCACCTTCTTGGTGGTCTGTTTGAAGCGACGATCCAGGACCCCCAGAACGGCGCCCCTGCAGGTTCCAAAGACCCATGTCGCGTGCACGTGCCTATTTGAAGCCAAGACCAGGGCCTCCTGCACGAGCGGCTCACTAGGAATATGGTGGCGGCGCATCAGGGGTGACGAGGGCCAGGAGCAATAATGCGCAAGGCCAGAAATGCCGGCTTGCGCGACAGTGACAGGGTCACCATCTTGGCCATTCGTAATTCGCCGCCATCTAGATTGTGCGTTCCTGGGACGTCAGACTCTGTTGCTTTTCCAGTGGGCCACCCGCATCAAAGATGGTACCTAGCCAGACGATGCCCTACTGATCGAGCACAGCAGTTCCAGGCGGAGACCAGAGAATTGGATGTACTGGCTCTCCGGGAGCAGCAACGCGCCACCATAGGACATGTCCACTGGATGATTTGGCCATTACGTAGCGCATGATTGCTGACCGCGCCGACTGGCGCTGATGCGAAGATCGCGAGCTGAAGAGCATCGACTCAGCAGAGTCGTATGGGTATTCGCCAGAAGCAATGGCGTGTTCACAGTCAGCCAAGCAGGGCCTCGAAGCAGCTTCCGCCGCTGAGTGGGCGGGGCGTTGAAGGTGACGGCAAGTACCCAAGCGGTACAGTGTACCAATGACGACCAGTACGTGACTGTGGGCTAGGCGATATACATCCACAGTGATCTTTGCGGCACTCCCGTCTGCGTTCTAGGGGGAGCTTGAGCGACAAGCAATTGCTGCTGTGCCTCATCTCAGCTGGCAGGGTTTTCTACCTGCGCGAATTGCCGTGGCCGCTGAGAACACCAGACCGGACGGGGCGTGTCCGATGCAGGAGTGTTGACTCGGTGGATGCGTTTCATTATCCATGGTGCCGTCTGGTGAGGAACTGTCATACGGTACCTAAACTCAGTACTGTCACTGACAGCGTCGCTCTCCTCGACGGGGGCAGGCCCAGTCAAGCGATGGCAGGCGATCCTAGCGGTGAAAGGCCAGTCAACGCGTCCAACGTGCATTGAGTGGGAATGTCTGGAAGTGGAATGGTGAATCAATAAATAGAGGCGAATGGACGGGGAGATGGAGGATGGAGCGCGATGGCGGGACGAGGTCCAGCCTGGCTCCTTCCCCACATTGGCCGCACATTCCGGTCGGATCCTACTTTTGACTTTCACCACTGCCACCAACCCCTCCACCGACGCCATCTACGCTTCGCGACATATAATCGACATGGGGCTTTGCTCGTGCGAATTTCCAGCTCCAGCGACCAAGTCGCGTCAACCCATCCTTCAGATTGTACCCATCTGACCTGCAAGGCTTCCCGCCTTTCAACCTCCCGACAGGTACCCGAGGATGGAGAAATTGGTGGGTACCTGCGTCTAGTGATACGCAAGCAACAATCCGCTCGTATTGAACTACCGTTACTTAGGGTAACGCGTACAAAAAGGCTGCAGTAGTCGCTGCATCTAACGACGACGTTGAGACTAGACACGCATTGGCGGCCACATTCGTATTTGAATATCCCAAAGACAACAGCAAAATCGAAGGCGATGGTCATGACAGAAGGACGTTTACAACAATGTTAGCTTGCTTCGTTGGGGCCGGTGAGCAAAATGGCGAGCCATGCGATCAACACCCAGGATCCACGTTCATCATGTTGCGGAGAATTCTCTTAGACTCACAAGCACGGCCGTCTTCTCGATCGTGCGTCGTGTGCACTAAACTTCAATGAGGCATCTCCAGGACACCGCGACCAAGTCGCTGGGCTGTACACAAGAGCCCATACTGGTCCCAAACATCTACACTCATCTCCATATTGTGCACGCTTTTTGTTTGGTCATTTCTCATTCTCGCGGCATAAGCTTCTCATGTCGAGGCCTTCTCTTCGCTGCTCTGCTTCCAGGTGTGGGTTGCTCAATTGCTTGGCCGAAGTCGAGACTCGAAAATCTGCCTGCTCCACCGCCACCGTTGAGTTTCTCTGCATTGCGAAGGCGTTCTTTGCGACCCCCAACTTCTGATTTGGTCTTACGGTCGGTAACGTAACCTGAAGAAGCACAGTCCGAGCCGCGGTTCCCAACCGCAACTCCGCACGAACATCTTCCGCTGCCGCGGTACCATGTCGTTCCACCCTCTACCCTCATACAGGATAGATGGCCACGGAAAACTCATACCATGGTGTAGCTCCCGGCGCTCTGAACTGGATGCCACGCGATGTTGCCCTGGTGCCTATGGTAAGGAAACACACGTGTTCGTGCCGTACGAAAACGATCATTGGGAAACAACTATCGCACGAAGACAACGAGGCTTACCTTAACGCGGAATGACTAGATCTACTTAGTCAGGTTAGGATTTCTACTTGAGATATTTGTCGAAGCTTGCCGTCCCGTGGTTGCGTGAAAGTTTCCGTCAATCGCTGGTAGGGTCAGGACAGAGCTCAGCGAACGGCACCAGCGGTATCACGGCAGGGCCAATGCCACGGTAACTTTATGGTTTGCGGCGTCGAATGCTCCAAGCAACGCTATTTTGGCGGGAAGACGTTGCATTGATGCATTTCAGCAGGGCACAGTCACCCCAGGATGCTTTGATACCTACCTGTCCCCCAGCAAATCTACGTCTCGTATGCAGCACCACTAGCCCGTCCGCGAGGCAAGGAAAGAGTAGCCATCGCAAGAACTCTGCGGGTCCAGAATTTCCAGCTTGTTCGACGCACGCCACATTCACGATCCGCCATGGTACCCACAGAGCAGCACACACCGCCCTTTCCCTCAACCTCACATTCGAACCCTCCATCGCACAAGCATTCCCTCAGATTGGTCCTACCCCGCTCTCGCACAACGCACCGCGGCCACCACATTCACACGGTGCACATGTACGCGTGCACACGCGCAAGGTATACCCGCGCCATGTGCGCACTTTGCCTACGCAGCCGTCCACGCAGCCTGCTCATGAACAATTGCGCGGTCTGCCCCTCGCGTTTCCTACCTCCCTCGTGCGACCCCGTATCTCCAGCGCGCTGTTGCGTGCTCATCGTGCGACATCATCCACCTACCATTTCGGGAGACGGTTGGGTTCACCGCGTGGGCATGGGCGATGCCAATACCGTGGGCCGAGGGGCGCCTGTTTAGGAAGGCGGATGCTGCTCGGCGACGTCGAAGGGCCATGGGCTGGGAGATGTAACTGTGCGGCTGGTGCGTGTGGAACAGGCTGTGGAGTGGGATGTGGTTTGTGGGGCGGGAAGCGCAAGGTGAGCTCGTGAGATGAAAGTCAGCCTCGCGGTCATGGTGTTTCGCAGAGTAACGCATACAGCATTGGATGGACTTGTAGGCTATAGTGAGCTACTCTTCCACTGGCCCTGCCCACTAGGTAAGAGATGGCTACGGACATACACTTTAGCTATGTCTGAGTAAAAAAAGCCCCGCGTGGCCCCCGGCAGTTTGACGCATCCACACAGACAGACAAGGAACGGTCGAAAGATCTTGCACGACGGAGATGCTGCAGCAGGTTCCCCGCATGCCTGTTCCGTGCAAGATATGCATTATTGTGTAGGTATAGATTGCGATTAATTTAAGCCACTCGAACGCTCGCGTAGTCCAGACGTCACGTTATTTACCACCCATCCATCTCAACACCTCTGTCTCTCGCTTAGGTACCTACCGGTACCTAGAGCTCCCCTCTGCACGTGATATCCGGACCAGGCGTTCTGGCTTCGCTTTGCGAGTAGCCCACAACGGATCAGAACATCGTACCGTAGGTATGCATCTACAAGAGGTGCGCCGTCGCTTTGTCAAACCCAATAGGACGGATTATTCACCAAAAGGAGAGGGCTCGACCCCGCCGAAATCACATGGAAAGACAATCAGCACGTATACTACTTACTAACGTTGTACCTTTTATACGTGAATATCTCCACATCTGTGGTACCTCGCTACGGAATACAATATCCGCATGAGATTTAGCTGAGGATTTTCACGTCAGCGTGGCCCTGCATGAGGTTCAGCTGAAGGGTTTCACGTCAGCTTGGTCCTAGAAGTGCACTGCCAACTCATAAATATTTAAGTAGCTGCCCGGCCTTGTTCTTAGCATCCAGCTTTTTTTTTGGCTACAAGTTAAGCCTCTTCAACACCAATACCGACAGCAACTATGGGGAAATTGGTCGAGGCAGCCCCCGATAGGATCGTTTTGTGTTGCGATGGCACCTGGCAATCCTCCATTAGTGCACAATCTGCTAACATGCATTGCCAGGACTATTGCAAGAGCTGGTTGGGATGACGGCGGTATAGTTTAACAGCAACTAGTTTCTTTCAACCTTGGTGTGGGATCCGGCATCTTGTCAAACCTCGAGTCTAAACGCCGATGAGCAACTGAGGATGGCCTGGTAGGTACCTAGTCAACGTGCCCGAAGCCTGCAATTTTGTGGCCAATAACTACTCACCTGGCGACAACATCAATTGCTTTAGTTCTTAACGCGGCACTTCCACAGCTCGAGCCATTGCTGGCATGCACGCTGACCTTGGTGTCACGAAACCTGACAACATGCAAATATTTGCATCTTTATTTGCAGCTTACCAGAGGAACAGGAGCAAATCCAGCTTCCGAAGAAAGAAAAATAGAGAGTACTTTGAGTGGAAAATGGGCAAGGCACCTTTTGTCCTTTAAAGTTAGGAAGAGGCGTGCAAAGTCAAGATCCCTTGGTACGATGTGGGCACGTGGGGTGAGATGGAGTATGATAATCCACGATCAATTGAACTTGTCGATGTTTTCGGTACGGTGGGAAGTCTCGGACTCGCAGACACCTATAATCCTGTTTTATCTGCATCTCTCGGGTCAAATGGCCTCTGTCAAGCCTACGTAATTTTGGAACTTTGCGTAACAGGATTGACAAACATCACTTTCACATGAATGGTCGAGCACCTTCGACCAGTACACGAACGCCACACCCGCTAGCTACCTACAAATCATAATGATTAAATATGATGCCGAACAATAATTGCGCAAAAAGGAAGCACCGAGTACGAGCATGGTAGGCAAGACGGTCGCCACCATCAATCAGGACCTGACTGCGACGAAGAAGTGGCTTGGCTCGTTCCTTTCTTCCTCATCCGGCGAGAAAGCAGCACCCATAGAGAAGATGGTGCGGACATACTGTTTTAGCCCGAGCGTCGTCCCAACCTACAAGACACCCAAATGTGCTAGGTCATCTCGAGCCCACAGGCGCGAAAACCCGGCGCATGCGACGATAGCTCGACAGAAGCTCATACGCCCCTGCGTCAACTCGGCGAGGCCTATGAATGGATGCATTCGTCGGTTAGATGGCGACAAGAATTGATCGAAGCCCACGACAAGGAGTTCCAATACAAGTCTGAACCTCTGGCCACATTGAAATACGATCAGGAATACTGGGGGTGGGGATGGGTGCACAAGGACAACGGCGACATGTGGATTCTAGAGTGGCCTAGGTATTGAGGCGGCACTCAAAAATGAAGGCCTGAGCACGACCCGGGTAACGAGAACGCGAAATTGGCGCTGGTTGAAGCATGTCTTGATAAGAACAAGATACAGTAGTTCCTAAGAGATCACGCTGTAGCCTGGAATAAGGCAAGTTCTTCCTAGTTCCTGCGTTGAGCATAGCGCTGCAAACACACTACTGTGGTTTCGAAGTGCCGAGGAGGAAACGGGACTGTACACCAGATAAGCCCTGACACATAGGCAAGCGTTCAATCGATTCCGCCCAAGTAAAAAACGCAATACAATTTAACAGCGTAACGTAGCACTAAATCATACTCAAGCCGGTTCGTTCGCATCGATCATCACACCATATCATCACACCTTCATCCACACTCACAACCAGTCACCCACTCACCCACTCACTTCACTGCCCATCCCCCTGATAAAATTTCTTCACAAAATCATCCACATCCCGCGGATCACTCAGATACTTCCCGCTCTGCACGCTCGCCTCGTGATCCCTCAACTTGCCAAGAAATTCTTTGCTCTCCCACGTCTCACCCGCATCCTCTGCGCTACTATCGTCCTTGCTGTACGTCAACTGCCCAAACGGATCCTGCTCGCCCGCTTGCAGCGCAGCGTCCACGTCCGGAGAAGCCTCGTCGACCGCCGTGTCGGGAAGGTCGTACAGCACTGCGTCATCCGCGGCGGTAGGGCTGTCGTGCGGGTCCTGTGTGTCCAAGGGTGAGGGGGGAGACGCGATTTGTGGCCCGAGGAAGCCGAAGGGGTCGAGGGTACCGTGGGGGCCGAGGATGGCGTCGAGGTCGGCGGGGGTTTCGATGTCGGGGATGACGCCGTTGGCGTCGGATTGGTCTTGACGTTTAAGGTCGGCTGCGAGGCTGCGGAGGATGCGGGAGCGAAAGCGGGGGCCTGAGGGCTCGATATCGAAGGCCGGATTTGCGTCCCCGGTGGTCGTGTCAGAGGGGAGGAGAATGTTGTTGTCGATGAATGGAGCGGTGTCCTGGGTGTCTTCATCAGTGGAGGTGGTTTCTGGGGCTGAGCCGGGATCGTCGGCGGGTATGGGGTCTTCGGGCGGCGCTGTGGACGGCGTGTTGACCTCTGAAGGTGCGGTTAAGCTATCTCCCACAGGAGCAGTGTCTTGCGAACCATCATCAATAGGGGCATCTGCTGAGCCGTCGTCAACGGGGAATTCACTTGAGCCATCGTCGACGGGAGCACCACTTGAATCGTCGTCTGTAGGAGAACCGGAGAAGGACTCACTTCCTGGCCCAGAGGGATCACTAGAGGGACCACTCTCGGTATCGCCTTCTGGCGCAGCCGCATCGCCATCCTCCACAGGAAGGCTTTCGCTGCCATCACCAGGCTCATTAGGGTTGCCGTTCTCATCGGGATCAACGCCGTTGCTGCCACCGCTCCCGGCTCCCGCACCGTCGTCCGTATCGGACGCATCAGGGGCACTGGGGTTGGGCTCTCCAGGTACAAAGCCATTAATTCCGTCGCTCGCAAGGTTCTCGTCTCCAGTACCATTGTCCCCGGTGCTATCATCCTCAGTGTTGTCATCCGTGCTACCATCCCCAGTGCTGTCACCCCCAGAACCAGGGGGTGTATAGATGCCATCATCGAAACCGCCATCTGGACCACCCTCATCAACTGGCAGTTTGATATCTGACCCGCCATGCCCCAAATCATCTTCAGACGGCGGCGGCATGTCGTCGCCATCATCCGAACCAAAGGCATCACCATTCTCATCGACAAGACCAGGCGAGCCACTATTATCCGATGAGGGCGGACCGTCAGAGCCTGGCGCAGGCGCAGGCGCATCGCCTGCATCATCATCGCTTGGCTCGGAAGCTCCATCGTGGTCGTCGCCGCTTGGTTGTGGCGCATACATGGATGGGCCGATAGGATCAGGTCCACTAGAACCAGGTTTGCCAGTGTTTGGCGATACAGGAGAGACAGCTCCCCATGGGTGGGGTGCGGTCGCCTGCGTCAGCTGAAAGACGAGATGCTGGAGCTCTTCTTGATCGCGGGGATTCCCGGGCCAACCGGCGCTTGTGCCAGCGAGAAGGGCCTCGTAAATGTTCTTTTGATCGTCGAAAGGGAGATCCTTGTAAGAAATGCCATTCTGCTGCAGCTTGGTGAGATGGTTGAGGAGGTTCGTAGCACTAACGACGCTGGGCGGAATCTGGCGAGCGTGATGGCGCTTCATCTCCTTATGGTCGGTAGTGGTGTGGAACACAGGCTCAGTGGAGGGAGTGCCGCTGAGGGCTTTTAGCTTGGGGCCGTATTGCCTGATCTTGTCGGAGCACTCTTGCAGTTTGGCCATGTACGCCCACAGTCTGTTCTGAAACTTGCTGATGGCAATCGTCATGGTAATATTCTTGTCTTCGAGGTCGGCGATCAGTTGGTCAACCGCAGGCGAGAAAGTGTCTGGCTTGGGGCAGATGGTGTATATCTGCTGCTCGAGGTAACCTTGGGGGTCAGAGCCCTCGATTCCCCCGTCGTCCTTTTGTCGTGCATGGAAACGCATTGCACGTTTCGGTAACGGTAAAGGATAAGGCAGGATGTGTGAGGTTCCTGGCTTGCTGAGGAGTTGTCGCCATGCTAGCCACTGGTTGATTTTCGTCCAGCAGCCTTGTACCGTTATGTCAAAGTAAGCTTGAAGCTTGCGTTGAAAGACAGCTAAGGCGTCTTCCAGAGTTTTGCTAGGATCTGACAATTCCACAGCAAGGTTGTTCGGTGACGGAAAGGGAATGCCAACGAGAGCAGGAGCAGGACATAGCGCGTAGACATTCTGCGCAAGAGCGAGCTTGTCTTGTGGACTCCATACAGTGGTAGATTGGCGACGGGTAAGACCGGTGTTCTCTTTGGAATTATTCTTGTCAGAAAGATTTTGGTCGTAGATGGAGCTTGCCGCATCTTGAAAAACCTCCATGAACACGTTCATTGTGTCGTCATTTGGCGATTTAGCGTAATCGTTACTAGCGTTCATGATATCCTGCAACCCGAATGCATGCATCGCGCCATCGATGCTATCGAAAACGTTTCTGTCGCCCGTGAGGAACTCTGCAAGTTTCATTCTGTCTTCCTCATCGATGGAGGCAATCGATAGTTTGAGTCTCGCTATGAGTCGAGTGTTCAAAATATCCCAAATCTTGTTTGTCGGTACGCCCGCGACGTTCCCGTTAAGATTGGCGACTGTCTTGATGATGCTATCGAGTTTGTAAAGCGTTTCATCGGAAAGACTTTGCTTCGCCTCGTTCCAGGTCTGCAGTATCTTCCAAGGTGCATCCGAGCGGCGTTTAACCTCATTTACGGCATCTATGGCTGGCTGCGAAACGTCTGTGGTAGATGAGTCTGGTCCAAGCAACAAGTTAGCTATCTGATCTTTTGTGCTATCGTCGAGGAGGCTGAGCAGCCCATTCATTGCCTTGGTTGTATCCGTACTCGTCAGTGCAGTAACAGGTACATTCGGCGTCAACTTGAGGGGCGGAGATATTGGCTGGGTTGCGGCATTTGGTACAGTACTCAAGAAATTGTTTGGCACAGTATTCAATAAACTAGAAAGTTGCTGCAGAGCATCTTCGAATGATTGAGAAGGTGTATTGGGTACGGTACTCTGGGCCAGACCTGCAAGCGGCTGCGGATTGCTTGCTACTGGCTGAGATAGGGGCTTCGACACAGTGCCGTCGATGAGACCTGAAATTGGTGGTGAATTTGCCGATGGCGCACCTGCAACAAGACCTGGGGCCAGTCCCGGAAGTGGCCGTAGATTATTTGCTACTGGCTGAGATAAAGTGTAGGGCACAGTATCCTGGGCCAGACCCGCGAGCGGCCGTGGATTGCTTGCCACTGGCTGAGACAGCGGATCGGACACGCCGCTGACAACTCCACTTGGATCTGGCATTGGCTGCAATTTTGCCAACGGCGCGCCTGGAACAAGACCGGAGGCAAGAGAGTCCGGGAATGTAATCTGTCGTTTCCGCACATCACTGTCTGTCGGTGGAGCAGTTATTTGGCCAAGCAAAGCCTTCAACTTGTTCTTCGTCCTTGCGTCCAGGAAGCCCAATAGTCCACCGGAAGACTTGACAGCAGGCGGAGCATCCAGTGCTGGAAGCCCTGGTATATTAGGGATGTTCATTACCTTTCCAGTCGAAGCAGCGTTGATCAGATCGGAAATCGTGGGAACCGAGTTCTCGGGTGTCGACGCAGGGAGATTCTTCGCAGCATTCAGGACCTCGCTCTTCAGCTCAGGGCTGAGGGAGGCCCATAGGTCGGTCAGGGGACTGCTTCCTGGGAAGGGCGGTGACAAGTTCGTTGCCGCCACAATGAGCTTGTTCTTAAGCTCTGTGCCGAACGAAGACCAGAGACTGACTATAGGGCTCTCGCTGATGCTGGGTGGAACAATTCCTGTGTTCCCAATGCCGGCAGGAATGAGGGGATTGCTATGTTTGGGAGGTGTGAGGAGCGGATTGACTTCGCTTACAGAAGCATCAACTGCCGGGATAGTAAGAGCTGAAGCGTTGAGCTGAGGAACAGCTACTGGGGCGGCTAGTTCGGGAGCGGCAAATTCGGGTGCAGTGACCACTGGGGTGTCGACCTGTAGAGGGATTAATCCCGTTTGAGCCGCGTTGTCAACGGGCTGAGGGAGTAGCAAAGGGAGGTTGTTTAGTATCTGGATTCCTGCTTCACCACTGGGTACGGGATTTTGTTGCCGTACCGGCGGAAGTTGTTGAAGGTGGGGAGGCACGATGCCCGTGTTTCCATTAGATGCAGGAATTCGAGGTCCCTTCGTGGGTACCGGTAGCGATAGCTCTGGTAGAAACAGATCTTTGTGGCCTTCGGTGTTGCCGACGCCGAAAGGAACGAGGATTGAAGCAGCAGTGGGCGAAGCCGACGGGATGTCAAGAATACCACCACCATACAGAGTCGTTGCAACTTGGTCCAAGAGAGCGGCGGCGTCAGAGGTGGCAGGGTCTATGTCGATATCGATGATGATACCGCTGGGCTCTTCTGTGTCAAAGATACTTGCACCAAGAATATCATCCAATGAACCGAGATCAATAAAATCATCGACGGCATCAAGATCATTGTCCAAGTCGTCCCCGGTGATGTCGTCGTCATCCCAAACGTCTTCGCTGTCATCGTCGTCAAGAGTATCTTCGCTGTCATCCCCAGCACTGAGGACTCCGCCTGTCAGGGGTGACACATCCAGCTGCTCGGCTGCTATAGGTTTTGAGACATTCCAAGATATGGGACCCTTAATGAGAACATCAAGTGGTTCCATGGTCGCAACAGGCGAGGTTAAGGCGACTCCAGGTGGAGGTAAGTCGACTCCGGGTGTTGCAAGGTCCTGCACTGTAAAACCTGGTACCTTCTCCCAAACCTTGACGCTTCTGATACCCCAGTAGGCATCTTTAAACGCGTCAGGACTGTTGGCTACAAATTCAATGCAGCTATCTTGTGGACTTAATCCCTCCCTGATCGGGCACGAGGAGCTACCGGTGCCGAACGTGCCACCAGCCCAACCGCCACAGAAAGTGGTGTCGATAATGATGCTGTGGTTGAAGAACTTTTCGCTGAATGAGCCCGAGCATGATCCATTGAAAATGGAGCTCGGTGTCCCAAAGCTCGCTGAGTCAGGTACTCCGCCGCTCGAGAGGGTCAATGGGACGTTGGTAGGTGGGAAAAACCAGATCTTGATGGTTTCAGACGTCCATTCCATGGCGTAGACGCCGCCGCCGTTGGCATTGAATTCAGCACCGTAGTTGAAGGGCTCAGTGAGCACAGTTCCGCATCCCTGATTGTCGTCGTGGCCGATGCTGCAATCTGTGCTCTTCCAGGTGCCGGTCTGAGAAGTAGCGGCGTCTACAAGACAGTCCCCAGTTGCATGGATAGCAGCGTTGTTAGCACGCGCGTCATTTACATTCTCGATGATATCGATTTCGCCATCAGCGGGCCAGTCGTTCAGACCCGTTGTCCAGAGTGCTGTCCCACAGACGTCAGCTAGTGGAGCACATATTAGGGCGGGATTTGCTACCTGGCCATGTACCGCAGCCCACTGGGATGTGTGTTAGGTCAATGACGAAGAGACCTTCAGTAAAGGTGAGTTTGCTTTGGAGTCGAACGCTGGGGCGTCCGACTCCTCCAGGGGTGTACACATTCGAGTCGTCGACACCAATGTAGATTAGGTCCGAAGAGTTGCCAATGAGCGGAGTGCTTGCAGCAACTTCCTTTGTCACATACTGGACGAAACCACCGGTCGGATCAGGGCCCTATCGTGGCTTAGTTATCTTATTACGGTGGCCGACTGGAGCCGCTCTTACACTAAAGAAATCGAATTCCTCGAAGATGTTCGAAGCGTTGTACTCCTGTACAAGTTGGTACTGTAGCGCGGAAGCTCGAGATAAGAGAGGCACGAGCAGCGCAGACGCCGTTTTGAGACGTGCCATGATGTAGGTCTCACTTCATAGAAGTGGTAAGAGAATACTGAGGGGCATCGAGGGACACTAAGGGGTGGGCATATTGTGTTGCTGAAGCCAGGGAGATTCCACGCGTTGCTCGGGCCGACGCGTCACCGTTGCATTCCACTGTCAACGACAGATGAGGCAAAGTTTTGCTCACATGGCATAAGGAGAATGCATGGCAATAACGGCAATGGTGGTATCAGTTTGTCATAAGAATTAGCCGCGATAGCCGCGTTTTGAAGGTCTCGAGTGCTTGCTAGAAGAATCCATAGCGCATTAAAACCATCTTCCATGGTTTGGGGTTACATCCTGAACGGTTGTTAGGGCCGTTCAATCATCGGAAAGTTAGAGAACTTACATTGCTCCATATGTTCATGTCCTAAAGTTGCAGAACGTATTCAAGACATGATCTCCGAGTGCTGAATCCTGTGCAAGCAGCTAGTCACCCATGGATACATCCTCGGCTTCGGTGGATTGCCAATCATCGTCCGCTCCAACAACCTGAAAGTCTGTTTCCAGTGGCTTAGTATTTGAACTGTTCAATGCATGCGTGCTCTTCAAATCATCGCGTTAGTTTAGTTACCCTGGCGCGTACGTCCACCCATGATCCGATCTTTCTGGTTCCGCTGCTGGGGGCGGACTGGTCCCTGCTGGTTCCGCTCTGAGCGCATGTCGGCACCGTTGGAAGTGTGGGCAGCCTGAGCTTGTTGCTGCTGCTGCTTCTCCCAGATTTTGCGCTGGCGGTTGGCTTCGTATGCGTCCAGATCCACGGAGGTGAGCGTGATGGTTGTGGCCGGACGGCGAAGCATGTTGTCGCTATGATGGCTGTTGCAAAAGTCGTGTGAGTGCGATTACAGACGTGATGGAGAGTGCTGCGCTGGGGGACGGGGGTACCCCGTGACGGTGGGTTGGTGAGACCCAAAAGAGATGAGCCAGTGGAAATGAGATGCTTTCGACTTATAATGCTTGCTTCCGGGAGAACCTACAGAAAATGATGGTTCAGGCGAAAGCTAGATGTAAATAATGCTCGTGATGCTTCCATGTGGCGCGCACTAGCGACGTGAAGGCACCTAGCGCGCCAAGGCCCAGGCCATGCTCGATGGCCTCGTCCCCAAAAGTTCAGCGAGCCAGTTGCAGCGTCCAGCGTCCAGCATCCAGCATCCATTGCCGCCATGTCGCACCGCTACGTGTGCCCGTCTGTGGGCGCAGTTGGCCGCCCATTATCGCAGCGTGTAGCAGCGAGCTCCCGCTGCGCCAGGGGCTTCCATGCCTCGGTGGGCAGGCTTGAGGACCAGCCTGGCAGCGCTCCTCCTCGGACGAAGACGCTCAAGGACGCCATGATAGGTGCGGACGCATCAGACAGCCCGAATGCGAGGCCTTGTGGCATCATGCTAACTGATCCATGCTTGTAGCCCCACGCGAACCTCGTCGTCTGCGAAATGCCAGCGCCGCACAGCAGGTCGGAACCCTTTCATTCAATCGTCCGCCCTCCGCCGGCACTGTCCTTGCGAGACGATCCGGCACCGGCCCACCAGATGGAGCTAAGATAATGGCGCCCCGGAAGCCGCTCATCAGAAGGGAAGCAGTCGGCCCAGCTGGCCCCCCTGGCACTATGGTTCGCGCCCCGTCCACTTTCGGCGCAACCCGCAACGGAGGCCCTCCCACCAGACGGCCACAAGGCGGTCCCAATTTACGCGCCCGTGGAGGAGGCCCACCTGGAGCGAACGGCGCTCGTGGTCCGGGTGGTTCGCGTGGTCCGGGTAGTTCTCGTGGTCCTGGTGGTGCCCGTGGCCCAGCGAAGAAGAGCGGTGGCAAAGGCGCGTCAGCGAAGCGTGAGCGCGGAGGAGGGGCAGCGGCAGATAGCGCCCCTGAAATCGACAAGGAGGGCATAGCGCCTGGCGCGATAGAAGGCAGCATGATGCAGACCCTGTACCGTCAGCAGCGCAACCAGTGGGACCGCAAGCCCTACGAGCCCAAGTATGCCCCTGGCAGCTTCGCGGCAAACGAACTGATTCACGCTGGACGGGAGCTGTTCAGGGGAGAGGCGCCGCCTGTGAAGATCTGGGGCAAGTTGGAAAGGACACTAAACATCGTGGGCATGCATGGTGCCGCAGCCCACTTGAAAGTCCGCAGAGTGCCAGATGGAGACTCTGCCCCATTTGGCGACGAGGAAGAAAACTTGCTAAAGTCGAAGCAGAATGGTGCTGCTGAGCAAAAGACCATCACCATCGCGTAGAGGATTACTGGCATACTGTTGTAAAATATCTGTGAGTCGTGTATTATACATGTACATGTCACATATTCAAATCGAATACCGTTGTCTTTTCATCAGGCCTGTTTCGAGGACTATTCAACTGCGTGTTTCATCCGTAAAAGGTGAGAACACTCCTAAGCAGATGCATCAAATCGATACGGCGCGTGCTCTAGCTAAATGGCCCGGTCCCTGCATATTCTCTACTCTCGCCGACGTCCATTTCCGTTTGTGTGGCGTTTGCCTGCGCTAGGCCTTGGTACCTTGGACAATACTCCTCCAGTTCCCAATATATGAATTGTGAGGAGATTGATGGTTTCCCGTACGAACTGGACATGGAGATAGACGAGGAGTATGATCAATAACAATGTGCCCAAAACAAAGGACCCAGGAATACACATGACGAGAGCATACGCACCGTAGACCGTATAGGCACCGCCTTTGATGAAGAGCCAGGGAAGTGCGACGGCGTATCGTATCGTGAGGAGTGCTTTGAACCTCCTGAGTTCAACCTTGAGCTCATCACTGGCTTGCACAAATCCGCGACGTATGGCTTGGACAGATATCCATAGGAGCAGCGTAGCGTTATAAAGGCGACATAATGCTTTGAAGCGCAAGGAGGGCTCCTCTGACTTCTCCGGGCCCAGTGGCCCGTCCTTCCAGACGTGGTACTTCACGGCCTCCCCCCTCGACGTTGGGCCTGAGTGTGCGAGAACGGGGAGGTACCATCCGTGTGACTGCTGCTAACATCCATCAGCCATGGCCCATGAACTAACTCCAGGATAACTTACCGTGGGAGCAGGCAGATGCGCCTTCTTGTTAACCTTGACCGGCAGCCACGCGCGCAGTGCCCTATTAGCCGCTGGATCCAACTCCACATCCTCACACCCAGCATGCCAATTCAGAATCCCCAGCGGATCATTCTCCCCCCTCTCCCTCGCCCTCACCATGTCAAGAAACGCCTCCCCACCCCTGACCATCCACCCGCTAAAGAACTCCGGCGCGCGGTCGATGTCGACCTCTACTGTCTTTCCATCCTGCTTCATGATGTACCGAAACGATTCGGGGAAATATAACTGCCGGATCATGCGACACGGCAGCACGTAATTCCACAGCACGCCGCCGTGGAACAGCTGACTGCGCACGTCGATGTAGCGGAGAATTTCCGGCCGGGTCCCATGGCGTGCAGCACGACGCCCATCTCGTACGCGTTTTCGAAGGCGAAGACGTTGAGATTGTAGAGAAGGGGGAGCGCGTCGTAGTAGATGGCTTTGCAGACGCGGAGGACTTGGCCGTTGGCGCGATTATGCGGACACTGTGCAGAGTGGTCTTCCCGGCAGCGGCAGCGGACGTAGCATTCGAGGCATGCTTCATGGCGGGGGAGGCACTCGCCGTGAAGAATTCTGTAGAGCTTCCGCGCGTTGAAGCGCTTGGGGAGCTGGCCTGGGGCGTTCTGTTGTAGCTCGACGAAGGTTTGATTTTTCCACTGGGGTGCAAGGCGGACGGAGAGAAGCGCTTCCAAGGAATACCCCGAGTAGCTCTTCGCGTAGGTCGAGGGTAGCTGAATGGCGTGTTGCCGCAGGGCGTCGAGGAAGAGAGCGCTCGGTTTTGGTACGTTGAAGTTGAAAGTGATTTCATCCGGGTCGAAGAGGACCTCGGTGAGGATCTGGAGACGAATCTCTGCGGGGAGACGCATCAGAGGTGAGGCATGGTAGTAGGCTGGTGGAGGCTTTAGGGCTTCAAACTGAAGGCGGTGGTTAGCAGCTGCTCTGGCATGGAAGGACGTTGTACTTAGTTTTGCATAGCTGGTATTCCAGCGCTTCTCGTCTGCGGCTGCTTTCCTCTTGTACGGCGCAGGGTCGATGATCTGGGTTGTACGTGCTTTTGTGAAGCGACGTGCTTGTTTCCCAGAGCCGACGGTAATCATCGTGAGGGGCAGATTGGACATGAAACGGCACTTCAGCCGCGTAAAATATATCTCAAGAGGGACAGATATCATGAGGAGAGGGAACGAAATGTAATTTGGGCTCTGTGCGGGTTTTCAACCTGTTGAACGTTGACACGGGAAGGGTACCAGCGAGGCGGAAGTGCCTCCGGACGGTTGAGGTGTCTGCATAGACCCGTATAGAAACATGTATACACCTATCTAAGGGCAAATGTTGACTCTGCTTTATTATGGTCGTATAGGCAACTATGTCCATTGTAATGGCAGTAGATCAAGCTCGACTTTGTGCTTGGCGATACGAACTTGTGGTGGAGATTAGCATCGTGGCCACACACGGAAAGTATTTCCAATAACACATCAGACCAAGCAAATGCACTGTAGCGTTAACCTAGCTGCGGTTGCAGAAGTAAAACTGTAGCACGTGTTATGCCAAATTCTTCTTGGTGGTTGGCAGAGGCAAGACCGGAAAGATTGGCAACGCACAACGGCAGGGATCATGCAATCTGCCACGACTTTGATATTTTAGGTAGAACTCAATTCCATACCTACCTATGGAACAAGCTTACGCCACCTGTTGCATGGTTCCATACCGACAACAGCGCTATTCACAGTGGCCGACAATAAAACTGGAATTGTGTAGCTTTGAGAATCCAGGGTGAATCATCAAATGATACTTTACAAACGTATCATACAGTGACTTTCTACAGGATAAGGTGTGCTTCTGGAGTCCTGTTGTTTGTATCGGCCACGGTGATTGTGTTTGATCGCATCAGCCCCGAGTGATCTCCGCCCAATCTCCGAAATTCTTGTGCAGTTATTACCACAACACACCATCGAGACCACGCCGCCGCCGACATCGTGAAAGAATCCACCTTCATACAGGCCGTGTATTCTCACTTGACCTCTTCGCCCGCAATCTCGGCAACCATATTATGGCGGATCCCTCGCAACAAACACCGCAAGCCGCGTCTGCGCCCTCGCCAACCACCGTCGCGCCCATACCGAACGGCACGCCCGCCGAAGACGTCGAGATGGCAGAACCAACGCCAGCACCTGCCACAGAACAACCAGCCTCCACAGAAGCTTCCTCAATCGCGCCAGAGTCTGCGCCGGCGCCCACATTAGAGCCGCAAGCGCAACCGCCGCCCGTTCAACAGCAACAGCATGTGCAGCCCGCGCTCTCCGCACCCTCGCCGGCTCCAGCACTGGCATCGTTGCGCAATTCGCCGCATCCCAGTGGCCCCGCACAGATCCCGGTGCATGCAACGCTGCATGGGGCGCCGACACGGCAGTATCTGAATCAGCATGTCACGCCGCATTTGTTGGAGGCGATGAAGCACTTGGTGACGGAAGAGTAAGTGAGAGTGGGCATGGGGTGAGAGGATGTTGCTAATGTGGGACAGGCCAGAGAAACCGCTGGAGTACTTGAGTAAGTGGCTTGCGCAGAAGAGTGCGGAGCTGGAGGCCTGAAGAGGGTTCGAGGGGATGGAATGGTGAATGAAAAGCGGTTTGCACTGGATAGAGGTCATTTACATGGCTTGCATAGGACAGGCGTTTCATGGTCATCAAAAGCTCTGAGGCGCATCATGACAGGCATGATACCCACAGGGCCGGGTTTTGTAGTTTATTCACATGTTCATGTTTACGTTCGAAAGTATTGTGAGAAGCTCGAGAATCAGCACAGGGTATCAATTGAAGAGGCGTCCTCGGACGTGATGCTTTTCATTCATTCCATATCATGTCCACCTATGAACAGGCTGTGTAAACCGTAGTGTATCCTTGCATCCGTAACTCCAATCGAGTATTTTCCTTCGAATCCACACCAGGCTGGCTAGCACTCCTTTATGCGACGAGGGTGGAGGCAGTGGCGCTCTCGTACCTCCAGGTGGGGGGCAGGACACCGACGGTCTTGTAGTAGCGGGAAAGACGGTGGATACGGGACTCGATGAGAATCAGACGGCTACCCAAGTCAGTAAGAGGCTCGCACACGTAGAGAACTCGGTTGCACATACAACTTGCCGTCGCGGTCCTTGCGATTGGTCTGCAGGTGCTTGCGGACGGCAACAGCCTTCTTGATGAGCATGTAGAGGTCCTCGGGGATCTCAGGAGCGAGACCTAATGGCTCTCTGTCAGCATTGAACCAACAGAGGCAGATTTATATAGCGCGACAGATACACAAAGGCAGAGCTGCGGTCGACATGCGCTTTCAACACGGGCAGGCTACCATACCGTTGGACTTGAGGATGCGGAGGACCTTGTTTCCGGTGACAATCTTGGTCTGGGCGACACCGTGGGAGTCACGAAGGACCTCACCAATCTGGGAGGGAGTCGCGCCCTTTTTGGCGAGCTTGCAGATTTGCTCTACGACCTGCTCAGGGGTGGTCTTGAGCCACGCCGGGGCAGTGCGCGAGTAGGGGATGGCCGAGGACGATATGCCCTTTCCGTTGCTGTGAAGACGACCCATTGCTGCGGTGTTAGAAGGTTGACGAGGTTGAAGAGAAGTTCGCGACGATTGAGAGAACACAATATTGGAGTGTTCTCGCTAAGCATGCGCTAAGCGTGGTTTGGACTAGCAGCTGCCAAGCATCGGTCCGAGCGTCAAGTTTTCCTTAAAATTTTTGGAAAACGTCCAACTCACCTTCCGAACACCAACTCGCGGTGTCAGTCCGCACCTGCCGCATCCTCTTATGTTGAGGACACGCGGCTTTGCAGCATCGCGGGACTAGCCTTACCTTCGTTGCGGTCAAGGCTACAGCGATGCTGCACGATATCCCTCAGGTATGTTCCGCCCACTTGCCCATCCCGTGCAATGATGAAGTATTCCAATACATTTTATTTTCTGGTACCGTAAGTCAAGCCTATTCTTCTGCTGTCTATATTCTTACTAACAAGGCACAGTCTTGTTTTAAACGTCTTTGACGTTGGTGAACTCAACGGACTCTCTGAAATGCACATATCTTACACTCGTGCTGTTTACTACGTGCGTGGATTATGGCTAATGAGTGCTCAGGCTGTTACATGATGATTGAAGGAAGGAAAATTGGCTTCGTAGCTTCCATAGATGTGGGCACAAGAGGCGCTGCTTCTGTGTCCTCGCAACCTTCCGGAGTTTTGAGCAATGACACTCATTTGACGCTTACCTTGTCTTTCTATCACACATGCCCTCACATCGCGTAGCCACGCAGCCCAGTTGTTTCACATGTACCGCACAGCATCAGCATGATCTACTTACTGTTCAGTCTCTTCGTTCTTTTCGCTCCCGTCGCGTTCAGTCGGACCGCAGCGCAGCTCTGTCGCGGAACCGCCGAGCGCGCAGATGACGGCAATTGGTATTGCTCGGAAGTCACTGCAATCACGTACAAGAACATCAGCCAGTCTGGCGAGTATAACAGGACAACGCGAGTCAATCCGAAGACCGGACTATGTGACCATGAACCTGTAGCCTACTCAGGCGTGGGACCTTTCACACCTTTGATCGGAGAAGTACTTTGAGAAGGCTGCGTCCGTTCACTGGAATGCTAATCTACGCACCCAGCTCTCGATGCATCTACGCGGTCCGATGAATGTATCTCAAATAGCTGTGTACAAGCTGCCGGGCATGTCAATATCCAAGCGCGACTCTATCCGTCGAGCCGGAGGCCGAGCGAACAGACGACGGAATATGCAAAGACCTCGTGAAGAACATGGGACCATACGATCCATTTGGCATTCGTTCTGGCATCATACTCACGATGATACGAATACAGAAGGTACCCACGACAGCTGCTAGTTACATAGCACAGAGTAGCAGTGTGGCTAACATGCTTGATTGACAGGGGACTGGACTACTGAGGGGACGGACGACACAATATCTGAGTCAAAGGCAATTGAAACCCAACAGACAGGAGTCGCGACAACGACTTCTACAAGCGTGAAAACAACGTCGCAGTCTCATGGTTCAACAACTAAGAAACCTTTCGCTCCCACAACGGTCCAAACAGTCCTCTCTACGATCAGACAGACGATTGCTACTGCAGTTGTTCAGACAGTCATCGCGTCCAACGGACAGGCTGGCGGTTCTGCGATGCAGCGGCCGACAACGAACGAACCGGTCTGCACTATCACACCTACGATTACCACGACGATCTTTGTTCCGGGGAGCACTTGTCCAAATCCAGCGCCCGCCATTACACAAACACATATCTTGCCTCCACCCCCGATCGTACCTGTACCTGTGTTGGTTCCATTCCCTGTGCCTGCGCCAGCACCGCCAGCTCCAGTTGCTCCAGTGCAACCTCCACCGCCACCACCCGCAACTCCTGTACCTCTGGCAAGCTCTGCACTACCTGCATTGCCAGCTCTTTCGGTACTCCTAGCAGCGCTCTCACCAAGTATGTCCACGACAACCGCGACAACAACTGCAACGACAACAATTGAGACTACGGAATCGAAGTGTCCAAAGAGCTCAGTTCCCCGGCCAAACCAGCTGCCATCCTCGCCTCAAGTACCCAACGAGACAGAGTGCCCATGCGAGGAGTCCAGTGCCCTGCCACCCACACCGCTTCCGCCACCGGTTGCAGCTCCATCTCCATCACCACCTCCACCACCCGCTGCAGTTCCACCGCCACCGCCGCCTCCGCCTCCTGCACCTGCGTCCCCTGCGGATTCAGCTTCATCTTCCCCGTGTACGGATAGTACAAACGAATCGGGTAGTCCAAGTCCACTTTCCCCTGTGAAGCGTGATGAACCAGCTCCGACTGTGACTGATGCCCCTCATCCAGCTGAGCCGTCCAACGGACCATCGCATGATAACGATGTGAAAGTCGCTGCAGCTTCAACCTGGAGCCGTGTGGCCTACTATACTTCTGCAGCACCCGCGGCGGCAAGTGGCTTCGCATTTCTAGCCAACCTAGGCGACCCTCAGAAATCCGGAACCTTTGACTAGTAAGATGAATCTGAATTTGTCTGTCAACATCCTAACAAGAATCAGTGCGTTTGGTAACTCGCTCGGCTACGTGATCGGTGACGGGAGCAAAGTGGCTGCAGACAGTATGCCTTTCGATGGCATTCTCGAGACGTCCGAGCGCGAAATCGCTGTTTTCACGGACAAAGTATGCGATGGTAATTGCGAATACGCGAGACCAGATGCCACTGCACACTGTAAGTTCATCATGTACAACCACTTAATCAAAGCAATCTCTAATGTTTTAACGGACGGCTGGGACGGGCCGTCCAAAGCTTTCTTCATAGAGTTTCAGATGGATCATTACGACAATCACGGCTCAGACCAAGGTATGCTATCCGACGCACCCGCTTGGTGGTTCCTCAACGCGGCTATACCACGTGTCCTGCAGTACGGCAATGACCGCAAGAATATCCCCTGCTCTTGTTGGTCGACCGGCTGCGGCGAGTTCGACGCTTTCGAGATTTTGGGACGTGGGGAGATGCGTGCGAAATCGACAATCCATCGGCAGGGCAACCTTGAAGGCGGTGACAGCAATTACTTCCGCCGTCCGGTTGGCAGAACAATCAAGTTTGCAGTCGTGTTTCATAATTGGAACATCACAGCAAGAGTCTTGGACGACGGGTTCGATATTGGAGCGAGTTTGACGCAGGCGCAGATTGATGACATTCTAGCGTATGACGCGAGCGATAACTCGCACTCACTGTTTTTGATCGGCGATTGATATGGTGCTGTCATATTTCGTTAAGCGGATCTCCCTTGGGAACCGGAAATATGGTACCATCAACATACATCCAACATACTTATCCAATAAAATGTCAATGCAATTGAGAATGAATTGTATGAATTCTCCACGTGAATCCTTTCTCTCGCGGCGCCTGGTCCTTTTGTGCACAAATTCAGCTGAGAAGTCGCCTACACTTTCAATAGCTCCAACCCCTGGAGCCTTATTGTCCAGATCGCGTCTTTCTTTGGAGGATGCAAAATCCTTGCGATGGTGTGCGCGAATGTATGTTATCAGTTGCCTACATCTGAGGCTAGCTCGCCATCGCAGAAAAAATTCACATAGTCCAATAGATAAAACAATGGTAGAACGACGTTGGGGTAGCGAGCAGCTTCCATAGTCGCCTTCAGGTTCGCCGCCTTTGGGTGTTAGGCTACGTGCATGATGCACTCTTGAAAACCGATGCTTACCAATGATTTTAGGGGTTTCCAATAAGTACTCAGGACTTCGATTATGGTACGGCATGTTTTCAGTCCTTCTGAGTATATATCGCGGTCCGCATGTGCCAATATCTGAGCTGCTATGAAAGCCGCATACCCTGCGACATGCCACAGTCTTGTGATATCTTGACCGGTTTCCAGGAGTTGCTGTAACAGTTGAATGAATCTCAGCGATTCTTCAATGGCTCTTTTCCCAGTACTGAGTTGAGATGCTGGCGTTGCTCCGAGAGTACGCGTATCAGGGTCAGGATTGACCGCCTTGAAGACATCCACGAAAGCACGGCTTAGATAAAACACGGAGCAGACGCATACGAGGAACTCGGGGCTTTCATCATAAGACTTGGCCTTGGCGAAAATATCCTGGACAAGAAATTGCACGGAAGGTTCGATTTCGTCCAGAGACTCGTCTACCTGGTCGAACTCTTCTATCCCTTCTAGGGTCGGACGGTTCTTGAACGTCAGCACTAACGCTCGCGTGTTGCCCCTATGCTTGTTAGATCTGCGGATCTGCTCAATAATGGAGCTTTATGTTACAGACCAGATTCCCAGCAGCTTCATCATTTCAGCTGTCAAAGTGCTGGTCTCGCCGTTGTTCAGTTCGGAATCTGAATCGACCTTCCATGTGCGGGTCATCTTTTGGCCATGTATGAGTTCCACACCTTGGATGGAGCCTCCTGGGCCGAACTCTGCTGGTAGTGGTAACCCCCGTGCCCTATTGTATCTCTGAACTATTTCTTCGCTGTGAAGACACATGGTACCCCAACTTGCCCAGTATGATCTTCTTCTGATTTCACGATCGAATTTGAGGCTCGGGTTCACCAAGGCAGGGTCCCCGTTTTCGTACAGTTCGTCATAGCCGAGCAGTTGACTCAAGCGATACGCCAGAGTTGCGTGAATTTTGGCGCGGACGATTTCGCCTCGCGCCCAGTAGAATTGCTGTAAGACCAGCAGCGTTTGTATCTTTGGGACAGATGGCTCGTCGACATGAGAGAGAACCTGCACGCTTGCCGCATGTGCCCATGACCACGACCTCTCGTAGAGTGTCTGCATTGGATAAGCTTTGACGTATTTCTGATATTGCGGGTCTACTTCTTGTAAGAACAACGCTCCATGTGCGAAGATGGCCCGCTGAAGGTGGTCCGGCATCTTTTTCAGCATATAAACTTGGAATGTGACCGTTTTGTGGAACATCAAGTGGGCGTGGTAGATATGTTTGAAATATACTTCCTGGAGCAGCAAGCCGATTTCTGTAGACGGTAGGTCTGCGACGTCGGGTTCTGCTAGGCAGTCGAAAGGAACGGTATTACTATAACTGAGGCGCCGCTTCTTTGTTGCATGGGTCTTCGAGAACGACGACCCATGCTCATGTGTGTGCGATGAGTTGTTCGCTTGGGAGGCCTTTGATCGGTTCTTCTCAGCAGCGATCCGCTTCCGATCTGGTGGCGGTGGATATGTGCATGCGGCATCTTTCTTGCGACAGCGCTCGCAAGTTGGCAATTCCCGACCGCATTTGAGCTTTTGTTCTCTACATCGTAAGCATGCGACAATCGGTGGTGTCGGCCCTGTGGGAACGCCTTGAGCCGGTGCTGCCATTAGGTACAAACGGCAGACGTTTATCAGGAAGAACACCGTCGGAATAAGCCAATTTAGCTATTTCAAGCGATGCTCACATGCAATGCGAGACGGAAAGGGTTGACAAAGATGTGATATTTGTTGCGTTTGCTTTCCGGAGTGATGAAGACGATGTTCGGCCCGCAGGAATTTTCAGCTCCTCCGACCCCCTCCGACCCCGCCCGGCCCCTCTGAATGGCGTCTCGACATGAACATTGACACAGCTCAAGAAAACCATGGCTTGTTCCCATATGAAAGGCTTTATTAACCTCGCTTCATCTGAAACCCGCCATGGTACTATTTGAGATTGCTTGAAGCCTGTACTTGAAACGTCATCAAGGCTTCTCCGCATGATGGGGGCAAGGCCTTGCCTAGAGATGTACCTACCTGAAGACGCCAAAGCCAGGAATGGTGACCACGGAAGAATCGGATCTTCCAGCTTTGAGATGTCACCAATGCTTGATGATCTGGCCTGCTCTGGGCGTAGTATCGGTATATTGACAACCCGCAGCTGCAGCATCATGGGATAGTAAGGCAAGATGCAGGCTAAGTTAACCGCATATATGATGCACACTTCTGCCTTTGCCTTTGTCTTCTTGTTCCCGCGATGATGGCGAAAATACTTTGGCTGGCTCTGAGCGCTCTACTCATAACAGTGCTATGCGACTATAAGATCACTCTGACGCCTTCCTCTGCGCTACTCGTTACCGATGGTAATACCACCCTGGTAAATAATACAGCCGTCTTGGCCGGTGGACAGAACACCACAGTTTTACCGTTGAAGAATGCTACGGACGGACTCACCTACGCTTTCGTCACCCCTACAATCGCCAAAATAACGCTCGACACATCGAACGCCTTCCACGGTGCGCGTTTTTCAACATCCGAATTTACTCGGTTCTACGGAGTTTGGGAGTACCCCTTCAACAATCGAATTGACAATGCGAACGTATCGTTCGACCTCAAGGGCGTGGGGAATAATGTTGGCGTCAACTGGAGTAATGCTCGAGCTCCGTTCTTCTTAACAACTGCCGGATACGGCGTATATGCAGACACATTGAAAATGGGATCCTACGACTTCAAGACCCCTGGAGACGCCCAGTTCATCTTCAATAGCAGCAGCTTAGTCTATTACATTATTATTCCGAAGGGCGAGGGAGGCCTGAAGAGCGTTATCGAACAGTATACGGAGCTAAGTGCTAGGAGCGAAATGCCACCTACTTCTGGATTGGGACCCACTTTCTGGTCTGACGACTTCACCCAAGATTTCCACGGCAACGTTACAAATGCTCAGGAGAACATTCAGGATCTTGTAAATCACTTGTACGACAACCGCATTCGCGCTACCTCAATTTTCGCGGACAGACCATACGGTAGCGGAAATAGGTCATGGGGCAACTTCGACTTTGATCCAGTCCAGTATCCGGATCCCGCTTCCTTCATCCAAAATCTTACCGAGGGCTCAGGCATTGACTTCCAGGTCTGGATTGCGAACCGGGCGCAGTATGGCACGAAGCTCTACAACGCCTCTTTCCAAAACCATTGGCTGTTCCCCGATGATCACCCTGTTGGTGGCCTCGGAGAAACGTTGAACCTCTCCATACCTACCGCATACAAATATTTCGAAGAATCCCTGAAATATTTCCCTGCGGTAGGCGTGAAGGGCTACAAGATTGATAGAGGCGAGGAAGGCGAGATGCCTGACTACATGCAAAACGAACAAATGGCACTTTTCCTGGACCTGGCATACGATTCAATGGTGGAAACTTGGGGCAAGAGCCGCTTCTACAACTTTGCACGTTCAGCAGTGGATCGCAGCAGAGCCAAAACGCACGTATGGAACGGCGATAGCCATGCCAACTTCACAGGCCTTGCGTACAGTGTTGCATCCGCTATCCGATCCGGGCTCATCAGCTTCGGCATCTGGGGTTCTGACACGGGAGGGTACACGAGAGAAAGCGCTTTGACACCTTCACCTGAAGTTTGGGCTAGGTGGATGTGGTTCAGCGCCTTTTCTCCCGTTTACGAGCTTATGTGAGCTTGTTAGCAAACTTTGCACATGCAGATGCTGATTTTCGAACAGGCTTGGTACAAATCACACGCCATGGTACCCGCCCTATGACAACACGAGCATACTGGCTGTCATGAAGCAGACAGCCAACCTGCATGCGGACCTCCTCCCCTACATTCGATCCTACGCCAACGATGTGTCTAAGACGGGTCTTCCGATCATACGCGCGTTGTTCCTAGAGGCAGAAGAAGACGAGCAGACCTGGGATGTAAACGACTCTTACTTTTTTGGAAGCGAGTTCCTGGTCGCACCTGTCGTCAGCGCCGGTGGCTCTCGCAGTGTTTACTTCCCGGTGGGCCCTTCGAACTCGTACCTCGAATACTTCAACAAGACACAGAGTTACGCTGCAGGCACATCGGCTAATATATCGTCGAATCTGACCTCTATGCCAGTCTTTGTGAGGCAAGGCGCCATCATTCCACGCGGAGATGTATATCAAGGGAACGCAAAGTGGATACAAGGTTGGACTCCCCATCTGAGGCTGGAATTGTATCCGAGCTTTGATGTACCGGAGAGTAAATTCACTTATTACGGTGGAGGCGCGGAGACCAAAATTGTTCTTACGACAACCGAGGCAGAGAGAAGTGCGACTGTAGAAACAGGTGGGCTGGAGTTCAACGGTTGGGGCGTCAAAGTAGTATGGTTCTTGAAAGGCGCAGAGGAGGGAAGAGTCATGGACATGAATGTACGTGATGAGAGAGGTTCGTTGAGGATTACGAACGTAGAGACCCTGTTCTAGAGAACACCCTGCTTTTCTATTGTCGAAAGTGGCAACGTACACCACAACCACCACATTATCATCATGATAGCAAGGCCTGCAAATGAGCTCCATATGGTCGAACGAAGGACTACTCCAATGACCTTTCATCTTCTCACCCACTTCAGTTTCAGATCGTTGGGTCTGTTCATCCGCAAAGTGACCATGGGTCGAGAGTCAGCAATAACTGCCGCCAATCTGGAAAGCCCCTGTTCCAAGCTCTCCCCTGCCTCCAAAGCTGGCTCGGCTCGAAACTCTGAGAAGATAGTATATATGACACTGAGGAATTCAGTTTGAGCCATTTTCATCCCAGGACACGCACGTGGGCCACCTGACCATGGCAAAAAGTTTTCTTTACCGCCGGCAGCTTCGAGTTTCGGTACCTGAGCAATGCTATTGCTTGCGGTGAGCTTGTTAGCATTAGCACTCCATCTTGTTGGCCGGAATTCAAACGCGTCATCGCCCCAAACATCGCTGTGAGCGCCCACGCCATCAAGACTGACAGTGCAACGAGTGTTGGCCGGGATGCGGTAATCCTTCCCGTGACTAGTGACGACCTTCTCGATGGGACAATTGCGGATAATGTGGGCTACTGGCGTAAATGTACGTCTTCAACAGTCAGTATAATACATCAAGCGACATCGACTTGCTTACAGGGTTTCAAACATCAAAGCCAAGCACCTTTCTAATTTTGGCAAGACACTGTGATAGCTGCTTGGGTCCGATACCTCTTTGTGTGTCTGGTCAATCTCTTCAATGATCCAGTCCTGCCATTGTGGATAAGCAGCAAGCATACCAACCGCATAAGCCATAGTATTCGCGGTCGTGTCGTATCCAGCCAAAGTAAAAGTGTACAGGTTTCCTGTGATTTGTGATTCGGTGAAGGCGGGCTTGTTGAGACGACTTCCTTTCTCGTACGAATCCACTTCATTGTCGTTGGCCGAGGCCAGCGATGACAGGAAAGTGTTGCGAAGGGTCTGCGAAGACTCCAAAGCATCTCTCTCCTTCTGCAGCATCTCGGAGCTATGCTCATAGAACTGATAGTAGGCTTCCCCAATCTTCTGCAGAGACTTTGGCATCCAAGACTTCCTCAAGAGCCAAGGAGGTAATAGGAAGAGCAGGAGTAAGCCTTCGATCAAATGGAGCAAAGCTTCCATGAATTCCATCTTTTCACCCTCCCCAGCTTGTTTTAGACCTGGACTCCATTTTGTAGACATACCATAACCAATTGTGCTCAGAATGTTGAAGGCAATTTTTCGCAACCCGTTGACCGTGCCATTGGTGGTTCCGTCTTCGACAGCCGTGAAGTGTGACATCATGTCGTGTGCTTGCTGTTGACTCTCGCTCCAGACGGTTTCCATGATACGCTCATTGAGCATGGGTGCAATGAGACGTCTCTGCCGAGACCATGCCTCGCCCACACTGCCCGCAAGAGAATCGCCGAAGTTGTTCAGCAGCTTCCTGCTCATTGCATCCAGTTCGAATTCACGACTGCGTGCCAATATGGCGTTGGCAATTTCCCCATCTTCCACGAATAGCTCCAAAGAATCGTTGGGAGTTACAACAATATAACCAGGGGTTTCTCGCTCACGCTTCGCCACTCTGTCGCGGTATTCGTAACCATACACTCCGAGATCGTATGTCCGAGCGATTGACTGCGGGAGGATGCGTAACGCGATAGAGAGGAAACCACCACCAACGACAGTGAACAAAGGCGTGTTGATCGCGAATGGAAAGATGCGCAGCGTGAAGCCTGTTGTCTTGGCTCGCATGTAGTTTCTGTAAATGCGCGACGATAAGTACGAGAAGTAGAGCACCGCTGCGCTTGCAAATATCTTAAAAAGATCCATGCTATTAATGGAGCAGAAGACTACTCGAAAAACTTGAAACAAGCGAGAGAGAATTAAGCTACAGATGCTACCATGAGGGAGAGGGGTGCACATATGTGCCAAACCGTGGAGCGTGTGTTGGCCCGTTTAACGGATGTCAGCAATAAGCACTAGACACACTTAGGGGCAGTGATGGGGGATTCCGGAGCTGAAGTAGCTTAGTCCTATTCCTAGATTTTTGACTTATTGTTAGACTCATTAAAATTTAAGTCTAGTATTATCGCTTATGATAAGTGACTAACGAAGTGAGGAGTGAAGAATAAGCTTATACAGTAGGACTTTAGTAGGCGGAGATAACTCGGGGCTGAATGTGTAACAGGTAGATGTTAAATCCAAGAGGGTAGCTAGTCCTAAAGGGTTAAGGTTGGTTCTTAGGCAGGAGTACTTATAGAAGGTAGAAGGTCTTATTAATATAATAGTATCTTACAAAGTATAATAAGTTAATAATTTAGTCTACTAGAATCTAAATAATAGATTAATAAACAAATTAAATATAAGTATAAAAAGCTTATTCTCGCGTTCCTATATACTAAGTAGTCCCACACTTCCTAGAATCCTATATATCCTAGAGTCCTATATGTCCTAGAGTTCTATATGTCCTAGAGTCCTGTATAGGCGAGTCCTACGCGTCCTAGAGTTCCCGTATAGGCGAGGCCTATACAGTCCTTAGGACCCTTAGGACCTATAATTTATTATCTAACTACTTAGTTAGCTAACTCTAGCGGACTAGTAGTTTAATAAGCTTACGCCCTACTACTTATATATAGCTAGATCCTAATATTATCCTTCCTCTCTAAGCTTAATATCCTTATAAGTTAACTACCTATAAAGTTATTATCTTATTCTATTTAATATTGCTATAGTTAAGCTAATTATGTTAAGAAAGACTACGTTTTTATAATAGTTACCTATTTATACTATACTAAGAAGAAATATACTTATTATTTTTCTTTTTTACACTCTTAGTATACTAACTATATTAGGTAAGAAAACTAGAAGTATAAGCCTAAAGAGATTCCTTTACTAGATTATTTAAAAATAGATACTAAAATAGAGAGGTTAGAGAAGTTAGAGGCTAAAAAAGAGGTAAAGCTTTATATTAAGGAAGAGCTAGCTAAGGTAGCTCTTTTTTACGCCTATTAGGTGTAAGAGAAAATAGCGCGTTTATATAATTAGTAAAAGAAATTACATTAGAAGGAATAAGAATTATTTAATTATAGTATAAATACTATAGATAAGTTAGAAGCACTTAAGGCGTAGGAGGAGTTAGTGTAGGCTATTACGTTAATAAATCCTAACGCGCTGTTAGGCGCTAAGGTAATTAACTAGTCTATTTTATAGGCTAGCCTTTATACTAGTGGTAATTCCTAGGTGCGTCCTAGTTGTCTTTTTATAATTTCTGGCGTCTAATTATAGAAGTTATTTATCTGTTATTAACAGTTAGATAGGTTTTCCTTAGATTCCTATATATTTTTACTAGACAAATACCCTTTCTATTTAATAAGGTATTCTTTAGTATTTGTATACGCGTTACGTACTTATAGGATTTATTCTACTTTAAACTTAGTTTCTTTCTAAGCTTAGTAATAGAAGGTAGTTTTAACTAGTGTTTTAGGGTCTGCTAGTTCTAGTAGTAATACGTAGAATACTAGGTGTATCTTTGCATCTGGCGGTAGTTCTAACTTATAGTTTACTAGTAATATTTACTTAGAAATGTAAAATAGTCTAACCTTAATATAATCTAGTTTCTTGTGTTTTTTTTTCTAAGTTTAAAGGTTCTTTGTAAGTAGATATACTTTATCCCCTTTCTTTAGCTAAGGTGCTATTTTTCACTTTTAATTGTAGTATAAAATTGATTGCTGCTAAGCTTTTTTAAGATTTTCTTAGAGTTATTAGTGTATTTTCTTTATATTTTCTACTATATCTATAGCTTCTTTTGCTTTAATTATTGTAGGAAATTGTTAGTTAAAGAGATGTAGGTGTCTTCTATAGTTTACATAGAACAGTGTATGTCCTAATACTACTAATACTTTGTTATTATAGGCTAACTGTGCTATAGGTAGTAATAAAACCTAGTTATTCTTCTAACTATTATAGTAGATGCGTAGGTACATTTCTATAGTTTAGTTTATACGTTCTGTCTATCTGTCTATTTGTAGATAGTAAGCTGTTAATAGTTTTTATTTTATTCTAAGTAGTGCTATAAGCGTTGTCTAATAATTTAACGTGAAGAGCTTGTCTCTGTCGCTAATAATTATTTTTAGGATTCTGTAGTGTCTAATTAGTTAGTCTAGGATAAGAAAAGTAAGTTCCTTTACTGTTATTCTTTTAAGACATAGAATAAGCTTAATATACTTAGTTAGTTAGCAGACTATTACTAATATACTATTGTATTTAATTCCTGTTATTAGATCCTTAGAGTTTAGAATTCTTGTAACAAAATTCATAGCAATGTCTTCCTATAGTGCTATTAGTATTCTAATTACTTATATCTCTCTATATTTAAGATGTGTGCTATATTTATTTCTCTAGTATTCTGCATATTTGTAGATATAAACTATTATAGCTTCCTTAATTCCTTTAAAGGTGTAATTCCTTTAGATAAGTTCTATTATTTTCGTAATGCCTAGGTGTCTATACATAGGGTTATCGTGGTATTGTTAGATAATCTTAGTCTATAGATGTTCTAGAACTTCTTATTTAACTACTAAAAGTTAATTTAGTTCTACTATTAGCTTTAGAGATCTATCTTTAGCTTTACAAAGGATTGCAGAGAAGGTTTTTTTCTTTTTCTCTTACTAGATTACTTTGTTAGCTAAGAGCGTCTACTCTACTATTTTCTTTTCTAGCTATATAGATAATTTTAAACTTATACTACCCTATAGTTTATAACTATCTTTGTTATTATAGCGTAAGTTCTGTTGTTATTATAAACCTTAGAAGGTTCTTATAATCTATATAGATTTCTAGCGTTAAGTAACTAAGCGTATAAATCCTCTAGTGCTTTAAGGCTTTAACAATAGCGTAGAGTTCTTTATTATATATATTATATTATGTTTTGGCGTTATTAAATTTGCATAAGTAATAGGCAATTAGGTGCTATTTACTATTATATTTTTATTTAGCATAGGCGCCTAGCGTAAGATTGCTAGCGTCTGTTTTAAAGCGTAGTAGTTTATCGCTTCTAAAATAAATAAAGATAGGTTCTATAATACATACTGTCTTAAGGAGTTAGAATAACATTCTATACTTATCTATCTATTTAAAGGGTACGTCCTTCTTTATAAGATTTATTAAAGGTATTGTAACCTTTATATAATTTTAGATAAATCATTAGTTAAATCTATAGAATTCTAAGAATTCTTAGATATTCTTAGCTATCTTTAGTATTAGCTAGTTCTTAATACATTTAACTTTACTTAGTGCTATCTAAATTCTTTCTATAGTAATAATATGTCCTAGGAATTTAAGTTATTTAACGTTAAACTTATATTTCTTAAGTTTAATGTAAAGGCATACTTTATCTAGTGCTTCTAGTACTGTCTATATATACTTAGTGTGGTCTGATTTGTTTTTAGAAAAGACGAGGATATTGTCTATATACGCGATAATAAATATGTCTAGATGTTTACAAAGTACGTTATTAATAAGTGCTATAAAAGCTACTAGTGCATTTATAAGTCTAAAAGGTATAATCTTATATTTAAATAGTCTATAGCGTAATTAAAACGCTGTTTTCTATTCTTCACCTTTCTTAATTTGTATAAGGTGGTAACCGTTTCTTAGATTTATTATTATAAATATCTTAGCTTAAGATAGTTAATCTCGTAATTCTATAATATTTAGTAGTAGATATTAGTTCTTTATTATTATGTTATTAAGTTATTAGTAGTTAACGTATAGTCTGTCTAATCCATCCTTTTTCTTAATAAACATAAAAGGGCTTACTACTAGTAACTTTAATAGTTATATATATCCTTTCTTAAAGTTTGTCTTAATAAAATTACGTTCTTTAAGGAGTTCTTCTTCTATCTTGCTATATAGTAGTCTAAAGGGTAGTGTCTTCCCTTCTTCTAGGTCTATTATAAGATTCTAGGGTTAATGTTCTAGTAGGTTTACTTTTCTTTCCTTTTTTATAAATATGTGTGTCTATTTCCTATACTCTCTTAGTAAGGTAAAGGGTGTGCTATTGTTCTCCTTTTTACGCTTCTTAACCTAGTAGTTCCTACTAGCGTCTACTAAAGTATGCTTCTGTTTTTTAACTATCTATTACAGTATTATATTGTTAATAACTCCCTTATCTACTATTATTTTTAGTTAATACGTAGGCTTTACTTATAATATATAATTATAGTGTTTAAATAATATTTTCTTTATACCCTAGTTAATCTATAGGTTGTGTATTATTAACTAAAGTAATCCTAAGACTAACTTATACTTAGATCCTAGTAAGATATCTAAAGTAAGTTTCTCTCTATATCCTTAGACTATTATTGTGGTAGTAACCTCTTAGCATATTTAAGGTGTCTTAGGCATTAGGGATCTATTCGCGACATAGATAATATAGGGTACTTTTTTCTCTAATATTATAAGTCCTGCTTATTTTATTATTTAATAAAATATAAAGTTCCTTTCTACTTCTAAGTCTATAAGAGCTTAAGCCTATATTCCTTTAAGCTGTACTAGTAGCTTAACTAATACTGTCCTTACTATAGTATTTAATTTAATAAAGGTGTTTTCTTGTTTAAATTTAGGCCTAAAAAAGACATCTATTTATGTAGGTTGTAGTTAAGTTCTAGTGCCTAGTATACGTTTCTAAGTATCTGCTTCTATTATTATTTTAAAGTATATAGCTTATATAAATTATCTTTTTCTTCTTCTTGTAAGGATGTTCTTCTATTTTTCCTCCTACAGTCTTTACTATTCTTGTGTACTAGTTAAATTAGTAGTTCTATTATTACTTTTTATATAAGGCAGTTTACAAAGCTGTCTAAATATTTAGCTATATAGTAGTATTTATAGTTTTAGTTTAGACATGTGTACTAGTATAGTTATATATAGTCTCTATTAATAAGTATATTATAGTATTTATTACCCTTTAGCGTGAGGTAAGAAAAGTATTTTACTTATTATTTATCCTAGAGGTGTTTGTCGCAAGCTGCGATAGAGTAGTGTATCTATATCTATCTATAGCGTAGTTTCCTTTTAGGTTATTTCTTATTCTCCTTTTTCTCTGCCTTATATTGTGCGTATATTGGTTCTTCGCAATGTGTCTATATATAGAATTAGTGTGTAGAATTTTAGTGGTCTAGGTAGTACTTTAGTACGTAGTCTAACTTCTTGTTTTTATAGGGTTGCATTCCTTTTAGTGCCTAATAGGGTTCTATGTAGTCCTAAACATTTAGTTTATACTTAGGTAATATAGGGTTGTCTTCTTCCTGCCTACTTTATAGGTAAGGAGTAGGAGATTTTAGTATCTCTTCTACGTCTTCTATGTTATAGTATATATTAGAGTTGTCTTCTAGATCTTTATATAGTTATAAGTTAGGTAAATCTAATTGCTTACTTTACTCTAGTATAATACGTTAGTAACTAAATAGCGTTATAATAACTTCCTATTCCTTATTAGGTTCTTAGTCCTTAATAGTTAGTATATTTAACTTAGTTTAATAGACTTTATTCTTTAATCTACAGTTCCTAGCTATATAGCCTAGTTTACTATATATAAAGTATTTATAGGTCTTAGTTATTAGTTATTAACTTCTATTAGAGACGCATTTATTAGGCTACTTAAGGCCTATCTTTTCTCCTTTTCCTTTGCTTAAGTAGTTAAACTAGATATCTTCTATTAGTTTATATCTCTAGTAGTTCCTTAGCTATTACTTTTAGATAATTCAAACAGGGTTCTTATAAACTATTTTTACTAGTTATCTAAAGCTTATCACCCTAGGGTTTTAGTAGAGCTCCTATTGCAGTAAAAACTATTCTTTATTAATCCTAATAGTTTCTTTATATAGTTCTTTAAGGTTAGTAATTTGCGCACTACTATATAAAAGTTCTTTACGTAGTTTCTATTTAAGTCCTTATTTATATATGTCCTAGAGAGATTTATTGTCCTAGTTAAGCTGCACAGCGTATCTACAAAACTTAGCTATATACTTAGCTACTAATTGTTTCTAAGTTATAGTTTAAATTTTTACTTTTGTAATAGAGTCTTTGTTAGTAATCCTAAAGAGTTATTTAAGGCATTTTTTAAAGTTATTATAATTTTTAATAATATTAACTGTATTAGCCTGTTTATTTACGTAATTGTTGTTATTATTGTTGTGGTCTATTCCTAGATATTTTTTAAGGTAGAGATAGATCTATAATCCTGTATCTCCTTACATGTATATTTCTATAAAGATAACTTTATTTTTATTTTTAAAGGGTTTATCTAAGTTAAAGAAGTAGAGGTCTAACTAGAGAATTTAGACGTTAGTTTAAAATTATTTACTAAAGTAGAGATTAGGTTTATACGCCTTACTACTATCTTTTATAAAAGTAATCTTAGCAGCACCTAAAGCTGTAGAAGAGGTAGGAGTTTATAAAGTACTTATGTTAAGGGTGTTTAAAATATTAAATCTAAGAAGGTAGCTAGTCCTAAAGGGTTAAAGTTAGTTCTTAGGCAGGAGTACTTATAGAAGGTAGAAGGTCTTATTAATATAATAGTATCTTATAAAGTATAATAAGTTAACAATTTAGTCTACTAGAATCTAAATAATAGATTAATAAATAGATTAAATATAAGTATAAGAAGCTTATTCTCGCATTCCTATATACTAAGTAGTCCTATACTTCCTAGAATCCTATATGTCCTAGAGTCCTATATGTCCTAGAGTTCTATATATCCTAGAGTCCTATGCGGGCGAGTCCCACGCGTCCTAGAGTTCCTATACAGGCGAGGCCTGTGCGGTCCTTAGGACCCTTAGGACCTATAACTTGTTATCTAACTACTTAGTTAGCTAACTCTAGCGGACTAGTGGTCTAATAAGCTCGCGCCTCGCTGCTCATGCGCGGCCAGATCCTAACAGTAGATTACAATATTATTATGGTGTTGTGGCATCTAGCGCCAAGGCCCTATAAGGGGCCTATACGCTAAGCGAGCTAGCTTGCGCAAAACCTACTCTACGCCCTAACTTTATAGAAGTTAAGTATTATTCTACTTAATACTATTAAGTTATTCTTTTACTATACTCCTTAGTATAAAGTAAATACTATTAACTGTGACTAGACCTCACAGAATTAGGACAGAAATACGACTCTATAATTTAACTAGAAGCCTACTTTTATAGGCGCTTATTAGCTCCTAAATCTAAACGTAATAACGTTTTGCTAAGCTAAAATAGATACACTTAATTAGATAACTACACTGCTCTAGCTATAGAACACTAAAGTATTAGCCACACCTACCATAGAAAATAATAACTAGCTACTATACTAGCCATCACACTAGCCATAAAATATTACACTAGTCACTACACTAGCCACAGAACGTTATACCAGCCACAAAATAATAAAATACTATCTAGATAACTTACTATTAGTAATAAAATAATAGTTTAGTAAATTAATTAAATATTAACTAGGTATTAACTTACTAATAACTAAATGTAGAAAAATAGTATAATTATCTACTAGCTAGATTATTATATAAATAAGTAAATACTAGTTAATATAAACTATATTTAGATTCTAGATATAATTATATCTACACTTTTACAGGAGGCTAGTTACTTAATAAGCCAAATTACTAAAGATAATACGTTTATAAATTTATAAGAAGTAGTAATTAAACTTATAAAGAGGAGGTAGAGGCTAGAGGATAAAGGGTAACCTTCTAGACTTTCTAGTACCTTCTCTCCCCTAGTACTAGTTACCTAGAATAGTAGAGACTAGGGTAATAGAGGGCAGATCGAACGTAGTTAAATAGAGTAATAAAACCTTAGGTATAGGCTTAGAATTACTATCTAGGGTAGAGAGTATACGTAGAAGGCAACTCTCCTTATATATATATATAGTAGAGATTCTAGAGTATTCTACTTAGTAATTCTCTACTATCTATAACGTTACCTATAACGTCACCTTATAACGTTACCTATAACCTCACCTTATAACGTTACCTATAACGTCACCTTATAACGTTATCTATAACGTTACCTAGTATCTATAGGGCTATAACGTTATTATGACGTTATTATAGAAACTTCTAGAATATAGAAAAGATAACTCTAGGAACCTTTAAAGGTTACCTATTTCTTATTAATAATAGTAAAAGAACTTACTTTTTCTATTCTAGATTAATTAATTAAATATTATAGAATACTAAAAATAATTATTAGTAATAGAGATAAACTTTTCACATTAAATTATTAGATAACGCTTATAGTCTTACTTAGAATAAAATAAAAGGTATTAATAACCTACTATCTATAAATAGACAGATGAATAGAACGTATAAATTAGACTATAAAAACGTACCTACGCATCTACTATAACAGTTAGAAGAATAACTAGGTTTTATTACTACCTATAGTATAGTTGGCCTATAATAACAAGATATTAGTAGTATTAGAATATATACTATTGTCCATACAGTTTATCGTATAAATAGCACTAAGTGAAATAGGGGCCTACCTACCTGTAGGGACCCGCACAAGGACCCACTACTTAGGTTAGCGCTAAGAGGCAGAGACTTTATAAAGCCCTGCCTACCTATAAGGACCCGCACAAGGACCCCCTGCTTAGGTTAGCGCTAAGAGGTAGAGACTTTATAAGGTCCTTAGTGCCCCTTTATATAATAGACTAGACGTAATTAATTAAACCTACTTCTTACCCTTTGTATAATAGTATACTATTAACCTTTAAATACTTAATTACAGATTAAGCCAAACCTACACTAATTAGTAGTTAATTCTAATTAACTGCAAACTAGTAAGGTCTAAAGACAGAGCGCCCTATAAGCTAGATGCGTAGGCTCTGTATTATTACCTTTACTAGAGATTAAATTTTAGATTATATAATAAGTAGAAACAAAGCGTATATATTTGTAAAGAGTTGCACGATCTAGTCTAAGCTATTCTATAGAAAAGAAAGGAGATAGTAAGTATATTTATAACCCTAAAAAATACATTGTATAATTAAACTAGTAACAACTAAACGTAAACACGTTGTATAATTAAACTAGTAATAACTAAACGCAGACACGTTACTTAACTAAAAAAGATAATAATAATATAGCCTTAAGACTAGGAGACTTCCTAGAAGAACTATAACATAAGGACGTCGTGCAATAATTAATACTACCTCCTTAGTAAGAAGACAAAGTAACATAGCTTTAATAAGTAGAGGAAGTAATAAATATTAAGGCTATTACCTTAAGAGAAGAGATTACACAAAAGTACTAGGTAGATAGAGTAGATCTACACAGCTACTTACCCCCTTCTCTAAAATAGCTAAACACTTATATAGTGTACATAATTGCGTAATATTACGTAAGTAGTCTTAAAGGTAAAGAAGTAATCTCTTCTTTTACTAAAGATTTTAATAACTAGAAAGAGAGAAACTTTAATAAGATTAGTTATACAGTAAAAAGAGAGCTTATTACTTTTCTTATAAAAGAAGGCTTTATCGCTACTAATACTATAATAAAGGACACCTATATAAAGAAACTCTTTAAACTATTACAGCTTAACTATAAGCTATAGACCCTTTATATAATAATACTACAACCGCAACCTAAACCACTTTATATAATCCTAATAATATAACCTACACTATCTATAGGCAATACATATATATATAGAGCACAGTTAGGGCCTATCCCTATATGTGTAAGAATAGAGACACTATATATAGAGCCACACTAGTGGTAATAGCCTAAAACCTAGACTACTTTTACCTAACAAACTATATTATATAAAGAGGCTAGACACTCCTAGTCTCCTTAATAACTAGGAGATTATACTTCTATCTAGCTAGATAAGATTATCCTCTTTTAGAAGGCTTAAAGTAAAAAGAATAACTACACTAGTAGACTGTATAATATCCTAGCAGATAAGGCAAAAGTCTTTAGAGAACTATACTATAGCCTAGGTATACTATAGGACTAGTATGTAAACATCTTCTTAGGAATCCTTTCTAATCGTGCGAGCACCTACTACCTATATAATATTAGACTAGGACTTCTATAGAATAAATTATATAATAGACTAAATAGGCACTTTAACACTAGTGTTAATTATAATTAGTATTAGATAGACTAGACCACTCTTACCTTTAAACGCTATAAAAAAGATAATCTAGCTACTATATTATATAAGGCCCTAGAAGTAATAATTAATAAGCTTACTTTAGCCTAAAGGGCTCTTAGATAAAGCTTTAGTAGTAAACTATAACTATATACTACTATTATATAAGTATACCGCAGCTATTCTAACCTTAAATAAGCTATTTTTAACCCTAAAAATATAGTAGAAGGCCTACTTAGTAACCTTTATATGTTACACTAAGTTACTAAAAATAGAAAGAAGTTATAGTTCCTTTAAAATAGTAAAGAGGTGTACTACACTAATTAATAATATAATAATCCTAATTATATAAGAGGATCTAGCCCCTCTAGAGGCAGATTAACCTTTAGACTAAAAGGAAGGGGCAACTTTAGAAGTTTAAGCTCTTATATAAAGTAGAAATGCTTTATATACTATAAAGAAGGATATTAGTCTACTAACTATCTACTAAGGGATACCTAGCAAGCTAGAAAGTAATATATATTATTATACACTAACTTCTATAAATATAAACCCTCTACTATAGATATATAAGTATATATCCTTAACTTTAAAAGAGAGCTAGAGGATAAAGACTATTATATAAAAGAGGAGGAAGATAAATAAGACTAATAGAGTAATAAAGAAGAAGTATAGAAAGCTACCTTATACCTTACTTCTACTATATACTTTTATTATATAACTAAGAGCGATCCTTCTATACCTACTTACTAAGACCTAGCGCTAAGTATTATATTACTTAACACCCTACCTTCTATTTGCGCATAGAATATATGCCTAGAAAAAGCCTTATTACGTAATATAACTCTACTACTATGCAAAAGGGTAGAGTAAGAACTAAGTAGGTTAACTATTACTACCTATTTATATAAGAATAGGTGTAAATAGAACCTCTACTATATAGTAACACTGCACCTACCTTATAACCTATTCTAATAGAGGAAGGCTAACTGTATAAATAAAGAAAGACAGGAAAGGGAAAGTATATAATAGATATAAGCTATTATATAAAAGAAAAGTTACTAGTATCTATATAGTTTATTATATAAATAGCACTAAGTAAAATAGGGGCCTACCTACCTATAGGGACCTACATAAGGACCCACTACTTAGGTTAGCGCTAAGAGGTAGAGACTTTATAAGGCCCTACTTACCTATAAGGACCTGTATAAGGACCCCCTGCTTAGGTTAGCGCTAAGAGGCAGAGACTTTATAAGGTCCTTAGTGCCCCTTTGTACAATAGACTAGACGTAATTAATTAAACCTACTTCTTACCCTTTGCATAATAGTATACTATTAACCCTTAAATGCTTAATTGCAGATTAAGTTAAACCTATAACTATTATATATAAACTATAGAAGACACCTACATCTCTTTAATTTATAATTTCCTATAATAATTAAAGTAAAAGATACTATTAATATAGTAGAAAATATAAAGAAAATATACTAATAACTCTAAGAAGATCTTAAAAAAGCTTAGTAGTAATTAATTTTATACTAAAACTAAAAATAAAAAATAGCACCTTTGTAGGTTTGGCTTAATCTGTAATTAAGCATTTAAGGGTTAATAGTATACTATTATATAAAGGATAAGAAGTAGGTTTAATTAATTACGTCTAGTCTATTGTATAAAGGGGCACTAAGGAGCTTATAAAGTCTCTACCTCTTAGCGCTAACCTAAGCAGTAGGTCCTTATACAGGTCCTTATAGGTAGGTAGGGCCTTATAAAGTCTCTGCCTTTTAGCGCTAACCTAAGTAGTGGGTCCTTATATAGGTCCCTATAGGTAGGTAGGCCCCTATTTTACTTAGTGCTGTTTATATAATAAACTATATAGACACTAGTAACTTTTCTTTTATATAATAGCTTATATCTATAATACGCTTCTCTTTTCTATTCTTCTTTATTTATATAGTTAGCCTTCCTCTATTAGAATAGGTTATAAGGTAGGTGTAGTGTCGCTATATAGTAGAGGTTCTATTTACACCTACTCTTATGTAAATAAGTAGTAATAGCTAACCTAATTAGTTCTTACTCTACCCCTTTGCACAGTAGTAGAGTTGTATTATATAATAAGACTCTTTCTAGGCATATATCCTATGCGTAAATAGAAGGTAAAGTATTAAATAATATAATATTTAGCACTAGGTCTTAGTAAATAAGTATAGAAAGATGTCTCCTAGTTATGTAATAAAAGTATATAGTAGAAGTAAAGTATAAAGTAGCCTTCTATGCTTCTTTTTTATTATTTTATTAGTCTTATTTATCTTCCTCCTCTTTTATATAATAGTTTTTATACTCTAGCTCTCCTTTAAAGTTAAGGATATATGCTTATATATTTATAGTAGAGGGTTTATATTTATAGAAGTTAGTGTATAATAATATATATTATCTTCTAGCTTACTAGGTATTCCTTAGTAGATAGTTAGTAGACTAGCATTCTTCTTTATAGTATATAAAGTATTTCTACTTTATATAAGAGCTTAAACTTCTAAAGTTACTCTTTTCTTTTAGTCTAAAGGTTAATCTATCTCTAGAGGGGCTAGATCCTCTTATGTAATTAGAATTATTATATTATTAATTAGTGTAGTATACCTCTTTACTATCTTAGAGGAACTATAACTTTTTCCTATCTTTAGTAATTTAGAGTAACGCACAAAGGTTACTAAGTAAGCCTTCTACTATATTTTTAGGGTTAAACATAGCTTATTTAAGATTAGGATAGCTGCGGCATGCTTATATAATAGTAGTATATAGTTATAGTTTACTACTAAAGCCTTGTTTAAGAGCCCTTTAGGCTAAGGTAAGCTTATTAATTATTACTTCTAGAGTTTTATATAATATAGTAGCTAGATTATTCTTTTTATAGCGTTTAAAGGTAAGAGTAGTCTAGTCTATTTAGTACTAATTATAATTAACACTAGTGTTAAAGTGCCTATTTAGTCTATTGTATAATTTATTCTATAGAAGTCCTAGTCTAATATTATAAAGGTAGTAGGTGCTCGCACGATTAGAACGGATTCCTAGAAAAATATTTATATACTAGTTCTATAGTATGCCTAGCCTATAGTATAGTTCTCTAAAGACTTTTGCCTTATCTGCTAGAATATTATACAGCCTACTAGTGTAGTTATTCTCTTTACTCTAAGCCTTCTAAAAGAGAATAATCTTGTCTAGCTTAATAGAAGCATAATCTCCTAGTTATTAAGAAGACTAGAAGTGTCTAGCCTCTTTATATAATATAGTTTATTAGGCAAAAGTAGTCTAGATTTCTAGCTACTACTACTAGTGTAGCTATTAGTTTGGCTTAATCTGTAATTAAGCATTTAAGGGTTAATAGTATACTATTGTGTAAAGGGTAAGAAGTAGGTTTAATTAATTACGTCTAGTCTATCGTATAAAGGTGTTAAATCCAAGAGGGTAGCTAGTCCTAAAGGGTTAAGGTTGGTTCTCAGGTAGGAGTACTTACGGGAGGTAGAAGGTCTTGTTAATACGATAGTATCTTGCGAAGTGTAATAAGTTAACAATTTGGTCTGCTAGAATCTAAACAATAGATTAATAAATAGATTAAACACAAGTATAGAGAGCCTATCCTTGCATTCCTATATACTAAGGCTACTCCGCTACTTAGTGCTACTAAGTAACTAAGCACTTCACGTAACTAGCTCTATTACTTAGTGCCGCTAAGTAACTAAGTATATTACGTAACCTAATCTAAGTTGCTTAGCGTCTCTTTATTATATTTATAACCCTATTATCACTTTATTACACCTTTATAAGCGCCTAAGTCCTACGTTATTATCTAGTATATAATATTATCCCCTCCCTTTCTATTCTTTGTCCTAAAGAATTATGCCTACTAACTATAATTCTATAAAGCGTTGTTATAGCCTTATCTCTACTATTAAAAACTATAAAGTAGTTATAGTATTAAAGTGCTCCTTCTATAAGTTATATTCTTACGTTTACAAAGTCTATATTAGCTTAAAGAAGTGTAGTAAGTGTTAGAAACAAGGCTTAAAGTGTAATATAGCTATTACTAGAAATAAGTTCTTACAGTTAATTACTAAAAAAAAGAAATTAGAGGTGCAAATATTAGAGGTGTAAAAAGAATAGAACGTAGTGTTTAAAGCCTTATGCGTAGTGTGTATAAAAAAAGATTAGTTATTAAAATAATTAGCGCAGAATAAAAAGTATGCTAGTAAGGTTATTGCAGTAGAGAGTGCTGCGCTAATAGAGTTAGAATTAGAGGAGAACCTAGTCTATCCTACTTAGCCTACTAGTCTAGCTAAACTTAGCACGTCTATATAGTCTATAATAGATAACCTGCCTCTAGAGTTCTAGGACAATTCCTTAACGTTACTATTTTAGGTAAGTCTATTAATAGAATTCTTTAATCTTTTATTAATAGTTTTCTAGGTAGTTCTTTAGTTCCTAAGTGTTTTTGCTGTGTAGGTAACCTTTCCACTTAATAAGGTATACGTTGTTATACTAATTATATTCTAGAATTCTTTTAACCTTAAATTCGTTTTCTTCCTTACTCTAGTAGTAGAAGGTGGTTTTAACTAGTGTATTAGGGTCTACTAGTTCTAGTAGTAATACATAGAATACTAGGTGTATCTTTACATCTAGCGGTAGTTCCAACTTATAGTTTACTAGTAATATTTACTTAGAAATGTAAAATAGTCTAACCTTAATATAATCTAGTTTCTTGTGTTTCTTCTTCTAAGTTTAAAGGTTCTTTGTAAGTAAATATATTTTATCCCCTTTCTTTAGCTAAGGTGCTATTTTTTATTTTTAGTTTTAGTATAAAATTATTTACTACTAAGCTTTCTTAAGATTCTCTTAGAGTTATTAGTGTATTTTCTTTATATTTTCTACTATATCTATAGCTTCTTTTGCTTTAATTGTTGTAGGAAATTATTAATTAAAGAGATGTGGGTGTCTTCTATAGTTTACATAGAATAGTGTATATCTTAATACTGCTAATACTTTGTTATTATAGGCTAACTATGCTATAGGTAGTAATAAAACCTAGTTATTCTTTTAACTGTTGTAGTAGATGCGTAGGTACGTTTCTATAGTTTAGTTTATACGTTCTATCTATCTATCTATTTATAGATAGTAAGCTGTTAATAGCTTTTATTTTGTTCTAAGTAGGGCTATAAGCGTTGTCTAATAATTTAATATAAAGAGCTTATCTCTATCGCTAATAATTATTTTTAGGATTCTGTAATATCTAATTAGTTAGTCTAGAATAAGAAAAGCGAGTCCCTTTGCCATTATTCTTTTAAGACATAGAATGAGCTTAATATACTTAGTTAGTTAGTAGACTACTACTAGTATACTATTGTATTTAATTCCTGTTATTAGATCCTTAGAGTTTAGAATTCCTATAATAAAATCTATAGCAATGTCTTCCTATAGTACTATTAGTATTCTAATTGCTTATATCTCTCTATATTTAAAATGTGTGCTGTGTTTATTTCTTTAGTATTCTATATATTTATTGTTGTGGTAAAAAGGGCTTGAACTATCACAGGATATTTAGGAGCAGAGTTGTAAAGAATACAAAGAGCTTATTATAGGAAAGGATGCTGAAAGGGTAGACTATATACAAAAGAAACGAGCCTCTTGGCAAGAATCCTGTGATCTGAATTAGTAGATCTAGAAAGAATCACGGAAGTGAGTGTTTTACTTTAATATACCCCCTAGGTGATCGCTTAAAGCGGATCACCTATCCTAAGAAGTAATCTATAATTGTTTAAATCCTTCCTAATCTTAAGAACAGTGATTCTATTACCCCCTACTTATTGTGATAGTAAAATAATCACTGTTTATCTTTTAAATTACGAATCCTATTGTAAATTGTGTCCAGAATTTCTTTTTCTGGTAGGTTAGGAGCTTATAAGCGTGGTATAAAGGCCTAGAGCGTAAACGCTTTTATTCTGCTACTCTTTTTACTTACTTCTTATTAACTGTAAAGTAATTTCCTCGCTCTTACTAGCTAGTAAGTATAATAGGTAGGCGCGTTTTAATTAGGAAGGAGCAGTAGTAAGAGAAATAAATAGTAAAGAAGGAGCGCATTTAGCGCTTAATAATTAGATAGGTGGTAGAGTATATAAGCCCTTTACTAGCGCTTAATCTTCTCTCTTTAATCCTTTACTTTTAACGCTTTAACCTCTTATCTAATTTAAGCCTACTAGTTTAAGCCTTTAAATCCTACTATTTTATAGTAGGTTATCTTCTTCTAATTATTACCTTACGCTCTTTCTATTATTTAGAGCTTTACTAACTCTTTTAGATATCTAATAACCTAGCTAAAGCATGCGTAGTAAAGACTACAAAAGCTGCTAAATAAAGCTCCTAATCCTCTTGCTAAGATCCTCCTACTTTACTAGCTCCTCCTGCTCTAGCTCTAGGCCCCTAGCGATTACTTAGTACTCTTAGATAAGTAAGCTGCTTAGGCTACTTAAAGGGAGCTCTAGTAGAAAAAAGTAATAGATACTACTATAATAACGCTTTAAGCTTAAGTAAGCGCTACTATACCTACTTTACCTACTCTTACACTACTATGTATAAAGTTATTTTATTACTTTAGCTAATTTTACTAATTATTCCTATAGCTAGCCGCATATTTAGACTCTAGCTATAGATTTTATCTGCTATTAACTATTAGAGGGTGCTAATATAAGCTTTTATTTTAAAATTCTTTCTAGGTTTAGCTAATACTTTTTATAGAAGAGGCTAATTACTAAGCTGTGTAAAAAGGTTAAAGTAGCCTTATAAGCTCTTCCTCTTACTAGTAGTTAGGAGGAGTAAGCTTAGTATATAACTACTATTCTACTCCCTCCCTCCTAGCTAATCTTTAGTAGAGGATAAAGTAATTACCTTTCTACTCTACCTATTAAGAAGCAGCGCAGTCGCAGCTAATACTCTAATTAAAATAGCTAGATAAGCGGCCTATTAGCTCTAAAGTAGAGTAGAGGCTAGGTAAGTGCTTCTCCTCTTACTAATTAAAAGAGGGGAGACTAGAGTAAGCTATTACCTACTACTAATTAAAGGAGAGGTAGAGGAGGTAGATAGGGTAAGGAATTACCTACTATAGAGAGGAGGAGAAGAGGAGGATAGGGAGAATCTCCTACTACTAATTATAGGGGAGATTCTCGCACCCCTGTAATTAAGTAGAGGAGGAAAAGGGTCTATATACTTATAGATAAGCTCTTTAATCTCTTTTTCTTCTAATTCCTATTCTCTCTCTAATTTTTTCTTTCTTTTCTTTTTTTTTTCTTATTTCTTAGCTCTAAATTAATAATTCTAGGTAGTTAATAGATTATTTCTCTACTTACTTACTTTTATTCTATAATTATTATACTTGTATCTTACAGATTTAATAGCCTTTTAAATCTATTAAACTACTAATAAGTAAGAGCCTTTATAAGGCTATCTACTAGCATTTTACTAGTTAAAAGATATTCTACTTAAAATAATCCTTTTATATACTCTTACTATAACCACATATTCTAAATATCTATATAGCGCAGTTAAGTAGTGATTCTTTTGTTCTTTCTAATTACTAAATAAATAGTTTAAAAATTGTTATAATAGACCTTCTATAAAGGTCTTAGATCTAGAGTAAGCTTAGTAAAGAATCTCTTAATTACTATAGCTTCTTTATTTATATATTTAAGCGCTAGAAGCTCTACTTCTATTGTTAAAGTAGTAATTATGTTCTATTAAGCTACTTTCTATAGGATAGCTCCTCTAAACAATAAGATAATATATCTATAGGAAGATCGCCGTAATATTAAATTATTAGCGAATAAGGTATCTCCACATATTAGCAGATTAGGTCTATTATAGCCACTAAAGACTATAGCCTACTATCTAGTTTAATAGAGGTAAAGGATTATATAATTAATAGTAGCAAAGTGTTCTTTACTTAGATTTATTAGAAAGTGTAATAGCTTTAACACTACAAAGACTATATCTAGGCGTAGCATAATCGCTGTATAGAGAGCTAATTCCACCTCTTCTTAAAAGAGCTTTATTTATTAAGGAGTGGCTTCTCCTATACTTGGAACAAGATCTTCTACTAATAGAGGTGTGGGAGGGAAGCTCCTAGAGTTTAAAAGATTAAACTTTTTTGTGATTTTATTAATATAAGTATTATAGACTAGAGAAATTAATCTTGCTTCTCTATCCCTAATCACTTAAATACCTAGGAACTACTCTACTAGTCCTTTTAATTTAATCTTATATTTGTTTGCGATTTTCTTCTAAAAATCTAAGGCTTTTTTCTCTTTACTCTTATAATAGAGAAGAAGAATATTATTAATATAAAATAGAATAATAATACTTTAATTACTATTAAAGAAAAGGCATAGCTCTTCTAGTAAAGCTAAGAGTCTATAAGATTAAAGTAATCCTACAAATTTCTTATACTAAAGAAGTAGTAAATCTCTTAAGCTATATAAAGCTTAATTTAATCTTACACACTTTCCTAGCTTTTTAAAACTATTAGGTAATTTATAAGTTACTAGATTAGCAGCTATAATAAGAGTATTTAGAAACGCTCCTACTATATTAAATTGTAAGATTTCTAGATTAAATTCTGCTGCTAGAGTTATAGCTAATTAAAAAGATCTTGCTACTAGGGTAGTAGTATAAGTGGAGTGGAGAGTATTTTTTTTCTAAAGATCTCCTCTTATAATAATTTAAGCTTTGCACTTTTTAAAGTATTTATTTTAATTAAACTTATAGGTAAAGACCTACTTTAAAGGAAGTAGTCGCTCTAACACCTCTAATTATTTAATCTCTGTCTAGGTACCTTTATTTTATAAAGTTAAGATCTCTTTATAAGTAGTAAAGAGGAATAGCTTCCTATATAGATAATTATAAAGGTGTTTCTATAGGGTTAGCTCTAGTATAAGCTTGTCTCTATAAGTCTAAGCTGCATAAGACGCTCTAGGCGCCTTTCTAAGTATAGAAGCGAATACTATTATATTTAGTGTAATATATTTTTCTTGCTTAGACTAGGCCTCTACTACTCTTAGTATAAACGTGTACTCTAATACTGCATTAAGATTACTTTAAAGATAATTAGCGATTAGTGTATAAGCACCTAGCTTCTACCTACCCCCTAGCTAATTATCCTAATTATTTTGCTTCCTTAATCTTTACAATAGCAGATAGCGATTTATTAGTTAGTTAATTTCTAGTGCTTTACTATAATTTCGCCTACTTATTCTGTTTACTTCTAGATAGATCTGCCTTCGCCTTTAGCGCGCTAGTAGGTTATTTACTTTGTCTAGCGTAATTAAGTTATCTACGCTAGGTTAATTAGTAACCTAATTAGTTTCTACTAATAAATAGGGTATTAAATCCCTAGATTCTGGCGGGCTAGCTCTCCTAGTAGTATTCTAGTGGCTGCTAGATATCTCTTAATTGCTTAATAGATTACCCCTAAAATCACCTAGCTCTAGTGTCTAATTAGGGGTTATAAGTCCTATGCTTCTTTTCCTACTTAAGCAAATTCTTAGCTGCTAGCTAGCTAAGCCTATAGCTCGCTTAGTAGTAGGTATTTTAGGTTTCTAATTACTTAGCCAGCCTACTTTGCTTTTAATCACCTAAGAGTCACCTATAGGTCTAGTAGTAGTTCTTATATACTTATTTATTTTAGGAAGAATATTAAGCGCGTTTTTATATACTTCTTTTAGATTGTTTAGCTCTCTTTCTTAGAGGCTTTCTACTATTTTTAACACTTCTATCTTTAGAATAGATTATTCCTCTAATCCTTTATAGAATAAGGACTTATTAAACTTTATGTTTTGTGTAGTAATTACCTAATTAAGCTAGAGAATCTATATTTAGTAGATATTAGAAGCTTTATAGCCTACTAGGTATCTAATATAGCCCCTAGGATTTACTTTAAATCCTCTTCTATCTCGCCTAGCTGCACGCTCCTAATCTAAAGGGTAAGCTTAGTAGCTATAGGCGTAGACAGTACTTTAGTTTAGACAAAGATTAGCTATCCTATATTATATTTTTACTAGTTTAAAATAATAAAAATATTGTCTAAACTAAGCATTTAACGTTTTATTAGGTAATTAATAGCCTAATGCTAGGCTAGGAATTATTCCTTAGAGCTAGCATACCGCTTATATAATCTTAGGCTAGAGATTTAATAGCAGATTTACACTTATTTATATTTTAATTACTTTTATTATAAGCTCCTAGCCTACTCTTTCTATAGCGCTATTAGGCTTATGCGTATAAGGCAGTAGTCTACTAATTATTATTTTTTCCTAATTAGCCTAAAATTTGTACTAGGATTTCCCTCTTTATAGAAGTGTTGCTATATTATTATTTTAGTAGATTTTTGTAATTTAAAGCTCGTATTTTGTATTAATAAGAGCTAAGAAATCCTACTATACTCTTATTATCTTAGAAAGTGTCTTTATTCTAAGATTAAAAACGTAAGGTTTCTTACTAAAATCTTCTTTAATTAGCAAAACCTAGTTTTCTCTATTTTAAGTAGTAGGCATATTAAATAGATCCTAGGATAATAAGTAAAATAGCCTAGGTAATTATTCTCTAGGTCTCCTAGAAATTATCTAGGTTATGTATACAGTAGCAGAGTGCTTATAATCCTTCCTTAATATTCTAGTAATCTTTATACCTTAGGCTGCAGTTACTAGAGCTTATAGGGCTCTACTTCCTACATACCCTACTTAAAGGTGCTAGAGGTCCTCAGAATCTAATCTCTTAATATTAACCTAGGATAATCCTTTAGTAGTCACACTTATAACAGTTAGATAAGAGCAGATTAGCTTATATTATAGGAAAGTAAGGTTATACTTATATTTTAGGTCTACTAAGATAACGCTTTATTCTAGGCTTCTAATTCTAAGAGTGTAATCTAAACTAAAGTACTAAATCTTTGCTTTCTTTAAAAGAGCTTCTAATATAATATTTACATAAAAGCCTTTTACTACTTTTACTCTTTAAAGTAGTAGATCTTTTATAAATCTTTTATTTTTCCTATACAAAGTGTTCTTAATTAGTCTATTACTAATTCCTAAGATTAGGAGGCTTTGTATACCTACCTCTACACTCTTGTTTAATAATTAAAACGTCCTAGGAATAAGTCTTTCGTAATTATTAACTAGGTGAACTACTATAGCACTGTCTAGTATTATATATTCTAATAGAGGATAAGCGTTAGAATATAGAGTAGAGTAGACACCTAATGCTCTATTATCTGTAGGCAGATTAAATGGGTTTAGTAGAGCAGCAGTAATACTACTAGAATACTTAATAGTCTTAGTAGAGGATTATTTCTTATTCTATTCTGCCTTTGTGATCGCATTATAAAGGTTTAACTACTTAGGCTGCTTAAGTTAATTAAGAATCTCTAATTTTTCTTTATTAGTGAGATTAAATGACAATATTCTATCCTAGGGTAATCTAGCTATTGTGGTTTAAAGTCTTTAGCACTCTATTAGTTTCTACCTATAAGTATAGGGCTTATAGGAACAGTTTAGTTGTTTCTTTGTCTAATTAGATAAACTAGAACTATTAGAGTTAGTAGATTGTCTTAATAATCTATTAAAAGTGGCGAATACTTTACTTGTTTTATTAGAACTAGATTAGATTAAATGCTCCTAGACAAGCGCTAAAAATACCTTCTCTAGATCGTCTAGCGTAATCTAATTCCGTCCTAGCGTCTTATTCTAGATTAGCTATTAGTTTATTAATTAGGCCTAATCTAGTGCTATACGCGCGGTAATTATATCTAGGAAATCTTAGGTAGTAAGTAGTCTACTAATTTTGCTAATTAAGTAGGTCTTTGCTTTTTAATAGAGGAGCTGCCACTCTTTAAACTAGGTCTTAGAACTTTGTTTTACCTACTTAGCCTTCTTAAGATAAGCGCGGTACAAAGCTTAAATATTATTCTATATAGCTCCTTTATTTAGTGTAAGATCTTCCTTTAAGAGTTAAATTAGAAACTAAAGCGTAGTTTAGCGTGTATTAACTAGAGTAATTATGGCAGGAGTAAGCAGATTAGGCGATACTATAGCGTTTACCCAAGTCTAGAGATTCTGTATCTTAGTATAGTCTGCTTGCTAGTCTGAAACTACTACTCTATATTCCACTATTCGTAAAGGAAAGCTCTTTTTATCTATTTTATATTTAGTAAGCTCTGCTTTATATAATTAAATACTCGCTATAGAGGCTGTATCCGTAATTAGTAATAGTTTCTATAGGAGTGGAGGTTGTTCTAGCTTTACGTAATTAATTACTAGAGCGTTAATCGCCTCTAGGTTAATTTAGTTCTAGATTCCTTTTAAGTTTACTTAGAATTAAAGCTAGATAAACTAGTAGAGCTAGCTAGCGCGATTAATAAGCTATACTTCTACTATTTTAACAATTTTTGTGATTAGAATAAAGGGATTGTATTATAGAGAGGTTCTAAATAGAGTGTTGTATAATAATTTGAGCGTTACTAAGTAAGTAGGGAGAATTGTCTTATATTCTAAGCGCCAGGCTTATAACTGTTATGGTAAAAAGGGCTCGAACTATTATAGGATATTTAAGAGCAGAGTTATAAAGAATACAAAGAGCTTATTATAAGAAAGGATACTAAAAGGGCAGACTATATACAAAAGAAACAAGCCTCTTAGTAAGAATCCCGTGATCTAAATTAGTAGATCTAGAAAGAATCACGGAAGTAAGTGTTTTACTTTAACATTTATAGATGTAAGTTATTACAGCTTCCTTAATTTCTTTAAAGGTATAATTCCTTTAGATAAGTTCTATTGTCTTTATAATGCCTAGGTGTCTGTATATAGAGTTATTGTGGTATTATTAGATAATTTTAGTCTGTAGATGTTCTAGAACTTCTTAGTTAATTACTAAAAGTTAATTTAGTTCTACTATTAGCTCTAGAGATCTATCTTTGGCTTTGCGAAGGATTATAGAGAAGGTTTTTACTTTTTCTCCTACTAGATTACTTTGTTAGCTAAGAGCATCTGCTCTGCTATTTTCTTTTCTAGCTATATAGATAATTTTAAACTTATACTACCTAGTAGTTTACAACTATTTTTATTATTATAGTGTAAGTTCTTTTATTATTATGAACCTTAAAAGGATCTTATAATTTGTATAAATTTCTAGCGTTAAGTAACTAAGTGCGTAAATCCTCTAGTGCTTTAAAGTTTTAATAATAGCGTAGAGTTCTTTATTATGTACGTTGTATTATATTTCAGCGTTATTAAATTTGTATAAGTAATAGGCAATTAGGTGCCATTTACTATTACGTTTTTATTTAGCGTAGGCGCCTAGCGTAAAATCACTAGCGTCTATTTTAAAGCGTAGTGGTTTATCGCTTCTAAAATAAATAAGGATAGGTTCTATAATATATACTATCTTAAGGAGTTAGAATAACATTCTATACTTATCTATCTATTTAAAGGGTACGTCCTTCTTTATAAAATTTATTAAAGGTATTATAACATTTACGTAATTTTAGATAAATTATTAGTTAAATCTATAGAATTCTAAGAATTCTTAGATGTTCTTAGCTATCTTTAGTATTAGCTAGTTCTTAATGCATTTAACTTTACTTAGTGCTATTTTAATTCCTTCTATAGTAATAATATGTCCTAGGAATTCAAGTTATTTAACGTTAAACTTACATTTCTTAAGTTTAATACTAAAGTATACTTTGTCTAGTGCTTTTAGTACTATCTATATATGCTTAGTGTGGTCTAATTCGCTTTTAGAAAAGACGAGGATATTGTCTATATATACGATAATAAATATATCTATATATTCGCAGAGTATGTTATTAATAAGTACTATAAAAGCTGCTAGTGCATTTGTAAGTCTAAATAGTATAACTTTGTATTTAAATAGTCTATAGCGTAATTAAAACGCTATTTTCTATTCTTTACCTTTCTTAATTTATATAAGGTAGTAACTGTCTCTTAGATCTATTATTATGAATATTTTAGCTTAAGATAGTTAATCTTGTAACTCTATAATATTTAGTAGTAGATATTAGTTCTTTATTATTATATTGTTAAGTTGTTAGTAGTTAACGTATAGTCTGTCTAATTTATCCTTTTTCTTAATAAATATAAAAGGGCTTACTACTAGTAACTTTAATGGGTTATATATATTCTTTCTTAAAGTTTATCTTAATAAAATTACGTTCTTTAAGGAGTTCTTCTCCTGTCTTACTATATAGTAGTCTAAAGGGTGGCGTCTTCCCTTCTTCTAGGTCTATTATAAGATCCTAGGGTTAATATTCTAGTAGGTTTGCTTTTCCTCCTTTTTCTATAAATATATGTGTCTATTTCCTGTACTCTCTTAGTAAGGTAAGAGGTGTACTATTATCCTCCTTCTTACACTTCTTAATCTAGTAGTTCCTATTAGCATCTACTAAGGTGTGCTTCTATTTTTTAACTATCTATTGTAGTATTATATTATTAATAACTTCCTTATCTACTATTATTTTTAGTTAATGCATAGGCTTTACTTATAATATATAATTATAGCGTTTAAATAATATTTTCTTTATACCTTAGTTAATCTGCAGGTTGTGTATTATTAACTAAGGTAATCCTAAGACTAACTTATACTTAGATTCTAGTAAGATATCTAAGGTAAGTTCCTCTCTATATTCTTAAACTGTTATTATAGTAGTAACCTTTTAGTATATCTAAGGTGTCTTAGGCATTAGGGATCTATTCGCAATATAGATAATATAGGGTACTTCTTTCTCTAATATTATAAGTCCTGCTCGTCTTACTATCTAATAAGATATAAAGTTCTTTCCTACTCTTAAGTCTATAAGAGCTTAAGCCTATATTCCTTTAAGCTATACTAGTAGCTTAACTAATACTATGCTTACTATAGCATTTAATTTAATAAAGGCGTTTTCTTATCTAAGTCTAGGCCTAAAAAAGACATCTATTTATATAGGTTGTAGTTAAGTTTAGGTGCCTAGTATGCGTTTCTAAGTATCTACTTCTATTATTATTCTTAAGTATATAGCTTATGTAGATTATCTTCTTCTTTTTTCTATAAGAATATTCTTTTGTTTTTCCTCCCGCAGTCTTCACTATTCCTATGTACTAGTTAAATTAGTAGTTCTATTATTACTTCTTATATAGGGCAGTTTACAAAGCCGTCTAAATGTTTAGCTATATAGTAGTATTTATAGTCTTAGTTTAGACACATATACTAGTATAGTTATATATAGTCTCTGTTAATAAGTATATTACAGTATTTATTACTTTTTAGCGTAAGGTAAGGAAAGTATTTTACTTATTATTTATTCTAGAGGTGTTTATCGCAAGCTATAATAGAGTAGTCTATTTATATCTATCTATAGCGCAGTTTCCTTCTAGATTGTTTCTTATTCTCCTCTTTTTCTACCTTATATTATACGCATATTAGTTCTTTATAATATGTCTATATATAGAATTAGTGTGTAGGATTTTAGTAGTCTAAATAGTACTTTAGTACGTAGTCTAATTCCTTATTTTTATAGGGTTGCATCCCTTTTAGTGCCTAGTAGGGTTCTATATAGTCCTAAACATTTAGTTTGTACTTAGGTAACATAAGATTGTATTCTTCCCGCCTACTTTATAGGTAAGAAGTAGAAAATCTTAGTATCTCTTCTACGTCTTCTGCGTTATAGTATACATTAGAGTTGTCTTCTAGATCTTTATATAATTATAAGTTAGGTAAATCTAATTACTTACTTTATTCTAGTGTAATGCGTTAGTAACTAAATAGCGTTGTAATAACTTCCTATTCCTTATTAGGTTTTTAGTCTTTAATAGTTAGTATATTTAACTTAGTTTAATAGACTTTGTTCTTTAATCTACAGTTCCTAGCTATATAGCCTAGTTTACTATATATAAAGCATTTACAGGTCTTAGTTATTAGTTATTAACTTCTATTAGAGACGCGTTTATTAGGCTACTTAGGGCCTATCTTTCCTTTTTTTCTTTTACTTATATAGTTAAACTAGACATCTTCTATTAGTTTATATCTCTAGTAGTTCCTTAGCTATTACTTTCAGATAATTCTAATAGGGTTTTTATAAACTACTTTTGCTAGTTATCTAAAGCTTATTACCTTAGAGTTTTAGTAGAGCTCTTATTATAGTAAGAACTATTCTCTGTTAATCCTAATAGTTTCTTTATATAGTTCTTTAAGGTTAGTAATTCGCGCACTACTACGTAGGAGTTCCTTACGTAGTTTCTATTTAAGTCCTTATTTATATATGTCCTAAAGAGACTTATTATTCTAGTTAAGTTATATAGTATATCTGCAAAACTTAGCTATATACTTAGCTGCTAATTATTTCTAAGTTATAGTCTAAATCTTTGCTTTTATAATAGAGTCCTTGTTAGCAATTCTAAAGAGTTATTTAAGGTATTTTTTAAAGTTATTATAATCTTTAATAATGTTAACTATATTAGTGTGTTTATTTACGTAATTATCGTTATTATTATTATGGTCTATTCCTAGGTACTTTTTGAGGTAAGAATAGATCTATAATCCTATATCTCCTCGCATATATATTACTGCGAAGATAACCTTCTTTTTGTCTTTAAGAGGTTTGTCTAAGTTAAAGAAGTAGAGGTCTAACTAGAGAATCTAAACGTTAGTTTAAAATTATTTACTAAAGTAGAAATTAGGTTTGTGCGCCTTACTGCTATCCTTTATAGGAGTAATCTTAGCGGCACCTAAAGCTATAAAAGAGGTAAGAGTTTATGAAGTACTTATATTAAGAGTGTTTAAAATGTTAAATCTAAAAGGGTAGCTAGTCCTAAAAGGTTAAGGTTAGTTCTTAGGCAGGAGTACTTACAAGAGGTAGAAGGTTTTATTAATATAATAGTATCTTGCAAAGTGTAATAAGTTAATAATTTAGTCTACTAGAATCTAAATAATAGATTAATAAATAGATTAAATACAAGTATAGAGAGCCTATCTTTACGTTCCTATATACTAAGGCTGCTCCGCTGCTTAGTGCTACTAAGCAACTAAACACTTTACGTAACTAGCTCTACTACTTAGTGCTGCTAAGTAACTAAGCACATCACGTAACCTAATCTAAGTTACTTAGCGTCTCTTTGTTACATTTGTAACCCTATCGTCGCTTCATCACACCTTTATAAGCGCCCAAGTCCCACGTTGTTATCTGGTACGTAACAAAAGGGGCACTAAGGGCTTTATAAAGTCTCTGCCTCTTATCGCTAACCTAAGTAGTGGGTCCTTATATAGGTCCCTATAGGTAGGTAGGCCCCTACTTTACCTAGTGCTACTTGTATAATAAACTATATAGACACTAGTAATTTTTCTTTTATGCAATAGCCTATATCTATTATACACTTTTCTTTCCTATCCTTCTCTATCTATACAGTTAGCCTTCCCCTATTAGAATAGGTTGTAGGGTAGGTGTAGTATCGCTATATAGTAGAGGTTCTATTTATACCTACTCTTGTATAAATAAGTAGTAACAGCTAACCTACTTAGTTCTTACCTTACCCCTTATACAGTAGTAGAGCCGTATCGCATAATAAGGCTCTTTCTAGATATATGCCTTATACGCAAACAAAAGGTAGAGTGTTAAGTAATATAATACTTAGCGCTAGGTCTTAGTAAGTAAGTATAAAAAAATGTCTTCTAGCTCCCTTAAACCCTCTCTTCTTTATCTCACTTTAATATACGTGTACCTTCCTCCCTTTTTACCTTGTTTTTTTTAGTATCCTAGTGTCTAGTGGCTAGTACTCTATTACTAGTAAATATGTATAGCTTTTTTGTACGATGCTAATTTTTAATAAGACACACATATATATATACACATATATACACTTGCTATTATATAATAGCTAACAACGCTATTAGTCTATTAGGCGCTAGTGCCTTTACTACTAGTGTCTTTGTGCTAGTTATTATAGGCTAGACTAGATCGCGTATTTAGGTTAACCTCCTTACTAGTTCGCCTAGTATAAGGGCCTTTATATAGAGCCTAGCAGTAGACGTATAACAAATCCTCTAGAGCATCTTTGTTTTTATTATATAATACTAATAAGTGTAGGATAAAAAGGCTAGAGTAGCCTAAATACCCTCTTAAGACATTATTATACAAATCTTAGTTAATATAAACCTCTAGCAGTAGGCTGCTTACGTTATATAATATAAGGGATATTAGTAAGTAGTGCTTATTTAGTTACGTAGTTAAGTTTAAAATAAGCCTTATACTTACTTATACAGCACTACTAATACTAGTAATTAGGTGTTTCTAGATTGTTATGCAATCCTAGGCTATAAGTCTAGATTATATAGTACTTATATATAGAAGTCGTATAGTGCTTATTATAAGCGTTGTATATAGGGGGGGGTAAATGTCTTTATTATATAAAGGGGTAGGTAGGCCTAGTCTTAAGATATCTAAATTATTAATATAGAAAATATATTCTTTAATATCTTTATATAATCTCCTACAATATGTTCCCTCTCTTGTAATAAAACTATAATATTAAATTAGTAGTAGGGCTTATGCAGCCTAAAGATAAATATGTCTATATAAAGTTATAGCAAGTTAGACAGACAAAGAAATTTTTTTTTTTTTTTTTTTAAAATAGTGAGTGAAATAACAAAAGAAATGTTATGCAGTAAAGTAGTTACTCTATTATACAGTTATTAATCTTAGGAATTAGGCTGCCTAAAAAGATGTGTCTATATTAATAACATACAGGACATCCCTTTTATTAATTTGTATAACATTAATAATAATCTTATAGTTATAAGAAACAAAAATACTAGCGCAGAGATCTATAGATTCCGCGCTCCTTGGCCTATATGCCTAGAGCCTACGTTTATTATCCCTTTAGGTAAATAACACAAATAGTTTAAACCTATTTGTAGTTATATATAGCTAAACCCTTACTATCTAGCGTTAGTATTAGGCTAGTAGGCTAATACTAATATCTAGGTCTATACTAGCATAGCTAGTGTAGCCTAGTATATTAGTGTATATGCTATAAAGGCTAAAAAGTATACATAGTTTTATAATTCACTTGCTATTTTAATCCTATTATATCCTAATACTAAGCGTCCGCTAGTATTATTTGCGTTAAAGCTTATAAATAAGACTCTTAGGAAATAAGACTACTTTGTATAAGAGGTTATATATCTACTTTTTAGTTTTCTACTTACTTAGTCTACTTAAGTTATACTCTCTATTAATTACTAATCTAAAGAGGCTTAATCTACTACTTTTTACTTTTGCTAACACTTATAGTATAATAAGGATCTAGATCCTAACGCTACTTCTTTTTAATCTAGAACTTCTGTACTATAAAAGTAGAAGTCACGCCCTACTTCGCTAGAGTCTATATACTATCTTAACTTTCTACTACGCTATAACTATAAACGTAAGATTCTAGCGTTAAGGCTAAGAGCAAAACCTTATATCTTTTCCTACTTTTCTTACTACTTGCCTGTTATAGATCTAGTTTACTTCTACTAAGTAAAGCTTATGCTTTATTACCTATTCCAGCAAATAGATAATATTAGGAATGTTAGGGGTTAGGCTTTTAAAACTAATACTCTAGCCTATTACTACTATTAAGCCTGTTACAACTAATAATTAGTTAATTACTATAAAGAGGAGGTAGAGGCTAGAGGATAAAGAATAATCTTCTAGACCTTCTAGTACCTTCTCTCCCCTAGTACTAGTTACCTAGAATAGTTGAAACTAGGGTAATAGAGGGTAGATTGAACGTAGTTAAATAGAGTAATAAAACCTTAGGTATAGGCTTAGAATTGCTATCTAGGATAGAGAGTACACGTAGAAGGTAACTCTTCTTATATACATACAGTAGAGATTCTAGAGTATTCTACTTAGTAATTCTCTACTATCTATAACGTTACCTATAACATCACCTATAACGTCACCTTATGACGTTACCTAGTATCCATAGGGCTATGACGTTGACGTCATTATAGAAAGTTCTAGAATATAGAAAAAGTAACTCTAGGAACCTTTAAAGGTTACCTATTCCTTACACACCCCCTTAACCTTTAATACGTTTCTAGGGTAATAAATATCCCTTTTTGAATATTATAGGGATTAAAAAATTTTTTTTTAAGCTAGTCCCTTTAAAACAATTTAAAGGACTTTTTAGCTTTATTTTTTCTTTAGGTTTTATTTAAACCTATAGCTTTATTAAAAGCTTCCAGTTTAGGCTTACTTATAGCCTTTATAAGAATATTAGCTAGAAGAATACTAGTATTAATATACACTAGTTTAATTTTGTTCTCTAGCACGTGTTGTCTTAGGAAGTGATAGGAAATATCTATATGCTTAGTTCTAGTATAGTAAATAGGGTTTTTGGCTAGATCTAAAGCAGATTAGCTATTACTTTCTATAGTGCTTAAGGAGTTAAATTTATAATACTCCTTTAAAGGTAGGAAACTAAATAGTTTCTTTATAAAAGTATTTAGGTATAAAGACTCTTTAGTAGCTTCTTTTAAAGCTATATATTTAGCTTCTACGCTACTTAGGGCAATAGCTTTTTGTAGTTTAGATAGCTAGGATATGGCTACTCTATTACTAGAGGTATCTAGTAGAAATAGGTTACCTATAGTAGATTTTCTAGAGTCTAAATCACCTCCCTAATCTGAATTACTAACTCCTATTAAGTCTAGGGATTTAGATTAGTTTAGAGATAAATCTAGTTTATAATCTTGTGTTTTAACTAGATAACTCCATAAATAGTCTAGATATTTATAGTGTTCTAGACTAGGATTTGCCATAAACCTTGCCAAATAATTTATATAAAAGGCTAGGTCTGGCCAAGAATAGATAGTTAGATAGATTAGACTACCTATCTCTTGTTAGTATAAACTAGTTAATTCTAGATTAGGTTCTTCTAGATTTTTCACTAGTTTTAGCCCTATAGGTAGGGGTAGATCTTTTGGTTTATTCCCCTCCTTATTATACTTTGTAAGTATTTTCTTTGTAAAGGATTATTAGGAAATTTTAATTGTATTTAGTTCCCTATTCCTTATAATTTCTATACCTAGGAATTCTTTTATCTCTCCTAAATTAGAGACTTCTAGGGTAGATAAAATAGTTAGTTCTTTGTATAGCCTATTAACTAGGTCTATAGTTTTGGCGCATACTAGTATATCGTCCATAAGTGTAGCCAATATAATAGGCTTTTCTTAGTGAACAAAGATAGAATTTTCACTTTCTAGGTTTTTAAAACCTAGTTTTACTAGTATATTTGTAAGGTGAATTTGCTATTACCTAGCTGTTAGAACCCTAGGTACCTGGCTGGGCTCTGGGATAGTAAGGGCCAGCTGGATGTAGGTGGAGATCACCTAATCCAAGGCTATATAGTTCTATCGCTAATAGAGTAATCTGGCAGCGATTTGTCTATCCTCTATCCTCTATCCTCTATCCTACATCCTACTATACAATCCACTATTGTTTTATATCTAAAGCTAAAGCTATATTACTTGTGCCTAACTCTTAATATTTAAATTACTTACTACATATGCGAGTAGTTTAGTTTTAAAAGGCTTCTACTTATAATAACTAGACTATAATAGTAGATACCTTGCAGTCTACGCGCTCTTATACCTAATACTAGAACGCTTAGGAGCCTATAGGAGGGGAATTTTTATATTTAAGCCTATCTCCTATACTAAGTAAGCTAGAGGACTAGCGTGCTCCTCTTTTTATATATTAGGGTTAGTCTACGCCTAGACGCGCTAAAAAGGGCTAAGTTAGGATACCTCTAGATATTAAGGATAATTCTTCTAGTACTATCCTTAAATAGCTTAAGAAAGCTAAATAATAGCTTAAAAAGAGAAGGAATGTGGCTAAACTTAATAGAATTAACTAGATAAGATAATAATAAGAGGTAGGAGACACTTAAGCCCTATATAAGCCTATAAGAGATCCTACTAAGACGTAGGATCCCCCTAAAGTATCTTTATTATAACCTTTATAAAAGTAGCCGCATAAATATACCTAAAAGGACTAATAGGAGTTTAATTATTAGAGAGATAACTATAAGCTCTATTTCTAGTCCTTAAAGGACTACTTTATAGATAAGGACTTTAAAGTTACCTACGCCCTCTAGTATATATTAGATATCTGCTATATAGTATAGAGAACTAAAGTTTAAGCCTAGTTGTTAATAGACCCTAACTAGTTACCTACTTAGGCTAACCTAAAGGATAAGATGCTAGAAGCTTTAGGATCTCCTAAAGAAAGGCGCTAGTTAGTGTATAATTAGCTTAAGAGATGCTAATAGAGACTAAATTAGAGCCTATTAGAGCTATTAGATTATCTATAAAGTTACTAGGAGAGTACACTTAATCTTTATTCCTTTTAAAAGTCTATATCTGACGCTATTAATTTTACAATCAAGTTTAAACTATTGTTAACTATACAAGGATTATTAAGTTAAAAGATTAAGTTAACAAAGAAAATTAAAACAAATTTAAAACAAAGAATAAACAATTTCTTTTAGAGTAAATAGAATAGGGGCTCCATAATTAACCCTGTTGCAAAATAAAAACATGATCCAAAAGCTCCGTCTGAAATAGTAAAGGATGATACTGCATATTCCACACCCTGTAAACCTGTAAATATTATTGCTAATAATATAGTATATAGTAAACCATATAAAGCTTTACCTCTTTTTCCATTAATTAAAAAATGATGTCCATATGTAACAGTAAATCCTGAAGAAAGTAAAATAACTGTATTAACTAATGGTAATTCAAAAGGGGAGCTAAGAATAATAAATCTTAAATAATAAAAGCTAGAATACGTAGGATTATTCTTACTTTCTATCTAATAGTGGCTATAAGTAATCCCTTTAGGGCTCTAAGTTATAGTTATAGATATTAAACTTTAGGCTTTAATTATTTATTAGATAGATAAGCTAAATTAAAGATCCTTAGCTCTTAACCTATACTTAAAAGGTGTAGAATATTAACGCCTAGAGTAACTAGATTCTAGGGGGGATAAAAAACCCTAAAAGGTAGTTAAGAGACTAAGAAAGTAGGGTAATAGCACTAAGAGTTCTAAGTTAGCGCTATTTAGCACTAAACTACTAGTAACTAACACTTTTTACTAGTATTATAGAAGGCTAGACTACGTAAGACCTAATTACTCTACTCTAGATAAGCTAGCTGTACTTAGAACCTAAGATGCCTAGTCTACACATAATAGGGAATAGGGTGTAGGAAAAGGTAGGGGATAGAAAGAGTAGTAGCTACCCTTACTGCCTATATATTAATAGTTGTAAAGCACCTTAATAAAGTCCTAGAGGTAAGACAGTTAGGATTTCCTTTTAACTAGCTTTATACTTAGCTAAGGGGAATGTTTATTCTCCTAGCTAGAGTTAAAAAAGATACTATTAACGCCTTAGTAGATTCTGCTTTAGCGTTAAACCTCCTTTTACTACAAAAGGCGAAAGAGTAGGGGGTTAATATTAAATTATTAATAGGGTTGCCTACCTAGGTAGTAAATAGGTCTAATATTAAGATTTATAGCACAATAGTGCTATTAATAGAACTTAAGGACTTACGTAGGCGAAAGTAATAATAGGAGGTACCCTATATAGTTACTAACTTTACTAGTTATAATATCCTTCTAGGTTTACCTTAGTTTAATTAAGTGAACCTAAAGGTAAATATCGCGACCTAATGTATACTGTTTTAGAGACGCGACACTAGGGAAGTACTAGTTTACTAAAAAATTGTGGTAGAAGACGCTAACTAGTTTAATTATACTATATAAGACCTTTATGTCTCTATGTACGCGTGTATAGTATCTAATATAGACGTACTAGCACTATTTAGCGTAGATAGGAATAGAATAGTAGAGATACTATCCTATTACTCTAATCTTATAAATATAGCCTTAAATAAGGACTATAAGGACCTTACTGTTTATACTAACTATAATTTGCAGATTAATTTAGTAGAAGGTGGCGTACCTCTGTATTACCCTATGTACAACCTCTCTGTGGTTAAGTTAGAGATATTAAGGAAGTACGTTAAAGAGTATTTAGCTAGAGGGTAGATTTACTATTTAAAATCCCTAGCTAGTGCCCCTATACTCTTTGTAAAGAAGAAAGATAGCACTTTATGCCTATATATAGATTATTAAGGTCTTAATAAGATTATAATTAAAAATCGCAGAGCTCTCCTACTAATTACTAAATCTCTAGACTAACTAAAACAAGCTAAGATATTTATAAAGCTTAACTTAAAAGAAGCGTACTATTAAGTTTATATTATAGAAGGAGATAAGTGGAAAACTACTTTCTACACAAGATATAGTTATTTTAAGTATACTATAATACCCTTTAGCCTTACTAACGCACTAGCCTAGTTCTAGGGCCTAATTACCTAGATACTAACTAGCCTAATTAATGTCACCTATATTATATACCTAGATAACATATTAATCTTCTCTAATATACTAAAGGAACATAAGGCCTATATAAGGGAGATTCTAGAGAGGCTGCGCTAAGTAAAGCTCTTTATTAACCTAAAGAAGTGTAAATAGCACACTACTACTATAGAGTACCTTAGGTTTATTGTTTCTTGTTGAAGTAAAACACTCACTTCCGTGATTTTTTCTGGATCCACTGATTCAGATCACGGAATTCTTGCTAAGAGGCTTGTTTCTTTTTTATATAGTCTGCCCTTTTGGCATCCTTTCCTATAATTAGCTCTTTGTATTCTTTACAACTCTACTCCTAAATATCCTATAATAGTTTAAGCCCTTTTTACTATAATAGTTATAAGCCTAGCGCTTAGAACGTAGGATAATTCTTCCTACCTACTTAGTAACGCTTAAATTATTATACAACACTCTATTTAGAACCTCTCTATAATATAACCCCCTATTTCTAATTATAAAAATTATTAAAATAGTAGAAGTATAGCTTATTAATCGCGCTAGCTAGCCCTACTAGTTTGTCTAGCTTTAATTCTAAGTAAACTTAAAAGGAATCTAGAACTAAATTAACCTAGAGGTAATTAACGCTCTAGTAATTAATTATATAAAGCTAGAACGACCTCCGCTCCTACAGAAACTATTACTAATTGCAGATATAGCCTCTATAGTAAGTATTTAATTATACAAAGCAGAGCTTACTAAGTATAAAATAGATAAAGAGAGCTTTCCTTTATAAATAGCAGAATATAGAGTAGTAGTTTTAGACTAGTAAGTAGACTATACTAAGATACAGAATCTCTAGACTTAGGTAAACGCTATAGTATCGCCTAATTTACTTACTTCTGCCATAATTACTCTAGTTAATACACGCCAAACTACGCTTTAGTCCCTAATTTAACTCTTAAAGGAAGATCTCGCACTAAATAAAGGAGCTACACAGAATAATGTTTAAGCTTTATACTACGCTTATTTTAAGAAGGCTAAGTAGGTAAGACAAAGTCCTAAGACCTAGTTTAAAGAGTAGCAGCTCCTCTATTAAAAAGCAAAGACCTACTTAATTAGCAAAATTAGCGGACCACTTACTACTTAAGATTTCCTAGATATAATTGCCGCGCGTATAGCACTAGATTAGGCCTAATTAATAAACTAACAGCTAATCTAGGATAAGACACTAGGACAGAATTAGATTACACTAGATAATCTAGGGAAGGTATTTTTAGCGCTTATCTAGGAGTATTTAATCTAATCTAGTTCTAATAAAACAAGTAGGGTATTCGCCACTTTTAATAGATTATTAAAATAATCTACTAACTCTAATAGTTCTAGTTTATCTAATTAGACAAAGAAACAACCAAACTATCCCTATAAGCCCTATACTTATAGGTAGAAACTAATAGAGTGCTGAAGACTTTAAGCCGCAATAGCTAGATTACCCTAGGATAAAATATTATTATTTAATCTCACTAATAAAGAAAAATTAGAGATTCTTAATTAACTTAAGCAGCCTAAGTAGTTAAATTTTTATAATGCGATCACAAAGGCAGGATAGAATAAGAAACAATCCTCTACTAAAACTATTAAGTATCCTAGTAGTATTACTACTGCTCTACTAAACCTATTTAATCTGCCTACAGATAATAGAGCATTAGGTGTCTACTCTACTCTACATTCTAACGCTTATCCTCTATTAGAATATATAATACTAGACAGTGCTACAGCAGTTCACCTAGTTAACAATTACAAAAGACTTATTTCTAGGACGTTTTAATTATTAAATAAGAGTGTAGAGGTAAGTACACAAAGCCTCCTAATCTTAGGAATTAGTAATAGACTAATTAAGAACGCTTTATATAGGAAAAATAAAAGATTTATAGAAAATCTACTACTCTAAGGAGTAAGAGTAGTAAAAGGCTTTTATGTAAATATTATATTAGAAGCTCTTTTAAAGAAAGCAAAAATTTAGTACCTTAGTTTAGATTACACTCTTAGAATTAGAAGTCTAGAATAAAGCATTGTCTTAATAGACCTAAGATACAAGTATAACTTTACTTTCCTATAATATAAGCTAATCCGCTCTTGTCTAATTATTATAAGTGTGACCACTAAAGGATTATCCTAGGTTAATATTAAGAGATTAGATTCTAAGGACCTCTAGCACCTTTAAGTAGGGTATACAGGAAGTAGAGCCCTATAAGCTCTAGTAACTATAGCCTAAGGTATAAAGATTACTAGAATATTAAGAAAGGATTGCGAGCACTATGCTACTATATATATAATCTAGGTAATCTTTAGGAGACCTAAAGAACAATTACCTAAGCTATTTTACTTATTATCCTAGGATCTATTTAATATGCCTACTACTTAAAATAGAGAAAACTAGGTTTTGCTAATTAAAGAAGATTTTAGTAAGAAACCTTATGTTTTTAATCTTAGAACAAAGACGCTTTCTAAGATAATAAGAGTGTAGTAGGATTTCTTAGCTCTTATTAATATAAAATATAAGCTTTAAATTACAAAAATCTACTAAGATAATAATACAGCAACACTTCTATAGAGAGGGAAATCCTAGTACGAATTTTAGGCTAATTAGGAAAGAATAATAATTAGTAGACTACTACCCTATACGTATAAGCCTAATAGCGCTATAGAAAGAGTAGGCTAGGAGCTTATAATAAAAGTAATTAAAATGTAAATAAGTGTAAATCTACTATTAAATCTCTAGCCTAAGATTATATAAGCAGCATACTAGCTCTAAGGAATAATTCCTAGCCTAGTATTAGGCTATTAATTACCTTATAAAACGTTAGATACTTAGTTTAGACAATATTTTTATTATTTTAAACTAGTAAAAATATAATATAGGACAGCTAATCTTTGTCTAAACTAGAGTGCTGTCTACGCCTATAGCTGCTAAGCTTACCCTTTAGATTAGGAGCGTGCAGCTAGGCGAGATAGAAAAGGATTTAAAGTAAATTCTAGGGGCTATATTAGATACCTAGTAAGCTATAAAGCTTCTAATATCTACTAAATATAGATTCCCTAGCTTAATTAGGTAATTACTACACAAAATGTAAGGTTTAATAAGTCCTTATTCTATAAAGGATTAAAGGAACAATCTATTTTAAAGATAGAAGTGTTAAAAATAGTAGAAAGCCTCTAAAAAAAAGAACTAAACAATCTAAAAGAAGCGTATAAAGACGCGCTTAATATTCTTCCTAAAACAAATAAGTATACAAGAACTACTACTAGACTTATAGGTAACCTTTAAGTAATTAAAAGTAAAGTAGGCTAGCTAAGTAATTAGGAACCTAAAGTACCTACTACTAAGTAAGCTATAGGCTTAGCTAGCTAGTAGCTAAGAATTCGCTTAAGTAGGAAAAGAAGCATAGGACTTATAACCCCTAATTAGACACTAGAGCTAGGTAATCTTAAGGGTAATCTGTTAAGTGATTAAAAGATATCTAGCAGCTACTAGAATACTACTAGGAGAGCTAGCCCGCTAGAATCTAGGGATTTAATACCCTATTTATTAGTAGAAACTAATTAGGTTACTAATTAACCTAGCGTAGATAACTTAATTACGCTAGATAAAGTAGATAACCTACTAGCGCGCTAAAGGCAAAGGCAGATCTATCTAGAAGTAAGTAGAATAAGTAGGCGAAATTGTAGTAAAGCACTAGAAATTAACTAACTAATAAATTGCTATCTACTATTACGAAGATTAAGGAAGCAAAATAATTAGGACAATTAGCTAGGGGGTAGGTAGAAGCTAGGTGCTTATACACTAATTACTAATTATCTTTAAAGTAATCTTAATGTAATATTAGAGTACACGTTTATACTAGGAGTAGTAGAGGCCTAGTCTAAGTAAGAAGAATATATTACACTAAATATAATAGTATTCGCTTCTATACTTAGAAAGGCGCCTAGAGCGTCTTATATAGCTTAGACTTATAGAGATAAGCTTACACTAGAACTAACCCTATAGAAACACCTTTATAATTATCTATATAGGAAGCTATTCCTTCTTGCCGCTTATAAGGAGATCTTAACTTTATAAGATAAAGGTACCTAGATAGAGATTAAACAATTAGAGGTGTTAGAGCAACTACTTCCTTTAAAGTAGGTCTTTATCTATAAGTTTAATTAAAATAGATATTTTAAAAAGTGTAAAGCTTAAATTGTTGTAAAAGGAGATCTTTAGAAAAAGAATACTCTCTACTCTACCTATACTACTACTCTAGTAGTAAAATCTTTTTAATTAGCTGTAGCTCTAGTAAGAGAATTTAATCTAGAAATCTTATAATTTAATGTAGTAGGAGCGTTTCTAAATACTTTTATTATAGCTGCTAATCTAGTAACTTATAAATTACCTAATAGTTTTAAAAAGCTAGGAAAGTGTATAAGATTAAATTAAGCTTTATATAGCTTAAGAGATTTACTACTTCTTTAGTATAAGGAATTTATAAGATTACTTTAATCTTATAGACTCTTAGCTTCGCTAGAAGAGCTATGCCTTTTCTTTAATAGTAATTAAAGTATTATTATTCTATTTTATATTAACAATATTCTTCTTCTCTATTATAAGAGTAAAGAGAAAGAAGCCCTAGATTTTTAGAAAAAGATTATAAACAAATACAAGATTAAATTAAAAGAACTAGTAGAGTAGTTCCTAGGTGTTTAAGTAATTAGGGACAGAGAAGCAAGATTAATTTCTCTAGTCTATAATACCTACATTAATAAGATTATAAAAAAGTTTAACCTTTTAAACTCTAGGAGCTTTCCTCCTATACCTCTATTAGCAGAAGATTTTATTCTAAGCATAGGAGAAGCTACTCCTTAATAAATAAAGCTCTTTTAAGAAAAGGTAGGATTAGCTCTCTACACAGCAATTATACTACGCCTAGATATAGCCTTTATAGTGTTAAAGCTATTACACTTTCTAATAAATCTAAGCAAAGAACACTTTACTACTATTAATTACATAATCCTTTACCTCTATTAAACTAGATAGTAGGCTATAGTCTTTAGTGGCTATAATAAACCTAATCTGCTAATATGTAGAGATGCCTTATTTACTAATAATCTAATATCACAGCGATCTTCCTATAAATATATTATCTTATTATTTAGAGGAGCTATCCTATAGAAAGTAGCTTAATAGAACACAATTACTACTTTAATAATAGAAGTAGAGCTTCTAGCGCTTAAATATATAAGTAAAGAAGCTATAGCGATTAAGAGATTCTTTACTAAGCTTACTCTAGATCTAGAACTTTTATAGAAGGTCTATTACAACAATCTTTAAACTATTTATTTAGTAATTAGAAAGAACAAAAGAATTACTACTTAACTACGCTATATAAATATTTAGAATATGTAGTTATAGTAAGAGTATACAAAAGGATTATTTTAAGTAAAATATCTTCTAACTAGCGAAATGCTAGTAGATAGCTTTATAAAGGCTCTTACTTATTAGTAGTTTAATAGATTTAAAAGGCTATTAAATCTATAAGATATAAGCATAATAATTATAGAATAAGAGTAAGTAAGTAAAGAATTAATCTATTAACTACCTAGAATTATTAATTTAGAGCTAGGAAACAAGAAAAGAAAAAGAAAAGAAAGAAAAAATTAAAAGAAGAATAGGGATTAGAAGAAAAAAAGATTAAAGAGCTTATCTATAAGTATATAGACCCTCTTCCTCCTCTGCTTAATTAAAGGGGTGTGAGAATCTCCCCTATAATTAGTAGTAGGAGATTCTCCCTATCCTCCTCCTCTCCTCCTCTTAGTAGTAGGTAATAGCTTACCCTAGCCTCCCCTCCTTTAATTAGCAGGAGGAGAAGCACTTACCTAGCCTTTACCCTACTTTAGAGCTAATAGGCCGCTTATCTAGCTATTTTAATTAGGGTATTAGCTGCGACCGCGCTGCTCCTTAATAGGTAGGGTAAGAGGGTAATTACTCTATCCTCTACTAAAGATTAGCTAGGAGGGAGGCAGTAGGATAGTAGCTGCGTACTAAGCTTACTCCTTCTAACTACTAGTAAAAGGAGGAGCTTATAAGGCTACCTTAACCCTCTTATATAGCTTAGTAATTAGCCTCTCCTATAAAAAGTATTAGCTAAACCTAAAAAGAATCTTAAAATAAAAGCTTATATTAGCACCCTCTAATAGTTAATAGTAAATAAAATCTATAGCTAGAGTCTAAATATGCGGCTAGCTATAGAAATAATTAGCAGAATTAGCTAAAATAATAAAATAACTCTATATATAGCAGTGTAAGAGTAGGTAAAGTAGGTATAGTAGCGCCTATTTAAGCTTAAAGCGTTATTATAGTAGTATCTATTACTCTTTTCTGCTAAAGCTCCTTTTAAGCAGCCTAAGCAGCTTACTTATCTAAAAGCACTAAGTAATCACTAAGGGCTTAGAGCTAGGGTAGAAGAAGCTAGTAGAATAAAAGAATCTTAGTAAAAGAATTAAAAGTTTTATTTAGCAGCTTTTACAGCCTTTACTGCGTATACTTTAGCTAAGTTATTAGATATCTAAAAAAGTTAGTAAAGCTCTAAATAATAGAAAAAGCGTAAGGTAATAATTAGAAGAAAATAACTTACTATAAAATAGTAGGATTTAAAGGCTTAAACTAGTAGGCTTAAATTAGATAAGAGGTTAAAGCGTTAAAAGTAAAAAATTAAAGAGAGAAGATTAAGCGCTAGTAAAGGGCTTATATACTCTACCGCCTATCTAATTATTAAGCGCTAAATACGCTCCTTCCTTACTACTTATTTCTCTTACTACTACTTCTTTTTAATTAAAACGCGCCTACCTATTATACTTACTAGCTAGTAAGAGCGGGGAAATTACCTTATAGTTAATAAGAAGTAAGCAAAAAGAGTAGTAGAATAAAAGCGTTTACGCTCTAGGCCTTTATACTATACTTATAAGCTTCTAACCCACTAGAAGAGGAGATTCTGGATATAATTCACAATAGGATTTGTAATTTAAAAGATAAACAGTGATTATTTTACTATTACAACAAGTAGGGGGTAATAGAATCGCTGTTCTTAAGATAAAGAGATTTAGAAGAATAATTCTTAATAGTTTTTTAATCTTTAAACAGCCTTTAGACAGTTTTTTAAAGATCTTTAGGAAAGATTTAGATAATTACAGATTACTTCTTAGGATAGGTGATCCCCTTTAAGCGATCACCTAGGGGGTGTGTTAAAGTAAAACACTTACTTCTGTAATTCTTTCTAGATCTACTAATTTAGATCACAGGAATCTTACTAAGAGGCTTGTTTCTTTTATATATAGTCTGCCTTTTTAGCATCCTTTCCTACAATTAGCTCTTTGTATTCTTTACAACTCTGCTCCTAAATATCCTATAATAGTTCGAGCCCTTTTTACCACAACATTTCTCTAGAAGGGCTTAGAATTAATCTAGATTAGGTTAATGTAATACGATTATAGCTAAAACTAACCTATATACGTAATATACGCGTCTTTATTAGCTTTATAAACTATTATAGATAGTTTATTGCTAATTTCTCCTAAATAGCGCTACTTCTTACTAGTTTAACTAAGAAAGCGCTAGATAGCGCTAGGCAAGGGCTAGCGATGTAAAGGGAGGAGAGTATAACTCTAGATATTAGGCTAGAAGGCACTAAAGCTTTCTAGATGCTAAAAGACGTATTTCTTAAAGTGCCTATACTAGTGCACTTTAAGTATAGATAATAAATACGTCTTAAGACTAACGCCTTAGGAAGAGTAATTAGTGCTATTTATAGCTAACTTATGCCTAAAGGCAATAAGCTAGGCTTATAGTAACTAATTAACTGTTAGGATCCCAGAATCCACATAGGTAGACAGGCTGCTTATAACGCGCGTAGGCTCCAAACCCTACTAAAGGATTATGTAATGTCCCATAATGTCCCACATGCTAAGCTATAGGACATTAGGATCACGTAACTAAGTTATATAACTATACTATAGGATTCCCACGCGTCTCACGCATAGGACCTATAAGATATTATAGAATCTATAGAACAAAGTAGCTATATAGGAACGTGAGGATAAACCTTTATACTTATATTTAATCTGTTTATTAATCTATTATTTAAATTCTAGTAGACTAAATTATTAACTTATTACACTTTGTAAGATACTATTGTATTAATAAGACTTTTTACCTTCTGTAAGTACTCCTGCCTAAGAACTAACTTTAACCCTTTAGGACTAGCTACCCTCTTAGATTTAACATCTTAAACACCCTTAATATAAGTACTTTATAAACTCTTACCTCTTCTACAGCTTTAGGTGTCGCTAAAATTACTCCTATAAAGAATAGTAGTAAGGCGTATAAACCTAATCTCTACTTTAGCAAATAATCTTAAACTAACGTTTAGATTCTCTAGTTAGACCTCTACTTCTTTAACTTAAATAAACCTCTTAAAGATAAAAAGAAGGTTATCTTCGCAGCGATATACATATAAAGAGATATAAGATTATAAATCTATTTCTACCTTAAAAAGTACCTAGGAATAGACTATAACAACAATAACAACAATTACGCAAATAAGTACGCTAATATAGTTAATATTATTAAAGATTATAATAACTTTAAGAAATGCCTTAAATAACTCTTTAGGATCACTAATAAGGACTCTATTATAAAAGTAAAGATTTAGACTATAACTTAGAAATAATTAGCCACTAAGTATATAGCTAAGTTTCGCAGATACGCTGTATAACTTAACTAGAACAATAAATCTCTTTAAGATATATACAAACAAGAACTTAAATAGAAACTATATAAGGAACTTTTACGTAGTAGTGCACAAATTACTAACCTTAAAGAACTGTATAAAGAAACTATTAGAATTAATAAAGAATAGTTTTTACTGTAATAAGAGCTTTACTAAAACCCTAGGGCAATAAGCTTTAGATAACTAGTAAAAATAGTTTATAAGAATCTTGTTAGAATTATCTAAAAGCAATAGCTAAGGAACTACTAGAAATACGAACTAATAAAAGATGTCTAGTTTAACTACTTAAGTAAAGGAAAAGGAGAAAAGATAGGCCTTAAGCAGCCTAACAAACGCGTCTCTAATAGAAGTTAATAACTAATAACTAAGACCTATAAATACTTTATATATAGTAAACTAGGCTATATAGCCAGGAACTGTAAATTAAAGAACAAAGTCTATTAAACTAAGTTAAATGTACTAACTATTAAGGACTAAGAACTTAATAAAGAATAGAAAGTTATTATAACACTATTTAGTTACTAACGTGTTACGCTAGAGCAAAGTAAGTAATTAGATTTACCTAACTTATAACTATACAAAGATCTAGAAGACAACTCTAATGTATACCACAACACAAAAGACATAGAAGAAATACTAAAATCTCCTACTCCTTACCTATAAAGTAGGTGAGAAGAAGACAACCCTATATTACCTAAGTATAAACTAAATGTTTAGAACTATATAGAACCCTACTAGGCACTAAAAGGGATGCGACCCTATAAAAATAAGGAATTAGACTACGTACTAAAGTACTACCTAGACTACTAAAATCCTATATACTAATTCTGTATATGGACGCATTGCGAAGAACCAACATACGCATAATATAAGGTAGAGAAAGAAAAGAATAAGAAACAACTTAGAAGGAAACTACGCTATAGATAAATATAGATAGACTACCCTATCGCAGCTTATAATAAGCACCTCTAGAATAAATAATAAGTAAAATACTTTTCTTATCTCACGCTAAAGGGCAATAAATGCTGCAATATACTTATTAATAAAGACTATATATAACTATACTAGTACACGTGTCTAAACTAAAACTGCAAATACTACTATATAGCTAAATATTTAGACAGCTTTGTAAACTACCCTATATAAGAAGTAATAATAGAACTACTAATTTAACTAGCATATAGGAATAGTAAAGACTGCAGGAGAAAAAACAGAAGAACATTCTTATAGGAAGAAAAAGAAGACAATCTATATAAGCTATATACTTAAGAATAATAATAGAAGCAGATGCTTAGAAACGCATACTAGGCACTAGAACTTAACTACAACTTATATAAATAGATATCTTTTTTAGGCCTAAACTTAGACAAGAAAATGCCTTTATTAAATTAAATACTATAGTAAGCATAGTATTAGTTAAGCTACTAGTATAGCTTAAAGGAATATAGGCTTAAGCTCTTATAGACTTAAGAGTAGAAAGGAACTTTATATTTTATTAAATAGTAAGATAAGCAGGACTTATAATATTAGAGAAAGAAATACCCTATATTATCTATATCGCAAATAGATTCCTAATGCCTAAGACACGTTAAATATACTAGAAGGTTACTACCACAATAATAGTCTAAGGATATAGAGAGGAACTTACTTTAGATGTCTTACTAGGATCTAAGTATAAGTTAGTCTTAGGATTACTTTAGTTAATAATACACAACCTATAGATTAACTAGGGTATAAAGAAAATATCGTTTAAACGCTATAATTATATATTATAAGTAAAGCCTACGCATTAACTAAAAATAATAGTAAATAAGGGAGTTATTAATAACATAATACTACGACAGATAGTTAAAAAATGGAAGCACACCTTAGTAGACACTAGCAGGAACCACTAGGTTAAAAAGTGTGAGAAGGAGGACAATAGTATACCTTTTACCTTACTAAGAGAGTACAGGAAATAGATATATATATTTACAGAAAAGGAAGGAAAAGCAAACCTACCTAAATATTAACCCTAGGATCTTACAATAGACCTAGAAGAAGGGAAGACACCACTCTTTAGACTACTATATAGCAAGATAGGAGAAGAACTCCTTAAAGAACGTGATTTTATTAAAACAAATCTTAAAAAAGGATATATATAACTATTAAAGTTACTAGCAGTAAGCCCTTTTATGTTTATTAAGAAAAAGGATAGATTAGATAGACTATACGTTAACTACTAATAACTTAACAACATAATAATAAAGAACTAATATCTACTACTAAATATTATAGAGTTACAAGATTAACTATCTTAAGCCAAGATATTCACAATAATAGATCTAAGAGACAGTTACTACCTTATACAAATTAAAAAAAGTAAAGAATAAAAAACAGCGTTTTAATCACGCTATAGACTATTTAAATATAAAGTTATGCCTTTTAGACTTATAAACGCACTAGTAGCTTTTATAGCACTTATTAACAACGTACTCTGCGAACATCTAGATATATTTGTTATTACGTATATAGACAATATTCTTGTCTTTTCTAAAAACAAATTAGACTACACTAAGTATGTACAGACAGTACTAGAAGCACTAGACAAAGCATACCTTTGTATTAAACTTAAGAAATATAAGTTTAACGTTAAATAACTTAAATTCCTAGGACATATTATTACTATAGAAAGAATTAAGATAGCACTAAGTAAAGTTAAATACATTAAGAACTAGCTAATACTAAAGACAGCTAAGAATATCTAAGAATTCTTAGAATTCTATAGATTTAATTAACAATTCATCTAAAATTACGTAAAGGTTATAATACCTTTAATAAATTTTACAAAGAAGGACGTACCCTTTAAATAGATAAATAAGTGTAGAATGTTATTCTAACTCCTTAAAACAGTATGTATTATAGAACCTATCCTTATTTATTTTAGAAGTAATAAACTACTGCGCTTTAAAACAGACGCTAGCAATCTTACGCTAGGCGCCTACGCTAAATAAGAATGTAATAGTAAATAGCACATATTTACCTATTACTTATGTAAATTTAATAACGCCGAAACACAATATAATGTATATAATAAAGAACTCTACGCTATTATTAAAGCCTTAAAGCACTAGAGGATTTATATACTTAGTTACTTAACGCTAGAAATCTACACAGATTATAAGAACCTCCTAAGGTTCACAATAATAAAAGAACTTATGCTAAGACAATAAAGATAGTTATAAACCACAGGGTAGTATAAGTTTAGAATTATCTATGTAGCTAGAAAAGAAAATAGCAGAGTAAACGCTCTTAGCTAATAAAGTAATTTAGTAAGAGAAAAAGCAAAAACTTTCTCTGTAATCCTTCGCAAAGCTAAAGATAGATCTCTAGAGCTAATAGTAGAACTAAATTAACTTTTAGTAATTAACTAAGAAGTTCTAGAACATCTATAGACTAAGATTATCTAATAATACCACAATGACCCTATGTACAGACACCTAGGTATTATAAAGATAATAGAACTTATCTAAAGGAATTATACCTTTAAAGGAATTAAAGAAGCTGTAATAACTTATATCTATAAATATATAGAATGCTAGAGAAATAAACATAGCACATATCTTAAATATAGAGAAATATAAGTAATTAGAATACTAACAGCACTATAGAAAGACATTGCTATAGATTTTATTATAGGAATTCTAAACTCTAAGGATCTAACAACAGGAATTAAATATAACAATATACTAGTAATAGTCTACTAACTAACTAAGTATGTTAAGCTTATTCTATGCCTTAAAAGAATAATAGCAAAAGAACTCGCTTTTCTTATTCTAGACAAACTAATTAGACACTATAGAATTCTAAAAATAATTATTAGTAATAGAGACAAGCTTTTTACGTTAAATTATTAGACAACGCTTATAGCACTACTTAGAACGAAATGAAAGCTATTAACAGCTTACTATCTATAAACAGACAGATAGACAGAACGTATGAACTAAACTATAGAAACGTACCTACGCATCTACTATAATAGTTAGAAGAATAACTAGGTTTTATTACTACCTATAGCACAGTTAGCCTATAATAACAAAGTATTAGCAGTATTAGGATATACACTGTTCTATATAAACTATAAAAAACACCTACATCTCTTTAATTAACAATTTCCTACAACAATTAAAGTAAAAGAAGCTATAGATATAGCAGAAAATATAAAAAAAATACACTAATAACTCTAAGAGAATCTTAAGAAAGCTTAGCAGTAATTAATTTTATATTAAAATTAAAAACAAAAAATAGCACCTTAGCTAAAGAAGGGGGATAAAGTATATCTACTTACAAAGAACCTTTAAACTTAGAAGAAAAAACACAAGAAACTAGATTATGTTAAAGTTGGACTATTTTACATTTCTAAGCAAATATTACTAGTAAACTATAAGTTGGAACTACTACTAGATGTAAAGATACACCTAGTATTCCACGTATTACTACTGGAACTAGCAGACCCTAACACGCCAATTAAAACAACCTTCTACCACTAAGCTAAAGAAGAAACTAAATTTAAAGTTAAAAGAATTCTAGATTATAATTAGTAAAAGAACATGTACCTTATTAAATAGAAAGGTTACCTACACAGCGAAAACACTTAGGAACCAAATAGCCACCTAGGAAACTATTAGTAAAAGATTAAAGAATTCTACTAACTACTAACATAGAACAATATTATCCTTACTTAAGTGGATACAGCGGGAAGGGGATCTGGCGCATTAGGATTAGTAAGAGGAGGATAGGAGGACTAGTCTAATGCTAAGGCACTAGGCATTAAGCTATTTTCTAACTAGACAACGTCCTAACCTAAAGTCTCTAATCCCTTAAGATACTTAATCTTATCTATAAATCTTATTAAATTAGTTAATAACTAATTCTCCCGCTCCTTAAGTAGACGCTTTTATTTTAATAACTAATTTCTTTTTAAACGCGCTGCTTATAACGTAAGTATAGCTACCTTTTTTTTAGCCGCAGCCTCCTTCTCTATTTTTTTAAGACAATTAACCTCTAAATTAATATAAGCAAAATTAGGAATTACTAGCTTAGCAGGCTTACACTTTAAAATTCTATTCTTATAATAATTTCTATATTAAACCTTTAGGGACAATATCTTATAGGCTAAGCCTTTTTTAACGCAATACTTGTAAGACACTATAGTAAACTAACTAATAGCGTTTATTTAATTTCTAATAGAATAACGGTAAAGGGTACTTTAGGATAAGATAGACATTAGTTACTATATAAGGGCATATAGATGTAAGGAGGGAGGTAATGTTAAGATCCTAGAATCTATATAGGCAGACAGGCTGCTTATAACGCGCGCAGGCTCTAAACCCTGCTAAAGGATTATATAATGTCCTATAATGTCCCACATGCTAAGCTATAGGATATTAGGATTACGTAACTAAGTTATGTAACTGTACTATAGGATTCCCACGCGTCTCACGCATAGGACCTATAAGATATTATAAGATCTATAGAACAAAGTAGCTATATAAGAACGTAAGGATGAATCTTTATACTTATATTTAATCTATTTATTAATCTATTATTTAGATTCTAGTAGACTAAATTATTAACTTATTACACTTTGTAAGATACTATTGTATTAATAAGACCTTCCACTTTCTGTAAGTACTCCTGCCTGAGAACTAACCTTAACCCTTTAGGACTAGCTACCCTCTTGGATTTAACATTAACTTCTTCTTAAGGAAATTAAGCACTACGCAGTACTACTATAATACTTATAATAAGGAACTCCTTACTATTATTAAATTAGTTAGACACTAGCGTTAATACCTTTAAGGTTAATACTTTAAGGTCTTAACAAATTATTATAACTTTTAATAGTTTATAAAGACTAAAACGCTTATATTATATTACGTCTAGTTGTACCTTACTCTAAGTAAGTATAACTTTATTATAACTTATAAGGCAGGATTAACAAATCTAGTAAACAGCCTATTAAGGCGCCTAGACTACATGCTTAGCACCTAGAATACTAAGTAGAAGAATAATAAAACCTTTATTAAGCCTTTAGCTAATCTATTATTAGAAAGGTAAGGCAGATACGCTCTAGTCTCTACTATCTCTACCTATTTTAGGAACTAGATAGGATAGGGTAATAAGCCCTATTAAGAGACTAACCCCTCTAGAAGTTAGATAAAGCAGGGCAATAAGCCCTGTAGAGATACCTATTACTTTAAGAGGTTAGATAAGGGTAGTCTTAGTAACTACCTCTTCTTAGAGAACTAAAAGGCTATTAAATCTAAACATTTAAACTTATTAGATAATAAGGTTAATAAGTTAGCATAATCTAGTCTAAGTAGCTACGGCTTAGGACTAACTAGCCTAGTGTGGCTTAAGTCTCCTTTAAAGCGCATAAAAGCTATTAAGAGCTACTATAATAGCCCTCTCTTAGAATATTTTAGTGTAACTTAGACGCTTAAGCGCGTTTAATAGAAGTTTTACTAGACTAGTATAAATAAGGAGGTCGCTAACTATATTTATAACTATAAGTAGTGCTAACAGGCAACCTATAAAAGATATAAGCCTTATAGTCTTTTATAGCAGCTTCCTATCCTAGATTGTCTATAGCAGCACGTTATAATAGACTTTATTACTAATCTGTCCCTAAGTCGCTTCTTAGGACTAATATATAACACTATCTTAGTAATTGTTGATTAATTTTCTAAGATAACTTATTATATACTAGCCTAGATAGATTAGAATAGCACTAACCTAGCTTAGGCTTAGATTTATGAGGTTATTAGACTTTATAGTAATCTAGAGAGTATTCTCTTAGACAGAGGACTAGTAATAAAAGTAAAACACTAGAATACTTTCTATTATTACTTAAACTTAAGGAGGGTTTTAACTTTAGCTTTTTACCCTTAGACTAATAGGTAAAGAGAATACTAGAACTAAACACTAAAATGATACTTATAAATCTTCTACTCCCTAGAGTAAAATAATTAGGTAATATAGATCTCCCTAGCAGAATATACGTATAATAATAGCAAACATTTAGTAATAGGGTACACACTATACTAAGTGTACTTTAGATATAATCCCTCTAATCTAACCTAGCCTAATATACTACTAGGTGGCGGGGAAAGCCTAAGGGGCTACTAAATAGTGTTAAGATTAATAGAAATATACGCAAATACAAGAAAGAAGCTATAAGTAGTATAGAAGTACTAAAAATTTATTTTTAATAAGAAGAGAACCCCTTTACAACTTAATAAAGGTAATAAGGTATAGGTTTTAAGTAGAAATCTAAAGTCTGCACAACTAATAAGAAGATAGACTAGAAATTCCTAGGCCCTAGAGTAGTAGATAAGTATATTAGCTCTCTACCTACAGCCTACTAAGTAAACCTACCTAAATTAGGTAAAGTTTATCTAGTGTTCTATCCTTCCCTACTAGAACTATATAAACTATATAGGAAACTACCCTACTAACAACTACTAATTAAAGACACATTACCCTAATATAGTAATAATATATACAAAGTAGACTATATTATTAATAAACAATAAAATAAGTTAAGATAATAAGAATACCTTATTAAATAGAGTAGATATAATCTAGAAGAAAACTCTTAAGAACCTACTATATTAATTAGTAGAAATACGCTTAAAGAGTTCTAGAAAAAGCTTAAGATATCCCTAAGAAGGTTAATAACTACACTTCTAGAGGCAAAGAAAAGAGGTTATAGGCAACCTCCCTTAAAGGGGAAAACTAGTAAACGCTAAGAACTTATATAAAAATATTAGTTTAAGTTAGACCTACCTACCTAGCACAAAATGTCCTAATTTAGTATAATATGCGAACATTAACTCGCAATTAGATACTATAGACCCTTTTATGCTTTTAAAAACCCCACGTGTCTCCTATAGGGAGTTTAGTGGATAGTTAGCTAGTTAGGTAGGGTGTTTTAATAGGTATAGGAATACTAAGTAGTATATGCGACACCCTTTAAAATTGGCAAAGGATAAGGATGATATTAGTAATATTATAATTCTGGCACAATCTAGTACATATTAGTATAATTTAGCATAATTTGGATTAAATTGTATTATTATGAGGTAGAAAGCCTCTTATTGCCTAAAATAGGGTTAATAACTAACTAAAATAGGAATCTATATTAAAATGTTGCCTATTTGTGGGTAATAGCCTAAAAAGCTAGGTAAATATGCTATTTAAAATTAACTAACGCTAGATTATTACTATTGTTACTAAATTCTGCTATTATGTTCCTATTCACGCTAATTTATACTATACTATACCGTATTATGCCTATTTAGGCCGTGTGGTGCTGTATTGCGTCTTTATTTAAATAATTAATCCTAATAACTTTTGTTAGAGCTGCTTTAAGTCGCTAGGCCTTTAGTATAGAAAGAAGTTATAAAATAGTAATTAAAGTACGCCAACTTCTCTGTATTAGTACTATTAATGGGTGGGAAGTCCACTAGAGGCTTAGAAACAGTAGATAAGTCTAGGTTACGCCTCTTTACGCTATAACGCGCTAAAGTAGGAGTAGCTAGCGTAGATATAACTTTAGCGTTCCTATAAGCAGCTTCTAGTTAGGCTTTAGTGTTAGCTGCGGCAGTTTCTACTAAAGAGATGTTAAGGCTAGTTAGGATAGTTATGTAGGGATAGCTAGGGACCTATTACGCTAGTTAGTGCTAACTTACTCTAAATAATACTATAGTGTATTTATACTAGAGCCTTAGCCTTATATAGGGAGATTGCTTTATCTTTTAACTCTATTTTACACTTAATACGATAAGCTTTAGCTTTAAGCGCCTTTCTAGAGCGAGAATAACTATATAGAAGTATACTAGAGTTAGCGCACTTATCTTTAAGTATAAAAGCCCTATTATAAGTCTAGAACTTCTTAGCGTACCTACATAAGTCCCTGTGTACTAATTAGCGCTAATTTGTGCTAAATTACACTAAATAGTACCTATACTTATTTAGCTCTACTATAATGCGTGTAGCTATAGCTATTACCCTCTTATTAGCTTCTATCCTTAGTTTCTATACTTTAAGGAGCGCGTTCTCCTTATTCTATAATAAAGGGGCGATAGGTTTAGCTATAAGTTATAATTAGCTTTTAGTGAAATTAGCTAGAGCTATAATATACTTTAGGTCTTTACACTAGACCTTATATTCCTCTTTAGTAGCTTTATAAGATACTTAAGCTATAGTATTAGCTTCCTTAGATACTATAACTAAGGCTTAGACATCTATTCCTAGGACAGACCTAAGATAGACTTTAAGGGTCTTAAGGAGCCTAAGTACCTTAAATAGGGGCTATATACGCCTATTAGTACCTAATAGTGCTAAATAGCGCTAAATAACGCTAGAAAGTAACTTACTATAAAGCATAAGGTGCCTTTATCTAAATAATTACTTCACTCCTTATAGTAGTAACCTTTAAATTGCAATAATCCCTATTTATTATTATTTAGGTCTATTACGCATGTAGTGTCTAATTCTAGAACACTACGCTCTACTATAATTCTAATGCATCTAATATATAGTATTTTGGTACAAAGTCTATTAGTCTTAATTATATTAATATAATAGTCGCGAAGAGAGCGCTTCTTAGGTAGAGCTATTATAATTTACAACAATTAGTACTAATTTATACTAATTAGTGCTAACTAATGCTAATTGCTGCCTATTAGTGCTAATTAGTGTTAATTATTATTAAAGATATACAAAAAGTGTTAAATGTATACTAAAAAGGTATAACATGCGACTCTTTAGTACAGTTAGTGCCAAGTTACACTAGAATGCGCTAATCTAAAGGCCGCATAATGTTACTTACTATAAGAAAATATAAGTAAAGAATAGGTCTAAGAGCCCTAGGCGATAGGATAACCACCCTACCGCTAAAACGCTACTTACTAGTGTAGTTACGTGCTACACTAGCGTAGATAGTAATATCTTACCTTACCTAGGCAGAAATAGTTATAATCTAATATAAGGGGCGCCTAAGTGCCGCATAAATCTATTATAACAATTTAGGCACTATCTAGAATAAAATAGTATAAATAGGAATAAACTAAGACGTAATCCTCCTTATTGTCTATAATTAAGCTATCTTAGAAACAGTAAGACCTTTTAGATCCTCTAATATTAGGCTTACTACTAAGTTTAAGAAGTAGGGATAGTTAAGGGCCTACGCTAACTACTAGGTGCTAGTAGAGCTAGTTAGTGCTAATAAAGAACTAATAGTAATAAATAGTAAAGGGACTTACTAAATGCTTTACTCTTAGGATAAGAGATCCTTTAAAAAAGGATAATATTAGAACCCTAGGTACCTAGCTAGGCTCTAGGATAGTAAGGGCCAGCTAGATATAGGTAGAGATTACCTAATCTAAGGCTATATAGTTCTATTGCTAACAGAGTAATCTGGCAGCGATTCGTCTATCCTCTATCCTCTATCCTCTATCCTACATCTTACCATACAATCCACCATTGTTTCACATCTAAAGCTGAAGCTACATTGCTCGTGCCTAACTCCTAACACTAGTAGCCTGTTTTAAGCCATATAGTGCCTTATCTAGTTCTAGAGGCACTTAGTTATAGTTTTGGCTTTTAATTATAGAATAACTAGATCTTTGTCTAGTTTTATAGGGCTATTTTCTAGGGTAAAGCTTTCTAGACCTTAAGGTAAATCTAGATAGACTTCTTCCTCTAGATAGGCGTTAGGAAAAGCCTGTTTTATATCCTATATATAAATTTCCCAGTTTAAACTAGAAAAATAGGATAATAGAAGCCTTATAAGACTAGGTTTAGAGGTAGTAGTAAAGGTTTCTTTATAATTAATTCTATACTTTTGTAGAAATCCTTTAGCTACGTATCTAGCCTTGTATTTGTTTATAGAGCTGTCTAGGTAATATTTCCTAGTTAAAACCCATCTACCCTTAATAATTAGTTTATTAGGTTTAATAACTAGGTCCTAAGTTTTGTTTTGTATTAGATTTTCTACCTCTAATTTTATAGCTTTTAGGTAGAAATCTTTATTAGGATTAGTTAGAACTTCTTTATAGTTCTTTGGCTCTTCTGTACTAGTAACTAGTATATTTTCTTCTACTAGTTCTTTATACAGGTTTTCCCAACTTATATTAGTAGTTTTAGGAATTGGTTCTTTATTCCTATTAATAACTACTTTAGGGCTAGAGTCTTGTTAAGCCTTAGGAATATTATTTTCCTTATTAGGCTCTATTTCTCTACTAGGCTCTATAGGCTCTAGTCTATTATAGATCTCTATTACCCTTTCCTAATTATTTGGCTTATAGAAGTAGCCTTCTAGTATCTTATAATCTCTAGCATATACTATTTTATTTTTGCTAGAATTAAATAATTGGTACTAGTTAGAGTTATAACCTATTAGATAGTAGGGAGTAGCCCTAGCGTCTAGTTTCTTAATAAGACTACTAGGTTCTTTATAATAAGTTAGGAAACCCCAAATCTTTAGGTTTTCTATATTAGGTACTTTATTATACCTTTGGAAGAATGGTGTTTTATAGCCTATAGAACTATTAGGAGTTCTATTATATAGGTAGACCACAGTTAATAGAGCTTCTTCCTATATAACTTTAGGAAGATTAGATTAGATTAATAAGGCTCTAACTTTATTTAATAGTAGCCTATTTATAATTTCTACAGCTCCATTTTGCTTAGGTGTATAGGGGCTAGAAAAACGAACTATAATACCTTTTTCTTCTAGGTATCTTGTAAGATTTTTAGATATAAATTCGTTATCTAGTTATAGGGCTTTAACCTTAGAAGAACTCTATAGTTCTACTTTAGTTATAAATTGTCTTATAGCCTCTATAAAATTTTTCCTAGTGTTTATTAGGATCTAAAATCCATATAATGGCGGGAAGCCAGTTTTGTACCTAGTGGGCGCGTAGTAAGGATTAAGCGGGGATTCGAGGCTAGCTACGCCTTAAATAAAGGAGTTACGTAACTGCTCTCTATAGAGCGCTTAATTACTCTATACTAGAGCATAACACACGTAACCGCTCTCTATAGAGCGCTCCCTATAGAGCGGACTTTGCTTAGTATATAGGAACGTAAGGATAGACTCTCTATACTTATGTTTAATCTGTTTATTAATCTATTATTTAGATTCTAGTAGACTAAATTATTAACTTATTACACTTTATAAAATACTATTATATTAATAAGACCTTCTACCTTCTGTAAGTACTCTTACCTAAGAACTAACCTTAACCCTTTAGGACTAGCTACCCTCTGTAATGGGCTGGGGCATAGCCCTAGCCTTTGGAAGGATCTTAAGGAAAGGAACTACCCTAAAGAAGTGGACCTACTAAGGAAAACTCTTCTTATAAGCAGCACACCCCCCTATAGAGACTTAATACCTAGAATTTATCCTTTATATTTAGCACTTACAGTTCTGTTTATTCTCTAAGGCTAGCCTATAATATTAAATTCTAGGTCTTCTAGAAAAAGAGTTGTTTAAAGGAACAAAGAAACGTAATAGAGTCTAGAATAACCTACTAATAGATACCTCTAATATTGCTAAGTTAGTAGAATAACTGTAGAACTTAATTACTACTAGAGACAAAAACCACTCTACTATATAAATACTATAACTCTAGAATAAAAAGCTGCGTAAGCTCTTTATACGCTAATAGGCCTACGCTAGCACTACCCTAGGCCTATCTACCTCTACTATAGGGGGCGGATCCCTATTTACTAGTATAGACTAGCTAATTTTATAGCGTAAACTGCTCTTAAGTCTAACTAAGTTTAGGGGCTTAAAGACATAGTTTAGGGCCTAAAAGGTTATAATAAATTATAAGCTTTAGGCTAATAAGCAGTTTATTAGCTCCCCCTAAAAAGAATAGGCGCTAATATAGGACTGCCTAGATAATAGTTCTTAGGACATAGTAGCGGCCTTCCACTAAACTAGGGGGGTAGACAGCTAGTTTAACTTATAGACGTTTATATAGTACTTTACTTTTATATACACTAATAAACACGCCTAGTAAAAAGCTAAAGCACGCCTTAATATAATTAGATAAGGCCTTAGGGAGAGTTTCTCTAACTTTTATATTCGCTTTAAATAGATCTTAGTAGAGGTAGGCAGCAGCTAGTAAGGTAACACTAAGAAACTGCGTAAGTTACGCTACGCGATCTAGCGCGATATCTATATAGTTACCCTTAACTACAATATTCCTAAAGGGGACTACAACGCAGCTATTGCTAGGTTTTTGTAGATTATAGTAGACCTTAAAATAGAGGCCCTAGAAGATAAGCTTACTACTTAAGCTACCTTCTATAAGGGTGGCTAGCCCCCTCTTAAGGATAGTAATAGTAATATCTATATAACTTCTATAGTAGCTTTAACCTTAACCTAGCCCTAAACTAGCGGAGAGGCGGGTAAGCAGCGCCTAAACTAGATACTTAAATATATCTTCTAGTAATACTAGAATATAGGCGTATACACTTACTATAGTAAGCCTAACTATATAGCTAGAGCCTACTTTAATGCAATTTTACTCTAGGTAATTATAACCTAACTTTAGTATAATAAGATAAGTATTTAGTTAAGAAAAGAATAGCCCCTAGTCTAGCGCTAATATAGAGGCTAAGCGTAACAGTATTAATAGAGGTATAATTAGGGCGAGCTGCGATAGTTAGAGTGGCTAAGGCTAGAGTAGGTATAAATAGGCTTATTTCTACCCTCTACGTCTTCTTTAACAGCATATAGTATATAGAGGCCCTAATTAATATAGGGTATAAATACTTTATAGTAATTAGCTTTAGGCTAGTAGATTTACTCTTACTATAGTGTATTATAATTCTAGCCTAGGAGCTAAAATAGGCTACTAGGTTATTACTATAGACCCTTATTACAGAGATAGTAGTAGTGCCTTATAATATATCTAGGTAGTAATAGACCTTTTATACTTATGTAATCCCTAACCTCTACTAGGATATAATTCTAGGGGCCCCCTAGCTAGCTAAGTCTAGAGTAGTAGTAGATATCTATAGTAGTAAAATTATAATTAGTGCAGCTAGGGGTTTTATTACTCTTAACACCTAGGTAGTAGAGAAGTAGGGTCTCTTTACTACGCTAGTAGATAAAGAGGATAATGTAACACTCTTTAATACTCTAGATAAAGACTAGAGAGGGGTATTCTTAACTTTACTCTAGGATATTATCTAGATACTTATAATAACGCTTCCTTATATAGTAGAACTTCTACCCCCTTATAACATAGTAGGGCTAGGCCTTACTAAAGATAGTAGGACTTTCTTTCTAGAACTAGTAGAGTACACTACTATCTTTAATAAGACTAAGGTATCTAGCCTCTTACTACACTAGGGCACGTTAGACTACTATATCTACCTAAAGTAGACCCTAAGCAGCTCCCTCCTAAGACTATCTTAGGGCCTACTATATAGTATATCTAGAGATTAGCTAGCGGAACTCTAGCGCCAACTTATAGAACTTATAGATAAAGGCTAAATATAAGCTAGCTCCTTTTTAGTAGATACTCTAGTCTTTCTAGTCTTAAAGCCTAGGGGGAAATAGCGCCTATACGTTAATTATTAGAAGATTAATGTAATCTCTAAGCTAGATTAGTACTCTCTTCTACTTATTAAAAAGACACTGCGCACCCTCTTTTAGGCTACTTAGTTTATAAAGGTAGATATTTACGCTGCCTTCTATAAGCTATAAGTTATAGAGGGGGAAGAATACTATACTATATTCTATACCTAGTTTAGCCTCTTTAAGTGGTTAGTAGTCCTATTTAGACTAACTAGGGCACCTACTATATTCTAGCGCTATATTAATAGCGCTCTAAAGGATACTCTAGGCGATATATATATAGCTTACCTAGATAATGTCCTTATCTATATAATAGGGCCCCTACGCTAACACTAGGACTATATGTAATAAGTGCTAGGACTCTTATAGAAAGCTAGACTATATATAGACCTAGGGAAATATAAATTCGTAATAATAGAGGTTAGGTACTTAGGGTATTTTATTATAGTAAGTAAGGCTATTTGCCTTAATCTAGTAAAGATATAAGTAATTAATTAATAGGATCCCCCTTCTATAGTACGTATAGTCTGCTACTTTATTAGCTTTACTAACTTCTATTATAACTTTCTCCCCTAATTCTCTAAGTAGGCTGTACCCCTATATACCCTTACTAAGAAAGGGGTCCTATTTTAATAGGGCCCTAGGGAATAAGAGGCCTTCTAGGCCCTAAAGGACATATTTGTATAGGGCCCTATTTAGGCGCTCTAGGACCTAGAGCGTAATACGCTAGTAGAGGCAGACTACTTAGGTAGCGCTACTAGGGCCTACCTCTCCTAATAGATTAAAGGGATCTAGCACTTTATAGCCTACTACTCTATAGCCCTAACACTAGCCTAGTAGAACTATACTATTTACGACAAAGAGCTGCTTATAATTATATAGGCCTTATAGGTATAGAAACTAGAGCTAATAAGAGTAGCGCGCCCCTTTAAGATTCTAATAGACTATAAGAACCTTAAATACTTTATAAAGATTTAAGAATTAAGTAAGCGCTAGCACTAGTAGTTAGAGTTACTTTTTACTTTTTACTTTTACCTTTACTACTAGCCTAGATTCTAGATAGCTAGACTAGACGCACTAAGCTGGCGTAAGTAGAATATAGCCTAGTAGATAAGGATAAACGCCTTACTAATAGTGCCTAGAACTATTTAGGCTGCCCTAGTATAGACATAATTTTTAATAGTGCTAGTAAGGGCTTAGATCTTTACTAATACGTATTTATAGGCACTTTAGAATATAGCTATAGTAGAGTTCTCCCTCTACTATATTAGGCTTAAGGCGGTGTACTATAGTAACTATATATTCCCTATAGTAGCTGCCACCTCCTAATAAATTAGGGACTATATAATTAGTATATATAAGTCCCTTTTATAGTAAGGAGTCCTTTAGGTCCTAGCTTAGAAACCTTTTACTACTACTATTATATAGTGCGTATATAAGTCTCTAGTTATAGGCTATTCTAGAAAGAACTCTATATTTAAGATTATCTACTAGGACTACTACTAGGATAATATATCTAAAGACATTACCTAATTTGTGCATAATTGCCACTGCGTAGGAGTGTATGTAGACTAGTAGAAGTAGTAAAGTCTCCTATAGCTACTCCTAATTATAGACTAGTACTAGGCGCAACTCTTAATAGATTTTATAGTAGACCTCTCCTAGGCCTTTATAGTAGCACTACAATACCTGCTTATAATTACTAATAGGCTATTAAAGTATATATAACTAGAAGCTATAACTTTTATAATAGTAGAGTACTATGCAGCCTACTTCTACAATGTATAGTAGTAGTTCTATAGCTTTCCTACTTTACTAATTATAGATAAAGGCTTAGACTAGCTAGGAAAGTTCTAGACTATACTGTGTAAATTAACTAGAATAAAATAACTCCTCTTTATAGTATACTACCCCTAGACTAACAGTAGCATAGAGAGGGTAAACTAGAAGGTACTCTTAGTCCTCTATATTATAGTTAACTTTAAATAGATAGACTAGCTAGACTATCTTCTAGCCTACTAGCTTATATTAAATAATATAGTATCTACTACTATAGGTCTAAGCCTAAACTTTCTACTAAATAGATATTACGTTAATCTCCTTAAGAGAATCCTCTTACTAGTAGAGTCTACCTACACCCCTACTAGGAGGGTAAAGCACTTTTTAGACTACCTTAAGAGAGGAATAGCTTTAGTTTAAGCTACTATTACTTATAGATAGTAGTATATTATAGAGGCTATAAACTATACCTACTACCCTGCGGAGCGATTCTAAGTTAGAGATAAAGTATAGTTTTTACTATATAACGTAAAAACTAACTAGCTAAAGAAGAAACTTAACTAGCTTAAGGTTAAGTATACTATAATAGCTATACTATCTTTACTTATAGTAATACTAGACCTACTTAGTAATTTCTATAAGACTGTCTATATTAACTTTTTTAAGTAAGCGGCAAACAATCCCTTACCTAGTTAGACCTAGACTAACGCCTAGCTAGACCTAGCCTTAGAGCTAGAAGAAGTAGACTTAGACCTATATAAATAGGAAGTAGAGGAGGTCCTACGCATTAAGAATACCTAGAGAAAATAATAATAGGCGCTAGTAAAGTAGACTAGATAGGTATTACTAACTTAGGTACTAGTTAAAAATATTATAGACACTGTAGCTCTAGACTGCTTTAAGGCCGCCTAGGGGAACTATAGGCATAATAATAGTCCTATCTAGCCTATAAGGAAGAACATATAAATATTATAAAAAAAGCTATAATAGGTATTTAAGAATTTATTCCCCTACTAATCTAGTAGAGGCGCTATCTATCTAAAAACTACTAAAGGCTATTAGCCTTAGGGTTGCTATAACTAAAGTGGCACTAAAGTAATACTAGGTAGAAATAAAGGGGGGCTATAATAACTATATTACTCTTTACACTAGTAGTAGTGGCATCTAGAAGAGTGCACTAAGCTAGCCCTAGATAAAGACTTAGGTAGAGTTACTCTATAAGGCTCTTAATATAGGTTAAAGGGTATACACTATTAGACTAGGGCCACTAGGAGGGTAAGGTAGTGTTGGCTAGGAGCTATCCTAAGTCGCTCTATAATAGTAGTAAGTAGATTAGTAGTTTATACTTAAGTCTAGATTATCTTATCTAGGTGCTAGCTTATACTCTCTTTAGATCGCTAGATATAATTTCCTATATTATTTATTTACCTTACTATATTATTAGCTAACGCTACTAGATTCTAATTATAGTTACTACTACACTAGGCTAGAGTTATTTAGAGCGAAGGTGCTACTAGGGCTATATCTATACTAGGGGGGTTAACTACTATTCTATTACTACACTAAGGTAGGGGCACAGTAGGGGAGCCTAACTCTTAGATTAGGCTAAAGTTCTTAAGCGCTAAGTTTAGGTACTACTTATACTACTAGGCTAAGTAGTAGAACTTTACTATAAAGGTAGGCAGTGTTCTAGTTATAGGCTTCTAAGAGTTAGTGCTATATATTCTAGAATTATAAATGTGTAAATTACTATTAATCTAGCCTCGCTCTATATATTTAATCTAAAGGCGTAGAGCCTACCTTAGGCCTAGGTTATTAGTAAAGGGGGTAGAATTGTACTAGTAGGTAGCTTTAGTATAATAGTAGGCGCTATAGGAGTAGCCCTAGAATAGTTAATAGCTGTATAAATATTAATAATAGCCTAGAAGATAAAGCTATAGACTTACTCTACGCGCCTAAGCTGCTTTAGGCGCTTAATGTATTTAATATATATAAAGCCTATATTAGAATTAGCTAGCTCTTTATCTAAACTGTCTTCTTAAAGGACTGCGCTCTTAGTAATATAGAGCTACTTTAGAGTATAGGTAGAGGTAATAGGGTTAGGGTAATTAGCTAGTATACGCCTCTTAGAGGTTATAAAGGGGTAAAGGTAATTACTGCTATTAGGGTACTATATAGGCGTATTAAGGCTTTAAAGAATCTTTTTTATTTTAGTATTATTAATCTCTTTCTTAGTATACATATAGCTAGGCTTAGTAAAACGCTAGTTTAGGTCTAGAGAGTTATTACTACTACTACTACTAGGACTAAAGATATTTACTAAGGCGGCGCTACCTTAGAGGCTATTATTAATAATATTAACGTTAGCTATAGCCGTAAATAAAACACTAAAAAAGAGGGCTAGGAGGCTAATAAGAGCATAGGGGCGCATAGCGTAGAAATAAGAGGGGGACTAGATTAGGGCTAGAAAGAAATAGGGATAAAAGTAGTCGCAAATAGTTAAGGAAGTTAGAATAGGCGTAGGTTAGGATTAGTATAGAAAAGAGAGAGTAGAGAAGGGAAGAGGGAAGGTAGAGTAATATAGATATAAGGAGACTACGATAGCGACGCACTACTAAAGTAATAGATATATAATAATTATATTAGAAAGGGTAGGAGCGCCGTCCTATTACTTTATAATAATAAGGTAAATAAATAAACTGCCTAATAAGGGCCCTCGCCCTAAGGCCGCCTTAGGGCCGCCTCTATACTACTACCTTACTATAGTATAATACTTTTAAGATCTCTAAGGCTTACCTTATAACTACAAGACGTTTTAAACTAAGTAAAGTCTAGGGTATATAATAGGCTAGGGTATAGCCCTAGCCTTTAGAAAGATCTTAAGGAAAGGAACCGCCTTAAAGAAGTAAACCTACTAAGGAAAACTCTTTTTATAAGTAGTACACCCCCCTATAGAGACTTAATACCTAGAATTTATCCTTTACATTTGGCACTTATAGTTCTGTTTATTCTCTAAGGCTAGCCCATAACACCCTCTTAGATTTAACATAAATCTAACCACACTAAGTATGTATAGACAGTACTAGAAGCACTAAATAAAGTATACCTTTATATTAAACTTAAGAAATATAAGTTTAACGTTAAATAACTTAAATTCCTAGGATATATTATTACTATAGAAGGAATTAAGATAACACTAAGTAAAATTAAATATATTAAGAACTAGCTAATACTAAAGACAGCTAAGAACATCTAAGAACTCTTAGAATTCTATAGATTTAACTAATAATTTATCTAAAATTACGTAAAGGTTATAATACCTTTAACAAATTTTATAAAAAAGGACGTACCCTTTAAATGGATAAATAAGTGCGGAATGTTATTTTAACTCCTTAAGATAGTATGTATTATAGAACCTATCCTTATTTATTTTAGAAATAAAAACCACTACGCTTTAATATAGACACTAGCGATCTTACGCTAGACGCCTACGCTTAATAAGAATATAATAGTAAATAGCACCTAATTGCCTACTACTTATGCAAATTTAATAACTCTAAAACATAATATAATATATATAATAAAGAACTCTACGCTATTATTAAAGCCTTAAAGTACTAGAGGATCTACGCGCTTAGTTACTTAACGCTAGAAATCTATATAGATAATAAGAACCTTCTAAGGTTTACGACGATAAAAGAACTTACGCTATAATAATAAAAATAGTTATAGACCTCTAGGTAGTATAAGTTTAAAATTATCTATATAGCTAGAAAAGAAAATAGCAGAGTAGACTCTCTTAGCTAACAAAGTAATCTAGTAAAAGAAAAGGTAAAAAGCTTTTTTACAATCCTTCGCAAAGCCAAAAATAAATCTCTAGAACTAATAGTAAAACTAAATTAACTTTTAGTAATTAACTAAAAAGTTCTAGAATATCTACAGACTAAGATTATCTCATAATACTACGATAACTATTAGTTTGGCTTAATCTATAATTAAGTATTTGAGGGTTAATAGTATACTATCGTGCAAAGGGTAAGAAGTAGGTTTAATTAATTACGTCTGGTCTATCGTATAAAGGGGCACTAAGGGCTTTATGAAGTCTCCGCCTCTTAGCGCTGACCTAAGTAGTGGGTCCTTGTGCGGGTCCCTATAGGTAGGCAGGCCCCCACTTCACCCAGTGCTACTTATACAATAAACTGTACAGACAATTATAGCGTTTAAATAATATTTTCTTTGTACCCTAGTTAATCTATAGGTTATGTATTATTAACTAAGGTAATCTTAAGACTAACTTATGCTTAGATTCTAGTAAAATATCTAAGGTAAGTTCCTTTCTATATCCTTAGACTATTATTGTGGTAGTAATCTCTTAATATATCTAAGGTGTCTTAGGCATTAGGGATCTATTTATAATATAAATAATGTAAGGTACTTCTTTCTTTAATATTATAAGTCCTACTTATCTTGCTATTTAATAAAATATAAAGTTCTTTTCTACTCCTAAGTCTATAAGAGCTTAAGCCTATATTTCTTTAAGCTATACTAGTAGCTTAACTAATACTATACTTACTATAGTATTTAATTTAATAAAGGCGTTTTCTTGTCTAAGTTTAGGCCTAAAAAAGACATCTGTTTATATAAGTTATAGTTAAGTTTAGGTGCCTAGTATACGTTTCTAAATATCTACTTCTATTGTTATTCTTAAGTACGTAGCTTATATAAATTATCTTCTTCTTCTTCTTATAAGGATGTTTTTCTATTTTTCCTCCTGCGGTCTTTACTATTCCTATGTACTAGTTAAATTAGTAGTTCTGTTATTACTTCTTACGTAGGGCAGTTTGCAAAGCTGTCTAAATATTTAGCTATATAGTAGTATTTATAGTTTTAGTTTAGACACGTGTACTAGTATAGTTATATATAGTTTCTGTTAATAAGTATATTACAGCATTTATTACCCTTTAGCGTGAGGTAAAGAAAATATTTTACTTATTATTTATTCTAGAGGTATTTATTATAAGCTGCGATAGAGTAGTCTATTCATATCTATTTATAGCGCAGTTTCCTTTTAGGTTATTTCTTATTCTCTTCTTTCTCTACCTTATGTTATATGTATGTTAGTTCTTTATAATACGTCTATATATAGAATTAGTGTATAGGATTTTAGTAGTCTAGGTAGTACTTTAGTACGTAGTCTAATTCTTTATTTTTATAGGGTCGTATCCCTTTTAGTGCCTAGTAGGGTTCTATATAGTCCTAAATATTTAGTTTATACTTAAGTAATATAGGGTTGTCTTTTTCCTGCCTACTTTATAGGTAAAGAGTAGGAGATCTTAGTATCTCTTCTACGTCTTCTACGTTATAGTATATATTAGAGTTATCTTCTAGATCTTTATATAATTATAAGTTAGGTAAATCTAATCACTTACTTTATTCTAGTATAACGTGTTAGTAACTAAATAGTATTATAATAACTTTCTATTCCTTATTAGGTTCTTAGTCCTTAATAGTTAGTATATTTAACTTAGTTTAATAGACTTTGTTCTTTAATCTATAGTTTCTAGCTATATAGCCTAGTTTGCCACATATAAAGCATTTACAGGTCTTAGTTATTAGTTATTAACTTCTATTAGAAACGCGTTTATTAGGCTACTTAGGGCCTATCTTTTCTCCTTTTCCTTTACCTATGTAGTTAAACTAGATATCTTCTATTAGTTTGTATCTCTAGTAGTTCCTTAGCTATTACTTTTAGATAATTCTAACAGGGTTCTTATAAACCACTTTTACTAGTTATCTAAAACTTATTACTCTAGAGTTTTAGTAGAGCTCCTGTTACAGCAAGAACTATTCTTTATTAATCTTAATAGTTTCTTTATATAGTTCTTTAAGGTTAGTAATTCGCGCACTACTATATAAGAGTTTCTTATATAGTTTCTGTTTAAGTCCTTATTTATACATATCCTAAAGAGATTTATTGTTCTAGTTAAGTTGTATAGCGTATCTGCAAAACTTAGCTATATACTTAGCTACTAATTATTTCTAAGTTATAGTCTAAATCTTTACTTTTGTAATAGAGTTTTTATTAGTAATTCTAAAGAGTTGTCTAAAGTATTTTTTAAAGTTGTTATAATCTTTAATAATATTAACTATATTAGTATACTTATTTGCGTAATTGTTGTTATTATTATTATGGTCTGTTCTTAGGTACTTTTTAAGGTAGAAATAGATCTATAATCCTGTATCTCCTCGCATGTATATTACTGTAAAGATAACCTTTTTCTTATCTTTAAGGGGTTTGTCTAAGTTAAAAAAGTAGAGGTCTAACTAGAAAATCTAGACGTTAGTTTAAGATTATTTACTAAAGTAGAGATTAGGTTTATACGCCTTACTACTATCCTTTATAGGAGTAATCTTAGCGGCACCTAAAGCTATAGAAGAGGTAGGAGTTTATAAATGTGAGGTCTGGTTATAGGCAATAGTACTTGCTTCACACCAGGAAGGATAGTGAAAGGATGACTCTGGTAATATTAATAGAATAATACTTGTCTTGTGTCGAGTTAACGCGCGGCGTAGGTTTTGCGCAGCTGGCTCGCTTAGCGCACAGACCCTCTATAAGGCCTTGGCGCTAGATACCACAACACCATAATAATATCGTGATCTACCCGTTACAGTAAAGTACTTATATTAAGGGTGTTTAAGATGTTAAATCTAAGAGGGTAGCTAGTCCTAAAGGGTTAAGGTTAGTTCTTAGGCAGGAGTACTTACAGAAGGTAGAAGGTCTTATTAATACGTTAGTATCTTAATAAAGTGTAATAAGTTAATAATTTAGTCTACTAGAATCTAAATAATAGATTAATAAATAGATTAAATATAAGTATAGAGGGCCTATCCTCGCGTTCCTATATACTAAGTAAAGGCCGCTCTATAGGGAGCGCTCTATAGAGAGTAGTTATGTATATTATACTCTAGTACAGAGCAATTAAGCGCTCTGTAGAAAGGAGTTATATATGTTATGCTCTAGTATAGAGTAATTAAGCGCTCTATAGAGAGTAGTTACGTAACTCCTTTATTTAAGGCGTAGCTGGTATTAAATCCCCGCTTAATCCTTACTCCGCGCCCGCTAGGTACAAAACCGGCTTTTCGCCATTATGTGGATTTCAGATCCTAACATGCTATTACTAAGGCTAACTTTAAGAAGTTTTACTTAAAGCTTAATAAGACGCTATATACTAAAGATAAATTAAAGGAGCGCCTACTAAAGTAGTTTTACTATATAGTAGACCTTTAGGACCCTAAGGAGGCTGTAGAGCTCCTAAGACTCTAACCTAGCGTTAATTATAAAATACACCTAAAGGAGGGAAGTTAACCTACGTACTAATAATACTTTAGAGCCTCTTAAGAAGAGGCTAAGGTAATACACGCCTATGTCTAAATAAAGCTTAGTAAAGAATATATACGTAAGAGTAAATCTCTATTTATAGCTCTATTACTAGTAGTGCAAAAACCTAGTAGAAGTATCTACATATACGTTAACTATTAACGCCTTAATAAGATTATAATTAAAGACTGTAATACACTGCCTAAGATTAGTAAAACGCTTTTTTAGATAAATAAGGTCTACGTTTTCTCTAAGTTTAATATTATTGCGGCCTTTAATAAGATACGGGTGAAGGAGAAAGATGTTTATAAAATAGCGTTCTCTACTAGATTTAGACTATTTAAGTATATAATTATACCCTTTAGGCTATATAACGTCCTAGGCACTTTTTAACACTATATTAATTAGCTATTACATAAGTACTTAGATGACTTTTGCTCTACATATCTTAATAACGTACTAGTGTATAGTAAAAATAAAGATAAGTATAATATATACTACCTTAAAGTGTGTAAGCGTCTATATAACGCTAGGCTATACTTAAATATTAATAAGTGCGAGTTCTTAGTAAAGCGAGTATAATACCTAGATATAGTGCTATTAATAGAGGGGCTTAAAATAGACCCTGTAAAGGTCTAAGTAGTTATAGACTAGGTCTTGCTATAGTTAGTAAAGGATATTTATTTATTTATTAGTTTTACTAACTTCTATTAACAATCTATTTATTACTTTTTATAAATAGCTTACCCACTGCTTAAGCTTACGCACAACGCCACTAGAAGGGTAGAGCTAATTAACGCGGCCTACTAGGCCTTTGTATAGTTATAGTAAGCATTTATTAACACGTTTATACTAGCACACTTTAATCTAAACGCCTATTTAATTATTAAGATAGACGCGTTAGACTAGGTAGTTACTAGAATCCTATTATAATACGTAAGTAATAGGACTGAAGAAGTCCTTTAATTAATCGCGTTCTTCTTAATAAAAATAAAGCTAGCGGAGCTTAACTACCCTATCTATAATAAAGAGTTAATGGCGATTATATAGGCGTTTAAGGAATAGAGGCCAGAACTAGTAGGGACTACTAATCTAGTAGAGGTGTTTTCTAATTATAAGGCGTTAGAGTACTTTATAATAATAAAGTAGCTTAACTGCTAATAAGCGTAATAGGCGCAATTCCTATTAAAGTTTAACTTTATAATATAATATCGCCCTAGTAAGTAAGACACTAAACCTAACGCGCTAACTTAACAATTAAATAACCTACTAGCTAAATTAGATAATAAACGTATTTAGTAGCAGTATTAAATCCTACTCCCCCTAGAAAGATTTAAGATAAACGCCTATCCTAGTTATAATAGAGGGTTATAACACGCAATCTACCTTGCCTAGATTATTATAGACTCTATAGAACTAGACGTGTAAGACTTATTCTAAATAGTATACGCACTTAGCAAGGAGCTACTTGTCTCTAATAGTTAGAATAAGAACGCTTTATCTTAGAATAGTCCTAAGGTTATTAAATATAACCTAATAGGCTAGCTGCGTACGTATAGTCTATATAATAAAATAATTCTAGCTGTTATAGAAGTAATTAAGTTAGGCGCGCGACGTCTACTATACTACTTATACTATATAATAGAGTTACAGTTAGAGTTGCAAAGCTGTACTATTAAAGATAATCTAGTATATATTAATAATAGAGTCTTTATACCATATAATAACGCCTTAAGAACCTAGGTTATCACTCTTTATTATAACAGCCCTATTAGTGGCTATAATAGAAAGCACAAAACCTACTATAAACTATCTAGAAACTTCTACTAGCTAGGGTATACTAATAGCGTCGCCAAGTATATTAAAAACTACCTAACGTGCGCGTAAGCTAAGTTAAAGCGTAAAGGAAAATATAGGCTACTATATTCTTTGCCTATTCTAGATACCTATTAGAATAGTATATTAATTAACTTTATTATGCCGCTTTCTAAGTCTCACCTTAATAGGCGCGACTACTAACATAATATAGTTATTATTAATTAGTTATCTAAAAAGAAGAAATTTGTCCTACTAATAGCGCTAGACGTAGAGATATACGTGTAGGCCTTTATTAAGTATATATAAAGAGAGGAGGGCTACCCTATTAAAGTAATTACTAATTATGGCACGTAGTTTACGTTTATATTTTAGTAGCGCCTCTACTAGCGTATTAGTATAACGCTAAAGCTGTTAACAGCTTTCTACCATAGTTGGCCTTCCCCTATTAGAATAGGTTGTGAGGTAGGTGTAGTGTTACTATACAGTAGAAGTCCTATTTGCACCTACTCTTATATAAATAGGTAGTAATAGCTAACCTACTTAGTTCTTACTCTACTTTTTTATATAGTAGTAGAGTTGTATCGTGTAATAAGGCTCTTTCTAGACATATATCCTATACGCAAATAGAAGGTAGGGTATTAAGTAATATAATGCTTAGCGCTAGGTCTTAGTAAGTAGGTATAGAAGGATCGCTTCTAGTTATATAATAAAGGTATGTAGTAGAAGTAAGGTATAAGGTAGCTTTCTATGCTTCTTTTTTATTACTCTATTAGTCTTGTTTATTTTCCTCTTTTTTTGTGTAATAGTCTTTATCCTCTAGCTCTCCTTTAAAGTTAAGGATAATATTGTCTAGCTAGATAGAAGTATAATCTCCTAGTTGTTAAGGAGACTAGGAGTGTCTAGCCTTTTTATATAATGTGATTTATTAGGTAAAAGTAGTCTAGATTTTAGGCTGCTGCCACTAGTGTAGCTTTATATATAGTGTCTCTGTCCTTATATGTATAGGGATAGGCCCTAGCTGTGCTTTATATATATATATATATTACTTATAGATAGTGTAGGTTATATTATTAAAATTATATAAAGCGGTTTAGGTTGCAGTTACAGCGTTGTTATATAAGAGGTCTATAGCTTATAGTTAAGCTGTAATAGTCTAAAGAGTTTCTTTACATAGGTGTGCTTTATTATAATATTAGTAGTAATAAAGCCTTTCTTTATAAGAAAAGCGATAAGCTCTCTTCTTACTATATAACTAATTTTATTAAAGGTTTTCTTTTTCTAGTTGTTAAAATCTTTAGTAAAAGAAAAGATTACCTCTTTACTTTTAAAGCTGCTTACGCGATATTACGCAATTATATACACTATATAAGTGTTTAGCTGTTTTAGAGAAGGGGGTAGGTAGCTATATAGATTTACTCTATCTACCTAGTACTTTTGTGTAATCTCTCCTCTTAAGGTAATAGTCTTAATATTTATTACTTCCTCTACTTATTAAAGCTATATTACTTTGTCTTCTTACTAAGGAGGTAGTATTAATTATTATATAATATCTTTAGATTATAGTTCCTTTAGGAAGTCTCCTAGTCTTAAGGCTATATTATTATTATCTTTTTTAGTTAAGTAACGTGTCTGCGTTTAGTTATCGCTAGTTTTATTATACAACGTGTTTGCGTTTAGTTGTTACTAGTTTAATTATGTAACGTGTTTTTTAGGGTTGTAAATGTGCTTACTATCTCCTTTCTTTTCTATAGAATAGCTTAGACTAGATTATGCAACTCTTTATAAATGTGTACGCTTTATTTCTGCTTATTATACAATTTGAAATTCAATCTCTAATAAAGGTAATAATATAGAGCCTACGTATTTAGCTTATAGGGCGCTCTATCTTTAGATCTTACTAGTTTGTAGTTAATTGGAATTAACTACTAATTAGTGTTGGTTTGGCTTAATCTGTAATTAAGTATTTAAGGGTTAATAGTATACTATCGTGCAAAGGGTAAGAAGTAGGTTTAATTAATTACGTCTAGTCTATTGTACAAAGGGGCACTGAGGACCTTATAAAGTCTCTGCCTCTTGGCGCTGACCTAAGCAGTGGGTCCTTGTGCGGGTCCCTATAGGTAGGCAGGCCCCTATTTCACTTAGTGCTATTTGTACGATAAACTGTACGGACAGTTAGCCTATTTAAAGCTATAAAGGGCTATCTACTGCGTTCTAGTATAGAGTCCCTAGGAGAGTTGCCAAAAGGATAGAAGAATACGCACAACGTATTTATAGTTAATAACCTAGTCTTAAGAATTAAGAATATTTAAGTTAACACGCGTCTATTAATTAAATAGGCCTAAGCTAAAATAAAAAAGTATACTAATAAGTAACACGTACCTACACCTATCTTATATAAAGGTAACTAGGTTATACTAGACCCGCGTAACGTTTATACGCGACACAGAAAAGGCCTATTAAATAAGAACCTTAGCCTATTTAAGGTTATTAACACCTACTCTAGTAATATAATAGCTAATAGATCTAGTAAGGCGTTTAAGCTAGACTTTAAGGACTATAAGACACTTAAAGCTATTTACTTATAGTTTTACCTATAGCTGTTACACCTATAGAATATAGACCCTCTTATTAGACAGAGGCCTACGCCCTAAGGACTAGTAGATATAAAAAAGGGGCTCCTAGTGTGTTATGTTAAGGCAATTATTAATTATAAGATTAATTATCGCGCTATTAACCTAGACACTAGCACTAAAGGACTGCTAAAGTTCTTAATTAAGTAGGAGGATTTTAATAACGCTATATAGAAAGTATATATTAATATAATGGGTTATTAAGAGCACCTCTTAGAGTATTATTAACACTACTCTAACGCGCCCTAGTAATCTAGTATAGCATTTCTTAAGTAATATAATAAGGCGATAGCAATTACGTAAATCCTAATAATAAATATTTATATAACTAGAGCTTAAAGCTAAACGTTAGCACTAGTTAATTAGATTATAATTAAGGCTAGCTAGCGTAGTAAACAGCACTGTACTTACCTACTTTTATATATAAGTAAGCTAATGAGATAGTCCTATTAGTAAGCGTTACATAGAATAGCTCTAAAGTACACCGCCTAGTTACCTTACTATATTGCCGCTAATATAGTAACCTATAAGATACGTATATAGAAAGTAGATAGCTAGGATAATTATTTAAAGCTTCTAGAATAAAGCTTTTAAGAGGGGAGGATAGTGTTATAAAGCTAGGCGCGAGACTAGAGCGATTAGATAAAGTTCTCACTTATTAGACTAACTTTAGCGTACTAGTTCTATATTAGACTTACACCCTTACGCGCTAGATCTCTACGCGTTTATACCTAAGTATCTAGCTTCCTAACTATAGTTTTTATTTAATATAATTAATTAACACTAAGCCTCTATACTGCCTATAATATGCCTTTACTAAAGCTACTAAACTTTAGTAATAAGGTGTAATAGGTAGATCACGATATTATTATAGTGTTGTTGTTGGTTTGGCTTAATCTATAATTAAGCATTTAAGGGTTAATAGTATACTATTATGTAAAAGATAAGAAGTAGGTTTAATTAATTACGTTTAGTCTATTGTATAAAGGGGCACTAAAGACCTTATAAAGTCTCTGCCTCTTAGCGCTAACCTAAGTAGGGGGTCCTTATGCAGGTCCTTATAGGTAGGTAGGGCCTTATAAAGTCTCTACCTCTTGGCGCTAACCTAAGCAGGGGGTCCTTATGCGGGTCCTTATAGATAGGTAGGCCCCTATTTCACTTAGTGCTATTTATACGATAAACTATATAGACACTAGCAACTTTTCTTTTATATAATAGCTTATATCTATTATATACTTTCTCTTTCCTATTCTTCTCTATCTATACAGTTAGCCTTCCCCTATTAGAACAGGTTATAAGGTAGGTATAGTGTTACTATATAGTAGAGGTCCTATTTACACCTACTCTTGTGTAAATAGGTAGTAACAGCTAACCTACTTAGTTCTTACCTTACCCTTTCGCACAGTAGTAGAGTTACATTATATAATAAGGCTCTTTCTAGGCATATATCTTATGTGTAAATAGAAGGTGGGGTATTAAGCAATATAATACTTAGCGCTAGGTCTTAGTTAGCAGGTATAGAAGAATCGCTCCTAGTTATGCAATAAAGGTATATAGTAGAAGTAAGGTATAAGGTAGCTTTTTATACTTCTTCTTTATTATTCTATTAGTTTTATTTATCTTCTTCCTTTTTTGTGCAATAGTTTTCTTTCTCTAGCTTTCCTTTAAAGTTAAGGATATATGCTTATATATCTATAGTAGAGGGTTTATATTTGTAGAAGTTAGCGTATAATAATATATATTACCTTTTAGCTCGCTAAGTATCCCTTAGTAGATAGTTAGTAGACTAGTATCCTTCTTTATAGTATATAAAGCATTTCTACTTTATATAAGAGCTTAAACTTCTAAAGTTACCCCTTCCTTTTAGTCTAAAGATTAATCTACCTCTAGAGGGGCTAGATTCTCTTATACAATTAGGATTATTATATTATTAATTAGTGTAGTACACCTCTTTACTATCTTAGAGGAACTATAACTTCTTTCTATCTTTAGTAACTTAGAATAACGTATAAAGGTCGCTAAGTAAGCCTTTTACTATATTTTTAAGGTTAAATATAGCTTATTTAAGATTAGGATAGCCGCGGCATGCTTATATAATAGTAGTGTGTAGTTATAGTTTACTACTAAAGCCTTGTCTAAGAGCCCTTTAGGCTAAAGTAAGCTTATTAATTATTACTTCTAAGGCCTTGTGTAATATAGCAGCTAGATTATCCCTTTTATAGTATTTAAAGGTAAGAGTAGTCTATTCTATCTAGTACTAATTATAATTAACACTAGTGTTAAAGTGCCTATTTAGTCTGTTGTACAATTTATCCTATAGAAGTCCTAGTCTAATATTATATAGGTAGTAGGTACTTGCACAATTAGAAAGGATTCCTAAAAAGATATTTATATACTAGTCTTATAGTATGCCTAGCCTATAGTATAGTTTTCTAAAGACTTTTGCCTTATCTACTAGGATGTTATATAGCCTACTAGTGTAGTTATTCTCTTTACTCTAAGCTTTCTAAAAGAGGATAATCTTGTCTAGCTAAATATAAATATAATCTCTTAGTTATTAAGGAGACTAGAAGTGTCTAGCCTCTTTATATAATGTGGTTTATTAGGCAAAAGTAGTCTAGGTTTTAGGCTATTACTACTAGTGTAGCTCTATATATAGTATCTCTATTCTCGCACGTATAGGGATAGGCCCTAGCTATACTTTATATGTATATACATTGCCTATAGATAGTGTAGGTTATATTATTAGAATTATATAAAGTAGTTTAAGTTGCAGTTGCAGCGTTATTATATAAAGGGTCTATAGCTTATAGTTAAGCTATAATAGTTTAAAAAGTTTCTTTATATAGGTGTCCTTTATTGTAGTATTAGTAGTAATAAAGCTTTTTTTTATAAGAAAAGTAATAAGCTCTTTTCTTATTACACAACTAATCTTATTAAAGGTTTTCTCTTTCTAGTTATTAAAATCTTTAGTAAAAGAAGAGATTACCTCTTTACCTTTAAGACTACTTACGCGATATTACGTAATTATATACACTATATAAGTGTTTAGCTATTTTAGAGAAGGGGGTAGGTAGCTGTGTAGATCTACTCTATCTATCTAGTACTTTTATGCGATCTCTCCTCTTAAGGTAATAACTTTAATATTTATTACTTCCTCTACTTATTAAAGCTATTCTAAGTTATCCTCTTAGGTAGCTTATTATGCGATTCCTTCTTGTACAGATTCCTCTAGGAAGTCTCCTAGTCCTAGTGCTATGTTATTATCTTTTTTAGTTATACAATGTGTCTACGTTTAGTTATCGCTAGTTTAATTGTGTAACGTGTTTACGTTTAGTTATTACTAGTTTAATTATGCGACGTGTTTTTTAGGATTGTAAATATACTTACTATCTCCTTTCTTTTTTATAGAATAGCTTAGACTAGATTATGCAACTCTTTATAGATGTGTGCGCTTTGTTTCCGCTTATTATATAATCTAAAATTTAATCTCTAGTAAAGGTACTATCTCCTTTCTTTTCTGTAGAATAGCTTAAACTAAATTATATAACTCTTTATAGATGTGCGCGCTTTGTTTCTGCTTATTATATAATTTAAAATTTAATCTCTAGTAAAGGTAATAATATAGAGCCTACGCATTTAGCTTATAGGGCGCTCTATTTTTAGACCTTACTAGTTTACAGTTAATTAGAATTAACTACTAATTAGTGTTAGTTTAGCTTAATCTGCAATTAAGCATTTAAGAATTAATAGTATACTATTATATAAAGGATAAGAAGTAGGTTTAATTAATTACGTCTAGTCTATTATACAAAGGGGCACTAAGGACCTTATAAAGTCTCTGCCTCTTAGCGCTAACCTAAGCAGGGGGTCCTTGTGCGGGTCCTTATAGGTAGGCAGGGCCTTATAAAGTCTCTGCCTCTTAGCGCTAACCTAAGCAGGGGGTCCTTATACGGGTCCTCATAGGTAGGTAGGCCCCTATTTCACTTAGTGCTATTTATACAATAAACTGTACGGACAGTTATAGTATTTAGTGCTAAGGACTTATAGAGGGCCTATACGCTAAGCGAGCTAGCTATGAAAAACCTACACTATACCCTAACTCTACACAAAATAAGTATTATTCTATTAATACTATTAAGTTATCCTTTTACTATTCTTTCTAGTGTAAAGTAAGTACTATTGCCTATAACTAGACCTTATATAAGGTTAGACTCTTTTATTATAGGTTTATTACTAACTAATACTTTAGCTAGTAAGTATAGTACGTATAGTATACACATTATAACACTAGTAGTAGGAACCCTTATAGCTCTATAGATATTAGTAATATGCGTCTTATATGCGCCTAATAAGCTTAGCTTATTTATAGATCTACTTACTCTACTATGCTTAGTCTTCTATAGTATTTTATTCTATAGGGTAGGCAATAAATAGGTTAGCGATAGGTTCTCCTATACGTAATCTACTCTCCTTAATAGTCTATCTACTAGATTTATTTTCCCTAGGTAGTATTCTACTTTAAAATTAAAAGCTACTAGATATATTACCTATTATCTGTACAGTTTATCGTACAAATAGCACTAAGTGAAATAGGGGCCTGCCTACCTATAGGGACACGCACAAGGACCCACTGCTTAGGTTAGCGCCAAGAGGTAGAGACTTCATAAGGTCCTTAGTGCCCCTTTGTACGATAGACTAGACGTAATTAATTAAACCTACTTCTTACCCTTTACACAATAGTATACTATTAACCCTTAAATGCTTAATTGCAGATTAAGCCAAACTAACACCTATTATACTTATTATAGGCTTAGCTTCTATACAGCGCGTATACCGCGTAGGTTATTATAGTTACTTAGTATTTAAATTATGTACTATATACTATCTAAATAATGTCTCTATTACTTAAAGTAGTAGATAATAGGAAAGAGCTTAAGGTTATATACCTTATAATTTAGCTCTACAGCTTAAAGTTTCCTTAATATAAAAGTAACTAAATGCCACTTCTAGTTCTTAAATAGCTGCGAAAGGATACTATATATTATTAAAGTAGATATATTAGTCTCTAATTAGATTAGTAGCGTAAGGTTAAAGTAGCGTAGAATAGGCGCACTTAAGAAGCGTATTTTAAGTATTTTAGAAGCTTTATTAGCCTTTACTAACTATTAGAACACTTAGTGCTTTTTAAGTAGGTCTAAAAAGAAGTAGTCTCTTACGTATATACCTTAATAAATCGCCTATAAAAGTTTATAAAGCCTAGGAATAACTAAAGGTTTTAGATACTAGTTGGCTGTAGCTATTCTATAATAGTTACTATGCATATAGGATTAGCGTAGATTTCTTATATAGTTATAATAAAACTATGGAAGTAGACTTTACCTAAGGCAAATATACACTTAGTTAAATTAATAGAAAGTTTAGCCTTACGTAGTAATTTAAGCATAGTATAAATAGCGCGCTAATAAAGCGTAAGATCCTTATTATAGGTATAGATAAGTATATTATCTAAATTCATAATATATATATAATCTAGGTATAGCACTAGTGCCTTATTAATATATACCTAAAAGCTTATAGGGGCATTAGTTAAGCTAAATAGTATTACTAAGTATTTAAAGTGGCTATAGTAAGTTTAGAATATAGTTTTCTACTTATCTCCTACCTAGATCTTAATTCTATAGTAGGCGTTACAAAGATTAAAGGTCGTATAGTAGTATACGCCTAATAGGCGGTTAAGCGTCTTTCTAACTAAAGATAGTAGGTAATAATTCTTAATAGTAATCGTGTTAAAGCCCTAATAATTGTTAGGATCTGAAATCCATATAATGGCGGGAAGCTGGTTTTGTACCTAGTGGGCGCGTAGCAAGAATTAGGAGGGGATTTAATGCTAGCTACGCCTTAAACAAAAGAGTTACGTAACTACTCTCTACAGAGCGCTTAATTGCTCTGTACTAGAGTATAACACACGTAACTACTCTCTACAGAGCGCTCTCTACAGAGCGCTCCCTATAGAGCGGACTTTGCTTAGTATATAGAAACGCGAGGATAGACTCTCTATACTTATATTTAATTTGTTTATTAATCTATTATTTAGATTCTAGTAGACTAAATTGTTAACTTATTACACTTTGCAAGATACTATTATATTAATAAGACTTTCTACCTTTTATAAGTACTCCTGCTTAAGAACTAACTTTAACCCTTTAGAACTAGCTACTCTTTTAGACTTAATATCTTAAACACCCTTAATATAAGTACTTTATAAACACCTACCTCTTCTACAGCTTTAGGTGCCGCTAAAATTACTCCTATAAAAGATAGTAGTAAAGCGTATAAACCTAATCTCTACTTTAGCAAATAATCTTAAACTAACGTCTAGATTCTCTAGTTAGACCTCTACTTCTTTAACTTAAACAAACCTCTTAAAGATAAAAAGAAGGTTATCTTTGCAGTAATATATATGTAAAGAGATACAGGATTATAGATTTATCCTTACCTTAAAAAGTACCTAGGAATAGACTATAACAATAATAACGATAATTACGTAAATAAGCACGCTAATATAGTTAATATTATTAAAAATTATAATAACTTTAAGAAATGCCTTAAATAACTCTTTAGGATTACTAATAAGGACTCTATTATAAAAGTAAAGATTTAGACTATAACTTAGAAATAATTAGTAGTTAAGTATATAGCTAAGTTTCGCAGACACGCTATATAACTTAACTAGGATAATAAATCTCTTTAGAATATATATAAATAAGGACTTAAATAGAAACTATATAAGAAACTCTTACATAGTAGTGCGCGAATCACTAACTTTAAAGAAATATATAAAGAAACTATTAAGATTAATAAAGAATAGTTTTCACTGTAATAGGAGCTCTACTAAAACCCTAGAGTAATAAGCTTTAGACAACTAGTAAAAGTAGTTTATAAAAACCCTATTAGAATTAACTAAAAGTAATAGCTAAGGAACTACTAGAGATATAAACTAATAGAAGATGTCTAGTTTAACTACTTAAGTAAAGAAAAAGGAGAAAAGATAGACCTTAAGCAGCCTAATAAACGCGTCTCTAATAGAAGTTAACAATTAATAACTAAGACTTATAAATACTTTATATATAGTAAACTAGGCCACATAGCTAGGAACTATAGATTAAAGAATAAAGTCTATTAAACTAAGTTAAATGTACTAACTATTAAGGACTAAGAACCTAATAAAGAATAGAAAGTTATTATAACACTATTTAGTTACTAACGCGTTACACTAGAATAAAGTAAGTAATTAGATTTACCTAACTTATAACTATATAAAGATCCAGAAGATAACTCTAACGTATACTATAATATAGAAGACGTAGAAGAGATACTAAAATCTCCTACTCCTTACCTATAAAATAGGCGGGAAGAAGACAACCCTATGTTACCTAAGTATAAACTAAATATTTAGGACTACATAGAACTCTACTAGGCACTAAAAGGAATACAACCCTATAAAAATAAGAAGTTAGACTACGTACTAAAGTACTACTTAGACTACTAAAATCCTATACACTAATTCTATATGTGGACGCATTGCGAAGAACTAATATATACATAATATAAAGTAGAGAAAGAGGAGAATAAGAAATAACCTAAAAGGAAACTGCGCTATAGATAGATATAAATAAACTACCTTATTACAGCTTATAATAAACACCTCTAGGATAAATAATAAGTAAAATACTTTCCTTGCTTTACGCTAAAGGGTAATAAATGCTATAATATACTTATTAATAGAGACTATATGCAACTATACTAGTACACGTGTCTAAACTAGGACTATAAATACTACTATATAGTTAAATATTTAGATAGCTTTGTAAACTGCCCTATATAAGAAGTAATAATAGAACTACTAATTTAACTAGTACATAGGAATAGTAAAGACTATAAAGGAAAAAATAGAAGAATATCCTTGCGGGAAGAGGAAATAAATAATCTATATAAGCCACGTACTTAAGAATAGTAATAGAAACAGATGCTTAGAAATGTATACTAGGCACTAGAACTTAATTATAACTTATATAAATAGATATCTTTTTTAGGTCTAAACTTAGATAAGAAAACGCCTTTATTAAATTAAATACTATAGTAAGTATAGTATTAGTTAAGCTACTAGTATAGCTTAAAGAAATATAGGCTTAAGCTCTTATAGACTTAAAAGTAGAAAAGAACTTTATATCTTATTAGATAGTAAGACAAGCAGGACTTATAATATTAGAGAAAAAAGTACCCTATATTATTTATGTTGCGAATAGATCCCTAATACCTAAGACACCTTAGATATACTAAGAGGTTACTACTATATTAATAGTCTAAGGATATAGAGAGGAACTTACTTTAGATATCTTACTAGGATCTAAGTATAAGTTAGTCTTAGGATTACTTTAGTTAATAATACACAACCCGCAGATTAACTAGGGTATAAAGAAAATATTATTTAAACACTATAATTGTGTATTATAAGTAAAGCTTACGTATTAACTAAAAATAATAGTAGATAAGGGAGTTATTAATAATATAATACTATAATAGATAGTTAAAAAATAGAAGCACACCTTAGTAGACGCTAGTAAGAACTACTAGGTTAAGAAGCGTAAGAAGAAAGATAATAGCACACCCTTTACCTTACTAAGAGAGTATAGGAAATAGATATACATATTTATAGAAAAGGAAGGAAAAGTAAACCTACTAGAACATTAATCCTAGGATCTTATAATAGACCTAGAAGAAGGGAAAACGCCACCCTTTAGACTATTATATAGCAAGATAGGAGAAGAACTCCTTAAAGAACGTAATTTTATTAAGACAAATCTTAAGAAAGAATATATATAACTATTAAAGTCACTAGTAGTAAGCCCTTTTATATTTATTAAGAAAAAGGATAGATTAGATAGACTATACGTTAACTACTAATAACTTAACAATATAATAATAAAGAACTAATATCTACTACTAAATATTATAGAGTTACAAGATTAACTATCTTAAGCTAAGATATTTATAATAATAGATCTAAGAGACAGTTACCACCTTATATAAATTAAAAAAGGTAAAGAGTGGAAAACAGCGTTTTAATTACGCTATAGACTATTTAAATATAAGGTTATGCCTTTTAGACTTATAAACGCACTAGCAGCTTTTATAGCACTTATTAACAATGTACTCTATAAATATCTAGATATATTTGTTATTGCGTATATAGACGATATTCTCGTCTTTTCTAAAAACAAATTGGACTATACTAAGTATGTACAGATAGTACTAGAAGCACTAAATAAAGCATGCCTTTGTATTAAACTTAAGAAATATAAGTTTAACGTTAAATAACTTAAATTCCTAGGACACGTTATTACTATAGAAGGAATTAAGATAGCACTAAGTAAAGTTAAATATATTAAGAACTAGCTAATACTAAAGATAGCTAAGAACATCTAAGAATTCTTAGAATTCTATAGATTTAACTAATAATTTATCTAAAATTATGTAAAGGTTATAATACCTTTAATAAATCTTACAAAGAAGGACGTACCCTTTAAATAAATAAATAAGTGCAGAATGTTATTCTAACTCCTTAAGACAGTATATATTATAGAACCTGTCCTTATTTATTCTAGAAGTAATAAACTACTGCACTTTAAAATAGACACTAGCGATCTTATGCTAGGCGCCTACGCTAAATAAGAATATAATAGTAAATAGCACCTAATTGCCTATTACTTATGCAAATTTAATAACGCTAAAACACGATATAACATACATAATAAAGAACTCTACGCTATTGTTAAAGCCTTAAAGCACTAGAGGATTTACGCGCTTAGTTACTTAACACTAGAAATCTATACAGATTATAAGAACTTTCTAATATTTACAATAACAAAAGAACTTACACTATAATAATAAAAATAGTTATAAACTACTAGGCAGTATAAGTTTAAAATTATCTATATAGCTAGAAAAGAAAACAGCAGAGCAGACGCTCTTAGCTAATAAAGTAATCTAGTAGGAGAAAAAGTAAAAACCTTCTCTATAATCCTTTACAAAGCCAAAGATAGATCTCTAGAACTAATAGTAGAACTAAATTAACTTTTAGTAATTAACTAAGAAGTTCTAGAACATCTACAGACTAAAATTATCTAATAATACTATAATAACCCTATATATAGACACCTAGGCATCACAAAGATAATAGAACTTATCTAAAGGAATTACACCTTTAAAGGAATTAAAGAAGCTATAATAACTTATATCTATAAATGTGCAGAATGCTAGAGAAATAAACACAGCATATATTTTAAATATAGAGAGATGTAAGTAATTAAAATACTAATAGCACTATAAGAAGATATTACTATAGATTTTGTCACAGGAATTCTAAACTCTAAGAATCTAATAACAGGAATTAAATATAATAGTATACTAGTAGTAGTCTACTAACTAACTAAGTATATTAAGCTTATTCTATGCCTTAAAAGAATAACGGCAAAAGAACTTACTTTTCTTATCCTAGACTAACTAATTAGACACTACAGAATCCTAAAAATAATTATTAGCGACAGAGATAAGCTCTTTATATTAAATTATTAGACAACGCTTATAGCACTACTTAGAACAAAACAAAAGCTATTAATAGCTTACTATCTATAAATAGACAGATAGATAGAACGTACGAACTAAACTATAGAAATGTACCTACGTATCTACTACAATAGTTAGAAGAATAACTAGGTTTTATTACTACCTATAGCACAGTTGGCCTATAATAACAAAGTATTAGTAGTATTAGGATATACACTATTCTATGTAAACTACAGTAAACACCTATATCTCTTTAACTAATAATTTCTTACGACAATTAAAGCAAAAGAAGCTATAGATATAGTAGAAAATATAAAGAAAATACACTAATAACTCTAAGAAAATTTTAAGACAGCTTAGCAGTAATTAATTTTATACTAAAATTAAAAACGAAAAATAGTAATTTAGCTAAAGAAGGGGGATAAAGTATATCTACTTACAAAGAACCTTTAAACTTAGAAGAAGAAACACAAGAAACTAGATTATATTAAAGTTAGACTATTTTACATTTCTAAGCAAATATTACTAGTAAACTATAAGTTGGAACTATTGCTAGATGTAAAGATACACTTAGTATTCTACGTATTACTACTAGAACTAGTAGACCCTAATACACTAGTTAAAACCACCTTCTACTACTAGACTAAGGAAGAAAATAAATTTAAGGTTAAAAGAATTCTAGAATATAATTAGTATAATAATACGTATTTTGTTAAGTGGAAAGGTTACCTATATAGCGAAAACACCTAGGAACTAAAAAACAATCTAGGAAACTGTTAGTAAAAGATTAAGGAATTTTACTAGAAACACAAATATACCTAGGAGGATTGTAGTACTAACGCTATAGTATCTACTATATTAAGTGTTAACCACATTGCTGTAGAGTAACTAACAGTCGCTGTAGTAGTAGGATAATTAATAGTATCTATATTTATATCCTTACTATCTACAGTTATTTCTGCAGCTAGGCATAACGTCTTCTTATAAGCACACTTTTTAGCCTAAGCTAGTATTTTCTTATTTTATAATAACTACACTATTAGGAGAGACAACGCCTTTTTATTCTTTTTAACCTTCTTCTTGTACTCTTTGTAAGTTTTATCTAGCGATAACTAGCTTATGTTCACATATAGATAACTTAAGTAAACACATTTAGAACACTTTAAATCTAAATCTAGTATAACATAGTAAATAGAACCTTTAAAACTATAATTAATATAAGGGTTCTCTGTAATAATGTTAGTTTCTTAGATCTTACAATATAATTAATGTTTTTAAATAGTAGAGTTGCTAGGCATAATACTAATAAATGTACTTATAGTAAATAGGGTTAGCAGAACAGCTTACGTAATAATAGCTAAGACCTAAATATATAATTTAGGACAAATCTGTAAAAAAGAGGGGATAATGTTAGGATCTAAAATCTACATAATAGCGAGAAGCTAGTTTTGTACCTAGTAGGCGCGTAGTAAGGATTAGGAGGGGATTTAATACTAGCTACACCTTAAATAAAGGAGTTACATAACTACTCTCTATAGAGCGCTTAATTACTCTATACTAGAGTATAATACACGTGACCGCTCTCTATAGAGCGCTCTCTATAGAGCGCTCCCTACAGAGCGGACTTTGCTTAGTATATAGGAACGCAAGGATAGACTCTCTATACTTATATTTAATCTATTTATTAATCTATTATTTAGATTCTAGTAGACTAAATTATTAACTTATTACACTTTATAAGATACTATTGTATTAATAAGACCTTCTACCTTCTATAAGTACTCCTGCCTAAGAACTAACCTTAACCCTTTAGGACTAGCTACCCTCTTGGATTTAACAATAATCTACATAAAGCTATAGTATACTATTTTTCTTAAGGGTAAATAGAATTAGTGCTCTAGCTAGACTAGTGCTATACCTAATCTATCCCTTTTTTAAGGTATCTTTTAGATACTCCTAAAGTACCTTAAACTCCTGCTCTAAGAGATTATAGAATACTTTATAAGGAGGTTTCTTTCCCTCTATAATAGGGATAGCATAATTAGATTTCTTAAAGTTTAGTAGGGTAGACACTGCTTTTTTATTAAATACGTTACTAATTTTATATAATATATTAGAAATACGTAGTACTTACGCTACGTGCACTTTATTAATATACGCTAGGTGCTCTAAACTTACACTAGTTATCTATAAAACCCCTAGAAGAAATAATTCTAAGCTAGTATACTTTATATTATTTTTAAAGTTCTTTATAGTAATAAGCTATATTAAAGCTATAGTATAGCCCTAGCGCTATATTTATAAGCTGTAATTAAGGTACATATTACCTTCTTATAGGAAGGAGTTACTTAGTAGAAGAGAAATCCCTTTCTTATTAACACTATAAATAGTAGTCTTTATCCTACGCTCTACCCCTATATTATTTATAATACGCACTTAGAGCGTATAGGCGGCGTAGATACTCTACTTTTAGGCTCTAATCTATTCTAGTTTAGGGAGCTTAGCCCCTTTAATAGGCTTTAAGTTTATTTTAATAGTAATAATCTAACTAATTAGGCTAATATTAGTCTATAAGTTAAAGATTATTTAGAATTCCTTCTTTACGCCTATATTCCTAGCTACGCTACACGTGCGCTTTATATCTAGTAAAATATAAATTAGTAGGCGCCTTACTATACCTAAGTTATAGGTAAGGCTTAACCTTTTCCTATATACTTTACTTATATAGAAATCTAATATTAGGATCCGGCCGCGCATAAGCAGCGGGGCACGAGCTTATTATACTTCTAGACTACTAGTCTACTAGAGTTAGCTAACTAAGTAGTTAGGCAATAGGTTATAGGTTCTAAGGGTCCTAAGGACTATATAGGCCTCGCCCGTATAGGAGCTCTAGGCCACGTAGGACTTACCCACATAGGGCTCTAGGATATATGGGACTCTAGAACATATAGGACTTTAGGATATATAGGATTCTAGGATGTGTGGGATTACTTAGTATATAGGAACGTGAAAATAAGCTTTTTATACTTATGTTTAATCTATTTATTAATCTATTATTTAGATTCTAGTAGACTATATTATTAACTTATTATACTTTGTAAAATACTATTATATTAATAAGACTTTTTACCTCTATAAGTACTCCTGCCTAAGAACTAACCTTAACCCTTTAGGACTAGCTAGCCTTTTAGATTTAACATCTTAAACACCCTTAATATAAGTACTTTATAAACTTCTACCTCTTCTATAGTTTTAGGTGCCGCTAAGATTACTTCTATAAAAGATGGCAGTAAGGTGTATAAACCTAATCTCTACTTTAGTAAATAATTTTAAACTAACGTCTAGATTCTCTATTTAGACCTCTACTTCTTTAACTTAGATAAATTCCTTAAAAATAAGAAAAAGGTTATCTTTATAGTAAAAAGGGCTTAAACTATCACAGGATATTCAGGAGCAGAGTTGTAAAGAATACAAATAGCTGATCGTAGGAAAGGATGCCGAAAGGGCAGACTATATACAAAAGAAACGAGCCTCTTAGCAAGAATCCCGTGATATGAATTAGTGGATCCAGAAAGAATCACAGAAGTGAGTGTTTACTTCAACATTATCTTTACAGCAATATATATATAAGGAGATATAGGATTATAGATCTATCCTTACCTTAAAAAGTACCTGGGAATAGACCGTAATAATAACGACGATAATTACGTAAACAAGTACACTAATGTAGTTAATATTATTAAGAATTATAATAACTTAAAGAAATGCCTTAAAAAACTCTTTAGGATTACTAATAAGGACTCTATTATAAACGTAAAGATTTAGACTATAACTTAGAAGTAATTAGCAGCTAAGTATATAGCTAAATTTTATAGGTACACTATATAACTTAACTAGGATAATAAATCTCTTTAGGACATATATAAATAAGGACTTGAATAGAAACTATATAAGAAACTCTTATATAGTAGTGCGCGAATTACTAATCTTAAGGAACTATAGAAAGGAACTATTAGGATTAATAAAGAATAGTTCTTACTACAATAAGAGCTTTACTAAAATATTAGAGTAATAAGCTTTAGATAACTAGTAAAAGTAGTTTATAAGAATCCTATTAGAGTTGTCTAAAGGCAACAACTAAGGAACTACTAGAGATATAAACTAATAAAAGATATCTAGTTTAACTATATAGGTAAAGGAAAAAAAGAAAGGATAGGCCCTAAGTAGCCTAATAAACGCGTCTCTAATAAAAGTTAATAACTAATAACTAAGACCTGTAAATGCTTTATATGTGGCAAACTAGGCTATATAGCTAGGAACTATAGATTAAAGAATAAAGTCTATTAAACTAAGTTAAATATACTAACTATTAAGGACTAAGAACCTAATAAGGAATAGGAAGTTATTATAACGCTATTTAGTTACTAATGCGTTACACTAGAATAAAATAAGCAATTAGATTTACCTAACTTATAATTATACAAAGATCTAGAAGATAATTTAGATATATACCACAACGTAGAAGACATAGAAGAGATACTAAAATCTTCTACTCCTTACCTATAAAGTAGGCAGGAAGAAGACAACCCTATATTACCTAAGTATAAACTAAATATTTAGGACTATATAGAACCCTACAAGGCACTAAAGGGAGTGTAACCCTATAAAAACAAGAAGTTAGACTACGTACTAAAGTACTATCTAGACTACTAAAATCCTATACACTAATTTTGTATATAGATGTATTGCGAAGAACTAATATACGTATAATATAAGGTAGAGAGAGAGGAAAATAAAAGGTAACTTAAAAGGAACCTACGCTACAGATAGATATAAATAGACTACCTTATTATAGCTTATAATCAACACCTCTAGGATAAATAATAAGTAAAATACTTCCCTTACCTTACGCTAAAGGGCAATAAATGCTATAATATACTTATTAATAGAGACTATATATAACTATACTAGTATATATATCTAAACTAAGACTATAAATACTACTATATAGCTAAATATCTAAACAGCTTTGTAAACTGCCCTACGTAAGAAGTAATAATAGAACTACTAATTTAACTAGTATATAGAAATAGTAAAGACTGCAGGAGAAAAAACAGCAGAATATCCTTATAGAAAGAAGAAGACAATCTATATAAGCCACGTATTTAAGAATAATAATAGAAGCAGATGCTTAAAAACGCATACTAGGCACTAGAACTTAATTATAATCTATATAAATAGATGTCTTTTTTAGGCCTAAACTTAGATAAGAAAACGCCTTTATTAAATTAAATGCTATAGTAAGCATAGTATTAGTTAAGCTACTAGTATAGCTTAAAGGAATATAGGCTTAAGCTCTTATAGACTTAGGAGTAGAAAAGAACTTTATATCTTATTAGATAGTAAGATAAGTAGGACTTATAATATTAGAGAAAAAAGTACTCTATATTATTTATATCGCGAATAGATTCCTAATGCCTAAAACACCTTAGATATACTAAGAGGTTACTACTATAATAATAGTCTAAGGACATAGAAAGGAACTTACCTTAGATATCTTACTAGGATCTAAGTATAAGTTAGTTTTAGAATTACCTTAGTTAATAATACACAACCCGCAGATTAACTAGGGTATAAAGAAAACATTATTTAAACGCTATAATTATATATTATAAGTAAAGCCTACGTATTAACTAAAAATAATAGTAGATAAGGGAGTTATTTATAACATAATACTATAATAGATAGTTAAAGAATAGAAGTACACTTTAGTAGACGCTAGTAGGAACTACTAGGTTAAGAAGTGTAAGAAGGAGGATAAAAACACACCCCTTATCTTACTAAGAGAGTATAGGAAATAGATACACATATTTATAAAAAAGGAAGGAAAAGTAAACCTACTAGAATATTAACTGTAGGATCTTATAATAGACCTAAAAGAAGGAAAGACGCTGCCCTTAAGACCACTATATAGTAAAATAGGAGAAGAACTCCTTAAAGAACGTAATTTTATTAAGACAAACCTTAAGAAAGGATATATATAACTACTAAAGTTACTAGCAGTAAGCCCTTTTATATTTATTAAGAAAAAGGATAGATAAAATAGACTATACGTTAGCTACTACCAACTAAATAATATAATAATAAAGAACTAACATCTACTACTTAATATTATAGAGTTACAAGATTAACTATTTTAAGTTAAAATATGTCCGTACAGTTTATCGTACAAGTAGCACTGGGTGAAGTGGGGGCCTGCCTACCTGTAGGGACCCGCACAAGGACCCACTACTTAGGTCAGCGCTAAGAGGCAGAGACTTCATAAAGCCCTTAGTGCCCCTTTGTACAATAGACTAGACGTAATTAATTAAACCTACTTCTTACCCTTTGCACGATAGTATACTATTAACCCTTAAATGCTTAATTGCAGATTGAGCCAAACCAACAAGATATTTATAATAATAGATCTAAGAGACGGTTACTATCTTATATAAATTAAGAAAGGTAAAGAATAGAAAATAGCGTTTTAATCACGCTATAAACTATTTAAATATAAGGTTATACTATTTAGACTTATAAACGCACTAGCAGCTTTTATAGCACTTATTAATAACGTACTCTGTAAATATCTAGGCATATTTATTATCGCGTATGTAGACAATATCCTTGTTTTTTCCAAAAACAAATTTAACCACACTAAGCATATATAGACAGTATTAGAAGCACTAGATAAAGTATACCTTTATATTAAACTTAAAAAATGTAGGTTTAATATTAAATAACTTAAATTCCTAGGACACATTATTACTATAGAAGGAATTAAAATAGCACTAAGTAAAATTAAATATATTAAGAACTAGCTAATACTAAAGACAGGCAAGAATATCTGAGAATTCTTAGGATGCTATAGATTTAATAGACAGTTTATTTAAGACTACGTAAGGGTTACAATACCTTTAATAAATCTTATAAAGAAAAACGTACCTTATAAATAAATAGATAAGTGTAGAATGTTATTCTAACTCCTTAAGATAGTATATATTATAGAACCTATTCTTATTTATTTTAGGAATAATAAACCACTACGCTTTAAAATAGACGCTAGCGATCTTGCGCTAGGCGCCTACGCTAAATAAAGACGTAATAGTAGATAACACCTAATTACCTACTACTTATACAAATTTAATAACGCTAAAACATAATACAACGTATATAATAAAGAGCTCTACGCTATTATTAAAGCCTTAAAGCACTAGAGGATTTACACGCTTAGTTACTTAACGCTAGAAATCTATATAAATTATAAGAACCTTTTAAGGTTCACAATAATAAAAGAACTTACGCTATAATAATAAAGATAGTTATAGACTACTAGGTAGTATAAGTTTAAAATTATCTATATAGCTAAAAAAGAAAATAGTAGAGTAGACGCTCTTAGCTAATAAAGTAATCTAGTAGAAGAAAAAGGAAAAACCTTCTCTGTAATCCTTCGCAAAGCTAAAGATAGATCTCTAGAACTAAGAGCAAAACTAAATTAACTTTTACTAATTAACTAAGAAGTTCTAGAACATCTATAGACTAAGATTATCTAATAATACCACAATAACCCTATATACAGACACCTAGGCGTTACAAAAATAATAGAACTTATCTAAAGGAATTATACCTTTAAAGGAATTAAAGAAGCTATAATAACTTTTATCTATAAATATGTAGAATACTAGAAAAACAAACATAGTATATATTTTAAATATAGAGAGATAGAAGTAATTAGAATACCAATAGCACTATAGAAAGATATTACTATAAATTTTATTACAGGAATTTTAAACTTTAAGAATTTAATAATAGGAATTAAATACAATAGTATACTAGTAATAGTCTACTAACTAACTAAGTATATTAAGCTTATTCTATGCCTTAAGTGAATAATAGCAAAAGAACTTACTTTTTTTATTCTAGACTAACTAATTAGATATCACGGAATCCTAAAAATAATTATTAGTAATAGAGATAAGCTCTTTACATTAAATTACTAGATAACGCTTATAGCCCTACTTAGAACGAAACGAAAGCTATTAACAGCTTACTATCTATAAACAGATAGATAGATAGAACGTATAAACTAAACTATAGAAACGTACCTACGCATCTACTATAACAGTGAAAAGAATAACTAGGTTTTATTACTACCTATAGCACAGTTAGCCTATAATAACAAAGTATTAGTAGTATTAGAATATACACTATTATATGTAAACTATAGAAGACACCTATATCTCTTTAATTAACTATTTTCTACGATAATTAAAGCAAAAGAAGCTATAGATATAGTAGAAAATATAAAGAAAATACACTAATAACTCTAAGAGAATCTTAAAAAAGCTTAGTAGTAATTAATTTTATACTAAAACTAAAAACGAAAAATGGCACCTTAGCTAAAAAAGGGGGATAAAGCACATCTACTTACAAAGAACCTTTAAACTTAGAAGAAAAAACACAAGAAACTAGATTATATTAAGGTTAGACTATTTTACATTTCTAAACAAATATTACTAGTACACTATAAGTTGGAACTACTAGCTAATGCGAAGATACACCTAGTATTCTATATATTCTTATTAGAACTAGTAGACCTAGAAACGCTAATTAAAACCACCTTCTATTACTAAGCTTAGGAAGAAACTAAATTTTAAGTAGAATAAATCCTATAAGTATGTAATGCGTACATAGACACTAAAGAATACCTTATTAAGTAGAAAGGGTATTTATCTAGTAAAAACATATAGGAACCTAAAGAAAACCTATCTAACTGTTAATAATAGATAAGCGACTTCTACAATTAAACGCTAGAAATTATAAGAAAATAACTATAATACATTTATAAATCACTACTAGTATAAGGGCTAGCCTATAAAATAGACTAATTAATTACTTTAGCGCCTAATAGCGCGTTAGGATTTATTAACGCAATAGCCTACGCTAACTCTTTCTACGCTTTAAGCGCTTTTAACTTGTCTATAGTACTTATACTATAGTTAAATAATTCTTATTCTTTCTAATATAATTTCTTTTACTAATTACGTAAGCGCGCTATTTTCTCTTACGCCTTATAGGCGTAAAGAAAAGCTACTTTAGCTAGCTCTTTTTTAATATAAAGCTTTGCCTCCTCTTTAGCCTCTAACTTTTCTAACCTCTCTATTTTAGTATCTATTTTTAAATAATCTAGTAAAGGGATCTTTTTAGGATTACACTTCTAGTTTCTCTATCTAATATAGTTAGTACACTAAAAGTGTAATAAAAAAAGATAATAAGTATATTTCTTTTTAGTGTAGTATAAATAAGTAACTATTATAAAAATATAGTCGTTCTTAAGTTAATTAGCTTAACTATAGCGATATTAGAGAGAATAAGATAATAACTTTATAGGTAGTTAACTTATAAGAATATTAAGCTTAGAGAGAGAGAATAATATTAAGATCTAGCTATACGTAAGTAGTAGGGCACGAGCTTATTATACTTCTAAATTACTAGTCCGCTAAAGTTAGCTAACTAAGTAGTTAGGTAATAGGTTATAGGTCCTAAGGGTTCTAAGGACTACATAGGCCTCGCCTATATAGGAGCTCTAGGACACGTAGGACTTACCCGCATAGGGCTCTAGGACATATAGAACTCTAGGATATATAAGACTCTAGGATATATAGGATTCTAGGACGTATAGGATTAGTTAGTATATAGGAATGCAAGAATAAACTTCTTATACTTATATTTAATCTATTTATTAATCTATTATTTAGATTCTAGTAGACTATATTATTAACTTATTATACTTTGTAAGATACTATTATATTAATAAAACCTTCTACCTCTGTAAGTACTCCTGCCTAAGAACTAACCTTAACCCTTTAGGACTAGCTACCCTCTTAGATTTAATATCTAATTAGAATTACTACCTCTATATTTACTAGCATAGTAGCTAGTTTTATAGTACTTAAAGTAGGTAACACTTTTTTTATTCTAGATTTTACTATTACCTTTACATATTTAGTAGTTTAGTATAGTATTCTTAAATTTCTTTAATATATAACGTAGGTTTAACTCCTATATTATAGGTGCGTAGTGTAGGTTTCGCTTAAGCGTAGAGCCTAAAGTAATAAGGTCTTTCCTAGTTATAGGCACCTAATAGTAGTTAGTAATAGCCCTCTATAGCTTAGGTTTAAGCTTAGAAAAAAAGTGCTACACTTTTTACTCTTTAGTGTAAAGTGTAAGTTAATTTTTAAGAATATTAAAGTAGGTTATAAAGGAGTAAATAGTTTAGTCTTTTTACTATATTATCTAAGTATACGCTATAGCTACTTCTAGACTATAATTTACTAGATTTAAAAGTAAGTTAAGTATATACTACTTAAAGTACTTTTAGGTAGATATTTCTCTCTTAGCTTTAAAGGTGCGCTTATAGTGTATATACTATAGTTCTCTTAGGTCGCCTATAAGGTACTATGTTACCTAAATAACCTTATTTCTATCCTACACAAATTCTTGTGGTAAGAGGCGAAAGGCCACCTTATAGAAATAAAAGAATTTATAATGTTCCTTAAGGTTCTTACCTTTATATTTAATAGGGTCTTTAGGTTAAAGCGTACGCTTAATATATATTACTATATATACTATAGGCGCGTCTTACTTATATATATTAGTAGGTAGGATTTTAGTATTTTTAGTAGTAGCTACTATACTAGGGATTTAGCTTATACTTTTAAGTTAAGAGATTTTGTCTTCTAAGGTATAAAGTTAATATATAGTATAAAGCTTATTATACTTCTTTTTAGTAACTAGAATACACTACTTAAGTATTAAAAGTAGGTTTAAATTACATATTACTAGCTCTTCTCTTATATACTAGATAAAAAGGTCTTTACTGTGTTTAGGGGCTTTAAGTAAAGTTTTCCCCCCTACTAGTAGCTTATATACCTCTAGAAGCTATCCTTAAACTATTGTAGATAAAATATTATTATATAAGGTCTAGTTATAGGCAATAGTATTTACTTTACACTAGAAAGAATAGTAAAAGGATAACTTAATAGCATTAATAGAATAATACTTATCTTATATAGAGTTAGGGCGTAGTGTAGGTTTTACACAGCTAGCTTACTTAGCGCATAGGGCTTTTATAAGTCCTTAGCGCTAGATACCACAACACTATAATAATATTATAATCTACCCATTACACTATCACGAGCGTTAATAAAGGCCTTAGAAGTAGTTTAATAAAGGCTTTATAAAGGATAAGTAGATAATAACTTTAAAATTAGATTTATATAAAAAACGCTTACAAATCTAATTTAGTTAGTATTTAATACTTAGTAGCTTATAAATCACGTTTACTACCTATTTATACGCTATACAGCTAGCCTTATATAGACCCTAGTTATCCGTTACTTAGAAAACTCTATAGTATCTAGACCTACCTACCACGTACGCCTACCCTACCACTGTATATAGTGAGTATACCAGGCACGTGGTTAGGTCGTGGCAGACCCCCATATAGGTTTAAAACATGCTAAAAGGTTTAAAACATACTAGAAGCGTGGTATACATAGTATTTACCTAGTACTAATATTAGGATTTTTTTAAGTTTTTGTGATATTATAATGGGTAGATTACAATATTATTGTGGTGTTGTGGTATCTAGCGCTAAGGACTTATAGAGGGCCTGTGCGCTAAGCGAGCTAGCTGTATAAAATCTACACTACGCCCTAACTCTACACAAGATAAGTATTATTCTATTAATACTACTAAGTTATTCTTTTACTATCCTTTCTAGTATAAAGCAAGTACTATTGCCTATAACTAGACCTTATAGATATAGATTAGTAATAACGTTAGACTAGCTATAATAGGTTTATAATAAAATTATATTACTTTTTATATAGTTGTTTTATTCTCCTAATATAATATATTTAATAATATATTACTTAAAGTAACTACTTATTATAAGCTAACTAATAAACTTTACGTGGATTAGTATTATATGTTATATATAGGATTTAGGTAATTTCTACCCGTATTAGGCTAGTCTATGTTTTGTTTAGTTTAGGTTAGAATTATTTTAGATTTAATTAGAGTTAGAATTAAATTAGATAAAGTTTCCCTTGTTTTAGCGCCTTGCACAGACGCTTGGCATGCCATCTCTGGGCATATCCATGGTCATTTGGACTGCTTCCTGGCCCGTTAACTACTACCGCTGGAGTGGCGTCAGTTTGTTGGCTGTTTTGGCTAGCGGCATCAAAGAATGAAGGTGACTTGCTCAGGATGAGAAGCGAAACGACGATTCACAGGGGTGGCCGCAGGTGCAGACAAAACCCGAACACTTTGGCAAAGGCATCCAGCATGGAGGCTCCCGATTTTACACCACATTTTCTATGGTACATAATTTGGGATGCTGCTAGTACGTGCAATAAAGCCTCACAACGAATATAGACTGCGAGAGCCGGCTAATAATAAGAAGGGGTGTGAATGATAGATAGCAGTCGCAAGCCAACTTGCCCAACAAAAGAGATACGACGAGTGTGATCACAGACTCAGCATTGTAGGTTCTAGTCAAAGTCGTTCTTAACCTTAACTGTGACGAGTCGGTTCGGGCACGTGAAAATCGCATCGAACACATATTGGAATTTCGCCAGGATACCCGCTCAGCTGCCTAAATGATTACCTGACACTGTATACCATCATCAAACAAGAAGAGGCGCATCCCATTCCACAAGACCGCTGAGTTCTCACCCATCCGCTAACTCCCGCAAGGCGTCCGCATTCCCATTGAATATGTTACTGTTGCCGCCCCAAGCACCCCCTTCCTTATACTGCCAGATTGTCGCAAATTGCCATCCACCGGGGATCATCCCCACACTGTCCCCCCAGTTCGCCAACAACAATGCGCTCTTTTCGTTGAAATCGGGCGTGTTGCCAGTGCACTCTACCCACCACTCATTTGTTGTTCCGATTACTGGCGAGCGCTTCGTCGCTCCCTCATAGGTCTCTACGAACCCTTTGATCCACTCCTGCGTTTCTTTGATGGTAAGCCCAGCACAGTCGTCTTCTAAGCCGATGGAGAGAAGGCCTGGGATGGTTTTCCCGTCGGCGGTCCAACCACCGCCGTTGGACAGGAAGAAACGTGCTTGTGCAGCGCCATCGGACAGGTCGGTGCGTGCGACGTGATAGCCGCCGCGCATGAAGGAAGCGTCAGTTGCTGTGCGGTAGTGCTCTGTGAACTTGGGATCGGCGTAGGTAGGGCCTTCGGTCGCTTTGATGTACACGAAGGATAGGCCGACACTGTGGGCCTCGGTAAGATTAGGGTTGTTCTGGTGGTGGGAGATATCGAGACCCTGGATGGTACGCCTGTCGAGGGTACCTCTGCTCAACATGGTGGAAAGGAGGGGAATATAGTCGAGTAGCTTCATCGTGAAGAGTTTGCTGGGTCAGCCGCTTAGTGACGCACTGGATGGGATTCGCTTTCTTCGAACAGGTGCTGTCCCTGTTAACTTTATACCTGTAGCAATGCTGCCATAGCATCTGATCGTCGGGCAGCCACCCAAAGGTGCGCTGCAGTTTAATTGAAAGGAACGATCACACCTCACCCGCGACGAACTTGTACAAAGCTGGCGTCTTCATGTCTGCTGATATGTACCTACGAGATTAGGATAGTATTCACCAATGCAGAAGGGTGTCAATGCTATGGCTTCATGGTGTTCTAAGAATTGGCTGCAATACAGCAGTAGGGTCGCACGACTCGTCGCTTCGTACCCAAGACAAGAGCCCTCAAAGAAGAAGGCCGGAGTGTTCTTGTGCCCGTTGTATACATGATGGGATCGGCTTCGTAATCCGGGATAGGCGAATTTGATTGAGCATGTTCTATGCGTGTATGACTTTCGGCGACTTTGGGCGTCGCTTTCCAGGCCACCTTGAGATCACTCGACGAGACTTTGGCGTTCAATCTAGAATGATATGGCTGTCGTAGTGCCTTAGGTTCCTATGCGGTAAAACTGCGGTGGTTGGCTGTGCCTTCTTTATCGGAGGAATGAGCCGTATGAAACCCTGCTGGGAAAAGCGCCATCATGTGACCGCGCGTTTCGCATGCGCGTTCCAGGTTGATGCTCGGCGCTGCATCCGCATCCATTGCCTAGACTACCACCGCGGGGCTGCAACCTCGACTGCGACAATGGCACTGAATCCACGCAGCCCCTCGAAACACAATCAAATGATCACACGCTTTATTAAACAGTCGACGCCCACGAAGCTCGATGACGTCAAGGAGCCTCCGACGAAGAAGCAGAAACTCGACGACTCTCCCTCGAAAAGGCGAAGCCCACGCAAGATTGCAAAATTTGCAACCCCCGAGGTACCAGATTCGGATGCCGAAGACGATAATGTCCCCATTGAAGAGGCGAGCGAACCGCATAAAACGGACCTGGAGAGCGCATTGCCACCTGTGAAGAGCAACGAAGAGGCAATTGAGGAATACGAGGCCTTCAAGGCATCGAAGGAGGAAACAAAGGGGGAGACAGAGGAGCGACTGAAGGATCGAAACTGGGTCAGAGGGAGGAGCTCTATATACGTCGATGCCTTCAATCTGGCCTTGGACACGGTCCTCGACGAGGAGAGCCATCTGTTCGATGAGGCTGAGACCGAAGTGTTCAGAGTATGGAGGGCTCTGGACTATGAAGCCCAGTATCTGTACGAAACCCTTCACCGCAGTCCTGCCGCGTGACCTTTGCTAAAAATTGTTCATCTAGCTACGTACGATTATTCCTACGCAAAACGTCAGCCTGGCATCGTATAAAAAACATCGGCTACCATAGTGACATCTCGGATCTTGATGCTGCAATCTACACACTGCAACGCTCGTATAATCTCCCTGCGACCTCTTCGCCAGCGGAAGAACACCCTGGCGAGCAGGAAGCGCCGGCGGGCACGACGCTGGCATCTTCGTTCACCTTCGCAGATCGTTCTGAGGAGGAAATCACGACATTCGAGCAGGCGTCATCACTGTTGAAGCTGGACGAGCTCAAAATTCTTGCGAAAGAAGCGAAGGTCCAAGGCAAAAACAAGAAGGAGCTGGTTAACGCTCTGCGACGGACAAGCCGGAGGCAAGTTGGTCTGGGCTTTGTCGGCTTGAAGCGTTCGGACACAGAAAGCTCACGGCGATTATCTATATCTGGATTGGAAACACCGGATAGCGAACCATTCGAGGATCTATCGTCCGATGCGAATCGTGACTCACACTTCACGCGCAAGATCATGAACGAGACGGGACCTTGCATCCGGCTTTCGTTTGCGCCGCTCAAGCTCTTCGAGCGTGTTCACCTGGTCTTCTACCGCTCTACTGATTGGACAGAGAAATCGTTGACTACTATCATTCTGGCCAAGATTGCACGGCGCAACTTCCCAGAGTATATTGTCTCCCGCTCTGCTAACATTTTCTCGTCGCGCTCGTTACTACTCGAATTCGAGGCATCAATTCGAACGCAGTTCCGCATTGACAACATACTGGAGTTTAATGGCCGAGTCTCCGAAGCGGGTTATGAAGAAATTATTGACATCTTTGAGGAGGTATACCCACGTTGGAAAGTTCTTCTGCAGGAAGAACAACGCAAAGAGGACAGCCTATACCACAGTGGCGAAGGTGCCTATCTGCGGCGGCTTTCGCCGGCCTGGATATACACGCGCATCGTTCACAAAGCCACGACGGTGATCGCTCGGCGAAAAGAGCACAAGCGCGAACACGAGTTGATCACAGAGCTTCTACAGCAACGCCTCTTCCACCACTCTCGGCGCGGAGCGTGGTACCAGCGAAAGGCATTATTAGAGGAGCACTACCTGGGCGCACTCACAGATGCAGAAGGTCGCAGCGACGAGGCGCAGAAGAAGCACTGGAAGCACATCGCACTCCAGACCTGCGAAGCAGGATTGCAGGACAATCTGGTTCACATTATATACCATTATGATTTGCAGAAGCGAATCACAAAGCTTGAGAAGAGTCTCAAGACAGTCAAACGAGCACAGCACGATTTCTCGCATGTGCGCCTGACGAAGCCCATAGTGGTTACGTTCGAAGGCATCCGCATCGAGCGTCAAGTTCCGCACCTAAGACGTAGCGAAAGCTCAACGTGTAATAGCTCTGGGAGACGGGGAGCGAAAACCATATGGGTTGACCCACGAGAAGGCGGCGAATGCAGCGTGGAGGCTATGTGTCTTTCGCATTATCGCAATGAAGGCTGGAAGGGGTTCCACAGCGAAGGAGGCATCGTGCGCACATTGTTCGCTTACCTCTTCTCCGACATCATGTTCACGTACCTACCCAACGTTTTCCAGACGGCGTACCAAACATGCCCGCTGGACCTACACACGGACGCGTTCTATCCGTCCCGCATCAGCGAGATCAACGCACGACTGAACGAAATATCAAATGGCGATGCGCCAGCAATCATTCAAGGCGTGCATGACGCGCATCACGAACGTCGAACCTGCATGGTAGGTCTCGACTGGACATATGACATTGCAGACGTTGTCGAAATTGGTGAATGTTTTGACGGCGAAGCATTAGCGACCGTGTGCAAGGTCATGGCACAGGAGTACGGCCAACGAGGAGGCGGCGTGCCTGATCTCTTTCTGTGGAAGGTAGCCGATGACGCCAAAGGGGAAGCAAAGAAAGGCGAGGTCAAGTTTGCAGAAGTGAAAAGCGAGAACGATCGCTTGAGCGACACGCAGAGGCTTTGGATACATGTATTATCCGGTGCTGGTGTGCAGGTTGAGCTGTGCGCTGCTGTTGCTAAGGAGGTACGCACCGTTTGAGACGACGCTTGTTTCTTTTTCAGCGCATACGCATGATACCCTTTCCGTACTCAGAATTCAGGTCAACCAACCTGTTCGCACGTACGTTCGTACCTGGCAGACAGATACTTTGCGAATCTACCGTGTTGGTCCGTTGTTCAATATGCTTACCACATGACGCCATCCGATATCGATACCTAGGAAGTGGGGCATCTCCGATCCGAGAATGACTCCGACCTCGCACGCGATTCATTCACCCCGGAAAACCATGCTCGGCTCCGGATTTAACGCTTTCGCCTGACACGCCCTGCAGTTGGACAGCTGCCAACAGAGCCGTCAGAATAGAGGTTAGCAGATGCAGTAGTCGACGCTCCAACGACAAATGGCGATTCGCGCCTCTTCTTGCTTCTATCGCTTTTCTTCTTTTCCTTGTCTTCACCTTGTTCGCATGAAATAGCATTGCCGTGCCCGTCGAGCGGGCCTTCTTTCTACTTGCTGGACCAACATTTCTCGTGAAAGTAGAAAGAAAGAAAAAGAATTCCCACCAAAGCAAACGCACCGGGAACACAATGGCTCTATCAATACTCTCACGCTTCGCCCGGTTCCTGGGCGTGCACTCCCTCCACGCAACAGGCCGAGATGCCTACATCATCATCACGCTCCGCAGTCTGCGCATGTTCTCCGCCGGCATACCCTCCCTCATCCTCGCCCTGTTCTTCGCGTCTCTCAACTTCCCCGACTCCCGCATTGGCCTGTTCATGACGCTGACCCTGCTGGGCGATGTCGTCCTGTCGCTGGTCCTCACGCTCGTGGCGGACAAGCTTGGACGCCGCAAGACCCTCCTCTTCGGCTCCGCGATGATGGTGCTGTCAGGCACTGCCTTCGCAGTCTCCGAGAACTTCTGGGTCCTGTTGGGCGCAGCCGTGGTTGGCGTCATCAGTGTGACGGGTGGGGATGCTGGGCCGTTCAGAGCGGTGGAAGAGAGTACGTTGAGCGGTTTGACCGACGAACGAACGAGGGCCGATGTTCTGACATGGTATGTTACCGCTACGACCATGGCGGGGGCGGTGGGGTCCGAGGTCGCTGGGCGGCTGGTCTCGTGGGTTGAGAAGAGTAGCGGCGACGTGAAGAAGGCGTACCACATCCTGTTCTGGATGTATGCCGCGTTCGGTGTTGTGGGGTGCGTCTTGTGTCTGGGACTGAGCAAGCGATGCGAGGCTGCCGGCGAAAAGAGCAACGAGATGCAAGAGCGCGGGCGCGGTGTGTCCCGCGGCCATGGCGAAGAAGAAGAAGAAGAGGTCCTCCTCGAGGCCATGACGCCTACTACAGACGGCCACGCGCACTCCTCCGAGTCGCAAAGACCAACCATCCGCGTTGCCACCACGGCGAAGAAGGCGTCCTACTTCTCGCAGATCTCAAAGCAGACACGCAGCATCATGTACAAGCTCTGGGCGCTGCTCGCAATCGACTCCCTTGCCGACGGCATGACGCCCTACTCCCTCATGAACTACTATGTCGACCAGAAATTCCACCTTTCCAAGGCCACCCTCGGCGACATCACGTCGGCATCCATGTTCCTCTGCGCCGTCTCCTCCATCTTCGCGGGGCCCCTGTCCAAACACATTGGCCTGATCAACACCATGGTCTTCACGCACCTGCCCTCGTCCCTCGCAAGTGCGTTCATACCGCTGCCGAATTCCGTGGGCTGGACCGTCGGCCTGCTGCTCTTCCGCGCCGCCCTGAACAGTATGGATCAAGCGCCCCGCGCCGCGTTCATCGCTGCAGTCGTGAAGCCTGAGGAACGGACTGGTGTCATGGGCATCACGCACATGCTGCGCACGCTGGCGATGAGCGTAGGTCCGTCCATCACCGGCCTATTGGCGGGCAACGGCAAGTTCTTCGCGGCGTTTGTGGCGACGGGCATCTGCAGGGTCACGTATGATGTGGGGTTGTGGGTGTTGTTTGTCAATGTCAAGGTCGATAGGAGAAACACCGAGGAGGGGGAGGATGGGAGAGACAGCGTAGACGAGGCCGCATGGGATGAGCTGTTGGGGGATACGGACAGTGAGGGGAGCAGTTGGGATGGGCGGAAGAGCAAGGACGAGGAGAGGGGAGTGGTTTGATGTCATGTCGAGGTGGCTGCGCGGAATCGGATACTGTTATCATCACGACTGATGAAATTGCATAGCCTATTAAGATCTGGAGATTTTGCAAAATGCTCGTTCTAGGCAAGGAGTGGGATGTAGGCGCTGGTTGTGCCACGCCCTCCACACAAACATCCCACCTCCTACGCATGCCTTCTACCCTACGACATGTGCCAATCCAGCAGCCCCCATGCATCTACACCTACGCCCCCACCCAACACTCAACCAGGTACCTAGTCCAGTGGACGGGACCTGCGTCGGCGCCCTTGCCCTTGACAGTCGCGGGATGCGTCACAACGAAGTACCGGGACACAAAACCAACTTATCATAGTGACGAAAGTATTGCAGCGCAGCGAACGAAACCAGACCCATCGACAAAACCATCGCACATCTGAAAACGGGGCAGGAAGAACGATGCAACCGCAACCGCCCCACGTCCCCGCTCAATGCTCACAAAAGCTAAACGACTCCTGCTGAATCCGCGCCTCATGATCCCTAACAAACAGCCTCCGCTCCTCCATCAGCTCCAGCCTAATCCCCCTCGCTTCCTCGAGAGCGAGCGGAAAATCCCCCACGCTGTCCGTCACCCACGCCCGCAGCTCAGCCGGCAGCGTATTGACACGGTCAAGCCCGTGCACCATCTCGGTCCACCACTCCTTCTGCTGGGGCGGCACGTTAGCCGTAGACGGGATCCTAGTGTGCGGGTCCACGAGGAACAGGGCGACGATCTTGCGGTGGCCGGGCGCGGACCGGTCGGCCAGGGCAAAGGGGCTGACGCGGTGCTGCAGGACGTTGGGGAAGGTTAGGAGGCGGCCTTCGCGCGTGAGGGTGGAGCCTAGTCCCTGGACACAGGGGCCGTCCGAGGCGATGTCGTAGAGGCGCTCGAAGTGGGTGTGGTCGCTCTGCTCGTATGGTTTGTCGGCGAGGTATTCCTGGCTCGTTGTTTCGCGGAAGGCGAGGTACGAGTCGGTGATGTTGGCGGTGTCGTAGTAGTACAGCGCCGATGCGCAAATGTGCTCGTTGAGTTGGCCCTCGATGTGCCAGGCTCCGCCGTCGTACTCTGGCTTTTCGGGCGTCAGGTGGATGTTGGCGAGTTTGACGATGACCTGGAGACCTTGGTCTGCCCAGTCTTGGCGGAGGTTGACGGCTTTCTCGTCGCTGTCCCTCATGGCGAAAGTGCCTTTGCGTCGCGAGTAGGTGTCCGGTCCTGGGGGGACGAGTGTGCGATTTTCTTCTCTCCATTCGTTGTCGAGTTCCCAAGTATCATCATATTCTGGGTCCTCATCTTCCTCTCGTGGTCTTTCTCCCTCTGGCTCGATCCAAGGTATGCTGTCGAGGTTGATGCGTGGCTCCTTGTGGAAAGTCTGCGTGGAGTCCAGGGTTGCGTTCCACATTGGAATTGTCTTGGCGATCATTTTCTCCAGGACCTCGTAAAGGTCTTTGTGCTTCTTCGGTTGCAAGTTGTTGATGTAGCTAGTGATCTTCACGCCGTCATCATCCGAGAACGCAACCTCGCATGGCAGCCACTGGAACTTGGCAGAGTAGAAGTGTTGTTCTGACCGCCCCCACCTGTCCCAGGAGGACAATCCGGCCCAAGATGACACCTGTGTTGCGGCCGGCTCAGGTACTGGCATAATGCCACCTTTCCCGATCCACTGCTCGCAATCGTCCAGTGTCATCGTGCCGCCCTTTCCTTCCCACTCTCCGGCGCTATCACCGATTACGTGCCCGTGCTCCGGCTTCAACACCCTGGAGCGACCATACAGGAGTGGGAACAAAGAGGGATGCACCAGATCTAGCACCTTCTCATCCGAACCAGGGTGCCAGTCCTTGGCGCTTTCAGGTACGTTTTCCAATACCGAGGCAGCCGCTCGAAGGTCTTCCTTGAGCTGGGCATCGATGATGCTGTCTGATTTGAAGACAGTTGCAGTGGCTTCCAGCGCTGGTACAAAGCCGTGCTCTTTCTCCAACTCTGCGTATTCCCGCATTTCTGCAAGACACTGAACGATGAGTGTAGTTTCACAGAAGGCCCAGGGGAACTTACATAATCCCACATGTCCACGGTGAATTCCTTCTCCGGGGGCTCGTCCTTGAACATGTCGATGGCTTCCTTCTTCCACTTGGAGACGATGTCTTCGTCAAACACTTTTCGCGTCCATTCAGGCTTGTCGGTGAGCCGATCCATGACAGCAATCATGTTGCGCTCACTCAGCACGAGTGGCGTTCCCGACCAGTCGGAAATGGCATTTTTAAACCGAGCGCGGTCGAGGCCATTTCCCCACGAGCGTTCAGATATGCCGTTCAGCGGGTTGGTCAAGCCGAGCAAAGGAAGGGTGCTGGCATTTTTGGTCTCGACTGCAGCCATGTTGCCCCTGAGCATGTTTTGGAACGTGGCTTGTACAAGTTGCAGGCAGAAATGAAGAACACGCTCAGCAACGGAAGATATGATGGGTGTGAATGCAGAGGTAGAGGACGAGTTGCAATGGCGGTACGACTGAGCGTGGCATCGTGGTTTATATCTTCACAAGTGCCAGGCGACAGCCGGCCATTGGCGAATGAGGAAGCAGCGTGGCGTCGCATTCAGGCAGCGAAGTGGGTCAGCAATTCGACTCGGTGAGAGACGAAATAAAACACCAACTTTCCTTGTCTACTGCCTGGGATAGGACCAATGCGGTGGGCATTTCGAGCGGTGTCGCCTGGCGTTGTTGATGTCAAGCTGGCTGCCACGGGGGATGCGCGTACCATGCCACATTGGGTGTTTGTACTCTGGGGGAGGGGGCGTTGATATGGCTGGTGCCGTGCTTCCGTGCACAACGACTCAAGGCTCACTTGGCCCCACCGCTGGAGGCCGATGCTGCATAGCAAATAAAAGCACCCGCTGCCGCTGCAGTGGCATGCAGCACCGCCCTCGTTCACATGTCGAACCTCGAGGCTGGTGAGCAGCCTGCGCAGAGCGCGACCGAAGCGCAATCACCGGCGCCTCATGGCGCAAGAAGCAGCAGCTGCAGCAGCAACGAGCAGGAGCAAGCCGCGCAGCTGATCCAGAAAAACTACCGCGGCTATCGAGAGCGGCGACGGCTTCAGGGCATGGGGCTGGATGCCGGGGCGCGTTGGTCTGAAGTACGCTCAAGCTTCGTTCATGCGGTGCGCAACTGACTGGGACAGGCCTTGAAGGAGGGTTCGTTCGTCCCCACCGTCGTCGAGCCCTGGAGCTACGGTATGTCTACCGAACCATGTTGACATGACTAGCGAAATGGAGAAGCGCAACCAAGCCCATACCGCGCGCCCAGCGTCCCACCGGGGAGACGACGCTGACGACGCCCGAGCAACGGTCCAGAGCCGCATCCGACGCTGCTCGCCAGAACTGGAAGCGCGTGGGCGAGATCGCGAGGCGAGCCGGCGGCGACGACCCCGGCGGCGACGACCCCGTCGACGAGACGGAAGCCGACCATGACGACGGCGCAAGGGCGCAGCAGAAGGCGGAGCGCGAGAAGACGGCCAAGATGATGGACCTGCAGTATTTCCTCGAGATGGTCGACCAGAAACACCGCTACGGGTCCAACCTGCGCGCCTACCACGAGCAGTGGAAGAAATCCGAGACGCACGAAAACTTCTTCTACTGGCTCGACAGCGGGAACGGCAAGGACTTTGAACATCCGATCGTGTCGCGAGAGCGTCTCGAAAAGGAACAAGTACGCTATCTGTCGAGGGAAGAGCGCATGCAGTACCTGGTGACGATTGACCACGCGGGCCGGCTGTGCTGGGCGAAGAACGGCGAGAGGATAAGCACGAGCATGGACTACAAGGACAGCATCAATGGTATCGTGTCAAAGGACGATAGCACCCCTGCGTATGCTCCGGGGGGCAAGCTCGAGAGCGGTCCCAGTCGGAGAAGCTCCACCGACGCGTCAAGCTCCGGGTCTTCTGCAGAACACAGCGACGTGGAGGGCGAGCATTACGTGAACCACGACCTGAAGCAATCCAAGGGACTCGCCAAGATCAAGTACGTGTCTGCCGCGACCGTGCTGAATCACTTGTTGAGAGGATCCGTGAAGCCAAACTCGTGGATCTTTGTGGCCGATACTCAGTTCCGTCTGTACGTGGGTATCAAGCAATCGGGCGCCTTCCAGCACAGCTCGTTCCTCCACGGCGCCCGCATCTCTGCGGCGGGTCTGATCAAGATCAAGGACGGCCAGCTGCGTCGACTGTCACCATTGTCGGGGCACTACCGGCCTCCGACGAAAAACTTTCGCGCGTTTGTGCATTCGATGAGAGACAATGGCGTCGACATGTCTCGCGTGTCGATATCACGGTCGTACGCAGTCCTGGTCGGGCTGGAGATGTACGTCAAGACGCGCAGGAAAGTCAAGCACGGCGTCGAGCACGCCCACAACGCCGAGATCAAAGTAATGTAAGCGACGTTGCCAGGGTTGAACCCAATTAAAAAGAGAGAGAGAGAGAGAGAGAGAGAGAGATTTACACGTTGATGAGAATGACAATCACTGACAATGGCACCCAGACACCCCGAAGAGTATGAGAAGAAGAGGGAAGCGTCAAAGGACAAGAGCAAGAGTGCGGAAAAGGAGCGCCGGCTCATGGCTGCGCACGATGAAAAGCAGGAGGCGGAGAAGCGGGAGAGGAGCTGGCGACGCAAGATATGGCACAAACTACGTCACAGTTCGGGTGGGTCGAGGGGTGATGGGAAAGATGACAAGCACAAGAAGACGCTGAGCAAGTCCGGACAAGACGTCGGGGGTGGCATCCCACCGTCTGGGAAGCGCGAGTCGCTTGTCGGTAGCTGACGCGGTGAAGAAGCTCGGGATCGGACAGGTGCCCCAGTTGGCTCGTGCAGCATCACGGGCGGTTGGCTCTGTACCTGCATTTGGGCGTTGGTGGTGGTGTTTTCTTTGCTGATATCCCGCAATCGGCCTTGGGACCGTTGCTGTAGCGCATCTATCTACTAGACTAATGCACATTGTTCTTGTTGGCAAAGGCAGTGTTTTGGGGGTGCGAGACGGTGATGATGTCGAATGCTGGGATCCCGAGGCAGAGGTGCCGACGGTTGCAGCGCACGGTTCGTCGTTCCGTCTGGCATGATTGGCGGGTGCTCGAGGCGACGGAGAGTGGAGCTGCATCAGGTTCATGGCGATTGCTCTGCCCTGTCTCGATTCCGATGGAAGCAGCAAGTTTCGACGTCTGCATCTGCCATGTCTCGATTCCGATGGGAGCAGCAAGTTTCGGCGTCTGGGGTGACCTCAGCAATTTACCGGGTCGCGTGTTGCAGCTCAGCAAGTTCGCGCGCCTGTGTTGCAGGCTGTTGCACCTCAGCAAGTTCCCGCGTCTGTGTTCTGGGCAGTGACCTCGGCAAGTTGTCTGTGGCAGGCCGGGGCAGTGACCTCAGCAGTGACCTCAGTAAATTCCCGCGTCTGTGTACTGTAATAAGTTGCAGTGACCTCGGTAGATTCCCGCGTCTGTGTTCTGTAAGTTGCAGTGACCTCAGCAAATTTCCGTGTCTGCAGGAACAAGACTCAAAGGTGAAACCGAGCCGCTTTCCGCGTGCGCTACTCAGCTACCTACTGCCAGCCGTCTTTTAATGGAGGTAGGCAGACCTCGGGCTAAGATTGCAGCGACGCACTACTGCGCTACGCCAGGAACGAGGAGCAGGACGAGCAGTACACTACGGTAGATGCACCGGGCGATGCGTAAACGGCACAGGACGCAGTAAGCTAGATGCGCACGGGAAGACAGGACGCGGGAAGACAGGACGCAGGAAGACAGGAAGACAGGAAGACAGGAAGCAGTAAACCAGCGCAAGGCTCGATCCGCCACTGACCACCAAAGTCGGTCCAAGGCGAGGTCCACGGGATGATCGTCATGTGCAACGACGCTAGCAGGGGTAGATGGGACGCGCCTACCCCAGCAACGTCCCGCGCCTTTGATGTCATGGCTCTGCCGTCCTTTGGTCCTGCTTTTCCACCATCTCCATCTTCCATCCCTAGTCTCACATCACTCTCCCACCGTTGGTCCAGCAGCGCGGCAGTCCGGCCTTGTGATATCACGCTATCACGTTGCAGCCAGCCGCTCCAAGGATGCAGGCCCAGGGAGGCGGCTCGCGATGAGCAGCGACATCAGCCACTGCGCCGTCGATCGGGCCTGGGCGCGCGCGGGCGGGGATGGGGAATCTGCATCTACGAGTCTACGAGTCTACGAGTCTACGCACCTCTGCATGGAGTCTGTCTACGAGTCTACCTGTCTGTTTAGAGTCTGTTCAGAGTCTGTCTACGAGTCTACCTGTCTGTTTAGAGTCTGTTCAGAGTCTGTCTACGAGTCTACCTGTCTGTTTAGAGTCTGTTCAGAGTCTGTCTACGAGTCTACCTGTCTGTTTAGAGCCTGTTCAGAGTCTGTCTACGAGTCTACCTGTCTGTTTAGAGTCTGTTCAGAGTCTGTCTACGAGTCTACCTGTCTGTTTAGAGCCTGTTCAGAGTCTGTCTACGAGTCTACCCACATGTCTACCCACAAACTCTCACAGGTCTACCTATCTACCTACAACTCAATCGCAGAACGGCTGCCTTGGCACGTCCGCCGCATGCAATCGTCGATTCCGTCCCGCATCCCAGACCAGCCACAGCACCAGAGAAACGCCTACCCGCTCGTGTCCCACCCACTGGCGCCTCCCCATCGCCGCCGCCCCGCTCAGATCGCTCCATGACGCAACGCCTCTGCTCTCACACCAAGCTCCGTCGCACACGCTGCTCTCAATGGCCCGCAAAACAGGTTCTCGAGCTCCATTCTTGGCCTCATGCGGCGCGAGCTTGCCCTTGCCACTCTTCCTCCCCGCCACCTCCCACCACCACCTTTGCAGATACGTCATGCTGCATAATTACACCTCCCACCACCACTGCTGCCATATAACCCACCCAACCCATGCCTTGCCTCTGCTTTCCTTTCAGACGTGACCCGTCATTTGATATATGCCCCATTCTTCATCCAGTTCCTACACATACTACTCCTTTCCCCCCACCCCCAACCGGAACTCCCCCCGTTCCCAACGTTCACGATCCATTTCCAGTAACGCATCTGCTGCTTCGCAACGAACCATACGCACTACACGAGAACCCCTTGACGAAACAGAAGACGACACCATGCCTTCTCCCGCCGCCGGAAAGAGTGAAACCCCCCGCACTCCTACCAAGCTCGGAAGGAAGCCCCAGTCGGGCGCCCCCAAGCTAGGCAAGAAGACAGACGAGCAGGAGCTTCGCCCCTCACAATCAGAATCTACCCTGCGCGAGACCGCAGAGGATGCTCCCGAAAACGTCGCAGACACAAAAGACCAGGCAGAGGGCCAGGCAGAGGAAGCTGCCGACGATGCACAAGGCAAGGTTTCCCAGGCTGGCGATGATCTGGAGCAGGCCGAGCCGAAGCCAATCGACGATGCCGAAGAGGCAGCCGACGACGCCAAGGGCAAGGCCGATGATGTAAAGGAGAAGGCCCAGGACAAGACCCAAGACACCGTGGACGATGTCGAAGAGGAAGCCGACGAAACCGGTGACGACGACGACGACGCAACCCAAAAGGCCGGTGAAGAGGAGGCCAATACCCACGACGACGACGACGACGACGACGTCGTCGCAGATACCGCAAGCAAGGCCGCGGACAGCGGCAAGTCTGCGGGCGAAGGTGCACTGAGCGGCGCTCGTGGGCTCGCCGGACGAGCCCAGGGTCTGGCTGGCAAGGCCACCGAAGATCCCCAGGGCGCTGCAAAGGATGCAGGCGAAGAGGCCCAGGAGACCGCCGGCGATGCTGCCGAGGGCGCGCAGGATACCGCTGGTGATGCTGCCGAGGGCGTAGAGGACACCGCCGACCAAGCAAAGCCATCTGCCGAAGATAATGTCGACGATGCAAAGGACACTGCTAGAGGCACTGCCGACGATGCCAAGGACACCGCCGAGGACACTGCTGACCAGGCAACCCCCGACCTGAGTGTCCTCAAGGGCCTGGAAGTCGACGAGGAAGGCCTCATCCACGACAAGGACGGCAAGCCTATTGGCCGCCTTGCTGAGGGTGATGCCGAAGACCTTGCTGGCTACGCCATTGGCGACGATGGCGAGATCCTCGACGATGACGGCGACCTTGTCGGTCGCTGCGAGCTTCTACCCGAGGCTGCGCAAGACCAGCTCAAGCAGGGCCAGGACGAGGTTGACAGCAAGAAGATGCCCCCTCTCAGCGTCCTCAAGGGTCTCACCGCCGACAAGTCTGGCCAGATCCTCAACGACGACGGCGACTTTGTTGGCCACGTTGTTGAGGGAGACCCGTCCGAGATCCAAGGTCGCGAGTTCGATGAGAACGGCGAGATCAAGGATGAAGATGGCAACGTCATTGCCCGCGCCGAGCTTCACCCCGATGCCTCCGACCTCGTCGATCAAGATGAGGAAGGTGAAGATGAGGACGAGGAGGAAGGGGAAGGCGCCGCTGAGGGCGTTGAAGACGTTTCCGATAAAGTCACTGGCGCCGCCGACGAAGCCAAGGACACCACCGAGGAGGCCGCTGCCGATGTTGAGGATGAGCTTCCTGGCGTCGATGCCATCGAAGGCATGGAAGTCAACTCCCAGGGCGATGTCGTTGATGACCAGGGCGAAGTCGTCGGCCATCTCGTAGAGGGCTCCGTCACCGACGCCAAGGGCCTCACTGTCAATGACAAGGGCGAGGTTGTCGATGCCGATGGCAACGTGCTCGGCAAGGTTGAACTCGCTGAAGGCGCTGCCGACAAGCTCAAGGAGTCCGCTGCCGGCGCCCTTGACGTCCGCATCTTGGAGGGCCTCAAGGTCAACAAGAAGGGCAAGGTTCTCGATGCCGAGGGTGAGGAGATTGGCGAGCTGAAGGACGGCGAAATCTCCGACGCTGCTGGCAAGACCATCAACGACAAGGGTGAGGTCCTGGACAAGGACGGCAACGTTGTCGGAAAGGTCGATGTTGTTCCTGGCGAGGCTGCCTTCGATGCTATGAAGGTCCTCAAGGAACGCCTTGGCGAGGACCTCGGTGAGGGCGACGAAGCCGATGAGGCTGACGAGGAGGCTGACGAAGAGCCTGAGCTCGTTGAAGTCGTCCCCGAGATCCACGAGCTTGAAGGCTTGAAGGTCAACAAGAAGGGCCAAGTTCTGGACGAGGAGGGCGATCCCATTGGGGAGCTCGAGGAGGGTGACGCCAAAGAGTGCGCCGGCAAGAAGATCAACAACAAGGGCGAGGTTCTTGACAAGGACGGCAACGTTATTGGAAAGGTCCGTGCTCTTCCTCAACAGCGCGAAGCCCCCAAGACCGAGGAGGTTGAGATCACCCCCGAACTTGATTCCCTTGAGGGCCTGAAGGTCAACAAGAAGGGTCAAGTCCTCGATGAGGAAGGTGAAGTCATTGGCGAGCTCGTCGAGGGCGAGGCCAAGGACTGCGCCGGAAAGAAGATCAACGCCCAGGGAGAGGTACTTGACAAGGATGGCAACGTCATCGGCAAAGTCAAGACGCTTCCTAAGATGGTCGAGCAGCAGATCGGCGAGGCTGAGGACGCTGCTGAAGATGCTCAGGACGCTGCTGAAGATGCCGAGGATGCCGCCGAGGATGCCGAGGAAGACGACGGCAGGCCTCCCTTGTCTATTCTTGACGGACTTACTGTCAACAAGTCTGGCAAGATCATTGACTCCAACGGCAACATCGTTGGTGAGCTTACTGAGGGCGACGCCAAGAAGCTTTCCAAGGCTGGCATCACTTGTGATGCTGAGGGCCAGTTCTGGGACAACAAGGGCAATGTCGTTGGCCGTGCCCAGACTATTCCCCAGGAGGAGGCTGAGGAGGAATCGCCCTTCGCCGGCCTCGAGGGTCTTGTTGTCGTCAAGGGTGGATTCGTTGAGGACGAGAACGGCAACCGCGTCGGACAGGTCGTCGAAGGCGACCCCAAGAAGCTTGTTGGTCGCGCCGTCGATGAGGACGGTGATATCCTCGACAAGAACGGCTCAGTTGTTGGGCATGCTGAGCGTTACGAGGAGCCGGAGGAGGAGGTCGAGGAGGTCGAAGAGACGGACCTTTCTTCCCTTGAGGGCTTAACTGTCAACAAGCAGGGCAACGTCATCGGCAGCGAAGGTGTGCCGGTCGCCCGTCTTGTTGAAGGCAACGCCAAGGAGCTCGCCGGCCGCAAGCTCGACGACCAAGGCCAGATCTGGAACGATTCTGGCAAGGTCATCGGCCGTGTTGAACTCATCCCTCCGCAGGAGCGAGAGGCTAAACCCGAAGGCCCCTTCGCTGGTCTTCAGGGTCTTCGTGTCGTCCAGGATGGCAAGGTCGCTGATGAGGACGAGAACATTGTCGGTCAGGTTGTCGAGGGCAACCCCAAGCGCCTCGTCGGCAACGCAGTCGATGAGGATGGTGATATCCTTGACAAGTACGGCAACGTGAAGGGTCACGCCGAGCCCCTCGAGGAGGAAGAGGAGGTCCCCGATGACCTCTCCGTCCTCGACGGTCTTACCCTCAACAAGCAGGGCTTCCTCGTCGACCAGAACGGAACACCGATCGGTCGCCTCGTCGAGGGCAACCTCGACGACCTCGTCGGTCGCAAGTCTGATGGTGAGGGCCAGATTCACAACGACACCGGCAAGGTTGTTGGCCGCTGCGAGTTGATCCCCGAGAATGAGCGCGTCCAGCGCAAGGAGGGTCCATTTGCCGGCCTTGAAGGTCTTCGCGTCGTCAAGGATGGCTTCGTCGAAGACGGCGATGGCAACCGTGTCGGCCAGATCACCGAGGGTGACCCCAAGAAGCTCGTCGGCAACCACGTCGACGAAGACGGCGACATCATCGACAAGTATGGCAACGTCAAGGGCCACGCCGAGCCTTGGGAGGAAGAGGAGGAGCCCGAAGCTGACCTGAGCGCTCTTGCTGGCTGCACTGTCAACAAGGCTGGTAATGTCGTTGACTCTTCCGGTCAAATCCTTGGTCGTGTTGCCGAGGGTGACCCGTCCACCATGATCGGCAAGAAGGTCGACGGCCAGGGCCAGATCTGGGACAACGCTGGAAATGTCATTGGACGTGCCGAGCTTGTACAAGGTGCCAAATCCGGACCCGAGGGACCGTTCGCTGGCTTCGACGAGAACACTGTCGCCAAGGACGGAACCGTTCAGACTGCCAGCGGCGACATCATTGGCCGTGTCATTGAGGGCGATGTCAAGAAGCTTGTCGGCCACAAGGTCGATGAGGATGGCGACATCAACGACAAGAATGGTAACGTCATCGGTAAGGCTGAGCGCTGGGAGCCTGAGGAGAAGGAGCGCCGCATCAACCCCATGTCCGGCATGCACGTCAACAAGGAGGGTGAGGTACGCGACGAGAACGGCGATCTCATTGGTCGTCTCACCGCTGGTGACCTCGGCCACTGCGCCGGTCTTGAGATCGATGACAACGGCTACGTCGTTGATAACGATGGCAACAAGGTCGGCGAGGTCACTCTTCTTGAAAACATTCAGGAGGAAGACCACGAGGAGACCGACGAGGAGAAGCAGCGCCGCGAGGATGCTGAGCTTGCTGACAAGATGGCCAACATCTGCCAGCAGACGCTTGAGCGTGTCCAGCCTGTCATGAAGCAGATCACCGAGGTAAGCATACTCAATCGCCCTTCTACACTTTTTGCACACTAACATTTGTCTAGCACATTGAGAAGGCCGATCGCACGCCGCGTGACGAGCTCGATGAGGAGGAGCTTGTGAACAACGTCAAGCCTCTCATCATGGAGGGATCTCGCATGCTCGAAGAGTGCAATGGCTCCCTCCGCGCTCTCGACCCCGATGGTCGCATCGCTGCCCAGGCCAAGGGTCGCTCCGAGACTAAGGAAGCCACACCCGAGGAGTACCGTCTCGCCGACCTTCTCAAGGAGCTCACGACTTCCGTCGTCACCACCATCGACAACGCGAAGAAGAAGCTCAACGACATGCCCCACGCCAAGAAGAAGCTCAACCCTCTCTGGGCTCTGCTCACCGAGCCTCTGTTCCAGATCATCGCTGCTGTTGGCCTCTTGCTCACCGGTGTCCTCAACCTGGTCGGCAGACTGCTCAACGGTCTCGGTCTCGGTGGCCTCGTCAACGGTCTGCTCGGCGGCTTGGGCATCAACAAACTGCTCGGCGGTCTGGGTCTTGGCTCTGTCTCCGAGATGCTCGGCGGCGGCAAGAAGGACAAGAAGAAGGGTGGAGGTGCCAGCAACCTGCCCATCGTCGGCGGTCTGTTGGGCAGCAAGAAATAATCGCCTCGTTCACACACGGTGGACGTTGGTGACGACGGGGGATGATGTTTCCGCTTTGCTTTAAGAATGCCACTTACTACCTAATACGAGGGACGCACGCGTCGCTTGCACATGATACCACGACCAGCACGCCGCCTCCTTTCGACGCGATCCCAAGGATCGGGGGGTTCGAGGGTGAGCTGAGAGGGAGGAGGTGGTATGGATGTATAGGGCCGGGACGATAGGGCCGGGACGAGAGTTCCTCCCACCACGGCAATCAAAAATCTCCGGCGATGGGCTTTTGTTTTCGATACTTTTTTTTTTCCCTTTCCCTATTTTCCGCGGCGCTCGATATTCTTTCAAACATCTGGCCAGATGGAAAGACAGGCTCTACCGGCTCCCCGATCATACTTGTTTCCTATGTCGCACACCAGAGGTCTTTTTTGTTTGGCTTAGCAGAGGCGTTTTTTTGTTAGTTGTTGGGGTCTTTGTTGTTGTATGATTAGGTGCCGAGTTTTAATCAAGTACTCCTACCTCTTTTACTTTTGGTGTTATTGAGTGACTTTGTTCGTGATTGGTGTCATGGTGGTGGTGGTGTGGGCTTGTCTACATGGATGGTCTACTACACGGGAGCACAGGATCTAGATCAAGGACAGATGAGGAGACGTTAGGTACGGTACGGTACGGTACGGTACGGTGCTTGTCCGTATGGTTAGCTGCGTAGAAGCCCAGATCAGGGTAGTCTAATAGGTAGGTATCCCATGTTTTTGGATTGTTATCACGCGATTTGTCAATCACTCGACGACGTCAACGTCGGCGTCGCACGCACACTGCCCCGTTTGTACCTAGACTAGACTAGACTAGGTACCCATGTGAGTTGGACTGACAGGGGCTGGCCGACACAGATCCATCTACCGTAGTCACCTATCGATAACGTGTCTGGCTACTGCCTCTCCCGGCCCCGGGCGGTTCCCTCTAGTTCGTCGCGATGCCCATCTGCACTTCATTTCAAATGTCACTCTGCAAGCTCGTACAACGAGGAACCACTTTGGGCACCGATGCACCTTGGCAATTCGCCATGCAGGCTTAACTTCCCTAGGCGACTGCGATGTGGGTGCATTGCCACTTTGGGGGTCGGCAAGGCAGAGCAGGCAACGTAAGGGTTGTGCCTGTGTCCGCCCTAAACAGGAAGGCGATATGTGGCTGGGATCCTAGCATCATGGCGCCTGTGTCTGGTATCATAGCATCGTGGCGCCCCGAGTTAAGCTCCGGCATCGCGAGTGCGCATGCTCCCAGCGCTGGACAGACCACGTTTGAGCCGGTCGGAAGGCGACATGGATATCAGCATGCGTGAAACATCCAAGCCCGGACTTGCGCGGTGATGCAAAAGTGCTGTAGAGTCGAAGCATGCGAATGCTGTGGACTACTCGCATGTGCTGGCTAGGTAAACACCATGGCACTGGTCGCAAGCGATGGTCCGGGAACTTGGGAAGTGAGGGGACGAGGCATGAGGTGGGATGGAACGTTGGATGATTGTGATGGCAATGGAAACTGATACGCTGCGATATAGGGCTGTCGATAAATTTAGCCGGGTGCGTTTGGGTGCCGAACGTTGGGGTAGGTTGCATGGAAGGGTCAGTCATGTGACGCGCTAAAGCGAGGCACCACAGAGGCATGCCCGGTTACGCTGCAGTCGGCGGTAAAACGGCCAAGACGTGCTCACCGGCGATACGGGCAGGTCAGCATGTTCGGCGATTCCGAAGAGAATCTCTTCCGTTCTGTATTCAGAGGTGGGCAAATTGGCCCGGTCAGCATGTTCGGCGATTCCGAAGAGAATCTCTTGCGCATTCTGTATCCATAGGTGGGCAAATCGGCCCGGTCACGTAACTCTGATCGGGAAGCAGTTTCCATCGTCGGCAGAAACAAGCGGTAGAGACAGTGCGAGGTCTTTGCGGCATGTTGGAGAGGCAGTTTCCGTAGAGACCAAAGCTGCGAGGCATGTTGGGCGCCAGGCCCAACAGTTTCGGGACGTGTCGTTGCAGTGAGACGCGACGGGATCTGCAAGCGGAGTTGCTTTTCAGGCGTCCGGAGGAGCTCTCCACGCCAGTTGCTAAGCTGTGTGACGTTGGGCGAAACGGGCGGACCAGTGCGATGGGTGGGCAAGTGCATGGAGGCGGTGGAAAGCGAAATGAGGCAGAGGAACGAGTGGAAATGCAGGTGGCTGGGCAATGGACATGGTGTGTTTCGGACGCGCAGCAGCTGAGGTCATGTTGAAGAAGGTGCACTGATCAGTTCGCGCGGCTGGAGACCAAGTGCAACGGGGCATGTGTATTTGATTGAAGAGGAGAGGTGCAACGGGCATGGGCATTGGATCGAAGAGGAGCGATGCAACGGGTATTTGATCAAAGATGAGTGGTGCATGGGCTCTGGTCGATCAAAGAGGAGAGGTGCATGATGAAAAGGTGAGAGACCAACAGCCAAGGCAACAGGCAAGAGGCAGCGGAGGACTAGCGCAGGCGCGAGAGCCAGAGAGGCAGGGCGTCGGGAGCGAGGGTTATTAGAAATACATGGGAGAAGAGGGCAGGCATGGCAACGCATGGCTGTGCGAGTGTGATGGAGGCGGAAGGTTTGAATTGGACTGGAACATGTAGACTATCTACTTGACATGTTTGTTAGTCTAGTAGGTGTGGGATCGGACGGGCAATTTCGTGACAATTTCGAGGTGGTGGCCAATGGCGACGTCGGACGGGCGGCGAGGGCAGCGGGCGGGAAAAGCGCAGCGTCACTGTTGGCTGCGGGCGGGAAATTATTCGCAGGTGTGACTGTGATTCGTTTTTTTCTCGCCGGCGGCTGGCGAGCGATGGGATTGATGCGAGTGATGGGACTGCCGGTGAGTAGTGCGAGTGATGGGGCTGATGCGACGTGATGCGCCTGAGGGCGGCTCGTGGGCATGTGCTGCAGCAGTGCAGCGTGTGCTCGCGCTCACTTGGCCGGCTGGGGGAGGCTGGAAGCGAGGGCGCACACACGCACGGCGCAGCGCAGCGGACGTCATGTGAATGCACTTTTGGCCAAGAAAGCAGCTTGCTCAACGGCCAAGAAGAAGCTGGCTAGACGACAGAGAAGAAGCCGGCTAGACGAAGAACAGGAGCTTCCTAGACAAAGAACAGGAGCTTCCTAGACAAAGAATAATGGCTTCCTAGACGAACAGGAGCTTCCTAGACGAAGAACAGGAGCTTCCTAGACGAAGAACAGGAGCTTCCTAGACGAGGAACAGGAGCTGGTCGTCCTCTCCTGCCCTCCTGCCCATCCTGTCCTCATCCCGCTGCGGTGTGGGAGGTGGGAGGGCGGGCCCAGTCGTAGTCGCCGGCGTGACACCCCTGCAAGGCGGTGGAGAGCGAATAAGAAGAGCAGCTGCGCCCAATCGTTCTTGCCCTTCCCATCTCAACCCAATCATTCGCACCTTCCCACCAGCCGCCCTATCAAAGCTGCGACTGCCACCTCGAGCGAGTTTGCACCTTCCCACCGGCCACCCTATCAAAGCTGCGACTGCGACTGCCACTGCGACTGCCACTGCGACTGCCACTGCCACCTCCAGCGAGTCCATCCAGTCGCCAGTCGCCCGTCGCCCATCGCCCGTCGCCGCACGCAAACATCACGAGCTTTGCACCTTTGCACCACACTCGAACAGCGGGTCCCGTTTCCACCGTAACTGTGGTCGCTGCCAGCCGCCGCACGCAAACATCACGAGCTTTGCACCACACTCGAACAGCGGGTCCCGTTTCCACTGTAGCTGTGGTCGCTGCCAGCCACCGCACCGCACCGCACTGCACCGCAACGCACTGCTGCCAGCCTCTGCCCTGTCCCGTCCTGCCCTGTCCTGTTCAGTCCAGTCCAGTCCGGTCCAGTCCAGTCCAGTCCTGCCCTGCCTGTCCCATCCTGTCCTGTCCTGTCCTGTCCTGTCCTATCCTATCCTATCCTGCCCTGCCTGTCCCGTCCTGTCCCGTCCTGTCTCGTCCTGCCCTGTCCTGCCCGCCGCTGCCCGCCCCGGTGCCACGACCTGCGACCTGCGACTTGCGACCTGCGACCTGCGACCTGCGACCTCACAGGCTGTCGCGTCCCCCTCCGCCCGCCCCTCCCCCCTCACCACCACCAAAACGTGACCGCCCGACGCTGCACACCAACTCCGGTAAGCCGCAACATCCTCCCCCCTCCCCCCACTATCCTGCACGTTGGGTGCACCGCCCACGCCCACGCCCACATCCACACCCACATCCACATCCACGCCCACGTCCACGCCTACGTTTCAGGGCATCGTCGCCAGCGCGCCGCATCGCATCGCACTCGTCCCGAATGATGCCCGTCGCCTCTGCCCGCACGCCTGCCCGTCATGTCCTGTCATGCCCGCTGCTAACGTCGCGCGCAGAACCGCCGCACACGGCTCCTTGCAGCGTAGCTCGGCTTGCTTCGTGCTCACCCGCTTCCCGCTTCCCGCTTCCCGCCAGCCCACCCTCAGCTGCACCCGCGACTCTTTCTACCCCAACACGTCCTCAGCGCCAAAGGACCGTCTGTCTGTTGCCAAAGTCCAGCCGCCCGCGTCACCACCGCTTGCTTGCGCCCGATCAGCGACGTGCATCACCCTCGCCCTCGCCCTCGCCCTCGCCCTCGCCCTCGCCCTCGCCCTCGCCCTCGCCCTCGCCCTCGCTCTCACCTTGGCCCGCCCAGCACCCACTCGGTAAGTGGCCCCCTCGCCGCCTGCATGAACCTGCATTGCCAGCGCATCACCCCTCCAATCGCCCGCCCGCCAGCACATGCCTCCCCTCGACTGCACCCAATTGCTCGTCCCTCCTGCCCGTGCACTGGCTGACGATGCCTCCTCCGAATAGATCTCTCTTCCTCCTCCGTCCCCGACTGGTGAGCACCCGCAACGGTCCACTCCCCACAAGACGCGACCCTTTGCCCGGAAGCGCCTCCCAAGCATCCTGCTGGAACGCTGTCCGCGCACCGCGCACCGCCTCACCACCCATTGCGCCTCAATCTACGCGAGTCTCACCGCGCGCGACACCCTAGACGCTCGCCTCGCAAGCGTGGCCATTGACAACGCATCGAGCATCTGCCTGCCGTGACGTGACCCCAGCTGTCCGCCGCCTTGGGATATCAACTCTCGACCAGCAAACACGCCCGACCAGTCCACCCAGCTTTTAATCGACGTGCGCACCGAGACACTCGTCCCCATTACTCGCGACTCCGATCCGATCCACCTCTGCGCGCATTGGCTGCTTGCAACGAAACGCAGTGCCTACCTGCCTGCTCGTCTCGCCTATCCTCCACCCACCAGTCGTTGCGGCTCTTGACCAAAGTCGCCTTTCTGCGCGTCCCCTGCACACATCACGTAGCGCCTCTCGACGAGACCGCAAACATGACCGACTACGCACAATATCAACAACCCCACCATGGGCACGCGCCTACCCACATGCAAAACTACCCGGGTGCGCAAAACCCAGGCGCCCCCAACCCATCCATCACATCCCCCACCCAAGGGCAGATGCATTCATATCAACAGACGTCGCCCATCTTGCCGTCGCAAGGCTATCCGCAACCTGGCGCTCCGAATGCGCAACACCAACAGATGAACTATCCTCAAGGATACATGCCAGGCATGCATCAGCAGTACGGCATGTCGCCGACGCAGGCAGCGGCCATGGCGACGGCGGCCGCGGCCGGACCCGCTGGATACTACGATCCCAATCAGATGGGCCAGGCCCAGCTAGCACAAGATCCGCGCGCCTCGCCGCGCATGTCTGGCGGTCAGATCAAGCAGGACGGGCGCGGGCCTCCCCGCTCTCCGACTGCCGTGTCCAACGCCATGGGCGCTGGGGGCATCGCCCCGCAGGTTCCCATGAACCCGGGACAGCAGGCCATACAACGACGCATGAGCACCCAAATCCACAGCCCTGCCATGCAGCAGCCCCAACCCGTCATGGCTCACGCTGCGGCTCGACCGTCGGTCCCGCCCATGGCCCAGCAAGCGCCTCAGCAGCACCAACAGTCACCCGAGCTTGTCGCCGGTGCGCAAGCAGAAGAAGCCCCTCTCTATGTCAATGCCAAGCAGTTTCATCGTATTTTGAAGAGACGTCTGGCCCGACAGAAATTAGAAGACGCTTTGAGGTTGACGTCCAAGGGGCGCAAGCCATACTTGCACGAGTCTAGGCACAATCACGCCATGAGACGTCCTCGTGGCCCTGGCGGCAGGTTCCTGACGGCTGAGGAGGTCGCTCAGATGGAGGCGAACAAGGGTTCCGGCTTGGAAGGCGAAGAGGGCGGAAACAAGGAAAACACCAATTCCGCCATCAGGTCCACGGCGTCATCGGCCAATTCGGGAACGAAACGGAAAGCATCTTCGACGAACCTCAAGGGTGCAACCAAGAAGAAGGCCAGCCGACGAACGAGCACGAGCGAAGAGGACGAAGATGAAGACGAGGACGATGCCGACGAGGACGGCTGAGCACCATCCTTGCGATTCAAATCTTCTTTCGGCTCTCCCGCTTGGGACTTTTAATTTCTTTCTCCTCCTCGATTTTCCCTCTTCTTGATGATTTACGAAGCGAGTGCGTTTGGGTCAGGTCTATCTCATCTTGCATGTTACCCTTTGTTGTCATTTGCGCACAGCAACCCCACAAATTGAAACACGCTGCTTGCCCTGTGAGGGAAGACAATCGGGAGGGATCTGGTTATACACTCGGGTCGGACGGTCGGCTGGGAGCATGATACCTTTTCTACATCACGTGGGACGACGGCGAGCCATGTTTGCACGCTTGCCAAGGTCCTTTTGTCGGCTACTCCTGGCAGCTTCTCTCTTCTCTCTCCCTTTTCTACATCACGTGGGACGACGGCGAGCCATGTTTGCACGCTTGCCAAAATCCTTATGTCGGCTACTCCTGGTAGCTTCTCTCTTCTCTCTCCCTTTTCAATACCCCCACATTCGCTAACTGTACCGTTCGGATGTGTCCCCGTGCTCCGCCAGCGGGGACGGTGTGGAGTCTATTAGAAAGGATAACCCTTCATCGGAAAAAATGAATACCTATTTGTTGTCACCAATTCGCAATTTGAACCGTGCACACAGTGACATGTCGTCGGACGCGAGCGTGTCCGTTGCTCCGCTCCCAGTAGATGGCAAATCGCGTCCAAGTGGAAACGGTTCCGGCTCCAGTACCTACCTAGACTACCTAGCCGAGCCTTCGACGGCTCTTACGTTGCGCGATCAGAACACTCCCCTCCGACCTCCAACGCTGCAACGTCACCCTCGCCCTCGCCCGCCGCAACGCACACCCAGCACCATGTCCAAGTCCCCCCTCCCTCCTCCTAGCCCTCGTCCGCCCCCTAGACCACCTCGTCCTCACCTGCCGCGACCTCCCCACCACGGCGGGTGAGAGGGAGATTGGCTGACTGGAGGTTTGTAGGTTGTCCAAGTACGCGTGAGAGGTTGTTTGCCCTAGATTGCGGTTCTTTTTTCCTCGTCGGCATGTTTGGCATTGTGGCTTGCATCACGAGAGCCTTTGGAAGCTGGGAACAGTCTTAGGTATGATGCCATCTCATCGTTGCTGTTGTTGTTCCCTCAGCAACACCTCCACAACCTCCTCTCTCCCCTTCGCATTCGCTATTTGCAAGGCCGTGCTCTGCTGCCCCCGATTGCCCGACAGAGCACTCGCGTCCGCCCCGGCATCCAGGAGCATCTTCACGACCTGGACATGTCCAGCGCTCGCCGCCAGCCACAGAGCCGCCCCTCCCGAATAGTAGCTCCCCGGCGCATTCACATCGGCACCCACCTCGAGCAGCCTCCCCACCAACTCCACGCTCCCCCGCGCCGCAGCGCCCTGCAGCGCCGTGACGCCTTTGAACCGACACGCCGGCACGTTGACGCGCACCCCGCGCCCCAGCAGCACCTCGACCACCTCCGCATGCCCCTTCTCCGCCGCAGCCTGCAGCGCACTCCGCCCGGAATCCCTCGCGACCGCGCCGTCCAGCTGCGCCCCCGCCTCCAGCAACCTCGTCACGATGCCGACGTCCCCGCCCTCGGCCGCCGCCTGCAGCGGACTGCGCCCCATGTACCTGTGCACCGCGAGATTCACATCCGCCCCGGCGTCGAGCAGCGCATCCACGACCTCGCGCTGGCCCGCGCCCGCCGCCAGCGCCAGCGCCGCGCGTCCTCCGTTGTGGCCGCCCGGCGCGTCGACGCGGACGCCGGGCGCGGAGTCGTCGTCGCCGTCGCCGTCGCCGTTGCCGTTGCCCAGCAGGAGCCGCACGACGTCCACGTGTCCGCGCATCGCGGCCGCCTGGAGCGCCGTCTTGCCGTACCACCCCCGGGGCGGCGAGTCGGGGTCTGCGCCGTGCTGCAGGAGGTGCGAGACGGTGGCTGTCGCGCCCTGCCAGGCGGCGAGTTGGAGGGGCGTCAGCGCGTCGTCGGCCGTGTGCTCGTCTGGCTCGTCTTCTTCGAGGTGGATTCCGGGGACGGGCATGACGGGCGGTAGGTACGGTATCCAGGGGACCGAGGCGTAGGCTGCGGATCGGGGTTCTTGGCACTGGCGGCGGGGGGGAGTGGTGCATGTCCGAGGTGTGGCGATGGGGGAGGGGAGAGGAGGGGCTTGTCTAGGCGCGCTAAGGTAGGTAGGGACGGTAGGCAGGTAGGTGGGTAGGTATCGGACCCCACGGATATAAGCTGATTGCGGGGTCATTCTGGCTGTTCTTGGACGCGTCGGTAGGTATTGATCCTCTCCAAAGCCTTTTCTGGTAACACTAGGTAATCGGATTCTTCCATGTCAAACGAGGTCGTCTGGAAACACTGTCCACCTAATCGCATCCTCCATGTCCAGACCGTGTCGAGCGTACCTAGGTAACGTCAACCGTCCCGCATCAAGCACCGCCACGTGAGCGTCTGCACCACCGATGGCACGTTGTGAATAGTATCTAACTTCTTGCACGCTCGGGTCGGGGTGGTTTGTCTACCTGCCCAACGGCCTGCCTGCCTGCCTGCCGAACCTCACTCGCGACATGCTAATCAATCATCAACCCAATGTAAGAGGAGGTTTGTGTGGCGGTTGAAGAGGGTCATGGGTGAGGGGTTTCAGGGGGAATTCACGAGGGTTGTGAAGTGGTGGGAGAGGGTGATGGGGGAGAGGAGCGCGTTCGGAGCGTCGATGACGTTGAAGAGGAAACCTGCGGCGGATGGGAGGCACCGACGAGGGCTGCGTCGTGCCGCGGCTAGACAATGTATGGCGACGTCGAAGCCGCGTCTGTCCCCCCGCTGCGCCCACGCAGCATCAGCGCGTCAAACCTCCGCAGTACGTCCCAGTGGTCCAGCCCCTCGGTCCTGGCCATGTACTCGCCCTCGGCCGCCCGCTGCGCCGCGATCCCCTTCCTCGTCGTCGCTTTGAACGGCGCGATCAACGACTTTGTGATGCCCTGGCCCGGATACGCCACGATGCCAATCACCGCCGAAGACGTCTTGGTGACGAACCCGAGCACCCCCTTGCCGGTCCCTTTGGCCAACCCCAGCGCGCCCTCCTCCTTCATGCCCTGCACCGGCTTCGATACCAGTCCCGCCACGCCGTCCGCCATGCCCTGCACAAAGTTCCGCCCCCCGACGACGAAGCCGCTCGCTGCGTCCGTGACGTCCCCGTGCGATTGGACGTCTTCCCCGTACAGCCTGGGCACCGAGCGCAGGCCCTCCGCCACCGCGAGCGGCATGTCCACGACCGCGCCCTGGAGAAACCGGCCGTTGAACTTGCAGAAGTTTTTGCCAAAGTCGGCTGCTGCTCTCGAGGTGGTCTTTGCAGCCGAGTCGGAGGGGCCGGCTTGCAGCACGGCCGTGTACGGCGAGGCGAGCATGTCGCCGGTGGCGGTGACTATGCCTCTGATGGTGGAGAGACCCGAGGACGAGAGCCCCGTCAGGGGGTCCCAGCGCTCGTTCGTGATGGCGAAGGGCTTGCTCTGGTACAATTGCAGGTCCTTGCTCTTGAGTCTGCTTCCTTGGACGAGGATGTGCGCGGCGACGGTGCACAGTCTGACTTTTCTTCCGCGGTCCGAATAGAGGTACGTCGCTGGTCGGTCGTCGAGGAGTTCGCACGAAATGGACTCCAGGGGCAGGTTGGAGTGGAACGACTGCGCGGCGCTGCGGACGCCGTGCTCGGCGCTCATCGTGAAGGCGATGTTCTGCACCGACGCCATGACAGTGGGCTGCAGGCAGAATCGGATCGCGTCGCATAGCTTGGCTGCTGTCAGGAGCTTGTGATGCATGGGGTGTGCGCCTGCGCCCGCGGCTGCTACCATGGTCCCCCAGAAAGGCTGGCTAGAGGACGTCAGCCGCGATGGAGGGACGGTCTTTTCTTTTCAATTCATACGCACTCTCCAAAGAAGGGCACAATGATGGTGGGACAGGCGTTCCGCAGTCCACACGCAGTCGTGCCCGCGCCACCATGGTGTACGACGACAGACACATGCTGGAAAAGCCACTCGTGCGGGCAGTCGTCGACGAACAAAATGTTTGCGGCGTCGAGCTCTGCAGGATCCAAGTCCGAGCCGAGTTTGCTCCAGCCCTTGGAGATGATGGCTCGGGTGCCTGACATACGGACAGCGTCTACGAGCAGTCTGGTCATAACGGAAGGGTCATTGAGAACGATGCTGCCGAAACCGATGTAGATGGGCTTGGGTCCGCTTTGAAGGAACTTGCGTATTTCAGCGGGCGGAGTGTACTGCGGCGGCTCGCGGAAGAAGAAGCCGCATACATCTGGATGTGTTAGTGGGCAATCGTGCAATATAGTCGTCCCGGGTTTCACCACCTATACGCGCCGGCCAATCTGCAGGCTTAGGCACAAGAGCCGGCGACCAACAGTACGTAAATGGAATCTGAAGCATGTCTGCAAGCTTTGGGCCGACCGTAGTGTTGATTCTTTCCAGATCGATGGAGGATCGAAAAGAGTTGACAACGTCCCCGAGACTGGTCTCCGTGTCAGTCACTCTTCTCCTTGCATGCGCGAGATCGCAGAAACCAGCCTACCCTTGCCAGGTCATCCACTCCACAATTGTATACGAGACGTAGTTCATCGCACCGGGGTCCAGCTTAGCTCCGCTCAGATTAGCGAGTGGGTGCGGAAAGTGCCGCGTGGACGTCCAGGGCATAGTAAACATAAGATGTAAAGGGATTCCCAGTGCTTGAGCGCAATGGATGTGTGCGAACGATGGCGGATTAGCGATGATGGCATCGGCGACGAACGGCCTGCTCTCTCCCGGCGCAGGTTCAATGCAGCTCTTCCAGAAGACGCCCAGCATCTGTTCGACCATGACGCGCTTCCGCTGGACATCGCCCGCACGAAGAGAGCTCATCGAGGGAATCAAGCCAGGATTCTTGACCATGTACGCCATGAGGTCGTGTGGATCGCCGCCGATGGGAAAGAACTCCAGGTTTGACTCTCCAACGAAGGAAGCAAAGCAGTCATGCGTTGCTATTCTTACTCGATGGCCATATGATTGTAGTTCTTGGCCCAGAGCAATGAAGGGTTGGACATCGCCTCTGGAGCCGACAACCTGGATGACGATGTTGAGGCGGATCTTCCACGACTTCCGTGGTATGTGAGGTTTCGAGGGTTCTTCGGGCGGAGCATACGCCGGGGGCTCTGGGACGAAGCTGGCCATTGTTCGAGCCATCTTCGAGTCCAGATCGATGTTGATGCGGCCATCGAGTTCGGTATACGCGGGAAGGGGCTCATCGTGGTCGAATTCGGCGTCCATGGTGACTGGGAGTATTTGGTCGCGCCCAGTAAACCTGCAAGACAACAAGCTGCAATGGATGTCGTGAAGATATGCTGAGCCGCAAGTTATATACGGGGTACCTATATCCTCGGCAGCCGAGGATCAGATTGTAGCGTGGTGCGGTAGGTGGCTCAGGCAGCAGCAGTGGTGACAATCAAGGGTAAGTTGACAGGGCTCTACGCCGTATCCTTGCCGTGCCCATTCGAATTATATGGTTGACGGCCGCATTAGGACCAACAGTAGTGCGTCGGATCGCAAGCCTAGCCAAGCCAGTCGATCTCGTACACGGGTACGAGCCAATACGAGCCTTCCGAGTACGAGTTCCCCACGTACATGGCCTAGCGCCGCGCGCCAGTGTGGCTCATGCAATTGCGAGGACTACTTCGTTGCATCTAATTTTGTTCGCGTTCCATCATTTGTTCATCAGCTTGTCAGTGCATTTGTTTTGGCGTGCTGGCACGAAAGTATCTGCACTTCAGTTGAGTGGGCAGGAAACAATACTAGGTAGGTATAGGTACGGTCGGTCATTGCAATTGACTTCTCTCCATACCTACTTTACGACACCTTTAGTCACGCAAACTCAAGCGCTCCGCTTCATCTTTCGCTCGTACCCTAGATCCCCCCATTCCTCCTTGATCAACTCTGCGCCTTTCTCTGCTATCATGTAGATGGAAGCGAGAATATTCGCATCTGGCAGCACCGGGATTATCGAGCAGTCAATTACACGGAGTCCCTGGACACCGTACACCTTCAGGCGAGAGTCGACAACACCACCGTCTGCTTCCGGGCGCATACGCGCTGTTCCCGAAGCATGCCAATTTGGCATGGTGTTGTTCTTGATGTACTGCAGAATCGCCTCATCGTCATCATCGGCAACTTCTGGACCTGGTGAAACTTCGCCAGCGTTGTCTCCTATCGTGTACTGGGAAAGAGCTGGATGGCGGAGTATATCACGAAGGTAGCGGAAGGAGTGCACGCCCATGATGCCATCCGTCTCGTCGGCGTAATAGTTGGGATTGATCAACGGCGCGTCGCTCATCGAGTTCGACCGGAGCGTGATGTTGCCGCGGCTCAGCTGCACCATCGAACTTGCGGTTACACTGATGTATGACTCGTTCGGCAGCGCTGTGTAGTAGGGCGTCGGAATCCAAGGATACCAGACCGTCTCGAAGAGAAACTCGATATGTGACTGGTTTGCCAATCCGGCGTCTATCACAGCTTGAGCCCCAATGGATCGGAGCTCCTCGGCGGAAAGCTTCTTGAAGCCGTTGGTGACACCCGAGGGTGCTGTGTATGGACCCGTCAAGTTGTTGAAGAAGTCTGCTTGAGCGGCCTGAAGATTGTCCGGGGTAGATGACATGCTTGTCGTCGAAGCGTTGGTTTGGGCACGAGCCATTATCGAAAATACCGAATGATCATCCAGGTGCTGGCCTACGTTCTCATTGATATGCACTGGCTGCACCCCGACCTTCTCCAGCTCTGCAGACGGCCCGATGCCGGAGACCATCAAGAGTTGAGGCGTATGGAACGCACCCATGCTGACGATCACTTCCTTGCGTGCTCGCGCCTGTCTTACCAACCCTGCGGACTGTTCGATGTAGCTCACCCCGAGGGCTCTTGGCCTTGTAGCGTTGCCGTAGGTCGTGTTTCCACCTTCAACACTGCTGAAAGCAATTCCAGTCACCGGCGCATTGTATAGTACACGCAGATTGGTGCGATTCCGTGCTTGTTGATAGAAGCTGTCATAACTGGATGATCTCCGGAGAACCGAGTTGGTGGTCGTGGTACCTAATTTGACACCTTGACCAACGCCAAGATTGAGGTCGTCGACAACTGGAATATCGGCCGCTTCAGAGCAGGCGATAACGAAGTCGTTGGTGGAGTCCGTCACGTAACCTTGGAAACCCAACTCCAGAGGTCCACCGCCGTATGCAGAACTGGATATCAGTCAGCGTTGATATTTCGCGATCTTTGTGAGCGACATCTACTCACTCGTCCCAGGTTTTGTATTCTTGGCTGAACTCAGAGAGCTGGCCCAAGTTCGGCGGGTTGATCTTCGTTGATTTGCGGAAAAGTGGGTACACGTCTTCCCAGCCCCATCCAGGGTTCCCCAATCCAACCCAGCGATCGTACACCTCAGCAGATCCACGAGCGTAATACAAACCATTGGTGACGCTGGACCCTCCAAGCGCCTTCCCACGCAGATATTGTAGAGTACGGCCACCAAGATGTTCTTGCGGCGTCGTCACAAAGCCCCAGTCGACTGCGCTTCCCTTCAGGAATTGATTTCCACCTGGAGTAGCGTATGCTTCGACGACTTCGGGATTGAAACCAGCTTCTAGAACGAGCACGGAGAATCTTCCCGATTCTGTCAGCCGGTTGGCCAGTGTTAGGCCGGCGGTGCCACCTTATAGGTCAGATGTGATTTGCCCTTGAAGGGAAGGATCACATACCTCCGGCGATGACAAAATCATATTCTTCTGCGAATGTCGGTTCCGAAGATTGTGCCGGTGGGCTGTCGGAGGACTGCCGCTTAGTGAATTGGTATGCTGGCCATGCTTGGGTTGAAGCAAGAAGAAATGATAGTGCGAGAGTCAATTGGTGCCGCGAAGGCATCTTTCCCAGAGGAACAAGGATGTGCAGATACTCCGAAGAGGTAAAATTAATTGGGACGACGAATATCAAACTGCGTTGGCGATATTGATGCTCTTAAACTTGCCTTGCCATGGTGGGCTTTCTTAGTAGTACCCTTCTACCGACGCTCTCACATGCATAGCCATGCTGGGCATCCACCGCCCTCCAACAATAATGTCTGTCGTGAATAGCGGCATCGTATTAGTCGTGATGATTCCCACGGCGCGAACGACCAAGGCTTGGTCGTCCGGAGAGTCCCGCCCACAAGAAATCGACCATGCGGAGAAACAAGGAACGCGCGTACATGAGCAGTTTACGCATCCGTAAAACACACTCTCTCTCCAAGCGTTAGTGCCAGTGATGGGGCATTGGCGTCGTCATCCAGCTGTACGGTAAGATCTTGGCCATGGAAAATTGCCTAGAACCGCCAGCATCCGGAGTGGGGTAGAGCATTGGCGAACAGTCAGCAACTTGGCTTACACGAGTGATCGATGGCCTGAAACTAGTGTATTTATCGTCAGCTTACCGTAGTTAGGCAAATGTCATCTCTACCCGTGCGCGTCCGCCGGAACAATCTAAATTTTGGAGGTACCGGTTCACGCTGTGAACGTGTCTACGCGATATCGCCATGTCCTTGCCTCGTATATGACCGAGGCAAAATCCTATGTGCTCCAAAGCTTGTTTTACCAGTACTATGTTTCCAAGAGCCAACATCCTGGATGTATGCTGTCTAAATTCAACCTAGGTGCATCCCTGCACACTACCATCTTGAGGGACGCAGATCAACAACTGAAACAAGATTGCACGATTTTATTTATCTTTCTGCACAGATGTACCACTTGAAACTTTCTTTTAAGTGTCTTTTAAACATTATTCGGAACGTTGCCTCTTCTTTTGCTTATCCTTCCCCGGCAATATATACGGTAACTATCAAACAGACCATGTACCAAGAACCTACCACAAGGTCCGCCTTAGTAGACTTAGTATCTTATTGGTAATTCACATAGTGGAACTAACTCTTCAGAATTGTATGATATTCCTAGTATTCATTCGAGTTTATCTCTAAGGTGGTTTCTTTCGCAACTCATGGACTAGAATTCGAACATTCACAGCATGTGCTTGAAGCTTAAAGAAGAAGCCTCGTCCTCATACAACTCCCTGGTTCCGTGTAGCAGGGCTGTTCTTGTCAATATAACTTCTTGGCCGGTGGTGCGAGCTTCATATTTAGAAGCCCTGTTATCAGTACATCACATAGCCCAATAGCACCAACACCCCCAACTCCATACGACACGATCCCCGAAGTCATGAAGAGAACTCAAACTGTTGCCGCCCCCGCCAGCATGTCCTTCACGGCTTCCACCAACTTTCTCCATGGTTGAAGTCAACCCGAAGTTTAATACCGTAGGTACTTGGATCTCGTCCCCGCATCTGGTCAAATGCTTGCGTGGCCTACTCATTCGCCACCTGGAGCTTTACTACCTCTCGCAGTTCCACAGGTTACCCATGACGCACCGTGAGTTGGTTGCCGGCATATACGAAGAGTTGTGTGTTGGTCGTCTCCTCATCAGACAGGCATTTCACCAGATTCCCTCCGTAGTCCCGCGGCGCATTGCTCCCTCGAAGAGAATCTTCTCGGGGCCTTTATACCGTGTTCGCCTCAACCGCTTGCTGTGCAGAGTGGACTTGCGGCGTTCGCGGATCTTGCGGGTCCAGGATGCAGGCCGACTCGAAGTTCTCCCAAGTCTACAACGGAAGCGAATGGGTTCTGAGGCCGGCTCGCTGAGTTCCGTTAGAGGCGGCGGAAGAAGGGCCCAGGGCGATTGACGACCGCCTGTCTGGGGCTACTTCGTATGTCGACGTACACCTCGACATCGCCCTTATCGGCACCTTGGAGTACCTTCCGAGGTCTCAAATAAAGTGCATATATAGGGCGCTCGCTGCGCCAAGTAAAGTACCAAAAACCGTGGACAGCGTTAATGTTTCGGTATTCGACGCGGTTTCTGGGAGCTACGCATCTATGCGCTGGCCGCATCTTCTCCTGTAGCAGCATTGTCTCTAGCGACATCCTGGGTAGCGACATATTGTGTAGCGACATCTTATATAGCAACATCTTATATAGTGATATTGCGGCACGTTCGATCGACGTCGGCCCAGTCGATCCGGAACATCAAGAGGTCTCGTCGCCGTGTCTCTGGGTCCAGGTACAGACGACCCTCTTAACCCGACTCGTTCAAGCACAGACAAATGAGGCTACGGATATTTGCCAAAGCTGGATATACATATGTATACACAATCCAGCATTCACACGCTGGTGAACGCGAAAGATGATTGTGTAGGACTATCGTGGAGGAAGAGCTGATCGAGGAATCTGACTGGCTAGTTGTAATCATAAATGTCCATCATATATCATGGGGATACTTACAAGGTACAGTTACCGCGGCAAGCGATGAGCACGCACAAGCCCGCCCACTATATCCAAATCTTGCAGGAACGAACTGCACACGGTAAGCTTCTTAGGCCCGCCTGATCTCAAAGACGAGACAGTGACTGGGTACTAAGAAGGACTGATGGCTATGGGCGAGATACAATGTATGTGCCACAAAATATCAACGCAGTGCCGGGGGCGAATCGCAAAGGTAGGCCTCCCTTGCCTGGAGTTCGAAGCGGAGTGGATCATGAGTAATGAGATACAGTAAGACAATTGATAACTCGTGAAGAAAAGAGTCGTACAAAGAAATTTGACTTCATCCCAAAATTGCACTTTGATGCGGAGGAAATGGGACCATACAGTAGGATGCTGAGGAAGATGACAGATCGCCTTTTCAGGCTGAACAAAAGAGAACAGTAAGTGTAGTGAGAGTAAGGATCAAGTGCATGGACTGATCCTGTGACACAATTCAAAGGAGGAAGACGTCGATCAAGTCGCAAAGTCCGGATGGATTAAAGTCTTATCCTTGACCAGGAAATAGAGGAGCACTAGAACAAGATACATCATGATCGAAACAACAACCAAGGGAAACACAAGATCGAATAATAGTGATGGGAATGAAAAAAAGGACAAAGCAGCGACGAATGGCTCCTTATATGCCTTTACTTGATTAGTTCATGCACACGGCGAGAGGAATTAGCTTTTCGAGTGACAAGGGATTACGTATCCACTGCGTGATTTTCCAACCCTGTGCACACTTTGTGTAACATCGCGACGAAGCAGCTTCCTGTGCCGTGTATCAGCCAGTGGCGCTGATCAGCCCAACAGCAAACTGACCGAGAAATTGACGAGTAGCAGATCTGTGATGAACCGCAACTGTGAGCCGTGACGACAATAGTCTACTATTGAATGTGGCTTGAGCAGTGTGCGGCGAGTGGAATCCCCGGGAAGGGTTGGAGCCTGGCTCCGACATACTGGGTAATGTCTGTGATAAGTCGGCTTGTGGCGTCTTTTGGAGCACCCATCAGACGAGAACGCTAGCTGCTGTTCGATCTTACTCTCCACATGTTGTATTCTATCTCGAATACTTATGCGTGACCTAAAGTAAAGCATAGCCTTGTGTGCTGAGCCAATTCACTATGACGAGTTCGTCAGCAAACGCGGATCTAATGTTATCTTGGATCAATGCTTCATCGCTTTGTGGTTCGCTGTGACTTCCCGTGCATTGAAGATCACCGCCTTGTTCATTGAACATTGACGCATAGGCAAAAAACCGACTGATCGCTGTTACAGTATTCCTAGCCGAGCTCTTAGCAAAGGTGTTCCGGTGAGTCAAGCCACTATTGCTTGGAGACTCTTCTTTTGCGGAACGAAAGCGCCCCTTCGTGCCGTGCACCTTTCCGCAACTCCATAAATTCCTGTCTCGGGTGACCCGTAACTGAAGCAGCTCTTCATGGGTCAAAGACACACTTAGTGACAGGTCCATCTGCATAGTGATTTTCGCTAGCTAGTCTAATGGTCGTGTTTGTGACTGCGCCCCCACACGTCTTGTGTAACCTCCTGATTCTGATTGCTACTGCCTTCGCCCAAGCGAACACAATCAATTCAACTTCCCGTCAACGACTCAGGATAGCAAAATCGACAGTCTATCCCCACTCCATCTGAATCATCTCTTTCTTTGTGACCACGTTCGTTTTCGTGGCATGATCACTTTGCTTTCCTTATGTGAACTTCTGATTCAGATTGAACCTGCTTCTAATCGCACAGCTGCGATCGGTGTGCATTTGCATGTACTAGGCAGCACCGATGTAGGAGATAACGTGAAAAGTGGGAATTACTGTTGAGGTGGCGGGTAATAGTATGTGACCAAGTCTTAGTAGTTGCATGGGACGGGTGTCTGATACAAATCCAGATTTTGAAATTGCTAGTTTACTGGCTTGCTAATCTGATGTATCACTGATTCTGCGAGCGGGATCGAGATAACTTCTGTTAGAGCTCTTTAATCTTCCTCATCAGATGTGACCATGATGTATGACTTTTCATGCATCCCTGTCTCGTGCTCCGTAGAACGAAGGGGTCTGTGTTTGCGGCAACCTACGTGTTTGCGCTGTCGGATTTGTTAGTCCAGCAACTTTTTCGCCTTTAGCGTTTGCCAACCATTTCTCAGCATTGTATCCAATATGCGGTGTCAAGCATTTCAACTCTAACGTTGAGCCCGACTACCGCATACTTGCGCAAGACCTACGCGCCGGTTAGCTTGCTTGCTAGGACATGAACCCCTCACTTACTACTTTTACCTAGAGACCACAACATGCTCCCGGCCTTGGGCATTCACTCACCACCGACACCTCATGGCGATCTGTGACAATACGTTTCCATTGAGATATCTTCGCAATACACAAAATAAAAAAGGGAGCCAAACATAACTTTGCCACTACGATGCATTGCAGCAAATCATCCAATGTACATAGAATACAGCTAATGCAACCACCTCCACATGTTCTACCTCAGTCCTTTGCCTAGTACGTCCGCTTGAAAGGCGGGACAGCCTTGCACTCGTTCTCATCCAGAGTGTTGGCGACAACACCCCGGTATCCGAGATCAACCTTGCCGTGCGGGTTTTTCTGCCACGTCAAAGTGTGCTTCATCCAGTTCTCGTCGTCACGGTCGGGGTAGTCTTCACGTGCGTGAGCACCTCTTGACTCTTTGCGGTTCGCGGCAGCTTCGGCAGTCTGAACGGCGCAAGTGAGGAGGTTTCGGAGTTCGAGAGTCTCGACGAGATCGGAGTTCCAGATCATGCTACGGTCCTTAATGCCGACATCTGCGAAGGTGGAATCGACCTCGCGAATCTTGCGCACACCCTCATCGAGCGATTCTTGCGTACGGAAAACGGAGACATCAGTCTGCATAACCTTCTGCATGTTGCTACGAATCTCAGCAGTCGGCTTGGATCCCTCAGCAGTGCGGACCTTGTCAATGACAGCAATTGAGTCAGCACCAGCATCCGCCTGGATGGGGTCGGCCTTCTGGCCAGGGCTGAAGTTGTCGCGAATGGTGTGCGAGACGGCACGTCCAAAGACGATTAGATCGAGGAGAGAGTTGGCACCAAGACGATTAGCACCGTGGACGGACACGCAGGCAGCTTCACCGCAAGCGAAGAGACCTGGTACGACTGCGTCCTTGCCCTGCTCATCGACAGTCAAGACTTCACCGGTGTACTTGGTAGGAATACCACCCATGTTGTAGTGAACGGTGGGCAGGACAGGGATGGGCTGCTTGGTGACATCGACGCCAGAGAAAATAGCAGCGGTCTCGGAGATACCAGGCAGACGCTCGTGAAGAACCTCAGGGGGGAGATGGCTGAGCTGGAGGTAAATGTGGTCCTTGTCCGGTCCAACACCACGACCTTCACGGATCTCGAGAGTCATCGATCGAGAGACGACGTCGCGAGAGGCAAGATCCTTGGCAGTCGGGGCATACCGCTCCATGAACCGTTCACCCTCGGAGTTCAGCAAGTAACCACCCTCTCCACGAGAACCCTCGGTGATCAAACATCCAGCGCCGTAGATACCAGTCGGATGGAACTGGACGAACTCAAGATCCTGGTTTGGAAGTCCAGCACGCGCGACCATAGCCATTCCATCTCCAGTACAGGTGTGAGCGGAAGTACAGCTGAAGTAGGCACGTCCGTAGCCACCAGTTGCCAGAACAGTGTTCTTCGCAATGAACCTATGAATTGTGCCATCTTCCTGGTTATACGCTACGACACCCTTGCAGACGCCATCTTCCATAATCAGGTCAGTGGCGAAGTATTCGATGAAGTATTTGGTGTTGTGGCGAAGGGATTGTCCGTAGAGCGTGTGGAGGAGAGCGTGACCCGTCCTGTCAGCGGCCGCACAGCATCGGTAGGCCTGTCCACCCTTGCCATATTTCTGCGACTGACCACCGAAGGCGCGCTGGTAACTGGCCGTTGGTTAGTTATAGAAATTCTCCGGTCGAGTAGTGGTGACGTACATTCGTCCATCATCCGTTCTTGAGAAGGGGCAGCCGTAGTTCTCGAGTTCAATAACAGACTGCGGCGCCTCGCGGGTCATGTAGTGGATAGCATCTTGGTCACCCAGCCAGTCGGAGCCCTTCACGGTATCATACATATGCCACCGCCAGTCGTCCTCGTGCATGCTGGTGCTTTGTTAGCGCTTCTTATTTCGTCATTCTAGTACAAAGGCGTGTACGTACTTTCCCAAGGCCGCATTGATACCTCCCTGTGCAGCCACCGTGTGCGATCGGGTTGGGAACAACTTCGATATACAGGCCGTGTTGAAGCCAGCTTCAGCGAGGCCGAAGGCCGCTCGGAGACCAGCGCCACCAGCGCCTACAACAATGGCATCGTACTCGTGGTCTATTACGGGGTACTTATGCGAAATGAATCCAGAAGCCTCCTTAGCCTTCAGGTGCTCGGTCGCGAAGATGCGGGCGGCCGGTCGCGTCGACGAAAATGCTCGTGACGGTGTTCGCAGGCTTCTCGAGAACTGCCGAGGTAGTTGTTAGCAATTGAGCCTCTCGCAGTATCACCACAACCATCTGATGTAGGGCCTAGGGCATTGCCGGGCCATTGAGGCGGCGCGGTAGCTGCAGGGCCAAGCTTTTAGATGTTGGTGGGTGGTGGCACATAACGCGGAGGGTGCCGGGTTGGGGGTTTGGATAGGTGGCGCATGTGTTCCGGCGTTGGGTGTTCTTACCTGGCTCGCGAGCTGCAGGTTGCGCATCTTGAGGCAGCTCATGATGGGCGACCGTAGAGAAGAGAGGAGAGGAGAGAGACGTGGTGGTGGGTGCTAGTTTTCGAGAAGAGCACGTCGATGATGGGAAGGCGAGGCTCGCTGAATAACGGCGCTCTGATTGGAAGGCGAGGCCAAGACCTCGGTCACGGCAGGAGCAAAGAACCCGACTTTTCTTCGCCCTACGACTTGAGTACCATCAACCACGGACAAGTGGAATCACATAGGACATTCAATTCAGTGATTACGAGAATATATCCTGAGAAAGAGATGCTTATAAATGGAGGCTTTACATTCTTGTTCTTAGACATTTATTTTAGGTTGGTTACCTATCATTCGAAGTTTACATGCACCGAATATGTTGCCGTGCTCGATACCCGCTGCGTACATATTTTCAAGCGATCGTGAGTCTGTGGATAAGTTATTCCGTCTCAAAAATGGTAGCTATGTTGCCACGATCGAGTCAGCGAAGTGTTCACGTCATAGATATTCGCGGTATTTTTGCAGGCTGACCGCGCGAAGTGTACGGTATGGTGTGCCCCCAAGTCTAAGACTGGCAACTGAGCATGTGACATCGTGTATTTTGTTCCTCGCTTATTCTAGCCGTTGGATATTGCACTCTTTGTGTATCAAAAGTGAACCCTCCCCCTAAGGTTGCCGGAATTGAACTCTTAGTACAGAGCTGATAGATTGACAGTCGTAGTTGAATTAGCATCTTGCTCGACATGATGCTTACCAAGTGACGTGGAGTCTTCGGCAGCGCAGCTACGTCAAACGCATATGCGCTTGAGACTTTGCATTTTGTACGGGAAGCGTGGTGTCCAAAGGTGTGACTTCTTCACTCGCATCTCACAGGTCTATCAAACACCGAAAAAAGCACGGGACATTGCATGTACAGATTGCAAATTTGGAACAGTGGTAAGTGGGAATCATTTATTTTGTCATTCATTGCTCATGTGACCGTGAGCAACAACGGATCATGCCATTGCCAAAGAAGCCGAGAAGGAAACGAAACCACCAGCACCGCCGACTCTCTATGAGGAGGCAGCGAGGTCCTTCTTGAGCGTACCGACAGCAGTCTTCTTTTCTGCTGCAGTCTGGTAGACACCGTGACCGAACTTCGACGAGGTGTCGATCCACTTGAGCTCGACCTTCTCCAGCGCCCTCCTGCTGGTGTGGACGAACATAGACTTGCGGAGAGTGACAACCCGCTTCTTGACACCTGGGATACCACCCTTGAGCAGAAGGAAATCGTTCTTGACCTCACCATAGCGGACGAAGCCACCGAGACTATCAATAGTTAGTGTCTGCTAGCGACTAGTTCTAGGATGAACTTACGGAGTGATCTGCTTCTTGGAAACATCAAATTCGGTAGAGGCGTTACCCTCATCGGTACCCTTTCCGATACGGTAGATCTTGTGGTTGACGGAGGTACGGTGGTGGTAACCCATTTGACCGGCACGGGCAACAGTCCATTGGACGTGGGACGGATGCCAGGCACCGATACAGGCGACCTTGCGGAGACCCTTGTGCGTCTTGCGCGGAAGCTTCTTGGTGCCCCATCGGGAGGTGACACCGTTGTATCCGTGACCCTTGGTGACGGCAATGACATCGATCATCTCGTTGTCCTCGAAGATGGAGGTGATCTCGATGGGCTTCTCGAAGAGACCGTGGCCGAACTGGACCTTGTCGGCGATAGATCCACCGTTAATCTGGATCTCCATCAAGTGGGCCTTCTTCTGCTTGAGGGGAGTCTTGGAGATCTGAGTGTGGGCGAGCACACGGACGACCTGGCAGTACTTCTTGATGCGCTCGAGCTCACGGGTGATTGACTGGCCGCTGCTCTCGGAGTGCTTCTTGGCGTACTTGGTGAAAGCCTTCTTCTTGCTCTTGTACCAGTTCTTGTAGAAGCGACGCTTGACCTCGTCGCTCAAGTGCTCGGCCCAGACGGTGGTGAGCGAGCGGAGACCACGAGGAGTCTCGATGTAGCCGACAAGACCGACAGCGATCATCTGCATTCTGTTAGATTTCTCGTTGCGCTATCTCAGTTGCAATATGCGCGTACAGGAGGGGTCTCAACAATGCTGACGGCCTCAACGATCTCCTTCTTGTGCAGCTTGGCTCCGGGACGGTCGAGATCGCGGACGATGGTGCTCATACCGGCCTTGTAGCCCATGGCAGCGGTGAGGTGGACGGGCTTCTTCGGGTCATCCTTGGGGAAGCTGTGAAAATCTGTGAGCTCGTGTGCGGCAGCGCGATCTCGACAATTCTCACCTCTTGACCTTACCCCGGTGACGGGCAGCGCGCTTTCGCGGCAAGAATGCCAATGACCCGTGACGGGGAGCCTCGAACTTCCTGTGGGACATTGTGTTGAGGTGCTGTTGGTTAGTGTCGAAGTGTTCGAAGGTTCGAAGTTCGAAGCGAATATTGTTGTGCGCCAAGTTCTCCTTATCGCGCTAAGATGGAAGCGGCTGGCGTCTTGGCCAGCACCCCGCTACGGCAGGAGCGACTGGTACCGCTGCCATATGCGCACCTTTGTTCATACCTGCTCTGCTTTGCTGTCTCTGCCCGCGTCTACACCAACCTCCGCCTTGCCGCCGACCGACTCCGCTGGCGCTCTGAAACATCTCCCGCACACCGGAACCGCCGCCTCGCTCCCCACCGCCGATCCGGCTGCCACAACCGCCTCACCGATCCCGCATCAGACTCCCAGCCTCGACGTCGGCGGCTCTTTCCACCACCCGACCTGTCCTCGCGCCAGCTCAACCCAACTCCTCGGCCTTCACCCTCTTCGACCTCGCCCCGCCCGGAGAGACGTCCTTCCAGCTCTAGCTCGCTTGCGCACCTTGACACACCGCTCCCGGAACCATGGTAGAAGCGGAAGGAAACCCCACTACGTGGAAGTTCACACAGTAAGTCGGACCAATGCTTTGAATCCCTGGACCCAGCAGCACACATGGCGATGCTATGCATATGGTTTCAATATCGAGTCATGTGCACACGGAATAGTTGCATCCGTTCACGTCAACTCATGCTAACATATACAGGTGCTTCGGCGACAAAGGTGATGTCGAAGACATAACAGAAGGTACGGGTACACACTTCTCTTACCTTCGCCTTTTAAGACTACTCTCGTGGTTTCAAAAGTCACTTTGCCACCAACACTAACTTTCCATAGCTGACATCATCTCCACCGTTGAGTTCGATCAAACGGGCAATTACCTGGCAACTGGAGACAAGGGCGGTCGCGTGGTGCTCTTTGAGCGAAATGAAACAGTAAGTGGACTCGAGTCTGTGAAGTACGTACACAGTACGGTCGGCTGCTAATAGCGTCCAGAAAAAGACATGCGAGTACAAGTTCCACACCGAGTTCCAGTCACACGAGCCCGAGTTCGATTACCTCAAATCGCTCGAGATAGAAGAAAAGATCAACAAGATCAAGTGGTGTCGGCGACAAAACGCTTCACATTATCTGCTCTCCACCAATGACAAGACAATAAAGCTCTGGAAGGTGTTTGAGAAATCGTTAAAGGTGGTGGCGGAGAACAACCTCTCACATGAGTTGACTCCAGGAGGCGGTGTCGCTGGAGGAGGTGGACCAGTGCGGAACCCGAACGTTAACTTCCGCAGCGCCGCCGACCTGAAGCTGCCGCGGTTGACCCACCACGACACCGTCGTGGCCGCTGTGCCACGAAAGACGTATGCTAACGCTCACGCTTACCACATCAACAGTATATCAGTCAACAGCGATGGCGAGACGTTTATAAGCAGTGACGACCTTCGTATCAACCTGTGGAATCTCAATATCCAGGACCAGAGCTTCAACATTGTGGACATCAAACCAGCGAACATGGAAGAGCTGACGGAGGTGATTACGGCTGCTGAGTTCCACCCACAGAGCTGCAATTGGTTCATGTACGCGAGCTCCAAGGGGACGATCAAGCTCGCCGACATGCGCGAGAGTGCGCTGTGTGACCAACATGCGAAACGTAAGCCCATTTGTGTTCTGACACGTACGTAGCTGACAATTTCCCTCCCAGAGTTCGAACAAGAAGAGGACCCTTCATCAAGGTCATTCTTCTCAGAAATCATCTCGTCTATATCAGATGTCCGCTTTTCACACGACGGCCGATACATTCTCTCCCGCGATTACCTCACCGTGAAGATCTGGGATGTGAACATGGAGCGAACCCCGATCAAGACCATTCCAATACACGAGCACCTCCGACCACGACTGTGCGATACGTACGAGAACGACAGCATCTTCGATAAATTTGAAGTTGTATTCTCCGGTGACGCAAAGAACGTAATGACGGGCAGCTACAACAACAACTTCATGATATATCCCTCCGATCCAGAGAAAGACACAGAAGTGGTGCTTCAGGCAGACAAGTCGGCATTCAAAGCTAAGAAGGTTGGCATACCGACACCCATGAACTCTTCTACAAGCCCCACCAGCAGCTCCACCAAGAAGGGAGGATCAAGAGCGGGAAGCCCAGCCGCTGGAGCCGCAGGTCAAGGACAACGTATGCGAAAGGAGACAGACGCAGATCAGATTGACTTCAACAAGAAGATTCTACACATGAGCTGGCATCCGTTCGAGGATAGCATTGCCATTGCAGCTACCAACAATGTAAGCATCATAGACCTGGAAATCTGTTCATTGGACTAACATGGCACAGCTCTTCGTGTTTTCAGCCTTGTAAAGACCAGCATTTGAGCAAACATTTCCTTTGTGCATTCGCACCTAGATTTGTGTTTGGCCATGTATTCCTCCCTCATTATTCCCATGTACTTCCGTTTTGGCCATGATTGAGGGAGCGGCGCTAGGCTGGTAGATGGGGAACTCATAAGTGGCATGAAGAGATTGTCTGGTCACTCAATGTAGGTATGCATCGTGGAAGGGTGGCCGCAGAGCAGTGTCTACTGCGAGATCACCATAATCGGAATGAACAAAACGTAATCATAACTCAATGTGAGCCATACCGGCAGTGAATGTCATGATACATGCAATGAGACGTTGATTTCCAGGGGAGTCTGGTTCCTTGAACGCGGGCGCTGGGTATTCCCGGCTCAGCCCTACGATCAACGACACTTGCGGAGGGCGCTAGCGCGGACCTCCACGTTGACATTTCCGATTCCACGTCGACTGCATGTCTGCTTGTTTATTCACGAACCACACTATGATAGCGAACTAGGTTTTAAGTCAGTCACTCCTCCTAACAAACCACCGTAAGTTTATGTTGTGCTCAATTTATGCCCTCGTCTTTGTCGGTCCCGCGGTGCTCCTAGAAACGATCGTGTCATGACCTCATGTCCCCGGGTATAGGGAAGCTGGCCACGTAGCTGTACGTCGATCTGAACTGACTTTCATCAGGTCACTCTTTCGGTGCATCTCTTCACCTGCCTGATAGCGAGAGATATCCACGTTCGATTTAATCTTTCAGTATGGCAGCGATTGCGCCTCTTGCGGGAAGCTTTGCCCTCATTTTCGGAGGATGTTGTTCCAATGTAAGCTTTTAGCTCTTCAGGAGCACATCAAAGCTGATTTAGTCCAGGTCTACTGCCTGGAAGCCATTGTAAAGTACGTTTGAGATGGATGGGGCACGAGGCACAACTAAACCCCTCTAGGCATGAGCCCGATAGTGGACTGCTCATCACCCTCTTTCAGTTCATATTTACTTGTCTGTCGACACTGCATTATCAGTTTGACCCTAGATATCGCTTCTTTGTCAAGCCGTCACCAGTTCCGTTCCGCAAATGGGTCATTAGCGCCGCCCTATTTTTCACAGTCAACATGATGAACAACTGGGCGTTCGCATTCAACATCTCCGTTCCAGTGCATATCATCCTCCGCAGTTTCGGTAGTGTCACGACTATGATTGCGGGGTACCTGCGCGGAAAGAAATACACGCCTGTGCAGGTATTCTCGGTAGCTGTTCTAACAGTCGGTGTGATGGTGTCCGCATGGGCGGATGCTCAGTCAAAGGTACGCGTCGTGGCCTTGCCAAATCAATTTGTTTCTCACTGTAACAGGGCAAGAAACTTGACACGACGAGCATTGACTACACCAGCGCCTCTTTCGAGATGGGGTTGCTCATCCTCCTTGCCGCTCAGCTCCTGTCCGCCTACATGGGTGCGTACGTAGAAGACATCTACATCGAATATGGCAACCACTGGAAAGCGAATCTCTTCTACTCGCACTTGTTGTCACTTCCACTCTTCATCAACTTTGCGCCCGTCCTCTACAAGCAGTTCACGCGCCTCCAAGCGTCACAGACTTTCTCCGTCCCGCCAGCTCTCGCAGCGAATCTCCCGCCGACACTCAATAAAGCGCTTGCTTCGACATCGCAGCATGTTATCTTTCTGACCGCCAACGCGGTCACTCAGTTGCTTTGCATTACTGGTGTCAACATCCTCAGTGCTAATACCTCGGCGGTCACTGTCACAATTGTGCTCAACATCCGTAAGCTGGTAAGCTTCATGCTCAGTATTTGGTTGTTCGGGAACCAGATGAGCGGGCTGATGAAGTTTGGGGCGGCGATGGTGTTCGGAGCTGGAGCGCTGTATGGGTGGGAGACGACGTACAAGATTCCGCAGAGGAAGAAGGCCGCCGCTGTGAAGGAGAATGGAAAAAAATCTCAGTAGATAGCGAACGCGCGTGCGGACGAGGAGTCGGTGGTGTGCATAGGAGCGGTGGTACCCTGGGCATATTGATGCGTTGGTACACAGGCATAGAACGGCGTTGCTGAGCTTTGCAAAGTAACTATTTGACAATTCATTCCAAGTTAACAGGGCACTCTTATGAAGCTAGATTATGATGAAGTCTTACAGGTCCTGGTTCGGAGCAGGCGTCACGTGTCGGGGCCCAGAGCGGCGGTGCCCGCGTTGGGGCTGGATGCTTGGCGCATACAAGGGGTAGGTAACACGCGGCCAAAAGATTAGGTGTCTCTTAGAGGGTGCCGCGTTGAACAACCCCAAGGGCCGCGCTCCTTTCTGTCCACTTTTCTTTCCACTTCCATTCCGAACTTCGTGAGGGTGAGTGCACTCGGGATACTGGGTCCATATGTGGTTGTTCTCAATTGGTAATTAATTGCGCGCAGGGAGCTTCGCGGAGCTACAGCGCACCATGTCCTCCCCAACTGGCGTGCGGCATCGCGGCACAAAGGACAAGAAGCGACCAACCACGCCCAACCCGGATGCTATCGTAGAGCAGATGGACAGTGCAGTCACCAAAGTCAAGCGCGAATTCAAGGCGAACCAAGGCAGCGAGTGGGACTACAAGCTGGCCATCGCCGTAATCACAGTGTTAGCTTTCATTACACGCTTCTGGGGCATCAACCACCCGGACCAGGTCGTGTTCGATGAGGTGCACTTCGGAAAGGTACGAGGCATAGCAGCAATAGACAGGCAGTGACCTGCGACGTACTTGCAAGCGCGAGGCTGACAAGCATAGTTCGCTTCGTACTACCTCCAGCGGACCTACTTCTTCGACGTCCACCCGCCCTTCGGAAAGCTTCTCTTTGCCTTCGCTGGCTGGCTCGTCGGGTACGATGGCAGCTTCCTGTTCGAGAACATCGGCGATTCGTACATCACCAACAAGGTCCCGTACGTCGCCTACCGTGCCATGCCCGCGACCATGGGCGCGCTTACCGTGCCGACCGTCTTCTTGATCATGTGGGAGTCTGGATACTCGCTGCCGGCTTGCATAACTGCGGCTGGCTTGATGCTCTTTGACAACGCCCACATTGGCCAGACTCGCCTGATTCTGCTCGACGCGACCCTGATCTTCTTCATGGCATTGTCTGTCCTAGCCTACATCCGCTTCTACAAGCTCCGCCATGATCCTTTCAGCCGCAAGTGGTGGAAGTGGTTGCTCCTGACTGGTGTGTCTCTCAGCTGCGTCATCTCGACCAAATACGTTGGTGCCTTCACCTTCTTCTCAATCGGTGTTCCCGTCATGATTGATCTGTGGGATCTTGCCAATATCAATCGCCGCCAAGGAGCCTTGAGCCTTCCGGAACTGGGTAAGCATTTCGCTGCTCGTGCCATTGGTCTCATCGTCATTCCGTTCCTGCTCTACCTGTTCTGGTTCCAGGTGCACTTCTCCATCCTCAGCAGGTCCGGTCCGGGAGATGACTTCATGACCCCAGAGTTCCAAGAGACTTTGAGCGACAACGCCATGACTCTTCAGTCTGTTGGTATCGACTACTACGATTCGATCACAGTCCGCCACAAGGAGACTAAAGTGTACCTTCACAGCCACACGGACCGCTACCCGCTCCGTTACGACGATGGCCGCATTTCTTCGCAGGGACAGCAGGTTACGGGATATCCTCACAACGACACCAACAATCATTGGCAAGTCCTGCCCTCAAAGCCCCTTGAGAGCACCAGCGGACAACGTGTCAAAATTGGTGATGTTGTGCGTCTGCGCCACGTCATCACTGATTCCATGCTTTTGACCCACGACGTCGCGTCTCCGTATCATCCCACCAACCAGGAGTTCACGACGATGGGCATGGAGGAAGCGAATGCAGGCCGCTACAACGACACTCTTTTCGAGATCAGGGTCGACCCCAAGGGCAAGGGAGACTTCAAGACCATGTCGTCTCATTTCAAGCTCATTCACGTGCCCACCAAAGTTGCCATGTGGACTCACACCACGCCGCTCCCCGAGTGGGCGTACAAGCAGGCCGAAATAAACGGAAACAAGAACGTTCAGCAAAGCAGCAATGTATGGTACGTCGATGACATCCCCTCTCTCCCTGAAGAGGATGAGCGCAACAACAAGGAAGTCAAGCAGGTCAAGCACCTGTCCTTCCTGCGAAAGTACATCGAGCTCCAGCGCGCCATGTTTTACCACAACAATGCGCTTACCAGCTCCCACCCTTACGCCTCGTTCCCTGTCTCCTGGCCCTTCCTTCTCCGTGGTGTCTCCTTCTGGACCCACAACGACACCAAGCAGCAGATCTATTTCTTGGGTAACCCTCTTGGCTGGTGGCTTGCATCATCGCTTCTGGCCGTATTCGCTGGTATCATTGGTGCCGACCAGTTGGCTCTCCGCCGTGGCGTCGAAGCCCTCGATGAGCGTAAGTTCCCCTTTCTTGTCACCCTGTCCCATTACCGAGACATGTCCTTACACCACCCAGGCACCCGCTCCCGCCTCTACAACTCTACCGGTTTCTTCTTCCTCACCTGGGCCGCCCACTACATACCCTTCTACATCATGGGTCGCCAGCTCTTCCTGCACCATTACTTGCCCGCGCACCTGGCCTCCGTCCTGGTCACCGGCGCGCTCGTGGAATTCATCTTCAACATCGAGCCTGTGGATATCGAGGCCCCAGTCGCTGTCGTCAAGGGCCACAAGCGTACGGTCAGCAAGCCTGTCCGCGAGCGCGTGGCCAAGCAGACTCTGCTTGGTAGCTGGATCGCAACGGGCGTCATCCTCGCCGCGGTGGGCTGGTGCTACCTATTCTTTGCGCCTTTGACGTACGGAAGCCCTGGACTCAGCGTCGAGCAGGTCAACGCGAGGAAGTGGCTGGCGTACGACTTGCATTTTGCGAAATAGACGGGCTGGGGAAGGGAAGCCATGCCAGAAAGGAACGAAGGACGGGCGCGAGCGAGAGGTGTCGTGCGTGCGTTCTTGGGCGTCATCTTTGTTGGGCGGTGTAGTGCATACAAACGGTTCGGCTTGCACAGCGTGGCGCGGGGTGTGGGCAGCTTCTCGACTTGACGAGGCTCGTCAATTTTCCTCTCGTGGTTCCTCATCTTGGTTATATCTACTCTACATCCAGCTAGACTCGGTAAGGGGGAACCATATGGTATCGTAATCTTCATTCAATTTTTTTTATGTTCTGGTGGATTCATGATGATGTAAGATAGTAGCTAAACCGAAACACTCGGTTGAACGAACAGAAGACAGGAGATGTGAAAATAAAAAGATGGTGAAATGTCCTTCATGAAGGGTTTATGTCGTAAAAAAGGCCAAAGTCGAACCCGAGTCCATCCATCCTGTCTAAGTGCCAAATTGGTTCGTCCTCCCGTCACTGCCTTGGGGGTTTAATCATTATCCACGCGCCTTGCCATCATTCTGAAAGACTTGCATCGTCACCGTGTCAGCAATTTGCCCCAAGTCTACAAGTCCTCATCATCCGTATCCGGCTCCTCCGTCACGGAATCCTCCTTGAACGCGACCCTCCCCGGCGTTTGCGTTACCACGGCTGGAACCGGGCTCTGCAATCCCGCTTCCGAGCCAATGTCGTTGCTCCGGATGCTGCTCCTCCTCCGCCCATGGCGACTCACAACTCCAGGAAACAGCCTGGGCTCCGCACCGTCGATGGCAACGACGCTCTGCGTGCGCTGCAGACCGCTGAGCGAATCATCTGGGGTATTGGCACCGCTTGCTTGCGAGGCACCCGTGGGCTGCGGCGGTGCAGATCCCCCTGTGATGATACCCAGGCTCGAGACGCGGTACGCTCGTTCGAACTCTGAGTCTTTGGTGCGGGTCGGGGACGCGGGTTGCGTTCCGGGACCGCCTGAGGGAATGCGAGCTTGTTGGGCGGGGAACATGGGTGACTGGTGAGCCGGCGGGAGGGAGAATGCTTGATGGTCGGATTGCAGATTAGCAGTGGAAGGGTGTGTTTTCAGCGAAGCGACAGGGGAGCCAGGATGGGTGGCATGATTGGAAACGGGAGTGTGCGGTGGCGCAGAGGCAGGTTGGAGATTGGAGCTTGTCAGAGCGCTTGTGCTGCTTTGCGAGGCACGGGTGTAGCGTTCGATCATGGCAAGCTCGGACATGAGTGTCTCATGACGGAAGGCCTCGCGGATGCTGGGGACGTTGGACTTTGCGACGTCGTTGCCTTCGACGCCCGGGAGATGGTAATTTTGACCGAGGAAGCGTTGCTTAATGACGTGTTCAAAGCCGCTTTGCTCGACGGAGTGCTTTGCAAGTTCGCACATGTCTACCGCACTCAGCTTGTATATCTGCGCTGCGACCGAGTACTCTTCTATCAAGGGCTCTTTAGTAAAGGCAAACTGGAGAGGATCGTCGGTTGATAGCGAGACGTTCAATCCTCGTCTGAAGTAGTTGAGGAAAGGATTGCGCTCATATGCGAGAAACAAGGCGTTGTTGCTCAGTGGAGACATGGCTACACCGATCTGTTCCAGATAGAAGATGTACTGCAGGAATGGCACCTTGCGCAATAGCAGACCATGGCTGATGCTGTGAGTGCAGAGGACAGCGGCCGCCAAATGATCGGTGTCACCAGCTTCACCACAATGCGGCCGAAGCAAGAACGTGTTGAACCCTCGCTGTTTTCGCCAGACATTCAGCGACGCAATGTTGGCAAAGAGATAGTACATCCAGTAACTGTAGGGCGGGTTCTGCTTTGTCGACCAATTGGAAGGGTAGGGGAACTTCTTGTAGACTCTTCTCTCAATCTTGCTTTCGTCGTCAACGCTGTCGAAACCAATGACTCTCTGCAGGAAGACGTGAAGCTTGGGATGACTGCTCGGGTCTCTTGTAACCTCGAAGAGAGGCTGGAATACATTAACAATGACTTGTTCAAAATTGCCCATCAAGCCTGATGCCTTGTACACATCGTACAGACGAGGTATCTGAATGAGCCATCGCACATTAGGTGAGAACAGCTTGTTGTCCACAACCCAAGCAGCAAGCTTGTCCCACTCATCAATGTCGCGACCGTAGATCGAGATGCGCCACTCTACGAACTGATACTTGCTCGATTCAAGATCGGAAATGACTTCTTTTGTGATCTCAGCCAAGTACCGGCCTTTGATGAAGTTGTCCGTCTTGAGGAAGATCGTACGCAATCGAGACTCGCCAACCGGGTTGTACTTGAGATTGAACTTGTCGAATCGGTGGAACGAGTCAGTGTGCGCCTGGGAAAGTCAGCTGACGTCTAGAATGTGATGCGCACTATACGCACATGCATATCGAGCGTATCGATACTGAGGTCGTACGCTGTCAAGTTGATTGATTCGAACACTTCTCTCAGGGTGAGTTCCTTGCCATCGCGGAAGATGACGACCTCATCTGGCGACTTCTTCATCTTGGATTTGATGAAGCGAAGCAAATGCTTCTGGTTCATGCAGGCTGAATGATGAACGTGAGTATCGATTTTACGGACATTGTAAAAGTCCCTGTGGGGCACCTTTTTCGTGTCGGCAGTCTCCTGGTACTCGTTCAAAAGATAGTATAGATTGAACTTTCCTTCAAGGTACTGTAGCCGCCTGAAAGCAAAGCTCTTGCTGGGTCCGTCAGAAGAGATTTCAAGAATGCTGTCAAGGTCCATGTAGTAGTCTCGTAGCGTAGGGATGGCTACGATGGGCGTGTCAAGCTCCGCAGACTTGGAGGTCTCGTAGACCTGGAAGACACCGCTCTCGTCTAGACGGGATGACATCTCGGAAACGCCGGGTAGAGGCAGCAGATCATCCATGTTGAAGTCCTCTCCAATGTTCTGGCCCATTTTGCGGGGTGGCTTCTGGGGCGCATCGTGTGGATCGAGCACTGTGCTGTTCTGCAAGCTGCCTGAAGCGTTTTGGCGCTCCTTTTCCCTCCACACCGGCTGTGGGTGGGGTGGGTAGATATTGTAAGAAGGATCGTCTTTGGGGTTGTCAAAGCTGCCTTGTAGCGAGAGACGGATATATTTATGGCGTATGTCGAGCACCTTTTGCACGTTGGTGTAGATGGCACCCAGTTCTGCAGCGACACTTGCATCGTTCATGGCGAAACCTCCTGCGCCGCTACCGATGCCTACGCCTGCGCCCGCGCCATGTATACCTTCTTCGACGAGTATGGGCTTGGGCTCGTGGGGCAACCCCGGGTGCTTTGTATGTTCTCTAGCTTGGGCGTCGGGTTGCATGTAGGGTTCTGTTGTGTCCGGCTGGTGGGCCTGATCATTCACAGCGTAGGGATGCGATCGCGGCTCATGTGACAGCTCCGCCTGTGACACTCCAACAGGCAGCGTCAATCGTGGTCCCTGATTCGCAAGGCTGGCATTGCTTTTCCGCGAGCGGATGCTGCCTGCCCTGCTCCGTTGTTCGACGCCATCGCCGCCACCGAAGCTCACTGGGAGCGTCTTTGCACGTATCACAGGGCTAAAACCATCCCCAGCCTGCGAGCCTCCATACTGGCTCTCGAGCTGGTGACGCTGATAGAATTGTTTGGCCTCTGACTGGCTCATCTTCTTCTCGGATGCGTAGTCGTAGAATGCAGTGCGCCGCTGCTTGTCGCGCGGGAGCAGTCCTTGTGCATCGTCGGCAGCACCATTGTCGCCGTCTTGGGCGCTCGTGTCCGCAGTAACTTGTACCGCAGGTGCTTCACTGTCGAGGGTTCTTGAAGCTTCGGCGCCGTCGAGCTCGTCAGAAGACTCAGCGCTCAGGTCGTCATCCTCAGAGGAGGGGATTTGGTCGTCGAGATGGGCCGCACCCAGGTCCGGCGACGCATCAGGCGCAGACGAAAAGGAGCCTGAAGCTCCGTCAGCCTCAATTGCACGGTATACAAGTTCCGCAGCAGGTGTTACCTTTGATCATGGTGCTGAGTCGAGGTGGAGGCGGAGCTTGTGTGCTGTTCCTGTCTGGCGAAATAAATCATGGGGACTGCAGGTCGCTGCCACCAGCCGCCGGCGGTGCAGCCCGCATGTGACCCCGCGTCGGCGGCCTCCGCAGCCCTTTTTCAAACAGCATCGATTCGCATTCAGCAAATCTAATTGCATCGAAAATGAATACGAGTCAAAGATGCAAAGCATGAGTAAAAGCTGTCGTATAGGGCTGCATTGAACGGTGCACCGGCTGCTGAACCGATCCAGCCCAGCGTACCTGGGTAGCCGGCCGCGGCCGTTTCTGCTGTTCCGCTACTCTCTGCATGGCAATCACAGTATGGATTGTATCGAATCAATGCAGCATCAGCATGGCGATGTTGGTTTTGGCCTGATCTTGGTTTGACATGCATCTTCGGGCTGAGGTTTGAGCGGATTGCCTATCTACCTACACACGGTGAGCAGCTCCAGATGCAGTGCCTGAGAGAAGCAATCGATAGGTAAGCCAAGCTCGCTTCCTTCCAGGAACTGGCGGGGAAGGAGCGACGTGGGACGTGGGACGTGGGACGTGGGACGCGAGCGCGACGTGACAAGTAGGTACACTTCCCACCATCACCGCAACTCCGCAGACACCAGCTGTTGCTGTTTACGGACAACAACTGTCTTCTTTGTGGTCTCGCGAACGCTCGTGCTCGGCGTGTTCTCCCTCACCATCTCGACGGAGACACTCGACATGTTCAACGTTGATGATACTGGAAAAACAATGGTCTATTATTGTTGTCTTCATAGCGAAGGTCCAAAAATCGTTCCATCTTCAAATCCGCGATTCGTTGCAAAAAGCACCTCGATCATCTGCCTCCCCACATTCAGCTTCGCCTGCTAACAGGTTGACCTCTCGATATACAACCCATCGAGTCATCCCAGGATAAAGCGTTCGCATAAGAAAGAGCGGACAAATTCCTGTTTCGTACACGGCAGGTCTCGGCAGACATTTGTATCACATCGTCACGTGTTCAGCTTTTCTTGTCCGTTCGAGTAGATGTACCGTTGTTGGTATTGGTTGATGGACCAGCAGATCTCTGGCCGTGAAATGGTTCTTCGCATGTCCGCTCGCCCATCCAACGCTCCATCGCCAGCGATGAAGGCGATGCCGGGGTCTGCGTAGTCGTATTGGCTGATCCATTCCCATTCCCATTGGCCTGGTAGGGTTGTCAGTAGAAGTCCCAGGGCACAACGAGCGAACGCGGAAGTCGGACTCTTTCAGTAATTCCCACTACACAAGAGTGCGAGTTTACCTCTTGAATATTGTGGAAAAAGAGCTGGAAGTGGGGCCATATACCTGGGTTGCGCTGCTGGTAGGTCGTTGGTTTTCGGGATACGACATTATGTGGAACGAGTCTTTCGGTATCGAGCCGCTTCGTGGGCTGTTCCTCCCGTCGCTTCTGGATGAAGATGTGGTCTTCTTTGGGGTGATGAGCTGCTGGACCTGTTCTCCTTCGCTCTCCGTGGCCCGCCTTTTGTAGTGGATTGGAGGCGTGTAGTCCTGTTCGACTGAGGCCATGAGCAATTCGCTCACCATGTCTCGGACACAATTGCCAAAAAATACAAGGCACAAGAATTATGTGCGTCGGACAGAGCTGTAGCCCTCAACACTCTGTGTAAGCCTGGTTAATCAACAACTGGCTTGGTTGGGGGTCACTGTCCTACGTTAACAAGAGCAAGAAGCGATGGAAGGTCGTTCGCGCATGTGAAACCGGAGAGCACAGTCCAAGTTCTAATCAAAGACTTACGCTGAGTGAACGGGGAAGTTCATCGCGTGGGGTCCATGCACATCGAAGACCTATCATCTCCACAATATAGACGGAGATATTCTCCGTACCGTGAGACATGGAGAGTACAACCACCTAGTACACACTCTGAGTATCAAAGCACTGATGAATATCCCACGACTGACACAAGAATACAGATCACACAGCCAGGCAGACACAACCCGGAATCAGAGGCGGTGACTAGATATTCAAAGCATCGCCAAAAGCGAGACTGTTCTTCCTGGGAGCGCCAAGCGCACGTTGATACGGACCCCATACCAGTACATCGGGGGCGAAGATATGAACACTCAGCCCCCAAAAGCGAGGGAGGCCACACTTTTTGAATCTCGGCCCTGGTAAGCGAGGAAATGGTTACGAAGTCCGAGGTGGAAAAGGAGAAACTCGATCTACATCTACCGGCACCCTCGGCAGCAGCGCCACCATCGAGACAAAACTAAAGCGTCTTTCATTAGGCTAAGCCATGGTACATCCTGCCTGGATCTGGAGTATAAAATTTGTTTCATCACCAAAACCTTCGCATGTACACACACCGCATTACACTAGTCTTTGTGGAATGTGCACGGGTACCTGCAGAACCATGTGTGTGCCACTCATGAGCCACTGTGCACTTATGTCTATGCTCCCGATATCGCGTGGACGAATTGGCAAAGACTTCCGCATAGAGCTTGGATGTCATGGTGGCAAGTTCGTACCTTACAAGTTCTCACAGTACGTAAGACAGATGTCAAAACGCATAGCGGGAGGTCCTGATCGAATTCACACCGGTAAAATCGAGTTGCGGTCCGTTCACGTGCAACTTCACCTACAAGGTCTTATCGGCAGCCAGTTACCGTGTAGACCCGAATAAGACCTGATGGTAAGATCAACACCTCACGAGATCACGTCGACCGCCCCCAGCAAGCGCTCTTCTTCTGACCGAACTTCACAGACTATGCCACACAGAACCTTCTTGTGGGTATGAAGCCGTCCCGCCGGTATGCGGAGAGCCCTGGCACTTGTTTCCGCACCGGTACACCATATAAAGTAAAACTTCGACCAACTAGGACGGATTGCGAGAGCTTTCGTGTCCCCTTGCTTCCATTACTATCTGTTCCCTTGCCCGACCATGGCCGGGGTGAACCGGGCAAGGCGCGAGTACATGACGGGCGTCACCCGCAAACAATTCCACGCGATCTTGTTTAGCATTCTAGAAGAGCCCTACCGTCGCTTGGCTCAGCTGACATCCTATCGGACAAAATTAGGTACCCTATGGGGAATTACTGTTCCGCTTGTCATTCGAATTTGGCGCCTGGTCACCACACAAGCTGACTACAAAAACCGACTACTAATATTCATCGATTTCCCGATCTTGGACCTCGACATCTTCCGACGACCAGCATTCCAGACCCAGACGCCCACCTGATGACAGTTTTGAATAGTGAAGTCCAAGCTTTGCGTAGCACCACAACCGCCAAAGCACCGACTACTTCTCGATCTTTCCACCAGAGCAATATTCCGCCAAAGATAACCACTTCGAGCGAACACCCTTGCGTCGTATCCACTGAATCGACTTTGTCTCCTGTCGGCCCCTTGTGCACTACGCGAGCACAGAGTGGGGGCCGCGCCCGGCACCTCCATCTGAAACACAAGCACCTGGTGTCTAAAACTGTGTCTGCAACCGCAACGCCACTGCCGCGACAGCCTGCTGCCGACAGAAGGGTTTTTGCAGCTCCCATGCGTCCGCCACGGCAACCGTAGCACCGCAGCACCGCGGTTCAGCCTTATGCACCTCCACGTACGTTACACCCGCTCTGCAACTTGGCGCAGACCTCGGTGCACAAACGCTCGTCCTGTGATGTGGTTCTTCCAGAATCAATGTCTCACAGCAACGTCTGTCACCCTCCAGTGTCTCTAGCGCGCGCTGGACGCCTGGCTGCTGACACGGGCTCGACTACCGGTCCCGGACCCCCAGATAGTGGCAGCGCTCCTTCCCGCGCGCCCGGCATGCAACGTGACAGGTTCTTTTTTGAGTGCGGCGTGCGGCTGGTCATAAATAGAAACGCGGCATGTCTCGTGCGCGAAGCGTTGTTGGGAGGTTGAGTTGGCGAGAGGCGAGACAAACGTTATTCAAGGGTTGGAGCGGTCTTGTTTGTAAGGTGCTTGGGGGGTCTGAGTGTATGGGATGCTTCCGAGGACGATTCGAGCTTTCTCCTGTGGTTTTGATGGCGTGAATGGGCATTGTTAAGTCTAAAAGGTAAGTCCAATCTGATACTTCGTGCACCTACAGCAGTACGTAAGCTCAGTAGGGTGCCAGATAAATACAATCATGTCAGCATAGCTCGCCGCTCCACTTGCCACAGATGTTGCAGCTGTCAGCAGGCGAGCAAGACGCATGGAAAGTTCACCCTGATAATGTATCACGCATACAGTAGGATCGAAGAGCATGCGAGGAGAAACTTTTGGTGGCTGTATGCCTTCTAGAGGGTATCGAGACGAAAAGAAAATGGCACGAGCTCAACGCTTGCAGGTGATCTATTGGGACTTGCCGGCTTTCTGTGCGGCATCCTCTGCGGCGTTGATCTTGTTCTGCGCTATACGCTATAAACATGTTAGCAAGAAGTCCTTTTTGGTGCAGTTCGATGGCACGTACCAGCAAGTTCCGGAGGAGAACCACAATGGTGACCTTGCCGATTGCAGGGACGTAGATGGACGCCTTCTCCTTGACCTCGGGCGTGAAGTTTCTCTCGCTGGAGAAGTTGATGCAGACGGCGCCGGCGCGCATGTGCTCCAGCGGGACCTTGTATGTGTCGCCGGGCACGCCACTGATGACGACGTCGCTGATGGGCAGACAGTCCTTGATCGCCCAGCCAGGCTTCTCGTCTACCTCGTGTCTGCGCTTGCGTAGCCCCTCGCCGCGTGTAAAGGTCTGCACATCGTTGATGTCGACGCTGTACACGCATGCTCCGTCGTTGGCTAGAAGTGCCGCGAGCGGACGTCCGACAACCTCGCTCCTGTTGATAACCGTGATGGTGCGACCGTGCAGCCTGTTGCCGTAGGGCAGTATGGAGTTGTATATCTGCAGGTATTCGAGGATCTTGATGACGGCGAGGGGCGTGCAGGGCAGGATGCTCTTCTTCGTGTTTGCGTCGTCGAGGAAGCGGATGTTCTGATACATGTTGAAGATATATTGATGCGAGAGGCCCTCGACATCCTTGTCGATGGAGACGATCTGCTGCAAGTACTGGTCCTGACGGTTGCCGAAGATGGGATAATAGACGATGATGCCGTCGACTTTGGCGTCGTTGTTTGCGTCGATGAGGGCGTCTTCGAGGAGTTCGCGGTCGACTTCCCGGAGCTCGAATGCGAAGCCACTACATAAGGTTAGAACCGTGTACTTGGTTATGTGCCTCTGGCAAAGCATAGTAAACAGACGAACATGCTCACTTTTCGTTAGCTGTCTTGCCCGTCCATTCCGCGTAGACTCTGGCGGCGGGATCTTGAGACGAGAGGAAGCCCACAAGCAGCGGCTTGCGGTCGATCTTCTTCAGCCCATCGTGCACCTCCTCCAGTAGCTTCTTCGCGATGTTGTTGGCAAGAATGACCTTGCAATTGGGTTTCTCCTCGGCCATCGTGGGGTGACTTGGTGTGACTTTTGCGTAAGTAGGAAAGCAATGGAAAGACAACGACGTCGTGGAAGCCCGCTATCCGATTCTTATAGGACCCAATGCCTCTCCAGCACTTTCAGTCTCGTATGTTCAATCAACCCTCAATCTAATTCACGCGCCCTACTTCCCCCCGCATGCCCTGAACTTTTTTTGCGACGCCCCACCTTCCGACATCGGCCAATCACCATCTGGTAGCGTCATTGCTACATTCGGGAAGCTCGCGTATCGCAGAGCCCCGCGTTGAGCATCACCGCACTCTTTGCCATTGTTAATTATCGTGTGAGCATGTCAGACATCCAGCAGTTCTTGCTGGAGCATGACCGCAACAAGCACGAGGCGAGCCAGGTCGCTCAGAAGAGCGCGACGCGTGAGCGAAGACGAGCGGCGACGGGGAAGACGCGACTGACGGATGTGCAGGATTGACCGATGGGGACTTGAAGCTGTTGAAGCTGATTGAGGAGCTCGGCGAGTACTTCAACAGCGAGGATGGCGCGATTCGGGCCAAGTGTGAGTTTGCGGCTTCTTCGAGCAAAGGATGTTGCTGACCTTGCTAGCCATGGCCTACCTTGCCGAGGTGCTTGGTTTCGTCCCGCCCAAAGTGCTGTCGTTACAGCAGCGTACGTTCGACCGTCACTTCTGACTGAAGTAGGAGTGGGAGCTGACAACATTCAGGAAACCTACTATGCGACTTCGTCCTTTCCCGCACCGAAGACGGCGAAGGCATAGGCTCGTGCGCAAAGGCCCTGTTGGCGCTCGAGGAGCGCGGGAAATGGGATAGCGAACGGGCACAGACAATCATGGATACCTTCCTTGCGAACACCAGCCCACTCCGCCAGTATAAGCAGCAAAGCGAACGATACCCTGTGCTACGCCTGATAGATGCACTGCTGGCAAGATATAGAGATGCTCTGAGCACTCTGCACGATTCGCAACCCGATTTCCTATCGCGCTTCATTGCATACTTCGATGGCGAGAAAGACCCGCGGAACCTCATGCTTGTGTTTTCCATACTGCGCGTACCCATGGCGGAGTGGAACATTGGCGCAGATGCGCAGGATCTCTTCGATGCCGTCTTCAACTATTTTCCAATCACATTCAGACCTCCGCCCGACGATCCATACGGTATCACAGCTCAGGATTTGAAAGATAGACTACGGGAGTGCATCTCGTCAACCGCGGATTTTGCGCCCTATGCGTTTCCGGCCCTGTTGGACAAACTGGACTCGACATCAATGAACACGAAGCGAGATGTCCTCCAAACCATCACTTCGTCTGTCCAGGAATACGGGCCCCGAACCACCTCGCTGTACTCGATCACGCTATGGGACGCGCTGAAATTTGAAATTCTGAACGTACAAGAAGAAGATTTGGCCGAAGAAGCATTGAACGGCCTCGCTGCGATAGCTCAAACGCTGTCCAAGGGCACAAGCGGGCCACTGAACGCATATCTTCGTCCAATCATCAAGGAATGCAATGAGCATTTGGAGGACGCACCCACGAAGCAATCCCAGGCCGCAGCCAGGATCGTGTCTAAGATTGCCAACGTCTCACCAGACGTCACCAACCTGCTTTTGGCTGGTATTCTACCAACGATGTTCACTCTATTCCAGTCTGCCGATAACATGGCGAAGCGGAGGGGCTTGCTGGAAGTGTTTGTGGAGCTGATCAAAGCTAACATTGATGTGTATGGAGACTGGCGGGCGACGGGATCCGCCGGTGCATCCGCGCCAAAGGGTGCTTTGGCGCAGTTCCGCGAGCAAGCACTGGAAGTCCTACTACATGGCCTGGAGACCTCGCCTGCCAACAATGTATCGTATCGATTAGTATGCGTAGACGGCTTGCTGCAGCTATCGAAAGTCCGAGAGCTTCTGGGCGAGGACGACATTGGAAAGATCATACATCTACTTCACGCCATTGTCATACACGAGGAATCATTCGGAAAAGATGAAATCAAGGAGAGCGCCATCAACAGCCTTGTTGAAATTGCTCATCAGAAACCCCAGGTCGTTATCGACAAGGCATTTCCGGCTTTCATGGCGCAGCTTCCTGACACAGACGAAGGTTCCAAGGGCCATGTAGCTGTTTTGGAAGCTTTCGCCAAACTGGCCAACGAAGAAGAAGTCTTTGATACCGTCATTCTCCGGCTCAAGAACAAATTTTCAGCTGCAGTCTCGCAAAACGCTTCATCTGGTTACATCGTGGCTCTCCTGTCCGCCATTCTCTATGCGCTCACGAAAGGATCGAACAAGCTCGAACAGGACCCCAATACATCGACCTACTACCAGGACATTGTACTGCCGCTTTTGAAGCGAACTTCGAGTGCAGACGCATCTCATCCCGAAGCTTTCAACGACGAAACCACCCTCGATCTCGTCGGCAGAATCTGTAACATCGTTGTCCGATCCCAGTCCACCGAACAACAGGAAGCAATCGCATCAGAGCTATACACTCTATTCAGGGGCACCCCACAGGCCGAACTCCCACCTTTCAACACCAGCGCGCCTCCTGGGACCCACAAGACTATGATCGTATCAACGCATCTTCTTGCTTCCTTCCGCAGAGAGACCCGATTGCCCTGCGAGATCGAATTCCTGGTCTCTTCGCTAGTGAACTATACACAACAACCCGACCTATCGATCCCTGTGCGCTCGGCGTCTCTGCGCCAACTTTCTCTCGTCATCAACAAGTTCTATTCAACTGCGGCCCTGAAGACATGCATGGGCCCGCTGATGGAAGCTCCCTTCGAGCTTTTCCACCCAGAGAAGCTCGATCCGCCTAGGATACGCGTGATCTTCGCATGTCTCAAGGGCATCCTTTTGCGCAGCAGTCCCGTCCTGGCTAAACTATACCCACAGCTCCTGGACTTCTTGTCGCACCCGAAGTACGGCGCTGCGATAGCGCACGGGTTCAGTACGCTTCTCCAACCGGACGACCTCATTACCAAGCAAAACCACTGCCAGGTATCTGGGCTGCATAAACAGAAGTCCTTCGCGCTGCTGGTGCCGAATATCACGCAAGCGTTCCGCGATGCGTCTGCGGAGATGAAACCTAATTATCTCATCGCGCTGAGTGGCATATTGAGGTGGTTACCTTTCGATATCGTCGTTGAGGAGGTCCCAAGTCTTATCCTCCTACTCCTTCAGTCCCTCGATCTCAAGGGTGAGGACTTCGTCAAGGAAGCTGCGATCGGCACGCTAGCATCCACGCTTGCGGAGAAGCCAGAGGTCGTGCAGGAGTACGCCGGGAGTTTGATCTCGCGGCTGTTAGCGAACTCCGTGCTGGACAAGGAGGCGCCGACGCCAGCGAGAGTGCGCGCAGCCGCTTGCCGGTGCCTGATGCTGGTACCGGATAAGCTGAAGCTGGAAGTCGTTTTGCCGTACCGGAGACAGGTTTGCAGGAAGTTAATTGCTGCGTTGGACGATACGAAGAGAGAGGTTAGGAGCGCGGCTGTGAAGTGCCGGGCGAGGTGGCTGGAGGTGGATGAGGCTGGGGACGACGACTGAATGATGGACGTTATGATCTGATGAGGGGTAATAGAGTGGTAGAGAATCGAATCGTAAATATGGTCACTTTTGAAGTGGTATATCTGCACATCAACGCCGAAGCATGCCCGTAACGCCGCCCATGCAATATCTCTCCGTCTCGCGCCTCAGGCTTTCACGCTGAGCTTCGCGTCGACTTAGACCCTCGTCTTCTTCGGCACCGTCTCGTCGATGACCTCATCCGCATCGTCCATCTCCACATCCTCCGGCGTCCTACCGCGCTTCAACCCCTTCATCTTTCTGCTCTGCAGCTCGCCAAAGTTCTGCTTCGGCAGGTGCACCTTACCCATCTTATCACCCATGATATCCATATCGATGTTCTTCTTCGTCCTTGGCTCCGCGCCCTTGGGCTTCTTCAGCGCGTTCTTCATCATATCCGGGTCGGGGAACTGCTCGCGGCCGAGCGTGGCATCGATGCGAGGACCCATCTCCTCGACCTCTACACGCGGCAGCTTGTGTCCGCTCTTCAGCGTCTTGATGAGGTAGAACCGTATGCGCAGCTCGGGCGCAGGCTCGCCCTCCACGGCCTCCGCCGCGCTGATGTCAATCATGTACTGCAGACCCTCGACATCGACCTCACCGGCCTCCTGGCCGCGGAACAGGTCCAGCAGGAGCGACTTTGCGAGGGTCCACTTTGTCTGGTTGGGGTCCTCGAAGGGGGCGCCGTGGAAGGCGATGAGGGGCTTGAGACCGACGGCAGGCTTCTTGTTCTTGAACTGCTGCAGGGTGCGGAAGGACGTGGGGTTTACGTAGAGCTCGAGCATGTCGAGGATCTTGTGGCCGTGGGTGCGGACGAGGGTGAGGCAATGGGGGCGCTTTTTAGAGTGCGTAGAGAAGATGAGGAGGGAGGTATCGTTTTTGAGGGAGAAGAACTCGAGGGCTGGATGGAGACGTTAACAATGGTCTTGGGCTTAGTAGGGTGAGGGGAGGAGCGTACAGGAAGCATCTTCGAAGGGGTGGATGTCGTTCTTCTTGGTGAAGGCTTCGATGAACGGCTTCTTGAGCATGCGGAGGTCCGCGGTGCAGAGCTTGAGGATCTGCGACGTCCTGGGTCCGGTCACGAAGAGCGTGGACTTGGGGTTCTCGTTCTGGAGCGGCTCACGCTTGTCCATTGCCCGCTTTGCGCGGGCATTTTTGGGTTTACTGTGCGATAGATTAGTCCATCATTCTTTATAAGCTACTTCTTCCACAGATACTCACACTTGTCGCAACATTTCCGCGTGGTTAAAGAGCAAGTCGCGGACCCGAAATCTTGGCGTGCTGGGAACTTTTTTGCAGCGTCGGCGTCGGCGCGCCGCTGGCTCCGGGTGATCTGATAAGGATTTTGTGGAGGACTTGGCTCGCGCATCCATGGAGGGGCACGAGCACGAGCACGTCAGAGGGGAAAGTAATCAACTTATCAGATGCGCCTGCCATTCTCACCCCATCCGCCCATTATAAACACCTGCCGCCGAAATCTTCCTCACAACCTATCGACCTTTACTCCACTCTCCTAACAGATCCTCTTCTCTACATACCTCCACACTCCAGTGCTGCAGGAAAATAGACGCACACCATGGCCACGGTCCAAGAAGTCACGGCCGAGTCCGCCTTCCAGTCGGAAATCTCGTCGCTCCCGCAACCAACCCTCGCCGTCATCTACTTCCATGCGCCATGGGCCGCGCCTTGCAAGCAGATGTCCGTGATCCTCTCCACCCTCGCTAGCACATACCCCGCCGATGCGCCCATAAAGTTCATCGCCCTCGATGCCGAAGAGCTGCCCGAGATCGCAGAGCAGTACGATGTATCCGCCGTGCCCTTCATAGTGCTTCAGCGGGGAGGCCAGGTGCTGGAGACCGTGTCAGGCTCAGATGCCGCCAAGGTGCGCGCAGCGGTAGAGAAGTACGCCGGCGCAGGAAGCGGCGACGCGAAGACGAGCCTCCCGCCAGCACAGACGGTCAGCAAACCGGCGCAGACTAACGGCGCAGACATCAATGGCGCGAAGAACCTAGCTGGCTATGCACCGAGTGCTTCGGATCCCAATACCGCGCCCGAATTCAGCTCCGGCGACGCTGAGACAAGCAAGGAGGAGCTGAACGAGCGGTTGGGCGAGCTCGTAAAGGCAGCGCCCGTCATGTTGTTCATGAAGGGGACGCCTAGCGCACCACAGTGCGGGTTCAGCAGGCAGACAGTGGCTCTCCTTAGGGAGAAAGGCATCCGGTATGGGTTCTTCAACATCTTGGCGGACGACGAGGTGAGGCAGGGCTTGAAGGAGTACTCGGACTGGCCGACATTTCCGCAGGTGTACGCGGATGGCGAGCTGGTTGGTGGCTTGGACATTGTGAGTTTCAGGGCTCCTGTTGCGATGGAACTCTTTGCTGATTTTGACAGGTACGAGAAGAGTTCGAGAACGACCCTGAGTTCCTGAAAGAGCACTCTGTGAACGGAAAGGGTGGCCCCGGAGCTGCGTCGGCACAGGCACAGGCACCCGTGGCTTCATGAAGAAATAGAGACGTGTCAAGTGCTCGAAAGAAGAGTGACCAAAGAGACCATTTACCGCTCCAAGATAGCGGTTGACGTACAGTGGGAACCTTGTGGCAAAGAGGTATATGCTGGGGAGCAAGGTTTGCAATGATCAACTCAAAACAATTGGAATGAGACTATTCTGTACCAACTTAAATAGCTGTCGAATTGGTAAACTTGAATGTACCTTGTCCGCACATAGACATAGTGTCACCTCTCAGCGTGTTGCTCCGAGTGAAGTTGTGTATCAAAATCTATAACTTTTGCGATATTGCACGGCTCTCTCTGCTTTTGCACACTCGTCGTTGCTTGTAACAACACCGAAATCGATCACCAAGCATCCCATGGGGGTGTGTCCCGGATCCATCCCCATATTTTCAAAATTCAACTCAAGCCAACATATGAGCTGTCTCGGATCCCCGGTCCGAACTCGAAAATTGCAACTTCAAGGACGTGATGCAGCTCTCTTTGTCTGCATGCGCTCATCACTGCTTACAGCAGCACTAAAAAGACAGAAGTTCAATGCCATGGAGCTGTCCTGGAGTCCCTTTTCTACCCTCTCAAATGTCAAAGTCTCCCGCCCGATGAGCTGCGCTGGGGCGTCGTGTAGACCTCTAAAGAAGGTTGAAATGGCCTACCATGACTGGTTCTGCTCTGCTCTGGGACCAAAAGTCATATCAACAATAGGCATAGGATCTTCTTCGTCTTCATATCGTTCCAAAATCGCCACGCGAATTTGCCATGAGCAGCCCGCGGGCAGCCGGACCTTAGAAGCTAAGCTTTTCTAGATCGACTTTGATGGTCGCGTCTGCTCTGACTTGGAAATAAAAGTCTTTGGTTTCGCTTTCTGGGATCTGGTGCTTCGAGTTCTTCCAAAAGATGTTGCGCAAATGCGATGACTCGACGAGCAGTTTGATGGGGCCTTCTTCGCCTTGAAATGTCCTGGCGACGAAGAAACGGGTGGACCTATGCTGTCTAACCAAAAGATATCAAGTGCCGATATTTAGAAAGTACTGACTTTGGGGAATGGTAATGGTTCTGGAGGAGCATTGTGTCAAGAAAAAGCATCTTCCAAGATTAATATAAAGCCGTCTTGCGCTAATCTCAAGATCCGAAAACACCCTTAAGAACGGACACATGAGAAGACTTCTGTGCTTCTAGTACCAAAATTCATCTTGTTCCTGTTATATGTCTTGGTCTCTCAAGTCTGTCCAAAAGAAATTCCTACTTCAACGGCATGAAACCTTCAACTTCCCGGCATATGTTCGCCGCAAGATAAACAGCCGAAATGGAAAGCGGTGCAGCGCATGTGGATACAGGATTATGTCTGGACGAGAGCAAAGCAGCAGTTAATCAAAACGGGAATTAATATACGTTGTGTTCCGCCTGTTTGTTCTTTGTCCCCGTCTGTGCACATATCTCTCCAGATACAACGATCACAAAGTGATGCGCCGAGAGATTTCTGTTTGACAACTATGACTTTTTTTAAGACACTGTCTGAGCGCCTAATGTCCATAAATCTAGCAGCGTCTTTGCTGTAGCAGCCCAAATAGGCAGGCAAAAAGCAGTTGCACTAATTATTGTTAATTTTGTTATCTTGCTTTCATTAGGATGGCAGGGCATTCGCCTTCCAAGTCGCAGAACGCTATACATAAGGTCAGGAAATCAGTCAAGGAGCATAAATTAAACAAGTTGTGCCTGCAGCTGCTCACAGGTTTCTTGCTTTCTCAACGAGTCAAGGTCAACGCTAGTGGCTAGGTTAGGACTTAGCGATGAAGGATTGCTCCAGGCCTTCACCACGACCCACACTGGCAAAAATGCATGGCAATATTTTGCGTAAAAAACATACAACAGCGGGGATTCGCTGCTGGTCACCCACGCAACTACTGATCCGCCGGTACACTGCTTATATATGGCTGAGCGGACGGGAAGCCTAGTTTTCAGTGTCCTATGGTCGTATGTGAAAGAAACAGCTTGCAGACGTATTCTTATCCTTCAGTATCTTAGCCATCAAAGACATCTATTGAACGCACATTGACCAGCTATCTCCCTACTCTATCGGTGGCAGGAAGACCTTTCAGGGTAGAAACCAAGTATAGGGCTGCCCGGCTCCAGTGGCAGGCGTGAACACCATTATCGATACTAAACAACAAAACGAGGCCAGTCTATTACGTTTCCATGGCTGGGCTCAGCACTAACATGTTGTGTATTATATATAACAGCAATTGATACAGAACTTACCTTGCCCCTCCTTGCGTGCGAGGCAAATCGTGATACAGTAATTATCTTGGGCAACAATCTTCTAGGGCCGCACATACATACTAATAGAAATCACCGGCCGCATCGAATTGTTAACAAGGCTAAACATCGAAGCAGTCATGACCTCTCTCCTTGAGCAAGCCTCCGAAGAAGAAATGTGACTAACAGTATTAACATCGCTTGCTATTCAGCCTCTTCTAGCCAAATATTTTATGAAGAGCCTGCCACACCTACTAAAAAGATTCTGAGCGTCTGGGCTAGACACCTACTTCCCTGCGCAAGAGCAAATTGATTGGATAATTAAGCATAGTCCTCTCGCTTTTTTCTTGAGATTATAGTACTACTGCTGGTATAGGCTTAAGTTACCTCGTAGTGCTGTTCTACTTTTCGGAAGTCATGATAGCAATCGCTGCATTATGGTCGCACGTCGAATTTCTCACAAAGCAGGCGATGCCCTGGTAAATCCTCCAGTGGCAATTGACACCGGCATCTCCTTTCTTATCGATTATATGTGCCATTCGAGAGCCTTTTAAAGGCACTAAGACTATTACACTGGCCAATTATCTTAGTTATCACGAACACACTGCTCATTTAGTTGCGTATAGTTGCGTCCATAGGGCTTCTCTTTCTACAGAATACCTATGTCACCAAGCACAACTGCGAGGTGATAGCATCGACAAATTTCGTTACTGCTTTCGATGCCTCAAACATTAGTCCTGCGCCGGTTTTGGCCATATTAGCCCGATAGAACAAAACCATACCTCGGCCCCTAGGAACAACGGAGAAGGGAACTTTCCAACGGCTAGAGACTCGGATAACATCCTCAGGTATGTATTCTAAGAACGACTGCAATTGCTAAACTAATGTATCCTCTGCGTAGGCTCCGTTAGTGTGGAAATCAAGGGCATTTCTAGATCATTCCGTGCTGACCTTCAATGTGAAACAGAAACCGTGCGAATTTACGGGTACTGGGGCTCAGAGTATGTCCGTGCCGCCTGTTCCGATGGCGTCTGTACCCCGTACAGAGCGTACTGGGTCATGTTCGTACGTACGCTAGTAATATTACCTAGGTACCGTAGCGTGGCAGTCGGTGCGCTTGTTCAGCCAACGCGCCACCTTTTACTATGGTAGCGTTACGTACCCCTGTACCGTACGTACGGAGCCCTGTACGTGTCACTATGCCTGTACCTCACGATGTACGCTCCGTACTGTGCGCTACGTTGGACGCGCTGGCCCTATGCATCGAAATCTCGCCGTAATTGATGGATACTCGGGGTTTACTACTCAAGAACCCATAGTCAACCGCGGCAGGCGTAAGTATTATCGCTAGCAGATCTAAATGGATTCGTGATGATGTTCCAAAGAAATCACAGTGGTTGATTGATTCTGGACAGTGAGAACAGCTTTTCTGGAACGGTCTGGTGTTTCATTTGGTTTGGAAAGCGCAGGGCGCATACCTAGGGGAAAATACAAAACTTCGGTTTAGATGTGAAGAAGAACCATATCCTTTAGAGTGCAGGCTGTCCACTCAGGTCGACTAGCGCAATGTTTCATCGAACATGCTCAAACACTATTCCCTAGTATTTACCTTGATTTTCGTTTTATTTAGCGCTCAGCAGGTCGGAGTTAGGTACCTACCAATCAGTCCAGCCAAACGAAAGCTACTCCGCCACTCCGCCACTCCTAGGCAGGCATCGGCGATCACACCCATTCTGTCCTAGCTGTAGGTACTTTATACCTAAGTCTGCAAGGTCGTCGCGTCGAAGCCCCTGAAACATGGTGTGTTTGGGCGGCGAAGCGAGCCGCTCTGCGGCGCAGCACTACCTACCTAGCTTCATCTGTTGGGGCTTTTACATCGAAGTTTGCATCTGAACATATATATACTACTTATCGCTTCAGTACTCTAAGAGATTGATTTTATATCATACCTGTGACAACCAAGTTCTGGATATTGCGATCTCAATTACCAGCACACCTTCCAATATATCACCTCTTACTCCCCAAGACCAACCACCTCTAATCAATGTGTATGACAAGCAAAATCATATCACTTCGTCTGCAAGTACTTTTTCGCTTATGATCCACCAAGGGTCGCGACCTTCAATATCACGAAGCACGCCAGCTGCCGTTCAGCAAAACTTTGAGAAGGCATCACGATCATATCTACCAATACGGCATGACAGACGGCTCCCTTCTCCCACCAAGAGGCCCCGCCAACAATCTGCTGCTACTGCTACTGCAATGATTGGAGCAAACATCTCCAATAACGATTCCATCCAAACACCACACTTGCAGAACAATAGAATTTCGTCTCCTTGTGGTAGATCCTTTTCTTCACTAGGTTGGCTGAAGAGGCATCAAGTCAGTTGTTCTGCCTGCAAGAACATGAACTCGAAAGAGAGGTCTCCAGAACAGGTAATTCCCTGCGCACCATTGGCCTCAAAGAGGCAAGCAATTCCACAGTCGAGAGAAATACGTGCGGCCATGGTAGGAGAAGAGCAATTGGGAGTGAATGGGTGGTCAACACTTTCGGTGAATCGAGAAGCGCCCAGAGATTTTGGATCAGGCCGTGACCCGGTATCTTTCCTCCCCGTTGTTGAAAACCAACCAGATGCAGTGCATGCAACAACGTTCAATTTAGGGGACGAATATAATCCAGAAGGGGAACTAGTGACCAACTCTGCCAAATTTGAGATAAACGCCACGGAACTCCACAACAAAGTACGAGCGGAACTTGAGCGAGAACTCACTCCAAATGATTCGGAAGGCTACATTTACATATTATGGGATCCAAACCGACCTGAACTTCACAAGATAGGCAAATCGATAGAGTCGACTCGTCGGAAGGGGCAATTGGAGAACCAGTGTGGTCTCGCTCTTGAGCTTGTCAAAGAAGTCCGCGTGGATTACTATTATCGAAACGAACGCCTCATTCAAACGTACCTCTTGGACCGTTGTCGACCCTACCGATGCGAAGTGTGTGGCGCAAACCACAAAGAGTGGTTCCAGATTGCGGCTGAATCTGCCAGTGCGGCCGTGAGCCTATGGACCAAGTTTATGAATGAGGAAGCCCCCTATGACCTAGAGACGCGACAACTACGCTCATTTGCAAAGGACTTGGTCAAGAGACAAGATCGCCTTCTTGCCGACGTGAAATATAACGTCGAGGCCACCCGAGAACATTGGAATCGGGTCCTGTCGCCAACGTTTATCGATCGCTTCCGATTTAAGTTCAATATTGTGCGGGACTTGCTCTGGAAGTTTTACTGGCAGATCAACACAATGCTTGCCTGGATAGTAGCGTTTATTGCTTCCCGTCATCCTGTGGCTTTCTTATGCATAGTTGTGTCGGTCATTGGCACGTTCATTAGCATGTCTGACGAACATAATCGCTTACGAAATCGTTCGAAGAGCTCCAAGAGAAGGTCCATGTGATAAGGGTATCCCCGGATCAATAGTATGTACTGTACTCTTATGGTAGCTTGGGCTTGGAGACCTGGTGTGTCGCAAAGATATGCCTCGTTGGCTTGAATTGCGTACATGGTATCGTTTCATCCAATCCATGTACACTTACTCCAAGTTCTTTCTGGGTGTTTGCCGGTGAAATGCTACAGAGTAAACCCTGTATTGGCTATTGTACCGTGCTGATGTTCTTCACCACATATCACTTATGACCTTGTCACGACAATTGCAATTTGTACCTATGTAAGGTTCGTTCTGATTGTAAATCTAGCATCAATTTCGAGATCAAATGTACTTCTTTCTTTCTTTTCGTCATCTAATTAGCATCAAATACAGATTACTATTTCTTGCACCGTCGAGTATCGTCTCCTTAAAAACACCTCATTACATCTTATGAAGATTCGCTTCTGGACTAGTCAATGGTGGATGACATGAAGCGCTCAAAATAAGACTTCAAGATGCCGAAAAGGGGATATTGACTGTGAACAGCTTCTGGCCCTTGGAGCCAACAACCACGAGAAAGAGTCCATAAAGACACGCATAGGACTGCAACACTGAGATGTGAAGCACCGTATTTCATTCTCGAATCCTTCTGTCCATCCAGCTTCTCATCATGAGCAAAGTAGTCGATACGTACTAGGAAGATACTCTGCTACAGAAGCCAAGGAAACCTACCACACATCACTGCAATAAGCAAAGACCACCGGTAGGGGGTGCTCCTTTGACCTTTCTGTGGCTTTGTGGCTCGAAATATGTTGCGGGACTTGGCCAGTTGGTTCCATTCGTGCGCTCCGGCCATACGCATGGTAACTATCGGACCTGCTAGGCACGTTCCTGTCCATGACTGAAAATTGTGGTGTTTTCACACGTGTCGATGTGGGAGAAAGGGTTCATACTTGAGAAGAAGATGTAAGAAATGGAGAACAGTGCTTAAGAAATGGCATATTACCTGCATATCTATCCCCGAAGATGTGCTGGCTCGATGATATATCTTGGTTACACCGCAACGACGCAATATGACCAAACTCCACACTATTGGCATATTCGTTTTGTTGACTGCAGGAATTAAGAGGTTTCTTGAATAGTTAACCGTGTCAAAGGTGTACTGCTGAAGTGTGGCAGTGTAAGGCTGAGTATCTGCAGACCGCACGCGCTCGGACATGCAGTCGCAATATTGGTTGACCTGCGCCCAGCGAATGAAACTGATCTTCCTTATCAACATCGTACCCAACGCCTTCAATTGATTTCAAGCTTATGAACCTTCGATGCTCCTCGGATCTCGAGACACATATGCTAGAACCCTGAGGGGAATAGTGATCCACCGTATGAAGTGCCCGAAGGAAGCACGGAGATCTTAATCATTCCAGTTCTCGTGCAGCGTAGCAAGATCTACAGTCCCCGCCTCCTTGAGATACTTCGTCAGCACTGCCTCATCCCCAGTCCTTTCTCTCTCAGTCCAGCCATTGCCGAAATATGCAAACCTATTGCGTTGCCCTTCTTCGCTTCTTTCAAACACAAAATCCTCCCAGCGAGGCTCTCGCACGATGTCGAAGCGGTGATGCCCGGTGCCAGGCCACATAACGAGCGGACGTGATTTTCCGAACCCACTCTTCCACCATCCGTCGCAGTCGTCACCGATAGCCTTGTCGTCAAAGTATCCCGTTATTATCTCGTTGAAATCGTCAGTCGCAGCTTGTGATGGATAGATGGCGAGGTAGCCTTCTCTCTGCACTTTGCGAATGACTTTGGCGATGTAGGTGGCTGATATCTCTGCCTGAAGGGGATAGGTGCCCCCAGCACCGCTGCTGTTTGCCTGCGCAGTGGGTCAGCACTATTACCAATTCCAAACAAAATATTGCAGAGCTTGAAGCTGCGTAATTGTGTATGGAGGAAGGTCTTACTTGGATGACGCCAAAGTAATTCGGAACATTGGGAGCCATCAGTCCGAAGTAAGTCTGGGGATACCCAAGCGGTCCATCTTCAGCCCAGTGCTTACTCAGGTCTAACCCTTCTATACCAAAAGTCGGAAAGAGTGGGAGAAAGCCATTCTTAAAGCCCGTTGCAGTGATGATGACGTCAATTTTTCTCTCTCGACCATCCGATGTTACCAAGCCATCTTCAGTGGCGTGTGTGACCCTCGAATCGTCTACATAATCGACCTTCGGACTTGTGATTGCTTCGACGTATCCAGCTGAGGGCGTGGGTCGTTTACAACCGGGCGCGAAAGCCGGAACCAGTCTATTGAACCAGGTCTTATCGCCGTCCACCTTCTCCCACAACGCGTCTTCATATGCTTCCCGGATTTTATGATTTTCTTCGCTACCGCTGATGGATCCCCCGAAGCGGCCATGGAAGTTCCTTTCTAAAGATCGACGATACTCGAGGTAGGCTTTAGGATCTTTCTCAAATTTTAGTTTCTCTTCCTCGCTGAAAACGTGTGCACCGAGCACATCTCGGCGTGCGGAAAGAAGATTCGGAGAGAAGGATGGAACGATCCACTGTCGGGACCGCACGTAGTGATCTATGTGCGCAACCTTGTCGAAGATGTTCACCAGGAGCTGTTGGCCACTCGCACCGTTGCCTATGATAGCTACACGTTTCCCCTCCAAGGTACGGGTAAGCTCTTCTGTCCACTGTGCAGGGTGAACAACATCGCCTTTGAACCTACTCTTCAGTCCCGGTATATCAGGATATTTCGGAACGTTCAGCCTTCCTGCTGCTGTGATGAAGAAGTGAGCCGTGTCTGTAAATTCCTCCTCTGTTGTGAGATTCTTGACCTTCACCACCCACTGGTGGATCTCTTCGGACCATACTGCTGATAAAACATCATGCTTCAGACGGAGATGCTTGTCAACGCCATATTGCTTTACTACGTCTTCGTAGTAGCTCTGGATCTCGGATCCCGGGGAATAATATTCTGACCAACGGTGGTTCGGAGCAAATGTGAGCTCTAATAGATGTGTCAGGAGGCACTGCGATCCAATGGCGAACATTTAACCCACGGTAACTGTGGGATGGGATATCGCATCTCACTCCGGGATAACGGTTTTGCGCCCATGTTCCGCCCTACCTTTCTTATCAGTCTTCTTCGTGTTCAAACACTTAGTCGCGTGGACAGATGTTGTACAAGCCACGTTTTGTATATATTTGCTTCTCTACCTTGATGAAGCCAAAAATTTGATCGTAAGAATCATGCGAGTCTTGGAGACCCTCTGAGTCGTTACATGGATAGGATATGAACATACCACAGCGTCCTGTCGTTCGTAGACAACATAGGATAGATTGGGTACTTTTTGAGGAATCAAGACCGATGCCGCGATACCTGCTATGCCCGCTCCGACGAAGATGGCCTAACCTTGTATCAAGATCGATGTCCCCTACGTGTGCTGGAATCTCACCTTGACTGGTGGAGCCGAATCGAACAGACGCTGCTGTGGCTTCCAAGGCTTCGCCGCGCCCTGTAGTGTTGGAGTCTGGTTTGGTGTGGCAACAGGTGGTGCAATTTGCTCGTGCACCTGAGTCAGTCGATGAACTGCGTCCGCCATAGTTAGGAACTCGATCAATCAATATCAAGGACCGTTACTGGACCGGGACAATCTGACAGGGACCCAGAGACTGAGAAGGAATTTTTTTTGGGAGACTCTGATCTCAGAGTATTGCGGTGTCCTCCCTTAATACTAGTATATCCAAACAATGGCGTCTTTTGGTCGCAATTGCAGCGCATCGCAATATGCGATGATTGGCTGCATACGATACCTGATTATCTTTTGGTGGAGCTAATATTGGATCATCTAGTAAAAGCTGCATTGAGCTTCGATGCCCCCAGTAAGGTTCGATGGTACACTACATTGCGTAATAAGGAGCATTATGACGACGCGGGACCGCTTACAAAGCCACGCAATACTTCGCATGGTCTCGCAATGAGTCCCAATGGATGTATGAAATGACTAAAGATTCTTGTACTTCTGCAATCCTGTGTACGCACTGTAAGGTAGCTAATGCGACACATAACCTAAGTGCACAGCGGGGATACCTACCAACAAGGCACGCAGAGATTAGCACAATGACCTGCAAACCACGAATAACTTCTCCGTGCATACTGAAGGAGATGCACGTACGCGTTCACGTGAATCGAGTTCATGATGACCGTCATTGGGAGCTGGTCGGACGGAAGAAAGAAGGAACGAAGCGGGAGTCGGAGGCCTGTCGTTGCCGACCTCACTTCAGCCACAAAACCTTCAGCAATCACCAACCTCATTCTCGCGTTCTACATGGAGAATAGAAGACATGGAACTCGTGGCTTATGACCGCAGCACGCTAATCAAAATGATTCTAACCCACAGCCCCCACGTAACAGAACCCTGGGAAAGGCCAAGAGAAGGTCGCAGCTCGTATTTGCTTGGCGCGAGCACGAATAGGTACCTACCTACCTACCTATATCGTCTTCCTATCCACATTGACGGTCTTCGACGAACTTTCCCTCCTTCAATTGAATAGGTTCTTCGTACTCTTTGGTGTTATGAACGGGCATGACGCTTCCCACAATAATGCGCTACCTACCCGAACCGTCATCGTACCACAGATTCCATATTGCCGACCAGGCTGGACTCGACAGGACCTGTGAAACGCCACTCGGTTCGCCATGGCTATTATTCGCCTATCACGAGGCTATCAGGGGCTGAGCGCTTCCCCGAGGCTGTTTGGAGATCATCGCGAAAAAGGCAATCATACGAATGCTCATAAGTATAGCCCTAACTTACGGGTGTTGCGATAACCGCATAAATGTATGCGCGGATGCCAAAAAATCTGTGGGCCTTGCCACTTCCTTCACTGCCACGTTTGGTGAAGCCATAGCCGCGGTTTCATGCTTCTACTCGGTTGCGCAACGATGCTTAGAATGTCGCTCCTATCTTTCACCCTGCTGGTTTCGATAGCGATAGCGCAGCTATCCCCAGGAGGAGTCTGTAACACAAGTGCCGAGTGGGAGACAACCCCCACAAGATACTTGCGCGCCGACACAGACACGAAATTGCGTGACTGGTGGGCGACCATATCAGCAGACCCGCACTCTGCTTTCACAACCGAGCTGGGGAAGGCATTTGGGTCGCATGTCCCATATCAGTGCGGCTTGACGGACGATAGTGGTTGTATCTACGCAGGGTGTAGTGGTATGTATGTAATAGGTGCGATGACTACAACTGTGCTCACAGCAGTCAGATTTAGAAGATAATGGCGATCCAGTGTGGGCCTACTTGTCACAGATATCGATGGTGAACTTGCACATTCTGTTCAAAGCCATCGAATTAAGAATTAGATCATTGTACCTTGGGACAGCGCTAATTTTCCCCAGGAAGGTATAACGAAAGGGCAATTGGATTTCACCGATCGGGTGGACAAAATGGTCTTGACATTCTTCCCTTGGAGGGAGCCCAGCTTCGCACCCGAAGATGTACTCATATGGATGTCCGGTATTGTTGGTGTTGCTGGAGCGATAGCACCTATTTTGGCGGCATCTTCAGCGGCAGCAAGAAGGGGTGAAGCGGCAATTGCAGCCGGAGGTGGAGGTTTTGCGGCCCTCGCCGGTGCTGGACTCAGCCAGATCAGCAATGAGATTAAGCCCGAGTACGTTGAGATCAGTCTGGTTCTTACTATCTTTGCTGACTCTTAGAAAGCTCAATTGCAGGATTCGCCAGCATCGCGACGTTCAAAGACTTCGCGGCCGAATACGGCGAAACCTTACGCTCCAGCATCGACTCCTGGTCGAACACAACCTTCAATGGCGACAAAGACGCGTCAAATTATACCTTCCTGTAAGTCACTGTTCTTCATACTCCCACACAATCATGCTCACCCTACCCAGCGACTACTTCGAAGGCGGCGCCATGGTCGACCACTCCTTCCTCCCTTCCGCCACTCAAATCGAATCATTTTACAAAAAACAACTCTTCTCCATCATCATCAACTCCCAATGGCGCAAGCGCAAGATCTGGCCCACCTTCCACGCAACCAACGAGACCTCCGACGCCTTCGGCCCCAACCAAACACGATATTACTCCGCCTCCGACGGCGGCGTCTACTACACATACGCATATCACGAATCCGGCGTCCTAAAGGGCTCCCTCGAAGCCCCCACAGGCCTCGACCACCTCAACGAGTCCACGTGGGACATCTCCGGAACCGACATCTCCAAATCCTCCGCAGCCTCCTTCCGCACCGCACGCTTCAACTTCACCGAGCCAATGGCGCACGACGCGCTCGCCTCCGCCGTCGCCTCCAACGGCACGTCCACCGTGGTCTGACGGCGCCGGCTGGGTCGGCATGTGGACACTGCCTGTCTGCGTACTCCCACCGGGCTACAACTGGAACACTCAGTACACAAACACTTCCTCGCGGTACGGCATGCTGCCATGCTGCTGCGGCGAGAAGTGCAAGGACCCCAAGGACTTTGTGGCGGCGGCGAACCTGGTTGGGTTCCAGACGCTGTTGTACGGGTGCGAGGCGCAGCTGAGGGGGACAGAGATTGAGTTCAGGAGTGTGGACTATGGGTTTGGGAAGAAGACGGGGCCGGCGGCGTTGCCGTATATTTGGGCGACGCTGGGGACGGGGAAGAAGGCTGGGCTGGCGATTGGGATGGTTGTGGGCGGGTTGGTGGTGCTTGTGCTGCTGTTTGTGTGTGTGGGGAGCTGTTGTGGGATGTGTTTTGGTTGAGGCTGTAACAGGGGGACTTGTGACTGGTTTTCTTTTCTTTGCCTAGCATATACCCACAATTGTAATGGCGTTGTTGTGTACAAATGATTGTTCGCTGCCATAATTCTTTGAAGACGTCCATAATTGAATTTGTCAGGGAGAGGAGCAAAATTACGGCATGGCTTTGAGCTGACACTTGTGCAAATGTATGAGTTATAGATAATGACCCAGATTCACGCATTGAACGAAGTCGATGCAATGAGGGGTTCGTATCTATACAACAAGAAAAGTCGCTTTCAGTAGATTAGTGACATGAACATATCATGATACTATTCAAACTTCAGAGTTGGTTATGAACAAAACAGCTTAGATATTTTTTCTAAACCATTTGAATTTGGTCCAGACACCATCGAGATTACCAGCCTATCCATATACGCCACCCATGCTATGCAGAATTCACAGTTCCTGAAGTCACAAGTATAGTGCCTATTATACGGTCAAAGCGGCAGGAGCTGAGGTCTCCTGTGGCAGGACGGAAATCTCTGCTGGCGCTTCGGGCAGTTTAACCCTTTTCGCTGCTTGATCGTCCTCTGCGTCTGCTCTCCTCTTCTCTTTCGGCTGCTGTTCCTGCTTCTTGGCCTTCTCCGCATCCCTCACCCTCGCTCTCTTTGAAGCCTGGGACTCCTTCGGCGGTATGCCCAGATGCTCGTCCACGATCTTTGCCTTTTCTAGCAGATCGTCCACATCCTGCAGGCCCAGAGCCTGTATGACGTCTGCATAACACTTCGACCGATTCATCGCCGCGTAGCATTTGTCTTTGCCTGGGATCATCTGACCGAGCAGATACTTCGTGTTGCCCCAGCGGTTCTCGACCTGCAGCGCAAAGCGCATGTACTCCGTGACGACCGTATTCCACTGCGAGCGCCATTCGTGCGGTCCCCCTTGGCTGTCTGGCCGGAAGCAGCTCGGGTTCTTCTCTGCTTCGGTCGCGATCATCGCGCCATCGATGCCAAATTCCTCGGCGAGCTTAAGTGCTTCGGTTCTGGAAGTCACGTCGCCGTTCATGAGACATGCGACCCCCGCTTCTCTACACACCTCTCCTACCATCTTCAGCTGGTCCCTGATGGCCCGCTCCCTGGGCCGCATGGGTGTCGTCCGGCAGTGCACTGTCAGGCCTGTGATGCCCGTCTTCACCAGTCGCCTTACCAGCGCTTCCGTATCTTCTGCCTTGTCCAAGATCCGTATCTTCACACTGATTCCAATCTCAAACGGCTTGCCCACTTCTTCCACTAAGCTTGTAAGGATGTTGCAGAGTAGGTCCGGCGTCTTAAGCAGCGCGGCCCCCATACCACCAGATGTGGAGAATGGCTTTGGACAGCCAGAATTCAGGTCTATTCCAGCGACGTCAGGGGCGACCAACTTCGCGGCCTGTACGGCCAGTTCCGGGTTTGCGCTTCCAATTTGATAGATCAGCTTGCCCTTTTCCAGCTCGGGGTGTATGCGATAGATGACGCTTTTGCGCATATCGGGATCGAGCGTGGGATTCTTCAGTTTCGACGTCGGAAGGCGGGTAAACTCGATGGTTTGGGTGTGTAAGTTGAGGTGGCGAGTTGTGCCTATGAGGGCGCGATCGATGGTTTCTGGGCCTGCAATGGTTATTAGGAAACAGTCTTGTTACTTTTGGGTTCATGCGACGCACCCCATACCAGATCTGCACCGTACTTCAGCGCCAGCAGCCGCGATGGCAATTCGCCAGAGCGCACCATGGGCGCGAGGACGACTTTGCCACGGTAGTCGACGCCATTCTTGGGAATCGGGACACGCTTAGGAATTGGAGAAGCCATGGCTTTTGTGAGAGTGCGGATGGAGGATAGTATCATAACATGCCGTGGTAGTGAGAGGATCTGCAAGTGAAGAGGGGTGAGAGTCAAGTGGGTGCTCCGAGAAGTTCTGCCGAGCTCGTCTCACCGCCTTCCCGATTATGGGTCCGATGGCGACCATAACTTGGCGCATGGAATTGACCAGCCAAGGCAAGAAAACAGATAGGTGGTATTGTCCTTGATTTACTGTGTCTTTTTGTTCATACCGCCCATCATGATATCCTCAATGGGTGCCCATCCACTTCCGTCCTTGCGGTTGCAGAATGTGAAGCACGTGAACCCATCTGCATCCTCGCAATCACCAATACAAATAACCTTTTCCAGCAAAGTCTATTCACATTTCAAACGCAGCAGATCTCAAGACTGTACCTTGAACGTGCGTCCACTTGCAGTCTTGCGCTCCTTCTCCTCTGCCTCTGGCCGAGCGCGGCGCAAGACCTGCAGGAAGTCGGCTGTCCGCTTGCGCATCCTTGAGTGGATGTAGGCCTTGGACGCTTTGATGTGGTAATGGAAGTAGTCGCGGAAGGTTTGAATGTGTGAAATGACCTCTTCGCGTCGCTGCTTTGTGAGATGGCGAGGGAAAAGCACTAATCTGATCAGTAATGACGCGGAACAGGACTGGCATAGACTGACCGAAGGTAATATAGCCAATGTCGGCTGAGCCGGAGGTGTCGACACCCGGAATGCCCTGGAGCTCTAGCGGAGGATCGTTCCTAAACATGACCTGCGGCGCATTCTGGATCGCTCTCCGTCGGGCATCAACAAACTCCTGCAGGAAGACCTTGCCAAATATCCTGTCCGTCTCTTCGCGGAAGACTGTAGAGAAAATGACGGTGACTCTGTCGTAGCTGGCCTTGATGTAGATGGCTTCCTCTTCTCGGTAGTGGATAGCGCACACTTCACCGCCCTCCTTGACGCCCTGGGGCGCCGACTCGGATGTGTATTTCGAAGCTTCCTCCTGCAGGTGCAGGAACTCGTCGAAGGCTTGCTCAAATGGTGCGGCCATGGCATTGCGCTTTAGGAGTGATATACGCCTGACCAGATCCTCCTTACCCTCTGTTTGACTCTGAGCTAGCATTCAACAGGGTCTGATCATAAGCTTACCCTGATCTTCTGGCAGGTTCTCCAGGTCGACCTGCACCGAGAAGTCGTAGCCAGACTCTGGGGCCACGATGTAGGGGCCATATTCGCGCTCGAGGACAGCCTGTGCACCGTACTGCACCAGTTCGGCGTAGCACTTGACGTGTATGGAGACGAGGATCTTGGTTTTGGACTCGGGCGTGGAGATGTGGAAGGTAACGCCGTCGAAATCGGACACGACCTGGTCGATGGAGGTGGGTGCGCCGCTGGTACCTGTTAGCTAGCCATCCTATCCGCAGGCTGCCTCGGCGGGGCATTGCGCACCCTTGGAATCGCTCCCTCAGCAGCGACTCGATGAGAACATTCTGATAGTCGAGGAGAAGCATGGCTGGCTATGTCCCTGTGTATTGGGGTGGTGGTCGGTCTGGTGTATGGCGGGGGAGCTGTGAACTGGCGCGGAGGTCGGAGGTGTGATGTTCATTGAGTGGGCTGTGGCTGAGCTAGCGTGGCCGCACTTGTGGGGTTTTTGCCAAAAGTTGAAGCTCTCGTAGAAAAAGTTCACCTCACTTGCAACTTTCACAGTGGCGCATTCGTTAGACGTCTCAGGTGATGCAAGGCTGATTTGGCGCGAGCGCGGATCCCTCCATTGTTCTTTCCCTCTTGATACCCCGATTTCCTTTCCTTGCGCAACATGGTGAAGACGTACAAGTAGGTCGCGTCTTCCTTCTGGCGCAGAGGTCTGCCGCTAACAACACCAGCAAGTACGAGCACACGGATGCGTTTGGTGTCGTCGCGACCGCCACCTCCAACACTGTATGGACCTCCGAGGGCATTTCACAACCTGGCTCCAGCCGATCTGCAGGCGCCGGCCGCGCATATGCAGCCGCAAATGAACAGGTCCTGTGCTGGGACATCAAGAAAGGCGAATTGCTGAGCAGATGGCGCGATGCGTCCTGCACCGAGCAGGTCACAGTAATTTGCCGGAGCGACGTAGACACAGATCTCTTTGCGGTGGGATACGCCGATGGTAGCATAAGAGTGTGGGATTCCAGGACGGCAACCGTTGTTATCAGCTTCAATGGACACAAGTCCGCCGTTACAATACTCGCCTTCGACAAGTCCGGTGTACGCCTTGCGAGTGGTTCAAAAGACACAGACATCGTTGTCTGGGACCTGGTTTCTGAAGTCGGGCTGTTCAAGCTTCGAGGACACAAGGGAGAGATCACCGGGCTTCACTTTCTGCACCCGACAAAGGCAGAGCAAGAGGATGGCGTTGATGGGGTAGACGTGGAGATGGACACAGACCAGGCCTTCCTGCTCTCCACAAGCAAAGACTCGCTGGTCAAGATTTGGGACGTGAATAGCCAGCACTGCATTGAAACCCATGTCGCGCAGACAAACGGCGAGTGCTGGGCGCTAGGAGTATCTCCAGACGGCAGCAGTTGTATGACAGCAGGTAATGACGGAGAGTTGAGGATGTGGACCATTGATCTTGCTGGTCTTGGGCAGTCGGCCTCGTCTGCCGGTGAAGACGTCGAGCAGCGATACCTTCACGAGAGAGGAACACTATATCGCCAAGGCAAAGACCGAACGCTTGGAATTGCCTACCACAGGAAATCCGATTACATTGCCGTGCACGGTTCAGAAAGAGCTGTTGAATTATGGAGGATGCGAAGCGAAAAGGAAGTCCAAAAAGCGCTATCAAGGAAACGAAAGAGAAGGCGTGAAAAGGCGAAAGAGGAAGCGAATGGTGAAGCGCCTGAAGCTGAAGAAGAGATTAGTCTTGCGGAAGCGGTGATTGGAGACATCATCGTTCCATATGTCACCGTACGGATAGCAGCTGGAGGCGGCAAGGTCAGATCAATCTCCTGGATGCAAGGCAGATCGAAAAAGCTGCAATTGTTAGTCGGCACCGACAGTAACCTTCTTGATGTATATGAAATACCTCAGAAGTCAAAATCGAAGAGCGATGAAGAGCCTGAGTACAACCGGACGCTGTCTGTCGAGCTTGCCGGTCACAGACAAGACATTCGCGCATTAGCACTTAGCTCAGACGATCGTATGCTGGCCTCTGCCTCAAGCGGCAAGTCTGCAAACGGAGGACTCAAGATATGGAACGTTCGAACACAGAATTGTCTCCGTACGCTGGAGTGTGGAAAAGCACTATGCGCTGCGTTCCTACCAGGAGACAAGATTGTGGTAGTGGGCACCAAGGACGGCGATATCGAGCTCTACGATATTGCAGCTTCGTCGCTTCTCGACAAGATTCCCGCTCATGAAGGCACCGTGTGGACGCTCCAAGTACACCCCGATGGCAAATCCCTCATTACCGGAGGTGCTGACAAGACTGTAAAATTCTGGGACTTCGAGATCGTACAGGAAGAGATCCCGGGCACAAAGCGCACCATGCCACGCCTCAAGCTCGTTCAGTCACGCATACTGAAAGTCAACGATGACGTCCTCAACGTTCACTTCTCACCGGATTCGCGCCTGCTCGCGGTCGCCACGATGGATAACACGGTCAAGGTGTTCTTTGTGGACTCGTTGAAGCTCTTCCTCAATCTTTACGGCCACAAGCTCCCTGTATTGAACATGTCGATATCCAGTGACTCTAAGCTCATCGCTACCTCCTCTGCCGACAAGAGTATCCGCATCTGGGGTCTCGATTTCGGTGACTGTCACAAAGCGCTCTACGCTCACGAAGATTCGATCCTCAACGTCTCCTTCATTCCACACCCCGTTCAAGCCGATGAGAAACACATCCTCTTCAGCGCATCCAAAGACCGCGTCCTCAAATCCTGGGACGCTGACAAGTTCGAGCTCATCCAGAAGCTACGCGGCCACCATGGAGAAATCTGGGCCATGACCATGAGCCGCACAGGCGACTTTGTCGTCACCGCCAGCCACGACAAGAGCATGCGCATCTGGACGCGCACCGACGAACCCATCTTCCTCGAAGAAGAACGCGAAAAGGAACTCGAAGAACTCTACGAGAACACGCTCGCGACATCCCTCGAAGACGAAGAGCCCCTCCTCAACGGCGCCGAAGCCCCCGAAGTGGGCGCCGCCTCCAAGCAAACCACCTCAACCCTCACCGCCGGCGAGCGCATCCAAGAAGCCCTTGACCTCGGCCTCGAGGACCTGCTCCTCGTCCGCGCGTGGACCAAGCAGAAGCAGGCAAACCCCAACCTCGCGCCCCCGCAGCGCAACCCGCTGTTCCTCGCGCTCAACAACGTCTCCGCCGAGCGCCACGTACTCAACACGCTGGCCAAGATCCCGGCCGCGCAGCTGCACGACGCGCTCCTCGTGCTGCCGTTCTCCTCGCTGCCTGCGCTCTTCACTTTCATCGCCGTCTGGGTCCAGCGCAGGTGGAACGTCACGCTGACGTGCCGCGTGCTGTTCTTCATGCTCAAGACGCACCAGCGGCAGATTGTCGCGAGCAGGGAGCTCAAGAGCGTGCTCGAGGGCATGCGGGACGATTTGAGGCGCACGCTGGGCGGCGATAAGGATCTGATTGGGTTCAACGTTGCGGCGGTGCGGTTTGTGGGGGAGAGGGTGGACGAGAGTAGGATTGTGCGGCTGGAGGATGTCGAGAAGGCGGAGGAGGGTGCGGGGAAGAAGAAGAGGGCTTTTGTGGATGTTGCTTAGTTTGGGGAGGGCGTGGGAACTTTGCTGGAAACTTTGATGGTGTGGCGTGTGCTGCTGGTCGTGATTTACTGTTTTCGTGCGCGCTTTCGAATGCTATGGAGTTTCCCACAAAAGCATGCCTGATGATGGGTTCTACGCTAGTGCTGTGTTGCTCCTCGTGGAATGTCACTGCGTACTTGAACCTCCTCTGAGCTGGCACTGCATTACGAGCATCGGAAGCATTCTCGCCGTGTTCTGCTGAACACGGTGGCCGCCGACATAAAAAATCAAAATGAGCATCCACCCTACCGCGAGCATCCACGCCGACCTCTCACATGAGGAGATTATAAGCGTATGGCAGAGTGAGTTAACACGGGATGAGGTGTGCGCCTGCGATCCCTGCGTCTCGTGTAGAGAGGATAGACTATTCCTTTCGGCTCGATGGATAATATTACGTGTTGTTCGTACATGAACTCTGCCAAAAGACCTCGCTGGCACGCCCGAAAATACCGTACACAGCCAGTCAACCAAGTTCCTAGCGAAGCCAAAAAGCCCACTGGGAAACAAAGGCCAAAGTAGCATCAGAGAGGCATCGCATCCGGCTCTGGCCCCCGATGAAGCCTGCTGGGAGGGCTGCTGTCGCAAACCGAAATCGCGCTCGGAAGAAAACCGCAAGATCCGAAGATCGTTTGACCCATTACACCGCCCACATGCCCTGAAAACGCCAGTTCCAACGGAGCGCTTTCCCTCTGCCCCAATCGCTTCACCCAACGTACATTGAAAAAGAGGTCCGTGTATCAAGCCCGCACACCGCACACCGCACATAGCAGGAGCTCCCCTGAAGAATCCCCAATCACGAGAACTTCCACCGATTGCCGCAATTCATGCACTCGCAGAAGGTCGTCATCGGTTCATCCGCACTTCGGGTCTGCGCCTGGCTGTAGCTGACCATGCGCTTCTTGCACTTTCCGCACTGGAACTCCTTGGAGATGGACTTCTCGACCTGGGCGACCATGGCATTGTTCATGTTTTCCTTTTCCAGCTTCTCGTCGGCGGCCTTGCGCTCGTCCGACTTCATCTCCTCGTGCGTCATGGTGGCGAAGCGCTTGGGGGTAATCTCGCCAGACTGGACGCGCTTGCGGAGGTGGACCGAGGACTTGTTCTTGAGGTTGGAGAAGAGCGACTTGATCTTTGCTTTGTAGGCATCGTTCACGCGGGAGCCGGCGCCGTCGTATGCGGCGTTTTCTACTGCGCGAGCTGTGGTGAGGATGTCGGCGGGAGCTGCGGAGATTGTTGTTAGGATGGTTCTTGGGTTCGAGTTGGGGTTACTCGGTAAACATACACTCATCACTCATGTAGGCCAGCCCGTCGTACATCAGCCGGACGCAGTTGTCTCGCTGCTCGTCGCCTGTGACCTGGTACTTGATATTGTCCGTCTTTGCATTCCGCTTCTCGGGCGCGACACCGTGCTTCGGCTTGGCAGCTGCGGGCGCGGAGGTGGGCGCTGCTGGTGATGCAGTCTTCGAGGGCACGGGCGCGGGAGACGAAGTGCCATTTGAGGCGCTGGAAGGCTTCGGTCGGGAGGCCACTCCCTTGCTGTTCTTGACATCCTCCCTCCACTTGGTAACCATGCGGGTGGCGAGCGATGCGACAGCCGGGTCGGCGTGCTGGCGCAGCTTGTTCACGGTGACGCCGATCTTGGTCTGTCGCAGCAAATCCTCGGTCGGTCTGATGCCATCTTTGAGCTCGTTCAAGAGCTTCAGAATCGACGAGCTGGGTTCCTTCGCCTCGATGGCCTTGCTAATCGACTTGCCGCGTAGCGCGACTTCTTTGTGATCCATGGCTACAGCGGGTGATGTCGAGGGATGTGGGGCAGATGGTCGCGTGCAGAGCTGCACAGAGCTGTGGCCGTCACAGGCTTATGTGGCGAAGGGCGGAATGGCACAACAGAGCACGCGCACGGGACGAGGGCGAGGGCGAGGGCGAGGGCGAGATTTGCAGGCAAGCAGGCGTGAAAGAAGCCGAACATTTGAGCAGTCGGTTGCGGAGAGAGGTGCGCTAGCCAAGCGTGGTCTAGGCTGTAGTTAGTGAGCGGGACTGGAACCTCAAGGGAAGTCGCGACTGTCTGAGAAACAGTTACAAACACGCAGCAACACCGACAGCCCGCTTCGAAACGTTCCTCTGTCACCCACCCGCATCAAACTCGGACCAGAGGCCATCATGGCGGATAATGCGCCCCCAGCGCCGGTCAGCAACGTGCAGCCTGATGCGTCGCGCGGCATGCCCTACTACGAACGCCTGCGACGCGACCTGCGAGAGTCTCTCCAGAAAAAACGCGCCATAGACCACAGTCTGGTACATACGCTCTGTTGCCGACTGCCTGTTCCCGCAAACTTACACGGTTGTTCTAGGAGCAACTTGAAGCCACCATCCTCCGCGTCGAAACCCAGTACCTCGAGGAGACGAGCGCCGGAAACATCATCAAGGGCTTCGACAACTACATCAAGGGCGCAGCCGCCGTAACCACGGCCAGCTCGACGGGCACGGCGACTCGACGGAAGGCCCAGATCAGCGAGGCGGACCGGATCTTCAGCCGGAGCTCCAGCGCCTTCGTGAGAGTACGTGGCGGCTCTGTTCCTACGCTGTGCTGGTCAGACGAAACTCACGCTCGATGTTAGGAATCCTCAACCCCCGGCTCCTCGCAGACGACGCCCTCTCACACGCAGACGCCGACGTCGTCGTTCCCGACACGCGAGTCGAGCCAGCCCACGGCCAACGGCGCGAGCAGGAACGGCGGCAGCAAGAAGAAGAAGGCGCCCGACGACGACGAAGACACCAAGTCTGCCAAGCGCCACAAGATCACGTACAGCCTCGACGGCTAGCAGCGGCCATAGGTGTAGCTGGTCGATCCTGCACAGAACCAGGAGAGTAGAGCAGTACTGCAGGGCAGCCTCGGTTGCGCTCGCACACAGGTCCGATATCGATTCCATTAGCACAGGCGTTGGCGCTGCCGGTTCTCGGAGACTTGCGATTGAGAGACCTACAATCAGTCTTGCTGGAAGGAGAGATGTTTGCTAGAGAGCATTACGCGTACCAGCGTTGGTTGCTGTCTCATTTTCGAAGCGAGCGGGAAAGGTGTACAGATAGAGTGCGCCATGTAGACTTTGGCACAGCATGTTCCAATGGCGTTGAGATGCGGTGCAGGCGAGACGCACGCAAGATAGGATCGCCTCCACCATGGCGGGGTATCAGTAACGGGTGCCACTGCCATCTCGATGCGAGATGAAGCTGGGAACCCTGTGCGTTTTTTCGGTGGGTCGAACAAAGCCTCGGTGTAGGGAATTGTAGGACGACTGGTGGGATTAGATACTCGACGGTACGAAAGCGTTGGTAGGAATGCTTGCACGAAGCGGGATGTCATGTTTGGGAGACTACATGGGCGGTGGTGGGGGGTGTCTACGCGTACCCCTCCACCGCCAACTCCACAACGAAGTCTTCCCCGTCAGCCGCAACGTGATTCGCCTAATGCAAGTCTGTACTCCATGTTGCCTCACCTCGATTCTTAGACCATCGTCCCGTGGGTAGGTAGATACGTAATTAGATACGTAGGTAGTCGAAGGCGACACCCTCGAGCGACCCTTCTCGCCTCCCAAGCCCGCCCGCGCAATCACGCCCGCTATTCCAGAAACAATCGCCGCTCGCTTCCACACGCCATACACGCCGTGGAGACTATTCAGGGTCCGGCATACTACCTACAGTGCGCAGGTCGTTCAAGCTGAGACGCCGGGCGCATGCACGCGGCAGCGGGGGTGTGGGAGGTAGGTAGATGCTTACTAAGTAGGTAGTCTACCGTAAAGTACCTACGTGCGGGCGGGCGGGAGGCGCCTGCTCTGCTGGCGAACGGGCGCGCGACAGCGTGTTCGCGAGGGCAATGGGGATGGGGATGGGTTGGGATGGGATGCAGACCCCTCCACCCCCGTCTCGTATACAAGACGGTATCGCAACTTCGCATGCCCGCATATTGCAGCATGCGCATTGATGAAAGCCGGGCCGCTGGATCGAGACGGGCGGACGGGCGGGCGGGCGGGCAGGCGAGCGCGGCGGTGGCTGTGTTGCAGCGTGTCTTTCCGTTCGTACAAGTGCCGTGGAACACGATGGCTCGCGCGCGTGTGTGTGCTGTGTGGGTGGGTGGGTGGGTGGTGTATTACCGGTGAGTGAAGCCGTGGCAAGCCCGCCTCCCGCCTCTCCCCCCTCCCCAACCCGGGCGCACGTATGTATTCGTCAGGAGCCGGGAAACGAGACGACGCGGCGAAGTGTGAAGGATGGCGATGACATGGTTGTTGCGGGCGGAGCGTGCTACGACTCCGGCGTCATACGGACAGTACGTACGTCTCGCCGTTTCGCTGGCCTTGCGACGTGCGTCCCCCCTCCCCCCTCCCTCCGGGCGCCTGAATCAGTCACGGCGTCAGGCCCGCCGGCCGGTGCACGGCGGTCCGACTTGCACAGTAAGGTAGGTAGGCTGGTGCAGTCGGTGTACACAGTAAGACCGCGTAAGCGCGCGCAACAAGCCCTCGCCGAAGGCCAAAAAGAAAGTCGAGGAGATGCGGTGCGGTGCGGTGCGGTGCGATGCGGTACGGTGCGAGGCGACGGCGACGCTGTGCCTGATGAGACAGGCTGTTCTGTTGACTTGACTTGACCTGACTTGACTTGACTTGACCTGACTTGACTTGACTTGACCTGACTTGACTTGACTTGACTTGACTTGACCTGACTTGACCTGACCTGACCAAACAGAGCAGCCCTCCCCTCGACCTCCATTCCAGCCGAGCACAACCTACGTAAAACAGACAAGACGAGCGGAGCGAGCGGAGCACACGTCGCAGCACGTTCCGCAGCGCATCCACCTACCTACCGTCCCCATCGCAACGAGGCCCATGAGCAAGAAAGCCAAGTTGCAACGTCTTCTCCAACCCCACCGCACCCGCTCGCACCCCGGCACATGTTCCTAGGGGGAATTATTATAGCTAGGACCAATCCAGGGTCCACGCCTAGCGACGCCATCTACGTCACCGCACGGCACCTCAGACGGTCGCCGACGAATCGCGCCGCAGACGCCCTGTCTTGTCGTTTGTTGCGCTCTCTTTGCTACCGCGAAAGGGCTTGTCCGGCTGGTGGATGCTGCACACGACGAACCATGCCGATGACGCTGCACACCGGCCGGGGGGAGGGGGGCGAGGGCGCAATCCGCCCGAAACACCGTTGCCGTCACTCGTCTTTCACAAATTCCAAAGGGGCGGCTCAAGTGTACCATGACCATTCTATTCTGTCCTTGCCGCCGGGTAACCGCTGCGTCATACTGCCCGCTGCTTTCGCGCGCCCGAAACAGGCGGCAGGCACCCGCTCTCTTGCGGACAGCGCCTCCAACAGCCTCTGCGTGTGAGGCTGACTCCCTGGCCTTGGTTGGTGTCTCGATGCTTCCCCCATGTTCTCCATGTTCCCCATGTTCCCCAAGCCGTAGTACTGTACAATGGTCATGCAACCGCCTCATGACATAGATGCGGCGGTGCGAGCGAGAGTCTAAAACATTAAAAGTATAGGTAGCGAACGATCGTGGCACATGTGACGGACCATGGGTCTGGGTCAACATGGCAGCCGAAAATGGTAGGAAATGGCGACATAGAAAAGTGCAAACAGATGATCCCAAGACCGCATACTCTTACAGAAGAACGATGGAAAATCGCTCATAAAGGGGTAATCGCGCGAACCAAAACTCCGAGATAAAACGCCGTGCTGACCTCGTTGGGGGTTGCCGCAGGAGGTCGGGGTGGTAGATGACTCGAACCGGACGGTGAAGCGACTGGGAAGAAGAAATTCATCTCTTTTGTCGTAAACAAGACCTCGTCTAGCATCCAACCGATGAAAACGCAGATGCGCTGTCCAAATCGCGACAGTGGATATCTCAAATGCACAGAGCAAACCAAGTGATCAACAAACAGTGATGCAAAACTCAAAAGGGTCCACACAGGGTGGGACCGGCATGTCAATCACTTGGTGATCGACAGGTTCAAGCGTCATCGGGCGAGGGATGATCTTGGGCCTCGCCTTTATGTACCTTGCGGTGCCGCCTCAAGTTGGAGACGACCGAGAAATGGCGACCGCAGCCTTCTACTTCGCAGGCAAATGCTGCACTTTGTTAGCCCGTGACACAACCTTCTCAATGCATCATGACTTACGCTTCTCGCCAGTATGGCTGTACATGTGGGTCTGAAGGGAGCTCGGGCGAGTGAATCTCTTGTCGCAGATCTTGCACTTGTGCTTCTTCTGCGAGCTGGACGAGACCTTGGAGCTGAACTGACCCATCATGGATTGCGGCGCCGGGGGAATGTTCGCTCCCATGAGCGCGCTCGGTCGCGGCAGTGTTCGCGAATGCGTCAGGTCGACCGACTCTGATGCCGAGCTGTAGTCGGTGACGGAACCCTCGCCGCCGTAGTAGTTGGCGCCATTGTAACTGGCGCCCGAGATGGACGAGTGGGCAGAGTGTGTTGATGGGAAGCCGTACGAGTCGGTCGAGCTCCGGCTGGATCCTTGGGTGCCGTAGATATTCCTCGGGGTGATATCGGACTGGCTCAAGGAGACCATACCCCGACTGGCGTCGAGGGCATCGCTGAAGCTGTTGCGAGGCGGTTGAGAGTTTAAACTGCAAAAGTCAACGGACGAACTCTGGCGTTGACGTTGCAATTCCATGACGCTGTCAAGATACGGCACTGAGGGTACTGACGGATGAGAGGAACGACGGGCAGTGTCCTGCGAGAATGCGTAGGGGACTCTTTCGGTGCTTCCATAATCGACTTGAGAGTAAGGAGCCGAGGTGGGTGCGTACGTGTTTGTGGGAGCAGATGTGGTGGTGCCATAGCCACCGTTGTAACTCCGCGATAGAAGATCTTGCGACATATCTGGTAAGTTTTGTGCTGGAAGCGAGCCATCCGGGAGAGCAATACCTGATCCTAAAGATGGTGCCGTGACCGGGAGACCGTGGTACGGAATGGCAATGCTGGTCGGGCGGTGAATGGCTTGAGGCTGCGAGGAGGCGTGGTTCTCGAGGCCAGCTGACACGTTGGGCGCGATGGCGGTCTGATACAGTTGCTGCGGCGAGGGACCGGCGGCCGACACCCACGGGTTGGTGAAGTGCGGTTGCGGGTAACGCAAAGGATCGTAGCTCATCCCGTTGAGTTGGGACTGTTGGCGACTATCGACTGCCATTGCCATAACGGGGACGTTGCAGGTGCGGGAGGAAGTTCCTTAAAGGTGAGGTGTAGACGAGGTACAAACAGACCAAGAGGCTATCGTGAATGCACACAGGCCAGAAGGTCGAGTAGCTGAAACAAGGCGGTTCGAGGGGCAAGCAACGTGGGGAGAGACGATCACTGGAACGCAGCGGTGGGATCTGCGGACCTTTTGAACTTGGTCTGACACTGGGGGCACCCGTGTAGAGGACGTCCGGGTTGAGTAATGATGGACGCTATGGTATGCCGATAGCAGGAGGGTTCGACAGTAGGTGCCGTGGCTGTGGGCCTCGAAGATTGGGCGCTGGCGGGTGTGGATGACGGAGTGACAGACGCACGCGCGTTTCAGATGCAGCGCAGAGTGTGGAGAGGCAGACGACAGCTGGCGCAGGGACGGTGCGAGGGTCGCTGCGAGGAGAGTGGTTGATGGTGGAGGGTCGGTAGGGTTAATGGGTAGGGGCGAGGACACCAGCAACAAAGAAGAAAGGATGTTCGGTGAGGTCTACTGATTGAGTATCGATTGACTGACGGCGGTGGAGTAGTAAGAGGCGGTTTGGAATCGAGTGAGCATTGGGAGGCAGTGATGTTGATCAGCGGGCAGCAATTGGGAGAATGGTGAGTGTTAAATTCGTTTGGCTGGTTTGATTTACGTCGTGTGGAGCACAGCACTTTCATCATAGGCTGGCAGCCAAGGCAAGAGTGGCAGGCTGGTTGAAGCGCCACCACGGACCCCGGACAGTGCTTGCAGGGTAGACGCTGGCGGCGCTAGGGCGCTGCTTTGGCGGCTGCTTTTAGGGCGTCCTAGCGTGTCGTCTTGTCTGCGGGCAGTGTGGGGAGCAGCACAACGCTGCCTCTTTGCCTGCTCGGCGAGAACGGGCAGCCTAGGTAGGTAGATACTGGCACCGCACTACTGCCACTGACTGACACTGTGCAGAGGCGCGGCAGGTCGAGTTCCGCACGGCTAACGCAGACGGCGCCGAGAAGGTGCACAAACCACGGCCGTCTAGTGCACGCTGCGGCGAGTCGTGAGCAGCCATGTACGGGCAGCCTTCGGTGCTGTCTCTCCGCCAGCACAAGCAGCAGGAGGAGGAGGAGCAGGAGGAGGAGCAGGAGGAGCAGCAGGAGGAGGAGCAGGAGGAGAAGCAGGAGGAGAAGCAGGAGGAGAAGCAGGAGGAGAAGCAGGAGGAGAAGCAGGAGGAGAAGCAGGAGGAGAAGCAGGAGGAGTAGCAGGAGTAGCAGCAGCAGCAGTAGGACCAGCAGCAGCAGCAGGAACAGCACGACCACCAGCAGGACCACCAGCAGGAACAGCACCACGACCACCAGCAGGACCACGACCACGACCACCACCACCACCACCACCATGACCACCACCACCACCGCCATCATCGCACGGGAGGCTGCGCGCCCAAGCCAATCAGCTCGAGGGCGGACGGGATGCCTTTGTTTTTGGCGTGCCGCCACCACGCAGAGCCAGCTGCGCCTTTCCCTTTGCGCGGCTCGAAGAATACGATGGTAGCCCATGTGGCCTAGCGCCTCGACCTAGACACGGGTTTCAGACGACACCGCATGCCCCAAAGCGGCTGGAGCAGGGAGGGGCAGTGGCCAAGGGCATTTCGACGACGCGCTGTAGATAATTCTCCGGCGCCGTGCCCGCATCCTGATCCTGGGCGAGCAAGCACAAGCACAAGCAGTCGTGGTGTCGTGTCGTGTTGTGTCGTGTGCGTGTGCGTGTGCGTGTGCGTGTGCGTGTCGCGATAGGGGCTCTGACAGGGGCCTGAGGCTGCGCGTTTGGGGGTGCATTCGGTCCGTCAGCGTGCGATGTGAGTTTTGCGTACAAGGCGACGACTTCGAGTCGGATTGGAGCCGTTGCTCTGGCCCCGTTCAAAGTAGCCCTCCCCTCCCCTGAACACTGGCCCTGTGCGTCGCCGTCAAGCACTGGACATGCGTTTGATCGCCGTCCACTTTGCTTTTCGAAGCCATGCCGTTTAGCTTAACCAGATTGTGGCCCCTATACCTGGTCACGAGCGGGTCGGGGGCATGACATGCCGTCCTTGGAGTTGCTTAGACCCAGCATGGTGCCTGCGCCAACCCTCTCGCGCGCGCGCTCGCGCTGGCCGAGGGCTGTCGCGGTACCTGCTCTCTCCCAAACAGCATTCCGCTCCAATCGGGCTTGGCTTCATTGGAAGGGTGCACACTGCACAGATTCCGCCGGACCCCTAACCAACATGATGTCAACCTGCGAGGTAGATGTACGTACAGGCCACGGGCAGCCGACCAGGGTTGCTTGCTGCGCGCTGTATATTGTGGGTACGCGTTGCTGGGTCCTGCGCAGCTGACTTGTCGAGCAAAAGGTAGTGTAGGCAGCGTAGGCAGCGTAGGCAGCGTATAGGCAGCGTAGGCAGCGTACTTGGGTGGTTGACATGAGCAGCGTCCTGCTGTTGATTCTTCGAATTGCTTTCGTTTGTTGCGACGTCGACCATGGACGATGCGTGTACACAGAGTCGTCCGTCGTCCGGTGCTCTCTCGGGCACATCGAGTCCGCGCTTGCTTGTAGTCTACATAGTAGGTAGTCTAGGTATTGTTGCGGACGGCAGCGCTGGTCCAAGGCTGCCAATGTCGTCACTGGCATCCCCTCCCACTTGTGCCGGCGGAGGACTTGGCGCCTCCCTTTTGTTCGGCCCTCGGACGATTGGGCGCGCACAGCAGGCCAACTTGCTAGCGCTGCGGGCCCAACCGCTGCGACGGTAAAGACCCTCGTCATTGTGCATCTCCCGCTCTTTTCCACCCCTGCTCCAGTTAGGCAGCTCGATAGTGCACGCCACGGCAAGCTTCTCCTCCAACAACAGCCGCCAGCCCGTGTGCGTTGAGCCAGAACTTGTGCTCCGTTGCTACACCTGCAGCGTGGCGTCCCTCCCCATGCCCTTCCCGTTCCCCGAGTGTGCATGGCCAGCGGTTGCTTGCGCGTGCTGATGAATCTGACTCCGCCCGTGGCGATATCTAGTCTACTTGCGCGGAACCTGCCCTCACCGCCCATCGTCGTCGCAACGGCCTGCATCGTCTGCGTTTTGGGCACCGCGTGCCCCTCACTGCCGTCGTACTATGTATGCAGGGCCGCCAATCGTGGATCCTCCTTCCTTCCTGTCGATTCGCACCTCAAGCCTGGTGCTGCACTTTTGCACAGCAATCGTCGCCTCGCCTTTTCCTCCCACACCGAAACGCCCTCCCTGCGCAAGCCAGAGGCACCTCTCGCACATCGCGCACATCTCACCCGAGCACGAGCCGTACGTGTCCTGTGCCCCGTTCAACGGTCGGCGAAGGAAACTTGCCACTTTGCGCGTTCCGCCATAGCGTCGAAGCCGTCCGCGGCACTACCTACAACGTTCAGGGCGTGCATCTCGCGGCGCGCGGCATGTTCCTCCAACCAGACCATGTCGTGGCCGCTCTCCAACACGTCCACCAAAGCAGCCGCCTTTTTTTTTCAGGGCTAACGCGCTCGGCATGCCACCGTGTGGACCCTGCATTCGTCAGCCTCCAGAGCGAATCGAGAGTAGCCACTGCTCTTGCGGACGGGGCTCGCGGCCGGGCAACACAGGCGAGACACCCTGGCTACCCTGTTCCCGCACTACTGCTCAAACCGGTGATGCTCGCTGGTGAGCTCGAGTGTGGAGAAGTGGGTGGGGTTCCAACAAGTCGCCGTCTGAATCACCGGGGGCCTGCTACCTACCTACCAGGCTACCAGCTGCGTTGGACAAGAAATGAGATGCGTGAGATAGGGGTTGACATTGTCTGCTGCTCTCTGCTGCTCTCTGATGGACGACCTGTCCATGTTGCCGTGGTTTCGATTTGAACTCTTTCGCTCTACGATGAGGCGATTATTCCCGGGCAAAAAGATACTCGCTAGTCTACTCTACTCTTGCAAAGCCCAAATTTACCTCTCACCTCACCTAGATACTACTAAGCATGATGTCGGAAGGACTGGTCAAACTTTGAACAGACTGGCTCACGATACCTAGGTACGTGAACGCACGCATCGATTCTGGCCTTCGTTCTGATGCCCGCACTGCCTAGGTATCTAGGTAGGTATGCTACTCTTGCGGGGCATGCGATTCACAGGATCGAGTCCACCTTGCAAGGATACTCCGCCCTTGTAACAGCTGCATCAACTCTACGCGCATCTTCCCATCCAGCCTGTCTACCTACCGGTAGTGCCAGATGGCAAATTGTCCCATCCCACCACCACGTGCTTGCAGCGTCTGCAGGGACCAGATTGAGCCTCCTTTACAGAAGCAGATCACGGCCCGCCCGCGCTGAGTGTGCACGTCGAACCTGCCAATCCTTTTTCGAGCCCTCGAGATTTGCTCCTCGGTCAACGCAGCGCGGTGCGCCGTGTCGATCTCAATTAGCTTTTTCGCCTGTTCCAAACCCCCCCCCTCGTCCCTCTCCCCTCTCCCCTCTCCCCCCGCGCTAACCTGAGCAGCGAGCGAAAACCGTTGAACCCGCAACCAAGCCCCTCCCCCCCCCGTAACCCGAAACGGATCTCACAGGAAGCCTGAATCGGAGCACGCGGGGTCGATGAATTTCCCCTTCCCGACTCAGGCGGTGCTAAGCGTGTGTTTTTAATTGATCAAATCCATCCTGATTCGCCGACTTTTCCTCTTTTCATTTCCCGCGCTTTTTGTTTACGCCAGAGTCCGTCCCCATTGGTCCCATCATGCGGCCATGGCTCAGAAGCACATACCCATCTACACACACACACCTACACACACCCACACGCACGCACGCACATACACACACACACACATCACATGCACACATGCACCTGCGTCCCCTTTCTGAACGAGGGCTTTGCCGCATGCGGTCCTTCCTGATGTGGTTCCAATCCATGCCCAACTCAGCCATCTGGAGCAAGCACCCCGGTCCAATCAAAATGAGGCTTGTGTGGTCGCCGACCTCGACCGCATCCTATAGCTTCTACCACAACGTCGGAAGCCCCATCTACAGCGCAGCGTGCTAAGTAGCAAGTCAGATCAACTCGTGACCACCGGGAGTGAGCTCCGCCGCAAAGTAGGTAGGTACCTTTTTCCCCAAAGTCACACTCGAGCAATGCACCAGGGTTGGCACAGAGCGGTGAAGGTCCCATTTGGGCCACGCGGCACCAGAAACATGGTCTACCATCCCGGTCTGTTTGACTTTATTTTTTCCTTTCTTTTTTCCCCCCCTCCCCTTCCTTTCCTTTCGTGCGTTCCCCGTGTCCCGGCATCTGGATGGGATGTCATCTTGGAACTTGCGCTGTGATGGTCTGTTCGCTTTCCTTGCGAGCCGCCTTGAGCGAGGGTCGCAGACTCGAAGAACCTCGTGTCCTGCTGTCGCTTCGGCTCTGGGGCTCGCCTTCCACGTCGCCGCTCGAGACGCCGTCGAGCTCGCGCGGCTGTCGAAAGGCGGCTGGTTCCGCCTCCTTCTCTAATTTCTGCATGTTCTCCTGTGTCAGAGGTAACTGGGATGCCTCCTCCCCCTGGTAGCTCCCCTGCCCAGGCCCCTTCGTTCCCGTGAGAAAGAGCAGTTTGTCATCCCGCAGGCTGGATGCCTTCTCTTCAGCGTAAATGCGACGCATCGCACGGTCGTCAGCGGTTTCGGAGGATTTGGCCAAGGCGGCGTTGCTTTCGTAGTGCAGGCGGTCAAGCTCAGCCGTCAGAGATGAGTCTTGCACCGTCGTTTCAGATGCGACAGGGGAGTGGGAGATTTGCGTTCGATCGGTCGGGGCATTAGGGCGCGATGTTCGAGGCGTCAGTGCGGAGGAGCGACGATCCTCGACGTTCCTGGATAGCGACTCCTTGGCCAACTTGCGCCTACCTTCGATCGCCCACTTCACAAGCATCTTTTCGAGCAGCTTGCCTTTGACGGGTTTGGCTAAATAATCCTGCAACGTTCAGCAACTCCGGACTCAAGATAGGGGCGACCACTCACGTCCATGCCAGCCTTTTGGCACTTTTCCTTGTCGCCTTGTATTGCCGACGCTGTCATGGCAATGATAGGAACATCCCGAAAATCGGCTGTTTCAAAGTCCGTTCGGATTTTCGAGGTAGCTTGATACTTCGAAACAAAGTCAGTACGTATCCAGTAGAATGTATCGTGCAAGATTTCTGATTGAACAAACGTTTGTCCGTCGCTGTTGTGGAGTCGCTAGTGCGCCCTGCAAGTGATTGTGTGCTTCATAGGAACGGCCAAAGCAGCAGGCAAAAGAGGGGGAAACAGCAAACAGGAGACGACTGAACTTACCCCATCCATGATAGGCATCTGGACCTATTACGGATCCAAGTCAGTGAATGCACTCATTATTCGCGCCGGTGCGTTTACTTACATCCATGAGAATCAAATCCGGTCTCGGATGGTCAGTGGAGAAATCTTGCGAGAGATAGTCCACAGCCTCCTTTCCGTTCCATACCGCTTGGACGCTGAAATTCAGCTTTCTGATCGTTTTGAGGGCGATTTGTTGATTGATGTGACTAGAGGGAATGATCAGTCTACGCACACGCAGCCGTTACTGAAGGAACTCACTTGTCCTCGACTACCAATACCTGTACCTTCTTCCTCTCGCTCTCAGATAGCGTAGTCAAGTGGTCGGAAATACTAGGGCTGTCCAATGACGGGGACGAATCTCCTCGACTATGCACCTTGGTGTGCACGTTGTGCAGCTTGGGGGTCTGTGGTGGCGTGTGATCGTCAGAGCTTCCGCAAGACACCGACACATCCGACTGCAAACGATCCGGGATCGACGAGATATCAATCAGCGGTAACCCATCGTCCTGATATGGTGCTTTGCTGAATGGAATCCAAAATGTTGCGGTGGTACCTTGACCAAGTACCGACTCCAGACCGATGTCTCCGTGCATCAGCTGTACGAGGTTCTTGCTAATCGTCAACCCGAGGCCTGTTCCACCAAAGCGACGTGCTGTCGAAGAGTCGGCCTGACTAAAAGGTTGAAAAAGCCGCTTGCGGATATCTTCTTCGATTCCGATCCCCGTGTCTTCGACAGCGAAACGTACGGTGACAATTTCCGTCGTCTCAGAGATGATTGAGGCTCCCAAACGAACGTGCCCTTCAGTTGTGAACTTGATGGAGTTGGTTAATACCTAGATGGGAGGATACCAAGTCAGTGAAATCCTCAAAATGGAGAGAAACAGGCAGAAGCAGGTGATTTTAGCTTCAACTGATGCCCGATATCTGTATCGTTCAGACATCGGTAACAGCAGAAACACCCACTTTTCGCCCCAACATTACGTACGTTTGTCAAAATCTGCCTCAAGCGACCCGGGTCTCCAATCACTCGAAGGTCTCTTTCGATCTCAGGCTGTACAGCGCTCTCATACGCAATATTCTTTCGCTGCGCCGCGAAGGACATCATCTTGTTGACATCTCGTAGGACGACAGAAAGACTAAATTGGACTTCTTCGATGTCCAACCGTCCCGATTCAACTTTGCTGAAATCCAGGATGTCGTTGATGACTGCCAGAAGCCCATTCGCGGAGCGTTGTATGTTTTCAGCACACTCTTTCTGTTCTTCATCAAGATTTGTGTCCAGCAGGAGATCGCTCATGCCTATGACTCCAGCGATAGGCGTCCTAATCTCGTGCGACATGTTTGCCAGGAATTGACTCTTCATACGACTTGCTTCCTTAGCTGCAGCTGCATTAGCCAAAAGTCTACTGTTCTCTTCCCCTTGCTTTTTCAATTTGTTTTCTCTTATGCGTAACTCGGAAACGTCCATCGAAATACCGATGACCCCATCGACGTATGCGTCGCCCTCCTTTCCACCGGCCCTGGAACGTTTGTAGAGGGGAACCAATCTTGTGCGGTAGCATTGATCATCCTTGACTCTTTCCATGATTTCATCTCGCGCTCTGCCCTCTAGCAATTCTTGGATTGGTCTCTTCCAACGATCGAAGTCGCTGAAGAAATCGAAGATGTTCTTCCCAATGGCCTGCTCCTTCTTCTGTTCATTCATTCTCGCGTCTCCGACTCCCTCCATATCTCCCTCCAGCATAAGCAGCTCGGCCTTCCTGTTGATCACCCAAAGTGTAACCTTGGCGTGTTCAATAACCCGTTGCAATTGCGCCCTTGTCTGTCGTGCCGCCTGTCGGGCTTCCACGAGGTCATGAATGTCCGTGCAGGTACCGAACCACCTGGTGATTATGCCGGCATCATTGTAGAAAGGAACTGCTCTCCCAAGCATCCAACGCCAAACGCCGTCATATCTTTTAGCCCTGTACTCGGTATTGTACTCTTCCCCAGTTCGGAGGGATCGGGACCAGAGCTCGGCCGTCATCGGCATATCTTCTGGATGAAATGCATCTCTCCAACCTTCTCCCAACGACTCTTCAACAGTCTGCCCAGTGTATTCATACCAGCGTTGCGAGTACCAGTCGTGTGTTCCGTCTGGCGTGGTGGTCCATACCATGGCCGGCAGGTTGTTCGTGATATACCTACACACCCGGCATTAGCTAAGACTCGATGAGAGGAAAGAAGAAAGGCTTGGGAGTATTTTCGGCCTTTCCCTACGAACTCCCATGGTAAAAGAGAGTGCTGGAACAGCTGAATGTTGACACGGGTCTGTATTGTTAGGACTTACTCAAACTGTCGTTCATTTTCGTGGACTTGCGCCGCGATCTCGTTAGCATACTGTGTAACGTCCTTGAAGACAACGATTCCGCCCAAAAACTCGCCGGTCACGTCATGGAGGATCGGCTCGCCTGCTACCTCGAAGGCCACCGGTACTCCAGTATTGGGATGGCGCATTGCTACACGGCGGCTGTCGAACGGTTGCTGACTGCGGCATAACTCTATGATGGGAAGCTCGTCCACGTCGAACTTGCGCGCAAAGTCCTCTGTCCACAAGCTAAATTGGCCGAGAAAGTCTCTCTGGTCGGTAGGATTGTACACGGCATCTTCTGGCAAAAAACGAAGCATGGCCTTGTTCGGTATTCCAAAGCCCTCATCCTGCCACATGGCATATGCCGGCATATTGATCGAGTTCAAAATTGCATCCTTCATCTGCGAGGCCTTCTGAAAGATGCTGGCTGTTATGGACAGATCGCTCCTGGCTTTTAGTGGTGGACCACGCGGTGGGAATTCAGGCGTTGAGAACGTCGGCGTAAGGGCCTTTGAACTTTGTCCTGATCTGCGTCCCGAAGATGAACTGGAATTTGAGCCACGAGACTTGTTCAGCTGGTAGGCGGTTGTTGTTCTGGTTACAATGCGGCTCGAGGGTCGCGGATTGCGTTTCACATCAACAGGTTGGGCACTCGTAAAAGTCAGCGTATAATAGCTGGTGTCTTCAATACCCCAGACTGAGATGATCATGGTGGCTTGAAGTGCATTCTCGTGCGGAGAGGGCTTTGCGTTTCGTGCTGTGCTACGGTCTCCAGCACGAGTAGTAGAAGTTATGATTACATCCACTGACACATCGTGTACTGTCGCTCCCGTGAGATTTTGGCTGCTTAACCTCGGCAACTTGGGCGGTGCATCAGCGAACTCCTGGCCACCGGAAGTCGCTGTAGGTGTGCTGCCGCCGCTATCTAGCTGGCTTTCTTCAACAGACAGTCGGTCTTTTCGTTCAGCGGCAGCATCCTCGAACACAGAATTAAGGAAGTCCTGCTCCGGTGTCAGTCACTTTGACCACGTCTATCGGGTTCATGGTGCTATCCAACCTGCCATGAAACCAGTATGGGTGAGCCGTTCTGGAGGATGTCTATCCCGAGCTCAGCCATGGCCTTCCCAATCAAAGCCTCTGTTACAGTCAGTCCCTCCGCAGCAGTAGCTGACCAATCGATCCCAAGAAGACGACCCATTGCTTCGTTCGCAAGCGTAACAGTTGCATCTGCGGACAATACGAGAAGCGGAACCGGTAGGTATTGCAGCGTCGCCAATGCGACCATGGTCGAGGGCGGATGTGAGGGTAGCTCGATCGACAAGACGCCAGCGCTTTGAACAGAGCCTGGGGAGTTTGCATCCAGTCCGCTCTGCAGTCCACTCGACAGGCCAAAGTAGCCGCCATCCACAGCCTCATCATCCATCATTTTGAATAACAACACCTCTCAATGGTGCATTGATATTTCCGAAGTGTTTACTAGACACTCATGAGAGCGCCTCCACTCCGGTGCGGGTATCCGCTATGCCGAAATCATAAAACCAGTCGGAGAAAACCTCTAGAAAGCATGGACACCGCGAAAGAAAAAGGCCACCGCAGTAGGGGCGCAAGAGCGAGGCCTGGATGTCTTGTACTTTGCACTGCTATGCGTCGGGGCCAGCGGTGTGTTCTGGAAGTGGGCTTAGATCGTCGCGGCGGAGAGGGCCGGAGAGGATCTAGAACTGGTCGCTTCGCAGGTGTTCGCACGCAGATCAATATTTCGTGATCCACCGGTTTTGGAGACGGCAGGGCACAGCAGGAGCGGGAGACGCTGAGTGATGGAGGAGCCGTGGATGCCTTCACTGTGCGAGGGGATTTACGCGTGGCTGGGAAAGCATTTGGTGTTGAGTCGAGACCGTTGCGGCGAAACCATACGCCGCAGTATGACATAGCGCCAGCGGCTGAGCTAATCGCTCCCGAGGTTGAGAATTGTCGCTGCCAAAGGGCGAGCTATGCGTGCTGCAGCCATCTCCAGCGGGCGCAATTCGTGCTCGTGGCCCACGAAGGAGCTGGGGGGTGGGGAGACGCGAGCTTTAAGATGCTCTGGGTGAGGGCGCGCAACCCCTGCGTCGATCTCGCGATGCTTGGTGAAGCTCTTGCGCAGACACCCATGCAAATGCAAAGAAACAAGATTCGCGTCCCACTTTAGCATGGAGAACCAGATAGCGCACATTTTATGTGGGGTTCTGCAATCTATTCGTGACAAATCTTGCAAGAATGGTCTGAAGCAATGATTCTGGCACCCTTGTTCTACGTATTCGAAGATCGCCAAGGTTTACCTGCAGGAAATCAGGCCATTCGAGCCAACAGGCGAACAGTGAAATCCTCAGCCACGAGTGTTACACTTCTTAGAGTCGGCTTCGCGTTTCATATAGAAGCAATGTAAAGCCGATCATCTAGCACTGCACATGAGTGAATGGTTAGAACAGGCATTGGGCCCTGGATCGGGAAGTGGAGAGGTCTTGGTCACGTGATATACCAGAACCCGTGCACGTGTGCGTGAGCCCTTGTCAGTAGTCTACTACTGCTGGCAACTCCACCAGGCAACATCATCCCGCTGGGAAAGAGCCGCACACCAGATTGCACCGACAACACGCACTTTCTCTTTGGCCAGCGCCTTTACCACACCTGTGATTGCCAACATGGTCTTTTTCGGCCTCGGCGGCCTCCTCCAACGTATTTCAATCTTCCTCCAATGTAGTTCAAGTGCTGACCACCATAGTCTCCGTACTCCTCATAAACGCCATCGCAATCCTTTCCGAAGACCGCTTCCTCGCCCGCAGTATGTCTGCCACCGACGCTCGTCCTGCTTGCCCCCCTCCACGCATTCTCGCTTGCGCCAGGGACCCCCACACGCGATTGCCGATTTCCCAAATATCATGTCCGTGACTGACTCTGGATATTAGTCGGATGGACGTCCTCGGCGGACCCGGGCTTCGGCGGCCAACGTGACGATGGCATAAAAGCACGACTGGTCAACCTCGTGTCCTCCGTTCGGACCTTGATGCGGAGTACGTATGCCCCCGCCCACCAGCGGCACCGATTCCACCAGCACATACAAATTGCGCGCGCTGTGGCACGACTCGCTGTTCTGAAGATAACTTCCACTATCTGGCTTTTTTTTGGGGGGCCACGGAGTCGAAAAAGGGTGCACGTGGAACTGATGGCGAAGACGTGCTCCTGCAACAACTCGCACACACGATGACACAGCATGAGCTAACATGGACACAGTACCCCTCATGTTTATCAACACCGCGATGATCATATACCTCCTCATATTCGGCTGAGCGCGCTTCGACTGCAGAACAACGTCCCACCCGCGTCCGGCCCGCCTATGGCAACGAGGAGGACTTGCGCGTGGGGGGAGGCAGAACCGTACGCATACTGAAACCGTTGCGTCCAGAAAAGCGGAATGTGTGGTGAGGAAGGGGCAATCCTCGGGAGGAACTGGACGATGTGGGCAAGCGGGTACGGTAGAACGATAGCGCATCACTACCGGCGCGGTGGACGCGACATTTGCAGTCCAATCCGGCGGCGTTGCGGGAGGAACGCGCAGCAGCGTCATGAACGATAGCAGAGCCGTGAGCATGAATGTATGGAACTGGGAACGTTGACAAGAAACCATGCGACATGGCTTCCCCACTTTTGTTATCAGATTCGTCGGGAGAGTGATTGTGCATGGGGGGCTTGCCCGACTCCAGCATAACGTAGCAGACAACACGGAAAGCGCCTCAGTTCCACACATGATCATGGCATCACGCCATAACCCCCCATAACCCTAACCCCTAACAACGTTGACATCGCACGCGGTATGAATTCACCATCCGTCTCTGCTATAAACACCATCCCCACCGCAATGCCGTGCAAATGCCCATGCGTACATGGTACGCCTATGCAAAATCCCTTCCCCCTCAATGTCCCTCGTATCCCAACAAGCCCCCTCGATAGTGAAGAGAGCTGCCAACGAAAGGTTCCCCAACGCAGCCAGGGAATATGCACAAAACCACCCTCTCCCAAACCATAGGTACAGACAGACATAGCTAGCCCACCTCCAAGGGCAGCATGTGGACGTGACGGGTGTGACACAACAGTAGAAAGAATACAGCACCAAGAAGTCTAGAGCAACGTCTCACGGCGCCTAGAGATGAAACGCCGACTTTTTCCTCCCAAGACTAAACCGGTTCTTCCTCTCCTCCTTACCCGGGGTCCCTTGTGCTGCCTGCTCCGCTTCCGCCACGACAGGCGTACTCGGCATCTCAGGCTCGTCCTTCTTGTCGTCCTTGCCGCCAGGCCAGAACTTGGGCTTGTGCCGCAGACTCATACTACTATGTCTGAAGCGGCTGAGCCCGCTGCCCTTGCTGATGCTGCCTAGGCCGTTTGAGATCTTGTCCTTCTCAGGTTCTGGAGGCTCTGCACCGCCCTCTTTGCCGCGTTTCTTGTTTTCCTCTGTTGCGCTCTCGCGCGAGGCGGCCAGTGCTGATCGCAGGTCCTCTTCCTGTTTGCGGGAAAGTTCGCGTCGTTGACTTTCAAGCTCCTTGCGTTTGACTTTGGCTTGTTTTTCGAGTTCTTTCTCCATGGCTTTGCGTTCTTTTTCTTCCTTGACGCGTTCTGCCTTCTCTTTCTTGAACGCTACGTTGCTTTGCCGCTTGCCTAGTATTGGTATGTTCGTTGTGACGTGGTCTAAAGTATTGCTGTGCTCGCCGGTATGAAGAGCGGGAGCTGTTACAGCATGGTTGAGACTTGCAAACTGATTGTCCTTCTCTACCGTGGGTGTTGTTGCGAGGTTATGGTCGTGCCCGTTTGCGAGGCCATAACCATTCGCCTTTGGTATTGTGACGGAGGTGGGCTCGATGTTCACCTCGGCTGCCTGTTTTGCGGCCGCCAAGCTCTCCTCCTCTTGCTCCTTCATCATTGCCTCTTCCGTTGTCTCTTGGTAAAAGAGCACGTATGCGCATGCCAGCTGATCTTCGCCCCCGAAAAAGCGGCGCACGTATGCCTTGTCTACTGGCTCTACCATCTCATCGTCAAATAGAAGCCAGCCCCGGTCTTGCGTCTTTATAATTGAAACGTAATGTCCGTGGTACGGTCCGCCTCCTATGTGGACCACTACAGCGTAGAGCTCGTAGAGTCGATCGGGGTCTTCCGCATCATCGGTGGTGTTGAACAATCGGAGATAATAGGGATACACAACACGATGGAACAGCTTCTGTAACCGTTGTAAATCCTCGGTATACTTGAAGCGCTTGAGATGCAGGGCTAGGATCCTCGGGAGCCTCTTGATCTTCATGCGTTTTTCTGCCTCCTGCAGCCCACCGCACTTGTCGCAATGGAATTTGTTTCTTTCGCACAGCATTTCTTCTTCGGAAAATTTTCGCAAGCAGCTCGTTACTGATGAATGTTGTTCCAAATCCACTGACAGGTCCAAAAATGCTTCGTCTCGTTGAGAGGTGTTTTCACACGTCAAACATCGTGTCTCGGACGTAAGTGTGCCTTCGAAGAGTTCGTGTACCCAGCCGATATTGCTTGGGACAGTCCCGTTTACTACAGCGTTAGATTGCGATATGATAGCGCTTGTATTCTTATCTTCTATCTCATGCACCCGAGTTTTGGAAAAGTGCTCCACGTTCTCCACCACTTCGTTGAGCAACAAGTTGAGGAACTCGTGCGCGTCTTGGTGCATCGGGGTGCGGAACATCTCGTTCTCGCGACGTAGAATTTCGAGGAACCTGTGTGGGCTGACTACACCTATGTGTGACCGGTGTGCTATCACTGCTTCGAATATGTCCTTGAGCGCACTGAAGAGCGATTCCGACATGCCATATGCCTTTGAATTCTCATAGTCCATGCTTAGCACCGGCCCTGCGGCCAATGCTTGCTTCTTCTTGTATTCGGGCGAGTCTTTGTTATCCTCTGGCTTCTGAGGTTGACCCGGATTTATGGTGCCGCCGGGTGTGACGACGGGCTTTCGTGGCGACGCGGCATTGGGATTGGAGAAGGAATTCCTGCCTTTCGGGGACAGGTTCGAGTTCTGGGCATTTGGGTCGGGAAGCAAACTCGTGTTTAACCGCGGCAAAGGTCCTGTGGCTGGTCGTTCGAGCGCTTCGAGCGGTGATCTGGCGGGGAAGTTGATGACCTGTTCTCGGAAGGGCACTGAGTAGTACAGACATTGTACGATGGAGTTGCAGTAGCTGGCAGCACGTGAGCTTGAGTCTCCATGTGTGCGGCAGAGCGCGATTACCAGGTGCTTCCGAACTGTAGAGGCCATTAGTGACTAGGTCGCAAGCAGGAGCGCTTGGGTCCACGTACATTCTCGAAGCCGAAGAACTTGTCGCTGCCATCGGCGCGAACGGGGCCGGCGTCCTGCAGCAGCTTCTCGAGAGGCGTCAACTGTGGGGCATTCGGGTCCTTCCTCGCTGGAGGCGCGCTCGAAGCTGGACTGGCGGGACCCTACAGCGCAGCGAGTATCAGCCATTGTGGCACGGCGCACACGTGCAGGAGCGTGCGTCACTCACATTCCCTGACTTCAGCCGCCCGAAAAAAGAAGTCATGGCGGGGGTGGAGGTCGAGCGTGGGCGGAGAGTGGAGAGTGGAGAGTGGAGAGGTGCGGAGATGAAGGCAGTCGACTCTCTACGCGCGGACCTGGGGCAGGTGCAGGTGCAGGTGCAGGTGCTCGGACGGAAGGAGCGACGGGAAAGATCCCAAGCGGCGCAGGGTGCTGTTCACGATCATGGAGAAAGATGGGGGGACGGCTTGCGGCAGAGCGAAGTACTGGAGGCTGCGTGGTCCGTGGCTAGGTAGGATAGGTACGCCCCGGGCGACTGCCATTCCAAGCGACTGGATGGCGGTTCTAGCAGCACTAGACCGACCCCAGGCGGTGGGTGCACTCGGACGGGTTCACTCCGCTTCGTGCGCGCGACGGCATCTCATTCGGCACCCGGCACCAGGCACACGCAGCGAGGCCACGGTGCAAAATTCGCTGCTGCAGTCCTACTGTCACTCACATCTGTCTCTGCGCCGCCTTCTGCACCGCCCTCAGCTCCGCAGCATGAGGACGAGGATCCGGAGCCATGGCTAAAGTCCACCGAGCCCACCGAGTCCACCGAGTCCACCGAGTCCACCGAGCCCACCACTCATGCAGTTCTCCACGCAGGCGCACGAGCATCGATGCATGTGGCGTAGTTGGCACCAACGGTCCTTTTGCTTCTTCAGGCCCCGAGCATCACACGACGAGCACGCTGCCAACATGCTACCTAGCACTGCACCACCGACTTGGTTGCCGTTCTTCTGTTCCTGGATACCTACAACTGACTGCCTGAAGTACAACAACACGCGGTGGCTTCTGGCGCCATCCTCGTAAGCGCGCACGCCCCTCGCATACCTACCTATGAACCGCCATGCATGTCGCACCGTCATGACATGCATGCATGCATCCATCCTCGCGTCACGCCCCTCCGACTCTCAACCTGCCTTGTCTGAACAACCCTGCGCCCGTGAAAGAACATGCTTGGTAGAGTACACCGATAACACCATCCACACCCGATGCCCTGGGTATGTTTTGACGCCCCGCAGAAATGCAACGTGAACACCCGAAAAATACAGGACAAGAAGTGAAAGCCGCCCTTTTACAGTCGCCGAAGCCGCTTCCCAGCTCCCAGCTCGATCGCGGTGCGGCCGTTGAGAATGCCATCTTCGCTGCCTCCTGGCGGCGGATGGTTCTGGATGTATTCCCGCCGGATACGTGCTGCTTCTTCGTCCCACTTGGCTACCCGATCCTTGAATGATGCTGCATTGGCTGCAGCGTCGTCTTTCGCACTCTGTGTCTCGTCCAGATAGGGTTTCCTGATCGCCTCACTGTCCGTTCGCCACCTTAGCCCAAGTGCAGTGCGGATCTCCGTCTTGGATGCCTTCGCATTGGAATCGCCGGTAGCTGCTCTTTTCTTCTCGTCACATTCCTGCTTGCAGACATACCAATAGTCCTTCGTGTACAGGAGGAAAGGATTGACGCCGGCGCGTCCAGGCTTGAGAGGACGTTCGCCTAGCTTCTCGAGGATCTCTCCTATGATCGAAGCCTCGTAATCCTCATTTGGTTTTGCATTGTGCTTCTTAGACTGTACATCGACCAGTCCCTGTTCGTGTTTCCGTTTTGACTCTGTCGACAGTGCCGTAGAGCTTGTAGAATGCTCAATTTTCACCTTCTTCTCCACCAGTGGGCTAGGGACCTTGATAGGCCCGATCATAGATTCCACCACTTCAGCGGCAGCGCGTAAACCAGACAGGTACGCGCCGTGCACGGTGGCAGGATGGCTTCCACAGGTCGCTTCGCCAGCGAAGTGTATCGGGCCGTGAGGTCTGGCCATAACATCATAGTCGCCTGCTTGCGTCCGTGGCCCCACATACGAGTAGCTCCCGCGAGCGAAAGGATCCCTCCGCCAGCGCGTGACGATCGCCTCCGTGGGAAGTGGCACATGGCTGGGAGCGAACATCTTGTCTAGACGATCTGTGACCTCCTTGACGAGTTGATCATTGGAAGTTGCCTCCGCATAGCGGGCTGCTTCTCCGGCCATTAGAGCCACCAGTGTGGGCTTACCGCTTGTCTTGATACAGTTCCAGAAAAGGTAGTAACGACCTCTTCGTCGAGCATAGTCTTCAGGATTGAGACTCGCCTGATGTTCCGCCTCGTTCAGTAAGCCAAACATATCGCGATCGGTTTCCCAGAAGGCATGTTCGTAGACTAAGATTACCTAAACACATGTCAGCGACGCTTGATCCATGTTTTCTTGATTCTTCATGTACCTTGTTGAGAAGACCAAAACCCATGCGCTCTATCACACCCTGCTTCCAGTCTGGTAGCGGAGGTTGGAAAGTGATAGAGCCAGACTTCAAGACTCCAAGCGGGGCTGTGATCACAAGTTGGTCTGCCTCGAAAACTTCGCCATTAGTACATTCGATCTTCACAGCTTTGCCAATTGCCTTCTCGTCAAGGCTGTAGTGTACGGATTTCAGCACTGTTTTAAAGCGAACATCCAGTTTGTTCGGACATTGCCAGATCCCACGTGGCACCTGCTGATAGCCTCCGATGACCTCGGTATGTTGGCCCTCAAACTCATTGCCAATGTCTTGATCCCACCCACTCAGACTCAATTGATTTACACTGGCAGCGTTGGCATATTCGAGATTTGCGTGATGCCAATTGAGAAGTCGCAAGTCCCTTGGTCGTAGATCTAGTATCTTCTGGTATTGTCTAATGCCCTCGTCCATCGTTTGCCCGAGTGTTGGATGGACAGATACTTTCGCGGTCGAATCTAGTTCCAGGGACTGGAGAACAGGCGCGTCGGCTTTCACTGACCAGCCCATGTTCTTGACCGCTTGGGTGGCAGTTATGTTCGGGTTAAACCCTGCGCTAAGCTGATATGCTCGGCCTGCCAGTTTTTCAACTCCGGTGGATGGTTTCTCCTCCGTTGTCGACGCTGTGGTCGTTGCATTTGCAGGCGGTGGCGCTTCGGATTGCTCAAGCTCGGCAATCGTTGCTTCGCTGTTATCGGTCGGTTCGCGTCCAAATAGTAAAAGATTTCGGTCGCCTTCTACTGTGCGGAATGTTGCAGGTTTGTTTCGAAAGGTACTCGCGCGTTCTAGGACATCATTATATAGCTTCTCCACCAGTACGTCCTGGCTCCTTTCCACGACCGTACCGTCATAGTCGTACAGTATCGTATTGTCGCGCAATCCATGGTATGGTATTCCTAGTTGGCCACGTATTATAGCGTTGAGCGGATTACCGTGCTCGAAACCCGTGACGATCTGCGCACCCATCTCAGCAGTACATCGATGTCCTGGCGGTAGAGTCGATCCAGTTTGATTGAGGAAAGGATGTGAGTACACTCGCCCGCCGATACGTGGTCGGCCTTCAAGAACGATTACTCTTGGAGGTCGTTCGCCTTCATTGACCCATAGATCGCCAAGCTGGGCGAACAAGGCCTCCAGATGCCGGGCACACCCAAGGCCAGACATGCCCGCGCCCACAACAATGATTGTTCGCCTTGCGCCTCGTTTGACTTTAATAGAAGGTATGGTGATCGCAGTGTGCGGCACTTCAACGCACCCGAAATTGATGTAACCGTTCCGCATGAGCCAGGTGTATGCGACCTTTGCTAGATTGAAGTAGCGTCGGTCTCGTGCACACCCAGCCGCTTCCTCCAAGCTGACATACACCATTGGATTCTTAGTCCAAAGGCGAAGTATAGCATTGCGGATGTTGAGGTAGATGGTAACTTGCGCGTGAGTGATGTGGTTCCGTAGCAGCTGATATTCGCCAGGATGAAGGGCGAAAGGATTGAGCCGTGAACTTTCGGCTGCCAGTATGCACTGCCTCCCAAATTCACCCCATGAGAGCGTAGCTGGAATAGAGCTATTCGCTTTGAACTCAGTGTGCTTGCCCTTGGATGGGCTAGCATTTCGTGGTTGACGCGTACCATCACGTTCCTGAGACTGAGGAAGTTCAGGTGTCGATGAGGCTTTTGGTGTTCCATTTAAGGCTCGTGGGGTTGCCGTCATGGAGACTGGAGTACCTGGGATATTCTTGGTTTGGCTAAAAGTTGCGTCCATTATAGGACCCTTGCTGTGTGGATTTAAATCGTGCTCGTTCATCTTCATGGTCCTCTCATAATGGAAATCGATTGTGCCATCGTTCGTATCCGATGCTCGAAGCGGATGAGGACGGTGAAGATGCATTGTGGAGACGTGCGTGCCCTCATACCCGTGACTGTTGACAAACCCACTCGATGCAGAACTTTCGCGTTCATCTCTGCCATTAATATGGTCTCCACTTGATTCAGATGAATCATGAGCATTTCCGTGGTGCACGGACGATGTCATTGATTCGGTATAGTGGATGTTGTCAAGCACCGCAGGCATGATCGTAGAGCTCCCGTCCCTCATACTGTCGTGGGCCAGCGGCATCGGCAGAATGCCATTTTGTGCGTCGCCGAAGAGATAATGACTATCATCGAGCCCATCCGCATCGGTCATGGTGGCGAGCGACGAGTACATTGTGGCTGATGGAACGGCATGGGAATTGATAGTGGCCACTGCTAGATTGAGGTCAACAATGGCTTATGTATAGCGGCATCGAATAGTGGGAGAGAGGGCCACGGCGCGCCGTGCGGGTGATTGGAGCATGTATAACCTGTCTTGGTTCTGTGAAAGATGAGTGGTTCGACGTGTGAGTGAGCAGGACGATGGCTTGCACATTGAGATTCGAACTTCCCGCGCTAAACCGTGTCAGGCCCGTGCAACGCCGTCTGCCGGTCCCTGCGCGGTCGACCTTGACCTCATCTACCCTTCTCCATTCGGGTCGCAATCCCCGATGAATGAAATTGTACGCTTTTGGTTCTTGACTCAATTTACGTAGCGACGATGCGGTCATAACGAGCCCGCAGCGCTCACCGAGGCTTACCCCACCCTGACAGACATCAGTAATAGCACACTGCCGTCCAACGTCGGACGATCTCGACATGACCAGCACAACGAGGGCCGAAGGATACTTTGGAGGTCATACACCCACTGCGCATGGGAAGCTGCCTTTGATCAAGATGGAAGCGCCGCCGCTATCTCATGGACGAAGAGTATGTAGGGCGGCACCCTTTTGCTAAGCTCAAATTGCCTATATCTGGGTGAGCGACCACATCGCTAAGGTAGCATCGCTGAACCATCTCTTCCAAATAACTAGAGCTGACGTGTTAGGCGAAGATCTCGGTACGTCCCATTTCCTCTCATCGAGGTACCGGTCGTCTCTCCCGTGGCGACAGCAGCATCGGCTATGACATCTAGAAACCACGAGCCGTCGAACAACTCGTCCAGCGAAGCATTACTGCGCGATCTATCGTCTTCGAAAAAGGGCAGCATATCATGCAGTGAACACACCGAGGCCTATGATGACACCATTCGATATTTCGTCACACGGCCCTCTCGATGAATGCACCCTGGGGGGCTTAGACGGCCAGATACTGCTGTAGCATTACTGTAGCAGGCAAAGATCGTTGCGAACGCTGTAGCGGTGTAAGACATCGTGCCCGGAACGGTGTGATTATACATGACATGCTTCAAGCTCGGCAAACTCAGATATATATATCAATACATGTGGGCCAGCTTTTATCAGAACTTACTAAACGCAATCTGGATGTGTGCAACGGTGTGATAGACTCTCTGGGCATCGATTGCAGTCCATAATCCCAGCAATGAAATTTCCGTGCTTATTTCCGTGCTTATTTCCGTGTTTGAACCATCATCTCGAGGTGCACGTATCATTGTTTCTGGAGCCTTGGACCATGCATTGTTTCCTTGAGAGCAAGGACAGGAAAGCTCCAGTGACAGTGACCTCCGTCTAAATCCGAGGCCCGCGCTTGGGCCATCTGCTTGGACACTCCACTTTTCGACAAGCAATACCAGACCTCCGACAACACATCCTCGCCGGACTAACGATGCAATGGCCCTGGTCGGGCGACGAGGACGACGGCGAGAAGAAGAAGAAGAACAACTTCTCAGACCGCATTGCGAAGCTGAAGTCAGACGACTGGGCGACCGCCCTTACTGATCCCGCGACAATCGGCACGTCGCTTGCTTTCACAGCTTCCACTGTAGCGTTTCTACGATTCTACAAGTCCTACCTGCGCCGTATACCCAGCGTGAACCATATTAAGCCGAACTACTTTCGTCGAAGAAGCCTGTTTGGGCAAGTGACCAGTGTTGGTGATGCAGACAACTTCAGGCTGTTCCACACACCTGGTGGAAGGATAGCTGGGTGGGGCTGGATACCCTGGAAAAAGGTGCCCACGAGGCGTGAAGGATTGGCAAACAATACCGTATGTTTCAGGACCGCATGCCTTCGACTTTGATGACTTCGTACTGATTCAGTCATAGATACATGTCCGTATTGCTGGTGTGGATGCACCTGAACTGGCTCACTGGGGCAGAGAAGCACAGCCATATTCCAAGGAAGCGCTCGATTGGCTCACGGCCTACATCCATCATCGACGTGTTCGCGTGCACATATTCCGACGCGACCAATACGATAGAGTTGTAGCTCAGGTCACTGTGCGCAGATGGTTACGCAACAGAGACGTCGGGCTGGAGATGCTGAGGAATGGGCTTGCGACTGTTTACGAAGCGAAGACGGGATCAGAGTTCGGAAATTCCGAGCAACAATACCGTGACGCTCAGAAAAGGGCTGAAGAGCAAAAGGTCGGCATGTGGACAAAGCCAAATCTCCTAGGCCGCTTACGGGGGGAGAGTTCAAAGAAGGCAGAGACACCGAGGGAATATAAACAACGGCATGCGGCAGCTGATAAGCAGAAGAAGACTAGATGACAGCCAAGCTTCAGGTACTCAGAGAGATGGTCTTACACTTGTATAGAAGAGGTACCCATGGGCACGGTGTTAGTCACACCCGCTTCAGATATTACTGAAGTGTACCTCGTAACCACGGGGAACATCACGACGGAGATGTAAAGGTGATAGAAATTCTCACCTCAACATTAGTTGCGTGTGGAGCCGGTACATGTTTTACAAAACTAGCGCGGATACCCAAGAATTTTCAAAGAGTTGTGTATAGTCTGCGAACGAGCCGTTCAAGCTGCTGCGAAATGTACGACTCACTGACACAACAACTTGGACTTCTAGAACACACCTTATCCTGTGGAAAGTCACTGTATAAAACGGCCATAAAACTATAATTTGATAGCCTATCTTGATGTTCTGTAGCAGCAAGTGTCTAATTTTCGCTTTCTGCCCCTGGGACTGTGAGTCAAGCCCAGGGTCATAACAGCAACAATGCTGGTAATGGCCACGGAAGTGTGCTGCCGCAGGCCTGGCCTGTGTTCCACACTGTTTTGAGTCAAAGCACGAATTTTTGCGCGGCTTCCAACGGAACGTAGTTTTAGCTGTAGCACATAGTCTGCAAATGACTAGAGCTCTTGGTCGATCTGCTGCAGTGTGACGATGGTTCGGATTTTTTTTCCGTCCCATGTATGCATCGGCGCCGGTTATCGGTCTTGCACTGTGGAGAGCTGCAACGCAAAATCGTACGACTATACAGTGATGTCCGGTGTTTGTGACTACAGTACCCAAAGCCACATCATCTACGCATACTACAAGATACACCAATCTTATATCAATCAGAAACCGCTGTCATGTTCGCGTTCGTCGAGCGGCTGGGGTCGTCACTGACCGCCTTTGATAGGTACCGTATCGTACCTAGCTTATCAGATCGGCCCGACATTTCCAAGGTTTCTGGGCTCGGCGAATCACTGGAAAGGCGCGAGAGTAATTCCTCCCCGCAAAATAAATTTCACAGACACGTCTTGAAGCTGCATTCTGACTCTTCACGACAGAGCTCAAGTTCCAGCGACTTCCAATTGCACCAGGTGGCTTTGAACCAGCCTATTGCCCGCGCGCCTGCAGCCGTCGTACCCTCTGCGCGGCCTCAATAGAGCTCTAATCTTCAAGCTTCTGGTGCTTGACCGCCTGCCATGGCTCTCTGCGGGCGTCTGGCACGTCGCGCGCCAGCACTTTCAGGCCAATTCCGCGCGCTTACATCCCCGGCCTCCTCTCGATCTTTCGTCTCGCGAGCCTCCCGGCCTCTGGCTTCCCTAAGGCTGTTGAATGAATCAACCAGCGCATACCGACAGCAGCTACGCGCATTCTCTAAGATCCATGCAACATGGAACCAAACACAGGAGGCGCCAAATGCGCAGGCCTACCTAAACAGCGGCGCCATTGCCGGAGCTCGTGACCTTGTCGACGTGCAGAAAGTTTTGGTTATCGGAGCTGGTGGTCTCAGCATTGGCCAGGCGGGAGAGTTTGACTACTCTGGTATGGAGCGAACTCCACGATAGCTGACCGCTGAATACTGACCTATCTTCAAGGCTCGCAAGCGCTGAAGGCCCTCAAAGAAGCCGGCGTGAAATCCGTGCTCATCAACCCCAACATTGCGACTATCCAGACCTCGCACGTGCTCGCCGATGAAATCTACTACCTACCCGTTACCCCCGAATACGTCGAATATGTAATCCAGAAGGAGAAGCCAGACGGCATCTTCCTTAGCTTTGGTGGTCAGACTGCCCTAAACTTGGGTGTGCAAATGAACAAGAAGGGCATTTTCGAGAAGTACGGCGTCAAGGTCTTGGGAACAAGCATCAAGACGCTCGAGACCAGTGAGGACCGTGACTTGTTCGCGCGTGCGCTGGACGAGATCGATATTCCCATTGCCAAGTCCATCGCCGTCAACTCCGTCGAAGAGGCGCTCGATGCCGCTGAGAAAGTCGGATACCCCATCATTGTTCGCGCTGCGTACGCGCTCGGTGGTCTTGGCTCAGGATTTGCGAACAATGCAGAGGAGCTCAGAAATTTGTCCGCTCGTTCTCTTTCCCTGTCGCCCCAGATCTTGGTTGAGAAGTCCCTCAAGGGCTGGAAAGAGGCCGAGTACGAGGTGGTACGAGACGCGGCGGATAACTGTATCACCGTCTGCAACATGGAGAACTTTGACCCTCTGGGTGTACACACTGGTGACAGTATCGTCGTTTCTCCGAGTCAGACGTTCAGCGATGAGGAGTACCACATGCTTCGTTCCGCGTCTATCAAGATCGTGCGTCACTTGGGCGTTGTAGGTGAATGCAACGTTCAGTACTGCTTGCAACCCGACGGTCTGGACTACAGGGTCATTGAGGTCAACGCTCGTCTATCTCGTTCATCTGCTCTAGCTTCGAAGGCCACCGGATACCCTCTAGCCTATACTGCTGCGAAGATCGGCCTTGGCCACACTCTGCCTGAGCTCCCTAACGCCGTCACGAAGACTACCACTGCCAACTTCGAGCCCTCCCTTGATTACGTCGTCACCAAGATGCCTAGATGGGATCTTAGCAAATTCCAGAACGTCAAGCGCGATATTGGCAGTTCGATGAAGTCTGTTGGTGAGGTAATGGCTATTGGACGTACATTCGAGGAGTCATTTCAAAAGGCCTGCCGGCAGGTAGACCCCAAGTTCCTCGGTTTCGAGGGAGAGAAGTACGGCGAGAACCTCGACGACGAACTTGCGAACCCTACCGACCGCCGATGGCTCGCTGTTGGCCAGGCCATGTTCCACGAGAACTACACCGTCGACAGGATCCACGACTTGACCAAGATCGACAAGTGGTTCCTGCACAAGCTGATGAACATTGTGGACTGCACCCGAGAGCTCGAGGAGATTGGCAGCCTCTTCGGCTTGAAGAAGGAGATCATTCTGAAGGCCAAGAAGCTCGGTTTCTCCGACAAGCAGATCGCGAAGGCTGTCAATAGCACTGAGAACGAGGTCCGAGCCCGCAGGAAGAGCTTTGGTATCAAGCCGTGGGTCAAGAAGATCGACACTCTCGCTGCTGAGTTCCCCGCAGGTACGTATTCGGATTGTTCCAGATACAAGTTACAGCTAGAACACCTAATTCTCTTTCACTTCCCCCTCATTTTGAGCATTTCGCTGACTTTGTACCCCGCCCCTTAGATACTAACTACCTGTACACCACCTACAACGCCTCTTCTCACGATGTTACTTTCGATGACCACGGTATCCTTGTTCTTGGAAGCGGCGTGTACCGCATTGGTAGCTCCGTCGAATTCGATTGGTGTGCGGTCAACGCTACGCGCTCCTTGAGCGCACTCGGCAAGAAGACTGTCATGATCAATTACAACCCAGAGGTACGATGCTCCCCCGTAAAAAGCAAAAGCCGCTGTGTCTATGGATACGCCGCACATGAACATATTTTAGTGGCCCAGCTGACTTTGTATTCATAATCATAGACCTACTCCACCGATTTCGATGTTGCCGACAAGCTGTACTTCGAGGAACTCAGCTACGAGCGTGTCATGGACATTTACGAGCTTGAGACCGCCAGCGGTGTCGTTGTCTCCGTTGGAGGCCAGTTGCCCCAGAATATTGCCCTCAAGCTTCAAGAGGACGGAAAGGCCAAGGTACTGGGTACAGATCCTGCCGATATCGACAAGGCAGAGGACCGTCACAAGTTCTCTTCGATCCTGGACTCGATTGGTGTGGACCAGCCGGCCTGGAAGGAGCTTACCTCTTACGAGGACGCCAAGAAGTTTGTTGAGCAGGTTGGATACCCCGTGCTCGTCCGTCCTTCGTACGTCCTTTCCGGTGCTGCTATGACAGTCATCCGCAGCGAGAACGAGCTCCAAGAAAAGCTCACTGCCGCGTCCAACGTCTCTCCTGACCACCCTGTCGTCATCACTCAATACATTGACGGCGCGGAGGAGATCGACTGCGATGCTGTCGCTTCTAACGGCAAGGTCATTGTACATGCTGTCAGCGAGCACGTTGAGAACGCAGGTGTTCACTCTGGTGACGCAACGCTTGTTCTGCCACCTGTCAACCTAGATGACCGAATCAAGGAGCGTGTCAGGGAGATCGCGGACAAGGTCGCCAAGGCCTGGAACATCACCGGTCCCTTCAACATGCAGATCATCAAGCAACACGTCGAAGGCGAGGAGCCTAAACTCAAGGTTATTGAGTGCAACCTCCGTGCTTCTCGATCTTTCCCCTTCGTCAGCAAGGTTCTCGGTACCAACTTCATTGATGTGGCTACCAAGGCTCTCGTCGGTCGTGACGTGCCTGAGCCTACCGACCTGATGGCTGTCAAGCGTGATTACGTTGCCACCAAGGTCCCGCAATTCTCATGGACTAGGTTGGCTGGTGCCGACCCATACGTGGGCGTCGAGATGGCTTCAACTGGTGAGATGGCTTGCTTCGGAAAGGACCTCATCGAGGCCTACTGGACATCCGCTCAATCGACTATGAACTTCCGTCTCCCAGTACCGGGTGAGGGTCTGCTCTTCGGCGGTGACACCGAGTCTGGCTACCTTGTCCAGATCGCAAAGTATATTCACCACCTCGGCTACAAGTTCTACGCTGCCAACGACGCAATCAAGCAGCTGCTTGAGAAGAACACCGAAGGTCTCACCGTCGAGGTCATCGAGTTTCCTAAGGAGGACAAGAGGGCCCTTCGTGACGTTTTCCAGAAGTACGACATCAAGGGTGTGTTCAACCTGGCCAGATACAGGGCCAGCTCGCTACTTGATGAGGACTATGTGATGAGGAGGAACGCGGTCGACTTTGGCGTGCCGCTTTTCATGGAGCCCAAAGTGAGTTGATCCTACCCACTTGAGTTCGAGCATACAGACGCTAACATACTTCCAGACGGCCGTCCTCTTCGCTCAGTGCATGAAGGAGAAGCTGCCCAAGAAGGAGGGTATTCCTAGCGAAGTCCGATCGTGGAGCGACTTCGTTGGTGGCCGACCGTAGTCGCCTCACGTTTCCACTCAATGGAATGCAAGAGAGCTTGGAGATTTAGCAGCTGCAGATTTGATACCACCTCGAGGGAGATCCCAGCGTGGAGATTAGGGAAGGGAAGCGATGTAGGAGATGATGATTGTGTATATAGCGCCCCACACAAGTGGCTGCGCATGCTCATTCGAAGGCGTCTTTGGTATCAGTGTACACTGTATCTGAAAGGGTGGCCTTCTGGTTCGTGCGTATTTTGCGAGGTGTATCTTAGTATGGTAATTGGAATGTTATCCCCGTCTCTTCTCACTGCGCGTCTATTGATTTTTTTTTCGTATGGCAAATCGTTGCATATTGTTGGCACCAGCGGGAAATGTTAAACATCAGCTCCTGGCAGCTATGGTGCACGGACCGTTTGGGGAAAGCGCGTTCGCGTCCCCAGTTCGATTGATTTGAGACTAGGCCTCCGTTCTCAAACACGTCTCACCCCGCCATACACAATCCTCCCACACCCGCGACATGGCGGAAGCTTCCAAAGTCAAGTACGACAGCCTCCCGGGAATCGATACCGCGCCTGATGTCTACGAGACGCCCGAACTCGCCGAGGACGTGAGCACCATCCCAGCGTCCACCGCTGTTTCCGATTCCGAAGGCGACGACGATCCCGAATCTTCGGCCGTACGACACCAGCACTTACAGACTGACCAGGCACGGAGCCGATTCCAGCCTACAAGAGTAGATGCGAATGGCGTGGACTTCTCGGACAACATCAGCGCACGGCGCTCATACCGCACATCAACGCGTGCGCGACGGAGAGGCGATATACTAGGCGACGACAGCGATGAGGAGCAGGAGTCGTTTGAGCGGAAGCTCATGCGGGTGAAGCAGGAGATGCGGGACCTGGAGGTCGAGCATCAGGAGCGAGTCAAATCGGGGGACAAGAGCAAAGTGGAGGAGAGAGACCCCAGAGAAATCATGGACTTCATATCGGACAAGGTGGACCAGATCTACGCCATGCGGAGAGGTGGCGTACGAGGTGCAGAGCCGCAACTCGATCGGACCATCGACAAGTTCAACAACTATGCGCCCTTCGAACCTTCGAGTCGCATCACCAAAGCCATCGCGAGTCAGCCGCCGCTCCCGGGCTCCCAGGTCCAAAGAGGTCAGCTGGAATTCGTGCTGGACCAGGCGAAGCAGTTCGACGAAAGATTATCAAAGCTGGAGTCAAGCCTAGGATTAGATGGAAACACCATGCCCGACCTCGGAGACAAGGCGCCTTTCCCCGTGTTTGCTACATTGGAGAGGATCGAGCAGACAGTCGGACTCGTGAGCGATGCGAGCCAGGGCAATTTAGAAGCAGCGGGCGCGCAGATCAAGAAGATGATTGCAGACGCAGAGCAACTGAAAGAACTGCGTGCAGACAGCTCTCGCGACGGGGAGTCGCCCAACCCCGAGCAAGAAGCCAAGATCAACGCGCTCTATGGCACACTGCCTTCTATCGACAAGCTCTCACCTGTTCTGCCCATGATGCTGGAGCGATTACGGACGCTGAGGCTGGTACATACGAGCGCGTGGGCGGCCGACGATGTGCTCACGGAGCTGGAAACCCGCCAGTCACAGCAAGAGGCGGAGATCAAGAAGTGGGAGCAGTCAATACAGGAGATTGAGGCCGATGTGAAGAAGTGCGAGGCCGCTATGCAGAGCAACATGCATACAGTCGGCGACTGGGTCAAGAAGATAGAAGAGAGGGTGGCCAAGCTACCTGGTAGCGATTGAAGGCCGTGGGAGATGGATTAGGAGAATGAAGGAGCGTCGCTTGCCTATGTGGGGCCATTCTCGACGATGTTAGTGTGATATAGGAAATGAGTGGAGGGAGGCATGAGCAAGCACGTAGATACCCAACCTTTTGTTTGCATATCGTACCATCACATTACCCAATGGCTTAATATTCCTCAAAACGCTTTGCGCGATGTACCCCTATCGTTTTTCTTTGCTGGGTCGCTACCTCCTCCTTCAGCTGCATGTGATGAGCCGTGCCAAGCTGCTGACGAGGAAAACCAGGGCCAACTACTCGTACGAATCCCATGAGCAAGCATCCTATTTCGCTTGCCTAATTCCATGTCTCAATTTGCTTGGCCCCGAGTACTGTACGAGTTATTACCGTGGAGAATGAGGCGGTGCACAGGTGGAAGAGTCACACCAGATGGTCTTGGTGTGCCCAACTTTCAGTAGGCCAACCTGATTCTGATTCTCCATGTTGCAGATTCGTTCGAGGAGCTCCTATAACCTGGGACATCTCGAAGCAACTAGGAAACGAAATGACCATCACACACTTCGCCAGTACCAGCAAAACTTCCACTTGGTATATCTCCAGCGCAGGTCTCCTCTTCCCATAGATGGGCTGCGCAAACCCTGATCCCACAGCACCCACTCGACATCTCGCCACGCAGGAATACAGTGAAATTTCCTCGGCGGCTCCTTCTGCCATGCCGTCTTCTCCTCCGCCGTGCCATTCAACAGCAGCGCGTGTGCCACCGAGCCCCTCCGCTCCGTACTGCGCGCGTCCCAGTAGTTGTACTTCGTGATCGTCAGTATCGTAGCAGTCCGGCCGTACCCCAAATACCACATATCCCTTGTCAAGTGGTGCGGTCCCCCCTGATAGCACTCTTCATCCTGCTCGTGCGCAATTGCGAAACGCTGGCTAGTAGGATTAATCATCTCTCGTCAGCGAATCTTGATGATAGTTAGGAAAGCGCTCGCTACTCGGTGTGAATCATTCCTCGGTGGGGGGCATAGTTGGCATCATCTGCGATTCGGCAGCGACGCGTCACTGAGTTACGTAGCACACAAATACGCAAACAAACACTTCACGTTGTTCAACGGAAATTCATTCGGAATAGGAGAAGTACATTGTGCAGAATTGGATCCATCTTACAACTGAGACTGCTCCTTGTCTTCATTGACGAGCACGTATCTGTACCTTGCTTTGCCGTCTTCGAAATCCACGACGCTCTGATTGGCTTCACGCATCGGTCGTTGCTGTACCCAAGGCTTTATAGCATTTGCAGCAGCGAATTGCAACATTTCCTCTATATCCTTGGGACTCCCAATCTGACTGCCGCCAATCTTGCAGCCTTTCGCGATCAAGGCGAATGCGGCGATAGGAGGGAGATCTCCCTCTGGAGCCCCCACTTGGATGAATGTACCATTCGTCCGGAGGAGGCGCAGGTAACCTGAAAGTGGCATATCCGGCGAGGACACTGTTGAGATGATGAGGTCGAGGGAGCGCGAATGTTTCTTCTCCCATTTCTCGTCTTCGTTCGTTGCGATAAAGTCATCCGCCCCAAGACTCTTTGCATCCTTAGCCTTGTTCCGTCTCCTACTGATCGCGACCACTTTCTCGCATCCGAGTGCTTTCGAAAAAAGGACACCAAAATGACCCAATCCACCCAATCCTACAATGGCAACCTTTTTCCCAGGCCCAGCACCGTTGTTCTTCATTGGTGCGTACACAGTAATTCCTCCACACATCATGGGCGCCGCATCCACGCTCTTCACCCGCTCTGGTATCTTGACCGCAAAGTGCGCTGCAACTCGGGTGTAGTCCGCATAACCGCCCATGCTCCAGTAATTGTGCTCCCTGTACAGACCGTTGTACGTACCGACGAAGCCCTTCCCGCAGTGTTGCTCCATTCCCGTCGAGCACTCTTCGCAGTCTGCCTTTAGACAGCTTGCCGCCTGAGCACCAACGCCGGCACGATCGCCAATCTGAAAACGCTGAGCGGCAGGTGACGAACCTCGCCGCACGACGTGGCCGACGATTTCGTGGCCGACGCAAGTGGGATAGTGCGTTGCGCCCCAGCCTTCGCGTAGGGTATGGATATCGGTACCGCAAATACCGCAATGTGTGATCTTGATGTCGATGTCTGTTTCGGCAAAAGGTTTGGGGGTAAATGCCTCCCACCGCATATTACCCTGCGCCGACTTGGGGTCATAACCAACCCAGCCGTGAAAAGTGTCTGGGGAGGACGTCATGATATTTGCAGGTCGTCAGGGTTCAAACGAGGTTCCTTTGCGCGATATGGGCGTGGGGATCGTAGTCTAATTGCTCAACAAACGTTCAGCAGGAATGGGTGGGCGTTTGCAGTGTCTCAGTTCGGGGCCGCGATGGAGCGTAGGGAAGAAAAGGTCAAGCAAGTGTTTCGCGCCGACAATACCTAGTCGGCTGGCAGAAATTATCCGAGGTAGGTTCCTAGCATGTGTGTCGCCCCGCTGTCTGCTACGCTCGATATTCCTGGAGACCGCGGTTGTGGAGGTCTTATCTCCACTTAGCTCCATTACGGTAGGTACCTAGTCGTTCACGTACGAGTCATGTAGCCTGGACTGGCGTCGTGACCAGAATCAGTGCCAACATTTCATGCAGCCTTCATTCGCGGATTTTTAACGAGTAATTGTATTTGGTGTATTAACAAGAGACATTCATTTGATTTAAAACGGGTTAGAACAGCGTAAATGCAAGTGAGTGAGGTCCATTGTACCTAGATACCCAGTTGCATGGCAGATGAGGTTGGGCTAACCTCCCTTTTACCTATCCCAAACTGACATTGAAGAATTTTTTGCCATCAGCACGTACATCAAATGTTCCCGTCAACCGTTCGAATGTTGATTTGCGAAGCGTGGAGTCACAACTGTATCCAACTCCGTTTCCCTGTAGAGTACCTGTTAAGTTCAGCTATCATCATTGTCTCGATCCTATACCATGTACTGGTCATCGAAACATACCTCCAAAATCCGCAAGATCAGCGGAATCATACGAGTGATCCGATCGTGGTCTGTCACGGACGAAGGCCGGCGGGGCTTTCTGAGTATACGTGGCAAATGACGTTGCTGAGAAACATGCAAGGGAAACACAAATCTTGCAGTTTGTAGGTATACTTCGCATCTTTTCCCGCATCATTCGAAGTCGTAACTTGTGAGTCTTCAGAACCAGGATGGATAAACACACAACATAGCGGACCGTCGAGACAAGCAGTAGGCGACCAGTCGATATCAACAGCTCCGATTCGTGTTAAAAATTGCGATATCGGGCAGTTCTATTGTTCCACAGTTCCATAAAGATAGGAGAGTTGAAGTCTAAGCTGAAACCTCGCGTCACGACAAGTGAATCATCCATTTGAAAATAATGTACATTGATGTTGGTGATGAAATTAAATATTATGTGCGCTCGCACGGTGGCTAACATGGGTGCAGGGCCCGCAACCTGGTATATCACGTCCGGCCTTTGAACGTCTATGACGACTTTTTAGCATCCGCCAAAATGACGTCGGACGCCTTTTCGGCGATGATGTAGATAGGCACACTGATGTAGGTGCCCGGAATCTTAGGGAACGAGCTCGCGTCTACCACCCTCAGGCCGTCAATACCTCTGACCTTGAAGTTTGTGTCGAGCACCGCGTTCACATCATCATCAGCACCGATGGGGGCAGTGCAGGAAGCATGATGTCCCCAAGCCTCGTTCCTGGTAAACTCCTTCAGCTGCGCGTCTGTCTTGACGTTGCTGCCAGGCCAAACCTCCGTGAACTTGCCGTCAAGAGGGATCAGATCCTGGAATGCCCGTCGTCCGTACTTGAGACCTTCGATCAGCGCATCGACATCCTCGTCACCGCCGACATCGAAGTTGCGCTTGCGAATGTCCGGCATGTCCTGCGGATCTGTGCTGCGGAGAGTGACGGTACCAGCATTGTTGCGCGACTCGGCCTTGAGCGTCAGCCATGTCCAGTGGTTGCCTCCCGCAGTTGCGTTCGCGAAGTAGTTCGGGTAGTAGCCGTTGAAGTACGCCGGCCAACCAGCAACGAACAAATCGGAGTTGCCGTTGGGGGAGGTCGTGGATTTTTTCGTGATCGCAATGGCGACACCGTTGGTAGCGTAGGTACCCTTGTTGATGGCAGGTTGATCCTCCCACTTCTCCAAGCAGGCATCGTAGCCTTGCAGGAAAGTGCAACCCTTCAGTAAAGCGAGCGGAGATGGCGCCGCACCGATCATGGGGATTTCGTACCGGTCCTGCAAGTTGGTGCCAACACCTGGAAGATCTTTGACGATCTCGATTCCGAATTTATTCAACTCAGCCTTGGGACCCACTCCGGATAGCTTCAGGATCTGAGGTGTGTTGAAGGCGCCGGCCGACAGGATGACTTCGCGGGTGGCGGTGACCGAGCCTGGGGTACCTTTGCCGGTTGCAGCCCCTGACTGGCGACGAGGATCGGCACCGTACAATGACTGCCCGGTCAGAAAGTTAACACCAGTTGCTTTCGGGTTTCCGTTCGTGCTTTGGTCGAACTTAAGAGTGGTAACGAGCGTGTTGAGCTGAATGTCGAGCTGGTATTTCCGGCTGCCGTCTGAGTTCTTGGCGTTGATGACGGAGTTCAGTAAATCCACGGGACCAGCACGCTTGTATTCAGGAATCTTCATGGCCAGAGGAACCTGCCACAAGCCCTCCTCAGAGTCCCGTCCAGCATCATCGTTGTTGATATCGCGAAGCAAGATCTGGGCCAGGCCAGTGACTGAGGTTATGAGTGAACCAAGAACAGTCTGGCCCATTCCACTGGCAGCGGCAACTACCAGAGACAGCACCTTGAAGTCTTGGGCGATCAGCGTTAGCTGGGTCAATGAAGTCTCAAGCCAACCGCTGTATCCGTGGCCCGCAATACTGCTCGGCAAGTAGCGAGACTTTTCGAGGCGCTCGAAGTATTTGCGCATATTGTCAGGAGCCCAAGTGCTATCTCCGGTGATGTCTTGGATATACTGCCAATCACTGCGGAAGGGATAGGTGGTGATGAGGGCGTTGTGGCTGGTGCAGCCTCCGAGGGATCCAACACGAGGATAGAGGATACCCAGAGGTTGAGCTCCCGGAGGCGGGTTCGCGCCAGTGTAGCGTGTTCCATTGGCCATCTCATAGGTGAGTTTGCTGTCCCGCCTCATCTGGGTCTCGTCATCGTATTGCTTCACAAAGAAGTCCCAGCGCATGGGCTCGTACTCCGACGCGACCGCATGGAGAGCAGGCACGTTGTACTGGGTAGAGTTCGTCTCATCGCCACCCGCCTCGAGCAGAAGCACCTTGTGTCCGCCCAGAGCGAGTTTGGCGGCCAAAGGAGCACCACCAGCACCAGAGCCGACAATCACATACTCGTAGTCCTCAAGAGTCGTAGATGAGGCGGAGTCGTTGACGGCACGCTTGACATTCACGCCACTGAATGGCGTGTGAGAAGCACCATCACTATATTTGAAGTCAATACTTTGACACGGAAGGGAAGTTGGAGAAAAACTTTGACATACATGAACCGCGCCGCAGCAACAGAAGTCAAGAACGAAATTGCGGTGAAGGCCTTCATGTTGGATTACTTAATAGGCAATCCGGGTAATAATGAACGACAGAAAAGACTGTGGTACCAGAACCTGGCAGATAAAAAAGAGCGAATGCAGGCTGAAGAGCCAAGATAATGGCGCTTGGAGAGTATTATTATACAGGCATGAGGAGCCCATGGAGCATTAGGGGCAACGTCGCCGTGGCAAGAAAAAGCATGCAGACACCACAATCGGATGAAGGCGGCGTCATCCAAGCTGCTGGGTACGTGTTCTCGATATTGAGATCGTCAAGCATGCATCCGTGAACTGATCCTTGCAGTGTGCGCCATGTCAACCCCCGTTACAGTAAAGCCCATGCGGGGAAGCGGTTTGGCTGTTATCCGAAGCGGTTGTCGCGGCGTCTGAAACACTACGGTACGACCAGGATTGCACGGTTCGCAACGACTCTCACGTTTTTGATCGGACCGAGTCTACGGAAGCACCACTGAGGTACCTACAATCAGTGAAGCTTTGGTGACTTGAAAGTACACAGTATGTTCTCGAAGTACGATGCGTGACGACCGGGCGCAGGAGATCGGCAGATTCGTCGTGTGCATGCAAATATGCATCCTCATTAACTGCCTTTGTGCTATTGTACACCCTGCCAGGAAGATTGGGCACGTAGCGTGGTAGGGATGATCGGGCCTCCTTATGGCCTTCTACAAGAGCAAATCCAGACACGCTACGCGCACCCTGGGAGGTTGTATAACCCCTACTAAGAGTACTTTACTTTGCCGCACTTGGACAGGATCTACCCCATGCCGCGTGCGGCGTGATGCTTTCGGGGCACCGGACCAGTAGCAGTCACGTGTAGCGGGGCCAATCATAGCACCTGTGTGAGATTGATCACGCTCTTTGATTGGCATGTAGGTACTGGTTTCAACAGCTGACTGAATCTGATTGAGTGTCCTGAAAATACAGGCACACAGGACCCCTCACCGCCAGGTCACATTCGTAATCCGAATTCCTGGAAACGGTCCTTCTCCATCCACTCAGGCACCCTTCGGGGGAACCATGGCAAAAGCCGTGTCGAAGCCAACCCGGTCACTATCCCTTGCAACCAGTGTGGGATGACAAGTGGGGGGACTTGTGCGCGTACTGTTCAACGGAACAAGAAAACTTGGTTGTTAAATTGCAATGTGTACCTGTGTAGAATCCAGCTTCACGAAGTGCCACATTGTTTTTCCTAACTCAACTCATAACGCTCATTACTGCATATTCCAGAAACAACACCATGAGGCTGTGGACGGTGTTGACTATTCTCTTTGTCTTTGGTACTTCCACAAATGCCCAAGCAGCGCTCGAAGCTCTAGCAACAGAGTTGCCGTCATGCTCCGTGAGTTCTGCACCTTTTTGAATCTTTAAACTTTCGGTTGGCCTCGACTAACACTTGGATGTAGTTAGCTTGCTTTCTGTCCGAAATACCTAAGTCTACCTGCGCCAACGACCTCACTTCGGAGTGCTTGTGTACAAATGACGCCTTGAACGCCGCTGTTACCATTTGTGCTTCAAAAACATGCACTGTCTACGAATTGCTTCGTAAGACTGACTTCAAAGTATCGGGAGTACTGAGCTGACCTCAATGGCCTTTAGAGACGAAGAACATATCGAGCGCCAGCTGTGGGGCACCAGTCCGATCCGACGGACGAAGGTTCAGCGTGATTGGTACGACCGGCATTGGTCTTGCAGTATTGTCTTTCATTCTGCGAATGGCAGCATGTCTGAAGGGCCGTTCAGTATCATGGGACGATGCGGCAATGGCTCTCGTGCTCGCTTTAGCAATTCCGCCAGCTGCCTTCGGCTTCATGCGTAAGTGCCCTAGATCCTGTGAGATGAAGTTACAGCTCTGACCCATTCAGTGGTTGACAACGGACTTGGGCGAGACATGTGGACGCTCAAAGACTTCCAAATAACCAACCTGCTCTTCTACTACTACATGGGCGAAGTTTTCTACATCCTCGCGCTCGGCTTTTCGAAGATATCAATCCTCTTCTTCTACCTTCGAGTCTTCCCGGCCAAGGACTTCCGCATGCAGATATACGGCGTTATGGCGTTGTGTGGAGCATATACGACCGCCTTCTTCTTAGTCACCACTATCCAGTGTGTCCCGGTTAGCTTAGCCTGGACACAGTGGGATGGTCTACACAAAGGCAGATGCAACAATATCCATATTCAAGGCTGGATCGCGGCCGGATTGAACATCTTGCTGGATATCATAGTCATGGTCCTCCCACTACGGCATCTTGCCGGCTTGAACATGACACTGAAGAGGAAGCTCATGGTTATGTCCATGTTCTCGGTTGGTATCATTGTCATCTTCACTTCTTCAATGCGACTTTACTCGCTCGTTCATTTTGCCAACTCGCAGAACATCTCATGGGACTATGTCCAAGCGGGGTATTGGAGTTTGATTGAGATTGACGTCTCCATCATATGTGGCTGCATGCCTGCCCATCGCATGCTCATTGCCAGGATGTGGCCCAAGATCAAGCTGACCTTCCACTCCACGAAGGGCAACTCTACGAACTCTAAGAACTCCACTGCAGCGTCGAGATCGAATGGAACAACTAGCGACAAGGCGATAAAAGTCTCCGTCAAACCGCAGACGAAAGACGATCGCGATTTTGTGCCCTTGGTGGATATCGATACCCGAAGTCCACTCACAAGCAATGGACTAGGCTTGGACCAGGGAGACGTTTGGAAACAGGAGACTGCTGCGAATGAAGTCAGTCATTCGAACTTTTCTGCTGTGGAGTCCTGCGAAAGCGACCACTCCGATGGCTGGCAGATGGGGGAATCAACAACAAGCAGGGAACATGTATGAATACAATTTTGCTATTAGGGTCAGATAAACTAGATATGGTAAAAATAGAGGTATTGTCGGTCTGCACATCGGCGCAGCAAGCATTGCAATTTCCTGAGCTCACTTCGAAGCCACATTCACCGGTGCCTCACTTTTGTTTTTTTCTTGGACTCTGTCCCGTAGGGACAAAGAGAACGCACAACTTTGTATCGCTTATCTAGAGAGTGCATAAATAAAATGACGTATGGCCTTAGACTGGGGGTCTGCCAACTTCGGCGACCCGTGGAATTCCGTTCCTGAGGCACGGCAATGCCCTATACCAAAGCGCCGAACGGGGTGCTTCCCCACTTGAGCCCGTGCGTTACCGAGAGCACGGTATAACGCCTGCAAGTCAAACTGGGCAAATTGACGGCTCAACGCGGGCCTGATCTAGGCCTAATCTGAATTGTGAAGGGACCAGGACCAGCAGCCATGCCGCGTGCGCGCTGCTCAATACTCCACCAACGGCTCGCACATCTTGACTTGATACGATCAAGTTCCCATCGTTATGACTCGAGATATGCTCGACTCATATTCTTGCCCCATCGTGCCCATGTTATATAGTCAACGCAGGTTCGGAACCTGCTCCGAGTCCCCCACAGGAAACAACGTGCTTCGTAAAAAGACCACTATATGGCTTTGCGAACCTTGCTGCGCTAGCTCCCCAAAGCTGCTGGCTACTTCGGAGATTTATATAGGGGTGCGTTCTTCTGACTCTGGCCCGCCTAATCCTGCCGTCCTGGAGGTCGTCGTTGAAGTTTTAGCTTCCGTAAAAGTCTTTGTGGTAATCCTCTCCTTTTAGTTTTTCGGTCCGGCATGGTTGATCAGTACGCGCGGCGGGACTCCCTTGACAGCATTGCTCTATGTGACTACCGAGTGAGCCCTTTCCCCGGTTGTAGATTTTCTAGCCAGTAATGGGATTCACAGTATCACAGACATTCATTTGAAGTAAACAATATTTACAGACACTTCGTTCTTTCATCATGAAGTTCTGGTCCACTATTTTAATTCTTTCGTCCAGCTGCCTTGCTGGGGCATTTCCGACTCTCTCTGCCCGCAACCTTGAGGGCCTTACGGCTGAAAAACTACAAGATGCCATAAAGACTGTGGCAAAGTATCGACATGAAAAGCGCTTGATCATCGACACCGGGAAACCTATCCAGGTAACTGGGGAGTATGCGTTCCAGGCACCGAGCAAGTACGATCAGCGTGGTCCATGTCCGGGATTGAATGCTTTAGCAAACCATGGCTATATCGCACACACTGGTATTACCAGCTTTGCTGAGGTCGTTACTGCCATCAACCATGGTAAGCCACCTCATGGTCGGATCTGATGCTCGTCAAATGGCTAACAACTATGGAAGTGTATGGAATGAACTTGGACCTTGCCTTAATTCTCGGTGTTATGGGGACTGTATGGACGGGCAATCCACTTTCAATGAGTCCTGGGTTTTCAATCGGAGGTCCCGGGGTCGACAATCTACTAGGCAACGTCCTCGGTCTCGTCGGTATGTACACATGCACCGACTACTTTACACCGGGTACTGACTTCCGCAGGCGAACCCCGCGGTCTGCAAGGCTCCCACAACTGGATCGAGTCCGACTCTTCCCTAACGCGCGACGATCTCTACGTGACTGGAAACGCCTGGAAGATGAACATGACACTCTTCCGCGACATATATGACCGTGCCGATGAAGAGGGCATCATATCGATGGACCTGATAGCCGACCAGGCAGCGCGCCGTTGGGCGTATAGCGTTGCGCACAACCCCAACTTCTATTATGGGCCAGTGACTGGGATGATTAGTCGTAACGCGGGTTACCTGTTCATGGGACGTCTACTCGCAAATCATTCTTTAGCGAACCCCGATGGCGTACTTACGCAGGATGTATTTAAGAACTTCTTCGCCGTGTGCGAGAATGCGCAAGGAGAACTTGAGTACCGCGAGGGGCATGAGACGATCCCTCGAAACTGGTACCGGAAGCCAACTGAATATGGTCTCATTTTGCTCAACCTGGATATCGTCAGCTGGGTGATGAAGCACCCCGAGCTTGGAAGGTACGTGATGCTCGCATGCTACCGATCTCAGACCCCAGAACTAACGTTGCGCGTAGCATCGGCGGCAACACTGGCAAAGTCAACTCGTTTAGTGGCTTGAATTTACAAAACATCACTGGTGGCGTCCTCAATTCGGCCTCACTTCTCGAGAGCAACAACCTCCTCTGCTTCTCATTGGAGGTTCTCAAGACGTTCCTGCCAAACTCGCTTTCTGGTATACTGAAGACACTTGAAGGCCCGATCAGCTTGGTTACGAACACCTTGGCTGCACCGATTTTGAGTCTATCGTGCCCTGCTTGGAAAGACCTCACTGCGGGCGGTCAGCCGTTGTGGGACGCCATCCAGGAGAATTTTCCAGGTGCCCTCAAAGCGGGTTCGAGCTTGTAGTTTTTGGAAGTCAGTACCTGCTTCCAGAGCTTAGGGTACAAGTCAACCATGGATTATCATAGGGTCCTGATGTTTGGCCCTCCGCACTTCAATTCTAAAAAGTAATTATTTATACTACCACATTATGTTTTCCGTCTCATGTTTGATACTTTCTCTTTCCTGCCTGAAGCGCCTTTGATCAATGCCCCATTGTGAGCATTGTCGACCCTGGAGCCTGTAAGCTATTGTCGATTATCTGGTCAAACGACATGAGTATATCGCTCTCGAAGATGGCAAAGGGGGCTCGTGATGGGGGTTAGACCAGTTTGTCTTGTCAGTGCTGTAAACGTACCGTACAGGGTCCGTACTGAGGTCTAGTACGTACGTACGGGTGCCATAGAAGAGTGAGTACTTACTGATCAACTAGGAATGCGTAAAGCACGCTCCGTATTGCGTACCATGCTCCACAGAGTATACATATCGCTTATTCAGGAAGCTAGCTATTGATTAACAAAAGAAAATCTATTTCAAGAATGTTACAGTAGCATAAGGCACTTACAAATGCAGGAAATAAGATAAGATAAACCGATACTCCCGTACTCCCGTACGTACTACTACAAAATCGACTACGTACGGTGCTCAGTACGGGTCGCGATACCTGTACGTACGTACGTGCCAACTCACCGTACCTACCAAAATATGCTCCATACTGTACGATACGTTTACAGCGCTGCGTCTTATTGTATCCACGTGTTTTTCTCGACCACTTTTGAGCATACGCCGGAGTCGGGACAAAAGGGCGCCGCTTACACCTCCCCGGTCCTTTGTCCTCGGCGTTGTGTGGCTGGAGTGTGAACTATGGAACACAAAGCTTGGTGCGTTCCACGAAGCTTGTCGCGACCTCCTCCGTCGCACCAAGCTGACGGCACCCTTGAGTTCTCTGGTTGAACTCATTCGCCTAGACCTCTTTTCAAGGGCAGCCACATGGCGATGCCGAAGATCGATCAATGTACATTGGGACGCTGTAAGTCGCCAAGCTTGGGGATCATTGATGGAGGAGAGCTTCAGAAATGAATTAGTTGGTACGCCGTGATTTGGCAGGGGAACAATGTGTTGATTCTGGCTGAGAAGTAATCGCTGGCGGGATACGTTGAAAAATGGCTAAGTACCTAGCGAGTTTATTAATTTCGAGGCTAATGTGGACGGCACCAGATTTTGTGGGCATATTATACAGTGTGGAATTGAATGAGCGATCGAAATTTTTACATTAAGCGTTATAGTCTTGACCTTCGTAAGCGGCAGTTCTCATCACCCAAGTGGCTCCTCCAAAGACAGCAAATCTGTACAGTAGTCCATCTCAAAGCGCCATCTAGGTCTATTTTTGTGGAACCCCCACGTCGACTGATCGGGTCCTTCTTGGTCGATTATCTCTTCGTAGTTGTTTTCGCCGTAATCTTCGCTGTTGTCGTTTTCTTGTCATCGACTTCCGCTGAAGTTGTGATCTTCGAAGTGGCAGTCTTCGTCGTGACCGAAGAGAAGGCAGTACTAGCCTTGACAGTACTCGTGGCGATAGTCGTCTTTGGCGGGCCATTTGCATAGTACGATTCGAGTGCTGCCTCGACGTCATCGACTTTATCATAGGCATCCAGCATGTAGAATTCGTGGCAGCGATCCTTTATAGCTTGATCAGTGAAGGCTGAACGGTCGCCTTCGTCTTTGGAGCGCCAGCGCTCCTCCATAGGGTCAATAAACTTGGTAGTTTCCGGATACCCGAAGTCGGCCAGACTTGTTACGTTGAAAGCAGCCATCATGTCGTGGTCCTCATGGATGAGGTTGTGGCCTAGGACAAAGTAAGTGCTTTTCCTATTGGTGAGGGCTGCTAGTGGGTGTACACTTACAGTGGAACATGTAGACTCCATCCCACGGCGCATAGCGAGCGATTACTCGAACAGTCTCCGAAGTGCCAAGGAGGACAACGTCCTTCAGCGCTTCCTTTTCGTAGCTGAGAACAGGGCGTTTACCGGTTCGAGAGATGATCTGAAAGTCGATTAGGTGGATGTGTACGGGATGAGACCAGCCACCGCTACGGTTCTCCAGCTCCCAGACCTCGATGGCACCACGGGGCGGCTTGGCGAGGATGCGATTGTTGACGTCTGCGAAGGTGACACCATTAACCGTCCACTCACCGCCTCGGCGTTCGAACCTGAAATTTCGGTCCACGCCGTTCTTGGTTAGTGGGAGAGGAACGGTGCGCAGCGATCCAAGGAGATTTCCGTTTCCTTGGCTGCTCGAGACAGTGTCGCCAACCACAAACTGCATGACCTTATCTGTGCTATTGTAATCCTCATCTGCCTGGACGTCGCGTGCATTCTTCAACGTCACGTTTTGGCCCTTGCATTGACTGAAGTCAATAACAACCTCCCAGCGCTCGGCCATGGAGATTTCAAGGTTATCGGATTGCACAGGCTTGGTGAGCAGCCCGGCATCAGAAGCGATAACATTGAAGGGAATTCTCTTGGACTTTGAATCTTCAAAGGTAAGCTTGAAGGCACGGCTGATTGATGTATCCAGGAACCGGAGCCTATACTTGCGAGGCTCTACTCTCCTGTATGGCCAGGGCTGGCCATTGACATGGATGACGTCACCGTAGAGAGAGTCTTCCTCCTCTGCGGGGCTGAAGAGCGTACCGTCAGAGTTATACTGTTTCGCAGCTAGAGCCAGCGGAAGGTCGTAGTCGCCAGCGGGGAGGTTAAGCTTATCTTCTTCCGGATCGTGCAGAATGTAGAAGCCAGCCATGCCATAATAGGCATTCTCAGCTGTTTGGTGAACGGCGTGATCATGGTACCAAAGCGTGCGGGCTGCCTGCCTGTTCGGATCTGGTATATCGTTAGTGCCAAGACAACTACCCACGATGGATCCTGTACTCACAGTAATAATCCTTGTATTGATTCTTACTGGTCACGTCCTCGGCCCAGCCATCAAAAGGTGCTCTACTGTAAGAGCCGTGCAAATGGACGGAGACGTCGTTCTCGCCATGGTTCACGAACCGTACTATGGCCTCTCGGCCCTTCTCCATGCGAAACGTTGGTCCAGGTGAAATGCCATCTGTGTTGCGTTTAGAATTGTATTACACTTGTTTGTACTGAGAGGATTGACAGACCATAACCGACGAGCTGTGCAGGCTTCAAGCCCTTGTAGACTTGATGTTCGAATGGCTTGATATCGATTTCGTAGTAATCAATGTAACGATTCGTAGTTGAGTTGTAGTACGAGTATTTGCTCTCCTTGGTCGGTGGTATTGGGAGCTCATTTTGAAATATCTCGTTATAAACTGGGCTCAGCCAATCTTTGTCACCAGCTAGAGCTTGACCAGCGAAGAAGGAAGCCACTGCAATAGAGAGATAGTATCTCATGATGAAGGCTGAGTGGTCACCAAGAAACCCACGAGCAGGTTTGATAGAAATGTGGGATGGGGAGATATTTTCAGGCGCTACTGCTGTACTTTATACTACAACAGAGATTATAGTACGAGAGATCTGGATGCTCCTCCGCGGTTCTAAATCCATGGCTCCCGGACCCCGCGCAGTAGAGACCTAAAAGTACTGCATTGGCACTTCCGCTTCACACCATCCTGTGGGATGCTCCACTGCAAGGATGTTTCGGTGATTATGACCAAAGTCCATGCTCGCTTAGATGCATAGATTGTGGGCAGATGGCGATGTGGTTCGGACGGAAACCTCCTATAACCTTGAAGCCTGTTGCCAGCATCGTGAACGCGCCTTGAGAAGCTTGAATCTGGGCCAAAGCTTTGGTGCAAACGCCACGTGCGCCACTGAGACAATGGACCAAGCTTTTGTACGGTAAGTGATTCGTGGCTGACAACGCGCGGCAAGGCATGGAAGCCATGTCGGGTATTACTTCTAGATAGCGCCTACTGTATCTCAGCTGCGTGAAGAATTCCACATACCTGCACACGCTATGTGCCAAGCCCACCTAGGTACGGTACCTACCTAGGTATACAGTAGTCTGGAGGCTAGCGATCTTACGAACCGAGAAAGGTCACGTTTCAGCAAGGAAAACCGTGTAGGGTCGCGAGCGCGGTGATGACTACAATGCTCCGTCAGACCCAGCGACCAATCAAAGGTCAAGGACGCCAGAGGTACCATAGGTACGTCTTAAGCGCACCTCTTCATGTATCTACTGTTATCGGGACATAAAAAAAGGCTGGAAAGTGACCTCATCTTCTTCCAGCTTGTTGATTTCCTATTGTATCTGGTACGATACATATGCGATGACAATGAGGTACAGATTTCAGGATGTGCCGGCAGGTCCCGCTCGGCGATTAAATTCTTTGCTCTCTGCGATGTTCGAGACATTTGGCTTGGCGACTACCCTGTGAAGCCAAGCAAACGAGCACCTGTGAGTCTATAGAAGCTTTTGGTCAAGACAGGGTAGATTCAGTAATGTAAGGCGAACGCCGGATACCTACCTACAAGACCAATGACTCTGCTTCTGCCGTACCTTGGCATCTTCAGCCACAGCTGAGGCTGGACAGAATACCTATGACAGCAGAAGCCATAGCTAGACGAATTGCCTACTGGCTGGGTTGTAGCCGTATACAGTAGACTACAGGTTGGAACCGACGCAGCGTATCAGTGTGGCTTTCCAGCTCGGAGCTACACACGAGTTCCAAAATAGAACCAATACGACTGGCCAAGAACTTTATCAAGCACTGAGTGCCACAAGCCTTGTGCATCAAGAGAGGCACCGATGCTATAAGAGATGCAAAGCGTGAGGGTGACTGCTTGAGGATGGAGTTTGGAACGGATGGTGGGTCGACACACGTGACTCGCCAAATGAGCGACGAATCTCACAGCCACGACCTTTCTCATCACCAACACTTCAGCCGCTGCGTCGAAGTGGCGGCCAAACCCGCGCTGCTATGCATGCTATGCAGGAGCATCAGGAGCACACGAACATATGCACCTGTGAGGCAATGCACCGTGTGTTGTCCGTTCGCCCTGCAGAAAAGCACACTTCGCTGACACGAGAAGTCTAAGGCTGTTCCAGGCGATAACATCTGCTTTCGCTTTTCTGCAGTCTTTCGCTCTGCAGTTTAATTGATTTGATACCTCGGATAAAAGGGCACGGCGTTGCGTGCAGGACGCTGCTTCGACCAGGTCTCTGGGTGGTGCCTTGTCCTTCTCTAGGCAAAGCCAATACCTCGTATTGGAGTCGCCACGTGAGATACTCCCCCAAAAGGGACTACAAATTTCCCAGCATAGCGGCGATCAGCCGCACCTCCCGATCTACTGGGAATCTTGATGATGAGCTGCTGTTATTGTAAGCAGCAGCAGCAGCAGCAGCAGAAAGGGACAATCTGGGTTTTTATATTCCATATTCTTCGCTGCTCGGCGGCGACATTCTAGCAACGAATCCTCAGGGCCATATGCGCCTTGAATTGGTCCTGCGGTGTATTAGCAAAGCATGTGGTTAGAACCTGATATCCACTCTGTTGCCGTAGGTCTTGGAAGGACTATATCGGAAGGCGAATCACGAAACGAAAATTCATGACATCAATATTGGCTTGCAGATACCACGAGTCCAGGCGAGCGGGATACACACTTACTTGCATCTGACAGTTCCGCCGCCATGCAATTTGGGATTGAGATCGGAGTCCAGTGCCTCGTATCCTCACCGCTACAGCTCTTGGCTTCAACCAGCATAGACTTCTCCGAACTGAGTCCGAACTGAGCACTACGAAATCTCCGGTCGGCCTCAAGAACACTGCTCAACAATAAATTGGACGTGCAAAGTTAGGCATCTTCGATGTGAGCATATACCGGTGTTCTCCAGTCATTCCTGATTCAGCGTTATACTGAACAGGGGCCGCCGTGAACCAATATTTGCCTCTTGGATGGACGATACTGGAAAGCCCACAGCCCTTTTCGGTCGATTTTGAGAATACTAACCAGTTGCGGTAGGTTTTCATAGAGCCGCATGGCGGGACGACGCGGGTCCAAGCAAACCGGCGCCGTGGAAGAAGACAGCCTGGGATACGAGGTACGCCTTATGGCCCAAGCCATGAACGCCCCAGAAGCCACTGTCACCAGACACGCTACGCGGCGGCAGTGGTGTCTGCATGGTCGCACATGTGTTCAGCTCACCTTTGGACCGCCGGACAAGCTCCGCCATTGACATACCGTACTCGGCAATGCTTCTTTGCCTAGATAAGTTACCTACTTGTCTCGGCTTGACTGAAAGTGTCAAGTTGTCATTCTGAGCTGCGACTAAACAAAAACGCCAAATTTATTGGACATCGTATTTACCTTGCAACAGACGATTTGTATCAAGTCGGATCTCGCTCCGCGCACACCAGCATCGCTTTAGCCTTGGCACATCCCAAGACAGCAGCGCGATCACCTTGGCAAGACCCTACCATGCGACCAGTCAAAGACTCTAGACTACACAAGTTCCCGACGATACATGTTTGTCGACGACCCTAAGTGGCTTTCAACCTGGCCTCGATTACTCTAGAGCCTTGGCTGAGCATCACGAGTCATGCTTGACTTCCTCAAGACCATGGATGCCACACTTCCCCATTCCCTGGTAGTGATTGCTTTGAATCGATCACTTGATGGTCCTTTTTTTTGGAGACTCGCTGTCCTGATATGGGCTTCGAACGGACTCTCTTGTAGATATCTACCCACGTCAACAGCGACCGAGCCCTGAAGAACGCCAACTTGACTGACAACATAAAATTGGACACCAGCTAAGGACAATAAATAACCTGGCGTTCTCTCTGCGACAGCCTATAACCCCGGACTCACCGATTGGGGAGCGTTTGTCGCCATACTGCACTTGCATGTCATGACTCATCGGAATCATTCACCGCCAACATTCCCGAAGCTCTAGATACGCTAGAATACTGTACCTCCTCTGATGTGAAGATCAGGACAGACACGCTACGATCTGGACGATGTATCCAATCCTACAGCTCAGCACAACCACATGGAGTTATCGATACACTCTCCAACGCCATGAACAGTTCTCGTCTCCTCCATCAACAACCAGCAGATCCTTTCCAATTCACATCGCCGCATTGCATGAGAAGTGCACGGCCCAAATCACACCCAATCCGACCATCCTACCTTGCACCTGGAAACCGCGACATCCTCGTCCCACCACATTACCACACCACTACATAAACCCCCTCGTAACCCCCCGGCAAGCCTCCCACAACCTATCCGTTTTTCCCTAGGTACTGCTTGTAGCTGTTACCTATAATTCCACCTCATCTGCGCTCGAAACTCTTACTCGTCTACATGGAAGAGTCTCATCGCCGACATCACCGGACCCGCGCATGTCGTTGGTGCATGATGATATAACAATAGATACCTAATCCGAGGTATATACACCGCCTCCTTCACCCATCCGCCCAATCGTCATACCTATAGACCACGTGGAAAACACCCACTTCGCAACCTATGCAAACCTTGCCGTCCTCTATGCAAGGAAATGCACTGCAATGGCAAAATTAAACCCTCGTTCCCAGACGCCCAACACCGCCCATAGCCAAGAATGCGTCATAGTAAACAATGATAGACACCGACCCTACATGCGCGCTGAAGATGCGATTATAAACAACAGAAGTAGTCCAAAAGCCCCGTGTCCAAGGTTTGGAGCGAGCGATGACCGCTACATGAAGGTCATCTTGAGCTCCTTCTCCTTGCCGAACTCGTCGTCGTAATCGTCGGCCCACGCATTGTATGCGGGCGCCATGTTGGAGCCTTGGGCAGAGGGCTCGGTCATGGATGGCCGTATTTGGGGACGCTCGGGGGGATTGTCGGTCCAGCTCGGCGGGTCCCAGGCTGATGACGGCTCGGGAGATTTGTGCGCAGACGGGAGCGGTGATATCGCGGGGGACCTCGAGGATGGCGGTTCCTTGAAGGATGTATCGAACGTCATGCTGATATCGCCGTCAGCCGCCTCATCGTACGCACCGATGCTCTTCTTCCGCGTACCGTTCTGGTGTGGAGTCGAAGCGCCCGAGTACGTGGAGAGGTTGCTGGAGCTACCAGCAGGATTCTGCGACGCGACGTCGAGACTGTCGTTGTAGCTCTTCGTCTCCCTAAGAGTAGAGTATGGGTTCAGTGAAGTTTGTGATATATCAATCTTCATGGGGGGCAGCGTGCTCTTGATCTCCTTTATTTCAATGCCATCGTACGCAGCATCGTATGATAAAGCCGCAACCTCGGCACGGATAGCGTCGATATCGAACATTATCGGATTCTCCGCCAGCTTAGCCGGGTCCTGGTCCTTGTCGACTGCGCTTTGCGATTTCTCGTCGTACACCTCCCAGTCCTTCTTCTGCACTTTTTTCTTCCGCCAGAAGCTAAAGCTCTTCTTTTCTTGTTTCTTCCCCAGCTCTTTTCGGGCTTCTTCGATCTCGTTGATAAGCTCGCGTTGACGCTTCTCGTGGTTTTCTGGGTCCGGATCCTCAATCTCCGAGAATTCGTCGCTTTCGACTTGCCAGCCGACTTCGCGCAGCAGCCTGGGCATCGCGGCTCGGTAGGCCATGTGTCCGGCGACGATATCAGTGACGTCGAAGTTCTCGATACCGGGCACGTCTACTTTGGCGAGGCCAGCAACCTGCATGATGCCTCCGCTGGTTGCTCGGAACAGATATCCTAGATCTTTGTCAACGTACGCAACTTTGTCGTCGTCTCTGAGTCCTACCAAGAATCCAATCATTATTCGCATAACCATTTACTAGTCGCCCGGGAATGCTAGCTCGCACCCTAGTGTATTCATCTTTCTTCGCTACGACCGGCGTTCCAAACAAGTACGCGTTCTGTACTAGACCAACAGCTCCTCGATTGGCAAGTTCTTTGAGGCAGGCAAAAATAACCCTGGCTCCAAGCGAGAAACCTACCAGCGTAATGGGGCGCGCTCCAAGATTGCGATCCATTAGTGAGTCTGCAAGAATGAGACCAGCCATGTCTGCGCGTGCTTGCGAGACAGCCCAGGGATTGTCAATAAGGTATGATAGCTTTGTCAACGCAAGAGGTAGCGCCAGTGCGGACATGAGAGCACCGAGGATTGTGGCTCCAAGCACCTGTTGGAGACCTTGGGTAAGAGCCTAGGCAGGAGTCAGTTGCGCCCTCCTGATACACATCAGACACTCACCTCTGTAGCTAAAATGTTTATGGTGTCACCCATACTTCGAAGCATTTCGGGCTCCCAGTGCACCGAATAGATATCTCCCATGATAGGATCGACCGTGCTAAAAGGCAGGCGTACGTCATCGAGCTTGCCGTTCATCCAACCTGCTACTGTGACGATGAGATTGACCCGCTTGTTGTTATGAAGCGGGCGATATTCAAATGTCTTGACAGAACCTGTCCGTCGATCTGCGGCTCTGACAGCAATGGTGCCGCCGGTCACGACGCCTGTAGTGGTGACGATGGCAGCTCCACCGGCGCCAGCAAGGAAGCCTCCTGTACCAGCCACACCGATTGTAGTGAAACCAGCTGCAAGACCAGCCCCAAGGAGTGGTGCCAGTAAGCCGGCAGAAAGACCAATGACAAGACTGCCACCGACAGTAGCAAGGCCCATGAGAGCTAGACGCCTGTTGCGCGCCTTTTTCCGCCGGCTCTCCATGTGCTCGTCTTCGTTCCAATTTTCTTTATTGGCTTCTTCCTCCATTTCGAGGGCCTCGGTAACCCGCTTTTCAAATCGGCAGATCTCCAGCCACTGCACGTTGAGATATTTCCCAACATTCTCCAACAGTTGTCTTGAGCGTGCATCGTACACGGAGTCAGCAATGAGAACCAAGAAAAGATCGCAAAGGATAGTCCAACGAAGATCAATGTCTAAGCTGGAGGTCGTGGGGAGCTGGGATGGTGTCCGAACGGCGGGTAGATCGTCTCCAGAGTGGTTTGCATACGGTGGCGGGGGAGGGCTATTCATGTAGTCATCGTCTTCCAAGCCCAGACTGGATGTCGACGTGCCCTTGTCCGACGGGGAGTTCAGACGAGGCGAAGAGATGGACGGCCTAGCAGAGTCGGCATCTTTTGCTGATTCGGGAGCTTCGGCAGCGGGGTTCTTCACGCGAGCATTCTGCATCAGGGCCGGGGTTAAGTCGGCAGGCACGACGCCGTGCTCGGATAGCTGCTCGATCATGATCTGCTCCGACTCGTCCACTTCCATGTGCGAGTACAAGCGAACCATCATCTTCTGCGACCACATCTGCGTGGTTTCTTGTGCCATATCCAGAACTTTCTTAGTGTTCCTGTTGCGCTTCAGCTTGGCGAATCGCTTCGATGTCTCCACGGTGGCCAGTCGAACCAGACCCACGTAGGCGATGCGCTGCCCCTCGGTCAGGAGGCCTTTGGTGGCCTGCATCTGGGCGAGCGGGTCGCGGGCAGCATCGTCCTCGTCCCCGTCCCCGTCGTGCAGCATGGTGCTCTTCTCCTTGAAGAGGTAGGCCGTATTGTCGTCCATGCTCGTGACCGACTCGACGTCGTCGTCCATGATGACGCGCGTATAGCCCTTGGCCGCTCCGCCGACGTTGGCGTAGCCGTGCATGTCCTCGAGCTCCTCGGCGTTCTCCTTGGCAATGAGCCTGTTGTCGTCGTCGTACATGTCGTAGCGGGCATAGGCGGGCATGGTCTGCCATCCGCCGTCGTCGTCTTCCTTGACCTCTTCCGAGGCGCGCGGGGCGACCTGCATGTGGGACCATTCTGAGATGCCGGCGGGGTTGTGTGCGTGGACGATGCTGCTGCGCTTGTCGGTCGCGGACTTGGTCGAGGCCGTACGTATATGTGCGCTCGAGGCGGGCTGCTCGCGGTCCTGAGTGGGTGCCGCCTTTGCTGGCTCTGGTTGGACGTGTCCGTTGCTGCTCGCAGTCTGCTCTTTGGGTTCCTTCGCCTCCTCCTCTTCCAATGCCGGCGCAGGCTTCACGTCCTCCTCGCCATTCTGGGCGAGCTGCTCCGTGGAGGCCGCCTTTTCCCTGGGAGTTACATCTTTCAAGTCTGCGTCGTCCTCGTCGCTCTCGGGCCCCGGCGGCGGTGGCGGCGGCGCTCGGGATTTCCTCACGGGCAGCCCAAAGTCGTCGTACTCGACCTCAGGCTGGGCCTCAGGCTTGGGTGTATTCGTCGGCAGTGCGCGGTCCGGCTGCTTGGTGTCGTCGGCGGGAGGGTTGTCTTCATGGTACGCGGGTGGCATTGTGTCGGGGTGTCGCAGACATTCGAGGGACGTGGCTCGGCGATGTCAGGAGTCCGGGGCCGCACGTTCGCGGTTCACTGCTGTCTTCTCTGAGGGCTAAGTATGTTTCGGCGCAGTCAGTGGACGCCCCCTCGCACCATGTTGCCGTCACGTTGTTACTGTTTCGACGCATAGCCTCTGCGAGCGGCGGCACCTGTGGGGGCTTTGTCGGGCCCGCTAGGTCCGGCATGGGTGCAGAGTGGAGCCAAAAAAGTTCACGGCGGATGCAAACGACCATTCCTCTCTCCACGCGCGACCACTCCACGCACGGCTGAGGAGACCCATACCCGGTTCCCGTATACCGCACGAAACCAGAGCGAATTATCGTCGTCACCTACCACCCGTCACCTGTGCAGAGTCGTCTGCCTTCGGCAACTTGTGCGACACGACATTTGCGAAATACTTCCCCAGGAACGATACCTACCACCAAAAAAAATAAGACTTCCTGTCCTAGGAAGTCTACACGTCCGGCCATATGAAGCTCAAGCGCGCGAAAGCCTACCGGAAGCTCATGCACCAGTATGAAGTCACTTTTGGCTTCCGCAGTCCGTACCAGGTGTGTACTATACCACGCGCACTCTCTTGACGCAGAACTAACTAGCGCGCAGGTCCTCGTCGACGACCAAATCCTCGAAGACTGCTGGCGGGGCAAGATCCAGCTCCTCGAGCGGCTGCAGGGCTGTCTCCAGGGCGCCATCAAACCCATGGTGACACAATGCTGCATGCGAGCGCTGTATAACGCGACGCCAAAGGTACGCGCATATTCAACAGTACTTTGGGGCTATATGCTGATATTACTAGAACGACGCGCTCATCAAGTGGGCCCAAGACAACCTCGAGCGCCGCCGCTGCAACCACCACGAGCTCGAAGAACCGCTCTCCGCGCTGGCATGTCTCTCCGCTGTTATCGACCCGAAAGACAGCAAGACGAACAAACACAGATATGTAGTTGCATCACAGGACCGGAAAGTGCGGGCTCATCTCCGCACCATACCCGGTGTGCCTCTCATATATTTGGAACGCGCTGTCATGATGTACGTCTAGTCCCACCTGGCTGTGAACTCACTGACAATGTCTACAGCATGGAACCGATGAACACTGCTTCGGAAGAGCTCAGGGATCGGGAGGAGAAGAACAAGTTCAGATTGGGACTCAAGGGCCAGCGCAACCCCGACCAGCCTCCGAAAAGGAAGCGCGACGACGAAGAGCAAGGTGCCGAGGAACAGAATACCGAAGAAGCCCAGCCACAGAAGAGGAAAAAGCAGAAGGGTCCCAGACAGCCCAATCCACTGAGCATGAAGAAGGCCAAGAAGGAGGCTCCGCCAGGAAGCGCGACGAAGCCCAAGTCTACAGAACCGAAACCGCCCCGAGCGGCAGCGGTAACGGAAGACTCGACCGACGCCCCCGCGGCGGACGGTGAAGATGCAGGACCCCGCAAGCGGAAGCGGAAGCACAAGCCCAAGGGTGACGGTGACGTCACAGCCAACGTCGACGCAGAGGCGGCCGCGGCCTGATATACGTCTTCGAATGCGTGCCCATGGTCGCGGTCTAGCATCTGCAGGTCTACCTTCTATAAGAAAGATCTTGGCGCGTATGGCCCCTTCCGGACTGTTGGACGTTGAATGAAAGAACACTCGCAGCCGTTGTTGGCACATACCTAACTCGAAATAGACACGAGGAGTTCTGAAGCCTGTCATGCAACAGATCGTGTCATCTTAGGCCCGCCCTCAAGGATGTGGCATGGCCAGAGTAGGATATATATCGCCCGCCAGGCTCAGTTCACACATTCTTGCCTTGTGCAAGGAGATCCGAGACCTTCGGCGGGAGAATAAGCGTACTACGGTCGTTGCGCTTGACGAACTCGACGATCACCTCGGCCGTCTTCTCCGGGAGATCCTCCTGGAGGAAGTGCCCGGCTGCAGGGAATACTTGTAGCTGGAATTTGCCTAAACCGTGTTAGATACCACATCAACATATGAACATAGCAGGAATCACCTTGCATCTGCCCGATCATGAGTTCCTTATCCAGCCTGTCCGGTCCCGCAAGTATAAGCAGCTTCGCGCCCTTGCCGCCCAGAAACTTCGCGCTCATGCCATTGAACCAATTCTCCCAGTATGCCTCTGTGCTGCCCAGCTCTGTCCGCCACGCCCACATCCCATCCGGCGTCTGCAAAAGCAAACTGGGCACACTCGCCCTCGCCGCCTGCGGATTCCGCAGCGTCCTCGACCGTATGTGCCACTCGATGGCCGCGGGCAAGTTGGGAAATGTCTTCGGCCTGCTCTTCAGATAACTCTGCATGTGCTTCAGCGCGTCCATCGCGCTCCCCTCCACCACATCCAGCACCGCAAACCCCAACACCTTGCTCCCCAGCGTCCCCTTGTTCGCCACGTGCGTGACCACGGCCCCGCCCAGACTGTGTCCGATGAGCACCATCGTCGGGAGCTCTGCCCACCCGATCTTGTTCGCGGTGAGTTGGATCATGTCGACGAGGTCTTGCCCTAGCACGTCCACGGACAGGTCGGCGTCAACGTGGCCCTCGGCGTCCCACACCACGCTGCCGTGTTCGCGCGCCTCGACCGCGAGGATGCCAACGTCCGGCATCAGCTTCCGCACCTCCTTCGCCATCAGCGCGAAGCTCAGCGCCGAGCTGCCCGCGCCGTGGTGCAGGACGAGCAGGTTCGCCTTGGGAGAAGCTGGCGGGGTCAGGTAGACATGGAACTTTGCGTGCCGGGACATGGGCGAGGCAGGCCGCTCGAGGTAGAATTCGTGCGCGAAGTAGTCGGACCAGTGGAGCACGGGGGCGGGGCGCTGGCTGCTTGTGGGGATTATGGTGCCGGTCGAGCTCATGGACGATGCGGAGGAGCTGTCGTCTTCGTACGCGTCGGTGGGGTCTTCGAAGAGGGGCTCGGGGGAGGGGAAGGCGCTGAGCTTCGTCTTTGCGAAGGCTTTGGCGAGGTCAGACATTGCGGGTCATAGGGAGACAGCTGGCACATGGAAAGCAAGTCAATTGGGAAGGGGAATTGCGGGCGAAATGTTATTGATGGTACAGTATGCGTAGGGTTAGGAGGGGGATAGTCTAGTCTACCAGTGCCAGGGACAGGGGGTGCGCGGACGCCAGGGTAAGCGAGACGGTTCAGCCATCCTGCGTCACTGATCGTTGAAGACATCCCAGGACCCAGGCGCATCTTGCGTGCTACATGGCCACCAGTGCGCTTGGGAATCGTAGTGATATCTAGGCAGCCTTGCGTGGCGGCAAAATAACTACACATGATGCGCTAGCCGCGTAGCTAAAAGTCGACAGCCGTGGGCAGCTCTTTCGAACCGCATTCGAGAACCATGACGCAAATCGTTGCTCTAGCGTCATCCGCCATCTGATCGCCCAGACGCCATGCCACTGTTGAAAGCCTGGGAAGGCTCTCTTTCCTGAGAGATATCTATGACACATGCTGAGCTTGCTCACACTCATTCTTCACAGTCGACACCATCGAGATCAATCTTTTCCGGCACGCGAAGCTTCGCGACCCGACCAAGAGCTCTCAGAGCTCACAGCAAAAGATGTGGGGAGGAAAGAAAGCACCGGATGACGACGGAGAGTCCGCGCCGCGAGCAGACGCCGCCTCAGTAGATGCTGGCCGAAGCACGACGAGTGTGCGCTCGACACCTCGAAGCCACTACGATGGCAGACAAGAGCCCACTGAGAGGACCAGACTGCTCGACGAGGGACGACGGCCGCCCAACTCGGATGGCTATCTGGATCCTGACGACCCAGCGGTACGTCTACTTCGTGTATGAACTGTACAACTGCTAAACGTTCACCAGGTCTCGCCGTACAACCTGTGGTCGGTCCGCTTCCTCCGCTACTTTACCATCCTCTTCTTCATGGTCTCGTGCCTTTGGTGGACGCTGCTCCTAATCAGCATCTTCATCTCGCCGCCGGGAATGCACTCTCGCGGCAGCGGCTTCTTCGACTTCGCCTTCACCTGTCTCACAATCGGCAACCTCTCAGTCCAAATCGTTTTCTTCATCACCCCGGCCAAAGCCCTCCGCGTCACCACGGCCATCATCGCCGTCTTCCTCATCATCGACATGATCCTGATCCTAGCCGTCCCCAGACTCCGCCTCGAAGAAGGCTGGGTTGGCATCGCCTCCATCGTCTGGGCCGTCTTCATCTCAATATGGTGCATCATCACCGACCGGGTCGTCGCGTGGGGCAAAAGAGAAGAAGAGGAGCGTCTGACCGGCCGCCCAGAGACCCGTCGCACGCTGAAAGAATGGGTCGCCGTGCTCGTCGCGACAATCCTCACGACGGCCTTCGTCGTCGTCGCCATCCTCATGACAGGCACTCTGAGCGTCCGCGCGCGCGATTCCACTCTCCAATTCGCAGGCGAGCGCATCCTCGTCGACGGCGACAAGTACGCCGTGCATCTCAGCTGCGTGGGCAACGTCTCCTACACCCACGGCAAGCGCGATCCCGCCATCCTCCTCGAAGCCGGCGAGGAGCCTGCCGAGTACGACTTCGAGCACTGGGCCTACAACGCCGTGCAGAACGGCTCCATCAGCCGTTACTGCTACTGGGACCGCCCCGGGTACGCCTGGTCCGACAACGCGCCCTCGCCGCACAGCGCGGGCATGTCCGCAGACGCGCTCTCCGAAGCCCTCGCCAAAGCCGGCGAGGAGGGCCCCTGGATCCTCGTCTCCGCTGGCACCGGCAGCATCGTCTCCCGCATCTTCAGCTCCCGCCACCTCAAGCAGGTCACGGGGCTCATGCTGGTCGACCCCATGCACGAGGACCTGCTGCACCGCATCGGGAACCCCGGGCGCGGCTTCGTGCTCTGGGGCTGGGGCGTCCTCAGCCCGCTGGGCATGTCGCGGCTCGCGGGTGCCATCTTCAAGGGCCACACGAGGCAGGACCGCGTGTACGGACGGAACGCGTACCAGGGTGGGAAGTTCATCAAGGCCGAGCTGCAGGAGAATCTTGTCGCGGACTCGCTGTCCAAGAGCGAGGTTGTGTCCGCGAGGAATATTCAGAGCAGTGAGACGCCGCTGGTGGTGGTGAGCAGCGCAGTCAAGTGTAGGACTGATGGCGAGTGGGAGCGGAAACAGAGGGATAGCACCAAGTTGACGGAGAATCTGGTGAGCTGGGATGTGGTGAACAAGGCGCCGCACCAAGTGTGGCGGACGCTGGAGGGGAGGGAGGTCATGGAGAAGAGATTGAAGCAGTTGGTGAAGGCGGCGAGGAAGGTCAAAGCGACAGAGGAGGAGTAGGCGCAAAGACAATGGGGCGGAGGCCGAGGCCGAGGTATTTTTGTTGGTACATATAATTTTCTTTGCGGTACGGCGGTTTGCAGCTGGGAGATTTGAGGTGGACAGACTGTTTGATTTGAGCGTTTCCACTGCGCAGGTTATCCGCACACGTCGTAATTCCGATAATTTGTAATCCGACTCCATGGCTGCGTCTTACTGGTACAATATATACAGATCGTACATTTTCCTCTCTCATCCTTCCAGCCTCGTGTTTGCCATGTGCACGCCCTAGTTTTTAATCCTACATGTCCCGACTCTTTGGTGGTAGCAGCGCACTCTAGCCCATGGCCTTCAAGAAATTCCGCTCCTTGATGGCCGCCCGCCTCTTATCCCGCATCGCCTTCGTCAGCTCTCCTCTCGCCTCGCCCGCCTTCACAGCCCCGTCCACAGTCCCGTCGCCGGCAGGGAGATCAATCGTCTGTTCGTATATCGGCACCTTGGGCACGAGCATGCCCGGGTTCGCGAGCTGTTCCTTGCGCAGGCGCTTGGCGGCCAGACGACGTTGTTTCTTCGATTTAGCTGTCGCGCGTTAGCATTTCATCCCACGCCCACCCAGCACCATCCCCACAACCAAAATGCAATGCAGAGTGGCATGGAAGGGGTAAATGTCGCCGAACTTACAAAACAGATCTCCCTGTCCACTGGCCTCCCCCTTCTGCTCCTGCCGCTCCAGTATGCTCCACAGCCACTCCGGGTACTCCTCGTCCGGCAACGCCACGGGATCCTGCTGGTCCTTCAGAAAGTTCAGGCCCCTGAGCGGCGTGCCAGCCGGCACAGAGCTGCGCACGAGCGGCGCCTTCTTCTCTGCGACTGGGGGCGCGGCATCTTTCTTCGGCGCGGGTGTGATGGTTTCGCTGAAGGGCTGCGCGGCGGAGGTGGATGTCGCAGGCGGCGGTGGTTGCTTGGCTGTGGGTGTTGGTGTTGCGGTGACGGGGGTTGCGGCGCGCAGGGTGGGGGCTGCGGAGAAGGCGCGGGAGGAGAGGGGGATGTATGTAGGTGGTGGTATTCGTGCGCGGGAGGCTGCCCGGAGGCAGGTTCGGCAGATCATTGTGGTGGTGCGTGGGCAATGCGTGTTTGGATGGATGGTGTTGGATGCGCGACTCGAACTTTTGGGCGGAAGGGGTTTTGCCAATCACGTGACACTCTTCCCTCACCACTATCGTGCTGCTCCCGCCTTCCTCTGAGTACTCAGCAGCATACCCATCGGCGTCTCATTGCAACTACTATCGATTTAACAGACCCGAATCAATTCGCAAGTTCAGCCAGTTCGGCATCCTTGCGGAACGCACGAGACTTAGCCTACAATAGATGCAATCAACTCGGACTCCTTTACATAATGACGTTAAGTGTGCCGACTAGAAATCGAGTCTCTCCGCGTATTTCAGTTCGCGATGGGATAGCTCGTGGTGCATGAACACATGGAAGACAGTCTAAAGGGCATCATCGTACTTGAAAAGAAGCAGTAAGAGCACAGCAAGCCCGGCTAAGAGAACGGAGTCTACTCGACCGGCAATCGAGGACGATTTCTATCAATCTACCGGGCAAGACCACCAAGTATCATTCGCGAGGTCCAGAGGAGAAGAGGAAGAAGCTGAACGGGCAGACCGGGCTGAACGAGAAAACACCGACTGCGCCGAGTTTTGTGTTCACAACTCAATTTCGTGTATTAAAATGTTCAGGGCGAGATTTGACGGAAAACCCTGGCAGATAACGAAGGTCCTGTAACACTGCACAACGCGAGATAATTTTACTGCTCCCAGTTAGCATTGGCTGTAGCTGCAGTATAGAGCGCGAACCTACTACCGTACCTATCGCCGTAAAGAAACTATCAGGTGGAGCTTGTCTCGGTTGAAGAGTTCGTCACATTCTAATAAGGCATCGCCTCGTCCCACGCCTGGAGGGTTTCAAGCGCCTGGAGATTGCCGTCACTCAGGCCCTTTCTTTAAGTCACCCTCCCATAACTAGCATTCCTCAGCTCCAATCGCCCGCAACGTTAGGGGAGGCCTAGTAAGCCTTCATCATCGCCTCCGCCTCCACCACCTCTTCCATCCTCAGCGCCTGCATCGTCTCCGGAGTAACCCTGTCCACCTCATCGGCAGTTTTGGCACTTTCGTGCCAATGTTTCCTAGGAGAGGCAGGATGTGTTCAAGAAGAGGTTCCTACGTATTATTTGGATCGATCTTCTGGCCTAGAGCATCATCGGCCATACACTTGAGTTGTAGGTGGTAGGCATTGCATGCCCTTGATTCACTTTCAATGAGCTAACGATCAAACCATAGGTTCCGCAGACCTAATTTCAATGGATTCACGCCAAAACAAGGCGAATATTTCTGTACTTGGCTCAGAAATAATTAACGGTTTCGACCATTTGGTATATATTGCCAGGTATGGATTCTAGAACTTACGGGCATAACAGTGTATTCTGTCACAACTTACATAATGCTCGATGTCACAATGGTCAAACACACGACGCTTTCAATTGGCAACTGGATTGGAAGAGTAGCCACATTGTTGGCTTGGCGATTAATTCTCATTACATGTAATATTCTCGAAATCGCTCTATTGATGGTCAATGTGCTACACCCTCCAGCTTCAACTACCCACACGCATCACTAAGTCGTTTCACCGGTTAGTCGAGTTGACGCATGCTTGCGCTATAACATGCTCCATGATATACCTACCACATCCACCCCCAACAAATCCTACAAAGCTAGCTGGCAAGCTTATCACGGGCCGCAAGTTCCGGCGTTCGTACATCTTGGGCCAGAGAAACATCTCATTCACCGGATCATACTTTCAGTCTGCTGGACGAGATCCCTCAGAGGGTATAGCATTTCCGTTGTTGTCATGAGTGCACGCCTGACAAATTGGGACCCAATTTAACAATCACAATGAAAGAGATCAAATGAGGGACTATGAGTTGGGCTATGACGGAAAGTATTAAGAGGGACCCAAGCCGTCGAGCTGACTCCACCAGCAGCGAATACCTGCCAGCTGCAAGCTATTGATCCTGCGACACATTGGGGAGCATTGGAGCACTGATGCTTCCATTATGGCGTCTAGTGGTCCCACTCGTCATCGTCAGATGAACCCTTGGACCACTTTCCATCTGCTCCCTTCTTCCACTCGTTGGAGTCGTTGGAGGAATCTTTCTCCCATTTGCCGCTCGACTTTTCCTTGTGCCATCCTTGGCCCTTTTCATCCTTGAACCTAAGCCGAGGTTAGTGGAAATCAAGTCGCCCATCGCACTCAAAGGTTCACTTGCCATTCGTTGTCATCATCATCGCTGTCCCAGGAGCTGTCATCCTCGTCATCGCTCCAGGAATTGTCCGTCTTTCCCCAAGAGCTGCTCTCGTCGTCGTCCTTCACCCACTTGCCGTTCTCCTTGTGCCATCCGACGCCGTTCTTGTCCTGGTACCAGTCGTTGTCGCTGTTGCTACCCTTCTTCCACGGGTTGACGGTCTTGTATCCGTCCTTCTTGAACCAGGAGTCGAAGTCACTGCCGCGGTCCCATTCCTTGTTGTCACCGGAGATCTTGCGCCACCATTGGTATCTACATTGCCATGTCAGTCAGAGATCAAGCTGAACGCATCCGCTCGTTTCGTGTCGTCTTCTTGCGTTGGCAAGGCATGTGACTTACCCATCTTTGTTCCTGTGAAACTGTGAGTCAAAGTACTTGCGGAGGCTGTCTTGGAGAAGCTTACCACCAATCATCCCAGGATGCATATCCTTCTGATTCCCAGGGACAATTATCCTCGGCGTACTTCTTCCACGTCGCGTAGTCCTTCCACTGTTATTGTTAGTGTTGTGTTCGCACAAATAACAACCATCTTCGGATACTACATACGCCACCCTTCTTCTTCCAGTCGCCGTAGGAGGAGTAACCGTAGTCGTTCCAGTTCACTGCGTTTGTGTTCGCAGTTCCGCGAACAGCGACGTGGCCAGCCTTAGTGTCCAAAGCCAAGGGCGAGGCAAACACGGCCGAGGCCATAATGGCGAAGGCGGCGAGTGTGTAGCGCATGTTGGAGAGTTGTTAAGTCAGCGATTGAGACTGGTGATGGAACCGAGCAGTGTCAGTTGTCTGACAGAAATTGCGGTGCTGGGGGGATGCAATCCGTCCGCAACTGAGACTACGGGCTCAATCAAGACCACTGTCTCTTATATACGACCATCGCTTCCAATTCTAGGCTTCGAGATCAGGTAACATGCGTCTGAGTCTAGCCGTTTCGTGATTCAGGTGGCAAGTGCTTCCATGCAAGAAGGCCAACCGAGGCCATGAAAAGCCAACCGGACTCATCGCCGCAAGGTCTATTCACCGAAATTGGTGAGCATCGGCCAATGAGGACGGTGGAAAATGTCTGTGCAGGCTTAGTGCCTTTGGATTCCAGACAGGAGAGGTTGGGAAGTCATGTGTGCAACCCCTTTTTACCAATCGCGAGTTCCGGAATGATGGAGCTTGTGCAGTAGGGAGGAATTAGCAACAGAAATCATGTATGCAATTGTCACGTACCTAATATGGACCTACCAATAACCGGCGACACTGCGTTAATTGACTTGGAATAAGCTGAACAAAAGACGGCGTAAGCAATTTTCAAAGCTCTTGTGGTAAGCCAGAGAATTTTCCGGATTACAGGGATTGGTTTTTTTGTAGGTGAACGTGAAGGGCTGATGAATGTAACCTGTGAAAGTCTCGATGCATTCCAACGCACACTCAGCAGTGCCTTATCACGTGATCGCATTCTTGGGTCCCCGATCGACTAAGCAGACACTTTGCACACACAATCGTATAAACTGCTCAAGTCCCTCATCTTCCAAGTCGAATGCTTCGGTCATTGAAGTCTGGGTTGTCATAACAAGTAAAGAGAGCTGGGCCATCGCCGAAGCAACCCTCCCTTGAAAGGGTCCGCTGAGTCTTGTGCACAGATGATAGACAGAGCAACACGTTACGTCAAAGAATGATCAAGGTGGTCACCTTGGTATCCTTGCATTAGCTACGTGACGTGCACTGATCAGTTCGCTCAACAAGACGCTCGCCGTTCATGACGTTTTCATGGTACGCTTCAGTGTCGAATTCACGTGTGGTGTGTGCCTAATTCTCACAGAAAATGATCACCCGTGCATCTTTATGGGCTGTTCTCCTCCACGAGATCAAAGCATTCCATTGTTTGGATCACCGCACCCCCGACTATTGGCTGAGTTGCTTCGAAAACGCATGTAAGATCGGGCCAATCCAAGTCTAGGTCGAACTGTGAGTTCAAGGCCGACAGAAGGTTGATGTGGACCGTTGCTCGCGTAACGTGAATGTTTTCAACGGCGTGGAATGTATATGTGGAGTGCGTTCCCGCCATCACTGACCTAACCACTGCATTCGTGACCATCAGTGTGGCTGTCAGGGGTAAAGTCCGTACCAATGAGAGCGCCAGTCCTGCTCGCGCTTTTCATGAATAGAAGGGGCTGAAGTAGTCTGATGTTCACGGCTACCGGAAATGCGCGCGAGACAGAGCGTTGCGCTGGCAGAGAAAGCGATGAAGTCAATGCCGTGGCAGTGAAAAAAAAAGCGTGTGACTACGGAGAGCAAGGAAGCAATACTAAATGTCCCAGCTTGCATTGAACGCTGTCCTCTTGCTGTACGTGAATAGTTGAGTCCACAAGACAAGGAAAATATAGCTGTGTCACAAGACACCTAACAGTGTGTGATTAAATCAAGGTCGGGTATGACCCACCAGTTTGGCACCATGCAGAATGATGTGCACTGTCGTAGGCGGTTGATCTCTCGTGTGACTGCAGGATCTCGTGCGTAACTTTCGTTGCGATGAACGATGTGCCCGCCCACAACGAGATGTAGCCGCTCCAGCTGCTCCATAGAGGAACATGTTCCGATTCCTTTCTTCTCAAACAAATCATTGTCGCTCCAGGCTCGTGTATCTGGATCAATAATTTTCAGGGATAGAGAATGGGCATCTTGATGCAACCCCATGAGCTGGGCTAATACCATGGCTTTCCTCAATGAAAGCAAAGCCCGACATAGATTTCCGGGATAACCCGAACCATACTTTTAAGTGCAACGCATCCGACCCCGTAGATGGAGTGGAGTAGCTCATCTTTGGTAAGTTACAAATATAATGGGTGTATTGAGAAGATGGTCGACCACGTTACCGGAATACGAGGTATCAGATGAGTCCTGAAGAAGAGACTGTCGAAGGAATACGCTCAGCAGCAGGACCTTTCGAATAACAAGCACGGGATGTGCGCCGAACGGAGACAGTCACAGTACGTCCCGCGGTAAAACCTCTGGTTTCTCTGAGATTACAAACTCAAATATGGACTGTTCAACGGGCCGTGAAGTATAGTGCAGCCGTTCCTGGTAAAACCGTGGATCAGATCCAGGTCTGCATCACACGGCCCAGTGCAGCAAGCGCGCAGTATACGCTACGGTATATGTCAGAAGGCTGAACGTCTTCTGTCTGTGGTATTCCTGGCCTTTTGGTCCCATTTCAACGGTTCCTTTCCTTTCCGGTCGATGCTATGATGAAAAGGCCAAGGAAAGAGCCACTCGCTTGGGTTGCGTCGCTTTCCTTTAAATTGGAGGACGAAAATATATCTCGTTTTGCGACGCTTGCACTCCCAGCAACTTTGAGTTCCTTTGCGAACCTTCCTTTCTCTCGCTGAGTTAGACATATTATCTACTAGCACAAGCCCCTTTCCACTCAAGGGCTACCGATTGTATCCTTATAGATCATATTCGTCTTGGCTGGTCAGAAATGATGTGGTGCTGGAAGGGAGGAGTGGTCAGCTTTCTTTCGCCCTGACTGAAGTCAATTGCAACTAAACCTTTTTGGGACACACTCTGATCGAACGAAACCAACCACGTGTTTCCCAATTATCTATTCACTGGCATCGAAGAGTTTCTTGCTGGGATTTGGCACAAACGTAGGTATACACAAAGCAGTTGCTCTGGATTTAACCTAGGTACCATGTCGCCACAGGTACAGTCTGAAAATCCGGGTCACCTTCTGGGTTGGTGGTAAGAGCAGTAGCAGTAGGTCTATCGGCTTAGTAGAGTTACATATGCTCTCACGAATAGCAATCCTGAACTAGATTTCTCTGACCTTTGCAAATATTGGCAGCATTGATATTTTATGGTACCTAATGTGAGGTGAGGGCGAGGCCGGAGGCTAGGTCTGAGATATGCAAATTCGTTCTGAAAAGTGCGCAACCCGACAATGCGTCACCCGGCCTCTCGGTCTACCGCCCTAGGTAACTTGCATCCGCTTCCAAGATTCCGCGAGTTGCCAACCTGTATAGTGTAGGCCAAGACGGATGGAGTGGCAAGATATCCATGCACAACCTCTGTCTACCCGTCAATGTTGTTCGCTGTAGTCCTTGACAAAAAGTCATCGGCATCCCACGGCCTAACGTTCGTGCAGTACAACATCGATTCCTAACAACATCGATTCCTAACAACATCGATTCCTAACACCGCAAACTAGGTAGCTGTATGTAGTATTTTTTTTTGAGTAAATTATGTCTACCTATGTTGATGTACTTTCTGTTTTCTCAAGCTTCCTTCGCTACAAATTTGGTCCATTACGTTATGATCCACTACCTACGGCAACGAAGCCCGCAAAAGCTTGGCTGCTACGTCAAATATATGGACTCCAGCTTCGTGAAAACCCATCGTCGCCTGCGCCAAGATGCAAGATGTGAAATCAATGTGCTTGGCCGTGCAGATGTTACGCCGTATTTCCCTTCGATCTGTCTTGCCCCAGGTTCAGAACTGGCACGCAATTCCGAGAATCAACACGGCATTCTCCTGTCCAAACCATACATTTAGAGATAGCCAGTCCATCTCTTTGCAAGCCGGATTTTCGCCGTCTGCAGCGAGGATGGCACCGCCAGAGGCGCGTATCCTGGCGTCTGAGCGACCAGACAAAGTTCGTATGCTCGTACTAGAGGTAAGATGAGCAGCCTTGGGAGGAGGAATCGTCGCTGAAGTTATTACAGACGGACGATCCGCATCCGGATACTCAGGAAGAAAGAGGGTCGTTTGGTGAAGTGTTGAATGATCTATTGGTAGAAGCAGGGGAGCAGCATGACCCAAAACTCGCTATTGAGACAATTATACACTACGCAGTCGAGCCACGAGGCGGAAGGATACCGGAGCCTTCAGAAATCACCGATGATATCCAGGCCATTCTGATTACAGGGAGCGTATATGATGCCCATAGCAAGGAGGCGTGGGTATTGAAGCTTCTCAATCTGATCAAGCGTATGTCCATCGATTTTTGGAAGGTCGAAAATCTAACACTGCTAGATCTGTGGGTAAATCGACCGGATATCAAGTTTACTGGAATCTGTTTTGGCCATCAAATACTATGCCGCGCCCTAGGATCCACAGTCGAACCGGAAGAAAATGGCAAATGGGAACTTGCGCATACTCGCATTGAACTCAGCGACGTCGGACGATGGCTATTCAGGCTCGACTCATCAGAGAAGCACATTCGTTTGCATCAAATGCATATTGATTTGGTGGTGGACCCGCCATCGGCTTCCAAGACCGACCTGCTAGATCCGAACACACAAGTGCACGTCTGGGGCACCTCGGACCATACTGGTGTGCAAGGTGTCTATATTCCCACGAGGCTGTTCACCACCCAAGGCCATATGGAGTTTGATGATAAGATGGTCAAAAGACAGCTCGAGATGCGGGTCGAGAGCGGTGTGGTGGAGAACGACATTGCTGAAGAAGCAGCAGAAAGAGCGGAATGGCGGCACGATGGGCTTCTAGTTGCGAAGGCGGTCCTGAGGTTCTTCCACGGCGACGACGATAAAGCGCGGTGACGTTGGACTGAAGTCGGAGTTGGGCGGGCAGGAGCACATGCAATACCGTAGAGTATTCTAATGCCGGTTGAGCTAGATCGCACCCTGCACCCAATTATACAAGCTGTACGTTCTTCTCGACCCTTTTACGATCTATTCTGTTTCCTGATTAGATCGTTTTATCATTAGCTCAACCGGTGTTAGAAAAACTCTACGGCAGGATTACTCCGATAGCTTCGAATGATACCCGTGGATCGGCATATCAAACCAACACCTTCTTTCACATGGACAAGTGACCCCACCAGGAACATGACAATCGTCTCGCATGTCATGTATCTGCGTTTAAATCGATGCGGTGTGATTGTTGCAGGCGGACCTTCCTTTTCCGGCATTGTGGCGTACGATAAAACACCGATACCGGTAATGCGCCCTCTACAGATGTTCGGAAATAACATTGCCACAACTTGAGAACAATGCTACTTTGATGTTGTCTTTTACATCATCTCTTTTTTTTTCAAGTCTCCTCGTTTGAACTGATGCTAGTAACTTCTTACACCCTGTACCGTGTAGCAATTCGCGCTTTTCCGATCCCCACATCCCGGTGCGGCAGCGATTGCAACTTCGCGGAGAGCGTTACCCACACAGAACACACGGATATATCGGCAATGCGGAATGACCCACACCACCATGTCCTTTTGGGACTAACTTTGGTCACTAGAACAGAACCCGTCACTACGGCTTTCCTCAACGCGTGACGCGAGCTCCGTTCGCCTCGCGCTCGTTCATGAGCGCAACAGTCAAGAATGGGAACACCAGCAAAAGTCTCAATGGACGACGCGGGAAAAGAAGAAAAGAAGATGAACACGCTCACCCAGGATGTCGAGAAAGGTGCCGAGGAGGTCACACTTCAAAGAACAGTCTCGGGACCGCCCTATTCGATATTTACTCCTCGTATGAAGTTATGGATTATCTTCCTTGTGAGCGTGTCGGCGTTGATATCGCCATTTGGGGCCACGTTGTTCTACCCAGTGCTGAACGTTCTTTCTGACGAACTGCACGTCACGCCGACCAAGACAAACATTGCCATCACGACTTACATGGTCAGTATTCGACCCCATGGTTACTGAAATCATGCAGGAACTAATGCGAATAGATCGCCCAAGCAATTGCTCCCGCCCTGATTGCTGGCATGTCCGATGCGAGTGGCCGCAGGCTGTCATTCATAATATGTTTCGTGATATTCATTGCCGCAAACATTGGCTTGGCCCTTCAGACTGTAAGGCCGACCTTGCCCGCTCTTCCTTGGAGTGCATTGCTGATTCTGTTGCTTCTTCCAGAACTACATCGCACTACTCTTATTGCGTTGCGTGCAGGCTTTTGGTTGCAGTGCTGCCATAGCTTTAACGATCGCTGTAGTGGCTGATATCTCGACTTCGGCAGAGCGAGGCACATACATGGGCTACGCAACAGCGGGTATTCTCTTTGGTCCATCCTTTGGTCCCACTATCGGTAAGTCTTCTCTCCAGGACGAACATGTAGTCTCTCTGACATGTCACGCCGTTATAGGAGGCATACTCGCACAGTATCTAGGGTGGCGAAGTATCTTCTGGTTCCTAGCTATCTTTGCTGGGGTGCTGCTCCTCATATTCACCTTTTTCTTTCCAGAAACATGTCGAGCCGTGGTGGGCAACGGTTCGGTTCCACCAACTGGTGTCAACCGATCCGTCTTGAGCTATCTACGAGAGCGCAGGCGACGACAGGAATGCAATATCGACGATGGTGGATCAACGCCACCTGAAAAACGAAAGTTTTCGTTCCCGAACCCGCTCATGACCCTTCGCATCCTTAGTGAAAAGGAATCGTGCATCCTTCTTCTATACAACGGATTCTTCTTCACCGGTATGATGGTGGTTTCAGCCGCACTTCCGGACCTTTTCAAGGAAGCGTATGGCCTGGACGAGATCAAGATCGGTCTATGCTACATCTCCATCGGTGCAGGCTGCCTGGTCTCGTCACTAACCATGGGCCACGTCGTAGATTGGAACTTCAGGCGCCATGCCGCGCTGAACAACATACCGATAACGAAGAGCAAGCAACAAGACATCCGGAACTTTCCCATCGAGAAAGTCCGACTCCAAGTCGGCGCTCCTGGGCATTTGATAGGGACTCTATCCTTGATAGCGTTCGGTTGGACAGTGAAGTACAGGACGCACATTGCGGGACCGGAGATTGCCTTGTTCTTCATGGGCTTCGGAACGTCCACAGCCTTCAACCAGACCAACACCTTGCTAATAGATCTTCACCGTAACCAAGCGGCCACTGCGACTGCGGCCGTCAACTTCGTGCGCTGCTTGATGAGCGCAGCCGGCTGTGCGGCAATCATACCCATGTGCCATGCAATGAATCCAGGATGGGCCTTCACCTTGCTGGGATTGGTGTACGCTGTCTTGATAAGCGTCGTTTTTTGGATCATGAAGAACGGGATGAAATGGAGGTTGGAGAGTGAAGAGAAGAAGCGGGCTGCTGAAGATGGGCAATGAGAGATGACACCATATTTGTCGGAAATAAGTATATAGAATGAATCGCGACCCACTCACTCCGCCCATATTGTACTTCTACACAGCAACTCCCATGTTTTATTCATAGCGTTGCCAATTTCGTTTCTCTTGTTTTGTCTAGCTCATCCCGAGTGTGCGGCAAACACCCCTGAAGATTATAGAAACCATTTTTCATCCGCGAGGGCCGCGTCTTTGAGGGCGCTCGAAAGTCGACGTCACATGCAATACTGCCTCCCCAAATCTAGCAGCATTGTCATCTTCCAAGTAGGCTTTCGGAGCACACCGTGAATCTCATACTGTCATCGTTCTTGTTTCAGAGAGCATAGGAGAACACACATGGAGAAGTTTGTTACAATCTTCAGTATCCAGTGCCACATACTGCCGCCCTTACGTACTGAATGACCCACTCGAATAAAACCTCCAAACTCCCTTTAAATACTCTACAAACGTGCTTGGGCATAGTCCTGCATTTACTCCCAAGCCCAGAGAGCCTTTACACTCAAAGTTCAACTCCCCAGTATCATACAACTCCCTGTATGCCTCCTACCAGCGCCGAAGTCACACATTTGCAAAATCAACTCATTCTTTTGATACTACACATTCCAGGATCTAGTCACATGGCACTCATTTGGTTCATTTTTCAGTTCCCAGGACCTGTGACATAGTTTCGTCTATGTGTCCCTTCTGAAATCACGCAATGCACACACACACATCGAAACGTTCCAACCCTTTAAATCGCTAGACACATGGGCTTTTGACCCCGCACTGTTTCAATTCGGGCACCACCCATCGACGTCGTCCTCCTGCGTTGGCGAGTACGACGACATCGCACCTTCCCAGCCCCCAGCCCCCAGCCCCCTGGAGCGCAATCCTCGCTCTTTTCCCGGTCCCTGGCGCACAGTCCACTCTCTTTACCATGAGCATTTCGATCCCTTCCTCTCTCCAGGCGCGCGCCCACTCACCCGTTCTGGCTCGGTGATTATCGTTTTTCGTCCACCAGCACTTGCTCCATGTCTGTTCTCAACGCATCACTTCACTTCGTGCCTGACCTCCACACACACACACACACACACCATGCAAACCCATTCAGTACCCTTCGAGACACCCACTCAAAGACTCGCCACAGTCCCCAAGATCAAACGCATACCTAAAGCGTGTCAATTCCCACCATGTGCACCCCAAATACCCTTTGTGCCCGTATCCCATACACAAGTCCCTCTCCGCTCCACCCCGTGGGCAAGGTTGAACTTCCATGTTCACGCCCCGGGGCAAGAGCTAGTTTACATATGCCACACTCGTGTCAGAACAAGCATCACACGACCTCACACGCACGTGCACACTTGCACTCCAGGGCTCTCGCACATCGTAAGAATCGTGACTTCATTGCGCACATCCCTCGTCTCATCACTCGTATCGTCATCGTCATCGTCATTTACAACTCATCCCTCTTCCTCTCACCCTCCTTCCCGGCCTCATCCTGACTCCCCAAAATCTCTCTCTCCGCCTCGCGCTGCCTCTCCTCAAACTTAACCCTCTCCACACTCTCCTCCCACATCTTCTTCTTCGGATTCCGTGGCTTGTCCTCGCCGCGCGCAGGCAGCACCGTGCCGTCACCTCTCACCACAGGACCTGCATCTTCCTCTTCTTGGGTGGGGTTGGCGTGCTTGCGGAGTTGCGGATGGTCTGGGACGTCCTGGGCGGCCTGCTGTGTTTGTGATCGTTCTGCCATTTTGCCTACGAATTGTGAGAGGGAAGAAGGGGGGCTCGGGTCGGGCGGGTTGCCTGCGTAGCCACGTCCGCCGCCGCCGACGCGCACGTAGTTCTGTCCGGGTTGGCGTGGGGGTATGCCACCGGTAGCGCTGGGCTTGACGATAAGGCTCGGCGAGGGGTTCGCAGCAACACTGGACGTCGCTGGCGACGCAGGGATGACTGCGAAAACAATGCGGAAGAGGATCTTCAGCGGCCAGAGGATGAGCAACGATATGGGGCCGTATAACCACCGCCGGAAGACGAGCCAGATGACGGTTGTGATGAGGATGTAGAAGGTGGTTTCGAGGTACCAGGTATCGCTCTTCTGACTCTTGAGAAGGGTTGTGACGAGGGTCTTGCTGTTGGCGAGGAGGGTGTTTAGGTCGGAGTATTTCTCGCCTAGGTCTGCGAGGGCGGCGGTGGACTGTTCGAGGGTTTCTTGGGCGAAGCGTGAGCGCGAGAGCTCGCTTTGCATCAACTGGTGGGTGCGTCTGAGGGCGGCTGTCACGTCCGAGGAGGCTTGCGTGACTATTTCGGATTCGTTGAGACCGTTTCCGCGCCGACGGTGGGTGGAGGAGGGAGTCGACGAGCCGGTGCCGGATTGAAGGTTCGAGAAAAGGAGTTCACGCTCTTTGAGCTTGGCGCGGTCGGCGTTGTGTTTGGCAGTCAATTGCGCCTTGCGGTACTGTGCTCGAGAGCTTCGCATATCGTATTAGCAGGTAGTCCTTTCATTCGAACTGAGGTGAGACTCACGATCTCAGGTCCTCTGTCAACCTCGCAAGTAGCACAGCAAGTCTACTTCTCTCTCCGTCCCTGACACTGTCTCTCCTCCTGCCAGAGCTTCCTGTTCCCACAACGTCCTCAACTTCCTGCCTGAGAAGTTCAAGGTCCTCCTCAACCCCCTTCAAGCTCTCATGTATCTCAGCACTGAGCTCCAACCGAATGTCCCCCTCCTCAGCGTTGAGCGGCTGGCTTCCAGGCTGGAAATCGAGTTTGGCGAGGCGCTGGATGAGCTGCTGGATAGCCTTGTTCGAGTCGGATAGGTCAGTAAGGCGCGTTGTTAGGGTCTGCGTGATCGGGGGAAGCGGGGGCATGGTGGGTTGCGTGCGGCCAGGGTGGAAACGCGCCGCTCTTTCTTAGGGCTGTCGGCGCCTTTTTGTTCCGCGATGTGCACGGGCCAGCGAGCCAGATTCTCGAGATTCGAATCGGGGGACAATTGCGGAGAGAGTTGGATCGCTTCATCGCATTGTGCTGCTGTTCGGTTGGTCCACTCATGATTCGCGATATACTCTTGCTAATTTGCAACATACGCTCCTAAGAATCCTCATTCGCTCACCGTCGCCATCCAGCCAATATGATCACCCGATTCCTCACAGACGTCCGCGTCAGGTTCAACCCATTCTCTCCGCGCGCAAAGCCAGCGCGGGTCTTCCTCTCACTGATCCCTCCGAACGCTCGCGCCGATGGCATGAAGGTGGAAACGAAGGTGCTGCCCCGAACAAGCACGGAGCCGGCAACACTGGACGTCAAGTTCAGTACGTGCAGCCGGATAGCAATTGCTTTCGCTACCTCTAACAATACCACAGAAGACGGAAAGGAACTTAAGCTCGAGCTCGACAAGATGCGGATACCAGAGGTCATGGAGGAGGTCGACCGACATTCGCGGCTGCTGGCCCGCAAGGAGGAATTGACGGGCAACTAAGGCGACGGCGCCGTACGATGGTTGGTGTACAGATACTGTAGTTTGATATGCACTTGCATTGCACGGAGTCATGGCATTGCAAGGACGAGTCATTGTTCATTCGTGAATGGATCTAAAGACCCTTGGAGGTTTTATGTAGGCATCAATCAACCTGTGCCACACGACTTTCGTCTAGACATAAACATGGACGTATGCCACAAGTTCCTACTGTGCTGGATATGTCTACGCAGAAGGCGCACCGCTGATGAAGAACCACTTGTCGATGCTGGGGTCGATCGGAGCGGGGCTCTGGTTCTCGCCCTTCGGGATGTTGATCGAGCTGGGGTCGGTGCGACTTTGCGAGTGCTGGACGGTGGTGTTGGTGCTGTCATCATGTAAGCGGCTGATTTTGATCAGTGCAGAACCATACTCACAGAGCAACGTCACCCGGGGCAGTCTTGCCGGTGATGAGACGTTCCCAGGCCTCAGCGCACTCACGGACAATGTCCATGGCGTACTTCCTGTTCTTGCACTCGCCGGAAAAGGCAAACTGGTTCTCGGGCTTGCCATCGGGGATCTTGTAGATGCGGAACCATTCGTTCGTGGCCCTCAGGAGGCCAGGAAGGTGGCGCTCGACATCCTCGACGTCGTTGAGCTTGGGGGCAAGCGGGTCGTTGACGTTGATGACAATGATCTTCCAATCGGTCTCCTCCTCGTCGAGCAAAGCCATGACACCAAGGACCTTGACCTGGATGACCTCTCCGGGCCTGTTGACAAGCTCACCAATCTCGCACACGTCCAGCGGGTCGTTGTCGCCCTTGGCCTTCGTCTCCGGGTGGATGGCATTGGGGTCCTCCCATGTCTGCATGTGCTGTCAGTGCGTGTGCCGATATCGGGGTTTGTGCAGTCGTACCTGGGGGAAGGCACCGTAGTTCCAGAGGTAGCCCTTGTGCGGGAAGCAGTTGCGGACGTAGCGGAGCTTGCCCTTCTTGATGTCCTGCTTGATGGGGTTGAGCGTCTCCTCCTTGGAGATCTGTGTAGCGTGTCAGTCAAAATGTCGTAGGCGGGGTAGCCTGGGTGAGGGGCGACCACGCACTTCCATCTTCGCATTGGTCCAGCGCGGCACCTCGACGACCATGTTCAGGACCGTCTGCTGCTCGTTGGCATACAGAGGAATGTCGTGGAAGGGCGAGACGGGCACGCCATCCTTCTCGATGAAGATGCGGTGCTCGAGGGTGTGGGCGGCACCAACCCTGCGGGCAGTGTACGTGGGAGCCATTGTGTGCGTATTGCGGGTGGGATGGAGGTGTTCTGCCAGCTGCTGTGTTCGAGAGTGGGTTTTGTTGACGGTAGCGGGCGTGGTGGGGCTGGCAAGAGCGGAGGGGCGCTGGTGATTAGCCACACTGACGAAATAGAGCGCCGTGGCCGCACATGCAGGCCTGGGCGACGTAGACGGGGAAAATCTCAGGCGAGGGACAGTAGCACGTTTCTGGCCCGAAGAAAGCGTGAGCCGCGCAGGGAAAAGGAAACAGCTCATGCAGGCAATTGATAATAATACAACACTAGAAAGGGACTAGGCAGGCGCGCGGCTACCATTACAATGTGGAGAATGATGTGGAAGCCGAGGGCAAAGGTTGGAGTCGAAGCCGAAGCCGAAGCTCGCACGGTCACGTGCATCGTGGGTGCCGCGCACGGATCGCCGAGGTCAACGTACGATGGAGTTTGTCTTTGTAGTCTGGCGATTCCTTATTTCTTGTCGCTGTGGCCAGTGGCCTCACCGTATCTTCCTGTCCGCAGCCTCAGCATGTCTTCTTGCCAGCGGCCTCAGCATGTCTTCTTGCTCGCGGAATAGGTACAATGTGGACAACCTCGAAGGTTCTATTCAATACAGTTTATGAGGGCGCCAAAAGCCAGGCTTTGCAACAGCATCCGTTCGACTGTGTATCCTTACTATGGTGCTGTTGTCCATCGAGTGTGGATATGCTTCGTCCACAGGTAGATCAAGCTCGACGTCATGATTTACCAACTTGGTATCATCATTTACCAACCCAGTCTCATCATCCCAGCCCTGCTCGGCAAAATCGAATACTTGCTCGTCGAAGTACTCATCTTGCATGTGCTGTGGCCGTGGTGAATCATCTTCGTAAAAGATTCGGTCTGCACGTTCGTATAGTTCTTCGTCTTGCTGTTCAAATATGTTACGTCCGGCTACTGTCAGTACTGCAGGATAGTAGACCTCCTCCACCCCTGCAAACCGCACACTTGGTATTCTTCGGATACTCGAATGAGCCTGGTTAGTCTGTCTCATGTCACTCTGCGCTGGTACGCGTGGATATAGCTCTTCTCTGGGCTGCAGTGCTTCCGCTGCGCGCTTCTCGTGAAACGCTGTGTTGCAGTCTTGTAATATTCGCCCGAGACTGGAAGAAGTGTGCTGACCAGAATCATCATGTGCAGTCGGCTCTGTTTCATGGTCTAAACTAACGCCGTGATGCATCGTAGGGTCTGAAGGTTGTACAGATTTGGCATGACCTCGCGACTCAGTAGTGTTCCGACGGTCGGTGTGTGTCGCTAAGACAGGTGGCATAGAGGATGGTGGAGCAACATGTTCCAGTGTTCGACGCCTCGCAGCCCGATCTACCAGATTCATGCGGCGTGGTGACGAAGTGTGCTGAGGGAGGGAACGCGAACGATACAGGCACTGGTTTGTTGGCGGCAGGGACGAAACCTGGAAATGTCCACCTGTATCATCCACCAAATGTCTGTTCGTGATTGGAGGAATTGGGGGCGAGTGCAACACTTCCCCAGTGACAGTGTTGCCTGTTTTTCCACTATGCAGTGATTCCAGCTGACCACTGCTCTTAGCAGCCTCTAGAGAACCATGTGCTGGAGGCAAGCTTGGTACCCGGACAGACTCTGACCAGGAGAGACAATTTCCAAATCCCAAGTAAGACGTCTGGTCCGCCAGTTCGACCGTCGGTATGGCTTGTTCTACGATTGGTGACGGCTGCCGCGGGGAGCGGTTGACATCCCGCAGCTTTCGGCGCGATGGTTTCTTGATTTGGACATCCAGGTCTTGCTTCGCTAGCGCTGGTCGCACGGATGTGAAGTAGGCAGATATCTCGCCTTCTTTCACATGTGCTCGGTCTTTTCTTCGTTTCTTCCTAGGTGACTCTGGCGGTTGATCGACCTCTGCTTTGTCTCTGTGCTTCTGTAAAAACTTCATCTCTGAGAAAACCAAGTCGGGTACTATATCAGATCAGATATGAACTAGATTGCGGGGTCGCTGCAAAGGGTGGCTTACAGCCACGCCCTTTGACTGGCGACGACACCCTGCCCTTGCTAAACAATCCTAGTTTCTCTCGCGGTTTCAACTGGTCCATTGATTAACACACCACCAACAGCCCTCAGCCACAGGGATGGTTCTCACAGTCAGTCGACCCCGGGGGACGTTGTTGGCCTGGAAGCTCTGCACTATGCCACTGCCCGACTTGCTGGCCTTCTTGCGTCGAGATTTGCGCCTTTCCTTGTTTGATTCGCCCTTGTCGCGCTTCTGAGCATGCAGTCCCCGCTCCTTCGCATCTTTCGACAAGGCTTCGTAACGCTCGGGGCGTGTCTTACGACGGGGTTTGCGTCTGTAAGGCTCACTCGATACGCTGGATTCGGAGCGTGTTGTGGGTTGGGATGCATCAGTGTAGCCGGTTTCGTCGGCGTCTTCCTCGACAGAGGGCACTCGTCCCGGAGGAGGCCCCTTCTTGCGCTGCGGTGAAGCCTTGCGTTGGATTGTCACCTTGAGCATCGAGCTGTCCGAACTGCTCGGTTTCCGTCTACGCTTCTCGTTCGGAAGGCGCCCAGGTCCTTCTAAGCAGGAGACATGATGCACTTCTCCTTGTCCAGGCGGACTCGGAGGCTGCTGCGGAAGCACTGTCTCGTCCAGCCACTTGTGGATATCCATGTCAAGGCTCTGACTGGTGCAGGATGAGTGGCTGACGGAGCGTGGCGAGCGGGCGTAGGGATGTTGAGGGCCTGATACAGCTCTACGAATGTGTGCTGAGTGTTGCTCTAGTCGAGGTGGTACGGCATAGCGAGCGGGAGGTGCCCGGAAGCACTGTTGTTGAGATGCTCGTATGCAGATAAAGCTGGTGCTGTGCAACGCTCGAGTGCCAATGTTGCATTGGATATGCAGAGGCATGCGTACTAGGTTCTTCTCTGGCAGGGAGGTGTAGTTGGTGCGGCGCTCGAGATGCGGCAAGGACAGGCCATGGCGGCAGGCAGTGACGACCGTGGATGGCAGGAGCATCTCGGCCATTTGGAGTTGGTAGATTGCCACGTCAAAATTACATCACTCGACATGGCGAGAAGTCACGTTGTTGTCAGAGTGTTTTCGAAGTGAAGTCAAGTGATTTCGAAGTGATTTCGAATGATTTCAAGCGTCTTCAAGTGAATCTAAGCGGTCTCAAATGATTCCAAGCGTCTTCAAGTGATTCCAAGCGTCTTCAAGTGATTCCAAGCGTCTTCAAGTGTTTTCCAAGCGTCTTCAAGTGTTTTCTAAGCGTCTTCAAGTGTTTTCCAAGCGTCTTCAAGTGTTTTCCAAGGTTGCCCAGAGCCTCCAGGCGGTGAGTTGGTCGGGTCCGTGGTGGTTGGTGAGCGTGATTGGTGGTACCGCACTTTGCAGCTTCCTTCAGAGAGCAACGGCTCTCGTACCTACACGGAGGGCCGGCGAGCTGTTGACATACATGGTGCTGTGAGCCACAGTTCGACTGCTCGCATTGTGTGCCCGTCTACACTGCTAGGCGTGGTCGTTGCAAGGCCACATTGTCGTTGAGACGGTGGTCTACCGGCATCGTGCAAGCATGCGGACTTGTTCCTACCGCACGAGCCATCTGGTGACGGTTTGAGATGGGTACCTAGGCAGTATTTTATCAGGCACAGCCGCACCAGCAAGCCGTCTCTGGTGGCAGCCCACTCCTGACGCCGCCCACTCGACCTGTACGCAGCCCACTCGACCTGTACGCACCCAGCTGGTGCGGCATTCCTGCATTCCTTTGGCCTTGATAGTTTCGCTTGCGAGCGCCTCGGTTGGTGCATGGGCGCGGCTGCCCCAATGGTGGCGACGTCAAGGCCGTCTCCAAGACGTCAGACGAGCCTATCAAAGAATTTGGCCTCAGCTATCTTCCAGCAGGCCAGCGGCAAACACTGAGATGCGGCACGCCATTGGGCGGGGGCCGTGGGAACTAACACGGCGCCTGCATTGCCCCAGCATCACGGGATAGACGTGGTCCGTCGTCGACAAGCCCGGTGCATCACCCAGGCCCAGGTAGCTACCTACTCCTGCTGGCTGCGTCGGCCTCGCGCTGCAATCCGTCACCCTCCTCTCTCATAGAAGGCCACCGTCGCACGCTCTTGCTCAGGAGATGACCCCTCCGTGCTGACTAGGCCGCCCTGCTATTGGGTCGCGTATGCCAGAAGGCTGCTCGGTGCTTCTCACTCGCCCCGGCCCCAGTGACCAGTCGTCTGCCTGCCGCTTCCTGCCCGCACTTCCCTGCGACCCAGCGATTGCGTGAGAGATGGATACAGCTAGCGCTCTTTGCCCGAGGGGTATTTTCTCGCATACTCTGCTGCCCCGCAGCTCTCGACCTCTTCGCCTCTCGACCTTCACAGTTCTCGCCCTCCAGTCGCTCACGGCCTTTTATCTCACATCCTCGCTCCTAGGAACCTCCCACGGACAGCGCTCGATTGTGCGCTCCGCTCTCTCTCCAGTAGCCTGCAGGTCAAATGTTCGTTCCGTCACTGCTCCTTCCCTGTGCTCATCCCGCCACCATGGCCTCTGCCCACCTTCTCTCTGCCGTCGCCCATGTCCATCCACCGCTCCTGTCATGAGACGCTCTGTACCCTACCGTTGTTCTGTTGCGAGTTCGTGAATTGAGACCGTTCAGTGTTCGCTACATCTACACCATGTCGACAAAACTCTTCATTGGGTAAGTATCACCTCGCAAACACAGACGTCCGACACTAACCGAGCACAGTGGCCTTGCCTGGCACACCGACGACGGCACCCTCCGCCAGAAGTTCGAGGAGTTCGGCCAAGTCGAAGAAGCTGTGAGTGACTGATCCGGCCACGGCTCGCACTTTCCCCTCCGCTAAAAAAAATAAAACGAAAATCCAACTTCTTCACTTGCATGGAACTGACTCTGTCCAGGTCGTTGTCAAGGACCGTGATACCGGCCGCAGCCGCGGATTCGGCTTTGTGCGCTTCTCCCAGGAGTCCGAGGCCGACAACGCCATGCAGAACATGAACAACGTCGAGTAAGTACAATCCCGATGGAATGTCTGATGACACCATCCGCTGGTATCGTCGTTCTTTCCTCCGTACACCTGTTGACTTGGACAGATTCGATGGTCGCACCATCCGCGTTGACAAGGCCTCCGATCGCTCCGGCGGCGGCGGTGGCGGTGGCGGACGCGGCGGCTACGGAGGAGGCCGTGGTGGTGGTGGATACGGCGGCGGCGGTAGCTACGGCGGCGGTGGTGGTAAGTGACAGCATTTCTAGCGTGACATGGTTCCTGTCTGACCCTAGCAGGCTACGGCGGCGAGCGTGGCGGTAGGCTTCAGAAACAATATGTCCATGTCTAGAACACAACTAACGTTGATCACAGGCTACGGCGGCGGCGGTGCTTCCTGGGGACAGGGTGGCGGAGGTGGAGGCTACCAATCCCGTGGCGGCTACGGCGGTGGTCAAGGTGGCCAGGGAGGCTACGGCGGCGGTCAGGAGGGAGGCCAGAACGGCGGTGGCCAGCAGTGGTAGAGCTTGACGACTGCGATGTGCTCCCCCTCCCGGCCATGGCAACATCGAAACGGCTGGATATCCTTCCCTCGATGTTGTGCTGGATGGACGACTTTGACATTTACGTGCGATGAAAAAAAAATGGTGGTTGTCTTCTTCTAGACGTCTGGCTTGAACTCTATTATCCTTTAATGGTGGGCACTGGTGGTGACCCAATGAGCTTCTACGATTCTTTGCTTGTCTCGGGGCAGGATGGATTGAAGAATGCGATTTGGGTTGGTAGCTGATGAGACGATGATACCCCATCAGAGCGTGCTGTTATCGTGTACCCTGCTTTCCAAAGTCGATGTTAGTTACGGGTCCGCTCCTCCGAATGCCAACTGCTAGTTCCTCTCCGACTGGTCACTAATAACACTTTGGCGTTCCACTCTGAGCACCCCAAAACCTCCCGTCGTCTCCAGAGGGATAATTGCCAAGGCGCGGGATCAATCTGGCACAAAGTCCAGGTAGTCTAGGGCTCGGTTGCTTACCTGGACGTGCTGCTGCAGCCCCAATCTATCGCCGACGTAGGTAGGCGTAATCTGGCACTTTTTTCCACGGACTACGCAGACCTGTTTTTTTTTGCTAGACCAGGCATCTGACCTTTTCGCCATCATGCAGGTGATGGGCGCACATCGCACATGAGGCGCGCCCAAACCGGGAGGGAGGTCCAGATCGGTGGCGAGTCATCTCGCGAGACGCAATAAGAGACATATTCTTGATTCATGAGTTGGGCATGCGTGTCAGTGTGTATGTGTGTGTGTGTGTATGTGTGTGTGTGTGTATGTGTGTGTGTGTGTGTGTATGTGTGTGTGTGTGTGTATATGTGTGTGTGTATGTGTGTGTGTCTCGTAGGATGGCGAGAGAGCCAATCGCAAGGGATTCGCGTTGCACCGCCACATGTGCTCACGGTCATTGCTGCCTTGACATGATCGTCGGCTGCGGAGCCTTGCGAAACCTCAAGACGTCGTCAATTGCTCTCCAGTCCCGCATCCTCTACACCCCTCTACCTTCATTTCATCAACAATGAAGACATGGCACGATGCTGAAGTCCAGCGAAGGCAAGACCCTCGCGCGCGGAGACGAACGCCATGGCTACTCTTGACCGCTGCTGCAGCCACAGCGCTGATCTTTTACCAATTTCCTCTTGTCAAAGTCACCATCCTGCGGAACTGCTCAAGACAAGGAGGTGACGTGGTCAGTCCACAGTGGGAAAACTTCAATTGGGATGCGGTAAGCGGGTCTGCGTTCCCTTCGGCTTTGATACCGGTATCGGCCTTTCTACGTCGAGAACTCGACGCAACGTGATGGTGTATTCGACTAAACCAGCCGTCACCTTTAATTAACCTCACCCTTGCTCAATGGCGCTGTGGAACTTAGCACGTGGGATGCAACCTCACCGCACGTCTCACAATCATGTCTTGGTGTTGAGGAGCATCCCGCCTTCTGGCCCTGGCATCTAGCACAACCGCTAGACTAGGTACCACACCACGCTGTGACTGACTTTGTACCAGATAAATGCAACTGAAGACTTGCAATTCCATCCCTGCTTTGATGCGTTTCAATGCGCAAAGCTCAAGGTGCCTTTGGACTGGTTCAATGGCACGCACCCAAACGCATCAGCCAGTATCGCAATCGCAAAACTTCCAGCAGAAGTTCCTGTCGACGATCCACGCTATGCCGGCCCAATTCTCATCAACCCAGGCGGGCCTGGAGGCTCTGGCATTGCGCTTGCTCTCATGGAAGCACACCAGCTGCGCACCGTTGTAGCACCGTCGTCCGGTAGCAAGTCGACAGGCAAATATTACGATATTCTAGGCTTTGATCCCCGCGGAATTGGCTTCACACAGCCAGTCGCCTCGTGCATGCCCGACAACCCTTCTGCCTGGTCATGGAAGCTTCGTGAGACTACAGAAGGTATTCTGGGGAGTTCAGACGCTGCTTTGGGACGTCACTGGGCTATGACCCACGCTTTTGGCGCCGCCTGCAAAGAGCATTCAGAGGCGAGCGGTGAACCGGACATCAAGCAGTATATCACGACTGCATCTGTTGCTCGCGACATGCTTGAGATCGCCGAAAGGCACGCCAAGTGGGTGGTTGACAAGTCGAACTTGCTCGCAAGGAAAGCTTCGAACAGTACCAGCGATCTGATAGTCTATAAGCATGGCGAAGTCAATCTGACTTACATTGGGTTCAGCTACGGCACTTACTTGGGCAGCACATTTGCCGCAATGTTCCCAGATCGTGTTGGACGATTGGTTCTGGATGGTGTTGTCAACGTTGTCGACTACAACAACGGTTTGGTTCAAGGAAGCCTCTACGACACTGAGAAGGACATGAAATCGTTCTACACCTTCTGTGCTAGCGTGGGACCCGAAGGCTGCCCTCTTGCCTCTCCCACCGCCAGTGTTGAAGACATCGAGCAGCGCACCCAGCGCATCATCAAGTCTCTCTACCACAACCCCCTTGGCATCCACACTGCCCAGGGCCCTGAAATCTTCACGTACAGCGACTTGAAAGCCGTCATCTTCGCCGGCCTCTACTCGCCAACCCTCACATTTCCCGGCATCGCCTACATCTTTCTCGCCATCGAGCAGAGAACCGGCCCCGTCCTCGAAGCCATCGGCAACGCCCTCCGCTACGCCCACATCTACACCTGCCCCGCCGTAAACGGCTCCAAAACCCTGCCCCTCAACTACGACACCGCACAAGACGCCATTCTCTGCGGCGACGGCATCCCCATCACGGATCTCGACATCCTAGGCATGGAGGCCTACTGGCAGCTCCTCGAGAGCATATCCCCCGCCGCAGCCGGCATCTGGGCCATGCTCCGCATGAAGTGTGCAGCTTGGCCCATCACGCCGCTGTACACCTTCGGTCGCGACGACAACTTCCACGGCAAGACAGCCCACCCTATTCTCTTCATATCAAACACCGCAGACCCCGTCACCCCTCTGCGCAGCGCAAGGGCGATGTCTAAGCGCTTCCCGGGGAGCGAGGTCCTCGTGCAGGACGCCCAGGGGCACTGCGCATTGTCTGTGCCGACCGCATGCACCGTCGCGGCGGTCAAGACGTACTTCCAGACTGGCGATTTGCCCGCGCCGGATACGCTTTGTGTGCCGCCGGCCAGTCCGTTCAGCATGAACTCGACGGATCCGAAGAGTCCGTTTTATGACCCGAGTTTGGGACAGGCGATGCTGGTGGCTGAGGCGGGAATGGAGGACGAGATGGATGCTGCGAGAAGCCTGCAGGGGTGGGCCGCGCGACACTTGAAGTTTGGGCGGGCGCATTTGGGGGGGAAGGTTGATGGGGTGATGGGGGTCGCGATGGCGTGGGGGGCAGGCGGTGTGGAGGCCAAGGATGAGTTGTGAAGATGGGACGGTCGACTGTGGCGCTGTGTAGATTGTCTGGCTGTTGGCCTTTGGGCTGTTTCTAGCTTGGAGATAGCGAGCGTGTTCTGTCTCTCTTACTGGGCATCAGACTGCATCATCACCATCATCATCATCATCCTCATACCCTGCATGTTATAACCATCCAGAGTGATGCTACTCGCCGCCATCACCAACATTCATCATCGCCACGTCGATCCTTCCACCACACAACCCTCGCCAGACAAATACGACATGTGCCTTTGCGCATAGAGAACGTCTCTCTTATTTTGTTCTTTTAGCACAGTCCCATAGCGACATGGACTGCAGCCTGATTTTGCCAGTCGGTGGAGCCTAGCAACCAGTCTAGGTAGTCTCCGTGCGAAAACACGCATACTCGCAGTGATAGGTAGCGAGTTCAGTGATGGAGGAGAAGGAACGGCACATGTTCCCTCCACCCAATGCAACTTCAGCGCAATTCCGGCACCATTACCGTGTTCGAGTCTGCGTTTGACCTCTTGGCCCAGCGCCGGATTTTAACCGGAGTAGGTAGCTGAGTGAAACGAGCATAGTCGATGTCCGGGAAGGTCCACGGGACAGGAGGGGCGGCGGCGTGGTGTCTACGTGGTCTGAATGGGGTTTTGGGGGGAGCGCGGGATACGACATGGGAGATGTTCTTCTGTGCTTTGGACGGGGGCATCGTGGGCTGGGGTACATCATGTTGGTGTTTTGTCGTTGGGGTATACCTATGGCGTCTGAGGATAAGTGTGGTATGGCGCTTAGTACCTATCTACCTACCTACCTAGCCATCTCGTTTTTTGTTTGTGTTTGAAAATGAGTAGGCAGGTTGGTAGGTAGGTACGTATGTGGGCAAACTCTCGGATACATGGCAGCATTTCGATCGGGTTCTGACTTTTTTTTGACTTTTTTTTTATTGAAAGGAGGGGAGCACGGCATCTTCCCACGACGAAGAGCGGGTGGAACACGTACAGCTGTTTCCATCAGAGTTTTAGTGTTTCCGAGCTCTGGGGATATCTAGCTCGGCTAGGTAGGTAGGTAGGTAGGTATGTATTATATCTGTTCGTCCGAACGCGGGTGTGTGTCGCAAAAGACGCACGATCCAGTCACCCATGTACCGTCGGGTCCTGCGTTTCGATTCAAAAGTCCATCGATCAGGACGTGGGTTTCCCTCTGATCCTCCTCTTCCACGCAAGCACATGAGCGTGCAGGAGATGACTACGGCACCGTCCACGGCGACATGTCTTGAATGCGTTCTAGCTTTAGCTAGGGGGAGCGAGGAACAGCTAGGCCATGTGAACGGCGGCCGAGAAGTTTTGGCCCGGGGACGGGAGAAGGGAGCGTGGGGGAGGGAGTCCTGCGCTGCGACCGCGACTAGGTATGCGGAGAGGTCCAGGACTCGTGATGTTCCCTGCTTGGAAGGTAGAGGGGTAAGGCCGGTACCTAGACTGTTTCTTTTGTTTTGGACGCCCAGGGGAAGACGTGGCTGCCGAAATGAAGTATTTTTCTTTTTTTCTTTTTTTCTTTTTTTCTTTTTTTCTTTTTTTCTTTTTTTCTTTTTTTCTTTTTTTCTTTTTTTCTTTTTTTCTTTTTTTCTTTTTTTCTTTTTTTCTTTTTTTCTTTTTTTCTTTTTTTCTTTTTTTCTTTTTTTCTTTTTTTTTCTTTCTTAGCCCAATCAAGACCAGGCAAAGCTTGAAGAACAGTATTTGCTCTGTCAACAGGGAAAAGAGCCAGACATGCGTCTCGGGATAACGGCTTTGGAAGGCAGGCAGCACCATGTGATAGAGATACTGTGGAGCCAGCTTCCGTGTCTCCAGCGAGACCGAGCACGTGTCATAGCAGCCCGTTGAAGTTTCGTTCTGCGGGACATGATTGATAGATTGAACCCACAGGCCATGCTCTTGCTCTTGTTTTCTGTTTTCGACCGGGAGAGGAGGTCATACTTTTTTACAACGCCATCTTTCGAACTGGGGAAGACATAGGGATGCAAAATTAACGCTTTGGTAGTGTTGAATAGTTTAAGAGCACATTCCATGTTTTGATTTCTCTACTTGTGGACTCAAGGACGATAGGAACAACAAGCCGGACGTCGGTTTCACTTTGCTTGGCAGGGTGTTGTATCGTACCTAGCGCAGGTACCGTATAGATTTTGTTAACTGTAATACACCAATTCCTAGGCACGTTGGTGGGAAAAGACGAGCTGCCGTTTTCTATTCCGTTGAAGACCCTTTCGGTACAGCAGCTTCCAGTCCCAAAGCCATGATATGCTGCCCACCAACGTTTGGCAGCACGGAGGAGCAGAACATTGTGCCTGCTGGATAACCACTCTTTTTTTACTTTCCCTTTTCTATTTCTCCAAACTATCATCGAGAGCGGCAGTCCAGAACGTCATGGAAGCGTACTTCTGTATTTTTTTCTTTCTTGGTGTTTTTCTTTGGGGGGAGGGGTTGGTTAAGACAGAGGACGTAGCAGCGCGTCTCTTGTCCTTTTGTACTCTTGGTCCGCGTGATATCATTCCATCACCGATTGCGGAAGCCGCGAGTTAGGCTGATCGTCGATGTGAGGGGGGGGGGGGTAGGCAGAACCAACCGCGCATGATTCAATTGCTTTTTCGATTTGTGACTCAAGAGCAGCGCTCCCGCAAGTCATCGTATGGAATGAGGTTCAGTTTGAGAGGTGAGGAGGTGGAGGAGGAGGAAGAGGAAGAGGAGGACGAGCAGCATATGTACCTAGGGTTACCCCTTACTCTGTGGCACACGAACGCCTACCCCAGAAACCATAAGATCGCACTCCAGTAAGTTTGGGAGCCAGGGAGGACCGAACAGCCCATGCAACCGTTTTTTGCGAAGTTTGTTGCAGAGGCGCTCGTTCCGCCACCCATGGACCGGAAGGTAGCATTTTTGCGAGGGCAGGACGAGCGGCACATGGCCTGGCTATTCCGATTTTCGATGATGCGATAGCGATCCTCCCGGTAGCCGCATAGGTCAGTGCTACTGATTTCGGGCGCCGCGGACAAGAAGCACACATAGAATATCCGTCGCAATATCTGTGGTCCAAGAGCGTCGTTCACAAACGCCACATGCCCGAGACTCCACGTTTTCGAAAGAGAGGACCGAGAAGCATATTGAAGTGTCATCGAGCCTGCTTAGAACATGACCTGTTCTATGTTGAGAGAGAACTAAGCATCATGTGATCCCTGTTCGTCGCCACTTTGTGGTACAGGAGCGTACCTCCGCTATGTAGGCGTGTGCAGAAATCTAATGGCGGAAACGCCGAGGCAACCACCTGGTTTTGTCCGAAGGAGGGACGACTGAGGTATATATATATATATATTTCGAGAGCAGGAGGACGAGCCATGTCACTTGGGTTGGGGTGTCTGTGAGCGCGCCAAGGACCATGATGTCTTCCTGCGCAAATCTTTTGGAAAGGAGCGACATGGGCAGACGCTTATTAGTCCGTCTCTCACTTTGTGGAAGGGAAGAGAGACCAAGTTTATGTTAATCTTGCGGTCGTGTTTATAGGCGCGACAAGGAGCTTGTAACTTCAACGGTAGGATATTGAAGGGGGCCGCTGCGTGCAGACATTTACACGAACACTGGTCGGATTTGGTCAAGGGGAGGGAGAGAAGAGGCCATGCCGTCAGAATTGATTGGTTTTGGTGAACAAAGCAGGGCATTATAGTGTTGCTCATGAGTATCGAGAGAGAGGCAGTCCGGAAGGACATGAGCCAGACGCCTCGCGATTTTTGTGCAAGAGAGTGAGGAACAAGCCATGGGGCAGGAGACAGGGATCTGTTTTGGTGGGCGAAACGAGCAGCGTAGTCCATCCTCGTGTAGACTTTAATAGAGGGGATACAGTCGGTCATTCTCTCATCATACACGCACTCGAAGAGAGGAGAGCGAGCGCACGATTTGTCTGGACTTGGCGAGCAGTAGCTTGCATTTTGTTGACAAGAATGAAGCTACTCCGAGACATACATCTTACCCAGGAGACTTTTAGCGGACGCGACAGTGCAGCATCACCCATGCGGGGAGAGGGTTTTGGAAGCGAGCACAGACGGGCATGACCAGAATCTTCTCCAGGTTATACAGTAGGCAAGGAACCGAGCAAGACAGAGCGTTTGGTGGGTTGCATTTTGGCGAATGCAAGGACGACCATTTTCTAGCCTTGATAAGCTCTTGCAAGGCCACACATACGGACATCATGTCGCTTTAGGTGGAGGCCGATTAGGGATACGCATAGAGCATCGATGTATACATTGTACGTTTCAAAGGTTGCTGCGGAGATATAGACCGATACGCTTGCTGTTTGTAGAGAACTGAGATGAGGGAGACTCACATATACGTCCGTGTGCAGAACTTTGGACCCGCAGAAAAAAGAGTATCCTGCGAGATCCCTTGTTCCTTCCATGACCATACGAGAGTGTGGCATGTGGGAAGCGGGTTTCTGAGCACGAGCGCACGGCAAGTCTTGCCAGAGACTGAGGGGAAGTCCCATGCACGACTAGCTTCTTCGATACCAGTCTCGCAGAAATACATGGTGGCTGACTGATGTAGGTTTAGGACATAAGTGCAAGTCAAAATCGATGTGATGGAGACACAGAGCACTAGCAATCAGTGTTGCTGTGGGAGATAGCGTGTGAATCTGCCGGGCTTCCCACCGGACTATCGCAGCGGGGCACAAACGTGTTTTTGCCAGTGCCAGGCCGCGGGCAGGAGGTGAGCAAAAGACATCCCCGAATAAAGCTATTCTTTTGTTCGCACTGTGTGGCATAGTATCGAACGATGGAAGGTTGGTTGCTGCGGGAGCAGGGAGAAAAAAAGACATCATTTGGTGGCGTGATCCTTTTGGGTCGCGCTGGGGCAGAAATTGTAGGTATGAAAGTGACCTTTAGCAGAAGCAGGGTCAGATCCAGGATATGTATGATTCCAGTCTCAGATTTTGGTATGGTTGTCGCCGCGAGCACGTAATCTATTTGTGAGTCGGTTTGGAATCCAGGGGACAGCATAGGAAGAACCTCATGAACAGTGACTGGCATATTTTGGAAAGCTGGTTCCCTAGAATACCTCCACTCCTCCCCCTCCCCCCAAATGAAATTGTCCCGTTTTCTATTCGTGATGTTCCGCACTTGAAGGTGTTCCTCATGAAGGACATATGCCCAGCCAGACGAGTTTTGGACCGGCTCCAGGTCGAGGGAGAGACATACACAGGCCAAATTCCTTATTTTGGACAGGTGAAACAGACATGATCTCTTCCATCTTTTGTTTTTAGTGTAAAGGCTAAAGCGAAGCGTGAGTATCAGAAGCAGGGCACGAGCGAGAGCCTTTGACGCTAGAAAACTGGGTGTGCTATCCAGCAGATCTGACTACTTGTTGGACGAGGAATGGGATTGGATTAACGTGGCAAATGCGTTTGCTGGGACGTGGAGATGGGCGAGGAAGAGGAGTTTGCGGTCTTTCTTGTCGGTGAGGATCCCGCAAATTAGGGACAACAAACCGGGCGAAATGAGGCGTCGACTGTTGGAGTCGATGTAGCTGAGAACTAGACATTCAGAAGTAGAAATGCAAAAGCTGTGGTAATGATCAAATCAATGATACAACGAGTGCCAGCGGGGCGCTCGTGAGCGGCTCTGAGCCCGTGACCGCTGGGCTTAGCGTGGCGCTTGGTCGCGTCTTAGTATCCAGAAAATTTAGGAACCCCTTCGACATCGAAGCTTCCATCTACGCTTCTATTCTATCCTTTTTCCTGCTCTTCACTTGCCATCATGTAAGTTGCTCTTGTCCTGACATACCATTTCCATTGGAGGTGCTAATGCGCCGATGCAGGTTTCTACTCCGCCGCACAGCTGCTCGCGCGATCGCCTCGACGCCCTCGTCGGCCGTCTTCGTCACGCCGCGCTCCTTTTCCTCCATCACACCCACCGCATTCCGCGCCAGGAAGCAGCAATGGACTGTATCCGCCTTCCAGAAGAGGTTCCTCAGCGAGGAGCAGCACAAGGTTGAGACCACGGACGCGGAGGCCAAGAAGGTCGAGGCAGAAGAGGGCTTCGCGCAAACCGCAGCAGAGGCTCCCATCGAGGAGAACCTCACCCCGGCGCATGAAGAGGCACAGGCCCCGCCCTTCGATGCTGAGAACACGGTCGGCATCGATGCCTTGCAGCAAGCCGCCGAGCCCATGTCCGGCGCTCAAGCTACACAGTCAAAGCCCCGTGTTTCGCGCGAGCGAAACATGATCCCTAACAAGGTCGTCTACGTCGGCAACTTGTTCTACGAGGTCACCGCAGAACAGCTGAAGCGCGTCTTCAGCCGGTTCGGTGAGATCGACAATGTAAGGCTCATCTACGACAACAGGGGGCTCAGCAGAGGGTAAGTCGTGCATCTCATTTGGTGGACGATGACCGGACTGATTTGATGATGTAGTTTTGGTTACGTTGAGTTCCAGGACGAGGCGGCTGCCGGCGCCGCATGTGAGAACCTCGACATGCAGGTCTTCGAGGGCCGCAACCTCGTCGTCCAGTTCCATACGCCCAAAGATAACTCGAGGACGCGCACGTCGACCGGGGACATCGTGCCCAACCCGCCGTCCAAGACGCTCTTCATCGGCAACATGTCGTTTGAAATGTCGGACAAGGACCTCAACGACCTCTTCCGCGACATCCGCAACGTCATGGACGTCCGCGTTGCCATTGACCGCAGGACGGGCCAGCCGAGAGGCTTCGCCCACGCCGACTTCATCGACACGGCCAGCGCCATCCGCGCCAAGGAGGTGCTCCAGGACAAGACCATCTACGGCAGGCAGCTGCGCGTCGACTTCAGCAAGTCTGGTAGCAACGCTTCGCGCGGCGGCGAGAGGAAGTAAGGGCGGTATTGATTGGCGCGTTTCAAGCATTGTTTCGATAAAGTCGAGGGGCGGATTGGTCAAAAGCGTCTGGCGCATTCAAAGACGACGACGACGAAGACGATGTGAGAGCACATGAGCATGTTTCTATCTTGTCGTTTTCTACTGTGTTGATAGGCCTGCCTGGCGGGCATGTACCATAATTAGAGGAGTGTCCGGGCGTTTGATTCCCCTCTCTTCTGATAGGGCGGGATAGGTGCTACGATGAAGCAAAATTCAAATAGATGGTTGACCTTGATTTCACCGTTTTTGCCTGCTTCGGGACGTGTCTTCCCCCAGGCTCGCCACCGGAAGGTTGGAAATCAAAGTACCTCGGCGACTTCGGCAGCGGGCGCCCCACTCTAACAGCGACGGGTCGACACTCCGCAATCGATGCACTTGCATCCGGCGGGCGGTAGATTGCTCATCTTGTACACCGTAACAGCGACAGCAATAGCGACAGCGACAGCGACAGCAGCAGCACCTTAGCCTCGCCCTCGTGCCACGATAACACGCCGTCGCGGGCCATAGACCAACCATGTCCTTTCTCGGCGGCGCAGAGTGCTCCACGGCGGGCAACCCGCTCAGCCAGTTCACCAAGCACGTCCAGGATGACAAGTCGTTGCAACGAGACCGCCTGGTCGGGCGGGGGCCGGGCGGCATGCAGGAAGGCATGCGCAGCCAGCAGATGGGCGGCGGCTCGGACAGTGTATGTTGTTGCCAGACCTCTGACGATGGCCCTGCCATTGTCTCATATGCCACACCATGTTTCCCAGCTAACCGGTGGACTGCAGATGATGAATGAGTTCATGCAGCACAATGCACAGCTACCCCAGGGCCCCGGTCCCGCGACTCCCTTCGCCATGGAGCAGATGCGGCGCGAGCTCGACCGCGCGCAGCACAACGGGTCGCCGGCGTGGGCGGCCGAATTCGATCCCAGCATGGCGGCGCCCGACCTCATGGGACCCGCGATGCAGGAGAGACCCGCGGGCTTTAGTCCCGCCGAGTTCGCAAAGTTCCAGCAGATGAATCCGAATGCGCGGACGGCAAGTCCCGGGGTACAGTCGCCGTCCAGCATGATGGGGGGGTATCAGCGGCCGATGTATAATAGCGGTATGGGAATGGGAATGGGTATGGGCATGGGCATGGGCATGAGCGGCATGGGGATGATGCAGGGGAACTACGGGGCGCAGAACTTCCAGCAGCAACAACCTCAGCAGGAGGGCAAGGGTAAGGGCCGCATGGTGGAGCTCGACGACCAGGATTGGGAGAAGCAGTTTGCGGAGTTAGATCAGGTGGATCAGGACACGCTGGACAAGGAAGCAAACGCGCGCATCGAGGCGGAGCTCAATGAAATGGACAGGTCAGTAAACGCAAACAAGCACGACGCCGCCGACTTTGGCGACTTCGAGTCCATCTGGGCCGGCATCAAGGCTGAGACTGAACATGCTAGGCAACTGGCCAACGAGGACAACTTTGCGGATAGCATGCACGTGGGCGACCTCGACCAGTGGGAGGGCTTTGACGGGCTGAACACGCATTCGGTGGGCGACCCGCCGATGGGGGATTATCTCTTCGAGCAAAACAATTTGTTCAAGGACATTACGAATCCATTTGAGGAGGGCGTCAAGATTATGGACGAGGGCGGGAATCTGTCACTGGCCGCGCTCGCCTTCGAAGCCGCAATTCAAAAAGATAGCCAGCACATCGCCGCGTGGGTCAAGCTGGGCGAATCGCAGGCGCAGAACGAGAAGGAGACCCCCGCCATCCGCGCGCTCGAGATGGCACTCAAGCTCGACCCCAGCAATCTGGAAGCCCTCATGGGGCTCGCCGTCAGCTACACAAACGAGGGCTACGAGAGCACCGCGTACCGCACGCTCGAGCGCTGGCTCGCGACAAAGTACCCCACCCTCATCAACGAGCCCCTGTCCTCGGACGCCGAAATGGGCTTCACAGACCGCCACCTCCTCCACCAGAAAGTTACCAACCTCTTCATCGCCGCCGCCCAGCTGTCCCCAACGGGCGAGCAAATGGATCCCGACGTGCAAGTCGGACTCGGCGTGCTCTTCTACGGGGTGGAAGAATACGAAAAGGCCGTCGACTGCTTCGGCGCAGCCCTCGCGTCCACCGAATCCGGCGTGTCCAATTCCTCCTCGCAGCTGCACCTCCTCTGGAACCGGCTCGGCGCGACCCTTGCCAACTCGGGCCGCAGTGAAGAAGCCATCGACGCATACTCCCGCGCCCTCGCGCTGCGCCCCAACTTCGTCCGCGCGCGCTACAACCTCGGCGTGTCCTGCATCAACATCGGGTGCTACACGGAAGCCGCGCAGCACCTCCTCGGGGCGCTCGCCATGCACAAAGTAGTCGAGAAGGAAGGCAAGGAACGCGCGAGGGAGGTTGTCGGAGACGGGGTGAGTGAGAGGGACCTGGATAACATGATCCACCAGAACCAAAGTACGAATTTGTACGATACACTGCGGAGGGTGTTTGGGCAGATGGGGAGGCGGGATCTGGCGGATCTGGTGGGGCCCGGGGTGGATGTGGAGCGGTTTCGCGGCGAGTTTGAGTTTTGAAGTAGCTGAAGGAGATGGGGAGAAGAGGCCAGCGCAACAGCGCGACGGCTTCGCGGAGTGGGTCGTCGCCCCTGCGCTGTGCGAGACGGCGAATACCTCACCTCGCTCCTCCTCCACGTTCACGTCTCGTCAAGCTCAGCCTCGTCTCCCTCCCACCCGCGCCCTCGGCTACGACGACTGGCTCCTCGAGAAGCGCATCAAGCTCCATGCTCAACACGAGCCGTGGGATGCGGAGCTTGCTCAGGACGTCGGGGGTGGCTGTTGCTTTGGCACGCGCACGGTGGAATCGGGCAGGGATGGCATCTGGGACTTTGATGGCGTCGTCGTCGTTTAAGGCGGCCTGGAGTGGGCTGCGTTGGAATAGGGGTTGGTTAGATGGGCATCGTATGCACTGCATGTGGGCTGAAATGAAAGTAAAGGATTGCTTGGTGTGTGTGTGTGTGTGTGTGTGTGTGTGTTGTTCTTTTGATCGGTTTAGGTGAAGTGAGGAGACGAGACGAGATGAGATGAGACGAGGGGTGGGATAGGGTGAGATAGAAGGTCAAGTGGTGAAGTAGATTGACGTCAAGTGGGGTGGGGTGAGGTGGCATACTGAAATACAATGACGTGAGGGGGTGTGAGAGGGCGTTGCTTGTCAGGAAGAGGTCAACGAAGCTTATTCGGGTTCTATAATTGGAAGTCGTAGAACAGGTCGAATGGAGGTGGCAGATGGACAAGCCGTGTGGGGAATAGCCAAATTATGGAGAAGTCTGGGTCCGAAAAAGGGGTCTGGTTCCCTGTGCGGGTTGGGCGCTGGGTGGATGGTGCGACGGAGACTCGTTTCCTTGTTGCGAGTAGATCACTATAGACGGACACGTCTGGACACCGATCTGCTGCGTGGAAAGCGGTCGTGGGGCGAAGCTGGCAAGTCGAGTCGCTGTGCCAAAGGGCGTCGCCGACAAAAGGGTGAAGAGGTCAGGAGATGCTGGTCGGATCGCGGGTGTTTGATTGCATGCGAGAGTCCTGCGGGACGCGTATGTTGGGATATGGAGAAGGGGCCGTGGTTCGTGGCACAATCGTTCAAGATCAAGAGGTGTTTTGATGGGTTTGGACATGCGTCTACTGGTTGGGATTTAAACGCACTGCAGTTGTCGCGGTGGGGATGAGGATTAAAGCTGTTTTATCTTTGTTTTTGTTGGAAAGCGCGAATGGTGCATGTAAGATAAGGTGCAAGAGGGCCTTGTCTTCAGGGCCTGTAGGGCTTTGTGTGCACACAGTGATCGATTTGAGCATTGGGGATCGGATTCGTACTATATGTTGCTTGTGCATCTCCTGAATGCGCTCCATAACCATACGGCATGTCTTCCCGCTGTGAGCTCTGGGGAGGCGAATATTCTGTAGTGTTTCCGGTAGGGTTAGATCAAACGCCCAGAGGAGAGGCTCTAGCGGCTCTAATATGGTCGCTGTGTAGGTGGAAAGTCGGTATGAGATTGACCTTTGTAACATTGAAAAGACCAACTTACCGGCAAAGATGTCCAGGTCGCGCACCTTAGGGAAAAAGGGGCCGACTGCCGATTGCGCTGCTCTCTCCACAGTGCGATGGTGCAAAATACCAATCCAAGCGAATTTGCCTGATTCCCAGCGCCTTAAATTTTCCTTGGATCAAGGACACCTCCAGCATACGGAGCATGTTGCGAGTATATCGTGCCGGGCACTCCAGGACTTCAGTGATGTAGATGAAAGACTCGAGGTCTGGGAAGCAAACTCCAAGGCAAATTAGTTACATTTCCATAGTATTGTGCTCGGGCCGAACTTCAAGCTGCTGATTGGTGACACGGATATGCTTTACTTTGAAGCGAATTCCGGGACAGGCGTAGAACTAGGATCAGCTGGGTCAGATTACGCCAAGGGTGCGTGAGGCCATGACTTACCACCACAGCAGGCAATATGAAACAGGTACCTCCTCCGTCCAGCGATAACCAAGAAGAGTAGTCTCTTCTCCCCGTAAGCAAGTTTTTATGAACGTGTAGGTACTTGAGGTTCCGCAATTGTGTAAGAATATGATGAGCGAGAGTCCGGTGAGGTGAGATCATCCCAGATAGGGCATTTATGTATCGCTTTCTCACTTGATACGTAGTACCAGGCCGAGCGAGGATGGTCCTACTAAGTCGTCCAAGTCCAACTGACGGCTTTCCCTCGAGAGAAAGGGGGACAGCGGATGACAGGTGAGGCTCAACAATGCGGTGAAGTTTACTCAGAGTGATTGAGAGACCCTTGAGGACCTGTATGTCGGCGAAAGAGATGACAAGATCACGCATCTCTGGGAGGCTACTATATTCCGCATCTGAGGTGGCCATTGTCTTCCTAGGAGGTCGTAATCCTCTAGCAGGGCCTCTACTGTGGGGTCTCGATGTTGAAGGAGACCAACTACAAATTGCAAGTGAGCTTTAAGTAATGGTCTATTGTTTCTGATTGTTGAAGGCTGTATCCGCAAAACTGAGTACTCTCTGTGAGGTGCAATCAAGGTGGACTTGCAGGATGCGCGCTGTACAGTTCTTCGTCAAAGGTACAATTTTTACCCCGGAAGAAGCATACTAGTGATTTAAGTGTGGTTATAGAGCTATAGATTACTGTGCTTGAGGATTGAATGATCGAAGTGGTGTTGGAAATAGAAAGAGCGTTCGTTGCTGATGGCCAGAATAGGCTAGCTTCAAATTGAATCAATCTTGCCTCAGTTTTCCGCACCCAATCTACCAAACACACTCAATTCAACAAAGCAACGGAACCACCGAGTGAGAAGGTCGCGATATATTCACTGTTGAGGAGGACAAATGCTCTAAAGCCATGCGTCGACAATCGAACCGCATAGACCGCGCACAATCAAGGAAAGCGCAAACCACAGCCATCACAAGATCAGAATGTTGCAACACGCCTTCGCACCCGTTACTCGTCTGAAATGGGCTTAAACCCCGAAGACAACGAGACTGACACGCTTCTAATTTTGCACAGCTTATGAAATTTCTACGTATGCCGCTAAACGACCGCGAAAGCACAAGACCCCCCATTGGGACCGAGAGCACTATGTACAGTGTCGATATGCTACTCGTATACATGACTCTAAGATCCCAGAGACGCAAGAAAGAATGGGGTAACTTTTGGTGCGACACCGGTCCTGTTTGACTTTGGGAAATGGAAGACAATCGAGAATGAGAGCAACAGAAACCAAAAACGCCATGGCATGCACAGTGCGCTCAACTGCGATGGAAATGCGATATCGACAGTACCGAAGATGTGGGCGACGCACAGGTTGCGTAAGAAAGTCAAGTAGGCGAAATCCGATCTGTGGAAGCAGAACAGACAAACAAAAGAGTGTCGATCTCACAGAGACTTCTCCAGGCGCACCAGTTCTTCGAAAGCATCTCGCCACTTGTTGGTATCCTCTTTGTTGGGCCTCGGCAGAGGCTTCCGGGCGTAGCCGCCGTATCCAAAATGTGCCATCATTCCAGCTTTGGTGCCGATAATACCGCCCTGGATGGCTGCCCAGTCCCCGCGAGCAACCACGGCCTGCACTTTGCGTGCTTCTGTGTATTTGCCCTGTTCAAAGAGCTCGACAAGTCTGACGCATGCCTTGGGAGCAATGTTGGCCGTACCGCCAATGATACCAGATCCACCGCCGATGAGTGTCTGAAGGGTAAAATCGACAGAGCCGCCCATGCACATGAAGCCGGAACCAGGATCTGACATGGTTGCTGCACGTGTAGCTGCCGCGATGCGGTTCAGCTTTCCAGTGTTTCCGCAAGTCAACTTGCAGCCGACAATGTTTGGATGTTGCGCAAGTTTAATGATGACGTCCGAGTTCAGATCCATTCCGGAAACAGCGCCGGGATAGTTGTAAATCAGGATCGGGATGGGGGAAGCACCTGCTACGTCCTGGAAGAAGCTTGCCACGGTATCTTTGGAGAACAGGCCTTGGTAATAAGCAGGAGGGAGGACGAGGGCATAGTCTCCGCCAGCAGCGGCGGCCTCCTCGCACAGTTCAATGGCCTCCCTGGTTGACTGGGCACCGCATCCAACGATGAGTGGCATGTACCCGAAGCCTGCGTCATCGAGAGCTTTGCGCGTGGTGCTCGTCACCAAGTTGCGTTCCCCGTGGGAAAGGTGTACTGCCTCGCCGTTAGACCCTTGGGTGGTAATTCCAGCAATACCAGCTTTTGCGAGACGCACAGCGTGGCTGGCCGTGGTTTGCACATCGACGTTGTCAGTGGCAGGGTCGAAGAATGCAATGGTCGGGACGTAGATGCCAGGCACCAAGGAGCGTCTCAGGCCGACGTCGGCAGACTCAATGGAGCTGGTATCGAACTCGTTGTACTGGCTCATGGTATAGGTGGACTGAAGAGCTTGGTGGTTGATGGGATACTCTGAACGAGAGTTGAAGCTCGATGCGGGGGAAGGTGCGTCGTTGTGCGGTGACATGCTGATGTTCGGGGGCAGCTCAACTAAATTTATATTCACGAGGAGACGGACGCAAAACAGACGGATTGTCGTGACAAAGAAGAATTGCAGGATATGTTGGGGCGACGAACGAAACGGACACACCAGTGGGAGCTATGGTACCTACCGTAGGCTACTGCGCATCGTCCCAGTCTTAAATAATCCACAAGCCGGCGCATTTTGGAGTGTGGGGGTCGAGCTGATGGTGCGGTCAAAGGAACGCTAGGGGTCTAGGGGTCGGGAGCAAAGCAAGGTGCACAGAATTGTCCCCGTGGAGGACAAGCTCGCTGCCACAACCAAAGGGGCGGTGACTCTGGAGGCGCAACACCCATGTCAGGCACGGCTGTTTGCGCCCTGGCCAACAAGTCCAAGACCAGCCAATCGCTGTGACGTGCAGGACAGGCTACACTGGTTTGATTCTGCCATCACGTTGCGGTCACAGCTGGCAGGGTAGGTAGGTACATGACGGATCTTGGCCTGAGGTGTTGGGTAGGGTGGTATGCCTTGTGACGATCTCCTGCACGCTCACCCAGGTTGCTCATAGGCCGTTCATCGCCACCGTCTCGCCCGTCCGGAGGGTTGGCGGGGCTCAAGGAGCGTTGCAGCGCGTGCTCGGGGTTGTTAGTGTGGGGGTGGGGTGAAGTCGCAGACGGCGAATTGTTCAGATACCTACCAAGCGTCGGAGCTCTCGCCGTCATTTGACATGGCACGGTTTCCGGTCGTGGTCCCAGTGGACCGAGGTCGTTGACCTCGGAGGACATCAGGCATGCATACAGCTGCTCGAGGAGCCGCAAGAGGATGCAAGACGTGGCATTGTGGCATTGTGGCAGACAGCGGCTGAGGCTGCCACCTCAGCAACCTCTTCGTCACTAGATCACGCGGCATCAGCGCAGAAGCAGTCATCACACTTGTTTCCGAATCAGTGCAAGAGCCCCGAGGTACCATATGTGGACGAGACCTGCTTTGGCTTCCTCTCCTTGCGCCCTCGCGAGCAATCGACCCGGAGGCCGTGGCCCTCCCTCTCCCCCCACGTTCTACCTATTGCTGGCTCCGGTGGCGGACCCCAGGCCGTGGCTACTACGCCGCACTAGTTAGCCTACCTGCCGCAATTGCACCGAGGTCTTCTCAACATTGCATGGTGTTGGATGTGCCAATTTCCATGTTCGCCCCCCAAGCCTCCGGATCTCAGCCTCGTACCGTACCTATCGGAGCTGTGCAGTTGAGCCTGCGATGACTCGGGCATAAAACACCCGTGAGCCAACACTCCCAGTGCGGATGATCCGGCACTCAGTGCAAGCTCACGACCCGGAGACGTGGAAAAGCGTCAGCCTCTCGTTGCTTTTGTTGCCGCATCCAGGCTGCATGCCACCAAGGGGCCGTTTGTTGCCGACAAACATGTCTGCTTCCCCCACGCCAACGTCTGCGGCAGCATGCCATCAGGACACCGAACGAGTTGTTCCCGCTGCACATCAGACACCGTCACAGTACAGGCATTCCCTGCTTCTTGGGGACTTGCCATCAGCTCCTTTGAGAAATTTCGCGACGCCATCTCAGGTATCCGACGGGGATGGAGCGCGGCTGGTCCCACTACCGTACCGGTATGGCACGAGGCGAATTTTTTTTCTTGCAGCTCGAGCTGGCTTCATGCGCATCTCTCGTAATGGGATCCAGGGTCTGCGTGGTGGCTACAGCTGCACATGTGTGGTATGCACATGTACACATTGTTTTGCGCAGTGGGCGCAATAGCACAGCCTTCGCGAAAAGCGAGGCCTGCAACATCAGATGCGCTATTACCCCACAAATTGCCGATCCAGGAGAGGCTCCCCCGCTTTCAGACCACGTTCAGGTTCAGGTGTGACATGGTTCTGTGCCGCTCCCGATGGCCTTCTTGGGGCTTCTGACTTGCATGAGCCTGACGCCCAGTCGTCCCCGCGATCGTGCGCCTTCCGCTCTCCTGCATGCAAAAGGCGCTGTGTGCGATGCTTCGCGCCCTCTTCCCTCTTCTGACCCGAGGAATACGGACGCGATGGCAAGAAACAACACAAGCCCAGAGAGCAGCGGCGACAAGGATCGATGCGCGATGCCATGTGATGCCTCCGCTGGCAGTGCTGGCGTTTAGTCAATGCCAGGGGCGACATGCGGGAAAGTGGATTTCAATGAATGGCTCGACATTACCGAAGAGACCACTTGTTCCGGCATCGTATCCTCGGACCTCAGCCAACTCTCGATTCCAACAATAGACCATTCAACACACATGACTGTACGACTGCACTCTCATGCATTCGCTAGCATCCACTAGGTACGATTCTTTGCTCGAGGCAATGACGACCGAGCCGTCACATGAAGAACTCCATGAGGGCTTGCAAAAGCGAACACTTGAGGGGAGAGTGGAGACTTCATAGTTTCTGGATAGTGTCCAGACCTTTCGCGCATCGGTTAGACTAAACCTTGTGTAGTTCGTCGATTGTAACCTTGCCATGTTCATGGTGACGAAGTCGAGTTGCCAAGTTTCGACTTCCTGGTCTATCCGATTCAGCTCGTGGACGACATCTGGTCACCTTCGTTCGGCGCCCTACGCGCCCATGGCATCAGGTTGCGCTCATGTAGATTCCCAAGCCTATACATCATCCTTGTGAGTGGTGGCAATGCGGGGTCAAGTCGCCATACAGGAACTGACAAAAGCCCAACCTTCACCGTTGACCAACGCAGCTCACTGCCGATCCTGTCGGGAACCTCGCCTTTCTTTGATCGTGCGCAAGGCTTGCACAGACTGTAGTCTCGTCACGAGCCGCATGCCACTCCAGCGATTCTGATAGCAGTGTGCGTCGGATCGATCGGGTTTACGCGCAACCGTCGCTATCTGACTGCGTGGGATGAAGGGTCATGGCCAGGGGTCTCGAATCTGCACGCTCAACGGTCCCACCGACGATCTCACTTCGGTTGGGGTTCCGAACGAAATTTCTTGCTGAACGTAGTAAAATGGGAGCGGCAATGCTCGGCAACCCCCACCATATCGTACGAAAGCGCGATCTGACCAGGCCTCCGCACGCATACCACGTTGTGTGGCTCATAGGAGGAACTTTGATGGCAAAAGTTGCCACACTCCACGAAAAGCCAGCCACAGACCGGCTTCGATTCCGGACAACATCGCGAAAAACATACGCACAATAACAGGGCGCGCAGGCACCCTTCAAAATGGAACATCTTGGACTGAAGACTCTCGCCATAGGATCTATAATATGTGAAGCCTCGGCAGACCCCAGAAATTCTTTTCCTGACATATACGAGTGCTACAGGGTGTATGACGCGCAGCACAAGAGCTTGTGAGGCACAGCCCTGTCGTGTTATACGGCATTCCAGATTGGGTAAGACTGTGGATGAGATCCAATATGAAGAGCAGCTCCCAAGTGGGTCTTGTGCTGCAAATGCTTGCAATGCCCCGCATCCTCTCGAACTCGGATCCAAAGCCGCAAGTTGCTCGAGGAAACAAGAGATCATACGACAGTGCAACACTCCTCGGCCGGGAGGGCATGGCGTCGTCTACTTGTGCAAGGAAATGAGGGATTTAATACACATGACGAAGGCAAATCGATTCATCGATGCGGAGTAGTGGATAAATGGTACACCTCCGCTTTTCCTGCTGACTACTCAACGGCCATACATGCTACATGCAATGGTGATGGGTATGCATGCGTTGCAGCGTCAAGTATCAGGAGATCAAATGAGGCACTAACGTACCGACTGCAGAGAGGAGATTCTCGGCATTCAAAGATCAAACGGGCTTCAACAATCAGTCCGGCCAAATGAAGCAGAATGCTCGGACGCGTCGTGGGCCGTGTTTCGGAAATCTGGGCGAGGCTACACCAGATGTATGCTAACACCAAGCGACTCTACCTAGCTCCGCTGTGGGCCTCTCCACGTCCGCAAAAAAACGCAAAGGAGTTCAGCGCCGGAGACCCCCCAGAACCCCCACGCTACGACGCCATCCTCCGCCCGAACTGAAAATTGCAACGAAGCAATCGGCCGAGGTTCTCAAGGCCGTACTCTGCTCGCGCAGTTGCGGGATTGAAGGAGCAGGTCGCTACGGTCGCAGTCCGCTCGCACCAACACTGCCTCCCCAATCCTCATTGGACTTTGTACATGCTTGAGTCAGGTACTGGCACAGTCTTCTTGCTACAACTGTCAGCGCCTTTCACAATTGTACACCCTCACGATTCACCGAGATGGGAGCCAACCCGATCGAATCGGCCCGTGCGCGATTCATGCCATGCCCAAACCGCCATTGTTCTCGAGCGCGGAACCGGGATCGTTGCGGTACCGCATCGATGCTTCCGCTGGTCAATGCAACATCTTTGTTCGCAAAGCGTGGGGTACAACGCTTCGAAGTTATCGACAAAATGGGAATGCCTTCACGAGTCAAACTTCGGTCGTCGACGGGCCGTCAGCCAACCGCGTCCTTTAGTTTCCGCCCTGCTCAGCTGAGCCACCTTTCGATCGTGTGAGGAGTATCCCCTGCGCATCTCCGGAACCGCGGTCAATTGGGGCTCTGGCTATTGTGGCACGTAAATGTACGTGAGATTCTGGGACGCGCGGACGATGTGGTACTACGATGCACGACGATAACTAGGCCTGGTCCAGCTGCATCGCGGACATTCCCTTCGGGCTGATGATATACCGCGACAAGAGCGCCGCAACTTTGAATGCCAATACTGAGCCGATTTGCGAGAAGCGGAAAAGTAATCTAGTGCCAACGACATGGTCGCACTGCTCACAGATTTTGCCCATTTGATTTCCTTGCGTAGGGATTCAGTCCTCGTCAGCGCATCCGCTTCTGTAAGATGCATGCTACACTCGACTGCGGGCAATACTTTTGTTACTTTTTGGCCATACGATCGGGGTTTTGTACCTAGCATGTACCTCGAACGCGTGTTTCCGTCCGAATCAGCGTCATCATCATCGTCATCATCATTCGTCACGCCGTCTACTCAATCTTTGCTTACCATAGCCACAGTAATCACTCCGTTATGCTTCTCCTTCGGCCTTGATGACCACCTTCCGAGGCACAGGTACCAAGGAAAAAACAAAAGCAACCCTCGTCACGAGCGAAGTCGGTCACCAGCCCATGCACCAATCTCGCGACGCACAACGGGTGGCTTCGGCAGGCTTTTGCGATTCTCAAACGTGGTCTCCGGTTCGAAGCCTTCCCGGGAAGTGCCAGTCTCCATGCTTGCTTTTTGCGCTCCTGCTCGCGCCTCACTTCGTCGTTGGCGCGCGCCGCTTTGCATCGCTTCCTGTCGTACCTACCTACCGCCCTGGCAAGCCCGTGCCAGCCCATTTACTCGGGTCGAACTTCTTTGTATCTCATGTTTTGCTTTTTGCAGGCGGTGCCTACTTAGGTTGCCTGGTGACTGCTGGCTTGGGAGGCGTCGCTGGCGGTGCAATCGGGGCGTAGGCCACGAGGTCGGCGTGCGTAGGGAGGGTGGTTTGATGTGGGACCGTAGATGGCTTTGTGAGTGGCTGTTCGATGCTGCGTCAGGCTTACGCACACCGGACGCGGTATCTTGCGGTGAGGACCCTGCCAGCATAGCTGCTTCACCACACGTCCTCGCGTGGCGTGGTGGAAGTGTAACTGTCAGGAGGCTCAGATAGGTACGAGTGGGGGCGTCTACACACCCCACGCGATGCAGGTGGTAGGGATGTTGGAGATCATACGTGCGAGCTTGAAGACGACTCGGTAAGCGAGCCCAGAAGGCTGGGCTCGGAGCTCGCCGTTTTCTCTGGACCGAGGTTCAGAGGTCCTCCGGGCAAATCGCTCCGACCGATTGGAGAGTATCTTTCCTTGGTCGTTTTGATCGGTAAGGGAAAGATCCGGTGAGCATCGCAGGAGATCCTCTCCCCATGAAGTCAACCTCGGGATCCGTTGATGTGCAGATCTTAGATGTTCGTGGGTTCCCTAGCTCGCCGGCGCTGGGACTGCTCTTGGTGGGCATGTCCAATGCCAAAGTGGGTTCAAAAGGTTGATGGGATGTGTTGCCCGAAGAAATGCCAGATTGAGAAGATTGTTACCTTGAGAGGATATGTCTATGCTAACTATTGGGTGTCCAAAACTAGGGGGAACCAAGACTTCTGTGAAGAGACAGTGTCGGGGTATAGGACGTCCAATCGCCTTATGGTGTGAAAGAAGAAAAAAAGGAATAGCAAGTAAAAGATAAATAAATGATGTGATGAAGTGGCGCAGTAGTGCCATGATATCATCCAAATTCCCAATAATTTGAAAATCCAAAATCCGAGACTCAAATCGGCCTGCTGACCAAGACTGGCCCTGGATCAGTACGGTGCGAGATCCAGCATCTCGCTGTCATAGTTGAAGTCGTCGATATCCCCCTCGTTTGGATCATCGCCCTCGCCGTGCCAGCTTCATTGTCGTCGGCGCCCAACCGGTAATTGGTTACATTCTCGCCCTCGGGATCCTCCGGGGTGTCAACTTTCCAGATAAGACCACTGTCGTCCTCAGAACCGTCATCGTCGGGGATTCCATCATCAGAATAGAGGGAGTTGCCAACCATGCTCTCGTCGTCGGTAGACTCCCATGATATCCATGACTACTACCTACATGGCGTAATCCTCGATGGGGTTGTCATGCCACACAAGCTCCATCATTCCACCCTCCCGCTTATCAACCTTCTTTTGCTTCCCATCTTCCAGACGGTTCCGCTCGCGATGCACAAAGCCCTTGCTCCGTGCTCGGGACGGCTCGACGAAGACAGCGTTAACACGGTTCCTGTTGAGGTGCAAGCGTCGCAAGCCCGGGAACGCACTGCGAAGCGCGACCCCATACTCCAGATAGAAATCAAAGTTCGCATCGTCGACAGCGACATCCCGGATGGCATGCCTGTGGGCCGGAGTCAGCGCGGGAGCCCACGTCCTGATCAGCACACCCTCGTCGTTCCAGTTGCAGAAGAAGAAGATGGAGTCCGAGTAGGCCAAAGTCCCGACCTCGTGATAGATCTGCCTGCACACTTCAGGGAGATGGAAGGCAGATGGGAGGCGGGGCTTGTCTTCTGCGCGGGTGCTGAGCCAGCGAAGGGGGTTGTCCTTGCCCACGATGCCCACGGTGTGTCCTTTGCAGACCAAGACATCCGGGCGCTTTTCGTCGTCGTGCAGATTGACAATGTTGCCGGCCGTTGCGAAGCGCCAGATCTTATTGCGCAGTTCTCCTGGCAAGCGAAGGAGGGGAGACTCCGTAGTGTTGCGCTTGGAACTGTGGTCTTGTTAGCCGTGGTGCTCGGTTCGTGGACTTGTCAGGGCTGCTTTTTGGTGACGTACACCTCGATTGTCCACACCGGCGTGTTTCTCATGTTAAGCAAGCCGTTTTTCAACTTCTTGACCGCGTATATGCTCTGGATTCTCGCAAGCGCCAATTCGGTAGCAAAAGGCTTCAAGGCCCTCACACCTTTGAGGACCTTGCGTTGCTTGAAGATTATTCTTTTGAACATCAAGACATTGGGAGATGTGTATATTTTCTGAGTGGCCTTCTTACGGACGGCCATGATCCCAAGTAGCGGCTGTGGATATTGGGCAATGGGAGTTACTGTGAATATATTGTACGTTTTTGGAGGTGGAGGTGGGAAGAATAGTTATGGTGAACGCCGGGATACGTATTTATCGCCTACCCCACCCTATAGTGAGGGAGGCTGAAGAAAAGGGTCTGGATGCTTTTCATGGTCGAAGTGAGATCTCACAGCCTAATAAGAACGCTGCCTAACTACTGTAAGATACAGGTGATCACGTCTGTAGCGTTTAGATAGTGAGAGAAGGCGAATAGCGAGTTCCGAACGGACGAGTTGTACGATTGTTTACTTTAAATATTTCTAGGACGATACAAATGAAGTCCTTCGTCAAGAGTAGAGAATCGCCGTGCTATCGGGATAGGAGTGTATACACGCAATCGACCAAACACGGTATATAAAGCTAAAGATAACCATGGGCCGATATCACTGACGCTTTCGATGCTTTCGAGCTCCAAGCAACCTTCATGCTGTTCCTTTTCGTACTGTTATCCCTGATCGTAGTCGCCGCGCTCCCTCGAGTCTCGATCAAATGGAATCCTTCTAGGAATCCGACCAAGCTTTCCAGACACCATCTTCATCCGCACATATATAGCGCTCGTAACTTTCCGGTCCGTACACGTGGACACGCTGCAGCGTCTGAAACATCAGGCGGAGACCTTGGAGATCCAATGCCGGGTAATGGCGACTCAAGCAAGCCTTGCAGACTGCCATGTCGCTGATGGAGTTCCTACGTGCGGGCGCCAATCGCGTGGCCCAGGCCCAGACATCTGCCAGGGTGTGAGAATTGAAGAAGATGATTATGCCTTGGTACGCTATAGGGGCGGTGTCGAAGTAGATCGCGCGACATACGTGAGGGGGCCGTAACGCTGCTGGGACCTCTCCCGTCCCTCGAAACGAACCTCCCCTTGCCAGCAGCTTGGATGGGCCGATACAGTACACCGAACCCCCATCGCAGGTTGTTTGTGACCACCACATGCTCACATTGATATAGGTTCCTGCCAAGACGTACTGCCATATCATCATCCTGATCTCGGCAGGCAGGCGGATTAGGGCAGATTCTCGAGCATTTCGGTCGACGCTGAAGAATTTAGCTACCGAGGACAGCATAATTCCCGCTTACTCACGCCTCAACTAGCCACGGAGGCGTTTTCCCTAAGCTGACGAGGCCGTTTGCCAATTTGACGACTTCCCAAGTCTGCGTTTCTGCCCCATTCGAGGCAATGGAGTCAGCCTCACATACTTCCCCGTCTCGCGCAGTCCGTGTTGCAGATGTCGACGATGATGTCCTCGGAATGTCTGGTAAGGCTTTGCGACGTACAACAAACTTGCGTACGCAAGCTGGCACAGCGGTTGAGACCACCGACTTAATTCCCTCGCTTACGGCAATCAGGAACTTCATTAGAATAATGGCTGGTTGTTGTTTGCTGTAGAACGCGGGACACTTCTAGGTTGGACGTTATTCCTTGGGGTATATACAAAGATGAGGAAGTACCGTGAAGGAAATCTGGACAGCGGGGACATGGAAGACCGGTGTTCGCCCCTGATAGTTTTGTCAACCTAGCGGAGAGATCATGTGAGAAAAGGACACGGCAAGTGTGTTCAATATCGAAAGAGGGGTGTGGTTGAAACAGAATTCAAACGACTTCACATCTGACTACCCAGTTACAACCTAGTGAGATCTTATTGATGCTTCGGTTCATATCTGCTAGAATCTTGAGCAGCACCATACTACCTACCACATACCAATATCCAAGATCTCAGCGGCGTATGCATCTCCGCTGGGATTCAACTGGATCATAGGCCGCCTGCAAACAAGACTAGAATCCAGATACTCTAACAGCTAACTTAGCGGGCAGAGCAAGGCACATGAATCTGAACATATGCATTCTGCTCATTACTGCGGTTTATGCCTTTACCACCATCCTGCTCTGGATCTTCGCCAGCCTTTTGCCTTCGCTCTTCCCTCAACGTTTTGCGCACTTTGAGCTTTTCCTTGTGCTTTCTGACAGCCGCGCGGATACGCTCTTGCGGATTGAAAGAAATTTCATCGCACACTTGCACCAAGACTGTGCTTACAAATATTGTATCCAGCAGTAGAAGTAGTACAGTTATGACAGCCGTGTATCCTCTATCCATTCTGCGCAACCAAAGCAATACGATAAGGACTTATTATGGCAGCAAATGTAGCCGTCATCAAGATGAGAGGCACGAAAAGGGACATCATCCCTTTCCCGTGCTTCGTGAATGCAGTTTACAGGATGAAACCCAACCAAAGCAGGAACTTATGTGTTGGTATGCGGGCTCTGTGCTGTAGCTTCATGTCCTCGCGAGTTTGGGAAAATACGAGTTCTTTGTACTCGATGAGACGTGAGCTTCTGATGCCGAGTCACAAGGCATAAGCCACAACCACGAACCCGATCGCCACAAGCGCAACTCGGTACAGTGAAAACCCTCCTTTTAGTTCATTAATCTGCATGCTAAACAGGCTTGCCACTAAAGACAAGGGAATGAACACAAAAGTGAGCTCGGTGAGTTTCGAGACGCTCTCGGCCTCCGCAATACTTTTCCGAGTGTGGATTATTTGCAGTTCCGCGAGCAGAGAGTGCGAGGATTTGTCAATCGGATCCATACAGCTGCGTAACGCTAGGTGTGTGTCCTCCGCAATCTTCTCGGAAGGAAGCACTGTGTGGAAAGCAGACGTCTCACGACCATTCATGAAATGGACGAACGAACGCAAACTCTTGTCCAGTTCGTCGAGATTGGAGCTAAGCCGATGCAACAACTCTCTCCAGAAGGCCACGCGCCGTTGTATCAGATCTTCATCCAAGGTGTCCTCGCGGATGCGTTGCAGCGAGACTCTGATGATGTTGACGAGGCTGTCGGAATCGTCGTGAATGGCCAGCAGAAGAGCACGGAAAGGATCATCTCGGTCCTCCTTCCTTTTGACGGGGACTTGCAGGAAATGTTCAAATTCTTCCAGAGTTGATGTTGGTATCTGCAAGCTTTCTATGTACGCATGTATGTGTTTCGTGACAAACGTAGCATCGTCGCGAGCAGACGATGACGACCTAGATGTAACCAGAACGTATGGCACAAAGGGCACATGTTCTTTCGCAGTGACTGGTTCGTGATCTGTCTTTTGTGACAACAATGACAATGATGTACGCGGAGACCCGGGTGCCGGCACTGGTGAAGTTGGAAATGGTCCGATCATTGGTGGTAGTACGTTTGATGGTAGGGCAGATGACTGGGACACAAGAGGCTCGATGTCGAAAGACCGAAACTGATGTCTACTAGTGCTATTACGTGGTGAGGTAGAGCTAATGTCAACCGCATCGGATTGAGCTTGTTCCATCTCTGCTTTTGTAGTCCTCCTTAAAGCAGTTGATGTGAAGGCCGCGTCTTTTGGATCGAGATCGATGCCACTAGTTTGTGGTAAACTACGTTCAATAGTATCTGTACCTGTGTGTGCCACTCTTGTCATTAGCAATGGGACTTTGAGATGATTTTAGACAACAGTAAATGATAAAGCTTTGACGTGAAGTTTTTTCCCACGATCTAACATTTCGAAAAGAGTTATTGGATTCACTTACGAGGAGGCGGAAGTGTTGTTGACGGTGAAGGATCCCCGAAGTGTATGCCTAACGAAGACTCTTCACACCAAGCAAACACTTGCTGGGGTTGACGATTTCGTGAAGCGTGTACGCGTTGCCGTACGTAAGGGCCTTCTTCCTTAATGATCCATTGATTACCTTTAGGGATAATTTTTTCTTGCCAGATGTTGATCGTTTTCCTTTTGGTTTCCCGTTTGATCCTAACAAGAGGCAGCGGATCTAGTAGAAAGATGACTGTAGATGTCAGAGATCTTTCCTGCAATATTTCTGGTAACAAATACCAAATTTGCAACCATCGAAATGGTGACTCCATACTGTGGCCCTCTCTTCCCAACCCACTGGATACTTACCATATGTAGCATTTGAGTCTATGGCAACGCCGTCAGGCTCGGGACAGAGTTCGACATAGTGACGCCATACGTTTTTAGTCGTCATTAAAGGTCCTCTGTGCTTTTCGCAACCTTCCATGGGGCACTGAACGGTAAGATTGCTGTTCCAAATGAGATTTGCCCGCAGCCCTGGACTCAATAGGGAGAATGGTAGCACAGGTCGATACCAGGTCACAGAAGAGTATCCCTTTGCTGAAGATCGAGGGTTCCATGCTGACCCATTTTGTCGACGCTCGACTCTTGTTTTGTAACCTGAACGATCTAGGTGCTCCTCAAAGACGTGCGGCGGTATATCAAGTGTCGCCCCTAATAGATCCACCAGTGGAGGACTCAAGTCCTCTACCAGTATGACTCGCTGCTCACAAGTCTTAGACACGGTTCGTAATGTGTCATAAAACTCTAGGTACGGTGGAGGTGAGGATCTTTCTGGCCAAGGCTCTAATCTCCTGGGGCATTGATCCTGTTCACCTGGATGGGGTCGTATAAAACGATTTTAGAACTCCAATTGTGGCGTATCCGAGTAGTAGCCACGTTGTCAAAGCAGTGAAGGTAATTAGACAGCCGGTCAATGTTATGTCGGTAATTTTTTACTTCATCAGGGACGGAAAGCGGAGCAGTTACCTCTTGCTTTCTCCTCTTCCTGTTCTTGCTTATCGCATTCCCTATCACCCAGGTCAAAAAAGGATTGACTTTCTTTCGTGGTGGCAGAGAAGCTTCTTCTTGAAGCAAATTCTTGTTTTGGCGAGATGGTCCAGAAGGCAACGGTGCCTCTGTTAGATCAGATGGTGGATTTACGGAAGAAGCGCTGGAAGGTGACAGCGGCACCTGGGCGGCTTCATATGTGTAGTCATGAGCGATTCCATCCTTGTCTTCTATGTTCCCACCACTTTCTTGTTTTCCTCCATTTAATAATCTCCGACCTTCACCTTCAGGCGATACCCGCGGCTCATCCTCTGAGCCTTCCTCAGCACCGCCACTTGCGTCATCTTGTATGTCCATTGAGGCGCAAATATGCAAGCATTCGATACAGTGTTGACAAAGATGTGGAAGTTGAAAGTGGCCCAGAATGCTGAGGGTGTCGAGTGAGGCCGCGGCTGGTACGCTTGAGATATCATCTCGTACCTGAAGCGAGTAGATCGCGATTGGCTACGTTCGCGGGTGACTTACTCGATCTGTATATTTTCTCCGGTTTTCTTGGGGGCAACAGTAGGTATCACAGCATGCCGTGGAAGTGATCAGTCCTCGTACACATGCTGAAATAAGTATCTACTGGCTATTCGCTATGCCCCGGCTTATTCCCAGCCCCCGCCTTTTGGCTCGGTTGATATCACCACGATGAATTTATTGCAAACCTTCAGCGTCATATCTAAAGCTTCAAACAATTTTCTAATAAGAATTTCGACATTCATCGCTCCAATGGCGAAGTTTGCGTTATTTTTGCCGCGTATGAATAGCCAGCCGTAGGTTATATATTCGCTGACCGAAAGTAAAGAATCCACCACATCTATTGGGTATCATCATGTCCTGATGCTGCTTCAGATAGCCAGTATTGTTCTCACATGTATGCTGAACAGATACTATAGTTCTTCATGGGCTAAGTTCATTCACAGCGATAGTGTTGGCTGGTTGCTCGAGCTATTCTTCCATGACCTTGGATTGTCATACACTAATTCGACGCCGTCGAATTCGAGCGCGGGCGAAAACAGTCTCACAAAGATGATGAATGAAGCTAGGTGTGTTTCACAGCTGGATGTCCGCACAGGCTATTTCGGCATGTGTGTGCGCCAGCGCGGTGTTGTTTGGATTTGCAGCTCCGATGCATCTGGCCTTGCGATACAAATTGGACAAGAAAACGACCCACTAGACCTGATTGGAGCTGCTGCGAGATTCAAGGGCGATGTCATTTTCTCTGGGCTCCTGTTTATGGCTGTCGTTGTTGCCTTCGCGAGCGTTCTCCTATTGGCTACTTTTCCTAGCTGGCATGAGGAAACAGACAATGACACAGGTTCAACTGTGGGAGTCAAAGCATTTCCTTCTCAGCCTCTTTCGCAAGTTTCTTTAGCATGCTCTTTCATCGCCAGTATGTTGCTGCTTACTTCGAGCTTGTGGCAGCATATTGGATCAGTAGGGGCAGGTGCCATGGCTGAAATATCGTATCAGGGTAACGTCCACACTAGCATTGGCACACAGGCAGTCACAATGGCGTGGCCAAGCTTCACACTTTAGTACGATAGTGACACTGGGATTAATCATCATGATGATATTCATCATCGTCCTGGATAGGCTCACGGATGAACGATGAAGGGCGACATAGGGTTGCTGAGATTGCTTTTCATTGCCCTTTAGTATTCCTAATCGCTCCTGTTATTGAGCGCAAGGGAGTTGCTCAGTCTATCGTAGATACTATTATATATGCCCTTACTAGTCATACACTGTGTATATGTTCTTCAACATTCGATCTACTTTGTACCCGAGCATGAATCTCGCCTGTGGTTTCAAATCTTCCGAATTGTCCCCCCAAGAATATCTAAAAACCCAATGAAGTGCATTTGTAACTTGAGTTTTCCGCTTTCAAAGACGCGTTCATCTAGAACATCCCCCTCAACCTAGAATCGGCATCCATCTCTATCTGACATCCATCTCTATCTGACATCCATCTCTATCTGACATCCATCTCTATCTGACATCCATCTCTATCTGACATCCATCTCTATCTGACATCCATCTCTATCTGACATCCATCTCTATCTGACATCCATCTCTATCTCGACCCGTTCCTGCATGAGGTTGATGAGCTGCTCTGGGTTCATTCAGCATAGTACTCATAAAAGTCGGCAACATCATACGGAGACAATCTCGTGTCTACACCTTCCTTGAACTTCCAAAATATTCAGCGAGAAATTCCACACAGTAATCGCCGCTTAGATGGAGTCTGCTGAGCGCAGTAAAGACGGACCCGAATGTGACCCCTTCCCGGAGCTTCTCTGCAACCTTTGACATACAAGTCGGCGCAAAAGCTGGGAGACCGTTTTATAGTAGGCGGACAGTCGTGAGCTTGAGTGCGACAGCGGAGCTTATAGAAAAATGGGCTCATCTATCCTTTTTGTTCGGTTTTGTGTTGGCGTGATGGACGTGAGGTGGCGAGAGGTGCTCCACAGACTGGGCGAGAACACGACTTTATATAGCAGGATATCTTGGCCCGAGAGGCTGGTCCCTCACTCTTCAAGCCCTTAAACAAGTGCGGTTGGATTGTTTTCGGTGGCAGATAGTGTGATTTAACGAAGGATGGTTGCTAAGCCTATCAACTTGGAAAGTGCAGAATCAAACGTGTGCCAGTGAAAGAACAGCTGAAACGATTTTTGCGCGACCGAGAGCTGCGCGGAGCAAACTTACTGTTATCGCAGAACTGTGTGAGCCTTGAGCGAATTACCCGTGAAAGCCTCCACGCGAAAAAAAAACTCGTAGCAACAACCCTAGCACCTCCCACCAGTCTCCTGTTGTCCTCTACTTTATGCTATTTCTAGTCATGCCTCCAGAGGCCTTGTAATGGTCATTCTTTAAGGACCGTTGATCACAGTCCAGCACCTGTGGCATCTTCCTCTATCTGTCTAGTTCTGATTGAAGAAGTACAAATCCGTCGGCGACCCGTCAATTATAATCTCTACATGCTTGCCCTCAATCTCGAAGCATATCTGCCGGATAAGGCCAACCAATTGGTCACGGCTCCATCCTGCGTATCGACCACGTACCTGCGCCTCCTGTATCAAGGTACTTGGTTTTCGTATAGCAAGCTTCTTTGCACGGACCCATGATGCGAACGCGACCAGCGGATAACCGCCACATGCGTAAATATACTTGAGATATGGGAATTTTCCCGAGACACTGGGACGACCACGCAAGTAAGAGTATCCCAGATAAGGTACGTAGGCTTGTGCAGGGATCGTGATCCTCGATATAGCGTCGAATTGCGCGGTTGCTAACGACTTTGCCCAGACGCCCACTCCTAGCAGGCGCAAGGGGAGCTCGATGAAGGTTGCTGCGTCTATAAAAAGACCGTTGAGGGCGTATCTTTGTTGGGAGAATTGTCAGTGACTTTTCCTTTACAACGGCAGGTTAAGTAATGTTACCCTTTGGTGACGGTCTCGCTGTATACCATTCTACACACTTGGGGCAGATAGAAAGAAGATGTTTTACAATCTGTGACGATGCGCTTCTTTCCATCCCCCAATTTGAACTCAACGCATATCTCCAGAGTTTTGCGAAGAGGTATGCGCAGGCCTGAGAGCACAGGTTGCCTCGCGTTAGCCGCGCCGTATCCAATCTTGATGTCGTATCCACTCAGGGCAAATTCGAAGATACGACACCTGATCTCGGCAGGCAGGCGCAAAAGATGCGACTCAATCGCGTTGCGCCTCGCACTGACAAAGGTCAGTCGAAAAAGATTGCGATTCGGAGTGCGTACTTACACCTCCACCAAATGCTTGGGCGTCTCGCTAAGATCCAGGAGACCGTTCTCCAGTAACCGGACACTCTGTTCGGGCAGGGTAAGGCGCTGTAGCTGCCGTTCCAAGCCCGTTCCAGGGTGCATTGCGGGCGGGCTAAGCTCGCCAGGCAGGTTTGTTGAGTGAATATTCGGAGTAATACAACAGCGACTGAGGCCCATATACCTGTCGAACTCGATCTGGGAAGTAAAATGGCACAGTCGACCCCATGCGAGAAATAGTGTGGCTTTCAGGAAGGTGAAGGTGGAATGGAGAACTGTATCCAGTCGTTTGCCCTAGCTGAAATCACGAGAACGCACACAAAATCTTAGCTAGTCAGAATTCAAAACAGTCATCCGTCTTTCTGTTATCATTCTTATCGGCATCTCTTTACATGTGGGATTGGAAGAATACCAGCAGGTTACTGATGCAAATGATAATTTGCCTGCCGGTAAAATATACTTCATTGGGCTTCCAAGGGGCCTTCCATCCCGATAGTCGTTGCAGAGTATTAGGCGTATCAGATTCGGAAGAGCGTATTTGCCCCTCAGTAGTGATTGGTGCGACGTCACTCCATCCCTTAAAGGGAGGGGGGGGGGGGGTAGGTTCTACCGTGGGGAAGGCAATACTGCTTACAACAGTAACATGCGCACTCGCAAGGACGTCACCCTGAACAGCGCCATCGTATGTGCGAAACGGTCTGCTGCTGAATGAGAACGCACTGAACGAGACTCTGTATCGTAACAAGATCAGCAAAACCTTCGTCGAATGCATTCTAAGAAGCTCTACCCAAGCGACACGAATTCCGCGTATATTTGCCTCGACACTGCTGTGGGTTCGATCGGAGCGGCTGGGAAACAGCAGCTACCGTACGACAGCCGCCGCTTTTCCAATTCGCCTCGATTTAATTGGTCCAAGAGGTCATTTTTGACACAAATGGAACAAGAGCAAGTCGACTCAACTTCAATCGTCTTTCCGCCCAAGGCGATCTCGAAGATGCCCGTCCTAATCTCTTGTGGAAGTCTCAGGAGAAGTGACTCGGTCGCATTACGCCGTGCACCACTCTACATAAGCCCGAAACTTGCTAGAGTCTATTATGATACTCTATAGTGTACGTACCCCCCCCCCCCCGTTACACATGTCCCCAACAACCAAGACAGAACCTACCCGTTGCTGTAGAGTTGCTAGAATCCCACATGGCCATACACATTCATCTCTCGACTCAACAATCACGAGTCCACCCCAATGAGGTTGAGCAACGACACCGGGACCAGTTCCAGACACCCACACTACAACATACCCGAACAATGATCAAAGTACAACATACCCAAAAAGTGACAACAGGCACACCCTCCCTAAACCTCCAATCAACACAGTGAACCAAAAACTTCGAAATCCGAGCCCCTTCACCTCTCAACCGCCACTAAAAGAGTGCATCTCCGTCGAGGCCACAAGTTCTTTCCCTCCCTACCTACGTACCTACGTACCTACCTCCTCCCTCCCTCCCTTCCAACAAGTCAACGCCCACACCCTACTTCGACCATCTGCGCAAGAGACAATGACCCACACAACCCACATAACCCACGCAGACCATATCCCCTAGAGACCAAACTCCCCTATCTTTGCCTTGTACCTACCATCTATCTCAGATCCCGACCGCTCGCCCCCACCCCACCCCACCCCAAATCTAATAGGTAAAACCAACACAACACCACCCCTCTCATCTCTCCTGCCAACACCACCGACACTCTCAAACCCCACCCAGGCCTGTACGTCTCCTCACATAGCCACGCGTCAACCACCTCCTTCGCACACCGCACACCGCACACCAGCCAAGCACAGCATAAAAGGCCGTTTGATGCACATCACAAAAAACATATTGTCATCTGACCTGATCCATATACACTACCCTTTCCCCACCCCTTTCCTCTCCCTAAAAAGGCAGGAACCCCGAAAATCCCCGCCCAATGCCATACCATGCCATGTCCCACCCCATCCATCGCAAGAGATACCTTTACGAACTATACAGTGAACTCAAAAGGAGATCCAAGACTAACGCCGGTGCATACCAATTCGCTCGGAGCACGAGAAAAAAAAAGAAAGGGGGGAATATGTAAGTCGTCATTGCGTAACATGTATTTGAACTGGAAAAGTGGTGTCTCGCCCGTGTAATATGAGAGAAACTATCATCGATTGCCAGCCTCGAGTTGGCCTGGCGTGGTCTGGACGTTCGCGCTGGTGTCGGCATCAGCGCCACGACCGCGGCCCCACCAGCTGCGCATGCTGCCAATGGGCACAATAGATCGTCCAGGTCGTGCTCTCCAACTTGACATCGTCGGTTGAGGTTCGGAGACTGGCGTAGTGGAATCGGTGGCGGTAGGTGCGGTGCGGTCCTGGCGTCGGGGCCGGTTGAACAAGTCCATCACCGGCACTCCTGAACTTCCTTGCCGAGTGTTGCTGCTGTTCTGTCGACCGGCACCGGTGATCGCAACAACACGCGACCGTGAGAACGGGTTACCCCGGGCGTTCCAGGGAGCAGGAGTCGTAGGTGACCTGAGTCCGGTTATATTCGAGCGGCGGCCAGATGCAGTTTGTTCTTGAGTCTCGCCTGCGGGACGAGGTTTGGGAACGTAGTAGTCAGCTTTGCAGAGCGGGCAGCAAGCACGACGGCTCGTAAGCCACGGGTCCACGCAGCTAGCGTGGAAAGCATGGCCACAAGTCAGTCCTCTCACATCGTCCTGGTCCTCGAGAGTATCCAAGCATATGGCACATGTGTCGCCAGGCTCCGTCAATAGTTCCGGCGCGGCTGCTGTTCGAATGGGATCGTCATCGTCCGAATCCTCACCGTCGTGCTCGTGGGTTTGTGATGGCTTGCTTGGTTCGTAGTGACTGACAGCGTTTTCTGTTTGTACAAGCTCTGCATGCTTTTCGTCCACCTCTTGCTTCTCAGGGCCGGTCTCCTTGCTTTCACCGGCTGAAAGACTGACGCGCGGTGATATGGTTTTCTTTTGTAAAGCCCCGCTCGTACCAGCGTGACCCTCCTGTACCATGTTGAGTGAGGTGGTGGGCAATGGACTCGAAGCACCCTCCTCATGCATGGGAGCAACGACGCCTTCAACATCCTTGACACTGTTCGCTCGACTCTGGGGCGCAGTGGCGATACCGCCCGACGCTGGTAGTCCTTGGTTTTCGCGGCTGGCCTTCCATTGCTTGTATTTCTGCAGCGGGAAGCGCTCGTTGACCTCATCCATAGTCATCAGCTTCTTTTCTCGCCTCCTCCTGTGAGGGCGCGGCATGGCGGTAAGATCAATTGGCTCGCCATCTGCGGCAGCGCGAGCAGCGCGGTTGCGTTGGTTGTAGCGGAAGCAGTACTTGACACCGACGATGATCCTGGGCCATGTTAGCCAAAGCTTAGCAAGGCATTGATGTCATGCAAACATACCAAAGGTTAGTGAAGACCACACCGAAGCCGAGCGCGACGAAGAAGAGTAAAGGCGAGCTGGTCGGGCCACCACCGCCGCCTCCTCCCCCTCCGCCGCCACTCGTCTGTGAGGGCACTGGTGTGGCTGTAGATGTGGTAGACATTGCTACTGGCAGAGTCTCATGTATGTACAACGACGGATTGATTGACGCTTGATTTAGGCCGGTCGCTTGCTGTTGCAGCTATTTACAGGAAAAACGTAGATGGTGGAAGCACACAATAGGCCGTTGAGGAACCGGTTACGGATGGTGGATTTGTGCCCCAAAGAACCCGAGGTGAGGTCCAAAGGCGAATGCGCGACTTGTCGGTTACGCAAACGAAGTCGAAGGTTGTTTCGAGCGACTCGGACGTGCAGGGAAAAGCGCGGGCAGCGATCGGCCTGCACCTGGGTGGCAGACGGTGCTAAAAGGTAGCGGTATTGTGGCTCGTGGCTCGCAGCTGGGCCGGGATCGAGCGGGAGAGGGCCGGGGCTGTCGGTTGTCGAGGGCGACGATGGATTTCAGTGGTAGTGTCGGAGCGCTGCGCAGGCCATGCCCTCCAGGTGCGGTGCAGATGGGCGGGTTCGATGTCGTGCCTCGTGTCTTGTCGAGGCTGGAGAGCGGAGAAGGACAAAGGACTTACGGGAGCGATGGTGTCGCAGAGCCAGGCACAGCGCCAAGCTCGATTGGGGAGCGGCTCGGATGATCGCTTGATGACAATTCGCGCAGCCACTGCGGACGACGTGCCAAGCAGAGCAGTGAGCACACGCAGTAGGTAGTCTAGTGGGTCAAAGTCGACGAACGGTGAAGTCAACGAATAGTGGTGAAGTCAACGAACAGTGGCGAAGTCAGCGAATGGCGGCGATTATGGCTGTGGAAGGAAAGCAGTCTGGGCGCCTGCACTGGTGGTGAATGGCGGCTGCGTGCCTGGCACCTGCACTGTTTGTCGGACGGCGCCTTCCAACTCGTAAAGTTGCGGCAGTCACGACCACTTGGCACTGACGGGGCGCCCCTTCCCTTCCTGCCTCTCGACTCTCATCATCTTGGACGCCTGCATGTCTTGATCACATCCGCAAACCACAAGTACGAGCGCCGATCCGGAACCTGTCGCAGGTTCGCACAGTGACATCGGGATGCATCGCTTCCCCAGCTCGTCTCGTCATCTCGACTTTCATGCGAACGCGCACCACTTTGCGTCGGCCACAAATCATGGAAGCGCAGACCTGGGCGACTCGGCGCGTGCTTTTCTGCCCGCAGTCTGCATCATCCGTTGCCCCAGCGCTAAGAGCGACTAGCGCACGCTTGCTTGCGTTCACCACCCGCTTGACTTTGCCAGGCTCTGGTCCACGCTGCGTTGGCTACCCGCTTCGACTTTCACCCCCGATAGACGATCCCTCCCACTCTCAGGGCGCCTTGCAGCAGCAGCAGCAGCAGCAGCAGCAGCAGCAGCAGCCGACTTTGGATTCCCGCTTTGCCGCAAGCATAGCAGGCCTCCGCCAGCGAGTCCGCACACTTTGCGATCCTTTGCGAAACTCCCATTTCGCCAGGTTCTCGTCTAACGTCATCTGTTTGCAACCATCAGGAGCCAGGAGCCCTGCAGAATCGTGCACAGCCCCAGTCATGGCCGAGTCCGACCCCAACCCAGTCGTGTTCTTCGACATCACGCTAGGAGGTACGCCATGGCAAATCCTAGGACCGGCCTACCAGTGCTATCCATCCCTCTTCTTGTGTTGCCGCGCTTTGCGTTGGCCGTGGTGCTGGCGACTGGTAGCTAAGATGCGCAACAGGTGAGAAGCTGGGTCGCATTAAGATGGAGCTGTTCAAGGATGTCGTTCCACGAACGGCGGAGAACTTTCTCCAATTCTGCACGGGAGAAACCAAGAACAACCGTGGCCAGCCACAAGGCTACAAAGGGTGCAAGTTCCATCGCGTGGTAAGTCAATACGAGCCCATGTAGGTTGGTATTGGTTCTTGGCAATCGACCACAAACCTGCCTAAACCATTTGGTTGTCCATGCGCATGAAAGCTTACCAACGCAGATCAAAGGCTTCATGATCCAAGGTGGGGACTTCATCAACGGCAACGGAACTGGATCAAGAACAATCTATGGCACCGAGAAGTTTGCCGATGAGAACTTCAACCTGAAGCACGATGGACCTGGTCTGCTCTCCATGGCTGTACGTTGCGCTTCATGCATCACCACCATTGGCTACGCTGACTTCTCCAGAATTCCGGTCCCCACACCAACGGGTGCCAGTTCTTCATCATCACCTCTCCTACCGGTACATCTCACTTGAACGGGAAGCATGTTGTCTTTGGCAGGGTCATAGATGGCATGGACGTGGTTACTAAGATCGAGAACACGCGTGTTACCCAGTCAGAGAACCGGCCGTTGCAGGACGTGGCGATTGCGCAGTGTGGAGAGATGTGAGCGTGGACGGGGCAGGTGTTTCTTGTCTTTAATCTGAAAACACTCTGCCTGGTGCAACCATCCATTCATCTGGATGACGATGAGGTAGAAGAACTGCCGTGGACTGGATGCCACGGCTGACAGCACTAGGTAGCGCGTCGCTCATGACGCAACAGTCATGGACCGCAGAGGCAACTCCGGGGAGAAAATACTTGTGCGGGGAACAAGAATAAATTAAAAGCCAACGACCTGTTTTGAGGCATCTCTGGTATACCTATGTATCGGTTCAACTTCGAGAAAACATACATCAAGACGACATGGTGAGCTCACACTTTTGCACTCTAGCCAGGTTAGCATGTTTCCGAAAGACCTGAGCGCCTATGCTTGAGTGAGAATAATGAAATGCTGGGCCCCGATCTAACCACCATGGTCGCAAGATTCCTCTCGGTCGCTAACACTCGTGAACCCGACGACGCGGGTGCACGTGACACTTTAAAGCCCTGAGACCAGGGTCCGCGCACGGTCTCTCGAAGAACCCACACATCGGGCTACTGACATCTTTTTCACCAAAGTCCTTCCCCGCTTCAACTTTGCGAGACGTATAAGCTTACACTCTCGACCTCGACCCCGATTCGATGTAACATACGACTCTCACTCAACCCATTATCATGGTGTCGCTCGCCTCTACCAACCGAGCGCCCGGCGTCATCGCCCCCAGCGTCGGTAGCAGCCTCAAGCGCAAACTGGGCTCCAGTCCCGACGGCAAGCAGCAGCTCGCGAGCAAAGCAAAGCGCCGCCGAGTCACCTTCGACCCCGAGATTGACATTCGCATCCTCGCCGACCCGAACGAGAAGAGCCTGGAGCTTGTGGGTGAGGAGGTCAGCCGTGCTCTCGAGAAGCATGCCGCCGGTGATGCGACCGGCTACGATGTGCTGCGAGGCTTGTTCTCCGCAAGACCCACATCCTCCGATGCGCCTTCCAGCGGCCTGCTGCAGAAATACGTCATTGCCCTTACCAACAATGTCTATTCCCTCAAGGAAAGCCGCGGCCTGGTACACGCAGTTCTCGACTGCCACTGGGTCGCACGGAACGAGCATTTCGTGCAGTCATACCGAAGGCTACTGAGATCATTGCTGGACGTTGCTCCCCCGTTCACTTCCACTGTTCTCAGCATGCTGGTGAACATGTTTGCGGAGACGCCATCGCCCAGGATGCGGCAAGAAGACGACCCCACCGTCGAGCGGGCACATCTATCAAGTCGGTTGCACACCACTTTGAAATACATCGTCAAAGGCAGTCCGATGGCAAGCACATACCTCCAACCCGTCCTCGCGTCCACGTTTCCGTTCCCAACCGATACTTCGAAAGCACACACAGATTACATCAGCAACATACTGAAGATTGAGGAGTACTGCCCCGAGCTCAAGGGCGCCATACTATCACTCATCATGGATAAGCTCGTGAAGATTGATGTACAGATTCAGGTTGATATGGAGGAGCTGGACGATGACCTGGAAGACCAGATTATCGAAGACTCGGTTCGTGAAGATCTCGATGATGACGACTACGATAGCGACAACGAATCTGTATCGAGCGAGGAAAGCCTGGACGAAGAGGAGCGCCGCGTGAAGGAGATCAAAGAGTCGGTCACCAAGCTGGACAACATCATGTTTCTTATGTTCAAATACTACGACGCCATCTTCGAAAAGGGCAACCTCCAGCAAATCGACGAGACCTACCAAAGCCTGCTCTCGCAATTCTCCCGCATCATACTACCCACCTACCGCTCCCGACACACCCAATTCCTCCTCTTCCACTTCACCCAGATGAAGCACGACCTCATCGACCGCTTCGCCGGCTGCTGCTCGCAACTCGCCTTCGACCAGTCCCGCCCGCAAATCCTCCGCGTCGCCGCCGCGGCCTACCTCGCATCCTTCATCGCACGCGGCGCGCACGTCCCCGGGTCCACCGTCCGCGATGTCTTCGATCTCCTCGGCCACCACCTCGAGACCCTCCGCAAGCAGCACGAGCCCGCCTGCACGGGTCCAGACCTCCGCCGCTACGGCACCTACTACGCCATCGCGCAGGCGCTGCTATACGCCTTCTGCTTCCGCTGGCGCGACCTCATCGTCACGCCTGACGGGCGGCCCCCCTCCGACGCCGACATCGTCTACCACGAGGGCGACTTCCGCTGGTACGGCGGCGTCAAGGAGACTCTCTACAAATCCGTCTTCAGCAAGCTCAACCCTCTCAAGGTCTGCGCGCCCACCATCGTTCATCAGTTCGCCCGCATCGCGCACCACCTGCGCTTCATGTACGTGGCTTCGCTGCTCGAGACGAACAAGCGGATCCGGCTGTCCCGCGTGGTGGCGCTGGGCGCGCGCGAGACGGCGCTGACGATGAAGAAGGGCGAGGACGGGTTCTTGCTGGATGCATATTTTCCGTTCGATCCGTATGTGCTGCCGCGGAGCAAGCGGTGGGTCGAGGGGGATTATGTGAGCTGGAAGGCGATTCCGGGCATGGAGGTGCCGAAGGAAGACGACGAAGAGGAGGATAGCGAGGATGATGTGGAGGAAGAAGAGGAGGATGATGACGACGATGACGACGAGAGTACGCTGGATCTTCCCGTGACGCATGCGGAGGTCCAGGAGGAAGATCTTGACGACGGGACGGATGAGAGTTTGTCGTAGGCGGCTTTCCCTTCTCGTTCCTTCTCCATCTGTTCTTTGGATCTGTTTAGCAAGGCGAGGCGCTCTCGGGACATGTTCATTGGGTTCATCTACGGGCATCGGCGCATCTCACGGGGCGTATACGATGCATCGGTTGGCGTTTTTATTTTAGCCGTACGCCACGGCGCTTACGAAACACGTTTAGGATACTACGGGAATATGGGGTTTTTCTATCTGGCTTACGCAAACGAAAGTGTTCATACAATCAAATCGAGATAAAATCGATGTTACGCTTGCGGTGTGGTTGACATGAGCACGTCGAAAAGTTGGAAAATAAAATGCAATGGCCATGCCTGGGACGTGATCCATTTGCCCAAAGGCATAGCTACTCACACCCACTGCACCATGTCCTCGCTAGAAAATACACAGAGGGAGGTAAATCTGTGTCCTAGGGTAAGCCACGCCCGTGCGCCGCCAGTAATGCGCGCGGAGCCTTTGCTGACTCCGTTGGAAGGAAGGTTCGCCTTGCAACGCCATGTCCGCCGCGACGGTCGTCGCGCCGCCGTGAAACCCAGATGCCCATGTCGTATCGCACCCAACGGCGAATCCAGATCCACCGATCCAAACGAGTCCGATTCCATCCAAGCCCGAGCAAGCCCTCCCGACCATGTTCAACCCCATCCTTGGCAACGTCTCCATACCCATCCCGCTGAACCCCCTATCCGCAATGACACTCGGCAGATCCGCGCCCCAGAAACAAAAAGAGACCCGACTCACCTTGGGCAGGTAGCCATCTACCTGCCCACTCTAATCGTACTCGACCCCTCCATGCCCTCTTCCTCATCCAAGCCCTCCAGCGGCCGCACATCCTCCAACCGCATCGCCTTCATCAAATCCCTACTCGCCCTCAATCCGTCCCGCAACTCCAGACTACTCTTCCAAAGCGCATTCTCCAGAAGTGCCGAATCCCCCTGGACACCGAGTAGCGCCTCAGCAGGCGGCCCGCGGGGCACCGGGAAATCAACGAGAGGCTTCCCGTTGGGCCCGACGGAGACGCGAATGGGGCGCGGGAGGTCGTCGACGGTGGCGTCGGTGGCGTAGCCGTCCTCCGCGTCGGAGGAGGTGGGGTGCTCGTCACGGGAACCGGTGCGGCGGACGGAGCGCGGGTTTCGTGTGCGAGCGAGGGTGAGCTTCTCGAGGGCGTCCCAGGCTTCGTCGATGTCTTCGTCGTCGGCGGATTCGTCGGTGATGACGCTGAGGGGAGGTGAGTCGTCGCTGCCGAGCCCGCGGTGGTAGGCTGCGGTGTGCGACCAGCCGAAGTCGAGTTGCTGGGAGCGCGGCGCGGCGCGGTGGTAGATCGAGGGGGCGTTGTGGGGTAAGGGTTTGGTTTGGGGTTGCATTTGTGAGACTGAGGAGAGGCCGCGGGCGTGCAGGCCTAGGTGATGCGGGTCGACTGTTGTTGGAAGGCCTTGCTCGTCTAGATTCTGGGGTGTAAGTAGGCCAGAGATGGCGTGGTTAGGCTCTGACTGTGACTTTGTGTGGTACGAAGTGCGGTTGCTGTTCTCAGTGAGCTGAACCTGGTCTTCGAGGTTGAATGGATTATCGTTCATATGCTCCGTCGCAGCTGAGTACGTGGTGGTGGATTCTGAACCAGCCGTGCCAGGGCGGTAGTCGTCAATCATAGCCATATCTAGATCAATCATAGAGATGCGCAACGGTGATTCGGGCGCAGATTTGACCCGTGGATAATCATCAAATGTCCCTATTGGGGCAGTTGTAGCGTGCTTCAGGCTGGGTCGGAAGTTCGACTCCAGTGTCGGTGAGGATGCAAACGGCTGTGGATAGTCAGGATCGCGCTCCTGCAGTCCACCTATAGGGAACTTGAAATCTCGCGTCTTGCGGTTGTTCAGTGGAGGCAGCTCATCCGATGCCGATGGAAACTTCCAGTCCTTAGTGGCTCGCCGTGAGTTCCGCTGATTTTGATAGTTCGCCTCTGCCATAGCTGCATCGAAAGTCCATTCCCTTGTCGCGCGATTTGGTTTTGGCGGCGGCATCGCGGGGAATTTGAAGTCGCGTGTCTGTCTGTTCGGTGGGGGCACAGGCTCTTCCGCCATGGGAAACTTCCAGTCTTGCGTTCGGCGATTTGGCTGTTCAGGCATTGGTGGGAACTTCCAGTCTTGAGTCCGCCTGTTGTTGTCTTCGTTCACAGTAGGGAACTTCCAATCTCTTGTCGCGCGTTTCGTCAGTTGGTCGTCCTGATCAAAGCGATCCCGTTCTTCATCTTCCAACTCCATCTCACGCAATAGGTTTTTTATCCTGTTTGCTTTCACGGTCGGCACTTCGCCCAGGTCAATGCTGGGCGCATCAGCAGCCATAGGTGGGTCAAAGTCTCCTATGTCGATGATTGTCTCTCGATTCGGCGCACCAGGGTTGAAATCGCGAAGAAGGAGATCCGAATGAGGCCGACCGTTGTCGGCCTGGTCGATGCCGCTGTATCGGTATGGTGACTTTTCCATATCAAATAGCCGGTTCAGTCTTTCTTCTCCTTTCTTTATCTGTTGTTCACGGAAGGTGGCCTGGAGCTTTGCAAACCGATCGTCGTCATCAATCGGCATATTGATCCCAGTAAAGCTCTGGCCTGGTACTGCTGAGAAAGGGTCAAGAAATGCTCTCGACAAACGATCCCCGAACTCGTCTGAGGTGCTGAACGTCCAGTCATCGTCCTCATCTTCTTCCGGGGCGAGAGGGTCAGGCGCTTGAGCACCTCCCGCGTAGAATAACGAGGCTCGGGCACCGCCTTCGTGTTCCCATTTGTAGTAGTCTTCCACAAGCTTGACCAGAATGACGGTGGGAAACATCTTCGTCGAATCAACAATGAAGGGATGTTTCAAAACATCGTCAGCCGTAGGGCGATCCTCAGGACTTGGCTGCAAAATGAAGGAAATGAACTGTTTCAGAGCATCTGAATACCTCTCGCCTTCCAAAACAGGCACTCCGGTCTCGGGTAAGTCCCACTGGACGGTTCTGTGAAATGGTGGGAAACCGGTCGCCATCTCATAGATCGTGCATCCATACGCCCATATATCAACCTCGGACCCGTACAGAATGTCGTTGGGTCTTATTCTGCTTTGCGGGTGCGCGTCTTTGATCCACTCGTTTTGGAGCTCAGGTGCCATCCAATACGGCGTACCAACAATAGTGGATCGCTTTGAGTTCTCAGGTTCAAGCTGTCCAGATACACCGAAGTCGCACAACTGCACACGGCCGTCCTCGAGGATCAATATGTTGTTACACTTCAAATCTCTATGCAACACGCCAGCCTCGTGTACATATTTTAGTCCCAACGCTAGCTCGCGCGCGATCGGTATGATGAACTTTTCTGGTAGTCCCGGCCCTGGATCTCTAAGATTCATGGTAGGCTTCATGAGAGTGTTGACGCTACCACCGCTAGCATATTCGCTGACAATCCAGAGTTCGTTGTGAACGGACCGGGCTTCTTCGATGATGTTCACATATGGCCGTGCCTTGCTATCTCGCAGCTGCTGTAGGATGTTAATCTCCTTGAGTGTCTCAGAAAGGTTCTTGGTGGTCATCTCTTCATAATCGACAGAGTCAATGTCAATGATCTTGATGGCAACCAGTCCATCGTTGTTGCGGTTCTTGCTGCGTCTGATCAGCGCTGTTGCAAAGATGCTTCCTGCACTCTACACACCCCTTAAATACACGACCGTAGGCGCCCTTGCCGATCAATTCGTAGAAATCGTATGGTGGCGGCTCGTCGCCGCTGCGCTTGGCTCGTTCGGCCACGATATTCTCCATCTCCTTGGCTTGCTGGATCGCACGGAATTTGGTGCCGGCACCAGCCGGCTGCACCGACAAACGGGTGGGATCCATGGTCGGCTTTTCGTGGCGATTGTCGCGGCACAATTGGGATACCGACTTGATAGCTTGCTCGAGCCGTAGTTCAAGAGGCGACTCGGGTATACCTTGGAGTGGGCTGTCCACAAGCTCACCTACGCCCCAAGGTATCGCGGTAACGGGGATCTGCAGCGGGGATGGATTCGATAAGAGTTGTCCAAGCTTCAACTCTGTGATAGATTGGCTGCGGCTAGCTGCGCGACTCGTCTGTATGCTGTGCGGCTTGCTCCTCCCTGGACTCGAGTTCGCTGTGGGGAGGATGGATGGCGGCGGGGAGACTTCTCCGAGCGGTGTGCTAGGGGAGGATACAACAATTGGGAATCGTGCGTCTACAATTGGTCGTGATATCTGAGCTTTATCGATAGATCGACGCGGTGTCTTCTTGATTCCTATTAGCCCGGTCAATTCTGTGAACGATAAACCCCGCCTTTTGCGAGTGACTTCGGGCGCATCTGTAGTCGCATCCGCGGGCGGGAGCGTAAACGGTGAGGTCGCATTAGAGCGCAAGTCCTCATCAATCCCTGCAAGGTCGCCAATCGAGGTCTTCGACCGCTTGAGGCGCATTGAAGCCATGCGTGGTGGTGGTGGTGGTGGTGTCGTCGCCCGTCGTTGCCGCATCTTCGAGCTTTGCGCGGGGGCGGGGTATTTACAGTAAACAGAGGATCGACTTACAGGTTGTCTGGTGAAGCGTTCTCTAGCTCGCTCTCGAGTGAAGGGCGCTCATGTTGCCTGGGTGAAGCCGAATCGGCGAGCTGGCACTTCCGTTGGCGGGGGCGGTCCGCACTCGCACTCGACCCGCGCTCGACCCGCGAATGTCGTATAGAAAAGAAATTATGAAGCAGCGCGCTCACCTGCTGCAAGAAAAAAGGTCGTGTATAGCCGTCGTCGACGCGCAAGACAGCATTCGCAGAACGATGTAGGTGTTGCGAGCGGCCATGCAGGGTCTCGGCGTCTGAAGTGGAGTCGGATTTCTCCGCTGCTAATGCAACCTTATTTCATGCGGTTAGACGCACTGTTGCTCTCCGCACGAACCACCAGGTTCAGTACCGTTGACATCATAGCGCCACATCGCAATGCCTCTCAAAGCTGGATATGTTGGAGCCGCAGAATAGTAAAGACCACACATCGCAAACATGCCTCCCAAGCAAGCACCCAAGACAGGTCCAAAGGCGGTATCCAAACCCAGCGGACTCCCCAAGGCGAACACGAAGCCCCTCCCCAAGACCGCGCCAAAGACGCCGCAGCAGGCGCTGAAGAAAGCTGGAGCTGGGCCGCTGACGAAGAAGCCGCTGCCCAAGGCCAGCCCGCAGGGTCAAATGAAGAAGGCTTTGCCAAAAACCAATCCACAGGCTGCGAAGAAGCAGCCGCCTCAGCAGCAGGGTTGGCTCGGGAAGATAGGAAGCCAGGCCGCGTCCGGTATTGGTAGCTTCACAGGAGCGATTGTGTCCGCAGCCGGTAATGGCGTGGCAGGCGCAGGTAGGGGCGCGGGTTCGAGGTAAGTCTCTTACACACCTGTGTATAATTCTGTTTGCTGATAGCATGACAGTGTCGCAAACGCGTCCCGCACTTGGGGCGACGCCATCCGCGAGTACGGCAACTCGATCAAGGACGTTACAGGCGCCTCAGGACCGCGCGCTAGCTCAGCAAAGAATCCGCTGGGGCTGTCGAGCACGCCGCAGGGCGCAAAGTCCATTATGGGCTCGCGGCCCGGCATTACAGCCGTGTCAAAAGGCTCGGGAAGCAATCCTTTAGGCCTGTGAGACAAGCAATTTTGGTTTGTCATGTTACGAGGCATGAATAAAGTGGGATCGATATCTATTATACAGTATAGGAGTAAGGTTGGGTATCTTCAGGAATCTTGTACAAGTAGTCTGTGTCTTTTTTGAAAAATAATGAAGCGTACCAGACTCATCATGGATATTACTATGCGTTCCTTGCCCAGTACGCCAAAGCAATGCAATGCGAATGTGAAAGTAGCATGAGAATATGCGTATTTGGAGCATCGAGTGAGTGATGACGGATCGATCAGACGACCTGGAAGGCGTCCATGTCACCTGTCGCCATTTCTGGAACCCCAACATCTTCCTTGGCCTGGCTTATCATAGCCTCTATCGTCTCTGGAGAATACGTACGTTTCAAAACAACGCGAATGAATTCTGAGAGGATGTTTAGGGCTAGACTATCTTTTCCACTCTTGGACAGGGTGTAGTCGTCGGACGCGGATTTCATGTTGTCCAATCGGCGCTCCAAAAGGATGTAGTATACGCGGCCCATTTTCTCTAAATTGTTCTTGTGAATTCCATGATGTTGGAAGTTCCATCGTTGAACGGGTCCCTTCTTGCGCATGTCAACCCAAGCGGCGTGACGCTGGAGTATCGCCACAGACTTGTCCGACGGGAGGATGTTGAACTTCTTGTGGATGATATGCAATCCAACAAGTGAACCAACGATATCATTCGTGTAACTGAAGCAGTGCATCATCAGGCTGGTCAGCGCCCCATGCTCCGTTGCAGCTAAACCAACGAGAAAGCGCTCCGCGTCAGGCCTGGCTCGACACCGTTCCCACCACTGGACAGTCTCGGCCAACAGTTCACGGGGTCGCGGGAGGTTCGGATCATCGCGAGCAGCCTGGTCTCCAAGAGCCAATCGAAGCGTCTTCCAGAGGCATCTAATGCTCGATCCATCGGGGAAGACACCGGGCGTACCCGCGGGTACATCTGTGAACGTTTTGTAGATCTTCCAGGCTTCGCTGTACTTCCCTTGACGGCACTTATTGTCCATGAGGATATTCATGAGCGCTGCGTTTGGCTGGAAGCCTCCCTCTTTCAATTGCCTTGCCAGATAATCCACGTGCTCCCACTGCTGCTTATCTCCATGATGCTTCAACATGATCGCGAACGTGGTCACGTTGGCTCTGGGGACATGTCTCAGCTTGTCATCCATGACCTCGTCGTCTGGCACCAGCTCTTTCCTTTCTTCGACCCACTGCGAGATCATCTGGGCGGCCGACACATCCGGCAATTTTTCCACGGAAACTTTCCGAGCCTCTTCAATCATTCGCCAACCGATATTTTCTGCTTTCGAAACATGTGGATTTTGCTCGGGCTGCGCCACTTTAGTTCGCATAAGTGCTTTCAGTAAAAGGTTGAAGTGGGTTGTTTGAGGCTGAGAGTGGCGGCGGAACATCATTTCCAGAATCTGACCTGCAGCTTCCGGGGCATTTCTGACTACAGCTGATCTCATCCAATGAGCGAAAACGTGCGGGTGATATGCTGGTGGCAAGCTCTTGACCGCTTGCAGGCCGATGGTGGTCATTTTCGAAATATCCGTAGCTAACCGGTAAAGCATGTGTAGTCTCGACAAGACGCTCTTAACGTCCATATGATCATTCGATCTGGCTAGATGCCCGTCCTTGATCATGTCGCGAAATACAAGCTTAGCATAATACATGTGGCGAGCTTCCAAGAAGCCTACAAAACAGGCATCGTAGTCTTCGAGCGCAAATTTGTCGCCCAGGTTCTCCTTCAATTTCTTGTATATTCCGTTGGCCAGATCGTGATGCTGAACTGAGGGGGAAGAAGTGTGGGCGCGAAATACGGTCTTCATGATACCGGGTTTCCATGACGGATACAGCTCAAACAGCTCCTGCATGATCTCGCGTGCGCGATCAGGGTGTCCGGCAAGCGAATGTAATCTGGCCCCTAGCTCGAGGTGTTCAGGTTTGTAGTCGTGCCGAGGGAGGCCATTGGAACCTTCATAGTCCTCAATCCATTCTTTCAAAGCCTGCTCTTCTTGTCCACCCGCAAAGAGGTTGTCCAGGTATCTTATTCGACGTCCAGCTGCCTCGTAATTTCCGCAAGCGGCCATGTCCGTCTCTAGTATTTGTAGACGACGAGAGCCAATCATTGAGATAATGCACCCCGCCTGTATTCTCCAAAGTATATCCCAGGCTTTGTCGGGAATGGCATGGATCGATTCCGGGCAACGTTGTGTCAATCGACGGTACGTCTTCCAAAGCATTAAATGAAGCCCTGGGTGATTCGAATTTACGTCTGCTAGTCGCAAGAAATGATTGAGTTTTTTCATGTCGGCACGGTCCTTATCTGTATACATGTCGCCTTTAACGAGCACCGCGATCCCTTGCGACTCGAGTCGCTGTGCACGCTTGACTCTGAGCAATTTGTGTCGCGAACCATCGCGCGGGTCGACGAGGATCGCTGACCGAGGCATGTGTTGTGTGGGATCCCATGTCTTTACGTACGAGGCTATCGGCCTGGGTAATGTGGTCACAGAGCGCGTATGCGAAGGCTGCAAAGGACGGAGGAGACGGCTTATGCTTCGCAAAGGAAGTAGCATGGAGGGTGGCGTTCGTAATGCAGTCGCTGCGGATCTTCCCCTCGTTCGAGTAGGAAATCCATCGGAGTAACAGGATTACTGAAGACTGTGCATGAACGTCGATGATGAAGGCAAAGTTTAGTTCGCATTGTCGCGTCTTCTCCTAAAAAGTTGACCGGCCAATCGGCAACGATCTCCGGGCGCAGCCCCTTTCACGTGACCCTATCGATAAATAGAAGAGGGACGACTGATCCTCACCTCACACGGTACTCTGTACGTATGCTTTCGAACAACTCTTCATTCCGCATCCCTTTCTCGAATGCAGTAAGCAGCGGTTCTGCCCGTCCACAGTGGCTGAAACAAAAATAGGACTGTGGTTGCGCACCTCATTCGGTGTTAACTCACCCTATTATACCTTTGTAAACTTGTAATGTGATAGTTAAGCATCACTTTCTTAGTAAGGTCATAAGGATTGCAATTATCACTGTCGGCAAGTGTGGTCGATAGAGAGAAGGTGCTGCTCACGAGAACAGATAGCGGAACGCCTGCCGGTTCGGGATGCGGATGGATGAATTGTACGCCTAATCACGAACGCGCTCACGGTAGTCGTCTACTCTCCGGCTCTGCATCCAATCCTTGGGCGTGATCTAGCTTGGAAATATGCGGGTTTCAGCAAAAAAATGTTTCTCTCGTGTCGTCGTACAGAGCGCATCCAAATCCTTCTGGTTCGTTTGGGATGATATCCTGCGCATCGATGGCGCGAGATATAGCATCCGCGACGAAAACCTGGATTGTCCAACCCTTCAAGCCCGGAATGGACCTGGTCCACACGCCACCAGTGAAGCTCTTGCACTTCTATCCCCCGGAACGGGGCCAAAAGAAGTTGTTCAATGCATCGGTTGAAGGCAACTCTCGCCACAACTCTTGAGCACGTGTTCATGCACAGTGTGAGCACCTTGCATATATGCTCCAGCTCTTGCAGACGACTCTGAAGTCTGATTGGCGGGCTAATCAAGAAATATCAGGTAGTTGGCGAAACAGATTGCTCTAATTTCCTATCCGGGAATCTCCAGCTTTACCTAACTCGCTTCCTTGCCACGAAAGCGTCGTCAGAGCACCACGTTGGGTTCGTACGTGGTCGATGTATTGTGGATCGATTTAGCCGCAGTCCAGAACCCTCGCTCCGCATACGTCGATCTTCAGAACAAGATCTTTGAGCATGGCCATGAGATGTACAGCTAAGCTTTTTCCCCCGCATGCTTCCATCTGCCGAATATGCAAGCTAGCTTGGGGTCTGTCCGAAGATTCACGATCAGAACATGGTCACCTCCACACCTGTAAACCGACAATGTGTGGAACGCTCACAGCGCGGTGCCTCGCTTGGGACCATACCACGTGCCGTTCGTTCGAAGGGCTCACAGCAATTAGTTGATGGCGTGCTGAGGCTACACTGTCGGCGCAATTTATAGTGCCCTTGAACTTCGATTCAAGACTCGGGTGCGACCGAGTTTTCATTATATATACAAGTCCCATGCATGGTTGGTTCGGTTGCTCACAAGCAATCTTCAGAAAGAACATGGGGAAGGGCCAGTGTCAAACAAAGCGTAACATGCGCAGACGGCTAATCTGAAGGCATTGCGTTTTTATCGAGAATATACGTAACCCAGAACGTCGGCCAACCATATCGGGAGCGCACAGAACTTTATGTGCTCGAGATGCCGGTTCTAGAAGACCAGCTCCTGCATCTGACCTTCGCCGTATGGCTTCTAGGCCTGTCCCTGCACAGACTTTCTTTTGCTTCCGGGGAGGCGACAAAAAGTTTGGATCGTCCTTCACGTTTCCCATCGATGAATCAATTCCTCCTCGGGATGCTCGCCACACTCTTTTGGGCGACTCTGTTCGCTGTTCCTTCGCGGGCGCAAAGCCAATTCGTCAAGGGCCAGAAATGGCAGATCGTCCTCACAGGCGTGCCAGATGTCTCAAAATCGCCTCTTCCGCCTACCGATGCTCCCGTATGGGACATTGATTTGTTCGACAGCGATGCCGCAACCATCATGGCCCTCAAAGCAACAGGGAAGATTGTGATATGCTATTTCAGCGCGGGAACAGTAGAGGACTGGCGGTCAGATGCGAAAGACTTCCCGGTCGGGGACGTTGGAAAGGTGCTTCCCGAGTGGCCGAACGAGAAGTGGATACGGACTGGGAGCACGAGAATCAGAGATATAATGGCAAAGCGCATCAAGCTGGCTGGAGACAAAGGCTGCGATGCTATAGATCCGGACAACATAGGTACGTGTCCTCTGGCCCCATTTGAACCCGCTACGCCACGATACAAAAAGTGCTAATTCGTGCATTAGACGGTTACGTGAGTACTTGACGTCCCTCCGACGAGCCATTCACCCACATCGGCACAATCGCAACGGCAACCCCCAACTAACCCAACCCCCAGCAAAACGACAACGGCCTGAACCTCCAACCCGGCGACGCAATCGCCTACATGCAATGGATGGCCACCGAAGCAGCCAAGCACTCGATGGAAATCGGGCTCAAAAACGCCCTCGACATCGTCGACGCCCTGACCCCGACCCTCTCCTTCGCCGTCAACGAGCAATGCGCCCAGCTCTCCGAATGCGACCGCTACGCCGCCTTCCTGGCCGCCGGCAAGCCCGTCTTCCACGTCGAATACCCGACGCCGCTCGACGCCGCCGCCGCCAGGGGGGTCGGCTGCACGGGCCCCGGCACCGCGGGCATGAGCTCCGTGCTGAAGCGTCTCGCGCTCGATGGGCTCGCGGTGTATTGTGACGGGAGCGTGGTGGATACGCCGACGAAGGGGGGGACGGGTCCGCCGCGGCCGACGCGGACGCTTACACCGAGGCCGACGACGACGACGAGGCCGAGTACGACACGTCCGACGACGACGACGAGACAGAGTACCACGCCAGCGCCCCCGCCAACGACGACGACGACGACGACGACGACGGCGCGCACGACGAGCACGCGGCCGCCCCCTACGAGCACGTCCGGCCCCGGGAACGGATGCAAGTCGAAGCACTGGGACCAGTGCGGCGGAAACGACTGGAAGGGGTGTACAATCTGCGAGGTGAGTTTCCCCTTGACCGATGACCCCCATTTTCCTCGGGGAGGGGGGAGGGGGTTTGGTTTTGCGTTGCTGATGCTTGGACCGCACAGTCGCCGTACACGTGCAAGGGGGTTTCGCCGCCGTGGTATTATCAGTGTTTGTAGGTGGGGCGTGGGGTGGCGTGGTTAGAGTGTAAGAGGGGGGTGGAGAGGGGGGACGGGGTTATTATCTTGTTTTTTTTTCTTTCTTGCTTTCTTTCTTCCCCCGTGTGTGTGTGTGTGTGTGTGCTGTGGAAAATATACCCTGTTTTTGCTGGGGACTTTGTTCAATGCAGATCCTTAGATGAGACTACCGTCGTCTACTTCGTGCGGGTGGTGTTGCGATGGCGCCGTGTTTGGCTGCGGATGCGGTCACGCGTGCTCGAGGGGAAATTAGCATCGCAAACCTGGCTGGATTACCTACGGTACCTACCCAAGTCGACCCTTCGTGGATGCGGGACGCGTGGCAGGCCCGTCGTTGGCTCGCGTTGAGAGTTTGTAGAGAAAAAAAAAACGATCTTTTCGATTTGACTTCCCAATAGGTAGGTGGGTAAGTAGGTAAGTAGGTAAGAGGGGGGCTTGCGCTGTCTCCCCACGACGTTCCGTTCCCACACCAGGTACGAGTACCTACAAGTACGTTCTGCTACCCCCTTGTCCCGCCCGCCGTCCGGTCCAACACTCCCCCAAACCCACGCTTCGCCATCCCTACATGTCCCACGTCCTAACCGCCTCCTCCACAATCGGCCTAATCACCTTCCTCCCCGCCCCCGACTCATGCGTCCACACCATCTGCCTGCCCCCCAACTCCCCCGCACGATGCCACGCCTCCAGCCCTAGCCTCTTCTCCCCCTCCAGCGCGGCCGTCACCGCCTTGAAGAGACTATCCGCCTGCACCTTGTCGATGCGCACGTCGTCGCGCACGGTCAGCACGATCTCGCGGACCTTCTTCTTCTTCTTCTTCTTCTTGCCGTCCGTGGTCTCGACTTTGTACTTGTTGAGGCAGATGTCGATGTCGATGTTGATGGAAGCGGTCCACGCCGCGTGGACGGCGAACCAGTGGAAGAGCTCGCCGAAGCCCGTCTTCCCGATCTGCTCGTCGAGGGAGTAAGGGATGGATGCGAAACCAAGGGAGACGGTAGGCGTGCGGGGCGACGGCGTGTCGACGAAGTCGCCTTTCCAGTCGCGGCGGAGGAGGTCGCGGACCGAGAGGTCGTCGAGGTCCTTTTTCGCGTCGGAGAGCCAGCCATCGACCGCCTCCATTTGGTCGTGGAGATCGCGGTCCGCCCACTGGCTGCGCTCGAAGACGCGCTTTGCGGCGTGGATGTCGGTTTCCGTGGCGTCTTTCAGGCCGCCCGAGTCGATGGCGATGGCGGAGAGGATGAGCTCGAGGAGTTCGTGCGGGAGGTGGTATTCCTCTGGGAGCTTGTAGAGCTCGGTGAACATCTGGTGCGCGACGAGGGATGTGCAGGAGGCGACTTTTTCGAAGACCCGGGGGGAGGCGTGCGGTGCGGTGCCCTTGTCGACGTGGTGGTCGAAGATGCTGAGGATCTTTGCGGCTTCCCATTTACGTAGGGGGGAGGCATGGTCGACGAGGACGATACCGCGGAGCTTGAGGGCAAGGGTCTCGGGGTCCTCGGGGAGCTCGTCCATGGTGAGGAGGTCGTCGTGGCCGGAAGTCATTTTGCTGTTTTTCAGCGCCAACTTATTCTCGGGCCGGAGATCTAGGGCATCTGTCTGCGTCTGGAGGAGGGCAATGGCTTTGGTGGGGTTTGAGGTGTTTTGCGTCGAATGCTCGAGGTGGTATGCCCACGTGAGGGCGGAAGTCATCGAGTCGAGATCGCCTGCCTCGTTGCCCATCACGAACACCCATTCCGACTGCTTTCCTGCTTGCCAGTCGATAAGGAACTGTTTCTTCGTTGCGCGCGACCATTCTGAGAAGTGGCCCACGCCTATGTCGTCTCCTCCACGCATCGGCGCAACCTTGCCGGATGTAGCATCCAGGACCTGCTGGAAGGGAGCTCGGGAAGCGGCTGTGACGGACGCTAGGAGCGCGGAGGGCAGTAGCCGGAAAGTTCTCATCTTAGCGGAGGCGACTGGCGTGTGGAGATAGCTGTCTCTGCATCGCAGTGCGTTTTTAATGTTGTTGTTCCTTCGGATCACCAAGCGACGTCATTGCTGCCCAGTGAATCGCGTGACCCAGTAAATTATTAGGTATACCTACCTCCTCGACCTGTTAGGTGGTAGATGATTGTAAGGCTGCGACCAACACCCCTAGAACTATCTTCCCCCCCGAAGTTAACACAGCGTAAGCCCCAAGGCATCGCCCGTCACTCACGCAATCAACTCAAGCCTTTCTTAGCAGTCAATTCCTCCATTGTTCAAGCCAATACATCTCTGGCTTTGGAGTGAGAGATCCAATGTATCGAATCGTCTCAGGCAGGGTACCACACTTGTTCACGCAGTACGCAGCTTCAAACACAACTACCACACTTTTGCGTCGCCCCGCCTCAGCCCGTCTTCCGATTCCTAATCGATCGTTTCACGCGAAATCCTTTCGTTCGAGGCAAACGACAGGACTAACTTGGAATTCTTGTTCAAGGTCACCTTCACATCTCTGCCTATTGACTACTGAACAAGACACTTGGACGGCAAACCGCAAGGTCCACTCTTAGGTTCCTCTTCCCGCGACGCACCAGCCTGCGTTCCCGCACCCAACGGCCCAGATGCAGTTCCAGCAGCCGGAGCATCAGCGCTCTTCGCCCCAGCGTCCCCCTCTTTGCTGCTGCCGACCTTGGCTCCCGCTCCCGCCAGCGCACCCTGCCTGTCCTGCTCTTCGCCCGGGAGTCATTCAACGGCCTTGGCCACGGTCTCGTAAAAGGCGCGTCCCTGGATCGTCGCCAACTCGAGCTCCCTCGCCGAGGGTTGGCGCGATCCGTCGCCGGAGGCAAACGTACCTGCGCCCCAGGGCGAGCCGCCGTGGACCTCGGTGAGGTCAGACATCTGCGCTGGGAGGGTGTCAGTGCTGCTCGCATCCCGCGGACCCGTCCGCCGCGCCGGGAGGAAGAGGGGCAAAGCCAGAGAGAGAGAGAGAGAGAGAGGGAGAAAACACGTACGAAAGGCGTGTTTGTATCCAAGAGGCACGAAGATGATTCCCTGGTGCACGAGCGTGCTCAAACTCGCAATGACGGTGCTCTCCTGGCCACCGCCCTGTCCACCGGTGGACACGAATACGCCGGCGTACTTGCCACTGTAAGCGCCAGTCGCCCACTGCTTGCCTGCCCTGTCCCAAAAGACCTTCCACTGCGCGGGGAAGTTGCCGTAGCTATCGGGAGCAATGCGTTAGGGGGTTGGGTTATGGCGGGGAAACATGGAGACGTACCGCGTGGGGATGCCAAAGAGGAAGGCATCGAAGGGCTCGAGCTGCGCAGGATCGGAGAGGACTTGTACGTCGGTGGGCTTGGGGGGAGCGTGCATCTTGGCGAGGACCTCGTCGGAGAGCGTCTCCTCGACTCTGCGGACAAGTCAGCAATCGCGAGAGAGAGAGAGAGAGAGAGAGAGAGATGCAGGAGCGTGAGCGAGGCATACTGGAACATTGTGACGGATCCGCCGGCCGCCTCGATGCCCTTCTTCTCAGCCTCGGCAAGCTGGCGAATGTGGCCGTACATGGAGTAGTACGCGATGGCAATCCTAGGACCCATGGTGGCAGAAATCGAGCAAGTTGGCAAAAAGTGCGGTGCCAAAAAGGTTTCGAGTGAGTGTCAAGAGCTGGCAAAAGTAGATGGTCTAGGTACCGGTCTCGCTGTAGGTAGGCAGATGAGCTCAGTAGACCATCTACCACACCGCAGGGCGCAACCCCTCTATATACCTACCTACCTACCCATCCTCGTCAGCTTCCAGACCCGACTCGGTAGGTACGGTACCTGTCCCTCTGGTCGGTGCTACCCGCGCCCCTCCATTGGCCAATTCACCAGCGCCCGCTCTCCGGGCCAGACAGCACGCTTACGGCCGTCGCAGAGCTGCAGGTTGCGGTCCAGTCGCCGGCTAGTGTTGCTGTTCGCAGCGGGCGGGAGTGCAAGGTCGCTGCACGCTAGCGTCATCCCGCCTGTGAGCGTCGCTGGGGCGGTGATTAGCTCATCGTTGGTAATGGCTGCGAAATGCATGGCGTCCTGGCGGGGAGGGCCCCACAATGAGCTCGGATGGCAAGGCGGTCGTTTTTGTAATGCGTGAGCAAGCATCAACAATCGGCACGGCAAGGACAATCCCGCACCTCCAGAGTTTGGAGTGTTGATGGCGGTCGTATTTCAAAGCGATGGATAGCATGCATCGAGTCGACGTCACTGCATGCATGCGCTCACGTTGGGGGGGGGAGGGGGCCGCCGAATCGCCTTCCCCAACTGGGCATACGCTCGTGCCGAACGCCAAGATAGAACAGAGGCAGGCAGGATGAACTTGCAGCAGGATTGGTTTTATGTAGTTGAGATTGATGCTAATAATTGGGATACACCGATGAAGCTGCTGACCTAGCCAGATCGAGAGCTGTAAACCTGAACATTCAGAGAAAGGATGCCCAGATCCTAAATGCAATCTTCCCCTACCTCTCGCAAATGCGTAAAACTTTTTTGTTTTCGATGCAGTGCCGCTTCATTGCGGTGGCGTCTTAGGCCTGGTATTCCGACTCCAAGCTCCTCGCAGATGCAATGAATCGTTATTCGTAAGTCGATGATAAGAAACAACAATTAACAAGAATGTAGGCCGTTGGTCGAAGACCACAGATCATTAGGTCGAAATGGAAAGGAAGCGGCGTCGGACACCGGTCAAGAAGTCATCTTCGTCCATGCTTTGGAAGGGTCCCTCTTCTTCCTTCTCGTACAAGCCAGTGGAACCGTACGGTCCCTTTCCGCTGTAGTTCAGGGCGCCTGGCCATGTTCCATCCGAGGACAGCTGAGCGAGAGAAAAGTCGCCGTGTACCAGCTTCAAGCTGGGTTCAAAAATGCAGTCTGCAAAAAAAAGCTCCACGTAGAGATCCCTGGGAACAATGCTGGCGGCTTTGCGGCCAATGAACCTCCGAGCGTCCTGGAGCAACTTCTCCAGGTCTGTGGCGGCCTCTTGCGTAGAGCGGCCGTCTTCATGCCCACACAAATGCAGGGCTCGGACCTGGAGATCGCCATTGAACTTCGCGTTATGGTCGGAGAACAAATCTGCACATACCGAAGGCAGAGAGATCGACAGCGTCTCCAACTTCGGACAGCTTCGGAAAAGCTCGCACAGGTGCTCCGAGTCGGAGGGAGAGCCGGGGTGAGGGTGCCAGAAGCCATCCTGGGACCGCGGGCTATGCTCCAGCACCCGGAGAGTCTGACGCGCAGCTTTCACAATGGCCACGACGCCGTCGATGGTGATGGTGGAAATGCAGGTCATGTAAAACTCCTCCAGGTGAGTCGCCGTGCGTGCAATGTCGAACAGGTCGCGGTCGGTAATGGGCTTGAAAGCAGTGTCGCCGAAGATTTTGAGGCGTCGGAGCATGCCGAAGTTGACCGACTGCAGCGGCTCCAAGTCGAGCTGGTTCTCTGCCTCGGCCGCTTGCTGCGAGGTTGGGTCTGTCGCGAGCAGCTCCAAAGACTCCAGCGGCTTTCCGCTGCCCAAAAGAAGGGTCCGCCATGCTTGCGCACCGAGGTGGCGGATGGTGGTCCAGGGAAGCGACACGGATGTCAGGTTCGTGCAGTTTCGCAGCGACTCGAAAACCATGCGGTCGGTCTGGGCGGTGTAGAATCCGTTGAACCACATGCGCTTGATCTTGGCAGCTACGCCTGGGAACTCGTTGAAGGTCTTGACGGTTTGCCTCAGGGAACCGAACGGGTCGCGGTAGACGGCGGTGCCGGTTGGCTTGTCGATCAGCTCGTACAGCCCGTAGTTCTCGCGGCGGCAGGACAGCTCGGCCCATCGCTATGTTTCCGTTAGCATCGGGCGCATCCAACGAGCCGTGGCGTGGACCCACCTCTCCGCCCTTCCAGCGGCGAATGTAGACGTCTTTGAGGGCATACTCCAAAGCCCACTCATGCCATTGCCAGGAGACCAAGCGCATCGCCGAAGTTGCGTCCCACCGGAGCATCTCAGTGGGGACGGGTCCCCTCACGAAGCGCTCGAGAGACGGTCTCCTGCCAGGCATGGGCGGCTGGGACAGGCCGAAGGTGTAGGTGGGGCCATCGCGTATGTTGGCTTTGGCAGCTTCCTCTAGGATCTTAGAAAGGATTTCGTACGGGATGTCGGTAATGTGCATTACAATGGATGTGGAGGTTTGGGGGTGGTAGGGTAGGGCTCGAGGTCTGGGATGCAGAGCAGGAGCTCGGGTTCAGTGGTTTACTTCAGACGGGTGATGACGTGGGAAGCGGTTGTTCAACGGTGATGGTTGAGAGGTGATGGATGAGAGGTGAAGGCTGAGTGGTGAAGGCTGAGAGGTGATGGTTGAGTGGTGAAGGCTGAGTGGTGCGAGGTGAGTCGGTGAGTGGCAAAAGTGGAAAAGCAGTGGCGGGCAGGTGCTCTTATAGCATCTTCACGGCGGCGAAGGGAGGGCAGATTTTTAATAGAAAACAAAGGGATGGCGGTGCCGGTGGGTGCTAGGTGCTAGGTGCTAGGTGCTAGGGAGGTGGATAGTCAAGGTGCTGAGGTTCCCCAGTCTCCTGCAGACGCCATGGGGTCCGGCTGGCTGGCAATGGTGCCGAAGTGGAGCAAGCAGGGTGAATGACCCCATGTGTGCCAATTGAAGTGGAGCAAGCACGGTGAACAACCATGTGTGCCAATGGAAGTGGGCGCAAGCTGGTGTGAGCGGTTGCGGTTCGGGGGGGAGAGAGGGGGGCGGCGTGGTCGCAGCTGCTGTCTAGCGGAACTGCGGAGAAGGAGCGATGACCACGGCTTGGCCTTGGAGGAGTAGCGCCAAACAGAGCCTTTACGACTCAAAGGGTCCATTTTCTCACGGCGTGACCCGTCACATGAGCAGCATTGGGTAATAGATTGCTGGTTTTGACACCACGAAATTCACCCTGGGAGCCACCGAGCCCGGACCGGCGACAGGCAGAAGACACGACTCGACGGCCTGTCCTCTCGCACGCCGCCAACGCTTACCTGCCAGACGCGACGATGCTTGTCGTCGGCATCTCTCGCCTGCCAGCCTGAAGAACAGCACCCACGACACCAGCACCCACGACACCATCCACGACACCAGCACCCACGACACCATCCATGACACCAGCACCCACGACACCATCCATGACACCAGCACCCACGACACCATCCGCGACACCAGCACCCACGACACCAGCACCCACGACACCAGCACCCACGACACCAGCACCCACGACACCAGCACCCACGACACCAGCACCCACGACACCATCCATGACACCAGCACCCACGACACCATCCGCGACACCAGCACCCACGACACCATCCACGACACCATCCACGACACCAGCACCCGCAGCAACACCACCATCACCACCATCGCAATCCGCCAGCCGGCATGTGGACGGTGACGGCTTCATATGCCCTGTCCCACATTCCACCCGGCGGACAGTCCCGGATATTCATTCCCACCTTTTGCACTGGCTCGGGTTGGTGAGGTCGGCCTGTCGCCATCGACTTTGCGTCTCACGTCTTCGGTCACGACAGCTCTCGCCATGACCTCGACCCGTCGCGCCATGCATTGTGCATGCTGTCCTGGGTCTTTGGCCGGTATTCCCATTCCACCATTTTTTCACTGTCGGCGTCTTCACCGAGCCTACCGTAGTCCCCTTTCACCATCCTCCCGCACTTGCACTGTCGTCGTCTTCCATAGCGTAGTTTCTTTCTCCCGCACTTGCACTGTCGCCGTCTTCATCGAGCATACCGTAGTCCCCTTCCACCATCCTCGCACGGTAGTCCCCAAACCCCAAGTCTTCCTCCCTAGCAGCATCTTGACGACAGCAAGCCCAACCACCTCTCCCTCCCATGGCACCTCATACCTGCTGACATGAATTTTCCTCTTTCCTCTGCGCAAGGATCCACACCGCACAGGATCCGTCGCCGCCTAGTTGAAGATTGCCGTCGAGTAAGAGAATGCTCTTACGTTTCGAAACCCTTCCCCCGCCTTGTTGTGCTGCGATGCATCGTGCTTCATCTACCCAGACTACCTACCGTAGGTTATGCCAACGTTCTCTTTCGGGAACCATTTTAGCCCCGACGCCAACAATGTACGGTACCCGAGCGCAATGCTCGGCATGATGAGCCCTGACATAATTTTAGATGGTCGGAGCATGGGCATAACGAGGGCTGGCGTGGATTTTTACATAGTAGATGATGGCGCGCTTGGTTCGACACTCATTTGACTGATTGCCTCAATCGACACTCTTTTCATGGATGGCCGCCAATTGCAGTCGACATTCTTTTCATTCTTTCCAGTCATTGCAGTCGACATTCTCTCCAGTCACTGCAAACACTTCTTTCAATCGACATTCTCTCCAGTCATTGCAAACACTTCTTTCAATCGACACTCATTCCATCTTCTTGCCGCCCATGGCAACGCACACAATGTCCCTGCCCAGGCTCGACGATTGGAGCGTGCACCACCGACGTTCCGCGCAGCCACGCAATCTAGGTGGTTTGCCTGTGAAAGTGCACCGCGAGGGGTCTCCCCGGATCTCCGCACCTGATGTTTTGGTTACCCCGCAAACTCGCTTCCAGAGGCCTACCTACCTACTACCTGACTAATTAACAACCATCAATCGCGGCGCTAGCCCTCGCAGAACCCCGAGGACGCGCCACCGCACGAAGAAGATGAATGGACGGAACCCCCAAGACGCGCCACGAAGAAGCTAGAATGAATGAAATGAATGAGAGGAATCCCCAAGACGCGCCACGAAGAAGCTAGAATGAATGAAATGAATGAAAGGAATCCCCAAGACGCGCCACGAAGAAGCTAGCCACACAAATGAACAATCACGGACGCCAATTGCCCCCAAGTGCAGCGGAGATTCGCCGCCTTGGGCTTTGTGCCGACAATGTCTACCTCTTCACACAATGTGGCTGAGGTCGACTAGACTACCTCCCTCCCTCCCTCCCTCCCTCCCTCCCTCGCTCCCTTTTGCACGGTCACCCGACCACGTCAAGCGGCTGCCGACACATCACGACACGACACGCCCCGGGCACGGTCCGCAACACTACAAACGAGCATCGTGACCTCTTGGAAGCCCTCGGACCATCTGGCGGTGTCGCCGCCCGCACCGACCATGGACTCGTGATTGCACACAGCTTTTTTCTCTTTTTTTCTCTTTTCTCTTTTTTTCTCTTTTCTCTTTTTTTCTCTTTTCTCTTTTTTTCTCTTTTTTTTTCTCTTTTTTTCTCTTTTCTCTTTTTTTCTCTTTTCTCTTTTTTTCTCTTTTCTCTTTTCTCCCTTGCTTTCTTTTATTTTCTTCTTCGCGAAAACGCTCAGAGCACAGCGTCAAAGGCCCGCACTCGTCGGGAGATGGTTCGTCGCACCCGAATCGACCACCATTTCTCGCAAGTGCAGTGTCGCGTCCCGTTGCGTTCGGAAGATTGCTTTGTTAAGGGGTCGAGGGGTGGAATTGTGCGTGAGGCTCGAGGTACGGGGACCTCCAAAGTCAGATGGGTTGTGTCTGACTCGACTGACTAGGTAGATAGTGCCTGGCCGGTTTACGTCGCGCAAACGCATGGGGGAAGGAGAGCTTCGATGTGGTGCCTACGGTAATCGCTAGGTAGTGTGGACATGGTCAATGCTTTGCCGCCGTTCGGGATTCCAGGGGATGCACATTCTACACAGTTTTGTGCATCGCAGTATACTCTATAGCTACGGATGCGTATCCTACACACTTTGTGCATCGCAGTATACCTACCCGTTAGGTAGCTACGGATGCACATCCTACACTCCGTGCATCGCGTTACCTATACTCCGTAGCTACCTACCCATCCCACACAACCCATGCATGCGAGCACCGCACCTACACAGTATCCACCATCACCGACTACTACCTACCTCCTGTGTATCTCTCGCTCCGGGTACATCGCTCGCCCTCGTTGTGCACTGTGCACAGCACAGCACCCCTCCCTCGCAGCCACCTGCCGCAGTACCGCACAACCTCTTTTTCGGATCTGCATCCCTTCTCAGCCATTGCACCCGTACTTGGTGATGGTACCTGGGCCTTGTCCGATGGCTCTCGTAGTTTCAGGGGCGCTGGGTAGGTACATGGTTGTCGACGCTGGGTATCCACGTATGGATGCCACACCCTCGAGCTGATCTCGACGTCGGATACTACGTGTAGTTGTGCTCCGAAGACAGGCTCGCCGTGGGACGTGTGGAAGAACGGAAAGGAGGGGGTATCATTCGTCTAGTTGGTGTGCATGGCTGTTCGCAGTCGATCCGTGCGGGCGACGGACGCTTCTTCGACAGACGGCCAGGATATCTACTATTCCCACACGCCCTGCTTCGTCTCAGCTTACCTCATCTCATCTCATCTCATCTCATCTCACCTCGCCCCCCCTCCCCTCCGTCCGGCACTACTCTCCATGTTGTTCGCATGCGCCAGCAAGAACTTGCAGCACGTAAGCGTGTACTTGCACGCCTTGGTCCACGCCTCGTCCTTGCTCACGCTCAACTTGATGCTCTGGTCGTGGATCCGATCCTTGCGGATCTGGTACGGCAGGCTCATGCCGCCGCCGACACCGACACCGACATCGACACCGCTACCACCACCGTTACCGCTACCGCTACCGCTACCGCTACCGCCGGCGGTGCCCGCACCCAGGCCCCCCAGCCCCCCCGCCGTGTGCACGCCGTGCGTCTCGACGAACTCGCCGAGCTGGCGGAGGCACTCGAGGAAGGCGACCATGGCGGCGTCGATCCTGCGGTGCGTGAAGCCAAAGTTGATGGGGAAGTCGCCCGACGAGAAGAGCTCGAGCCGATGCCGCGTGACCCCGGCCCCGGCCCGCGCGTCGCCAGCCTCCCCACCGCCCTTGGGCTCCAGCCGCGTAATCGTGCTCGTCGACCCCATGGGACACAGCTCGTACCCTGCAAACGTGAAGCCCAGACGCTCGGCGAGGGTGGCCAAGAGGAGGCAGGTCTGGCCCCACGCGGCGTTGAGCTCGGGCCAGTCCACGTAGGGGTTGGACAGGCGGCCGAGGCGCAGGCCGTTGATGGTGGCGAAGTGGTTGTCGTGCGTGATGTTGAACGAGTCGTTGTAGACGCTGCGGCGCTGGAGGGCACGCAGCACGTCGGCGTCGTGCGCGTGTTTGGCGGCCAGGGCGTCGCGCTGCGCGCTGAATTCGTGCAGCGTGATGGCAAAGGCGTTGCGTTGCGCCCAGAAGGACGCTTCTTCGGCGTCGCAGGCGCGGGCTTCTTCTTCCTCGTGGGCGAGGGCGGCGTCGAGGGCAGCTTTTTCGGCTTCGAGGGCCTCGAGGGTTGAGAGGGCTGTGGTTTCTGCCTTTTTGGCGCGGGCGAGGGCGGCCGAGGCGGCCGTGAGTTCGTCGGCCGAGGGGACGTCGGTGTTGGCGCGGCGGAGGTAGTCGACGTAGGCGTCGCGCTCGCGGGTTGCCATGTTGAGGCGTTTGGAGAGGCCCTCCACCAGGAGCTCGGTGCATTCGACGCAGATGGGGTGGTCGATGTCGGAGCGCGACGAGAGGATCTCGAACATGCGGTCTGTGGTTTCGAGGCCGTCGGCGAGGCTGCCGCCGCCGATGGAGCTGCTGATTCCTGCGGCGCTGGCGCGGCGTGTCATTTCCGGGGCGTTGGACTGTGTGGGTGTGAGGCGCTCGGGTGTCCGGGGTGCAGCTGGTGGTGAGGAGGGCGTGGCTATCATGGACTCGGAGACGTCGACGTTGATAAAGGACATTGCGGTAATTTGGGAGCCATGTTGGCCGTGTCGGGAGGAAGGAACGTTTCGTCTGAAGGTTGGATTTCGGGCGGACTGTATGGCGGCTTCGTAGGTCTGATGCCTCGACGAGGGGTATGTTGGTCGGGACTGGCGGGAGGGATTATGTCGTTCTTTTTCCTGTTTTCCGGGAACGGTTGTATCTGGCATGAATTAGCTACGGTGATTCGAACAACCATCAGCTCCCACCCACCTGTGAGCAGCTTGAAGGCTGCAGGGTTGAGCTGATCTATCGAGGCATCGATGTCTATAGGATTGCGGCATTGCTGGCAAGACAGTGCGGGTCGCCTGTCCTTGGCCATGTTGGCCGACGTATGAAGCTGATCAGTCGTGCAAGCGAGTGAGTGCGCGAGGAAGTTGTATATGGTCGAATTTGGGTGATGGTGATGTTCGACGTTCACCAGCCAGTGAGATCCTCGGCAGGGCCGCAACGCACGCGCTCCACTTTAGCGCGCCCCGCGCGGATCCTGTGCCACACGCGTTGCCATCGCGTTCGTGCTTTGCGCTTTGCGCCGCGAGCGATAAACCCCCACCCACAAACACGTATACCAACGCTCTCCACCGCGCCCACCTCGCCCGCTATGGAGCCGCCCGCGAAACGAATGCGCATACTGCAGTCCATCGGTGTCGACGAGGTGGACGAGACCAATCCGGACTACATCAAGGGCCGGCAGCAGAACGGCGAGTGGCTGAAGAACAAGTTTGAGGCCATCTATGCAAAGTTCGGGGCCATGCCCGACATGATGAGTGACGAGGTAGACATGCGCGGCGAGGGGGCCATTGTTGTGGACAGGGGCCACATGAGGAAACTGGACAAGGAATACCGGAACCGGTTGGGACGACGACGGACCGTCATGCCCGACGAGAGTCAACTTATCGACGACATGTTCGCGAACGACAAAGAGATGGACATGGACGATGAGGAAGAGGATCACGAGAAGGACGAATTAGCGCCATCGCAATCGCCAGAGCCTGTGCTTCAGAAGTCGACTACGGAACAGCATGTCTCCCCAGTTGCGCGATCAAGTGGACAGACCGACATACCAGTACCGAATACTCCTGCAAATGCTGCGCTTCAAGCTACTCTCGCCGCTTCCGTAAACCCTACAGCCGACCTCTTACAACTCATTCAGTTCCCCCAAACCCCGGCCGGACAGCAGGCGCGAAAAACATTCGAAGCCCAGACTGCGCAGGCAGTACAGCAGGCCGTATTCTCGATCTTCTCGAGCTTTCTGTCCACTGTACCCACGTTTCAATCTCCTCAATTAAGTCTTTTGCAACCACCCAAAACGCCCGCTGCTCCTGTAGAGACTCGCGCAGTTGCACCTGCGAGCGCGCCAAGCCTCTACCGTCCTCCTCCACCCGTGGTTTTGGATTCGCCTGCCACTTCGCGATCAAGTCCTGTGCCTCTTCAAGCTGAACGGAAGAAAAGACGCTCGTTCGCGGTCGGCGTCCACATCAAGCCCAGACAAGGTGACAGCAGCCGAGAATATGTCCCCCTATTCCTGGACAACAACACAACCCAACCCACAGAAGAAGACGCGAACAAGCCGTCGGCTCACAACGAATTATCGAACATGAACCTCCCCACAAGTAAATCCCCGCTAGAACGATCCGAGAAGCCCCGAAGGAGGAGAAGCTCGAAATACGTCTTCACTGAAGAAGACGACGAGTACATCATCAAGTCGAGGGTACTCCACAAGCGCCCTTTGACTGAGATTGTAAACAGCAGATCACGGTGGAGGAACTGGAACACAAATTGTATCTCCAAGCGCTGGTGCAACACGCTGAGGGAGCAGGTCGCAGAGATGGAACGATCTGGGGAGTTGGCTTCACTCAGGGCACGAATGGCTACGGAAGCCGAGAGCGAACGACCCGAAACACAGACCCAAAGCTCGCCTGTAGCTCGGCATCTTCCTACGCCCAGCTCCCTAGGAAACGACGAAGCCAAGCAATCAGACGACGAGCCCGAGCTCGAACTTCCCGAACATCTAAACGCATCCGGCGGTCATTTTGACGACGACGAGAAGGACCTACTATCCTTGTACGACGAAGGCCCAACATGCAACGTCGAAGCCGATCCACTCGGCGATGGGGAGCCATACTCGGATCTGGGCGACGCCCCGGAGATTCCCGAAACGCCGCTGAACCTCACGCAGGAGACGTCATCGCAGGCCGTCCTCCAGGGCACCGTGACGCGAGAGGCGACGAAAGATGCCGCATCGAGTACTGGCGCTGCACCGAAGAAAGACAGCACGAGCAAACCGGCGACAGCAGCGAGCACACCACACGCCTCCTCCTTCTCATCATCATCATCATCATCGAAGAAGCCATCACCCAAACCCAATCCTAATCCCAATCCCAACCCCACCGTCCACACCTGCCCCCTCTGCCGCCAAACCTTCCCCACCGCCGCACTCCTCACCACACACACCGCACACCCGCATCCCCGCGAAATCCACATCGGCGCAGCACCCCCCGCAAACGCACCCTCCACACCCGCTATTAAACGCGAACCCACCGACGACGACGCCGACATTCTATCGACGCCGACGACGACGACGTCGCCCCTTCACCCGCCCACCACCACCACCACCCAGCCCACACCGAAAAGCACAAGCAAACTCTCCCGCGCCGAATACAACGCCGTAAAACGCACCTGGGCGACGCCCAGCGCGGGCAAGCGCAAGCGCAAGAGGCAAAGCTTGCACAAAGCGGACACGACGCCGCGGAAGCGGTTCTGGGACGACGCCGGGGACGCGAGCGAGGATGAGCTGGGGGTGTGAGTCGCGAGCGTGTATGTATGCATCTATATATGTATATCCGCGCCGCCATTCCCGTTGTTCTCTGCACGTGATGATTTCTTTGCTGCGATATCGGTTACCCCGACAATTCCATAGCGAGCGGATTCATTCCGCACGGCGAGAGCATGCTATGTAATTCTTTCGTCTAGCGATGCCATACTATAGGATGCCACCTTTCAATTCCTCGAGTAAACACTGCCATCGTACCAAGTAGTTAGTCCACTCTCCATTCTCACCGACACAAACAGTCTTCACTAGGTAGTCCACCTCCACATATCTGAATACCAAGTCAAACCCACACCTCGAGAAAACAATAATGGTATTCAACTTCATCCCCTCGGCCCGGGAAAGCAATGCTTATTCTGCGTCCTTGAACACGCCACCTCTACTCAAACACTCCCCACAGGCTATCGTACGCACTACCCTCATCCACTTCCTCGTTTCCAATCTCATATTTCGCCCCCGAACAATACAGAAAGAAATAGTCCGCAACAAATGGAACAGTGGAGTCGCCAGCTCGATCATATGGTCTCGTCATCGCGTTCGGCCGTGCTCATCGTTCGTGACAAGAAAAGGACGTAGACCCTGAACGAGGCGGCGTGCGGCGCTGCCGCTGCCGCTTGCGAGCAGGTTGCTCCGCCTAGAAGTCCCAGTTGAACGAGCTGGTAGCGCCCTTGCGCCCGCCGGTCGAGTTGCTCATCGACTTTTTGCCCATTTGCGCGTGCTTGGAATGATCCTCCGGATCCTCCTCCTCGAACAGGGCGGTGGTACCCCTCCGCCCACCCATTCCGTTGCCCATTGACTTGATGCCCGCGTTCTCCTTCTTCGCCTCATCAGGATCCTCCTCGAAAAGGCTGAATGCTTTCGTAGCGCTGCGGCCACCCTACACGTGCAGTCAGCAATCATGACCCAAGCGGATTGTAATTGGACACTCACCATGCCGTTGCCGGCGATTCGGATCTTCCCCTGTTGTGGAGAAGGCTCGTAGTTGCCCCAGTTCGCGTCCATAGTCTTCAGCACCTTTTGCTGGTTCTGGGTAGGCTTGGAATCGGGAATGTTACGACCGCCAGGGCTGTCGTCCTTCATCTCCCAGTGAGCGTCGAAGTCTTTCTTGCGTTCATCGTTCTTGACGTGAGTCATGTCGCGAGGACCCTTGTTATCTCCTTTGGCTTTGGGTGTGTCGAAGTCGTTACCCTCATCGCCCCCCATGATGTGGTCACTGTACAGACCACCTTTGTTGTTGCCCTGGCGCCCCTTGCCCTGAATTGGCCTCTGTTGGTTAGCATCCGAAGTTCCATCATCCTTAAATTCGAAGTGCGTGTCTGCGTCGCGTCGCGGCTTGTGAACGACCTCACGATGTACGGGAGAATGCTCCTCCTGTTCCTGATTCGGTTAGCGAATGCTTTGAAGAAAACACAGGGAAACAGGAATCATGGATCATAAGGTTTCGGGGGCTCAAAGCCTCTTCCAACAGCTTGTCGACCAGTGTGGCATTGAACTCAAGAGATGTACCCACCTCGTCATCGCTCCATCCGACTGACCGCTGATTCCCAGGGAGAATCTTTGGCTTCGTCTTCTCGGGTGTGACGAAATCCTCGAAGTCCCATTGGGACTGGTGCTTCTTGTTGACATTACGTACCGGTTCGCTACCTCGGGGAGTGTCCTCGCCGTGGCCGAATTCGAAGTGGTCGTACTTCTTGGAATTAGTCTTGATGCCCCCGGGAGTTGGCGCAGCCTCGTCGTCTTCATCGAACAGGCGGTTCGGCTTGAAGTTCTTGCCGACGCCTGCTTTCTTAGGGATGCTAGATGCGTTGTGCGAAGTGGGTGTACCGGGCTGGTCTCCGATCTAAATGAGACACGATCAGCGATGTTTCTTGCGTGGAGGCAAGGTGTGGCTCAGAACTGGATCCGCAGCGACCGATTACGTGCGGCCTTTTGCTCTAGAGCTCTCATCGTGTTTACTTACAAACAGCTCGCCCATGTTACGGGGCGGAGGTTTCGCGGACTGTGCTCGCGATGCTATCGGGTGCGATTCGAATTCGCCCTCCACCTCAGGCTGTCGGTTCTCGAAGAGCGCAAGTGAAGCATGGGGGTCGTTCATCGCATTAGTGGTGTTCTGCCGCGTACCGCGTTGGCGGACTGAGACCTCGTCTTGGCCACGGCCGCGAGGTGGTTCGGGAGCATCGGGCTGGGGTTCGGTGGCTGCGCTCGTAGCAATAAGCCGGATCTGGTCCTTGCCATCACGGATGGGCCAGTTGCGTGCGCGTGCGCCAATGACCTCAATCTGCTTGAGAAGCGAGCCTTGGTCCCAGTATTTGCGGATCTGGGTGATCTTGCCCGCTTCAAAGTTGACGATGTGGACCTGTAGTTCGCGTCAGCTTTCCTGGGGTGGTAAGCCTAAGGGGTGGCTCTTTCCACGTACCATTGGGAACGTCACGGTCCGATCGGAGACGAAGTTGTCGTCCAGGCCGGGTAGATAGGCGCCGCCGCCTTGGACGAACTCAATCGTCACCTGCAGGTCGACGCACAGCGCGCCATCGTCGTTCTCAATTGCGCTCAGCAACTTGTGCTCCTTCTGCTTCAGCAGCTTCTCCTGCACAGTGAAGTGCTTGAGTATGGCGGGCGCATCATTGATGGTCGTGAGCGTCGTGATGTAGTGCAACGACGCCTTGTCGGCGAGCGCGCTGGACGAGGGATTCGCCAGGAACCGCGTGTATGTGGAGCTGAGCGACATGGCGGCGCACAATGTCGAGGGCAAGTATGTACGGCGTCCCTAAGTGCGCTTGGTGTTTATCGATACGCGCAGATGTGGATGTTTTTGGCGGGGCGTGGTGGGTGGTGGGCGGGAAGTGTAAACAAAAGACCCTTGGGGCGCGGTCGGGCGGGAGGTGAAAGAGCGAAACGGCAATGTCCAGAGCGCGTCTGTAAACAAGGAGGCCGCGACCCTAACCTACCGCACGAGTAGGGCCGTACCCTACCACTGCAGCTGCATGTCCCTGAAGCGCAAGTTGCTGCCGCAGGTGGATCCCTGCATCCTGCATCTTGTCCCGCAATTTGAGAAGAGCCAGACGCGTCTCCAAACTGTGCGCCACCCGGATACAAGCACGCGCACCGCCACAGCATGTCCTTTGGGGGAGAACTGCGGACTGCGGTGAAGACATCATGAAGGATGAAATATTATATTGATCACTATACACAAGGGCAATTGTCCGGTTCCGTCTCTGCTCGACGCCCATCGCACACCGACCAACCGTTCCGCAACCGTTTGGCGTGTTTCAGATGCCTGTTTTGGTCATCTCCCTTCGTACCCCACGGCAGACAGAATTCTTGTCGCCTCAAACCCTTAATTTACACGCAAAGAGATGCAGAACAGATTAGGCGCGGTGGCAAATTAGCCTGTCGAAATGCAACAGAAGTTTGCGCACATGTGCCAAAGGATTGTGGTCGAAGCAATGAGAGGCTGGCAGAAAAACGTGTTGATACAACGTCTTAGACGATGACATACATGTCCAAAGGAATGGGTGGTTTCGTTTCGGGATCGAACATCTCAAGTGTCGAACTCGCTCTTCTCTGCGTCCGCATCGTAACATGTTTCCCAGCACAGTACCTCGCTGGGGAAATCGCGCTCCACGCTCGGTCTTTCGCGGACAAAGTATGCCAGCGCCGCGCCGCAGCTGCCAAAAATCATGAGGCATGTCCACAGCGCGAGGTTGGTCGTCGATACGCTCAGCTCATCGGAGAGGTAGAAGCTTGCTCCGCTGACTGCGACCGCTAGCGCTTTGAAAAGGTTGGCGATCTGCATAATGCCGACCACGGTGCCTGCGGAGTATGCATCAGGCGTCGTGTTGAGCACAAGGAGCACGACAAGAACGGTGGCACCGCCCGTAAGGACATGCTTGGTGAGGAGACCGATGGTGGATGTGATAGCTACAAAGTTAGTCGAACATGCCGATGCGGCAGCGAGAGCGAGGAGCGGAGTGATGATGTAGATGGCGAGAAACATGAGAGAGGTCGAGCGGTAAAGCTTGAGCAGGCCAAATTTCTCCACTGCCGAAGGGACAACATGTTTGATGGTGATTCCGGCAACGGCCTTGACGATCAGGACGGTAAGACCGAGCCAAGGGCATGGGATTCCCATGCCACCGTCCTGCGAGCTTTGGTGTCCGAGGTGAGGTAGAACAACATCGAAAACAGAAGCGTGGAGGGATAGCAGGGAGAAGGAGGCCAAGAGAACAAGGAACGAAGGCGCCTGCATGAACTGGTTGATGGTGATGGGTTCGGGCCGGACGAAGTCGATCACGGCGATCTTTGGAGCGTCTGAATCGTTCTCGGACAGGAATGCGGCCTTTTCGCAGTCAAGGTTCATGTGCGATGAACTCGTCTCGAGGGAGAGGGTTTCTTGAAGCGTGAATGTGGCGGTCAATGCAATGGACAGCACGAGGCCCCCACACGCAAGCTGCGACCCCAAGATGGGGAACTTCTCCCAAACTGCACCAGACGAGTGCAAGCTCTCTGATACCATGCCCTGGATAATGGGCCCTATTGATCCGAAGAGTGCTATCAACGGCAATAGCGCGACATTTTGAACGCGATCGTCAAAGCTCTTGCTCAAGTCTCCGATCATGGTCAGCGTCGTCACGACCACAGTCGAGCTCGCGAGACCCGCGAAATAGCGGAAGAGGGTGCAACTCGCAAGATCGGTCGCAAAGCCCATGCTCAGGCAGCAGACAACCATCATCCAGAGGCCAATGAGTGTCACCTTCCGCCTGCCCATACGATCGGCCATATAGCCCCAGAAGAGGCCTGTCGTGCCTCCGAATGCATATGCGCAATCAAGTATGCTCCTCAGATAACTTGTCGATAGGTTCCCGCAGTAGTCGGAATCTGAGATCAACATCTGGAGCTGTGGCTGGAGCGAGGACGCCATGATTCTGCACCCTGCATTAGCTTTTGTGGACGCTGAACATACACATGCGATGGGAACATACGCTTCCGCCAGAAACACAACATAGATCAGAGTGAGCTGCCTGGAGCGTGCCTTGTCCGTCGCCTCTGATTCCTCGTCCACCAGCGTGTCGCTGTCCTCCATATCCACCTCCTCTTCCTGCTCGTTCAACGGTACCCTATCATACTTGGCGAGGTCCTTCACGGGAATCAAACTCCTCGTCCTGCGATGAAAACCCAACATCTTGCTTGTACTTGCTATGACGAAATCCCGCACGCGTAGGAGGGACTGAATGTTTCGAATCGATTCGCGTTCGACAATGCTCTGGATGAGCTCGTAGCGGGTACACGGCCGGCGCGTTCCCAGTAAAGATTGTCGTGGTCACAAGGGACCTGTATTTGCTAGAGAGTGGCTGGAATGTCGAAAGAAACGACGGGCTCCTCCTCGTGAGGGAACGACGAGGTTGAAGAGATCGAGCACACGGCATCAGAGGGGGCATATGAAACACCCGTGCTGCTATAAACCCCTGTAGTCCGTCGCGTTGATTGGCCTCAGCTGACACGGGCACTATTGGCGCTAAGACCTACACCACCTAGCGGACCCTCGGATGCCAATCAGTGTGATAGCGATCGTCAAGTCCGTCCGGGTCGAACAACGGACTCGGAGCGTGTCTGCGTGAACGCCTCGCCTGCCCAGTAGACCAGGTACTTGACTCACCGAGCGACAAAAGCAGCTGGGGTACCTACTGTCGTGCTTTGCTGTACGGTGCGGTAGATACCGCACAGACGGGTTTGCCATCGGGGCCCCGAGAGGCTTCTCTTCCGTGCGCATATGTGCCGCGCATCTGCTCTTGTTGAATCAATTCGGGTGTTAACTGGTCGGGGGTAATGCAAGGGGTAGCTGGGTGGGCATAGGGAACTGTTCCGAACAGCCACGGTCCGCTGAGCCGTTTTAAAAGGCGAGTCACTGCAAAGCGATGCGGCACAGCAGATTCATCCATACTTTCTTGTATTGTACACTATCTGGCGATCTCTACCCGGCCTATAAACAATAAGGGGGGAGATCAAAAAGAGCCAAAAAATATCTATGCTAGCCGTGAACCCATGAAAACAAAGATCATTTGTTTTGTGGTTTTTCTGTTATTCTCATACGAGCGCACGTTGAGAACCAGTTACCGGCAAATCCAAGTGTTCCATCAGCCAAAGCTCTCGTAAGAGCTCATCCCACCGTTGCCCGTGAGGATTATCCTAAAACTCCAGAATGATAAAGGCCGTCGCTATATGGAAAGAGGTTGGACAAATAAAGTATGCAAACGCTCATTAGCAGTCTACTGCTGATTGCGGTAGTTGCCCATCAAATCGTCCAATGTGGTTGTCGGGTCGACGTACATGCTCTCAAATTGACCGCCAAAGTTGTTCATGTCAGGGAAGAAGCTGGGGGCTCCGCCTAACCCCATTAAAGATGGAGCAGCGTCGCCGAACAACTCGAAGTCGGCCGTCGGAGCAGTGAAAGTATCCATGCCTTCGCCAAAGCCCTCATCGAGATGCATTTCAGGCGAGAACAAAGTCATGTCAGCCTGCCCGCTCGGGGACAGGTGAGAAACATTGTTCGCGCCTGATGCGATGGGAAATTGCAATGGCTCGAAATCAAAGCCTGTGCTCATTGCAGGAGTAGGCTGTTGGAAGACACCGGTGAAGTTGGTATTCATGTTGAGCCCACAATCGTTGTGATTGTAGACGTCGCAGTGGTTGATGGCGGTATCTTCGGGAGTCACCGCATCTTCGAAAGAAGTCGGCTCGGTGGGAGAATGACCAGATGAATAAGTAAGCGCCGATCCGTCCGTTGTGACTGAGTCACGGCGGAAGTCCGGGAACCCATTCATGCCGAGAGCAGGAGTGCCAAACCCATAAGGGATGTTGAAGTCGAAGGTGTCGATCAACGGCACAGACGGTGAAGGTGCGAACGGTGTCATAGGTGTAGAGAGCGCAGCTGATTGAGGGGTACCAAGGAACGGCGTCAGTGGGGTGGGCGGAGATCGCTCAGTTGGCTGGTTCTTCTTCCGGCCGTTGCTCTTGGATCGAACGTACTCCCAACCATGGGCTTTCTCCATGTGTTGTTTGCAGTTCGATTCACGCTTGGACGCGTAGGTGCATTGCGAGTACAGACACGTGTACTGCGCAGGAGCATCAGAGTGCTTGTCGTTGACGTGGCGGTCACGTTCCTTCTCGGTCGGCCATCCAAGGTCGAAGTATTTGCACTTCTCCTCGGTGCACTTCCACGGACGGGAGTGCGTCTTCTCGTGCTTGGTGAGATCGCAAGGGCGCTTGAACTCCTTCTTGCAGTCACGGCAGACGTGCATGATATCGCCAGGCTTATCGGACTTTCGTCGACGAGCCATCGACCGGGTCACCTCGTCGGCATCCATGTCATCACCTGACAAGGCGCGCTTGCTGGAGAAGCCGGTGGCGATACTATCGGCACCTTCAGCGAGAGGAATCATCTTGCCGTCCTTTTCTCGCACCAACTCGACAGGGCGGCCGTCATGGCTCAGCCCGCCCCGTAGGGTAATCTTCTCATCGCTTTGGTGAATTAGCGTCGTGCGAATAGCTACAGCGAATGGCGTATTTGCATACCGAGAGTAGTCCATTTCATCGACTGCTTCTCCGCTCTCTTCTTTGCGTCGGGTGGCGGCCATGATTGCTGCGTATCGTCGGATCTGTTCAACCAAATCGAGAAAGTAGTTGTTAGTGTAAGGGCGGTCGGAAGGAAGTCGTTGGTCTTGTTCAGAGAGTCGGTCGACGGTCGCATGCAAGAGTTGAATTGATCGCTCGCAGAACTGAAGATACGATGCCGGTGTTGCCGAAAGCTCCTTAAACCCACGAAGAATGCAATAAGCTTCTGCACTCTCAGATAAATATCGAATGCCACTTACCGGTGCCAAGAAGATCAATGTCTTCTCGAGGTCGCGGAGGTTGCAGATGTTCTTCTCACCTATGCGGCGAGGAACGTCGGTGATCAATGGATGGAAATCTTTAAGAGCGTCTTCGGCCAGGATAGGCTCAACAATGTACTGGCGGATCTGCTCCGCTGCATAGTCACTCAATGTGTGCTTCTCCTCTAAACCGCCAAGTGCACTAAAGGAGCGCGTGATGGCAGCGTGCGAAGAAGAAACGGAAGTGCTGGTGGACTCCCGAGCGGATGATTGTCCTTTAAGTATGTCAGAGAGCGGGTCCTGCAAGGCGGAAACGTGCAGCCAAGCCTTACCGTCTTTCGAGTTGACACTGGAACCAAGACCGCTGTCCGAGGCGTGTTCATGCGAAGCTTGTTGGGTCTTAGGCTTGGGGTCAACATCCATATGGGTGGCCTCCAGGCTGGTGCTAGTGAGGAATAGACCGGGAACCGGCAGGACCTCTGGGTCGGAGAGGATGCTCTGGTCAGTCAACGAGGACTTGTGCCCAGCAACCCTCTTGTCGAAGTCGTCGAGCAAGTTCTGCACCCGACGTACACTGGAATCTTGAAGCAGTTGCTCGAGGCTCTCCGGGGATGTTGGAGAGCGGCGCGGCATGTAGTGATGATTGTCCAAGCCACATACATCGGACGCAATCAACTTGGGTGAATGGAAGGTACCGCTCTTTCGCAACGACATTCCATGGGTTGAGAGAGAAGCGGGCGATGCCTTTTGAGGACGACGGCGGGGGTGAGCGTGAGATGCGGACATGGTGGCTGTGACTGTATACAAGTACAATCAGCTCGCGACTCTCTGCGTGACGACCCGGTTATGAGTCACGCCGACACCAGCGCCAGACTTGCACGTCTGGTTCGACAGCTGGGAGTCACGGATCAAGGCGGCCCTACCGAATCGGGACGTATCAAGAGTCCCAATGGAGATGCCGGATGGTGCCAAAGTCGCGCCCTCGTTAATGGTCCAGGTGGGGCAGGAATGGAAAGCAGTTGACGAAAAAGGCGTAGGAGTTGCCAGAGAATTTGCGCGGATTTGAAGGGTGCTCGCAAGCGCGTCAACTTCCAGCCGGGGGGTTCCGTATATATGAGGGCGGCGCAGCGTAAGACGGTCTGCGGCACAGGAGGATATGCAAAGAGTAAGGGCGACAGCGCAATAGCCAGATGACGAAGCCTCAGGACACAGGCAGACGCGAAACAGAGGACGGAAGAGAGGACGTGGAGTGGGATGGGAAAGAGAGGTAGTGGTCGGCCTCGAGAAGTGGTCGTCAACTTCGCCCAGATTGCTGCCTGGCCGCTAAGCTCGATCGGGCCTTCGGTGTTGAGCAATGCCCCATTGAATAGTCAGCGTCAGATGCACAATACGAAGGAATCCTATTATTCGCTGTTCACGGCGTTTCGCGTGGAATAACGCGCGAGACGTGTGTGCGTCACTCGCCTGCTTGATTTGCAGACGCAAGCTGCGTCGTCGTGTATATTTCGAGGCGAATTGCGCGAGTCCGCCACTTCCCCACACAAAGTTGAGCAGAACACCCTGAAAACCGACCCAAAGGGCGGTAACATGTGGCCCACTCCCCCGCGACCGATTTATCCCGAGCATCCAAACACTACTCGCCATATCTGCTCTGAGACGCGAGGCTTGGACCGGTGAGCCCTACGAGGAAACACTGCATATGCACCCAACAGCGCGGGTGCTCACGAGTGGCCGCACTGCACGGGGATCTGTAGTGCCTGAGGCTGTGGTGCTGGACTGCGTCATCACCAGGACCATACCTATCACACTCCCGTGAGTGAGGTCACCGACATACCTATGTGATAGTCTATGTGATTAGGTAAAGACTTTATTGGTACTGTTCCTCGGGCCAAAAATTCCCGAGCAGTGAGTGCCATCTGTCCACAAGGAGGGCTACGTATGCTTTGTTCCTTCGGCAAATGCAACATGTGCTCACCGGATGGTAGGTATGGGGGCCATGGAACCCCGGCAGCCGCGGATTCTACCCACCGCACCGACGGCTGTCGTGGGCCCGATCCTTATCTACGCAAGCGATGATGATGAAGGCGCGCTATTTGAGAGCCATCACGCTCAATTATGCGCAGTTCTTGAAACACGCATTGCACGTTTGCACATTGCCAAAGTCTAATCGTTTTGCAACGGGGCCGGCAGCTTAGACATCAGGCCAGTGTACAATCGACCCATGCTTGACCTACCCTGGGAAAACCTAGCGCACTCAAATCCTTCATTCAAGTCACAGTGCGAAGGCAGATGTTGGAGTACCCTTAACACATGCAGAACCTATCTTGGGGTAGCCCAGCACAGTTAGACTTCGCGTGTACTGTTGCAGTACAAAGACAAATAGTAGAGTACGCTTCATCTATGCATAACCAATCGTAGGGTAACGTGACTTCTTCACACTTCTAACCTACACCCTCGGGCGTCACAATACAAAGACAGCCCCCAAAGTCCAAATAACCTATGCGTAGCCTATCGTGTGGCAACCCAGCTCATTCAGACTTCTATCTTACACCTGCGGTACTTACAGTACAAAAACGAATGTTCAAGTACATGCATTGCCCATCCTAAGGTGATTCAGCACACCCACATTTCAACCCGGCGCGCCAACTCAAACCCGTGAGGGCGAGTCAAAGCACGCTGTTGAGAATCCATTCCGGGGTAATCCAGGGTGCCCACATGTCCTCCAAACCGGCAGCTCGCGACCCCTCACCCGCCAACTCAAACCCCCAAGGGCGAGTCAAGGCGCACGACTCAAAAACCGCTCCGGTCCATCAATAGCAAATGTTCAGGACCCCGCAACCGCGCACCAACTCAAACCCACAAGGGGCGAGTCAAAGCGCGCGGTGCGCATACATCCAGATTTTGCGAGTGTGGTGGTGCCGACTGGAGCGAGTGGTATTGTTGATTGTTGTTCTTGCTGCAGGAGTGCATCAGCGCACGCGACGGGTGCGAGTAGCGGGCCGACTGTTGGTGGGCTTTGGCGATAGGACGTGGTTTGCTGATGGTGCAACCTTTTTGGAAGCAGCGCGGGTGCTACGTGCAGCTGGTGCAGGTGCTGGTGCTGCAGGCTTATTCGTGGCCTTTACACGCTTCTTGGGGACGTTGAGTTCTTCGTTCTCTTTATCTCCATCATCTGACGGGCGCTTCTTGCCACGAACAGCTGCTTTCGGGGCCGGCTTTGGTGCGACTGCTGCGACTGCTGCGGCAGGTGCGGTCTTTGCAGGCGCTGTTCTGGTCTTGCGCGCAGCAGGTTGTGTTGCTGTACGAGTCGGTACCGGCGCGAGTACGGCAGTCGGCGCGGCTTCCTTCTTAAGCGGCGAGGTTTTGGCGGCTTTCGTAGGACCACTGGCCGATGGTTGGAGTAGCTCTAACAGCGTCATGGTGCGCTTGCTGTTGGGTATACGGTTGACGCGTCGTTCCAGGCGGGAGCGCAGACTCGCGACTTGGGCCTCGCACATAGCGACAAGCTTCTCGGCACGTGCCTTCACTATTGATATTGTTAGCGGGCGCAGGAAAGACGCATGTAAAGTACCTACACTCTAGCTGCAAGTTGTCTCTGACGGCGGCTTTCGCCTCTGCCGTGAGATGCGACATGTTTGTTGATGTTTGTTTATCACAGAGTTTGCGGTTTAAACACCGAGGTCGACAGTTGCGCGTCTCAAAGTATTGTATGGAAGTTTCGTTGAGCGCAAATATTCTGCTGGCGCGGGGTATGCAACTTCTCGATCCAGTGTATGTTGGTGTGGAAGAAGGTGCGTTGTTACGCGGGACGTGACTGCCGCTAGATCGACCTCCACCGCACGGGGCAACCAGACTAGCAACCGCGCGCTTGGCATGACGCGAAACCCAGTGACCGCGGCGGCCATCAGGACTGCGAGTCGCAAAAGTGCATTATTCCGTTGAGATTTGGCCACGACGAGGTAATTCTACTCAAATCTGACACGGAATGGGTTCAGAGCTCTCTCGAGTCTAGAGAACTACGCTGCGGCTATTGTTCAAACGCTTTAGCAGCTCCAGTCCTCCAGCCAGGGTCTCCGCAAGGCACGTGACTCTCATTGTCCCCGGCTTCATCGCTTGGTTCGCGAGCTTGGGTAGCTCTCAACAGCCACCACTTCGCAACCACAACCCACCCCACTATTCTACATACCCCGCAACGGAACCCGCGAAAACGTCATCATGGTGTTGGAGGCTTCTATGATAATGTAAGTGCCAGACTGCCGCCACCAGCCATTGTTCGCTAACTATTCGCAGCGTCGACAACAGCGAGGCAAGTCGCAACGGTGACTATGTGTACGTATCGGGCTATTGCGGGTACAATTTCAGGTCACTGACGTCGCAATAGACCGTCGCGATGGGAGGCGCAAGCCGATGCCGTGAACCTTATCTTCTCCGCAAAGACTGGGGCAAACCCAGAGTCGTCGGTCGGTCTCATGAGCATGGGAGGCAGCCAACCCGAGATTCTCACCACCCTCACTACGGACATCGGCAAGGTTCTCGACGGACTACACCGGACTAAGATAAAGGGTACCTCGCACTTCTCTACCGGCATCAACGTCGCCGCAGTACGTCTTCCGAACATTTGCCTCTTTCATCATGGAACTGATGGCTGTATAGTTGGCACTCAAGCATCGCCAGAACAAGTCACAGAAGCAACGGATAGTGCTCTTCACCTGCAGTCCGATCGAAGAGGAGGAGAAGGATCTCGTGAAGCTGTCGAAGCGCATGAAGAAGAACGGCATAAGCGTGGATATCATTGCGTTTGGCGAGCTTGGAGATGACACAAAGAGGAAGCTGGAGAAGTTCAGTGAGGCATGCCAGAGTGCCGAGGGATCACATCTTGCGATCATTCAGCCCAGCTCCAATCTACTCAGCGACTCCCTCATAACGACACCCATACTCGGCGGAGACGCTAGCTCGGGAGGTGCAGGTGCAAGCAACGCGGGCGGAGAAGGCGGAGACTCCGGCGGCAACTCGTTCGAATTCGGAGTGGACCCCTCGGTGGATCCCGAGCTTGCATTGGCGTTGCGAATGAGTTTCGAGGAGGAGAAAGCACGACAAGAGAAGGAGAAGAAGTCCAAAGAGGCTGCCGAAGGCAAGTCCGAGCTTGAGCCTGTGGCTGAAGGTGACGAGAAGCAGCCCTTGTTGGACGATCAGGGCGAGGCAAGCGGAAGCAAGGACAAGAAGGATGATGACAAGATGGACACAGCATGAGCCGCGTGCCATGGCGATCGATGAGCATCCCAGGCGTTCAAGGCTAGAAGAACCATGCTTCCGCATAACGAATGTCGGCGCATCTCGACGCAGATGCCAGAAGCGGCTTTCCAAATAGAATATGTTTGAGGCACACACTTGTTTCGGTATTCAGATGTATGCGCAAGGTCCCTAGTCTCTGCTGTGACTTATTGTATCTGTTTGTGGAAAATATGCCTCATTATATAGCCCCTGCCTCGGCCATTGCTCCTTCTCTCTCTCTCTCTCTCTCACTCATCCCAAGGGTACTTCGCCCCAGCTCCGGGAGTCCGCAGTTTTGAGTGTCGGTGGACACACGATCGCTCTCTCGCTGTGCAGATTCTGTCCTCCCCGCTGGACCTCCCGGCCAGCCAGCCGTGTACTTACATAATCTCAGCCACATAAAGCCCCAGGCCTTAGATGATATCACTTCGTTCCGCATCTTCCCTTCAACCCCTCAACTTGATGAATCCGTCCAGTGCTCGATCAAACTTCTCACACCTGATCGGCATCTCCACTGTGTAGAAGGGGTTCTTCATCACAAAGTCGGCATACAACTCGTAGATCTTCTTCATTGTGGTATCGATATTCGGTTGTTGTGGCTCGGTGAACAGGAGGAACTTGATTCCGGTAATGGTCTGGAAGCACTGCATGCGGAATTGTGACGTCTCGAGGACTTCGATGCCGGTTGGGCGGTGGGTAAAAGGAGAAGGAGCGAGATTTGCGGCGGGCGCAGAGAAGGCTGGAGGTACGGGTGGGTTCGGGCAGAGCTGCTTGGTAATTGCGTGCATGCTAGGTGCTGAATTAGACGATTAGAAGGGTGAAATCGAAGTAGATAGCATACCCATGGAATGAGCCTGCAAGCATGAGCAGGTCGTTGCTGTTGAGCTTCTGCATGCCAGCATGGAATTCGCGGTTGAAGATCAGTCCGCCGGATTTGCTGATCACGAACAGTGCGAAGACAACCCTACACAAGTCAGTGCCATGTCGCAGTACGCATAGCGCAAGCCTGGCACATGCGGTGATAGCTCACATCGTGAAGACCAGGAGCACGATGCCCCCACTTTCTGTCTGCTCACAGGCGCCCTCTACACAGCTCGATGCAAGTCCGCCTCAACGGTGATGGTCAAACTCTCAGGAGTGCTTCGTGACGTCCAAAATCACTTTTTCGTTACTTTGGATAACGGTGTCTTCGCGACCTGACGCACGGTCGTGGTATTGGAGACCCCGAACAGCAGTGACCTAATCCCTGCCCCACCCTGGTTGAACTCGCGGCGAGCTGGCGCTGCTTCACCCAGGCTCCACACTGCAACCTCGACCAGACGGCGGCGGCCTCTGAACTACACTACAAACACCCGCCACCGTCCCGTCTCTCGCTGATTACAATCCCCAGTATACTAATTCAACCTTGACAGCGGCAGCTCCTGCGCGGACCGTCCCTGCGCTTGGTCTCGCCCAGGTGCACATACGATGTCGAACCAATCGATCCTGCGTATAACACGCGTACGTGTCCCGCTGCGCGTATGAAACCTTCATAATCTGACGATCTTCAGGAACTGAGCGAGATACAGCGGGGTTCGGATCTGTGTGCGTCCCAATAATTGCTGCCTAAGGATTATGCCATTTGCTAACGTATGCCAGCACTCGCGGTTGCCTGCCGCGACATTGACGTTCGACATGTGCGTGCCTTGATCATCGGGCCTCCAGACACCCCCTACGAGTTCGGCTTTTTTGAGTTTACTGCCAAGTTCACCAAAGAATACCCCACGAAAGCTCCCCACGTCCAGTGTATCACGACAAACGGCGGACATACCAGATTCAACCCGAACATCTACGCTAGCGGAAAGGTCTGCTTGTCAATCCTTGGGTATGGGCAATGTTGCGTAGAGGGAGAGGGTAGGCTAACAGTGTGCAGCACATGGCGCGGCGAGCGGGGCGAGGAGTGGTCTTCCGCGCAAGGTCTGGAGTCGATCTTGATATCCATACAGAGTCTTATGTCTACGAACCCATACGAGAATGAGCCCGGCTTCGAAGACGCCAAATCCGACTACGATAAGAAGAACCAGACTGCTTATGTAAACAAGATTCGGCACGAGACACTGCGCATATCCGTGATCGAGCGACTAGAGGACTACATGGGCATCAAGCGAGGAAAGCCGTCTCAAGTGACTGTTTACAATGCAGAGGAAGACTACCAGTCGGGCGCTGGCGATGCGCCCTTCGAGCCGTTCAAAGATCTTTGCAAGCGCCGGTTCCTCTGGTATTATGAGTCGTACCTTGCCAGCATCGAGGCCGAGATGAAGAAACACCAGGAGGGCGATCGTTTCGAAAAGATGCCTTTTGAGGGTCCAGGTAATGCTATGGAGGGCGCCTTCCAGTACCCGCAGCTCAAGGAGCGCCTCCAAACGATTCTGGCGAAACTGAACGAAGAGACGCTGGGCTGGGCCACCGAAGGCATGAGAGCTGTTGAGAAGGAGATGGGCATCGCAAGCAACCTCCAGCGACAATTCGAGCAGATTGTCGAGAACTACAAGAAGAACGACGCGGTGACGCTCGATCTGGACCTGGTCGACAAGAATCCATTCGTCTGGCGCCTGCTGTTCTTCGGTCGACCGATGACCCACCTCGACGGAGGCATGTTCCGCATCATAATCCACGTCAGTCCGAAGTTCCCGGATGTCCTACCGCGCGTGAAGTTCGACACCCCCATCTTCCATCACCGGGTCTCCCCGGATGGCGTGCTCTGCTACAATGCTACCAGGAAGGACGACATGCGCTCGCATATCGAGGCCATCATCGAGGCTATCGAGGAGGAGTCGCCTGCCTACGATCCGCGCACTCTTGTTAACCTCGAAGCCGCAAGGCTCTTCTGGGGTGGCCCCGACCAAAAGAAGCTGTATAACCGACGTCTTCGACGGTCGGCACAAGACAGTGCTGAGTGAGTGAAACCGTATTCAGACCCCTTGTTGGAAATGGCTGCTAACGTTAAATCGGCTGCTGTAGGAACTGCTTCTAATTCGGTTCTTTGGGTTTGTTCTATTTTATGACGATAACGGCTTTAGCATCAATGCTAGATTGAGAGTTGATACCCGGCCCCTATCACTTGGGTCCACGCACTAGGAGTCTCGGGCGGTAGTTTACGGCGCATTTTAATTTACACGGATCGGCTCGGATTGGACGGCATGGAAATGGTTGAGTGCATCATCTGGCACGGCGCATCACTACGTTTTCACAACCGCATGGCTATCGATGAAGGAATGGCCATACGTACGAAAGATCCAGGACAGGATCTGGCCTAGTGATTACAATATCTACAAAGCGTTTCCTACTAATAAGTATTATATCCCGTGACTAGTGAGCCTGAAGCGTCTGTCTATTGATCCTTCTTCTGCGCCGCCTTCGCCTCGTTCTCAAGCTGCCACCGCACACCCCTCCGCACCCCCTCATCCAGCTGCACAAGCGGCACATACCCCAACCTTCGCTTCGCCTTGCTGATATCGTGGTACTTGTTGAACGTGCTATACCTCACCTGCTTGCGCGTGATGTTCGGCGTCCGGCCCAGCACCCAGAACAAATTCTCCAAGATGGCTCCCAAGCCCATCGCGAAGTCGCGATCGAGCTTCCACACGGCGCTGAGTGGCCGCCGATCGCCCGCCTCATGCCACACTGCCCGCGCGAAGTCCCAGAAGTACACGGGCTGGCCGTTGGTAATGAAGAAGGCTTCACCGTCCACGCGCTCCGTGTCGAGCGGCACCGTCGGCAGCATTTTGTGGCTGTACAGCAGCGCCTGGACCGCGAGCAGGTGCCCGTACGCCACGTTCTCCACGTACGTAAAATCGAACAGGTTGTCGTTGGCGCCGACCTGGAATTTCGTCTGCCCCTTGCGGAACGCGGAAATCATGGGCGGGAGGAGCTGCACGTCGCCCTCGCCGAAGATGCCCGCGGGGCGGATCGCGCAGGTGAGAAAGGACGCGGGCGTGCGGTTCGCGGCGAGCACGGCGGTCTCGGCGTAGGCTTTGGTCGAGGTGTAGTACTCTGGCTGCGCGGCGCCGGTGACCATGGGCCAGTCCTCGTCTGCGTTGACGAGCTCGGTGTCTGGGCCCAGAACCACAGAGGCAGAAGACGTGTACACGAATGCCTTTACGCCCGTCTCTTGCGCTGCAGCAAGTAGATTCTTCGTCCCTTCGACATTGACCTTGTCGTGCACGGCGGCGGGGAGGTGGAAGTGCGGGGAGGCAGTGTGGATGATTGCGTCTGGGCGGAGTTGTGCGAAGAGGGCCTCGAGCGCGTGGAGGTCGGTGATGTCACCGTCGTGGTAGGAGACGGTGGGAGAGGCGTGGCGGTTGGCCGTGGTGCGCAGGTCGAGGACGGAGATGCGGGTTTGAGGGTGCCGCTTTGCGATGAGGGAGACGATGTGCGAGCCGAGAAAGCCGCAGCCACCGACGACGAGGACGTGGCCGAGCGAGGGGACGGGGGCTTTGGCGGCTGCCATGGTGGGCAGTTGAATTTGGAGAAGGGGTGTTTGGGGTGCGGAGGAGAGGGAGTGATTTCAAGCTATCAGATAGCTCCCGCTGCGGGCCAGAGTCTGGGCACTACTGGGCACTCGTACCTACCCGGGTCAAGTTAGGTACCTACCCGTCGATCCGCCGACGATGACTTCGACATGACTTTCTCCGGCGAATTATCACTACTGCGAAAGGAAAAACTTGGAGAGAATGGCAGTCGTCTTGCACGCATGCGGGGTAGGTGGCAATGCGGAGGTTTTTCAGAAGACATACCTACCTACCTACCTACCTACCTAGTGATGAAAGCTCCCGTCGACTTGCTCACTCACTTATTCCCCACTACCGACCAGTATGGGTTTACCTCACAATAACACACAGTCAAACGCCCACAGTGGATGTCCACATTGATGCAGTTTCTTGGTGCATTTCTCGTTGAGAAATTGCATTTTTTATCAACACCCACTATGGCCACCCTGATGAGCTTAGTTATAAGATTATGGGCCTGCGGGGGCTTCGATCGGTTCGAGTATAAAACTACAATATTGAAACACATAACCCCCATTAGTAATTAACTCCCGAGTTTAGTAGATACGTTGGTGGAAATTATAGGTCTCTACACCAACACACTCAGGGCTCTCGGAAAACGAAAGACTTGAGCGCCGCTATCAATTACACAGTTGACTTCATATCGACAACGGCTCGCTGTACCTCATTTCTACCCTCTCTAGACCACATATCACTTTCTCGTACATCTCATTCAACTTCTTTGGGTCTCTCATCTCCTCGACTGTCCATTTCGGCACATCTAAGCACCAGCGGATGATTTCAGCATGCATGTGTACCATTTTACCGCTCTCCAACCACTTTGCCATTTCGTTGTTTGTTCGCATCCTGATAAACTGTGACTGGACCGGATCAAGCTTGTCGATAATTGGCTTGTATATCTGCTCATCGTTGTCGAAGAAGCTCCACAGTTCGTACAGCACGAGACCCAGGCAATAAAACATATTCCCACTGTTCGTACTTGAGGGTTTCTCGAGGATGGTACTAAAGTGCGGCTTTTGCAGGATCCTGTCCAGCGTGTCGTCGGAGAATAGCACGATGTTGTGGAAACCCCAAACAAGGCTGGAGAATGGCGTGCAGGTGAACTTGAGCACGGCAGTAGCAATTCTTCTGCACAGACGGAGTATATCCGTTTCGGTGATGAAACCGTCACTGCAAGATTGCCCCACCGCCTTGTTGATTTCGGATAGCTTCCACCGATTCTTTTCCTTGTGCACGTCGACTAGTCGTGTGTCTGCAACGGTGTACTGTCGTTGGATCGCAAGTTCCCATTCTGGCAAATGCTGTGTGACGGAGCTGTGTCTCAGCAAGCAACCTTCGACTGCTCCCAAGCTCTGCATTACGTTGGAATCTAGCCAGACCTCACTCTCATTGCTCCCGCAGCTCGGCTCCTCGATTGATAATCGAAACCTGACGTTGCTCTCGAGGTCAAAGCTGGGAAGTGAAGACTCCAACAGGAAATCGATAACATGCGCCTCATGTTCCGTGCAGCGTTTGTACAGAACTCCGTATAGGCTTTGGTATGCTTCGTGCGCGAACAAGAGGTTCAAGAGTCGGAAGTTTCTTTCGCATGCAGCAGACAGCTGCTTGATGCTGGTAGTGATATTTTGGATGATGTTTTGGATGTCGGTGCGTGCAAATGCATGTAAAGGTGCCTTTGACCGGATAGGTGATGATCTTTTATCTACCGAAACGTCTGGCTTCCTCTTCTGCTGTCTCGGAGACCTTCTTGGGCTCACACCGGTTAACTTCTAGCGACGTGAGTAGCGGTTCGAACGTTGATTTAGAGTAATGTTGACGCACCCTATTATCTACCGACCCCGCTATGTTTGCTGCTTCTTCCAAAGTCTTGTGCAGCTTGAAGAGGCTTTCGTGTGCAGTTTCCAGAATGTGAGTCGGGTCTTCGGGAAATCGTGCCTAAGCCCGTTCAGTCGCAACTTGTGAATGTACAACGTCTACTCACTCCAGTAATACCTCGTACAAGACGGTCTTGGAAGCATGTCCAGAAGTTCCAAAGCCTCTCCTTTTCTCGAGATACCTCCCTCCAGGCGTGGCCCATGTTCTTGTGGTCTCTGTCAATCTTGTAGATCAACGACCGCACTAGCTGCACTTGTTCAAGTCCATCGTTGTATCTAGAAATATCCGAAGGCTGTGGGTTACACCTTCGAGAACCAATGTAGTGACTATGATGATGGTCTCGCTCAGGATTCGCGGGAAGCCCGTACGGCGGTTGGCGTTGGGCAGCAAACAAACCTGGCTGATCGCGTAGGTCTTTAACGTTTGAGTCCAAATGCCCTTCGTGTTTTATCCATACGGATTTCTCACCTCTCGAGGCTTTCGGAGACTGTCCGGAAACTCCCAATGCTCTCTCAGTGAGTTTGTTTACCATGTCAGGGATTGGGGTCAACTTGTCGCGGATACTCTGTTGCAAATTTTTGGTCTCCATTGGCACGAACAACGTCGTATTAGTAATGTTGAATTGCATGTTAGCCACACCACTTTGGTCATTCCCGTTCGTTTCATTCTTCCAGCCTGGCATTGAAACGTGCCCCCATCCTGTCGGGTCTGGCAGTATTCTCCGAGGAAGCATATTGGCGCATTGAGTATCGAACACGTAGGTTTAAGCGGTAATGTGTACAGATGCAGAGAGTATTATGGCGACTTCATGATCAAAAAGAAGGTGAGCTGTCGGGAAGCCTGCTGCAGGAGGAATATGAATCCACAAGATCGCATCAGCTGGGCTGAGAGCTGCATTAGTGGGATTACCGTGCAGAGAAACAGAACAGGCACCGAAAGTCTTATCCAATCGTAATGAGCCATTCACTCCTTAACTGATAACCTACATCCTGGCAAATCAGCCGTGGCACTATAACCACGTGATACCATTTGATTGATCGAGGTTGCATGATTGATCGTCGGAGCAGGTCTAGGCGAGAGTGCTTACTGCATGAAGGGATTGCACACAGTTGGCTGGCAAAGGTTATTTCGCCATCGGGGCTATATCCAAAGCAACACAGGACGTTCTCTCATAGGGATCATTATAAATCACAGGTCTGCACGGCACGTATGCTTTACAAGCATATCTGATCAAGGTGCAAAAAAAGACTAGGTTGTTCTAGCATGGGTAGTCGTGGCCGATAGCAAGAAGGTGAAATGGTTTTACACATATATCAATGCTTACCAAGTCGATTCCTTATGTCTCTTCGTGATCGTCTAGCCGATGATCTTGCTTATTGTATCAGCTACGTCGATATTCAGTGTTCGGCCGAGGCCGACTCACCTTCGAATTTTTGCACTCTCCCCTCTTTCACACGATCGTGATATCTGTACGCGGCTTCACCCTGGGCCTTCAAGACTTCCATAATTTGGTCTCCGCTGAGTTTAGCGAATAACGCCTCCGTCCTTGCCGTTTGTTCAGTCATGACTTTATTGAACTCTACATCCGATATGGCATAGTTGATCTGGCAAGATTGGCCACTGGCAACATTGCCGAGAATCTCTGTGTGTCTAGGCCTGATGAAGCCTTTTTCTCCGATGGGCCCGTTGATTTGAACAGCCTGGTCGAGAGTAAGGTTATCCTGGAGAGTTATGGTGAAAGCCTCCAGAGCATCTCGCTTGTCGCTTTCGATTCCAAGCTGGTCCAGATCGTCTTTGTCTAGCTTCTCGCTTTCGATTCCGAGCTCATCCAGTTCTTCTTCACCAAGCGTGATGTTTCCGTCCACTATTAGGGTCAGTATGTGCCAGACTGTATGCCAGGTGGGGGTCCCCTTACCGCCTGGTTCTTTGCCATCTACAACCTCTGCAATAGCCAATCCTCTAAAGCCGCTCAGTACCTGTTTCAACATTGCTTCAACGCTCACAATCTTCTCTAACTTCGCGAGGAAGACCTTGTTTGTCGAGACAGTTAGGCCAACATGTGCGCCCTGGATCTTGAGCATTAGACTCGACTTGAACTTTGCAATCTGCCCCGTGAGGAGCTCCAGATCAGCTTTCTGATCTTTTCCATGTTTGAATCGAACAATAAAACCTGAGTCCTCCATCACCTTGAGAAGATCCTCAAGGTTCTGTGCCAGCACCGCAATCTCCGCGATTTCTGCAGTGACGCTCCGCGTGCGAAGAGCTTCCTCTTTTGACACAACATCTATGATGTCTCTGAGTGAACTGACTTCTTCCTGACTGTACTTGATGACCCGACGAAGGCCCTTCTTATCGTTTGAGGTCTTGATACGATCCGCAATGTCAATAGCAGCTTGCAGAAGCTGCACAACGGCGGCTATGCCACCAATTATTTCGAGGCCACTCTGCCGCCATGTCAGCAAACACCATTAGCCTGAAGTTCTATGCATATTACCATTATCTCAGGGATCGTGGAACCGCATACAGTTGTGCGAAGCTGCTCCTGTCTACTCCAAGTAATACCAAAGCGCGATCTAGGCAGCCTTTGATGATAAAAACCAACAGCGGATAGCCCACCGGTGAAACTGCCGGCAGAAGCTCACCGGTGAAGCTGCTGACCAAAAGCTCACCAGGCTGCCGACCCGAGCCTTTGGTACCCGCAGACTTATCTCCTCTATACGGGATTGTGCGGGGTCTGTACCTATCAAAAGAGCTTCCGCATTTCGTTATGATCCTATGCATGCCGTATATACTCGATTAGCCTAACTTTTCTATATCCGGCGGTATCGAGCCGGAACTGAACGGATCACACTGAAGGCGTGCGATAAGTACAACCGGGATGTATGGAAGCCCTCCCACAGTACGGTTTCAAGCGAATCATGTTCATCACCATGTTGGGTGGGGTCTATTGGCAAGTGAAGTGATGCTATTTCTACCATATGATACGTCTCTCTCGAAGCAATGATGCGGGATTTGGTGTCAGCGCAGGTTACAATGTCTTGCTGGGCGAGCCAAACAAGTCTCTGACAGCCAGCGATTCCAGGCCGCTTGGAATTTCCTCCTCCTCCAGACACAAAGTAGCTGGCATCGTTTGATCGGCAGTAGATAGTGAGTAACAGGCCAGAGAGAGAGGCTCACAGTGGCGGAAGGTTGCGCACGATTCGCTTGAGAACATTCCAGTGACGTCAGCCTGGCGCAGGATTTCAAGGCTTTCGATTATTTTTTCAATCTCAGGCTGGAATACTTGGAACTTGGTACCCATCTCTTTGTTCTGTTTTGATAGCTTTTCGATGCAGGCGTAGAAGAAGACGATCGGCTTTACCACACTCGACACTCTTTCCAATTCTGCATCGAGGTGAAAGACTATTTCCGAAACAAAGAGATGTGTATGTTTTGCAATTTCGTTTAGAATACTGAAGCAGATGATGGATATGGCTGATTTGGCGTATTGGTTCTTGCCGCGCATGAAGTGTATTTGCCACTCAGGTAGACTCGCGTGTAGGGCAAGGGAAGAATCTATCGCTCGCAAAGATTTGTTGATTTCTGACATGAGATGCGGAATGTCTGTATCGTCCCACAGCGACTCTTCGCGGAATCGTGCAAAGGCGATAAGGCTGCTTGTGATGTTGCCGAGATCGTCCTGTTCCTCAAGTTGAAGCTTTTTGAGCTCTTTGACGAGCAAATCTTCTTGGGTATCTTGGATAAGATTGGACGGAAATTCAGTGCTATTCAGCCTTTTGAACATGGTTTTTCGAGGGTTCGCTGTGGATCTGAATGGACTAGGTTGTGGCAAATTAGTTGCTTCCCGGAAACCGTTCACTCTATTAGCTATCTTGAGAACAATCCGATGGTCAGGGGATATCTCTGGGCTTTTGTGTTCTCGTGGTGGTGTCGACTGGCGCTCTCGAGCTTTGCCCCCCTTGTCGGGCGGGTTTGGCGGAACCGTAGGAAACATTGGCATCGCCTCGCTGGCCGAGTCAAGAACATGAACGTCGGCTGAGAACTGAACCTTTCTCGATGTGGAAGGGGATGGTGGGGGCATCGTCTCCTGAAGGCGACTTTCCATAGCATTGATCGATTCAATGGTCCTTCCCTCGCGCATTGACGTTTTCGCCGGCCGCGAATGGGCAGCTGTACTATCCGACGCATGCTTTCTCTTGTGAGAGTGCAGCGACTTCAACAACAAGTCGACAGTAGCCCGTATATCCTCGAGAAGGTCGACGTTCTTTCTCGGTTGTGATCCGCGTTCTAGTTGTGACTGAGCCTCGTCTTTTGGTTTCGACAGTTGCATGATATGGTCAACACGGTCCTGACACATCATATTATCGCCAAGTGCTAACTACGTTAGTGGGTATGATTAATGTGGACGCGATGGGTACTAACATTCCGCTAGCGAAATGGCGAGTGCGGTGAAAGAAGTCTCCGTTAACTCGATATCTATGCCGTGATCCTCTAGACGGCTTTTCTCCTTGAAGCCCGCATCCCAAATCAAAAGTCGCCTGAATTCTCTTTCCAGAAGTCGCTTTTGCTGAAGCCATGTCTTGCAGTAGAAATCTGTTGGTGTTGCTGGAGTGGAGGCGCGGATCTGGTTGGTGTCCCGCGTTTCCGTGAGGATCACTGTTCCCGCCGTGGGACCTGAGGAAATAGTGATGTTACCAACACTTATCGAGAAGTCTGAGCTGCATGAGCGAAATGGGCTCGTTTCTTGTCTTAAAATAAGCCGAAACAGATTGAGAACTTCTTCACGCAACTCTAGACTCGCATCGGACAACGGTGTTGATGGGGAGGTGGGCTCGCTTGGACTCGTTGAGCGCGAATGCGACACACTGAAAGTGCGGTGCTGTATAGATTTGCGCCTAGCTGAGCGTCGATTGGGGGCAGATCGAGATCGCTGCGTCACGATCGAATGCCTGGGAGGAGAGCCGTTCCTGATAGCGATCTGTGTTCGGATTACTGGTGGCGAGAGTCGTCCTCGAGTCGATATGTCAGCCACCAGTCCATCCAACGAGTGCAAATCAACGCTTGCGGGAGAAATGCGTGAGTCCGAGGTACTTCGGGATCGTCTTTCAGATTGTGGTGATTCCAACATAGTGGAGAGTTCCATCGTGACCACGGGGAGATGATAGGTAGTTATCGCTAAGTTTCATGAGGGGAGTCTGGTTTCATTTCTGGGTGAGCAGCGAAAAGCAATGCGGAGGTGGGATGGTCAGGAGGGCTGGATCTGTCACGCTGGGTTTACCCGACAGCGAAAAGGAGGCCTGCATGTTCAGGTGGTCAGCATGCAACCACGTTTGCAGACGTGGATGGTAGGCTGGATTCTCGGGTCTACCGTAACGCGCTGAAGCCACCCCGTCTTTTCACAACAGTTAGCTACGTAGCTAGGTACGGTAGGTACGCTTGAAGAATTTTACATGTTTTGGATCCTCAGCCATCTTGGTACCTACTCGTACCTGGGCTTCTCTATCCGTACCTGGGCTTTGGTACTCGCACCTGGGCTAAGATGAATGACATTCTCCGAGTAGAAGTTTATCCTATGTATAGCTTTACCTAATATGATAACCTTTGAGTATCATGGGGAGATGGTTTGGAAGTGCAGTGCGTCCTGCGTGTGTGGGGCTTGAGGGGGTGACAAAGCGGAGATCCTTCGGAAGCAGTGATGTGCCCGCCCTAGCTTCGGTCGACAGCTCTTTCGCACACCCACTCCCCACCAACACGCACCAGTATGGCTTTCGCGTCCGCACCATGCCGTCTTCCCCGCTTCCCGTGTCCGCCTACGACGCGCTCGGGCTCTCAGAGGAAACGGTGAGGATAGCAACGACGCCTCGCCGATCGCCCCCGACCGTCGCGTCGCCGAACCTGCTCCAGGACGCGCAGGAGCCTGAACAGCGGCTCGCCATGGACGACACCGCCATCGTGCTCTACGCGGAGCTTCTCCTGCACATCCGTACCGTGACGTTGTTCGCGTCGCTCCGCACGGAATCCACGCGCGAGACGAAGGCGAGGCTCGAAAGCAATGGCCGTGCCGTGACCGTGACGCACGAGGGCACGTCAGCTACCATCAAGCTCCCAATACAGGTGCAAGGAGGGGGCGACGCAGCGCTGTCGCTGCCAGCCAGTCCGCCGAGCAAGGACCTGACGCTCCGGCTGCAGATCGAAGAGAAGGAAGGCTCCAACATGCTCGGGACGCTGCTGTCCGAGGACCGCAAGGCCAACATCGCGCCGTGGGATGGCGCGTCGCTGAGCAAAGCGGCCGACGTCACCATCCACTGTAAGAGCTGCGAGAAGGTCATTGTGCCGGCCGACGCGGTGCGCGAGTGGAGGGACCTGCCCAACGAGAACTGGGCCGAGATGATGGACTTCTGGCACTGCCATAAGCCGGACGAGCACCACCTGCACGACCACGCCAACGAGGAGGCCTTCGGGAACAAGGGCTATGCCGCCAGCAACAGGCTGCAGGCTGCGAAAGGCATAGGTTTCGTCGACCTGGCGAGCTTCCTACTCGACGAGGAGGAATGCGTGCGCATCCAGGTAGGTCGCAACGCTCTCATTCTGTCGTAATTCCACAAATCTGGTCTGGTGGGTATCAAGAAGGTGGCTGCAGCCTTTCCATGGCACACGTCGCCGATACAAATACCCTAGAAGGATAGGCTCACGCATTCAATTCGCACGCCTTCAGATCCTCGTCACGGGACGATGGGCCTTTTGGATCCTCTCCTGAGACGACGGGTCTCCTGGTGCTGTGACGGAGCGGCCTGCTCATTTCACTGCTGTGTCCGGAGGTACGTGGGCATCGCGGGATTAGAGCAGGCTACATCACAATTCAAAATCCAATCACCGCCATTGCACTTTTGCTCTCTGCCATTCTATACCACACACATACGTGCCAACCCCACCATGCTAACGCCCACCAGACATCCCCCACGGCCATCCACTGCACGCACTGCACTTCCCTCCTCGGCGCCCCCGATCCATCTGCTTCCGGCCACCGCATCTGGAAATGGTGCGTCGGCGTGTCCACGTCCACTCCGCAATCGCAATCGCAATCGCAATCGCAAACCCTAAAACCACGGTCCTTCCCCCCGCAGCACTGGATCGCAGCCCGCCTCCTCCACCTCATCGAGAACCAAAACGTGCGCCGCTTCCACGTGCATCCCCCCCTTTCCCCCTCCCCCTCCCCCTCTCCATCCCCACCCGGCGGGGCCGAGCCCCAATCACACCCCGTCCCCTCCCTCCTCTGTTGGGTCTTCACGCCCGATCTGATTGTCTCCTCGAGCCTCGACGCCCGCGGGCCCACGCGCGTCATGAAAGTCTTCTGGAAGCGTCAAACCTGGAGTCCGTTGGCGCCCGGCGAGGCGGAGAAGGTGGACGAGGAGGATGTCGAGGTCGTGGGGGAGGTGTTTGCGGCGTTGGGGCGTGCGCTGGTGGAGAGCCAGGGGGGGATGCCGGGGAGTGCGCGGCGGTGGGGGGGTTGGGAGGTTGGGCTTTTGGAGCGGTTCGACGGGTTGCATGTACAGGCGGCTACAGCAGGGATCGATGGGGATGGAGGTGGCGATGAGGACCGGGGTGGGATTGGGACTGGGACTGGGGAGGGGGTGTATGATGGCCATGCGGAGCTTGACGGGTGAAGAAGAAAGAGTGCTATCAACCGCTTGGTTGGACCCGACGCAGCAAAACGTCGAGCGTCGCGCGTGCAAGAAACATCGACCTAGAATCAAACATGGTATCTGCCGAACACCCCACCATCCCCTCCCTCCCTCCCTCCCTCCCTCCCTACTTCAAACCCACACAGCCCACCCCGAACCCCAGATCCGCCGGCCGGCCGGCCGAGTGTGCACGCATCCAAGCGTACCATAGCGTGTGTGGGGGGGTTCTTTGTAAACCAAAAAAGACGGAGAGAGAGAGAGAGAGAGAGAGAGAGAGGGGCTTACTTGAGTCCAACGGCACCGACTACAAAACAGAAGATGGGCGAGCGAAGCATCTGCCGCTGAAGGGCGTGCACGCAGGGCCAGTCGCTCCACTTGTCTGATGTATAAGGTAGTCAGTCTACTGCCTTCTCGGCCCATTGGACTTGTTCTGCATACTATTTTTTTTTGCATACAACTTCTCTTGCATACAACTTCTCTTGCATACAACTTCTCTTGCATACAACTTCTCTTGCATACAACTTCTCTTGCATACAACTTCTCTTGCATACAACTTCTCTTGCATACAACTTCTCTTGCATACAACTTCTCTTGCATTCCAAATGTAAACAGAGACACGCGTAAGATGTGTGTGCGTGACCAAGTACCAATTGTTTGAGCTGAACACATCAAGGTAGTCCAGCGAGGGGTAAACGCATGGGGAAGATACGTGTAGCATGGAAAGCCGTGCCAATCCGCCTGGCCCTTTTTTATCAATTCCTTCAGCACCGCCGCATGGTTCCTCGCTGAGGCAAAGCACTCGCACTGCTGTCCAGCCCCCGTTTCCAAACGCCAGAAACCTCCCGTCTTGGGTGGGGAGGACGAGTGTCAGTGCGCACATGGCTCCGACCCCTTCGTGAACACCACCTCGAGCTCATCCCCCACCCGCTTATTCAAATCAAACTCCCACTTCACCAACCTCACCAGCGCCACCAACCCCATCCTCGCCTCGCCCGCACACGCCCCCCTCTCCGCCAGCCCCGCCCACACGGCGCGAAACGCCTCGCCCTCGCCCTCCCTCTCGCGACTTCCCGCCTCGGAATCCCGGAACCACACGCCCCGCTCCACCATCCGCGCCAGATCGTCCGCGGGCTCCATGCTCGCCCACACGTCCCACGGGATGTACTTGACCCTGACTTCTCGCAGCGAGGCGGAGTCCCGCAGCATCAGCAGGGCGTGGATGCAGTTGCGGACCCAGTATCGGATCTTGAGCGGGAGCGTGTACCCGGGGCGGGAGACGGCGCGGTGATTTTGGGAGGCGCGGGAGAGGAAGTACAGGGGGAGGGTGATGCTGTTCAGGGCGAAGGTGGGGGAGGCGAGGTAGTCGAAGAGGGGGGTGACTTCGAGGGAGACGAGGAGCTCGAGCTTGGTGTCGATGTCTGTGGCGGTGGCATTAGCATTAGCGGTAGCGGTCGGGGGGTCGGCGAAGGGGTAGTGCGTGGAGAAGCCGAAGGGGTCGTTTGGGTTTGCGGCGGCGGCGGCAGTGCTGCGGCCCGGCCATGTGGGATAGAGGGAGGCGTCTTCGGCTTCGTAGAAGTTGTCGTCGTAGTAGCCGCCCTCGTAGTCGTGCTCGTCATAGTGCCCGCTGTACTGCGCGGCGCGAATGTAGTCGACGTCGACTTCGTGGGTGTCGTGCTCCCAGTACCACTTGTCTTTGCCCTCAGTCCGCTCTGGGGGGTAGATGCGGAGGTTGGGGAAGGTGACCCAGTCCAGCTCGATCCTCTTGATCCGCCTCAGCCATTGTTTGCCGGGGCCGCCCGTGGCCTCGACCCGGGAGAGGAGCTGCTTTAGCACATACGGCCCACAGCTGAGATACACGATGTGGTTCTTGAAGAGCAGCTCCAGGGCCTCGCGCGCAATTTGGCGGTTTAACAGGAAGTACTCATGATGCAGCACCAAGAGGATGGACGCGGCAGATGGTCTGAAATATTTCAGATGCCGTCGCTCAATGCGGAGTGCGCGGTCAGCACGGTCATCTGGGATGTGAAAGGCGTAGTTGTAGATCTGGTAATGTGTGAGCTTGCTCTTGTCCAAGACCGGACGGCATTGGTACGGTAGGACTTACCTGATCCCGAAGCTCTCTCGGAAGCTCCAAGAACGGGAACACGTCTTTGCGACCTGATCTCTCGGCCCGGGCTGCGAATTCAGCACGCCTCGCCGCTATGGTTGCATCCAGGGATGCCAGGTCCAGCGGCATGACACGTCTGTGTTTTGTTACCCAAGGCTCTGCGAAGCTCCACAAGGTAGGCGTTCGCACGTGATTGTCCCTCCCTCTACCGCCTGCCCCTTGCGGCTAGACTTGCGCACAGGCCTCTTCTTGACGAAATCTGGCGAACGGGCCGTGGCTGCAGCGTGCACAGACAACAGCCTTGACATCCTCGGTGGTTTTCAGCAGCACGGCAATCCTTTTACCTACACAGTACTGCCCTGGTTCAGCATCACCGTGGCAATCCTTTTGCCTACTGCCCTGGTCCAGCACCGTCTCGCGAAGTCCGCTGCCCGAAAATCGTCTCTGCATGCGCGCCTGGCCCCGAGATCGAAAGTGTTAGGTCCACCTCGGGGTTGCCCGATTGCTGGAAGCCCATCTGCATGGGGTTTCGCGCCCGCGCCGTTTGAGAAGGTGGCCGCGTTCGCGTCGAGCTGCACCTTCGCCAGATGTGACTGCGGATGCCATCCAGGGCAATAGTGGCAAGGGAGACACGGGGGCCTATGGCAAGGCAGATTTGACGTCGTCCTCGTGCCGTAGGAAGGCTTGATGCAGGCCGCCCTGCTGGTGGAGAAGCGCATACCTACCTTGCCTGGCAGGGTAGGACCACGGTGCCACCAAGGAGCCCCCAACAGTCGTACCTGGGGCCGGATCTGTTACTGGCAGGTTGACGCCTGGTGCACGACAGCAGGCGTTTGGACCGAAGTCTCTTTGCCTGCAAACGTGCCCGTCTGTCTGCGCGACCCTGTGCTAGCCTGCTAGGTCGGTTTCTGCACGCCATATCATGGCCAAGAGGGCAGAGTCAGGGGCCGTGGGGGGAATATCGTACGGCCACGTGTTTGGTTGATCGATGGCTGTCCTATCCTTGCTCGTCGCCGTATCGAGTACCGCCGAGGGCAATCGCTACAGGGTACTTGGCGGCCAGCATACCCTCTCCCTCTCCCTCTCCCGCGTGCTAGGTAGGTAGGTGGACGGCTTTGCTGTCCAGACACAGCAGCTCTGCAACTGAGGGCGGTTGCATCTCGAGCCGGCTACCGACGCCGTGTGCCTTTCCAAGGTTTCATGATATGCAGTACGGCGCACGTTGGATGTCAGTGGTCACCGAGAGCTGCTCATTCCGTACCCAGACAGAAGACGGCACCAACTAGGGACACGCGGGGTCTGCGGCCCAGATCAGGAAAGCAAGCACACAAGCATGCAACGACGCCTCACACAAAGCCGTTTGACGACGACCTGGTTCTCGGATCACGGTGTGGTCGCACCTACCGATAGGTAGGAGGGAGGACGGCGACAGGCTATTGCGTTGCATGCAGCTTCAGGTTCAGCGCGCGCGAGGATGGGTATCACGGAGCTCAAAGGTGAATCGAGGCGGAAAGGGAGCGGCCGAGTACAATGGAGAAACACGGTGAGACTTTCTTTGCCATGGGCGGGGCGGTCGGGTCCACAGCAGATGGTTAGCAGCATCTCCTTTCGTATGTGGATGCGTGAATCCACTCGAAGCTGAAGAGGGCATCGCCGTGTAACGTGCACTGACTTGACAATGCAGACATGAGCGATGAGCACTGCCTCTTCGTCTGCAAGTGCACGTTGCTCATGTACACAGTATGCGCAGTTGTGCGAGATAATCTCCGCGGGTGATACGACCAAACGTGCCTGGACATTCACGGTGCTCGGTGTGGCAACTGGCAGCTGGCCACGGTTCAGGCTCCGACTGGCGGCGACGCTCCCTTGCCGAGGAGCAGCCGTGCAAAAGGAAGCTGACGTGACTTTGCACTGCCGTGCTACCTCCTGGCGTCCCGTGGAGCGTGCTGCAGCTCAACCCAGCCTCCATCTAGCACGCGGGACGGGGGGCTCTGGCATGGGCGATTGATCGAGGGCAGCCGATGCCGAGCTACCGAACGTGTTGACATGCAAGCGGATTCCGAACGTGTTGAATTCCGAACGAACGTGTTGAAATGCAAGCGGATTCCGAGGGAGACATGTGTCGGTTGAAGGGTGCTCGCGACACGGTTCTGGGAAGCCGTGGTTCACTGCAAAGTAAGCAGCATGCCCGGGCTCGCTGTGCAGGGCAGGGCAGGCAGGCAGGGCAGGCAGGCAGGGCAGGCAGGCAGGGCAGGCAGGCAGGGCAGGCAGGCAGGGCAGGCAGGCAGGGCAGGCAGGCAGGGCAGGCAGGGCAGGGCAAAGCATATGAGTGCTGAGCGGCAAGAGTCGAAGCGGCTCGGACGAGGCAACGGGATGGAGTAGACTACCTAGGTAGGTAGGTAGTCTAGGTAGATGGTTTATTACTGTGTAGCTATCTAATGCCTGCCGATGGGCGTCGTTCACAAGGGCATCGGCGGCGGCTGCATGGGAAAAGGGCCGGGGGGCGACCACGGATGAAAACGTGGGTGGGCGTGGTCCTAGCGGGCGGCGGGACGATTGCGATGGGCCCCGATTCTGCTGTCGGGCGTGCCCCACACGCAACGGAAGACTCTGCAAAGGACTCTCGGACGGCGAGGCACTCACGGACGGGGTTGGAAGCATTCACAGATGGGGTTGGAAGGACTCAGACGGTAGTCGACGCACTCACAGGCAACGGTGGTCGGCAAATCAAGTCGCAGGCAACCGTGGTCAAGGCAACTCGTAGACGTCAACATGCGGCTGGGCGGTGGCAGCCACGCTTGCGTGTCTCGTCGCAGCGTGTGGACGCACGGATTGGATAGATAGCTAGCTAGCATCGCGCACATGTGCAGTCTCGGAATCTCGACGGTTATGGAGGGCGAGCACGAGGGGGTCCAGAGTGGATGGACAGTGGACAGTTGGCAGTGGATGGACAGTGGACAGTCGATGGTCGATGGACGGTTAATGGATAGTTAATAGCCAGTTAATGGACAGTTGAATAGTTAATGGATAGTTCATAGCCAGTTAATAGATAGTCGATGGATAGTTCATAGCCAGTTAATGGACAGTTGATGGATAGTTAATAGGTAATTAATAGCCAGTTAATAGCCAGGTAATAGACAGTTAATAGCCAGGTAATGGACAGTTAATAGCCAGGTAATGGACAGTTAATAGCCAGGTAATGGACAGTCGATGGACAGTTGGACAGTTGATGCACAGTCACGTTGTAGACAGTCAAGACAGTTGATGGGCAGTATGGACAGAGTGGCTTCTTCTTAGGCACGCTGGTCCTGGGGATGGAAACGGGTCTGACCTCGGGCACCTGTTCGCGCAACAAGACAGGGCGGCGTAGTAGGTGCAGGTAGCCGGCACAAGGGGCCCTGGCGAGATGCACGAAGCCTCATTGAACCACTTCCCACGTGCAAGCGTATCCTCCTGGGCCGCGCCAGGTGCATTTAGCTACCTCTCTACCTACCTAGCTGCATCCATCGGCCGCCGTCGTGCCCTTGCGGATCGCTCTCCGCCTCCAACAAGTCTTTGCAGCTTGCTGAGGGGCTCCGCTGAAGCTCCAGCAACCAGCGACCAGCGACCAGCAACCAGCGACCACCTCCCCTCTGGCGGTGCGTCCCCGCCTTGTTGTACACACGTCCAGGCCCGTTGCATGCAAGGCACGCCTGCCATCGCCCACCCCCGTTCGAGGGAGCTTGCTGCGACGTGCCAACCGCTCCCTTCCTCGCCCACGTCCACGTCCTCGTCCTCCGCGTCCACGTCCAGGTTGCATCTGTTCTGTCCCGGGATATGTTTGCGCGCCCGACGTCTGCTGTGCCCGACCGACTCGAGTGACGGCTATTGAGCTCGCTGTGCGCCCCAGACACGCCGCCCGCCCTGCACGCTTTTGTTCTGTCCTGTCTTGTCCTGCCCTGCCCTGCCCTGCCCTGTCCTGTCTTGTCCTATCCTCCTGTCTTGTCCTATCCTCCTGTCTTGTCCTATCCTCCTGTCTTGTCCTATCCTCCTGTCTTGTCCTATCCTCCTGTCTTGTCCTATCCTCCTGTCTTGTCCTATCCTCCTGTCTTGTCCTATCCTGTCCTATCCTATCCTATCCTATCCTGTTGTCCTGTCCTGTCCTGTCCTGTCCTGTCCTGTCCTGTCCTGTCCTGTCCTGTCCTGTCCTGCCCTGTCCTGTTGTCCGCCTCGTCTTCCTGCGACGACAAACCTTTCTGCCCGTGCGACGGCCACACGACGCCACGGCTCAACCACTCGTTGCCGCCCTCGAGTCCTGCCACCCCAGCTCTTGTCCACCACCGTCCACTACCTGCCATCCACTACGCTCACCACCGTCCACTACCGTCCACTACCGCACTACCGCACTACCGCACTACCGCACTACCGCACCACCGCACTACCGCACCACCGCACCACCGCACCACCGCACTACCGCACTACCGCACTACCGCCCTACCGCCCACTGCCGCCCGCCCAAGTACCACCCAGCACACACGCTCTCCATCGCAGACGCCCCGGCATCAGATCCCGCCATCCCAACCTTGTGCCCCGCCACGGCTGCCATTGACGATCCGCCGCAGCTGCCATTGAAGATCCACCGCAGCACGTCCGCCGAGCCTGCTGCAGCCACGTCCCCTTTCGCCGCGTGCCCGCCCGCAAGTCCATGGTCGACGTCTAGAGGCGACGCCGCCATCTCTGCTTTGGCGTGGTGTTGCTGCTGTTTGCGCGCCCCGGGAGCACCACCCAGCACCACCCAGCACCACCCAACACTACAAGCACCCACGCCGCCCAGTGACTGGATTTCCTGGTATCCGGCTCGCAACGACGCGTCTGCACCTGCTCCCTGAGCGCCACCGTCGGTCGTTGCTGCCCCGCCTCACCCAAGAGAGTGCACTCCTCCCAGAAGGGACTCCCTCCATCCCGTGCTCCGTAACTGCCTGCTGTGTCTCTGTCCCCGCTCGCACGCCTTCGCTCTTGCTCCGCTGCTCTCTGCGCTCGTCTTCTGCCCATTCGCTCTCTGGCTGCACCCGCTGCCGTCGACACTCCGCTCACCACACACCACCCATACCATACCATACCTTACCTGCGTCGGGACCGCTGTCCGCTTCCGCCCTCTTCATTGGCCCGCCCCTCGACTGGCGCGCTCTGCATCACCCGCGGAACCTCCAGCTTGCACTCCCCCGGAATTCCTGCTGGACTGCCCTGCCCCTGCCCCAGCAGTGCAAAGTCCACCCACCAGCCCGCTGCGTCTGCCGTCATGGAACAACGGCGATCACAGGTGCGTTTATATATTTCTCATGTCCTCACATCTCGCCAACTGCCTCCTCAACGCCCACATTCAAAACTTGCGACAACGTGGCTATCAATCGGGCACCCGACCACACGTCGACACGTGCCTGCCCGCGCGGTTGGACTCGGCAAAGTCAGCACCTGCACCGTCCGACGTCTGCTAATGAGTGCCTCAGCACCCATCAAGCCTGTCTCAGGCACTGCCTCCCATAGCATCCCTCACGAGCACCCTGTCTGCCGACCAAAGCCCAGCTCGCCTGCGACAGCACTCAGAGTCTCGCGAAGCCCGTGACTCTGGCAACTGGTCCGTCTCTCAGAGTAAGCGTAAGTGTTGACTTGGTATCCCTCCCCTCCCCTCCTGTCTCCGGCCCAACATTCCGCATGAACCCTAGTCCATCCCGGTGCTGACCCACGCCAGATTCCTCAGGCGTGTCAAACACGATGGGGCTGCAGCTGCAGACCATTCTGAATGCCGAGGACTCGCCCTCGCGCAATGGAGTGCCCGACACGCCTTCGTCGGCACGGTATCCGTCCGGCGTGTCCTCGATGCAACACCAGGTGCGTCTCTTTCGACGGCAGCGAAGCTGACTAATCCTTTGGTAGCCGCCAAACGCTCTACCCTCACTCAACCAGGGCTTTGACAACCGTTTTAGTTTTGAGGCAGCCTCACACCAATCTGTGTACGATTCCCGCCGCAGTAGTGTTGACAGCCGCATGAATGGTGGCATGGCCCATCTTGCCATCAGCCCCGGATCTCCCTACGATAGCCAGAATGCTTCTCGTGTATCCCTAGTCTCGAATCTACAACAACAGCGAGGCATCACTGCGGTCGACCAGCGCCCGAATGTCGCCTCACCATTATCGCCCCTTGGCCCTAGACCTGGGGTTCGCACGAACCACCCTCCGCGCAGGGCACCTGTCATCAATCCCAACCCGCGCAGCGTGTCGGGCATGCCTGATCCCATGGCTGCTGCGCCAACGAAAGGTTACGCTTGGGCTTTCCCCGCCGAGCCTGAACTGGACAGGAGGGGCTCTAGCAGTGGCGACTCCAGCGTTGGGCACTCCGTCCCGTCGCGCCAGAACAGTTTTGCTGCCTCCATCAACAGCAGCATCTTCACAACGGACTCAAACCTCCCGACTGGACAGAAGAGACTGGACGATGGTAAGGAATAGGGCGTCTTGCCTTTTCAGCATCCACTGACTCTGGCAGATATCCCTACCACCCACCATCACTCGATGCAACATCGCAATGTTACAAATCTGCAGACCGCCGAACAGGCAGCCGCTGCCGGCGGCGGCAACTACAGTCGCACCCCCGAGCTCCGCATAAGCCACAAAATGGCCGAAAGAAAGCGAAGGAGTGAGATGAAGAACCTGTTCGACGAGCTCAACGCTATTTTGCCCAATTCACCTGGAAGCAAGTCCAGCAAGTGGGAAATCTTGACTAAATGTAAAGCCTCCTGCATGCAATATCGTTGACGTCGCTGACAGGTCGTAGCCATTGAATACATCAAGAACCTGGCCCGCGCTCATGAGAATACCCGGAATGAGAACGCTCGGCTACGACCTGAAGCCGAGTATGCTCTCCGGCACCGAGAAGAGAACGAGCTGCTACGTAACGAGATAGCCGCTGTATGGCAGACTCTTCAGCGAGTCGATCCGGGCAAGCCGCACGTATACGGAAATGCGACGGGCCAGCTGGCCCAGCAGTATGCCACTGCACCACCGTTGACCACGAATACCTTGCCGCCGCTTCAACAGCAACAGAACCATGCGCAACCACCGCAATGGGCAGCCCCTCCCCCTACAGCGATGCAAGGAGTCGAATTCGCTGGTTCCCGCACCTATGAACACCCTCACCGCTAGTCGCCTCCGTCTGCAATCTAGGCCCAGACAATTTTTGTCGACCACATCCGACCACGTATGCCGCGAGTCCACTTGGACGTTCGGCCTATAATTGCAATGATGGTACGTGGAAAGCTGACGTATCTTCTGTACAATAGCATTCCCTTGCATCACGTATTTTTCACGGCTCTTGTTACATACATGTCACCTCGGTGTCGTCCTAGGCGGAACTAATTTTCTTTGTGATACCAATACACAAGAGGTGGAGCCATCGGCATCTGGTCTTGAGGAGGTGATTCCAGCGTTGGAGGCAAGTGTGCCTCGGGCGCAGCAAGAATTCAAGGCTAGGAGAGCGTTTCCATTCAAATACACTCGAGATATCCATTACCAACATTGGGAGTAGGGAGGAGTACTTTATTTCAGACGAGACGGACGAAACTTGTGGGTTTGCGGGCGCCTATGGAGCATGGGAATACAGGGTCGGTGTGCACTGTCACAATCGACTGTCAAAAGTACGCTTGCTTGGCTCATGTATCGTAATCAACACGGCTGGATTGGTGTTTTAGCGCAGGCGACGAATGTTGCCCCGACCTCGGTCGTGCAAGATGGTAGTGTCATGGGGATTTTTCATCGATGCCACATGTTGCCGTGCCTGCCACGTGCTCTAGTGTTGTAGGTAGACGAGGGGGGCAAGCAAGCAAGCAAGCGATTGCGGGAATGTGTTTGCAACACGAGACGAGGGCATGCAAGCGATAGTTTAGCGGGAGTGTGGTTGAGACGAAATGCGGGAATGTTATCTGGTACCTACCACGAGACGAGGGCACATATGTTCTCGTGCTCCCATGCTTTCATGCTGTAGTCTACCTAGGTACCTTACGTCGGCCGCGTTTTCTCGTAGACTAGACTAGACTAGGTAGGTACCTAGCGCGGCGAGTCTTGCGTGGGTGGTGGGTGGGGTGGGGAGGGGGGGGAAAGGGAGGCAAGTGAGTTTGTCTTCGGTTTTTCGATTTTCGGTTTTTCGGTTTCGTTGACGCGGGGCTACGTAGCGTAGCGTAGCGTAGCGTACGGTACGGTACCTACCTAGCGTAAAGGACGGGAGCTAGCTAGAAAATGGGTGGGGGTCCAACATTTGGGGGAAGGGCGGTGGAGAATGCCGTTGAGGGGTAGGTACGGTAGTCTAGGTTGTTTTATTAGCTCTGGTTTCAACTCTAGTTCTGGGTTCTGGTCCTGGTTCTGGTTTTACCTAGGCCACGGGTTGGGAGACGGTTGACGTTTGGATGGGTTTGGGGTGGTGTGGTGTGGTGTGGTGTTGGTGCCTATGTCTAGTCTAACGGTTTCTGTGGGGCGGGTGGATTGGTGGCTTTGGGTGGCTTTGTTGGATGGTTGGATGGACGGGTGGACGGGCGAAGGGAGGGATGGCGCGTCTGGTTCGGATGTAAGAGTGATGTATGTGTGTGTGTGTGTGTGTGCATCGTTAATGCGGCGTGTGTAGTTGGATGGGGGTGCTGGACAAAGGATGGTCTATACGTAGGTAATTCTTTTGTCTTTTGGATTGTTTGCTGTTCAACGCGCTGGTATGATTCTTGTTGCGTTTTGCTGGACTTGAGACTTGCGACAGTCTGTGGAGCATAACGGAAGGGGATTTTCTTTTTTTTCTTCCTTTCTTTCTGTTTCTCGCTCTATTGCGCTCTTACATCCTCTCCCACCCCCTTATGTTAATGTTTCGCCCACGCCGCCGGCAGCAGCGTCCCCGTCGGCCAGGAATTCCCGCCATGATCCTTTCCTAGCACCAGCACCACCACATTCCTCAACCCCGACCCTTGCCGCATTGACTGAGCGTGATGCAAAACTACGGTGCCAAACGGATCATTGCGCGTCTCGCCTACGCTCACCAACCCGGGACTGATGGAGCAGTATAGATGTCACGTAAGAGCTTACTCGCTTTCAATCTCAGCCTCCCGCCGGCCTTTCTCCAGTCTCCGATCTCCAGCAGGCGCGCTAGGGACGCATGGAGCTGCGCTGAGGAGGCGCTGTAGTTCCATCTTGTTGGTGTTCAGGATGGTGTTGGTGTCGAGAAAGACGGATCTAGGTACGACTTGGAATTGGGGGTCTGCCAACCTTTGTTGTCGTTGTGCCATATGTTGGGCTGGGTGCAAGCTCGTGTTAGTTAGGCGATCCTTGTCTTTATTGTTGCAAGAGAGCTCGGAGCATTGATGTTGGAGACAGGTAGGGGCTCGCTTATGGTACCATACCTAGGACGGACGCGCTAGTGGGGATACGCGGTGTCACGTGCGAGGTGACGGTTATTGCTTCTTTGAACACTTGAGCTTCTAGGTCGTGGTATTGCACATATTTCATCTTGAGTTGGATTATTTTGGTAGAAACCAAACAGCCACCGTGGGGACATGTTAGAGAAGTTGTGTGTTCGCCCTGGGAGCTCAATTGATTGAACTCAATTGTGTTCGGGCAAGGATATCTGCACACTGTAAGTATGACCCAGATCTTGACTTTTCGTTTGGTCATGTTTTACGTGATTTGATGATTGCAAATGCTGTCTATCTGCTCAACTACGGTGTAATACAGCTGTACTAATGTCCAAGAATCGCCACAATCGCAATAACAATTATAGCCACATCAACCCTCCAACAAGACCAATGCAAGCTTCCACAACGCGGGAGGGAGATGTCGCCCCAGCAGGAGCCATCCCACCCGATGTTTCGCTCGTAACACTCGGCGTACTACTCGCCACCGGCGTCGAAATTGTCCCTGTCCTAGCCTCACTCGACGAGCCAGACGTAGCAGAAGCAGACTCCATCGACGCAGTAGTAGATGCCTCCGCGGCGGAGGATGCTGTCGACGAAGCAATTGACATGCTCGCCGAGGACAGCGCCACACTCCCCGTAGTCTCAACCGCCGCCGTAGTCTCAACCCCTGTAATGCTACCGGCCGTTAGTATCGCGCGATACGTTGGAAACGCGAACCCAGTCCCAGGAGGATACTGCTTCGTATCCGAGCCAGAGCAGCAGTCGTGGTCCGGCCAGTGCGACTTCAGCGTGCATTCCGCAGTCGTGGGTTCACCCGCCGGCGACAGCGCGCACGAGTACACGGTCGTGATGCCACCCGGAGGCACATTGGCTGCGCTGTAGATGGCTGTCGTGGGTCCTTGGACCAGGGTTACCGGCCCGCAGGCGAAGTTCTCGCAGCCGGGGGAGAAGAGGTAGGTAGTTGCTGTGGCGTCCTGGGGGATTTTAGTTGCGTGGGGGAAGGGGAGGGTCAGGGGGGGTATAAGTACGTTGCCGGCTATGGAGACTTCGAAGGTGTTGGAGACGTATTCTTCCGGAACAAAGAGGCTTGGGAGGGGGGTCTGGCATCTTGCGAGCATGGCATGCGCGAGCACGATGAGTGCGATGCGTGAGGTAGACATTTTGCTGTGACCCCTGAGCATGGTATGAGTTGATGTAGGGCTCTACCTACGGTACCTAGCATGGAAACGCAGCCGTATCTCAAGAACGCAGTACGCTGCGGTCAATAGCAAGCTTTCTACCGCCTTTTGTGCGCGATGACCTTAAAGTTGGAGTTGACCGCGGTGGTTCTTTCTGCTCGTATTCGACAAGGCTAGCGCAAGTTCTAATCCCAATACCGTACCTAGGCACCGATACGGTAGGTCTCGCGCTTGCTCGCGTCGTCTGCGAGCTGTTCTCGCTGGCTACACTCCTAGGTATTGCTCCTAGTCGGCCCGACATTGCATCTGCGGGCGAATACCTTGCGATAATCGCGTGGATCGCCTTCATGTTATCCAAGACGGCGTAGGTATATGTACGAGCCGCCTTGTGATCGAGTACTGCGACAGTTCCTTTGCAGAGACAGCTGTAAGCCAACTAGCATATCACTATTAGATTTGAAGACGAGGGCGGAGAGCTTGGAGGAGAGAAAAGACCGTTGGTTCTGCTGCGATGTTTGTGACACCATGACACCATTTCGGGTAGCCGGGTGTTTAGTTGCGATGGTTTTTGGTACGAGGGATATAATGCGTGAGCGACATCGATGACTATCTTGCTCGTTTCTTGTTACTGCACGTACTCTTCCAGCTGCATGGATGTCGCCGCTCTTGGTCTTACAGGATGCCATTGTGCGATACCTACGTGGAACAAATCCCATATAAACACCACCGCGTTAGTCTTGCATTGTCTTCGCGAGTCTGCATACCTAGTCTATCAACAGTGTTGTAATTTTCCTCGGGGGTAGGAGGTACGCAAGTCATTCCCCGCACGCCATCGTCATCCAGAAACGCAAAAGCTATCTCCGCGGCATACCTATGCCTGCCTAGCAACCTCCCTTTTTCACATGGAAAAACTGCCATTGCAGTGGAACCGCCACCCACCATCGCCCCTCGCACCACAACGGTATTCTCCACCGCACAATACCTAGTCCCAAATGCAAAGCCTGCATCTTTCTTACGGTACCCCAAGCGCACTAGTCCCAACTGCCATGCAGAACCTCGCTTCGAACTGCAATTCGTCGCCATCGGGCAATCCACGATGCAGCAGCATCGTGAACCATGATGCGACCGCTGGGTGGCGTGTGGAGATCGAACCACGGCACGCGCTCCGGGCGCTGCTGGCACTTGGACCCCCACGCGTGATGGCGGCGGGTTGGTATTAGTCACTAGTCTGTTGTGGTTGTGGTTGTAGTTGGAGTTGGAGTTGGTGGTGATGTATGGATGGATTCATGGTGATGTTCGAAGTTTAAATTTTGTTGGATTTAATGAAGGTGCGAGACGGTTTGGGGTTACCTAGGTTACGATTGTTGAAGGCAAAGAGGTAGACTACAGCAGGTGGGCGCGTGATCTTGCAGATGGTGGGCTATTGAGAGAGGATTGAACATCTCAACTATGTTTGCAACAGTGTCTGCACATGGTCGATATAACCCAAATTGAATGGAATTGCTCTCGGGGTAAATACGCATGTGCTAGTAGGGGAATACTGACAACAGCAGTTGGAGAATTCATTATCCATCGCCGGCTCGAAGACGCGATTGAAAAATTTGATGTACATTTAACATGAACTAATCCGCGAACCTTGTCCTACTACGACACTATCGTGTTGATGTTGGAGCAAGTCGCGTAAGAACTACTTTTGATCCGTGACGCCAGCCAAAGCCGTGGTATAATGACAGATTACATCGCAATTGTCAAGACATGATCGAGCCTCACATCAAACTCCATGTGACAAGCGCGCATACTCAATACTTACCGACCCATCCAAATGAGGGCAGAGAATCATACAGGACAGACACGCTCACATCGAGGCGTTTAGAAGGTCATCTTCTGGCCCTTGAAGTCACCGAAGCCGCCACGGTTGGTCGAGAAACCACCACGGCCGCCACGGCCACCACGGTCACCACCGCGACCGCGTCCGCCACCACGACCTCCACGGTCAAAGCCTCCACGGCCACCGCCGCGACCACCGCCGCGACCACCGCCGAAGCCACCACCACGGCCACCGCGGTCTCCACCGCTGTTGTCACGGGCAGCAGCGAAATCGATGCGGATGTTACGTCCGTCAACGTCCTGGCCGCTGAGACCGTCAAGGGCAGCCTGGGCCTCCTGGACAGAGTTGAACTCAACGTATCCGAAGCCCTTGGGGGCACCGGTGTCGCGGTCGGTGGGCAGCGAGACACGGGCAATCTCACCGAAGGAGCTGAAGGCCTCGCCGATGGTATCGTTGGTCGAGTCGAAGGACAGGTTGCCAATGAACAGGGTGTTGCTAGGCGCGCTGCGCTTGTCACCAAACTGCTTGGCGCGAGCGGCGCCCTTGTCCTGGTTTTGCTGGCGCGGCTGGCTGAAGTCGACGTTCAGGGCACGGCCGTCGAGGTCGGAGTCGTGGAGAGCCTCCTTGGCAGCCTTCGCCTCAGCGGCGCTGCTGAACTCAACGTATCCGAAACTGTGGTGATTAGAAAAGTGAAACGGCAGTAATTGAGATAAACATACCCCTTGGAGCGGCCAGACTCGCGGTCGGTGATGATACGGCAGCCCTCAATCGTGCCGTGGGGCGCGAAGGTCTGCGACAGCCAGTCCTCATCAACGTTCCAGCTGAGGTTGCCAACGAACAGGTTCTTGATGCCCTCCTCCTCACCAGAGGCCTCGGTCTTGCTCTTCTTGACGACAGGCTCGGCCTCGGCCTCAGCCTTGCGCTTCTTGGAGGGAGCCTCCTTCTCCGCGTCACTGTCGCTGGAGTCGGAGTCGGAGTCGGCGTCAGAGTCGGACGAGTCATCGGAATCAGACTGTAGCTTGTGTTAGGTCAAGCAGTGGTTAAGACGGGGGCATTCAACGTACGTCAGCCTTGGCCGCCTTAGCAGCCGGCTTGGCCTCCTCGTCAGACTCCTCGCTCTCAGAGTCAGAGTCGTCCTTCTTCGCAGCAGCCTTGGCGGGGGTAGCAGCCTTAGCAGCAGGAGCGTCGGCCATCTCCTCGTCGCTGTCGGACTCGCTGTCAGAAGAGTCGGAGCTGGACTCCTCAGCCTTGGCGGCAACAGCAGGCTTAGCCTTGCCATTGGCCTTAGCAGCGGGCTTAGCCTCCTCCTCACTCTCGGAGCTGTCGCTGTCCTCCTCAGAGGCGCTGGACTCAGAGTCCTCCGACTCAGGCTCGGGAGTAGGGGCCTTCTTGGACTTCTTCGACTTCTTGTCGGCGACAGCAGCAGATTTGGCAATCTCCTTGCTCTTAGCCTTGGGGGTCTGGGAGGACTTGGTGACGCGTCCCTCCTTCACCTTGGGAGCATCGGCCTTCTTTGAGGCCTTCTTGTCGGCGCTGGGCTTGGTGGCCTTGGTCTTAGACATGTTGAGGGTAGTGTTCTAGTTCTACATTGTATCAGTAGGCTGCAGGGTAGATATACCTTGGCGAGGTAGAGAGAAAAAAGAAGAGAAAAAGAGGTAAGACATGGAGGTCTCGGAATTCAAGCGCCGGTCTCGAAGAGACGAATGCGCTGGTAGCCAACTGTCTCAGATCGCGAAAAGCCCACAGGAAACCCTCAGAGAAATTTGCGCCTTGCGACGAAACTTCCGAAGCCCACGTAAAAGCCCACGGTTCAAGGCGTTGTGTTCCCACAAGAGGCCGAGAAGACAAAAGTATAGCCCTCAGGAGTGAAAAGCCCGCTGATGAATAGCGCCGTGCTCTGTTGAGCGCCTGGCGTGCCCTCTGATTCTCTGTGTGTTAAGGAAATTGTTCACATGTGCCCACTGACTTGATAGAATGTGTGTGAAGAGTAGCAGTTCTCTCGATGATCCCTCAGTAGCTCGCAAGTACCCACAAAGCCACGAATAGAGCCTCGACTGTTGTGTAGAGGAAGAAGTGTTGTTGTGCGAGAGAGAGTCGCAAGAAGTTTGGGTGAAAAGTACGAGAGCGCGAAAAGTTCGAGCTTTAACCTTTGAAAATTTAGCGGGTCCGGTGGGCAGCCAATCCAAAAGCGCGAAAAGTCTTGCGTATCGATAACGCCGTCGCGCTATTAGGCAACGTTCGTAAAACTGGGGCGGTGGCCGGAGGCAAAAATGGAAATGGGTGGGCTGGTGGGCTCGTCGAAGTCGGTGGGGACCCTCGAGCTTGGCGCCCTAGCGAGTGCGGAACGTCGCCTACTGTTGCAGCTCTCTCCTCCACGACGTCCGCAGTGTTCGATTGTTGTTTTGAATGGCTTCGCCGCAAGGGTATAAGCCTCGTCGGCGGAGGAAGATTGAGGAGGGGTCCCTCGCCCACGTAACCCACGGTACCCTCGACTTAGACCAGTCCAGCCATGCCCGCAAGCCTGCATTCCCCCTCGTTGCATTTCTCTGGCCTGCCAAGGGTGTTGTCTCGCAATGGATCACCATACCGGTAATCCTCATGGTGGTGGGGCTCTTCCGATGGACGACTGGTCTGTGGGGATACTCTGGCTTCGATTCACCGCCCATGCACGGAGACTTTGAAGCTCAGCGGCATTGGATGGAGCTCACCCAGCATCTCCCTGTATCGCATTGGTATTTTTACGACCTCGAGTGGTGGGGTCTGGACTATCCGCCTCTCACCGCATACCATAGCTGGCTTTTGGGCACCATGTATGTGTGATCTGTGCTGGTGTCTTCGTAGCTAATGGTAGCTAGTGGTTCTGCCATCGACCCCCAGTGGTTCGCACTGTTCGATTCCCGAGCGCTGGACGACCCGTTGTTGAAGATCTACATGCGCGCCACCGTTCTCGTTTCCGAATACCTCATCTACGTTCCGGCTACCATCATATTCCTGAGAAGATACTCTCGCGCCGAAAAAGTCAATGTGTGGGAGGCTACCATCGCTCTCACTGCGATTCTCATGCAACCTGCCACATTGCTGATCGATCATGGACACTTTCAGTACAACACTGTCATGCTAGGTCTTGCGGTGGCGAGCTTGTCGAGCATTCAGGCTGGGCGCTACCTGTGGAGCTGCGTATTCTTCGTTGGCGCCCTCGGCTTCAAGCAGATGGCATTGTTCTATGCGCCTGCTATCTTCGCCTACCTCCTCGGCATATGCGTCTTCCCGCGGATCAATGTGGTCAGGCTCTTGTCGATCGCCATTACTACTGTCGCGGCCTTTGCGCTTCTCTACCTACCGTTTCTTCTTGGGATCTCGTTCGACGCGTATAGAAACTTGCCGCTCAAGGGCCTCCCGCTGCCTCCGCTGCTGGAGTCTCTACCAATATCGCTGAACCCGGAGGCTTGGTACTACCCCTACATCTTAGGACTAGCCCAGTCAGTTCACCGGATCTTCCCCTTCGCGCGAGGTCTATTTGAAGACAAGGTAGCGAACGCCTGGTGCACTATTCATACCTTCCACAAGCTTCACAGATACTCAGGAACTTTTCTTCAACGCGCCGCTCTGGTCGCCACCCTGGCCTCGATCGCCCCACCATGTCTGATCTTATTCCTCAAGCCACGAAAAAAGCTGGTTCCTCTTGTTTTTGCGACCACCGCCTGGGGCTTTTTCCTCTGTTCATACCAGGTCCACGAGAAGAATGTTTTGCTACCACTTCTTCCGATGACCCTCTTGTTGAGTGGACAGGGTGGGCTCTTACCGTCTGTCCGTGCGTGGGTAGGATTGGCCAATATGCTGGGTGTCTGGACCATGTTCCCGCTGCTCAAGAGGGACGAGCTCAGAGTACCGTACTTTGTCATCTCGTTGCTTTGGGCATATTTACTCGGACTGCCACCCGTCTCTTTCTCCGCATATCACGAGGGTACCTCGGGTGGTCTCAGCCTGCTTACGAAGATCGTCCACCTCAACATCTACGTCGTCATGGTAGGGTGGCACGTCGCAGAAGCTTTTATTGCTACACCTGTCGACAAGCCGGACTTGTGGGTCGTGGCGAATGCCATCATCGGATGCGGAGGCTTTGCCCTCTGCTATTTGTGGTGTCTCTGGACACTGCTTTGCCAGAGTGAGCTGCTGAGCTCTAAGGCGAAGAGCAAGACGCAGTAGACCACGCTTGTGGTTTTCGTTTCCTGGACTTTGAAAATACCAAGATACCCATTTGTTCAGAGTCGCGCGTTGGAGAGAGTTTGGTTTCATTCATATACAAGTGGGTATGCAGCGGTTCTCCCAACACGTGAACGCCAATCGATGCTTCTATTGTACACTATATGCCGCTTCCAGCATGTTCAATATGTTGACTCCCACACAACAACCTATTATATCTCGAAACCGTAGCCCTTCATGCAGATCTTGTATTTCGTGACGAGGTCGGCGCAGTCTTCTTGTGGGTTTTTGGCGTCAGAGAAGAGCATGCATTCGTCGCGTTTAGCTTTCTCGTCAGTGCAGACGCAGCAGGGCTGAATTAAAGTTAATAATTGCCACTGAGACCTTTCGATGAGCTCATACCTTCGGCTTCCCAGGCGTGCTGGGGGATTTCAAGTCTGCGCCCAGGTTGGCAGCGGTCGGAGGCGGAGGAGCTGGTGCTGTCATCGTGTTAATCGAGTCGCGTCGCGAACAATTAGGCATGCATACTTGACTGATTTGAACCCATTGCGATGTGTGTGTGCGTGGTGTGAGGAAGTTAGAACTGCTTAACAATCGAACATGTCGAATTGCGAGGTCTTGGCATTGCCGCGGACCGATCTGATGGCGAAAGAAGGGCCCACGCGCCGGACCCCTGCAGACTGGCCAGGCCCCAAATAACCCCCACTAAGACACCAAAACATTGAACCCTTTTTGCTTCTCGTCACCCACAACGGTATTCTTTCGGTATGTTCCCTTTGAAGAATGTGCCTAGAGATAAAAGACTAACGTACACACAGTTCAAGTCCCAACACCATGTCTGATTCCAAGGTTTTCTCGTTGGAGGGCAAGAGCCTGAAACTCGACACTGCCGAGGACATCGAGCCCTATATTAAGGCGCTGAAGGACAACGAGGACGTGGAGGAGGTGCGCTTCTTGGGCAACACCATCGGGATAGGCGCCAGCGAAGCACTGGCCAAGGTCCTCCAGACCAAGAAGAAGCTGCAGGTACCACGCACCCCTCGTGCCCCCTGTACCCCTCGACTAACAACAACACTCCCAGGTCGCAAACTTCGCCGACGTCTTCACGGGCCGCCTCCTCTCCGAAATTCCGCAAGCGCTCTCCGCCCTCCTCACCGCCCTCCTCGCGCTGCCCAACCTCTACACCGTCAACCTCTCCGACAACGCCTTTGGTCTCAACACCCAGGCGCCCCTTGTCGACTTCCTTTCCCAGCACGTACCTCTGCGCCACCTCATTCTCAACAACAACGGCCTCGGTCCCGCCGCCGGCGTCCTCATCGCCGATGCCCTCACCGCGCTCGCCGCCAAGAAAGACGCCGCCCGCAAAGAAGGCAAAGATGTGCCCTACCTCGAGACCGTCATCTGCGGTCGCAACCGCCTCGAGAACGGCAGCATGGCCGCCTGGGCGAAGACGTACGCCGCGCACACGGGCATCAAGGAGGTCAAGATGGTGCAGAACGGCATCCGGTCCGAGGGCATCACGCACGTGCTGAACCACGGCTTCGTGCACAGCACCGCCATCGAGACGCTCGATCTGCAGGACAACACGTTCACAGCCACCGGCGCGAAGGCGCTCGCCAACGTCGTGGGCAACTGGCCGCTCATCAAGGACTTGGGCGTCGGCGACTGCCTGCTCAGCGGGCGCGGCGGCATCGCCTTCGCGGACGCCCTCGAAAAGGGGAACAACACCAAGCTCGAGATACTGCGCCTCGAATTCAACGAGATCAACGCCAAAGGCGTCGCCGGGCTCGCTGCTGCACTGCCCCACCTCCCCGCCCTCCGTCGCATCGAGCTCGAAGGCAACAAATTCGACGCCGAAGACGCCTCCATCGGCACCCTCCGCGAGCAACTCTCCCAGCGCCGCGAAGCCGCCGGCGTCGACGACGAGGACGACGAGAACTGGGGCGTGGGCGAGTTGGAGGAGTTGGAGTCTGAAGACGAGGATGAGGAGGAGGACGAGGAGGAGGAAGCCAAGGCCGCCAGCGACGATGAGGACGAGGGCGTCGAAGCGCAGGAGAAGGCTGCAAGGGATATCATTGCGGACCAGCAGGCGGAGGAGGCGAATGTGAGCCAGAAGAGCGACAAGGATGTTGATGAGCTTGCGGATGCGCTGGCGAAGACGGAGATCAAGGCGAAGCAGGGTTGAGCGGCAGATTCTACCACGAAGTAGCTCCACTCTGGTAGGATGACTTTGGGGGTGGTGTATGGAACGGTGACAGACAGGCGTCTGAGTTTGGAATTTGGGTAGGGGCGGGCATGTGCATACGATTGACGAGATACCACGAGCAGGATGGGATAGGAGGGGATAGTATAGGATAGCAATAGATCGCAGCACGTAACTACGTACATCTTACCAATTTTTCTAATCATGGGCTGCCTATACTCATCATTTGAGAAATGCAAAGCGTGCAGACTGGAAGAACACAGTAACACAAGTCAAGGCAACAATGGTGGGGAGGCGAAACTTCAAGTACTACATGCATATGTAGTGCCCGTCCTGATACTGCCCCTGTTCATGAGCCTTCATTCCAACTATCCATGCGCCCGTACTAACTATACATCGATTGATTTCATCACCCAATGCTTGGTTCTGAGTTATCCGTGACTGCAATTGACCTGAGTCTCGAATTTAAGCTCGTGGTCTCCCCCTAGTGCGCCTCTACCGCGCTGCTGTTGCGGGTGTGGTGAGGAACCTGCTTGTTCTCCGCCAAGATGTGCGTAGTGGCCTCTTTGGCAACGATCACTGGCGCGGGAGTGGAAGGGATCTGACGGTTCGAGGCGCTGAAGCGGTCGGCATAAGCTTGGATGGACTCGTTGGTGGAATCGCTGAGGGAAAGGGCACGCTCGCGCTTCGCAGCGATCGACTGAGCCTTAGCAGTCAGGCCGCCCTTCTCGGTATGGCCATGAGCACGAGCTTCGAGGGAGTGGAGATAGTCGGCTTCAGTCTTGGTGACGGTACCCTCCTCAATCTTGGGCTTGATTCTAGCAAGCTCTTTCTGCAACTCAGGCTCCAACTCAGGCTGGATCGCATGGGGTCCACCAATTGCCCGCTGCATCCCTGAAAACGAGTCAGTACTCTGAGTTCATCCAGGCTGAGCAATGCGCTGTCTACGACATTTGCCCCAGCTCGAACTCCAGGTGCGGAAACTTGGTTTACTCACTGCTGACGATCTCTTGCGTGGCCTTGAGGAGATCAGGAGTCACGAAGCTGGGGTTGCTATCTACGGCGGCCTTAAGATCATTGACGAGAACGTGCTGGGTGTGGTGAGGTTCATTCACCATGTGCGGCTGGTCCGCCCGAGCGTCCAGCTGCTGGAGGTCCTGGCTGGCCAAGGCGAGAGACTCGACGGCGGAAACGATTGAGGCAGAGCGGCGATCGGTGACCTCGACCTGCTCGCTCAGGCGACGTGCATCCTCGGGAGTGATGCTCAGCGGATCAGTCCGCAGCTTGTCGAGGACCTTCTTGAAGTGAGCATATTGGTTCGAGCCGTCGATTGAAAGGACCTGGGAGTCACGTTCAGACTCCAGCTTCACACAAACGAGATGATGGGCAATCGTGAGTGTCGAAGAGACATCAGGGAAAGCCCAGTAGCAAGCGTGTGCTTGGTTGACAGGTGCGATCCAGACAATACGTATTCGGCATGACTTACGACGTTCTCCAAGTGCTCGCTGGAAGACGACATGGTGTGGTGCCCGATGGTCGATAGATGAGCAGAAGTGAATCGGAGTATTGGCTGAGTGTCGGCAGCGCAAAAGGGTGGTGGACTGCTTGGGAGTTCGGGGTTGCAAGAGGACTCTCCCCGCGACAGTGTTTATGTAGTGACGTTGGTGCATGCGGGAGCAGGTGCCACAGGAGCAAACGGCAGGCACTCTTCACTTCAACTGACCGGAACGTGCTAGCGCGGTGAGAAAGGGCAGGAGCGTGACGAGACAGGGCAGGAGTGTGACGAGAAAGGGCAGTAGTATGACGGCCCAAGCGCCGCGCACTTGATGTTACTGTAGATGGACAATGCCGCGATGGTAGACTCAGAGTACAAGAATCAACTTACATACGTGGCAAGAGAACTGCCCATATCTACGGGAGAGGTTACTGCGACAGAAATAATTGCAGCTCTGTCCGGCTTGTGCAGCTTGCTGCTGGTGAGCCTCATGGAACATGTTAGCAAGCCTGTTGCGCTGCGCAGCTTCGCCTTGGACAGTATGCACTAGCATTCACACTCGCAACGCGATCTTCCCCACTTGAGCCCCGTCCCCCTCATTAAAGAGTGTATGTGTAGAGTGATGGAATATGGGTCTTGGTGTCTGTAACATCGAAAGGTAAGTGTAATGAGTAGTGCATCAAGGCTCGCAGTCTCTCTAGAAAGGCCGTGGAATGCTGGACCACGACAGAATACATGATGGTGTTGCGAGGCGCTATCTGAGCATGCGATGGAGGAAGTGCAGTAGATTCGCATCGAGACGGCCATTATAGGGTGGCAGTTACGTTGTAGAACACCACTACCACCCTGTATGTGTACAACTACCAAACGACAAGGGAAAACAGAACGAGAAAAGAAAGGGACCTGGCGCGAGTGGTTCTTCCAGTGCGACGGTGATAGATACTTGCAAGCGTCTGATGAGACAGATCTCAAAGCAAACTAGCGTAGATCCGTTTCCCGTACTGAGTAGACGTGGAAAAGCGCGACTCGTACTAGTCATTCGTTCTGACGTCATCTGGACTGACGACTGAGTCAGCATATCTCTCTGTAACTAGTGCCTCGAAAAGTCTTCGGGCAGCATACCTAGAGACGCGAATTTTGCTCCGTCACCTTTTTACTCACAGGTACATACTCCACGCAGAAGATGGGTAATTGTGTTTGTGAAGGATGCGACCAGGCAATGACAAGTCAGCACACGACATCTTGCCATCTGGAGATCTCTGTGGGACGATCGACTCGGGGTCGGAATCTGGACACATCCGTCTGGCGTGTCGTGGAATCTGGATACAGTCGATCGTCAGCGGTGGGCCCCCACGCACGGCAAAGGGAACACCAAGTTGATGAGCCACCATCCTTGATCGCGTCCGCCCTTGCCGCAAGCCATCACGCTCGCGGGCCCGTTGGAATAAGGAGGCAGTACCTAGAATGCGGTGATCAGCTGGGGCGCAGAGCAGATTGGACAGCACGGCGGACGCGGAATCTGCTCTCAGACAGCATCGGTCGGGTTCAGTGCAGATCAGATCGCGAACGCCACGGCTTGGCCACAAGTGGATATTTGGCTTTGGCGAGCGTGCTCTGCGTTGTGGGACCTGCATCGGTGACGTCGCATGCAAGAAAAAAAGACGGGGTCGCCCGGCACCGAACCAAACAACGCAATGCACGCTTGTGGACGTGCAACGTGCGGCGGCAATCTTTCTTGAGACAGTTTCCCTTCCCAACGCCGAGCGTGGACGGTCCCACCCAAACGCCCAGCGGCACTCTGCGCTGCTTCCGCGACCTTCATTTGCAGCGACCCAGTTTTCTTCAAGACCGTCGCTCCGATCCTGGCTGACTAGAGAATGAAAAGCGTTGATCAGGGCCGCACGCCCCAACTCATCGACCCTCGCCCTTGGCTCCTCAAATACTGTGAAGACACACACCGACCCGCCATCTGATCCTTCTGCTTGGGCCTGGCATCTCAACCTCCCTGCCATATTCATCTCTCAGCATAGGCCGTTCCATCCTCTCGCAAGCGTCTGATCTACTTATCGTCACTCGCTGATGTAATTTTCCTAATTGACCGTCCTCAACCCCAACACCAAAACTAGCAGGGACGGCATACCAGCCGCGTCGGGCCAATCGCCAACGCGAGCCTCAAAAACTTCAACACCCACCATACACATCGGACGCCCATCATGGCCACTCCAGTCGAGCGGCCCGAGCCGACCTACGACATGGACAGCAACACCCACATACCAACACACATGCCAGCCGCGTCGGCGCATGGTCAGCCATCCTCAGATGACGACGGCACCTTTGTAGGAGAAGATCTGAACAAGGAGAACTTGGATCCAGAAAAACACACAGGCCCGGCTCCTTTTCCGCAGCTCGACACTGGCGTTGGCCGACCCCGAGCGGGTAGCCACCTAACTGTCGACACAGTTCACTTGGGTCCACCGGGATCGTTGCAGTCTCCATCGCAGTCTCGGGAGCAAGCCAGCCGTTTGAATGACGAAATTGCCATGCTTCAAGTAGAGCGCCAGGTTTCCAATGCTGTTGAAGGCCTCGGAGGAGGACAGTCAACATCCCGATCCATGCGACGAACTCGCTCGCGTCGGGAAGAGCCCGAGGATGAGTTCGATGTGGCCACGAACCCTTTGCACGAGAAAGCTGCACTCTACAAACCGCCTGAGAACCCATCGACCCAAGTGTCTCGCTTTTTCAAGAAAGTTCACAATTCGAGTTGGGTGGTTCGATACTTCACCTATATTACTCCGTTGGTTCTGATCATTCTCATCCCGCTTCTGCTGGGAGCGCTACTCTTCAAGAGCGCGTCCGTAGGCGGTGTTGAGATGTCCTGGTTCTGTATCTGGCTCTTGATCGTCTGGTTGTCGCTCTGGGCCAGCAGGTCGATGGCCAAATGCCTCCCTTGGCCCATCGGCTTGGTCTCGAGTCTCTTCACAAACAACGATAAGAAATGGCGAGACATGGGCAAGCAACTCGAACTCCCCGCGACGCTGTTCTTCTGGTTCCTCGCTATCGAGATATCCTTCCTCCCCACTATGAAGCACCACCACGTGAACGGCAACACAGCTACAAAGAACTGGGAAGTTATTCTGAACAAGATCCTCATCTCGCTCCTCGTGGGAATGACGCTCAACTTTATTGAAAAGATCATTATCCAGCTCATTGCTATCAGCTTCCACTTGCGCACATATGCCGACAGGATCGAGTTGAACAAGTTCCAAATCGGTAGCTTGGCTAAGCTTTACAAATATTCGAAAGATAAGATTGCCATGGAGGACTCTGAGTTTGAAGCAAAAGAAGGAGGTATGACAGCTGGTGCTCGTACACCAGGCCAATACATCAAGGAGGCACAAAAGAATACCAAGGAAGCCTTCAACAAGTTTGGCGACATTGCTGGAAAAGTTGCTGGAGATTTCACTGGCCGAGAAATTACTGGGAGTGGTCATCCAAATCAGGTCGTCCTGGCGCTTCTCGGTAGCACAAGCGGCAGTCAGGTCCTGGCCAGACGTTTGTATCGAACCTTCGCCCGCCCGGAAACGGAGACAGTATACCAGGATGACTTGAAGTTCGCTTTCGAAAACAACGATGAGGCAGATGCGGCATTTTCCATGTTCGACAAGGACATGAACGGCGACATCTCCATGGAAGAATTGGAGGCGGTCTGCGTTGAGATTGGCCGTGAGCGAAAGTCCATCACTGCGTCGTTAAAGGATCTAGACTCCGTGGTCAGCAAGCTCGATGATGTGTTCCTGTTCATCGTTGTCGTCATCACCTTACTCGTTTTCATCTCCGTTATCTCGACTTCTGCGGCAGGTGTTCTCACATCCGCCGGGTCTTCGGTCCTTGCTCTGTCCTGGCTTTTCTCAGCCACTGCGCAAGAATTTCTGCAGTCGCTCATTTTCGTCTTCGTGAAGCATCCTTTCGATGTTGGAGACCGCGTCACGATCTATGGTAACACTGGTACCGCGGGTCTCGGTGACGATTACTTCGTAAAAGAGATCGCCTTGCTCTACACTGAGTTCAAGAAGATGGAAGGGCACGTCGTACAAGCGCCCAACAGCTACCTAAACACCTTGTTCATCCTCAACCAGCGTCGTTCTGGTGCTCTTGCCGAAGCTGTGCCGGTCGTCATCAAATTCGGCACTACCCTCGAGCAGATCGACTCTTTGCGTCAACGGTTGCTGGAGTTCGTGACTGCCGAAAAGCGCGAATACGGGTCCAACATCCTTACAGAGTTGAGACAAGTCACCGAAGTTCACTCTCTTACGCTCAATGTCGTCTTCTTCTATAAGTCCAACTGGCAGAACGAGCTGCTTCGTCTCCAACGCCGCAACAAGTTCATATGTTGCTTGATGGTATCGATGCAGGAATGCGGGGTCGAAGGACCGCGTATGCGCTACCCTGGACAGAAGGAATCCTTCCCTCTCTACACGCAACATCTTCCTCACGAGGCTACACCTGGCGTTGGCCACAACGGAACACCAGATAACCCGAGCGGAATGCTCCACCAAGAAGCCCAAGACGAACCGATTGTGCCTGCGCCGGCCTACACCCCATCTTCTCGCAATGGAAATGAAGGCGCTCCCGGACGACAGCAATCCGTTCTCCGTACTACTAGTACACGCGCTCGCGGTGAGTCAATGGCAGCCATGGGCCGCCGTGTTGACTTCTCGCTTGGTATGAAGGATGTCAACTTCGCCGAGATTCCAGGCGATGTCTTTGAGGATCGAGAGATTGCCACCCAGCAGAGAGCCACAATTGTCAGAGTAACGTCTCCTTCCCGGAGCTCGACCGAACGCCGCTCCTCCAACGATATGGCTCGATCAACCTCGATTGCCTCTCGTCCTAGCCACCAGACCAGTCGTCTCCAGCGTGTGAACACGGATAGTTCGCAACCGCGGGAGCGCAGCATCCACAGGAACCGCTTCTTTGGCCGCAACCGTTCCCGTGGCCAAGATGAGGAGGCTGCCATGGCCGACATTCCCGAGAGCGATTCGAGCGACAGCAAAGAGAAGCTTGATCCGCGCTCCGGCCTCGTCAGCCCACGAGCCGTCAGAACGAGCGCCGAAGATGGGCGTCGTCCAGTGGAGAGCTCAGGCGCCCTGGAGCCTATCGACCAACGCTCCCATGCACCGATCCACCCCCAGCCAGAGGACTTGGAGATGAGGCGATTCCACTAAATCACAAAATCACAACGATCGCGGTCTTTTATTTCCTTATATCATCAAACTGCACCAATCCAGCGCGGAGAGCAGCATAGAGAAAAGCGAAAGCATGGCGGATAGTTGTTTGGCGTTGAGTCCCGGTGCTGAGCAGCAGTGGGCTAAGAATCTTTTCTTCTTCTTCTTCTTCTTGTCGTAATTAGCGTCCCCCTTAGATATAGCTTAGACTGGTGTCTCAGCTGAGACCAATCAATTCAGCATTACATTCAAAGAGACCGATCAAGTTGCATTATATCTAAAGTCAGACTTCGTGATGTATGGTTGGGAACGTTGCAATGCGCAGTTCACAATGAAATAGGTGTCTGCGGACTTCATGCAATGAAGGTAATGCTCTTGCGCGTCATCATGGGTGACGCTGTGTAATATGATGATGGATGCAAGATCTCTTTGAATCAATGTGAAGATCAGCATAGGTAGGTTCGGCGGGCGTTGCACCTGGCCGGCGTCACCGTCTACGCGAGAGCAGGTGGATACACACCAGCACAAGCGTAACTTTTCGACCCGTCTTGAGCCTAGTCATACACAGACGCGACCGAGGCGCGTCAACCACTTTCCGCTTCCGCACCCAGCTTGCGGCAGAGAGTGCGACAGCGGCGGTGGATAAAGACAAGTGCCAGCCAATGTCCAATCGCGTGCAGAGAGCCCCTTCCGCGGTGGCCTATGCGCTCCCTAACCGTAAACACACGCAGGGCCCCGCACAAACCCACAGTACCACGCCGCTCACCGCTTCATCGCATAGACGGCAGTACACGACAACGCTCCGGTCCGCCTTTTCACCCTTTTCTTCCTCGGTCTGTTTGATACAGCACTGAACAACGCCGAAAATGCGAGGAGAGGTGCGTATACATCTCACACAGCCCATTGTTTACGCGTATCGAGGGGAGAGAGGGGTGTTCGTCTCGGCTGCTAGGGAGCCATCTTGAGCATTGCCGGAGAGCAATTGGACCAATTCGCGCCGAACGTTGATGGCAGCCTCGAAACCTCGCTGACCACTCCATTGTTGCAGATCTGCCACCTTCACATTGGCCAGGCTGGTGTCCAGCTCGGTAACAGTGCCTGGGAACTGTACGCGCCCTTCACCCGCCTCTGCATACGAGACGCCCCGACTGACCGGCGTCCAGGTACCTGCTGGAGCACGGCCTGAAGGCTGACGGTCGCCCCGACCCTGATGCCCAGGATGTCGCCGAGGGTGGCTCCTACGAGACCTTCTTCACCGAGACTGGCAGCGGCAAGTACGTGCCACGCTCCATCTTTGTCGACTTGGATCCCTCCCCGATCGACGAAATCCGTACTGGACCCTACCGCCAGCTCTACCACCCTGAGCTTTTGCTGAGCGGCAAGGAAGATGCTGCCAACAACTATGCCCGCGGCCACTACACCGTTGGCAAGGAGATGGTCGACGGCGTCATCGAGCGCATCCGGCGCGTTGCTGGTAGGATTTAGCCCAGCAACGGTCATACGGGAGGCGGTGACTGACCTTACTAGACAACTGCTCGTCCCTTCAGGGTTTCCTCATCTTCCACTCCTTTGGCGGCGGAACCGGGTCCGGATTTGGTGCTCTCCTCCTTGAGCGCCTCTCTACCGACTACGGCAAGAAGTGCAAGCTTGAGTTCGCCGTATATCCTGCCCCTCGTGTCTCGACCTCCGTTGTTGAGCCCTACAACGCGGTCCTGTCCACCCACAGCACGATTGAGAACTCTGACTGCACTTTCCTTGTTGACAATGAGGCCGTGTACGATATCTGCCGTCGCAACCTGGACATCCCCCGCCCAAATTACGAGCACCTGAATCGTCTGATTGCCCAGGTCGTCAGCTCCATCACCTCGAGCTTGCGATTCGATGGTGCGCTCAATGTTGATCTGAACGAGTTCCAGACCAACTTGGTCCCGTACCCGCGTATCCACTACCCGCTCATCAGCTACGCCCCTGTCGTTTCGGCCAAGAAGAGCTCCCACGAGAGCTTCAAGGTCTCCGAATTGACTTTCCAGTGTAATTTTTTCCAACCCCTGGCACTTCCACGGCTGACATGACCAGGCTTCGAGCCCAACAACCAAATGGTTGTCTGTGACCCGCGCAATGGCAAGTACATGGCCGTCGCGCTTTTGTACCGCGGAGACATTGTCCCTCGCGACTGCACGGTCGCAGCCGCTGCTCTCAAGGCCAAGTCATCTTTCAACCTCGTCGAATGGTGCCCTACTGGTTTCAAGCTCGGCATCAACTACACCAAGTGAGTGACCGGATCGTCGCGACATCTGACGTGCCAGCTAACTCCTGTACAGGCCCATAAGCCCTCCTGGAAGCGAGCTCGCCTCGGTCGACCGCAGCGTTTCTATGCTCAGCAACACCACTGCCATCGCCGAGGCTTGGTCTCGTCTGGATCACAAGTTCGATCTCATGTACTCCAAGCGCGCATTCGTCCACTGGTATGTTGGTGAGGGTATGGAGGAAGGCGAGTTTTCCGAGGCCCGTGAAGATTTGGCGGCGCTTGAGAAGGACTATGAGGAGGTGGCCAGCGACTCTCTTGACGAGGGCGTAGAGGAGGGCGAATACTAGGCCGAATATACCCTGTGAGACAACAGCACGTCCTTTGGTGGCTTTGGGAGCATCGGATTGATTCTCGGGTTCCTGCAGAGTTGGCATAGCGTATCGTGTTAGCTGCATCGTCAATATAAGCTTCGATCATTTCGAATGTGTCGATCCATGGTTCGCATGGCTCGTGGGTTGATGCTTGGTAGGCTGACTCAAGAGGGACCGACGGTCTGTGCACAGCATCATAGCTCCGGATTCCCCGCAGTTCAGTACAATCTTCCAACATCACGCCATTGCTCACGATGTTCAGCCTTCCGTCCTTCAGATTACCTTCGTTCCTGGCCCCGAATGGCCCCGAATACACCTCCATCGACATAGCGCCCGTGGAGACGCACGATGTCGAAACCGCTGCGGAAAAGCGACCGCGAACGTTGAAGCATTTGCTCAAGGCGAACCACGCCAATCATTCGATCATCTACCACAACTTACGATTCCACAACCACGCACCACACGTGAGCGTAATCGAAGGCGACTTTGGCTGTCAGCTAAGCTTGCACCTCAGATTCTGGGCTCGGCATACATCTTGGGCGCAACGCATGAACATTTGAACGACATCTACGAGAAGGAGTCGGAGGAGTTGGAGCCATGGCATGACTCGCCCGGCGAGATATCAATGGATGACTGGAGAGACTACTTGGGGAAGCGGGAGTAGGGCGTGTACCTTTGTGGTATCGACTCTGCTGATCGGTTGCAGGTACCAGCGGGCATTTGTGGACTTCTTCGAAGACCAGTTGGTCGCGAAGAAGTACGACTGGAAGGCGCTTCTGAGAGAGTTCATGTTCGAGGGCGATCAGCCGTTGATCAATGGCTTGGTCTCGGGGCGTAAGTACGAGCGCATCCACTTTGAGTGCTGGACTGACAAGGCTCCAGTTGCACATCCGCTTATTCATCTTGGATACGCATACGAGCTCAACTCACGAACCGTCGCGATCGAAGCACTGGCTCTAAGCGCTTGCTTCTATGGATCTCTCCACAAGTACATCGACGATCCAAAGTACGCACGTCCGAGCCCTGTCCAGGCGACCTCGCTACTCGATATTCTCGCCAAAGTCAGAGAGGACAAGAGGTTTGACGGGCTCTACAAGAAGCGCAGCGGAGACATAAGCAAGGTGCTAGGAGAGCAGGAGGACGTCTTTCTGGAATACTTCAACGCATGGGAGCTTTCCGATCCGAGGAAGCAGTTTGAGGAGTCGCAACAGGTCGCCGTCGCGATACTTGCTGGCACGGACGCGGCGGAAGATTCCAGGTTCGACTTCTTCTTCGTCCACGTGCTGACGTCTTCTCACGCTGTGCGACTGCTCCTTCCGTGCATCCCGGCTACATTTCACATCAGCCTGGTCCGACAATGGTGGCTGTTCACGCTGGCGGTGTACATTGCGCAGACGCGGCCGGAAATCAAGCTCGGCCGCATCACCGACTACGACGTGCAAGGCCGGGACTGGAAATTCGTCCTGGACACGGCACTGCGCTCTTCCCACTCCATGGACGCTCACTTCGTCAAAGGTAAGAGGGCAGCCGGTGCTTGGGTGGGCGAGAGCTAACAAAGCAAGCACTCCGATCGATCAAGGTTGCGTCGGAGACGTGGGGCGACGGCGACGGGTTCTACCTCAAGGCAGCGGTGCAGGTGGCAGATGAGTTTGAGCGGTGGGGAGGGTTCGAGACCAGCGAGGATGACGTCGCGCATGCGTATCCTGAATTGCAGTAGGATGACCATGTGTAGATCTCTGGGGAGGGAACCGGGCATAGCGGTGCAAATGACGACGGCGAGCTATGCGCTGTTCCAGGGGAGGGGTGTGTGTGTGTGTGTGTGTGTGGTGGGTCGTTGTCGGGGTTCCAGAACAGTCGTCGCTATAGGTAGGTACCCATCAAAGTTGCAGTGCCAAGACGAAAGATTGGGAGCAGGGCCAGTCAAAGTCACGTCGTCTATCGTTTATTTGTGGACGAACAGATTGGGAGCAAGGCCAGTCAAAGTCACGTTGTCTTATCGTTTCTTTGTGGACGAACAGATTGGGAGCACGTCCAGTACAGGTCACGCATCGTTTGCTTGTTGACGAAAAGATTGGGAGCACGACCAGTACAGGTCACGCATCGTTTCCTTGCGGGTGAGGTCTGCATTCTCGTCCGGTCGACACGACGGGGGCACAGGTGCGGACATTGTCGGGGTGGACGGCACATGGGCAAAGCGGGTGAACAACACCCTATTCCATGTCTAGTCGCCGACTTCTGCATGTGCTCGGTCAGAGCCTTTGCCATGGGCGCAAACAGCGAGCGCAAGCGGCTTAAGGCGGGCGCCATGTGGGGAGAGTGCATGGGCGGGCGATGGGCTTGGAAAGCTTCAGAGAGCTTCGGTATCTACTGTTGCCGTTACCGTTGCCGTCTCGCATTCGGCAGACCGAGGTGGCCGGCGTGGGCGTGATGGTAGGTAGGTAGGTAGGTAGGTAGGTAGGTAGGTAGGTAGGTAGGTAGGTAGGTAGGTAGGTAGGTAGGTAGGTAGGTAGGTAGGTAGGTAGGTAGGTAGGTAGGTAGGTAGGTAGGTAGGTAGGTAGGTAGGTAGGCAGGCAGTAGTCTACTACCAGATGGCTCCAAGCGGCTTCATCAAGCAAAGCAAAACAAACAAACCAAAAAGAGTCTGCACTCCCCGACGCTGCCACCTGCACTGGGCACTGCTCTGCTGTCCTCGTCGACTCCCTTGCGCACGACAGCATCTTCTTCTTCGTCTGCGAGCGCGTTCCGTCTTTCTTTTCCTCTTCCTTTTCTCTTCCTTTTCCTTTTCGCCTGACATCGTCCTGACGTAATCGCAATCCCCCGCTAGCTTGCCAGAGACGCATTCCTGCTCCCATTCAGCCAGACCAGCACGCGAAGGGCAAGGCTTTCGTCATCTCCAAGAGCCGTGTGGCCCGCGTAAAATCAAGCCACTGCAGACGCGCCCAACGTTGCTTAGTAGGTATAGGTACATCGACTACCTCCCGGCCCGCATGCTCAAAGATCAAAGAGACTTCTCCCCCACCAACTTCTCTTCATCTTCGCCCCCGCGCCAGGCCGCTTCCTGCCCCACCACGGCCGCAATTGCGTACCGCCAGCTGAAGTCAAGGCAGCTGAGCGAACCGGATTCCGACCTCTTCCCCGACGCACCCTGCACATCGCCCCAACTCACCCACCATGTCTCTCAAGAAGGTACTGGGAAAGCTCAAGACGGGCAGCCGCAGCAACCCCGCCTCCGACGATGAGAGCGCCAGCGGCATCAAATCACCCCGTGCTGCGAGCCACAGCAACGCCTCACCGCGAACATCCGGCGTCTTCGCACACCGACCCAGCGGCGAGTTCAAGCGCGGTCTCGACGGCACCGCCGCCTCGCAGCCACTCTCGCCCGCCGACAGCAGGGCCAGCATAGACAAGCACCCGAAGAACGACAGCGGCCTCTTCCACCGCCGCACCGACAGCCCCAGCCGCAGCCGCACCTTTGGCTCCAAACACGAGCGCTCCGGCTCCGGCGTCACCCACTCGCCCATCCGCGCCGTCAAGGAGAAGCTGCACATTGGCGGCGACTCGTCCAGCGATGGCGACACGCCCCTCAACCGCGAGGGCGAGCCCATGTCCAAGAACCAGCTGCGAAAGCACGAGAAGCAGGCACAGCAGGAAGAACGCCGCCTGGAGATTCTGCACAAGGAGAAGGAAATCGAGCAGAGGAAGAAGGAACTGGAGGCCCAGGCCGCCGTCGAGCTCACACCCGAGCAAAAGGCCAAGTACGGCATGATTCCCCCCAACAGCTACGCTGCGGGATGGAAGCACGAGTCGCGCATGAGCATCAACGACTTCACGGCTGCCGACGTTGGCAAGGAGGTTGTCTTCCGGGCCCGGATCCACCACATCCGCAAGATGAGCGCCAAGTTCGTCTTCTTCGTCTTCCGGCAGCAGCTTGCTACCATCCAGGGTCTCTTGGTCGAGCATGCGGATATTTCCAAGTACATGCTCTACTGGGCCGAGCATCTCGAGGCCGAGAGCATTGTGCTGGTCAAGGGTGTTCTTCAGGCGCCAAACAACAAGCAGGGCGAGGTGACTGGCGCCAACATTCATGACATCGAAGTCGCTGTGCACGACCTCCATGTTGAGGCTGCTGTCACCGAGCACCTTCCCTTCAACGTGTACGAAGCTGAGGTCACGCAAGCTGAGGTCGAGGAGGAGCTCGCACGTGCTGACCACAAGGAGGGCCAGAGCCGCGTGAGGATCAACGACCGCACCCGCCTGAGCAACCGTGTCATCGATCTGCGGACAACAGCATCCCAGGGTATCTTCCGCATCCAGTCCGGTATCTGCAACCTCTTCCGCTCTCAACTAGACTCTGAAGGCTTCATCGAGATCCACACCCCCAAGCTTCAGGGTGGTGCGACCGAATCTGGCGCCAGCGTTTTCAAGGTCGAGTACTTTGGCCGCGGCGCTTTCCTCGCACAGAGTCCCCAGTTGGCGAAGCAGATGTGTATTTCCGCCGACTTTGGCAGGGTTTACGAAATTGGCGCTGTCTTCCGAGCAGAGAACAGCAACACCTACCGCCACTTGACCGAGTACACTGGCCTTGATTTGGAGATGTCCATCGATGAGCACTACCATGAAGTACTTCGCGTGCTAGATCGTACGTTCAAGAACATCTTCAAGGGTATTTATGAGCGCTACCGTCCTGAAATTGAGGTGGTCAAGAGACAATTCCCCCACGAGGACCTCGTCTGGTTAGACGAAACCCCCATCATTCCCTTCGCCGAGGGTATTCGCATGCTCAACGACTCCGGCTACAGGGACGAGGACGGCAACCCCCTGGACGAGAACGAAGACATGGGTACGCGTGATGAGGTTCAGCTCGGCCGTGTCATCAAGGAGAAGCTGGGCACAGACTACTACGTCCTCGACAAGTTCCCTACTAATGCACGTCCGTTCTACGCGATGCCGGATCCGAACAACCCAAAGCTCACCAATTCCTTCGATATCTTCCTCCGTGGACAGGAGATTCTGAGTGGCGGCCAGCGTATCCACGACTCAGATCTGCTTCTCGACAAGATGCATCGACTGAAGGTCGACCCCCAGACCATGGATGAGTACATCCAGGGCTTCCAATGGGGTGCTCCACCCCACGGAGGTGGCGGTATTGGTCTGGAGCGTATTCTTATGCTGCTCTTGAACCTTGGCAACATCCGACACGCTTCACTATTCCCTCGCGACCCCAAGAGCTTGCCCGCGAAGCCTATCATCAAGCAGCTTCGTCACCCAGGCTCCAGCACGATGCACCCGCCGTGGGAAGGCCAAGACCGAGCGGCTGCAGGCATCGAATTCCAGCCAATCACCAAGCTTATCGCCAACTACGGAGATGCCACAAATACCTCATGGCTGGAGCCTCGCACAGAGATTTGGCGAGACGATTACACAGGCGCTGCCGTCGGCTTCGTGCCCCAGGATGGCTTTGCGATCACTGTTGGTGACCCTCTTTGCCACCCAAGCCAGTACCTGAAGACTATGACTGGTTACCTCAAGTACATCAAGAAGGAGCGCAATCTGAAGCCGCTTTGGCTGCTGGTTGGCCGTGATGCTGAAGAGGTGCTCGCCTCCAAGTTCAACTGGAGAACCTTCTCCGTTGTTGCGGAGCAGCGCGTCGACCCTGCGCACAACCCTGCATTGCACGACTCCGACGTGCAGCGCAAGGTCCGCCACGCCGAGAAGGAGGGCGTCAAGATCACCGACTTCATCATTGGCACCCCCGTACCCGATGAAATGAAGAAGAAGATCGACGCCCGCGTGGAAGACTGGCTCAAGGGCAGGAAGGGCCGCCAGGTGCATCTCACCAACATCCACCCCTGGCAAGACGAGGAGCACCGACAGTACCACATCGCCATCACACCCGACGGCACCATCGCCGCCCTCGTCGTCATGGCGCAGCTGAGCCCGGACCACGGCTGGCAAGTCAAGTACTCGCTGGACTTCCCCAACGCGCCCTCGGGCTCCATCGAGCACGTTGTTCTCCACGCGATGAAGGTTGTAGCCAACGCCGGCGCGACCACCATCACGTTTGGCGGCGGCGCCAGTAGCAAGTTCACGCCAGGCCACAACGTCAAGGGCACCCGCGTCAAGGTGCTGTCCCGCGCGTACCAGGCCATCGCCACGGAGCTCAAGCTCACCAGCAAGACCGAGTTCCGCGAGAAGCTGGGTGCGACGGATGACCCGAGCTATATTTGCTACCCGCCGCACGGGCTGGGCCCGCTGGCGATCAAGGCCATCTTGAACTTCTTCGAGGACGACGATTAGATGGGTGGAGGTAGACAGAGGGATGAACGGGGATAGGTGAAGGGGGGGGGAGGAAGAAGGGTGGTGGCGGAGGCGGAGGAGGAGGAAGGCGTGGCTCGTATGATACCTGATACCATGTTGAGGGCGCGCTCGAGGGGGGCTTTTGGCTCCTCTCGCGGGGGCGGAGCGGCTCTGTTTCATTTGTGGATTCGATTGCTTGTAGTCGCTTATGCCTAATATCATTGTTGCATTGCAGATTGAATCGTCGCTGTCAGCGAGTGAGTGAGTGAGTGATGATGTGAATGCCTTTTAGTCTGACATCGGACCTGGTAGATACCCAGAGTACATTCATGCGACTCGTTCACAGCGCCGCAGTCTCCGTTCCACACTCCAGTGCACCTCGGCCGAGCAATGTCTCCCATGCCATATACACCCACACCCACACCCACACACAAACAACGACCCGTCATTAGGCAGCCCCTGCTCCCGAACACCGCCGGCCCACAACACACAACCTCACCAAACCCGTCCTTGGATGCCGAAGCACTCGTGCGTGGTTGCCCCTCGCGGAAGTAACTCGGCGCGCGCGCCACGCAGCCCTACCTACCTGCCTGCCAAGCAAGCTAGTCCGGGATCCCTGTTCCGACCGCAAACGACCTTTGCGATGCAAGCGCGGGGGAAGCTCGGGGACCTGGACCCCGCAATTGGGGGACTTCGGAGGGCGAGGCCGGGAATCGTGAGAGCGTGGGCTAGGCGGGATTGGGTGTGGGTTGGTGGGTTGGGAGGGGGGGATGGCGGTTTGGATAGGTAGGTAGGTGGTTGACGGGAGAGAGAGCGGGAGCTTGAGCTTGGCTGACGCCGCGCGGGTGCAGCGAGGGGACGGTGATGGTGGTGGTATAAAGAGGTGGGAGTGCGTGCGAGACTTGGGTATCGTGTTGTGGTGCTGTGGGATATCTACGGTACGGTACTGAGCGTTTTTTGCTTCTTCTTCTTCTTCTTCTTCTTCTTCGTCTCTGCCTTGTTTCTTTCTTCAAGGCACCTCGGGCACCAACCACAACAAACAAACAAACAAACAAACCACGACCATGTTCCTCACGCAGCTCCTCACACCTTACACGCTCCTGCTCGTCCCTGTCCTCTACTACCTCCTGCCCTACCTGCGCAACTGGTCCATTCAGTCCATCCCCGGCCCGCTCGTCGCAAAGTTCTCCAATCTCTGGCTGCTGTACCAGGCACGCCGGGGAAGGCGGTACGAAGCTGTACACGCGGCGCACGAGAAGCACGGGACGTTGGTTAGGATTGCGCCGAACCATGTTAGCGTTGCGGATCCAGAGGCGATTCCGGTGATATACGGGCATGGGAATGGGTTTTTGAAGAGGTGAGGAAGCTTCCCTCCCGCTTCTGGGGGATTGCATCGAAGGAGGACGAAGGACATAGAAGTGCAAGGGATGGAGAGCTGATAATATAAACAGTGACTACTACGACGCCTTCGTCTCGATCCGCCGCGGCCTCTTCAACACGCGCGACCGCGCTGAGCATACGCGCAAGCGCAAGACAGTCTCCCACACCTTCTCTGCAAAGTCTGTCGGCCAGTTTGAGCAGTACATTCACCACAACCTCGAGGAGCTGCAGCGGCAATGGGACCGCCGTGCTGACGCCGAGAAGGGTGGTTACCACCAGATGGACGCGCTCAACTGGTTCAATTACCTCGCGTTCGACGTCATTGGGGATCTGGCGTTTGGCGCGCCGTTCGGGATGCTCGAGAAGGGCGCCGACGTCGCAGAGGTGAAGATGAGCGCGGATGCAAAGCCGACGTACGCGCCGGCGATTGAGGTGTTGAACAGAAGGGGAGAAGTATCTGGGTACGTTGCGCTGCCTTTCTCCACCGATCAGGATCCCTGCCCGTGTTGCTTACTCCTCCAACCCTCCTACACCCTCCCATTCATCATGTGGATGCTAACACGGGAACCAGAACCCTCGGCTGCCTCCCTGCCCTCAAGCCCTACGCCAAGTACCTCCCGGACGCCTTCTTCACGCAGGGCATCGCCGCCGTGGAAAACCTCGCCGGCATCGCCATCGCGCGGGTCAACGAGCGCCTCCAGAACCCCTCGGACCGCGTCGACCTCCTCGCGCGCCTCATGGAAGGCCGCGACGAGTCCGGCCACCCGCTCGGCCGCGAAGAACTCACCGCCGAGGCGCTGACCCAGCTCATCGCCGGCTCAGACACCACCTCCAACACATCCTGCGCCCTGCTATACCACTGCCTGCGCAACCCCGAAGCGCTAGCCAAACTGCACACCGAGCTCGACCACGCCATCCCAGACGCATCCCAAGTCCCCACCTACGCCCAGCTCAAAGACCTCCCCTACCTCGACGCCGTCATCAAAGAAACCCTCCGCATCCACTCCACCTCCTCCCTCGGCCTGCCCCGCCTCGTGCCCCCCGGCCCCGGCATCCGCGTCGCACACACCCACTTCCCGCAGGGCACCGTGCTCTCCGTCCCCGCCTACACCATCCACCATTCCCCGCTGATCTGGGGGCCCGACGCCGGCTCCTTCCGGCCCGAGCGCTGGCTCGACGGCGCCCTCACCGAGCAGCAGCGGATGGCGTTTATCCCGTTTAGCTACGGCCCGCGGGCGTGCGTCGGCCGGAATGTGGCCGAGATGGAACTCGCGCTTATTGTGGGGACTGTGTTTCGGCGGTACGAGTTTGAGCTGAGGCAGGGGGAGATGAGGACTAGGGAGGGGTTTTTGAGGAAGCCGCTTGGGTTGGTGGTGGGGATGAGGAGGAGGGGGGGGGGGGTTGTGTAGGTGGGAAGGGGTTTGGGTGGATGGGGTGGGGGGTCGAACGGGGGAATTGTGAATGCGTACATGCGTAGGTAGGTAGGGACATACTAGATACTAGTTCGATATGGTTACTCGACAACCACGACATCCATGCTTTGTAGTCTACCTACCCTACCCTGTTTTGAGGTCGCCACTGCACTTGCATCCGCAAAGTCCTGGGAAAGTGGATTCACGAATGCCTAGACCCTCGTGTACCTACCCGGAATCTTCAACTTTGACTTTAACCCTGCCTCTTCTTTTACCTTTTTTGGCCCTTTTTTTGGCCCTTTTTTTGGCCCTTTCCCCTCCCCCACTTTCTTCATCGCCACCTTTCTCACAGCTAGCTAGAAGCTGGTAGTCGGCAGTCGGCAGTCGGCAGCCAGGTCAGAAGAGAGGACGCTACCGTAACTACCGGATAGATTTCTAGACCGGTCGAGGATTTGAAATCCTCGTGGGCTGGGGACGGGGGAGGGGGGGAGGGGGGGGGGGGAAGGAAATGTCGTCTGGCGTTGACAGCACTTAGGTATAGTGACGTTGGAATCGGGACCGGACGGAGAGGAGAGGAGAGGAGAGGTGACACCGGCTCAGCCAGTTAAAAGATTGGCCTACGTGTTGGAGATGAGCAGATGCGTTGTCGGAGGGGGGAAACGGGCTATCACGTGCTTGGACCAGCTGGCGGGACGGGACGGGACGGACGGACACTTGACCTTCGCTGGCTCGGTCGTAGCATGGTGGTGCAGGAGCTCTGAGCTGCGGAACGGCGATCGAGCGCAACGGCTGCATTTCGAAACCTAGCAAAAGAGAGTGTCGGCAGCTTCCCTCCCCACACACACACAACCCTATGTACATGCAAGTCCTCTCCCTCGAGACCGCCATACCCGCCTATGCCTATGCCTGTCCCAACACCCACAGCTCCCCATTGCTCACGTCGCTCGTCATGTACAACCTCCCGCTCTTGTCAAACGCCAGCCCAGCCGGCCTGAAGCACCCGGAGCTCGCGCTCGGCCCGTTGCCAGCGCACCGCGTGACGTCCGGGTTCGCAAAGATGTCCTTTGCGGCGGAGCTGCTCGTCAGCGGCTCCACGGGGACCACGGTGCCGTTTGCATCCCGTTTGAAATCCACCGCCACGAGCTTGAACCCCGTCGTCGGGCTGCGGTTCCAGCTGCCGTGGAACGTGACGAACATCTTGGTGTTGTCGGCGTTGAACTTGCAGTCGATGGGTGCCGAGTGCGGGAACAGGGTCAGGGCGGGTTTGGTGGCTTTTTGCTCGCACGTGTCGTCGTTCATCGAGGTGGAGGGGCTCTGCACGAACCAGTCGCCGACTTTGAATTGCTTGTCGGTGAAGTCGGAGGGCTGCCAGACGGTGAAGCATGATGGGTAGCCGTACCAGTTGTTGTTGGGCTTGGTCACGTCGCCCATGAAGTGGATCTTTTCGCCTGGGTTGTTGTTGTGCACGTCTTTACCGTTGCGGGTGAATTGGTCGCCGCTGTTCTCGACGCCCCATAGCCTGTGGTATGTTAATATGGGTGAGGTATCCTACGTTGGAGGGAGTCTTACTGGTTATTCACATCCCAGCAGATGCCGACTTCGTTGCGCTGGCCGTAACCGGCGGTGTAGCCTCCAGAGACGTAGTTGTATCCTCCGCTAGGGAGTTTGCTGAGGTCGAAAACCTTGATGATGGCGCGACCGGTGGACGGGTTGGAAGTGGCGGAATCGATGTTCGAGTTCGAACCATGAGATACGATCAAAAGGTTGGGCGCGTGCGGCGCGATTTCGAGCGTGCGGGTCAAGTGCGAGCCGCCGTTGACCATGCCGGTGATGACAGTGGAGCGCGTGCCTACCGTTGCAGCGGCGGAATCATAGGGCCACGAAAAGGCCTGCGTCATGGAGCTGGCGTACAAGGTCTTCCCGTCAGCACTCAAAGCAATGCCGTGGTTAAGACTGTTCAACGAGACCAGCATCTTGGTGGAAGTGATGCATCCGTCAGTGCCCACAACGTGGTATGAGATACCCTTGCCGGCTTGTACCACCAACATGTTGCCCTTGTCATCAAATTTGATGCTGCGAGGAAGCGTCAACCCTCCAGCAACCTTAGTGGCCTTCCATCCACTAGCTAGAGTGCCAGGGTACGAAGGGTTGCCAGCACCGGAGCACGAAGCAGGGATGGCTGCACCAGCATTGTTGGTGCCGGTTGACCTGACACTGGAAGTAACGGTATTCGCAGGAGGAATGACGGTGGCGCTAGCTGTAGGTGTTGTCAGTAACAGATTGCTCTTCACCAACTGATCAAAGTTGTCAATGCGAGCGGCATTCAGATCATGGGTCCAGTGCCCAACATCGGCATGTACATTGAACGCAGAGTCGTTCCGGGCAGGGTCCTCCACGGCAGAGGTGCCGAATGCCCACGCAAACTGGGTAGTTCCCGTGGCATTCAGAGCATATCGATTCTCGTCGACATCTTGCCATCCAGTGCAACCTTTGCATAGCGCATTGACTGTCCAATGTGTGCTGTTCTTTGTGGTACCTTTCAACAGAGTATGCTCGGCACCGTCATAACCTTGGGGTAAACTGATGGAGCTAGTCTTTGTCAGAAGAAGACATTGCAACCGAATGAATCGGCGTACTAGGCAAAGCGCGCTGATGCAACGCCGGAGTTCCCATTTGGCCAGGCAACAGTAAGCGGATTCCACACCATCTGGCCACCCCAGGCAAAACCGGCCCAGGTATGGTTGACCGGGGCAGTGATCTTGATGATGGCATCATAGGGATCGGTAGCCGTCTTCGGGAGAGCAACCCCAAAGGTCAATCCGGACGCTGCGTTCGAGTACGACGAATAACAGATCTTGGTTTCCGCATCGCAGACAACTTTAGACGAGACCTCACCTTGCGCGATCACTACCAGCAATGTCAACAAAGCCCAAGCGCAAAAGAAATCTTTCTCACCGTAGCTGGCAAGTGCAATGGCACTGCCGAAAAGCTTGTAGGAAGGCATATTGGTGACAATGGAGGAAAGCCGTCAGTCCATCCGAGCTTGTCGACACAGTGGCCTCGAGTCTTTATGCCTGCGAACGTTGTATGCAGTGGCGACCCAGAACGCGTGGAACCTCTGCGGGCCGCTACAAACCATGTGGCATGTCCAGATGGCCCCATATCTTGTGATGTGGATTTAATGAAGAACAATGTGGAGGAGCCTTGCAAACACGTAGACGACTGGCCAATCCCCGCGGATGATATTACATTATATACCGGCAAATCCAATTAAAGTCATTACACAACAGCGTGCCCAGGTTGCTCTCGTGGGTATGTTTCATGCCGGGCGTGGCAATCGGACTGGTCTGGTGATTGGATCGCTTCGGCGTTGCCCAAGGATGTGTAAAAGGCTAATTTGACAGCCCATGCCCATGCTCGTATATGTTTTGATAGACCAAGCCCACAACTAATCCGGATATAGGATGGAACGCCAGGTTCAGCACCTGCTATGTCATCAAGCATTGTCCAGGTACAAATAAACGTGGGGACGACCGCGGCAGATGTAGAGAGCAAATCCTGCGCATGGAGCCAAGACTGTGATCCTGATCGCCCGGCAGCTCTCGACCTGGGCGACGTCGTTCTTTCCACAGAAAGAGGTGAATAGCAATATATTCAGAAGCGGTACGCATGCATGCTTTGATGAAGAATCCGGGGAAGGACCGTAGCTTGCGTGGTACAGACAACAAGATGACGTCCGTGGGAGGGTTATTTGGAGTCCAGGACTTTGCTGTGAAGAGAACAGAGATCTACGATAGTAGTGATGTTGTTGATGTTCGCACGGCTGCTCTCCAGGCGTTCTTGTAGAGAATCTAGACTGCGTACCTCGAGCTCGTTGACCACCGTGCCCCAAGGCTCGATCGCTCGCGATCCTGATGGTAAGAGATGGCTTTCATCAGCGAGTCTTGCCAATGAATCGCTTGTCGTCTCATCTGCAGATGACATCTGGTTCTGCAGATAAACGCTTTGTAACAGCATGAGACGCTCATTGGTATGAGAGCGAGCAAGGTGCGATAAATGAGGAAGCAGACTAGCGGTGAGAAGCTTGGGGCGCGCACTGGAAGCTTTTTGAGCGGTCATGTTGCGATTGTGGTCATCACCATCAGAATTTTCCGGGCGTGTAGCTGGAGGCTGCTGGAGTGAATGATGCCCCTGAATGGCGTCTGCGCGGGAAGCTGTGTATTGGTTGTAGCAGTCTCGGATTTGAGATTCCGATGAAGCGAGATCCTGGGTGTGGTGTAGGGCAAGTGGCCGCTTGACCGGCGAAGCATCTTCAATGAAACCAGATTCTTCATCCATCTTGGTCAGTTCGCCTTGTACCCATTCTTGGATCTCTTCCCGAGCACAACCGAGTGCATATACTTGCACAGCCAAGGAAGGTGCATCCCGCAATGTGCTACGCATTTCACTTCGCGCAGCCTTCGCACGGTCCATACTCGACCTTGCCTCCAGAACCTCATTCTTCAGCTTCAGAATAGACGAGGCACTGGTCTCACTGTTTGCCAACGATTCCAAACGTTCCGCAGGGAGATTGGGCTGTTCACCTAGCAAGTCCTTGACGCGGTCGCGCGTATCCTTTAGCCCCTCAATCGGGTTGACGTTGAGTAGCTTCTCAAGCGAGGATTGCACGAGTTCCATTTCAGCAAATCGCCGTCGTTGTCGAAGCAGGGCTATGTAGCTCTGGACGAGGTCGTTTTCTTGGTTTGAGTCATTCATAGGAACCTCGACAACATGGCGCTGCTGCAGGTCTTCCATGGAAGCTTGAAGTCTTTCGAGTCTTGCACGGGCTGCCTTGTTACTCCTTATCGCTTCTAGGTATGCACCTCGGGCGCCTTTGAGTCCTGGAGGATTTGTGCCGACTGCTCCAAGGCTGTGTGGGGTCTCGTGATTGAGGTGCTGATTCTGGGTCGCTGCGATCACAGGCCGAAGAGAAGCAGTCAGATATTTAGACAGCGTCCTTCGCACCTTCAATGTTTCTTCGCGTGTCCTTATGTACGGGGACAAGGCCCGATCGATGTCTGGTACGGGGCATGTCTGCATGCCGGCGGCGGTGCACAAACAGGCACGATGGAGGATAAGCAGTGCGTAGGCGAATATGACCAAGAAATAAACAGGTACCGCCTAAACCGTGACTTGTAAGACGGCAGTAGTTCTTTGTATCAATGTTGGTGATTGACAACAAAACACCCGCGTGGGGCGTGCGTGCGGAAGCAGCTAGTGCACTTTCCTGGGCTAAACTTAAGCCACTAAGCTGGAAATCGCGAAATCACATGATAGAAGGCCGGCTCCTGGCTGCATAAATCTGTGGCCTACAAGCACTTGGAAATGCGCGACTCGGATACATTGTAAGAATTGATCTTGCAGTATGCGCACATGAAAAAACACTAGAAGTGATCACATGATGCGCGTAATACCTGGACGAGAGCTGTTTGCACTGTGCTACCCATGAAAAGTAGCAGCACCGAAGCTTTTGACCTGCTGGACGAGAAGATTGCCAGTAATCGGACACGTCTCTGATGAACGTGTTTTTGTTCTACACTAGTAAAGCCGGTCTTTCGTCGGTCGACTATAGTGGCATTCGGTCCTTCATTTCAGGAATTGCAAATGCTGGCGCAACGAATGAGGCAATGTGGAGACAGCTGGCGACAGGTGCAGCGGGTTACTAGCCAAGGGTCCGCTGCTACGGATGTGGCGCGTTCTGATGGTTTCGTGATCAACGTCCACCAGATTAGAGTGTGACTTATGCGTGACCCGGTATGGTTCTCCGAGAACGCGCATGCAACTGAGGACTGCGGAATGCGGCTCCAAGGAGGTAGATATGCTCAGGCACGCAATATCCGGATTCCACGCTCGAAAAGCGCACATTACCCGGACGCATGACGCCATATGTGGCAGCGGATGGTGGGGGTTGCTGATGAGCTTCTGTTGAGTTTATATTGTTGATGAGTTTCTACTGTTGATGAGTTTCTACTGTTGATAAGTTTCTACTGTTGATGAGTTTCTACTGTTGATGAGTTTCTACTGTTGATGAGTTTCTACTGTTGATGAGTTTCTACTGTTGATGAGTTTCTACTGTTGATGACTTTATGTTGCTGATGAGCTTCTGTTGTTGATGAGCTTCTTCTGGCTGAGCTGCTGCCACTGCCCACATCGCTGGTATGCCCTCGGACAGCATGGTCACAATGAGCAACGGTGCGGTGTGCCAGCGAGTGGTACGGGTTGACGACAGTTTCGCAACGTAACGAGGCCTGATTCGTTGAGTGTGAACGAGAGCGACAACGCATCCAGGCACCCCCGAAGCGCCGCGCAGGGTCTGCGGGAAATGAAGCCAATAGCATGCGCATGCAGCGGCATCTCGTCCCAGGTGCTCGCCGAGCGTGGGAGGGAACACCCGAAAGGCAAGATAATGGAGGATGGTGCGGTGAGGGAAGGCGACTGCGAGTGAGTGTGAGTGTGAGTGTGCGTGCGGCAGACGTGCAATTGGGCTGCAACTAGCGGCGCGCAACACGCTCGACGTTGCTTGGCAGTGTTTCGTGGCGCGGGCGCGCATTGGGACCTGCGAAGTTAGTTTCCAGGGCTCATCTCGCTTTTTCGCAAAGGGGCAGCGTGTCTGTCGTCGTTCACACACCCACATCTCTTCCTGCAAGTCGAAGCTTCGCTCTGCAACCTCCCGCTGACGAGGGCTGCTTCGCCACACCACAACCCTTATCCACATCGCATATCCCACGCCCGTTGCACCGCCTAACGCCAACAGTGACCTCATCCCGCGCGCGTACCAACATTGAAGCCTCTCGGCTCCGCTAACAGCACATGCCGCCAGGCACCAACCCGCCGCCTGCGAATTGACCTCCAGAATGCCCTTCTTCAAAAAGGTCTTTGGGTCCAAGGATGGCTCGCGCGCTGCGAAGGCGGGCCTTGCCGACAACCAGCCCGCCGCACCTCCAAAGCCGCGCTGGGAAGAATCTTGGACCCGCAAAGAGGTTGCGCCCGGCGAGATCCAGGAGCTGATACACATGTGCACACAGGAGCTTAAATCGAGAGGTGCGTGCAATTGCCCCCGGGAAAGGAACCGTCGCTAACATCTGGCCAGCACTCGACATCCCCTTCCTATTGCTACCCTTTCGCCCAGCATCCGAACCCAGCGCTGCCCGCAACTTTGTGCGCAACTTTTTCAGAGCCAACTATGAGGGCAGCAGGCAGTTTATGGGCGAGGGACTGGCGCAGGAATTGCGCCTCGCAGAACCATTGGTAGGGCTTCGCCGCACACGGACGCAATACCAGTGTCAGGATGCTAACGCACATGCAGACTCTTTGCAGCGTAATGAAATGGTGCTGGAGCAGACTGCCCGGCGGTGTTGTCAGTTGGGACGCGTACGAGCTTTTCCGCATCGGGGAGTCGGGTAAGCTGCAGATACGGATGCACATGAGCGCGCGTAACCGTGCTAACGCGCGCCACAGACTCCAACTTCGCCAGACACGCCTTCGATACATTCATCCCGCTCAGCGTCGAGTCGGAAGCCCGCAAACGTGTCATTATTGACTTTTTCGATTTGCTCGCCGCCGTAGCCGCACGAGGCAAGAGCAATGGCATGGGCGGAAGGAAGCTGTCTCGTATGGCCGGGTGGTGGGCCTTCCAATTCAAAGACGACGGCAAAGGCTTTGAGGGTGGATATCGCAGATGGGAGAAGTATTGCTACCCCGCCCTTCTTGATCAATACATTCTGACTCTAGTCCCAGGGCCGCCGATGCTGCTAGTCATTTGTTCTTCGCCTACTTACGCTCGTTAGCTCCAGACTCCGATGTCATGAGCGGTATCAACGCTCTTCCGCGCTCTCTCCTATCGCTACTCTCACAGACCGAGTACCCGCCACAAGCACCACAACTCATGTATCAGACAACCACGAAAGTCGTCATGATTGTGGACTCGGTGTCACCCACGCCATTTGCCCTCTTGCGCAGAGCGAAGAATTTTGAATATCGCGACGACGACGAGGCTCTACAAGCCTTCTCATCTTACGAAGATACCGTAACAGCGTTGACTGACGAGTGCCGCAGGGTGCTGGATTGCATCTCCAATGCCAATCATTATGTAGCAGCTGCATCTGAGGGCTCGAAGCAAGACCCTTCCTGGTCAAAGTTCGAAGACATGGGTTTCTCAGGACTGCTTGATAGTCCCTCGCTTGGTACAAACGGTACGACGAGTTCTTCCGGTATGCGAGAATTCTCAGGTCTAAATTCGGCGGCACACTCGAGGAACACCGACTTTGGCCGACCTACGACACCTTCGTGGGCCGATTTTCTTTCCACCGGGTTTCCAGACGAGAACAACAATACGTCGGCATTCTTATCCCCGTCTGCGAAACTCCCGCCCATCGGCGAAGCTGCTCGCGTGCAAAGCTCACAATCCCACATGCGTAATTTGCGTGACGAGGAGGATCTTGATCCCGGCGAGTTGGCGAGCATCACTCAGCTCGACCTTGATGACACTTTTTGGTGGGTATGGATGACGAGTCTAGCATCTGAAGAAACCACTGAGCGTAAAGCTGCGTTTGGAAGATGCACATTGATCGAGACAAAGATTCCAGGGGCCAAATGGCTTGTAGTCGAGGAGCAGGTCAAGGGTGCTTCGCCTGGACAGGAAGAAGGAGCCTACATTGCGGAGAAGAAGTCCATGTTCAGCTGGACCAAACGGAGTCGACTGGGGCGTAGGAAGTCCACAGGCAAGAAGCCAACAGCGTCAAAGGAGCCGTACAACCGCACAACTCTGAACACGCCGCTGAGTAAGACCAGTATCGGTCCAGATCAGCATGCTCGGGTGCAAGCCGCCGCTGCAAGACTCGCACAGGACCAGAGAGACCAAAAAGCTGCCGAGCAGTTTGCCCAGCGCCGAGGTAGGAGTGATGATACCATGTCAACGAAGACGAACAGTGTGCTTACTTTGCAACCCCATCTTGTAAGTGAGGCTGGGCCTGCCATGAAGTGGGACAAGAAATTCGGCGAAGGTGCGAAAGACAAAGACCAACTCCGTGCTCAGTACCTTGACGACGTCAACGCTGGAAAAGGCTCCAAGACCAACCTTCTGTCTGTTGCCAACGGCAACGCGAGTACAGCAGCTCTGTCTCAACGCAGCGATTCGAACCGCGATCTTCCTGCGCTGCCCAAGGATGGAGAGAATGCGCCGCTATCTCCTGCACAGCAGGCTTTCCCAGAACCGCAGGACAATGGAGGATCCAGCTCGGTTCACCCACCTCCGGAAAAGACAGCACTGTCGCCTGCTGTTCTCGACGAAAAATCCGGTCCGGCATTGGACCAGCATCCAGCACTCAGAAAGCCCGTTCCAGCGCCGGCCGAAGCACGGCCCAGCGAGGAGAATGCGCTCGTCCAAGATCCGAAGAAATCGCCTACCACGAAACTGAAGAAAAACAAGAAGGAGGGTGGTGGGGGCTTCCGAAAGCTCTTTGGCAAGAAGAAGGCCGAAGCGCCGGCGGCAGTGGCGCCGCCCACTGAAACCGACGATGATGCGCGTCTGCGTGCGATTGAGGCTGCCCGCAGCGCCTCACTTATCGACGATCACGACGCCCGTGAACCTTCGCTCACCCGCAGTGTCGAGAGGCCGTTGGCACCACCAGCGTTCCCTGCCAGTCCTGCAGTCTCAGCCATCTCGAAGACCTACCACGAACCAGCGCTCCAGGTGACACCCACTCCTAATAGACCCCAAGAGCCTGAGTCAGATACCGCCTTCTCCCGTTTCGACCAGGGACCCATGGACGATATGCCCGCTTTCGTGCCCGATGATTCTGACGACGATGACGCAGCGCCCGACGTGCCTCGCCCCGCACCCGCAGCACCAGAGGAGTCCACGCCCTCGCGCCACTCCATTGATGACATCTCAGAGGAGTCGGTAGACCTCTCTGCGCAGTCACCTCCCTCAAACGACCGCTGGGCACAGATCAGGAAGAACGCTGCCGAGCGAGCTGCGCGATTGAGCGAGGAGCAGTCGCGCCGGAGCCACAGCCAGAGCGTGCGGACCGACGAGGGCGAGACGAGCGGCGAGGAGACGATCGAGAGCCGCGTTGCGCGCATCAAGGCGCGCGTAGCGGAGCTGACGGGCAATGTTGAGGGCGGGCCGGCTGGGCAGGCGGCGGCGGCGGCCAGGCGGTAGGGAGAGTATTCTGCTTTTGCGATGGTGAGTGCGCTTTATATCTCACGTCTTCAAGAAGGTTTGCTAATGAGGCATATCAGGATCTTTCTACGCGTAACCGTCTTCCCTGATACCTTTGTTCGCTGGAGCGTCTATTGCTCTACTCTCCTGCTCTTCTGATACCCCCTCTCTCATGCTTCGGATAATACCCCTTTCTCTTTTTGTTTCGTTCTGTTGCAACTCTTTTTTTTCTTACGCGTACCTACGGTAGTAATGATACACCTTTCGTCTTGAACATGTGTGCGATTATATAATGGTTCCACGGCTGTGTACGCATTATTTGAGTAGCACCCCATATCTGTGATCCCGCTATCGACCATCTCTTCTCTCTCAATCAATCTCGCGAGTGAAGCTCGTCGTAGACGAGCTGGTGGTGTGCTTACCCAGGACCAACGCCGTAACGCGACTCTGCGCGCAGACTAAAATTCACCGGCTTGGCACGATCTTTGGGAAGACGGCAGGTGGGCGTAGAACATGGTTATCGTGCAAATTCAGCTTGAATATTCAATCAAGCGTCAGATAATGATCAAATGGCACAGCGAGGGACTCGCACTCTTACGAAATTCACTACCGACGTCCCAGGCACAGCCGTCTCCCCGCGACTCGCAGGCTACCTCGTCCCCTTCCTCCACCGCGGCAACGCCATCGCCATCCTCCAAAAACTACCGCCTCGCCCCCGAGCACGTCGGCGACGATATCCCGTCCGACATGGTCTCTTTGCACGCCTGGGTCGTACCCCCTCCCCTTGAATCTTTCCTCTAAAGAGCCCTCCAGGTACCAATACAGCATATATATCGCCATCGCATTCTACCAGTACCTTTGTGGCTCGCCAACAGCTTAGAACAGCGTTCGGTTCCCAGGAAGATCCTCCAACCCTAGGACTACCGTCAGTAACGTGCGAGGACACGTCGAGGGATAATTTCAGCAAACTCACATCCATCTATATCCTCATCCACAGTCCGCGGAACCGTGCACTTGGTAGCCTCCTCGGGGGTCTGGCTCTTCAGTGCAGGACAAGAATCGCCGTTGCACCTGGTATCCATCGCCCGCTGAAGAGCATCGTCTTTCCAGCCAAAGACATAGTCTCCGTGGTTGGAGTAACCGTGTCTGTGATGGTTAGCAACGTAGTCACATTGCCGTGGGTATGCGGCGGCAGAGTCCAGCTCCACTTACTGATCTCCCGTGCTCCATACGAACGGCTGCGAGCCGTCTGTGGGCCACAGGCTCTTGTCGTTGAAGCCGCGAGTCTACCGATCCTCTCGTTAGCAATCGACCTCGTTCCAACAAAGGAGCAAAAAAAAAGGAAATCTAAAGAAAATGAAACGCGTTCTTACATCCCAGATGACCTCATACATAACCTGCGGTATGACGACCGGGTGGCTCGCAGGACACGACCCCGTCGGACCCACATCGTTCGCCTGACTCCCATCCGCATACGCCTGTACCGCAGTCAGTCCAAGTCTCATTACCCCTCGTCACAGAACCCTCACCAAATGGCTCTTATGATCCGGACTATCCAAATTCGTCCCATCCCAACACGTCGGAAACGTGATAATCGTCCTGATGCCGCCCACACACGGTTTCGCCGGCAACTCCTGGCCGTCCGGCGCCCCGCAGTTGATATTGCTGTTGTCGCCCTTGGCGGGCATGCACCGATGGCACACCTTGCGTGCGGGCTGGGGCGTCGTTGCCGCAGCGTCGCCGACGAGCATCCTGAACCCGGGTTTGAAAGCAGTCACAGCCGTCTTGTTCTTGGCGTCGGGGATGTAATACACCGTGATTCCACCTTCACCCTTCAGGCCTTCGCTGGGGGCCTGCGGGACGCGGTGGAAGGTGCCGTTCTGGGCGCGGAAGAAGAGGACGGCGGTCCAGTAATTCGAGAAGTCCTCGGAGAAGGTGCACGAGGTGCATGTGGAGACGGCGGGGAGGTCGTGGGCAAGGGTCGCGTTGAAGGAGTTGCCGCCGACGATTTGGTGGAGGTGTGGGCTAGGGGTGACGCCTGGGTTGACGAGCGGGTCGATGCGGTCGTGGACGAGTTGGCTGCATTCGAAGCGCATCATGGGGATTGTGCCGGGGGCGGGGACGGTTTGGGAGGAGGCCATGCCCGCGAAAAAGGGGAGGAACCACTGCATGGTGGATAGCATTTTCGCTATTGCTCGAGGGTGGTGCAGTAGACTTTTGAAACTGACGACGGGAGTGAAGAAATTGTTTGGACACCACCCTCCATTTACTCAGTCCGTATGTTGTTTGTTGGGGTGGTGCCCCACCTCCGTGGGTGTGCGGTTTAATCTCACAGTGCATGTTCATATGGGATGTCATTTAGGCGAGCGGTCGGGAGATGGCCCTGGGAGCGTCCCCATCGCGCTGGGTCCAAAGGCCCCTCTGAATGTAATCGCCGATCGTTAGTCCCACGTGTTCGGCCTGGAACTGGTGGTTAGCTATTCCGCTCAGCGTCGCGTCCATGTCGTGTTTGTGACATCGTTATCAGGTAATTCGGTGGGATATTTGCGTCTACGATAGACTATGCATCCGGGTAGCGACACATACAACAGTATAGTCGGGAAGACTGATTAGTTGGGCTCAAGTCTGCGCGTCTGAACAATGGTTGGTCCACTAGGAGGAATCCCCAGCCGCTTGGCTCTTGTGACGTGCTTGCTACCACTAACCCACCCAGACAATGAACATACGCTACCTGTATTTGGGTATATTAGCTGTGATTTCGGTGTGGTGAATAGGACGAAGAGAGCACAAAGGGCTAGAGCAACAAAGGCATGGCTTTGGTCAGGCTTCCCGAGGTCTTCTGGCCTTTGATGCAACAATGCTTTGGAAGACGTGCATTGGCATGCGTGTAAGAATCAAAGGTGAAGGGTCAATGGATTGTTAGTTCCTCCTGCACGGCTTGTAAATCGGAATCGGGGCAGGTGTCAAGAAGAGGGTTGTATGCAGCTTCCGTAAGATGCCCCAGCGTCCTTTACTCCCAAAGGTTAGCAAATCTTTGCTTGCAACGCAAGATATCGAATCCTACAGTAAAGCGTACTTCAGTCTATCACATAACCAATCTCTTACTGGCCTCTCCCTATTCAGTCCTGCAAGGAGGCCCCCTCAGATCCGCCTTGCAATCTCCTTCTTTCCGCGTTTGCTAAGTCGACGACTATTCTGAAGGCCCAAGGGGTGTATCGACGTGGTATGACACCACTGATTTCCTATTCTTGCATACCTTTTGCCTTCTTGGAGATCATCGCAGCTGTAGTGAAGCGCTTAGAGTCTGACATGTTAGTGTAATGGATCTTAACAGAATATGCAGTGTATAGGGAGGGAGTATAGGAGTCGACATGCGGCCTCGCTTGTGCATCACACTAGATGTTTCTTTTTGCGTGCTCTCGAGCATCGTAGAGGATCCCACGGCGGTTGTAAAGACGATAAGACTTGTCCATGTGGTTCGGTCGTCTAAGAATAGGTGAGCTGGGAGGGTACCTGCGTCTGATAGATGAGGGTGGTCTCCGAGTAGGTCAGAGGTGGGCCAAACGGGTCGCTTCGAACCTGGTCATCGAGCTATGAGCCAGGGTCGACCACGGTCTGTGATGTGTGCATGCTGATGTTTCGTTTCATGCACGCATGGCAGTCACTTGGGAAGAAACATCCCATGCAGATAATGGAGTGCTGTCAGGTACGGTGAGCTCGTTATAGAAACGTTAAGCTTCTCACAGGGGTAGAGGAGAGAACCGCTGGCCTTTTTCAACGGACCCGGCTCGCCAACCGTGTAAGAATGCGGCGTGGCAGGAGATAAGAAGCATTGCGGTGCGTATTTGGAGGGGTGGTGGGCATATGTGGAGTAGCAGCAGGATGACCAGCTGGACTGCAGCCAGTCAGCATTATGGAGATGGAGAGTGAACAGACGTGAATGGCTTCGCGGGTATACGAGCAAGCGTCTACGCATGTGAGACTATGTCACGGAGACGGCCTGCTTGTGGGGCAGAATGCGATTACAAAGTCGAGAATCGTTCTGTGGTCACTGGTGAGGTTGGGTCAAGCGTCATCGGCTCGGTCCTGTGAGATATTTTTGGAAGCGGATCGCCACTAATGCGGGAGCCACGACCACAACCGGCGGGAACGTAGCCCTGCCACAACGTTCAACGTCTGCCGGTGCCGAATCTGCGTGTTTTCTCTCTCCGGTCGTGCTACTGCTCAATCGTATGCGACCGTTTTCGCTGCGTGTTCATTGGGGCGCGGGCCTACGATGGCTTCTACATAACTTGACAGGCATGTTTCAGCGCGCGTGCAGCCAACGGCCCCGGGGATTGACCTCGCAAGATAGGAACAGTAAGGCGTCACCAGTCCGGCATCGATACCGCACGATGGACACCCAAAACACAAGCAAAGCACATTCGGGAGCTAGCTGGCGGCATCCTCCAAGGATAGGCGGTTCCGAAGAGGGTGGACGCCGAGACTGAGCGACCTACCACAGTGGGCCATGGTGTGTTGCAGGGACGCGGCATGGATTGGCGCGAACCTCGCATCTGAGTGTACCGGGGAGCACAGCGCGCACAAGAGTTGTGCCTGGCTGCACCGGATAGGGCGGCCTGTCAAGCCGATCTGGGGTCGTGTTCCTGGCACTGGGCAGCGTGGAATCTCCAGTCTGCATCGGACGTTCCGCTGATGGATGAAAGCAGAAGGCAATTCTGCACCTCGAGGCTGCAGACTGACCGACTGTTGACACGAACCGAGTGTGGAGATGTTTCCATATTTTTTCAGCCGGGGGAGGCTCGACAAGACAGACAGATCCCATGCAGAGTGGACGGGTCCCATGCAGAGTGGACGGGTCCCATGCAGAGTGGTGGATGCTGTTGCCATGCAGAGTAGACAGGTCCAGAGTAGACAGGTCCAGAGTAAACAGGTCCAGAGTAGACAGGTCCAGAGTAGACAGGCCTAGGGTAGACAGGCCTAGGGTAGACAGGCCCAGTGGACGGGCCCTATGCAGAGCAGGACTACTGGACAAGATCCCACACACACACACACACACACACACACACACACACACACACACACACACTTCACCACGGCGTAGCGAACAGCGAACAGCGGAAAGGTCCTTAAAATAACTCGTTACAGACGAGCGAGCCCCTTTCGGCCAATTTGCAGGTGTTCTCTGGGCAGAGGACGAATGGGAGAATATATTGCTGCACCAATGGGCGCGGCCACCGAGACAGCCAAAGTCCGCTAATTAACGGCTGAAAGATGGCACAGGCCACAGCGACTTTGCTATTATTAGGACACGCCCACGTTCGAGTGATGTTCGACTCTACCCTTCAGCGTTCGACCCCAAGATTGAAGAGCCTCACGTCGTGCGTTGCGGCCCCGGTCCAAAGTGTCGCGCAACCACCGCAGACATATATCTCCAACCTCGGCGCCCGCACCTCTCCTGCCGTCGTCCACAGGCCACGCTTGCCTGCCTGCCTGCCTGCCTCCTTCCCCACTGCACTGCTTCGCGTCGCCGCCTCGCGCCTTCCTTTGCACGCGGCGCTCTCTCCAGCCACACCACGCCGCGCCCGTATCACCGGTCCATGTACACTCTTCCAGACTGATCGCCGACAGTCACCATGGGCCGCAGGAAGATTGAGATCAAGGCCATCAAGGACGACCGCAACCGCTCCGTGTAAGCTGCAGCGCTGATTATCCGGTCGCGGCTGAAACTGACCTGTCGCAGGACCTTCCTGAAGCGCAAAGGCGGTCTGTTCAAAAAGGCCCATGAGCTTTCCGTGCTCTGCTCGGTCGACGTTGCCGTCATCATCTTCGGCCACAATAAGAAGCTGTACGAGTTCTCCTCGGGCGACATCAACGAGACCATCGGACGACACCAATATGTAGGCTCCCGCGTGCTACCGCCTCCACGGTCCGCACTAACAGCTGGTAGTATGGCGGCGCACACGAGCACAAGGGGCCCGAGGACTTCATGGGCAAGAAGGACATGGACGACGATGACGACGACGACGAGGGCGCCATGATGGCCGGCTCTCCCCCGCGCGACTCGCACACCCCTCCCGAACACGCCATGATGGGACACCACCTGCAGAACAACCCCTCCTACCAGCACATGCGACATGCAACGCCTTCGAATTCGCCGCCAATGCACAACGGTATCCCCTTCCATGCCCGCCACCCCTCCCCGCAGCCAGGCAGTCTTTCACGGCCGGATTCGCGAGCTCAGATGCGTCGACCGAGCTCCAACCTCGTGCCACCCCACCATCCTTCTCAGGCGCCACAGCCGCAGAACAGCTTCGCCTACATGTCGAACCCACCCTTCTACAACCCGCAAGCTGCCCAGGCCATGGCCCCAAAGCCCCCGCCAGCACCAGCCCCGCCTCAGTTTCAATACACGCATCCGCCCGCCCACCCCCAAATCCAATACATGCAACAGCAGGAGCCACGTAGACAATCGATGCCTCCCGTTTTCCAGCAGCCCCAACAACAGCAACTGCAACAACAGCAGCAGCAGCAGCAACATCAGCAGCAGCAAGATCGTTCCCAACTGCAACCTCAACCTCAGGCGCAACCCCAAAGTCACCAACTGGCAGTGCCGTCTCCGCCACAACCAAACCGTAACGACTTCCAAAGCCCTCCCCTGCCGCAGCCCAAGCCACTCCCTTCTGCCGCCAAGCACAGCATCTTCACGCCCATTGACGACAGCCAATCCATGTTCGCTTCTTGGGGAACGAGCAATGCAGAGCCTCCTCGAAGCGATCCTCCCATGATCAAGACCGAGCCTGGAATTCGCTCGCAATCAATCGACGTGGCTTCAGTGGCGCGATCTCAGGTGAACGGTAACAGCAACTCTCCTCCACACCCATCTCCTCCGCAAGTGCCAACCAATCCTCAGCGGACTCAGTCTGCGTCGTCGATGCCCATTGTTCCCGTTTCCCGGACGAACAGCATTGCAAAGCCGCGATTGATGCTGCAGATCCCAGCCGACGAGGACACGGGAAGTCAGACTGCAGAATCCTCGCCCAGGGGTTCCGGGACGACGGGTGCAACGCCGGCGAGGACGAGCACGGATACGCATTCCTCCGGCGTTGTGCTGCCTCCTCCTTCCCCGAGTGCGAACTCAATCATGAGCGCTGGAGCGACCGGTCCACCGAATCCATTTGCACGACCAGCCCCCCCAACCAACAACGGCTCGTATGGAAGTCGTGGCGAAATGGAAACTCCGATTTCGGCGCTTCCCAGCCGCTTTGTCGAAAACGGACTCCTACCCTCTCCTTCGAGTTTCTACCCGGAGTGGGGCTTTGGCAGAGACTCCAACATGCTGCCCAGCCCGCTCAACTTCCAAACGCCGGTGGTCCCAAACGGGCCCAGCTTCGGTCGCGATGAGGCTGCCGATCGCAAGCGTAAACCCTCTGACGAGTGTTCGGATGCAGGCAGTCAGAAGCGAGTCAAGGCCTGATGAATGAGCCCAGGCATCACGTACTATACCAACCATTTACTTTGCAAATCGTTTGTTCGCACTACTTCACTTCCCAAGCATGGCCGTTCTTGTGTACTTTTATCGGTGCGGCGTTTTTTGCTTTGTCGTCAGCAGTTGGGAGGCACGGCGGTTGGATGCAATTAGTATGTCGTTGTCGCGTCACCTTCGTTTGGGACCTTGTACTGCCAGTGTTCGTGGGTGGCGTTTGCTGATACCCATGAAGAGGTGTTCTGTTGCTGCTTTGCGTTGGCTTGGTTCGCTTTCACGACGGCATGGGTATGACATGCGAGTGGACAAAATGGCGTTTATACTATGGGTTATGAAGATAAGATTCTTGTCGTTTCGTGTGTAGATAGTTATAATCGAAGTTTGGACGGAATGCTATTGTTCAAGTGCATGTTTGTTGTGTAGGGTAAACACGACGCGCAATGGCTTTGGTCCTAATCGAGGTGTTGGGGAGGGTGCTTCTGGGTGTATGGTACCTAGGTGGAATCTCCGTTGTGTCGCTCATCACCCCCCAACTCTTCCATTTAACTCGGCTTTGCTTCTTCTTCTTCTTCTTCTTCTTCTTCTTCTTTCGGAATACACCATCGCAAAGCACAGAGTGTACACTGGGAGGTGCCAAGCATGTACACATGATAGATTTTTGGTTTCTCAGCGATGGTTCTGACTCGGGGAAGTCGGTACCTGCAATTCAGTAGCCTGCAAACAATACGCAGACGTGCCTGCGGTGCAACCAGTGAATAGCGAAGCAGGAGTCGCAACGTGTTTGGGCGATACAGCTCGTTGACGGATACGAATACGGAGTACATGAGCAGGATCCGTCGGCGCAGGTAGCCCAACTGCGTCGGGAGGACGAAGCCCAATGTGTGCTGGGCAACCCCAGCCTCGCGATGTGGGCACATACAAGACGATGGCAGGCAAAGATACGTCAAACGGCCTTTTTCCCTGCTGATGCTTCCGTTAGTATCCCAAGTGAGCAACAAGTTTGCCCACGCTTGGTTCCGCATTTCCGAGGAGGCAGCGCACAGGTCGCGTACGGGCCCTCAAGCAGCCCTCACCGGCATCATCGTCCCCGCGCTTGCATCTGTTCTCGCGCCGAACGAAGGTCATCAGCCACAACCAGGCTGTGAAGTGGAGTCACCATCTGAGCCGCCTTCGAACCCCATGTCCGTCTGCATCGCTATAGATATTGCCCATCCGTCCCTCGCCGTCTCTCGCCGTTCCTTTGCTTGCTCTGTAATCCAGTCACCCGCGCTGAAGCTGTCCTGCGCGCACATCGCACCTACTACCCCGCCACCATGGCATACAATTCAAACTTCAACCCGGACAGGCTGCCTGCGCACGCGGAGCCTGAGCAGGTACGTACCGTCTCAACCATGTTCAGATTCACCGCAACACGATGCTTACCAATGCAAGGCCGCCGCCCTCATGAGCGGCCGCGAATCCGCCCGCCCCCCGCGCACCTCCTCCGCCCGCCCAGACTACCACGACAAACCGCTCCCCCCTTCCCAGGGCCCAGACAACCGCTACGGCCGCGGTCACAGCAACTCGTACGGCTCCTACGACGCTCGCCCACCGCCCGGCGCATATGGCGCGCCCGACCCCCGCTACGACGACCGGAGCAGGTACGACACCCAGTCCGGCGCGCGTCGCAACGACGCGCCCCCTCCCCAGCGCGACCCACGATACGACAGCTACGCATCGCCCCAGCGTGACCCGCGACACGACGGCTATGGGTCGCCTCCGCCGCAGAACTACGGACACGGCCCTGCGCCCGCGGGATTTCATCATGGGCGGCCTCCTGTGCAGGGCAGACCGCCTGCGACGCCTGCGCCGCCGAGGGATGGAAATGATCGGGTCGCCCTGGAGCGGCTGTTCAAGCAGGTGGACCGGGATAACAATGGTAACTTGACCGAGGCGGAGCTCAAGACGGCGCTGGTGAATGGCGATTGGAGCCCGTTTGACCCGCATACTGTACGCATGATGATCAGGTAGGTCGCATCTTATCCCGTCCTGCGCTGTGGTGTATGCAGGACCAACGAGAAAGGAGAAACGTTGAACGCTAACATGATGAAAGGATGTTCGACACCGACCGCTCCGGCTCGATAAACTTCGAGGAATTCTGGTACCCTGCCCTCCCCCTCCTGCCTTTTCTCAACCCCCTACTGACACCACCAAGCGGCCTCTGGGGTTTCCTCTCCGCCTGGCGCAACCTCTTCGACCGCTTCGACGCTGACCGCAGCGGCTCCATCTCCTACTCTGAATTCACCGACGCCCTAATCGCCTTCGGGTACCGCTTATCCCCTCAATTCGTGCAGCTGCTGTACTCCACCTACGACCGCCGGGGCGACAACAACATGAGTTTTGATCTGTTCGTGCAGGCATGCATCAGTCTGAAGCGGATGACGGACGTGTTCAAAAAGTACGACGACGACCGGGATGGGTACATCACCCTGAGCTTGTGAGTTACCCCCCCCCCCCAATTCCTTTCCCGTCCTGCCAGGCGAGACTTGGTGGAAGGGAGACGCCGCGTTGAGTTGCGTGCAATCCGAGTCCGAGAGATCGCTTGCGCTAATCTTTTCTTCTTGGGCGTGCACAGCGAGGAGTTCCTCACAGGTGCGCAGACCCTCTTCCTCTTCAACAGCATCTCGGCTGCGACTGATACCGGTCTGTACTAGAAATCATCCGCCAGCGATAGGCTCGCGCGGGTAGAGAGAGAGAGGGAGGGAGAGGCTCCCGGGATGCTCACGCACACAAACACACAAACAAAAGCAAAAGCAAAAATACGCGCATGCATGCATGCATGATCTTCCTTCCCTCCAGGACGCCTACCATGAGCCACAAGGTTTCTGAACACTCAAACGACCCGACGCTACGGCTGCACGTGGGATGGGAGAACTAGGTAAATAAAGCCGGGTCGCCTTGGATCGGTTCGGTTCGGTCCGGTTCGGCTTGGTTCGGCTCAGCCTGGCTTGGAAATGGTCGCATTTTCTTTTCCGCACCGCACCGCACAGCAAAGAAAGAAAGAGATGGCAAGAGGACGTTGTTTTTCTAATGGAGAAAGAAGACGAGAGAAAGGCCTATTTAGATACCCGTGGAATCACAGCATCCTGATATTGACCCCTTTGCCATGGTTCCGTGACTTGCGTGACTTGCGTGACTTGCTTGCGTACGTGCTTCCGACGTCCGCACTAGACGCAGCCTAGCCAACAGATGAAGCCCACAGATCAAAGGTGCCCACTCTCCAACCCAATCCAAGCGTTCACGTCCTACCATCCATCGGTACATTACGTCAAAGCCGTCATGGAACGCAGTGGGGCAACCTTTCGAATCGTTGTTTCCGCAGGCGGCCATGAGCGCTGTGGCGGCTACTTGGTACATGCACGCCACGCATCAAGAGCGCCATCTCCCTCACGGATTCCCCTTCATGTTGTACTCGGGACCGTCCTCGTCCCAGAAAATAGATTATCGACGCCGCCTAACATACATGGAAAAACTGGGCGAGCCCATGACATACGAAAGGCCTCGTCTCCATGCCGAACAAATCCCTTGAAATCGCTCAAATGCTGATGAGGGTATCTATGAATCGCATACACGTAATTGGAACAAAATACAAACTTGAGTGACCGCTTATGAACAAAACGAAAGGCGTGGGATATCGAAATTGGCGAAGAATTGCAGCCCGACAGACGGGAAACCATCTCATCAGATCGTACGATGTTTGTCGGCGTCCGTAGGGTGCATGTGCAAAGGGTGCAGATGCGAAAAAGGTGCAGCTAGATGGCACGTTAGCCAACGCCGGGCGCGAAACCCTTGTGTCTAGCCAAGAAAGTATGCGAGAGTCTATCCGCGCTGTACATGCTAGCCCCGAGAGAAGACAGATAAACGGCTCTTCTTGGGCTTACCTCGGTGCGAGTCCTTCTGTTCCCACGGCAGGACGTCACTCTTGCGAATGCGTCCACCTAAGCCTAGTCGTTCACGAGAGGAGCGGTACCAGGAAGCTGACATCACAGAGGGCGTGAAGGAAGTTGCAACAGAAGGCGCCGTCGAAGGTGCGATGGAGTGTGCAGAGAACGATTCGGCACTGTCCGTGCTTTCACGTGTGCGGGTTCGCCCAACCTCAGTCGTGTCGGAAGCCGCATCCGTGTCATCTGTGCTGGCTATAGAAGCCTCGTAAAGCGTGGGCAAGGCGGGAGAACTGAACTTATGGTGGTGCAGGTATGTGCTAGCGCGGGGTGGGTTTGAGTAGGTTCGACAGGGACGTGGCCGTGAGAAGTTGGCTGGAGGGTTTCCAGGAGGAACATAGTGCGGGACCGTAGTAGGTTGGATCGGCTGTACGGGAGCCTGGTAGGACGAAGTTCTTGGCGGCGGTGTAGTCAGGATGGGCTTTACGTCGAAGAGGAAGTCATGCGTGTCAGGTACATCTGGATCTTCATCTTCTCCATCGTAATAGTCGTCCAGGGCCTCTCCGGCTCCACCGTTCAACCGCCTGAAGATTGCATCTGCCCTATCGACAGTCACTATATCTGGTTCGGAGATTGAAAGTTTGCCATCAACGTCAGTGACAAAGACTTGAGACGCATCCTGGTCCGGGCGAGAAGGTGGACTCCAAGGGTGTTCTGCACTAGAGCGTGGTGAAGCAGCCGACGAGCTCGGATCATCATCCGGGAAGAAGGACGTCATTTCCGGCAACGAGGCAAATGAAGGTGAGTCTACCCGCGGAGGAGGTTTCGTTGGAGTGTACGCGCCCACATCAATTGCCGAATGCATCGGAGAGGCCAATGAGTTTGGAGGGCCTCGGCTGTCGTTTGTCGCGACAGAGATGGCAGACGAATTCATCATGGAATTTATCGTGGACGTGCGGGTCGTGTAGTTTGGCGATGGTTGGGATTCGGTGCTGCTCATTGTGCTCGCCCTCTTGCTAGAAAGGATCGAGGTTCGTGAGGATTTCAAAGATTCCGGCACGCCGTCCCATTTAGAATTGACCTTGGGCACGGTCGGCGGCAGCTTCTGCGGAGAGATGCCCTGCATGCCCACGGGCGGTGGGAGACCACCTTTGGCTGCGGATTGCTTTCGGTGTGCATCGGCAAACTGGTCCAGAGCAGACTGCGACGGCTCTTTCATGGTGAGGAAACTGAGGACACAGTTCTTCTTCTTCTTCGTCGGCGGCGCCTTGGACTCGCGGGTACTGGAGCCATCGGAGGAGGCCAGGCTGGCGGATTGGGTCGATGCCAGTGATGCTGTGCTTCTGGTGTCGAATTCTGGCGTCGAGACTGGGGTGCAATTTGGCGTGGAGAGGGGCTGGTCCAAGGGCGTGTCGTTGGGACTGGGAGGAGCGTCGGTAGAGGTAGAAGAAGTTTGGGAAATGAGGGACAGGTCATCGGCGGGTATGGGATTACGATAGGTTAGTTTCGGGATTCTGGGCGGACGTGCCAGGTCTGTAACGGGCGCCATGTCGAGTCAAACGCAGGCGCTCGAGTCAAACGAGCAAACGGCGACGATCGGCGGGTGCGGAAGGGGGCTAGGTAGGGGACGGTGCAGCAGCCTTCAGAGGGCGCTACGTCGATGGGGTGGTGAGCATTGCTCAGCGTGCAGTGCAGGTGGCAGTGAAGGTGACAGTGAAGGTGACAGTGACAGTGGAGGTACGCGACTTGAGCAGACGAGAGAAGAGCGTGGCAGCCGGCAGCCGTCACAATAAAGGCGAGAGGGGACGTAGGCGCCTTCCGCGGACAGCAGGTGCCAGGCTCTGTCTATGCACGGGAAAGCAGGCGCCATCGTGCGCTGTACCACAGAACAAGCAAACCTGCAATTTGGCTAGAGCACGACCAAGCGAGGTGGGCGAGGACAGTCGAAAACGCCAGCCGGAGGGGGGAGCTTTCGTGGCTTTCACAGTTGTGCTAGGAACGTGATTCCGACCGAAGTCATTGGCGGCCAGGAGCACCGGCGTCCCAAGCCGTTCGTCCCGTACCTAGTCTAGCTGACGACGGGACGACGGTAGATATTCCCCAGAACCAGCTGACGCGCGGGTACGGCAGGGCATTGGAGAGTCGCGGCCCACGGCTGTGGTTTGATAGAGAGGGTCATGGCGATCTGGACCGGGTTGTGCTTGTCCGATAAGCGAGGCTGCAGTCGGCCGCCTCCGATGCTGCGAACAGCAGACGTTGGACTAAATAACAGACATTGGGTGACAGCAGACATTGGGTGACAGCAGACATTGGGTGACAACGGACATGAGATAGACGGGATTATAGACCTGGACAAAGATAATAGACATCCAACCTGGACAAAGATAATGGACATCCGCCTAGACAATGGACATCCGCCTAGACAATAGACATCCAACCTAGACAAGAAACATCTAACCTAGACAAAGATAATAGACATCTAACCTAGACAAAGATAATAGATATCCGCCTAGACAATGGACATCTAACCTAGACAAGAAACATTTAACCTAGACAAAGATAATAGACATCTAACCTAGACAAAGATAATGGACATCCGCCTAGACAATAGACATCCAACCTGGACAAGAAACATCCAACCTGGACAAGAAACATCCGACCTAGACAAAAAACATCCGACCTGGACAATGGACATCCGCCTAGACAACATACATCCGACCTGCACAGCAAACGGCAGGACAATGCATTGTGTGCCAGCAGAGACGGGTTAGTCTGACACCACGTCCAGGCGAGGCAGACATTGGCTAGAGTTTCCTTCGGCCAAGGTACGAGACGACAGGTACGAAGCCAGCATGTGCGCCATGGCATCTTGCAAGAGAGTGAAGCATGCTAGTACACCCTGGTTTTGACCATCTTTGTATATTACACCCTGGTTTCGACCATCTTTGTATATTACACCCTGGTTTTGACCATCTTTGTATATTACACCCTGGTTTCGACCATCTTTGTATATTACACCCTGGTTTCGACCATCTTTGTATATTACACCCTGGTTTCGACCATCTTTGTATGATACACCCTGGTTTCGACCATCTTTGTATGATACACCCTGGTTTCGACCATCTTTGTATAATACACCCTGGCTTCGACCATCTTTGTATAATACACCCTGGTTTCGACCATCTTTGTATAATACACCCTGGCTCGACCATCTTTGTATAATACACCCTGGTTTCGACCTTCTTTCTATAATGCACCCTGGCTCGACCTTCTACATACGTGCAAGAGTGATGATGGCCTTTTCCCATTCCGACTCGAATTGGTTCTCGGGACTCAACAGCGGGTCCACCTAGCGACTGGCCGCCGCCCACCCTTCTCCACTTCTTCAGCTTTTGGCAGCGGCCCCGTCCAGAAGCCGCCACCACGCGACAAGGACGCCAGCAGCCAATATTCCCACTAGCACCGCGCCCCCATCCCAATCACACCGCCGGCTGCCTGCGACATTTTTTTCCGCCACAAGGCGCTGCTTCTGCCCCCGAGTGGACGACCACCCCGGTGCCGCCCGCCAAGCGCGAGATCCGGGTCGGCGCTCTCAGGCCTCTCCGTGATCTCACCCGCTGGCGCCCCTCCCAGCAGCGTCTCTACCCCACGGCTACGAAGGTACCGCCCTTTGCTGTCTTCCAGCCGACTCTCCACCTCCGCCATGCCAGCGCTCCTGGTAGATACTAGTACGCCGTCTACCTCGCCCAGCAGCTCCTCGACTCCCTCGGACCAGCGCACCCAGCGGCGGTCGCAGTCGCGCTCGCCCAACCGCCCGCCCGTGTCCCCCATCACACCGACTGTTGCCGCTGCACAGCTTGCCCGTCCGGAGCCCCAAGACACGCGACCCCGCGTCGCACCCCCGCAGCCTCCCCAGCCCCCGCCGACTGCCACCTTCAGACAGCAGCCGCCTGCTGTGCCCATTTCCGAGAGCGAAAACCCCGATGCGATAGCCCTCCGCTCTGCCATCTCGCTGCTGCAGCTCCAGCGCGAGAAGAGCAAGCGCGACCTCAAGGCCCTCGAAGAGCTCAAGGCCGCCGCCGTCTCGGACCCCCATGCCTTTGTGCGGTCTCTACAGGAGCAGCGCAAACATGCCGCGGGCAAACCCGTCGATGTCCTCACGCCCACGCTGGCCGATATAGCCGAGGCAGCCGCGAGCGAAGGCGCCGAGAACACGCATGGCGAGAGCGGGACGGGGCGGAAGGACTCGGCAGCGGTAGAGGCATCACTCAAGGAGGCCACCAAGTTTCCTGCCGTCCCTCAACCCCAGAACATCGTAAGATGTCCGCCCGTCAACTGGGCAAAGTACCACATTGTCGGTGAACCGCTGGACAAGCTGCACGATGAGCAGAAGCGGTACCCAGGCTCGAGCGAGCCACCACGCACGCAGTCAGGAGCCAGAGCGCCACCCCACCGCGTTGCTGCCCCCTACTCGCCCTTCACCGACGGCATCGGCGGGCCTCCTGCTGCTCAACCATGGCGGGGACCCAAGAAGTCCAAGTCGCCGTCTTGACACACCCTCAGCCAACTTCCAGGCCCTCAGATCATTACTGGTCACACCCTCAGCCAACTTCCAGGCCCTCAGATCATTACTTTCCACACCCTCAGCCAACTTCCAGACCCTCAGATCATTACTTCTCACCTCATCCAGACCAGGTGCGACATTCGATCCATCCTAAAAGTAAAGACGGAGCACAAGCTGCTCCCTTACGAGATACGTTTTCACGGTCCCTCAACGATAGACGTTTTACGATAGAAGCCACGCACATCCTTGCAGATGCAGCGCAGAATACATACTATAGCACTGCATGCCCTTGCATGTTCGAACGTCTGATGCCCATGCATGTTCGAACGTCTGATGCCCATGCATGTTCGAACGTCTGCTCTGCCACCGTGTGGGTCGCGTACGCGGCGGTGAAAAGAGTTTTTTTGTGCCCGTGTCGCTGTCGCGTGTGGGCTCAGGGTCAGGCTCAAGCTCAAGCTCAAGCTCAAGCTCGAACGCGTACATCCAATCAACTTCATCTTCCAAATTCCCAACATACGCGTGGTAGAGGCTGTGCCAACCGGGCCTTCTCTCACGATTTTCAAGCCAGTGTGTCGCCGTCGAGCGCCCTTCACCAACCGCCTCGCACGTCGTTGCGCCGACCCTGCGTAAGCGAGCGGCACCCCTGCCCCTTGCATGCGTACCCTGGCACTAATGACGTTGGCCGCAAGCAAAGCAAACCAGCCTTGTTCTGCCACCCAGCCATTTCCACGTCAACCCAGCCAGCTACCTAGCACGCTCTGTCTAGTAACGGCACTGAAGATCGCACTGTGTTGGTTGACGCCTGTGGCGCGTGGCCGACGGGGGCGCAAGCAAGTTTGTGTTGCGACGATGGTTTCCTTGGGAGCTACCCTGGCGGAGTGACGTTCAGGGCTGGAATGTATGTGTACTTAGGGCGATTGTTCCTTTGAGGGTTTGTTGAGGTCACTGGGTCGCTTTGTCGTGTCTTTGTTGGGCTTGCCAGCTCGTCTTGTCTTGTAACCTCTTCCCTCGCTCCAATACATACAACACCACCATCCAAGTGTAGTTGAACCAAAACAACCATGCGACCAACCGCCCTCATCCCCGCGCTCCTCAGCGCCGCCGCCCTCGTTCTCGCCTTCCTCTGCCTCTTCGCAGGCCACAAGAAGAACTTCATGGAAGACTACTCCATCCTCACGCTCAACACCTCGCGACTGGGCGAGGGCATCGTCAACGGCACCCTCGGCAACGACGACAGCACCCTGGGCTCCCTGTGGAACCTCGTCCCCGACAGCATCCAGAACGACGTCGGCGAGGCTGCGGGTGTTGTGGCCGAGAAGCTCGGCATTGAGGTTCGTTTTTCCACGCCCTCACATATCCACATCCCCAAATCAAGTCAGTAAACTAACTAAGCCCGCGGGAAACAGGACTTCTACTCCGCCCACCTCCTCGACTACTGCTACGGCCAATATACGCCCGCCGAAGCCCCCAACGCCACCGTTTCCGCCGGCGACATCCACAAAAATGTGACCGGCTGCTCCAACCAAACCGCCATGTTCTACTTCAACCCCACGCAAATCATCCAAGACGCCCTCAACAAGTCCGGTCTCGACGTCACCCTAGACGACCTCGAGTGGCCCGCCGACATCCAGCGCGGCCTCGACACCCTGCGCACCGTCAGCGTCACCGCGTTCGTGCTGTACTGCATCTCCATCGGGCTAATCTTCCTGTCGTTCCTCGCCGCTGTCGCTGCCGTCTTTACTTCGGGGAGGCTCTCAGCCTGCGTCAATCTCCTGCTGGGCATCCTCGCATTCCTGGCCATCGGACTTGCCAGCGCGCTCGTGACGGCGGTGATTGAAAAGGGCGGGGATGTGATCAACGAGCATGGCAAAGCCATTGGACTCGAAGCCGGCAAGGGCAGGAAGTTTATGGCGCTGACGTGGGTGAGTACGGGATGCATGTTTCTGGTGCTGGTGATTTGGTGTGTCGAGATGTGTGTGGGGCGCAGGAGGAAGGGCGCGTATGTCAATGGGAAGCACGGTTGAGCGTGTGAGCTGGGTTTGCGTTGGGTGACGGAATAGCTTGCTTCGTGCCTCGGATAATTCGCTGGAGGTTGATCGAGAGGAGGACGGGGTAATGTGTGCGGCCATGTGTTACGATCTTCATGTCTTTTCCTACGCTTGTTTGTTTGCGCATATACCCAGATTGCGCCTGAGGCTTTGTCTATACTCGCGCTGTAGGAAAGTATACGATTATTCTTGTTTGAAATGTAAACTATCAAATTATCCTTTTTGCTATAAAAGTTTGTGATTATATGATTTGGTCGTTCGCAACGTCCAGGTCGATGTCAATATGATTGCGAAGATAGGTCTAGAGGAGAAGTGCGACACGAAGTGGCAGACGCGAATGCCAGACTCTTGGATCTTGAATCGTCAAACAAGTACAGTAGGTATCAAGGAAGGGTCAAGCACTTTGTACTTTGCTGGTTAGAAACCTTGCCTTGCAAGGTTACACAGGATCTAGAACCAGTCTCCTCATTGGCCCATTCACCTCTCTCGCAATTGGTTTACCTACCACCCCACGCTAGTCAGGATTGACTGTGAATATGGAGGCGTTCTATTTATATAGTTCACGTGGTCTTCCATCATGCCTCCGAGGGAAGTTCTGAGCGAGGTGTTGCTTCTTGGAAATCTGGGCATCTTCAGCTGGCGACGAACATCGCAGTGCAAACGACGGCATTATCGTACAACTAAAGCAAGTTTGAATGTCAACGAATATCGTGTTATACTACAATACCGCATGTCCAACCCGCACCGATAGGATTCCAGACTGGCATCGCTCCTATCGCCACTTCTATGCCGTCTCTACGCGGAAGCCACCCTGCTGTCTCTCCCCCCTGCCATATTTGCTGATTCTCTGTCCCCTTCCACACCAGCATGCGAAGATGGGAGTGGCCCTACCGCTACAGCTACACCTTCGCCGGCAAGCTCCACCAGAACCTCTACTCCCCGTTCCGCCCGCCATCTTCCTTCCGTGTCCTTGAACTCCAACCTGGCCACAGCTCCTCCCCAGTTCGATGCAACCTCCTCAACGCAGCCCTGGATAACGCACCCAACTACGAAGCCCTATCCTACTGCTGGGGCGACCCTAAAGACACACGGACCGTCACCTGCAATGGACGCAAGTTTCCCGTAACTAAGAACCTGCATGAAGCGCTGGTCCGTCTCAGGCGGCGGAGCGGGAAGAGGACGCTTTGGGTCGACGCGTTGTGCATTAACCAAAGAGATTATGCAGAGCGGAATCAGCAGCTGCGTCTGATGGGACGAATTTATCGGAAGGCAGACAGAGTCGTGGCGTGGGTAGGTGGAGAGTCGGATGTAGCCGGTATTGCCAAGGGCGTAATTGAGAGGTTGAGGGCTCTCGAGGTGCGTTTTGGGGGCGTGGTCATCCTCGGGCCTGACGCACAGCACTTGGGCGAGTTGGGACTACCAGAGGAGTTGTCGCCAGCGTGGAGCGCGTTGCGGTATTTCTTCCAGCGTGCCTGGTTCCAGCGCGTCTGGGTCATCCAGGAGGCAGCGAATGCCACACAACTGGATGTCACGTGTGGCCAGGTACACCTGCCGTGGGACGATCTGGTGTGCACTGCTCGGTGTGTCGCAGAGAGCCCGATGCTATCTGGATCAAACACTGCGCAGGTCTGCCAGCATATCGGCTTTATTGATGAGTGCAGACGCGCATCACAGCACGGCACTGGCGGCCAGCTGTCACTGTTCAACCTACTGTACCCTAGCCAGCGATGTGGAGCCACAGATCTGAGAGACAAGATCTTTGGCCTCTATCTGCTGGTCAAGATCAGGCTGCTCTACCAGAGGCGAACTACGAGAAGGCAGTTCGTACCGTGTACACAGAAACCGCACTCCACCTTCTCAAAACCACCGGGGGGCTCAATGTGCTCAGCTGCGCCGGCGAAGCTCGTGCCCCACCTACACGTTCTCTCAACCTCCCATCCTGGGTCCCGGATTGGCATTCTCATGATAAGTCAACACCGCTAGCTCCGCCCTCGGAACCCAGCGCATACTGTGTGAACTACGAGGTATCGCAGGATCTCACAAAGCTCACGCTCAAGGGCGATATATTCGACGAAATCGTTTCCCTGTCTGATATCATCTTGCCCTTCGGCTACACGCTCGACGGGTCGCACATCAACCTCCTCGTCCAGCAATGGCCAAATGCCAGCGTCGTGCTCGAACCAACGCGTGAAACCATCCGCGTCTTAGATATCCTCCCTCGACGTGCCGCACTGGGTGACTTCGACATTGCGAGTCTACCATCTGCCTCGTACACTAAAGGCTGGCTCAAATCGGAGAGGAATCAGCTGAGACGGGTATTTTATGGACGCCGAGTTTATCGATCAGCGGGTGGTCGCTTGGGTTTGGCATCCTCTCATGCGATACCAGGCGACAAGATTGTGGCTTTCCGAGGGGGAAGCATACCCTTTGTGATACGCCGGAATGAAAACGCGTATTCGCTGATCGGGGAGTGCTTTCTCGCCAACCCTGATGGAGGGAGTGTCGTTTGAAAATTCGGATGCGAATGCGGCTGCAGATATCACATTGGAATAATAGGATGTCTCGCGTCCTGGAAACACACGTAAGCTAGCAATCATGCATCCAAGGGACCGGAAGGAGGGCCGCCATAAAGGTGTGACAAGGTGTTTTCGGGTATCCTACACGGAGAAGCGTAGCTCATCAGCTTCTCGTGACGTCCTTTCCGAGAAAAAGTTATCCCAGTGCTGCTTCGACAACCCGGTCACGTTCGGCTTTCTAGCACTCCTTGATGTAGTTCTCTTGGTGACCGGCTCTGGTCTCCGGATGTTGGTCGTCTCGATATCCGACGACTTGAGTGTCCAGAGATTGCCCGTCCCAGATTTTGACGGCATCCGCATCTATGATACCGTATTCGAGCAGCATTTCGATGACCTGGTAGTTATACTGCCCGCCTCTGGCGTGCAGGAACATTTCCCGTTTGACACCTTCGGAAACAGAACTGTGCGCCATACCGGAAAGGTTCCGAATGAGGCTCTCAATCTTCGGCATGTGGGCGAAAGACTCGCCAGGCTCCAATGGTCGCTGGAAGAGCTGGCATAGCTCAGCTACAACACGGAGGGCGTCGAGATTCAAGTCTGTGTTGTGCGAGCGACCGTGAATTGCCTCTATTGCGCGCGGGAGCCCCCTGGATGCGGCAGTGTCGATCAATGCTGAGAACCGGATGAGAGAGTCGATTACATCTTGGTCGGCATGTCTGGTGAAGAATGCGGTGCATCTGTCGATGACGAGCAAAGACCTCCAAGGAGTCTGATCTTCGCCGTACAGCCATGCGTTATCTTCTGCGTGCTTTTTCCTCTCATTCGCCGCCCGGAGGATAAGGCTTTCGGTGATTATGAAATCGTTTCTCCAATATCGTACTAGGTTTATGAAGCTCGCGTAGTCGATGATGTTGTTGGCCAATAGGTCATCGGTGACTACCTGATTAACAACACCTTCACCATACGGAATGCCTAGCCGATCACGGTTCCCCCCGGAATATGAATCAAATGTAGTGGGGAAACCCCAGGCGCGTGTAAAGCACACAATATTGCTCAATGCCATGGCAGACGCAGGTGCAGCCTTGGCAAGAAGATCATCAGAAACGTCGACCACGATGTCGACATTCTCGAGCAATGATATGAACATCCATTGAAGCTGAGTTTGCTCGAATGATGCGTTCCATGCGATCAGCTCCAAGGTTTCCTTGGGGACCACGCAGCCGGCCGCTGCGTGCTGAGCGAGAAGCTCAATTATGGCGGGCGTGGATGAGCTCGGATTCTGCATGGCGATCGTGAATGCAACAGGAGCGACAACAAGCGTACCCTTCGCCGCCCTCAGAAGTGCGGATAAGGCATGCACGTCCCACTTTGCAGCCACGTTGACCGCATCAGGCGTGACGATGATGCGGTCACCAAGCTCGGTGATGAGATTCGGAACAGTCAACCCTGGCCACTGAGTAGACCTCAAGGCCTCGAGAATGGCGGGCAGGTTTTGGAGCGGGTCTCCGATGCGCTTCGCAAGTCCGATGAAATTGGATTCCGATATTCTTTTGTGCGCAGCAACGAACAGCTCGGACTCGGTTATGGCAATGTCGTCTTCTGCGAAATCTAGAAGAAACAGGAGATAGTCGTTATATCCTTGGGCAGTGAGAATAGGCTTCTGTCCGGGTGTGTACTCGTCAGACATGTGATTTGAGGCGGATTTTTCAAAATCTTCACACTGCTCCAGAGCTTGAATGACGAGCTCTCTGCTCACCCCCTTTGCCATTTCCTTGGAAGCAAGGTCTACCAAGACACTCTGTGGCGGCCACCAAAGCTTGTGGATCATACTTTCGTCAAGGATCAGCGTGGCGCAAGCTACAAGGAATTCTGAGCTTGAATTCGGGTCGTCGGAATCCTGTAAGAGGCTCTTTGCTTTGAGATAGTTGGCATTCCTACCCAGCGCGTCGTTCATTCGCTGGAGGCTAGCAACAGCGGGCTCGGAGTCCTTGCCATATACAATAGTGTATATCTTTTCCAAATTTGCGAGGGAAATGGAAGCGAGGGCATATTCCTTGTACTCCATGTACAATTCGGCCATTTCTGACAGTGCTCTTGCCTGACACAAGGCTTGAGCATGAACAAGCTCCGGTGAAGATGAGAAACCTGGAATCTGACTTGCCATTAGCTCCAAGCATTGATGTTCTTCTTGTTCATAATGCGTTTCCCAACTCCAGAGCAGTGGGAGAGAACTTTCAACATCATCCATATTATTCGGACCCTCATACCAAGCACTGTTGGGACCAAAATGTTTGTCTTGTGTGTCAACGGTCATTAAAATCCGGTAATAGTATTCGGAGCGTCTCGCGAAAACGATTCTGTGCACATGTGGTAAATAGAGGACACGGTCCCCTTCACGTATTTGTTCCGCTGATGCTCGCATTTCGATGATGTTGAACCAGCCACTATAGGGGCTCAGCACAGTCGAAGCCCTTAGAGAAGTAATGCTCAGTGTCTGAATAGTCTCCTGTGTTCGTCTCACGGTATCTGAGTCCCATGATCGTGACTTGGGTGTATATGAGGGGCTTTCAATGTTGATCTCTCCGAGGACATGTCCGGTTGTTCGCACAAACATCATCTGGCGGTCAGGAGACGCTGAGACGGTTGAGTTGCTGCCGAAAACAACGTCACCCAGGTCTTCCGCAAGGGTTTTCCAGCTTTTCGTATAGTTCGGTCGCAGATTTTCCATTGAAGCACTGTCTGAACATAATCCCCAAAGTGCGTAGATCTTATCTCGTGGATCAGTAGAGGCATGAGCATGGAACCGGTCAATGAGATTAGCTAATGGCTCGATGTTCAAGTGAGCTTGGCCCTTCATGTTCTCTCGAAAGGCAGAGGCTTTAACCAAGAGCAGGAACGAGTCTATGCGACTGCGAAGCTCCCAGTCGTGATCGAATCGCTCGAGAGCATCAAGACCAGCGACAAATGTCGTAGCCTGGATCTCTGCGTCACCGCACTTGAACATCATGCTTCGAGCGGCAGTGACTTCTTGTAATATCTATGAGTATATTAGCCTTGATGAAAGAGACCACGAGCTCAATGTGACAATATCCCTAACGTACCCACATGCGACAGAAATAGGCTCGATTCAGCAACTTTCGAATTGCCTCTTCCACGCCCTGACCCTTCGAAGCCTTATAGACATTGCTGCCAACACCACTGTTCACATCGCGGTCTCCGACAGGGTCTCTATTATCATTATTCTCACGTCGTAGCCTTTCACGAAACCGATTCTCGTCTTTTGGTTGGCTTGCTTGTGCTAGATCTCTTAGTCTCTGAAACGCAAACGTACTGTCATCTGCCTCTGGACCGAGCCACACAACAATTCTTCTTGCCAGACCGTATATTGTGGCCATTGCAGCGACTTGCGTCGCTTTCTCTTTATCATCATCTTGATTGATGCATATCGCGTCAACCCATAGAATCAGCTCGAAGAAAGGGTCGCGCAGGTGCAGAAGCGCCTCGTAAAGATTTGGCGTTGCCTTAAAAGCCGCAACTGCCTCGCCGACCTCGATATTGATAGATCGGAGGTTTTCTGATAACCCCCAAACGTACGACAAGCACTCGTAGGAATGTGCGCCGAGCCGCTTGCCGTCAACTGGATAGGTGACTAGCTTGCAGTGTATTGGTGCTGAAGGGTCTTCGGAAGGCTGCAGCTTGATTAAGCGGATGCTAAACTTGTCTGCGGGAAGTGGGGCATATAGTGATAGTGCCATCGCAAATTTAAAGGTAACTTTACGGGAAGGAATGATTCAATAAAAGGGTTGAAAATTGACCGCAAACATGTCACTTAAGTAGACATCCGAGGAAGACTGAGACAAGTAGAGATCTCTATCGGCAGGCAGGCGAGAGGCACAGCAGAATGAGGCTGTGTCAGGCGTCTCCTGCATAACCCTTGTCGATTGCATGGGACGGATTGGCGCGCGCCAAAGACGACTCCCTATGTTGCACAGAGTACCTGAAGGTTCTGGTACAAAAGCCATTATTCGTTCTACTGAGGATCATTTGGTTCTAAGTCGATGGAATTTGTCGGACAAGAATCGATGACCGATAGAGGGAAGTGAGTATCCACGGTGGTTAGTCGTCGTAAACAAGACCACAGCGAGAAACTCCACATAAAATTGCTATTGTCGCAAAAAATTTCGAACTGAGTATGCCGAGAGGTACGAGGCAGTGTTCTTAGGAGTACCTAGAAAAGTACTTCAACCTTCAATCATGGTCGGGTTGAACATCAGACGCGATCAATCGAAGGGGAAAGCGGTGTCGGGCTTGGCGTTCCTCAAACGCCGACCAATCCACAAATTCTGCCACCGCGCGACATTTTTCGAGCCAAGATTTCCAAATCGCGACCGCAACGCGCGCGAACCGCTTCCCAAGACACACACTCACGCCTCCGTACACGTTGAAGCCCAAAAAAATTGTCTGCGCCGAAAACTTTAAGGGACTTAAGCTATTGTAACGGTCATAGTCACTATTCGTGGGTGGCGGAGGGGAAGCTTGCGCCGCGGTCAAGATGCCGAAGAAAGCCATGTACGAGATACTAGAATATCGAGGGGATGAGCGCTGTACTGACCAAGCTGTAGTGACGCGCGGATCCCCGCACTGATTCGCAATGGCGCACAGGTACGTTCGGGCGCACCGAATCCATCTGTTCGCCATTTGGCTCACGATTCACTAGGAGAAAAAACGAAGCTTTTTTGTGGTGGTCGGCGATCGCCAGAAAGACGTAATAGTCAACCTGTATCATATCCTACTGAATGTGGACGTAAAGCTCAATAAGTCGGTTCTCTGGGCATACAAGAAGCAGCTTTTGGGCTTTTCAAGTCACCGCAAGAAGCGCGAAAAGAAGATCAAGAACGAAATAAAGCGTGGAATCCGAGATGTCGACACCGAAGACCCCTTCGAGCTATTCGTTTCGACGCAGAACGTCCGATATGTATACTACAAGGAGACGGAGAAGATCCTGGGTAACACCTACGGCATGTGTATCCTGCAGGACTTCGAGGGAATTACACCGAATTTGCTTGCGCGAACAATCGAAACCGTAGAAGGAGGTGGGCTCGTAATATTGTTGCTGAAGGGCATGAACAGCTTGAAGCAGCTGTATACACTATCTATGGACGTCCACTCGCGATACCGAACCGAAGCGCACAGCGACGTGGTTGCGCGCTTCAACGAGCGCTTCATCCTGTCACTCGGAAAATGCGACTCGTGTTTGGTTGTCGACGATGAGCTGAACGTACTGCCCCTCTCGGGCGGCAAAAATGTCAGACAACTGCCACCACCAGACCCGGAAGCTGAAGGCAAGACACTAAAGGCGAAAGAGTTGGAGGAGATCAAAGAGTCCTTGGCTGATGCGCCGCCGATCGGTGATCTCGTTAAACTTGCGAAGACCGTGGACCAGGCGAAAGCACTACTCACATTCGCTGATGCGATTTCGGAGAAAACACTGCAGAGCACCGTAACCTTGACGGCTGCTCGTGGTCGCGGAAAGTCTGCAGCACTGGGCGTGGCTGTGGCTGCCGCGGTTGCACACGGCTACAGCAACATCTTCATTACCTCGCCCAGTCCCGAGAACTTGAAAACGCTCTTTGAGTTTATTTTCAAAGGCTTCGATACGCTAGGATACATGGATCACCAGGATTACACCATCATGCAGTCGACAAACCCAGATTTCAACAAGGCGATCGTGCGCGTCAACGTGCACCGACAGCACCGACAGACCATTCAGTACATTCAGCCCCAGGACGCGTACACCCTAGGTCAGGCCGAACTTGTGGTCATTGATGAAGCTGCGGCGATACCGTTGCCTCTGGTACGGAAGCTAATGGGACCGTACCTCGTTTTCATGGCATCAACGATCAACGGTTACGAAGGCACGGGACGATCACTATCATTGAAGCTTATTCAACAGCTGCGAGAACAATCTCGAGGACGGGCGAATGGGGCTGATCATGTCATCGACCGCTCGACAGGTAAAGAATCGAAGGACGGCACCGAGACATCAATGGCCGGTCGGTCTCTCCGCGAAATCACACTATCGGAACCCATCCGTTATGCTCAGGGCGATTCTGTGGAGCGATGGCTCAACGATGTGCTCTGCCTCGACGCTACCCTTCCAAGATCAAAGATGAACACTCAAGGGTGCCCGCATCCGTCCGAATGTCAGCTTCTTCATGTTAACCGCGATACCCTGTTTTCTTTTAATCCAGCAGCAGAGAAGTTCTTGCAGAAGATGATGGCTCTCTACGTTGCGAGCCACTACAAGAACTCGCCCAACGATCTTCAACTCATGTCAGACGCACCAGCACACCAGCTCTTCGTCCTTGTACCGCCAATCACAGAAGATAACAAGCTTCCAGAGCCGCTCTGCGTGGTTCAAGTGGCTCTTGAGGGTCAAATTAGCAGAGAAAGCGTTCTCAGCAGCCTAAATCGAGGCCAGCGCGCGGGTGGTGATCTCATCCCTTGGATCGTCTCTCAGCAATTTCAGGATGAGAACTTTGCAGGACTTTCAGGCGCACGTGTCATCCGTATAGCAACGAGTCCCGACTACACCAACATGGGTTACGGTTCGCGTGCCTTGGAGCTTCTTGTTGCCTACTACGATGGCAAGCTTGCGAGTCTTTCCGAGACTGAACCGAAAGAACTGGAAGGCATGCGGAGAGTGACCGAGGAGGAGCTGGAGAGCGCAACCCTACTGAAGGACGATGTCAAGGTCAGAGAGGCGAAGGATATGCCGCCGCTTTTCGCTCGCCTACCAGAGCTCAAGGCTCCTCAGCTTGACTACGTTGGCGTGTCGTACGGTCTTACCCCACAGCTGCACAAATTTTGGAAACGGGCTTCGTTCGTCCCCGTATATCTGCGCCAAACGGCCAACGAGCTCACCGGAGAGCACACCTGCGTCATGCTGCGGTCGCTTGAGACCACGACCTCGGACGGTAGCTGGGTGGCCGCCTTCGCGAAGGACTTCCAGAAACGCTTTCTCTCCCTCCTCTCTTACCAATTTCGCACATTCCCTGCCGTCACTTCCCTATCAATAGACGAGTCTGCCTCAGCAGGCTCGAAACTAGACGCCGAACTCGCCCCTAAACCTGTCACAAAATCTGACCTTGATACGATCCTCAGCGCATACGACCTCAAGCGCCTCGACTCGTACGCCAACAACATGCTCGACTACCACGTCATCCTCGACATGCTCCCCAAAATCGCTGAGCTCTACTTCACTGGCCGTCTCAAGGGCCAGGTCAAAATGAGCGGCGTGCAGACGGCGATCCTGCTCGCCATCGGTCTCCAGCGGAAAGAATTCTCTAACGTGGAGAAGGAGCTCGGTCTCAACAACAGCCAGCTGCTCGCCATGTTTGTCAAGGTCATCCGCAAGGTCGCGACCACGTTCCGCGGCATAGTGGAAGGCGCTATCGATGAGACGATGCCCGAGGCTATGGAGGTAGAGCACAATGGCGTCGCTGCCGATGCTGGGAGCGGCGCGCGCTTCCAGCCGCTCGAGAAGGACCTCGATGAAGAGCTGCGTGAGGCCGGCGACGATGCGCTGTGGGAGGAGCGCGAAAGGGCAAAGGCTATGATTGACGCCCTGCCGCTTGGAAAGTAAGTACACGCCCGATGATACACGTGGCCTGGCTTGATCCCCACCATGCTAACATCCCTCCCAGGTATGAGATCGGTGCGGGAGCCGCCGACTGGACAGAAGCGGAGCGCACTGTCCGCGACGCTGCGAAGAAGGGCGCAGGACTTCCCTCGACGATCGCGGTCAAGACGGGCAAAGCCAACAAGCGGAAGGCGGGCGAGGCGGTCGATGAGGCGTACAAAGAAGCGCAGAAGTTCAACGAGGGCGGAAAAAAGAAGAAGAGCAAGTTTACCAAGGGGAAATAGTGAGCTCGTAACGGGTGAGGAGGGGTGTTTAGCATCTTGATATCCATGGAATACGATAGTAAAGACAATTATGCGATGCAATATAACAAGTACAGCGACTGTGTAACATCATTGGAAACTTGATAACCACGTGCGCTTAAGGTCAATGAAGCTCACCGTCGCTCTCCCAGCCATACGCCTTCACCACGCCACACGTACTCCCAAAACAACCCACCAACGCCATTACTTCCTCCGTCCCCTCAAATGCCCGCCTCAGAATGACACCAAACGCCCATCTCCCAAAACCTAACCCCTAAACCGTCTCATCGAATATCTCACACCCTACATGACCCCCTCTTTTCAGAAACACCTTCGCACTCTCCAGCACCTCCCCCTTCAACCCCTTCCTCCCAACAACATTCTGCCCCATAAACCCACCATACGTACTCTCAAACTCCACGCCCTTGATACTCTTCCAAATACCCAGGACTTCAGAGGGTGGTAGGGGGATCATGTTCGGATACGCCCACATGAAGGAATAAGTGACGGCATCGGGATTAGCTTTGGACGAGTGGGGCTTGGAGAAGCCCGAAGGCACGCTCATCATGGTGTCAGCGATGAAGAGCTTGCTATCCCAGTGCAGGAAGGAGGACCCGGGGAAGTGGCCGCCAGCTTGGAGGGAAGTCACGCCGGGCAGGATTTCCGTCTCTCCTGAGACGAAGCGGCGGAGACCTTGTGGGTCTTCTTTACGCTGGATCCTGCGTTGAGGGAGTCGGTTAGCATGGGCTCGCTAGTAGAACGTGCGTAGACGTGTAGTGGAGGCGGATGTAGGACAGTTCAGATTGATCAAGGAAGGGAACGGAAGAAAAAGTGAACGTACCATTCTTTATCGGCTTCTTGTAGATACACTGGACAGCCGAAAACGCGTGCCCACTCCAGATGCGTCGTCCAGAAATGTGGATGGCTGATCACAATGGCTTTCAACCCCCCTTTGCTCTTGATGAAGTCCACCGTTCCATCGTCCAGCCAGGCGACCAGGTCCCACAGCACGTTTCCATGCTCAGTTTGGAGAAGAATGGCGCGCTCGCCGATGCCAAGCTGCTTGGTGGTGGAGGTGGACTCGGAGAGGCCGGCGGGCATGGTGGTGGTGGAGGGGGCGATGGGCTTGGTGGTGATGTAGTGGATGCGGGTGTCGTGGGGGTCAGTGGTGAACTTGTTCTTCTGGGACGAGCGCTCGTTATTTAGGGATGTCCTTGGTCAGCCGTTAGATGTTTGGTTACGCGTGCTTTAGCAGCTGGGCGGAAGAGGTGTATGAAAGTATGTTGTGCTCATGCTGGAAAATGGCAATCATGGTATGCCATTCATCGCTCGATTTCGCGAAGCATTTGTCTGTTTGGTTTGATTTTGCAACTTACCATTGCTGGCCGGTGGGCGGGACGTATTGGCGCGGGTCCTCACAGATGGGGCAGTTTGGAGGGGGGGAAGCGAACGGCGCGTCGAATTGCGTGCCACATGTAAAGCAGACAGCCAAGTCACCGCTTTCGTAGTGCATCTTAAACTTGACTTCGTGTAGGAGAGGTATGTGTTTGGTAGTCGGACGGTGTTGTATATGTATACAATCGCTTGGGGTTGACGTAATGTAGGGTCCGGTCGAAGAGTGGGGTGAAGTCAACATAAAATAGTATAGTCTTAGTTCGGCCGGCCCCTCCAGCTTAGCAATTGCTTGCATGTAGCCCTAGGACACGTTGTGGCAATACGAGAGACGCAATATCGTGAAGTCGTGGCATACGTATATACTGGTATCAACAAGGTTAAAGGGGATGGTATCTAAGCTCGAACAGTGAGAGCTCCGTGTGGAGCATGTCCGCTACCCATTCGCACGAGTCTAGGCAGAATCAAAAACGCCAAATGTGGTCTCACATGTTTCCAGATTACCGCGCCAGAGATCCTCTTATTACCCAAACTTCACCGTTAGACACTTTGTCAGCGACGCTTGTTACTTCGATGTCGGCGGGCTGGATCTGTTCACGTTGTCAGCAGGAATGCCAAGCTTTCCGAGCGGCCGAACCGTACTGTCTTCTTCCCCTCTTTTGTCTCCCACCAGATTTCGTTGCCGTTCAAGGTCTTGACCTTCTTGCCCTCTGCCCATGGGCTCTCGGGAACAATGTGCCTCTCCACGAATATCCGCAGGTTCTTGTGGGCGCGGTCTTCTCCATCCTGTCCCTTGTATGCCTCGGCACCGAATGTGTCGTAATCTTCGGCATCTTCCCACGGCTTCCGCTTGAGGTTCTTCATGGCGTTGTTGTCGGGTGCCAAGACGGTCGCGTTCTGTGATGCATCGTCCAGGCGGCCCGACACGGGGTCGATGTCGCGTGTGAGACCCGAGAAGATCGCGATGGCTTGCGTCTTGCCAATCACATCGGATATGATGACACCGGTGGAGACGGAATCGTCGGATGGCATGTTAGGGGGAGGGTTGGTGAGCAAAGGCAGCTGGTGGATGTCGAATGCTTTGATGATGTCGCTGAGGGGCCGGAGGGCGGCCGAGGCAGCGACAATAAGACAGGCGGTGGCAGCGGGATAGGCGAAGAGCGAGGCGGGTTTCATGGTGGAGCGTGAATGCAGTAGCTGGCGGTAGGTGGGGCGTTGATAGGTGGTGGTGCGTTTGGAGGGGTGTAGACACAGACGTCATTTCCCCAGATCTGACCCCTGCGCCAAGCCGCCCGCCCGATTCTTGTCTCGTGATCGCGTGAATGCCTGCGCCAGAATTCGTGACTTTGTTCTCGATCGTCCTGACACGCGTCAATCCTCAACTGCCCAATCGCCCTCATGCTGCTCGCCCATGCCGATGGAGCTTCCGATCCCTACCGTTACGGCGGTAAGTACATGTTCTCCATACCACCCTAAGCTGAAGAAAGTTTGCGTACATCTGTTGCTCTGTGATGCGAAATACAACAAACAACAACCCAAAGCTTCTGATATATACCTAAGGTGTAATGCTGATAGCGCCGATAGGATGACCTCGATCAGTTTCACGCGAGACATTTCCCCAATGCGCCTGTTCCTGAGCAGCACATTCAGGCACTGGGTCATGAAACTCAGCATCAGAACTACGATGACGGCGACGATGGCCTCGGCTACTACGCCGACGGCGTAAAGCGCACCATTACCGACGAAGAGATTGCGATCTTCCGACATTCCGAGATCCAACGCATCCTCCTCGAACGAAGACGCCGGAAAGAAGCCGGAGAGCCAATCTTCGGCACGCACACCCCGCAAGTCGACATGGAGGACGCACCAGCACTGCCCGAGGTCAGCCCGGCATCTGACCAGAGCACGCCTATGTCAATCAGCTCAGACGACGAGCAGATACAGGCTCCACCAGTAGAGCAGCCGCAGCAAAAGTGGGTGGTGACTAGCGCAAAGACCCGCGCCAGGAACGCGAAGAACAGGCAGAAGAACAGGAAGAACCACCGCGAAAGGAAAAAAGAGGAGCGCAAGAGGGAAGAACGGGACGCCAAAGATGCCAGACGCAGAGCAGAGCAGCAGGCACAGCAGGAGCAGGACGAGGAGAGCGACGAATGGGACCCATGGCATCAGGCGAACGGGCCAGATGCCCAGAAGGAAGACGCGGTCGATCTGGATTATTGAGAAGCAGGCGTGGCATGATGTGGCCCATAACGAGTAGTCATGCCAGATGTACCTACGTTCCCAGAGGGCAATGAAGACTGGGCAATAAAAGACCCTGGAACATGACCACGGCGCGCATCAGCATATACCCAAATCCTGAACACAGAGTACGTACTCTTTTCCTATTTCTCTAGGCAACACACCTGCATTGATGAAAACCTTTGTATCGTCATCCTTAGTCGGAGACCGAACCGGGCGAAGGAGGGAGCTGCTTGTCCTGCAGGCTGGTTCTTTCGTCGCCAAGGGGCGGTCAAGGTCGAGCCAAAATCTTCTCTCTGAAATACGCACACCTTGATTACGCAACTGCGTTGATTCCAAACATGTCGTCCATAGCTGACACTGGGATAGCGATGCAGAGTGTTGGTAGACTACCTTCGTCGGGCAATGACTACATCTGGCAAACGCAACGTTCGCGCGAAATCGCAAATGTCTGCAGATATGGCGGACTTGACAGTAATCACAGCGCCCTGGGTTGAAAACATCCATACCTGCTTCCGCAAAACTCACTTCATGTCCCGGCCGCGGACCTTATTCGTGTTCGCGGTGCGGGGATATATATGGCGTCGTGGATTGAGTAATCGTCAGCAGCTGCAGTACGGTACGCTAGCGATTTGCCTACAGTATGTAGCTTCTACTAAACGAGGAAAGCCAATGAACATACAGTGGCGTCTTACCTCCACCATTACAACATACACCTCGTTTTTTGATCAGCCTGTTTGAGTAAGTGATTACTACCGGATGTGGGCTCTAGTCTTCGGCCACCAAGTCACGGTGAGGTCTTGGTGAGGAGCGCTTAACCGTGTGTGAGCTCGCATTTGGAATCGCATCGTACAGAAGATATATATAAAAAGCCTGGGTATCTTCATGGGGAAATGCATCAACAACAATCCGAATCATACCACCGGAGCCTTCCAGGTTCCTTGAACCAAACTTTAGCGGTGAAACAGACCTCCATAGCCAAGTCCAAAAATGTCCTTTATCACAACCGTCACCCGCTTCCTCGCCCTCTCTACGGGCGAGTCCATCTTCTACCGCGAATCCGGCTCCTCCAACCACCCCACCATCCTCCTCCTCCACGGCTTCCCCTCCTCCTCCCACCAATACCGCAACCTCATCCCCCTCCTCGCGTCTAAATATCGCGTCATCGCCCCCGACTTCCCCGGCTTCGGCTTCACGAACGTGTCTTCCAGCTACACATACACCTTCGACAACATCGCCGCGACAATCTCCACTTTCCTGTCTGAGATCCACGACCCCCCTGCCAAGTATACCATCTACATCTTCGACTACGGCGCGCCCGTCGGTCTGAGGCTGGCCCTCCAGCATCCTGAGCGTGTGGCGGCTATCATCGCGCAAAACGGCAATGCGTATGCTGAAGGCCTGGGCACATTCTGGGACCCCATCCGCACGCTCTGGTCCACGAACAATAGTGCTGATGCGCGCGCCGCGCTGCTCCCTTTCCTGCAGACCGGCACTAAAGGCCAATACACCGATGGCGAGCCCGACCCGCACGCCCTCGACCCTGCGTCCTGGACACTAGACCAGGCGCTGCTTGAGCGGCCGGGTGTGTTTGATGTTCAGCTGGACTTGTTTTACGATTATCGCACGAATCTAGAGCTGTATCCGAAGGTGCAGGAGTGGTTTCGGGAGAGCCAGGTTCCGCTGGTGACGGCATGGGGCAAGAACGATGTTATATTCCCGCCTGTTGGCGCGGAGGCGTACAAGAAGGATTTACCTGGCGCGGAAATCAATTTGCTGGACGCGGGGCATTTTGCGGTGGAGAGTCATGCTGGTGCAATTGCGGGAACTATCTTGGAATTCTTGAGTAGGAAGGGGATAGTATGATGGTGTTTACGGTGGAGCATGGGATGCCATCCCACACGTGTTTACCATTGAGTAGCCATGATCCCTAGAGAGAGATGCACAACCAGTGCTTAGTGGAATCAGATATGATATATACAACTTCATACGTCACTAAATTCTGCGCTCAATCAGGTGGTCCATCTTAGCTACGCAGTATAATCTCCTTGCTCTAGTCGTCGGCGGAAGGCGCCCAGAAGCAGCTGGCCGTTGTGCACTACCTAGCCCAAATGAGCTTTCTGCAGCACTTGAACAATGCGTATTTACCGGCAACGGCTACATCGGCGACTTTGCGTTCCCTACGTTAAAGAAGCATCGGCAAAGTCCTCGAGCGCACGGAAGCCCGATGGGTTGAGCACGGTTTCTAGATTGGGCGAGCAAGATTCCGTATACTCTGCGGTGATGACGGGGTGAATGAGGAAGATGTGGGTCAGGAGACAGGTGGGCATGCGGATAGGTATGGGGGGCGAGGGGCGGGCGGTGGATGGGGTGTGGTGGTTGTCGCGGTGCCAGGTGAAGTCGAGAGAGTGAGGTGGGTGTGGTTGCGGTTGCGGAGTTCGCGAAGGGGAAGTAGGAGGTGTGCTGATGAGGACATAGTGGTGTGGGTCGAATGTGGCCATCTGTGTTTAATATTTTAGAGAAAACATTGTTTGGCGGTTGCCTAGGTAGATAGATTACTCGACTCGATGTATTGTAGACTGCGGGCAAAAACAGACGTACCACCCAAAGTCGTGTTCTACATGCCATTGCCTACAATGGTCGTATTGAACTAGGTATTTGCGTGAAAGGCAGACCTGGGAACCAGGCACTTTCGCCGTCTGCATCGTCAAGTAGAACAATTTTATTATCTGCACCGATTCGTTTCACTGACTCCAGGCCCGTAGTCATACTCGAAGAATATCGCTCGCACGCACGCTTGCTTCCAGCAAATCTACCGCCTCATATCGTGACTGCCCCTAGAACCATTCTCCTGCCCAACCAGTTGCCTGCCCGTCCATCCGTGCGCGTCAAATATGTACACATGTATACCTCCTACCCACTAGAAGAGCAGGCGTTGAATCGAAAGTCTGGAGCCGCCTTCCAGGTCATTGCAAAGACCTAGGCAAGACTCAAACAAAGCCGAGAACTCCACAACCAGAGAAGATCGAGAGCGAGAGAAATAAGGTCTGGTGCTGAGTCGAAGAACCGCACGTGCTAAGAAAAGGATGGAAAGATCGCATATCAGATCGAGAAGATCATTTTGAGGTGGAACCAATAAGTTGTCCACTAAGCGGCAGCGTCCTCAGCAGCCTCTGCCTTTTCGGCTTCGGCATCACCATTGGTCTCGGCCGCGGGTGAATCCTCTTTGGGCTTTGGAGCAGACTCAGCCATCGCAATGTCCCCGTCGGCATCTTTTGGCTTCGCCTCAGTGACGGCGGACGCGGTCTCGTCTTTCTTCTCCTCTGCGGGCGATTCAGCCTTCTTCTCCTCGGGGTTGTCACCGTTCGTGGCAGGTGCTGCGGCGTCGTCGGCGGCGTCCTCTCCGCCAGACAGGGTACCCCACTTGGTGAGTAGCTCATGCGAGCGCGACGTGATCTTGAACTCCTCATCTCGCGGGATCGAGCCAAGTTTCAAGATGCCCTTCAGGACCTTGTGGACCTTGGTCTCCTTAATAATCTCGGGTTCGAGGTTCTGAAGCTCTTCGAGCTGAGCCATATATCCGGACATAGCTGACATGTCTTCGATCTTGGGTGCCTGGTTGCGGGTAAGGAAGCCTTTCTGCAGGCGATGACGAAGGTAGAGGACTGTTCGCATTAGATGGAGAATGTATACATCAGTCTCAATGCCATACCTGTCTTCTTACGCTTCTCCAGACGCTCCTCCTCGGTCATGGGCGGCTCCTCGGGTTTGGCTGGCTCCGAGTCTTCTTTCGCAGCCGCCTTAGACTTCTTAGATTCCTTAGCAGGCGTCTTCTTGTTGGTGAGCTTCAGCGTCGTCTTTGGAGTCTTTGCAGGCTGTTAGTTAAATTAGTCGCGGTCCAAGTTTCCTGGATTTCAAGTTTACCTTCTCATCATCGCCCTCGCTCTCATCCTTCTTGCGCTTCTTCGAAGGCTTGGCCTTCTTCGCAGAGGCTGCAGTTGTATCGTCGGCGTCTCCCATCTCAACATCCTCGTCATCCACGGCAGCGGTGCTCTTGCGCTTGTTCGCCGCTTTCTTAGCAGCCTTCTCAGCCTTTTCCTCGCGCTTTGCCTCCTTTATCAGGTCGTCCTCTTGTATGGCCTGCTCGTGGCTCAAGAGGACATCTTTGAAGTAGTTCAGGTCATGGCCCTCAGCGGCGATCTGGAACGCTTCCCATAATTGCTTGTTCTTCTTCGCAGCATTTCCGAACTCCACCTCTTTTTTGGTCGCTTCGAGGTCGAAAGGTATTAGGTCGGTGTTCGGTTGCCATGCACTTTCAGAGTGATCAGTACGTGTTCGTAAAGACAGCCAAAACTCCGATAGAGATGCTTCACTCACAATTCATTTGTGCCTAGGAACATGACAGCGTATCGGCGGTCTTTGGCGTTTCTGCCGGTTTCTTCAAAGTCTTCGCGATATGTCCCATCGATGCGTATGGCGCTGACCGGACGCTTTGCGAGCAGCGACTCGGGCAGCATGTCCTCGTCGGCAACGACGACAGGCCACGGCTGGTACCCGCGCATGGCGACCATCCACATATCACCCGGCTTTGTGTTTAGGTTCAATTTGACCTCCTTCTTTCCCTTCTTGTTGGGGGTCTTCTTGCCCTTGTGCTCAGGGACGCCGCCGGCGGACTTGCGTCCCTTGTTTGCCTTCTTGCTACGGACCGGGGTGCCGTTCGTTGCTGACAATGCTTCAGAAGCGGCGGCATCTGCCAATGTGTTAGCAATGCGAGCTGCTACAGTCAAGCCTGCGGCTCAACGAGGTGTTGGTGGCTGGACTCACCTCCACTACCCTCTGCTGCTGCTGCATCGGGCTTCGCGTCGGTCGCATCGTCTTTGGGGGCTTGGTCGTCTGTCGCGGCGGCAGCTTCAGGTACTTGGTCTGGATCAATCAGTTACGGCGGGATATAACTTCATGCCACAAAGGTTACCTTCGACAGGCGCGTCTGCGGGTACGTCACCGCTGTCCGACGGCTTCTCCTCAGCGGCCGTTGCAGGCTCTGCAGCGTCGACGGAACGCGTCGGCTTGTCTACAGCCTTGGTCGCATCGACGGCGACAGGTGTAGCGGCCTCCTCAGCCATGGTGCTGATTGTGCTTACGGTGCGACCGTGGTGACGACGCGTGTGCAGAGGCTGAAGTCGCGAATTGCTCGCCGGGAAGGTGGGGCGCGACGGGAATGTCTTCGAGTTAATGGCGCGTCGGTTGTGGTGATGGTACGCGATGGCGTTGGGTGGGATGTTCGGTGAGTGGGGGATGAAGAGCGTGCCCGCAGCGCGCTTTTTTAGAGAGAGGCTGCGGTTGACCCGAGACCTGGCAGGGCAGCTCTTGGGTCACGTGCGCGACGCCTCGCAGCCTCGCAAACAAGCTGTATTGGCCCCAGTAAAACCAAACAAGTCTGATGCGAATCCTGGTGAGTAGCTCAAGCTCTGTGCCTTTTTTTTTGCGATGTTGCAGCCTGGGCTTGTTTGTGTTGTTGCAGGCTTGCGTGGGCGTCCGCAGCTTCCTGCGAAGGTTGGCAGCCTTAGTGCGAGGATCCGTGCGACAAGCTTCCGTCCCCTTCTTCTGCGCCTCGGCCCCGCTGATGGGCAGATATTGAGCTTGCTGGGAGATTTCGTGCTTTGCTGGCGAAGCCCAGAGTGCGGTCGGACAAAACCTTAGGAGGAATGCGCCTGCCAAAAAGCGTAGCTCTAGGTATGGCGAGTCTGGTGTTGAGATCCTTGGAATGGACCGCCTAGCCGATGAGAAATGTGCGCGCAGGAGTGTATACTCCTGGACCAAGATGGTGAGTCGCGTTCTGGAGGTTTCCGTGGTATTCTTTCTTTCAAAGTCGACCTGCGAGTTTTGTCAGCTGATTGTCGCAAAAGACTGTTTGTGAATAGTCAAGGTAGCACGCCCGTATTCCGTAGCAAACTTTCCATCCTGAACAAGCGAGAAACGTGAAAGCCATCATTCATGTAGAGTGAGATCCGATTGCATTGAGTTACTAAGCATTCCAATTAGCTTGTACACTGATGAAGGGTCCGTACGGCCGCCTCCGGAGATGCTTGTCACTTACTTTACACTAGGACCGTTCCACATGACTTTGTTACAGTTAAAAATGAGAGAGGCACAGGGTCCCGCAAAATAACACATCCATGCAGATTGCCATGGGAAGCGGATTTTCCTTCATTTGGCCCTGAAAGCTGACAAGTGAGTAGCTTATCTCGCTTGTTGGGGAACCGCAGCTTGAGTTGTCTAGAAGTGAACCGCCTTCTAGGAACTTGGTGCTCTTTTGCTTCACGCATAGACTCAGGGTCAGGTCCAGATTCTTTCGGTACTCGAAGTGTGTCGGGGGTGCGATAAGACTTGTGAAGGCCCATATATGAAGTACACTAAGCACATTTGTGACAGCCACATGTTGGAGAAGGAGCATTCAATGGTGACTCCACATGGACCATGTCTGAGTAGGATGAAGACTCGCGCGTGGTTTGGCCATGGTCTAGCTGCAATTCCTGCACGTTGTCGAGAGGACCTGGATGAGAACCGCCTGCCTTTGAATCCGGACATTGGGGAGGCGTGTCATGCATGAGGAATAGGTGCTGAACCTCGAACTGCAGCTGGGAACAGTACTTGAACAGAGAGAGACCGTCTGACGGCGTGAGGCTGACTCTGTTACATAGCATGGAAAGCGCATGTCGTGCCTTTGAAGAGGCTGGTACGACGACGGTAGCGTAATCCAAAAGTGCTCCTGTGTTGGCGAAGGGTGCGGCCAGAGAACCAAAATGTAAGGAGTGTACGAAGCGGCACAAGGCTTCCCGATCCAGAGACACACCGTGCGCTTTTTTGGCATTTTTACTGGTGATTCTCCGTGTTCCTCTGCGCTATATGGCCACTCCCTATGGCATAAGAAGGCCACGGCTGCTTCACGATGTGGGTAGAGGTTGCTGGGATGCGTCTTGTAGCCATCGCCGAGCATGTACCATCCTCCTGTGCGTCTATTCGCAATCTGAGAACGTCTCTTGCATTGCATTTTCATTCAAGAGAGCTCCAGTATACCCATAGCCTGCACTGTCCCTACAGAAAGCCCCAACCTCTTTCTCCGCCATCGGCTTGTTCTTGTCTACAACGATGGCCCCAAGTAACAAGCGTGCCGTCATTGCGCATTTGACTTGCGTATCCATGGTTATTTATTCCGGTGATGTAGGGTATGAGTCGCTGCCTTTGGGAAGCGTGTGCGGCCGACGCCAGTCAGTGGGGTCGTTGTTCGGTCGAGGGGTTGCAGTGAGGACTGCGGGTCCGTGAACCGCGGTATCGAGCACGCGGCTCGGTCGATCATCAGCGGGATGCTCGTCGTCGCAGCAGTAAGGACATTGTGTTGCTGCGATCTTGTCGAATGCGAATCTCGTCTAGCGGGGATGGGAGTGGACAAGGCGACGACTTGCTGGTGCTTCAAGTCGACTGCCAAGCGCAAATCACGTGTCGCATGGGAACTCGATGCGACTACCAGACATGCGGGCGCATTTGGAACGGGATTTTGGTTGTTCTTCCTTTACGGACGAGCATAAATTTACATTAGATGCTGCTACCAGCTCTGGGTACAATCGTGCGAGCATGCTGCAATTGCCTTGGCCGCTGCCCAGCGGAAAATACGAAGCATCCGTCATCGCACGCACATCATGGAAGGGCAGAAGGCAGCCACGTTCGAGAGTAGAACAGGGCCGGGAAGCATGTGCATAGCGCCGCAGTAGCACCTGCGAGTAGCCCCCAGGCTGAGCTCAAGCAACCAAGGAACCTGGCTGTCGTGGCGGTGTCACCAAAGCCTCACAAGCGCAAACGGCAGCTCGGATAGCTTCGTATGAACTTGGTATTCTTCACTCTCCTCGGTCGTCCCACCTTTACTCAGCTTCGCACGCCCACTCTCCACGTTTGATCAACCCCGCCGCATTCATCGCCGCCGCCGCGACCTTACCCCGCCAAATAACGTGAAACCAGTTCCGCGACAGCACTGCCCACTCCCACAATCGAGGCGCAAGCCGAAGCGGCAGTCAATATGTTTGCGTCGAAGAGACTTGGAAAGGTATGCGACTATAGTAGCCCGCCAGTCTGCAGAAGTACTCACAACATAGCTAGGAGCTCACCAAGGTACGACATGTGCTGTTCCACAGTCGCAGATGAACTTGTCGCTAAGATGTCGTGCCCACAGCTGCAGGACAAGCTCCCGCCTGGCATAACGCTCGTGAAAGCGGACGACTTCCGAGAATGGCTCATGGACATACAGGTCATGGACGAGAGTGAGTTTCGCTGACAGCACCTTTGACCTACCATCACTAAGCATTGCAGATCCGATATACAAAGGAGAGACCTATAGATTGAAGTTCATCTTCAGCCAGAGCTACCCGATTGAGGCGCCCGAAGTCGTCTTCGTCCGCAACGATATGCGTCCGATACCCATTCATCCGCACATCTACTCGAATGGCATCATATGTCTCGACCTACTTGATCGTCAAGGATGGTCACCGGTCCACAACGTCGAGAGTGTGTGCGTCAGCCTGCAAAGCATGTTGACGAGCAATACAAAGAACGAGCGACCGCCGGGTGACGAAGCCTTCGTTCGGTCGAACACGCAGAGGCCGAGAGACATTAACTTTGTCTTCCACGACAACTCTGTGGGTCTCGTCTGAACTGTGCTTCAGTCTGCAAAGCTGATGACGACTAGGTATAAACGGAAGTAGGGAAGGAAAGCCTTGCCTGGTGCTGGCTTCGGAAGGAGACACATTTTTCAGGGTCCAGGGTTGGTGGCAATAAGGCGCTATGATATTTTCAAGATGCATTTTTTTCAGCCGGCGGCAATTGGCGTCGGGGGATTGAGGGACTACCAACGGAGTAAAAATTGGACCGCAAGGCGTTTGGTCTCTCAAAATAGATTGTGCAAATACTTGAAATGCTCAAAACATTGCTGTTCATGTTGTGCGACTCATTGTCGCTGTCTGGAAATATGCTGGAGGTGTATGTTCGCCTTGGCGGTGCAATCGTGAACAAAAGCATGATCTGCGGTCTCATATTTCGCAATCCGGCAGAGCAGTGATTTAATGTACATGCACTCGCACTACTAGTTCAGAGGTCCCTCCCAGCCCTATGTAGCCTACTTGAACGCCTCAGCGTTTCGTGTTTTTCTTTTGTTTGCTTGTATTATTAACTGGTTCAGTGTGCAACTAATCTATTGTAGTAATAAAAAAGTCTTTAATTAGAGAAGCTTCGAAAATTTCCCTTTTTATAATAGTTTTATTTTGAATACATGTTAACATTTTATCAAATCATATAAATCCTAAATGATTATTTTACTCTCTTTAAAGCTTTAATATTGACATCTTCTTCAGTAAAAACAATTTCTTGAACTTATGAAATGATTTTTATGACCAAGCGAAAGGAGTAAGCGGTAACCGTTGCGCTAAGTGGTAGCATTAAGTTGAGGAGCACCAGCCCAAAATGTTAGCGGTAGGCAAGAGGAGAAGCCTGCGCGGTGTACGCTCGCCTCGGCACGTGTTGTCGATAAGCGATTGCCAAGAGTTATCCAACGAGCTAACGCGTTGGATAATTTTGAGCTTTTTCTCGCCCGCACAACCCCTCCCCATCCTCTCCACCCCCTCTCAAAAAATCACATACACATCCTCACCATGAGCGACGAAGTCTATGAGGGTGCCATTGGCATCGATCTTGGTGCGCATATTCGGAAAACCTTTGCCCGCAGCAGCTTGCTAACGCACACCGCCAGGCACGACCTACTCTTGCGTCGCCAACTACGAGGGCACCAATGTCGAAATCAGTACGTCTCCGCGAACGCGCGACCCCGCCTCCAACGAAGCCATTGCCTAACGTCGCGCAGTTGCCAACGAGCAGGGTAGCTTCACCACTCCCTCATTTGTCTCTTTCACCAGTGAGGAGCGTTTGATTGGTGAGGCGGCCAAGAACCAGGCTGCTATGAACCCGGAGAACACCGTCTTTGATGTCAAGTACGATAACATCTACCCAAACGCCCAGCTCGGGCAATACTGACATTCTGCAGGCGTCTGATCGGTCGCCGATTCGAGGATGAGACCGTCAAGAAAGATATTCAGTCGTGGCCATTCAAGATCATCGACGCCAACGGCAGCCCTCGCGTCCAGGTCGAATACCTCGGTGAGACCAAGGACTTCTCCCCCCAGGAGATCTCCGCCATGGTTCTCGTCAAGGTACGATTCGTCTAAGCGCTCAATGCGAAAATCTTCTAATACCCTGCAGATGAAGGAGATTGCTGAGACCAAGCTTGGCAAGAAGGTCGAGAAGGCCGTCATCACTGTCCCTGCCTACTTCAACGACAACCAGCGTCAAGCCACCAAGGACGCCGGTGCCATTGCTGGCCTCAACGTCCTCCGTATCATCAACGAGCCTACCGCTGCCGCCATTGCTTACGGTCTCGGCTCCGGAAAGTCCGAGAAGGAGAGGAATGTCCTCATCTACGATCTCGGAGGTGGTACCTTCGATGTCTCACTTCTGCACATCCAGGGTGGTGTTTTCACTGTCAAGGCCACTGCAGGTGACACCCACTTGGGTGGACAGGTACAGTTCCTATTCCAACTACCCTTCACCTCTTCTCCTTAGTGCTTCTACTAATTACTGGTCTACAGGACTTTGATACGAACCTCCTTGATCACTTCAAGAAGGAATTCACCAAGAAGACCAAGAAAGGTTAGCCAGTCCTGCATCCCCATGTGCGAGATCGTCACTCGATACACAGTGTTACCCCAGGGTATACTATGAAGAGATTTCTGGATCGCATATATCTCTGCCATGTGTTACCCCAGGGTACACCAGGCAGGCGCAAACGACATTAGTACACGCTGACTCTTTCTAGACATCTCGGGCGATGCCCGTGCCCTTCGTCGTCTCCGGACAGCTTGCGAGCGCGCCAAGCGCACTCTCTCCAACGCCACCCAGACTACCGTTGAGATCGACTCTCTCTTCGATGGCGAGGACTTCAACGCCAACATCACCCGTGCTCGTTTCGAGGATTTGAACCAGAAGGCTTTCGCCGGTACCCTCCAACCTGTTGAGCAGGTGTTGAAGGACTCTGGTATCCCTAAGAACAAGGTCGACGAGATCGTGCTTGTTGGTGGTTCTACCCGTATCCCTAAGATTCAGAAGCTTCTTAGCGACTTCTTTGACGGCAAGAAGCTCGAGAAGAGCATCAACCCCGACGAGGCTGTTGCCTACGGTGCCGCCGTCCAGGCCGGTATCCTTTCCGGAAAGGCTACGTCCGCTGACACTGCCGACCTCCTCCTTCTTGACGTTGTCCCGCTTTCTCTCGGTGTCGCCATGGAAGGCAACATCTTCGCTCCCGTTGTTCCCCGTGGACAGACTGTTCCCACTATTAAGAAGCGAACCTTCACCACTGTTGCTGGTAAGCAAAATTTCCAACCCCATCTTTGATTAACCATTTACTAACTCTTTCCCAGACAACCAAGTACGAATCCCTTCCTCCCTGCCAGTTTTCATATACGTAAGCTAACGTTTCCCAGCAAACCGTCCAGTTCCCCGTCTTCCAGGGTGAGCGTGTCAACTGCGAGGACAACACCTCCCTGGGTGAGTTCACTCTTGCACCTATCCCTCCCATGAGGGCTGGTGATGCCGTCCTTGAGGTAGTCTTCGAGGTCGACGTCAACGGTATCCTCAAGGTCACTGCCACCGAGAAGACCTCCGGCCGCACCGCCAACATTACCATCTCCAACGCTGTCGGCAAGCTCTCCTCCACCGAGATCGAGACTATGATCAACGACGCCCAGAAGTTCAAGACCAGCGACGAGGCCTTCAGCAAGAAGTTCGAGTCCCGACAACAGCTTGAGTCCTACATCTCCCGCGTTGAAGAGATGGTCTCCGACCCCACTACTTCCATCAGGTTGAAGCGCGGCCAGAAGGAGAAGATCGAGTCTGCTCTCAGCGACGCCATGGCCCAGCTCGAGATTGAGGATGCCCCCGCCGAGGACCTCAAGAAGAAGGAGCTCGCCCTTAAGCGCGTTGTCACCAAGGCCTTCTCCACCCGGTAAACGTCTCGCTCAGCGGTGAGAGTTTCGGAAGAGTGACCGCGGCCGCAACTCACCAGACTGCGACTGTTGCGGCTGCGGGGTCGTGCTGAACCTTGCGTGCAGCATCCTGATAGATTCGGTTTTAATTCCCGTCTGGCGCTTTTCTCATGTTTTCCCTACTGTATCTTCGGCATTTGGGGATGGAAAAGTATTGCGAGCATGATCTGACGACTACAATTGCCTGGATATGACGGCCGATGCGTCTCCTTATGTCTTGCAAAATGACAAAGGTTATGGAGTTCTTTGTATTGGACTGAGGCGGAGGTGGACATGTCAATGTCAGGTAGATAGACGTTAGGTGAAAAGGAGAACTTTCAATCACTGCTGTGGGCTCGTGCTGGTGTCGTGCTCTCGCATCGGAATTGCTGCTGCTCTTTGTCATCTGCCCTGTCACTGCACCATGCTATGGCCCGCTCTTCCATCGCGCCCATCCGATTCGCCACAAGCCAGATTTGTCCATAAACCCACCTCGCCGGACGCCCATTGCTTCTCTTTTCACACTCCCTTGCTTCGTGCAGTAGAAATGAACCCGGTTGCGCTCCATGTGCCTCTGCTCGTGAGCTTTGAAAGTCCACGATGTCGCGTAGGTATTAATGGTCGTTTCTGGCTTGTTTGGCTGCTCAAAGGAAATGTTAGAAAGAACGCAAGGCAAGACCATAGTCGGATACTTTTGGGTACTTGAAGAATACAACTCGAGAAGTTACATGGCTGTGCTTCAAATATATTAAATCTCATAATTATGGAAGGTATAGCAGCAACTTCAGAAGATGTACATGGTGTACGACTGCCGTGCAGTGTCGAGCACTAATTCGATCATCCAAAGCAACTCGATGAGATAGCCATGTTTGTCGCGGAAATTGTCTGGGTCTTTGTTCTGAGATGGGTTCTCGTGAGTACTACCGGAGCTCACGGACAACATGCAAAACTCTGAGCCGATTATTTATGTCTTTGCGCTTCACTTAATATATAGGACTGCGGATTACGATGTGAGCTTACCGTTGTCCATCTTCAAAACCACGACAATATCGATTGATGTCCATTCAGGGCTGGAGCTTTGCTATGCACTCTAAGAAATACATAACCCATCATATGTGTTGCTCGCCGGGACTGTCTTCGCAAAGTTCTAGCTCGGTCATTGCTTTCGGTCCGAAACGCGATGCCCTCAATTCCAAGCTTTTGATCGTTATCCGCCGCTGAAAGCGGAACCAAGAACCAGGTTCCTGCAGCAGAGTCATTCTACCTACACGTGATGCCGAGCTCCATCTAGGTCGCTTGGTGATGATACGCAGCGCTGTCGTGAACTGATCGATCCAGTATCCTTCATGCTGCCTCAAGCTCCCTTCCGAGTTTCCACTTCTGTTGTTCCTCGTCCGCCCACTCAACAGTAATCATCTCCGGTACATCCCCGTTCAATCCCGTCTCACCCTTCGCCTGTCCCTTCAGCACAATCTTCACCAGCCCCGCAGGGTTCTTGTCCAACATGCCGATGCCCCGTCCCGTCTTCTTATCCATGATCCACCTCTCCGCGCCAATTGAGATGTCGTAATCCTCTCGCACGGCATTGCCCATCACATTGCAGATGAAGTCCGGTACGTAGAGCACATTGCGAAGTACGACTTTGGAGTTCTTCGGGCCCACATTCCTCTTTGCTGCATTTCCGATGATTCTGCGCACTTCGATCTCGACTGACCCTATACCTTCCACGGCGTATGGGGAACTGTTGTGCGTGCTGGTAATTTGGGAAGTGAGAGGCGTGAAGGTTGTGAACCAGTCGCGGTGGGTTGCAACGTGGGTTTTGGAATCGAAAGACCACACCCAGTCGATGTTGTAAGCCGGGCCTGAAGGTGGCATTGTGTGTCAAGGGTGGACTTGCGCACTTGTAAGATGCAAAAAGCTCAGGTAAATGCTAGACTATGTCTTGTCACCACGTGAAGTTGGTTAGATTAGCGAGCAAGCTTTACTACGATTGGTCTAGCGCATGGACGTTGGCCGTTCTTCGTTGACTTCGCTCTTTATGACAAACTATATTATCCTGCCTACTATCGCTACAGACAGTTATATTCCAGCTTGTGCCCTAGGAAACTTGTGAGCAGTGTCGGTCCTTGAGTGTTTGCAGGGCTGTCTAGAGAAAGAAAGACTTACTGCATTATTTTACTCCAGAGATCTGCTATTTTTACACTGTTGTTCTCTGTTTAACAATAAATGTTTAAGAATCGCGTCTTAATTATCCAATCTGGTCGGCAATCTCGAGGAGCGCACTAGGTAGGAGTCTAACTACAGAAATATATGTGGACCTCGCTTATTCTCCCCACCATGAAAGCAGTGCATGTTACAACTTGCGTGCAGATATCCGAAGACATGTATAGAATTGGCTCTGCTGGTGCATGAGCCCCTACTTCATAAAACTTGCTGCTCTCTATAGATTTTTAATCTTCAATTTCATCATCGAACAACTCAAGTAACCTCGAGTGAATTCGGCCGTGTGGCCCAATGGCAAGGCGCTTGACTACGATTAGTAAATCAAGAGATTCCAGGTTCGACCCCTGGCACGGTCACCAATCAGACTTTACTTTTTGCGATTCTTTTGCACGGTTTGAGACGCATATCTGCGTCTCAACTCAATTACAGCACCCTCTGTATGGCACTTCAGTGGAACAAAAACCAGGTACATAGATTATCTATCGCGTACGTGTGATACAGTTCTCTTTTACGCCTAGTACGCAACAACTTCTAAATACTGCATCACTTCTCTGCGTTTCCTTTTTGGCGATATCAACAGAAGGACAATTGCAGATAGATAGAAGAAACCTTTTCCCGGACTCTTCGCTTCGCAACCCCAACACAGTCCAAAAGCCATTCGAGGGGTAGTTGAGTTGACGCGTTCACCAACTTCGATGCAAACACCCGTTGCGCTGACTTGATGCACTCTTAGGTATACATCACACACCGCCACCTCTCCTTGCCCATTGAACGAAGAATAAAGGGCGACGGGCTTAACGTCCGGTAAGCTTCTCTTAGACGGACAACAAGCCCACCGATGTAGACCGCATCCCTACTTCATCCCACATGCAGGATACGCAGCATTTACAAGCGGACGCAGTCAATCAGCAGTACGAATAGATAGGTCGATGGCAGTGGACCATCCCTTGCATCAGCGCCACATAGCATACAAAAAAAAAGTTGAACTCGGACCTGCTAGCGTGTTACGCACGCCAGCCAGACCCACGGTTGAATGCTACGTTTCTTCCGTCCTTAAACTAATACACAACTCTTGAACCGTAAAAAAAACATAGTGCCGCCGTTATCCGAGCTGAGCTGGCACAGCACAGCACAGCACAGCACAGCACAGCACAGCACAGTATATTGCGCCATCCTTTCTACATCCATACTTGCTGACCATGTGCAACCGGTATCCGAGGGACAAATCTCGGAGGCGCGTTCAGGTAGTTCAGAGGCAGCAGAGGCTCCTAATTCTCCGCGAGCTTCAACTTCTCAAACTGCTCAAGCGTCTTCTGCCAATTAGCGCCGTCGACCTCAGCAGCCTTGAGCTTCTCGCGCTCCGCCTCTTTGACAACATCATTCGCCTTCTCCTCCCAGTTCTCAACGCCCATGATCTTATTCTGACGCTCGACCGTCTCGTTCGCCTTCTTGAGCCTATCCTGCGCCTTGATAATCTCCTTGTCGACTTCGATGCGGCCCTTAACGTCGAGGTAGCAGGTCGCGGATGAGCCGACGGTATATACGGCGCAGCCTGTGGGTGCGGCGTCGGAGGGCGAGAGGATGGAAATGGTGGAGACGGTCTTGCCGGTAAGAGAGCGGAGGGAGGGAAGGGACGTCGGCAGGGCGAGGACATCGTTGGTAGTTGAGTCAAGTGCTTGGACGAAGGTGAATCCGCCCTCTTTGATGGCATACTCTGATGTAAGAGAGCGCAGGCCGCGAGATGCGCCGACAAGGAGCTCGTATTCGCGGTCAGCGGCCTCGTCTTCGAATTCGGCCTTGAATTCGGGGTAGGAGGCGATGGTGATGGAGGGAGTCTTGTCTCCCTCTCTCCGGGGCAGACGCTGCCAAAGCTCCTCCGTCAAGAAAGGCATGTAGGGGTGAATCATCAGAAGTCCACCTTCGACAGCTGTGTACAGCGTCTGCTTTGCGCTCTCCTTCTCGATATCTGTCCCGTTGTCGAAGATCGCTTTGGAGTTCTCAATGTAGGTATCGCACAAAAACTCATAGAAGAATTTGTACGCAACCTGCGTCGAAAGCGAGAATTCCCGCTTCTCAAGGTGCTCGTTGATCTTCTTGGCGCTAGTCGTGAACTTGTTCAGAATCCATCGTTCGGGTAGGGACTCGTTCTTGCTCGATACCACTGCGGAACGAGGTTTGAAATCGTCACCCAGCCTCCCAAGAGCAAATTTGGTGGCCTGGCTGAAGGGGTGTTAGTGCGGATCGGAGAAGAGATAAGAGGGTTTCCACGTACTAGATCTTGTTGGCAAATCTCCGGTACCCATGGATGGTCTGGACATCGAAAGCAATGTCACCTCCACCAGTTGTGTACCCGATGAGCGACATTCTGAGCGCGTCGGCACCACATTCGGGTATTCCTTGAGGAAATGCGGTTTTCTGGTACTTCTCGGCCGTCTTGAGCTCCTTGGGGTCCAAGTTGCCGAGCTTCAACTTGTGGTTCAGCTCCTGCAGAGAGATACCCTCCAGGATGTCAATAGGGTCAACGACGTTTCCAAGAGACTTGGACATCTTTCTGCCCTCGCTGTCTCGGATCAATGAGTGACAGTAGACCTCGTTGAAAGGAACCTTTCCGGTGAGATGAAGACTGAACATGATCATCCTGGCAACCCAGAAGAACAGGATGTCCCATCCAGTCTCCAAGAGCGACGTGGGGAACAGGTTTTTCATCTGCGAGTGGTCAGCTGCCATTACGCAAGTACATAACGAGGGGCAATAAATACGTCAATCGTTTCTCGCGGCCAGCCTAAGGTCGAGAATGGCCAGAGACCGGCGGAGAACCAAGTGTCGAGCACGTCAGGGTCGCGTTCGAGTGTAAACTTCTGCCCACCGAACTTCTGCTCAGCCTTTTGTCGGGCCTCTTCCTCGGTACGACCGGTGACCCAAAGGTTGTTGTCAGTGTTGTCACTAGCCTGACCCTCGATACGAATATAGTATGCCGGGATCTGATGGCCCCACCAGAGCTGTCGCGACAAGCACCAGTCATTGATGTTGCTCAACCAGTGCTTGTAGATTTTCTCCGAGTTAGCCGGTCGGATCTTGATGTCGCCCCGCTCGACAGCTTCGACCGCGGGCTTCGCCAGGCCCTCCATCTTCATCCACCACTGAGGCTTCATTAACGGCTCGATGACATCCTTTGACTTGGAGCAGAGCGGGACCTTCATGGGGTTGTCCTGCTTCTTGACGAAGAGACCCAGCTTCGTGAGCTCTTCAACGACAGTGTACCGCACGTCGAAACGCTTCTGACCCGCAAACTTGCCTGCGTTCTCGTTCATCAAACCGTCGTCCGTAAGAATGTTGATGAACTCAAGCTTGTGGTTGGTGCCCATGTTGAAATCGTTGGGGTCGTGGGCGGGGGTAATCTTGACAGCTGTTCTTATCAGTAACCGTTCAAACCCGCAAATGTTCAAATAATTAACCTACCCCCAGTTCCGAAGTTTTGGTCAACGTAGTCATCGGCGAAGATGGGCAACAGACGGTCGACAAATGGATGCTTGGCGTACTTCCCGACGAGATGCTTGTAGCGCTCGTCCTTGGGGTTGACAGCAATACCGGTGTCTCCGAGCATGGTCTCCGGACGTGTTGTGGCGACCTCAATGGTCTCGTCCGTGCCATCGATGGGGTATTTGAAGTGCGTGAGCACGCCAAATTCTATTTTAGAGGAATAGCTTTGATCTGGGTTAGCTAAGTCATACGAGGAGTTAGTGTTTTAAAAACCATACCCAGGTACGGCTAGTAATGTTCGGCCTGTGAGCTCTTTGTTGTCGACTTCAAGATTGCTCAGGGCAGATCTCATTTGGACACACCAGTTGGTAATACGACCACTACGATAAATCAATCCTTCCTCGTGCATCCGGACCTGAACAATGAGTTAGTAGGAGTCAGGAAGAGGGAGCCAGAATGGACTCACGAAGGTTTCCGTGACCGCTGCAGAGAGGTTGGCATCCATGGTGAACGCCTCTCTGCTCCAGTCCATACTCCCTCCTAAACGCTTGAGCACGCCAGTAATGGCCTGAGCATATTCGTCTTTCCACTCCATAGTCCTTTGGACGAACGCCTCTCGCCCTAGGTCGTGACGGGTCTTCTTCTCACGGCGCCATAAAGTGTTCTCTACAACGGACTGACATGAAATACCAGCGTGGTCGCACCCGGGAATGTAGGCGGTGGTATACCCTTTCATCCGGTGCCATCGGATCAGTAGATCTTGTAGCGCAGTCGCGAGCGTATGGCCGACGTGAAGCTTGCCGGTGACGTTCGGAGGAGGGATTGGAATAACGAAGGTGCCCTTCTCGTTGGTCTTTCCCTCGTTGTAGCCCGGTGTGTTGTACTCGGGCTTGAAGAAGCCCTCCTTCTCCCACCAATCGTTCCATGCGCTCTCGACGACAGCGGGGACGTACGCGGTTCGGTGGGGGTCTTCGAGACTGCCGAGGATCTTCTTCTCGCCGGGAGGGGTCTGTTCGACGTACGGGGGAAGCTCGGGCGCCTTCTCCTTCTTCTTCTTCTCTTTTGGTGCGGCAGCTTCGCCAGTTTTGGCAGCAGCAGCCTGAGCTTGCTTTTGCTTGAACTGTACAGAGTTAGCTGAGTCACAAGAACAGGTACATGTGCAGAGTGTCCATGTCTGAGTCATAGCGACTGCGCGCCGAGAATCGTACCTTAGCATCCTTCTCCGCCTTCTTCCTCTCCTTCTCCAACTCCTTGGCAGTCTTCGGCTTCGCACCGCTCTCCTTCCCTCCTTGCTCGGGTGCGGCTTGTCCAGGCGCGGACTGGCCAGTACCCTCAGCATTGGCGTGCGCGAGGATGTCCTTCTTGCTGTCATCCCCTAGCGGCGGCGGCGCAATGGTATTCGGCCCCGTGCTCTCGCCCGTGGGGTTGTGGGAGGACGCGTTGAGCGCCATGGTGGTGGTGTAGTGTCTGCTCGGGGGAGCAGACAGTGAGCGGGTGAGAGGATGCAGTCGCTGCAATGGATGCAGACGAGTTGTAAGCGTGCGCGACGGGGGGAAAAGGCGTGGAGGGGTCCCTCTGAGGATGTGTCGGTTTGTGGGAAAGCGCGTAGTGGGGGGGACACCGCGGGGCATTATATTACATTTTTGACTGGAGCTGCAGGAGCGCGCGCAAGCTCCGAGTCACAGCCCGCCGACGGACCCACAAGGCACGTGACGCAACACCATCGTTGGAGGACGGGGGCCGTGGGCGTGGGCGTGGGCGTGGGCATGAAAATGCACGCATGGTATCGTACGCGTAGTGAGAGAATGTCAACCGAATACTCTCTGATTCGCTACGAGTACCTACCCGAGACTTGCTGCTACCACCTTTGCGATTCCTCGCGTGCCTCAACAAAATACACTGCAACTGCGAGCCGGACTCTACACAGCGTAGATACTTCGTCACAGTGAACTTCATCTAAACAAAATCCTCGTGCCCTACTTTACCACCCTTTCCCAATCTACATGGGTATATGCTGCTTTGCCTGCATCGAGACAAACCCAATACCATGATATCAACCAAGAAGTCACACATGCATCATCCACTCCAACAACTCAGCCCATTCGACTCACCACTTGCATGTGACCACGGACCCGTCTTTCCATCCTAGCAACCATACACTGTACATCACAAATAACCACACATTCAACTGTAGTAGCAATTGCGTTCAATTCACTTGAAGCCCTCAACGCCCAAAATGCAACACAACCCCCCACCCTCCCCTCCTACCACACAATGCACACCTCACCAACACACTTCACACGCTCATCTCGTTTCACAAAACTTGATTCGAATAATCTGCCTGCCTGCCTGCCTGCCTGTCTGCCCACCAACCCAGACCAGGCCACTCGGCACAGCCCAGCCCCAAAACTATATCCCATCGTATCCCGTCCTGCCTGCATAACTCGTGATATTACTAAACTACCGAGAAATGGGTATCTTTCTTTCGATTTCATGAATGTGACGAGCTCTCGCTGTGGTTCTGCGCCGCCGCTTGCCGCACCGGCGCAAAGTACGCGTGCGCCATGGCCTCTTTGGCGGTGAGTCGTTCCTGCGCATCGCATATTAGCTCTAGTCACCCCCGAGCAAGACGCGAGATAACCTACCTGGTGGTCGTATCGCAGAAGCTTATCGAGAAAGTCAATAGCATCGTTGCTAACGAAACGCTGGTTGTCCGCGTTGATAAACGAGTGCCACGGTTTCTTCGGATACCTGCTCAGTATATCGTCGTACTGTGCGTCGAGCTCGATGTCGTACTTGTCAAGGTAGTCGAACAGGTCCTCGGTGCCGAGCACCTTTGCGATCTTGACGAGCTGGTCGGAATTGCTGTTGCCGTGGAAGAAGGGCTCGCGGCGGAAGATCATTGACGCGAACATGGCACCCAGCGACCACATGTCCAGCGAGTAGTCGTACTCCTGGTAGTCGACGAGCAGCTCAGGGCCCTTGAAGTATCGGGAGGCGACGCGGACATTGTACTCTGTTCCCGCGTGGTAGAACTCGGCGAGACCCCAGTCAATCAAACGGAGCTATTCTTATTAGTCATGACTCTTTTCCAAGAGTTCGGTTGCAGCCCACCTTCCGCTTCTCGTGGTCGATCATAACGTTGTGTGGTTTCACGTCGCGATGCATGATGCCCTTGCTATGGCAGTAGTCGAGCGCCTTGAGCAGCTCGAAAATGTAGAAGCGCACATCGTAGTCGGTGAACTTGGGGTATAGGCTGCGGAAGTCGGTGTTGTTGACATATTCGAATATCAATGAGGGGGTCTTGCTCTGCACGCACACGCCATTAGCACAAGGCGCGCTCGCGGGAAAAGGCAAGCAGGAGTACCCAATCGCCAACCCAATCGGAGCCGTCACTAACCTGGTTGTCGCGCACCACGTCCAGCAGCGACACGATGTTGGGCCCGCCCGAGAGGTTCTGGAGGATCTTGATCTCGCGCTTTATCTTCTTCTTCTTGACCGGCTTGAGCACCTTGATCACACACTTTTGGTAGTTGACAATGTTGATGCCCTCGAAGACTTCCGAGTACTTGCCGCGGCCAATCTTGCGCACGACCTCGTAGTTCTCGAGCACGCCCCACGAGATGTTGACGCTGTCGTAGTCCCAGTAGGCGCGGGGCATGTTGGCATTGACATCGGCATACACGCGGGCGACCGACGTCGACCCGCCAGCGCTGTTGAGCGCCATTTCCGGCTCTGGGTGCGGGGGCCCGGACTGCTGCGGTGCTGCGGCGGCGTCGCTCTGGTTCACTGCGAGGGAGGTGGTGGTCGGCAGAGGGTGGTGCGCGGTGGGGGAGCGGGGGTCTGCGGCGAGGAAGCAGAGGAAGAAGGCAAAGCTTGCAAGCCCCAACAGGCTGAGCGCAACTGCCTTGGTGCGGAAACTGCCTCCGAGAGGTGCTGCCTCTTTGCGAGTTCGGACGGGAGAAGTCGCGCGCGGCGGGGGTGAATTTGATGTCAGAGCAGCCGGATTAGCTCCAGCGTGCGGGCCGTTGTTGTGCACAGTGGTGCCTGCGATTGTGTGAGATCAGCAGTGCACGTGACCGCGAACAAGCTTTGAAGAGCTCGTATTGGCGAGCCAGGATGCGCCAGACCACCACATACAAGACGACTCACCTGCCGCTCTTCTGCGCAACCCAGCGTCGTCCTGCTCCCCAGAAGCCATGTTTCACGATCTCAATGTCCCCTGGACGAGTGCGAAGGAGCTGAAGCGTGCGGTCGCGTTTCTCGATGAATGTAAGTAGCGTGTTGGAGCCCTTGCTTGCTGATGAGGTCGCGTGCGTGAAGATGGAACTCACAGAATGTAGTAGGATACGACGTGGTTGCTCTTACCCATTCTTATGGCGGGCGCCTGCCTGCAGACCTGGTGAGTAGCCCATGTTCAACTTCCAACCGCAGGACCATGGTCGTCAAGCTAATCTCAACAGACGTCTCCCGTTCCAAATCCCCTGCCATTCCCAACACCTCCGCGGCTGCGTGTACTACGTCGCTGCAATATCTTCCTCACGGATGCAGCTTCCAACTTCCGGATTCCGCAGCTCCAGCAGCAGTATGATCTGATCGCAGCGCGGCCCACTGATGAAAAGACGCTCCAGCAAGCATGTCAGAGCCTAGACGTAGACATCATCTCTCTCGATCTGAGCCAGAAGTTTGAGAAACACTTCAAGTTCCCCATGCTCGGCACCGCCATCTCACGCGGGATCAAAATTGAACTCTGCTACGGCCAAGCCATCCTATCCACTGATTCAAATGCGAAGAGAAATGTCATCAGCAATGCGACACAACTTATCCGTGTGACCCGGGGACGTGGCCTGATCATGAGCTCCGAGGCGAAGAGCGTGCTGGGACTGAGGGCGCCAAGCGATGTCATGAATTTAGCATCAGTGTGGGGTCTGGGGCTGGAGAGAGGCAAGGATGCGCTCACGAAGGAGCCCCGCAGCATCGTGGAGTTTGCACGGCTCAAGCGCCAAAGCTACAAAGGAATTGTCGATATAGTGTACGGAGGTGAGAAGCCGCCTGCGCAAGAGAACGTCGTAGACGGCAAGGCGAAGAAGGGCCAGGGTAAGGACCAGAAGCGCAAGGCTCAGGACAGCCTCAATACCACGCCGGCTCAATCTGGGGAGGGGAAGAAAAAGGCCTCTGACCGGCACATGAAGATGAATAAGAAGGCCAAGTTGGATGCCGAACTGCAGAGCGGCACCTAGTCGTCCGCCTGAGGCGAAATGGCCTCTCCACGATGTGACATGGGAGCTTTAGAGCATCTTGGTAGGCTAATCCTTCGATTCTTGAAGAAGTCAGCATTGTGGTAGCAGAAATTGATCTCGCTTCCACGCACACGAATACGCTGATTAGCTTTCTCTCCGCACGTGAGCATGTCACCCTGAGACTGAGTATGGCATTCATTCAAGGCTATGTGCCGCGATCTCGTGTGAAAAACATGGTTAGTAACACTGGGATCTTCATGAGGAATCGAGCTAAAACGTTAGTCGCGTAAGACAAGCTGTCCTTAGAACACACTCGACTTGCCGATGAATCACATTCGACCTCTCAGCACTAAGCCTGTTGCTATCGCCGACCTACTTAAGAGCCTTGGCTACAAAAAAAATCTGTAAAATTTATTACGCTACTTTCTTATCTGTACTATTTTAGGAGCTAACTGCGCATACTTACAATATATGCCTATGTCAACTTTAAATCAATTGGATATGTATACGCTAAGTCGTAGACTTAGAAAAATTATTATCATAATGTGTTTATTATGTACCTGAGACTATTAAGTGGGCTAGCGACAGCAATAAGTTTAGTGCTGAGAGGTCTGATGTGATTTAGTATGCTTTAACACCTCGCGTAACGTGCCACTAACTCTTCTTGATTAGCCTCCTCGGGCTGTTACTGTGCAGGTACTTGAGCTGAGCAACGGGCGTAGGACGCCTGATTCCACGACATTCATATATCCAATAGGCAGTCCGTCATTCTCAGCTTGTTCGAATTCTTATCTTATTGCTGTCAGTGTTCATGATATCCTTAGAAAACGTGGGAAACAAAGTTCGGCTACAGTAGCTGCACCGCCCCCACCATATTGCGACAAGTCATTCACTGCAACTTGAAAAGACAACATCCCTTCGTCCCTGTAATCCTATCTTCCCACCATGTCTACACTCAACCCCGACACAGCATCCGCCCTTCACAACTACATCGACAATGCGACAACAGGCCCCAACCCCATCCTCCCCGGCACCATCATTCAAATCCTTGACGCCGGCGGGATGGAGATTTTCAAACATGCTTCTCACGACCACACACTAAAGACGATGTTCTCCATTCACTCCTGCAGCAAGCTCATCGGCGCAATGGTCTTCATGCAGCTCGTCGACGCCGGGCTCGCCACGCTTGACGACCCCTCCCTCATCGAAAAACACCTTCCCGAGCTCACCAGTAAGAAAGTCCTCGTCGGAGCGAAGGGCACCGCCGACGGAACGAAAGAGTACGTCTTCGAGAATAGGAAGGGCGATATTACAGCGCGGATGCTCCTGGACCATACCAACGGCACCGGAAACTCCTTCTTCAACACTGAGCTCCGGGACCTCCTGGGCGACTCAGTAGCCACCGATAACGAGGGCACCGCATATTGGGACACCCTTCTCAAGAGTCCGCTTCTGTGGCAGCCCGGCACGAAAACAAACTACGGCCAGGGACTGGACTGGCTCTCCGTCCTCGTCGAGCGGCTGACCAACAAGTCCTTCGAGGACGTCCTGCGCGAGAATCTCTTCGGCCCGCTGGGCATCACGCACGGGGGGTTTAGAGGCGAGATGGGAGGGAGTGTCGTATCCAGTACCCCGGGCGTGGACTTCTGGCCTGTGGGACTGAAGCTGCCGGATGGGGGGTTCGTGAGCATCCCCGGATTTGCGGAGAAGAAGATTGAGCGGGAGGACGCGTGGCCCAAGGGCGGACACCACATGCAGAGTGTGGCAACGGGACTTATGCTCAATGTCGCGGATATGGGGAGGATTTATGGTATCTTGTTGCCCCAGAATGCGGGTGTGGTGAGTGGGCCTGGATTGACTTGATATGTGAAGGGATGGTCGAGCTAACTTTGATGCAGGATCCTATCACTGGCACACGCATCTTGTCCGCTGCGAGCGCGGCGGAGTTTGTAAAAGTAGTTCACCCGGTTGAGATCAGGAACGACTCGCGCAATATCCCGACCGCGAACCCGGTCTTTCTCCCGTACGAACTGCAAGCCCCCAACGTAGATCCGGCAGGGTGTTTTGGCCTCGGAAGCGCGATACAGGGAGAGGGTAGAGTTTTATCAGATGGGAGGAAGGGCAGGAGTAAGGGGAGCGTGTATTGGGTAGGTGCAGCGAATGTGGCGTTCTGGATTGATGGTGAAAAGGGCATTGTTGTTGTTGCGGTTGGAAATTTCTTCCCGTTCATGGATGGGAAGTGGGTGCAATTCGTGGAGGGGATTGAGGGGTTGGTGTACCAAGGGCTGGATGGGTAAGGGGACAGTGACGGAGTTGTTTGGGATTGGAGCAGTTGTCGTAACTCGACGGAAACTGGCCAAGTCAACACACAAGACTGCACGTTGATGTAGGAATAGACTCTGGTTAAACCGCAGGATATTGCCTCAGAACTGTGCCTTTGTTTCAAGCTCATGTGGATTTATCCAGAGAAAGCTCAGTATATCATGAGTGCAACACTTGTTTGAAACACAGCAGTTACTTCCCTCACTTGCAGTTCATGAAGGAACAAGGCACACGATTACATGCATTATACTCACAACTACACCTGCGCCAAACTCAACTGCGCAGTGCCTATAGCACTAATCTACTATGCAAATGAACTCGGCTAGTCTTGCATCCGGTGACTGGTGACAATTGTTGGCGTCCATTGTTTATCGGTTGCGCCTGGCAACGCGTTTCGCTGGCGCCGATCCTGCATACGCGAACCACCAGTTCTCACTCCAACCCACCACCGCCGCATCCCTACAACGAACAGCTGCCGGATCGCACCGTGCCTTATGTTATGGAAAACTAACACTACAGCTGACATTCGCTATTTCGAGTCAATTCGCGCCCCTGCACAGCTCGCGGTAGCCCAGAGTGCAATCACGCTCGCGACCGACGCGCCGCCCTAGTTCACCATGGCCACGGCCTCGCCCACCCCAATGGGCTCTTATAGCAGCCTCGGGCGCATGCGCTCGCAGTCAAATGTGCGACCGCGCAGAGACTCGCCGCTCAGCGTGCTGGGCCAGAGCCAGGGCTTCTCGGCGAATGCGCCCATGATGCAAAACATCGACATTGGTGATTCGTCCGATGACGAAATCCCGCAACCCATGAAGCTCAGCGCGCTCACCACCGCGCTGCTCGCACAAAACGAGGCCAATTCGCCTGAAAGGATACGCAAACCAAAATTGCGCGTCTCGCGCAGTGGGTCGGGCACGCCCGTGCATGATACCGTCACACCTGCGCCCAGTCTGCGCATCAAGAGGGTGCCGCTGCGAGGCGCGCCTATGAGGAGATCACGACGGACGCCGCAAAGCGAAGATGAAAAGCATCCCCCCTCCCAGGACCAGGAAAACATCGTCCCTATGTCGGTGGTAAAACCGGATTCCAAGGATGCCGTCCACTCGGTTATGAAGATTCCGGACTCGATCATGAAGACAGCAGACCACGACATGCAGCCCCCACGCCAGCCTCTGTCCCCCATTCAGAGACAGGAAAGACCAATGCCATTACAGTCGATCAGCGCAAATACCCCGAGAAGGCCGGCGCCTCCCCCGCCACCAAAGATGTCCGCGCTCGAGACTGCGACCGCTAGTGCTGGTGCTGCAACGACCAAGACCAGAGAGCGCAAGAAGAGAAGCCTCATGACTATCCACAACAAAACCTACCAGCTCATGGACCGGATAGGCAAGGGAGGCAGTTCAGTCGTCATGCGCGTCATGGCAGAAAACTACAAGCTGCTTGCACTAAAGAGAGTAAAGCTTGATGATGCGGACGAAGCTGCTGTTATAGGCTACAAGGGCGAGATCGATTTATTGGAGAAATTGAAGAATGTGGAGAGGGTGGTGAAGCTGTACGACTGGGAGCTCGATAATGATCGACAGGTTCTGCACGTGGTATGTTGAGCCCTTGACTTCCTTGTCCCTGCGTTGCGCCTAGCAGAAGATGTTTGCTAACTCTTCCAGCTCTTGGAACTTGGGGAATCGGATCTCGCCCGCATCATGCGTCTCAAGAACGACGCCGCAGACGCGAAGCTCGATCTCAGCTTTACGCGCTACTACTGGAAGGAAATGCTCTCCTGTGTTGACGCCGTACACGACTACGACATTGTGCATTCGGACCTCAAGCCCGCCAACTTCGTCCTGGTGCAGGGCTCCCTCAAGCTTATCGACTTCGGAATCGCAAACGCCATCGAGACTGACCACACCATCAACGTCCACCGCGACGCCCACATTGGCACTCCGAACTACATGTCACCGGAAAGTCTCGAAGACAGCGCCGGCGGGGCGCGAGGCAAACTTGCCAACGGCGAGGGCCCCAAGGACATGAAGCTCGGCAAGCCCAGCGACGTCTGGAGTCTCGGCTGCATCCTATACCAGATGGTCTACGGCCAATGTCCCTTCGCCCACATCCCGAATCAAATGGGCCGCGTCCTCGCCATCGTCAACCGCGACTACGAAATCGAGTTCCGCGACCACGGTGTCGGCGGTGCTCCGGTCCCCCCAGGCCTCAAGCGCACGCTACGCATGTGCCTCAACCGCGATCCCTCACAGCGACCTACCATCAAGCAGCTTCTCCACGGCGTCGACACGTTCATCTTCCCCGAGAACGCGGGCCTGCCCGTCTCGCAGGAGCTCCTCGGCTCCATCGTCTGGAAGATTGTGGACCGTTGCCGCGACCCGAGCAAGCCGCCCGTCACGCAGGACGAGGCTGTCAATTCGTATCCGGAGAGCTTCTACGCCAAGATTCGACAGATTCTCGAGGATCCCTATCAGGGTCTCCGGACGTGACTTATTCCTTGGCCGCGTTCTGTGTTTTTTTTTCCTCCCCCCGTTTGGTGGCCGTTCGAAGCGTTCAAGCGAGCGCAATTCTCTTTGTGCATTACATTCCTGCGTGGCCCTTTTTTGCATTTCCTGTAACAACGCGCCAAGAAATCTATTCATGACGGGGTTATAACGGCGTCTCTTTTTTTTTATCTTGCTTGCGGTCGGTTTGGCTTTTTCGGAAATACCACTATTCCCCACTTCGCGAGGGCATTGTTTTGTTTTGTTTTGCGTTTGTTTGGTTTTGGATGGGGTTTTCCGAGTGGTGTTGGATTATGCTGACGCCGTTACCTACTTGTGCATGAACGCTTTGCCTACATAGTGCGCGCTACCTACTTGGTTAGAGGATGTGGGATGGGCCCGCGTGAGGTTGTATATACCGGAGTGAGAGTGGCTGGGTAGGGTTGTGGCATGGGGATAGAGAGAAGAGATTGACGTTTATACCTACTTCAGCTCTGCGCCGTGCTTTTATTTCTTGGGTGGCTGTGATGGAATGGTGGTGCAAGGCATGCCTATCGTGGTGCACAAAGATTCACGCGACCCCGGCAACGCCTCCACACAAGGTTGCGTGCTTGCGTGCGTGACTCCGAACGGCGAAGACAAGACCGTGAAACGGTAGGTAGGGTAAGGTTAGAGCGGGTGTTAAGTGTGATGTGCTGGGAGAGAGACAGTGCAAGAAGCAGGGCGGACAGACAACGTAGCACACACATACACACGATTGCGTTGTGTGGTATAATTCCTCAGGTCGTAACAAGCTGCGACGCACCACCTGGTATCTCGGCCTCGCCCCCACCGTCCCTCAGCACCCTAAATCTAACTTCCCAACGCCGCCACAACCTCCGCACTCGCCCCATCTTCCCTCTGCCTAATGTACTTCTTCAACTCGCCCTTCTCCGCACCCGCAAGACTCAGTTTATACTTCAACGCATCCCCCTTGATGATGAATAACTGTCCCACCTCAACCAGCACATCCATAGCCCCCGGTTCCAAATCCTCGGGGTTGGTGGGCCACGTGCGGATCAGGTCGGCATAGCGAGTCATATCCTTGGACACGGTGATGCCGCCGAACTGGCTGACGGTGAATTTGAGGAGGTGACCGAGCACGAGGGACCGCAGGCCGAGCGCAAGCTCGGAGAGGAAGAGTGAGAGGTTGCGGCCTGTGAGGGCGCCAGAAGCTTGCGTTGCGACGCGCATCAGGAACTGGCACACCGCCTGGCACGCGGGCGTCTCTGAGCTCGCCGCCATGAGATCCATGTCGTCCTTTGGCCTGAAATCCGTCTTCTTCTGCTGCGCGAGGCACTTTGCGACCCAGTTGAGCGTCGCCGTAAGTGTAATGTTGAGGACGTTGGAGAGTTTGGATTCGAGGGTGTTCATCGTGACGTGTGCGGATTTCTCGATTTCGCGGCGAATGGTCAGGTTGGGCGTGGCGAGGGGGATGAGGATGGTGCGGATGGTGGTTTGGAGGAGGTGCAGAATTATGGTGAGGGTTTGGATGGAGGGGAGATGCGTGAGGTCTGGCGGGGTTTTCATGTTTTCTTGGGAGACGGCGTGGTCGGAGGCGCTGGGGTGGGTTAGCATGCTAGGGAAAGATAGGAAGAGAGAATACATACGCATCAAGAGCGGTCTCGAGGTAGTATTCGCCCACGTGAGTGAGCAGAAGGTTCTGCAGATTCTGCACGTCCTTGGGTGTGTCGTTGGTGGGTGAAAGCTCCAAGCCTCGCCCTACACCCTCGGCTAACCACTTGAGCATACGCTTCGCGGTTAGTATCGACAACCTTCCGTCATCCTCTGTAGTCTCAATATTCTTCTTGTCGCCCTGGTCTTCCTTGAGACCGGCGATCCTGAGCAACATGGCTTTCTGCGTGGTGGGCAGATCTGCGCTGTCGAGACGCTCCATGTATGCGTCACGCGCGGAGGCGGCAAACTCCTTGCCTCGCTGGGCGAGTGAGCCAAAGTAGGATGTTGGCATTCTCCGCCGTTGTTCGTGGTACGATGTGAACTTGAGGAGTAGCGAGGAGTAGAGCTCTTCCAAATTCCTCTTTTCTCTTTCAATGTACGATGATCCGACGAAGTAAGGCACGAAAAGCTCTTCCAATTGCTGATCTAATGTTGCAGCGATCTGCGAGGTCACGGGCTCGGGAGCCTCGGCCAGGCCATGTGCCTTGAGGTCGTCTACTAACGTAGTGATGTAGCTCCTCGAAGCCTGCAGCTGGCGCAGGAAGGCCAGTGACGATAGTTCATTCGCCTTCTCGAGCACCATCTCTAGCCGTTGTTGGATGGATTGCTGGAATATCCTCTGCAGAAACCTGATGAGGACATCTTCGTAATAGGGAAATGCTCGCTTGATGATGGCAGACTCATCCTGTACGACAATCTTCACTTCATCGATAAGCGACTGTAGACTGGGCTCCACGCCCGGCGGCTCTGCGTCTGGATCCTGGAGGCGGTCCCATGTCTCTGTGTCGTCTGTCAGCTCGTCCGTGACCAGCTGTGTCCGGTCAATGAAGAAAGAATGTTGGTTGACGTATGTCGCGATGACACTGGAGCCGTCATTGAAGTCCTTGAGTGTAATTGCGCACTCGCGCATGCCTTCATAGTTGGCCCGTCTCAAGCAGTCGTCGAACTTGGCCAAGAGATCCTGCTCGAGGTTCTCCAAAAACTTCTCGATGATCTCTTTGGTAGGGTATTTTGAGGGTCCGGGCCTCCTCTTGGCGCCATTTAATGCGTTCCCATTCACGCCCTGGTTGCTGTCTGGGTCCAGTCGGGAGCTGATCTTGAGCAGCTGCCGGGCTATCCGCGCGCACTCGACGATGTCGTTGCGGCGCTTCACATCCTCCAGCGTCTCCAGGCTGCCCCGCTGGCTGACCTCCTGCCAGCAGAGAATCAGGAATTTGGCGTCGTTGGACCGCTTCAGCTGGCGGTCGAGCTCCTCGAGCTTCTCGCCTATCCGCACGGCGACATTTCCGCCCGTGTCGCCGTAGCCGTAGCCTTCGTCACCGCCGCTGCCGTTCAGCGAGCTGTCTAAGCGGGCGAAGCGGTCAACGGCCTGGTTGAGCTTCCGGCCCAGCGACTCTGCGTTTGCGTTGTGCTGGGCCTCTGCACGGCGCACGGCGCCCGAGAGCTCGTTCTCGCGCTCCTCGAGGTCCTCGGACAGGTTGTTGAGGCGGCCTAGGGCGTGCTCGAAGGCGCGGATCAGCGGTTTGGGGTCGAACTGCGTCTGGCTGCCGCCGGGCGCCGACTTGGGCGAGGCCGGGGTGGCGCTGTCGGAGAGGGCCTCGATGAAGTCCTTGACAATGAAGTCGTTGTTGGAGAAGTTGTCGAGCGAGAAGGCGAAGCCGCGACTGGGGCCTTTGGTTGAGCCCGTGTACGACAGCATCGAGGCAGTGTCTGCGCTTGGGCGAGACATGGTGGCGGGCTACCGGGGGAGCATGGGTGGGCGGGTGCAGGCACACGACAGCCGCAGCTTCCAAGTCTTGTTTTTCTGTACGTGCGAAGCCGTCTGTTGGTTGTGGGAAGCTGGCTGTGGGTCGTAGGAGGGCGCCTGTGGGACGTGGTAAGGCGTCTGTGGGCCGTGGGGAGGCGTCTGTTGGTGAGCGACGATGCACAGGCTACAGCTGGCGTCGAGTCGCGGCGGGCGTCGTGGCTGTCGGGTGTGGCTTGTGCCTTGGCTTCAATCTACGTAGAGACGAGACCTTCTTCTAGGCACTGTATTCTTGTGCCGCTGGCCTTCATGACCCACGCCTCAGCAGTTGCGACGCGCATACGCAATTGCCCCTCCCAGCTACGCTTAGCTTTAGAGCTGTTTGAGAGATGCACCTACGCTTAGCTGTAGAGCTCTCGACGTAGTATACTTATTTTTAGCTCCAAACCTGTTCAAAAAATGCACTTGTATCTAATTAGCTTCAAAACTAATGTAATGAAAAATATATCTCGAACTTTAATATAAGAGCTGTAAAGTAGTATATTTTTATCTAATTTTATAAATCTGAGAATAATATATATATGTTAATTTTGTAAAGTTTGAAAGTGATATACTCATATTTTACTTCGTAGTAATACAGATAAAATACTTACACTTGGTTTTAGAGCCATCTCAGTCTTAGAACCATCCAAGCTTACCTGTGCTTGGCTTCGGAACTGTCGGCGTCAACAGCCTCGCCGCACATGCTCCCGAGCCGAAACTTGTCAACCTGTACGAGTTGAGTCTGTACAACATTCCTCCTCCGTCCACACGTCTGCTCAGTCTTTCATTTACTCGCTGGCCAGCAAACGCAGCCGTTTGACGCGCAAACCAAACATATCGCCGCAATGGCGTCCACGGGCATCACCACGCGCGAAGAGCTGGCCTTCCGCAAAGGCGTCGTCAACGGGAAGCAATTGACCGCACAGGACCGCGAGCAAATGCTGAAGCCCTTCCTCCCACCTCCGCCGCCGCCTCCACTCGAGACTACCTCCCTCAAATCCCCAAAGCGCCAGATCCTCTCACAACGCACCACCGCCGCGCCGAAACTTAACCTCACGCCTGTCCGCACCTTCCTCCACATCATCCTACACGTTATAATCTCTGTCCTCTTCAGCATCTTCTTCCGCTTCCGCCGCTCCTGGCGCCTCTTCTCCTACAAGGTGCGCGGCGTGCTCCGCCACCACCACCACACGCCCGAGTGGATCGTCAACGACGTCAAGAACGTCGAGCAGTTGCCCAAGCACATTAGCGTCGTGCTCGAGCACCGCGACGATGATGAGGACCAGGGCAACGCCGGGCTTGAGGGCCTCGTGCAGGACGCCTGTGAGATCGCTGCCTGGACCGCCAGCGCAGGCATCCCCCTCCTCAGCATCTACGAACGCACTGGTGCGTCCCTCTCCCCTCCCTCTCTCCCTTACATACTAACAGACCTGCCAATAGGCGTCCTAAAGAACTATGTCCCCCAACTCCATGCCGCCATCCAAAAGAACCTCGAATCTTACTTCGGCACCCGCCGCCGCCCCACCCTCACCGTCAAAGCCCCGCACACAATCTCCTATTCCCCTCCTGGCACCCCTTCCAGCGAGCCCACCGAAAACGGCGCCTCAACCTCCCGCCCCCACCTCACTGTGCTCCTCCTCTCCGAACACGACGGCCGCGCCACCCTCGTCGACCTAACCGTCACCCTGGCCTCCATGGCCCAGAAATCAGACATCGATCCCAAGCAGATCGACATTGCGCTCATCAACGCCGAGTTGTCGGACTACGTGAGCAGCGAGCCGGATCTGCTGGTGCTGTTTGGGCCGCGGGTACAGTTGATGGGGTATCCGCCGTGGCAGCTGAGACTTACGGAGATTTTCCATCTGCCGGACAACAAGGGGGTTAATTATTTGGTGTTTCGGAAGGCGTTGGGCACGTTTGGCAAGGCCGAGTTCAGGGTAGGCAAGTAGGGAGGAAAGGGGGAGAGCAGTGTGGTCTTGACTTGTTTAGCTTCGCTTGGGGTTCTATAGATGGCAAGGCTGGGTATACCCTGTGGTTTTCGACGGAGATGGTATGGAATTATTGTTCGGGAGTGTGCTCCGTGCTCTGTGCTTCAACGTACGTCCACGGCATGATGCGCAACGTGTGTGATTAATTTCAACAGACGCTCATGTAGCAAGTTAAACTTCAACAAAATTTCACGACATCTTGATAGGATGGAGGTGCATGACTTTCATTCAACGTATCCAGCTACACAGCCCGACTAGCAGCCGAAGCGTGTAACAGTACCATTAACAGCGCGCTCGACACCACCCAAAAAATGCCCCTGGTCGTCCCGCGTGGTTCTCATAACTCCAGGTGGATGGGAGGTCGGCATGATCGTGGTTCGTTGACAGCGGAAGATTGGCGAGACGCTTAGTCGAAGAGACCGAAGCCCATGTCGTCATCGGACTCCTCCTTCTCCTCCTCAGCAGGAGCGGCAGCGGCCTCCTCAGCGGGGGCAGCGCCGCCAGCAGCAGCACCACCGGCGGCGGCGGCGCCGGAGCCACCGGATGGGACGGAGGCGAGCTTCTCAGAGCCGGAAGAGATGAGCTGGAGTATGTTAGATACAATTTTTTCTACGGGTGGAAGGAATGGTGGGGTACCTCGTTGATGTCCTTGCCCTCAAGCTCGGAAAGGAGCTTCTCGAGGCGCTCGCTGTCGGCCTCAATACCGACAGAGCTGAGCACCTCCTTGATGTCAGAGGCAGAGGGCGAGGTGTTGCCACCGAGGCCGAGGAGGAGGTAGGCTGCGAGGTGCTTCATTGTGAAAGTGTGATTGTCGTCGAGAAAAAGAACTGAGTACAATCGATTTAACCTGCACACGTTAGCATGCGTGCACCCTTTCTATCGCGACAGAAGCGCATCAACTTACCGTATGACCGGAGACTGAGACTTCAAGTTCTCGATGTGGTTGCGGATCAAGAAAGTTCGACCCGCGCGACGAATATTCGCATACGTTAGTGCGCTAGAGCGGGCTAAACCTGTTGCAGTCTGATGCGTCGGCACCGGATTAGCTTGCCTTCCGGCGCCTTGGTCGCCTTTATAAGGACCGCCACTCTTCACGCTGCCTGCGCGTCTCGTGTGTTTTCTTTCTCCAGGGCGTCGTGATCCCGCTATCCTTGCGCGTGCGTTTGCTCGGCGCCTCCGCTTACCCTAAAAAATCGCGCCACGGAAGCATGATCGACTGCTTTCCCGCTACATACGACCAGTAGCCCTGAGTCAACTGCAGAATTGTCGCCCACCATGAACGCGAGTCGCCTGGTGTTGAAGGAGGAAGCCGCTTTGCTGACTTAGACAGCCCCTCGCCGATATTCTCACCTCGATAGACCCGAGCAAAGCGACCATCTTCAAGAATACGCCACCAGTTCAACGCCTGGGTACCGGCTCCCCGAAACCTGCCACGGGGCAGCGCCCACCGCATCGCCCTGCCCAACCCGCGAACGGGATTTCGGAAGCATCGGCGCTTAAGCGCAAAGCTTCCAATCCATGCGATGTAGGACAGAACAAGATACCCCGGAAAGATGCGCCTGCGCCGCTGGCCACCACGAACGGCGCTCGGTCGGGCTCAGCCCCTGCCGGGTCACGATCGACCTCCACCACCCCTACTACTTCGATGCCCTATCGAGGGACCGCCGGCTTAGGTGCCTCCAAAGCTGCGAACTCCCAAGCCAAGAAGCCTTTACCTGCTGGTGCTGGACAGACAGCATCTGCCAAGACCGCATCGTCTACCTCCCGACCGACCGCCCCGAAACCCACTTCAGCCGCACCAGCTGCATCAGCTCCACCCGTGAAAAAGGTGGGAGGTTATTTGGCCATGTTGCAGAAGGCAAAACAGAGGGATGCTACGAAGCCAGCTGTCCTTCCGGTCAAGCCCGAACCGGTCAAGATCATGTCCAAGAAGGAGCGGGAGGCTGCCCGAGTTGCCGCCAAAGCAGGCCCCAAAGGTAAACAACCAGTTGCTGGGCCCCCGGGACGAGCTGCTGCTCCTAAAGCAAGCGCGGCCAGCATACCGCAAGAGAAGCGGAAACCTGCCGACCTCGGATACCAGGGCACCGCCCGCCCTGCCAAGAAGCCCGCCGAGGTTGGTTACAAAGGGACAGCCCGGCCTGCTACCGCTGTTTCGTCTGCCGCCCGACCTGGTGCGCCCGCTGCTGCCATCCAAAAGAAGCCCAAACCCGCCCAGGATCGTTACGCCGGGTACGCCAACTGGTCGGACCTCTCCGAGATGGACGACGAGGAAGAAGACTACGCGTCCGACGGCTCCTCCGACATGGAGGGCGGCATCTGGGACGTCGAGCGGGAAGAAGCCGACGCACTCAAGGCCGCCAAACGGGAAGACGCCGAAGCGTTGGCTGAAGAGAACGCCCTCAAGCGGGAAAAAGAAGAGCGTAGGAAGCGACTGGCCGCCATGAATAAGGCTGCGGCGGCGAAGAAGAAGTACTGACTTGAGCTTTCACGATTACGATTATGCTTACGGAGTTGCTTGGTTGGACTGGATTCACGGCATACCACAGGGGGCGTTGTTTGTTTGTTAACGTGCATCTTCGACTTGCATAGCCACGGTGCTTGGGGACGGATGGGGGGTCTCTCTCTTCACGGCGTCTCTTAGCAGCGCTGTGGGTTTTCACGACCGATTGTCTTCGAAATTTATTGAATGGCTCACTGAGTCATGTTATAGTACGGTGACAGATATTTGTCAATATAGAGCCTAGTATTCACACCCCCTATTGTTAATCGATATATTTGGTACTTATCAACATCACTTCGACTTTTGCTCGTGATGGATGTGTGCGGTCGTCAGCGAGGATTCAAGAGAGCAATCGCACAGTGATCGCACAGTGATTGCAAGCACGCCAGCTCGACCACAGATGCAGCGTGTCGATTGACACTTCACCGCGACCACTCCGCGCAACGCACCATATGTGCACGAGACCGCCCTTGTACCGTACTCTCATACGCTGTAACAACCGTTGCAAATCCGCTTTTACCTCTTCTACGAGCCCCGGACCTCAACTCCACAGATATACAACACAGTACCACCACCATCCCGCACACACGAGCCAAATGGCCCCCGACAAAGGAAAACAACCCGCCGCGGCTTCCCCTCCCTCACCGCACCCTTCGCTCACAATTCCACCGCTGTTCTCTTCCCACCTTCACCATCACCGTCGCACCTCACTGGATCTCCCACACCTCGTGGACAAAGGCACGGACGAGCCATCCGTGCCTGATTACGAACATGACGACATCTTCTGGAATGGTGTGCTTGAAGGGGGAAGTGGCGGGAACGTCCCGGAGTACGATGACCTGGGGAGAGTCCAGGGAACGGGGCGGCCGTATTCGGTGCGGGAGTTGGGTTTGCCGCGGGATCAAGGGGTCGGGGATGGGGCAACGACCATGCAAGACTTCGGCCTCGAAGAGAGTGCAAAAGGGTCCGAGGATATCCACAAAGAACAGCATGGGGGACCGGCGGAATTCGACTTCGGCTTCGACAAGGAAAGGAGTGTGTCGCCGACATCGTCGACATTCTCAAATTGGGATCTGTACAAGCCGCCCACACCGCCGTGGCCGAGACGCGGTTCGTTCCTCACACTCTCACGCACGCAGTTCCAGCCTCACACCCACAGCGCTGAGGTTCAGACGGCGGAAGAGGATGACCGCGACTACCATGCGCGCGAGATGCGTGGCGGTGGACCCGTGCGAGTTGTCGAGGTGCACGCTCCGTACCCGCCGTTCGAAATTAATCTGGGACCGCATGCGCAACAGATTGGTAATTTCGAGCTCAAGCTGCCGCCGAACGTGCTGGCGGGTATTCAAAAGTTTGCGGAGGCGGACCCGTTGGTGGATGGGGGCCGGGGGAGGGCGTATAGGGCTGTTCCTGCGGTTGGGTTAGAACCGCTCGGCGGGTACGCTTGGGGGACGGAGAGATTGGATGCGCGGCTCAGGGAGACGACGCGGAGTACGCCGAATACTGAGAGAGCGGAGTGGGACGGGCATACTCCGAGGTCGAATGTGGCTGAGCTCGAGGAGGCGTCTCTGCATTCTGGATCTGAATCAGCGGCTGGAGACTCGGGACCTGAGTCCCGGCTTTCGCCGCCACCGTCGTTGGTAGGGTCTGTGTCTCTTCCTCCGGGGATTACGTTGACAGAGGCGATGAGGCTAGCAAGGACGAGAAGAGCGCCTGACATCAGGGACCATTCGGCGTTTAGGGATGAGAGGAGGGCCAGAGATGCCACATCAATGGACAGTGAGGGGGAGAGAAAGCGCACTGACACGCAAGAGCAAGAGCAAGAGCAAGAGCAAGAGCAAGAGCAAGAACAAGAACAAATGCCCACGAGTTCCAGGACCGCAAAATCCGAATCCCCTCCAGAACAAGACCCCCCCAACACCACGGAAGACGAATGGCCTCTCAAAAACCACATTCCACCCTCCCCAGCCTTACCCAGCACACTACACTCCCCCTCCCCCATCCGCCCCAACCCCGCCTCATTCCTCCCACCACTCCCCACCCTCCCCACCAACGACAAACCCCAACCCTCCCTCCACCACACACACACCTACCCCCACCCCCACCCCCTTCTACACCACCCTCCTAGCCGCCCAAGCCCGCTCCATCGCCCACCTCACCACCCACCTCACAACCCTCACCCACCGCACCACCTACTACGAACACGACCTCCTCCCCCGCACCCTCGCCCACTGGGCCGCCACAAACACCGCTACCCACGACCTCGCCACCGCGCTGCGCCGCGCTGCCGCCGAAAACGCAGCCCTCTGGGACATGCTCGAGGTTTCGCGGCGCACGCTGGGGTCGTGCTGGGAGCGGGAGGTCGCGGTGCTGGGGACGGTGCGGGTGTTGCGTGTGCGCAGGGGAGATCGTGCGGGGTGTGCGGGGTGGGGGCGGTTGGTGGGGGGTTGGCGGAGGGGAGGGGGAGGGGGAGGGGAGGAGGGGGTGGATGGGGATTTGGAGCAGTTGCGTTTTTTGTGTGAGCAGAATTTGAGGGTTTTGGACGAGGATTTGAGGGATTGGGAGGAGGGGGTTAGGAGGGTGGAGGAGGTGAGGGAGGAGGTGGGGAAGGGGGAGGTGGTGGAGATGGAGGCGGAGGTGGTGGAGATGGAGGCGGAGGTGGAGATGGAGGCGGAGGTGGAGATGGAGGCGGAGAGGGGGGATGGAGATGGAGGTGGAGATGGGGAGGAAGGAGAGGGGGATGGGGGAAATGTGGAGGGGATGAGGGGCTGAGGGATGTGCAGTTCAGTCTAGTTGCTTTTGCATCATCGTGTGGATAGCTGTGTGCTTAGTTTTATAGAACGCTATTTACTATAGACTTGTTTAAAGTGTCTTATCTCGCTAAGTAATGTACTCAGTGCGGCATTGCTAGATGATAATCCAGAGGGGATAAGGGGCTGAGAGATGTGTCAATAGACTAGTCTAGTCTCTTTTGCATTACTGCGTAGGTAGTCGTGTACTTGATCTTGCAAAAACCTGTTTACTATAGACTTGTTGAAAACGTCTTATCTAGTTAAGTAATGTACTTTGGGTGGCATTAGTATGCAATAATTTAGAAGAGATAAGAGATGTGCAGTTTAGTCTAGTCTCTTTTCGATAATGATGTACCCAGATGGCCACGTGCTTGCTCTTACAAAACGCTACTTACAGTGGTCCCGTCCAAAGCGCTCCACGTATCTAAGTAAAGTAACGTACCTGGTGCGGCACGAGTAAACAACGATGTAGATTTCATCGGGGAAAATTATCGGAAATCTTACGGTAAAACCACGTCTCCGGGCCGGCCGCATCTATCCCTCCCACCCCCCAGCCTCACCCCACACCTGCACCTAATCCCTCACAACCTCGACGCCCCCTCAAAACTAAACAATGACCTCCCCTCCCTCTCGCCATCCCCCACCACCCACCCAACTCTCCCCACAATTTCCACCGCACCCTCCGCCATCTGACGCAGTGTGCTTCCATCCCCGTGGTTGGCGAGGAAGCGCTTGCCGTTGCTCTTCAACCTGCCGACAATGTAGCCCCTGAGCGGAGTGCCGTCGCGATTGAACTCTACCGTGTACGTCTAGGATTACCTAGTTAGCGGAATGCACGACCCCTCCATCCATCGCAAGACGGAAACTTACTTCGACTTCGGCCTCGCCCTCGGGCTGCTCTTCGATGTCCGGAACACGGCTTTCCTCCTGCCCCTGCTCCCGCGGGAGACACATCTCCTGCGGATACGCTCCCCTCGTCCCCGGCGCCCTCGAAAGCACAACCGCATACTGATAACTCAGCACCCCGCCGTTCCCCAAAACTAGTCCCGTCTTCCCCTTCCCCGCCCGCAGCGCTCGCGTCATCGCCGTCAATGCATGCGTGGTGTAATTATTCCCCGCGCCGCCAAAACTCGTCAGTCCCCCAGGAGCGTCAGGCTCTGTTCGCCTCCCACCATCGGGAGCCCGAGGTGCTGCGCTGCGAGCTTCGGCACGATCGGGAAGCAGGCGTAGATGTCGAAGAGGTCGATGTCGGAGACGGGGGTTTGGGCGAGGGCGAGGGCGGCATCGAGCGTTCGTGATAGGCACGGTGAGGTGTGGAAGTTGGGTCGGTTCCAGAAGAGGGGGGCGTCCGAGGCGCCGGCGCCGGAGAGTGGGTATATCCATTTTTTTTCTGGGATGCCGAGGGCGCGGGCGTGGGAGGTTGAGGTGAGGATGCAGGCGGCTGCGAGGTTGACCGTGTTGAAGGCGTTCATCAGGAGCGGGTCTGTGGTTCGTCGGTTGGGATTGGAAACAAGGCATCCAGGGTCGCGATGATCTGGACGGCACTGCAAGTGTACAGCATGTGCGTTCGAAGAGGGAGAAACTTACATGGAGAGCATATCATCCTGTTCTTCTTTCCTACGGTGCCAATCTTCCTCTCGTCGTCATACTGCCCGTGGAACCAGGACATTTCATTCTGGCTCGCAATCTTTGAGAATTCCGCGTACAGCTTTGCGCTCTCGTCGTGGTTTGCTTTCACGCTTTGGCCCCGGTGGGCTCGGAACGCGTTCTCGTAGAGCGGGTAAACTTGGATAGGGGTTCCGAGGTCATGCAAAGCGCCGAGATCTCTCATGATCAGTATAGATACGGACTCTATACCTACAAAGAACCAACGAGCTTACTTTTCCCGAGATCCATGCCTGTTGGCGTGAAGACCGACTCCACAGACTCGGCTGGCTCCGTCCAACCTGGCGGGGGGAGCTTGCCTGCGGCCGCACATGCCGTCACTGCACCGTGGGCATTAGACTGGGACGTTTACCGCTCGTAGGTATCAATTTCATGTGGACTGCACTTACAGGACGCCAGCGCCTCTCCCCCCGCAACAACAGCAAGCTTGTTCTCTCCTCGCGCTATCCGCTTTGCAGCCTCATCGAACAGCCTTGCCGGCTTCTCACCGCCATGCTCAGAGTAGAACGTGTACGTTGGCTCGACGCCTAGTCTCGAGGCTAGTAAGCCGGGCAAGTCGGGATACGGCCACGTCCAGGTTTTGACCACCGAGATGCTGTCTATTGCGGACTGCAGCGCTGTCGCATCTGGGGCCGAAGTGTCTTTGATGGCTGCGAGTATTGCTTCGTGGATGAGCACGGCGGGTTCCTTGTGATTCGAGGTGCGGTTCTTGATGTCGCCCACACCAATGATTACTGGCGTCTCTGAGACAGGCATTCTGTGAGAAGTTACTACGACATTAATTTGCTAGAAGGTAGGGCTGGCATGGCATGGCATTACATGAATTGGTCTTGGTGTTAAGGTATAGTTTGCAGAGGCGAGTCGTGATTGGGGATGCGCCGCGGCGCGGTATGAGGAGGTATGCTTTTGCCGAGGTCCTCGAGGGTCCCAGGTAGTCTACCTACTCGTACCTAGATACGGTACCATAGCTACAAGCGTGCTGTAAGCTCCGCAGCGTGACCTCGCCTTCCCTCCCCCGGACATTTCCGAATACAGACACATCATGCCGTACTTCCAACAGGGCCAATCCCCATGTTTCGATGCCCGACTACGTACACGTTCACTGTTGATGACGGTAACCCAGCTCTTAACCACCGTGAAAAAAAAAATCAACATTCAGGAAATCGAGCGACCGTATCCCATGACCCTGTAGGTATCTATGTAGTAGACTAACGTTCAACTCCGTGCGTAAGAGACCACCCTAACGACCGCAACGCCCGATCCCTCCATGTCGTCATCACGGTACCTAGATTGCGGGATCGCTTTCAACAGACACCTAGGGCACGAGGAATCTAACATGTTCATATATGTTTTCTTTCTTCTATTCAATCATTTATTGAAGATCTACCTGCAGGGCACGCTCCTACACGCGCCTACGCGATCCAGAACCATATCTTCTGCCACACGTTCTTCGGCACGGGATCCACATCCTGCGCACACATCTCATCCATCTCTCGCTTCCCGCTGGTGACGTCCATGTCCGGGATGCGGATCGCCCAGCTCGTGCGGAACCACGCCTTGTGTCCCAGGTACAGCACGATGAAGATGGGCAACGTGATATAGGCGGCCAGAAAGTCGGACACGGCCCAATTGCCCGGGAAGAAGACCTGGAAGCCATTGGTCAGAGTGAGTATGCTGATGATGCCTAGCACAATGTACGTGGCGTAGGGCTGGAACGGTGTCTTGAATGGCAGTGTGTGCAGCAAGCCCTGGAACTGCATTGCCTTTCGGAAGCGGAGATAGGTGATCATGACGACGATCCAAGCGATGAAACCCGAAATGGTCGAGATGTTGCTGAACCACGTGAAGACTTGGGCGCCCGTGTTGGAGACGTTGAGGAAGGCGAGGAGGCCGATGGCCCAGGTCGCGAGGACGGCGACGTAGGGGACGCCTTTCTTGCTGGTTTTTCCAAAGATCTTGGGCGCGTCGCCGGCGAGCGCCATGCCGTAGAGGATGCGGGAGCCGGAGAAGAGGAAGGCATTGCCGGCGGACCAGGCGGAAGTGAGGATCGCAGCGTTGATGACGTGGTTCAGGCCCTTGATGCCGGCGCGGGCGATGCCGATGACAAAGGGCGAGGCGGTGGCGTTGGAGTGGGGGCTGAGAAGGCGAGGGTCATCCGAAGGCACGACGATGCCGATGATGAGGGATCCGAGGCCGTAAAAGATGGCGAGACGCCAGACGAAGCGGCGCGCGGCCTTGGGGATGTTTCGTCGCGGAGCTATCGTCTCGCCAGCTGCCAAAGCGACCAGTTCAGGCGAAGTGATGAAGGCAAAGCCGGCGCGCACGAAAGCCGTCCAGTATCCCAAGAATCGTCCCGTGTTTCCGTCCACCAGATAGGGGGTGAATGCTCCAGGGTGGTTCCAATAGCGGAAGCCTAGTCGGCCTTGATCGTTCGGACTCCCTCCGAGCATGATGACTACACCAAGGATGATGAGGCCCATGATGGTGATGAATTTGATGGAAGCGAACCAAAACTCTGCTTCGCCAAAGACGCCCACAGCGACGATGTTCAAGAAGAGGATGACGATCATGAAGATGGCGATCCAGGCTCCAGCGGGCACAGGCGTGCTCCAATAGTCGAGTAGGATGGATCCCGCGGTGGCTTCAGCGGCGACCAAAATGGCATAAGCATACCTGTAGCCAGTTAGCTACACGACGGTGACGTGGGTTGACACGTCCGGAGTGCTTACCAGTAGTTCCAGCCCAACGCAAAAGCCAGGCTCGAGTCGACATATCGCTTGACGAAGTAGGGGATGGTGATGCCATTCATGGGGAGGTACGTGGTCATTTCAGCCAGGTTGTTCATCACACACCAGACGACGGTCATCATGGAGAGGTATGCCATGAACAACGGAGCGGGACCCACGAGCGAAAGAATACCACCAGAGCCGACGAACAGCCCTGTTCCAATGGCGCCTCCAAGGGCGCTGCAAGAGTCAGACCAGGCCAGGGAGGATTGGAGACCACGGGACGTACAGGAACTGGATATGTCTGGACTTCAGACCACGATGCGTGTCACCTCCTCTTCCCGTGGTTGCACCCACAGTGGCAGCGTCGAGAACATAGGGCTCCTCTGAGTATGTTCCCTTCTTGTCCCAGTCAGCTTCTTCGTGAGGGTATCCCTTCTCAACTGCTGCACCGTCGTGGGGGTGCATGATGCTCTTCTCTCCGAAGGCGAGGTTGGTGTGAGTATCGACCTGGGAAGTGATGCATCCAAGGGGTGTGTGTACGAGTGGTCTTATAGGGCAGCCCAAAGCGTCGGAAGTGTGGAGCACAAGCGTAGGTAGCGTGGTGGAAGATAAGAGGGTTCCGAGACTCGTTGGGTTGGAAAACTCTTCTCTACAGGCGCTGACGGTCGACGGCGAAGCAAAGGCCCCAGTGGATAGCCCCCAAGCCAGGTGGGCAAGGGTGGTCAGGGGTGGTCAAGGGTGGTCAAGGGTGGTGCGGGAGGGGCATGCCTACGATCCGCGACGGCACTTCTGGTCCGCTCTGGTGCGTCTGTCTGGGGAACGGGCTATCGCTACCCGAGTCGGATTAGCTGCGATAGGGCGAGGTTGCGGGGAACGGTGATGTGGCCACCATTCATTGCGCACGACGAAGAGCGTTCCTGACGGGCTTTAGGGGTGGAAGGCAGGTTGCGAAGGCGCTGCGATGCTCGTGTTGATGGGACCGATGCGAGTCCGGTTCGTGGCCGTAGGTGGTGGCGGACGCGTAGTGAATGTCGACAGCCGACGGTAGCCGGGTTGGCGTGCGGCTCCAAGAGTCGGGCCTACTCACCCGATTCTAGAGGAGAGGCTATCTGACAGTGGGTTGGCAGTGTGGGAGGCCGTCTAGCAGGCAGTGTGTGAGGCAGTCTAGTGGGCAGTGTGTGAGGCAGTAGTAGGCAGAGTGGGAGGCAGTCTAGTGGGCAGTGAGCGAGGCAGTCTAGTGGGCAGTGTGGGCTGTGAGGCAGTCTAGCAGGCAGTCTAGCAGGCAGTCTAGGAGGCAGTCTAGTAGACTTGTACTAAAGTAATAGAGGCACGTATTATGACGAGGCGACCGGCACGATGAGATAGATAACGAGCCTTCCTCTTCACGCCGCGCCGAGACATGCCGAGACCAACGGTCAGGTGTGCTCCCAAAGCAGTTAGAGCAACGCGTCACACGCAGCAGTTATCTATGTCGTGCTCAGCCTTAGCGCTTAGGCGTGATTGTTTTGCCAGTCTAGCCACCTTGTAGGTATCTACCCAATGCATGCACCAATCTCTCATCCTTTTCCTATCCACCCAGCCTCTCGTCTCATGTCCCATCCTTCATCTCATAACGCAGTGTCCTATCCACCCATCCTTCATCTCCTAACTTCCAACGGCCGTCTGAGTGTCTCATTGGTGAATGGTACCAATCGCCTAGGGAGCTGCATGCTGTTGAACAGTCCAAGCCATCTAGGAACCTGGATGCCAGTCTGAGCGTCCATTGTTGAACACTGAAGTCATCTAGGAACCCGGATGCCAGTGAAGACATCTAGGAACCCGGATGCCAGTGAAGTCATCTAGGAACCCGGATGCCAGTGAAGTCATCTAGGAACCTGGATGCCGGTCTGAGCGTCTCAGTCTGCGCCTTCTAAACCCCGTCACCATGTCGTTACAATGGGCCAGCCGTCACAGAGGGCCAGTCGCCACCATTATTCCTTCCAAGTGTTGTGGAAAAAGTGTGGCGAATGCTTGTGAAAGAGGAGTGCTCACCCTTCAGGGGCCAAACCGCAACTTCTAAGCCCTTGCACCTTCACAATTGCGCCACTCAAACTACCAAAAAAGAATTGGCCGCACCAAGAAACCGGCCTGTAATTAACATGAATCTTACTCTGCGTTTCTCCCATGTCATCACCATCATAAATCCTCCTCCACACACCCGATACGACTCCATTCGCCCCTCTTTCGTCAGCAGCCCGCCTGCCAGCATCTCGCCCCCACCACCCAACGCCATCCGACTTACTCAGCACAACCACCCACCTCACTCGTCCTCCCCACCCGCGCTATACTGCACACGTCCGCCCACGCTTCCCCTTCCCCGTTCTCGAAGCTCCGCCTGCGACACCCATTCCAATCCCACGCGCAGGTGGGCGCCTCCCTTCAGCCTGGCCATCGGGTGCGCTGCTAAAAATAACATGGCGGAAGCGACGACGACAACCGTAAAGCATGCGCGACGAGGGCCGCAAAGCATAGCAGGAGTGAGCGGCCGGTACGGTAGGTATATAACGCGACATGGCTCCAGCCCGGCACTGATATGCATGTCGCCGCACACGCGCTGCGATTCTCCAACTGCTCGACGTCGACCACTGCCATAGGTATTGTGCGCGTAGGTAGAACAGCATGGTCTCCGCCGACCTCATCAACGCCGTCCTCACGCAGGCCGTCCGCGTCGCCACGCACTCGTGGGAATACGGCACCGTGGCAGAAGCCCTGCTCGAGTGGGACACGCCGCAGCTGGCCATCTGGAACGACCCCTTCCCGGACGGCCAGGTGCCGACGCTGGCTGTCGACGACGTGAGCGCGTTGAGCTACATCAAGCCGCACATCCGAACGGACAACGTCACGCTCGTTGACGGCGACGGTGAGATGATCCGTCCCCCACCACGTACAACCGGCATGCGTGATTGACGATGCGGCATGCAGGCTCCGCAGGCGACCCCGCCGCCGAAGGCATCCCCGCGCTTCTCATCGGAAAGTCCGACGACGCCTACTGGGACGCCGCCCTCCGCCAGCTCGCGCACCTCGTCGCCGCCGTCCCCCGCTGGCCCAACGGCGCCATCTCCCACCGCGAAACCGTCCCCGAGCTCTGGGCCGACTTCGTCTACATGGTTCCCCCGTTCCTCGCCTATGCCGGCGTCGCCACCTGCAACGTCACCCTCGCCAAGGAAGCCGCTCTGCAGGCGGAGCTGTACCGCCGTGTGCTGATCCAGCCCGCGGGCGTCTGGATGCACATCACGGGCCCACAAGTGCAGGACTACGAGCTGTGGAGCACGGGGAACGGGTGGGCGGCCGCGGGGATGGCGCGGGTGCTGGCGACGCTGAAGAAGGGCCCGTACGCAGCGGACACGCTGGACGAGCAGGCCGCCCTCGCTTCTTCGATCAAGGAGATTCTGGACGGCGCAAGGGCGCTGGATACCGATGCGTCGGGGCTGCTGCGCAACTATCTCAACCAGACGGCGTGGTTTGGCGAGATCGCCGGCACGAGCGTGCTCGCTGCCACGGCGCTGCGGGTTGCGGTGCTGGAGCCGGAGACGTTTGGGCGCGAGTATGCGGCGTGGGCGGTGGAGAAGATGGGCGTTGTGGATGGGCATATCGAGGCGGACGAGGGCGACGCCAAAGGGATCGTTGCGCCTGCGGTCAACCCGCTGAACTGGTGGGACACGGCGCCGTACACGACGGGGAGTCCGGAAGGGCAGAGCTTCGTGGTGCTGCTGCACGCCGCGTACCGGGACTGGCAGGCAACGCACCCGAGCAAGTGACGTGGCTCGCGACTTGTTCGACGAATGGTTCTAGTCAGCATCGTAGGCGTGGTGTTCAATCGCTTTTTGAAATCAACATTCGATATTCCCCCCCACCCCCTCCCTGGCTGTCTCAGATCCTCTTCGAACCGGCTCGGCGTCCTGGGTCTGAATCTCAAACTTCAACACGTCTTCCGCTCGCTCAAGGTAAGCTTCACGAGATGACACTGTTGCACCGGCTGCAACCTCCCTTTGCACGGAGCTGGAAAGTGGGGTACCCAAAGGGTGCTTAAACATTACGTGTAGTTCGATGCTATGACGCTAATAATGGATCGTCTATCGTCTATGGTGCGCGGTGTCGAGCCATGCAAATATAATATCCAAGAAGCAAGAATGTCATTTCCTCAATCCTAGAAACAAGGACGCGCGCGCAAGTGTGTGTGTATGTATGGTGGCGGTGGTGGTGGTGGTAGTGGTCGTAGTCCTGTCTTGAGAGTGCAGCGCGGCTAGTCCAGGCGCCCTTTGTCGGAGCGGAAACCGTTGGCAGCGCCGTTGGAGCTGGCCTTCTCGTTCGGCTTGCGGTTGGGGATGGTGAGGCAGTTGATGCCGAGGAAGTTGCAGATGCTCGAGATGACGAGGTGCGCCCACCGCCCGTACACGACGGCCGCGAAGGCAAAGTAGCCACGCAAGTACCACAGCTCCGTGCTTGCGGACACGGGGCCGAAGGTCGTGCCGGTGATGGTGAAGAAGGGGTGGTTGACGAGGAGCGCGCCGCCGATCATGGGCGCGAGCATGATGGTCCAGTACGGGAAGGGCTGGTGGGTGAGATGGGCGAGAATAATCTTGGTGGTCATTCGGCCGAAGACAAGGGACATGGTGAGGCAGTAGAGCACGAGGTGGTTGTCCTGGAGGATGAAGGAGTACGGCGAGCCGAGCCAGGCCACGGTGGCGGCGCAGAAGATGACCAGCGGGGTCCATTCCCAGAAGACGGGAAGGACGGGGAGGTTCTGGGCGCGGCGCGCGCGGGCAACGTTGACGATGCAGGCGGGGAGGTGGGCGATGAGGAACGTGGATAGAATCATTGGGACCCAGACATCCCGGAAGCTCATGTCGCCAAGCCACTCCGCGAAGCTCGGAAAGTAGATGACGAGGGGCGTCGACCAGATCTGCGGCCCAAAATATCCAGACATGCAAATGAATGTGCACGCAAGAATGAGGCCCTCTGCAGGGTGTTATTGTGTGATCTCTTGAGCGTGAGATGGATACGCCTACCTGTAGGGCCATTGAAGTAGCCGAGATAGAGCGTGTGGGTGTGGTATGTCTCCCATGTGGAGAGAAACATGGGCAGCACGGGGATAAGGGCAGTGAATGCACCAATCTTGTCGCTCCCATATCCGACAGCTGCTGTCTCGAGCAGACTTGCCAGAGTGCAATTCAGCGAATCAATGCCGTGGCTGTTTGCCATCAGTCATGTGTTTGTTGCGTTGGGGCTGGACGTCACGTACTCAAACAGCTCTCCCAGCGGGCTCGATGTGCCTGTGCGACGCGCCTGCTTCCCGTCCACGTTGTCCATGGTGGAGTACCTTGACGGCTGTCAGCGAAGTCCCGAGAGCGGTCGTCAGCAGTACCCACATCCACATGCCGAATGCAAAGCTGTAATATACCCATGACGGTGCCTAATGCGCAGGTTTCAGTCAGTCGGCGGCTTCCGTGTGCATTGGCAGCGCTGCTCACCGGGCCGACGAGATCCGGGATGTACACCTCCAGCAACACGATGTTGCCTAATATGAAGAGGAAGCCGAGCAGCGTGACGAGATTCGGCGCGAGCCACAGGGGCAGCAGCTCTACGAAGCCATTCCACTGTGCAAGATCAGCCACGGGGTCGCGAACGTGCGGGTCTTCGGGAGGCGTGCATACGTAGTGCTTGAGGATGTAGCGCGAGATGAAGGACTTGTCGACGCTCGAGTACTTGTAGCTCTTGAGGTGCTGCAGCGCGTCGTCGGAGACGCACTCATGCTTCGCAGTCTCTGCCGTTTGTTAGCCAACTGACTGTGCGCGTGTTTCTCCTATGGCGTTGGCGGCGCACCTTTGCTCGGCGGCATGTTCGGGTGGGTGGCGGGCGCTGGCAGCGACATGAGGGGTGCGACTAATTTATAGCAATGTATGCAGTGTCTCGGCCATATGGAGTGAAAGAGTTTGGCGGGGGGGGGGTACAATTGCATGCAAGATGTGACGAGTGCAGCGAAGAGAAGGGCCCACGTCAAGCGTCAGGTCAAGTTTCCCGCCGCCGTCCAACGCGCGCACAACCGGCGCCTCTCGGAACGCGGCAGGCCCTGATCTTCTGTGTAGAGCTTAGCTTGCACGCGAATGTAAACAAGCAGTACATGGTTGCGATTGTTGAAGCAGGGCTGAAGGATGAGGTTTGTTCTCCTTGTTCGCAGTTGGGCTTCTGCGATTACGTACACGTATGCAGCGGGCTACAGTATCATGCATGCCTCCTGCCTCCTGCAAGCCTCTTGACCCCAAATTCCATCGACCTTCCACTTATTTGAGCGCGACGGCCAGCCTCGGTGGAAGCAAAACCACACCGCAGACGCTAGCCTTGATAGTCTCTAGCCCCTCGCTTGCATCTTGGCACGCCGAGATCATCCCAAACTTTCATCCGCCGGCCGCTCGCATTCACGACACCGCTGCACGCCCTCACGACACCGCTCCGCCATGTTGAGAGCACGTAGCCCGGCTGCAGCCATACGAACGCACCTGTCTGCGTGTCACCAGAGGGAATGTCAGTGATGCTAATTGCTCGTAGCAACCGCCTCTGCTTGCATCTCCAATGGGTACGTTCCGCGAAATCTCTTTCTCGTCCACCACTTTGCTACAAGATGAACTACATCGACCATATAATCTTTAGGAAGAGCCGGAAAAGGTATGGCAAGCAATTTATGCTTCGCTGTCGCTGCTTATAACCAGGTCACTGAAAGCCGCAAACATACACAATCGTCTGCAACATTTGATATGGACTTTGCTGACGTCGTCACACAGTCTCGATGATGTGAGCATTCAATTGCGAAAGGCACTTTGTGGTACGGTCTTCCGCCCGATTGGTCGAGAACGTTTTCCAAAGCGCACGATGGCTCTTCGTGAGGACTGGACAACGATAGTAGACGCGCACATCGCGGGGCTGCCATCATGCTGGGCTGGTCGTTAGCACCCGCGAAGTGGCATGGCTAGACACCGGTACTCCCCAGAAGCAACCCATAACCTCACAGAAGCAACCCAGAACTCCACAGGAGCACCCACCACGACTCCACAGAAGCAACCTAGAACTCCACCAAAGCAACCTAGAACCCCATAGAAGCAACGCAAAGTCTCGTATATGCATCCGCTTCCACGCGATTTGCGTTGAGCTGAGCCGAGACCAGCTCGCGGTACCCACGGGTAAGACTCATTGAACCTTTTCTTACTGCTTCGCGAGTAGCAGCAATGCATGCTATTCTACACTGGGAGATCGCCCTCCATTACTGCGGCTCACTATCGCCTACAATTTACTCTTTCGAATTGCAAATCTGTTGTCACATCATCGCAACTACCAAAAATCCCATCTCAGCGTCTTCGTCCATTTCGACCCGGAACAATCACTGCACCCAACTTCGCTCGTTCTCCTGCACCTTCCATCACCATTCTTCTCGTTCAGTGATGATATCCTACACTCGCGATCCCCAAGCACCCGGTTTTCGCGACATGGTGTGAACTGTCACCGCACAGTTGACGCACTCGGAGGCTTCCGTCTCGCAGGTCGAGCAGCGACCATAGCACCCATGCCTGGTGTCTTTTGGCTGCAGTCCGCGTGCAAAGCTGACGCAAAGCATCAGTATGAGATCCATATCTCACAATCAAAGAAAAAGTCCCCAGCTTCTATATGACACTCACACAGCACCCCTGTGTCGCATTCGTCCGGCGTCCGACCCTTAGGCTGCACATATATTGCCAATACTAAGGCCGCACGACAACACTATCCAGAGGTAGCTTTGCTTTCATTCATGCTGGAATCTTGCATTCGCTTATCACCCACTGCAATGTTCCCCATCAGGCAGGTCGAAATATGTGTAGACGCTTAATACCCAGCCAATAACCTTCAGCATACCCAACTTCTTATTCGGGCGTCTCCGCACTGTTGTAAATCGAAGGTACAGACACCGATGGACTGATAACGGTCGTCGCCGAGTAAACACCAATCCCAGCGGACATGTGGTTTATGTTTCGAACTATGGCGCCGGTAACTGAAGCCTCCGTGGCGGCTGTGGGGTCTTCATGCGTCACCCCGGATCTCCATCTACCCTAATGTGTGTTAATCGCCGGGAGCCTTCCTGAACTGCCATGGCGTGAAGCATAACACAACAGCACATGAATCCATTGATTGCGACGGGGGGCTACTGGTGGTGCCGAGTTGATTCCATTCGCCAGTCTACTCACACCTTGTCCGGCCAAGACGCGCTTGCGTAGTGTTCATACCACCCATCGTCGACACCACCTACTCAAGACAGCAGCTTGGCGAGCCGAAGCATTCGCCCAAGGCCACCAAGCTTCGACAAGACACCTTGGAGTAGCTTGAACACCTCCTTATCGCAGTATGTCCTCCGTGATGGCCTACAGTCAAGCTTACGACGATCACCGTGGACGCCGACTCGAGTGTCGAGAAGGTCGAGCAACAATAGAAGTACTTAAGAAAGCAAGATGAACTCCCATTGTTGATCACACTGATCACTGCCAACTCCAAACCTGAAGCGAAAATCTTCGGCAAGGCTTGTCACGATGCTCACCAAGGCTCTCCCAGTTGCTCTTCTTGCTGGCGCTGCCTCGGCAGCTTGCCCTCTCGCTGTGTCGATTGCCCACGCTGATAACCACGTTGTCAACGTTCTGGTCACCAACACTGGAAGTGAGACGCTTCAAGTTTTCAAGGGAAACACGGTTTTCAGTGACCATGCTACCAAGGACCTGTTGGTAGCCGATGCAGGTGCGTACATCTTCAGCCTCGCGGAGGGATTTGAGACACAGACTAACCCATGAGACAGCTGGCAAGGCTCTCCCGTTCGAAGGAGTTTATGTTAACTACAAAAAGACCGGCCTCACATCCGACAGCTTCCAAAAAATCGCCGCTGGCGAGACCGTCACCGTCTCGGTCAACGCCGCTAAGAGCTACAAGCTCGAGGGCGTCCATCAAGCCAAGGTCTCGGCCATCCAGGGCTTCCGCTATTCGACCGGCGAGGCAGCCCTCTCCGCCCTAAAGGACCTCTCCGTCTGCGCTGATCAGACGACCGGCTCCGTTGAAGTGACACCCGACCAGAGCACCGTTGCCGCAGAGCACATCTCCAAGCGCTCCGAGCCATTCGCCTCGCGCATCCAGAAGCGTGCCATTACCTACTCTTCGTGCTCGACCTCCCAGACCTCGACCCTGAAGACCAGCGTCGCCGACGCCATCTCCATGGCCGGCAAGGCCGCGACTGCCGCCGCCTCCTCTGCAGACTACTTCACCACCTGGTTCAAGTCGACCTCCGTCGCCTCAAAGGTCCAAACCATCTACACCGACGTGAAGAACGTGCAAACCACCTCCCCCAAGATCTCCTGCTCCGACACCTACGGCGACTGCTCGGACGGCACAGCCCTGCTCTACACAGTCCCCTCCGCAAACGTCATCGTGCCCTGCCTCAACAACGGGTTCTGGGACTTCCCCGAGTATGCGCCCCAATGCAGCGGCGATGACTACGACAAGGCGGGCAGCATTCTGCATGAGATGACGCATCTCTACGGGACGACGGATTACGCGTATGGGTATGCGGCGGCGCAGAAATTGAGTGCTACGCAGGCGGCTGCGAATGCGGATACGTATGAGATGTATGCGGAAAGTGTAAGGCTGGGAGGTTGCACTGTGGGCAAATAGAGGGTGGACTGGGTTACTTATACTAGGTCCAGGATGGATAACGCAGTTATGTTTGGTCATGATTGACAATGTGCTCTGGATGTGCTCCGTGTGTGTATGTTAGATCTGTAGGCTTGTGAGAACGGTGAGACCTTGGGCCTGCGCACTCGCGGGACTAACCCGACCCGTGCTCACGTACCGGCAAGGCAAAGGTAACGACATGCGGGAATTTGGGCTGAAGATCTGAGTTCTCGTCGCCCCGCGCACCCGCTCGTCTCGTCGCTGCACGCCCACCATATCTGCCACGCGAAACATTCGTACCAACCCCAGTCGATCTGGCGCCACACATACCCTCTGCCGGGCTTTTCTCTTCGGATGCGGTAGTTCTCACTCCCCATCACCACTCCCTGCTCAACTGCATGGTCACACGTCTCTGAAACGTAGTGTGCCTGCTCTGCTGCACAGTGAGTGCGGAGACGTACGTAGCGAGCGGGATCATCTTCTTCTGTGAGGGAGTTGCGGTGAGCGGGTAGATGGGCAGATCTTCGGATGGGTGGGGAGCTGCGGGATGTTGGTGGGTACCGTATTTTTCCGTTCTGGAAGTAGGGTTAATGCGGTTTCCCGCTGTGGGTCGGTGCTGCTGCTGCTGAGATCTGGGGCTGGGATGTATGCACGAGATTTATCGGGCTTGTAACGTGTCAGAGCGCGTGCAACACCGTAGAGTTTTTTCCATTGTTAGTTGAGCTGATGATAAACGAGCTAGGAAACAGAATGGATCGCAAAGGCGGGTTGAAAAAGGAACGTGGAGCTTGTGTAATTGGGTGCAACGGTGCGATCTAGCTCGACCGGCATTTGAAAAACTCTACGGTAGGGGCATGGTTTGGAGGGTTTGGGCCAGGATCTTCAAGACTTCAAAAGTACTGCTTAGCCACAGTAGGTAGGTAATTGTTAATGTGTATTGTACGAACCTTTCCCGCTTTGAGCACATGCGATTCGGGGCGTTTTGGTCCGAAGCAAGGTATCCAAAGTTAACCCGAAGCATAAAAGCCTTGCATTGTCATTGGTGGAGCCATGGTCGCCTAGCTAACATGTTCGTGCGGGGCTTGATATTCACTTCTACATCCGCTTGCTAGTTTGGAAGGAGATGGACTGAAAATGGCAGGTGATGTGGGATTCAAGGAATGGGCCCCATGCTGTTCACTCAAGGTGCGACGTCGAACCCGGTCGGACTTATGTAGCCGACAGAGCGCATGCTTTTACTTGCGCACATACGGGCGATTGGGGTTGGCAGCACTCGCCGTGCTCTTGATATTTCATATAACTTGTCCATTCCAAACCAACGGAATCTTCACTCCAATCCAACGAACTCTTTACTCCAACCTCCACAATGCTTCTCACCAATCTTATCTTGAAAGCTCTCGTTATCGAGTGTGCAAATGCAGCTCTTACTCAAGTTACAAATTTTGGAAGTAACCCAGCCGGCATCCAGATGTGGGTCGAGGTGCCCACGAACGTGGCGCCGCAAGCTCCCATCATAGTTGCAGTAAGTAGACAGAGTAAGAAAAGGCTTTAGGAATAAATTAACAGAATTGAGTAGCTTCATGGTTGCCACGGCTCTGCTCAAGGATATTATAAAGACAACAACCTGCCTACACTCGCTAAGCAGAAGGGCGCTATACTTGTTTACCCATCTTCCACTCACGACCTGCTCTGCTGGGACTGCGGTACCAAGAAAAGCCTTACACGTGATGGAGGTGGTGACTCACAGAGTATCGTGCAAATGGTATATTAGCGCAGTCATTCACTACCCACCAATTATATGCTGATGTTGAATAATAGGTCAAGTACGCTCTTTCGAAATATTCTGCCGACCCGTCTCGTATCTACATCGTTGGCACCTCCTCAGGAGCCATGATGGGTAACGTGCTCGCGGCAGTCTATCCCGACATTTTCGCTGCGGCATCCGTGTACTCGGGAGTTGCTGCTGGCTGTATGGCGGTGCCCAACGGTACACCGCCGAACCCTTACGATCCTTGTGCCCTGGGTCGGATTATCAAGACATCGCAGGAATGGGGCAACGTCGTTCGTGGCTACAATCCTGCGTTCGGCGGGCCGTGGCCGAGAATGCAGATCTGGCATGGTACATCTGACGACACTGTTGTGTATCAAAGCCTCGTGGAGGAATTGAAACAGTGGGGTAACGTGCACGCGGTGTCCTTTGCGAAGAATACAACAAACACGCCAGAGAATAACTATACCCGGATGACATACGGAGATGGCTCGAAATTGACAGGTTATAGTGTAAAGGGTGTGGGCCATACTGTTCCTGTTCACCCAACGCAAGCTCTAAGCTTTTTCAACTTGTAAGGTAGACCATAATACGCCTCTTGCAAGAGTCTGGCCATTACTTGTAAAGTGCACATGATCTTAATGCATAATTTCTCCCAGCTACACACTCAGAACCAATCTAAGTAGTAAAACTAGAAAATGAATTCCAAGGAATACGCTAACTTGTTGTAAAATTGGATTCAAACTACATTTTTAATAAAGAGATAGAAACCTTCAAAGCCGGGACTTTATAAAATTTCAACAGCAAGAAGGGTGCGCGGTAACTAATAGTGCGCAATGACTACTAAACTACAGTACCTAAGGCTGTCCCTCTTGTTCTGTATCGTGTGCCGCTTTCTTCCAGCCTGGACAGCCCGCTTCCTGAATGCGCTGCTCTAAAAAGTCAAACATGTCTTGTGTCGAGTGGGAACCTGCATCTGAGACTTGGGGAGCCTGGTCTGCGGCATTAAAAGCCTGGGTCAGCCTCCGGATAGGTACAGACACGGTATAATGATACGAAAATTGATCTTCTGGAACACTTACGTACTGCGGACAGCATCGATGATGTGGGCGTGATCTGGATCATGGCTACTTGTGCATCACGCGTATTTATGGAACTGACTAATGCTTCATCTTACGATATGGAAAGAATATTGGAGCCAAATATGCGGAAGCTCACTCGTGAGATCTCAGAGTGGATGGAGTGAGGTTCCGGGAACAGCCCGCCCAAGATATGCTTGCTACCAGATTGCGGGATCAGCCTCTGGTTGTGGCTAGATACATCTGCTCTCAGGGCGGTGAGCGCCTGAGAGATGAAGATGTAATTTCCCGAGCGGGATTCTACGTATTGTTCTGCATTAGCACAATTGATTCGATGCATTTCCATTGGCTTCTACTTTGTGTAACCGTCTTCCTCAAACCTGCATGTTTCGGCTCATTTCTTGGCATAGATAGGCAGGTACCTAGGTGGATATCATTCAGTTGCTAGGTAGAGCGGCGATCACTAAAGCCTCCATACAATAAATCAGTGCTTTTGTATGTCACGTAAACCGACGAAATCATCGACTAATTATTCACAGAAGCCTGTTCATGTCCGCGAATGCACCGTGCACCGAGCTATCCGCTGATGGAGCGTCTGCAATCCACGCGCATCTCGCGCAGAGGTCTCCGAGGCAACCTGCATGGTCACTATGCACTATAGAAGCCTGACAAAGATGTTGCCTACCGGTCAAGTGCATTACAGGGATCAATTTGCGCATGTGAACAATGTTTGCAACAGGATCATAGTACCTCAGGATCAACCCTTTGCCCGTCCCCTTCTATTATAGTCGTTGCTTCCCTAGATCAAGACCGCTTGGTGTCCGGTCGATCTTCGTTGTATAATATTTCAGTCCTCACAGCATCTTTCTGCACCACGTCATGTCTTCTGATCTTCAATTGCCTGACCTAGATACCATTAAGGACAGAGAAGCATTCTACGAACGAATTATCCATGCAGGAGATGTTCCCTGGAAGGTATTGATTACATTGCTTAATCTCCCCTGCCATGATGTCAAGAATGTTTCTGTTTTTCTTGTGGATCATAATGTCAGCGATCTTTTTGTCCAGATCGACAAAGCGTCAGAGGGAGTGACCCCGTCTATATCTGCACAGCTTCCCATTGCAAATGACCTCATCACCGAGAGACTACGTCCTGTTCTTGAAGAATACGGGCCAATCATATGGGGAAGAAATGCCACCGATAATCAGCTCGATGCTTCCGGCTATCGGGACCTAAACTGGGATAACGAACATGACAAGTCCACGTAAGTTGCATACAAGAATCTGTGTTTTCGAATGTACTCATAGGTCTAGGATTGAATATCTTCTCCGATGCTGCTTGGCGAAGAAGGCCATTGTCCGGGAGCAAAAAGCACATAACGTGCGCAGCAGTGCCGCCACCGCAGTAGCTGGTACGCTGACCAAGGCTGATGACAGCGGCACACGCCACGCCGCATCGTCCCAAATGCTCAGATCGAGCACAGAAGTCATCTCCCTCTCGTCTGGCAGCTCGGAGGACTCAATCTACAACGATAGTGATAGCGATGAGTGCTCAAATGTCTCCAACCCATCGACGAACCGATCCTTGGGAAATGGTTCCGAGCAGGTCAGCCGACAGGAAACCCCCGAAACTCATCTTCGGCGCCTACTATCTCTACGAAGCAGCCACCAACAAGAAATTCCAATAGAACACAATACCGCCCTCAGCCTTTCGGAATCGAAGCCCTCAAAAGTTGACCGCCCACGGGATCTAGCTGAAGGTTTCGATATGGGCCGCTTCCAACAGTCTTGTGCGGCAGGGAAATCCAAGTATAGGGAGATACTTGAGCTCCTGGGCATCAAACATCGCGTTGTGTCCAACGGTGTCCCCGAGAAATCGGAGTTCAAGCTAATTGCCAACTTCACCGCAGAGCTCACACGAGCAGCAAGATTGATGCCAGTAGACACGACCAGGACAAGACTTCTGTTTCCACCAGCCCCGGCCTGCACTAGCCTTGTGGACGAGATGCTTAGAGTGTATGGCCCTGCGATATGGCACAGATCCCAGAGAGACCATCTGGAGTCTGGAAAGGCTCCGGATAGATATTGGAACGTCAAGGAAGACGAAATTTGGTCAGTTAATGCACTCAATTTAGCGGATTCACTAACTTGCTGCAGGATACGTGAAGTCGTACTTGGCTGGTTCTTGAAAGAGGCAGCAGGGCACTTTAGGAACAGTACCAAAGTCGAAAAAGATCATGATATGATGGGAAAGGCATCAAGCGGCATAAGAGAGGGGACAAAGCGCGGAAATTTGTCGACATCAAGCCCTCCGGAACGTGTCCAGAAACGTCATCGGTACAACCACGCCATTCAGGTCGATGAACATGCCCCTAACTCATCACCTATGCTGGGGCACAAATTTCAGCTGGAAAGGCACTCGCAGACGACCGAACGCGCAAATAACGCCATACAACATCATGACGCGGTCGGCGGCGAGGAGGGTACCTGGCCGACAGTAGAGCCCTGGACTTTCGTGCGGGCGGTTCTCCCAGTCTACCATGTGTCACCGCAAATTCAGCAGAAAAACGATCGGACTGATCCGTCGGAATGGGCGAGCCAGGATCGCCGCTATTACCTGAACGTCAAACTTATGAGGTTCTTCCAACAGTACCTTTTCCGTCGAGTTGAAGACCAGGATGATTTTCTAGCAGAGTTGCATTCGCTGTGGTCGGACGACAAACTAAGCCTGGCAGAATCCTTTGGAGATGAGTGGCCAGCCGTGTCCGAAGCCTACACCCAGTGGCTCGCTGCGTTGAAAGCATGGACAGAGTTTCGGAAATCTGGGTACACAGGTCTTCGGAGCGGTCTCAACGCGTATTTCAGTACCGTCGATTCTAAAAAGGGGCTGGACTTGTATGGCAAGGTTGCGGGGCTTCGGGTGACGTTGAGACGCGTGATCCATTCTTCTAATTTGGACAGGGAAAAGATGCAAAGCTATGTGTTTCGGGCGTTGATGGGAATGCTCCGGCTCAAGGATGCGGAGGTACTCCTCCATAGCGTTCTACGTGATCTTTGGGATGAGATACTAGGGTGGATGGAGTAAGGTGATGTTAGTACGGCACAGAATGTAGAGCAAAGGATTGAATAGAGAAGCAGCGAGGAAGCTCAGGTACACTCAACAATCATCCAGGAAAGCTCAGAGCTGGAGTCCGAGACCGAGCGGTAAATTATGACCTTGATATGCATATGCAAGCCGATGAAATGATTTGTCAGAAATCTTGTGTTGGCATTCGACGGTCAGTAGCAGACTTGGGGCTGATCGTTGGCTGAAGGCGCAGCGTCAGCTTTGCTGATTGTGGCTAGCCAAATGTTTCCGGGCGTAGCCTCTCACCGCTGACCCCACCCCACCCTCTTCACCTACATCACAGCCCCCAAGCTCTGATACAAGCGTAGCTCACTGCCTCATCCAATTAACTCGCGCAGAGAGCGACGTAACTCGTAACATAACCCGTTGACACCGCAGCAAAACCCCGCATCGAGGGAACCACCCGCTTGGAAGCCCTCTCAGCCACTGTAGTGCAGTCCTCCAGCCTCAGCCCAATTGGTGCGCGTGGGGTTGCGATATCCTCTTGGGCGACCGTAAGATGGGATCACAGCTGAAGCTAGACAATAGTTGAGATGCACTCTCCGCCTTTTTGCCTACTTGGCAGCCGACGCCTCCCAATTGAGTGTCTGATATGAGCCTTGTGCTGACCTGCGTGCCACTTTTCGTTCTTGTTTACCGTTTCTAGTTTTCTGGCGTTCGGCTTCAGTTGCACAGTTTTCTTATCTTACATACTTATACCCCTCCTCTCGCATTTCCTAGACTGATCGATAATACCTTGCTCTGACATTGCGCTGACAAGCGGAAAGACGCGATGGCTGACGATACTCCTTGGGGCCGACGGCTCATCATCTGTTGCGACGGGACCTGGCAGTCCAGTGTAAGCTCCAAAGACAACGTGCCCTCCAACGTGACCAAGCTCTGCCGCGTCATCGCTCGCATCGGCACCGATCAGCACAATCCGAAAAAGAAATGGCATCAGATTGTATACTACGACAGCGGTGTCGGCACCGGCAATCTGAGCGGCTCCGAGGCCAAACGTCAGGGAGGAACTGGAGCCGGTCTGGCCGAGAACGTGATCGAAGCATACAACTTCATCGTTCTGAACTACGAACCAGGGGACGAAATCTTCTGCTTCGGCTTCTCGCGCGGCGCGTATACCGCGCGAGCAGTCGCGGGACTTGTCACTGATATCGGGGTTATCAGGCCCACCGACATGCAACTTTTCCCGGCCATCTATCGCGCGTACATGTCCAACGATGAGATGTTACCATTTCGCGAAACCAAGGCGTGGAAAGAATTCGTCGACGGCAAGCTCACCAGCAAAGGCCAGAATTTGAGTAGAGCTGGTGGAATTGAGGGGTTGAAAGATCGAGTGCAGAGCTTCGAGATCAATCCTCATCGTAGCTTGCTTGCCACCGAAGCTAGCCGCAAGGTTAAAGTAGTTGGCGTGTGGGACACGGTAGGAAGTTTGGGCGTGCCAGACGTGGCGTGGTTCGACAATGAGAGGTTCCGCACCAAGTACGGTTTTCACAATATTAAACTTAATGAGAGTGGGTTTACCTATCCCAGTTCATGTTATCTGAAAGTTGGCTGATTGATCAAGATATCGAGCATGCATACCATGCGCTGGCACTGGATGAGCACCGCAAGGCTTTCCGGCCAACCCTATGGTACATAGATAACGAGATGCGGGCACGTTTGACTCGAGAAAACAAACCTCTCCCCGAACTGAAGCAGGTATGGTTTCCCGGCGTCCACATCAATGCTGGCGGCGGTGCAGACGACTGCATCACGGACATGAAGGGCGATCTAGAAAGTAAGTCTTTTCTCAATTCCCCGCTGTCCGTACCAATCACACCCCAGATCTGTCGACCGCAACCTGGACCTGGATGCTGCAGTGCATATCGCCGCATGTCACCATCGACCAAGACGCCTTCAAGTCCTCCCTCAGCCAGTACCAGCGCTGGCTCGCCCGCATCCGCTACGCATGCATCTACCACCACACCACCTGGCTCGACACCATCAAATCCAACATCCCCAACATCCCCATCCTGAATCCCGCCACCGACCCTCTTCTCCCACCGCGCCGCGACCCCGTGCACACGCACCCGGAGTTCGACTTTGGCTGGGGTACCGGACCCATCGTCGACTCGTACACGGGCATGTACCTCCTCAACGGCAGTCTGCCCCGCGTGCCCGGCAAGCTGAAAACCGAAGTGTACGACCAAAAAGCGGAGGTGGCGACGCTCGACGACATTTCAAAGTTCGGCGAGACAAACGAATACATCCACCCCATCTGCGAGTATCGCAAGATCGTGCGCGGAAAGGAGGACGACTCTGCGTTAAAAGCGTACACGCGAAAGTACGAGGCTGCGCCTGGGGGCAGGGATGGCAGGTTTTGGTGGTATCGCGACGGGAGGAGGCTGCCTGAGTGGGTCATCATGCAGCATGGGGATGGGGGCTTGGTGAACTTTGAGAGGACGTGGTATGAGATGTGTGAGACGAATGACAAGGCGAAAGCGCGATTGAAGGAGGCGGGGTATGAGACGGACTTTGTGGTTGCGTTGGATGACAATATTGACTTTGAGTTGGGGCATAAGCCAGGGTATGTGTATCCATAATAGGTTCCTTTTGTCTGGCGTTTCTGATACTGCTCCATCTTGCAATCGAGGATCCCAAATTGTCATCGCTTAGCGGTGTCTGCGAAGTAGTAATGCATCTATGTTTTGATAGGGGTTGCCTGTTCAAGTGGACTGAGATCTTTCCTACGACCTAGTTGAAGTTCGCCTCGATTCGTAAAGTGTCATAGTCCTCGGGAGCCACTTGCAGCTCCGTGAACGGGAAAGGTAGAAACTGGATTGGGCTGCGTAGTGCTCAAATTGGCTGGGGTCCTCAGAAGTAGAACACATTGCGGCGAGACCAGGCTTGTCAGAGCATCTCACTCCTGGTGTCGAACTGGTAGCTGTTATGTTCACACGATGTTGCCCGCTCAATCGTGAAGTGGTTTGGTTAGGCAGTAGCCTCATCTGTGACTTTGCCTGTACTTTGATTGAGTGGTAATCATCAGCCACGATGAAAGATGCGATCACCCCCCCATGTGCCGCTTCCTCCTCTCCATCTCTCTCTCCTCCCGCCCACACACCACACACCACCCACCCTCCCAAAAACTCCCTCATTACGTTCTCCACCCATGCGCACCAGTGCCCGTTTGTGCCGGATGTCCCTGCAGCACCACCGGCACCACCGGCACAGGCAACCCTGAGGCCACGGGTGCGACTCCGAGTCCTTCTCTACAGGCGCCACACCCCCAACTCCAAGATGTATCTGCATATCGTAGTCCCGACGACGCTTTTTCCGCTTCAGAAACAGGAGTACACCTGCCACGGCGGCGATAAGGACTGCAGCTGCAATGCCGACGCCCATGCCGCTTTTTGCGCCGGTGAAGAGACCGCCGGTACCGTCGTCGCTAGGTGTACGTGTACCCGTCAACGCGCCAGTCCACGAAGCTTTCTGCGCCACTGTAGACGACGGCATCAATCCCGTCCCCGTCGACAAGGCCATCTGCTCCGTGACCTCCACACTCGGCGTCGTCGCCACAGCAGCACCCAGCATCGCCTCATCAGAGCTCTGCCACCAGACCTGCACCGCGTCCCCAAACACGGTAGTCTGGCCCGCCACGGTGCTCGTCGACACGATCCCGCGGTCCCACCCGTCCCCCGTGTTCGTGGGACCCACATAGCCTACGCGCTGATCCTGGCTGACGACCGACGCGCAGACGTGGCCCTGGTCGAAGTAGTCGTAGCCGTTGCACGTTTACGTGCCAGACCGGTAGACTGCGTGTCTCGGAGGCAGTGGTGGGGGGACGTACAAAGGGCAGCACAGCGCTGCTGTGGTGTCTGTGTCTTTGGAGAGGAATACGGTGTCATCGTGGCCCGGATGTCGGATGAGAATGTGGTCGCTGCGGTCCAGCCCGTAGGGACATATAGCTGGGCTATCTATGTCCCCGCACACACGATATCAGTGACGTCTCTCTCCACTTTGAGTGTCTCGCACTCATAGTAGTAGTAGTCCCACCGCGCATAGGCCTGTCCCTGTATGAGCTCCTGCGGCTTCTGTGCCAGTCGGGAAACACGAGACGTCGAAGTACGCATCCAGCCAGTGGCCGAAGAAGAGGTTGGTGCAAGGCGGTTGCTGCGTAGTAAGGGTTGCGGTGCATGAGGACGGCGCACTGAACAGGGTGTGATGGGGCCCCAATTCTGTGCCTGGATGGTGCTTGCGTCAGTTATGGTAACGATTTGCGGAGACGTTGTTACGACGCTGTATGCCATCTCAGCCGGATCTGACGCGAAGGTGCTCGACGTTAAAGATATGGCAAACGCTCCGCGACGAACAAGGCTGAGAAAAAAGAAATAGAGTTGTGGACGAGGTCGGCTGAGATTGTGCCGCAGGTGTATGCGCCTGACTTCGAATTCTATGCATCTAAGAAACTTCGACTGGATACGAAGGAAATGGCCCCCAAGCGACCTCGTAAGTAAACGTGGAAATCAACTGCCTTCTTAATCCAAAGCCTACACTTGTCTCAGCCCACCGCAAACCGACTCCTCCCCCTCATCGCCTTCCCAAACCGGAACAGCACCCACATGCCAACTGTGCAAAGGACCATAAATCCAGCAAGCAGACTTACGCCTCCGTCGATGCCTATGCCCTTGAACATGGGCGTTGCGAACAGGACTGCCGCAAAAGCAAATAGGCTTCGTGACAAGCTGTTTGCCGAGAAGATGCTGGCAGCGTACTGGGGGTAGATGTTGGGTATGTAAAGTAGGATCGATTGCGCGATGAAATAAGTGCCGAAAATGGTGAGGCCTAGACCGACTACTTGGTGTCAGTTTTCAGTTAGATTAGGTGGGCAGCAGGAACCTTACTAGTTGGCACCATCCAATGCACCGAGGGACGCGCTGTCCATGCTGATAGACTTGTCAGCGGAGGCTACTCATTGTGATGGCAGGTCCCACTTACCAAACATGAACAGACCTATGCAGATGATAGGTGATGCGAACAAGCCGGGTAGCAGATGGTTTTCGAGCTCGCCAAAGGTGCCGTTCATCATGCGGGGAAAGCACCGGTACTTGAGATAGATACAGTGAACAGTGAATGCGAGTAGACCAGCCGGCGCAACGACGAGGAACACCAGCCCAGTGCTTTCGGCAGAGAAGCCGTACATGACTGGATAGACAAGCGGAAGCGATTCGAAGAATGAGTAGTATGTGCCGTAGCATAGACCCATACTGCGAATGCGTTAGCTGATTGTAGGATATCTCGAAAGGTATTCATCTTACTAGACGGTCGTGAATAAAATGGCGGGGTCGAGCGCATTGATTTCCCAAGGTTTGATGAGAGCGTCGAACAGCAGGCTCGAGGCCTCGAGGTTCTTCTGTTTCTTCTCGGCCTCGGACATGAGGTTCTGGTTGCCGGTTTCTTCCCGAAGGCGCTTGGCCTTGTAGTATAGAATTGTAGCAGACGAGGACTCAGGCAGCATGCACAGCATTAATATGTAGATGGGTCCCGCAATGAACATGAGCTCCCAAGCGGAGAACCTCCAGCCGAGAGCACGGACAGCGTAGGTCGAAAGTGTTGGACCGAGTGCAGGCCTACACGGAGTTAGTGGTACCATGCTATTGATGGAAGGATATTATTTACCCCATGGTTGCTGTAGCCGCCCACAAAGCTACCGCGAACGGGAACTGCGCCATGGTCCAGACATCGGCAAGCGATGCGCCGGCTGTCGCAAGGCAAGGCGATGCCATAAAGCCAAGCAGGAAACGCAAAACCATCAGCCCAGGATAGTTGTTAACCAGTGCCGTGGGTATGCAAAAGATAACGAAGAGAAAGCCAGATATCGCGTACGGAGGGTTTCTCCCGATGGCCGGGATCTCTGAAATGGGCGAGAATAGCAAGCAGCCGACGCCATATCCGAGCACATACAGAGAAAGCCCCAGGGAGCCTTCGATTTGTGATTTGTGGAACGTCTCCTGGACACCCTCCTGCGACGGCGTGTAGATGGATGAGCCGACGTACACAGCGAACGTATACAGTCCGATGAGGGAAGTCATGAGAACCTTGTCCTTCATCGGCCAGTTCTGAGGGTTGCTCGGGTCGTTTGGTCCATCCCAGCCAACAAGGGTTGCACTTTGCTCGGGTTTCAGTTCCGCACCGAGTGCGACCTCGGGGGCAATGGCGGCGGGCACGTCGTCAGTCGAGGAAGAGGATGATAGCGGCTTGGATTTGGAACGGGAGAAGTCGAAGCTGCGATGGCGGCCGTAGTGCAGGGCAGTCCCTACAGATGAATGTCGGAAAAGGTAGGACATTGTGGGTGTTGGCGTGGTCCAGGAACCGAGAAGCTTGAAACTGGAGCGTCACGGTGCACTGCCGTTTGGTGCCTTAGGTTTTATAGAAACAAGCAATCACACAGGAGGTAGGCACTGGTAGTTGCCGTTCTGGTTCCACGGAGCACATGGCGGGTGTCACTCTCTCTTAAATCCATCTCAACGCCGCGCACCATGTCGGAGTTAATCACAGTCTCCCATATCAGCTGGATGGCTATCCCCGGTACCAAAAGAACAAGTGATAACATCTCGGATAGATCGACACAGTGGATGATGCCAGATTCGTAGGGCAGAATGCGACATCCCCGCGCTAGACGTCGTGCCTTCACGTTATGCGTCAGCGGAACATACTGCCTTCTCTGGGCGCAAGCCTTGGGCGTTAGGCGACAGTCTTGAGAGGACAGAAGCACGCCTTTTCCTTCTTGTTCATGATTGCGATTGGCTGATGATGATGATGGTGAGTCGAAGTGATTTGTGTAAGTGCGGCTGAATCAAGTACCGTACCTACCAGCGGAGTGTAGCTTCGTCATCATCCATATCCGTAAGCTGAGAAGATAGCGCCCACAACGGACGAAGACGTTCGGACCGCACTCACTTTGCTTAGTAGATTCTCCCATCTGGCGCTCTTAAAAGTCTCCGGCGATGCATCTCAGTTGCGGCGACTTACTCGGACTACCGCGTGTGGCCTCAACGCGTTTCTGCCTTGAGAAATATATCCCCATGTGCCAAGGAGATCTAGATGGCTGCCACCTCAACAAACTCCCACGAAAAACCACACCGAGAAAGCTGCAAATGTGTGCTCTAGGCGAAGGGAAGTTCATTTCGTCGTCCACGGCAGCCCCAGCTTCTTCATCTCCACCGCAAGCTGCAATATGTAATCAATACTCTCACACTGCGTCTTCGCCTTGTGCACATTATCTCCCCACACATAGATCCCGTGCCGCCTGACCAACACCGCATATGAATCGGGATAGGCCTCCATCGCCTTCTCCAGACTGTCCGTCAGATCCTCTTCATGCGCGGTGTTCTCGATGATCGGAATGCGCAGTCGGTTGAAGTAGCCTAGGTTCCCAACCTTGTCACGGCCCTTGGGTATCCCCTTGATCTGCTCAATCTGCTCGATTTCGAAGGGCGCCGAGGAGCCGAATTCGCGCTCGACAAGGAGGGTGACCAGGACGGCCCATTGCGAGTGCGTGTGGATGCAGCAGCCGGCGCCGCGCTTGAAGGCGGCGTAGAAGAGGGGCGTGCAGGCGGAGGGTTTGTGCGCCTGGTATTCATCCCATTAGCATAAGACTACATCCCAATTGCAAAGACTGCATGCCAAGTGCAAAGACTGCATCCCAAGTAAAAGACTACATCCCAACCACAAAGACTACATCCCAACCACAAAGACTACATCCCAACCACAAAGGCTACATCCCAACCATAAAGGCTACATCCCAACCACAAAGCCAGAGGGGTATTGAAATCTGCTTACCGCAGGCCGACGGAGATACTCCCTGCTCTCAAAATCCATGACAAACATGTCCGTCGGACGCATCAGTTCCTTCTGCACGCCGCTCGGCGCAATGTATATCTTGTCGCCATGCCGGATGCTCGTCCCCCCGCCCGTACCCGTCACCCAGCCCAGGCTGTAGAACTTGGCGCACAGCGTGCAGATGTGGTTGGCGGGGTGTTCCGGGTCCGACGAGCGGACGAGGGCGTCGGGGTCGGACATTGTGTGCCGTCGAGGGGGTGGGAGGTGAGGTGTCTGAGAAGGAGAAGGAGAAGGAAGAGGAGAAGGAGATGGAGGGGGTGACAACTGATGTTTGCGTGTACCTATGTTGTGGTGGGGACCTTTTTTTTTGGGGAGGGGTGACGCGATGGCGGGGCGCGACCTACGTGGCGCGGGGCAGGCGCGTTGGAGGGTTGACTTGTAGGTAGGGCAGGCGCGATGGATGGTTGACCTGTAGGTAGACTAGGTAGGGCAGGCGCCATGTTTAGAGGTTAGATGTCTCGTATCTGGGGGAATTATATCGAATTCACAACTACATGATGAATTGCAGGTATCTTCATTGGGTAGGGCGATGTCGAGGCCGCTGCATCACATCGCCAGGCTCTCACGCCATCGGGGTATCTCAACAGCTCACAGCGCACCACGCGCCTAAGCAGTCTCCGTCTCCGTCCTCGTCTCGTTCACCAGAGGGCTCCCCTCGCGCTTGTCCTTCCCATCCAGATGCAGCACGTGCTTGATCTTGTCGATGGCGCCCTTGCGGTCCGGCGAGCGGCTGTGCCCGCCGTACTTCTCCTTGTGCACGTTGCCCTCGCCGCCGCGGCCGGTGTGGAAGTTCTCCTGCGGCTTGCGCAGCGCATCCTCGGGAATGAGATCGGACGACGTGCGCGGGCTGCCGTCGGCGGGCCGGATCAAAGGCGACTTGGTCATGTTGCCAGCGCCGCCGCGGCCCGTCGAGAAGTCGCCGTTGCCCTGGCCTTGGACGCCTTCGCGCACGATGGCGCCGTCGGTGTACACGGTCGGGTCGTGCCCGATGTTGCCGGCACCTGCGAGCGTGGTCAGTCCTGAGTGTGGAGTGTGGAGTGTGGAGTGTGGTGCTGCATGTTGCGACTCACCACCGCGGCCGGTAGAGACAATGGGTGCGTCAGACATGCTGCTGTGAGGTTTGCGCAAAAAGCAAGCGTCGCGTAGGATTCACGGGTCTGTCGGTCCGCAGGGAAGCGACAAGAAAGAGTCCAAGGTAGTAAGAAAGAGTCCAAGGTAGTAAGAAAGAGTCCAAGGTAGTAAGAAAGAGCCCACGGTGGCATGCAAGGCGCTGCTAGACTATCTTATATCTGCTCTTTCAGTGGAAACGGCTGCAGCAGCCACATGCAACGCAACCGCAATCTCTAGCCTACCTACAACACGTATGACGCAATGCTCCATGAGCCATGGGCATCATTGGCGCGGGGTGCTTCTGTGCCTCCGGGTACGGGCAGATGCAGTGCAATCAGAGAATGCGCCGGCGCCGTCTTCTGGGCAGAAGAGATAGCTACGGTAGGTTCATCCGCGAGGCAGGTTGATTGCCAAGGCGCTCCGCTCACACGATGTGGCCAAGAACCGGGAACTAGGCGTGGGGATGGGTTGGTGGTGTTCACTGTTACCTGTAGCCGTGAGGTGATGGGGTTATAGATAACGCAGACGCGCTTAATTCGCCCTGGCTAGGTACCTAGTGACTAAGCGTCTGATAGGTAGTTACCTACCTAGGCGAGCACTCCTTGGTGACGCTTTTATCCATCGTCTCTTCCACCACCACGGGCACGACGACCAGGCACGAGCAATGCAGGGTCGGCTTGGGGTTCGCAATGAAAGCTCGGCTCGGTACTCGCAATGAAAGCTCGACTCGGTACTCGCAATGAACGCTCGACTTGGTACCTACTCGCATTAAACGCTTAACCTTTCGAATGGCCATGTAGACGAGCAATCCCACGTCTACTTTCTGCTGACCTGCGGACGATGTGCGTCATGTGATCGAACTTCCTCCAGGGCTGCACCGGAATCCTAGAATCGGGTCGTATTTCCACTCTACGAGGAATGAATACTAGAAAACTACGGACAGCAAAGGATACGATACACTCTTGATCAAAGCGCAACTGGGCACGGATAAACGCCAACATACACAATCACGCACTCTTCTTTTCCTCGGGGTGCGCCCCTCCAGTTGTCGGCAACCCCATGAAGATCTTGAAGTAATCGTAGATCATCCACTGCAGACCCGTCAGCGTGCCAATCATGACAATCCTCACCGGGAGCCCGTTCCAGAGGCCCCCGAATCCAACGTTCTTGTAAATGCGGCCCGTCGCCGCGCCGAAGCCTTCTCCCGCCTGCCGCGTTGCATTGAGCTTCGACACCATGACGTCCGCGGGATGGCTGACAATTGCACACAGGATACCGGCAAGGTAACCTCCCGTGAAGGACACGGCCGTTTGCGTGCCCTTCCCGTAGTCGCTTTTTTGGCCCGGAAGGCGGTGGTAGATCATCTCGACGACGGTTTCAAACGAGGCGAACTGCGAAACGTGAGTCTTGCGCTTGCGAAACCGGCAGGGCTAGCTACCTTCATCATGGTGTATGGGATCTGTCTGGCCCAGAGCGGATACAAGCCTTTGTACAGTCTGCAAGATGTGAGTTGAGACGTGTAGTGTAAGCTTCACCAAGCTTCGCCGACTCACCCTGCCACGCCTTCTTTCCCCACAATGGTATTAATGCCGTTCAACGTCCCGGTCGCGAACGGCGGCATCGTCGTCTGCATGCGCACCTTGACGGCTTCAAACGGGCAAAGCCCAATGTCGGCGATAAACTCCGCAGACGCACTGCCCGCCAGGTAGATGAGGGTCTTGTACTTGTGGAAGTTCTCTTCACCAGCGAGGTCTGCGTAGTACTTCTTGAAGAACTCATACCCGCCGTATTTGAGGCCTCCTTGGATCGAGTAACCCCAAAACGTTGGGCCCCAGCCGGTGAAAACGCCGCGAAGACCTTCGGCTCGGCCAATCTTGCCCCACGCCTCGAAGTTGCCTTTGTACATCTTCGAGTCGACCTGGCGCCGACACTTCACGAGATCGAGCGGCGTGACAGCGGTATGCGTCAGGCCGCAAGCCATGATACCACCCACGGTGCATGCTGCATAGAACTTGGCCGAGTACAGCTCTATGCCGCCGACCTTAGCCTGAGCCTTGGTGCTTGCCTTTTCGAACTCCGCGACGGCACCATAGCTCAGTTTCACAGCCTTGCTTTTGGCATCGTCCGCGGCGCTCCACGCTGTGTAGAGCTCGTGTCGGGCGTTCCATTTCGTGGTGCGTTTCGAGGGTCTTTCAGGCATGGGCTGCGCGAACGCTGAGCATCCCGAAAAGGCCTGACTTATTGTAGACGGAGCAGGAAACAGAGTCGGCATCGCGAAGGACTGTGTCACTGCTATCTGTCAGACGGGAGTTTCGTCTTGGCGCCGCCCGTGTTTGGAGCTTACAATCACTCTCACGCTCGCGAAGAATTTTTTTTTGCAAAGAAGCAGGATCTCTGTGAGGCTCAGCCCACGAGCGAGCCAGCGCTGTTATAAGGGAATCGGGGATTGGCGACCAAGATGAAGCTCACACTCCAGCAGGTGGGTCCGGGTATACAAAGTGGAGCTGTCAGCGCGGTGGGTCGACGTCAGACGCGCATCTGGCCAATCCCACGCTCAGGAATCCGAAGCAGCCACTTGCGTAGATACCTTTGGGGGCTTCAAAGAACATCGAGTGTTCATGCTATCACGCTAGACTGCACGGAAAATACACCGGCACCGGATCGGGTAGTCGGTGGCCAACCCGCCGCCAGTAGACTACTTCGTTGCCTGGATGTGACTGTGTTCAAGCGTCCTGCGCAACTGTGGAATGCTACCAATTCGCACGTTATTGCACGCGTCTAGATGAGAGTATGCCTTTGGATTTTACAGTAATTGCCGATAACATCTTGAGGGACGAAGGGTGATAATAAAGATCACAGCAGCTGCACACGAGTTGAAATTTAGTCCAAGTCCTGCTGCTCCCGCTGGCTTCTCGCATAGCACACCTTGGGAACAAACAAATTCATATTGGACTGGAGAGTGGAAGATCTGAATTACACATTATGATACGTCGCGAGGATATCTACAGTGCCATCGCCGTCAACATCGCAGACCTTGCTCGTCGCTAGGCCGCACCCTTCCTTCCTCGGCGCTGTTCGCCTGCACCTTGCTCTGATCTGCGTGCTTTGCGGGGTCGAAGACATATATGGGGAATTCCAGGAATACCGTCCGTTTCAGCACCACTGGCATCTTTTCGTACAGCTGCGGCGGAAACGGAAGGAGGATGCTAGTCCTGCGCAGATACCGCTCGTACTCGGGCCACTTGATACCCTTCTCGTAGCGCTTTTTCGCTCCAGGCCGTTCCTGTAGTGGTAGGCCGGAGAGAAACATCAGCAGGCTCGTCAGGAAGATGGGTCCGAGGATCGATGCGTAGAGGGCCGCATAGGGTCCGCCGCGAACGTAGTTGTTCGCTGCTGGTGCAACCGCGATGGTGAAGATGGCTGGACCACGTTAGCTCTGGGCCAACATTGTGAGAATCATGCAGACCGCTTACCGAATTGGATCAGGATCTCGCCGAAGTAGTTGGGGTGTCTGGTCCACGCGAAGAAGCCCACGTCGCACACCTCACCATCGCTGCCGTGCGCACTGCGGAAGCGGTACTTTTGCACGTCGGAGATGCTTTCCATGGTGAATCCAACGGCAAACATCACTATCCCTGCAATGTCGCATCCAGTGCCGAAGCCAGGCTGGGGGAACTGCGTCACTTTGGGCGAGTTCAGAATGGTCACGGGGAGGGAGCACGTCCACACCCAGAACATTTGGAAAACCCAGAATCCGAGGAAAGACCAGAACTTGTCTCGCTTGTCGTCGAAGCGGTCGTCTTTGCCCGTCTTGAGGATCCTGAACAGCAAGAAGCCGGATAGACGCGCCGCCCACGCCATCATGAAGACAGACACCACGATGTTGCGCGCATCGCCTCTGTTCTCGCTGAACGACAGGGTGAGTATAGCTAGCAGCACGAAATTCGTTCCGCCTGTATATCAGGTTAGTAGGTGTACGAATGGGTCGTTTCAAGGTATACTTTCCGGCCCAGTCAGTTAATTTGTCAAACTTCAGCGAGAATGCGATGGCAAAATGGAAGAGCTGGTATGCGACGGTGATGAGGAAGGTGATGGCGAGGTAGTAGTTATCCAGGACGTGGACGGCCGCCATGGCTGCAAACTGGTGTAGGTAGTTTGTTTGGGCCAGGTGCTAGGTAGGTACCTATGGGACGTACAATTCCCTATAGATATAGGTAGATAGTCTACTATGTCGGTTCGCACTCGCTTCCACTGCGCGCCCGTCCCTCGACTCAAGTGCTTATTTAGGAGTATAAGTTCGTCCGAATCCGTCTGGTGCTATGATGACTTTGTGCATCTGATAGGTAGAATCATTGAAGTTTTCTGCAGAGCTGGGACGATGACGCACTCGATTTGGCCGCGCCAAGCGATCGTGGTTCAGCGAGACTCTGCGGCTCGATCACCAAACCTCCACCATCAGATGCGCAGCCAATTGGAATCACCCCCGTCACGTGCACTCTCATCCCCCATGGACAAACACGCAACGCCTGCAATTGCAAACACGTCGCCCTCGGATGATCAATAGATGACAAGTCCCGCGCACCAAGCACGGCGCGGGCCACATGTTTGGGCAGGGCGCAGGGTGTGAAACACAACCCGTGTGAGGCTCTCGCTTCGACGCGCATCCCGTCTCATCCCCCTATGAACCAGCGCCTCGCCAGACCGCGCTGATACCGGCCACACCCCAAAGCGATGCTGGAGAGCGTGCCGTCCATGGATGTCGCGCCCTGCTCGTGCAATAAACGTCCTTGGCCGCGCAAGTCCGACAATGCCATGAGAAGGCCGCCGCAGACCCTTCGCAGCCCAGGCCCTGTGACAAGAGTCAGGTATTGTAGCCGCGTGGAAACCATCAGAAACAGATTGAGCGGGGAGCATGCCCTGACACGCATATCCGTCAAGTGCCTTGGGAGCCCCATGCCTTTTGGCTGGTTTTGGGTTCTCGTTCGGCTTCTCCCGTTCCCTTTGGCTTCCGGATCTTTCGTTCCTTCTCCCCGTCCGGTGTCTTCCTCTTCACTCCTCTTCGACGGCCTACTTTGCAGTTCTTGCATGAGTCTGCATGTCTGTGACATAGTGCTCATTTAATAATCACCAGCTGGGCTGTTCCACGTACTAATAATCTTTCGCTCTTGTGTGTTTTCTTCTGGGTCCGAGGCTCACTTTGAGACATCATGAAGAGGATAAAGTCTTGCCTGAGCGTTGCGCTGCTCCTGGCTGCAACTGTGCGCTTGGTCCGTTGTCTAACGCGATAGCCTTTCTAACGCAACGCAGGTCGTCGCCAACCCGGGCTTCAACATCAATACCAACATCGGACCTGGCGTGCAAGGAAGGAAGGCCGAGGATCTCCAATATGGCGCGGTGGATGCAGTAGGCAGGGCGCAGCAGGAGAAAAGAAAAAGAGTGATAGTGGAACCCATTCCCGTCGTGGAAAAGGCCGCGCAAAACCAACCCCTCGATATCAACTCTCTGCTCAACGGCGTCAGCCAGGGACAGAGTGCAGCGGGAACTGTGGCAGGTGGTCAACGGAGCGGTGAAGGCATCGATGCAAACGCGATCATCAACGGCTTGACGGGCGCTCAGCAGGGAGGAAGCACAAACATCAACGCTGGTGCAGCGACGCCAGGTCAAGCTCAAGAGCCGGGTGCGACCGGATCACTACCAGGTGGTCAACAAGGTGGCGCCGGAATCGATGCGAATGCCCTCAACAGCTTGACAGGCGAGCAGCAAGGCAGTAACATCAGCGCGTACGCTACCACGGCATCGATCCAGGGTCAAGGTGTAGAACTGGGTGCTGCCGGATCTCTAAGCAGTGGTCAACAAGGAAGAGAAGGAATCAATGCGAACACTGAAGCAGCTGGTCAAGGTCAAGCCCAAGGGCAAGTTTCCGCAGATCTGGCCACTCTTCTCGCAAAGCAACAGAAACAGAACGGCACTCAAGGGCTGGACGCAAGTGCACTTCTCAATGGCCTCGGAGAAGGTCAGGTTCAAGGTGGAAACGGACAAACTGCCAGTGGAGCGAGCACTGGGGACCCCAACAGCCTCACAAACGACCTTTTAAACAGTGCAAATGGCCAATCGAGCGTACTAGGTATCGCTGACGTTCTCGAGGGCCTTAATGGGCAGAATCAAGGTCAGGGACAAGATCAGGGCAATGGCGTTCAGATCATTGAGATCAAGGAGACGATCGCCCAGCAAATCGATGGAGGTGGAGCAGTAAAAGAGACGATAATTCGGAGTGCTGGGAGCGCAAGATTATCAGCTGCGGCGGAACCGGTGGGAAGTGGCACGGTAAGCAAGATGTACAGCGGTTCAGCCCCACTTATACTAAACATGCGCAGACTATCATTGCCGAACCTTCGCTCGACCTCTCACTGCTAGGTTCCACCCAGAAAAGCGGCGCGAAGACAACAGCGGCAGCGAGGACTACAGCAGCAGGAGGAACGACGACTGCAAAGAAAGGGAAAACAGCGGCAGGGACTGCTCCCGCCGCTGTAATCACTGTCATCGCATCCGGTGGTACTGGTGGTGGCCGAGCGCTAAACTCCGCAAACGCAACGGCATCCGCTGCTAAATCGATCAACACGTCCGGTTTGACCGAGGATGGTCTCGTAGCGGGAACTACCACCACGAAGGCCGGAAGTGCCATCACCGTGTCAGCAGGAAAGGGGGTTTCCAACTCTAATTCAACTGCTTCAGCTGTTGGCAGTGTCATCACTGTCGTCGCTGGAAACGGGAACGGAACCTCTATCGCGGCGGGCCTCGCAACTAGCTCAACCTCAGCTGCAGCAGGTGCGGCGCTCACAGTTATCGCTGGGAAAGAAAAGTCAAGCAGCTCCACTTCGCTTGTAACGGCGGACTCGGCAGCAAATGCCACCGCGATCACCGTCGTCGCGAGCAACGGCACTGCAACGGGCGCAGCCGCCATGGCTCCCGGCCTACCCACGTCCTCCACATCGGCCAAATCCATCAACTCCGCAACCCTCACCCGAGGCGGTCTCGTCGGCTCAACAACTGTCTCTGCCCCTGGAAGCGCGGTCACCGTCGTCGCCGGCAACGGAGGAAGCACCAACAACGCTACCGCCGCTCAAGCCGCCGCCAACCTCTGCAGCTGCGCATGCTCCTGTCCCGGGAGCGCATTCCCCATGTCCGCGCCCCAAGCGGCCCCCTTCCAACTTCCCCCTGCAATGAGCTCCATGAGCTCCATGAGCCCGCCGCCCTCCACGCTTCAGACGCAAGCCGTCACCGTCGTCGCAGGCGGCAGCGCCCCGGCCAACGCACCCCCAGCCCCGGCAGCCAGCTCCTCGTCTGCCGCACCGATCAACTCTGCCACGCTGACGACCGCCGGGCTGGTGGGCACAAGCACGACGAGCGCGGCGGCCGCGGGCGTCACCATGCAGGCCAGCTCTGCCGCGAGCGTTGTACCCGCCGAGTCGCAAGTCGCAGGCAGTTCGTCGAGCACGTCGATTCAGCAGAACAGGCTACCCTTTGACATTTCGACCATCGAGCTGCAAAGCAAGGTCACCGTGAATCTGGGCGCGCGGGCTGCGCTGCCTACGGAGAAATAGCGGTCGGTGTTTTAGGAGTGGCAGGTGAGAAAGGGCAAGAGGCCTGGGGCACAGCGATCATCTGTGCTGGCCCTTTGCTGGAAGGGGAGTGCTTGGTGGGAAGGCTGAACGGATGTTTGTCTTTGATAGATGACTAGATGTCTGAGTAATTCTCGTATCGTTTGTGTGCTGTGCAGTGCTGTGCTGTGTCGATTTTTTCGCCGTTCATTCATCTGTTTGAGGAAGTTCTCTGTATGTAAGTAGGTACGTAACTGAGTGGAATATACACGCCAGTCGAGCGTGAAGGATATTTCTCTAGTCTTGGCGGCATGTACGTTGGTAGGTGATCGCGACTGTTTCCTAGATACACTGCCTGATGTAGGCAAGATCGCGGCTGCACGGAAATTCTGTGGGGATGGGGCAGGATGGTGAGTCCCAATGTTCAAAAAGTAAGGTGGTGCTGTGGACGAACAAGAGTTGTGTGCAGCTGTGGGCGACCAACCCAGCATCACAGCACTTTCTTTACGTTGAACTTGCAGGTATGAGGACGAGCACACAGTCGCTGATCACTCCATGGAGCTTTGAGGTACAGCTCATAGTCAGGAGGCACACTATTCCTCCTGCATGTAATAATTGCAAGAGACAAATGCATCCGCCTCCAGAGCTTTACCTACCTAGACTATAGGTCACGGTGTTAGCGTGATCATATGCACGCGCAAGTCCTTCGCCTTTTCGGTCCTCGCGCTCGGCATTTTCGGACCCGAACGACTCTTCTTCGTAACGCGAGGGCCCGAACGAGCGCGCTGGGGATCTGAAAAACCTCACGAAGTAGCTGAGGTGCTTCAGTATATAGTGGAGACAGCATCGCTGCTTCCGGAATGCCACAGCAATCGCCTGAAGCGTTTTATGTGCGAATTCGACCTCTTTGCATTCCAAGCCCGCTGTCATATCGTCGTTTCGCCTACCTACCTTTCAACCTACCCTAACACCGACCCTCAAATTTTCTGGAAGAACGGTACTGGGAACCTTGAATAGTCATCGCATTCACATTTCCGACAACATAATTTTTAGCCTTCTGATCTCACGCAAAATCCTTACCGCGGCCATGACAGCCTCAACTCCAAAGATCGCCCTGATCGGCGCCGGTCCAACATCTCTCACCCTCGCCGCCATTCTCCACCGCAATGCCATTCCCTTCACCATCTACGAAGCCGCCTCAACCCTGCGCCAACAAGGCGGCACCCTGGACCTGCACCCACAGACTGGCCAGCAGGCCCTGCGCGAAGCCGGTCTATGGGACAAATTCGTCAAGCATGCGAGGCCGGAAAGCGATTGCATGAAGCTGGTTGACCTTGAGAGCGGCGAAGTGTTCTGGGATGAGAATGCGGGAGATGGGCAGTCTGGAGGGGGGACGGAGAGGAGTGTAGAGGACTCGTTCAAGGGGCGCCCGGAGATTGACCGGGAGTGGCTGATGAAGATCATGTATGGGGCGCTTTCGGACGGGAGCGTGAAATTGGGGGCAAAGCTCGAGGAAGTCTTGCCAAACGCAACGGACCTAGAGAAACACGATTTGCATTTCGCAGATGGATCGGCAGAGGAGGGGTTCGATCTCGTTGTGGGAGCCGACGGGGCGTGGTCGAAGGTTCGGAAATTTCTCACCCACGTGAAGCCGCAGTACTCTGGCATAACGGCCGTCGAGCTTTGGCGCCATGACTTGCAGACCGAGCCCTGGTTGTTGAACTATGTGGGTGCAGGCTCGTGCTTCGCATTTGCGGAAGGAAGCGCAGTTCTGTCGCAGCGTCAAGGCGACGGAAGCTTGCACACCTACGCGTGACTTCGCGTGCCCGAAAATTTTGTCTCCGACTGCGGAATCGACTGGAATAGCGAAGACACCGCACGCACGCAGTTCATCGATCGCTACTTCAGCCATGTGTCTCCGGATCTGCAGCGCGTGCTCGCCTTGTCAAAGGACAAACTGACGCCCCGCGCTCTGTATGAGCTACCCATTGGATTCTCATACCCTCATCGTACGGGAATCACTCTGATTGGCGATGCTGCACATCTCATGACGCCGTTCGCGGGCGTGGGCGTCAACGTCGGAATGACAGATGCGCTCGTGCTGGCCAGGGAAATTATCGCTAGCTGCAGAGGGGAAAAGACTTTGGACGAGGCGGTTGGTGTATTCGAGAACGAATTGTGGCCGCGAGCGAGGAGGTACATGGAGAAGACGGCGAAGGGGAAGGAGAGACACTTCCGCGCCGATGGATCGAAGGAGATGGCGGATATGCTAAGAGCATTCCATGCCGGACAGAAGCCGGAGTAGTGCTCGCTTCGTGAAATCTACGGCTACTCAAAGAGTGATACGTCTTTGAAAAGTAGATCCAATATTAGATTTCGCGGCCCGCAGCATCTCTCAGCAGTTCTTTCTTGTGATTGCAGCAGGGAAAGCGATTTGACTGGCAAAGCGAGATGAATTATATTGCTGTTGTGATTTTCGAGTGAGCCGTGATGAGCTGAGAATTTAAGTCCAAGTTTCGTGGAATCAATCGACAACCGAGCCGGATTACCTACCGTAGTGGGTAGGTAGGGATCGCTGGAAGAAGCTTAGCATGCCACAACAACCGAGGGACTCGAGGTCTGCGACAACTCATTCGTGCTTTAGCCTGCGTACAAAGGCCTCCAAAATCCTATCTTGGGATTGTCATTGCATTGGAATCTGGGGTCTGGGGGGAATATGCGGGCTCGGCTCGGTCCACTAAATTGCCCAGCTCTTCGCCTCGCGTGGCGCAAGTCTCGTCGGTCCGGCATATCACTTTTCAGAAGCCAGAAAATCGCGCAGTACATCGTCTATGGCGGCAGGTAATTAATAAGACGAACTCTTCGTCAGCAGTGCTGTGGTGCTCTGTAGAAGCGATGAGGACGGTTGACGGCGTCAAGAGCAAACCGGAGTAGCTAGCACGAGAAAGGAAGGCGTCGTGTCCACGTGAGGTGATCAACAGGGTTCGAATCCGGGGTTGAAGTCTAATTTGACTTTTTTTCTCTTCACATATGCAAGCATTGTCCCCCACTTCTCTAAAATGATTCGCGAACGTGCCGTCCCTAACGGAAGATCTAGACGATCATCCTACGAGCAGACATCCCATTCGTTAGTCCTCGGTCCGCAACATACACTCTGTGGCAGGCATGGCGTTGCCATTTCCGTGGTAACATGACGCTAGAGTAGCCCCCGCAACAGTGCCGCGGGGTACCTGATGGTGGTTACAGGAGCGTTTACGGGGTTGGACGTGGACCAATTGGTCGCAACGATCCGTCTACCGGGTTAACAATGTCAAGATATAAATCACGATGACTTCCCAAGATACGATGAGCATCTTCACTGCGATATTTGAAGTATCAAGAAGAACACATCATGCTCTTCACCTCAGCCATTTGGGCCCTTCCGGCATCACTGCTTTTTGCTAGCGCTCATGGCACGCCTCTCGAGCCTCGTCAGATTTCCGTCGATGCGTTCATAACAAGCCAGAGATCTGTTTCGATCCAAGGTGTACTTGCTAACATCGGCGCTGATGGCTCGAAAGCGCAAGGTGCAGCCGCGGGCATTGTTGTGGCCAGTCCGTCTAAGTCAAACCCAGATTGTGAGTAGAACAAACCCTGGCACACGTTGCATATGTTAACAAGTCATAGACTGGTACACTTGGACAAGAGACTCAGCCCTGACCTACAAGGCGCTCGTCGAGCGTTTCATTAGTGGTGACACCACGCTGAGAAAGAAGCTCGATGAGTACGTCTCATCCCAGGCGTATCTCCAGACCGTGTCGAACCCATCCGGCGGTCCTGATACCGGAGGACTAGGCGAGCCCAAGTTCAACGTCGACCGTACTGCATTTACTGGAGCTTGGGGTCGTCCTCAGCGCGATGGACCACCTCTACGTGCCACTGCGCTGACACTCTACGCTAATTGGCTCATTGCCAATGGCAACACCGCACAGGCCGCAAATACCCTCTGGCCTGTCATTGTCAAGGATCTTGCCTACGCCGTAAAGTACTGGAACCAGACCAGCTTCGACTTGTGGGAAGAGGTCAATGGCTCATCCTTTTTCACCCTCGCAGCTACTCATCGTGCCCTCGTAGAGGGCGCTGCACTCGCTACTAAACTCTCGAAGACATGTGACGGCTGTGCTGCCGCGGCTCCACAGATCCTCTGCTTCCTTCAAAAATTCTGGACTGGCAGTTACATCGACTCCAACATCAATGTGAATGATGGTCGTACTGGAAAAGATGTCAACTCAATCATCTCATCTATCCATACTTTTGATCCAGCGTCAGCCTGTACCAACGCTACCTTCCAGCCTTGCTCTTCTCGAGCTCTGCTCAATCACAAGGCTGTTACTGACTCCTTCCGCACCGTGTACGGCGTCAACAAGGGCATCGCCCAAGGAAAAGCTGTCGCCGTTGGAAGATACTCTGAGGATGTGTACTACAATGGCAACCCGTGGTATCTTGCAACCCTCGCGGCCGCAGAACAACTCTACGCCGCTGTTTACCAGTGGAACACCATAGGCTCCATCACTGTTGACTCCGTATCTCTTCCCTTTTTCAAAGATATCTTGCCCAGCATCACAACCGGTACCTACGCCTCGAGCTCGGCTACCTTTAAATCTATTGTTTCTGCTGTCAAAGTATACGGCGACGGCTACGTTGCCGTGGTCCAGAAGTACACTCCTGCCAATGGTGGTTTGGCCGAACAGTTCGACAGGAGCAGCGGTTCCCCACTCTCCGCCGTTGATTTGACTTGGTCTTACGCGGCTTTTCTAACCGCCACCGATCGTCGTTCTGGGACCGTCGGTCCTTCTTGGGGAGAAAAGTCCAACAACGTTCCGCCCACGACATGCACAGCTCCTCCTTCCTGCAATGTCCAAATCACATTCAACGAACGCGTCACCACTGCCTTCGGGGACAACATCTTCATCGTTGGACAACTCACTCAACTCGGGAATTGGGATCCGAACAGCGCTGTTGCCCTCAGTGCCAGCAAGTACACCAGCAGTGACCCGCTCTGGTATGCATCCGTCAGCCTACCCGCCTCAACTTCTTTCGCATACAAATACATCAAGAAGACTTCGAGCGGCACTGTCGTGTGGGAGAGCGATCCGAACAGGAGCTACATAACTGGGACTACTTGCGGAAGCACTGCAACCCAGAACGACACATGGAGATAAGCAAGAGTGGAAGCAGGAAATAGAATCAGGGTGGTGTTGTATGGTCCAAACCACAGAGAAGTTTCTCCCTATTCGTCGTTGTAGTACGTGTATTTCACATCTTGCCTGGAGGAGTGCGACTTATCGCGTCCAATTGATGTGCAGTGTGAATTGACGTTTTGGTCCATTTGATACCGCGAGTCACTATCATCCGGCTTGAAGCACCCCAACGAGTAAACTTCGTCCAAGCACATCAACCCCCACGGAATTTCGCCCAATCGCACTTATAAAGCGGCTGAAGAGACTACTGCCCTGAGTCTCTTTCGAGAATTGCGCGAGCCCAAGAGTTTCTGAACTCACCGCCTTCGTATGCTGGCTAGAGTTTGATGATTCCAGGCCCTTTCGACCCTCTTCAGCTCTACTAGATCTGCGTTAAGGATTTCCGACCACAGATACTGACAACCTTACAATTTCCACACCGGAACTTGGTCATGCGATTGCAAGGTACTAGCGTTCTCCCCTCGCTTATTCCGGGGGCCAGACCCTGGCATTCCTCCTTTGGTAAAGTGTTGTAGGTTGCGCTAATCTACTTTTGTCAGAGTAGCCTCCTTCAACCACCCTTTCGATCTTGTGGCTTTGCGCGACCCTGAATGCGTAGAAGTCCAGACAGCCACACCATCGGCTACAAACAATTACTCACAATGCAACACGGCCATGCCGAAGCCTCTACAAACTTGGTGGGTCCGGGAATTCGTTCAAGATCAACAGCGTGCCGCATTAGGATGACAGGTTGTGTAGTCGCTCACTCTCGCATCTCACAGCCGGTGGTGTCTCCAAGTGCGGTCTTTCCCTACCAGCACTGATCCTACGAGAATGAAGGCAACAATTCTTGTTTCAGTGGTCGCTGCCCTTTCAGCTTGCGTTACGGCGGCGCAATTTGACCCTGAGCAATGTGGTCCCACGGGTGGCAACCAGATTCGTAGGAACAATCATTGCTGTAGCTAGTACGGGTGGTGCGGTACAACAGATGCTTACTGCGAAGTGAAGCGGGTAAGCATTGCAATCGAATGATATCAACGATCTGGAAATCTGATATTGTACAGGGTTGTAACCGCGCTTTCGGTCGTTGTATCGGTACCGTTACTTCTTCGGCAGTTCGCTCGTCCAGCATTCGTAAACCAACTTCCACAATTCGATCTTCTAGCACTAAACATACTTCTGTTACCGTGCGACCGTCCAGCAAAACTCCATCTTCTTCTATTTCAAGGAAGTCAGCATCACCCGCACTCGCGTCAAATAAGAATGAACGTTGTGGTCCCAGCAACGGCGGTAAATCCAGTAAAGGTTCTATAAATGGCAGCTGCTGTTCAAGTCATGGCTGGATAAGTCAATATGTTGTGAACTCGCGATTTTGCTGACTTTTGTGATAGTGCGGTAGCACAAACGACTATTGCAGGGCAGGCTGCCAGTCGGCTTTTGGCACTTGCGCTGGCAGCGCTTCATCTTCAGTTGCCAAAAGCTCCGGAAGAGCATATTCGAGCGTCCGTAGCTCGACGCGAACCTCACTCCTCAGCAAGTCATCTACGCGCTAAAAAAGCTCAGGAACTACAACTAGGTGCACGTCCGCTGGCAGCACCGGTGACGCTTCGTCCAGCAGCTCTACCCGCAATACTTTTGAGAGTGGCTCCTCCAATCGTGCTACAAGTTTCAGTGTGACATCTTCAACGACTGCGACTCCCTCTTCTGTTGTTTTGACAGCCCCAAGCACCTCGACTGTATCTTCTGTCGGCTCATTGACAACGATATCCGTTTCTGGAGCGTCCAGCATCTCGTCAACAACACCATCAACTTCGGGAAGTCCATACACCTGGTTTCTAGCTCAAAATCCGAATGTCGACCGCGCAAGCCCGGACCGTTTGGTTCCTGCTCATGTACTTAGCTTGTACTACGTCGAGCCAAGTCCGGGAACCCACGTTAAGACAGATGTTGTCACCTTGGCTGGTAATTCGCAGGGGGTGGTACTGGACGATGTCGCCGCAATTGAATCCGTGAGCTGCTCGGGGTCCACCATTTCGATCAACTTCGTGGACGATGCGACCGCTGCTACCGCAGAGCTGGCCCGTTGGCACTCTGCTCTTCACATCGGCAAGTGGATGTTCTACTCCTAACGAGCAAGGAATTTATGCTGTGCAAATAACCTCTCCCAACAAGGGATCAATCAGCATGCGCCAGTCGCTGCTATTTAGTCTACTTCAGTTCGGATGTCAGCATCTGATGTCATCGCCGCGCTGCAGGAATTCATACAGCAGCTTGAATCCAAGACATCCTCCTTGTCGCCAGTAGTAACTCCAACACCGGGCAATATGGCACCTCCAACAAACAGTTCCGCCTCTGTGCCGCCAGAAGTTACTCTAGCACCGAGTACTATCACATCTCCCGCAAACATTGCAACATCTACAACAGAGTCGGTATCTTCCAGTACAGCAGAGCCTACTCCATCAGGCCCGAGTTTCTGCCTCAAAGTCCTCACCCAAGGACAGCCATCATCTAACTGGGTTGTGAAACAGTCGAGCCCGTCAGACAACAACGGCGCGTTCTGGCTCGACCCCGTCGAAGGTGGGCTATACAGCACTATCTCTTCCTTCTTCATCGACGCGCAGAATGTAATGCATGTCACCACACCTGGTACCGTAGGTGATATCATCACAAGTTACTCTCGAGGCACCGGTGGCATGTTCCGTTGGGCTGCGCCATACGACCCTCTCCCCTCCAACACTTGCGAAGTCAGGACCGACGTTCAGGGCTTCCTTGGTCAGCAAGTCTTGAAGTGCACCGGCTCTTTGAAGAGTCCCTCGCAGACGTTCACCGGATTTGCAGATGAGGACGTAAATGGAAATGGCTTACACTACCTCTTCGGAGTTCAAATTTCGAATGGCGCCGCTTTGTACGGCGAGCAGCCATTAGAACTCGGATTGTTTAACGGGGGTGGCTGCCCTTTGTGAAACTGCAGGTATGGCTTCATTTTCGGTTCAGAGGGGTGCAAACGCATTCCACTGAGTGTATAAAAAGACGTAGTATAAGCACTAGTAACCAATCGTGATATTGTTAAATGTAAGCTTGTGCGAGGTCTCTCATATTGCTTAAACAGAGAGGATCTATCTTTCATGTGTATCACTATAGCTACAGGACCGAGCTGATCCCCAATTGGCGACGCCGAGATACGAGAGACAGACATTTCATGTTTGAGGGACATAAGACCGAGTAGCCGAATAACACCCTCCATACGATATCATACAAGTGTTTGAACGTCTCTTCACCAGCCGTCTTACCTAAGGATAGGCAACCAGAGTTTACTTAGGTGACATCTCCCCCTCGCGCTCCTTGACAGTCTATCCCTCCGATTCGCCTTTCTCTCCTAAGAGCTTTTTGTTGTATTTTTTAGAGGCTGGCGGCAACAACCAGAAGGCGATCTAGCTGATACTGATGGTCTTCGCGCTTCCTCTCCTCTTTCTTGTACCTGTACGTCCATATCAGCGTGGAACACACGATGTTATTGAGCCATGCGTAGTGTTCTTACCTATCTTTCCAATAATTAGACTTTCCTGCTTTCAACCCGAGTTCTTTCTCCTACTTCTTCGTCCACTCAGAAGGTGACATTTGGGTAACTTTATCTCCCGTGATCTTACTTTTCTTGGGCACAGTTGCTAAGCGACGTCACGAGAAGAGTTTAATTGCACTCTTTAGGGCTTCAAGTGTAACAATACCATTTGCTGGGAGTAGCTTGGCATACTGATGGATTGCTAGCACCTACGTCTATTAACACAACCTTCCTAATGCCCTCCCAGGACCAAATAGTACGCGACGAAAACGCCAGGCTCTTGCAATGTCTGTTCTAGAGTACGGCCTTCCACCAGAACGTAGTCGAATAGCGGGTCAAGCACTAAGTCTTCTAGCTAAGCTTTTTTCCTAAGCTTACCCCCATCATACGTGTACTGCACCCTGAGGTGCTTGTATAGTTGAGCTATTAACGCAGAGACTCTCCCATCTACTTTAATTTAGGCCAGAAGCAGCTGCAAGTAGCAGATCTCCCCAATCTATTAGTCTAGGAATATAACAGATCGGCCCTGCGTGAGAACCATGCGCAGTGTCAGGACAATCAAAGCGAATGTATTCTTTCGGCTCGTTGCGATCTAGTACGAAATCTACTATGCCTATCAAGGCCACAGCGCGCGCTGTTTCGGACTATCTGATCGACCCCGCCCTTCTCGGACACACCTATATTGACCCCGTGCCTGATCGAGAGGCTCACATCGACTTTATCGCCGTCATTGCTGTGTGAAGCTAACGTCTCAGACGGTAGCTCTCAAAGTAGTGCTTTCTACTAGGTATCGAAGGCTAGGTTGTTAACAGGTCTGCTCGGCGTTCGAGTGAACGCAGGAGGCAAAGCTTTCCGCTAAGACACAGTTTAGTAACCTAAGAAGAGGTCGATAAATGAGCTTCCGAGCCACCTTCGTGCTAAGATAAGTAAAGGTGCACCTACACAATACACGGTGTCCTAGTCAAACTTTGTGCAACGCTATCCCATACAAGACGGGAGTACTCAAGTCTTGTTGGTTGTTGGCAACAAGCTGCGGACTTCCAAAATCTTGGGACTTTGAGAGGACGTCGAGAAAATCTTAAGAACAGGGTAAAGAATACATACTTGGCTATTCTTACCGCTTATAAGATTAAAATAGTAAAAAGCATGCATAACAACCTGCCAAGAAGATCTGTCGTAGTACACACTTACTTAAGCTATTCTTCTACTTTGATATCAGAATTGGCCGCCCATTAAAAATTCATTTGGTACCTAGACAGGGTGTACTAGTGCGACGTAGTGTGCTGCTGCTGCTACCTTCTTGCAGATTTGAGCTGATATCCTTCGTGTTAGAGTTAGTAATACAGCAGCACATCGCACGTCCTCAATGTCTTTTTGACACTAGCTGCTGTGCCACTACTCTAGGAATATTTTCTTACTTTCATCCTTAACATTGCACACGAGTTGCTGTAAGGGCTGGCTAGCAGTAGACGGCTGTACAACAGCAATACTAATGTACCATAGACACAACGTTCATATGATGGAGGGCTACCGCAAGCGCATGATCTCCGAGGATCCAAACGTGCACTAGCGCAGCATTGATGTTATGCCAACCGTTATGAAAGCCGTGGTGAGAAGACAATGATTATTAAGAAGCGACAAGAAACTGGCCTTGGCCTCGCCGAAAATTGGTCGACGAGTTTTGCAGCTGGAAAATCCATGTCGGGCGAATGGATGCCATTGGTGAATGTATCTTCCTGCTAATGTCCAGGAGTAATCATTGATATAGCTCAAATGGATCGCACGTCATGCAAGATCGCGGCACGGTTCTGTATCTCTCCAGCACACTATAGCCCCCACATATTTCTGCAAGGCCTTCGACTTGAGTGTTTCTGGGCGTCAAAATGGCAGTCATATACGCTGGTGGCGCAGGTTTGCCCCTAGAGAGACAAAATCAGATGGAATACGTACTCGTGGCCTGCTACGATTACAACCAAGGAACTGTTGTCTCCTTTACTAATTACCCCATCTACTTCATAACTGTGCGGGCGAGACAGAATAGGCGCATAATTTGCATACTGGGACCTCGTGTTTGATTTGGAAAGTGTGAGAGACCGTAGAGACGGTTGAGCTTAATTACATCCAACGCGACCTTGCATTGAGAGGCGCTGTACAATAAAACAAACGCAAAAGGGGGATAGAGTTCATCCTCGAAGCCAGGAGTCTTCCGTGCTTCAATCGCTAGGCTTCGAAGTCCTCCTTCTAGAAGACGTGTCCCTCTAAAAACTTTCCAACGTGCAACTTCCCAAACCCATTACCATTGCGTCTTGCCGTGAATAAGCTCTTCAAGAAACCAATTAGACTCTTCGTCAACCTTAATTCACCTCCAACTCGTCCCCAATCATCCAACAGAATAAAACCTGTCGCGTCAACCTTCTAGCCTTAATTCTCCATATCTTCACTCAACAATTGTGAGATGTTGAAGTAAAACACTCACTTCTGTGATTCTTTCTGGATCCACTAATTCAGATCACGGGATTCTTGCCAAGAGGCTCGTTTCTTTTGTATATAGTCTGCCCTTTTAGCATCCTTTCCTATAATTAGCTCTTTGTATTCTTTACAACTCTACTCCTAAATATTCTATAATAGTTTAAGCCCTTTTTACTACAATAGTTATAAGCCTAGCGCTTAGAACGTAGGACAATTCTCTTTACCTACTTAGTAACGCTTAAATTATTATATAACACTCTATTTAGAACCTCTCTATAATACAACCCCTCTATTTCTAATTATAAAAATTAGTAAAATAGTAGAAGTATAGCTTATTAATTACGCTAGTTAGCCTTACTAGTTTGTCTAGCTTTAATTCTAAGTAAACTTAAAAGGAATCTAGAACTAAATTAACCTAAAGGCGATTAATGCTCTAGCAATTAATTACGTAAAACTAGAATAACCTCTACTCTTATAGAAACTATTACTAATTGCAGATACAGTTTCTATAGCGTATATTTAATTATATAAAGCAGAGCTTACTAAGTATAAAATAGATAAGAAAAGCTTTCCTTTACAAATAGTAGAATATAGAGTAGTAGTTTTAGACTAGCAAGTAGACTATACTAAGATATAGAATTTCTAGACTTAGGTAAACGCTATAGTATTACCTAATCTGCTTACTCCTGCTATAATTACTCTAGTTAATACACACTAAACTACGCTTTAGTCTCTAATTTAACTCTTAAAAGAAGATCTCGCACTAAATAAAGGAGCTATATAGAATAATATTTAAGCTTTATACTACGCTTATCTTAAGAAGGCTAAGTAGGTAAGATAAAGTCCTAAGACCTAGTTTAAAGAGTGGCAGCTCCTCTATTAAAAAGTAAAGACCTACTTAATTAGTAAAATTAGTAGACCGCTTACTACCTAAGATTTCCTAAATATAATTACCGCGCGTATAGCACTAGATTAGGCCTAATTAATAAACTAACAGCTAATCTAGGATAAGACGCTAGGACGGAATTAGATTACGCTAGACAATCTAGGGAAGGTATTTTTGGCGCTTATCTAAGAGCATTTAATCTAATCTAGTTCTAATAAAACAAGTAGGGTATTCGCCACTTTTAATGAATTATTAAAACAATCTACTAACTCTAATAGTTTTAGTTTGTCTAATTAGATAAAGAAATAACTAAACTGTCCCTATAAGCCCTATACTTATAGGTAGAAACTAATAAAGTGCTGAGGACTTTAAACCGCGATAGCTAGATTACCCTAGAATAAAATATTATTATTTAATCTCACTAATAAAGAAAAATTAGAGATTCTTAATTAACTTAAGCAGCCTAAGTAGTCGAACCTTTGTAATGCAATTACGAAAGTAGAATAGAATAAGAAATAATCCTCTACTAAGACTATTAAGTATCCTAGTAGTATTACTACTGCTCTACTAAACCTATTTAATCTGCCTATAGATAATAGAGCATTAGCTGTCTACTCTACTCTATATTCTAACGCTTATCCTCTATTAGAATGTACAATACTAGATAGTGCTATAGTAGTTCACCTAGTTAATAATTGCAAAAGACTTATTCCTAGAACGTTTTAATTATTAAATAAGAGTGTAGAGGTAGGTATATAAAGCCTCCTAATCTTAGGAATTAGTAATAGACTAATTAAGAACGCTTTGTATAGGAAAAATAAGAGATTTATAGAAGATCTACTACTCTAAGGAGTGAGAGTAGTAGAAGGCTTTTATATAAATATTATATTAGAAGCTCTTTTAAAGAAAGTAAAAATTTAGTACCTTAGTTTAGATTACACTCTTAAAATTAGAAGTCTAGAACAAAGTGTTATCTTAGTAGACCTAAGATACAAGTATAACTTTACTTTCCTATAATATAAGCTAATCCACTCTTATCTAACTATTATAAGTGTAACTACTAAAGGATTATCCTAGGTTAATATTAAGAGATTAGATTCTAAGGACCTCTAGCACCTTTAAGCAGGGTATATAGGAAGTAGAGCTCTATAAGCTCTAGTAACTACAGCCTAAGGTGTAAAAATCACTAGAATATTAAGAAAGGATTATAAGCACTGTGCTACTATACATGTAACCTAGGTAATCTCTAAGAGACTTAGAGAATAATTACCTAAGCTATTTCACTTATTATTCTAGGATCTATTTAATATGCCTACTACTTAAAATAGAAAAAACTAGGTTTTACTAATTAAAGAAGATTTTAGTAAAAAACCTTACATTTTTAATCTTAGAACAAAAACGCTTTCTAAAATAATAAAAGTGTAGCAGGATTTCTTAGCTCTTATTAATACAAAATATAAGCTTTAAATCACAAAAATCTACTAGGACAATAATACAGCAACACTTCTATAGAGAGGGAAATCCTAGTATAAATTTTAGGCTAATTAGGAAGGGATAATAATTAGTAGACTACCGCCCTATACGCATAAGCCTAATAGCGCTGTAGAAAAAGTAGGCTAAGAGCTTATAATAAAAGTAATTAAAATATAAATAAGCGCAAATCTACTATTAAATCTCTAGCCTAAAATTATATAAGCGGCATGCTAGCTCTAAGAAATAATTCCTAGCCTAGTATTAGGCTATTAATTACCTAATAAAACGTTAGATACTTAGTTTAGACAATATTTTTATTATTTTAAACTAGTAAAAACATAATATAGAACAGTTAATCTTCGTCTAAACTAAAGTGCTATCTACGCCTATAGCTGCTAAGCTTACCCTTTAGATTAGGAGCGTGTAGCTAGGCAAGACAGAAGAGGATTTAAAGTAAATCCTAGGGGCTATATTAAATACCTAGTAGACTACAAAGCTTCTAATATCTACTAAATATAGATTCCTTAGCTTAATTAGGTAATTACTACACGAAATGTAAGATTTAATAAGTCCTTATTCTATAAAGGATTAGAGGAACAATCTATTCTAAAGATAGAAGTGTTAAAAATAGTAAAAAGCTTTTAGAAAAGAGAGCTAAACAATCTAAAAGAAGTATATAAAAACACGCTTAATATTCTTCCTAAAACAAATAAGTATATAAGAACTACTACTAGACCTATAGGTAACCCTTAGGTAATTAAAAGCAAAGTAGGCTAGCTAAGTAATTAGGAACCTAAGGTACCTACCACTAAGTAAGCTATAGGCTTAGCTAGCCAGCAACTAAGAATTCGCTTAAGTAGGAAAGAAAGTATAGGACTTATAACCCCTAATTAGACACTAGAGCTAGGTAATCTTAGGGGTAATCTATTAAGCGATTAAGAAATATCTAGCAGCTACTAGAACACTACTAAGAGAGCTAGCCTACTAGAATCTAGAGATTTAATACCTTATTTATTAGTAGAAACTAATTAGGTTACTAATTAACCTAGCGTAGATAACTTAATTACGCTAGATAAAGTAGATAACCTACTAGCGCACTAAAGGCGAAGGTAGATCTATCTAGAGGTAAGCAGAATAAGTAGGCGAAATTATAGTAAAGCACTAGAAATTAACTAACTAATAAATTGCTATCTACTATTACAAAGATTAAGAAAGTAAAATAATTAAGATAATTAGCTAAGGGGTAGGTAGAAGCTAGGTGCTTATACACTAATTACTAATTATCTTTAAAGTAATCTTAATATAATATTAGAGTATATATTTATACTAGGAGTAGTAGAGGCCTAGTCTAAGTAAGAAGAATATATTACACTAAATGTAATAGTATTCGCTTCTATACTTAGAAAGGCGCCTAGAGCGTCTTATATAGCTTAGACTTATAGAGATGAGCTTACACTAGAGCTAACCTTATAGAAACACTTTCACAATTATCTATATAGGAAGCTATTCCTCCTTACTACTTATAAGGAGATCTTAACTTTGCAAGATAAAGGTACCTAGATAGAGATTAAATAATTAGAGGTGTTAGAGCAACTACTCCCTTTAAAGTAGGTCTTTACCTACAAGTTTAATTAAAATAGATACTTTAAAAAGTGCAAAGCTTAAATTGTTATAAGAGGAGATCTTTAGAAAAAGAATACTCTCTACTCTACCTATACTACTACCCTAGTAGTAAGATTTTTTTAATTAGCTGTAGCTCTAGTAGTAGAATTTAATCTAGAAATCTTATAATTTAATATAGTAGGAGCGTTTCTAAATACTCTTATTACAGCCGCCAATCTAGTAACTTATAAATTACTTAATAGTTTTAAAAAGCCAGGAAAGTGTATAAGATTAAATTAAGCTTTGTATAGCTTAAGAGATTTACCACTTCTTTAGTATAAAGAATTTATAGGATTACTTTAATCTTATAGACTCTTAGCTTTGCTAGAAGAGCTATGCCTTTTTCTTTAATAGTAATTAAAGTATTATTATTCTATTTTATATTAATAACATTCTTCTTCTCTATTACAAGAGTAAAGAGAAAGAAGCCCTAGATTTTTAGAAGAAAATCGCGAATAAATACGAGATTAAATTAAAAGGACTAGTAGAGTAGTTCCTAGGTGTTTAAGTAATTAGGGACAGAGAAGTAAGATTAATTTCTCTAGTCTATAATACCTATATTAATAAGATCACAAAAAAGTTTAACCTTTTAAACTCTAGGAGCTTCCCTTCTACACCTCTATTAGTAGAAGATCTTATTCTAAGTATAGGAGAAGCTACTCCTTAACAAATAAAGCTCTTTTAAGAAGAGGTGGGATTAGCTCTCTATATAGCGATTATACTACGCCTAGATATAGCCTTTGCAGTGTTAAAGCTATTACACTTTCTAATAAATCTAAGTAAAGAACACTTTACTACTATTAATTGTGTGATCCTTTACCTCTATTAAACTAGATAGTAGGCTATAGTTTTTAGTAGCTATAATAGACCTAATCTGCTAATATATAGAGATGCCTTATTCGCTAATAATCTAATATCACAGCAATCTTCTTATAGATATATTATCCTATTATTTAGAGGAGTTATCTTATAGAAAGCAGCTTAATAGAATATAATCACTACTTTAACTATAGAAGCAGAGCTTCTAGCGCTTAAATATATAAGTAAAGAAGCTATAGTAATTAAGAGATTCTTTACTAAGCTTACTCTAGATCTAGGACCTTTATAGAAGGTCTATTACAACAATCTTTAAACTATTTATTTAGTAATTAGAAAGAATAAAAGAATTACTACTTAACTACGCTATGTAGATATTTAGAATATGTAGTTGCAGTAAGAGTATACAAAAGGATTGTTTTAAGTAGAATATTTTCTAACTAGTGAAATACTAGCAGATAGCCTTACAAAGGCTCTTACTTATTAGTAGTTTAATAGATTTAAAAGGCTATTAAATCTATAAGATATAAGTATAATAATTATAGAATAAGAGTAGGTAAGTAGAGAAATAATTTGTTAACTACCTAGAATTATTAATTTAAAGCTAGGAAATAAGAAAAGAAAAAAAAAAGAAAGAAAAAATTAGAGGGAGAATAGGAATTAAAAGAAAAGAAAATTAAAGAGTTTATCTATAAGTATATAGACCTTCTTCTTCCTCTACTTAATTATAGGGGTGCGAGAATCTCTTCTATAATTAGTAGTAGGAGATTCTCTTTATTTTTCTCCTCTCCTCCTCTCTATAGTAGGTAATTCCTTACCTTATCTACCTCCTCTACCTCTCCTTTAATTAGCAGTAGGTAACAGCTTACCCTAGCCTCCTCTCCTTTAATTAGTAAGAGAAGAAGCACTTACCTAGCTTTTACTCTATTTTAGAGCTAATAGGCTACTTATCTAGCTATTTTAATTAGGGTATTAGCTGCGACCGCGCTGCTCCTTAATAAGTAGGGTAGAAGAGTAATTACCTTATCCTCTACTAAGGATTAGCTAAGAGGAAAAGAGTAGGATAGTAGCTATATACTAAGCTTACTCCTTCTAACTGCTAGTAGGAGGAAGAGCTTATAAAGCTACTTTAACCTTTTTATATAGCTTAGTAATTAGCCTTTCCTATAAAAAGTATTAGCTAAATCTAGAATAAATCTTAAAATAAAAGCTTATATTAGCACCCTCTAATAGTTAATAGCAGATAAAATCTATAGCTAGAGTCTAAATATATAGCTAGCTATAGAAATAATTAGTAAAATTAGCTAAAGTAATAAAATAACCCTATATATAGTAGTGTAAGAGTAGGTAAAGTAGGTATAGTAGCGCCTACCTAAGCTTAAAGTGTTATTATAGCAGCGTCTATTACTCTTTTTTACTAGAGCTCTCTTTAAGCAGCCTAAGTAGCTTACTTATCTAAGAGCACTAAGTAATTGCTAGGGGCCTAAAACTAGGGTAGAAGGAGCTAGTAGAGTAGGAGGATCTTAGTAAGAGAATTAGGAGCTTTATTTAGTAGCTTTTGTAGTCTTTGCTGCGCATACTTTAGCTAGGTTATTAGATATCTAAAAGAGTTAGTAAAGCTCTAAATAATAGAAAGAGCGCAAGGTAATAATTAGAAAAAAAGAACCTACTATAAAATAGTAGGATTTAAAGGCTTAAACTAGTAGGCTTAAATTAGATAGGAGGTTAAAGCGTTAAAAGTAAAAGATTAAAGAGAGAAGATTAAGCGCTAGTAAAGGGCTTATATACTCTACTACCTATCTAATTATTAAGCGCTAAATGTGCTTCTTCTTTACTACTTATTTCTCTTACTACCACTCCTTCTTAATTAAAATACGCCTACCTATCGTACTTACTGGCTAGTAAGAGCAGGGAAATTACCTTATAGTTAATAGGAAGTAAGCGAAAAGAGCAGCGGAATAAAAGTGTTTACGCTCTAGGCCTTTGTGCTATACTTTTAAGCTCCTAACCTACTAAAAGAAGAGATTCTAGACACGATTCACGATAGAATTTGTGATTTAAAAGATAAATAGTGATTGTTTTGCTATTATAATAAGTAGGGGGTGATAGAATCGCTGTTCTTAAGATAAGGAGATTTAGAAGAACAATTTTTAATAGTTTTTTAATCTTTAAACAGCCTTTAGACGGTTTTTTAAAGATCTTTAGAAAGGATTTAAACAATTATAGATTACTTTTTAGGATAGGTGATCCGCTTTAAGCGATCACCTAAGGGGTGTATTAAAGTAAAACACTTACTTCTATAATTCTTTCTAGATCTACTAATTCAGATTATAGGATTCTTGCTAAGAGGCTCGTTTCTTTTGTATATAGTCTGCCCTTTTAGCATCCTTTCCTATAATTAGCTCTTTGTATTCTTTACAACTCTGCTCCTGAATATCCTGTGATAGTTCGAGCCCTTTTTACCACAACATGAGAGCAGGCCGAGGAATTTACAGGTTTCCACATAGTCGTCGTAGGATTTGAAGTAGAGCTAACCAGCGAAAAGATTAAGCTGCATTGCAAGACGGTAAGGGAGATAGAGGGCAGGCCGTCAGTCTAGTGTAGTGTAGAAGCTCAGTGCATCCAGAGGTAGGTAGCTAGAGTTAATACGTGCTCTGTAAAGGTGTAGGGTTGTAACCTTAGACTTCTCCATACTGCAAAATAGGCAATTCGCTTCATATAGCGAGATAATTATAACTGCGTTAATGTTGTTACTATTCAAGTTATAAGAAGTAAGGATCTATTACACTAAGCGTAGAAACGCATTAGACACGAAGGTATTAGAGTCTTTAACAGTCTCAGCAAAATTAGTAGTTACTAGTAACGTCTTAGCGTCTAAAAAGTTATTTAGGTTAAATGCCTTAGCTGCGCTTATGCTTTAAAAGGTAGAGAAAGTAGGGTAATATCCAAGAGAGTTACTAATAATCCTACCACTTAAGGCAAAGCTCTATACATCTACATGCAATCTATGCTGTCTTAGCTTAGCAGCAGGAGCGCGCTAAATCTGTTATTCTTGTTCTATTTCCCTAAAACATATATACGTAAAATATACTAAATACTGTTATTAAAAATACACTTATAGTAATAGTTTACGCTCTTATTCCTCTTAAAGTGCGCTTACTTTAAACTGCGTAATATTAAATTCTTTATAGCTAGTCGCAATTTATTAGACAATAGAATCTTTAGAAATAGCATAGATCTTAGGTCTATCTAGGCTTAGATAAGGTTAATACTAATCCTTAAGCGACTAAGCTTTAGTTTCTAGTAGCTTCTTAGCGTTATCCTTAGTTAATTTTAACTAGCCTTACTAATTATCTATAGCACTCTAAATCTTCTCTTACCTTACAAATTATTCTCCCTACACCACCTATAGCGGTATATTATAATAGAGGTTATTAAGAGTCTTATGTATTAACCACTCCAAAATGTTAGCGACTATAATTACTAAAGTATTGTAGTGTAAAGGTTGGCCTACGATAGAGAATTAGAGAAACATAGGGCCGATTAGCTGTTGTTTAAGATAGCTAATTAGGAAACAGACAAAGGGGGAGGACGCTAACTAGATAAGACATAAAGAGACCTAATAGACAATTAGAGTAGTTGGATTTGTATAATAGATTTTGGATAGGATAACTTAACTTATTCTTTTATATTTCTCACTTAAGGTAAACGCACCTACAATACCATAGTATGTGTCTTTTAGACAGCTTCGAGAATCCTAGTCTAGATATCTTAAGTAATATAGAAGACTACTATCTAACCTTTGCCTAGCTTTTGTATTTATATATAAGCTTGAACAAGATAGTCTTTTATTAGCCTTAGGCCTAGCGTTACGGCGGCCCTATATTAAAGCGGAAGGATAAGAACTATACCACGAGTGTAAGCCACGTCTAAAAAGATAAGATAAGCGTTAAGGCGAGACTAATATAATAATACTAGAAGAAGGCCTACACGGCCTTCGCGATTAATAACGCAAATCTCGTTATTTCTATTAATAAAGATAATAGCTTCCTTAGAGTTCTTATATAACTTAGGCTAAGTGTAAGGAATAGGTAACCTTTAAAGGTTGCTAGAGTTACTTTTCTATATTCTAGAAGTTTCTATAATAACGTCATAATAACGTTATAATAACGTTATAGATAACCCTATAAACACTGTTCTAGATAACGCTATAGGTAACGTTATAAATAATATTATAGATAGTAGAGAATTACTAAGTAGAATGTTCTAGAAACTCTATTTTATGTATATAAGGAGAGTTCTCTTCTACTTATACTTGTTAAATCCAACAGGGTAGCTAGTCCTATAGGGTTAAGGTTGGTTCTCGGGCAGGAGTACTTACGAAGGTGGAAGGTCTTGTTAATATAATAGTATCTTGCGAAGTGTAATAAGTTAATAATATAGTCTACTAGAATCCAAATAATAGATTAATAAACAGATTAAACACAAGTATAAGAAGCTCATCCTCGCGTTCCTATATACTAAGGTGATTAGTCTAACTAATTATACTAATTAAGGTAATTAGACCGCACTTAGTAATTAGTAATACGGCCTACTTAGTCTGCTCAGTGTGCTAAGGCTACTAATTACACTAATTAGGTCACGTGACACTAGCCGCGGCGCACGCGCTGCTTTAGAGAATAATTACATATATAGTTCTAGCGACTGCGCGCCTCGGATCTTAACAATACTCTCTATCCTAGATAGCAATTCTAAGCCTATACCTAAGGTGTTATTACTCTATTTACCTACGTTCGATCTACCCTCTATTACCCTAGTCTCTACTATTCTAGGTAACTAGTACTAGGGGAGAGAAGGTACTAGAAGGTCTAGAAGGTTACCCTTTATCCTCTAGCCTCTACCTCCTCTTTACAGTCTATAGTACTTATGCCATAATTAAATAATCTTTATTCTTTCTAATATATTTTCTTTTACTAATTACGTAAGCGCGCTATCTTCTTTTATACCTAATAGGCGCAAAGGAGAGCTACCTTAGCTAGCTCCTCTTTAATATAAAGTTTTACCTTCTCTTTAGCCTCTAACTCTTCTAACCTCTCTATTTCAGCATTTATTTTTAAATAATCTAGTAAAGGGGTCTCTTTAGGCTTACACTTCTAATTTCTCTATTAAATGTAGTTAGTACACTAAAAGTGTAAAGAAGAAAAATAATAAGTATATTTCTTTTTAGCGTAGTAGAAATAGGTAACTATTATAAAAATATAGTTTTCCTTAAGATAATTAGCTTAACTATAGTGATATTAAATAAAATAAGATTATAACTTTATAGGTAGTTAATTAATAAAGATATTAAGCTTAAAGGGGAAGATTAATACTAGAATCTAGCTATGCGCAAATAGTAGGGCATAAGCTTATTATACTTCTAGACTACTAGTGTACTAGAGTTAGCTATCTAGGCAGTTAGGTAATAGGTTATAGGTCCTATAGGTCCTAAGGACCGCACAGGCCTCGCCTGTATAGGAACTCTAGGACATAAAGGACTCGCCTATATAGGACCCTAGGACGTATAAGACTCTAGGATATATAGGATTCTAGGACGTGTGAGATTACTTAGTATATAGGAACGCGAGAATAAGCTTTTTATACTTATGTTTAATCTATTTATTAATTTATTATTTAGATTCTAGCAGACTATATTATTAACTTATTATACTTTATAAGATACTATTATATTAATAAAACCTTCTACCTTTGTAAGTACTCCTGCCTAAGAACTAACCTTAACTCTCTAGGACTAGCTACCCTCTTAAATTTAATATAAAACTCTATTAAGTACTTTACTTTCCCTATCTTTCCTTTTTTTTTTTCCTAACTACCTATAGTTAGCTTTTCTAATTCTATATTAGGAAAGAATTAGGCTAGGTTAATATAATATTAGATTCTAAAGTAGATATATCTTAGTTTATATTAAAATCTAATACTTCTACTCTCTTTAAAATAACTACCTTTAGTAAATTACCTCTTATCTATATAGGTGGCATAATAGCCTATTAGAGATCTTTTCTCTACTCTACCCCTTAAGTTCTTATAAGGTTATCCTTAACTTCTAAGCTAGAATTACTATACTCCTCCCTCTCTTTCACCTTTTAATACTATAGTAGTTTTAGTAGCTTTAGTATAGGGGTCTAAGAGTTAATTAGAAAGTTTTCTAGTATAATCTTTATCCTTCCCTTTAGTACCTAGGCCTTATTATCTAGAGTGTGCTAGTAAAAGCACTTTAGGCAATTACTATACGTAGTATATCTAAGGGTAGCTCTATTAAGTTCCTCTAGTTTAGTTTAACTTTAGAGGTTAACTTTATTAGCTTCTTCTATATATCTATCTTACACCTCTCTAATACTATATTAGATACTCTGTGTAGCGTTCCCTTATGTTATCTAGTATAGGCTAGGGCGTAACTTCTCTACTATTATTTTTAATAGGATAGTAGGTTCTTAAGCGTAGTTCTAACTCTATTTTTCTATTAAAACCTATTTTTATTATATCCCTATAAAGACATTTTCTAATTAGCTCCTACCTAATTAGTTATTAGGCTCCTTTTCCTTTCTAGAGAGTAGTTACTAGGCCTTTAAATATAGTTTATCCTAAGAAAATATTAATCTAACTATAATACCTCTTACCTCTTAGGTTAGTGCTACTATTAGGATAGAATTAGTATTTAGGGTATTAATAAGTATAACTAGCTCTTTATCTAATAGAGAAGTAGAGGCTATTTAAGTACTCTTCTTTCTGCTAGTAGCCTTAGCTTCTAGTACAGCTTAGATAATACTCTCCTCTATTACTTTAGTAGGTTTAGAAGCCCTTTAGTTTACTTCTATAACTACTACTTATAGCACTAGTTTATTATTATTAATTACTAGTAGAAGAGATTATAGGCGGAATTCTCTAATCTATAGCTAGGGGTTATGTTAGATCCAAGAGGGTAGCTAGTTCTAAAGAGTTAAGGTTGGTTCTCGGGCAGGAGTATTTACAGAAGGTGGAAGGTCTTATTAATATATTAGTATTTTAATAAAGTGTAACAAGTTAAGAATTTGGTCTGCTAGAATCTAAATAATAGATTAATAAACAGATTAAACATAAGTATAGAGAGCCTATCCTCGCGTGCCTATATACTTTGAGCGATTAGTGGACTAATTACTCTAATTAAACTAATTAAGCACTAATTAGTTACTTAGTATATTAAGTGCTTAGTCTAATTAGTTATCTTGGCGCCCTAATTATACTAATTATGTTACGTAACCTCTTGTACTATGCCACTCGAACAATAAATATAGATATATATAAAGATCCTAGAAGGCCTAGCCTTTAGATCTTAATATTATCTCCCTCTTTACTAGGATTTGTCCTTAAATTATGTAACTATGTCTTATGCCTAGTTATAACTAGAGCTCGCCCTACGTTATAAGTAGCGTTAGCCTACTTACACTATACCTAAATAACCTTCTAAGTCTAGCACTACCTATTACTATTACTTAACTAATTTTATTAACTCCTTTAGTAAAGTTATAGTTAAGAAATGCTTAACGTGTATAAAATATAACTATATTTATAAAGTTCACGTTTAGTCTAAAAAATGTGGGGAATATACTTATTAAGGTTAACGTTGTAATATACGCGTTTTAAAGTCTAAGTTTAAGTGTTTATTAGCGGAGAAAGAGAAATTGCGTATATAGATAAAAAGGTTAAAAGAAAAGCAGGAGGCTGCGTTTAAGACCTATAAGGAGGTGTTAGAGAAATTATAGGTTATACATAGGTACAAAGATTAGTTGCGTTAGTAAATAAACTTACTAAATAAGTGTGCTAAGGATATAATAGTAGTTAAGTAGAAGAATATTAAAGAGGCTAAATCTTATAAGGCTGTTAATCTAGTGGTTAATAAGACTCCTTTAGGTTCCTTCTTATCCCCTATAATATAGAGCGCTTTTAAGGATTTCCTATTAGAATTCTAGAATAATCTAGTGCCTTTACTATCTTAGGTACAAATATTATTATACTGTGTAGATTATTAGTAGAATTCTCTAATTTTTTGTTAATAGTTTTTTAGGTAGTTCTCTAGTTCCTAAGTGTTTTCGCTGTGTGAGTAACCTTTCTACTTAATAAGATACGCGTTGCTATGCTAATTATATTCTAGAATTTTTTTAACCTTAAATTTATTTTCTTTCTTAGTTCTATAGTAGAAGGCGGTTCTAACTAGTGTATTAGGGTCTACTAGTTCTAGTAGTAATACGTGGAATACTAGGTGTATCTTTGCATCTAGCGGTAGTTCTAACTTATAGTTTACTAGTAATATTTGCTTAGAAATATAAAATAGTTTAACTTTAATATAATCTAGTTTCTTGTTTTTCTTCTTCTAAGTTTAAAGGTTCTTTGTAAGTAGATATACTTTATCCCTCTTCTTTAGCTAAGGTGCTATTTTTTATTTTTAATTTTAGTATAAAATTAATTACTACTAAGCTTTCTTAAGATTCTCTTAGAGTTCTTAGTGTATTTTCTTTATATTTTCTACTATATCTATAGCTTCTTTTGCTTTAATTGTTGTAGGAAATTATTAATTAAAGAGATATAGGTGTCTTCTATAGTTTACATAGAATAGTGTATGTCCTAATACTGCTAATACTTTGTTATTATAGGCTAACTATACTATAGGTAGTAATAAAACCTAGTTATTCTTCTAACTATTATAGTAAATACGTAGGTACGTTTCTATAGTTTAGTTCGTACGTTCTGTCTGTCTGTCTGTTTATAGATAGTAAGCTGTTAATAGCTTTCGTTTCATTCTAAGTAGGGCTATAAGCGTTATTTAATAATTTAATATAAAGAGCTTGTCTCTATTACTAATAATTATTTTTAGGATTCTGTAATATCTAATTAGTTAGTCTAGGATAAGAAAAGTAAGTTCCTTTACTATTATTCTTTTAAGGCATAGAATAAGCTTAATATACTTAGTTAGTTAGTAGACTATTACTAGTATACTGTTGTATTTAATTCCTGTTATTAGATCCTTAGAGTTTAGAGTTCCTATAGCAAAATCTATAGTAATATCTTTCTATAGTGCTGTTAGTATTCTAATCACTTATATCTCTCTATATTTAAGATATGTGCTGTGTTTATTTCTCTAGCATTCTGCACATTTATAGATATAAGTTATTACAGCTTCCTTAATTCCTTTAAAGGTGTAATTCCTTTAGATAAGTTCTATTATTTTTGTAATGCCTAGGTGTTCGTACATAGGGTTATTATAGTATTATTAGATAATCTTAGTTTGTAAATATTCTAGAACTTCTTAGTTAATTACTAAAAGTTAATTTAGTTCTACTGTTAGTTCTAGAGATCTATCTTTAGCTTTGCAAAGAATTATAGAAAAGGTTTTTACTTTTTCTCTTACTAGATTACTTTATTAGCTAAGAGCATCTACTCTGCTATTTTTTTTTCTAGCTATATAGATAATTCTAAACTTATACTACCCTATAGTTTACAACTATCTTTGTTATTATAGCGTAAGTTCTTTTGTTATTATGAACCTCAGAAGGTTCTTATAATCTATGTAGATTTCTAGTATTAAGTAACTAAGCGCGTAAATCCTCTAGTGCTTTAAGGCTTTAATAATAGCGTAGAATTCTTTATTATATACGTTGTATTGTGTTTTAGCGTTATTGAATTTACATAAGTAATAGGTAATTAGGTGCTATTTACTATTATATTCTTATTTAGCGCAGGCGCCTAGTGTAAGATTGCTAGTGTCTGTTTTAAAGCGCAGTAGTTTATTACTTCTAAAATAAACAAGAATAGGTTCTATAATACATACCATCTTAAAGAGTTAGAATAACATTCTACACTTATTTGTTTATTTAAAGGTGTTGTGGTGAAAAGGGCTCGAACTATTATAGGATATTTAGGAGCAGAGTTATAAAGAATATAAATAGCTAATTGTAGGAAAGAATGCCAAAAGGGTAGACTATATACAAAAGAAACGAGCCTCTTAGCAAGAATCCCGTGATATAAATTAGTAGATCTAGAAAGAATTACAGAAGTAAGTGTTTTACTTTAATACACCCCCTAGGTAATTGCTTAAAGCAGATCACCTATTCTAAGAAGTAATTTATAATTATCTAAATCCTTTTAAAGATCTTTAAAAAACCATCTAAAGGCTATTTAAAGATTAAAAAACTATTAAGAATTATTCTTCTAAATCTCCTTATCTTAAGAACAGCGATTCTATCACCTCCTATTTATTATAATAGTAAAACAATCACTGTTTATCTTTTAAATTATAAATCCTATCGTGAATTGTGTCTAGAATCTCCCTTCTAGTAGGTTAGGAGCTTATAAGCGTGGTATAAAGGCCTAGAGCGTAAACACTTTTATTCCACTGCTTTTTTCGCTTACTTCCTATTAACTATAAGGTAATTTCCCCGCTCTTACTAGCTAGCAAGTATAATAGGTAGGCGCGTTTTAATTAGGAAGGAGTAGTAGTAAGAGAAATAAGTAGTAAAAAGGGAGCGCATTTAGCGCTTAATAATTAGATAGGCGGTAGAGTATATAAGCCCTTTACTAGCGCTTAATTTTCTCTTTTTAATCCTTTACTTTTAACGCTTTAACTTCCTATCTAATTTAAGCCTACTAGTTTAAGCCTTTAAATCCTACTACCTTATAGTAGGTTCTCTTCTTCTAATTATTACCTTGCGCTCTTTCTAATAACCTAGCTAAAGCACGCGTAGTAAAGGCTGTAAAAGCTACTAAACAAAGCTCCTAATCCTCCTACTAAGATTCTTCTACTCCTCCTACTCTACTAGCTCCTCCTACCCTAGCTCTAGGCCCCTAGTAATCGCTTAGTACTCTTAGATAAGTAAGCTACTTAGGCAGCTTAAAAGGAGCTCTAGTAATAAAGAGTAATAAACGCTGCTATAATAACGCTTTAAGTTTAGGTAGGCGCTACTATACCTACTTTACCTACTCTTACACTACTATATATAGGATTATTTTATTACTTTAGCTAATTTTACTAATTATTTTTGTAGCTAGCTGTATATTTAGACTCTAGCTATAGATTTTATTTACTATTAACTATTAAAGGGTGCTAATATAAGCTTTTATATTAAAATTCTTTCTAAGTTTAGCTAATATTTTTTATAGGAGAGGCTAATTACTAAGCTATATAAAAGAGTTAAAGTAGCTTTATAAGCTTCTCTTCCTACTAGTAGTTAGGAGGAGTAAGCTTAGTATATAGCTACTATCCTACTTCCTCCCTCCTAGCTAATCCTTAGTAAAGGATAGGGTAATTACCCTCTTACTCTACCTATTAAGGAGCAGCGCAGTCGCAGCTAATATACTAGTTAAAATAGCTAAATAAATAGCTTATTAGCTCTAAAATAGAGTAGAGGCTAGGTAAGTGCTTTTCCTCTTACTAATTAAAAGAGGGGAGACTAGGGTAAGGAATTACTTATTACTAATTAAAGGAGAGGTAAAAGAGGTAGATAAAGTAAGGAATTACCTACTATAGAGAGGAGGAGAGGAGGAGGATAGGGAGAATCTCCTACTACTAATTATAGGGGAGATTCTCGCACCCCTATAATTAAGCTAAACAGAAAGAGGGTCTATAAGCTTATAGATAAGCTCTTTAATCTCTTCTTCCTCTAATTCCTATTCTCCCTCTAATCTTTTCTTTCTTTTCTTTTTTTTCTTCTTGTTTTCTAGCTCTAAATTAATAATTCTAGGTAGTTAATAGATTAATTCTCTACTTACCTACTCTTATTCTGTAATTATTATGCTTACATCTTATAGATTTAATAGCCTTTTAAATCTATTAAACTACTAATAAGTAAGAGCCTTTATAAGGCCATCTACTAGTATTTCGCTAGTTAGAAGATATTCCACTTAAAATAATCCTTTTATATACTCTTACTGTAACTATATATTCTAAATATCTATATAGCGTAGTTAAATAGTAATTCTTTTATTCTTTCTAATTACTAAACAAATAGTTTAAAGATTGTTATAATAGACCTTTTATAAAGGTCCTAGATCTAGAGTAAGCTTAGTAAAGAATCTCTTAATTGCTATAACTTCTTTACTTATATATTTAAGCGCTAGAAGCTCTACTTCTATTATTAAAGTAGTAATTATATTCTATTAAGCTGCTTTCTATAGGATAGCTCCTCTAAATAATAGGATAATATATTTATAGGAAGATTACTGTGATATTAGATTATTAGCGAAAGAGGCATCTCTATATATTAGCAGATTAGGTCTATTATAGCCACTAAAGACTATAGTCTACTATCTAGTTTAATAGAGGTAAAGGATTACATAGTTAATAGTAGTAAAGTGTTCTTTACTTAGATTTATTAGAAAGTGTGATAGCTTTAACACTATAAAGGCTATATCTAGGCGTAGTATAATTACTGTGTAGAGAGCTAATCCTACCTCTTCTTAAAAGAGTTTTATTTCTTAAGGAGTAGCTTCTCCTGTGCTTAGAATAAGATCTTCTACTAATAAAGGTATAGGAGGGAAGCTCCTAGAGTTTAAAAGGTTAAACTTTTTTATAATCTTATTAATATAGGTATTATAAACTAGAGAAATTAATCTTACTTCTCTATCCCTAATTACTTAAACACTTAGGAACCACTCTACTAGTCCTTTTAATTTAATCTTATATTTGTTCGCAATCTTTTTCTAAAAATCTAGGGCTTCTTTCTCTTTACTCTTGTAATAGAGAAGAAGAATATTATTAACATAAAATAGAATAATAATACTTTAATCACTATTAAAGAAAAGGCATAGCTCTTCTAGCGAAGCTAAGACTCTATAAGATTAAAGTAATCCCGCAAATTCTTTATACTAAAGAAGTAGTGAATCTCTTAAGCTATATAAAGCTTAATTTAATCTTACATACTTTTCTAGCTTTTTAAAACTATTAGGTAATTTATAAGTTACTAGATTAGTAGCTATAATAAGAGTATTTAGAAACGCTCCTACTATATTAAATTATAAGATTTCTAGATTAAATTCTACTACTAGAGCTATAGCTAATTAGAAAGATCTTACTACTAAGGTAGTAGTATAGGTAGAGTAGAGAGTATTCTTTTTCTAAAGATCTCCTCTTACAATAATTTAAGCTTTACACTTTTTAAAGTATCTATTTTAATTAAACTTATAGGTAAAGACCTACTTTAAAGCAAGTAGTTACTCTAACACCTCTAATTATTTAATCTCTGTCTAGGTATCTTTATCTTACAAAGTTAAGATCTCCTTATAAGTAGTAAGGAGGAATAGCTTCCTATATAGATAATTGTAAAAGTGTTTCTATAAGGTTAGCTCTAGTGTAAGCTCGTCTCTATAAGTCTAAGCTATATAAGACGCTCTAGGCGCCTTTCTAAGTATAGAAGCGAATACTATTACATTTAGTGTAATATATTCTTCTTACTTAGACTAGGCCTCTACTACTCCTAGTATAAATATATACTCTAATATTATATTAAGATTACTTTAAAGATAATTAGTAATTAGTGTATAAGCACCTAGCTTCTACCTACCCCTTAGCTAATTATCTTAATTATTTTACTTTCTTAATCTTTGTAATAGTAGATAGCAATTTATTAGTTAGTTAATTTCTAGTGCTTTACTATAATTTCGCCTACTTATTCTACTTACCTCTAGATAGATCTACCTTCGCCTTTAGTGCGCTAGTAGGTTATCTACTTTATCTAGCGTAATTAAGTTATCTGCGCTAGGTTAATTAGTAATCTAATTAGTTTCTACTAATAAATAAGGTATTAAATCTCTAGATTCTAGTAGGCCAGCTCTCTTAGTAGTGTTCTAGTAGCTGCTAGATATTTCTTAATCGCTTAATAGATTACCCCTAAGATTACCTAGCTCTAGTGTCTAATTAGGGGTTATAAGTCCTATACTTTCTTTCCTATTTAAGCGAATTCTTAGCTGCTAGCTAGCTAAGCCTATAGCTTACTTAGTAGTAGGTACCTTAGGTTCCTAATTACTTAGCTAGCCTACTTTGCTTTTAATTACCTAAGGGTTACCTATAGGTCTAGTAGCGGTTCTTATATACTTATTTGTTTTAGGAAGAATATTAAGCGTATTTTTATATGCTTCTCTTAGATTGTTTAGCTCTCTTTTCTAAAAGCTTTTTACTATTTTTAACACTTCTATCTTTAGAATAGATTGTTCCTCTAATCCTTTATAGAATAAGGACTTATTAAACCTTACGTTTCGTGTAGTGATTACCTAATTAAGCTAAGGAATCTATATTTAGTAGATATTAGAAGCTTTGTAGTTTACTAGGTATTTAATATAGCCCCTAGGATTTACTTTAAATCCTCTTCTATCTTACCTAGCTACACGCTCCTAATCTAAAGAGTAAGCTTAGCAGCTATAGGCGTAAACAGCACTTTAGTTTAGACGAAGATTAACTGTTCTATATTATGTTTTTACTAGTTTAAAATAATAAAAATATTGTCTAAACTAAGTATCTAACGTTTTATTAGGTAATTAATAGCCTAATACTAGGCTAGGAATTATTTCTTAGAGCTAGCATGCCGCTTATATAATTTTAGGCTAGAGATTTAATAGTAGATTTGCGCTTATTTATATTTTAATTACTTTTATTATAAGCTCTTAGCCTACTTTTTCTACAGCGCTATTAGGCTTATGCGTATAGGGCGGTGGTCTACTAATTATTATCCCTTCCTAATTAGCCTAAAATTTATACTAGGATTTCCCTCTCTATAGAAGTGTTGCTGTATTATTGTCCTAGTAGATTTTTGTAATTTAAAGCTTGTATTTTGTATTAATAAGAGCTAAGAAATCCTGCTACACTTTTATTATCTTAGAAAGCGTTTTTGTTCTAAGATTAAAAACGTAAGGTTTTTTACTAAAATTTTCTTTAATTAGTAAAACCTAGTTTTTTCTATTTTAAGTAGTAGGCATATTAAATAGATCCTAGGATAATAAGTGAAATAGCTTAGGTAATTATTCTCTAGGTCTCTTAGAGATTACCTAGGTTACGTGTATAGTAGCACAGTGCTTATAATCCTTTCTTAATATTCTAGTGATTTTTACACCTTAGGCTATAGTTACTAGAGCTTATAGAGCTCTACTTCCTGTATACCCTACTTAAAGGTGCTAGAGGTCCTTAGAATCTAATCTCTTAATATTAACCTAGGATAATCCTTTAGTAGTTACACTTATAATAGTTAGATAAGAGTAGATTAGCTTATATTATAGGAAAGTAAAGTTATACTTGTATCTTAGGTCTACTAAAATAACACTTTATTCTAGACTTCTAATTTTAAGAGTGTAATCTAAACTAAGGTACTAAATTTTTGCTTTCTTTAAAAGAGCTTCTAATATAATATTTATATAAAAGCCTTCTACTACTCTCACTCCTTAGAGTAGTAGATCTTCTATAAATCTCTTATTTTTCCTATACAAAGCGTTCTTAATTAGTCTATTACTAATTCCTAAGATTAGGAGGCTTTATGTACCTACCTCTACACTCTTATTTAATAATTAAAACGTTCTAGGAATAAGTCTTTTGCAATTATTAACTAGGTAAACTACTATAGCACTATCTAGTATTGTACATTCTAATAGAGGATAAGCGTTAGAATATAGAGTAGAGTAGACAGCTAATGCTCTATTATCTGTAGGCAGATTAAATAGGTTTAGTAGAGTAGTAGCAATACTACTAGGATACTTAATAGTCTTAGTAGAGAATTATTTCTTATTCTATTCTACTTTCGTAATTGCATTACAAAGGTTCGACTACTTAGGCTACTTAAGTTAATTAAGAATCTCTAATTTTTCTTTATTAGTGAGATTAAATAACGATATTTTATTCTAGGGTAATCTAGCTATCGCGGTTTAAAGTCCTCAGCACTTTATTAGTTTCTACCTATAAGTATAGGGCTTATAGGGACAGTTTAGTTATTTCTTTATCTAATTAGACGAACTAGAACTATTAGAGTTAGTAGATTGTTTTAATAATTCATTAAAAGTGGCGAATACCCTACTTATTTTATTAGAACTAGATTAGATTAAATACTCCTAGATAAGTGCTAAAAATACCTTCCCTAAATTATCTAGCGTAATCTAATTCCGTCCTAGCGTCTTATTCTAAATTAGCTATTAGTTTATTAATTAGGCCTAATCTAGTGCTATACACGCGGCGATTATATCTAGAAAATCTTAGGTAGTAAGTAGTCTACTAATTTTGCTAATTAAGTAGGTCTTTGCTTTTTAATAAAAGACCTACTACTCTTTAAACTAGGTTTTAGAACTTTATTTTACCTACTTAGCCTTTTTAAGATAAGCGCAGTATAAAGCTTAAATATTATTCTATATAGCTTCTTTATTTAGTGTGAGATTTTCCTTTAAGAGTTAAATTAGGAACTAAAGCGTAGTATAGCGTGTATTAACTAGAGTAAATATAGCAGGAGTAAGCAGATTAGGCGATACTATAGCGTTTACTTAAGTCTAGAAATTCTATATCTTAGTATAGTCTACTTACTAGTCTAAAACTGCTACTCTATATTCTACTATTTATAAAGAAAAGCTCTCCTTATCTATTTTATACTTAGTAAGCTCTGCTTTGTATAATTAAATACTTACTATAGAGGCTGTATCTACAATTAGTAATAGTTTCTATAGGAGTAGAGGTTATTCTAGCTTTACGTAATTAATTACTAGAGCGTTAATCGCCTCTAGGTTAATTTAGTTCTAAATTCCTTTTAAGTTTACTTAGAATTAAAGCTAGACAAACTAGTAAGGCTAGCTAGCGCGATTAATAAGCTATACTTCTACTATTTTAATAATTTTTATAATTAGAAATAGAGGGGTTGTATTATAGAGAGGTTCTAAATAGAGTGTTATATAATAATTTAAGCGTTACTAAGTAGGTAGAGAGAATTGTCCTACGTTCTAAGCGCTAGGCTTATAACTATTATAGTAAAAAGGGCTTAAACTATTACAGGATATTCAGGAGTAGAGTTATAAAGAATATAAATAGCTAATTGTAAGAAAGGATGCCAAAAGGGCAGACTATATACAAAAGAAACAAGCCTCTTAGCAAGAATCCCGTGATATAAATTAGTGGATCTAGAAAAAATCACAAAAGTAAGTGTTTTACTTTAACAAAAGGGTACGTTCTTCCTTACAAAATTTATTAAAGGTATTATAACCTTTGCGTAATTTTAGATAAATTGTTAGTTAAATCTATAAAATTCTAAGAATTCTTAGATATTCTTAGCTGTCTTTAGTATTAGCTAGTTCTTAATATATTTAACTTTACTTAGTGCTATTTCAGTTCCTTCTATAGTAATAATATGTCCTAGGAATTTAAGTTATTTAACGTTAAACTTATATTTCTTAAGTTTAATATAAAGGCATGCTTTATCTAGTGCTTTTAGTACTATCTATACATGCTTAGTGTAGTCTAATTTATTTTTAGAAAAGACAAGGATATTGTCTATATACGTAATAATAAATATGTCTAGATATTCGCAGAGTACGTTATTAATAAGTGCTATAAAAGCTGTTAGTGCGTTTATAAGTCTAAAAGGTATAACCTTATATTTAAATAGTCTATAGCGTAATTAAAACGCTATTTTCTATTCTTTACTTTTCTTAATTTATATAAGGTAGTAACTGTCTCTTAGATCTATTATTATAAATATCTTAGCTTAAGATAGTTAATCTCGTAGCTCTATAATATTTAGTAGTAGATATTAGTTCTTTATTATTATATTGTTAAGTTATTAGTAGTTAACGTATAGTCTATCTAATCTATCCTTTTTCTTAATAAACATAAAAGGACTTACTACTAGTAATTTTAATAGTTATATATATCCTTTCTTAAGATTTATCTTAATAAAATTACGTTCTTTAAGGAGTTTTTCTCTTATCTTACTATATAGTGGTCTAAAGAGTAGCGTCTTCCCTTTTTCTAGGTCTATTATAAGATTCTAGGGTTAATATTCTAGTAGGTTTACTTTTCCTTCCTTTTCCGTGAATATATATGTCTATTTCCTATACTCTCTTAGTAATGTAAGAGGTGTGCTATTATCCTCCTTCTTACGCTTTTTAACCTAGTAGTTCCTACTAGCGTCTGCTAAAGTGTGCTTCTGTTTTTTAACTATCTATTATAGTATTATATTATTAATAACTTCCTTATCTACTATTATTTTTAGTTAATACGTAGGCTTTACTTATAATATATAATTATAGCGTTTAAATAATATTTTCTTTGTACCCTAGTTAATCTGCGGGTTGTGTATTATTAACTAAGGTAATCCTAAGACTAACTTATGCTTAGATCCTAGTAAGACATCTAAGGTAAGTTCCTCTCTATATCCTTAGACTATTATCGTAGTAGTAACCTCCTAGTATATTTAAGGTGTCTTAGGCATTAGGGATCTATTTATAATATAGATAATATAAGGTACTTTTTTATCTAATAGTATAAGTCCTGCTTGTCTTGCTGTCTAATAAGATATAAAGTTCTTTCCTAATTTTAAGTCTATAAAAGCTTAAGCCTATATTCCTTTAAGCTATACTAGTAGCTTAACTAATATTATGCTTACTATAGTATTTAATTTAATAAAGGTATTTTCTTATCTAAGTTTAGGCCTAAAAAAGACATCTATTTGTGTAGGTTATAATTAAGTCCTAGTGCCTAGTATACGTTTCTAAGCATCTGCTTCTATTATTATTCTCAAGTATATAACTTATATAGATTGTCTTGTTCTTCTTCCTATAAGAATATTCTTCTATTTTTCCTTCTGCAGTCTTCACTATTCCTATATACTAGTTAAATTAGTAGTTCTGTTATTACTTCTTATATAGGACAGTTTACAAAGCTATCCAAATGTTTAGCTATATAGTAGTATTTGCAGTCTTAGTTTAGACACGTGTACTAGTATAGTTGTATACAGTCTCTATTAATAAGTATATTGTAGTATTTATTACCCTTTAGCGTAAGGTAAGGAAAGTATTTTACTTATTACTTATCCTAGAGGTGTTTATTATAGGCTATAATAGGGTAGTCTATCTATATTTATCTACAGCGTAGTTTCCTTCTAGGTTGTTTCTTATTCTCCTCTTTTTCTGCCTTATATTATACGTATGTTGGTTCTTCGCAATACGTCTATATATAGAATTAGTATGTAGGATTTTAGTAGTCTAGATAGTACTTTAGTATATAGTCTAACTTTTTATTTTTATATAGTTGCACTCCTTTTAGTGCCTAGTAGGGTTCTATGTAGTCCTAAACATTTAGTTTATACTTAGGTAATATAGGGTTATCTTCTTTCTACCTACTTTATAGGTAAGGAGTAGAAGATCTTAGTATCTCTTCTATATCTTCTACGTTGTAGTATACGTTAGAGTTATCTTCTAGATTTTTATATAGTTATAAGTTAGGTAAATCTAATTACTTACTTTACTCTAGTGTAACGCGTTAGTAACTAAATAGCGTTATAACAACTTCCTATTCCTTATTAGGTTCTTAGTCCTTAATAGTTAGTATATTTAACTTAGTTTAATAGACTTTATTCTTTAATCTATAGTTCCTAGCTATGTGGCCTAGTTTGCTATATATAAAGCATTTATAGGTCTTAGTTATTAGTTATTAACTTCTATTAGAGACGCGTTTATTAGGCTGTTTAAGGCCTATCTTTCTTCTTTTTCCTTTACTTATATAGTTAAACTAAACATCTTTTATTAGTTCGTATCTCTAGTAGTTCCTTAGCTATTACTTTTAGATAATTCTAACAGGGTTTTTATAAACCACTTTTACTAGTTATCTAAAGCTTATCGCCCTAGGGTTTTAGTAGAGCTCTTATTACAGTAAAAACTATTCTTTATTAATCCTAATAGTTTCTTTATATAGTTCTTTAAGGTTAGTAATTTGTGCACTACTACGTAAGAGTTCCTTACGTAGTTTCTATTTAAGTCCTTATTTATACATGTCCTAAAGGAATTTATTGTTCTAGTTAAGCTACATAGCGTATTTATAAAACTTAGCTATATACTTAGCTGCTAATTACTTCTAAGTTATAGTCTAAATCTTTACTTTTGCAATAGAGTCCTTATTAGTAACCTTAAAGAGTTATTTAAGGTATTTCTTAAAGTTATTATAATCCTTAATAATGTTAACTGTATTAGCGTATTTATCTACGTAATTATTATTATTATTATCGTAGTCTATTCCTAGGTAGTTTTTAAGGTAGACATAAATCTACAATCCTATATCTCTTTATATATATATTACTGCAAAGATAACCTTTTTCTTATCTTTAAGGGGTTTATCTAAGTTAAAGAAGTAGAGGTCTAACTAGAGAATTTAGACGTTAGTTTAAAATCGTTCACTAAAGTAGAGATTAGGTTTATGCACCTTACTACTATCCTTTATAAAAGTAATCTTAGCGGCACCTAAAGCTGTAGAAGAGGTAGGAGTTTATAAAGTACTTATATTAAAGGTGTTTAAGATATTAAATCTAAGAGGGTAGCTAGTCCTAAAGGGTTAAAGTTAGTTCTTAGGCAGGAGTACTTATAGAAGGTAGAAGGTCTTATTAATATATTAGTATGTTAATAAAGTGTAATAAATTAATAATTTAGTCTGCTAGAATCTAAACAATAGATTAATAAATAGATTAAACACGAGTATAGAGAACCTATCCTTACGTTCCTATATACTTTAAGCAATTAGTGGACTAATCGCTCTAATTAAACTAATTAAGCACTAATTAGTTACTTAGTATATTAAGTGCTTAGTCTAATTAGTTGTCTTGGCGCCCTAATCACACTAATTAGGTTACGTGACCTCTTGTGCTGTGCCACTTAAATAACAAATATAGATACATATAAAGATCCTAGGAGGCCTAGTCTTTAGATCTTAATAGGTTAATTCTAACCCTTCTTTTCTAAAGGTCTCTTATTTAAGCCACTAACACTAGTTTACTCACTCTAGCCTCTATAACCCTTTTAATACATAGTTAGTTCTATTATTCCTAAGAGCTCTTTTTTACTACTCTAGTTCTTATAGTATTTACTTCCTTAGTTATGTTAACTTCTTTAGATAGGTAGGAGACCTCTAATAAAGTAGTATAGTGTTAGGATCCGGCCGCGCGTAAGCAGTAGGGCACGAGCTTATTAGACCACTAGTCCACTAGAGTTAGCTAACTAAGTAGTTAGATAATAGGTTATAGGTCCTAAGGGTCCTAGAGACCACATAGGCCTCGCCTATATAGGGACTCTAGAACGCGTAGGACTTACCCACACGGGACTCTAGGACGTATGGGACTCTAGGATATATAGGACTCTAGGACATATAGGATTCTGGGACATGTAGGATTACTTAGTATATAGGAACGCAAGAATAAGCTTCTTATACTTATATTTAATTTAATTATTAATTTATTATTTAGATTCTAGTAGACTAAATTATTAAGTTATTACACTTTATAAGATACTATTATATTAATAAGACTTTCTACCTTCTATAAGTACTCCTGCCTAAGAACTAACCTTAACCCTTTAGGACTAGCTACTTTTTTAAATTTAACATCTTAAACACCTTTAATATAAGTACTTTATAAACTTCTACCTCTTTTATAGCTTTAGGTGCTACTAAGATTACTCTTATAAAAGATAGTAGTAAGGCGTATAAACCTAATTTCTACTTTAGCAAATAATTTTAAACTAATGTCTAGATTCTTTAGTTAGACCTCTACTTCTTTAACTTAGATAAACCTCTTAAAGATAAGAAAAAGGTTATCTTCGCAGTAATATATATGTGAGGAGATGTAGCATTATAAATTTATCCCTACTTTAAAAAGTACCTAGGAATAGACTATAATAATAATAACAATAATTACGTAAATAAATACGCTAATACAGTTAATATTATTAAGGATTATAATATCTTTAAGAAATACCTTAAACAACTCTTTAGGATTACTAATAAGGACTCTATTATAAAAGTAAAGATTTAAACTATAACTTAGAAATAATTAGTAGCTAAGTATATAGCTAAGTTTTATAAATACGCTGTGTAACTTAACTAGAATAATAAATCTCTTTTAGATATATATAAATAAGGACTTAAATAGAAACTATGTAAGGAACTCTTACGTAGTAGTGTATAAATTACTAACTTTAAAGAACTATATAAAGAAACTATTAAGATTAATAGAGAATAGTTTTTACTATAATAAGAGCTCTACTAAGACCCTAGGACGATAAGCTTTAGATAACTAGTAAAAATAGTTTATAAGAACCCTATTAGAATTGTCTAAAAGTAATAGCTAAGGAACTACTAGAGATACAAACTAATAGAAGGTGTCTAGTTTAACTATATAAGTAAAGGAAAAGGAGGAAGGATAGGCCTTAAGCATCCTAATAAACGCGTCTCTAATAGAAGTTAATAACTAATAACTAAGACCTATAAATGCTTTATATATAGCAAACTAGGCCACATAGCTAGGAACTATAGATTAAAGAATAAAGTCTATTAAACTAAGTTAAATATACTAACTATTAAGGACTAAAAACCTAATAAGGAATAGGAAGTTGTTATAACGCTATTTAGTTACTAACGCGTTATACTAGAGTAAAGTAAGTAATTAGATTTACTTAACTTATAACTATATAAAGATCTAGAAGACAATTCTAATATATACTATAACTGTTTGTACAGTTTATCGTACAAGTAGCACTAGGTGAAGTGGGGGCCTGCCTACCTATAGGGACCCGCACAAGGACCCACTACTTAGGTTAGCGCTAAGAGGTAGAGACTTTATAAAGCCCTCAGTGCCCCTTTGTACAATAGACTAGACGTAATTAATTAAAACTACTTCTTACCCTTTGCACGATAGTATACTATTAACCCTTAAATGCTTAATTGCAGATTGAGCCAAACCTACACTAATTAGTGGTTAATTCTAATTAACTGCAAACTAGTAAGGTCTGAAGACAGAGCGCCCTGCAAGCTAGATGCGTAGGCTCTGTATTATTACTTTTACTAGAGAGTGAATTTCGGATTGTACGATAAGTAGAAATAAAGCGCGTATATTTGTAAAGAGTTGCACAATCTAGTCTAAGCTATTCTATAGAAAAGAAAGGAGATAGTGAGCATATTCACAACCCTAAAAAACACGTCGCACGATTGAACTAGTAACAACTAAACGCAGACACGTCGCACGACTAAGAAAGACAATAATAATATAGCCTTAAGACTAGGAGACTTCTTAGAGGAACTATAACCTAAGGACGTTGCGTAATAATTAATACTGCCTCTTTAGTAGAAAGACGAAGCTGAAGCAATATAGCTTTAATAAGTAGAGGAAGCAACAAATATTAAGGCTATTACCTTAAGAGGAGAGATCGCACGAAAGTACTAGGTGGACAGAGTAGATCTACACAGCTACTTACCCCCTTCTTTAAAATGGCTAAACACTTATATAGTATACATAATTGCGTAATATTGCGTAAGTAGCCTTAAAGGTGAAGAAGTAATCTCTTCTTTTACTAAAGATTTTAATAACTAGAAGGAGAGAACCTTTAATAAGATTAGTTGTGCGGTAAGAAGAGAGCTTATTACTTTTCTTATAAAGGAAGGCTTTGTTACTACTAATTCTATAATAAAGGACACCTATGTAAAGAAACTCTTTAAACTATTACAGCTTAACTATAAGCTATAGACCCTTTGCATAACAACTTTGCAACTGCAACCTAAACTACTTTGTACAATCCTAATAATATAACCTACACTATCTACAGGTAATATATATACACATAGAGCACAGCTAGGGCCTATTCCTATACGTGCGAGGACAGAGACACTATATATAGAGCTATACTAGTAGCAGTAGCCTAAAACCTAGACTGCTTTTGCCTAACAAACTATATTGTACGAAGAGGCTAGACACTCCTAGTCTCCTTAATAACTAGGAGATTATGCTTATATCTAGCTAGACAAGATTATTCTCTTTTAGAAGGCTTAGAGTAAAGAGAATAACTACACTAGTAGGCTATATAATATTCTAGCAGATAAGGTAAAAGTCTTTAGAGAACTATGCTATAGGCTAGGTATACTATAGGACTAGTATATAAACATTTTTCTAGAAATCCTTTCTAATTGTGCGAGTACCTACTACTTACACAATATTAGACTAGGACTTCTATAGGATGAATTGTACGACAGACTAAATAGGCACTTTAACACTAGTGTTAATTATAATTAGTACTAGACAGACTAGACTACTCTTACCTTTAAACACTATAAAAGGGATAATCTAGCTGCTATATCGCATAAGGCCCTAGAAGTAATAATTAATAAGCTTACCTTAGCCTAAAGGGCTTTTAGACAAGGTTTTAGTAGTAAACTATAACTATATACTACTATTATATAAGCATGCCGCAGCTATTCTAACCTTAAATAAGCTATGTTTAATCCTAAAAATATAGTAGAAGGCTTACTTAGTGACCTTTATGCGTTACTTTAAGTTACTAAAAATAGGAAGAAATTATAGTTTCTCTAAGATAGTAAAGAGGTGTACTATACTAATTAATAATATAATAATCCTAATTATATAAGAGGATCTAGCCCCTCTAGAGGCAGATTAACTTTTAGACTAAAAGGAAGGGGCAACTTTAGAAGTTTAAGCTCTTATACAAAGTAGAAATACTTTGTGTGCTATAAAGAAGGATGCTAGTCTACTAACTATCTACTAAGGGATACCTAGCGAGCTAGAAGGTAATACATGTTATTATACGCTAACTTCTATGAACATAAACCCTCTGCTATAAATGTATAAGTATATATCCTTAACTTTAAAGGAGAGCTAGAGGAAGAAGACTATTACACGAAAGAGGAGGAAGATAAACAAGACTAATAAAGTAATAAAGAAGAAGTATAGAAGGCTACTTTATACCTTATTTCTACTGCCTACTTTTATTGCATAACTAGCGAAGACATCTAATATAGTAAGGATAATAAGAATATAGAAGAACCTACACAATTGTTTACTCTAGCTAGTTAGTATTATATAAAGTACTAAGGAGAACTCTAGGACATAGGCGCCGCATAAGTGTCTATAGTAGGAAAGGACTAGCTTACTGCCTACTTGCACGAAAACCTAACTACTAAAGTAGACTAGTTATTAGGATCTACTAATATTAGCTTTAGAGGACAGGGTTTCTAGACATCTCTAGGCACTGTATAAATTACTAATCTTGTAGGAACAGTAACCTACTATATCCTTAACTCCCTAACACTATTCCTGCTATTGCTAGCAGATGCTAACAGACTTAGGGTATACTTTAATAATATCCTAGATGTTATCGTACGAAGGGACAGTATAATAGTCCTAGTTATATAAAAGTAGGGTTACTCCTTCTTTAACCTTAGTAATAAGGAATTAGCTCTTTTTTTTACAGAGACAGAACTCTAACGCCTATACTGCTGTTTTAGACACCCTTAGACAGAAAGACTATATAAGCTTCTTACTTAGGTAGGGCATAAAGTAGAGAGCTCTGTACTAGAAGAAGTAAGGAAGTTTTGTTACTACTACTAGTTATATAACTAAGCGCTAAGACGCTTTAAGTTCTCTATCTAAGATAACTTATACTTTAACTATAAGATTATTATTAATGTTGTACAAATTAGTAAAAGGGATGTCCTATATATTATTAATATAGACACATCCTTTTAGGCAGCCTAATTCCTAAGATTAATAACTGTATAAGACACCTAGGATGCCTTAACAAGATACTAGATTAATGTATACTAAGGCCTACTAGATTATATTGTCTATAACCTAGGAACTAATTTCGCTTCTAACAAGTTTTAGAATTGTGCGAAGATAGTTGGGGCAGAATGTAGGTAAATGCTAGTAGAGGCACACTAGGCTGTAGGTAAGATTAAAAGAGCATATACACTACTACACTAAGCGTATAACATCTTAAGAGCTAAGATTAATAATTATATAGATAATAAGATAGTGCTATAGATAGTAGTGAAGGCACTAAATAACACAGCTAGGCCTAATAGCATAGTACCTACCCTATTAGTCTTTGGTGCCTATCTAAGGATTAATAAGGACTTTCTATCCTTACTAGAACTAATTACCTAAGCTAATGTAGTTTAGAAAGCAATAAAAATACTTAAGAAGAATAAAGCTAAAGTTAAAGTTACTTATATAATTAACACTAGGAATAGCCTATTATCGCATAGAACCCTTACACTCCCACTAGGCTCTAAAGTTATAGCCTAGAGAGAAAAGAAGGGATAGTAAAGACTATATAAGATTAAGAGTATTAAAGGAAGAGATATTATCCTAGAGCTTAAAAATAGACCTCTAAAACTGCGCTATACATAGGTTAAACTATACTATCGCGTAACTAAAGATAGCACACAGAAACTATAGGACGTAGATACTCCTATAGCTGCACGAATTAAAGCTCCAAAGCTAAGACTAAAGGGAAGACCTAGGAAGGACTAAACTACTATAGTCGCATAATTAGGTAAAGCTTAATAAAGATTAGGAAGACTAAACACCTAGTTTATTACTTAAAAAGAAAAAGATAACTTTAAGCTTACACTAAAGCTTTGTGCAAATAGCGTTATTACTACACCTAGCTAGCCCTTTAAAGAATTAGATGTAGCAGAAATAAATACTCTTATTACTAATAGCACTTTTAAAATCTTGTTATATAACCTTAATAAATAACCTAGCTATATCTTTAACCTACGTCTTGTACAAGAGATTAAAGGCAAGACAACCTAACTATATAAGAAATTAAGACTTGTCTTTGCTAGCTATTTAGACAAAGAAAAAAAGGAGATCCTTATATAATCCCCTACTATCTAGTATATAAGCTAGAGGTTGCTATTAGCTTTTTCTATAACACTAATTTAGTTGTATAACATACACATTAAGCTTAGGGATATTACTTAGGCCTATATGTAGTCTACTAACAAACTTCTTTGCACATTATACGCCTAACTACTAGTAGAAATGCGCAATTTCTTTCTACTAAACACAATTCTGTGAGTTGTACAACCTCTGTATAGCGCAGTAGAATTAGGTCTCTACTAGTTTAAGACATACTATAACCACTATAAGGAGAAACTAAGAATACATGTGTTAATGTACAACCTATGCCTACTTATTATAGATAAGGGACCTGAGATGTTTAGCATTACTAGACTCTAGACTAATAACACCTTTAGTGTGGTTACAGAAAGCTTTATATAATAAGAAGAAGAGTAGCTCTATACTGCAAAGTTTTATATAAAGGATAAAAGTGTTTTAACATAAGATAGGGTAATTAAGTTTAATAGAGGCAAAATCTAACTTACCTAAGGTGTTATTACCCTAGAATAGAAGGGACAGGCTAAAAGCCTTTGTATAATTAATCTCTAGAACAAAGACGCTGTACACTAATATATTGTATAACAAGTAAGAGGTGCATATATCTCTTTAGTTTACTAACTAGAAGTAATATTTAACCTGTCTATTACCGCGTAAATAATAGTACTAATAGAAGAAGATATTAAGGCACTAAACATACGTTTAAACTAGTAAATTCAGAATACATAAAGAGGACTAAAATTTATTCCACTTAACCTAGATTACATAAAGCTGTTCATCTTTATAGATAGCTCTTTTACTAATAATAGAGACCTAAGCTTATAGCTTGGCTTTGTTATTATACTAGCAGAGGAACATTATACGACAACTTAGGACTTTAAGATCTATAGTAATATTATCTACTAGAACTTAGTAAAGTGTAAAAGAGTAACTAGAAGTGTTCTAGTAAGCGAATTGTACAGTCTAGTAGGCGGTTTTAATAATATAATTGTATTAAGTATAACACTTTAATAAATTGTATAAACACTTTAGATCCCCCTAATTTCTGTTGTAGTCTGTACTAACTTGAAATCCTTATACAAATGCCTTGTACAACTAGGCACTATAAACAAAAAACGCCTTATAATTAATATTATGTTAATTAGGGAGTTGTACAAAAAACGGGAAATTACAGAGATTAGGTGGATTAATAGTAAAGACAATCCTGCTAATACTTATATAAAGAAAGCACCTAACTAGGCACTCTAAACACTAATCTTAATAAATAAACTACATATTACTGTTGAGGCTTTAGTAGACAGAATTAACAAGGACTGTATAATAGAGTAACTACTCTACTGCATAACATTTCTTTTGTTATTTCACTTACTATTTTAAAAAAAAAAAAAATTTTTTTTTCTTTTTTTTTATCTAACTTGCTACAACTTCGCACAGACATATTTATTTTTAGGTTGTATAAGCCCTACTACTAATTTAACATTATAGTTTTATTACAAGAGAAGGAACACATTACAGGAGATTATATAAAGATATTAAAGAACATATTTTCTATATTAATAATTTAGATATCTTAAGACTAGGCCTACCTACCCCTTTGTGTAATAAAGACATTCACCCCCCCCTATACACAACGCTTATAATAAGTACTGTGCGACTTCTACACGTAGGCACTGCATAATCTAGACTTATAACCTAGGATTGCATAATAATCTAGGAACACCTAATTACTAGTATTAGTAGTGCTGTATAAGTAAGCATAAGGCTTATTTTAAACTTGGCTGCGTAACTAGATAAGCACTACTTACTAATATCCTTTACGTTGTATAACGTAAGTAGCCTACTGCTAAAGGTTTATGCTAACTAGGATTTGCACGACAATGTCCTAAAAGAGTATCTAGGCCACTCTGGCCTCTTTGTCCTACACCTGTTAGCATTGTATAATAAAAACAAAGATACTCTAGAGGATTTGTTATACGTTTACCGCTAGGCTTTGTATAAAAGCCCTTATACTAGGCAAACTAGTGGGGAGGTTAACCTAGATGCGCGATCTAGTCTAGCCTATAATAACTAGCACAAAGACACTAGCAGTAAGGGCACTAGCGCCTAATAGACTAATAGTGTTGTTAGCTATTATATAATAGTAAGTGTGTGTATGTGTGTGTGTGTCTTGTTAAAAATTAGTATTGTACAAAAAAGCTATATATATTTACTAGTAATAGAGCACCAGCTACTAGACACTAGGACACTAAAAAGAATAAGGAAAGAAGGGAGGAAGGTACACGTACATTAAAGTAGGATAAAGGAGAGAAGGTTTAGGGGAACTAAAAGACATTTTTTTATACTTACTTACTAAGACCTAGCGCTAAGCATTGTATTACTTAACACCCTATCTTTTGTTTACGCATAAGGCACATGCCTAGAAAGAGCCTTATTATATAATGCGGCTCTGCTACTATATAAGGGGGTAAGGTAAAAACTAAGTAGGTTAGCTATTACTGCCTATTTGCATAAGAGTAGGTATAAACAGAACCTCTACTATACAGTAACACTATACCTACCCTATAACCTATTCTAATGGGGGAAGGCCAACTGTATAGATAGAAAAGGATAGGAAAGGGAAGCGTATAATAGACATAGGCTATCGCACAAAAGAAAAGTTGCTAGTGTCTATATAGTTTATCGTACAAGTAGCACTAGGTAAAGTGGGGGCCTGCCTACTTATAGGGACCCACACAAGGACCCACTACTTAGGTTAGCGCTAAGAGGTAGAGACTTTATAAAGCCCTCAGTGCCCCTTTGTACAATAGACTAGACGTAATTAATTAAAACTACTTCTTACCCTTTGCACGATAGTATACTATTAACCCTTAAATGCTTGATTGCAGATTGAGCCAAACCTATAATAACGTAGAAAACGTAGAAGAGTTACTAAGATCTCCTACTCCTTACCTATAAAGTAGGTAGGAAGAAGATAACCCTATGTCACCTAAGTATAAACTAAATGTTTAGGACTATATAGAACCCTACTAGGCACTAAAAGGAATATAACCTTATAAAAATAAAAAGTTAGACTACGTACTAAAGTACTACCTAAACTACTAAAATCCTATACACTAATTCTGTATATAGACGTATTATAAAGAACTAATATATACATAATATAAGGCGGAGAAAGAGGAGGATAAGAAATAACCTAGAAGGAAACTACGCTATAGATAGATATAGACAGACTACCCTATCGCAGCTTGTGATAAACACCTCTAGGATAAATAATAAGTAAAATACTTTCTTTACCTTACGCTAAAGGGTAATAAATGCTGTAATATGCTTATTAACAGAGACTATATACAACTATACTAGTATATATATTTAAACTAAGACTGCGAATACTACTATATAGCTAAATATTTAGATAGCTTTGTAAACTGCCCTATGTAAAAAGTAATAATAGAACTACTAATTTAACTAGTATACAGGAATAGTAAAGACTATAGAAGGAAAAACAGAAGACTATTTTTATAGGAAGAAGACGAAGATAATCTATATAAGCCACGTACTTAAGAATAATAATAGAAGCAGATGCTTATACACGTATACTAGGCACTAGAACTTAATTATAACCTATATAAATAGATGTCTTTCTTAGGCCTAAACTTAGATAAGAAAACGCCTTTATTAAATTAAATACTATAGTAAGAATAGTATTAGTTAAGCTACTAGTATAGCTTAATAGAATATAGGCTTAAGCTCTTATAGACTTAAGAGTAGGAAAGAACTTTATATCTTATTAGATAGTAAAATAAGTAGGACTTATAATATTAAAGAAAAAAGTACCCTATATTATCTATATTACAAATAGATCCCTAATGCCTAAGACACCTTAGATATACTAGAAGGTTACTACTATAATAATAGTCTAAAGATATAGAGAGGAACTTATCTTAGATATCTTACTAGGATCTAAGTATAAGTTAGTCTTAGGATTACTTTAGTTAATAATACACAACCCGCAGATTAACTAGGGTACAAAGAAAATATTATTTAAACGCTGTAATTATACATTATAAGTAAAGCCTATGTATTAACTAAAATTAATAGTAGATAAGGAAGTTATTAATAATATAATACTGTAATACACAGTTAAAAAACAGAAGTATACCTTAGCAGACGCTAGTAGGAACTACTAGATTAAAAAGCGCGAGAAAGAGGATAATAGCACACCCCTTACCTTACTAAGAGAGTATAGGAAATAGACACACATGTTTACAGAGAAAAAAGGAAAAGTAAACCTACCTAAACATTAACCCTAGGATCTTATAATAGACCTAGAAGAAGGGAAGACGCCACCCTTTAGACTACTATATAGTAAGATAGGAGAAGAACTCCTTAAAAAACGTAATTTTATTAAGACAAATCTTAAAAAAGGATATATATAACTATTAAAGTTACTAGTAGTAAGCCCTTTTATATTTGTTAAAAAAAAGGATAGATTAGACAGACTATACGTTAACTACTAACAACTTAATAATATAATAATAAAAAACTAATATCTACTACTAAATATTATAGAGTTACGAGATTAACTATCTTAAGCCTAGATACTTATAATAATAGATCTAAGAGACGGTTACTACCTTATATAAATTAAGAAAGGTAAAGGATAGGAAATAGCGTTTTAATTACGCTATAAACTATTTAAATATAAAGTTATGCCTTTTAGACTTATAAACGCACTAGTAGCTTTTATAGCACTTATTAATAACGTACTCCGCAAATATCTAGACATATTTGTTATTATGTATATAGACGATATCCTTGTCTTTTCTAAAAATAAATCAGACCACACTAAGTATGTATAGATAGTACTAGAAGTACTAGACAAAGTATACCTTTACATTAAACTTTAGAAATGTAAGTTTAACGTTAAATAACTTAAATTCCTAGGACATATTATTACTACAGAAGGAATTAAGATAGCACTAAGTAAAGTTAAATGCATTAAGAACTAGCTAATACTAAAGATAGCCAAGAATATCTACAAATTCTTAGGATTCTATAAATTTAACTAATAATTTATCTAAAATTACGTAAAGGTCACAATACCTCTAATAAATTTTATAAAGAAGGACGTACCCTTTAAATAGATAAACGAGTATAGAATGTTATTCTAACTCCTTAAAATAGTATGTATTATAGAACCTGTCCTTGTTTATTTTAGAAGCGATAAACTACTACGCTTTAAAATAGACGCTAGTAATCTTGCGCTAGGCGCCTACGCTAAATAAGAACATAATAGTAAATAGCACCTAATTGCCTACTACTTATGCAAATTTAATAACGCCAAAACATAATACAACATATATAATAAAGAACTCTACGCTATTGTTAAAGCCTTAAAGCACTAGAGGATTTATACACTTAGTTACTTAACGATAGAAATCTATATAAATTATAAGAACCTTCTAAGGTTCACAACAACAAAAGAACTTACGCCACGATAACAAAGATAGTTATAGACTACTAGGCAGTACAAGTTTAAAATTATCTATATAGCTAGAAAAGAAAATAGTAGAGTAGACGCTCTTAGCTAACAAAGTAATCTAGTAAGAGAAAAAGTAAAAACCTTCTTTATAATCTTCTACAAAGCTAAAGATAGATCTCTAGAACTAATAGTAAAACTAAATTAACTTTTAGTAATTAACTAAGAAGTTCTAGAATATCTAGAGACTAAGATTATCTAATAATATCATAATAACTCTATGTACAAACACCTAAGCATTACAAAAATAATAGAACTTATCTAAAGAAATTACACCTTTAAAGGAATTAAAGAAGCTATAATAACTTATATCTATAAATATATAGAATGCTAGAGAAATAAACATAGCATACACTTTAAATATAGAGAGATATAAGTAATTAGAATACTAACAGCACTATAAGAAGATATTGCTATAAATTTTATTATAGGAATTCTAAACTCTAAGGATCTAATAACAGGAATTAAATATAATAGTATACTAGTAGTAGTCTATTAACTAACTAAGTATATTAAGCTCATTCTATGTCTTAAAAGAATAATAGTAAAGGAACTCGCCTTTCTTATCCTAGACTAACTAATTAGACACTACAGAATCCCAAAAATAATTATTAGCGATAGAGACAAGCTCTTTACATTAAATTATTAAATAATAATTATAGCCCTACTTAGAACAAAACAAAAGCTATTAATAACTTACTATTTATAAATAAACAGATAGATAGAACGTACGAACCAAACTATAGAAACGTACCTACGTATCTACTGTAATAGTTAGAAGAATAACTAGGTTTTATTACTACCTATAGCATAGTTAGCCTATAATAACAAAGTAGTAGCAGTATTAGGACATATACTATTCTATATAAACTATAGAAGACATCTACATCTCTTTAATTAACAATTTCCTACGATAATTAAAGTAAAAGAAGCTATAGATATAGTAGAAAATATAAAGAAAATACACTAATAACTCTAAGAGAATCTTAAGAAAGCTTAGTAGTAATTAATTTTATACTAAAACTAAAAACAAAAATGGCACCTTACCTAAAGAAGGGGGATAAAGTATATCTACTTACAAAGAACTTTTAAACTTAGAAGAAAAAATATAAGAAACTAAATTATATTAAAATTAGACTATTTTATATTTCTAAGTAAATATTACTAGTAAACTATAAGTTAGAGCTACCGCTAGATGCAAAAATACACCTAGTATTCTATATATTACTACTAGAACTAGTAGACCTAAAAACGCTAATTAAAACCACCTTCTATCACTAAGCTTAGGAAGAAACTAAATTGAAAGTAGAATAAATCCTATAAGTACGCGATGTGTACACAGACACTAAAGAATACCTTATTAAGTAGAAAGGGTATTTATTTAGTAAAAATATATAGGAACTTAAGGAAAACTTGTCTAACTATTAACAATAGATAAACGACTTCTATAATTAAACGCTAGAAATTATAAAGAGACAACTAGAACGCACCTAGAAATTACTACTAGTATAAGGGCTAGCCTATAAAATAGACTAGTTAATTACTTTAGCGCCTAACAGCGTGTTAGAATTTATTAATATAGTAGTCTATATTAACTCCTCCTACTCCTTAAGCGCTTCTAACTTATTTATAGTACTTATACTATAATTAAATAATTCTTATTTCTTCTAACGTAATTTCTTTTATTAATTACGTAAGCGCGCTATCTTCTCTCGCGCCTAATAGGCGCAAAAAAGAGCTACTTTAGCTAGCTCTTCCTTAATATAGAGCTTTGCCTCCTTTTTAGCCTTTAACTTTTCTAACCTCTTTATTTTAGTATCTATTTTTAAATAATCTAGTAAAGAGATCTCCTTAGGCTTATACTTCTAGTTTCTCTATCTAATATAGTTAGTGCACTAAGAGTGTAAAAAAGAAAAATAATAAGTATATTTCTTTTTAGCGTAGTATAAATAGGCAACTATTATAAAAATATAGTCTTTCTTAAGATAATTAGCTTAACTATAGCGATATTAAATAGAATAAAATAATAACTTTATAAGTAGTTAACTTATAAAGATATTAAGCTTAGAGGGAAAGAATAATATTAGAATCTAGCTATATGTAAGTAGTAGGGCATAAGCTTATTAGACTACTAGTCTACTAGAGTTAGCTAACTAAATAGTTAGATAATAGGTTATAGGTTCTAAGGGTCCTAGAGACTACATAGGCCTCGCCTATATAGGAACTCTAGGACGCGTAGGACTCGCCTATACAGGACTCTAGGACGTATAGGACTCTAGGATATATAGGACTCTAGGACATATGGGATTCTAGGACGTGTAGGATTACTTAGTATATAGGAACGTAAAAATAAGCTTTTTATACTTATATTTAATTTATTTATTAATCTATTATTTAGATTCTAGTAAACTAAATTGTTAACTTATTACACTTTATAAGATACTATTATATTAATAAGACCTTTTACCTTCTGTAAGTACTCCTGCCTAAGAACTAACCTTAACCCTTTAGGACTAGCTACCCTCTTAGATTTAACATATAGAAGGCTTTAGCCCTTTTTATTACCTTTATCTCTAGCTCCTAGTCTCCCTACTTACTACTTATTAACTTAAAACATAATTAGCCTAATTTATATTCTAGATTAGTAGGGGCTTTCTTACCTTCTAGGCCTAGCACTTAGCTAAAATTCTTCTCTAAATCCTTATTAGTAATATTAAAGTACTATTTAATCTCCCTAAGAAGGTACTAGAGCTGTGTATCTCCTTAAGAGTAGGGTATAGGCCCCCTAGATTTCTCCATCTAAAGGTGTTTTAGGCTATAGTAGAAGTTAAAAAGCTAGCTATTAGTATTAAAGATTTTCTAGTACTAACCTTTTTTAATAAGGCCTTAGCGCTAGGGGTAGTCCTTTATAATGTGTCTAGTCTTTTTATAGGTTCTATAAGCCTAGGCTTAGTATTCCTAATCGCGAATTACCTAGGTACCCGCACTAGTGTTTATAATTAGGTTATAGAAGCTCTTAAATAACCTATTATTATATTCTATATAAAGGGTTAGCCCTATAAACTTATTAAAAGTGTATTAGTTATTAGCTAGCTTATTAAGAATAAGACTAGTAGTAGTAGGTATAGAAGCCTTCTATTACTTATATTCCTCTATAGTAAGAGTAAGTCTACCTATCTTTATAATAACCTCTTAGACTTACGCATCTACTTCTTCTTTATAACCTTTATTTCCTCCTATTCTTATTTCCTCCTATACCTTAAAAAACTTCTTAAGTAGTAGAATAAGTAGAATTACTAGCAAAGTAGCTTTAAAATAAGCTAGATTTATAGTAACCTATCTCTCCTCCTACTATATAGCCCTAATTACCTTATCCTAGTCTCTACACAAGTAAAGAAAATTTTATATTTCTTACACCTAATAGGTATTTATATTACCCACTCTTAGGTGACTTTCTATTAGCATTATATATATAACTATAGTTTTATTATCTTAGCTAAGACCTCTAAAGAAAAGAGTTCCTACTTCTATCTATATAATTTATAATTAGGTAAGGGTAGCTTACGTATAGCTATTAAACTTATAAAAGTAATTATCTAGTATAATAGGCTATTAGCTTACTTTATTAAGCTAGCTCTTAAAGTAGGCCTTAGTTAATTTTTACTACTCTAAGTCCATTAATAAGTACTTAGAGTAAAGTATCTTCTAGAAGTCTTTTTATTTAACTAAAGCACTTCTATAGGCTAGCAGCTTTATAATATTCCTTTAGTAGGTACCTAAGTAAAAAAAGGGTAGCTTTTACTTCTTAAGCTCTTTCCTCTACCCTACTCTTTCTACTTAAAAGTTATAGTCCTCTAGAAAAATAGTAATATTAATACTACTAAAGTTTAGTATATTACTGTTAAATCCAAGAGGGTAGCTAGTCCTAAAGGGTTAAGGTTAGTTCTTAGGCAGGAGTACTTATAAAAGATAGAAAGTCTTATTAATATAATAGTATCTTATAAAGTGTAATAAGTTAATAATTTAGTCTACTAGAATCTAAATAATAAATTAATAAATAAATTAAATATAAGTATAAGAAGCTTACTCTTGCATTCCTATATACTAAGTAATCCTACACGTCCTAGAATCCTATATGTTCTAGAGTCCTATATGTCCTAGAGTCCCATACGTCCTAGAGTCCTGTGTAGGCGAGTCCTACGCATCCTAGAGTCCTTATATAGGTAAGGCCTATATAGTCTTTAGGACCTTTAGGACCTATAACCTGTTATCTAACTACTTAGTTAGCTAACTCTAGTAGACTAGTAGTTTAATAAGCTTATACCCCGCTACTTACACATAGCTAGATCCTAATATTATTCTCCCTTTCTAAGCTTAATATCTTTAGAAGTTAACTACCTATAAAGTTATTATTTTGTTCTATTTAATATTACTATAGTTAAGCTAATTATCTTAAGAAAAACTATATTTTTATAATAGTTGCCTATTTATACTACGCTAAGAAGAAATATACTTATTATCTTTTTTCTTTACACTTTTAGTGCACTAACTATATTAGATAGGAAAACTAGAAGTGTAAGCCTAAGGAGATTTCTTTACTAGATTATTTAAAAATAGATACTAAAATAGAGAGGTTAGAAAAGTTAGAGGCTAAAGAGAAGGTAAAGCTTTATATTAAGAAAGAGCTAGCTAAGGCAGCTCTCCTTCGCGCCTATTAGGTATAAAAGAAAATAGCGCGCTTACGTAATTAATAAAAGAAATTACGTTAGAAAGAATAAGAATTATTTAATTATAGTATAAGTACTATAGATAAGTTAGAAGCGTTTAAGGCGTAGGAGGAGTTAGTGTAGGCTACTACGTTAATAAATTCTAACGCGCTATTAGGCGCTAAGGTAATTAACTAGTCTATTTTATAGGCTAGCCCTCGCGCTAGTAGTAATTCCTAGGTATGTCCTAGTTATCTGTTTATAATTTTTAGCGTTTAATTATAGAAGTTATTTATCTATTATTAATAGTTAGATAGGTTTTCCTTAGGTTCCTATATGTTTTTACTAGATAAATACCCTTTCTACTTAATAAGGTATTCTTTTGTGTCTATGTACACATTACGTACTTATAAAATTTATTCTACATTAAATTTAGTTTCTTCCTAACCTTAGTAATAGAAGGTAGTTTTAATTGGCATTTCTAGGTCTGCTAGTTCTAGTAGTAATACATAGAATACTAGGTGTATTTTTATATCTAGCAGTAGCTATAACTTATAGTTTACTAGTAATATTTACTTAGAAATGTAAAATAGTCTAACCTTAATATTATCTAGTTTCTTATGTTTTTTCTTCTAAGTTTAAAAGTTCTTTATAAGTAGATATACTTTATCCCCCTTCTTTAGCTAAGGTGCTATTTTTTATTTTTAGTTTTAGTATAAAATTAATTACTACTAAGCTTTTTTAAGATTCTCTTAGAGTTATTAGTGTATTTTCTTTATATTTTCTACTATATCTATAGCTTCTTTTGCTTTAATTGTTGTAGGAAATTGTTAGTTAAAGAGATATAGGTGTCTTCTATAGTTTACATAGAACAGTGTATATCCTAATACTGCTAATACTTTGTTATTATAGGCTAACTATACTATAAGTAGTAATAAAACCTAGTTATTCTTCTAACTATTGTAGTAGATGCGTAGGTACGTTTCTATAGTTTAGTTTATACGTTCTATCTGTCTGTCTGTTTGTGGATAGTAAGCTGTTAATAGTTTTTATTTTATTCTAAGTAGTGCTATAAGCGTTGTCTAATAATTTAACATAAAGAGCTTGTCTCTATTGCTAATAATTGTTTTTAGGATTCTGTGGTGTCTAACTAGTTAGTCTAGGATAAGAAAAGCGAGTTCTTTTACTATTATTCTTTTAAGGCATAGAATAAGCTCAATATACTTAGTTAGTTAGTAGACTATTACTAGTATACTATTGTATTTAATTCCTGTTGTTAGATCCTTAGAGTTTAGAATTCCTATAACAAAATCCATAGTAATGTCTTCCTATAGTGCTGTTAGTATTCTAATTGCTTATATCTCTCTATATTTAAGATGTGTGCTATATTTGTTTCTCTAGCATTCTGCATATTTATAGATGTAAGTTGTTATAGCTTCCTTAATTCCTTTAAAGGTGTAATTCCTTTAGATAAGTTCTATTGTCTTTGTAATGCCTAGGTGTCTGTACATAGGGTTATCGTAGTATTGTTAGATAATCTTAGTCTGTAAATGTTCTAGAACTTCTTAGTTAATTACTAAAAGTTAATTTAGTTCTACTATTAGCTCTAGAGATCTATTTTTGGCTTTATAAAGAATTGCAAAGAAAGTTTTTGCCTTTTCTCCTACTAGATTACTTTGTTAGCTAAGAGCGTCTGCTCTGCCATTTTCTTTCCTAGCTATATAGATGATTTTAAACTTATACTACTTAGTAGTTTGTGACTATCTTTGTTATTGTGGCGTAAGTTCTTTTATCGTCGTGAACCTTAGAAGGTTCTTATAATCTGTGTAGATTTCTAGTGTTAAGTAACTAAGCGTATAAATCCTCTAGTGCTTTAAGGCTTTAATAATAGCGTAGAGTTCTTTATTATATACGTTATATTGTGTTTTAGCGTTATTGAATTTACATAAGTAATAGGCAATTAGGTGCTATTTACTATTATATTCTTATTTAGCATAGGCGCCTAGCGTAGGATTACTAGCGTCTATTTTAAAGCGCAATAGTTCATCGCTTCTAAAATAAATAAGGATAGGTTTTATAATACATACTATTTTAAGGAGTTAAAATAATATTTCGCACTTATCTGTCTATTTAAAGGGTATATCTTTCTTTGTAAGATTTATTAAAGGTATTATAACCCTTGTATAATCTTGGATAAATTGTTAGTTAAATCCACAGAATTCTAAGAATTTTTGGATATTCTTGGCTATCTTTAGTATTAGCTAGTTCTTAATGCATTTAACTTTACTTAGTGCTATCTTAATTCCTTCTGTAGTAATAATATGTCCTAGGAATTTAAGTTATTTAACGTTAAACTTGTATTTCTTAAGTTTAATGCGAAGGTATACTTTGTCTAGTGCTTCTAGTACTATCTATATATGCTTAGTGTGATCTGATTTGTTTTTAGAAAAGACAAGGATATCGTCTATATACGTAATAACAAATATGTCTAGGTGTTCACAGAGTACGTTGTTAACAAGTGCTATAAAAGCTACTAGTGCGTTTGTAAGTCTAAATAGTATAACCTTGTACTTAAATAGTCTGTAGCGTGATTAAAACGCTGTTTTCTATTCTTTACCTTTCTTAATTTGTATAAGGTGGTAACTGTCTCTTAGATCTATTATTGTAAATATCTTGGCTTAAGACAGTTAATCTCGTGACTCTATAATATTTAGTAGTAGATATTAGTTCTTTATTATTATGTTGTTAAGTTATTAGTAGTTAACGTATAGTCTGTCTAATCTATCCTTTTTCTTAACAAACATAAAAGGGCTTACTGCTAGTAACTTTAATAGTTATATATATCCTTTTTTAAGGTTTGTCTTAATAAAATCACGTTCTTTAAGGAGTTCTTCTCCTGTTTTACTGTATAGTGGTCTAAAGGGTGGCGTCTCCCCTTCTTTTAGGTCTATTATAAGATCCTAGGGTTAATGTTTAGGTAGGTTTACTTTTCCCTCCTTTTCTATAAACATGTGTGTCTATTTCCTGTACTCTCTTAGTAAGGTAAGGGGTGTGCTATTGTCCTCCTTCTTGCGCTTCTTAACCTGGTAGTTCCTACTAGCGTCTACTAAGGTGTACTTCTGTTTTTTAACTATCTATTGCAGTATTATATTATTAATAACTCCCTTATCTACTATTATTTTTAGTTAATGCGTAGGCTTTACTTATAATACATAATTGTAGCGTTTAAACAATATTTTCTTTATACCCTAGTTAATCTGCGCGTTGTGTATTATTAACTAAAGTAATCCTAAAACTAACTTATGCTTAGATCCTAGTAAGATATCTAAGGTAAGTTTCTCTCTATATCCTTAGACTGTTATTGTGGTAGTGACCTCCTAGTATATTTAAGGTGTCTTAGGTATTAGGGATCTATTCGCGATATAGATAATATAGGGTACTTCTTTCTCTAATATTATAAGTCCTGCTTATCTTACTGTCTAATAAAATATAAACTTCCTTCCTACTCCTAAGTCTATAAGAGCTTAAGCCTATATTCCTTTAAGCTATACTAGTAGCTTAACTAATACTGTGCTTACTATAGCATTTAATTTAATAAAGGCGTCTTTTTATTTAAGTTTAGGCCTAAAAAAGACATCTATTTATATAGGTTGTAGTTAAGTTCTAGTGTCTAGTATACATTTCTAAGCATCCGCTTCTATTATTGTTCTTAAGTATATAGCTTGTGTAGATTATTTTCTTTTTCTTTCTGTAAGGATATTCTTCTGTTTTTCCTCCTACAGTCTTCACCGTTTCTATGTACTAGTTAAATTAGTAGTTCTGTTATTACTTCTTACGTAGGGTAGTTTATAAAGCCGTCTAAATGTTTAGCTATATAGTGGTATTCGCAGTCTTAGTTTAGACACGTATACTAGTACAGTTGCATGCAGTCTCTATTAATAAGTATATTATAGTATTTATTACCTTTTAGCGTAAAGTAAAGAAAGTATTTTACTTATTATTTATCTTAGAGGTGTTTATTGTAAGCTGCGATAGGGCAGTCTATCTATATCTATCTATAGTGTAATTTCCTTCTAGGTTATTTCTTATTCTCCTCTTTCTCTACCTTATATTATGTATATATTAGTTCTTCGCAATGCGTCCACATATAGAATTAGTGTGTAGGATTTTAGTAGTCTAGGTAGTACTTTAGTACGTAGTCTAATTTCTTATTTTTATAGGGTCGTATCCCTTTTAGTGCCTAATAGGGTTCTATATAGTCCTAAACATTTAGTTTATACTTAGGTAACATAGGGTTGTCTTCTTCCTGCCTACTTTATAGGTGAGGAGTAGAAGATCTTAGTATCTCTTCTACGTCTTCCGCGTTGTAGTATATATTAGAGTTGTTTTCTAGATCTTTATATAGTTGTGAGTTAAGTAAATCTAATTACTTACTTTGCTCTAGTGTAACGCGTTAGTAACTAAATAGCGTTATAATAACTTCCTATTCCTTATTAAGTTCTTAGTCCTTAATAGTTAGTACATTTAACTTAGTTTAATAGACTTTGTTCTTCAATCTACAGTTCCTGGCTATGTGGCCTAGTTTGCTATATATAAAGCATTTACAGGTCTTAGTTATTAGTTATTAACTTTTATTAGAGACGCGTTTATTAGGCTGCTTAGGGCCTATCCTTCCTCCTTTTTTTAGCCTAAGTAGTTAAACTAGACATCTTCTATTAGTTTGTATCTCTAGTAGTTCCTTAGCTGTTACTTTTAGATAATTCTAACAGGGTTCTTATAAATTATTTTTGCTAGTTATCTAAAGCTTATCGCCCTAGGGTTTTAGTGGAGCTCCTATTATAGTAAAAACTACTCTTTGTTAATTCTAATAGTTTCTTTGTATAGTTCTTTAAGTTTAGCAATTTGTGCACCACTACACAGGAGTTTCTTACGTAGTTTCTATTTAAGTCCTTATTTATACATGTCCTAAAGAGATTTATTGTCCTAGTTAAGTTATACAGCGTATCTACGAAACTTAGCTATATACTTAGCTACTAACTATTTCTAAGTTATAGTTTAAATCTTTGCTTTTGTAATAGAGTCCTTATTAGCAATCCTAAAGAGTTGCTTAAGGCATTTCTTAAAGTTATTATAATTCTTAATAATATTAACTATATTAGCGTGCTTATTCGCGTAATCGTTATTATTATTGTTGTGGTCTATTCCTAGGTACTTTTTAAAGTAGGGATAGATCTATAATCCTGTATCTCTTTACATATATATTGCTGCAAAGATAACCTTCTTTTTATCTTTAAGAGGTTTATCTAAGTTAAAGAAGTAGAGGTCTAACTAGAGAATCTAGACGTTAGTTTAAGATTATTCACTAAAGTAGAGATTAGGTTTATGCGCCTTACTACTATCCTTTATAGGAGTAATCTTAGCAGCACCTAAAGCTGTAGAAGAGGTAGAAGTTTGTGAAGTACTTATATTAAGGGTGTTTAAGATATTAAATCTAAGAGGGTAGCTAGTCCTAAAGGGTTAAAGTTAGTTCTTAGGCAGGAGTACTTACAGAAGGTAGAAGGTCTTATTAATATAATAGTATCTTATAAAGTGTAACAAGTTAATAATTTAGTCTACTAGAATCTAAACGATAGATTAATAAACAGATTAAATATAAGTATAGAGAGCCTATTCTCGCGTTCTTATATACTAAGTAGTCCCACACATCCTAGAATCCTATATATCCTAGAGTCCTATATGTCCTAGAGTCCCATATGTTCTAGAGTCCTGTGTAGGCGAGTCCCACGCGTCCCAGAGTTCCTATACAGGCGAGGCCTGTGCAGTCCTTAGGACCTTTAGGACCTATAACCTGTTACCTAACTACTTAGTTAGCTGACTCTGGCGGACTAGTAGTCTAATAAACTCGTGCCCCGCTGCTCGCGCGCGGCCGGATCCTAACAGTATAAACTAAATATTTAGAACTATATAGAACCCTACTAGGCACTAAAAGGAATACAACCCTACAAAAATAAGAAGTTAGACTACGTACTAAAGTACTACCTAGACTACTAAAATCCTACACACTAATTCTATATATAGACGCATTGCAAAGAACTAATATACCCATAATATAAGGCAGAAAAAAAGGAGAATAAGGAATAACCTAGAAGGAAACTACGCTGTAGATAGATATAAACAGACTGCCCTATTACAGCCTATAATAAACACCTCTAGAATAAGTAACAAGTAAAATACTTTCCTTACTTTACGCTAAAGGGCAATAAATGCTGTAATATACTTATTAATAGAGACTATATACAACTATACTAGTATATATATTTAAACTAAAACTATAAATACTACTATATAGCTAAACGTTTAGATAGCTTTATAAACTGCCCTATATAAGAAGTAATAACAGAACTATTAATTTAACTAGTACATAGGAACAGTAAAGACTGTAGGAGGAAAAACAGAAGAACATCCTTATAGAAGGAAGAAGACAATCTATATAAACTACGTACTTAAGAATAATAATAGAAGTAGATACTTAGAAACGCATATTAGGTATTAGAACTTAACTATAACCTATATAAATAGATATCTTTTTTAGGCCTAAACTTAGACAAGAAAATGCCTTTATTAAATTAAATACTATAGTAAGTATAGCATTAGTTAAGCTACTAGTACAGCTTAAAGGAATATAGGCTTAAGCTCTGATAGACTTAGGAGTAGAAAAGAACTTTATATCTTATTAGATAGTAAAATAAGTAGGACTTATAATATTAAAGAAAGAAGTACCCTATATTATCTATATTACAAATAGATCCCTAATGCCTAAGACACCTTAGATATACTAGAAGGTCACTACCACAATAATAGTCTAAGAATATAAAGAGGAACTTATCTTAGATATCTTACTTAGATCTAAGTATAAGTTAGTCTTAGGATTACTTTAGTTAATAATACACAACCCGTAGATTAACTAGGGTATAAAGAAAATATTATTTAAACGCTATAATTATATATTATAAGTAAAGCCTACGCATTAACTTAAAATAATAATAGATAAGGGAGTTATTAATAACATAATAATGCAATACATAGTTAAAAAATAAAAGCACACCTTAGCAGACGCTAGTAGGAACTACTAGGTTAAAAAGTGTAAAAAGAAGAATAATAGCACACCCCTTACCTTACTAAGAGAGTACAGGAAATAGACACATATATTTATAGAAAAGGAAGGAAAAGTAAACCTACCTAAACATTAACCCTAGGATCTTATAATAGACCTAGAAGAAGGGAAGACGCCACCCTTTAGACTACTATATAGTAAGATAGGAGAAGAACTCCTTAAAAAACGTAATTTTATTAAGACAAATCTTAAAAAAGGATATATATAACTATTAAAGTTACTAGTAGTAAGCCCTTTTATATTTGTTAAAAAAAAGGATAGATTAGACAGACTATACGTTAACTACTAACAACTTAATAATATAATAATAAAAAACTAATATCTACTACTAAATATTATAGAGTTACGAGATTAACTATCTTAAGCCTAGATACTTATAATAATAGATCTAAGAGACGGTTACTACCTTATATAAATTAAGAAAGGTAAAGGATAGGAAATAGCGTTTTAATTACGCTATAAACTATTTAAATATAAAGTTATGCCTTTTAGACTTATAAACGCACTAGTAGCTTTTATAGCACTTATTAATAACGTACTCCGCAAATATCTAGACATATTTATTATTACGTATATAGACAATATCCTCGTCTTTTCTAAAATCAAATTAGACCACACTAAGCATATATAGATAGTACTAAAAGCACTAGATAAAGCATGCCTTTATATTAAACTTAAGAAATATAAGTTTAACGTTAAATAACTTAAATTTCTTGGACATATTATGACTACAAAAGGAATTAAGATAGCACTAAGTAAAGTTAAATATATTAAGAACTAGCTAATACTAAAGACAGCTAAAAATATCTAAGAATTCTTAGGATTCTATAGATTTAACTAACAATTTATCTAAAATTATATAAAGGTTACAATACCTCTAACAAATCTTATAAAGAAGGACATACCCTTTAAATAGATAAATAAGTGTAGAATGTTATTCCAACTCCTTAAGATAGTATGTATTATAGAACCTATCTTTATTTATTTTAGAAGTAATAAACTACTACGCTTTAAAATAGACACTAGTAATCTTACGCTAGGCGCCTACGCTAAATAAGAACATAATAGTAAATAGCACCTAAGTACCTACTACTTATATAAATTTAATAACACTAAAACACAATATAATGTACATAATAAAGAACTCTACGCTATTATTAAAGCCTTAAAGCACTAGAGGATTTATACACTTAGTTACTTAACACTAGAAATCTATATAGATTATAAGAACCTTCTAAGGTTCATAATAACAAAAGAACTTACGCTATAACAACAAAGATAGTTATAGACCACTAGGTAGTATAAGTTTAAAATTATCTATATAGCTAGAAAGGAAAATAGCAGAGCAGACGCTCTTAGCTAATAAAGTAATCTAGTAGGAGAAAAGGTAAAAACCTTCTCCACAATTCTCTACAAAGCCAAAAATAGATCTCTAGAACTAACAGCAGAACTAAATTAATTTTTAGTAATTAACTAAGAAGTTTTAGAATATCTACAGACTAAAATTATCTAATAATACTACAATAACCCTATGTATAGACACCTAGGCATTACAAAAACAATAGAACTTATCTAAAGAAATTACACTTTTAAAGGAATTAAAGAAGCTGTAATAACTTATATCAACAAATATGCAGAATACTAGAGAAACAAATATAGTATACACCTTAAATATAGAGAGATACAAGCAATTAGAATACTAATAGCACTATAGAAAGATATTACTATAGATTTTATTATAGGAATTCTAAACTCTAAGGACCTAACAATAGGAATTGAATACAATAGTATACTAGTAGTAGTCTATTAACTAACTAAGTATATTAAGCTCATTCTATATCTTAAAAAAATAATAGTAAAGGAACTCGCCTTTCTTATCCTAGACTAACTAATTAGACACTATAGAATCCTAAAAATAATTATTAGCGACAGAGACAAGCTCTTTACGTTAAATTATTAGATAACGCTTATAGCCCTACTTAGAACAAAACGAAAGCTATTAACAGCTTACTATCTATAAATAGACAGACAGATAGAACGTATAAACTAAACTATAGAAACGTACCTACGTATCTACTGCAATAGTTAGAAGAATAACTAGGTTTTATTACTACCTATAGCATAGTTAGCCTATAATAACAAACTATTAGTAGTATTAGGATATACACTATTCTATACAAACTATAAAAGACATCTACATCTCTTTAATTAACAATTTCCTACGATAATTAAAGCAAAAGAAGCTATAGATATAGTAGAAAATATAAAGAAAATACACTAACAACTCTAAGAAAATCTTAAAAAAGCTTAGTAGTAATTAATTTTATACTAAAACTAAAAACAAAAAATAGTACCTTAGCTAAAGAAGGGGGATAAAGTATATCTACTTATAAAGAACCTTTAAACTTAGAAAAAAAAACACAAGAAACTAGATTATATTAAGGTTAGACTATTTTACATTTCTAAGTAAATATTACTAGTGAACTATAAGTTAGAGCTACTACTAGATGCAAAAATACACCTAGTATTTTACGTATTACTACTAGAACTAGCAGACCTAGAAATGCTAAATAAAACTACCTTCTATTACTAAGCTTAAGAAGAAACTAAATTTAAAGTAGAATAAATCCTATAAGTATATAATGCGTACACAGACACTAAAGAATACCTTATTAAGTGGAAAGGGTATTTATCTAGTAAAAATATATAAGAATCTAAGGAAAACCTCTTTAACTATTAATAATAGATAAATAACTTCTATAATTAAACGCTAGAAATTATAAAGAGATAACTAGAACGCACTTAGGAATTACTACTACTATAAGGGCTAGCCTATAAAATAGACTAGTTAATTACTTTAGCGCCTAACAGCGCGTTAGATTTTATTAACGCAGTAGCCTACGCTAACTCCTCCTGCGCTTTAAGCGCTTCTAACTTATCTATAGTACTTATACTATAATTAAACAATTCTTGTTCCTTTTAATGTAATTTCTTTTACTAATTGTATAAGCGCGCTATTTTTTTCACGCTTAATAGGCGCAAAGGAGAGCTGCTTTAGCTAGCTCTTTTTTAATATAGAGTTTTACCTCCTCTTTAGCCTCTAACTTTTCTAACCTCTCTATTTTAGTATCTATTTTTAAATAATCTAGTAAAGGAATCTCTTTAGGCTTATACTTCTAATTTTTTTATCTAACGCAGTTAGTGCACTAAGAGTGTAAAAAAGAAAAATAATAAGTATATTTCTTCTTAGCGTAGTATAAATAAGTAACTATTATAAAAACGTAGTCTTTTTTAAGATAATTAGCTTAACTATAGCAATATTAAATAGAACAAGATAATAACTTTATAGGTAGTTAACTTATAAGGACATTAAACTTAGAGGGGGAGGATAATATTAGAATCTAGCTATATATAAGTAGTAGGATATAAGCTTATTAGACTACTAGTCTACTAGAGTTAGCTAACAAAGTAGTTAGATAACAAGTTATAGGTCCTAAAGGTCCTAAAGACTACACAGGCCTCGCCTATATAGGAACTCTAGGACGCGTAGAACTCGCCCATACAGGACTCTAGGACGTATAGGACTCTAGGACATATAGGACTCTAGGACATATAGGATTCTAGGACGTGTAACATTACTTAGTATATAGGAACGCGAGAATAAGCTTCTTATACTTATATTTAATTTATTTATTAATCTATTATTTAGATTCTAGTAGACTAAATTATTAACTTATTACACTTCGCAAGATACTATTATATTAATAAGACCTTTTACCTTCTATAAGTACTCCTACCTAAGAACTAACCTTAACCCTTTAGGACTAGCTACCCTCTTGGATTTAACAGAGTATAAAAAACTATGTTAAATAATCCTATCTAAAATCTATTATATAAATCTAGCTACTCTAATTATCTATTAGGTCTCACTTTTCTATCTTGTCTAGTTATCAGTTATTTATCGTCTAGTTTCTATTAGGTCCCTAATTAGCTATCTAAATAATAGCTAATTAGCCCTATGTGTCTCTAACTTTCTTTTATAGGCTAACCTTTACACTATAATAGTAGCTTACTATAAAGACTATTAGTTTTAATTATATTACTATAATAGTTATAGAAGGAGCGCTTCTTAAAAAGAGTGTAAGGAATAGTTAACCTTTAAAGGTTCCTAGAGTTACTTTTCTATATACTGGAAGTTTCTATAATAACCTTATTAATAACCCTATAAACACTATTCTAGATAACGCTATAGGTGACGTTATAAATAACGTTATAGGTAGTAGAGAATTACTAAGTAGAATGTTCTAGGAACTCTACTTTATGTATATAAGGAGAGTTCTCTTCTACTCATACTCTCTATCTTAGATAGCAATTCTAAGCCTATACTTAAGGTTTTATTACTCTATTTACCTACGTTCGATCTATCCTCTATTACCCTAGTCTCTACTATTCTAGGTAACTAGTACTAGGGGAGAGAAGATACTACAAAGTCTAGAAGGTTACCCTTTATTCTCTAATCTTTACCTCCTCTTTACAAAGAGCTATTACAATTTATAATAATTAATACTACTTAGTACTAATTATTACTAAAAAAGTATAAGTTGTGTTAAATAATTACTAAAAGTTATAATATATAACTATTTAGTATAATTAGTGCCTAATTACACGAGAACGTGGTAGCTAAGAGATTAAATAAAATTACTTACTATAAGAAAATATAGCTAGAAAGTAGGTCTAAAGTACCTAAGTAGTAAGATAACTACCCTACTACTAAAACACTAGTTACTAGCGTAGTTACGTGCCACACTAGCACGAATAGTAATATTCTATCCTACTTGGGTAGAAATAATTATAATCTAATATAAGGAGCACCTAAGTGTTAAATAAATCTATTACCTAAACCTAGGCACTGTTTAGAGTAAAGTAGAATATTTAGGAATAAATTAAGATACAACCTCCTAAATCGCCTAGAACCTAAATATCTTATAAATAGTAGGACCTTTTAGGCCTACTAACTTTAGGCTTACTACTAAGTTTAAAAAGTAAGAATAGTTAATAACCTACGCTACGTACTAAACACTAATAGAGCTAGTTTATACTAATAGTAGCCTAATAATAGTAGAAGGCGTAAGAACTTACTAAATATTTTACTCTTAGGGTAAGAGGTTCCTTAAAGGGGGATAATATTAGAACCCTAGATACCTAGCTAGGCCCTAGTATAGGAAGGACCAGCCTAATATAGGTGAAGATTACCTAACCTATAGATATATAATCCTATCGCTAATAGAGTAATCTAGTAGTAGTTTGTCTATCCTACTACTAATATTATCCTTATTCCACGGCTAAATTTAAAGCTACATTACTTACACCTAACTCCTAATAGATTTAGAGGAATAATTCTTAGTAGATTTTTAAGCTTTAGACTACTTTTAGATAATTTTTTAAAGCTCTAGGAGAGGATTTAGATAATAAAAGGTTACTTTTTTAAGTAGGTAATCTGCTATTAGCGATTACCTTGGGGGTGTGTTAAAGTAAATACTTCTTCCTATAATACTAGACGTTAGGCCTATTAATTTAATCACAGGATCTCTGCCAAGGAGCTTGTTTCTTTTGTATATAGTCTGCTTATCTGGCATCTTTTCTTACACTAGCCTTTTATAAACTCCTACATCTTTGCTCCTGAATACCAGTAATAGTTCGAGCTCCCTTTTCTACAACAATACTTTAATAGATTACATAGGGGTTGCATCGCTGTCGTGCGCGGGCCAACCTACACTACTTTCGCCCGATACCACAGTATACGCGTACGATATATCTAGGCGTTTTTGGCATCCACTTTTTATTCCGGTTTCTTGGCGAAATCTACCAGCATTTTACGCGGGCCCGAAAAACTGCGCAGCAGCCGCTAGGGGCCGAGTAGAGAGGACGGCTACACAGGACGAGTACGTCACATCACAATACATATTCTAGACTTCTTCTCACAACATCAGGCTCAAAAAGGCGTACCGCAAGAAGGCGCTCGAGCTCCATCCAGACCGCAACCAAAGCGACACGGAACGCACTACTGCCCTCTTCGCCGAGATCCAAACCGCGTACGAAGTCCTTTCCAACGACTAGGAGCGTGCATGGTACGATGCGCACGAGGGAGACATACGGCGGGGTGGTAGTGGGGAAGGAGCAGCGACTGAGGACCACTACCAGAGCAATATGCGCATGACGACATCGGACGAGCTGGCGCGCATGGTGGCCAGGTTAGGGAACGTCGACTTCTCAGACTCTCCTAACGGCTTCTTTGGCTTCGTGCACGAGATATTTGAGCAGCTTGCAAAGGAAGAGGAGTACGCTGCGGACTACAAGGACATCGACTTTCCAAGCTATCCCACCTTTGGACACAAGGACGACGCGTATGAGGATGTGGTGCGCGACTTCTACTCTGCGTAGAGTGGATTAGCGACAGCAAAGAGCTTCGCATGGGTGGACGTATATCGGCTTTCCGAGGCACCCGACCGTCGCTACCGAACCAGAAACTTTGTAATGATGCTCGACGAGACTTCAACAATGCCGTTAGGACGCTAGTGGCCTTCGTACGCAAGCGCGACCCACGATACACGCTAAACACGCAGTCTACAGACGAGAAGGCAAAGGCACAGCGGGACGCGTAGAAGGCACAAGCTGCGCGAGCAAGAGCTGCGCAGGTGGCAAAGCTGGAGCAAGAGGCCTAAGCGCTCCCTAGCTAGGCCACCGCGCGGCCTGCAGATGAAGAGGAGGAAGAAACGAAGGAAGAGATGGAAGAGGATCACTACGAGTGTGTAGCCTGCAACAAGACATTCAAGAGCGAGCGGTAATGGGAGGCGGACGAGAAGAGCAAGAAACACTAAAAAGCTATCCAGTCACTCAAGAAAAAGATGCAGAAAGACAACGCACACCTGAATTTGGACGAAGATGGGCTCGGCAACGGGGTCATCACGCCTGCGGATGATAGCCTTGTTTCCGACTTAACAGGCTTAGACACAAACGGCATGGAAGACTCGATGCACGATATCACGGAGAAGTTGGGCAAGCTTAAAGTGGGCGAAGAAGGCACGGATGCGGAAGACCTGGATGACTAAAGTGTCGCTTCTGGCCCTCGAACCGCCCATGTTGGTACTTCCGAAGAAGATAACAAGGACAGCGAAGCCGATGATAATGATGAATACGCCTCGCGCTTAGATATCGAAGCCCGTCTCAACGGCCTGGTCTCCACCGATGCCTCCATTGCTGATACCGAGACCACCGCAACAGAACAAACGATTCTAGACGACCCTCCAGCGGCAACATGGGAGGACGCATCCGCACAACTACCAAAGCTAGGCAAAGCCGCCCAGAAGCGGGCAAAGCGTGCAGCAAAGCAAGCCGATGCCCAAAGCGAAGATAGAGGTCTCAACAATAAGTGTCTGGGCTGCGATGCTGCTTTCCCATCCAAATAGCGACTGCATCAGCATTTGCAGGACAATCCGAAGCACGCTGCATTGAAGAGCGTGCCTGGTGCGAAGGGAAAGAAGAAGGGAAAGAGATAGATGTCATTAGATGGCGATAACGACTAGACGAATTGCATTAGCTCGGCGACGGCTTGGAGCATTTACAAGGGATGATGACAAGGATTTGGAGCATCGGCATGGGCATTGGCGTTGACACTGCGTCTGCTTACGTAGAATTACGAGAGGCACCAGGGGAAAGGTAGATACTGAGCGACCAAGGGTCGACGAAATCTAAGCTAAGCTTCGAGGAAGCTCACCAATATAGCCAAAAGGAACAGTTGATTAGGCTTTATACAGCATAACCACATCTTTAATCCCTCCTCATCCGATCAAACGCCGCTAGATCATGCAGTTCCCCATACGTCTCCGGACCAAAAAGCCTGGACACAGGAGCCCTGACAACATTCTCATCCCCACCATCATCATCCTCCTCCTCCTCCTCTCCATCCTTACCACCATCTGTGATCTCTCTCATATCAAGCCTCACAAGATTAACATACCCCACCTTCTCCCCATCAAACCTCGGCGGCTGCGGCGCCCTCACAACCGAATCCACCGCATCGGCATCAACATGCACGCAGTACGTATATCTTGGATAATCCGCGCCACCCCAGTCAAGCGGCGCATCTTTCGTTTCCTCTTTCGCTTCCGTGCTATCGATCCACGCTTTGAACGCGTCGCGCACGCGGTCTACGCTTGCGCCGTCGAGCGCTGATTGATCGGACCGGACGCGCATGTCCAGCGAGGCCACGAGATCAGTGGCTTTGAGGAGCGAGAGCGCGTCGGTCACGTTCCAGTGCAGTGTGGCCATGAAGGAGTCCCAGGTGGCGTCGCTGCGGTAGTCGCAGCGGTAGATTAGGAGGCCCCATTTGGGTAGGTGGTGGGAGTGCAGAGAGGCGCGGATGGTTCCAAGGGGGTTGCCGGGGAGTGGTAGGCGTGGTGGTGCGGTTTCTCCTTGCGCGGTGGCGTTGGACGACATCGTGGATGAGCGAGTGAAAGTTGGGTTCTTGGCTGGATATCTTGCGTGCAGAGCACTGTATCGTCGGAGACAACTCAACATACGGTTTGGTGTCAGTGCGTTCGGGGTGGTGGAAATATGGTGGGGAGAAGTTAGTGGTGGAGAAGTGGTTCAAGGGGGGGCGGAGAGTTACTTATATTGGACCAGAAATTAGCGTATATTGATACATGGCAGTCATGGGCACGTGATTTTATTGGTAACACCCCTGCCATGGCGGGCTTAACGTCTTTCAGGGCGTATTACGACTCAGTAGTGGAGTTTTGGGCACGAGAAGTTTTGCAATGTGGCGAGAAGTGCGCGGAGCATAACGCATGGTTGAGCGAACATTGTGCTGGCTATAACAAATTTTTCTGGAGACGAGGACCACTCAGTCCTCCGGAATCGTCATGTCGCTGATCTTGTTCTTGAGGTCCGAGAGCGTGTTCAATAAAGACTCCGCATTGGCTGGCTCCTGTCTAAGGATCTCGTCCTCAAATGCCTCAATATGATCACTCAGCCAGCTCTGAGCGAAACTTTCGACCCAGCGTCGGTGTCTGTACACAATTGAACTATAGTTTGCGCCCGCTCCACGCATCGCGGAATCGAGGTTCTATAACATGTTAGCACCTCCAGGCAAAATGAGCTTCGGAAACATACCTCAGTCCGCCCGAATTCTGCTGCAATGGCTGCCTGCGTGCGCGCTCGGCGAAGGGAGACGTCATCTCGTTGGAGATAGTCGAACACGCCAATTAACTTGGCTCGCGTTAAAGTCAATCATTGTGTATGGTATCGAGGGTAGTACGTACGACGTTGAAGGTAGTCAGGAGCTGATCCGTAGACGTGCTATCCAATCCAGTTGCTGCATCTCGCACGGTGGTGAGGAACTCCCTTTCCTCCATAGGAGCGGAGAAACCCATAATCCGACCTTTCATAGCATTGATCTGAGCTTGGGTGGGGATAAAGTTGTCAGGGTTTCGAGTGTTACCACCTGCCTGAATGATACGGGTCGCCGGCTCTAGTATCTCTCTGTTCGCATCGTTGTTGCCAACACCGGGGAGGCCTGCAGGTAACGAATCCTGGAACAAGACACGAAGAAGGATTTCGGTTGATATAGGGCCACCAGGAAGTCGTTGGCTCTCGCCATTGGGGCCTCTCATCACACCTGCATTCATGGCCTCCACGACGTATGGGATGATTTGTCGCTATAATGTTGTCAGCCAAGAAGCAGTGTTGTCTCAGTTCTTAGGTCACCCACATCTTCAGCGTGTTCAGTTTCTGCCTCTTCTCGAGCCAAGAGTGCACTGATTTCTGACTGCGGCCTGGAAGTGCTGCAAGAGGAGTGGGTACGAAATTAGTTTCTGTCTCACATGCACTTCGTACATATACACTTACTCCACTCGCACGGATTCAACCCTCGTCTCTGGACAGTCATTCGCAGTTCTCATTCGAATGACCAATGGAAGAACATTCTGCCGCCTGTATACTGTGTTAAACAGTGTCCCACGGCTGGGCCAAAGTGCTCTTCTCCTCGGTCTGGCAGCTCTTGCTAGTCCTATGAGGTTGAAAATCATGTCCGCGCCTCCGCGCTTCTCCAGGGTGTGGATGTCGCCGAAATCGTCATACTCCTCAACATCTCGTCGGGACAGATCGGAGCTACCATCTTCGTCTTCTCTCGTAGTGCAGAAGCCCGGTCGAAGATTGCATAGATTGCTGCCACATTTCAATGGGCTAGGCGGTGGTGGGGTTATCGTCGTGCAGCAGTCGACTTGGAGGCGTCCCCCTTACAAAGTCAGCTCTTATCATGCGACTTCTCGAATTTGTATCCTTACATGAGCATAGGAATTTACCACTACCTCCAGGATGTGAATCGATTTGTACCTCATCGTTATGGCACTTGGCTTCGACGCAGTCAAATGCTGGAATACGTTAGACGAGGTAGAAGAAGGGGAGCCTTTCCTACCATTGCCAGTTCGCCATTGACAGTCTGTCAAGGGTACGGGTGATCGACAGCAGTAGCGTGCTACATAGTTGCTCAAGCCACAACCAAAGTCGCCTCTCTGGTCTCTTTGAGATATCTCTTTCCGGTCGATGGGACATTGTTCACCGCTGTGCGGTATCATTAGTGCCAGTAAATGCGAGTTTCGTATGCGTCTTAATTTACCATTTGGTCCAATAGCACAGCTGGGTGATCCGCTTCCAATCACCAGCATCCTGCATCTTGTTAGTTGTAGCACGTTCGCGTACAAATCGCTCGACCTACACAACAAAATGCCTTTACTCCTCGGGTACACTTTCTAGTGTCGCCGTTGCCTTCAGCTGGCGATCCACCCCAGGATGATTTGAAGACTAAGGTCTCTCCTGCATGGCATTGCCCATTGCACTCACTGGCGTGTCCCCTCCATCTACACCCACCCTCTTTAGGGGCGGTCTTGATGGGACAGCAGATTGGTCGCTGTTCGTTTTTCTGTGGAGATACTTAGTAGAGAGGCTGAATCGACTCACTCAGGTACTTACACCGCACTTGCCCTTTTCCCAACCCCGATTGACCTCGAATCCCGAATCGCATCCGTATCCTTTGCTCCCATCTTTTGGCAGACATTTTTCTATGACACGACTAGAGTTAAAGGACTGATCAGTATCGTCTTCAGTCAGAGTTTACATGAAGTAACACTCACCAATCTTGCCCGTTCTGGCCGATCAAGCTTTGCGCAACGGCGGCATTGTCTCGGGCGGTTTGTCTTTGCGTCATAGCCTCTACATCGACATGTTTGATCTCTTTTCCGACAAGACCACTGTGTGCGGAGTACTTGTCATCATCTGTACCATGTGTCAGTGCTTCGCGTAACTCTCAATGGTGCCGCTTACCAGCATCGCTGGCCCATATCAGGCTGCCACCTAAACCAATATTGTTTGCCCATTCTTTTTTCTGTTTGAATGTCTCTGCATCGTCATACGACACCCACTGGTCCTTATTGAAGACCAGATATTTCAAGCCGGCAGCCATGTCGTAGATCGGTTTAAGCTCCGGATGTTGCTTCATCAAAGACATGATCTCGTAGTACATAAGAATGCCGCTGGTGTCAGAGCATGGCCCTGCTTCCGCCCCTCCCTTGAACGGGCAGCCAGGCGTCGAACAGCTAGGATCCGAGAGCTGGAATGACCGACCGTAGAAGCCAAAGCCCATGTAAACTTTGGAGGGAGGAATTTTGACACGCCTATATAGTTGTAAGCTCTTGCGCCTCAATGTAGAAGCACATAGCAGACCACACTGACCAGAACAATTCCAAGGCATACTTAATCTCCGTCAAGTTTGTGTGACCTTGCACGATGTTACCGATGAGGTTCTCCGAGTCCCAGGTACCGTGCAAATCGTAAGTCATGCTGGACTAGCTGTTAGCAAGTGTCTTGCTGAAGGCTATGAGTACATACACATTGATCCAGTCCACGTATTCTAGCATCCCAGGCAGATCGAACCAGCGCAGATACCAGTAGGACGACGGTGCAGTAAAGGTAATACCAAGCTTGCGGCCAGAAGCATCGAATGTAGCCCTCAGTTGCTTAACGAGTTCGACGTAGTTCTTTGTGTCATCATCTTTCCCGCCTCGATCGGGTGCACCGGGATACTCCCAATCAAGATCAATACCTTGGAGAAAAGTTAGGTAGCTGCCACGGGACAATTGGAGGATCAATGGCGTTGAACGTACCGTCATATCCATACTGGTCCAAGAAGTTCAAGACATTGTTCGCAAAGGTGCGTCGATTTGCCGACGTTCTCGCGAGGTTCCCAAACACTGGTTGTGTAACGGTATTGTTGTCAGAAAACGTCCAGCCTCCAACACTAATCCAGACCTCTAGACGGCTATTAAATTTCTTAACATCAGCTACCTCTTTGAAAAGAGATTCTGGTGTTTGTGAGTCCATAGTCGTGAGTGCAAATGATTGTGGATCGATGTAAGCGAATGCGTAGTTCAAGTGAGTAAGGGCATCCACTTTCAATATATGTTAGCGGCGTCGTCTGCATGTTGCAACATGTCAACCTACGCGGTAGATCGGTGGGTGCTATCTTATGGCAAGACTTGCGCGCGCTCCAGGACTCGTAGTAGCCAACGACTGTTCCGTAAGCAAATGCAAGACCCGCTCAGAGGAGAAGAATACCTCTGTCTAACACTTGTCCACCACCTGCAGAGGGCTTTGGATGAAGCTCGCAATTGCTTTGGCATTTTGCGTCGCAGAACTCCTCTGTTGTGCCACAAAATCCATGTTGACTGCAGCAAGTATTCAGAGGGCAAGTAGCCCCGGGCTTGGCCGCATATTGGCCGCACGGTGCAGTTGCGTCGCAATTGGAGCTGCAGCCAGTTCCGCAGTACGTAGGTCCTACACTTCCGCATAAGCTACAAACCAATAGAGCATCATTTCGCTGTACTCACCAAATCCGCAAAATCCACTTTCACCGCAGCACGCACCGTTTCCGCAGGGCCTTCCAGGTGCGCAGGTATAGTCCTCCCGTCGCTGTAAAGCATGACGATGAGCGTTTGAATCAAGACCATGCACATGTTGGCTACGTTTGTGTGAGTGGATATGTGTATTGTTCGGTATAGTAGTCAGATATTCATCTCTTCGGACGTGAGCCTTGGATTTCGAATGATGTCCGTTATGGAAAGGGGAGGAGTCATGGAGTGTGGCTAATACGACGAAAAGAACCGAGGCGAGAAAGCAGACGAGGAATGAACGTGAATATGGTAAATTGATAGCCATGGTCGAGCAGATGAGTAAACGAATGACTATGGTAAAGGTAGTGAGAAATGGAGGTACCATGAGACAATATGTGTACACAGCCCTGCTTCTGATGCCCATAGCTAGGAAAAGGTGTTTGTCCTAGCTCGAGTCCACAGTTAGAAGTCCCAATGGTCCGTCCCGACCGTAACCGCGAGCGAGATGAACTTGTTCTAGGATGTTGCGGCAATTGCACTGTCAACATGCATCTTGAGAGCATGTCACAAATTGTTACAGCCTGCGCCCGACCTTGATGATAGGTTTGCTCGGCGGAATTATCACATCATACTTGCTATACCGTACCATGATGGACTTCATCAAGCCGCAGGAATTATTGACTGGCGGTTCCTCCTGCATTACCAGTCGCTAGCGACTGCGGCTTCATTCCATTACACCGGCTGCAATAAGTGCTGCTTAGCCTCACCTTCCGTAAATGGGTTAGCGCTGACTGTCGAATGCTAAACAGACAGTTTGACTAGTCAACTATTAACAAAAAGTGGGCTGGACCCTTGCTGGCACATCGGCCTGAGTTGGTGTTGCTGCCGAAGCGAGATACAGGATTTCTGTGTGGTTGAGGCACAGCTGCATGGCTCTATTCCTGCATCGCACTCTCCTCTCTCCCTACTACTGCACGTAAATTGCTGCAGGCCCTACGCTAGCGCCCGAGTGAGAGCTGGGAAGGCGCCAAAATAATGTGATCACCCAAAATATGGGGCCTAGAGCGTTGGCAACTAATCGGTCGTACTCGGTGAAGTTACATGTCTGTAAAGCGATACTGGCGAAGGTACTAGAGTACTGCAGGATCAATGAAAGAAGGGTATGTGCCGTTGTGCCCCTGCCAAGCTCCGGTGAGGTCATCTCTGATTGGGTCGGATATGCACGAACCTGAGAGAACCATTCAACCGTGCTTCCTCCACCTTCCATGATTGGACTGTCTCAACGACGACCTTGTTCCTCAGTCGGGCGTAAACTATTGCTTCTATCCCTGAAGATGCACTACTCTACATGCGCGACCAAGGCTTTTGAATATGCTACTGTACGAGCTGTATCCCTGGAATCGACAGACTGCCACGAATTTGCAGCTGTAATTACAGTACATCGAGATCGGTCAGACGTGACTTCCTCTGACTACGAATTCTGGACATGCAACTTCCTGATCTCCGCCTGTCCCTGTTTTGCTGCTCTTCTTGCACTCCTCACCACCTACATACTAGACACTCTTTCCATTATCCTTGTTCATCGATTCAACATGGCATTGTCTCGTGCATTATCAGTCCTTCTGATACTGTATCAATTTAGCGTCCGCGTATTCTCGCAGCAGTTGCTGAATTCTTTGAATTCGGAACCTTCATGGCCAAATATCACGGCGAACTGTTTCCAGGCACTGAATGCAACCGCTGCGTGCCCGGGGTTTCTCCAACGTATCTCGGTTGAGTGAGTCGGCCTGGCACATGCTTCCTGTGATAGGACGGAAAGTTGACGGTGACTAGTAACCAACGTCTTTCTGCTGATGAGCTCGGCGCACTGTGCACTGATACCTGTCGCAATTCTTTGACCAGCGTTCGTCAAAATATTGTCAGCGGATGCACAGGAAGTACGGACATTATACAATACTTTGATGGTGTCAATTACCCAGCCACCTTTGTTGTGGATCATTACATACATGCCCACAACTTGGCTTGTAGGAGAGATCCGTACGTTGTCTTATAGCTGATGGTACTCGCTGGCTGAACAATTGCAGGTCAACGAAGCAGTTTTGCGATCCCTTGATGAGTCAGTGGCTGAGCAACACAAATTGGACGAGAGATATGGAATGCCACGATTGCATTCTAGGTACTCAGCAGACACTTCTGAACTCACCATTCGATTACACTGAGGAATTCGCCGAAGAGTTTGCCTCACTAACATCCAGCTGTGGCGCCACCCAGTATTCTTATACGCAACCTGCTGCGTATGCGCTTGGTACACAGTCTTCTGAAACTCCACTGCCTGCTCCTGCATGCACCCAGACATATACTGTAAAGGCCGACGATACGTGTAACTCGATATCGACGGCTTTCAATGTGTCTACCAGCTCGATTGTGCTGGGCAACCGCCTTCTCAGTGATTGCAGTAAGTAGTGTTGTCCGTGATTGTACTGCATACAAGACACATGCTCACGTGATCAGGCAATTTGGCTGCGGTGGGAACTATCTGTATTCCTCAGGCATGCAACATTTATCAAATCCAGTCTGATGATACCTGTGATAGTATCATCGTAGCACGAGCCAGCGGCGTCAGCGCCCCTCAATTCTTGGCTTGGAACCCTAATATCAATACTTTGTGCTCGAATTTAGGCACCCTTCGCGAGACATATATCTGCCTCAGGTTCGTACCAGCTGACCTCTCCAACTATACTTGAGTGCTGACCTTGGTCGCTAGTCCCCCAGGAGGAGCCTTGATCGCTCCCAGTCCAACAGTGAGCTTGCCGATGACACAACCCACGACGCCTGTTCCTAGACCCACAAACTCTTTCCCCGAATCCAATGGAAACTGTGGGAAGTGGTACAATGTAAGAGCACTATTCTCGGAATGTGTCTGCCGTAGTAACTAAGAGTCTAGATCACCACAAGCGATACGTGTGACGAAGTCTCCATTTCGAATAGCATCTCATTGAAAGACTTTTACTTCCTGAACCCGGAGATCGACTCCCAATGCTCAAATCTGGTCTTGGGCGTATCGTACTGCGTCCAGGCCGTTGGCGACATTCAGACCTACCCTGGATATCCTGTCACATCTAGATACATCACGCTGACATCGAACACGTTTGCAACTACGACATCTAGTGCGCAAGTCAAGCTTCCTCTTCCATCGCGTACCGCGACTTCGCTACTTCCACATGCTTCGGGCACTACTGAAAATTGTTTCGCATATAAGAACTACCGCGAGATACCGGCCATTGTGGATCAATCACAAGGGACTGACCTCGCGCTTTATACAAGCTTTATTAATTCATGCGATTACACCAGGAGTACGTGGTCTGTAACACTCGAGGATCTTGTCGCATGGAACCCTAGCCTTGATAAGAACAACTGTACTATGAAGCCTGGATTCAGCTACTGTGTGCTGAAAGACGAGAATTACAAGCCGAGTAAGCAGCACGCTCTCAAACCTCCACCACATTGCTGCTCTATTACAGTGTGCTAACATGCGAACCAGATGTGACAGATTCTTATACATCTGTATGCATGGGTGTCGTCGACCCAGCCAAGATACCGCAAGGAACAGAGTCGACTTGCTCTTGCTTTGCTCAAGTCAACGGTGAGGACTGGCCTGATTATGGTAAGTTTGCCACCCGTGTATCTCTTCTGGTCTCAAGCTGACCGAAGGTAGCGGAGGACTGCGCAGGTCTCGTAGAGCAAACCTGCATCGATGTCTCCAACATTGCGAAGTGGAACCCATGGGTAGGTACCGATTGTGACTCGGGTCTCTACAAGGACCTGGCAGCTGGCGATACAAGAGCTGTGTGCATCGGTATTGGTGGTACCAAGCCCATCTTCACCTCCAGCGCAAGCAAAATGGTTCCCACACGCACCATGAGCACACCAGCTACACCAGTGAGCTCAGCAACACACGGCCCCACGCAATCAGGAATTGTTGCAGATTGTACTCGATTTCATACAGTTGTCGATGGGGACACCTGCGGGGCTATTCTGACTACATATGGTCTCAGCCTTGCACAATTCTATGCTTGGAATCCTGCTGGTAAGTCGTGTCGTTCAGGCTCAGTCTACATCGAAGTTGTTTTGACTAATGTTCCACAGTGGGATCTGAATGCACTGGAATGTGGCTTAGCTACTCCTACTGCGTCGCGGCGCCAACTCGCAGTTCCTCCTCCGCCAACCCTCTCGCAACAAACGGGCCACTCCGATCCGGCACGCCGACAACCTGCTCAAAGTACTACACGCCTCGAGATGGCGAGACTTGCCAGAACGTACTCGAGGTCAACAAGCTAAGGACCGCACAACTGTACAAGTGGAACACAGATATCGGAGGCGGGTGCCAGAATTTGTGGCCCGGGTACGGACTTTGCGTTGCTGGTGGGCCTGCTTGATTCAGTACTTCGACACGTCACTATCAAACACTACCTCTCGGCAAGTCTGCTTGTGCGTGAATCTTTACTCCCTTTATTGCTGATACGTAATGAACCAGACCTGAAGGTAGACTGAACATCGTTCGAGGCAGCAATGGAAGACCACAGTATCTAGCCACGCGCAATTCAGAATACCAACCTAAACACTGCATCGAACAATCCCACACATACGGTGAACAAAGCACATCAATTACAGCTTACACTACAAACCAAAACGCCCGCTTATGCATGTCCAAACAACAAAAAAAATGCACCGCTCATCGCATTATGTAAAACACCATCTATTTTCTAAAGAAAGCAACACCTTCATGCAATATACATTTGAGAATAAAAGGTATTATGTAACACACACACACACACACACTCCGTCTATCCACACATCCATCACACAATGCGCACTGCCTTAGTACCCAACAGCAGTGCCATCAGGATACACATACTTGATAGTCTGCTGCTTATTACAGTATTCCTGCTCCTCCCACGGCAGCGTCGGGTACGGGAAGATACCCGTGTTAGGGTAGCTCTGACCAGGCTAACGATATTAGGACCGAGGATTCGGACCCAGTATCATCCGTGCGCTGGTACGTGCGCACTAGCGCTAGTCCGTAAACAGCTAGCCCACCAACGCGCTATCTCGCGTATTAACGCACTATCTCAATGCACTATCCTGCGCATTAACGCACTATCTTAACGTACTATCCCACGCACTAATATACTATCTTAATATACTATTCTACACACTAACGCCCTATGCTAACGCACTATTATACGCATTAATTTACTATCTTAACCTTACACCCCTATTTATCTAGTAACTATAATTTCTAGCTAACTATCCTAACTGTAACTTTTAACTGTATAACTTTACCTATAAACTATAAGCCTACCCTTTTACCTATATAGGGGACCTTTACGTATATAGGCTGCGAGGACTCCTCGCAGCACTACTAGGGGGTAGTTATAAAAGTTTATAGCACTATTATTATTAGGGCGAAAACTTTATTAAGAAGCCCTATCTAAGAGGAAGAGGCGTTAGTGGTTATAGACGCGCTAAGATTAGCTTAGCGTTAGGGTTAGAGTTAATAAATTAGGTAGGATTTAATACTAGAAACACGTTAGACTAGGAGTAGAAATAATCCTATTTCCTAGCTATTTCTATTTCTTTTTTATTCTAATTTATCTTAATGTAACCTTTTATACTAATCTACTATCTCTTATTTATAAAATAGAATAGTAGTAGCGTAGGGTTTAGCTATTACTTTTTACTACTAATTTGTAATAGAGTTCTACTAGAACACTTAAACTTCTATATTAAGCCTAGCTAATAGAGTACTAATATTACTATATTAATAGAACTTTTAGCAGTAATAGTAACTAGTAGGAGAAAACTTAGCGTAAGCTAATATATAAAAGTATATTTATTTTATTAAGAAGTATAGTGTACTTTACTATAGTAAGTACAAAGCTAGTATAAAGAATTTTAATATATATCTCTATTAAAAGTATAGTGTACTAGTTAATAAATAGAGGAAATTTATTAAAAGCTATACTCTTTTAAGAAAATAAGGGCTAAATAGCGTTATATTACTAGACACTAGTAAACTGCTAATTTAGGTCTTAGGAGCGCTATTAGACAGCTTTTAATATAAGCAGCTAGTATATAGCTATCTTATATAAAATAAGGGCTAGATATAACTACACTATAACAGTTATAAGTTAGTGTTTAAAATAAGATTAGATACGCTCTACTAGAAGGTAAAAATATAGTTTTTCTTCCTTACTTTAAGATAGTAGTAGTACTTTATAGTTTATGTCCCTAATGTAGCAGATAGCGAAGCAGACGCTAGGGCATATAAAAAAGAGGTAGAAGATATTCTAGTAGAATACGCATAAACGTAGGAGGAGAGGAAGTAGTAAAAGTAGGTAATAGATATAAAAGTTGCAAAGATAGACAAGACAAGCTAGTAGAAGTTTATAAAGTAGCTAGAGCACTTTATAAATTATAACTATATATACCTTATCTATGCAATCTAGCTACTACGCTAGAATAAGCCTAAGCTATAGAAGGCTATATAAACTATAGAGTAGCTAGTAAAATAGAGCGTCTAAGAGCTATTCTTACTACTATATAAGACCTAATAATAGGTAAAAAGTGCGTAGGCTAATAAGATCTACTAGCAACTAATAGCCTAACTATAGAACCTAGAGAGCTAGGCGCGCTATACTAGCTATATTATAATATTTATATACTATGTCCTACGTATTATTACCACTAAATAAGCAGACAAAGAGAGTAAGAATATAAAGAGTAGTAAGGGTAGTAGCACTAATAATAGTAGTAATAGTAATAATAGTAGTAGTAACTGCAGTAATAAAAGCCTACCTAAGGCCTACACAGGTTACTAAGTTAAAGTTAATTCTATAAAAGACGCGTAGGAGATATTCCTATAGAAAAAGGACTAAAAGCTGCTAGCTACTATACTCTAAAAGGCCCTAAATAGTAATAATAAAGCTAGCTATATTATCCTAGTAGACTAGATACTTAGTACGTTTATTATAACAACCTATATCTATAGTCTGTTTAAAAGTAGGCTTGTTTACTTTACTACTATATTTAGGTTTAATTTAGAGACATGTTAACTATACACTATAAAGAACTATTTATATCTAGTAGCTAGGATAGTGTACTACGTTTAGGTAATTAGTGTTAAATACCTACTTCTGCCTATGTAACAGAAATTATAGGGCTTAGTAGAATATAACTACTATTTTAACCTAAGAAAGCGCTTCCTAGTAAATAGGTCCTTTAGCCTAATAAGCTAGCTGCTTAGTCTACTAGCCTATAGTAAGTTTATTAGCATAAATACTAGTAACATAGGCAACGCCTTCTAGTTAAAGGATAAAAAGATCTTCTACCTTAATAGTAGACCTATTGTTATATACTATTTCTAGCTAATAGCCTAAGAACTATTAACTAAGCTAGAGAACCTACTCTAGGGTAAGCTACTCTAGGTCCATAGTCCTAGTTAGCGTTTCCTAATCTAGCTTAACCTAATTTAGGACAATGTTGCGTGTACACAATATAGTATGTCCTTTATTATATATAGGAATAATAGCCTAGAGAATAGCTTATAATAGATACTTAAATAGATAATATAGGATAAATAGGGTTAAAAGCTCTACTCTAGAGATAGGACTTAGAACGTTATATGCGTAAAACTATACCTATATAGTATTAAGCGCTTTAAGGAGCTAGAGCTTACTAATCTCTATATTAATAAGGGAATACTAGATTAGGGTACTAAGATTATAGTAATATAGTTCTGTAATAGAGCACTATAGGACTGTAACCTTTTTATAATAGATAGATAGATTATAATAATAGTCTATTACTATAAGTTGCAGTTGCAGTTTAATAAGCCTAAGGTTATCCTAAGGTTTCTACTATTACAGCTCTTATAGGTACTTATTATATATCTAGCGTACGTGCAGCTATTTAAAGAGTACCTAACTATAGAGGTACTAGATAGTAGTTTTACTAACTACCTATAGGCTAATAAGTAGGGTCCGTAGTACATAGATTACCTAACATAGGTGCTAAAGCGTAAGATAGGTAAGCACTTAAAAGTAGCGCTAAATACACTTAACTACTAATACATAGTAGTAGGGATTAGGCGGGAGGTAGTTAGGGATGTGTTTAGGTAGGGTTACTAAGATAAAGTAGGTAAGATTAAAGAGCCTAAAGTTAATAAGAATAGTAAGAGCCTGTTAGAGCTATAGAGCACGTAGATAACTAAGATTAGTCTAGCTAACTATAGCGTGCCTATTAATATTATAAAGCATCTTAGTATACATTTAATTAAAACCTTTTAGCCACTTAGTTAGCGCTAGCACAAGTTTTTAGGTGTAGATAGGTATAAAATATAACCTAGTGCAGCTAGAAAGTAGTAATAGGAAGAAGAAGGAGATAGTTAAAATAAAGGGAGAGATAATCTTACTATAGTTATACCGTAGAAGAAAACTAAACTAGAGGGTGTTACTATAAGTGCGATGTCTAGAGCGATGTAGTAGGCACTTAGCCAGACTACTATATTGTTTAAGTTAAACAAGTAAAAACAGGCTATATTTACTATAGTAAATAGTTAGACACTACTAGTAGTCGTGCTCCCTATAGGTAGAGGTAAGAGTCTACTATTTATAGTGCTAGCCTGCCTTAACTATACTAGTATAACTATAGTTATAGTGCTATTCTGCGCGCTAATTAAGGATCTAGTAATGTATATTTACACGCGTAGTATTAACTACGTAAAATAGGTTAACTATAAGACAAATCTAGCCTTTATTATACTAGTTAGTGCTAATATTGCTAGCAGCGTAGGGTTCCTAAAGTATACTAGCTTACTAAAGGATAAGAAGTAGCTATAGTAGGTAGTAATTAATAAGTGCTATCTTATTATTACCTCTAGTTATTAGTAGCTAAAGCTAATAAAGCTATAGAATCTGCGTGTACTTATATACCTAATTATACTACTAACAGCAACGCTACTACCTATGCTAAAAGGGGTATTAGGTAGAAGTATATTAATTTAAGATACTACCTATATCTAGGCTAGTATAGTGCGGCCTAACATCTAGTATTATATATTATAGTGTAGGCAAGGTAAGGCTATAGAGGTAACACTAGCTATATGTTAATAGTAGCAGAAATAGCTATAGGGTAGCTAGAAAGGCGTTATCTACTACTATAGTAAAACTATATATAAAATACTAGTAGGGGCGCTAGGCTATAAGCACTACTACGCTAGTAAGTTAAATTAAACTAAGATCTTTACTAGCTAGCTAGATAAAGGTAGGTTTATTATAGTAATATTAACACTTAGTACTAGAGTTAACTTTCCTAGTATTATATTTGTCTTACACATAGGCATACTATAGAGTATAATTAACTACTACTAGAAGAGTAGGCGTATAGGGCGTAGTAGTAAGGTAGTAGACTTAGTTATTATTATTAAGCTAGGTAAGGTAGAGAGGCAAATCTAGGAGGGTAGAGCGTTAGTAGATATATACACAATAGGTATATTTATTAAAAGTAAAGGCTACTAGCGCAGGAAAATAAGTAAGTATATAGATAGGTAGTAGGTAGTGTATAGTAATATAGACTTAGCTAGGTGCAATGAATGCGGTAAGGGCTAGATTAAGTAGTAGTAGGCCTAGTTACTTACAGCGAGTAAGTGGTAAGAGGTAGAGGTAAGTATAGATAAGCTGTGGGCTAGGTGTATAATATACTAGGTGCTAGGGTAGGTAGGCTAGTAAGAGTATAGAATAATACTATACACAGCGCAGCCTATAATAATAAAAAGGGATATAAATAAGTTCTAGTAAGGGGTGTGTAACACTAGGAACTACCACAGCTATTTAAGGTGCTAGGTAAGTTAAAAGTAGTGCATAATAGGGTAGGACATCGCAAACTTATACTAGTAGCTAAATATTATAATTTCTGTGGCTAGGGCAGCAACAGCGATTACAGATAGGCTTAAGATTATTTAGTAGTATAGGTTCTAGGGTAAGTGCGAGGTTTTATACTAGGCGTACTAGATATAGCTTAGACAGCGCTATTATAAATATATCTAGGGCGAATTTCTTAGTAATGTAATAGTAGTAGCTATAAGAGTTATTATAAAACTTAAAGAGAAGAATTAGGCCTAGAATATAGTACTTTACTTCTATTGTTTAAAAAAATCTCACTTTGTATATATTATAGTAGAGTTAGCCTATCTATTATAGATTTATTTTACTTTACTATATATTAGTATAATAGGATGTAAGTTTTAGAAATTATAGAAAAAATAGAAACTAGAGTCTTCTAGAAGAGTTTAGGAATTGTATAAAATAAGTAAATTTCTAAAAACCTAATATTATTAGGACTAAGGATTCGGACCTAGTATTGTCTGTGCGCTGGTACGTGCGCACTAGCGCTAGTCCGTAAACAGCTAGCCTACTAACGCGCTATTTTACGCATTAACGCACTATTTTAACGCACTATCCTACGCACTAACGCACTATCTTAATACACTATCCTACGCACTAACGCACTATCTTAACGCACTATCCTACGCACTAACGCACTATTTTAACGCACTATTATACGCATTAATTTATAATTTACTATCTTAACCTTACACTCCTATCTATCTAGTAGGTGTAATTTCTAGCTAACTATCCTAACTGCAACTTTTAACTGCACAACTACACAACTTTACCTATAAACTATAAGCCTACCCTTTTACCTATATAGGGGACCTTTACGTATATAGGCTGCGAGGACTCCTTACAGCACTACTAGAGGGTAGTTACAGAAGTTTATAGCACTATTATTATTAGGGCGAAAACTTTATTAAGAAGCCCTAAGGAATCACACTATCTATAGGTTATACTAAGCTACTAAATAATTTCAACCCTATACTAGGACTAAAATTAGCATAATATAAAATTATAAATTACATAAACCTTTCTTAAGTACTTCTAATTAGTAAATATAACCCTCTTAAGTGTTACCTAGCTATTATACAAATTGTTAACATCCCCTAGGAGCCGCTAACTACTTAGTAGCTAGAAACCTATAATTAAATTATAATATACTAGATTCTTATCTAAAAGCATCTCTAGGAGTAAGGGCTCTAGCAGCTCTAGATCTAATATACACGCCTTATATATTTCTGCTATAGCTATTGCGCTTTTAAAGACAGTATTATTATATTATATAACTATATCTATCTATTACTAGAGCTGCGTAACTATTATGCCTTATTTAATATAGGTGTTAAATATAGAGTTCTTTAGTAGTATTATAAACACGCCTATACTAAATTTTACCTTAAGTAGACACTATTATCTCTTTATATCTAAGCACTAACTAAATTCTCTCTACGCTATAGAATGCGTTTCCTTAGTTAGTTCTTTCTTTTCTATTATGCTAAATTCTTAAGTAAATAAAAGTTTTTTTATAATAGACGCGTATCCTTTTCCTCTTCTACTAGATAGCATTTTTCTTTTTTATACTAGACCCTTTAATAATTTAAACTCTAACTATAGCGCTGCCTATATCTAGCGCTGCTATATCTGTTAGGATCTAAAATCCACATAATGGCGGGAAGCCAGTTTTGTACCTAGCGGGCGCGTAGCAAGGATCGAGCGGGGATTCAATGCCAGCTACGCCTTAAACAAAGGAGTTACGTAACTACTCTCTACAGAGCGCTTAATTACTCTGTGCAGAGTATAACACACATAACCGCTCTACACAGAGCGCTCTCTACAGAGCGCTCCTTACAAAGTAGACTTTACTTAGTATATAGGAACGTAAGGATAAACTCTCTATACTTATGTTTAATCTGTTTATTAATCTATTGTTTAGATTCTAGCAGACTAAATTGTTAACTTGTTACACTTCGTAAGATACTATTGTATTAACAAGACTTTCTACCTTCTGTAAGTACTCCTGCTTAAGAACTAACTTTAACCTTTTAGGACTAGCTACCCTCTTAGATTTAACATCTTAAACACTCTTAATATAAGTACTTTACAAACTCCTACCTCTTCTACAGCTTTAGGTGCCACTAAGATTACTCCTATAAAGGATAGCAGTAAGGCGTATAAACCTAATCTCTACTTTAGTAAATAATCTTAAACTAACGTCTAGATTCTCTAGTTAGACCTCTACTTCTTTAACTTAGACAAACCCCTTAAAGATAAAAAGAAGGTTATCTTCGTAGCGATATATATATAAGGAGATGTAGGGTTATAGATCTATCCTTACCTTAAAAAGTACCTAGGAATAGACCACAATAATAATAACAACAATTACGTAAATAAGCACGCTAATATAGTTAACATTATTAAAAATTATAACAACTTTAAGAAATACCTTAAACAACTCTTTAGGATTACTAATAAGGACTCTATTACAAAAGCAAAGATTTAGACTATAACTTAGAAATAATTAGCAGCTAAGTATATAGCTAAGTTTTGTAGATACGCTGTGTAACTTAACTAGGATAATAAATCTCTTTAGAACATGTATAAACAAGGACTTAAACAGAAACTATGTAAGGAACTCCTACGTAGTAGTGCGCAAATTACTAACCTTAAAGAACTATATAAGGAAACTATTAGAATTAATAGAGAATAGTTTTTACTGTAATAGAAGCTCTACTAAAACCCTAGGGCGATAAGCTTTAAACAACTAGTAAAAATAATTTATAAGAACCCTGTTAGAATTATCTAAAAGCAACAGCTAAGCAACTACTAGAGATATAAACTAATAGAAGATATCTAGTTTAACTACTTAGGTAAAGGAAAAGGAGGAAAGATAGGCCCTAAGCAGCCTAACAAACTCGTCTCTAATAGAAGTTAATAACTAATAACTAAGACCCGTAAATGCTTTATATGTGGCAAACTAGACTATATAGCTAGGAACTGTAGATTAAAGAACAAAGTCTATTAAACTAAGTTAAATGTACTAACTATTAAGGACTAAAAACCTAATAAGGAATAGGAAGTTATTATAACGCTATTTAGTTACTAATGCGTTACGCTAGAATAAAGTAAGTAATTAGATTTACCTAACTTACGACTATACGAAGATCTAGAAAATAACTCTAATGTATACTACAACGCAGAAAACATAGAAGAGATACTAAGATCTCCTACTCCTTACCTATAAAGTAGGTAGGAAGAAGACAACCCTATATCACCTAAGTACAAACTAAATGTTTAGGACTACATAGAACCCTACTAGGCACTAAAAGGAATACAACTCTACAAAAATAAGAAGTTAGACTACGTACTAAAGTACTACCTAGACCACTAAAATCCTACACACTAATTCTATATGTAAACACATTACGAAGAACTAACATGCGCATAACATAAGGTGGAGAAAAAGGAGAATAAGAAATAACCTAGGAGGAAACTGCGCTGTAGATAGATATAGACAGACTACCCTATCGCAGCTTACAATAAACACCTCTAGAATAAATAATAAGTAAAATACTTTCCTTACCTTACGCTAAAAGGTAATAAATACTATAATATGCTTATTAATAGAAACTGTATGTAACTATACTAGTACACGTGTCTAAACTAAAACTGCGAATACTACTATACAGCTAAGTATTTAGACAGCTTTGTAAACTGCCCTACGTAAGAAGTAACAATAAAGCTACTAATTTAACTAGTATATAGAAATAGTAAAGACTGCAGGAGGAAAAACAGAAGAACATCCTTGCAGGAAGAAGAAGAAGACAATCTATACAAACTATATACTTAAGAATAATAATAGAAGCGGATACTTAGAAACGCATACTAGGCACTAGAACTTAACTACAACCTACACAAACAGATGTCTTTTTTAGGCCTAAACTTAAATAAGAAAACGCCTTTATTAAATTAAATGCTATAGTAAGCACAGCATTAGTTAAGCTACTAGTACAGCTTAAAGGAATATAGGCTTAAGCTCTTATAGACTTAGGAGTAGGAAAGAATTTTATATCTTATTAGATAGCAAGACAAGTAGAACTTATAATATTAGAGAAAGAAGTACCCTACATTATCTATATCGCGAATAGATCCCTAATGCCTAAGACACCTTAAATATACTAGAAGGTTACTACTACGATAACAGTCTAAGGATATAGAGAGGAACTTACCTTAGATATCTTACTAGGATCTAAGTATAAGTTAGTCTTAGGATTACCTTAGTTAACAATACATAACTTACAGATTAACTAGGGTACAAAGAAAATATTATTTAAACGCTACAATTGTGTATTATAAGTAAAGCCTACGCATTAACTAAAAATAATAATAGATAAGAGAGTTATTAACAATATAAAACTGCGATAGACAGTTAAAAAACGGAAGCACACCTTAGTAGACGCTAGTAGGAACTACTAGGTTAAGAAGCGTAAGAAGGAGGATAATAGCACACCCCTCACCTTACTAAGAGAGTACAGGAAATAGACACACATATTTATAGAAAAGGAAGGAAAAGCAAACCTACTAGAATATTAACCCTAGGATCTTATAATAGACCTAGAAGAAGGGAAGACGCTACCCTTTAGACTACTATATAGTAAGACAGGAGAAGAACTCCTTAAGGAACGTGATTTCATTAAAATAAATCTTAAGAAAGGATATATACAACTATTAAAGTTACTAGCAGTAAGCCTTTTTATATTTGTTAAGAAAAAGAATAGATTAGACAGACTATGCGTTAACTACTAATAACTTAACAACATAATAATAAAGAACTAATATCTACTACTAAACATTGCAGAGTTATGAGATTAACTATCTTAAGCTAAGATATTCACAATAATAGATCTAAGAGACAGTTACTACCTTATACGAATTAAGAAAGGTGAAGAATAGAAAACAGCGTTTTAATTACACTATAAACTATTTAAGTATAAAGTTATACTATTTAGACTTATAAACGCACTAGTAGCTTTTATAGCACTTATTAACAACGTACTCTATAAACATCTAGACATATTTATTATCGCGTATATAGATAATATCCTCGTCTTTTCTAAAAACAAATTAGACCACACTAAGTATATATAGATAGTACTAGAAGTACTAGACAAAGTATGCCTTCGCATTAAACTTAAGAAATGTAAGTTTAACGTTAAACAACTTAAATTCCTAGGACACATTATTACTATAGAAAGAATTAAGATAGCACTAAGTAAAGTTAAATGCATTAAGAACTAGCTAATACTAAAGATAGCCAAGAATATCTAAGAATTCTTAGGATTCTATAAATTCAACTAACAATTCATCTAAAATTACACAAAGGTTATAATACCTTTAATAAATTTTATAAAGAAGGACGCACCCTTTAAATAGACAGATAAGTGTAGAATGTTATTCTAACTCCTTAAAACAGTATATACTATAGAACCTATCCTTATTTATTTTAGAAGCGATAAACCACTGCGCTTTAAAACAGACGCTAGCGATCTTACGCTAGGCGCCTACGCTAAATAAGAACGTAACAGCAAATAGCACCTAATTACCTATTACTTATGCAAATTTAATAACGCTAAAACACAATACAACATACACAATAAGGAACTCTACGCTATTATTAAAGCCTTAAAGCACTAGAGGATTTATACACTTAGTTACTTAACGCTAGAAATCTACATAGATTACAAAAGCCTTCTAAAGTTCACAACAATAAAAGAACTTACGCTATAATAACAAAGATAGTTATAGACTACTAGGCAGTACAAGTTCAAAATTATCTATATAGCTAGAAAAGAAAATAGCAGAGCAGACGCTTTTAGCTAACAAAGTAATCTAGCAAGAGAAAAGGTAAAAACCTTCTCTACAATCCTTTGCAAAGCTAAAGATAGATCTCTAGAGCTAACAGCAGAACTAAATTAACTTTTAGTAATTAACTAAGAAGTTCCAGAACATCTACAGACTAAGATTATCTAATAATACCACGATAACCCTATATACGGACACCTAGGCATTACAAAGACAATAGAACTTATCTAAAGAAATTACACCTTTAAAGGAATTAAGGAAGCTGTAATAACTTACATCTATAAATGTATAGAATACTAAAGAAATAAACACAGTATATATCTCAAATATAGAGAGATATAAGTAATTAGAATACTAACAGCACTATAGGAAGACATTATTATAGATTTTGTTACAGGAATTCTAAACTCTAAGGATCTAATAATAGGAATTAAATACAACAGTATACTAGTAATAGTCTACTAACTAACTAAGTATGTTAAGCTTATTCTATGCCTTAAAAGAATAATAGTAAAAGAACTTGCTTTTCTTATTCTAGACTAACTAGTTAGACACCACAGAATCCCAAAAACAATTATTAGCGACAGAGATAAGCTCTTCACGTTAAATTATTAGACAACGCTTATAGCACTGCTTAGAACAAAATAAAAACTATTAACAGCTTACTATCTACAAACAGACGGACAGACAGAACGTACGAACTAAACTATAGAAACGTACCTACGCATCTACTACAATAGTTAGAAGAATAACTAGGTTTTATTACTACCTATAGCATAGTTAGCCTATAATAACAAAGTATTAGCAGTATTAGAACATACACTATTCTATGCAAACTATAGAAGACACCTACATCTTTTTAACTAACAATTTCCTACAATAATTAAAGCAAAAGAAGCTATAGATATAGCAGAAAATATAAAGAAAATATACTAACAACTCTAAAAGAATCTTAAGAAAGCTTAGTAGCAATTAATTTTATACTAAAACTAAAAATAAAAAATAGCACTTTAGCTAAAGAAGGGGGATAAAGCATATCTACTTATAAAGAACCTTTAAACTTAGAAGAAAAAACATAAGAAACTAGATCACATTAAAGTTAGACTATTTTATATTTCTAAGCAAATATCACTAGTAAACTATAAGTTAGAACTACCGCTAGATGCAAAGATACATCTAGTATTCTATGTATCACTACTAGAACTAGTAGACCCTAATACACTAGTTGAAACCACCTTCTACTACTAGACTAAGGAAGAAAATGAATTTAAGGTTAAAAGAATTCTAGAATATAATTAGCATAACAACATGTACCTTATTAAATAGAAAGGTTACCCACATAGCGAAAACACCTAGGAACTAAAAAACAATTTAGGAAACTGTTAGCAAAAGATTAAAGAATTCTACTAGAAACACAAACATACCTAGGAGGATTACAGTACTAACGCTATAGTGTCTACTATATTAAGCGTTAACCACATCACTATAGAGTAACTAACAGTTGCTGCAGCAGTAGGACAATTAACAGTATCTGTATTTACGTCTTTACTATCTGTAGTTATTTCTATAGCTAGACATAACGTCTTCTTATAAGCACGCTCTTTAGCCTAAGCTAGTATCTTCTTATTTTGTAACAACCGCACTATTAGGAGAGATAACACCTTCTTATCCTCCTTAACTTTCTTTTTATACTCCTTATAAGTCTTATCTAGCAACAACTAGCTTATGTTCACACATAAACAACCTAAGCGAACATATTTAGAACACTTTAAACCTAAACCTAGTATAACGTAGTAAACAGAACCTTTAAAACTATAATTAATGCAAAGGCTCTTTGCGATAATATTAGCTTCTTAGATCTTATAATATAATTAATGTTTTCAAACAGTAGAGTCGCTAGGCATAATGCTAATAGACATACTTATAGTAAGCAGGGTTAGCAGAACAGCTTACGTAATAATAGCTAAGGTCTAAACATGTAATTTAGAATAAATCTATAAAAGAGAGGGGATAATATTAGGATCTAAAATCTATATAATAGCAGGAAGCTAGTTTTATACCTAGCGGGCGCGTAGTAAGGATTAAGCGGGGATTTAATACTAGCTACGCCTTAAATAAAGGAGTTACGTGACTACTCTCTATAGAGCGCTTAATTGCTCTATGCAAAGCATAACACACATAACCGCTCTATATAGAGCGCTCTCTACAGAGCGCTCCCCACAAAGTGGACTTTACTTAGTATATAGGAACGCAAGGATAGACTCTCTATACTTATATTTAATCTGTTTATTAATCTATTATTTAGATTCTAGCAGACTAAATTGTTAACTTATTACACTTCGCAAGATACTATTATATTAATAAGACTTTCTACCTTCCGTAAGTACTCCTGCCTAAGAACCAACCTTAACCCTTTAGGACTAGCTACCCTCTTGGATTTAACAATATCTTACTTATAATACTAAGTACCTATCCTTATCTTACGCTCTTATATAGTAAATAGAACCTCTTAGTCTTAAACTATATAAAACTATATTCTATAAAACTAGCACTAGAGTGTTACAATAATACTATACTACTCTCTAGTATAGTGTTAGCTATAGTACTGTTGCCCTCTTTATATTTAACTATATTTAGTAGTCTCTCTACCTTTTCTCTAAATAACTATAGGTCCTATATGTGCTTTGTCCTCTATACCTATAATACTATTTTCTAATTACGTAGACACTTAGCTATACCTATAGTAACTACTTAGCTTATTATCTCTTCTTTAATAGTAGCGCCTACTTTTAGTAGATTTTTTATAAATATATAGTAATAAACCTTTTCTCTATTATCTTCTAATAACTCCGCCTTCTCTATATATTATGTATATAGCATAACTTCTATTATTATGTTTACTAGCTAACGCTTTAGCTTTTAATTTCTATCCTTTACTAAACGGCTAGTCGCTTTCAACGTGCGATTTTCTTTTAGAGGCGCTTTTAGGGCCTCTACTTAAGTGTCTTCCTCCTTACCTAACTCTTCTTTACTATTACTTTAGCGCGCTTAGTCCCTATAGATAAAGTGTAAGAAGTAAAAAAATTCTTTCTTTTCTATTTATTTATATATCTATTATACTACAGACTTAGGTAAGCTGCATAGAAATACCTTAGTAGGAGGACCTCTTCTCTATAGAACTAAACACTACATAGGCTTCTAATTATAAACTTGTTTATATACGTCTTGTATAAGGGAGAGAATTAGACTACTATTATTCTAAAGAACCTTAGCTAATAAGATTAAAGAATAGTAGGCTATAGTGTAATATAGTGTTTATATAATCTAGGATAATAAATGTTACCTAGTGTTTCTTATCTCCCCTTAGCACTAAAGTTTAGCTAACTTATTTTAACTACAGGCATAAATTGAAATTAATTACACTACTACTAACTATAGAGACTCCTAAACACATTTACTATAATAAAACCTATTACTCTATTACCTACGTACTACATAGATATATAATACTCCTAAGTAAGGTGTTTCCTATTTTAATAAGGAATACAGATAAAAGATAACTAGTAAAGAGAGGCGTGTTATCTAAAAATGTGTTAATAAGCTTAGGAACCTTTACCTACTACTATAAGAGAAATATAAAGAATTTATAGTTCCTAACACTTTAGTACTAGCCTTCCCTAGCCTACGTATTATCCCTAATAGTTATTACTATTATTAATATACCTATATTACTACTAGGATTTCTACAAGGCATAACATGCAAGGACACCTATACTAGGAATATAAACTCTATATTTTAAATATAGCTAAAGAAAGAAGGTAGCTTTAGTATAGTAAGTAAGTAAAGGGCGTAAATTACTAATAGTTTTTCCCCTCTATACTACTTCTATTTTAAAACCTTTGTCTTACTTATAATTTATAGTTAAACTATCTATAAACTTATATAGCTCTAAAGCCACTACTAATAGTGTTAAAAACCTAACTAAACCTAGCGCAGTCCTTATACTTATTTCTACCTCTACTAGCAGTAAATTTGTAGATTAGCTCTAGGAAGCGTTATAATAGGCTAAGAAAGTAAAGTAGGAGTAGTTAGTAGCTATACCTAGCACACCCTCTATCTCTATAAATCTTTAGATTACCTATATAGGTGTCCTATAAGTGTTTAGCAACACGTCTATATAGGCAGAGGCTTTATAATATATAGCTGTACTAACTACTCTAAGTAATCTAAAGCTGTATTATCTCTATGTAACTATAAAGAGTATGGCTAGAACTTAGTAGAATGTTACTAGTAAAGCCTCCTACTATGCCTGTATAAGAGTAATATAGAAATACAAGACTAATGTTCTTCTTACTTTACTAGAGCTATACTAAAACTTTTACCTCTACTACGTAGGACTACTCTAGAAGATATCTGTCTTCTACTACTACATATTAGTTAACAATATAAAGAAGCTACTAACACTTTATTTGTAGTCTTACTAGGAGCAGACCTAGTAGGATATTATAGAGTACTTAGATTTAATAGATAATATCCTAGAAGTCTAAGAGCACTACACTAGAACTTATTTTATATTATTTAAAGAGTACTACTATTACTTTTAGCTATCCTTTATTAAATAAACTAGTTAAACTAAGCATTTTAAACTTACCCTACTAACACCTATAGCGTTCCTAACACTCTCCTATAATAGAAAGGGTTTTTAAGAGGCGTACAACTTCGCAATAGATATATTAGCTATAAAGAAGTTCTACTATTCCCTAGGCCTTTAGAAACTACAGGACAATATTATCTATTTAAATAACGTCTAGCCCTAAGCTACTATAAATAGTATATAGACTACTATTTTACTTAATAAGACTTCCTTTCTTATTACTAAGTAAGATAGTAACATATCTATAAAGGCAAAGAACTATAATCTTATAGACACGTTTAAGGCGTAGGTATATAACTACCTTACTACAAAGTATCCTATAAGTATAAGCTAGCTTATAAACACAGTATAGTTTATTAGTAAGTTCTAATATAGTAAGAACCTAGATGCCTTCGTGCACTAGAATAGAGATATAGTTACTATGCGTAATATAAGAATAACCCTAGCCTTATTTATAATAATAGCTAGGAATAAGTATAAGGAGACCTTAAAGATCCTATACTAGCTAACCTTTATATCTACTTATTTAGACCTTCTAAATATTCTATAGAAACTTCTAGTGGAGAAACTAAAAAATATCACACTAAGGTTCTTTATATTTAGCCCTAATAATAGTAACCTTATATATACAGCTAACTTCGTTGTTAAAAACCTAATAAAGGGGGTAGGTTAAGAAAGTTTTTTAACTATCCCCCTTATAAACTTATATAACTTCACCTAGGTACAGTAATACTATAACTTAGTATAGAAATTTCTAAAGTATCTTCTTTGCCTAATTTACTTTACTAGCAGCTAACCTAGCTATAGAATAGAAGTGCTTAGCGTTTAACTTAAGAATAGTTATATTATAGGTATGCGCAATATCTTCCTATATAATAGTTTTATTATAGTAGTTCTATAATACTATAAAGGGTACAACTGCGACAAGACTGTAAAGACTATATATAGATTCCTCCTAGCAGAGGTGGGCAGTCTCTTAGTGTAGTACATTTAGCTAGTCTAACTATTCTATCTAGTTGTCTAAGGACAAATAGGAATAGACTTTTATAACTACTATTATAAGTAGGCGCAAAGTATGCTCCTATAGCTAAATATAGTAGAAAAACAACACACTATATTATATATCTTTAGTTTAGCTATCTAGAGTGCTAGTCTTTGTTAGATTAGGTAGGAGATTAATATTAGCACCTTACGTTACCTTATAATTACTTTTACCTACTAGTTTACTAGCTCTAAGATACTTATTCAGAAACTTACTAAAGAGGATATAAATAATATTATAAACAAGATAGAGGCTAAAACACAAGAAATATAGGCTAGGCACCTACCTAAAATAGCCTACGCAGTATACGCACTTAATATATTAAAAATATTTGCCTACTTATTTAATAATGCAGAGGCACACTTTAAGATGTTATAAAAATAGTATTACACTATTTATTTTAGCTTAGTAGAAGTATAGCTAAGTCTTAACTATTATAAGAGCATTATAGCTACCACTTAATAGTAGAATACTAAGAGAAGTAATATTAATCTCCTATAACTATTATAAGAGAACTTTAGATACAACGCCTAATTTAGAGGTATATAGAAGGCCGCCCTATTAGCTATCCTTATAGGCGAAAGTGTAGTAGTGTATATTATAAGCACTAGAGCTAGTAAAAGTCTCCTCTTTATGCTACTAGCCTACTATCTAGGCTATAGACAGAGTTTTATAATAGTGCTACTTACAGCCTTACGTATAGATATACTTTAACACTATACAACCCTACGCATACGTGCTATAGTGTGGAAGTAGGGCTTATATAATAAGTAGGCGGCTATTATACTTATAACTCTAGAGAATATAGCTAGTAATAGTTTCTAGACTTACGTATATAGGCAGAAGTTATTAGGTGTACTAGAGTAAATAGTAGTAGACAAATTTTACTATATTATTCTCCCTAATATAGCATACCGCCCTTATCTCTATAACCTATATTAGTTAACATAGTATAAAGTCCCTCTAACTTTACTTACTATAACTCTACCTCTAGACAATTAGCACTAAGCGTTTTAATTACTAGGCCTCCTTATAGATATAAACCCTTATAGGGAATCTACACCTTATAGTAATGTCTAATATAAGGTCTACAGCGTTCTACTCTTAATAAGCACTATAATAATAGATATAGTAGAGTATATATAACAGGCTCTATAAAAATTTAAAAAGGTTCTTATTTATATTAACCTTATTTTAATAGTAGATACCCTAGTCTAGGGCCTAGACTACTTAAGATACCACAGCTAAATAAAAGAGGGCAAGAAGGGAATAAGCTTAGACCTATTCCTATAATAATTAGAAGGCGCTCTAATTGTGACTAGTGTATTAATAGAAGGCCTCTATATCTTAGACATCTAGGCAGTTATTAGGTTTACTCTACTAGCTAGTCTAATTAGCTTTATATAAGAATTTAGCAGGATTGCCTAGGACTAGAAATCTAGCACTACACGCCTAGTGCTTAGCAAGTAAGTCCTAAATACACACTTTAATAAAGCTAGTTAGGATGCTTAGCTAGCTATACTAGCCTATATATAGGACTCTACCTACTAACTAGTCTACTATTACAGCATTATTAATCGTTATCTTAATAGTAATAAGATAAGAAAGATATATAAAGTATCTAAGTAGGCTTATAATATATGCTTAGACTTAATTTACTCCCTATTTAATTTACCCTATATATAAAGTTTATTAATTACACTAGGAAGACTCTAAGGTGTAGTAAGGGGGCTACTATAAAAGGTGCCTTTAATGCCTATTTAGGCTAGGTATAATGTAAACTCCTTACTAGCCTATATAATAAGTACCTAGAGTAGTAACTATTATATTCTATTATCTAGAAAACGCCTACTATCTCTAACACCTAGTTAATTAACTAGGCTAGCTAGCCTATAGACAGATCTAGGTCTCCTCCTAATATATGTAGGAACCACGTTAGGTTCCCCTACTAAATATTTATTTACCCCTAGTTAGTTTTTCTCTAGCTTCCTAGTTACTATACTAATTATATACACAGTAAACCTATATTAGAAGGCACTAGCTACGCCTTTTAGAGTAGCCTACTAAAAGAGGGAGCTGGACTTCTTTTAATATAGGATAGAAGAGGCTAGGAAGAGAAGAGGTAGGATTTTTAGGGAAGAGATACTAGCTTATTTTAAATACTAGAGACTTTACTGTGTAGCTTATTTTATTAAATAGAAGCCCTTTAACTATAGCTAGGATTAATGTGCTATTATTACTAGACAAAAGATAACCTACTTAGGGAACACTGTTATATCCTATTACGTTTAAATAGGAAACAAATAGGGTAAAGGCAACTGCTAGGCCTACCTTCTTCTAGTAAATTACTGCCCTAGGTGGCTTATACTAGAATCTAACTAGGTTAAATAGGACTATTAAAAGACGCTTTATATATTAATAAATTTACTATTTAAGATACGTAGGCAATCCTATAGAGTAAGTGCCTAAAGGCGAAAGAGCTGTAAAGTTATAACATTAAAGTAATTAAGGGTAAGAACTAGGATTCTAAAAGTACTAATATATTCTAGTAACACTTTATTAGTGTTATTAATTTTAGTAACAACTATAAGGCGGGAAGGATTATTCTTAGCCTTAACTAGCTAACGCGAACCTACTATATATCTAAGCGCTATATAGAGTTATAGTAGGACTACTCTAGCTAGGGAGCTAGTAGAACTCCTTCTACAATACTAATTTAAATGTAATATAGACATAATAATAGAAGGTTTAAAGTAGGTAACGTATACTATAGGACTAAAGGAAATATAAGAATCTATATCTATTATATAGGGCATAAGTAAGGTAAATTAGGGGGAGAGGCTATCTTATAAATATATTAGGGTTTAAAATAAAATTGAAAAGCGTTAGGTATACGTCTAGAGTAAGTAGAAGTGTATTTATAACCCCTAGTAATAGTAATTAAATACGTTACAAAAGAAAGTAATACTAAGCTAGAAAAACTACTCTTAAGGTGTAAATATATTTACTAGGCTTAGCTATAGTAAGTAAGCTAGTATAAGCTTAGTGTTACTTTTACCCTTATTATCCCTACTATTTTTACCCTTCTTGCCCTTACCCTTGCCTTTACCTTCTTTATCTTCTTTACCTTTCTTACCCTTTTTACCCTCCTTACTCTCCTCTTTACTATTAGCGGCCTCCTCTATCTATATAGGTAGCGTAGGTGTAACTGCCTTAATAAGCAGCGTATTCTTATTACTAATAAGCTTACTTACTAACCTATCTATACCTAACTACACACTTAGCCTCTAGCTTATCTAGTATGTGATGGGCTGGGGCATAGCCCTAGCCTTTAGAAGGATCTTAAGGAAAGGAACTGCCCTAAAAGAAGTGGACCTACTAAGGAAAACTCTTCTTATAAGCGGCACACCCCCCTATAGAGACTTAATACCTAGAATTTATCCTTTACATTTAGCACTTACAGTTCTGTTTATTCTCTAAGGCTAGCCTATAATATTAAATTCTAGGTCTTCTAGAAAAGAGTTATTTAAAGGAACAAAGAAACGTAATAGAGTCTAGAATAACCTACTAATAGATGCCTCTAATATTACTAAGTTAGTTAAACAACTATAGAACTTAATTACCACTAGAGATAAAAACTACTCTGCTATATAAATACTATAACTCTAGAATAAAGAGCTACGCGAGCTCTTTATGCGCTAATAGGCCTACACTAGCACTGCCCTAGACCTATCTACCTCTACTATAGGGGGCGGATCCCTATTTACTAGTATAGACTAGCTAATCTTATAGCGCAAACTGCTTTTAAGCCTAACTAAGTTTAAGGGCTTAAAAATATAGTTTAGGGCCTAGAAAGTTATAATAGATTATAAGCTCTAGGCTAATAAGTAGTTTATTAGCTCCCCCTAAAAAGAATAGGCGCTAATATAGGACTGTCTAGATAACAGTCCTTAGGACATAGTAGCGGCCTTCTACTAAACTAGGGGGGCGGACAGCTAGTTTAACCTATAAATATTTATACAGTACTTTACCTTTATATATACTAATAAACATGCCTAGCAAAAGGCTAAAGCACGCCTTAATATAATTAGGTAAAGCCCTAAGGAGAGTTTCTCTAACTTTTACGTCTGCTTTAAACAGACCTTAGTAGAGGTAGGCGGCAGCTAGTAAAGTAACACTAAGAAACTGCGTAAGTTGCGCTGCGTAATCTAGCGTAACATCTATATAGTTACCTTTAACTACGACGTTTCTAAAGGGGACTATAACGCAGCCATTACTAGGTTTTTATAAATTATAGCGGACCTTAAAATAGAGGCCTTAGAAGACAAGCTTACTACTTAAGCTACCTCTTATAAAAGTAGCTAGCCCCCTCTTAAGGATAGTAATAGCGACGTCTATATAGTTTCTATAGCAGCTTTAACCTTAACCTAGCCCTAAGCTAGTAGAGAGGTAGGTAAGTAGCGCCTAAACTAGATACCTAAATATATCTTCTAGTAACGCTAGGACGTAGGCGTGTGCACTTACTATAGTAAGCCTAACTACATAGCTAGAGCCTACTTTAATATAGTTTTACTCTAGGTAATTATAACCTAACCTTAGTATAATAAAATAAGCATCTAGTTAGGAAAAGAATAGCTCCTAGTCTAGCGCTAACGTAGGGGCTAAGCGTAATAGCATTAATAGAGGTATAATTAGGGCGAGCTGCGATAGTTAGAGTGGCTAAGGCTAGAGTAGGTATAAATAGGCCTACCTCTACCCTCTATATCTTCCTTAACAGCACATAGTATATAGAGGCTCTAATTAATATAGGGTGTAAATGCTTTACAGTAATTAGCCCTAGGCTAGTAGATTTACTCTTACTATAGCATATTATAATCTTAGCCTAGGAGCTAGAATAGGCCGCTAGGTTATTACTATAGACCCTTATTATAGAAATAGTAGTAGTGCCTTATAATATATCTAGATAGTAATAGACCCTTTACACTTATGTAATTTTTAACCTCTACTAGAATATAATCCTAGGGGCCCCCTAGCTAGCTAAGTCTAGAGTAGTAGTAAATATCTATAGTAGTAAAATTATAATTAGCGTAGCTAGAGGTCTTATTACTCTTAACACCTAAGTAGTAGAAAGGTAGGGCCTCCTCGCTACGCTAGTAAATAAACAGGACAACGCGACACCCTTTAATACTCTAGATAAAGACTAGGAAAGGGTATTCTTAACTTTACTCTAGAATATTACTTAGATACTTATAATAACGCTTTCTTACATAGTAGAACCTCTACCCCCCTATAACGTGGTAGGGCTAGGTTTTACTAAAAATAGTAGGACTCTCCCCCTAGAACTAGCGGAGTACGCCGCTATCTTTAATAAGACTAAAGCGTCTAGCCTCTTACTACACTAGGGCACGTTAGACTACTATATCTACTTAAAGTAGACCTTAAGCGGCTCCCTCTTAAGACTACCCTAAGGCCTACTATATAGTATATCTAGAGATTAGCTAGTAGAACTCTAGCACCAACTTATAGAACTTATAGATAAGGGCTAGATATAAGCTAGCTCTTTTTTAGTAGGCGCTTTAGTCCTTCTAGCCCTAAAGCCTAGAGGGAAATAGCGCCTATATATTAACTATTAGGAGATTAATATAATCTCTAAGCTAGATTAGTACCCCCTCTTACTTATTAAAGAGACACTACACACCCTCTCCTAGGCCACTTAGTTTATAAAAGTATATATCTGTGCTACCTTTTATAAGCTATAAGTTATAAAGGGGGAAGAACACTACACTATATTCTACACCTAGTTTAGCCTTTTTAAGTAGTTAGTAGTCTTATTTAGACTAACTAGGGCACCTACTATATTCTAGCGCTATATTAATAGCGCTCTAAAAGATACCCTAGGCAATATATATATAGCTTACCTAGATAATGTCCTTATCTATATAATAGGGCCCCTACGCCAACACTAGGACTATGTGCGACAAGTGCTAGGACTCTTATAAAAAGCTAGACTATATATAGACCTAGGGAAATGCAAATTCGCGATAATAAAGGTTAGGTACCTAGGGTATCTTATTATAGTAGGTAAGGCTATTTACCCTAATCTAGCAAAGATATAAGTAATTAATTAATAGGACGCCCCTTTTATAGTATATGTAGTCTACTATTTTATTAGCTTTACTAACTTCTATTATAACTTTCTCCCCTAATTCTTTAAGTAGGCCGTACCCCTATATACCTTTACTAAGAAAGGGGTCCTGTTTTAATAGGGCCCTAGGGAATAAGAGGCCTTCTAGGCCCTAAAGGACATGTTTATATAGGACCTTATCCTAGCGCTTTAGGACCTAGAGCGCAATACGCTAGTAGAGGCGGACTACTTAGGCAGCGCTACTAGGGCCTACCTCTTCTAATATATTAAGGGGATCTAGCACCCTATAGCCTACTACTCTACAGCCCTAACACTAGCCTAGCAGAATTATACTATTCACGATAAAGAGCTGCTTATAATTATATAGGCCCTATAAGTATAGAGACTAGAGCTAATAGGAGTAGCGCGCCCCTTTAAGATTCTAATAGACTATAAGAACCTTAAATACTTTATAAAGATCTAAGAATTAAGTAAGCGCTAGTACTAGTAGTTAGAGTTACTCTCTACTTTTTACTTCTACTTCTACTACTAGCCTAGATCCTAAGTAGCTAGACTAGACGCACTAAGCTAGCGTAAGTAGGATATAGCCTAGTAGATAAGGACAAACGCCCTAATAATAGTGCTTAGGACTATCTAGACCGCCCTAGTGTAGACACAATTTTTAATGGCGCTAGTAGGGGCTTAGATCTTTACTAACACGCATTTATAGGCACTCTAGAACGTAGCTATAGTAGAGTTCCTCCCCTACTATATTAGGCTTAAGGCAGTGCACTATAGTAACTATATATTCCCTATAGTAGCTGCTACCTTCTAATAAATTAGAGACTACATAATTAGTGTATATAAGTCTCTCCTATAGCGAGGAGTCCTTTAGGTTCTAGCTTAGAAACCTTTTACTACTACTATTATATAGCGCGTATATAAGTCTCTAGTTATAGGCTATCTTAGGAAGAACTCTACGTTTAAGATTATTTACTAGGACTACTACTAGGACAATATGTCTAAAGATATTACCTAATTTATGCGTAATTACCACTGTGTAGGAGTGTATACAGACTAGTAGAAGTAGTAAGGTCTCCTATAGCCACTTCTAATTATAGACTAGTACTAGGCGTAACTCTTAATAGATTTTATAGTAGACCTCCTCTAGGCCTCTATAGTAGCACCGCGATACCTACTTATAATTACTAATAGGCTGTTAAAGTATATATAACTAGAAGCTATAACTTCTATAATAATAGAGCACTATATAGCCCGCTTCTATAATATATAGTAGTAGTTCTATAGCTTCCCTACCTTACTAATTACAGATAGAGGCTTAGACTAGCTAGGGAAGTTCTAGACTACACTATATAAATTAACTAAAATAAAATAACTCCTCTCTATAGTATACTACCCCTAGACTAACAGCGGCATAGAGAGGGTAAACTAGGAGGTACTTTTAGTCCTCCGCATTATAGTTAATTTTAAATAGATAGACTGGCTAGACTGCCTTCTAGCCTACTAGCTTATATTAAATAATAGAGTATTTACTACTATAGGCCTAAGCCTAAACTTTCTACTAAATAGATATTACGTTAATCTCCTTAAGAGAATCCCCTTACTAGCAGAGTCTACCTACACCCCCGCTAGGAGGGTAAAGCACTTCCTAGACTACCTTAAAAAAAAGACAGCTTTAGCCTAGACTACTATCGCCTATAGATAGCAGCGCACTATAGAGGCTATAAACTACACCTACTACCTTGTAGAGCGATTCTAAGTTAGAGATAAAATATAGTTTTTACTATATAATGTAAAAACTAACTAGCTAAAGAAGAAACTTAACTAGCTTAAGGTTAAATACACTATAATAGCTATACTATCCCTACTTATAGTAATACTAAACCTGCCTAGTAATCTCTATAAGACTATCTACGTTAACCTCCTTAAGTGAGCGGCAGACAATCCCCTACCTAGTTAAATCTAGGCTAACGCCTAGCTAGGCCTAGCTCTAGAGCTAGAAGAAGCGGACCTAGACTTACGTAAATAGGAAGTGGAGGAGGTCCTATATATTAAGAACACCTAGGGAAAACAATAATAGGCGCTAGTAAAGTAGACTAGATAGATATTGCTAACTTAGGTGCTAGTTAAAAATATTATAGACACTATAGTTCTAGACTGCTTTAAGGCCACCTAGGGGGACTATAGGCACAATAATAGTCCTATCTAGCCTATAGGGAAGAATATATAAACACTATAAAGGAAGCTATAATAAGTATTTAAGAATTTATTCTTTTACTAACCTAGTAAAAGCGCTACTTATCTAAAAACTACTAAAGGCTATTAGCCCTAGGGTCGCTATAACTAAAGCGGCACTAAAGTGACACTAGGTAGAAATAAAGGGGGGCTATAATAACTATATTACTCTTTACACTAGTAGTAGCGGCACCTAAGAGGGTGCACTAAGCTAGCCCTAGATAAAGGCTTAAGTAGAGTTACTCTACAAGACTCTTAATATAGGTTAAAGGGTATATACTATTAGGCTAGGGCTGCTAAGAGGGTAAGGCAGTGTTAGCTAAAAGCTATCTTAAGTCGCTCTATAATAGTAGTAAGTAGGTTAGTAGTTTACGCTTAGGTCTAGGTTATCTTATCTAGGCGCTAGCCTATGCTCTCTTTAGATTGCTAGATATAATTTTTTATATTATTTATCTACTCTACTATATTATTAGCTAACGCCACTAGATTCTAATTATAGTTACTGCTACGCTAGACTAGAGTTATCTAGAGTAAAAGTGCCACTAGGGCTATATCTATACTAGGGGGGGCGACCACTATTCTATTACTACGCTAAAGTAGGGGTATAGTAGGGGAGTCTAGCTCCTAGATTAGGCTAGAGTTTTTAAGCGCTAAGTTTAGGTACCGCTTATACTACTAGGCTAAGCAATAGAACTCTGCTATAAAGGTAGGTAGCGTTCTAGTTATAGGCTTCTAGGGGTTAGTACTATACATTCTAGGATTATAGATATGTAAATTACTATTAACCTAGCCTTGCTCTACGTATTTAATCTAGAGGCGTAGAGCCTGCCTTAGGTCTAGGTTATTAGTAAAGGGGGCAGAATTATACTAGTAGGTGGCCTTAGTGCGATAGTAGGCGCTATAGAAGTAGCCCTAGAATAGTTAATAGCTGTACAAACATTAATAATAGTCTAGAATATAAGGCTATAGACTTACTTTACGCGCCTAAGCTGCCTTAGGCGCCTAATATATTTAATATATATAAGGCCTATATTAAGATTAGCTAGCTCTTTATCTAAACTATCTCTTTAAAGGACTACGCTTTTAGTAACGCAAAGCTGCTTTAGAGTATAGGTAGAAGTAATAGAGTTAGGGTAATTAGCTAGTACGCGCCTCTTAGAGGTTATAAAGGGGTAAGAGTAATTACTACTATTAGGCTACTATATAAGTGTGTTAAGGCTTTAGAGAATCTCTTCTATTTTAGTATTATTAATCTCCTCCTTAGTATGTGCATAGCTAGGCTTAGTAAGGTGCTAGTTTAGGTCTAAAGAATTATCGCCACTACTACTACTAGAACTAAAGATATCTGCTAAGACAGCGCTACTTTAGAGGCTATTATTAATAATATTAATATTAGCCGCAGCTATAAACAGAACGCTAAAAAAAAGGGCTAGGAGGCTAATAAAAGCATAGGGGCATATAGTGTAGGAATAGGAGGGGGACTAGATTAGGGCTAAAAAGAGATAGGGATAGAGGTAGTTATAGATAGTTAAGGAAGTTAGAATGGGCGTAGGTTAGGGTTAGTATAGGAAAGAGAGAGTAGAGAAGGGAAAAGGAAAGGCAAAGTAACGTAGATATAAGAAGACTATAATAGTAACGCACTACTAAGGTAATAGACACATAATAATTATATTAGAAAGGGCAGGAGCGCTGTCCTATCGCCTTATAATAATAAGGTAAATAAATAAACCACCTAATAAGGGCCCTTGCCCTAAAGCCGCCTTAGGGCCGCCTCTACACTACTACCTTACTACAGCACAATACTTCTAAGATCTCTAAGGCTTACCTTGTAATTATAAGACGTTTTAAACTAAGTAAAGTCTAGGGTATGTAATAGGCTAGGGCATAGCCCTAGCCTTTAGAAGGATCTTAAGGAAAGGAACTGCCCTAAAAGAAGTAGACCTACTAAGGAAAACTCTTTTTATAAGTAGTACACCCCCCTATAGAGACTTAATACCTAGAATTTATCCTTTACATTTGGCACTTACAGTTCTGTTCATTCTCTAAGGCTAGCCCATAACAAGTATACCTCTAGATTAACCTTCTTTACTACCTCTAGCTAGAGGTTCTACTCCCTAACGCGCAGCGTTTACTCTACCTACTTATAAGTAATATTACTAGGAATTAGGTATAAGAAACCCTAGTTAAGGGTTTTAGTAGTATTATACTACTAAATAGCTTAGTTTAGGCGCAGCTTTTATATATTCTACGCTAATATAGGTAGCTTATAGCTAAAAGGTATAATTATTTAAATAAGTGTAGTAATAGCTTTACTATTATATTACTTAAGTAGCACTTTTTTTACTACTAGCTTAGCTATCTTATTAGTGTAGGCACACCTATAGAAGGCTATTACCTAGTAGTACTTAATATATATAACTACTACGCAGCACTTATAGTGCTTAACTAAATAGTGTATAGTAGTAAAAGTTTTATCTACTACACTCCTAGGTGCGTAGGATATAGCCTATATTACCTATATAGTACCTACTTTGCCTACTAGTAATACCCCTAGCTAGCTAGAGATAGAGAAAGGGCTACTATAAAAGCGCTAGGTAAAGAGGAAAGTAGTAGTATATTACTATATAGTCTTATTACTAAGTAACTATGCGTAATTTAGTATATAAGTAGTAGTTATATAGAGACTAGTAGCTATAGTTATTAAGTTACACTTTTTACTCTTATTATCTTCCTTTCTAATATTTTACTTAAAGATCTAGGCAACGTTAGGTTTATTTTCTAGTGTAATACTATTATAGGTATTAACTTCTATCTAGCTAGCGTTTAGGGGAGAGTAAAGTAGACCTAGCTTAACTACCTTTTTACGCTACTAGTAGGCTACCTACCTATATTAGTAGTTCTGTTCTGCGCAGTAGTTATTGTAGGTTATCGCCTTAATATAGGCGGGTAACGCCTAGAACGCAGGGCTCTACGTAAAAGAGAAATAAGATAGTGGTTAGAAGTAAACCTACTTAGTAGGTAAAGAGGTAGAAGTAAAGATAGAGGGCTACTGCGTATACCTTAAGAAGGGCTCTTAGGCTAAAAGAGGCACTCTACTTAGGTCTTTAACGTTATTATTATTAGCGTTCTAACAGTTAGGATCTATAGTAAGTTACTAGGCAGTAGTAATAAAATATTACTATATATTATTAGGTAGCGTATTAGGGGGGAGTATCTAGCAAATTAGACTAATAGTAGATAGAAGTAATAAAGTAATTAGGACTAGCTTATAGTAGCTAGCGTTATTAAGAAGTAACTATCTAGCGCTGTAATAGGGGGTTTATAAGCTTTATAAGTATAGTAGAATAGTAAGCTAGCGTGTGAAGAGCTGTTTATACACTTTATTAGGGGGGTTGTAACTAAAGTTATAAAGGACGCGACCTTTAGCAGCTAGAGAAAAGCTATAGGGGCCACTATTATAGTAAGTAGTAGTATTCTGTTAAAGTAAAACACTTACTTCCGTGATTCTTTCTAGATCTACTAATTTATATCACAGGATTCTTACTAAGAGGCTTGTTTCTTTTGTATATAGTCTGCCCTTTTAGCATCCTTTCCTATAATTAGCTATTTGTATTCTTTACAACTCTGCTCCTAAATATCCTATAATAGTTTGAGCCCTTTTTACCATAATAGTTATAAGCCTGGCGCTTAGAACGTAAGATAATTCTCCCTGCCTACTTAGTAACGCTTGAATTATTATACAACACTCTATTTAGAACCTCTCTATAATACAACCTCTCTATTTCTAATTACAAAAATTATTAAAATAGTAGAAGTACAGCTCGTTAATTGCGCTAGCTGGCCCTACTAGTTTATCTAGCTTTAATTCTAAGTAAACTTGAAAGGAATCTAGAACTAAATTAATCTAGAGGCGATTAACGCTCTAGTAATTAATTACATAAAGCTAGAATAACCTCCGCTCTTATAGAAACTATTACTAATTACAGATACAGCCTCTATAGTAAGTATTTAATTATATAAAGCAGAGCTTACTAAGTATAAAATAGATAAAGAGAGTTTTCTTTTACAAATAGCGGAATATAGAGTAGTAGTTTTAGACTAGTAAGTAGACTATACTAAGATACAGAATCTCTAGACTTAGGTAAACGCTATAGTATCGCCTAATCTGCTTGCTTCTGCTATAATCACTCCAGTTAATACACGCTATACTACGCTTTAGTCCCTAATTTAACTTTTAAAGGAAGATCTCGCACTAAATAAAAGAGCTATATAGAATAATATTTAAGCTTTATACTACACTTATCTTAAGAAGGCTAAGTAGGCAAGATAAAGTCCTAAAACCTAGTTTAAAGAGTGGCAGCTCCTCTATTAAAAAGCAAAGACCTACTTAATTAGCGAAATTAGTAGACCGCTTACTACCTAAGATTTCCTAGATGTAATCGCCGCGCGTATAGCACTAGATTAGGCCTAATTAATAAACTAATAGCTAATCTAGGATAAGACGCTAGGATAGAATTAGATCACGCTAGACGATCTAGGGAAGGTATTTTCGGCGCTTATTTAGGAGTATTTAATCTAATCTAGTTCTAATAAAATAAGTGGGGTATTCGCCACTTTTAATAGATTATTAAGATAATCTACTAACTCTAATAGTTCTAGTTCGTCTAATTAGATAAAGAAATAACTAAACTATCCCTATAAGCCCTATGCTTATAGGTGGAAACTAATAGAGTGCTAAAGACTTTAAGCTACAATAGCTAGATTACCCTAGGATAGAATATTATTATTCAATCTTACTAATAAAGAAAAATTAGAGATTCTTAATTAACTTAAGTAGCCTAAGTGGTCGAACCTTTGTAATGCGATTACAAAGGTAGGATAAAATAAGAAATAATCCTCTACTAAGACTATTAAGTATCCTAGTAGTATTGCTACTGCTCTACTAAACCTATTCAATCTGCCTATAGACAATAGAGTATTAGGTGTCTACTCTACTCTACATTCTAACGCTTATCCTCTATTAGAATGTACAATACTAGACAGTGCTATAGCAGTTTATCTAGTTAATAATTATAAAAGACTTATTCTAGGGACGTTTTAATTATTAAATAAGAGTGTAGAGGCAGGTACACAAAGCCTCCTAATCTTAGAAATTAGTAATAGACTAATTAAGAACGCTTTACATAGGAAAAATAGGAGATTTATAGAAAATTTGCTACTCTAAGAAGTGAGAGTAGTAGAAGGCTTTTATATAAATATTATATCGGAAGCTCTTTTAAAGAAAATAAAGCTTTAGTACTTTAGTTTAGATTACATTTTTAGGATTAGAAGTCTAGAATAAAGCGTTATTTTAGTAGACCTAAGATGCGAGTAAGATTTACTTTCTTATAATATAAGCTAATCTGCTCTTGTCTAACTATTATAAGTGTAACTACTAAAGGATTATCCTAGGTTAATATTAAGAGATTAGATTCTAAGGACCTCTAGCACCTTTAAGCAGGGCATATAGGAAGTAGAGCCTTATAAGCTCTAGTAACTGCAGCCTAAGGTGTAAAGATTACTAGAATGTTAAGAAAGAATTGTGAGCACTATACTACTATATACGTAACCTAAGTGATTTCTAGGAGACCTAGAGAACAATTACCTAGGCTATTTTACTTATTATCCTAGGATCTATTTAATATGCCCACTGCTTAAAATAGAGAAAACTAGGTTTTACTAATTAAAGAAGATTTTAGTAAAAAACCTTACGTTTTTAATCTTAGAACAAAGACGCTTTCTAAGATAATAAGAGTGTAGTAGGATTTCTTAGCTCTTGTTAATATAAAATACAAGCTTTAAATTACAAAAATCTACTAGGATAATAATATAGCAACACTTCTATAAAGAGGGAAATCCTAGTACGAATTTTAGGCTATTTAGGAAAGGATAATAATAAGTAGACTACCGCCCTATACGCATAAGCCTAATAGCGCTATAGAAAGAGTAGGCTAGGAGCTTATAACAAAAGTAATCAAAATGTAAATAAGTGTAAATCTGCTATTAAATCTCTAGCTTAAGATTATATAAGCGGTATACTAGCTTTAAGGAATAATTCCTAGCCTAGCATTAGGCTATTAATTACCTAATAAAACGTTAAATGCTTAGTTTAGACAATATTTTTATTATTTTAAACTAGTAAAAACATAATATAGGATAGCTAATCTTTATCTAAACTAGAGTGCTGTTTACGCCTATAGCTACTAAGCTTACCCTTTAGATTAGAAGCGTGTAGCTAGGTAAGATAGAAGAGGATTTAAAGTAAATCCTAAGGGCTATATTAGATACCTAGTAGGCTATAAAGCTTCTAATATCTACTAAATATAGATTCTCTAGCTTAATTAGGTAATTACTACACGAAACGTAAGGTTTAATAAGTCCTTATTCTATAAAAGATTAGAGGAACAATCTATTCTAAAGATAGAAGCGTTAAAAATAGTAGAAAGCCTCTAAGAAGGAGAGCTAAATAATCTAGAAGAAGTGTATAAAGACGCGCTTAACATTCTTCCTAAACTAAATAAGTATACAAGAACTGCTACTAGACCTATAAGTAACCTTTAGGTAATTAAAAGCAAAGCAGGCTAGCTAAGTAATTAAGAACCTAAAGTACCTACTACTAAGTAAGCTGTAGGCTTAGCTAGCTAGCAGCTAAGAATTCGCTTAAGTAGAAAAGGAAGCACAGAACTTGTAACCCCTAATTAGACACTAGAGCTAGGTAATCTTAGGGGTAATCTATTAAGCGATTAAGAGATATCTAGTAGCCACTAGAACACTACTAAGAGAGCTAGCCCGCCAGAATCTAGGGATTTAATACCCTATTTATTAGTAGAAACTAATTAGATTACTAATTAACCTAGCGTAGATAACTTAATTACGCTAGATAAAGCAGATAACTTACTAGCGCACTAATAGCGAAGGCAGATCTATCTAAAGGCAAGTAGAATAAGTAGGCGAAATTATAGTAAAGCACTAGAAATTAACTAACTAATAAATTACTATCTACTATTGCGAAAATTAAGGAAGTAAAATAATTAGAACAATTAGCTAGGGGGTAGGTAGAAGCTAGGTGCTTATACACTAATTACTAATTATCTTTAAAGTAATCTTAATGTAATATTAGAGTACACGTTTATACTAGAAGTAGTAGAGGCCTAGTCTAAGCAAGAAGAATATATTACACTAAATATAATAGTATTTGCTTTTATACTTAGAAAGGCGCCTAGAGCGTCTTATATAGCTTAGACTTACAGAGACAAGCTTACACTAGAGCTAACCCTATAGAAACACTTTTTTAATTATCTATATAGGAAGCTATTCCTTTTTACCACTTATAAGGAGATCTCGACTTTGTAAGATAAAGGTACCTAGATAGAGATTAAATAATTAGAGGTGTTAGAGCGACTACTCCCTTTAAAGTAGGTCTTTACTTATAAGTTTAATTAAAACAGATACTTCAAAAAGTGTAAAGCTTAAATTATTATAAGAGGAGATCTTTAGAAAAAGAATACTCTCTACTCTACCTATACTACTACCCTAGTAGTAAGATCTTTTTGATTAGCTATAGCTCTAGCAGCAGAATTCGATCTAGAAATCTTATAATTTAATATAGTAGGAGCGTTTCTAAATACTCTTATTACAGCCGCCAATCTAGTAACTTATAAATTACCTAATAGTTTTAAAAAGCTAGGAAAGTGTGTAAGATTAAATTAAGCTTTGTATGGCTTAAGAGATTCACTACTTCTTTAGTATAAAGAATTTGCGGGATTACTTTAATCTTATAGACTCTTAGTTTCGCTAGAAGAGCTATGCCTTTTCTTTAATAGTAATTAAAGTATTATTGTTCTATTTTATGTTAACAACATTCTTCTTCTCTATTATAAGAGTAAAAAGAAAGAAGCCCTGGATTTTTAAAAGAAGATTATAAACAAATACAAGATAATAATATTCTTCTTCTCTATTACAAGAGTAAAGAGAAAGAAGCCCTAGATTTTTAGAAAAAGATTGCGAACAAATATAAGATTAAATTAAAAGGACTAGTAGAGTGGTTCCTAGGTGTTTAAGTAATTAGGGACAGAGAAGTAAAATTAATTTCTCTAGTCTATAATACCTACATTAATAAGATTACGAAAAAGTTTAACCTTTTAAACTCTAGAAGCTTCCCTACCACACCTCTATTAGCAGAAGATCTCGTTCCAAGCATAGGAGAAGCTACTCCTTAATAAATAAAGCTCTTTTAAGAAGAGGTGGGATTAGCTCTTTATATAGTAATTATGCTACGCCTAGATATAGCTTTTACAGTGTTAAAGCTATTACACTTTCTAACAATTCTAAGTAAAAAACACTTTACTACTATTAATTATATAATCCTTTACCTCTATTAAACTAGATAGCAGGCTATAGTCTTTAGTGGCTATAATAGACCTAATCTGCTAATATATAGAGATGCCTCTTTTACTAATAATCTAATATTACGGCAATCTTCCTATAGATATATTATCCTATTGTTTAGAGGAGCTATCCTATAGAAAGTAGCTTAATAGAACATAATTACCACTTTAATAATAGAAGCAAAGCTTCTAGCGCTTAAATATATAAGTAAAGAAGCTATAGTAATTAAGAGATTCTTTACTAAGCTTACTCTAGATCTAGGACCTTTATAGTAGGTCTATTGCGACAATCTTTAAACTATTTGTTTAGTGATTAGAAAGAACGAAAAAATTACTATCTAACTGCGCTATATAGATATTTAGAACATATAGTTGCGGTAAGAGTATACAAAAGGATTGTTTTAAGTAGAATATCTTCTAACTAGTAAAATACTAGCAGATGGCCTTATAAAGGCTCTTACTTATTAGTAGTTTAATAGATTTAAAAGGCTATTAAATCTATAAGATATAAGTATAATAATTACAGAATAAGAGTAGGTAAGCAGAGAATTAATCTATTAACTACCTAGAATTATTAATTTAGAGCTAGGAAATAAGAAAAGAAAAAGAAAAGAAAGAAAAGATTAAAAGAAAAGGAGATTAAAAAACTTATTTATAAGCTTATAGACCCTCTTCCTCCTCTACTTAATTATAGGGGTGCGAGAATCTCCCCTATAATTAGTAGTAGGAGATTCTCCCTATCCTTCTTCTCTCCTCCTCTCTATAGTAGGTAATTCCTTACTCTATCCACCTCCTCTACCTCTTCTTTAATTAGTAGTAGGTAATAGCTTACTCTAGCCTCCCCTCCTTTAATTAGTAGGAGGAGAAGCACTTACCTAGCCTTTACTCTACTTTAGAGCTAATAGGCTACTTATCTAGCTATTTTAATTAGGGTATTAGCTGCAACCGCGCTACTTTTTAATAAGTAGGGTAAAAGGGTAATTACCCTATCCTCTACTAAAGATTAGCTAGGAGGGAGGGAGTAGGATAGTAGCTACGTACTAAGCTTACTCCTTTTAACTACTAGTAGGAAGAAGAGCTTATAAGGCCACTTTAACCTTTTACGTAGCTTAGTAATTAGCCTCTCCTATAAAAAGTATTAGCTAAATCTAGAAAGAATCTTAGAATAAAAGCTTATATTAGCACTCTCTAATAGTTAATAGTAGATAAAATCTATAGCTAGAGTCTAAATATGCAGCTAGCTATAGAAACAATTAGTAGAATTAGCTAAAGTAATAGAATAACCTTATATATAATAGTGTAAAAGTAGGTAAAATAAGTATAGCAGCGCCTACCTAAGCTTAAAGCGTTATTATAGTAGTATCTATAACTTTTTCCTACTAGAGCTCCCTTTAAGCAGCCTAAGTAGCTTACTTATCTAAGAGCACTAAGCAATTGCTAAGGGCCTAGAGCTAGGGTAGGAGGAGCTAGTAAAGTAGGAGGAGTAAAAGAATCTTAGCAGGAGGATTAGAAGTTTTATTTAGTAGTTTTTATAGCCTTTACTACGTGTGCTTTAGCTAGATTATTAGATATCTAAAAGAGTTAGCAAAGCTCTAAATAATAGAAAGAGCGTAAGGTAATAATTAGAAAAAGAGAACCTACTATAAAATAGTAGGATTTAAAGGCTTAAACTAGTAGGCTTAAATTAGTGTTAGGATCCAGCCGCGCGCGAGCAGCGGGGCACGAGCTTATTAGACTACTAGTCCACCAGAGTTAGCTAACTAGGCAGTTAGGTAATAGGTTATAGGTCCTAAGGGTCCTAAGGACCGCACAGGCCTCACCTATATAGGAACTCTAGAACGCGTAGGACTCGCCCACACAGGACTCTAGGATATATAGGACTCTAGGACATATAGGACTCTGGGACATATAGGATTCTGGGATGTGTAGGACTACTTAGTATATAGGAACGCAAGAATAGACTCTCTATACTTATATTTAATCTGTTTATTAATCTATTATTTAGATTCTAGTAGACTAAATTGTTAACTTATTACACTTTGTAAGATACTATTATATTAATAAGACCTTCTACCTTCTATAAGTACTCCTGCCTAAGAACTAACTTTAACCCTTTAGGACTAGCTACCCTCTTAGATTTAATATCTTAAACACCCTTAATATAAGTACTTTACAAACTTCTACCTCTTTTATAGCTTTAGGTGCCGCTAAGATTACTTCTATAAAGAATAGTAGTAAGGCGCATAAACCTAATCTCTACTTTAGTGAATAATTTTAAACTAACGTCTAGATTCTCTAGTTAGACCTCTACTTCTTTAACTTAGATAAACCTCTTAAAGACAAAAAGAAGGTTATCTTTACAGCGATATATATGTGAGGAGATATAGAATTATAGATTTATTTCTACCTTAAAAAGTACCTAGGAATGAACCATAATAATAATAACAATAATTACGTAAACAAGTACACTAATGTAGTTAACATTATTAAAGATTATAATAACTTTAAGAAATGCCTTAAACAACTCTTTAGGATTACTAATAAGGACTCTATTGCGAAAGCAAAGATTTAGACTATAACTTAGAAATAATTAGCTACTAAGTATATAGCTAAGTTTTACAGATACACTGTGCAACTTAACTAGGACGATAAATCTCTTTAGGATATATACAAATAAGGACTTAAATAGAAACTATATAAGGAACTCTTACGTAGTGGTGCGCGAATTACTAACCTTAAAGAACTATATAAAGAAACTATTAGGATTAATAAAGAATAGTTCTTGCTGTAATAGGAGCTCTACTAAAACCCTAAGGTAATAAGCTTTAGATAACTAGTAAAAGTGGTTTATAAGAACCCTATTAGAATTATCTAAAAGTAACAGCCAAGGAACTACTAGAGATACGAACTAATAGAAGATGTCTAGTTTAACTACTTAGGTAAAGGAAAAGGAGGAAGGATAGGCCCTAAGTAGCCTAATAAACGCGTCTCTAATAGAAGTTAATAACTAATAACTAAGACCTATAAATGCTTTATATATAGTAAACTAGGCCATATAGCTAGGAACTGTAGATTAAAGAATAAAGTCTATTAAACTAAGTTAAATGTACTAACTATTAAGGACTAAGAACCTAATAAGGAATAGGAAGTTGTTATAATGCCATTTAGTTACTAACGCGTTACACTAGAATAAAGTAAGCGATTAGATTTACCTAACTTACAATTATATAAAGATCTAGAAGACAACTCTAACGTATACCACAACGTAGAAAACGTAAAAGAGATACTAAGATCTCCTACTCCTCACCTACAAAGTAGGCGGGAAGAAGACAACCCTATGTCACCTAAGTATAAACTAAATGTTTAGGACTATATAGAACCCCACCAGGCACTAAAAGGAATACAACCCTACAAAAATAAAAAGTTAGACTACGTACTAAAGTACTACCTAGACCACTAAAATCCTATATACTAATTCTGTATATAGACGCATTACGAAGAACTAATATGTGCACAATATAAGGTAGAAAAAGAGGAGAATAAGAAATAACCTAGAAGGAAACTGCACTATAGATAGATATAGATAGACTACCCTATTACAGCTTACAATAAGCACCTCTAGAATAAATAATAAGTAAAATACTTTCCTTATCTCACGCTAAAGGGCAATAAATACTACAATATACTTATTAATAGAGACTATATACAACTGTACTAGTACACGTGTCTAAACTAAGACTGTAAATACTACTATATAGCTAAACATTTGGATAGCTTTGTAAACTGCCCTACGTAAGAAGTAATAACAGAGCTACTAATTTAACTAGTACATAGAAATAGTAAAGACTGCAGGAGGAAAAATAGAAGAACATCCTTATAGGAAGAAGAAGAAGACAATCTACACAAGCCACGTACTTAAGAATAATAATAGAAGCGGATACTTAGAAATGTATACTAGGCACCAGAACTTAACTACAACCTATATAAACAGATGTTTTTTTTAGGTCTAAACTTAGATAAGAAAACGCCTTTATTAAGTTAAATACTATAGTAAGTATAGTATTAGTTAAGCTACTAGTATAGCTTAAAGGAATACAGGCTTAAGCTCTTATAGACTTAAGAGTAGAAAAGAACTTTATATTTTATTAGATAGCAAGACAAGCAGGACTTATAATGTTAAAGAAAGAAACACCCTATATTATCTATATCGCGAATAGATCCCTAATGCCTAAGACACCTTAAATATACTAAGAGGTTACTACCACAATAACAGTCTAAGGATATAGAGAGGAACTTACCTTAGATGTCTTACTAGGATCTAAGTATAAGTTAGTCTTAGGATTACCTTAGTTAATAATACACAACCTACAGATTAACTAGGGTATAAAGAAAATATTATTTAAACGCTGTAATTATATATTATAAGCAAAGCCTACGCATTAACTAAAAATAATAGTAGATAAGGGAGTTATTAATAACATAATACCGCGACAAACAGTTAAAAAACAGAAACACACCTTAGCAGACGCTAGTAGGAACTACTAGGTTAAGAAGCGCGAGAAGGAGAACAATAGTACACCCCTTACCTTACTAAGAGAGTATAGGAAATAGACACATATATTTACAGAAAAGGAAGGAAAAGCAAACCTACTAGAACATTAACCCTAGGATCTTACAATAGACCTAAAAGAAGGGAAAACGCCACCCTTTAGACCACTATACAGTAAGATAGGAGAAGAACTCCTTAAAGAACATAATTTTATGAAAACAAACCTTAAGAAAGGATATATACAACTATTAAAGTTACTAGTAGTAAGCCCTTTTATGTTTGTTAAGAAAAAGGATGGATTAGATAGACTATGCGTTAAATACCAATAACTTAATAATATAATAATAAAGAACTAATATCCACTACTAAATATTATAGAGTTACAAGATTAACTGTCTTAAGCTAAGATATTTATAATAATGGATCTAAGAGACAGTTACCACCTTATACGAATTAAGAAAGGTGAAGAATAGAAAACAGCGTTTTAATTACACTATAAACTATTTAAGTATAAGGTTATACTATTTAGACTTATAAACGCACTAGTAGCTTTTATAGCACTTATTAACAACGTACTCTGTAAACATCTAGACATATTTGTTATTACGTATATAGACAATATCCTCGTCTTTTCTAAAAACAAATTAAACCACACTAAGCATGTATAGACAGTACTAGAAGCACTAGACAAAGTATGCCTTTATATTAAACTTAAGAAATATAAGTTTAACGTTAAATAACTTAAATTCCTAGGACACATTATTACCACAAAAGGAATTAAGATGGCACTAAGTAAAGTTAAATGCATTAAGAACTGGCCAATACTAAAGACAGCTAAGAACATCTAAGAATTCTTAAAATTCTGTAGATTTAATTAACAATTTATCTAAGATTACGTAAAGGTCACAATACCTTTAATAAATTTTATAAAGAAGGACGTACCCTTTAAATAGATAAATAAGTGCGGAATATTATTCTAACTCCTTAAGACAGCATATATTATAGAACCTATCCTTGTTTATTTTAGAAGCGATAAACTACTACGCTTTAAAATAGACGCTAGCGATTTTACGCTAGGCGCCTACGCTAAATAAGAACGTAATAGTAAATAGCACCTAATTGCCTATTACTTATATAAATTCAATAACGCCAAAACACAATACAACATACACAATAAAGAACTCTACGCTATTATTAAAGCCTTAAAGCACTAGAGGATTTATGCGCTTAGTTACTTAACGCTAGAAATCTATACAGATTATAAGAACCTTCTAAAGTTCACAACAACAAAAGAACTTACGCTATAATAATAAAGATAGTTGTAAACTATAAGGTAGTATAAGTTTAGAATCATCTATGTAGCTAGAAAAGAAAATAGCAGAGTAGACGCTCTTAGCCGACAAAGTGATTTAGTAGGAGAAAAAGTAAAAACTTTCTCCGCAATTTTTTGCAAAGCCAAAGATAGATCTCTAGAGCTAATAGTAGAACTTAATTAACTTTTGGTAATTAACTAAGAAGTTCTAGAACATCTATAGACCGAGATTATCTAACAATACCATGATAACCCTATGTACAGACACCTGGGCATTATAAAGATAATAGAACTTATCTAAAGGAATTACACCTTTAAAGGAATTAAGGAAGCTATAATAACTTACATCTATAAATGTGTAGAATGCTAAAGAAATAAACACAGCACACATCTTAAATATAGAGAGATATAAGTAATTAGAATACCAATAGCACTATAGGAAGACATCGCTATAGATTTTATTACAGGAATTCTAAACTCCAAAGATCTAATAATAGGAATTAAATACAACAGTATACTAGTAATAGTCTACTAACTAACTAAGTATATTGAGCTCATTCTATGCCTTAAAAGAATAACGGCAAAAGAACTTGCTTTTTTTATTCTAGACTAACTAGTTAGACACCACAGAATCCCAAAAATAATTATTAGCGACAGAGACAAGCTTTTTACGTTAAATTATTAGACAACACTTATAGCACTGCTTAGAACGAAACAAAAGCTATTAACAGCTTACTATTTATAAATAGATAGATAGACAGAACGTACAAACTAAACTATAGAAACGTACCTACGCATCTACTATAATAGTTAGAAGAATAACTAGGTTTTATTACTACCTATAGCATAGTTAGCCTATAATAACAAAGTATTAGTAGTATTAGGACATACACTATTCTATGTAAACTATAGAAGACACCTATATCTCTTTAACTAACAATTTCCTACAACAATTAAAGCAAAAGAAGCTATAGATATAGCAGAAAATATAAAGAAAATACACTAATAACTCTAAGAGAATCTTAAGAAAGCTTAGCAGCAATTAATTTTATGCTAAAACTAAAAACGAAAAATAGCACCTTAGCTAAAGAAGGGGGATAAAGTATATCTACTTATAAAGAACCTTTAAACTTAGAAGAAAAAACATAAGAAACTGGATTATATTAAGGTTAGACTATTTTACATTTCTAAGCAAATATTACTAGTGAACTATAAGTTAGAACTACCGCTAGATGCAAAGATACACCTAGTATTCCACGTATTACTACTGGAACTAGTAGACCCTAATACACTAGTTAAAACCACCTTCTACCACTAGACTAAGGAAGAAAATAAATTTAAGGTTAAAAGAATTCTAGAATATAATTAGTATAATAACACGTACCTTATTAAGTGGAAAGGTTACCCACATAGCGAAAACACCTAGGAACTAAAGAACAATCTAGGAAACTATTAGTAAAAGATTAAGGAATTCCACTAGAAATAACTAGAACGCACCTAGGAATCACCACTAGTATAGGGGCTAGCCTATAAAATAGACTAGTTAATTACCTTAGCGCCTAACAGCGCGTTAGGATTTATTAACGTAGCAGCTTATACTAACTCCTCCTGCGCCTTAAGCGCTTCTAACTTGTCTATAGTACTTATACTACAATTAAATAATTCTTATTCTTTCTAATATAATTTCTTTTACTAATTGCGTAAGCGTGCTATCTTCTCTCGCGCCTAATAGGTGTAAAGGAGAGCTGCTTTAGCTAGTTCTTTCTTAATATAGAGCTTTGCCTCCTCTTTAGCCTCTAACTTTTCTAACCTCTCTATTTTAGTATCTATTTTTAAATAATCTAGTAAAGGGATCTCTTTAGGCTTACACTTCTAGTTTCCCTATCTAACATAGTTAGTACACTAAAAGTGTAAAAAAGAAAGATAATAAGCATATTTCTTCTTAGCGCAGTATAAATAGGTAACTATTATAAAAATGTAGTCTTTTTTAAGATAATTAGCTTAACTATAGCGATATTAAATAGAACGAGATAATAACTTTATAGGTAGTTAACTTATAAGGATATTAAGCTTAGAGGGGGAGGATAATATTAGGATCTAGCTATGCACAAGCAGCGGGGCATAAGCTTATTAGACTACTAGTCCGCTAGAGTTAACTAACTAGGTAGTTAAGTAATAGGTTATAGGTTTTAAGGGTTCTAAGGACCGCACAGGCCTCGCCTGTATAGGAACTCTAGGACGCGTGGGACTCGCCTACATAGGACTCTAGGACATATAGGACTCTAGGACATATGGGACTCTAGGACATATAGGATTCTGGGATGTATAGGACTACTTAGTATATAGGAACGCGAGAATAGGCTCTCTATACTTGTGTTTAATCTGTTTATTAATCTATTGTTTAGATTCTAGTAGACTAAATTGTTAACTTATTACACTTTGTAAGATACTATTGTATTAATAAGACCTTCCACCTTCTGTAAGTACTCCTACCTAAAAACTAACCTTAACCCTTTAGGACTAGCTACCCTCTTGGATTTAACAATTAGATAGGAGGTTAAAGTGTTAAAAGTAAAAGATTAAAAAGAGAAGATTAAGCGCTAGTAAAGGGCTTATATACTCTACCGCCTATCTAATTATTAAGCGCTAAATACGCTCCTTCCTTACTACTTATTTCTTTTACTACCGCTCCTTCCTAATTAAAACGCGCCTGCCTATTATACTTGCTAGCTAGTAAGAGCGGGGAAATTACCTTATAGTTAATAGGAAGTGAGCAAAAAGAGTAGCAGAATAAAAGCGTTTACGCTCTAGGCCTTTATGCCACGCTTATAAGCTCCTAACCCACTAGAAGAAGAGATTCTAGACACGATTTATAATAGGATTTGTAATTTAAAAGATAAATAGTAATTGTTTTGCTATTACAATAAGTAGGGGGTAATAGAATTGCTATTCTTAAGATAAGGAGATTTGGAAGAATAATTCTTAATAGTTTTTTAATCTTTAAACAGCCTTTAGATGGTTTTTTAAAGATCTTTAGGAAGGATTTAGACAATTACAAATTACTCCTTAGAATAGGTGATCTGCTTTAAGCGATCACCTAGGGGGTGTGTTAAAGTAAAACACTTACTTCTGTAATTCTTTTTAGATCCACTAATTTATATTATAGGATTCTTGCTAAGAGGCTTATTTCTTTTGTATATAGTCTACCCTTTCGGCATCCTTTTCTACAATTAGCTATTTGTATTCTTTACAACTCTGCTTCTAAATATCCTATAATAGTTCGAGCCCTTTTTACCACAACATATTCTTAAAGATAGCTATATAATATATATTTAAGTAGGAAGTAGTAGGTAAGATAGAAAGTAGTAGGTAAAATAGAAAGAGGTAGGATAGAAAGTAGTAAGTAGGGAAGATATAGTAACACACTAAGTACCTATACTTATACTCTACTATATATTTATAACCTACGCGCTAGTGTAATTAATACTTATAACACTACTAAAGTATTGAAACTAATAGTAAATACGTAAACTAAGGTAAATTAACTTAACATAAGCTAGTATTAAGTAATAGTAATTTATAATAATTTAGGTAAGGCAGTAGGGTGTAAATCTCTAAGATATAGTACTATAAAGCGCCAATCTGTGTACTTATATTAGACTAACTATTTAAACCACATACAAATTGTGTCTAGTTTAAATAGTTATTTATAAATAAGTATACTTTCTCTTATATTAAGCGCAGCTACCTAGTGTAGTACACAAGAAAAGAAGTATATAAACGCGGAGCTAGGCGTATTTTTAAAACACGCCGCTATATTTATTAACTTACAGCTAGCTCCCTACTAACCTATATAGCTAAAGCTAGCATAGATAGGACTAAGATACACAAACTAATGCGAATTAATACGAATTAATAGAAAGCAGCGTAGATTAGCACTAATTCTATAGTAATTATATAGAAGGTAAGGACCTAGATAGGCCGCTTATAACTTACTAAGACTTATAGGCATGCCCTATAAAAAGAAAAGATCTAGATAAGCCACTTATTCCTTAACTTAATAGTAATTAACGCTAATTACTAAGAAGCAGCCTAAATTACTACTATGTAGACTTATAGATGCGAATAAGCTGCTACTTCACTATACTATATTATATAAGAAAGAGGGCTTTATAAGCAAAGGTCCTAGTAATATAAATTAACGCAAATTAACGTAAATTAACGCTAATTAACGCGAATTAATAGGAAGTAGTGTAAATTATTACTATATTAACTTATAAATTATAAGGATCTATATAGAAGCATTAAAACTATTCTACCTAGAGACTACGCTTTTAATTATAGATAAGGAAGACATAGACAAGCATCTCACACTCAGGTAAATAGGCTATCTTAACGTAAATTTATATAAACTAACGTAAAGTAGGGTGCATTAGCACTAGGTTAGTACTAATCCTAATATATAGTAAGCACCTAGATAAGCCGCCTATTTTTTATTAGAGGACTTATAGGCATGCCCTATAGATAGAAAAGATATAGATAAGCTGCTTATTCCTTAAATTAACGCAAATTAACGCAAATTAATAAGAAATAGCGTGAATTAGCACTAAGTCTATACTAACCTTAATATATAGTAAGCACCTAGATAAGCCACCTATTCTTTATTAGAGGACTTATAGGCATGCCCTATGGATAGTAAAAATCTAGATATACTGCTTATTCCTTATCTAAGAACGTTTAGCTATGCCCTATAGACAGGAAGTTATTGTCTACAGGACAAGAATATAGTATAGCTATAGGGGCTATATTACAATGTAATTAATAAAGCTAGTATAGGTAGTAAGACCTCCTAATTATACAAATTAGGGATATTAACGCTAGTTTATATAAATTAACGCTAATAAAGAGGAAGTAGCGCAAATTACTACTATATTAACTTATAAATAGTAAGGATGTAAATATACTACTACTTTACTATACAAGATTAGGTAAAAAAGAGGGCTATATAAGTAAAGGCCTAGATTAACGTGAACTAGTGCTATGTGTGGTAAATTAAGAGGGAATAGTTTACATAGAGCTCTTTAAGGCTGGCAGCTTAAACTTTAGAGCCTATAAGGAACACCTATACACGTGCCTATAAAAACCTTAATACTATACCCACTCTGCCTTACGCACTATTATAGTTAGCCTATAAGTAGAATAGAGTCTTCTATAGCCTCTTATAATAAGTACCCTTAAAAAAGTAAGTTTATATAATAGATTTAAAGCTTAGCGTGCTTAGTTTTTTTTAAAGGCTAGATTAACTACTCTAGATATTAAAAAAATAACTACACAGTAAAATGTTACAAAAGGACAATGCCTATACTTAGAAATCTATAGAAAAGTACAGTTTTATCCCTTACGTACTGTTAAAATCCGAAGGCTAGGCCTCCTAGGATCTTCATATATATCTACATTCGTTGTTCGAGTGGCACAGCACAAAAGGTCACGTAACCTAATTAGTGTAATCAGAGCGCCAAGACAACTAATTAGACTAAGCACTCGACATACTAAGCAACTAATTAGTGCTTAATTAGTTTAATTAGAGCGATTAGTCCACTAATCACTTAAAGTATATAGGAACGTAAGGATAGGCTCTCTATACTTATATTTAATCTGTTTATTAATCTATCGTTTAGATTCTAGCAGACTAAATTATTAACTCGTTACACTTCGCAAGATACTATCGTATTAACAAGACCTTCCACCTTCCGTAAGTACTCCTGCCCGAGAACCAACCTTAACCCTTTAGGACTAGCTACCCTCTTGGATTTAACACGTACCACCTTTTTATTAGTAAGGTAGTAGAAGTAGACTAGATAGAGTGTAACACCCTAAGAGTAGACGTAAGTATAGGCTATTTTCTATATAATTAGAATATCTTATTAAAGTATACGCCTTCTACTACTACTACACTTATTTACACTAGAGACGTTATATCTAGTAAGGGTCTAAAGGATATAGAAGTAGGGCAGTTACCCTATAGAGCTAAATATAAAGTAATCTCTTATTAACTTCGATATAAGGCGCTCTGCTACGCTAAGTAAAGAGAAACAAGTAAATTAACGTAGAGTAATAAAAGACAGCGCGAATTAGCACTAGGTAATAGTAATATATAATAATTTAGGCAAGGCGGTAAAGGTAATATATAAGAAATATAGTCTCGTAAAGCGCTAACGTGTATACTTATATTAGAGTAACCTCCTTACGCTTTAATATTAACTAGTTTATATAGGTTTTAATTACTAAGCGTGCTTTAGCTAAAACTAGCTAGCCTATATAAATTAAGAAGAACCGTAGTAGTAGAGTTAAAAAGTAAAGTAAAAGCTTCTAAAGCTAGTGCACCTAAACCCTAAATATAGCTATAGGCGCTATATCTAGGATTTAGTAGACTATAATATAAGGGGTAATAGCGTAAATATAAATAGTAATTTATAATAATTTAGGCGAGACTAGGCCTAGTAATATAATAAAAAAACTTAGCGTATAACTACGCCTCTATAGTTAACTAGCGTAGATACTACCTAAGTTCTTTTGTTAATGTTCCTTAGCGCTAATACAGGCTAAGTACTCTTATTAATAACAAATAAATAGGAGGTAAACCTATGCGTTATATATGTAGAAACTGGCTCTTTAGCCCACCTTATAATTTATAAAGTGCGCCAATATGCCTTCTTATAACATTTACGATATTAGAGATGCCTTAAACTAGTCTAGTAAGTATTATATTATATCTATACTTTATAGTAGCTATAACAACGCGCTGTGTATAGTATATAGTTAATATTCTTAATAAAGTCCTCTTACGCCCTACCTACTACCTATTAATAATCTTACGCCTACTACCTACTATAGAAGAAGAGGGTGTGCAGCTCTTTAGTATCTCCCTACCCTATAGTAATAATAATAAGTTTAACTTCTCTACCTTCTCTAGCCCTAAGCTCTAGCCTATTAGGATCCGGCCGCGCGCAAGCAGCGGGGCGTGAGCTTATTAGACTACTAGTCTACTAGAGTTAGCTAACTAAGCAGTTAGATAATAGGTTATAGGTCCTAAGGGTCCTAAGGACTGCACAGGCCTTGCCTGTATAGGAACTCTAGAACGCGTGGAATTCGCCTATACGGGACTCTAGGACATATAGGACTCTAGGACATATAGGACTCTAGGACATATAGGACTCTAGGACATATAGGATTCTAGGAAGTATAGGACTACTTAGTATATAAGAACGCGAGAATAAGCTTCTTATACTTATATTTAATCTATTTATTAATCTATTATTTAGATTCTAGCAGACCAAATTATTAACTTATTATACTTTATAAGATACTATTATATTAATAAGACCTTCTACCTTCTGTAAGTACTCCTACCTAAGAACTAACCTTAACTTTTTAGGACTAGCTACCCTCTTAGATTTAACATCTTAAACACCCTTAATATAAGTACTTTATAAACTCCTACCTCTTCTATAGCTTTAGGTGCCGCTAAAATTACTTCTATAAAGAATAGTAGTAAGGCGTATAAACCTAATCTCTACTTTAGTAAATAATTTTAAACTAACGTTTAGATTCTTTAGTTAGACCTCTACTTCTTTAACTTAGACAAATCTCTTAAAGATAAGAAGAAGGTTATCTTTATAGTAATATATATGTAAGGAGATATAGGGTTATAAATCTATCCCTACCTTAAAAAGTACCTAGGAATAGACCACAACAATAATAACAATAATTACGTAAACAAGTACGCTAATGCAGTTAATATTATTAAGAATTATAATAACTTTAAGAAATGCCTTAAATAACTCTTTAGTATTACTAATAAGGACTCTATTATAAAGGTAAAAATTTAGACTATAACTTAGAAACAATTAGCAGCTAAGTATATAGCTAAGTTTCGCAGATATACTATGCAGCTTAACTAGAACAATAAATCTCTCTAGAACATATACAAATAAGGACTTAAACAGAAACTACGTAAGGAACTCTTATATAGTAGTACGTAAATTACTAACCTTAAGAAACTGTACAAAGAAACTATTAGGATTAATAGAGAATAGTTTTTATTATAATAAGAGCTCTACAAAAACCCTAGGGCGATAAGCTTTAGACAACTAGTAAAAGTAGTTTATAAGAACCCTATTAGAATTATTTAAAAGCAACAGCTAAGGAACTACTAGAGATATAAACTAATAGAAGATGTCTAGTTTAACTACTTAGGCAAAGAAAAAGGAGAAAGGATAGGCCCTAAGCAGCCTAATAAACGTGTCTCTAATAGAAGTTAATAACTAATAACTAAGACCTGTAAATGCTTTACATGTGGTAAACTAGACCATATAGCTAGGAACTACAGATTAAAGAACAAAGTCTATTAAACTAAGTTAAATATACTAACTATTAAGGACTAAGAACCTAATAAGGAATAGAAGGTTATTATAATACTATTTAGTTACCAACGCGTTACGCTAGAATAAAGTAAGTAATTAGATTTACCTAACTTATAATTATATAAAGATCTAGAAGATAGCTCTAACGTATACTACAACGCAGAAGACGTAGAAGAGATACTAAAATTTTCTACTTCTTACCTATAAAGTAGGTAGGAAGAAGACAACCCTATATCACCTAAGTATAAACTAAATATTTAGGACTACATAGAACCCCACTAGGCACCAAAAGGAATACAACCCTACAAAAATAAGAAGTTAGACTACGTACTAAAGTACTACCTAGACTACTAAAATCCTATACACTAATTCTATATATAGACGTATTGCGAAGAACTAATATACACATAACACAAGATAAAGAAAGAGAAGAATAAGAAATAACCTAAAAAGAAACTGCGCTGTAAATAGATATAGATAGACTACCCTATCGCAGCTTACAACGAACACCTCTAGAATAAATAATAAGTAAAATACTTTCCTTACCTTACGCTAAAGGGCAATAAATGCTGTAATATACTTATTAATAGAAACTATATATAACTATACTAGTACACGTGTCTAAACTAAGACTATAAATACTACTATATAGCCAAATACTTAGACAGCTTTACAAACTGCCCTACGTAGGAAGCAATAACAGAACTACTAATTTAACTAGTATATAGGAATAGTGAAGACTACGGGAGGAGAAACAGTAGAATATCCTTATAGAAAAAAGAAAACAATCTACACAAACCACATACTTAAGAATAATAATAGAAGCGGATACTTAGAAGCGTATACTAGGCACTAGAACTTAACTATAACCTACATAAACAGATGTCTTTTTTAGGCCTAAACTTAGATAAGAAAACGCCTTTATTAAATTAAATGCCATAGTAAGCATAGCATTAGTTAAGCTACTAGTACAGCTTAAAAGAATACAGGCTTAAGCTCTTATAGACTTAGGAGTAGGAAAGAACTTTATATCTTATTAGATAGTAAGATAGATAGGACTTATAATATTAGAGAAAGAAGTACCCTACATTATCTATATTATAAATAGATCCCTAATGCCTAAGACACCTTAAATATACTAAGAGGTCACTACCATAATAATAGTCTAAAGACATAAAGAGAAACTTACCTTAGATATCTTACTAGAATCTAAGTATAAGTTAGTCTTAGGATTACCTTAGTTAACAATACCCAACCTACAGATTAACTAGGGTACAAAGAAAATATTATTTAAATGCTGTATTTATGTATTATAAGTAAAGCCTACGCATTAACTAAAAATAATAATAGATAAGGGAGTTATTAACAATATAATACTGCGATAGACAGTTAAAAAACAGAAATACACCTTAGTAGACGCTAGCAGGAACCACTAGATTAAGAAGCGCGAGAAGGAGGACAATAGTACACTCCTTACCTTACTAAGAGAGTACAGGAAATAGATACACATGTTTATAGAAAAGGAAGGAAAAGCAAACCTACCTAAATATTAACCCTAGGATCTTATAATAGACCTAAAAGAAAGGAAAACGCCACCCTTTAAACTACTATATAGTAAGACAGGAGAAGAACTCCTTAAGAAACGTGATTTTATTAAAATAAACCTTAAGAAAGGATATATATAACTATTAAAGTCACTAGTAGTAAGCCCTTTTATGTTTATTAAGAAAAAAGATAGATTAGACAGACTATATATTAACTACTAACAACTTAACAATATAACAATAAAAAACTAATATTCACTACTTAACATTTTAGAGTTACGAGATTAACTATCTTAAGCCAAGATATTTATAATAATAGATCTAAGAGACGGTTACCACCTTATATAAATTAAGAAAGGTGAAGAATAGAAAACAGCGTTTTAATTACGCTATAGACTATTTAAATATAAGGTAATACCTTTTAGACTTATAAACGCACCAGTAGCTTTTATAGCACTTATTAATAATGTACTCTACAAACATCTGGACATATTTGTTATTGCGTATATAGACGATATCCTTGTCTTTTCTAAAAACAAGTTAGACCACACTAAGCACGTATGGATAGTACTAAAAGCACTAGACAAAGTATACCTTTATATTAAACTTAAGAAATGTAAGTTTAACATTAAATAACTTAAATTCCTAGGACACATTATTACTATAGAAGGAATTAAGATAGCACTAAGTAAAGTTAAATATATTAAAAACTAGCCAATACTAAAGATAGCTAAGAACATCTAAGAATTCTTAAGATTCTGTAGATTTAATTAATAATTTATCTAAGATTACGTAAAGGTTACAATACCTTTAATAAATCTTATAAAGAAGGACGTACCCTTTAAATAGACAGATAAGTATAGAATATTATTCTAACTCCTTAAGATAGTATGTATTATAGAACCTATTCTTATTTATTTTAGAAGCGATAAACCACTACGCTTTAAAATAGACGCTAGCGATCTTACGCTAGGCGCCTACGCTAAATAAAAACATAATAGTAAATAGTACCTAATTACCTATTACTTATGTAAATTTAATAACGCTAAAGCACAATACAACGTACATAATAAAGAACTCTACGCTATTATTAAAGCCTTAAAGCACTAGAGGATTTACGCGCTTAGTTACTTAACGCTAGAAATCTACACAAATTATAAGAACCTTATAAGGTTTATAACAACAAAAGAACTTACGCCACGACAATAAAGATAGTTGCAAACTATAGGGCAGTATAAGTTTAAAATTATCTATATAGCTAGGAAAGAAAATGGCAGAGTAGACGCTCTTAGCCAACAAAGTAATCTAGTAGGAGAAAAGGTAAAAACTTTCTCTATAATCCTTTGTAAAGCCAAAGATAGATCTCTAGAGCTAATAGCGGAACTAAATTAACTTTTAGTAATTAACTAAGAAGTTCTAGAACATCTATATACTAAGATTATCTAACAATACCACAATAACCCTATGTACGGACACCTAGGCATTACAAAAACAATAGAACTTATCTAAAGGAATTACACCTTTAAAGGAATTAAGGAAGCTATAATAACTTACATCCACAAATATATAGAATACTAGAGAAATAAACATAGTATACATCTTAAATATAGAGAGATGTAAGTAATTAGAATACTAATAGCACTATAGAAAAACATTACTATAGATTTTATTACAGAAATTCTAAACTCTAAAGATCTAACAACAGGAATTAAATACAACAGTATACTAGTAATAGTCTATTAACTAACTAAGTATATTAAGCTCATTCCATGCTTTAAAAGAATAATAGTAAAGGAACTTACTTTTCTTATCTTAGACTAACTAATTAGACACTACAGAATCCTAAAAATAATTATTAGCGATAGAGACAAGCTCTTCACGTTAAACTATTAGATAACGCTTATAACCCTGCTTAGAACAAAACAAAAACTATTAACAGCTTACTATCTACAAACAAATAGATAGACAGAACGTACGAACCAAACTATAGAAACGTACCTACGCATCTACTATAACAGTTAAAAGAATAACTAGGTTTTATTACTACCTATAGTATAGTTAGCCTATAATAATAAAGTATTAGTAGTATTAGGACATACACTATTCTATGTAAACTATAGAAGACACCTACATCTCTTTAACTAACAATTTCCTATAACAATTAAAGCAAAAGAAGCTATAGATATAGCAGAAAATATAGAGAAAATACACTAATAACTCTAAGAGAACCTTAAAAAAGCTTAACAGCAATTAATTTCTTACTAAAATTAAAAACAAAAAATAGCACCTTAGCTAAAGAAGGGGGATAAAGTATATCTACTTACAAAGAACCTTTAAACTTAGAAGAAAAAACACAAGAAACTAGATTATATTAAGGTTAGACTATTTTATATTTCTAAGCAAATATCACTAGTAAACTATAAGTTAGAACTACCGCTAGATGCAAAGATATATCTAGTATTCCACATATTACTACTAGAACTAGTAGACCCTAAAACACTAGTTAAAACCACCTTCTATTACCAAACTTAGGAAGAAACTAAGTTTAAAGTAGAATAAATCCTATAAGTACGTAATGCGTACATAGACACTAAAGAATACCTTATTAAATAGAAAGGGTATTTGTCTAGTAAAAACACATAGGAACCTAAGGAAAACCTATTAAACTATTAATAACAGATAAACAACTTCTATAATTAAACACTAGAAATTATAAAGAGACAACTAGAACGCACCTAGAAATTACTACTAGTATAAGGGCTAGCCTATAAAATAGACTAGTTAATTACCTTAGCGCCTAATAGCGCGTTAGGATTTATTAACGCAGTAGCCTACGCTAACTCCTCCTACGCCTATCTAAAAGAAAGAGGCGTTAGTAATCACAAACGCGCTAAGATTGGCTTAGCGTTAGGGTTAGAGTTAACAAATTAGGTAGGATTTAATACCAGAAACGCGTTAGACTAGGGGTAGAAACAATTCTATTCCCTAGCTATTTTTATTTCTTTCTTATTCCAATTTATCTTAACATAACCTCTTATACTAATCTACTATCTCTTATTTATAAAATAGGATAGTGGTAGCGCAGGGTTTAGCTATTACTTTTTACTACTAATTTATAATAGAGTTCTACTAGGACGCTTAAGCTTCTGCGTTAAGCCTAGCTAACAGAGTACTAATATTACTACATTAATAGAACTCTTAGTAGTAATAGTAACTAGTAGGAGAAAACTTAGCGTAAGCTAATATATAAAAGTATATTTATTTTATTAAAGAGTACAGCGTGCTTTACTGTAGTAAGTACAAAGCTAGTATAGAAAATCTTAATATATATCTCTGTTAAAAGTATAGTATACTAGTTAATAAATAGAGAAAATGTCCGTACAGTTTATCGTACAAATAGCACTAAGTGAAATAGGGGCCTGCCTACCTATAGGGACCCGCACAAGGACCCACTACTTAGGTTAGCGCTAAGAGGTAGAGACTTCATAAAGCCTTGCCTACCTATAAGGACCTACACAAGGACCCCCTGCTTAAGTCAGCGCTAAGAGGCAGAGACTTTATAAAGCCCTCAGTGCCCCTTTGTACAATAGACAAGACGTAATTAATTGAACCTACTTCTTACCCTTTGCACGATAGTATACTATCAACCCTTAAATGCTTAATTACAGATTAAGCCAAACCAATAGAAAATTTATTAAAAACTACACTCTTTTAAAAAGATAAGGGCTAGGCAGCGTTACGCTACTAAACGCTAGTAGACTACTAATCTAGGTCTTAAGAGCGCTGTTAGATAGCTTCTAATATAAGTAGCTAGTATATAGCTATTTTATATAAAATAAAGGCTAGATATAACTACACTATAATAGTTATAGGTTAGCGTTTAAGATAGGATTAGATGCGCTCTACTAGAAGGTAAAGATATAGTTTTTCTTCCTTACTTTAGGATAGTAGCGGTACTTTATAGTTTACGTCCCTAATATAGCGGACAGTAGAGCAGACACTAGGGCACATAAAGAAGAGGTAGAAGACATTCTAGTAGAGTATATGTAAATATAGGAGGAGAGGAAGTAGTAAAAGTAGGTAATAGATATAAAAGTTACAAAAACAGATAAAATAGGCTAGTAAAAGTTTATAGATTAGCTAGAGCACTTTATAAACCACAACTATATACACCTTACCTACGTAATCTAGCTGCCACGCTAGAATAAGCCTAAGTTATAGAAGGCTGTATAGGCTATAGAGTAGCTAGTAGAGTAGAGCGTCTAAGGGCTATTCTTACTACTATATAAAACCTAATAATAGGTAAAGAGTGCGTAGGCTAATAAGATCTACTAGTAGCTAATAGCCTAACTATAGAACCTAGAGAGCTAGGCGTGCTATGCTAGATATATTATAATATTTATATATTATATCCTACGTATTATTGCTACTAAAGAAGTAGATAAAGAGAGTAAGGATATAAAGAGTAGTAAAGGCAGTAGCACTAATAATAGTAGTAATAGTAATAGTAGTAGCAGTAGTAACTATAGTAATAAGAGCCCACCTAAAACCCACACAGGTTACTAAGTTAAAGTTAATCCTATAAAGGACGCGCAGGAGATGTTCCTATAGAAAGAGAACTAAAAGCTACTAGCTACTATACTCTAGAAGGCCCTAGACAGTAATAATAAAGCTGGCCACATCGTCCTAGTGCGCTAGATACTTAGTATATTTATTATAATAACCTACATCCGCAGTTTATTTAAGAGCAAGCTTATTTACTTTACTACTATACTTAGGTTTAATTTAGAGACACGTTAACTACGCACTACAAAGAACTATTTATATCTAGTGGCTAGGATAGTGTACTATATTTAGGTAATTAGTATTAAACACCTACTTCTACCCGCGCAATAGGAATAGCAGGGCTTAGTAGAATATAACTACTATCTTAACCTAAAAAAGCGCTTCCTAGCAGATAGGTCCTTTAGCCTAATAAGCTAGCTACTTAGTCTACTAGCCTATAGTAAGTTTATTAGTATGAATACTAGCAACACAGGTAACGCCTTCTAGTTAGAGAATAAGAAGATCTTCTACCTTAACAGTAAACCTATTATTATACACTATTTCTAGCTAATGGCCTAAGAACTATTAACTAAGCTAGAGGACCTACTCTAGGGTAAGCTACTCTAGGTCTACAGTCCTAGTTAGTGTTTCCTAATCTAGCTTAACCTAATTTAGGACAATGTCGCGTACACATAATACAATATATCCTTTATTACGCACAGGAATAACAGCCTAGAGAATAGCTTATAATAGATACTTAAATAAATAATATAAAATAAGTAGAGTTAGAAGCTCCGCTCTAAAGATAAGACTTAGAACGTTACACGTATAAAGCTATACCTATGTAGTGTTAAGCGCTTTAAGGAACTAGAGCTTACTAATCTCTATATTAATAAAGAAATACTAGGTTAGGGCACTAAGATTACAGCAATACAGTTCCGCAATAGAGCACTATAGGACCATAACCTCTTTATAATAGACAGACAGATTATAATAGTAGTCCATTACTATAAGTCGCAGTTATAGTTTAATAAGCCTAAGGTTATCTTAAAGTTTCTGCCCTTATAGCTTTTATAGGTGTTTATTATATACCTAGCGTACGTATAGCTATTTAAAGAGTACCTAACTATAGAAGTGCTAGGCGGTAGCTTTACTAACTACCTATAGGCTAATAAGTAGAGTCTGTAGTATATAGATTACCTAACGCAGGTGCTAAAGCGCAAGATAGGTAAGTACCTAGAGGTGGCGCTAAATATAATTAACTACTAACACACAGTAGTAGGAATTAGGTAGGAGGTAGTTAAGGATATATTTAGGCAGGGTTACTAAGACAAGGTGGGTAAGATTAAAGAGCCTAAGGTTAATAAGAATTAAAGAGCCTATTAGAGCTATAGAGCGCGTAGATAACTAAGATTAGTCTAGCTAACTATAGCGTGCCTATTAATATTATAAAGCATCTTAGTATATGTTTAATTAAGACCTTCTAGCTACTTAGTTAGCGCTGGCACGAGTTTCTAGGTATAGATAGGTATAAGGTATAACCTAGTGCAGCTAGAAAGTAGTAATAGGAAGAAGAAGGAGATAGTTAAAATAAAGGGAGAGATAATTTTACTATAGTTATACTATAGAAGAAAACTAAACTAGAGGGTGTTACTATAAGTGCGATGTCTAGAGCGATATAGTAGGCACTTAGCCAGACTACTATATTATTTAAGTTAAACAAGTAGAAATAGGCTATGTTTACTATAGTAAATAGTTAGACACTGCTAGTAGTTATGCTCCCTATAGGTAGAGGCAAGAGTCTACTATTTATAGTACTAGCCTACCTTAACTATACTAGCGTAACTATAGTTATAGTGCTATTCTACGGGCTAATTAAGGACCTAGTAATATATATCTACACGCGTAGTATTAACTGCATAGAATAGGTTAACTATAAAATAAACCTAGTCTCTATTATACTAGTTAGTGCTAATATCGCCAGTAGTGTAAGATTCCTAAAGTATACCAGCTTACTAAAGGATAAGAAGCAGGTATAGTAGGTAGTAATTAATAAGTGCTATCTTATTATTACCTCTAGCTATTAGCGGCTAAAGCTAGCGAAGCTGTAGAATCTACACGTACTTATATACCTAATTATACTACTAACAGTAACGCTACCGCCTATACTAGAGAGGGTATTAGGTAGAAGCATGTTAATTTAAGCTACTACCTATATTTAGGCCAGCATAGTGCGGCCTAACATCTAGTATTATATATTATGGTGTAGGCGAGGTAAGGCCATAGAGGTAGCACTAGCTATATATTAATAGTAGTAGGAATAGCTATAGAGTAGCTAGAAAGGCGTTATTTACTACTATAGTAGGACTATATATAAAATACTAGTAAGGGCGCTAGGCTATAAGCACTACTACACTAGTAAGTTAGATTAAACTAAGATCCTTACTAGCTAGCTAGATAAAGGTAGGCTTATTATAGTAATATTAGCGCTTAGTACTAGGGTTAACTTTCCTAGTATTATATTTATCTTACACGTAGGCATACTATAGAGCATAATTAACTACTACTAGGAGAGTGGGCGTGTAGGGCGTAGCGGCAAGGTGGCAGACTTAGTTATTATTATTAAGCTAGGTAAGGTAGAGAAGTAAATTTAGAAGGGTAGAGCGTTAGTAGATATATACACAATAGGCATGTTTATTAAGAGTAAAAACTACTAGCGTAGGAAAATAAGTAAGTACATAGATAGGCAGCAAGTAGTGTGTAGTAATATAGACTTAGCTAGGTGTAATTAATATAGTAAGGGCTAGATTAAGTAGTAGTAGACCTAGTCGCTTATAGTAAGTAAGTGGCAACAGGTAGAGGTAAGTATAGATAAGCTATAGGCCTATCCAAGAGGAAGAGGCGTCGGTGGTCACAGACGCGCTAAGATTGGCTTAGCGTTAGAGTTAGAGTTAACGAATTAGGTAGGATTTAATACTAGAAACGCGTTAGACTAGGGGCAGAAACAATCCTATTCCCTAGCTATTTCTATTTCTTTCTTATTCTAATTCATCTTAATGTAACCTCTTATACTAATCTACCATCTCTTATTTACAAAATAGGATAGTAGTAGTGTAGGGTTTAGCTATTACTTTTTACTACTAATTTATAATAGAGTTCTACTAGGACGCTTAAGCTTCCGCGTTAAGCCTAGCTAACAGAGTACTAACATTACTATATTAATAGAACTTTTAGTAGTAATAGTAACTAGCAGAAGAAAACTTAGCGTAAGCTAATATACAAAAGTATATTTATTTTATTAAGGAGTATAGCGTGCTTTACTGTAGTAAGTATAAAGCTAGTATAAAAAATCTTAATATACATCTCTGTTAAAAGCATAGTGTACTAGTTAATAAATAGAGGAAATTTATTAAAAGCTGCGCTCTTTTAAGAAGATAAGGGCTAGGCAGCGTTACACTACTAGACGCTAGTAGACTACTAATTTAGGTTCTAGAAGCGCTATTAGACAGCTTCTAATATAAGTAGCTAGTATACAGCTATCTTACACAAAATAAGGGCTAGATATAACTACACTATAATAGTTATAGGTTAGCGTTTAAGATAGGATTAGATGCGCTCTACTAGAAGGTAAAGATATAGTTTTTTTTCCCTACTTTAGAACAGTAGCAGTACTTTGTAGTTTATGTCCCTAATATAGTAGATAGTAGAGCAGACGCTAGGGTATATAAAAAAGAGGTAAAAGACATTCTAGCAAAGTACACGTAAACACAGGAGAAGAGGAAGTAGCAAGAGTAGGTAATAGATATAGAAGTTATAAAGATAGATAAAATAGGCTAGTAAAAGTTTATAGAGTGGCTAGAGCACTTTACAAACTGTAACTATATACACCTTACTTACGTAATCTAGCTACTACGCTAGGACAAGCCTAAGCTATAAAAGGCTGTATAGGCTATAGAGTAGCTAGTAGAGCAGAGCGTCTAAGGGCTGTCCTCGCTATTATATAAGACCTAATAATAGGTAAAGAGTGCGCAGGCTAATAAGATCTACTAGCAGCTAATAGCCTAACTATAGAACCTAGAGAGCTAGGCGCGCTATACTAGATACATTATAATATTTATATACTATATCCTATGTATTATCGCCGCCAAAGAAGTAGACAAGGAGAGCGAGAATACAGAGAGTAGCAAAGGTAGTAGCACTAATAATAGCAGTAATAGTAACAGTAGTAGTAGTAGCAACTATAGTAATAAGAGCCCACCTAAGGCCTACACAGGTTACTAAGTTAAAGTTAATTCTATAAAGGACGCGCGGGAGATGTTCCTATAAAAAGAGAACTAAAAGCTATTAGTTACTATACTCTAGAAGGCCCTAGACAGTAATAATAAAGCTGGCTACATTATCCTAGTGCGCCAGATACTTAGTACGTTTATTATAACAACCTATATCTACAGTCTATTTAAGAGCAGGCTTATTCACTTTACTACTATACTTAGGTTTAATTTAGAGACACGTTAACTACGCACTATAAAGAACTATTTATATCTAGTGGCTAGGATAGTGTACTGCGTTTAGGTAATTAGTATTAAACACCTACTTCTACCCACGCAATAGGAATAGCAGGGCTTAGTAGAACGTAACTACTATTTTAACCTAAAAAAGCGCTTCCTAGCGGACAGGTCCTTTAGCCTAATAAGCTAGCTACTTAGTCTACTAGCCTATAGTAAGTTTATTAGTATAAATACTAGTAATGTAGGCAACGCCTTCTAGTTAGAGGATAAAAAGATTTTCTACCTTAATAGTAGACCTATTATTATACACTATTTCTAGCTAATAGCCTAAGAACTATTAACTAAGCTAGAGGACCTACTCTAGGGTAAGCTACTTTAGGTCTATAGTTCTAGTTAGCGTTTCCTAATTTAGTTTAACCTAATTTAGGATAATATCGCGTGTATATAACGCAGTATATTCTTTATTACGTATAGGAAAAATAGCCTAGAGAATAGCTTATAATAGATACTTAAATAGATAATATAGGATAAGTAGGGTTAGAAGCTCCACTCTAGAGATAGGACTTAGAACGTTACATATATAAAGCTGTACCTATATAGTGTTAAGTGCTTTAAGGAGCTAGAGCTTACTAATCTCTACATTAATAAAGAAATGCTAGGTTAGGGCACTAAAATCACGTTAATACAGTTCTACAATAAAGCACTACAGGACTATAACCTCTTTATAATAGATAGATAGATTATAATAGTAGTCTATTACTATAAGTCGTAGTCGCAGTTTAATAAGCCTAAGGTTATTTTAAGGTTCCTGCCCTTGCAGCTCTTATAGGTACTTATTATATACCTAGCGTATGTGCAGCTGTTTAAAGAGTACCTAACTATAGAGGTGCTAGGTAGTAGCTTTACTAACTACTTATAGGCTAATAAGTAGGGTCTATAGCACATAAATCACCTAACATAGGTGCTAAAGCGTAAAATAGGTAAGCACCTAGGAGTAGCGCTAAACACGCTTAACTACTAACACACAGTAGTAGGGATTAGGCAGGAGGTAGTTAGGGATGTGTTTAGGCAGGGTTACTAAGACAAGATAGGTAAGATTAAAGAGCCTAAAATTAATAAGAATAGTAAGAGCCTATTAGAGCTATAAAGCGTATAGATAACTAAGATTAGCCTAGCTAACTATAGCGTGCCTATTAATATTATAAAGCATTTTAGTATACGTTTAATTAAAACCTTCTAGCCGCTTAGTTAGTGCTAGCACAAGTTTCTAGGTATAGATAGGCATAAGATACAACCTAGTATAGCTAGGAAGTAGTAGTAGGAAAAAGAAGAAGATAGTTAAGACAAAGGGAGAAATAATTTTACTATAGTTATACTATAGAAGAAAACTAAACTAGAGGGTGTTACTATAAGTATAATATCTAGAGCTATATAGTAGGCACTTAGCTAGGCTACTATATTATTTAAGTTAGATAAGTAGGAATAGGCCATGTTTACTATAGTAAACAGTTAGACACCGCTAGTAGTTATACTCCCTATAGGTAGAGGCAAGAGTCTACTATTTATAGTGCTAGCCTACCTTAACTATACTAGCGTAACTATAGTTATGGTACTATTTCGCGCGCTAATTAAGAATCTAGTAATATGTATCTACGCGCACGGTATTAACTACGTAGAATAGGTTAACTATAAAACAAATCTAGCCTCTATTATACTAGTTAGTGCTAATATCGCTAGTAGTGCAGGGTTCCTAAAGTATACTAGCTTACTAAAGGATAAGAAGTAGCTATAGTAGGTAGTAATTAATAAGTGCTATTTTATTATTACCTCTAGCTATTAGCGGCTAAAGCTAGCGAAGCTGTAGAATCTACACGTACTTATATACCTAATTATACTACTAACAGTAACGCTACCGCCTATCCAAGAGGAAGAGGCGTTGGTAGTTACAGACGCGCTAAGATTGGCTTAGCGTTAGGGTTAGAGTTAACAAATTAGGTAGGATTTAATACCAGAAACGCGTTAGACTAGGGGCAGAAACAATCCTATTCCCTAGCTATTTCTATTTCTTTCTTATTTTAATTCATCTTAACGTAACCTCTTATACTAATCTACTATCTCTTATTTACAAAATAGGATAGTAGTAGCGTAGGGTTTAGCTATTACTTTTTACTACTAATTTGCAATAGAGTTCTACTAGGACGCTTAAGCTTCTGTGTTAAGCCTAGCTAACAGAGTACTAATATTACTACATTAACAGAACTCTTAGCAGCAATAGTAACTAGTAGGAGAAAACTTAGCGTAAGCTAATATATAAAAGTATATTTATTTTATTAAGGAGTATAGCGTGCTTTGCTATAGTAAGCATAAAGCTAGCATAGAAAATCTTAATATACATCTTTATTAAAAGCATAGTGTACTAGTTAATAAATAGAGGAAATTTATTAAAAGCTGTGCTCTTTTAAGAAGATAAGGGCTAAGTAGCGTTACACTACTAGACGCTAGTAGACCACTAATCTAGGTCCTAGGAGCGCTATTAGACAGCTTTTAATATAAGTAGCTAGTATATAGCTATCTTACGCGAAATAAGGGCCAGATATAACTACACTATAATAGTTATAAGTTAGCGTTTAAGACAGGATTAGATACACTCTACTAGAAGGTAAAGATATAGTCTTTCTTCTCTGCTTTAGGATAGTAGCAGTACTTTATAGTTTACGTCCCTAATATAGCGGACAGCGGAGCAGACGCTAAGGCACATAAAGAAGAAGTAGAAGATATTCTAGCAGAGTATATATAAACATAGGAGGAGAGGAAGCAGTAAGAGTAAGTAATAGATATAGAAGTTATAAAGACAGATAAAATAGGCTAGTAGAAGTTTATAGAGTAGCTAGAGCACTTTATAAACTGCAACTATATACATTTTACCTACGCGATCTAGCTACTACGCTAGAATAAGCCTAAGCTGTAGAAGGCTGCGTAAGCTATAGAGTAGCTAGTAGAGTAGAGCGTCTAAAGGCTATCCTTACTACTACGTAAGACCTAATAATAGGTAAAGAGTGCGTAGGCTAATAAGATCTACTAGCAGCTAATAGCCTAACTGTAGAACCTAGAGAGCTAGGCGCGCTATACTAGATATATTATAATATTTGTGTGCTATATCCTACGTATTATTACTACTAAAGAAGCAGACAAGGAGAGTAAGGATATAAAGAGTAGCGAGGGCAGTAGCACTAATAATAGTAGTAATAGTAATAGTAGTAGTAGTAGTAACTATAGTAATAAGAGCCTACCTAAGGCCTACACAGGTTACTAAGTTAAAGTTAATCCTATAAAGGACGCGCAGGAGATGTTCCTATAGAAAGAGAACTAAAAGCTGCTAGCTACTATACTCTAGGAGGCCCTAAATAGTAATAATAAAGCTAGCCACATTGTCCTAGTGCACTAGATGCTTAGTACGTTTATTATAACAACCTACATCTATAGTCTATTTAAGAGTGGGCTTATTCACTTTACTATTATGCTTAGGTTTAATTTAGAGACACGTTAACTGTGCACTATAAAGAACTATTTATATCTAGTGGCTAGGATAGTGTACTACGTTTAGGTAATTAGTGTTAAATACCTACTTCTGCCCGCGTAACGGGAACAGTAGGGCTTAGTAGAATATAACTACTATCTTAACTTAAAAAAGCGCTTCCTAGTGGATAGGTCCTTTAGCCTAATAAGCTAGCTGCTTAGTCTACTAGCCTATAGCAAGTTTATTAGCATAAATACTAGTAATATAGGCAACGCTTTCTAGTTAGAGGATAAGAAGATCTTCTACTTTAATAGTAGACCTATTGTTATACACTATTTCTAGCTAATAGCCTAAGAACTGTTAACTAAGCTAGAGGACCTACTCTAGGGTAAGCTGCTTTAGGTCTACAGTCCTAGTTAGCGTTTCCTAATTTAGCTTAACCTAATTTAGGATAATATTACGTGTACACAACGTGGCATGTCCTTTATTACGCATAGAAATAACAGCCTAGAGAATAGCTTATAATAGATGCTTAAATAGATAATATAGAATAAGTAGGGTTAGAAGCTTTACTTTAGAGATAGAACTTGGAATGTTATATGTGTAAAGCTATACCTACACAGTATTAAGCGCTTTAAGGAGCTAAAGCTTGCTAATCTCTACATTAATAAGGGAATACTAGATTAAGGCACTAAGATTATATTAATATAGTTCTATAATAGAGCACTATAGGACTGTAACCTCTTTATAATAGACAGACAGATTATAATAGTAGTCTGTTACTATAAGTTATAGTCGCAGTTTAATAAGCCTAAGGTTATCTTAAGGTTCCTGCCCTTACAGCTCTTGTAGGTGCTTATTATATATCTAGCGTACGTATAGCTGTTTAAAGAGTACCTAACTGTAGAGGTACTAGGCGGCAGCTTTACTAACTACCTATAGGCTAATAAGCAGGGTCTATAGTATATAGATTACCTAATATAGGTGCTAAAGCGTAAGATAGGTAAGCACTTAGGGGTAGCGCTAAACACGCTTAACTACTAACACACAGCAGTGGGGATTAGGCGGGAGGTAGTTAGGGCTATATTTAGATAGGGTTACTAAGATAAGGTAGGTAAGATTAAAGAGCCTAAGGTTAATAAGGATAGTAAGAGCCTATTAGAGCTGTAGAGCGCGTAGATAACTAAGATTAGTCTAGCTAACTATAGCGTGCCTATTAATATTATAAAGCATTTTAGTATATGTTTAGTTAAGATCTTCTAGCCGCTTAGTTAGCGCTAGTATAAGTTTCTAGGTGTAGATAGGCATAAGGTACAACCTAGTGCAGCTAGGAAGCGGTAATAGGAAGAAGAAGGAGATAGTTAAAACAAAGGAAGAGATAATCTTACTATAGTTATACTATAGAAGAAGACTAAACTAGGGGGTATTACTATAAGTGTAATGTCTAGAGCGATATAGTAGGCACTTAGCCAGGCTACTGCATTATTTAAGTTAGATAAGTAGGAATAGGCTATGTTTGCTATAGTAAATAGTTAGACACCGCTAGTAGTCGTGCTCTCTATAGGTAGAGGTAAGAGTCTGCTGTTTATAGTGCTAGCCTGCCTTAACTATACTAGTGTAACTGTGGTTATAGTGCCATTCCGCGCACTAATTAAGGATCTAGTAATATATATCTGCGCGCGCAGTATTAACTGCGTAGAATAGGTTAACTATAAGACAAACCTAGCCTTTATTATGCTAGTTAGTGCTAATATTGCTAGCAGCGTAGAGTTCCTAAAGTATACTAGCTTACTAAAAGATAAGAAGTAGCTGTAGTAGGTAGTAATTAATAAGTGCTATTTTATTATTACCTCTAGCTATTAGTAGCTAAAGCTAGCGAAGCTATAGAATCTACGTGTACTTACATACCTAATTGTACTACTAATAGTAACGCTACTGCCTATACTAAAAAGGGTGTTAGGTAGAAGTATATTAATTTAAGCTACTACTTATATCTAGACTAGTATAGTGTAGCCTAATATCTGGTATTACGTGTTATAGTGTGGGCGAGGTAAGGCCATAAAGGTAGTACTAGCTATATATTAACAGTAGTAGGAACAGCTGCGGGGTAGCTAGAAAGGCGTTATCTACTACTATAGTAGGACTATATACGAAGTGCTAGTAGGGGCGCTAGACTATAAGTACTACTACGCTAGCGAGTTAGATTAAACTAAGATTCTTGCTAGCTAGCTAGATAAAAGTAGGCTTATTATAGCAATATTAGCGCTTAGTATTAGGGTTAACTTTCCTAGCATTATATTTATCTTACATGTAGGTATGCTATAGAGCATAATTAACTACTACTAAGAGAGTAGGCGTGCGGGGCGTAGTAGTAAAGTGGCAGACTTAGTTATTATTATTAAGCTAGGTAAAGTAGAGAGGCGAATTTAGGAAAGTGGAGCGTTAGTAGACGTATGCGTAATAAGCATGTTTATTAAAAGTAAAGGCTACTAGCGCAGGAAGATAAGCGAGTATATAGATAGGTAGTAGGTAGTGTGTAGTGACATGGACTTAGCTAGGTGCAATTAATGTGGTAAGGGCCAAATTAAGTAGTAGTAGGCCTAGTCACTTATAGCAAGTAAGTGGCAAAAGGTGGAGGTAAGCATAGACAAGCTATAGGCTAGGTGTGCAATATACTAAGTGCTAGGGTAGGCAGGCTAGTAAGAGTATAGAATAATACTGTGCACAGCGCAGCCTATAATAATAGGAAGGGATATAGATAAGTTCTAGTAAGGGGTGCGTAACGCTAGGAACTACTATAGCTATTAAAGGTGCTAGGTAAGCCAAAAGTAGTGCGTAATAGGGCAGGACGTTGTGAACTTATACTAGTAGCCAAATATTATAATTCCTGTAGCTAGGGTAGTAATAGGGATTGCGGATAGGCTTAAGATTATTTAGTAGTATAGGTTCTAGGGTAAGTGCAAGGTTTCGTGCTAGGCGTACTAGGTATAGCTTGGACAGCGCCATTATAAACGTATCTAGGGCGAATTTCTTAGTAATACAATAGTAGTAGCTATAAGAGTTATTATAAAACTTAAAGAGAAGAATTAGGCCTAGAATATAGTACTTTACTTCTATTTTTTAAAAAATCTCACTTTGTATATATTATAGCAGAGTTAGCCTATCTATTATAGATTTTATTTTACTTTACTATATATTAGTATAATAGGATGTAAGTTTTAGAAATTATAGAAAAAATAGAAACTAGAGTCTTCTAGAAGAGTTTAGGAATTGTATAAAATAAGTAAATTTCTAAAAACCTACCCAAGAGGAAGAGGCGTCGGTGGTCACAGACGCGCTAAGATTGGCTTAGCGTTAGGGTTAGAGTTAACGAATTAGGTAGGATTTGATACCAGAAACGCGTTAGACTAGGGGCAGAAACAATCCTATTCCCCAGCTATTTCTATTTCTTTCTCATTCTAATTCATCTCAACGTAACCTCTTATACTAATCTACCATCTCTTATTCACAAAATAGGATGGTGGTGGCGCAGGGTTTAGCCATTACTTTTTACTACTAATTCGCGATGGAGTTCTGCTGGGACGCTCGAGCTTCCGCGTCAAGCCCAGCTAACAGAGTACTAACATCACCACATCAACAGAACTCTCAGCAGCAACAGCAACTAGCAGGAGAAAACTTAGCGCAAGCTAATATACAAAAGTATATTCATTTTGTTAAGGAGTACGGCGTGCTTTGCTGCAGCGAGCACAAAGCCGGCATAGAAAATCTCGATGTACATCTCCGTCAAAAGCATAGTGTACCAGTTAACGAACGGAGGAAATTCATTGAAAGCTGCGCTCTTTTGAGAAGACAAGGGCTGGGCAGCGTTACGCTACCAGACGCTGGCGGACCGCCAATCCAGGTCCTAGGAGCGCCGTTGGACGGCTTCCAATGCAAGCAGCCAGCATGCAGCTATCTTACGCGAAACAAGGGCCAGATACGACTACACTGCAACAGTCATGGGTTAGCGTTCAAGACGGGATCAGATGCGCTCTACCAGAAGGTAAAGATGCAGTCTTTCTTCCCCGCTTCAGGACGGCAGCGGTACTTTGTAGTTTGCGTCCCCGATGTAGCGGACAGCGGAGCAGACGCTAGGGCGCATAAAGAAGAGGTGGAAGACATTCTGGCAGAGTACGCGCGAACGCAGGAGGAGAGGAAGCGGCAAGAGCAGGTGATGGATGCAGAAGTCGCAAAGACAGACAAGACAGGCTGGTGGAAGTTTACAGAGTGGCCAGAGCACTTTGCGAACCGCAACTGCGTGCACCTTGCCCACGCGATCCGGCTGCCGCGCCGGGACGAGCCCAAGCTGCAGAAGGCCGCGCGGGCTGTGGAGCAGCTGGTGGAGCAGAGCGTCCGAGGGCTGTCCTCGCTACCACGTGAGACCCGACGATGGGTGAAGAGTGCGCAGGCCAACGAGATCCACCAGCAGCCGATAGCCCGACTGCAGAACCCAGAGAGCCAGGCGCGCTATGCTGGGTACATTGTGATGTTCGTGTGCTATGTCCTACGTATCGTCGCCGCCGAAGAAGCGGACAAGGAGAGCGAGGACACGGAGAGTAGCGAGGGCAGCAGCACCGACGACAGCAGCGACGGCGACGGCAGCAGCAGCGACTGCAGTGATGAGAGCCCGCCCGAGGCCCACACAGGTCGCCGAGTCAAAGTTGATCCCATGAAGGACGCGCGGGAGATGTTCCCATGGAAAGAGGACCAAAAGCTGCTGGCCACCATGCTCTGGGAGGCCCTGGACAGCAACGACGAAGCCGGCCACATCGTCCTAGTGCGCCGGATGCTTAGTACGTTCATCATGACGACCTACATCCGCAGTCCGTTTGAGAGCGGGCTCGTTCACTTTGCTGCTGTGCTTGGGTTCGATTCAGAGACACGTCGACTGCGCACCGCGAAGAACTATTCGTATCTAGTGGCTGGGATGGTGTACTGCGTTCGGGTGATCAGTGTCGAACACCTACTTCCGCCCGCGCAACGGGAACAGCAGGGCTTGGTGGAACGTGACCACTATCTTGACCTGAGAAAGCGCTTCCTAGCGGACGGGTCCTTCAGCCCGACGAGCCAGCTGCTTAGTCTGCTGGCCTATGGCAAGTTCATCGGCATGAATACCGGCAACGCGGGCAACGCCTTCTGGTCAGAGGATAAGAAGATCTTCTACCTCAACGGTAGACCCATCGTTATACACCATTTCCAGCTGATGGCCCAAGAACTGTTGACCGAGCTGGAGGACCTGCTCTGGGGTGAGCTGCTCTGGGTCCGCAGTCCCGGTCAGCGTTTCCCGATCCGGCTCGACCTGATTCAGGACGATGTCGCGTGCACACGACGCGGCATGTCCTTTGTCACGCACGGGAACAACGGCCTGGAGAATGGCTTGCGATGGATGCTCGAACGGATGATGCAGGACGAGCAGGGTCGGAAGCTCCGCTCCGGAGATGGGACTTGGAACGTTGCACGCGTGAAGCTGTACCTGCGCAGTGTCAAGCGCTTCAAGGAGCTGGAGCTTGCCAATCTCCACATTGACGAGGGAATGCCAGGTCGGGGCACCGAGATCACGTCGATGCGGTTCCGCAACGGAGCACTGCAGGACCGCAACCTCTTCGTGATGGACGGACAGATCATGACGGTGGTCCGTTACTACAAGTCGCAGTCGCAGTTCGACAAGCCCAAGGTCATCCCAAGGTTCCTGCCCTCGCGGCTCTCGCAGGTGCTCGTTGTGTACCTGGCGTACGTGCAGCCGTTCGAAGAGTACCTGACCGTGGAGGTGCTGGGCGGCAGCTTCACCGACTACCTGTGGGCCAACGAGCAGGGTCCGTGGCACACGGATCACCTGACGCGGGTGCTGAAGCGCGAGACGGGCAAGCACCTGGGGGTGGCGCTGAACACGCTCGACTACCGACACACGGCGGTGGGGATTGGGCGGGAGGTGGTTGGGGATGTGTTTGGGCGGGGTTACCAAGACGAGGTGGGTGAGATTGAAGAGCCCGAGGTCGACGAGGACGGTGAGAGCCCGTTGGAGCTGCAGAGCGCGCGGACGACCAAGATCGGCCTGGCCAACTACAGCGTGCCCATCGATATTGTGAAGCATCTCAGCATGCGTTCGATCGAGACCTTCCGGCCGCTCAGTCGGCGCTGGCACGAGTTTCTAGGTGTGGATGGGCACGAGGTACGACCCAGTGCAGCCAGGAAGCGGCGATGGGAAGAAGAAGGAGACGGTCAAGACAAAGGGAGAGATGATCTCGCCGTGGTCGTGCCGCAGAAGAAAACCAAACCAGGGGGTGTCACTGCGAGTGCGATGTCTAGAGCGATGCAGCAGGCACTTGGCCAGGCTACTGCATCGTTCAAGTCGGACGAGCAGGAACAGGCCATGTTCGCTATGGTGAACGGTCAGACACCGCTGGTGGTCGTGCTCCCCACAGGTGGAGGCAAGAGTCTGCTGTTCATGGTGCCGGCCTGCCTCGACCATGCTGGCGTGACCGTGGTTGTGGTGCCGTTCCGCGCGCTGATCGAGGACCTGGCAACGCGTATCCGCGCGCGCGGTATCGACTGCGTGGAATGGGTTAACCACGAGACGAACCCGGCCTCCGTCATGCTGGTTGGTGCTGATGTCGCCGGCGGCGCGGGGTTCCTGAAGTATGCCAGCTCGCTGAAGGATAAGAAGCAGCTGCAGCGGGTGGTGATTGACGAGTGCCATCTCATCATCACCTCCAGCCATTGGCGGCCGAAGCTGGCGAAGCTGCGGAATCTGCGCGTGCTTGCATGCCCGATCGTACTGCTGACGGCGACGCTACCGCCCGTGCTGGAGGGGGTGTTGGGTAGAAGCATGTTGATTCAAGCTGCCACCTACATCCGGGCCAGCACGGTGCGGCCCAACATCCGGTATTACGTGTCGTGGTGTGGGCGAGGTAAGGCCATGGAGGCAGCACTGGCCATGTGTCGACGGCGGCAGGAACAGCTGCGGGGTGGCCAGAAAGGCGTCATCTACTGCCACAGCAGGACTGCATGCGAAATGCTGGCAGGGGCGCTGGGCTGCAAGCACTACCACGCTGGCGAGTTGGATCGAACCGAGATCCTCGCCAGCTGGCTGGACGAAGGCGGGCTCATCGTGGCAACATCAGCGCTCGGTACTGGGGTTAACTTTCCCAGCATCGTGTTCGTCTTGCACGTAGGCATGCCATGGAGCATGATCGACTACTGCCAGGAGAGTGGGCGTGCGGGGCGTAGCGGCGAGGTGGCGGACTCGGTCATCATCGTCGAGCCAGGTGAGGTGGAGAGGCGAATCCGGGAGGGTGGAGCGTCGGTGGACGTGTGCGCGATGGGCATGTTCATCGAGAGCGAAGGCTGCCGGCGCGGGAAGATGAGCGAGTACATGGATGGGCAGCGGGTAGTGTGCAGTGACATGGACTCGGCTGGGTGCGATCGATGCGGTGAGGGCCGGATCGAGTGGCAGCAGGCCCAGTCGCTCGCGGCGAGTGAGTGGCAAGAGGTGGAGGCAAGCATGGACGAGCTGCGGGCCGGGTGTGCGATATGCTGGGTGCTGGGGCGGGCAGGCTGGCAAGAGCACAGAACGATGCTGTGCACGGCGCAGCCCATGATGATGGGGAGGGACATGGACGAGTTCCGGCGAGGGGTGCGCGACGCTGGGAACTGCCACAGCTGTCGAAGGTGCTGGGTGAGCCAGAAGTGGTGCGCGACAGGGCAGGACGTCGCGAACTCGTGCCAGTGGCCGAACATTGTGATTCCTGTGGCCAGGGCAGCAACGGGGATTGCGGATGGGCTTGAGATCATTCGGCAGTGCGGGTTCCAGGGCGAGTGCGAGGTTTCGTGCCAGGCGTACCAGGTATGGCTTGGACAGCGCCATTGTGAACGTATCTGGGGCGAATTTCTTAGTAATGCAATGGTAGTAGCTATAAGAGTTATTATAAAACTTAAAGAGAAGAATTAGGCCTAGAATATAGTACTTTACTTCTATTTTTTAAAAAATCTCACTTTGTACATATTATAGTAGAGTTAGCCTATCTATTATAGATTTTATTTTACTTTACTATATATTAGTATAATAGGATGTAAGTTTTAGAAATTATAGAAAAAATAGAAACTAGAGTCTTCTAGAAGAGTTTAGGAATTGTATAAAATAAGTAAATTTCTAAAAACCTAAGTACTAGTATTGATACTATCTTATAACTTATTAGAATTTAATAAAATTATAATTAAACTATATTTCTACTTTTTTATAAACTTTACCACTAGTTATTAAATAGTAGTATACTTTTTTATATACTTATAATAATTTTTACTTATTTAGTAATCATAAGTTTTACTTTAAATAGTTTATACTAATAGTATTATATAACTACTAGAGTGAAACTAAATTTAATTTTATATTAATAATTTATATTTCTATTAAAAAGAGAATATAAAAGAAATTATTAAAGTAGTAGTATTTATAAGTAGAAGTAGGACTTATAAATAATAAAACTAAATTACTAAACTATGTAGTAGATAATAAATAATTTCTAGTTATTATAAAATTAAGAAAAAAAAACTAAAGGGTTATTTTTTATTAAAGGGAAAATATATATTTCTAAAGTTATAGAAAATATAAAGTAATATAACTTTTTAAAAAGTAATATAAGGTAAAGTTATTAACTATTCTATACAGGTATATAAGGTCGTGTTAAGTTATATAAAAGGATATAAATTATTATAAAGGGACATAAAGCTATATAAAGTAATATGTAGTAAAGTTATTAAATATTTTATAAAGTTATATAAGGTTGTATTAAGTTATATAAAGGGATATAAATTATTATAAAGTAATATAAAGGTATATAAAGTAATATAAAGTAAAGTTATATAAGGTTGTATTAAGTTATATAAAGTGATATAAATTACTATAAAGCTATATAAAGTGATATATGGTAAAGTTATTAGATATTTAATAAAGTTATATAAAGTGATATAAATTGTAATAAAGTAATATAAAGCTATATAATACTATATAACTTTCTATAAAATAGTATAAGGTACAGTTATTAAATATTTTATAAAGGTTTATAAAGTAGTGTTAAGTTGTATAAAGTGATATAAAGTAACATAACTTTCTATAAAGGGATGTAAGGTGAAGTTATTAAATGTTATATAAAGTGGTATAAAGCTATATAAAGTAAAATAAAGTTATGTAGAGTAATATAGGATGGACTTATTAAATGTTGTTTAAAGTTATTAGTTATACTATAAAACAAACTTAGTAAGGAGAGAAGAATAAGCTTCTTATTATAAAACTTTATATAGTAGAGAAAAGTTAGGACTTTTTTAGAAAAGAGATATAATATTATAACTAGATAAGGAGTATACTAATATAAGTTAAAGGGAGTTAAAGTAGGGAAAAATCTTGAGGTAGAATAGGAAACCCGTTTATAAGTGTATAGGAGAGGTAGGATAGGAAACCCGTTCGTGAGTGCAAGGGAGAGGTGGGGTGGGTGGGCCCGTCGGGATGGGAAGAACCGCTGGTGCGTAGGGTTAGGGTTAGGGTTAGGGTTAGGGTTAGGGTTAGGGTTAGGGTTAGGGTTAGGGTTAGGGTTAGGGTTAGGGTTAGGGTTAGGGTTAGGGTTAGGGTT